>JAPMUZ010000012.1:0-2735543 GCA_029931735.1 Dactylonectria alcacerensis | reverse complement strand
AAAAAGATAATTACATAAGGCTAGAACTTCTATACTATTTTAAAAATAGAAGAAGGGGCTTAAAAAATAATAGTTAATATAAATATAATAGAGTTACTACAGATTCCTAACTAAATTATATAATATCTACTAATCTCTAGTATATATACTAAGTATATTCTTAAAGGATTAATTATACTAGACTAGTAAGAGGCTATTATTAATACTACTTATAAATAAGTCTTCTAGCCACTACTACTTAAAATAAGTCAGAAAGAGTATTACTATTAGTAAGAAGATAAATGCAGGAAATAAGAGAGTATAGAGTAAGAAAGGTATCTAATTAAATACTTCTAGTTATAGAGGAAGTAGATTAAGATATATAAAAGTAAAGTAAAAGGAGTCTATAACTATAAGCATAAGGCTGGCTAGGGATAGTAATTATCTTATAAAAGGAAGTATAATGTAATTATAGTAGAATAGGGGTTAAATAGAGTTATAAAGACTAGAGATTTAACTCTCTAAGTCTTAGGATTTTCTAAGGATTTTTTAAAGATAAGACTATTATTATAAATATTAGCTTTAATAGCTAAGGAGGCAAAGAAGCCTCTTAGCTATAGGACTGGATAGTACTATTATTTTCTAGACTATATAACTATTAATTTTATTATAAGTTTCCTACTTTTCTATTAAACCTCTTTTAATCTAGTTAAATACGCCCTTTTCCTATAAGCTAACTGACTATATCCACAGTCTTCTACCTAAGCCCAGATCTGCTACTATAACCTTCATCTTTTCAAGCCTTATTATAATCCGCAGTAGCGATCTAACCTAATAAAGTGTTTAATTAGACGCTTTCTTAGCTATCTTAAAGAGACCGGCCCGTCATCTTCACCTACGGTAGTGCTAGAAGCAGCCGCTGCCGACCTCTGCTAGAGGCGGCGAGACAGCGCCAGTCGCGATTGGCCCAGTGGCCCCGGAAAGATAGCTAGCCATTTGAGTGTGGTTTCTTCCTCATCCGCTAAGGTCGTTTCATTATTTATTATTAGTTATTTTTTTTTTTTTTTTATTTAACTTCTAGCCTCTTTTTAAGTATGCGCTACTAAGGACTATAACCTTAATATAAATATTATTTATAACTTTTAGAAGTAAATATAAAAGTACTTTTATTTTTAATTTTTATATATTATTAAAGAATATTATAATATACTCTTTTATATACTTTAAATACTTTATATTCTATTAATACTCCTTTAAAATACTTTACTTTATAATAAAGCTATAATATAAGTTTAATATAATAAGCTTCTTCTTAATTAATATAAAGCCTTTTAGCTTATTAGAAAATATATACTTATTAAAATTATAGTCCTTAGTAGTATATACTTAGAAAGAGGCTAGAGGTTAAATAGTAAAAAAAAAAAAAATAACTAATAATAAATAATAATATAAAGGCCTAAAACCCAAGCCTAAGGTAATAATAACTTAGAATGACTAGAGTTTCTACTGCATTAAAGTATAAGCCTTACTATCCTAATTAACCCTTCGAAATACATTAAGCAGCTAGAAAGCTAGATAGAAAAGCTAGATAGAAAAGCTAGATAGAAAAGCTAGATATCAGAAGGCAAAATCATTATATAATAAAAGCCCTATAAGGGCTCTGCATTCGTCGCATTCTAAGCTTATTGCAATTCTAAGTCGTAATTCAATTACTGCTTTGCAATTCCCAGTTACAATTCAACTGCTCGCAATATAACCGACTCATAATGACCCCCCCTAACTAAACAAACGACATAATGCGCGTATAGCGCATCGTATAATAGCCTAGCGGACTTTCGCTAATACTAGTATATAAGAATTATCTTATATATACACTAGTTAAAAGAATTAAAGAAGATTAAAGCCTACTTCTTAAGTTATAAAGAATATCTTATCTATTTAACTTAGAATATATAATAAAGGCTAAGTTTAATTAGCCTCGTTGTGAGAGGCTTATTTAATTAGTGATTTTTAATTACTATATCTTTTAAAAGAACCTATTCTTATAAGCCTTATTAAATAAGGATATAATTTAATAGATTAAAATAGAGTAAGTCTTATTAAAAGAATTAGCTTAAAAAAAGAAATAAAAGGAAATAATAACTATTAATAATGCCTTCTTTAATAATCTAAAGAGCTATAATATATAGGTTATATAGTTATAAGCTAACGTTATACTAATTAATATATAGCTAAAGGAGTGATGTATTAGAAACTAAAGGAATCCTACTAGAACAGTTAAAGGATTTAGTAAAGGAAGGTTAGTTCTTAGTGGTTAAGAGAGGAGAGATAAGAGTCTATCTATAACTAGGTTGACTAATCAATCGAGTCCTTTGTCTTAAGATAACTCAAGCAATGTAAATACGTGACTATATAGAAACGCAGTAGTGTAGAAACAAAAGTCCGAATAGCGGTTTCAATAGCGAAAAATATATACTTATATTTCAATTAAGTATATAATTATACTATTAAAAATAAGGCTCTTTATTTAAAGTATTTTATATAATTAATATACTTACTAATCCTTTTCTTTATAAAAAAGTATTAAAAGTACTTAAAAAGTAATTTATTATACTTTTTAATAAAACTTACTATTTACTAGTCTTATTTAATATTCTTTAGTTTTACTTTACTATACTTATAATAATAGAATATATAAGTAAGGATTAATAATATTTTTATTTTATAAAATGCTTTATAAAAGTCTTAGACTATTTTTACTTTCTTTTTATAAAGTATAAGTATATACTATTCCTATTTATATAAAAATCACTCTTTTTTTATAAACTCTTTATTAAATGCTCTTAAGATATTAATAAAATCCTCTACTTATTCTTCTTTATCTCTCTTTTAGCAGACTATAGCCTTCTTATACTTTAGTACTAGCTAATTAGTATAACTAGAAGCTGCTCTATTTCTTCTTAATTACTGACTAAGCCCTATAGAAAGAGTACTGTCCTTTATTACATCCTTAGTCTTACTAATAACTTAGCTAAATAACTCTACTATCCTTATCCGCTTCTATTATTAAAAATTTTCATTTTTTAACTCTTTAGAAATATTAGCTACTATCTAAAGCCTTAGGCTTATAATTAAAAACCTTTGCCTAGCTTCTAGTATTTCTATTAATAAATAGAAATCTAGTCTTATAAGTATTACTATATCTAGCTAATTATGCGCTTTCTCCTTACTAACTAGCTTTATTAAATAACCTACTAATAGTTATAGGGCTAATAGTACCTCACTGCCTTTATCTATTTAAATATATAACGATCGGGTCAATACACTATCCTCATAAGGCGAGTGTATACTAAGTCCTAATCTAAGGGTTTATATAATAAAGTAATTAAGCAAGTTAAGATTAAATAATACTTATTACGTTTAATAATAGTAAAGTAAAACATACTCTATATAACCAAGTTATATTAATAGCTAAGGAGCTGCTTATACTAGATATATACTTCTTAGATAATTATATACTAGGGTGCTTACTATGCCTTAGTCCTATCTGCTTATAATGCTCACTTTATAGAATATTATATGAGTGAGTGTCCGTACTGCTGCTTACTCTGTTTAAAGTGGGTCTGCTCACTCTGGCCTTAAGTATTCCTATACTTCCGATTCTGCCGGCCGTGACCGCCCTGGCCTCTTAAGAGGTCGCCCAGGCTGTAACAAAATGAATTAGAATAATGCTCTAAGCTTTATAGACTGGTTATTTTCTAGCCTTATAGTCTCATTATTTCCTAGTCTGCTTTTTAAGCTCTTTAGCTACTTTTTAATACTATTAGACTCCTTTAGTTTCTAACCTTATTACTTATAAGAGCCCTTCTCCTTTAATTATTTATACTCTTTTTATATTACTTTTAAAATATTAATTAATATCTAAATACTAAGGCTTACTAGCTTTAAAGCATTAACCTTTCTTAATAATATTAAGTTACTCTTTATTCTAACTACTTCTTAAAACTATTACTATATAGCCTTAAAAATATCTACTAATATATAGATTCTTAGATTAGTAAGTACTATAATATATTAAGGTTATGGTCCTTTAGCAGCGCACACTCAGAGAGGGGCCAGAGGTTAAATAGTAAAAAAAAAAACAACAACTAATAGTAAATAACAGTGTGAGGGCCTAAAACCCAAGCCCAAGGCAACAGCAACTCAGAATGACTAGAGTTTCTACTACATCATAGTGCACGCCTTACTATCCCAATCAACCCTTCGAGATGCGTCAAGCAGCTAGAAAGCTAGATAGAAAAGCTAGATAGAAAAGCTAGATAGGAAAGCTAGATGGAAAAGCTAGATAGAAAAGCTAGATGTCAGAAGGCAAAATCGTCATGCGATAAAAGCCCCGTAAGGGCTCTGCATTCGTTGCATTCCAAGCTCATCGCAATTCTAAGTCGCAATTCAACGCTTTGCAATTCCCATCACATCGCAATTTAACTGCTCGCGATACAACCGACTCACAATGACCCCCCCCGACCAAACAAATGACATAATGCGCGTACGGCGTATTGCGCGATAGTCCGGCGGACCCTCGCCGATACTAGTATATGAGAATCGTCTTATATATATACTAGCTAAAAGAATCAAAGAAGATCAAAGCCTGCTTCTTAGGCTATAAAGAGCATCTTACCTATCTAGCCTAGAATGCATAATAGAGGCTGAGTTTAGTTAGCCTAGTTATAAGAGGCTTATCTAGCTAGCGATCTTTAACTATTACATCCTCTAAGAGAACCTGTTCTTATAAGCCCCACTAGATAAGGATATAATCTGATAGATTAAGATAGAGCAAGTCTTATTAGAGGAATTAGCTTAAAAGGAGAAATAGAAGGAAATAATAACTATTGATAATGCCTTCCTTAATAACCTAAAGAGCTATAATGCATGGGTTATGCAGTTATGGGCTGACGTTATGCTGATCAATATGCAGCCGAAGGAGTGACGCGTTGGAAACCAAGGGAATCCTGCTGCGGTCGCCTCTGACATCGAGGTTGAAGGATTTGGCGGAGGAAGGTTGGTTCCTGGTGGTTAAGGGAGGAGGGATAAGAGTCTATCTGTAACTAGGTCGACTAATCAATCGAGTCCTTCGTCTTAAGACAACTCAAGCAATATAAACACGTGATATAGAAACGCGGTAGCGCAGAAACAAAAGTCCGAACAGTGGTTTCAACAGCGAGTACTATAATATATATAATAAGCGAATCAGAAATACAAGCGAGTCAGAGAGCATATTATATAACTAAAATAAGTAATTTTAGATTTCTTAAAACTAGATATAAGACTTATTAAGATCTAAAAACACATTTTTAGAATAAATTAAAAAAAAAGTTATAAAATAGTATTTTTTTAAAGAATCTTAAAATTTTATTAAGCTAACTATAAGTAAAAATAGTAAAAAAAACAGTATGAATTCTATATTATTAACACTATAAGTATATATAGCTTAAAAAAATTCTTAAAAATAATATATATTATAAATAAGCTAGGTTTAAGATTTTAGCTATTTTAGACTTAGTTTAACTTTTTAAGAATTTTTCTAAAATTTTATTTTAAGGTGTATTTTATAATTTCTAACTCGCTTGGATTTCTGACTTGCTTATTATATACATTATTCTTATAATTATATATATTCTATTAATAGAACTATTTAATTAAACTCTTCTTTTTTATAATAAATCGCTTTTATTAGATTTCTTATATTAGTATTTTTACTATATTATAACGTACATAATAAGCGAGTCAGAAATACAAGCGAGTCAGAAATTATAAAATATACCTTAAAATAAAATTCTAAAAAAATTCTTAAAAAATTAAACTAGGTCTAAAATAACTAAATTTTTAAACCTAGCTTATTTATAATGCATATTATTTTTAAGAGTTTTTTTAAGCTATATATACTTATAGCGCTAGTAATATAGAATTCGCACTATTTTTTTTACTATTTTTACTTATAATAAGCTTAATAAATTTTTAAAATTCTTTAAAAAAATACTATTTTATAACTTTTTTTTTAATCTATTCTAAAAATGTGTTTTTAGATCTTAATAAGTTTTATTTCTAGTTTTAAGAAATTTAAAATTGCTTATTTTAGCTGTATAGTATGCTTTTCTGACTTGCTTGTATTTCTGACTCGCTTATTATATATGTTATAAAATATAATATAAAGCTTTAGATAAATAATCCTATTAACGTGTATAATAAGCTTATGTCCTATCCAAGTATATGTCTTAAATAGATTTTATACTTTAAATCGTGATTTCTTAGAAATTCTTTAAAAATCTAAACTAAACTTAAAATAGTTAAGATTTTTAGATTATATATATTATATAATGAGTAATCAGTAGAAATTTTTCTAGATTTTAAAAAAAATTATTTATTAGCTTATATAGAAAAATCATATTCATACTGTTTTTTTTCTTACTTTTATTTTTAAGAAACTAAATAAATTAAATAAAAATTTTAGAAAAATAATAACTTATGACTTTTTTACTTAAATATCTAAAAAAAATTTAAAAAAAAATTCTAGAGCTATATAGCCTATTTTAGGAAATTAATAATTAGGGTTTTTAAGTGTACAGTATAAGTAAGACACATACTTATATAGAACATAAGCTTATTATACATGTTATATATATAAGCTATAAGGGTCGTATTATATTAAAACTGCCTTATTATCAATCTTTATTATCTTTATCTTCTGAATTTTAAGTATTACTTAGTTTAATATCTTACTTTATACTTTATAATCTATATAAGTAAAAGCCACTATATATAGTAGTCCTTATTAACTAATACTATGCTTTTATTATAAATGCTTCCTTTAATAGTCTATCTTAGTACTAATAGGCATTAGGAGGAGGGTATTGGCTAGTATGCTTATAAAGTGAAAATCCTTTATTATCTCTAATAATAGTACGATCTCTACTAGCAGGCCGAAGTATAGTATAATCTTTGTATTAATCCAATAGCCTGGATACGCTTTATTAAAGATAATATCTATAGTAATATACTTAGTTCTATTAATTAGCTTTTAGCTTTAGTAAGTATTCTTATTTATAATAATAAGTATGCTTAGAATAAAGATAAAGATAGCTAATATTAGTATATTACTATTATCTCTATAGCTTAGTATTATAATAGCTTCTTCTTCTATTAGCTAGCTAGCTTTTTACTTATATTATAACAGTCATATTCCTAGACTAGGCTATATAGAGTATAGAGTAGTTCAGAATGGGTTCTTAAGGAATAGACTAGGGTTTATATTAGTAGAATGGTTAGGTTATACTTACTAAGTAGTAGTTATAGTATTATATTAAGTAATAGTTAAAGTATAATAATATATAATAATTAAAATAGATTAAAATAACTAAGTTATATTAATAATTAAAGAGCTAGTATCTTAATAATAGCTAGTTCCTTAGGTTTATATACTATATAATATAAGGTTTAATTACTTTTATTATAAAGAGTAATTATAGTAATTATAAAAGTAATTATAATAATTATAAAAGTGATTATAGTAATCGCTTTATATTTTATAATAATTACTTATAATTAATAAGAAATTTACAAAGGCTATATAATACTAAGTATTTATAATATATAGGTTATAATATGATATTTTCTCTTTATTAGTCTTTATTCTTAAGGCTTATAAGTTAGCTATTTTAAGTTTCTTTTTAATTTATTTAACCTTTTTTTATAATTATTTTTCTATAATACTAATAGTATATTAAAAGTAAAATCATAATCTATTATATATTATTATTATCTTTATAAACTTATTAAAGAAATAGGCTCTGAGGTTATTAAGTATTTAAATTGCGCTTAGTAAAAGCTAAAGTGTAAAATGCTTAAAAGCATTTCTTACTATTCTAAGTGCATTCATTATAGACATTCTTATAATAGCTTAGGGGAGTCGATCTCTATATATAAGTATCTGTTCTTACTTAACTAATTTTTTTGCCTATACTAATCGGATAGCTTCCTATCTAATGGCTAAAAAGCGTTATTTAGAGTCTAAGGAGGAATAAGCAGAAGAGGAATTAATAGAGTTATAATAGTAAATGAATGAGCGCTTATCTTATCTAATGCGGCTTCATTACTAATAAAAATAGCTTTAAGAGTAAGGCGTAAAGATAGTGCATTAAGGTCTTCATTCTTTAGATAAGTTAGATAAAGCAGAGCATTAAAAGGCTAATGCGGTTATTAAGGTTTAGGCCTATAGTAAAGTAGATATAATTAATTAGTTTATTATATTTAATTTTAGTATTATTTCTTTATCTTCTAGTATTATATATAGAATGTTTTTAGTAAATACTATATATAAATAAGGTTTTCTAGTAATTATTATAATATTTTGCTTTTAGAATAGTCTTTTTATTTTATAAAATATATTATTTTTTTATTGATTTTCTTTATATTATAAATTTCTTTAATATAATACTCTTTTAAATCTTTTATTATTAGTTTATAACTTTATTTATTATTAATTAGAATAGTGTTTTTTATTAATTCTAATAATAAGATATAAAAAACTAAGTAATATTATATTTTTAAGTCCAGTTTATAATTATTTTCTAAGATTTTTTCTAGAACTTTATAAGGTCTAATGAATTTATAATTAAGTTTTTTACTTAGTCTATTTATTAATAGGTTTTTTATTACTAGTAGAACTATATCTCTTTTTAAAAAGGATAGTCCTTTTAGCCTTTTTTAATTATAGTATTTTTTTATTTATCTTTATATAAATTTAAGTTTAGTTTTTATTTCTTTATAGAGATTTTTTAGTTAATTTAATATTAGGATTACTTTTAGATTAATAATCTTATTATACTATTATTAGTATGCATTTAGTATAAATCTGAAATTAGTATAATATAGTATAAGCTTAGTGCTTTTATTTATTATAATATTATAGCTTAGCTATACTATAAGTAACTTTTCTATTTAATTATTTTATTTATAGTTAATATAATATTATAAATACTATTTAAATACTTAGTTTATATATTCTATCTATTTATTAATTTATAATTAGAATGCTATTATAAGCTAGTAGTTTAATCCTAGTTAGGCTATTAAGGCTTATTAAAACTTAGATATAAATAGAGGTCTTTTATTACTTAGGATCTTTATTAATAAGCTGTATATACTGATAATATTCTATAAGAATAAGTAAGTAAACTACTTAGTATTTATTAACTCTTAGTATAGTATAAAATAGGAAAATTTCATAAGTCTATTTATAATAATAAGAATGCTATTATAGAATATACTATTTATAGGATCTTTTAATAAAGGTAGTTTTATAATAAAATCTATTATAATAGAGTCTTATAGTTACTTAGTAATTAATAAGGGTTATAATTCTTTATATAGTTTATAGTATTATGCCTTAGTTTTATTATATAGTGTATAGGATTTAATAATCTTTATAATTATTCTCTTTATACTAAGAAATATATATATTATCTTAACTTATTCTAGAGTCTTATTAATCCCTTAGTATCTATATATAGAAAGTTTATAAATATTCTATATTAATTATTTTTATAATTCTAAAGAAACTTATAATCTTTATAATCTGAGTTATAATTTAAAGATTAAGTAGAATGCTCTTATTACTCTATCCATTTTATATATTTAAGTATATTCCTATATTTATTTATAAAGTATTTCTTAAGATACTATTATTATAATTTATACTATTTTATTAAGCTTATTAGCCTATTTAGGTTTTTTCTATATTTTATTAGGTTTATAGTCTTAATAGTTAATTATCTTTTAACATTCTCCTATATATTACTTAATAAAATCTTATAAGCATTTATTATATTATTCTATATAAATAATATATACTTTTATAAAGTTATTATAAAAGTATTAATAAAGTTTTTTAACTAAGGTCTAGGGGTTCTTATAGTAATTACTCTAATAAAAGTAAATAATTACTTAAGGTCCTTAGGATCCAGTTAAGGCTGCTTTTCCTTCTTATTATAATAATTCTTTTAGAGTTAGGTGTTTATTATATATCTATTGCTTGAAGCTCTGCTCAGGCTTTTATAATCATTTTAGTAAGTCATTAAGTAATTATAACTCACTTATTACTATAATGTATTTCTATTTAAGATATCCTTTAGAAGTATAAGCTAGTATTTATTTATTAGCTTTAAGTATGTCTATTTTAAAGTCAGATTATTAACTTATTATATTAGCTTTTCTATTTTTTAAGCCTTTTTTATAAATAATAATATAATTAAATTCTAATAGGTATTCTATATAGTAAAGTTATCTTTTACTAAGCTCTTATATAATTATAAAGTATAATATATTTTTATAATTTATATATATAGTAACTTAGTATTCACTTCTTAAGAAGTAATATTAGAATTCTTTAAAAGAGTTAACTATTACTAAGAATTCTTTATTATAAATAGAGTAATTAAGTTTAGTTCCTTTTAGTATATATAAGTAGAATGTAATTAAGTATAGGTTTTTTTTATTATTTTATTATTTAATCTAGGCTCTTAAGGCAAAGTTAGAAGCATTAGTTTCTAATTTAATTAATTATCTTAAGTTAAAGGTTATTAAAATGGGTTTACTAAAGATAGCTTATTTTAAGTTATTAAAGGCTTTTTAAGCCTTAGTATTCTATTTAAAGCTTATATCTTTCTTTATAAGTTCTATTTAGGATTTTATAATTTTACTAAATCTATAAATAAACCTTTTATAATAATTAGTAAATTTTAAAAAGCTCTATACTTCTTTAATATTTTTATCTAATTCTAGCTAGTCTTTAATAGCTTTGATTTTCTTTTTATTTATTTAGATCTTATTTAATTAAATAGTATATTTAAGAAAATCTACTTCTTATATATAGAACTTACTTTTTATTAGTTCTATAAGTAGCTTTATATTTTATAATTTCTATAGAATTATATATATATATATTATATACTCTTCTTCTATCTTTAAGAAGATTAAAATATTATTAAAGTAATATATAATAAAGATATTAAAATATTCTTTTAGAATATTAGTAATTATTTATTAGAATATTATTAATACATTTATAAGTCTAAAGAGCATTATTAGATATTTAAATAGTCTAAATTTAGTCTTAAATATAGTCTTTTATTTATTTTTAGGCTTTATATAAATTAAACTATAAGCATTCTTTAAATTAAGTACTATAAACTATTTCTTATTATAAAAGCAGTCTTTTAGCTTAATAATTAAAGATAATAGTATTTAATCCTTTAGTATAATATTATTTAACTATTAGTAATTTATAATTAATTAAAGTTTTCTATTCTTTTTTAAAATAAATATAACTAAGTATTCTATAAAGGATTTTAAAATTTTAATATATCCCTTTTTTAATATATCTTTAAAGTATTCTTTTAATATTTATAATTATATATTATTAAGATTATAGAGTTTAAAGAACTTAAGTAAAGTTCTATTTTTTAATACTATTTTATAATTCTATTTATTATATTTAAGTAAACCTATTTTTAATTCTTTAGTAAATAGTTTTTTATAAATATAATAAGTAAATAGTATATTCTTTAGCCTTTTATTTACTTTTTATTATTTCTTTATTTTTATAAGGTCTTTATTAAGCTTTATTAATTAGCTTTATATAAAAGCAATAGTATAATATATCTTACTATTTTAAGCTTTATAGTATTTATATCTTATACTTTAAAATAAGAAAGTCTTTATTATTTCTTTTATTAATACTTTACTAATATTATTATTAGTTAAAATTTAAGATTTTATATTATTATTTAAATCTAATTTTTAAAAAGAGTAATTATTAATATTATTAAAGTTTATTTAACTAATCCTTTAGTTTATTATTAGATTAACTTATTTTAATTATAAATACCTTAAGACTAAAGTATAATATATAATAAGTATTATATTAAATAAGATTTCTTTATTTTATCTTTTTATAAAAACCTTAAGATAATTAAGCTCTTTAGTTATTCTTTTATTATTATAATTAAAAAGAGTTTTTTTAAGATTATATACTTTATATAAATTTACTTTATCTTTTTATAAAAGTTTTAATATATTTATTATTATAAAGTAAATAACGTATATGATAAGCGAATGTCCTAAATAAGCGAATGTCCTAAAAATCTCCTAATCTCTCTTTCTTCCATTTGATTAATTAATTTACGACCACCAAACATGTCTCAATTTAATAAAGAGGGAAACATCCTTCTTGCCCTTCAAGCCCTTCAAAATAACCCATCATTAAGCATCCGACGCGTTGCATCAATCTACTATGTCTGTAATAAAAAGCTAGGGCGCTGCCAGAAAGGCATGCAGTCTCGACGCGATATTATCCCTAAGTCACGCAAGCTATCTGATCTAGAGGAACAGATCATTGTTCAATTCATTCTCGACCTAGATTCGCGAGGGTTTCCCCCGCGACTGCGTGGTGTTGAAGAAATGGCCAACCGACTGCTCGCCGACCGCGACGCGTCACCTGTCGGCAAGCGCTGGGCTTCTAACTTCGTCAGGCGACACCAAGAGCTTAAGACGCGTTTTTTTCGTAAATACGACTATCAGAGGGCTAAATGCGAAGATCTAACCATTATTCGCAATTGGTTCAGGCTCGTGGAGAACACAATCGCGAAATATAGTATCGACCTAGCCGATATCTATAACTTTGATGAGACTGGCTTTATAATGGGCATAATCGCAAGCGGAATGGTCGTTATAGGCGCAGATAGGCATGGAAACCCGAAATCAGTCTAGCCTGGAAACCGGGAATGGGTTACGGTCATTCAGGCGATTAATGCAGAAGGCTGGGCGATCCAGCCGTTCATCGTGGTTGCGGGCTAATATCACCTCGCTAGCTGGTACCAAGAAAGCAACCTCCTGGGCGATTAGGCTATTGTAATAACTCCAAATGGCTGGACTGATAATGAGACGGGTCTTTAGTGGCTTAAGCACTTTGACCAGTATACGAAGAATCGATTGACCGGTCGCTATCGTCTTCTGATCCTTGACGGGCATGAAAGTCACTACTTAGTCGACTTTGAGAAATATTGTGAAGAGAATGACATTATTACGCTTTATATGCCGCCTCATTCGTCTTATTTACTTCAGCCTCTTGATGTTGGGTGCTTTGGGCCGCTTAAAACAGCCTACGGTCGAGAAATTGAGCGGTTGATTAGATGCTTTATAACCCACGTTTTAAAGACTGAGTTCTTCCTAGCCTTTTATGCCGCCCACTAAGCCGCCATGACGGCAAGCAATATCAAAGGGGGTTTTCGAGGGGCTGGACTTGCTCCTTTAGACCCAGAAAATGTCATTTTAAAGCTTGATGTGCAGCTACGGACTCCAACACCGGCCGAGGAGGATGTCAGCCTCTCTGACCCTTGGGTCTTAAAGACCCTAAAGACCATGCTTGAGGCTAGCTCTTAGTCTGAATATCTCGAAAGACGAATGAGAAGGCATCAGAGCAGCTCTCTAACATCAATTCTCGAGGCGCTTAAGTCACTTTCAAAGGGAATAAAGGCAATAATGCATCAGAATGCCCTATTGAAAGCTGAGGTCCAGATTCTTCGACAGGCGAATGAGACTTTTAGTAAGCAGCGTAGAGCTAAAAAAACCCGCCTAAGTAAAGGAGGAAAGATGACTCTAGATGAGGGAAGGGATGAGATAGATTAGAGAGATGTTGATGCGTAGGTAGTGGCTGAATCATCGAGAAGTGGTGGTCGGCGAAGGTTGGCGCTATCGAGGGAAAGGCGCTGTGGAATATGTAGAAAGGCTGGTCATAATGCAAGGACCTGTTAGGCTATAATTGAGACCTCTGGAGAAGAGCATAGCGATTAGTTTTAATTGATTGATTATATTGCTGCGGTTATATTGAGGTTTTAATCTTAGAGGTTAGGATTTTTGGGACATTCACTTGTTTGGGACATTCGCTTATTATGTACGTTATAATTAAATTCTATATTACTATTTATTAAAGTAAGTAGCTAGTTTTTTTTAATTTATATTTATATTTCTAAATATTATTTTATTAATTATATACTTTTAATTATATATAAAGCTCTTATTTTAAAAACTTCTATTTCTTTTAACTTTATACTTATTTATTACTTTATTATAAATAGTATTAAGAGTTTTTTATACTTTTTATTATTTTATTTTATAAAAGTTAGAATATCTATTTTTAATTATACTTATATTATATATTAACTTTATTATAAATATATATTTAATACTTAGATTATTAATAATTTATAAGTTTTATATTAAGCTTTTAATAATTAGTTAAATAATCTATATTATATTTTATTAATTAAATAATACTAAAGTATTTATATTATTTCTATATATAGTAATCTTTTATATTTTCCTTTTTATAAAAAATTATAATAAATTATTTATTTATTTAAATTAAAAAGTAATCTTATTATAGCTTATTTTTAAAGTATATAATATATTTATAATATATATATAATACTTATAAGATTTTATTATATTTCTAATATATTTAATATATATAAGGTTTATTTCTTTATAATTTTTATTCTTTTAGGTTTTATAAGTTCTTTTTACTTTATTAATATAAAGCTTAGATATAAATATTTACTTTTTTTATAAGATCTTATTATTCTTTAGTAAATTGCTTAATTTAAATATCTTTTATTATATATATTAATGCATTTTATTCTTTTAAAGTAATACTTTAGAGTTTATTATCTAATTCTAAGTATTTATTTATTAATATAAGAATATTTTTTTATCTTTAATATTATACTTAGCCCTTTTAATTTAATATATATTTTATTCTATATTAATCTATAGTTAAAAAGTAAGTTATTTTATAATATAGTTATATATTATATTACTATTTAATATAATAGTCTATTTTTATAATCTATTTTTATTAGTTTATATATAATTAGGTTATTAATTTAAGATTTTATAATTATTAAAATCTTCTATTTATATTAAGTTATTCTTAAGTTATTAGACTATAGTAATAGTATATACTCTATTAGGTCAGAGTATAATAATTAAGTAATCTAGAATTTAGCCTATAGGAATTAGTTCTTACTTCTTAATTACTTCTTTTTAAGCTCTTTTTTCTTATTCTTTTTTCTTTTTTACTTTATATTAGTATACTACTTCTTACTTTATTTATAACTACTATTCGCATGCTTTAAAGTCATCTTTTTCTCTTTTTATTTATTAGCTTTATTTACTTTATTTCTTTTTATAATTATCTTCTTATAATTATTTAGTTTTAAGTCTAGTTCTTTTAATTAGCCTTTTTTAAGGAATGTCTTTATATTTTAGTTCTTTTATTTAATCTTATATATTTATAAAATTATAGTTATATCCTTTAAAGTGACTATTAAATCCACTTTAAACTATATTAATAGATTAAGTAAGAAGATTATCTCCTTTTTTAATTAAATTAATACTATAAGTAAGTATAGTAATAAGCTTAAATAGTTTCTTCTCCTTCCTTAGTTTTTTATAGTTATATAAAAAGTATTCTAATTTATTATAATTATAGTATTTAAATATCTTTTTCCTTTATTATTATTATATTACTCTAAGTTCTATAAGTCTTACTATAATACTATAAGAAGTGTTAGGAGTTTATAGCTTCTTTTAGTTAATATAAGCCTTCCTTTTCTAATTACTATTATTACTACTAATATTTCATTTTTTTATTTATTATTTAAATAGTTAGTTATTAATTATAATAGTAAGTTTAGTATATTAAGTAAAATCTATAAATAGATCTATATTCTTAATAAATTTATCCTTAATATTATCCTTTAGGTTTTAATAAAACTCATTAATAAGGTTTTTATTTAATTAATTAAGTTTTATTACTATATATTAGAATTCTAAAAGGTATTTAAATACTACTTTTATTTATTTAAGTTTTTTAATAGTATTTAGTATATTATATTTCTTATCTTATTTACTATAGTTATTAATTAGTAATTATTTATATTTATTAAAACTATTAAATATTATAATTATTTTAGATTTTTACTAACTTAAGGCTTAGGTTATAAAGTCTTTTAGAATTAACTTATAGTTTTAAGCTATTTTACTTTTTAGTCTTTTTATAGTATATTATACTTTAAGTAAGTTATTTATAAATAGTAATAAATAGTATATATAATAGGACTTAAGGCTAGTAAAGTGTTTTTATAGTTTCTTTAGGTTTTTATTAAACTTAAGTAGTTATTTAAGCTTAATAGTTTCTTTAATATTATAAATATATATTATAATAATAAGTTATTTATATTTTATAAGCTAAGCTATTTATTATTTTTAGTTATTCTTAATTTAAATTAGTTTAATAATAAGTTTAATAATCTTTTATTATTACAACTTATATAATATAGACGCCTAACGTTATATAGCCCTTATAAATTTCTTACTAATTATAAGTAATTATTATAAACTATAGAATGATTACTATAATTATTCTTATAATTACTATAATTACTTCTATAATTACTACAATCACTTCTATAATAAAGGTAATTAAACCTTATATTATATAGTATATAAACCTAAAGAACTGGCTATTATTAGAATACTAGCTCCTTAGCTATTAATATAACTTAGTTATTTTAATTTACTCTAATTACTATATATTATTATATATTAACTATTACTTAATATAATACTATGATTACTGCTTAGTAAGTATAATCTAACTATTCTACTAATATAAACCTTAATCTATCCTTTAAGAACCCTTTCTAAGCTATTCTATACTCTATATAGCCTAGCTTAAGAATATAATTATTATATATTAATAGCTCTTATTTAAATAGTTACTTTATATATTAAATAATATCTAATAAACTATAATAGTATTTACTATACTTTCTAATAATATGCCTTTATCTAAAGGTAAGGCCCTAGCACTCCCTAAGGATAGAGATAGTAATAAATATATAGATGCTTCTAATAATAAGTATAAAGAAGAACTTAAGGAGCTCTGCGCAGAGAATGAGCGACTTTCTACAGGACTTACTAAGCTCTTAGCTCTAGGAATGCGCACTAATACTATATAAGAAGAAAAGTAGTATTAGAATAAAGAGCGCTTTAAATAGTTATATACATAACTCTAGGCCTTATTAAGTAATCCTACTATAAATGTGATCATTATAGCTATAGAGTAAAAGATTATTAAGCTTATTACTAAACTGATTTAAATTAAGAATAACTAGGAATAATAAATAGCTTAACTTATAGAATATAAATAACCTATTATAATAATATATATCTATAATATTAAAGAAATAATTAAGCTTAAATAGCTACTAAAGTTTAATAAAAACCTTAAAAAGCTATAAGAATACCTTACTAGCCTTAAGTCTTATTATATATACTACTTATTACTATTTATAAATAATCTACTTAAAGTATAATATACTATAAGAAGACTAAAAAGTAAAGTAGCTTAAAACTATAAGTTAATCTTAAAAGACTTTATAACTTAAGCCCTAAGTTAGTAAAAATTTAAAATAATTATAATATTTAAAAGTTTTAATAGATATAAATAATTACTAATTAATAACTATAGTAAATAAAATAAAAAATATAATATACTTAATACTATTAGAAAACTTAAATAAATAAAGATAGTATTTAAATACCTTTTAGAATTCTAATATATTATAATAAAACTTAATTAGTTAAATAAAAACCTTATTAATGAGTTTTATTAGAATCTAAAGGATAATATTAAGAATAAACTTATTAAAAACATAGATCTACTTATAGATTTTACTTAATATATTAAACTTACTATTATAATTAATAACTGATTATTTAAATAATAAATAGAGAAATAAAATATTAATAATAATAATAATAGTTAGAAAAGGAAGACTTATATTAACTAGAAGAAATTATAAACTCTTAATACTTCTTATAGTATTATAGCTAGACCTATAGAACTTAGAGTAATATAATAATAATAAAAGAAAAAAATATTTAAATACTATAATTATAATAAATTAGAATACTTTTTATATAACTATAAAAAACTAAGGAAGGAGAAAAAACTATTTAAGCCTATTATTATACTTACTTATAGTATTAATTTAGTTAAAAAAGGAAATAACCTCCTTATCTAATCTATTAATATAGCTCAAAATGGATTTAATAGTTACTTTAGAGAGTATAATTATAACTTTATAAATATATAAGACTAAATAGAGGAATTAAAATATGAAAATATCTTTTAAAAAAGACTAATTAGTAAGACCTAACTTAAGACTAAATAATTATAAGAAGTCAATTATAAGAAGAAATATAATAAATAGAGCTAATAAATAAAAAGAGAAAAAAATAACTTTAAAATATATAAATAGTAGCTATAAATAAAATAAGAAATAGCATACTAATATAAAGTAAAAAAGCAAAGAGAATAAGAAGAAAGAACCTAAGAAGTAATAACTAAGAAGTAGAATCTAATTCCTATAGGCCAAGTTTTAGATTATCTAACTATTATATTCTAACCTAAAGGAGTATATACTATTACTATAGTCTAATAACTTAAGGAAAACCTAATATAAATAGAAGATTTTAATAATTATAAAATCCTAGATTAATAATCTAATTATATATAGACTAATAAAAATAGACTATAAAGATAGATTATTATATTAAATAGTAATATAATATATAATTATATTATATAATAACTTACTTTCTAATTATAAATTAGTATAAAATAAGATATATATTAAGCTAAAAGGGCTAAGTATAATATTAAAAATAAAGATATCCTTATATTAATAAATAAATACTTAGAATTAGATAATAAACTCTAAAGTATTACTTTAAAAGAATAAAATATACTAATATATATAATAGAAGATATTTAAATTAAATAATTTACTAAAGAATAATAAGATCCTATAAAAGAAGTAAATATTTATATTTAAACTTTATATTAATAAAGCGAAAAGAACCTATAAAACCTAAAAGAATAGAAAATATAAAGAAATAAATCTTATATATATTAAATATATTAAAAACATAATGAAATTTTATAAGTATTATATATATATTATAAATACATTATATACTTTAAAAATAAATTATAATAAGATTACTTCTTAGTTTAAATAAATAAATAACTTATTATAATTCTTTATAAAAAGGAAGATATAAAAGATTATTATATATAGAAATAGTATAAATACTTTAATATTACTTAATTAATAGAATATAATATAGATTACTTAACTAATTATTAATAGTTTAATATAAAACTTATAAACTATTAATAATTAGAGTATTAAATATATATATATAATAAGGTTAATATATAGTATAAGTATAATTAAAAATAGATATTCTAATCTTTATAAAATAAAATAATAAAGAGTATAAAAAACTCTTAATACTATTTATAATAAAGTAATAAATAAGTATAAAGCTAGAAAAAGTAAAACCTTTTAAAATAAGAGCTTTATATATAATTAAAAGTATATAATTAATAAAATAATATTTAAAAATATAAATATAAATTAAAAAAAACTAATTACTTATTTTAATAAATAATAATATAGAATTAAATTATATTTACTTTATAGTAATAAATATATTAAAATTCTTATAAAAAGATAAAATAAACCTTTATAAAATATATAATTTTAAAAGAACTTCTTTTAATTATAATAATAAAAGAATAACTAAAGAGCTTAATTATTTTAAGGTTTTTATAAAAGGATAAAATAAAAGAATCTTATTTAATATAATACTTATTATATATTATACTTTAGTCTTAGAGTATTTATAATTAAAATGAGTTAATTTAATAATAAACTAGAAAACTAGCTAAATAAATTTTAATAATATTAATAATTATTCTTTTTAAGAATTAGATTTAAATAATAATATAAGATCTTAAACTTTAATTAATAATAATATTAGTAAAGTATTAGTAAAAAAAATAATAAAGACTTTCTTACTTTAAAGTATAAAATATAAATACTATAAAGCCTAATAAAGTAAGATATATTATATTATTACCTTTATATAAAGCTAATTAATAAAACTTAATAAAGACCTTATAAAAATAAAAAAATAATAAGAAGTAAATAAAAGTTTAAAGAATATATTACTTACTTATTATATTTATAAAAAACTATTTACTAAAGAATTAGAAATAGGTTTACTTAAATATAATAAATAGGATTATAAAATAGTATTAAAAGATAGAATCTTACTTAAGTTCTTTAAACTCTATAATTTTAATAATATATAGTTATAAATACTAAAAGAATAGTTTAAAAATATATTAAAAAAGGGATATATTAAAATCTTAAAATCCTCTATAAGATACTTAGTTATATTTATTTTAAAAAAGAATAGAAAACTCTAATTAATTATAGATTATTAATAGCTAAATAATATAATATTAAAAGACTAAATACTATTACTTTTAATTACTAAATTAAAGGACTGCTTTTATAATAAGAAATGGTTTATAGTACTTAATTTAAAAAATACTTATAGTTTAATTTATATAAAGCTTAGAAATAAATAGAAGATTATATTTAGAACTAAATTTAGACTATTTAAATATCTAATAATACCCTTTAGACTTATAAATATATTAATAATATTCTAATAAATAATTACTAATATTTTAAGAAAATATTTTAATATCTTTATTATATATTATTTTAATAATATTCTAATCTTCTTAGAAATAGAAGAAGAGTATATAAAATATATATATATAATCCTATAGAAACTATAAGATGTAAAGCTATTTATAGAACTAATGAAAAGCAAGTTCTATATATAAGAAGTAGACTTTTTTAGATATACTATCTAATTAAATAAGATCTAAATAGATAAAAAGAAAATTAAAGCTATTAAGGATTAGCTAAAATTAGATAAAAGTATTAAAGAAGTATAGAGCTTCTTAGGATTTACTAATTACTATAGAAGGTTTATTTATAGATTTAGTAAAATCGTAAAACCTTTAATAGAACTTATAAAGAAAGATATAAACTTTAAATAGAATACTAAGGCTTAGAAAGCCTTTAATGACTTAAAACGAGCTATCCTTAGTAAACCCATTTTAATAACCTTTAACCTAAGATAATTAATCGAATTAGAAACTAATGCTTCTAACTTCGCTCTAAGAGCTTAGATTAGATAATAGGATAATAAAGGAAACCTATACCTAATTGCATTTTACTTATATAAACTAAAGGGAGCTAAACTTAACTACTCTATTTATAATAAGGAATTCTTAGTAATAGTTAACTCATTTAAAGAATTCTAATATTACTTCTTAAGAAGCGAATACTAGGTTATAGTCTATATAGACTATAAGAATATCTCACACTTCGCTACTATGTAAGAGCTTAGTAGAAGATAACTTCACTATATAGAATACTTATTAAAATTTAATTATATTATTATTTATAAAAAAGGCTTAAAAAATAGAAAAGCTAATATAATAAGTTAATAGCCTGACTTTAAAGTTAATATACTAAAAGCTAATAAATAAATACTAGCTTATACTTTTAAAGGATACTTTAAATAAAAATACATTATAGCTATAAGTGAGTCTTAGTTATTTAATGACTTATTAGAATGATTATACAAGCTAGAGTAAAGCTTTAAATAATGGATATATAATGAATATCCAGCCTTAAGGAAATTACTATAGTAAGAAGGAAAAGCAGCCTTAACTGGATCCTAAGGACTTTAAGTAATTGCTTATTTCTATTAGGGTAATTACTATAGTAACCCCTAGACCTTAGCTAAGAAACTTTATTAGTACTTTTATAATGACTTTATAAAAGTATGTATTACTTATATAGGATAATGTAACTAATGCTTATAAGACCTTATTAAGTAATATATAAGAGAATATTAAGAAATAATTAATTATTAAGACTATAAACCTAATAAGATATAGAAAAAACTTAAATAGGCTAATAAGCTTAATAAAATAGTATAAATCATAATAATAGTATTTTAAAAGATACTTCATAAATGAATATAAGAATATAATTAAATATATAAAATGGATAGAGTAATAGGAATACTCTGCTTAATTCCTAAATTATAACTTAGATTATAAAGGTTATAAGTCCTTTTAGAATTATAAGAATAATTAGTATAGGATATTTATAAACTTCTTATATATAGATATTAAAGGATTAATAAGACCTTTAAATGAGTTAAAACGATATATATATTTTCTAGTATAAAAAGGATAGTTATAGAAGTTATTAAATCCTATAAACTATATAATAAAACTAAAGCATAATGCTATAAACTATATAAAGAATTACAATCCTTACTAATTACTAAGTAACTATAGGACTCTATTATAATAGATTTTATTATAAAACTACTTCTATTAGAAGACTTTATAAGTAGTACCTTTTATAATAGTATTCTTATTATTATAAATAGATTTATAAAATTTTCCTATTTTATATTATATTAAAAGTTAATAGATGCTAAATAGTTCACTTACTTATTCTTATAGAATATTATTAGTATATATAGTTTACTAATAGAGATCCTAAGTAATAGAAAACCTCTATTTATATTTAAGTTTTAATAAGCCTTAATAGCCTAATTAAGACTAAACTACTAACTTATAATAGCATTCTAACCCTAGGTTAATAGATAAATAGAATATATAAATTAAGTACTTAAGTAGTACTTATAATACTATATTAATTATAAATAAAATAATTAAGTAGAAAAGTTACTTATAGTATAGTTAAGCTATAATACTATAATAAATAAAAGTACTAAGCTTATACTATACTATACTAATTTCGGATTTATACTAAATGTATACTAATAATAGTATAATAGAATTATTAACCTAAAAGCAATCCTAATATTAGATTAACTGAAAAATCTTTATAAAGAAATGAAAACTAAACTTAAGTTTATATAAGGATGAATAAAAAAATACTATAATTAAAAAAGGCTAAAAGGACTATCCTTTTTAAAGGGAGATATAATTCTACTAATAATAAAAAACCTATTAATAGACAGACTAAGCAAAAAACTTAACTATAAATTCATCAGACCTTACGAAGTCTTAGAGAAAATCTTAGAAAATAACTACAGACTGGACTTAAAAATACAATATTATCCAGTTTTTTATATCTTATTACTAGAATTAATAGAAAATACTATTCTAGTTAATAATAGATAAAGTTATAAACTAATAGTAAAAGACCTAGAAGAGTATTATATTAAAGAAATCTATAATATAAAGAAAATCGATAGAAAAATAATATATTTTATAAAGTAAAAAGACTACTTTAAAAGCGAAATATTATAGTAATTACTAAAAAACCTTATCTATATATAGCATTTACTAAAGACATTCTATATATAATGCTAGAAGATAAAGAAGCAGTACTGAAATTAAATATAATAGACTAATTGATTATATCTACCCTACTATAGGCCTAGACCTTAATAACTGCCTTAGCCTCTTAGCACTCTGCCTTATCTAATTTATCTAAAAAACGAAGACCCTAATATACTATCTCTATACCTTGCTTTTAAAGCTATTTTCATTAGTAATAAAGCTATATTAAATGAGATAAATGCTTATTTATTTACTATTATAATTCTATTAACTCCTCTTCTACCTATTCTTCCTTAAACTCTAAATAGCGCTTTTTAGCTATTAGACGGAAAGCTGCTTAGTTAGTATAAATATAAAAATTAAACAGTAAGAACAGATACTTATATATAGAGATCAACTCTTTTAAACTATTATAAGAATATTTATAATAAATGCATTCAGAATAGCAGGAAATACCCTTAAGTATTTTACACTTTAACTTCTATTAAGTATAATTTAAATACTTAATAACCTTAGAGCCTATTTCTTTAATAAGTTTATAAAGATAATAATAATATATAGTAGATTATAATTTTACTTTTAATATACTATTAGTATTATAGAAAAATAATTATAAAAGAAGGTTAAATAAACTAAAGAAAAACTTAGAATAACTAACTTATAAGCCTTAAGAATAAGGACTAATAAAGAGAAGATATTATATTATAACCTATATAATATAAACGCTTAATATTATATAGCCTCTATAAATTTCTTACTAATTATAAGTAATTATTATAAACTATAGAGCGATTATTATAATTACTTCTATAATTACTATAATTACTTTTATAATTATTATAATTACTTTTATAATAAAGATAATTAAACCTTATATTATATAATATATAAACTTAAGGAATTAGCTATTATTAAAATACTAGCTTTTTAACTATTAATATAACTTAATTACTTTAATCTATTCTAATTATTATATATTATTATATATTAATTATTACTTAATATAATACTATAATTACTGCTTAGTAAGTATAACCTAACTATTCTATTAATATAAACCCTGGTCTATCCCTTAAGAACTTCTTCTAAGCTACTCTATACTCTGTATAGCCTAGCCTGAGAATATGACTGTTATATTTATTCTATAGTTATAATAATTATATTTAAAGCAGGATTACTTAATAAGGCCTAGAGTTATATATATAACTGCTTAAAGCGCTCTTCATTCTAGTAATGCTTTTTTTCTTATATAGTATTAGTATGTATTCCTAAAGCTAAGAGTTTAGTAAGTCTTATAAAGAGTCGCTTATTCTCTATATAAAGCTCTCTAAGTTCTTCTTTATACTTATTATTAAAAGCTTCTATATATTCATTACTATTTCTATCTTTAGAGAGCACTAAAGCCTTTCTCTTAAATAAAGGCATATTACTAAAGAGTATAGTAAATACTATTATAATTCATTAGATATTACTTAGTATATAAAGTAACTATTTAAATAAGAGCTATTAATATATAATAATTATATTTTTAAACTAAGCTATATAGAGTATAGAATAGTTTAGAATAAGTTCTTAAAGGATAGACTAAAGTCTATATTAATAAAATAATTAGATTATACTTACTAAGTAGTAATTATAATATTATATTAAGTAATAGTTAAGGTATTATAATATATAATAATTAA
The DNA here is from genome assembly GCA_029931735.1 of Dactylonectria alcacerensis. Classification (NCBI taxonomy): domain Eukaryota; kingdom Fungi; phylum Ascomycota; class Sordariomycetes; order Hypocreales; family Nectriaceae; genus Dactylonectria; species Dactylonectria alcacerensis. Next base: position 2,710,433 of record JAPMUZ010000012.1, on the reverse strand, counting down.
AGTAAATTAAAGTAATTAAGTTATATTAATAGCTAAAGAGCTAGTATCTTAATAATAGCTAGTTCCTTAGGTTTATATACTATATAATATAAGATTCAATTACCTTTATTATAGAAAGTGATTATAGTAATTATAAAAGTGATTATAGTAATTATAGGAATGATTATAATAATCGCTCTGTATTTTATAATAATTACTTATGATTAGTAAGAAATTTATAAGGGCTACGTAATGCCAGGCGTCTATAATGCACGGGTTGTGACATATATTTAGAAATGAAAATTCAGACCAGGCCCTGCTATTGCCTCTAGAAGGCGAGTGTTACTTTAATATTCAGGTTCTAGCAGTTTCTATTCAGCGGTTTCTATTTAGTAGCATTACTATAATAATACCTAACTTCTATAAGATCCGTCTGCCCTCCTTATAGTACATACAGTTTAGGAAATCTATATTAGACTAATCTTATATACTTTATCTAATCCGCTTTAATACTTACTAAAGTTATAGATCTCCTATAGCATGGACTTGCTTATATAGTATAATAACCGTAGTGAACTTATTCTATAGGGTGTGCGCCGTGTCGTACTAATACCTCTACTCTGCCTTGAATGACTTTTCTTCGTCTTACGGAATGGCTGCACTTAAGAGGAGGATTGACCTTTTCTATACAGGGCGGAATTAGTGGAAGTCCTCGCAGAAGAGGACGATGGGAATCCCGCTAAAGTCGTGAGCACACCCCCGAAGCTTGCGGAGCTGTTCGTTCACGATGTACAGGGTCCGCGCGCCGAGCATGCTTACCTCATCAACGATCAGCAGCCATTTCTCCTGCCACTCCGCTGTGCTTCTCCCTATCAATTGCCTTGGAAATTAGAGACCTTTGGATCTTAGTGACCCTAGTGGCCGTAGAAGGGTGGCATTTGAAAGTGAGCCGAAGAAGACGAAGAGATAAAGTAGAGGGGTGTTGAACGCGATGGTAGGTCATGTACTTATTCGCCCTAGATCAGTCTTTGGAAGTTTTATAAGTCGCGTTGGTTGCCGGTGGGAGACGTGCGCTGCAAACCCAGGATTTAACTGATGGTGTCCTAATGGCATGATCCAAACAGCAATGGCTTGAGGGAAGAGGCAAGGCATGGACGCCGATGCGCAGCTGTTCAGAAGAGCTGAGCCGATCACTTCCCGACATTCAGGGATCGGCAGTGGTGAGTGCTGGGAGCTATTGCTTACCGCCCCAGAGCGCCTAAAAAATGGATTATGACAGTCTCCGATTTCAGCCCAAGGCTGATTTCCATTCTCCTCTTTCCTCATACGGCCGACGAAGCTCGGCCCTAGACGAAGGGGTTAGCTGAGCTGGACCATGGGGATCGGTTACCCCCAACATGATTGCTGATGTTTCGCAGAGGCGCCAAGTGCGGCTGAGATGCGGGCGTCTAAAGAAAAGCTGTGATTGGTGCAGCTGCGGGCCTCGTGGTCTGTATAAGGCTGGCCCCCTCCCTAATTTGCGACTTCGCGGATTTCCTCGAACTTTGCAATCAATCGCTCAGAGGCAAGATGGCACAGCATCGCGACATCTCCTCCAATTCCTTTGGGGATGGAACTCACATTTACCAAGGCGATTTCCATCAAGGCGTTGTCCATAACCACTACAGTAAGGCTTCGTTATCCATCTCGGTGGACGGGTCTAACCATGATTCAGGTTCGCAAGACGACATCCAACGATGCCTCCGAGATCTCTGTCAAATCGACCCCCGAGACACTAGGAGCCGCATCGTGGAGACGAAAGGCGGCCTATTGGAAGACTCGTATCGCTGGATCCTCGTCCACCCCAATTTCCTCAAGTGGCGCAACGAGTTCCGGAACGGACTGCTCTGGATCAAGGGCGACCCGGGCAAGGGGAAGACGATGCTACTCTGCGGAATCATCGACCAGCTAGAAAACGCAGCGAAACAAGTCAGCCGGCCTGCTTACTTCTTCTGTCAGGCTACCGATGAGAGCCTTAGTACTGCGAGGGCAGTGCTGCGGGGCCTCCTCTTTTTCCTCATCAAGCTGAAGCCCCATCTTATCAAGCATATTCAAGAAGAGCACAAGTACAGAGGAAAGGCGCTCTTCGAGGATACGAACGCCTGGTTCGCCTTGTGTCGCATCTTTAAGACCATCTTGACTGACGACGCCTTGGAAGACCAGATAATCATCGTCGATGCTCTGGATGAGTGCATGATGGATCAGCAACGTCTTCTCGAATTAATCTCTGAAGTATCAGTCTCCTGTAGAGCCAAATGGATCGTGTCTAGCCGTAACAAGCGGACAATTGAGGAAGAGATGACTATGCACAATCAGAATCTTGCCCTTAGCCTCGAGCTGAACGCCGATTCCATCTCAGCTGCTGTTCGCGTGTACATCGAAAACCAGGTGAACTTTCTAGCGAGAAAGAAGGAATACGACAACAAACTGCGACAAAGAGTGCGGAACCACTTAATCAATAATGCCAACAACACTTTCCTTTGGGTGGCCCTAGTGTGTCAAGAGCTAGCGAGGCCTGGGATTGCAAAAACAAATGTCGATGCGAAGCTGAAGGCTTTCCTGCCTGGGCTCGACGTTCTCTACAATCGAATGATTGAGGACGTCTTCAATTCGGAATATGCAAGCGACTGCAGACAGATCCTAGCTACCCTATCTGTCGTGTACCGTCCCGTTACCTTGTCAGAATTAGCATCCCTTGTCCCGTCCCTGGAGGAATACAAAGATGACGTCGCAACCTTGAAGGAATTCCTCGGATACTGTGGCTCGTTCCTGACCACACGGGAAGGATCAGTGTTTTTCATTCATCAATCTGCCAAAGATTTCCTTGTCAACCAAGGTGCGAGCAGGGTTCTGCAGCCCGACGTGGCGCACGAGCACCACGCCATCTTCCTTAAGTCCATAGACGTCCTGACGAGGACACTACGACGCGATATTTATAGCCTCACCGAGCCCGAAGCCACCATCGATCACATCTCTCCGCATAGCCCGGACCTGTTAGCAGCGGCTCGCTATTCGTGTCTGCATTGGGTTGATCACCTCTGTGCCTTTGGAGAGACGATGCAGAATGATCAGGACGGGAGCCAGGTTTTGACCTTTTTACGTGGGAATTTCCTCTATTGGCTGGAGGCTCTCAGCCTCCTAGGGGCATGGTCAGCCGGTGTCACGGCGATTCGAAGCCTCGAACGTTGGATTCCGCAACACGGTGCGTCAGAGAAGATTTCTGCGTTAGCGGCGGCCGTTAGGCGCCGCGTGCTGGCGATGTCGTCAGCGTCGAACAGAGGTTCCAAAATGCAGGTGAGTGAAGAGTAGCTTCTTTGTCCCATGCACGTGAAAACTCATATTCGCCTAGGGCAAAGCGGCACTGTTGACCGAGTTCGTCAAGGACGCTCATCGATTCATGGTACATCATGAGAGTGCTATTGTGGTAACCCCACTACAGGTTTACGAGTCAGCACTCGTGTTCAGTTCAGCGGAGAGTGTGATAAAAGATATTTTTCAGCACGAAGCACCGAAATGGATTTCATGCAAATCTTACACGAGAGGTGCATGCCTGCAGACGCTGACGGGCCATGAGGGCTGGGCCACGTCGGTCGCGTTCGCCCCCGATGGCGGGCGGCTAGTGTCAGGGTCGGACGACCAGACCATCAAGATCTGGGACGTCAGGACGGGTGTGTGTTTGCAAACGCTCATCGACCACGGAGGCCGCGGGGTCATGTCAGTAGCGTTCGCCCCGGATAGCGGGCGCCTGGTGTCGGGATCGGATGACAATACCGTTACGGTCTGGGATGCCAGAACGGGTGCACGCTTACTAACACTAAGAGGTCATGAAAACCAAGTCTGGTCAGTGGCATTTGCCCCGGATGGCAGACGGCTGATATCAGGATCATATGATGGCACTATGAAGATCTGGGATGCTAAGATGGGCATGTGTCTGCAGACACTTGTAGGCCATAAAAGTCAAGTCTTTTCAGTAGCGTTCGCTCCAGATGGCGAAAGGCTAGCATCAGCATCAAACGATAAGACTATTAAGGTCTGGAACGCTAGATCTGACATATGCCTGGAGACACTTATTGGCCATAAGGGCTCAGTTGGCTCAGTGGCATTTGCTTCAAATGGCGAGTGGCTGATATCAGGATCAGACGATAAGACCATTAAGGTCTGGAATGCTAGAACAGGCAGATGCCTGCGCACACTTACGGGCCATAAGGGCTGGGTCAGATCAGTAGCGTTGAGTCCGGATAGCAGACAGCTAGTATCAGGATCATATGACCATACTGTCAAGGTTTGGGATGCTAGAACTGGCGCATGCCTACAGACACTTACAGGCCATACAGACTCGGTTATGTCAGTGGCGTTTGCAGAAGATGGCCAGAGGCTGGTGTCAGGGTCAGAGGACCGTACGGTCAAGATCTGGGATGCGAGGATGGACACATGCCTGCAGATGCCCACTGGTCATAAGGACTCAGTTGTGTCAGTAGCGTTCACCCTGGATGGCAGACGGCTGGTGTCAGGTTCACATGACCATACCGTTAAGGTATGGGACGTTAGGACGGGGGCATGCCTGCAGACTCTCACAGGTCATAAGGACTGGGTTATATCAGTAGCATTCGCTCCCGATGGCAAGCGGCTGATGTCAGGATCAGATGACCGCACTGCCAAGGTCTGGGATACCAAGACGGGTGCATGTCTGCAGACACTCACAGGCCATAAAGGCCTGGTTACATCAGTAGCATTCGCTCCGGATAGCAGGCGGCTGGTGTCGGGATCGTATGATGGCACTGTCAAGGTCTGGGACGCCAAGACGGGCGCGTGCCTGCAGACCCTCACGGGCCATAGAGGCTCAGTCACGTCGGTGACCTTCACCCCGGATGGCAGGCGGATCGAATCAAATCGGGGTGTCCTAGAGCTGCATGCGTCCGCTGCCGCTGCCAACCTGCCTGTCATTGCCCCTTCTCGGCAAATTTGCCAGTGTAGCGTCACCCTGAGTATAGATGACAAGTGGGTTGTAAAAGACGGAAAGAACGTAATCCGATTGCCTCAAGATGAGCGACTATCGGTATCAGCTCTGTCGACGTCCGCCATTGCCTTATGCTACCTCTCAGGTCGTATACTCATCCTTCAGATTTCTCGAGACATTGCATAGGCTCCATATGAAAGCAATTGAAGTCGTCTTGCGCCTATCGTCCTGGTTCATACGGAGTGGTGAGTGCTAATGCGCGCTCACCACCATCGCTACAATCATTGGGCGGTTGCTCAGAAAGGTGTTACTGTACGTACGAAAGAACGGTCCAGAATTGACCAGTGACGCGCTGCTCGCCATCACTTGTCCACACTATCTCTGGTCTGCGTCTTTTACGGTGGGCGAGAGGGCACTGTTCTAAAACTCCCCTTTGGGTTTAGGCGCTCTGTCCCTTAGCCATCCAAGTACTTCGGATCGGCCTGAAATATGTACCGCGGACTATTAGCGAGCCTTCGCGGTGCCCTTCTGCCAGTCCAGTTGCCAGTCCACGTCCACTTCCGTCTGCTCTGTTCCACATTATGTTATTAGACGGCCCTATCCTTTATTCAGGAACAAGGTATGCAGGAACAAGGTGCTTCTACCGAACGATTCCTAGGCGCGCCTCCACTCCTGCACGCGTGGGCGTGCGGTTATGTCAGCCCTCAATTAGGCTCTAACACCATAACTGCAGTTCTTAAGCAACATTCAAACCCTATGATCTGGAATGGCGATAAATTCTCAGTTATCTACCTAAATAGAAAGCCTGCTGCGCCTTACTATCTGCTGCAGACGCCTCCTAGATCTCACGCATACCTCTTCTACTAGACAAAAGGTTACCTTCTACCTCTCCAGCTATCTAAGCCTCGACCCAGTCATCTTCTGCCTTGCTCTAATCTAGGTAGGTTATTATCTCCTCTTTAGTCTAATCTCTAGACCCAGTTAGCATCATATAGCGCTTGCTCATTTGTTCTGGTGCCCATCGTACATTGACTGCAGCTATCCGTGCGATCTCCTGAAAGTCTAGGAAAGCGTCCTGTGAGCCGGATAGGTGCCATGCCGAGGAGTCCGGCGATGACGGACGTATTGTCGATGCAGACGTGTATCTGTGTTCCTGCGTTTATCCGGTAGGCTTCCCTGAGGGCCTTCCTTGCTCCTTCGGCCTCGCCATCGAAGACCTCTGCTATTCCTAAACGTCCTTTGCCTTGTGCAATCTTTCTTCCCCCTCGATAGATGGCAAGGCCCCATCCGACTGCTCCTCTGTCGTCTTGCGAGCCATCTGAGAAGGCGACCAGATGGGTGTCGGGCAAATTGCCCTGCCATCGTTTGAAATTCCGAGCCGCCTCTTTCTTGTTCTCGCCGTTGATCGCTGGGCTCCTTGCTATTAGGTCCTTTCCTGGGACGTATCTGGGTGGTGGGAAGTCTTCTGATAGCATGTTGTCCCGTTGGAGCCGGGTCTGGTGTGGGTGGCCAACTGCTCATCGAGAAAGGAGCTAGTGTTATAGCCACAGATGAGGATGGGTGGACGCCAAGGCATGCAGCATCACAGAATGGACACCTCGAAGTGGCCAAGCTGCTGCTCACAACTCTGGGCGTCGAAACTATCAGGGCAGACAGCCATGGTCGTCCGTCGTTGTTCTTGGCTTCCGATGTGGGTACAACCATGTGGTTCAAGCGCTGCTTGCCGATGGGCGAATCGACCCGGGCATCAAGGATTGGTACCGTTCGACGCCGTTGTTTGCTGCCCTGAGGAACGGCCACTTCGAAGTGGTGGAGTTTTTACTCCCGGCCGGAGGCATGACCATTGAGAACCAGGACAGCTTTGGTCGAGTCTCTTCTAGTGGGCGCGGCGCATGACAGCTCTCATGTGCTGGTGCCTCGATGAGCGCCCAGAAGACATGCCGGCCACATATGAATGGCCTCCGGAGAATCGTACCGAGGCGGTAAATGCAGAAGAGGATCGCACAGAACAGGCGCCTCATTAGTCCGAGCTGGGTGAGATCGGTGCCGAGCATTCCGGTGTGACAGGAGGGTGAGGAACGATACGTAAGGAGGGCGGATAAGTGATATGGGTTTAGTAGAGGGAGAACGCAGCCAGTTCTTCGGCTCGAGGTGCGGCGAACCCCTTCGACAGATGAGCTCGGCGGTTGTTTGTTTCGATCGCATGCATAAACCATTTTTGTTAAGCTATTTGATTGCTACCGCTATCTCAAGTATAGCAAAATGCTGCTAATAACTTTAATATATATCTATAAAGTATAAAGATATAATAAAGAGCATTCTAGTAATAATTTACAATAGAAAACGCATAATACTATATATAATATAACGTTAGATAGTAAAAACAGAGTAATCTAGCGACAGTAATAATAAAGATACAGCCCTTCTCTAACACTGAATCCAGCTAGTTATTTAGCAGGCAAATTGAAGGACATCAATTAAAGTGAAATATAGGTATAAGGCAGAGGGTCAGGCATGCGAGGGGATTGCAACAAGCGACAGAATATATAAGACTGGCCATTCTGCACCTCAGAGTGTCTTCGCGGGGTAGCTTTTAGCGGCCCACTAGACGAAGATGCCCCTAACCCTAACCCGGCCGACGATCTATTACGGAAGTCCATAGGGGGCACAGTTCCAAAACCCCCAGCCCTCTTTTTTATATTACTAGACTAACCCTAATGTGTATTTATCCTTCTGTTTAGCTATATACAAGCCCGTATTATAATTTCAAGGAGAAAATTGCTTTATTAGTATATAAAGGACCTTCTATTGCCTATTGCTAGGCTAATTTAGTATAAGGTAAAAAGGGTATAAGATTGTATACGAATTTATATAAGCTTGTATGCATACTTTTACTACTCTCTATTAACTTTCCACCTTCTTTTAATATAGAGCCTGCTTTACTTTCTTAAATAGAATATTATCTATTAGTATAATAATATACTTATTATATAAATATTTATATGAAGTTTCTTAGGGCTTTTTATTATTTATATTATGCTTAATATCTCCTTATAGCTTTATATAATATAGCCCTTATTTTAATTAATCTAACTATTAATTTGCCTTTAATATAATAGACTTCTATAGTAAAGAATACTGCTTTATAAAGTATAATTATTACTTTTTTTATAATAATACTAATATTTAATACTTATTAGACTTTAATTATAATAATTATATAGAACTAGTAAAGTAATATTATAACTATATAGATTTATAAGGACTTAGTTATTATTAAAGTATTAGTAATCTTTTAGATTAGTAATAACTATATTAATAAGAGTATTCTAAGTATTATAATTTTAATATATAAAGGAATTTAGTATATTAGAAAGTATATTAGATCTATTAAAGTTATATTAGAGTATAAGTTTTTATTCTATAGCTTAATAATTAGATTTATTATTAAGTAATACAATAAATGCCTTAAGGAGAAAGAATAATAAGTTATTTATTCTATATTAATAGTTAGTATTACTTTTAGACCTATATACTTCTTTAATAGAGCGTATAATACTATTATACTAAGAGATCTATTTAGCTAAGGGAATATTACTATTATAAAGCAATATAATATAACTAATCTTACTTTTTAGCTCTTTAATAAGAGACCCTGACCTAATAATGACTGCTAGAGGCCGTTAAGAGCTATATGTGGCTACAAAAGGGCTATTAATCATAAGCCTTCTAATATAGACTCAGATATATTAATGCCAAGCCCTATTAAGTCTAAGGTTTTATATACTATAAAGTCAGAGTATATATTAACTAATAAGGATGAATTTAAAGCCCTAGTACTATCTCTAGTACTAATAAAGCTCGAAGCTCAAAGCCCTATTTAGACTTAAGTTAAAGATAAAGTTATTATAAAGTGTATTATAATTATAAATATAGCTTCGAATAATATTATACTAAGTAATCCTTTTATAAGTAATATTAAATAGTTAGAAATATAAAGGGGTTTACTTAAGAAGAAGCTTCCTTTTTAAGCTAAGAAGAGGAAGAATAAGAATAGAGATTAATTTAAAGGCAAAATGCTTTAATTATATACATATTTAGTTATATAGTTAGTCCTCTTACTTATTAATATTATTAACCTCCTCTTTAATCTTATTTTTAAGCCTATTAAGTATAGTAGTATTAATATTATTTATTATTAAATGATCTTATATGTAATTAAGTCTACTTATAAGTATTAATAGTAATTCTAAAGCTAGTAATTCTTAATTAATAATATATTATTATAAATACTATTATAAGAAGAGATATATAGAAAGATATAGCTATTTTACTAGATCTTATAAGTAGTCTTAATAGCTTTAGAGTATATAATTATAAATAGCTATTATATACTTAAGTAAGTAAGCGTTAAAATTAATATAGTCTTTTATAAAGATATTCTAAAGTATATTTAATTATCCTTAAGGGATGACCTCTACTTAGCTTCTTACTTATTAAGCCTTAAGCTAAAAGTAAAGGTTCTATAATTACTTAAGAATAATATATAGCCTATTATACTATTTATAAATATAATATACATTCTATAACGTATATAATAAGCGAGTGCACCAACCAAGTGAGTGCACTAGAGCAAGTTTACACCTTAAACACGATTTTTAAAAAACGTCTTAAAAATTCAAACTACGCCTAAAATGGCTATAATTTAAAAAATAGATGTATTAATTTAATTATAATAATTAAATATTTTTCTAGGTTTTTATAAAAACTCTTTATAAAGTTATTTAAAATAATCTTATTCGCACTGTTTTTTTTCTTATTTTTATTTTTAAAGAGCTAAGTAAATTTTTTAAAAGTCTAGAAAAAATACCATCCTATGACTTTTTTATTTAAAGATCTAAAGTTAATTCCCTAAAATTCCTAGAACTATATATCTAATTTTAGAAAATTGAAAATTTTGACTTTTAGCTGTACAGTATAAGTGGTGCACTCACTTGGTTGGTGCACTCGCTTATCATGTACGTTATATATATACAGGAGGGACCGGTCCGGCAAGCGGCCTGCTAAAGGAAGCCTGGAGGAACTGTGCTGGCGTGATGAAGCTGGTGAAGAAGGGCTGCTTGTAGCTATTATTAGTAAGATGGTGGATTTAAAGTGTTACAATGATCTGGGTGGAGACCGGGCGGTTACTTGTAGTAGAACCCTATGCTCTACTTTTAACGGGAAATGTTAAATCTATTATGCATGACTTTAGTAGATCGGAGTACTACTCTAACGGATTACTAGTAATTCATAGGGATTATTAGCAATTCCTATGCTAACCCTATTAAATTGGACTATATTAGAATACCTAGGCGCAGGGTGGTTATATAAGACTAGGTGGTCTTTTGGGACTGAGTTGGGGAGGGCTTACTAAGCCCTTGCTAGGCTAGACTGTATTGGGAAGCCAGGAATAGCAATGCCTCCCTGATCTTAAGGGGCAGGAGCTTAAGGAGAAGCTATATAATATATACATATATTATAAAGCTATTATTATAGTTATTTATACTATTTAATAAACCCTTTTAATTTAGTTAAGAACTATTATATTAAGTAAAGGGATAAGAGGGATACTACTACTTAAAGTAATAGATACTATAAAGTAAGTAGGATATATAGTAGAGTGAGGATAGATAAGACTTATAAAATAAAATAGGAAGGTTATGTTTTTAGTTAATACTAGTAATCTAATTATATAACTATGCCTTCCTTTTTCTTATTATAATTCTTTTACTTTAGATTAGCTTAAGAATGCTTTATTGCTTCCTCTTATATATTAGAGTAAGGAAAGTAAGACTGAGTTAGTTATTTAATATTTCCTTAGTATCTAAACTACTATCCGTATGATCGCTATCTGAATCGCTAGTTAGCTTAAAGAAGAGGCTTAAAAGGGATAAAATATACTTAAACTTAGAATTAAAAGCACTAGATTAATATTAATTATAGTTAGAGTTAGTAGTATATATTTTTCTTTAGAGTAGGCTAGGGGTTTGGTCACTTTATGATCTAAGTGCTTTAATAGTAGTATTAGGGAATTAGCTTTCTTTTATAAAGACTGCTTTTAATTATAAATTAAAGATAAGAATAGGTTTCTACTTATAATGCCCCTAGGGCTAGCTAGTTATAGTAGTATAAGTAACTTATTAATAGGATTTAATAATATAAGCATAGATGCATTATGTATAAATAGGACATTCTACTAAATGAATTCTTAATTATTAAGAAGAATTATTAAGATTTAGATAGTAGAATTTATAACTTAAAGGCTTTAGATAAGCTTGTAGTTAAGGACTCTTAAGATATAGCTACTATATATAATCTATAACCTTTTAGGAAAGGGGTTTATAGCTTATTATATTTACTTAAATAGGAAACTCTATAGTTATTGCTTTATAAGGAAGAGGAGAAGGACGTAGTATATATATATACTTTTATAAGGAGGGCAGTCGTTCTCTAGTACTAAGTAAGAACCTAGCTTTATAAATACTAAAGTCTTGCTTAATAGCTCTAGCTAGATATCCTCCTTAATATAGAAAGTATCTAGATTGATAGGACTAGTAAGGAATATATATACTAAAGAGCTTAGCTAAGGAGCACCTTTATTACTACTATTAAAGAGTTAAAGAATAATACTATTAGATTATAAGTATTAATAATTAGTATAAATATAATATAAGAGAATGTATAAAGTTAAATTACTATTATATAGTAGTACTAGTATAACCTATATAGATTGAGTTTTTTTTATTTCCTATCTATCTAAACTTATACTATAGAAGGTAAGTTTATTTAAAAGAAGTTAAGTAACTATAATAAACCATTTCCCTTCTCAGTCCTCCTCTAAGGTTGCTGTTTTTACTTTAGGATTAAATATAGAGAGTAGTAAAGGAAGGCTTAAGATCTTATTATCTTCAGAACTAAGGAAGTGCGGATAAAGGTTAAGAATGAATGCAGGCTAGATAAAGGGTAAGAAGGTCCTAGCCTTAAAGTTGCCTGCATTTATATAGTATAAGCTAGCTAGGAGGATTTTATATTAGGTTAGGTCAGAGTAGTAAGTAATAGTAAGATCTGTATTAATCGCTCCTTGCTTATACTTATTTAGTAGTGAAGGTATTAGGTAAATTATAAAGGCTAAGGGAGAAGCTATATTAATTATAATAGAATTATATATAGTATTATAAGTAAAATGAGTTTAGAAGAGCTAAGTATAAAGGAGAGAGAATATTGGATCTTTATTAATAGGAAATATTAGCTTACTATATAAATAAATCCTACTTTTAGTATTGCTTTAATTCTAATATTAATATAGTATATTATTACTATATCTTATTTTAAAAGAAAGAAATAATAGTTAATACTTAAAGTATTAGAGACTAATAGTTTAACTAGATGTAAATAGCATTATAGCTGAAATAGTGTTATAGCTAAAAAGGAAAAAGCAAACAATTCCTCATATTCTAATAACAGCTCCGCCTTCTAGTAGTAACTGCTATAAATAATAGCAATTGCTATAGATAGTATTAATTACTATAGATAGTAGTGATTACTATAAATAGCGACTAGTATTACTCTTAATAATAATTAGAACTTATAACCTTAGTTAAGATAAGTATAGAAAAGGGCTTCATATTATAAGTCTCTTATTACATTCCTCTAGACCTCTTTATATATCTCTTCTATCTAAAGAAAGAGTCAGTTTTAAAGAACCTATAGAGTTATTAATATAGAACTTACTAATATAACTTATTATTATATAATAATATATTTAAAGAGGATTATTACTAAGTGCTTTAATATAGCTAAATTATATAATAATCCTTCTTTCTTACTTAGTTTACTATAAATATAACTATCTAATTAATAATAGTAGATAAGGATAGGACTATAAAGTGATAAGAGTTAGGCTATATAAGAAGTAGCTTAGTAATGGCTGGAAAAGTAAAGGCGATATAAGCAGGAGGTAAGAAAATATTAGCAGTAGATAATAAGATAGCTATAAGAAGAAGAGCGCTACTACTAATAAGCAGAAGAATGAGCTAAGATAATTCGATAGTGAGAAGAAGAATACTATTATTAAGAAGAGGAGAGGCTATAATAGTAAGAACTAGAAAGAGAATGCGACCTATAAGCTAAAGAGAAAAGACAGTGGCTAGAGAGATACTATTAGCATTAAGAGGAGGAGGCTCGATATTAAGAGGAGCTGGCGATATATATGACTAAGTGCTATTAATAAGGTAGGGAGGTGAGATAGGAGCTAGATTTACTAAACTCAGAGTATGAATCCTTCTTAGGGTAAGCGAGGTCTCTTAAGTATGCGAAGTTTGATAATAACTAAGAGATGTTATTAGCTAAGGCAAGATAGACCTTCTAGTACTATTCTGGCTTAATAAGCAGCTCTTCCTAATCTGATATCTATAGAGATGATTATATGGTAAAAGGAAGCGCTAGGTAGGTTAATATAAGCTATAGAGCAGTGCTTCTAAGAGAAGTAAGCGGCTTTGAATTACTATAATTAGTATAACCCTGTGCTTATATAATGTAAGATTAATACTATTCAGTCTTTTCTAAAAGCCTTTTATAATAAAAGCAGTATGGAAATAGTAGTATGCTTAGTTTACTATTTATAAAAGAAGCTATAGGACTTAGACTATATTAATTAGAAAAGGGCATTATCTAATAAGATTTATTTAGTAATAACTAATTTACTAGTATATAAGAGATGCTTTCTAAAGGGAGATAGTAAGACTGTAATACTAATATGCTTTTCCTATTAAATGGCTTTTAATTAAAGTAAGGTCCTGGATGTATATATAGGGAGTATGATACTTATTAGCTATAAGTATTAGTATTTAGAGGAGTTAAAAGACCTTACCCCTCTTAAGGAGAAGCTGATTTTTCTTAATGCAGTATATGGGTTTATTACTAAGTTTAATATCTAATATAGCTAACTGACCGGTCTGATATATTAAAAGCATATCTTAGAGTATTGATGCGGCCCTGGCTGGACTACGGTCCAGCCGGACTAAATAAATCGCGGCCCGGCCGCGCCGGCCGGCCTAGCCTAGCCCGAGGGTATAAGAGCCCGCAAGCTGTCTGTTCAGACAAGCATCACGATCAAGCAATAGACATGACTTTCTTTCCCTTCTGACCTAGTTGTCCACGCCGCCCTCTTTACAAGACCTCGCCGTCTTCTGCCCGGATCGCCCTTACAGCCTTGCTAGCTAGACCTTCCTTGCGATCCGGGCCACCTCAGCAGCCCTTAATCTAGACCTTCTTAGGTTATTAATTTAAGATTGTTTTTTATCCTCCTCATCCCTCCTAGTCGCTTTATTAGAGGTCATAGTAGGGCAGTAAGTCTATTATTAACTAAGTATGAAGCTTAGTATTAATAGATACACCTTTTAGCTACTATTACCGAACACTGAGCGAGAAAGGGATGAGAAGGCCATGAGGAGACTGCGATGAGGGGATCCTGTTGACCCTAAAAGCGTATGCGTAGTGTGTAAATAGGGGTTATGACTAGTTCTGGAGATAAGGACGCAATCTCCGAAGACCCAGGCCCGGTATGCTACTAACTCAGCCGCCTAGCGCTTGCTAACCGTTCTACTGATATATAAAAACTTAGGATTAACTAATTATATCTAGTGAGATATTCTAATATAAGATTTGAAGATACTATTACGGAAGTGTAGATAAAGGCAATGCTTAATAAGCCTAAGGGCGTGGCGACTATAGCCTAAGCTAATAGTAATTATAGCTTTATTAGTCTTATAAGTTATTTTATAAGATAGGGTCTTAGTATTTCTATTATTTCTCTTACTATTAGTAAGAAGGGATAATAAGGATATAAAAGCTATATAGTTTAGGTTATAAGAACAAGACCTTACTATATTTAACTAGATTTCTTTTATTATATCTATATATTCTATTCTAGTATTATAGCTAAAAGGAATAGCTGAATGCATAATGAGTTATTAGCAAACCCTATAACTAGATACTAAGATCCTATTAACCTAACCTTAAGACAATCCTAGAATGAGCTTTTCTTCTTCTTGCATTATATAGCTATAATAGTCTGACTAAGAAGTATCTAATAAAACACTTCTTAAAGTAGTTTTATAGAAATCGGACTAAAAACCTTAAATACTAAACCCTTCTGTGCCTACTTACAGACCTAACCCAGAAGAGATATATCCCCAAAAACCTAACTGCATAAGTGAGCCTTAGCTGACTGCTAGCTAAGACCTTACTAAGCCCATCCATTAAGCTATACTCACTATAGAGTCATTAATTCTACTATATGCATTTAATCGCATTTTTATAGGTAAGAATATTATAATATTCCTATAAATATATAATAGCCATTTAAATAGTCAAGCATTAACTTTAAAAAGGAAATAATAAGTATTATTACAATTTATACACTTAGATATAGTTATTAAGGTAGAAAGGACCTTCTAGGCTGACTTATAAGAAGAAATAAAGGGGAGGCTAAAGGTTGCCTTTAGAGACTAAGATAAAGGCATACTAAACGCTTACTAAGACGAGGCTGAAGCTTTAGTCAGACCGAACCTCTACTAAGCAGATAACTATAAGGCATTAAGACAGTTAACAAGCTATCGAAGCTTTTATTACAAGCTAGAAAAAATACAGGCCCAAGCTAAAATAGATTACATAACTATCCATCACCTGCCTCAGTCACTAGTTATCTGCATTTACTAAAATAGGAAGATTATGATCAAGGAGCTATTTTCTAAGCCTTATAATAAGATATTTAATCTCATTATACACTTCCTAGAGATAGAAGTCTCCTACTAACGGTTTTTAAAAAAAGAACCTAATAGGCCAGGCCCTAGCCAAGCACCCGCCGAGCCCACTCTGAAGTCTCAAGCTCCAGATATTCCCATCAGCCTACATACAATAGCCAGCTATAGCCCAATAGATAAGGACCCTAAGCATCTAATTAGATGCTTAGAAAAACACGCAGCTAGTTAACTTACTAGTAAGAGTAAGGAGGTTAACTTTAGGCAATACTTTCTAAGGCTAATAGAGAGGCAGAACTAATGCCTAGACCACTAGCTGCTAGAAGGAAAAGGATTCACATAGCAATCAGCACGCACTTACTAAGGACTTATTAAGATTTTAAAAACCTATAGGGATTGCGATCAGAGACCGGCTTACCTATAGATCAGAATCAAGTCAGGACAAAGCTATAGCTACTATAAGAGTCACAGACTGAAGCCAGTGACTATATAGGACTAAGAAGTATCTAATTAAATACTATATATAAGAAAAAGGAAGGGAGAGGTCAGAATGTAAGATAGGAAGGTAATTCGTATTAGGTTATAATAGGGGAGGCAAGCAAGCCTTCGCCAAGCCCAGGCCGACTTCATAGCAAAACCCTAACATTATCTTCTTTCTTTACTACTAGATATAGGGCTTAGTTATAATAGCTCAGGGGCGAGCGTCAGACCAAGGGGGAGGCATGATATAGCCCTAGCTAGACTACGGTCCAGCCAGACTAAATAAATCGCAGCCTAGCCACGCCAGCCGGCCTAGCCTAGCCTGAGGGTATAAGAGCCCGCAAGCTGTCTGTTCAGACAAGCATCACAATCAAGCAATAGATATAACTTTCTTTCCCTTCTGACCTAGTTATCCACGCCGCCCTCTTTATGAGACCTCGCCGTCTTCTGCCCGGATCGCCCTTACAGCCTTGCCAGCTAGACCTTCCTTACGATCCGGGCCACCTCAGCAGCCCTCAATCTGGACCTTCTTAGGTTATTGATTTGGGGTTGTTTTTCATCCTCCTCGTCCCTCCCAGTCGCTTCAGTATATTATAGTATTCTCTAATAATATAAAGTCTTTAATTACTATAATCTTACTATATCTATTTATATTAATACTAGAGTAAGTGTATATAATTTAGACTAGCTTAGAGCGGCTAATGCCTTAAGATATGAGTAAACTGCTTAGTGTTCGACCTAGTGCTCTCTGCATAGCATTATAATAGCTATAAGCAAACAACCCCCTTTATATTAATATTATAATTTATAAAGAGGAGATAGAAAGCTAGGCCTTTAAAGATAGTAGTAATATACTAATATAAGCCTACTAATATATAGTGAGGGAAGAAAAGACTATAGAAGAGCTTATATAAATAGTATAAATTATGCTTCTAATAGATTGAGGGCAGGACCCTCCTAGTTAAGTATCGATAGTAGAGGATATTGCTATAAAGCTAGTAGAAAGATCTAAATGTATATTTAGATAATCTAAGCCTGCGCATAGCGTATAATAACCCCCTAGCTTAGAGGAGGCAATAGTAGAGGAAATATTAGAGCAGGTGTTTAAGCTGCGCTCCTTAGTAATATTCTCTATTAATAAGCAGGTTGCCTTCATAGAGCAGGACAAGCTAGAGTTTATTAATCTGGCTTTATAAGCAGAGCGCTAGTTTAATAATTGCTATAAAAGTAGTATAAGCAAGGCCCTATTAATGTAGGTTCATAGCTCCTTAGGTCATCCGTTTATCCGGGTATCCTATAGCTATGAGTTTGCTAATAGCTTTTCTCTAGACTATTTCCTAAAAACCTTCCTTAATTACTTTCCCTATAGTTATAGCAGACTATGAGTAGTGGACTAGAATAAGGCAGAAGACCTAGTAAATCTTTAAATATAAGATATAACCCTAGAGTCTTAGGCTAAAGTCATTCTATAATAGTACGGCGGGCATTATACTTAATATTCTGCTTTTTCCTTTTTTATCTTTAATATAATAGTAAGGTCTTAGAACTAGTAGATTACTTAGGGCTGTTTAAAGTAATTGGCTTTTTAATATATTAAGGGAATATACTAGAGGTTAATACCTAAGTGCTTATATTAAGTATAAAAAGAGATATTTAAAATAGGAAAGACTATAGATAAGGATGTTATTATACTTATAAAAGAACTCTTACTTTATAATAGCTAATATCCTTTATTAAATAAGAACTACCTATTTATATAGAAAAAGATCTGGTTAATAATAGTAGCATTCAGCCTTATAGCTATTTAGTTTACTTTAAATCCTAATAATATTAATAACTTAATAAAGCTAAAGCTTATAATATATAGAGAATAGGATAATAAGGCTATTAAAGCATTACTTTATACTTTATATATATTACTATAAATAATAACCCTCTTAATCTATAACTCTCTTAGCTTAATGCTCTTCTTCTTTTATAAGATCTCTCTTTTTTTTAAGTATTATATTTATATTAGATAACCGTCTATTTATAAGAATATAAGCCATTACTATACGACTATTAAGACTAATAACCGTAAGGCTTTCTACTTATATAGCTTACTATAGTTAGATAGTAACCTGGCCTTATTAGATCTTATTTATAATATAGCCAATCCTAATGAAGGAGAATACCAGTCAAAGGTCAAAAGCTTTATAAATAATATATTTACTATAATCCTAAATAAGGCCTTAGTAAAGGAGGTAGTAGAGTGTGGTAAGAAGATTATTATACTTAAGCCTAAGCTAATATATAATACTAAGTGGTTATTAAGGAGGTTTAAGTATAAGGCTAACTTTATTACATCTTATTACTAAGTCTATTACTATACTATTATATATATTAAATACTCTATTAAGGAAGTTTTAAAAGTAGGGCTAGTAAAGTGTAAAATGTAATTATACTATTTTTAGGCTCTTTAGAGACTTATACTAGAGACTGGCTTTATAAATAATAGCCTATTTAAAGTAAAGTAAGACTATTATATAGTTAATTAATATAATTAGAGTATAGCTATAGGACTATAGTATAACTATAATATATTAATAATTCTTATATAAAAAAAAGGGCTAGTATTTATATACTATATTTATAACTATACTATAAAGCTTAATGCTCTTATATAAAAGCGGCTCGCCCTTGCTATAGAGCTATTAGATCTAGCTTAATAATAGTAAGAAGAACTAAGCAATCTAAGTACTATATTAGTATTAGTAATAGGAGATGAGACTAAATCGTTTTTATTATGTGTTATAAACCGAATATTTATAAGTAAAGAGCTCTTATAACCTAAGGTATTTAGCTATTTACTTAGCTTTAGGACTGACTTTATAAATATTCTTACTTAGACCTAGGTACGTTTTAATTCCTTATACTAGGCTTATACTAAACAGTAGCTAGGTCTATAAGAAGCTCTATTAGTATTTAGTTAAGAGCTATAACTAGATAATATCTATTTCTAAGCAGACGGCTTTAAGTTACTATACTTAGAGGCTTATAAATACTATAGCCTGATCTTCTAAGACCTCTGCTTCTATAACTATATATCCTTTATAGTCTTAAAGAAGGAGCGGTCTTACTAGAGAGGCATAATACCTATTCCTTTTCTACTAATAATAATAGTCTATAAAGGCTAGGTCTAATGCTTCTAAACTCCTAATAAAATAGCAGTACCTGTTTTTAATAGTTATCTTATGGATAAGTTTAATAAATAAGATAAAAACTTTATAAAAAAGTAAGTATTAAGGCTTTATAATATGAAGGGAAGTGCTTATAGGGTATTAATAAGAATACAGTCTTATATTTTATCCTATTTATCCTTTGGAAAAGGTTTTAAAGTAAGCTAGTGAATAATATACCTAGACTTTAGTAAAGGTTCTAGGAAATGCTAAGTAACTGAGTTTGCTCTTATGTTTATAATATCGCTTTATTATGCATTTCTGTAAAAGATGCTTAGGCTGACTGTAAGCTTTAGGGTCTAGACTAAGGCTTTAAAGAGATTATAGATTTATATGCCTTTAGTAATTAAATCGGGGAGGAAGATAGCGCTAGGGCGGATGATGAGAATATCGACTTATAAGAGTATTATAATGCCTTTCTAGGTGTTCTATCTGCAGTCCAGGGGAGTGAGATTAAGGATATGCTTATGAGTTTAGTGCTGAGATGCTTATATGAAGAGGCGAGAGTAATCGATATAGTAAAAGATGATAATACTGCTGTTTAGCGCAGCTGACAGTTTTATATAATACTGTAAGATATTTAAGATTCACCTTTCTAAAGCATAAGCCTCTTTAGCTAGGAGGAAATCGATGCGATACTAAAGCTTTAGAAGAAAGAAGACACTAGCGTTATAGTAAATATCTAGGGTAGGGAGAGTAATGCGTCCTCATTTATTAACAGGCCCTATAGAAGGCTGGATGTCTTACTATAGCCTGTTTAGATAGAAGAAATACTAGCTAGTAAAGTTAGTCCAGGGAGTTAAATGCGTTTTAAAGTCAGCCCTTATATATTATATGTTAATATTACTCTAAGCCTAGTGAGGCAGTAGACCTTAAATAAGCTATAGTTAATAGTAGTATTATTACTAGTAGTATTCCTCGATGAGTGTAGCACTTAGCTTTAGAAAGGGGAGGGTAAGTAGTACTTCTAATATATTAGCAGTAAAGGGGGTATAGGAAAATCTCGCGTTATTAAGGTTATGGTCCTTTAGCAGCGCACACTCAGAGAGGGGCCAGAGGTTAAACAGTAAAAAAAAAAAAAAAAACCAATAGTGAATAACAGTATGAGGGCCTAAAACCCAAGCCTAAGGCAATAGCAACTCAGAATGACTAGAGTTTCTACTGCATCATAGTGCACGCCTTGCTGTCCTAATCAACCCTTCGAAATACGTCAAGCAGCTGGAAAGCTAGATAGAAAAGCTAGATAGAAAAGCTAGATAGGAAAGCTAGATGGAAAAGCTAGATAGAAAAGCTAGATGTCGGAAGGCAAAATCGTCATGCGATAAAAGCCCGTAATATTATATTATATTCTAATATTTAGTAATACTTCTAGAATAAAACTTATAAAAGCCTTTATATAGCGCTTAGTAACTGAGTATAAGTCTAGCTTAATAGACCTTTATATAAAGATATATATAACTAAAGTTTTTAAGCTTAGTGCTCTATTTAGACTCATTTTTAAAGAAATAGTATAATTTATATAGGCTTTCTAATATCTATTTAGGGTCTTAATAATACTAAAGCCTAAGGTCTTAGTATATATATTTAAATCTAGTTTTTATAATAATAAAACTATTAGAATAGAGCTTTAGAAGTATAAAGTAATTATTTAAGACTTTATTAAAGAATAAGTCTTTAATATACTAATAAAGGTATTTTAAGTCTTTAGTATATTATTTAATTAAGATATTCTAACTTTTAAAGCTATAATATATAGTTATATATCCTACTTTAATATAGAAATACTTATTAAAGCATATAATGATTTAATTATATATAAGATAGTTATTATTCTTTTATTATTAAATTTATATATAAAATAAAGATAAGTTAATTAAAAGGCAGCTTATTATATTAACTTTAGGGTTTATATAAGGCTATAGTAAGAAATACAGCCTTATATTAAAAATCGAAAATTCGAGCTTTAAATTTAATAGTTAGTACTAAAAATCTTTTTTATATATCTATATATATAGCTATATAAGAGCATAATCTTAATTTTTAAACTAAAGCCTAATTAAGTAATTTAAAAATAAAGCTACTAATAGTTATTAATAATTATATAATATATTATAAGACTTTACTTTATAATACTTTTTAAATATTAAAGTAAATAATTACTTTATATCTTCTATATATAAAAAAAATTTTTAAACTAAAGTAAATTTTATTTTAAACCTTAATTAATAATTAAGTATTATAATACTCTATATGCTTTTATATATTATTATATATAGTTATATACTAAAATATTATTTATATTTTTATTTAGATTATAAAATGAAATTTTATTTTAAATTCTTAAAAATAGAAGTAATAGAAGATAATTAAATAGACTAAAAAAAGGGTTAGTATAAGCTTATATTCTCTTATAAAGAGTAATATACTTTAGTCTTTTTTTTAAAAGGGTGCTTCCTTTCTTTCTTTTCTTTTTATTAATAGTATTCTTAAAGAACTTAGATATCTTTAAGAGCGTCTTATAGTTAAAGTCCTTTATTAAGTCTATATTATTACTATTAGAATTAAAGTTATTAGCCTTATGCTTAGTGCTTTACTTACTTACTATTAATTAGTAGTATATATAAGTATATAAGTATAAGTACTTATTAAAAGAATATGCTTAATTAGAATAGTTCTAATTATAATTAATATAAATATATAAGTAAGTATTAGAAATAATATATTTATTAAAAGCTCTATTCTAGCCTATATATTTATTATAATGCTTTATATCCTTATATTTATTATTATATAAGTAGTAGAGTATAGTATTATAATTCTAATTATTATAAAAGTTAAGAATAAGAGCAGTCTTCTTTATAGACTTACTATTAGTCTTATAATTAAGCTTAAGTAAATATATTTCTTAATATAAGTTAGAATAAATTAATATACTAATTTATAAGTATAAACCTTAGTAAAGTTAATAATAGTAAAACTTTTCTTATTATTACTCTTTAGAGCATTTATTAGAGCCTAAATAGTAAGATCTAGGTTCTTAAAGGGCTATTTACTCTTATATATAAAAGTATAAGTATTAATCTCTAGTACTTCTTTAAGCAGCTTACTGAATTTTTCTTCTCTAAAATCCTTATATAGGAAGTTAAAAGTAGCCTTATAAAGCAGTTTATTTTACTTCTCCTTTTCTTTTTTAAGTCACTTTCTCTCCTTCTCTACCTTCTTATCAGATATGTCAGAGGCGAAAGTTGCTACCTATTGCCACCTATTGCCACGAGGCTTAGCAATCAGCTTCTAGCTGATTCTATACAGAAGAGAAAGAGTATATAAAGCTTGCTCTGAAACCTTAAGGCACAGGGGGCAAGGACAGAATACACAATTTTTCACCCTAATATTTAATAATTAAGAGTCTTACTGCCTTAACCCATTTTAATATCATTAAGAATCCCTCTATCTTATCTATAATGCTGCATAGAAAATCCCAGAAAGAAGGTCTTACGGCTACTCTTATAAAACCTAGGGACTTCCCGGACTGGGAGTACGAATTCCTTCTTCAGGTTAACCTTCTAGGTCTGTAATAATACCTTAAAAGGAAGATTTTCTTTAAAGAGGAACCGGCCTTCCTAGATATTAGAAGACGCAAATACACTAAGATAATAGCAGTATAATAGACCATTCGATCAGAAACACCTAAGACTAAAGGGACCAATTCAGATGATATATAGGAGATAACTAATGGAACATAGTCTCTATCTGACCTAACTGAACAAGGTCAGAAGAGCTTCTAACAAGACCTCTCTTTCTATCAGCTTTAAGAAAAGTTATTAGAAAGATAGAGGAAGTCTCTAAGAACCCTCTAAGACTGGATTATCCGAACTGTCTCTTCTAGATACATCCGGACCTGTTATTAACTGCGTAAGTCGATCTACGAATAGTATTATAATCTCTATACTAGGTGCGGAAGGTTAGAAGTAGATGAAATATGAGATGCTTGAAATATATACTTGACCCTTATGAAAACACCTCTAAAAACCGTAACTTAAGTACTTAAATGGTTAGAAGAGTGGGAGGAAGCCTTAGCTAAAGGATAGTAATAAAAGGTCCTTGAGACCCTCTTTTGCAGCTCCTAGGCATATGACTTCTTTAATATCTCTTTATAACTTCTCCCTGCCTGGATAGCAGCCTATGAAATTAGCTAACAAAACCTGATCTAAGATGAATCTCTTATCTATTAAGATCTAGCAAACGCCTTTCGGAATAAGCTTAAAAATGCAGAGGCCTTATGGGGCCTAGGTCGTATAGGAAATTTCTTCTAAAGTGCATTCTCTGCGAGCTTTGCTAGGGAAGACCCCTAGGATAATAAACTAAAGGATGCTCGTATTATTAAAGGTTAGTACTATTCTTTAAAGAAGGAAGGGCAAAGGATGAAGTGCTAGAGGCCTCCTAAAGAATAGGATAAATGCTTAGTATACGGCCTACTCTATGTCCTTAAGAAATGCTTCTATGTTTTTCTAAATATAGCTTAGAGAGGGTTTAGGCCTTAAGAAAAATTTTAGATAAAGGTAAAAGAAGCCTTTGAAGAAGACTTAGACCTATAGGTATAAGTAAAAGCTCTTACTCAGAAGAAGTCTAAGATCTTACTAAAACAAGCCATTGAAGACACCTCTGACTAATAACTATATAGTCAGCTTATTACTAAAGTTAACGCTGCATTTACTACTCAGAGTAATGACTATCCCTTATGAAAATCTTAAATCCTAGACCCTAGAATAATAATCTTAATTATAAATGACCCTAATTAACTAGCTGGTCTCTAGCCGGCCCTTCTAAGCGACTTTATTTAGTTAGGTGACCGAAAGTTACTAATTTTAGGATATAGAATAATAATAGTCAGGCTAATAAGAACTCAAGCACTATTACTTGAAGATATAGCCTACTGTCCCTAACTCCTTATAACTCTAGTCTCCTTACGTTAGCTATAGAAGAAAGGATTCTATTAGGATAATAGCCAAGATCCAATGACCCTCTGCCATTCCGATCAGACGATCGCCTGCACGATCAAGGACCTATACGGTCAATACGTCATTATATACTAACCGACAGAGATAACCCTAGCGGCTTGGGCAGCCCGCAAGTTTACTTTATACATAAAGAGGGCTCCCTTAGCAGGAGAAGCCATATGCTAGTATAACCGCCTTAGGCATCCAGGACCGCAAGCTCTTGAACACCTCGTCTTAGTATCTCAGGGGGTGCGAATTCGAGGACTAATAACAGTCGAATGTGACGCCTATGGCCTATTAAAGATCAAGAGATAAGTTAGATAGGCTCTAAGGCAGTCTAGCCAGATAGCCAGTGAATGCATTACTATTGATTTCTATAACTATAAAGAAGGCATAGGTGGCTATACCTTACAGATGCTACTCACCTGCTGATTAACTGGTTATATTTAGGATTACTACCTTATAACTCGGATAATGGAGGCTATTATCGTAGTCTTCAAATCCTTCTTCGAATACCTAGAAGTTCAATATAACATTAAGGTTAAAGTCATCGAATGTGATAATGAGATCACAGAGGTTAAATCATAAGTCAGAAACTTCTTACGGAATAGAGCTATCGTTATTAAGCCCTCAGCACCGTATAGCCAAGTTTAAAACGGCAGCGCTGAATGCTCAGGGGGTATGATTAAGGATAAGGAAAGAGCCATGCGAACAGGCTCTAAGCTCCCTCACTAGCTATGGCCAGAAATCGGCAAAATAGCAGTTTATCTATATAACTGAACGCTAAATTATAAATCAGGCTAGAAAACACTATACGATTAACTACATACTATAATAGCAATAGCCAGAAGAATTCTATAACTAGTAAAATAGCCTAATTAAATACATCTAAGGGCATTTAATTACAAAGCCTATGCTATAACCCCTAAGGCATAATAAAAGCTTAACCGTAAGATGCAGCTTAAACTGAAAGGATGGATTGGCTTCCTAGTTAGATATAGATCCTCGAATATCTACAGGATCTGGATCCTGATAATCAATCGGATAATTAGCACCCGAGACGTCATTTTTAATGAAGATGAGGGCTGTAACGGAGACTGGGAAAACTTCAAGGATGACCTCTTAGAGGCAGACTTAGAAGAAATCGTATGAATTGCATCCCTCTAACTAGATGAACTAATTGATTAGCTAGAAGCTGAAGACTCTATTGAGGTGGCTTTTCCTAAAGAAGAAGATGAACTTATACTGAACTATCTTATAGTAGCGATTGAAGAAATCTTATAGGTAAAGAGGGCAGAATATAAAGACTTCCTCACGCCTCTAGATACACTACTATCTGCCCTATTTGCATAATTACCTTAAAATGTGTTAGAATAAGGGAACAGAACTATTATATAGTAAGCAGCTTTTCTAGCTAGAACTAAATCTCTTATGCAAATCTTAATAGAACGAAAGATCTATTAAGGGGTAAAAGTGTATAGAAGTGCATTACTTCTGGCACTAATAAAGCATTAAGATCTTATAGGATATCCATTAGAAAACCTCTTCTAGAAGGCTGAAGAAATTTATCTTTAAAGCTATAAGGAAATGAGGTTATGGACTGAGATCTGAGCTAAGGACCCTTGAGCATTTGATTAATAGGTCCTAGGTTGTATGTAGGTATATATTTATAAAACAGATAAATACAGTTACTTTTAGAAATGCAAGGCCCGGCTAATAGTACGAGGAGACTAATAAGCAAAAGGGAAGCTGCAAGATATATATATAGCTACCTTAGCTAGAAGGTCCTTTCAGACCTTGATAGCTATTATAGCAAAATTTGATCTAGAAATAGTCTAATACGATGTGGTTAATGCATTCATATATGCTCTAATTAATCAAGATATCTTTATATAAATGCCTCTAGGCTATAAGAAGGCAGGAACTATCCTAAAGCTTAATAAAGCTCTATACAGACTGAGAGTCTCCCTCTTATTATAGCAGAAGGAGCTTTCTAGGACCCTCTTAGAGCTAGGCTATAAGCCAGTTCTATACGAGCCTTGCTACTTTAGAAAAGAAGGAATCCTCTTCTTTGTCTATATTAATAATGTCATTCTAGCCTATAGGAAGGCATAAGAAAATAAGGCTAAGGACCTAATTAGAAAACTCTAATTAAGATATAAACTAATAAGCAGTAACTCTATATAATGGTTCCTTAGAATAGAAGTTATACAGAACTAACCTGTGAGGAAGATCTGGCTATCCTAAGCAGCCTATATTAAGAAAATTGCAAACCTAGCTAATAAAGGAATAGCTATAGTACTAATGACTCAGTTAGAGCTCCGGCCTGTAATAAGGATAGCAACCCTAATAGAGATTTAACAATACTAATATAAGATCGGATCAATCCTCTATATTGCAGTCAACACCCGACCTAATATAGCCTTTGCTATCTCCAGATTGGCAAGATTCCTTATTAATCTAAGCTAAATACACTAAGAAGCGGCTAACCGCGTTATCCACTACCTCTCACATATAAAGAACCTAGCCCTATCCTTCGGAGGGCCTGGCAGTCTTAGCATTGCTAGCAATGCCTCTTTTGCTAATAACATAACTAATCAGAAGAGCTTACAGGCATATACTATCAAGCTGTTTAACGGACTGATCGGATGGAGAGCTAGCAAATAAGACACGGTCATAATATTAATAACAGAAGCAGAGCTCCTAGCCCTAGCATAGGCAGCTAAGGAATCTCTCTTTATGAGCCAACTGCTTAAGGAGCTGACAGTTTAACTAGATGACTTAACTATCCAGATTGACTGTGATAACACTCAGACTATTAACTTCGTGACGGCTAAGATAGCTACTTTGAGGACTAAGTTACGGCATGTTGATATCCACAATCACTGGCTCAGACAGGAGGTTTAAAGAGGGAAAATTCAAGTCAAATACGTTAAATCAATAGATATAGTTGTAGATGGCCTGATGAAAGCACTTCCAGCTAGAAAAAGGAATCGCTTTGTGTATTAACTTGGATTAGAAGACGTTAGGAAGAGGCTCCAGAAGGACGAAGAAGGGCTTCAGACTTAATGAGAAGTCATTGAATCTAAGGGGGTGTGTTAGATATGTTAGAGGCGAAAGTTACCACCTATTGCCACCTATTACCACGAGGCTTAGCAATCAGCTTCTAGCTGATTCTATACAGAAGAGAAAGAGTATATAAAGCTTGCCCTGAAACCTTAAGGCATAGGGGGCAAGGACAGAATACACAATTTTTCACCCTAATATTTGACACTTCTTTTCCTTATCCTTATTATCCTTTTTATAAGTACTAGCTATAATAAGCAATCTATAGTTATATAAAGTCAAATGTATTAAATTTACTTATATATAAGTATATATAGAGTATATTAAGTCTAGAAGGCTTATAGAGTTCTTACTTTAATAATAGTTAGCTTATAATAATATATATTATAGAAAATTATAAGTATATATAAGTCTACTAATATAAATAAAATATATATTAAAATATAATATATAATCCTATAATATTATAATAAATTAAATACTTATATAAAGCGTATTATAATAATATTATTTTATAAAAAGAGGCTATTTTTACTTTTAAATTAGAATTAAAGAAAGAAGAAGAAAAGAAAGAGAGGCTTATAACCTATTATAAGGAGAATGAGGCGAGTATATATAACTAGCTAGCAATGAATGCATATTGACTTTAGATAACTAAGCGATTTAATCAAGCAATAATGCTTTAAACGAGGCCATACGGTGGGTATGCCCTTACTTAAAAACACCACAAATTGGGTTTTGGAACTATGCCCCCTATGGACTTCCGTATCTATACGCATTCACGTCCTCAGCAGCGCCATGACCTCTGCAGCCTGCTGCAATAAGCTGCCCAGACGACCCCCCCTGGTGGCTCTCATCTCTCCGCAGCTCTGACTGCCTCGACCAACCTTTGCAGATTTCGCTGCCTTAGCCTCCTGTAGCTCCAACTACCTCGACCTTCCCATGCAGAACCCGGCTGCCTTAACTGACATCAAGCTCCGGCTGCTCCGACCTTCTTCCTCAGATCCGGGTGCGGGAGCCCATAGGCTCGCGGTGCCCGCGAATTTAGCGCAGGCGCAACCAGCAGCCAGCATGCAAGTTAATCAAGTGGTCACATAAACTATCTAACAATTTGTGACCCATGACAAGCTGGAGGCCAGCTCGAAGTCTCCGCCTCTGCTGCCTTTGTCGTTGGACGAGTATCAAACATTTGCGGGCGAGTAATTGCCAGCTCAGTGTAAAAGAGTCCGAGCCTCCACTCCGACTGAGTGCGAGCCAGCCTATGAAGAGCGTTGTGTTAAAATGAGGACTCCACTTAGCGCGACGCACTTTAAGCATATTATCCTGTCTAACATAAGTCCAACCCTGCATTCCAGTCTGAATGCAAGCCAACCTATCAAGCACCTTGTCTTACATAAAAACTCCACTTGGTGCGACGCAGAGTAAGCATAGTCTTGACTGTTAACTGTCAGGTCATTGTTAAGACAGTACATGGGATCATCACGTTATTTTAACTAGTATGAAAGTGTCTCACTATCTGTTCCTGGTTCTCATCCCCTTGGTCTTGCAGGTGTAAGCACTACGCCAACAAACACAAGGCGACTGCGAGATGGCTTGTATCAACTCCGAGGTGTCAAGAGATGTAAGCTCTGCTGTCTTTCAACTGCACTGCCCAAGATTCGCTCTTTCTCAACTGCACTGTCGCTCTCTCAACTGCATTGCCACTGCCCTAACTGCACCGTTCTCAGCTCGCTCTCTCTCAACTGCACCGCCCCAAACTCGTACTCTCTCAAGGCGGTCCTCATGGCTGCGCATCAAGCGGCCCGCAATATCGAGATGCTGGCACCGCAACAGCACGGCATAACGAACGGCCCCATGCACAACTCGGTCGGACATGATGGCGACGAGGCCATCAAGAAAGAGCTGGGGCAGGACAAGTCGGGTCCATGGAATATGAACCTCAGCCAAACGTCTATGCGATCTACGACGTTGATCGTTCCGCCGCAACAGCGGCGAGATCGAAAATGGTGGCACAGAATCGGTCGCCCTGGAATCATGGTCCTCACCGTCGGCACGGGCGTCATCCTTTTCGCCGTCGCCCTGCTGATCTTCCTCTGGGAAGGCGCCGACAGGGCGAGGAGCCGCCATCCTCGGGCGGGATTCTGGGATGACGTCGTCTTTGATGACTGGTCGACAAGGCTCATCACCATCTGCTCCGCTGCGATTCGAGTGTCAATGGGCTTCCAGATCGGACTGGCGGCGGCAGCCATGGCGGCCGTCATCCTCGAGACCACCGGCAGCCGCTTCTCCGATACGGCGATGCTGTCCATCCAGCGAGCTTCGAGCTCCAGCGCCGGCCCGTTGGATCTTCTCCCTACCGCGTGGCGACACTGTCTTGCAGGCCGCGTCTCGGGGCTGCTGTACTTCCTCATGCTCGGTCTGACCGTCGCCATCGCGCTCGTGTCAACCCTGACCTCGACCATCCTCCTCTTCGACATGGGCCAAAGCCAGATCTCGGCCCCCGTCACTACGAACCTCAGAGCGGTCGGCTTTGACACGGCAGACTACTACCCCTATAGCGGCATCTCATACTGGAAATCCAGACCGCTTGCGAACTGGCGCTTCGCCGAGGCTCGTCCCGCTGAGATGGAGATGGCGCTTCGTACTGAGAATGCTGCTGATACGGGCGATGTCTACCGGGCCATGCTGCCGTTTGAAAACGCGGCAGACAGAATCACCCTCGAGTATTACCACGGGCCCGCCGTCGTCGTCAACCAGCGAACGGCCTGCTTCGGACCGACCATCAGCAACGCCGAGATCGTATGGGGCTCGCTCACGGGCCTCTCCTTTTCCGGCTTGCTCCTCAATGCCACCGTTGCCGTCGAGAACCAGACCGACTTCATCGGGAGCGCCATGAGCGAGCCCGAGCAGAGCGTCTGCAGGCTTCACAACCAGTGGAACAGCACAGACTTGGATGTCATGCCAGTCTCCCTATGCAGCAAGCTTCAGTTTTCCGACACGCCCATCAAAAACGGCTCCAAAAACCCCCTCTCCGGCTGGTCGTACGGCTTCGGCTCCGTGCTGCTCGTCAGCTCGGGCGAAGCCTTGAATGGGATTCTCGCCACGGAGTCGACCAATGGGACTGTGGCGCCCGAAATACCGGACGAGCTGAACGACTTGACGTTTCGTCACCACGGGCCTTGGACGACGGCCTATACGGCCAGCGGGGATCAGGCGTTCAACGCTACCATATGCTACGTCAGCCAGAACCTGCCTCACAGGCACAACGTCACCATGACCGGGCGAGCCATCTCCTCTGAGCCAAACTTCCTCACCGAGCTGTCGAGCCTGACGGTCCAGAAGAACGATACGAGCATTCTCCGCCAGATGGGCGCCGGCATCTCCCCCAAGAACGCGACGGGACGCGGCATCCTAGACCTCCAAGTCGAGTCGGGACCCGAACTCTGGCTCGACCCGGTCGATCAGGACGACCAAGACTACATACAAGCTTCGTACTACTTCCTTTGGACCACGCTCTTTGAGTACGGCGTCCTGCGCGGCTGGTCCCTCGCGGGCAGCCTCGTGCAAAACGACTTTACGCTCAAGATCATGTGGACAACGCACCCCGAGCACACGGCCGTGTTCCAAAAAATCATTCGAGAGACTGGCGATCCAGCCCAAGCGATACAGGCACTCGCGTTCCGCTTCTACCAGATGCTGTACTACGACTGGCTGCGCATCTTCGAACCCACGCACAACATCACAACCGTCAACGCCCAAGACATGCTCATCCCGCAGCGGTGGACGGGTTTCGGCGTAGTTATAGCTATCATCACCGCGCACTTTGTCGTTACCGCTCTCACCATGGTGCTATTTGCGCAGCGCACCGAATCTTCTCTCTTGGGCAACGCTTGGCAGGCTGTCTCGCAGATGGTTTCTCCGGAGACGCAAGATGTTATCCGAGCGGCGGGCGGCGAGGGTATGAAGGATAAGGAGGTAGCGGTGCTGGCACAATCAGCAGGTCGACATAAAGAAGCGTACGGTTTGTCAAGTGGTATTGATAGCGGTAGGACAGAATTGCGTATACGTTAGCAGCTTTATCCGCGTCGGCATCGCTGGTTGACGATCGACGTTGGAGATGGGTTAAGAAGATGGTCTAGATAATCCAGAGCCCTGCATCGTCAGATAGGTCTATAGACTACATCACGGAGATGTTAAAGATGCTTAATTCCATGGCGTACAATCCTAGAGGGCCGTTGTTTCGCTTGTTGTGCTTGCGCTTCCACCACTGGAAAAATTGCCCGGCCTGGTCCATCATCTGCTGCGAGGCGGCGCCAGCATCTGTTTCAGTGTCGTCGTTGTCGTTATTGTCATCTGTGTCACTCATCAGTACATTTTCCCGCTTAAAAACACCATCTTCGCTATCAAAATATCCTCTGGAAATTCTCAACTTCATTAGCTTTGATCATATAAATCTCCAGGCACCTTCCTAATATCTATTATCTCTAACCTATATACTCGCTTATTTAGCACTAAGCTAACAGACGCCGAGGCGGCTTAAGTAGCAATAACCATTTAAAGTCAATTATTATAACCCCATTAGTCTCGACATTAAATAACATATGTGCAATACGCATATCCATATAGAGCATGCCCTCTTCATATATTACTTACAATACCTACACTACCTTATCCTCAAGTAGCCTCCCCTCACTATCTACTATTTCTATAAATTAATATAATACCCTGCTTAAAATAGAAATATTATATATACTACATATACCTAATGGTCTTAGTAATAAATCTTATTTATTAATCGGAGGTTAATAGCACCTAAGAACACAGGCAAGTTAATACCTTGGATCAGCTTAAGGCAGTCGTAGACTGTAGCTTCGTGCTGAAGATCGGGGATGAATGCCCGCACTATGCCTTTACTGACGAATATGTAGCCATATGCAAGCAGGGTTACCTGGAATTCCTCCCTCGTCCGGCTTCATTGGCAAGCGATCTAGGCCCTGGCTGTGGCTAACTGAAAGCCGTTTTGGTCAATCGTGGCGTTAATGTTGCATCGGATAGGAGGGGTGCATTGTGATGTGAATAGAAGCTCTTGATTTCTAGCTATTTGAAGGGCCTAAATCAGCCCTTATATACATGAAGGAAAAGACGGTTTCGTGACCTAAGTCAGGGATCCGAGCCTTCAGGGGCTCGAGCCTGTGGCCTGTTATGAGGGCATAAAAAAGCAAACATGATCCTAGAGTCTGATGATAGTTGTGACAGTTAATGATACCCCTATCAATCCCGACTCCCCGGTCCGGTCCTTTAGCAAATCCGCGCTCGCATGTATGAGGAGTCAAATGAGGGGCTGTTTCGATAAAGCAAATCGTTCAGCACACGCACATGCCACGAGGTTGCAGAAATCTCTGCTTTGGGTGCGGCTTGCATAAGCGGAGATGTGCCTGGGAAACTTCGTCGGCCTCCGTATCGTCATTTGCTTTCATGTTGTATGACTTCAAAGCTCCGTTTGCCAACCTTCACGGTGTTGTCTTCGAGAGAATCCTGATGATAACTGAAAAGGGGTAGCGAAGCTGGGAAGGGAGTGATCCCACAAACTCGTAAAAGACTTGTTTATACGCGCTATTACTCCTTCCGACCAATGAATTGATCTAATAAACCCTCTCTGACAACCAAAAATTTTTCATGTCCTCTTGCCTGTCGCCTCTGTGGAGCTTCTTATCAGACGGACCCATAGAAAAGCTAGCTTTGCATAGGACCGGATCTGTATAGTGTTTTCCTTGGAACCTAGAAAGAGACTTCAAACCTAGTCCACCATCAACACCCTAGATAGACGGCTTTTGACAGCTTCATCAGTTTAAGGGTGTCCAGATCAGCCGGATCCCTAGGGATAAATAGCTAGCTTTCTTCCCCCCTAGGCAGAGAAAAAAGAAAAGATCTTCCATCGTCACCAAGCTGTCTCAACTATTCCATCCTGTCTGATACTTCTGATGCAGGCATCGGAAAAAGCATTACTACTTTTGGAAGTTTACGAGCCGTGCACCCCAAAGTACGGAGTACACTAGGCCGTAATTTGGCTGGACTGCCCCGCCGCAGAATCGTAGCCAATTTAGGGTTTGCCATCGCTACAAGTTGCTAAGGCGGTGTACGGAATGGAGCAGAGACTATGATGGGGGGGGTGTTGGTGGCTATAACGCATGATAGTCCCGGCAATCTGCATGGGGCTCCTATTTTGCAGATTTTAACACTAACGTATCTCATTGGGGGAAGTGGGGCTAAACATGGACGTCTCGGGGAGAACGGCGCTCTTGGCAGCTTCGTCAACAAGGTGGGCGCGTGGAGTGACTTACTTGATCGAGAGAGGGGCTAGTCCGAACATGGCGAGTAATGAGGGAAGAAGTCCGCTTTATGTTGCTTCCAACAATGGCCATTTGGCGGTCATCAAGCTGCTATTGGAGAAAGGGGCAGATCTGACAGTCGTCAGCAATAATAGATGGACCCCACTATATTCTGCGTAAACTGGACACGTCGATATAACCCCGGCTACTTCTTGATCATCAACTTGGTACTACACCCATTGAAGTAGACGGTGCCCATTGTTCCTAGCTTCTAG
The DNA here is from genome assembly GCA_029931735.1 of Dactylonectria alcacerensis. Classification (NCBI taxonomy): domain Eukaryota; kingdom Fungi; phylum Ascomycota; class Sordariomycetes; order Hypocreales; family Nectriaceae; genus Dactylonectria; species Dactylonectria alcacerensis. Next base: position 2,676,291 of record JAPMUZ010000012.1, on the reverse strand, counting down.
GCATGGACACGACCAGGTTGTTCAAACCCTCCTTGCTAGAGATCTATTTTCGGTTAATATTGTGGATTGACATGGCTCAACTGCCCTGTTTGCCGCAAGGTGAAGTATGGCAGGCTATAGGGGTCACTGTTGCAAAACCCCCAAAACCACTGCGAAGGTGCCAAATTGAGTTAGCAGTGTTGCCAAGCGGCCCCGTAGTACGTTGATGTTTGTATCTCAGCTTGAGTTTCTTCATTTTTTGGGCGGCACGAAAGAGTGGTCACAGCAACAGGTCCGCAGCAGACCAGCAGAGGGCATTTCAGTTCCATTCAAGGCGACATACGGCATCATGTAACACTCAGACTGGAAACGGTTACTGTTCGATAATCCTCATTCTCCTCAAATCCAAAAGGAAACGACCGGGGGGGTTGGCAATTGTGTTCCCTATCGCCCACCATAGTGGGACGCGCCGTTTGCCATCTGGCTGATTAATTCCCACCTTCAGTTTCGGCGGGCCCATGACTTCTCCCCAATTGACCCAGTCACCTTCTGAGAGAACTTAGGCTGAATCCAATTAGTTTGGCTCGTCCGGAGTCTGACTGTCAGACGGGCATTTCGCCAGCAGAAAAGCCGATTGCATGTGCAACTAGAGGGGCCACCAGACATGTTATAAACCGGGGCATCTGATGCGTGCAATCAACCTATCATCGCCACCATCCCCATCATCGTCATCACAACCTCTATTCAAGTTCAAAGCCACGAACCCAGAAGCACTCACCATGGCGGATATCACTACTATTATCTTCGGCGCAACAGGTGGCGTTGGCTCAGCTACGGCCCGCGCCGCGCACCAACAAGGCGCCAAAGTTGTCCTCGCCCTCCGCGATCCTCGGAAGCAAATCTCTGGCTTCACTCCCGAGCAAGAACGCGCTGCGGGCATCGAGCGCGTTCGGGCCGACTTTTCAGATCCGGAAACCGTTGCCAGGGCTGTACGTGAGACGAGAGCAAAGCGTGCCTTTATCTACGCCCTACTCGGACAGACTCCAGACTTCTTGCGGACCAGCATCACGGCTCTGAAGGATGCAGGGGTCGAGTTCATCGTCTTGCTCAGCAGCGCAGGGGTGCAAGGCGACATACGCAGCGTGCCCGCGACTCAGTTTGTCCCATTCGGGCACGCACAGGTCGAGATCAGTCTGGATGAAGTCTTTGGGCCCGGTGCCTACGTTGCCGTGCGACCGGGGTATTTTGCGAGCAATGCGCTTTGGTGGAAGGGTATGGTGAGAGACGGCGAGGTTAAGACTATCTATCCCGAAGCCACGGCAGATTGGATCACCCCTGGCGATATTGGGAGGGTCTGTGGCTCCCTTCTTGTTGCGGGTCCTGAGGCCATTGCCATAGAGAATGCCGTTGAACTGTATGGGCCAGAGCTCGTGTCGTTCAAGGAAGCGATGCAGATTATCGGAAGCGCGGTCGGTAAGGAGATCCAAGTTACTCAACTTGATGAGGAGGCAGGCGTGCAGTGGTACACGAAAGAGCTTGGTATGCCCGCGCCGATGGCAAGGGACCTATTGGACGTCTTCAAGGCGAATGCGGAGAGGAGTGATAGGGAAGATGGGTACTATTCGGGTTCGGCGTATTCAGAAGCGGTGGCCAATGTTCAGAAGTATGGAGGAAGACGGCCAAGAACCTTCAAGGAATGGGTTGAAGAAAACAAGCACGAATTTAACGCTTAGAAAGGTCGGTTTCGGGGGTAGTGGGAACAGATCGCCTTTGACCAGCTAAATTGCCTAAAGGAATGAAAGTAATGGCCCCTTTCATCTCCCTAATTTTCGCCCCGTTCGTCCCGTGTGACTTTTCCCCGTTAGTTACTTATAAGCTAAGTTATATTAGATAAGTAAAGAGAAGTTAAATCTGCTAATATAAACTCTGATATATCCTCTAAAAACCTGCATCTATCTTACCTTATACTATATATAAGCTAGCACAGGAACGTAACTACTATATAATACTAGAGCGCCTTTGAATAAATAGTAATATTAATAGAAAGATCTAAAAAGGACTTAGAGCGGGGATTCTATATAACTTAGAAAATATATATGCCTAATCAGATGCCTCACAGAATTGGGGCTTGTAACATTGAATATTCCATAGTTTTGCCGCTGGGGCGGTGAAGGGGTAAACCGGACCGCCCTCGTCCCAGAACAAAAGAAGTGTAACAAGAGAATCAATCAAGTTCCATGCATCAATAAGTCATTTTGATCTGGAGATCCATCCGGAAGTGACGAACAGTGTACATACCACATCGCATATTCCTCGGTCGCAGGACAAAACCCTTCCTGTTCGGCAACACATGGTCTGCCCCCCCTTGCGCCTTTCAATGACATGACCTGTGGATTCTGAAAGCACCACCCACCAGTCAAAGGAGAGAATTGAGGGGGCACGTGCCGGGGACTGGGCACAGAATTCGCGTGTGGGCCAGCGACCTTGGAAACCGGGGATACGGGGACAAGACTGCGATATGACTGTTATTCCCTAAGTGGCCTTTGCTTGATTCTGTCTGCGCGGTGACTCATTGATGCCTTGGTGTCGAGGTCTGAATCACCTTGCCCTCTCACTTGACTTTGGATCCAGACTTATCATGGTGGCTTTCGTCTATTCGCCGTCTCTGACCAGCCTGAACTGAGATCTACAGTGCCACTGATGACTGGTTGTCCAGACACCTCGAGCACACATCCCACCCATATCGACTACAAGTCTTCTCCGCATGTCCGCGCAAGAAGTGACAGCAGCACCATGTGGTCTGCCCACGGGTGGGGAAGGGGGGGGAATGGAGAAGAACCCAACGACATCAACATCAAATCAGAACCAAGCAACAGACGAGAGTGACACGGAGGGCGGGCATGAATATGACGAGAACTTTTTCTATCCCGAAGGCGGCTTGCGTGCCTGGACTCAGGTATGTGCTGCGACAATCCCGCGCTGTCGTTCATGCTGACACTTGAACCCAGGTACTCGGCAGCAACCTCCTGAATCAGATCGCCTGGGGCTACCCATCAACATACGGCGTCTACCAACTATACTATACCGAGAGCATGGGCCTGCCCTCATCCCAGATCTCGTGGATCGGTTCAATCCAGGTATTCCTGGCTTTTAGCATATGCATCATCTCTGGCCGACTCTCGGATGCCGGATACTCGCGACACGCCGCGTTCATCGGGTCCGTTCTAACAGTGCTAGGCACTTTTATAACCAGCCTGTGCACGGATTACTGGCAGATCCTGCTTGCACAAGGTCTTTGCACGGGCCTTGGACTTGGGATTATGTTCATGCCCGGTATTGCTATTATCGGGTCGTATTTCAAGGAGCGGCGGGCGCTGGCGCTGAGCATCGCGGCAACGGGCACGGGCATCGGGTCATGCATCTTCCCTGCTACGGTCAACTACCTGATTCCACAGATCGGGTTCCCGTGGGCAGTCCGGTGCCAGGCCTTTCTGACATTCGCCGTGGCTGTGGTAGCCAACATCATCCTCAAACCTCGCCTTGCTCCGAGGAAGAAGGGTCCCTTGGTAGAATGGGGTGCGCTGAGAGAGTCGCCGTACGTTCTCTTCGCAGCGGGCGTCTTTTTCGTCTTCTGGGCGCTCTACTTCAGCATTTTCTATGTGTGTGACCATCTCGACTAGTCCTAGCCCCGTCAAGCACATCGTGCACTCCGCTAATCCACCTTCTCCCAGATCAACGTCTTTGCACGCAGGGTAGTCTTGTTCTCGTCAACAGACTCGGTGTCCCTACTTCTTATTCTAAACGGCATGGGCATCCCATCCCGCCTCGTGGCCGGCGTTATAGCTGACCGGTGGCTGGGCCCCATCAACACTCTGATCTTGACAACCATCTTCGCCAGCATCACGGGGCTTGGCTGGATCGGCGTCCATGACCGACCGGGGATGTACTCCCTGACCACAGTGTTCGGCTGGGCCAACGGCATGGTACAGGGCGTGTTTGGCGGAGCACTGGCGAGTCTGACAGAGGACCCGCAGAGGATGGGAACACGGTTTGGCATGGTTGCTACCATCGTGGGGTTCGCCACGCTGGCCGGGCCTCCAACGGCCGGAGCTATCATTGATCAATCTGGAGGAAGCTTCCTCTGGGCCCAGATTTGGGGCGGTGCGGTTACTGCCATTGGATCTCTCACCCTTATTGCAGCGAGGATCACGACCACGGGTCTAGTTTGGGACGCCAAACTTTGATACGTATGGCGACGTGGATGGTGTTGCAAAGGGCTCGAGACAGAAAATCGATTGGCTCAACCATACTTAGCAGAAATAGGGTTCCGCGCTTGTGGGTGGGCCACTGCATGATGGCTAGGGTGGTGGCATTAGATGAAGCGAGATCAATCCCGCTGGGGGTCCAGCAAGACTCCCTCGACCAGTTGGGCAGCCTGGCGTCCATCCTCCCACACAAAGTCATGAGCGCCTTTCATACTCTTAATGACCGTGACCGGCACATCATCTCGTTCGAGCTTCGGTGTCATCCCGTCAACCTCGGGCTCGTCGACCAAGGTGTCGTCGGGGGACCAAGCAAGAACCATCTTCCTCGAACCCAGGCCGCCCTTGATACTTTTCTGGAACTGAGCAGGAGTCGTTCCAAGCACCCTGTTCATCACTAAAAGCATCAGCAATGAAGGATGTATAGGTCCCGTTGTGGCGTTCATTAAGGCCTACGAACTCATGGATGCCGAGATGCTCACAAAGTCCCGTGAAAGGCACTTGATTAGGCGACTTGGCTGAATCGAGCTTGGAGACATCCGTATCGTTACGAGCCTGTTTGAGTGCTCGGGTAGCAGCCTCGTCCCTGGGTGACTTTTAAACTGCCGACTGAAACTGAGAACAAAAGCGCACGATGAGGAAGTAGTACAGCGCCCCTCTTGACGCGCTTGTCCAATCGTCACGCGCAGGGGCACGCATTCCCGAAATTTCGTGTCCATCCAAGGCGGCAGAGTTCAGTAAGTACTTGAGTTCGTGATTCTCGATCGGGCGTCCGCCTCACTTTTAGCCACTAAAAGCCGCGAACCTTTTGTAAGTAAGATGTTAGTGCTAGATGCGCATCGCGTCCGTATGCCATGTTTCATGTGCGGCGTGTAGTAGCCAACCCATGTTTCATATCACAATATCAAGCCTGCAAAAGGCTATGAAGAAGCGACTTAGATAAAATGCGGAAACGCCTCAAACGTTCCACGGCCTTTAGACAGATATGTATATGTTACAGGGAATAAGTTATTTAAGAACAGTCTCCCCGACACCGTTTTGGAGGAATATATACGCGAACGGTACAGTGGCACATGTGGGCTTATACTGCGCCATCTGAGGGATACTCTATCGTTTTCACTTCATCTATCAACCCGCCGCCTCGAGACGACCCTATATAATGTCCGAAACTAACTCCTAGGTTGCCGACTCGACTACGCCCAAGGGCGGTGTCCCCAAAGACAAAAACTGCCCCTACTGCGGGCAAGACTTCACCTCGTCTTCCCTTAGCCGCCACCTCGACCTATACATCAAAGAAAAGAATCCCAAGGCCCCAGATGGCATTCACTATGCCGATGCCATTAGGAAGCTCCGAGAGGGCATCATAAGACGACGGCCGACCGGCGGCAGACGAGAGAGTTCAACCCCTCTCGGCACTTCTCAAGCCGCAAGAAAGCGGATGCTCAGAAGCGCAAACTAACAGACGCCACTGATAACGTCCGCGCAACCGAGTTGGCATTGCGGGAACTACTGTCGTGCAAAGCGGCTGGGTTGGCGTTCCCGCTTTGACGACTGTGGATAATAGCTAACCCGATCGCAGATTGCAGCTCGATATCAACTCGATGCCCTTCGACTTTGACCCCCTCTCTCTTGATTTTCCTGCCCTGACGCTTCAATGCCTCCAACCACCACGGACACTCTTCTCCTCAACCCAACACCCCACCTCGACCTCGTGGTCTATTCAATCACCGAGGCAGCTCGAATTCGATGCCCTCCGATCATATTTCCAAACAGAATTCCAGACCCGGAAGCCGACCTGCACTTCGGCAACTGCTTCTACTGCAGAAGAATTGACACACCCTCTTGACATAAGTTCTCGCGACGCTCGAGAGGCAACTCGAAATGCAGAAAAGACTACGGAACATCTCGAAGCTCAGTTTGATGAGCATCTACAATCGACATACACGGTCTGGGAATCATTATCTGATCAACGTTGACAAGAACTATGGGTTTTAGAGCTGGCAAGGGGTGTTAGCAGAAAACACAAGGAGACAGAAAAAATGAAGCAAGAAATCGCTAACCTCAGGTCCGAGATCGAGCAGCTGAACCAATTGCAAAAGCTTCGAGGTGTCAAGAGCGTTCAGAGTATGGGAGTATGTGTATTGGCTTAAGGGAGCCTCAACTCATGTCAGAGTCAATTGAGCGCTCGAAAAACTTCATCATATCTATTCGAGCTGATAGGGCTGGCATGAATGCCCAACGGTCGCTAGATCAAACGGCACAGCCGGTTGGAGGAGCCGCCATTAACGGAAATGCTCTGCCTACTTCCCAGACGCAAGTTCTTGCACCTACCACACCTCAGGTGCAAACTCATCAGCCGCCAGCGCGACCACAGTAACTACAGTCGCAGCAGCAGCAGAAACAGCAGCAACTACTTCCGCAGATCAAGCGACTATCAACCACTAGGACGAACGGCGGCATGAGTGAGAATAGCGCAGGCTCAACCAGCACGACCGCTCCGCCGTCAGTCGAAGAAATGAGCGACCAGGACGCTGACGCAGAGATGGAAGATGATGACAGCTTTGCATACTTTAAGAGTGAGCCACTTAGTTAACGGATAACAAACCTGGCCGTAAATGTCTTAAGTCAGCCTAGGAATCGTAAAGAATGGACGGGTTGATGAGCGCGCTGATCTGAAAACAACGTCCATTGTTACATAAATCGCTGTCATGTATTCTTCAACAAATGATCGCTTCAGCAAACCAGTCATCGTGGTCCTCACCATCCATGATAAGATCAATTGGCTCAGCTAATGAGGTTTTATGAGATACACAGGGGAGCTAGCACGCAACTGAGCCCGGATACGACGTTCTGAGAACTTGCGGCGATATTACATAAGCTATGCTATCGCCACCTGTTAAGTTCCTTCCAAGTGTTAGCCTCTTGTCACATGTTTACTGCGATGTAGGAAAGAGTGAGAAACGAAAGGTTGGGGATCGTCGCGGCGTCTTGCACATGGAGACTTCGTTGCTCAACAAGAGGGCCTGCATCTGGAAGGCGGTCAAGGCCCGAGATATTCCATCGACGAGACCTTCCGTCGACTGGTTGAGGAGGTAATGAAAACAAATTCTGATTTGTGCATCAGAGAGCGATCCTTAGCTGAGATGGCATGTGTTGCCTCTCCATTGGCTAGTCGCCCCACATGTGGCTGGCCGTTTTGAGTGTGATATGATCAAGTCAAACTTAATGTAAGCCACTACCCACCTTCTAGCTCAACAAGCAAGTATATTTATGGTTGCTGAAGCTGGTGGAACCCCGCAGATCGTCCATCCCTCGGTCCAGCAGTTGTCCGATATTTGTTAACATGAGCGCCAATCAATCTTCCTGTCTTGCAATTGTGACCATCTTTTTGCTGTGCCTGTCAACTGTCATCATCTTGCTGCGATTTTGGGTTCGCTTTTCGATCAAATACTTTGGGTTGGACGACTGGTTAATGCTTTGTGGATATGTAAGTCTTCCCTTTCAAATGTCTAGCTGAGGATCGGAACTGGTGCAAATGGCGACGTTGATGATTCTAGATCCTGTTTATTGGAACCTGCATCGCGGTTATTATCGGCTCTAATAATGGTTTCGGTACTCTCGATACAAATTTAACAAAGGAACAAATGATTATTGGACAAAAGGTCAAAATTTCATTTACATGTAGTTTATATCTCTATTACCCTTTGGCTAACGTGTTTATATAGTGCCTTTTGGTAGGCCAGGTTACGTACTGCCTTGCTTCCGTCTGCATCAAGAGCAGTATATGTGTTACTCTGGTTCGATTGAGCAACACACGAGTCGTCACCTATCCTGCCTACGCCGTCATAATGATTAGTGTATTGGCAGGAATCGCAACGTTTGTCATCCTCTTGTCTATCTGTAAGCCAATTAAGGCTCAGTGGGAGCCCAGTGCTGGCAAATGCGCCTCAACATCCGTCACTATTAACGCCAGTTATTTCATCTCGGCTACTTACATCCTAACCGATTTCTCGTGCGTCGTTCTACCCATTAGGCTCCTTTGGAACCTACATTCAAGTTGGAAAATCAAAGCTCCAGTAGTTTGCATCCTGGGTTTTGGTGCTCTGTAGGTCAACTTAAAACCAGGGACTCCAGGCCTTAGGCTAACGCTGCTCATTGAATAGTGCTAGTGCTGCCACCATCGTTCGCATAATATATTTTCGTAACTACTCTAACAAAACTGACTATCTCTGTATGTATCTCTGGATTAAGAGTTTACAAACGGGCTAATGTGATTTCAGATGGCGTTGCTAATATCTCCCTGTGGACCGTTATTGAATTAGGGGTAGGCCTGAGTGCCGGGTCCGCCCCTGCGTTACGGCCAATCCTGCGTTTGATCTCCAGCGGATCCTGGACGGATTCCAGGCCTAGCAGGTATCAACCGTTCAGAAGAAGGCGGGAAAGCAGCCATTTTATATCAACAGACACGGCCACACGCGACGCATGATAACTCGTGTCCGTTACAGGTCTCGGTTTCCAGACTGAAGGCATATGTTGCCTAGAGTGTGAAAGATTTATCCAGCCTGGGCATCGGGATTCTCGTTACTAAAGTCGATTCGTTCTTCTGCTACCCGTGCAGGTCGAAGCCGAACTTGAGAAAGCCATCGCGCAGCAGCCTAACAAACTCGTCATACTTGTAGTTGTCGGGCTTGGAGCTGCCGTCACTATATGTAATATATAGGAAGTCCTGCACATCGATCCAACCCCCCTGTTTTAGGGCATTGTACGCTTGCTCTAAGAGGCGCGGCATATCCTTTATAGTTAGAGCTATGTGACGTAGGTGGATGCAGTTAAGTGAGTTTGGAGGGTATAGCCATTCCGTCTCGGCGTTGACGATGAACTTGACGTTAGGAGGCACCTATGACAGTTGGATCGGGCTGAGGTCGATACCGGTGATTTCTGCTGAGGGGTGCTCGTTGCTTACTGCATTTAATTTGAGGAGCGCCAATATCAGTATTAAAATTCAATATGTTATACAAACTTGGGAGCTCGCATCAATATTCTCTCTGTTGCAAGCTGCGTTTTCAAAGCCGAGGTTGTCGTTTCGCGTTAGGATAGTTATCGAGTATTACAACCCAATTCATAGAGCACTAGATTAGAATCGAGTCTAGACCTGTTATGCAGAGAATATGTCGAGTACTATACGTTCAAAACGTTAAAAGATATGTAGTGTCGTACAAGGACGCTTCCTAAGCATGGTTGCCTAACAACTTCAGAGTACCCATTGTCTATTGCTGTTAACTACAAGCACCGCACTTATTCAGCGTTGCTATTCAGAGCCCCCTTTACTGCTAGTATGAACTTTCATTTATCTAGTAATTACTTAAAAAAGTTTCCCTCTTTTAAATAGAGATCTAAAATATCCTCTACGATATTTATTATATATACCTGTCACAACTATCATCAAACTCTCATCAGACTCTAGGATCATGTTTGCTTTTTTGTGCCCTTATGACAGGCCACAGGCTCGAGCCCCTGAAGGCTCGGATCCCTGACTTAGGTCACGAGACCGTCTTTTCCTTCATGTATATAAGGGCTGATTTAGGCCCTTCAAATAGCTAGAAATCAAGAGCTTCTATTCACATCACAATGCACCCTTCCTATCTGACGCAACAATACCTTCTTAAACTTCCTCCAGCTCTTAGCTCTCTTTAGTAAAGTTATATATATTATTAATCCTTCTAAAATAACTTGTAATTTTATTGAATTTTTAAATGTAATTAAAACTATACTTATTATTTAAAAAGATTTCTTATAAAAAGATTATAAAAATCAGTTCTTTATTTATATAAATAGAATTTTTTAATATAACTTAATATATAATTTCTATAATAAATATTTTATATATTATAATATATCTTTATTAAGCTTAATTTTTATATTTCTAATTTTAATTTATTTTAATAAATATATAAACTGACTAAGTTATATTAAAAATATATAAAAGTGAGATAAAGTAAGTAATAATAGTAATAGTAGTATTAGTTAAATCTTTTTATATAACTTTTACTTAAGCTTTTTTACTTTCTTTTTAATTAATGTATATAATAAGCGAGTAAGATAAATAAATAAGTATAATAAAAATCTCTTAACTTATATTATTTCTATTTAATCACTTTATTTTTAATTACGCACTATATTAGACTTAAATATTAAGGCTAGAATCCTTTTTACCCTTCAGGCCCTTTAAAATGACTTAAAATTAAAGCTTTAACGCACTATAGAGATCTATAAAGTTAGTCATATGATGCTATAGCGCTAGTAGAAGGGCATTCTTTTTATATATAATACTATTCTAAAATCACGCTAACTATTTGATCTAAAGGAATAGATTATTATTTAGTTTATTCTTAACCTAGATTTATAAGAGTTTCTTCTATAATTATATAGTATTAAAGAAATAGTTAATTAACTACTTACTAACTATAATGCATTACTTATTAGTAAGTACTAAGCTTTAAACTTTATTAAGTAATATTAAGAGCTTAAAATATATTATTTTTATAAATATAATTATTAAAAAGCTAAATATAAAGATTTATTTATTATTTATAATTAGTTTAAGCTTATAAAGAATATAATTATAAAATATAATATTAATCTAATTAATATTTATAATTTTAATAAGACTAGCTATATAATAAGTATAATTATAAGTAGAATAGTTATTATAAGTATAAATAAGTATAAAAACTTAAAATTAGTTTAATTTAAAAATTAAGAATAGGTTATAATTATTTATATAATTAATATAAAAAGTTAAGTAATCTAGCTATTTATTATAGTTATAAGCTAATATTACTTTACTAATTAGTACTAAGAAAGTAATTTCTTAAGTAATTAAGCTATTATAATAACTTTAAATAGTTAGATTAATAATAAAATAAGTCTTAAGTAATTTAAGCATTTTAATTAGTATATAAAGAATTAATTAATTAATTACTATTATTTTCTAATTCTTAATAAGTATAAAAGTCATTACTTTATTAACTTTAAAAAATATTATAAAGAGAATAATATTATTATATTTTATATATTATTTTATTTATTTTATTTACTTTAATTTCTTAATATTAAAAGCTTTAAATTACTTAAAATAGCTTATAATTAAGTAATTAAATGCTTTATAACTTATATTTTAAAGACTGAGTTCTTCTTAGCCTTCTATATTACTTATATAACTATTATAATAAAAAGTAATATTAAAGGAGGTTTTTAAAAGGCTAGACTTATTCTCTTAAACTTAGAAAATATTATATTAAAGCTTAATATATAGCTATAGACTCTAATACTAGTTATAAAGGAGGTCAGCCTCTCTAACTCTTAGGTCTTAAAGATTCTAAAGATAGTACTTAAAGCTAGCTCTTAGACTAAATATTTAAAAAGATAAATTAAAAGGTATTAGAATAGCTTTTTAATATCTATTCTTAAGGCTTTTAAGTTATTTTCTAAAAGAATAATAATAATAATATATTAAATAATATTATTAAAATCTAAAAACTAGATCTTTTAATAAGTAAATAAGAATCTTAGTAAATAGTATATGTTAAACCTAAATAAATATATAAATATATATATCTCCTTTAATAAGCTAAGTTTTAAGCTTTATTATAAGCTTAAAAATTCTATATAAAATTCTATTTAAATATACTAAAACACAGTATTAATAACACTATTCACACTATATAACCAATAATAGCTAGTCGGCCTAATATTAGTCCGTGCTTTGAAATCAAGCAATTTTGCTTTATAATCAAAGCTTTCAATTCCTCCGTGATTTGAAATCAAAATATCTCGGCATTTCCTTGACATATAATTATAAAAATAATACCATTGAATAGCTGAATTTTTGGGCTTCTTAATGGTATACTTTATGTCTTAGTGACTACATATTTGCTGGCTCAATTTGTCTATAAAAGAAGGACTACCCCTAGGGCTTATTTCCTCATACAATAGAATCATATACTATCACTATACACTATAATAAACTATCTTCTGATAAGACACTCTTATCTTCATATACCTCTTACTTTATTATTCTTTATAAGAATATCCTTATATAAGCTATAAGCTTATACTTCTACTGCTCAGTGACCTCTAACAGTATAGAATGAAAAAAACCTACTTATATAAAAGAAGGAAAATAACTTTAAATAAAGGAAAGAATAAAATAAATTAGAAAGACATTAATACGTAAGTAATGACTAAATCGTTAAAAAGTAGTAATTAAAGGAAGTTAGAGCTACTAAGGAAAAGGTACTATAAAATATATAAAAAGGCTAATTATAATATAAGAATCTATTAAATTATAATTAAGACTTCTAAGGAAGAGTATAGTAATTAGTTTTAATTAATTAATAGTATTATTATAGTTTTATTAAGGTTTGAATTTTAAAAGTTAGAATTTTTATTATACTTACTTATTTATCTTATTTACTTATTATATATATTTTCTCTTTATTAATTATACTCATTTTTCTAAGTATTATAATAGGAATAATATGGTAATTATTAAAAGCTAATTATAATAAGAGATATAAAAATTATATAACATACTTAATAAGCGAGCGCTGCAGACAAGCGAGCGCCACAGTGAGATTTTCACCTTAAATTATAATTTTAAAAAAAATCTTAAAAATCTAAACTAAGCCTAAAATAGCTAAGATTTTTAACCTAACTTATTTATAAAATATCTTATTTTTAAGAATTTTTTTAAATTATATATATCTATAGCGCTAGTAGTATAAAATTCGCACTATCTATTTTACTATTTCTATTTATAATTAGTTTAATAATTTTTTAAAAAGTCTAAAAAAATACTAGTTTATTAACTTTTTAATTAAATATTTAAAATTAAATCCTTAAAAATCTTAAAGCTATATAGCCTATTTTAGGAAATTTAAAGTTTAGAGTTTTGAGTATATAGTATAGGTGTGGCGCTCGCTTGGTTATAGCGCTCGCTTATTAAGTACGTTATTATAATTAATTTAACTAGTTATTAAAGGGAAAATATTACTATTACTTATATAATTTATAATAATAGCTATTATTTTATAAATTAAATTTAAATTAAAATAATAAATAAACTTAAAATATATAATTAAATTTATATTAATATATTCTTTTAAGTTTAATATCTTTTATATAAATAATATAACTTTTAAAATTATTATAATGCTTTTTTTCTTTTTAATAAATAAAATTTATAATATTTTTATTATTAAAATTACTATTTAAACTTTTTTTTTATATTATTATATTTCATATTATTATTATTTTATATTATATATTTATATTACTAAAGTTATTATAAAATAAAACACTTAATTAATTAATTAACTTAGTTATAAATAGATTTTATTTTTTATCTTTTAAGATAAAAGACTTAATTAATTAAATAACTTAATTATTCATAGACTCTTATCCTTTCTTTTTTAAACCTCCTTTTACTATATCCTTTTATTATTTATAAGACTCTTACTTTACTTATATTTCTAACTAGCTAAGTATATTAATAGCTTTATAATTAATATTAATAATAACTATAAAAACTCTTTAATATACTTAATAAGCGAGTGCAATAGACAAGCGAGTACAACACTTAAAATTTCCTAATATTTACACTATAAGCAAAATTAATTCTCTAAAAATTAAAAAAGAAGTAAGCCAGTTAAAATTATTAAGTAATCTTAATTATTAAGTAAAAACTCAGTAAATAATTTTTCTAGATTTTTAAAAAAATTCTTTATAAGGTTATTAAGAAAAGCCTTATTCGCACTGTTTTTATCAAGTTTTTTATTTTTTAAAAATTATAAAGATTTTTTAAAACTCTAAAGAAAATAATAACTTGTGACTTTTTTAGTTAAATACTTAAATTGCACTTTTTAAGTCTTAATTAGTTATATAGCTAGTTTTAGAGAATTTAAAGTTTGGCCTTTTAAGTGTATAGTATAGGTATTGTACTCACTTGTTTATTATACTCGCTTATTACATACGTTAGCAATACTATATATATATATATTACTAGTAATAATAAATTCATACTGTATTTTATAGTATTTTTATTTATAATAAGCTTAATAGTTTTTAAAAAATTTATAAAAATACTTCTTTATTAACTTTTTAATTAAAGATTTAAAATTAAATCTCTAAAAATCTTAGGCTTAAATAGGCTGTTTTAGAAAATTTAAGGTTTAGCTTTTAAAATACATAATATAAGTGCGTTATATACTTAGATGCATTGCATGCTTATTATATATATTATTTTATACTTTTAAAAAACTAATAACGTACTTAATAAGCGAGCGCTGCAGACAAGCGAGCGCCGCAGCGAGATTTTCACCTTAAATTATGATTTTAAAAAAAATCTTAAAAATCTAAACTAAGCCTAAAATAGCTAAGATTTTTAACCTAACTTATTTATAAAATATCTTATTTTTAAGAATTTTTTTAAATTATATATATCTATAATACTAGTAGTATAAAATTCATGCTATCTATTTTACTATTTTTACTTATAATTAGTTTAATAAATTTTTAAAAAGTCTAAAAAAAATACTAGTTTATTAACTTTTTAATTAGATATTTAAAACTAAATCCTTAAAAATCTTAAAGTTATATAGCCTATTTTAGGAAATTTAAAGTTTAGAGTTTTAAGTATATAGTATAGGTGCGGCACTCGCTTGGTTATGGCGCTCGCTTATTAAGTACGTTATATCTTTTATTAAGTACAGCTATTATTATAATTAACTTTTAAATAAAATATAAACTCATTTTATAATATATTTATTCTAATTTTTAATTTAAGTAATTATTAATATAGCTATTATAAGAAGATTAATAAATCTTTAAAAAGATAAATTTAGGTTTAGAAGTTAATTCACTATAGCTAGTTTTATTTAATGCAGGTTTCTTATAATAATTTAATAGCTGCTTATTAAATAGAGGCATTAAACGCCCCTATACTATCTAAAGAGAAAGAAGTGTTAATTTTCTAGCAGGAAGTGGTTAATATAAGGATTTTAAAGAAACTAGCTAAACGTATGTTAAACATTCAGCCTTAAGCAAAAGGTATCTTAAGCAGTAACATAGCCACAGCCCCACGTTTGTGTTAACCTCGCATATATTGCTTCTAATAAAGTATATAGCTACGCATATAATAGGAGTGTCACGGCCTATGTAGTGTAGACGCCTGATGTTATGTGACCCCCCAATTTTCTTACTAATCACAAGCGATTACCCTTAGCTATAGGACGATCACTATAATCACTCTCGCGATTACTATAATCACTTATATAATCACTATAATCACCCTTATAACCTAAGTGATCGAACTTTATACTATATAGTATATAAACCTAAGGATCTAGCTATTACTAGAATACTAGCTCCTTAGCTATTAATATAACTTAATTACTTTAATTTACTCTAATTACTATATATTACTATATATTAACTATTACTTAATATAATACTATAATTACTACTTAGTAAATATAACCTAACTATTTTACTAATATAGACCTTAGTTTATTCCTTAAGAACCCTTTCTAAACTACTCTATACTCTATATAGCCTAGCCTAAGAATATAACTATTATATATTAATAGCTCTTATTCAGATAGTTACTTTATATATTAAGTAATATTTAATAAATTATAATAATACTTACTATACCTTCTAGTAATATGCTCTTATCTAAAGGAAAGGCCCTAGCGCCCCCTAAGGATAGAGATAGTAATGAATATATAAAAGCTTCTAATAATAAGTATAAAGAGGAACTTAGAGAGCTCTATATAAAGAATAAGCGACTCTTTATAGGACTTACTAAGCTCTTAGCTCTAGGAATATATACTAACGCTATATAAGAAGAAGAGCAGCGCTAGAATGAAGAGCGCTTTAAATAGTTATATATATAACTCTAGGCTCTATTAAGCAATCTTACTATAGATATAATTATTATAGCTATAGAATGAAAGATTACTAAACTTATTACTAAACTAATTTAAACTAAGAATAACTAAGAATAATAAGTAGCTTAACTTATAGAATACGAATAGCCTATTATAATAGTATATATCTATAATATTAGAGAAACTATTAAGCCTGAATAGTTATTAAAGTTTAATAGAAACCCTAAGAAGCTATAAGAATACCTTACTAGTCTTAAGTCTTACTATATATATTACCTATTGCTATTTATAAGCAACCCCTTTAAAGTATAATATACTATAAGAAGACTTAAAGGTAAGGTAGTTTAGAACTATAAGTTAATCCTAAAAGACTTTATAACTTAAGCCCTAAGTTAGTAAAAACCTAAGATAACTATAATATTCAATAGTTTTAATAAATATAAATAATTACTAATTAATAACTATAGAGAATAGGATAAGAAATATAATGCGCTTAATACTATTAGAAAACTTAAATAAATAAAAGTAATATCTAAATACCTTTTAGAGTTCTAATATATTATAATAAAACTTAATTAATTAAATAAAAACCTTATTAATAAGTTTTATTAGAACCTAAAGGATAATATTAAAGATAAACTTATTAAGAATATAGATCTACTTATAGACTTTACTTAATATACTAAACTTACTATTATAATTAATAACTAACTATTTAAATAATAAATAGAAAAACGAAATATTAGTAGTAATAATAATAGTAATTAGAAAAAGAAGAACTATACTAACTAAAAGAAACTACAAACTTCTAACACTTCTTATAGTACTATAGTAAGACCTATAGAACTTAGAGTAATATAATAGCAACCTTAATAGAAGAAGAAAACGTTTAATTACTATAACTATAATAAATTAGGATACCTTTTATATAATTATAAGAAACTTAAGAAAGAAAAGAAACCATTTAAGCCTATTACTATACTTACTTATAGTATTAATTCAGTTAAGAAAGGAAATAACCTTCTTATTTAATCTATTAATATAACCTAAAGCGGCTATAATGGATAATTCTATAGAGCTTAGAAAGCATTAGACTAAATAGAAGAATTAAAATATAAAGACGCCTCCTAAGAAAGACTAATTAATAGAACTAGACCTAAGACTAAATAATTATAAAAAGTTAATTGTAAAAAGAAGCATAGTAAATAGAGTTAAAGAATAGAAAGAGAAAAAGATAACCTTAAAGTATGCGAATAATAGCTATAAATAAAACGAGAAGCAGCATACTAATACAAGGCAGAAAAGAAAAGGGAAGAGGAAGAAAGAACTTAAGAAGTAATAGCTAAGAAATAAAAACCGATCCCTATAGGCCAAGTTCTAGGCTATCTAGCTATCGCACCTTAACCTAATAAGGAAACACATACTATTACTATAGTCTAATAACTCAAAGAGCTACTAATATAAATAGAGGATTTTAATGAATTTAATATTCTTAACTAATAACCTGACTATTAATAGACTAGTAAGAGATAACCCGCTATAATAGATAGCAGCACAATGCGCAGTTACATTATACAATGACCTACTCCCTGACTATAGGTTAGCATAAGACGAAATATATACTAAGCCAGAGAAGCTAAGTATAACACTAAAAATAAGGACATCCTTATACTAGTAAAAGAATACTTAGAGTTAGAAGATGAATTCTAAAGTATTACTTTAGAAGAATAAGATATATTAGTATATATAATAGAAGACATTTAAATCAAATAATTCGCTAGAGAATAATAAGACCCTATAGAAGAAGTAGATATCTATATCTAAGCCTTATATTAATAGAGCGGAATGAACCTATAAAACCCGAAAGAATGAAAATTATAAGGAGATGAACCTTATATATATTAAATATATTAAAAATATAATAAAATCTTATAGGCATTATATATATACTATAAATGCATTATATACTTTAGAAATAAGCTATAATAAGATTACTTCTTAGTCTAAGTAAATAGATAACTTATTATAACTCTTTATAAAAAAGAAGATATAAAAGATTACTATATATAGAAATAGTATAAATATCTTAATATTATTTAACTAATAGAATATAATATAGATTACTTAACTAATTATTAGAAGCTTAATATAAAACTTATAGACTATTAATAATCTAAATACTAAATATATATATATAATAAGGTTAATATATAATATAAGTATAACTAAAGACAGACATTTTAACCTTTATAAGATAGAATGATAGAAGGTATAAAAAACTCCTAATACTATTTATAATAGAGTAATAGATAGGCATAGAGCTAGGGGAAGCAGAACCCTTTAAAATAAGAGCTCTATATATAACTAAAAGCGCATAAATAATACATTAGTACTTAGAAATATAAGTACAAATTAAGAGAAACTGGCTGCCCGCTTTAGTAAATAGTAGCGCAGAATTTAACTATATCTACCCTATAGTAATAAATATATTAAAACTCTTATAAAAGGATAAAGCGAATCTATATAAAGTATAGAATCTTAAAGGATCCTCTTTTAGTTATAATAATAAAAGAATAACTAAAGAGCTTAATTATCTTAAGGTTTTTATAGAAGGATAAAATGAAGGAATCTTATTTAATATAATACTTATTATAAACTATGCCTTAGTTTTAAAGTACTTATAATTAAAATAAGTTAATCTAATAATAAACTAGAAGACTGGCTAAGTGAACTTTAATAATATTAATAATTACTCTTCTTAAGAATCAGATTTAGATAATAATATAAGATTTTAAACTTTAACTAATAATAGTATTAGCAAAGTATTAATAAAAGAAATAATAGAAACTTTCCTATCCTAAAGTATAAAATATAAATACTATAAAGCCTAAAATAGTAAGACATACTATACTATTGCCTTTATATAAAATTAATTAATAAAGCTTAATAAAGACCTTACTAAGATAAAGAAATAACTAAAAGTAAACGAAAGGCTAAAGAATATATTACTTATTTACTATATTTATAAAAAACTATTTACTAAAGAACTAGAAATAGGTTTACTTAAATATAGTAAATAGGACTATAAAATAGTATTAAAAGATAGAACTTTACCTAAGTTCTTTAAACTCTATAATCTTAATAATATATAATTATAAATACTAAAAGAATACTTTAAAGATATATTAAAAAAGGGATATATTAAAATCTTAAAATCCTCTATAGAATACTTAGTTATATTTATTTTAAAAAAGAATAGAAAACTCTGATTAATTATAGACTATTAATAGCTAAATGATATTATACTAAAGGACTGAATGTTACTACTTTTAATTACTGAACTAAAGGACTGCTTTTATAGTAAAAAGTAGTTTATAGTACTTAATTTAAAAAATGCTTATAGCTTAGTCTATATAAAGCCTAAAGATAAATAGAAGACTGTATTTAGAACTAAATTCAGACTATTCGAATATTTAGTAATGCCCTTTAGGCTTATAAACACACTAGTAATATTCTAATAAATAATTACTAATATTCTAAAAGAATATCTTAATATCTTTATTATATACTATCTTAATAATATCCTAATCTTCTTAGAAATAGAAAAAGAATATATAAAGTATGTATATATAATCCTATAAAAACTATAAGATGCAAAACTACTTATAGAACTAATGAAAAGCAAGTTTTACATATAGGAAGTGGACTTTCTTAGACATACTATCTAACTAAATAAGATCTGAATAGACAAAAAGAAAATTAAAGCTATTAAGGATTAGCTAAGACTAGACAAAAGTGTTAAAAAAGTATAAAGCTTCTTAGGATTCGCTAATTACTACTAAAGGTTTATTTATAGATTTAGTAAAATCATAAAGCCCTTAATAGAACTTATAAAAAAAGACATAGACTTTAAATAGAATATAAAGGCCTAAAAAGCCTTTAATGACTTAAAACGAGCTATCTTTAGTAAACCCGTTTTAGTAACCTTTAACCTAAGATAACTAATCGAATTAGAAACTAATGCTTCTAACTTCGCCCTAAGAGCTCAGATTAGATAATAGGATAATAAAGGAAACCTATACTTAATCGCATTTTACTTATGCATACTAAAGGGAGCTGAACTTAATTACCCTATTTATAATAAAGAATTCATAGTAATATTCAGATCTTTCTAAGAATTCTAATACTACTTCTTAAAAAGTAAGCACTAGGTTATAGTTTATATAGACTATAAGAATATTTCACACTTTACTACTATGCAAGAGCTTAGTAAAAGGCAACTCTACTATGCAGAGTACTTATTAGAATTCGATTATATCATTATCTATAAGAAAGGCTTAGAAAACAGACAAGCTAATACAATAAGTCAATAACCTGACTTTAAAGTTAATATACTAAAAGCTAATAAGTAAATATTAGTCTATACCCCTAAAGGATACTTTAAATAGAAATACATTATAGCTATAAGTGAGTTATAATTACTAGAAGACTTACTAGAATGATTATAGAAACCTAAGTAAAGCTTTAAATAATAGATATATAATAAACATCCAGCCCTAAGAGAATTACTATAATAAGAAGGAAAAGCAGCCTTAACTGGATCCTAAGGACCTTAAGTAATTACTTACTTCTATTAGAGTAATTATTATAAAAACCCCTAGACTTTAGCTAAGAAACTCTACTAGTATTTCTATAGCGATTTTATAAAAGCATGTATTACTTATATAGGATAATATGACCAATACCTATAAGATCTTATTTAATAATATATAAGAGAATATTAGGAAATGATCGACTATTAAGACTACGAACCTAATAAGATATAGAAAAAACTTAAATAGGCTAATAAACTTAATAAAATAGTTTAAATTATAGTAATAGTGTCTTAAGAAATACTCTATAAATAGATAAAGGAATATAATTAGATATATGAAATGGACAGAGTAATAGGAGCACCTTACCCAATTCCTAAATCATAACTCGAATTATAAAGGTTATAAGTCCCCTTAGAATTATAAGAATAATTAGTACAAGATATTTATAACCACCCCTTATATAAATACCTAAGAATTAATAAAACTATTAAATAAGTTAAAATAGTATATATATTTCTTAGTATAAAAAGAATAGTTATAGAAGTTATTAAATCTTATGAACTATATAATAAAACTAAGGTATAATACTATAAACTGTATAAAGAACTATAACTTCTATTAGTTATTAAGTAACTATAAGACTCTATTATAATGGATTTTATTATAAAATTACCCCTATTAGAAAACCCTATAAGCAGTACCTTCTATAATAGCATTCTTATTATTATAGATAGATTTATAAAATTTTCTTATTTTATACTATACTAAGAGTTAATAGATACTAAGCAGTTCGCTTACTTATTCTTATAGAATATCATTAGTATATATAACTTACTAATAGAAATCCTAAGTAATAGAGGACTACTATTTATATCTAAGTTTTAATAAGCCTTAATAGCCTAACTAGGATTAAACTACTAACTTATAATAGCATTCTGACTATAGACTAATAGATAGATAGAATATATAAACTAAGTACTTAAATAGTACTTATAATATTATATTAACTATGAATAAAATAATTAGGTAGAAAAGCTACTAATAGTATAACTAAGTTATAATACTGTAATTAATGAAAGCACTAAGCTTATACTATGCTATACTAATTTTAGATTCATACTAGATATATACTAATAATAGTATAATAGAATTATTAACTTAAAAGCAATTCTAATATCAGACTAACTAAAAAATCTCTATAAAGAAATGAAAACTGAACTAGAATTTATATAAAGATAAATAAAAAAATACTATAATTAAAAAAGGCTAAAAGGACTATCCTTTTTAAAAGGAGATATAGTTCTATTAGTAATAAAAAACCTATTAATAGACAGACCTAGTAAAAAACTTGACTATAAATATATCAGACCTTATAAAGTGTTAGAGAAAATCTTAGAAAATAACTACAGACTGGACTTAAAAATATAACATTACCTAGTTTTTTATATCTTATTATTAGAATTAATAGAGAATACTATTCTAATTAATAATAGATAAAATTATAAACTAATAATAGAAAACCTAGAAGAGTACTATATTAAAGAAATCTATAATATAAAGAAAATTAATAGAAAAATAATATATCTTATAAAGTAAAAGGACTATTCTAAAAGCAAAATATTATAATAATTACTAAAAAACCTCATCTACGTATAGCATTTATTAAAGACGTTTTATATATAATGCTAGAAGAAGAAGAACTAGTAAGGAAATCGCTAAGCCTTAAGGAATCCTATAAATTAGCTTAAGCTTTTGTAGAATAATCCTGAAAAGAGCTATTTAAATGAGTAACCTCCTTAGCAGATGCCTCGTTTTACTTAGCCTTATCTAGCTCATCCAGAGAACGAAGACCTTAATACACTATCTCTACGCCTTATTCTTAAAGCTATTTCTATTAATAATAGAGCTGTATTAGATAAGACAGGCGCTCATTCATTTACTACTATAACTCTATTAACTCTTCTTCTACTTACTCCTCTTTAGATTCTAAACGATGCTTCTTAGCTATTAAATAGGAAGCTACTTAGTTAGTATAAGGACTAGATAAAGTAGGAATAAATACTTATATATAGAAATCGATTCTTCTGAACTATTATAAGAATGTTTATAATAAATATACTTAGAATAGTAAGAAATGCTTTTAAGCATTTTATACTTTAGCTTTTATTAAGCATAATTTAAATACTTAATAACCTTAGAACCCATTTCTTTAATAAGTTTATAAAGATAATAATAGTATATAATAGACTGTGATTTTACTTTTAATATACTATTAGTATTATAAAAAAATAATTATAAAAGAAAGTTAAATAAACCTAAGAAAAACTTAAGATAGCTAACTTATAAGCCTTAAGAATAAGGACTAATAGAAGAGAGATATTATATTATAGCCTATATAGTATAGATACTTAATATTATATAACTCCCTAATTTTCTTACTAATTATAAGCAATCACCCTTAACTATAGAATAATTACTATAATCACTCCTATAATTACTATAATTACTTATATAATTACTATAATCACCCCTATAACCTAAATAATCAAACTTCATACTATATAATATATAAACCCGAGGATCTGGCTATTACTAAGACACTAGCTCCTTAGCTATTAATATAACTTAATTACTTCAATTTACTCTAACTACTATACATCACCGTATATTAACTATTACCTAATATAATACTATGACTACTGCTTAGTAAGTATAACCTAACCGTTCTACTAATATAGACCCCGGTCTATCCCTTAGGAACCCTTTCCAAGCTACCCTATACCCCGTATAGCCTAGCCTGGGAACACGACCGTTACAAGGAGCGTCTGGAGTGCTGGACCTAGAGTGGGGTCAATATATAACTAGAACGCATAGAGCAGGCTATAGGGACTATTAACGCATCTATATATTTACACGCTTACTTGCTTTCTCTTTTCTCTTTATTATAATATTCTTATAATATAGTAATATTACTTCTTAAGTTAATCTTATTTAGCTTATAATATTATATTATAATTCTTTATTCTTTTTACTTATATCTTAATTAATTCTAATATATATTAGTATAAGATTAATTATTATATTAGATCTAATTATAGATCTTCTTATTTATAATAAGATATAAATATAAATAGTAAATTAGTATTAATTAAAATTAATTAGTAATTAATATAATTAAGAGCTTTAAGTTAAATATATAAAATATTAATAAAAAGAGTATTAATAAAGTATATTAAAAGAGTGCTTTTTATTAATAAGTCTAATAATATTTTACTAAGTTTATAAATAAGAATAATAAAAGGATTATTAATATAAAAAATAATAAAAGAATATTTATTAGACTTTTTATATAATTTATAATAAATTCTATTAAAGAAGATTTAAATACTTAAATTTATAAAATTATAAATAATAGCTAATTTATAATTTATATAAAAAATTAAAATAAGAGATTTAAAAACCTTTTAATTAATACTAATAATATTAAATTAATAGTTTAAAAATACTTTAAAATATAAGCTTTAATGATTTATAATTTTATTAAATAATTAGTAATTAAAAAATAATAAAATAAACTTATTAAACTATATAATAAGTATATTAAGATAATTAAGTAATTTATTAAAGAATATAATAAAGTAATTAAAGTTAAAATAATAGCTTATATTAAAATAATATAAATTAATAAAGAACTAGTATAATTAAAAGTAGTATAGTATACTATCCTTTTTTATAAAAATATACTTTTTAAAAGTAAGATAATAGCTAAGACTAAGCTATATTAAAAGTAAGAGAATGACTTATTTAAGCTTAATAATAGTAAGGAACTAGACTTTAAAGACTAGCTTATTAAAGCCAGTTATAAGCTATAATATAATAGCTTATAAGACTACTTTAAAAAGGAGGATAAGGTATATTATATTTTTAGTTATTATAAGAGTATTATAATTACTTATTTATATCTTTATATACTTAAAAATATAAAAAAAGATACTTTTAAAACTACTAAAGGTATCTTTTAAGCTTTAATAACTCTCTTTAAAATAAGAATAAGAAGATTCAAATATAAGAAGAGTTTAAAGCCTTAAGATACTATACTAATAATAGCTAGTATAGCTTTTATATTAAGTTCTTAGCTATAATAAATAATACTAAGATCTTTAAAAGGAATTAAAAAAAGAGCTTTATAATAAAATATTAATAAAAATAAAATATATTATAATTATATAATACTTTATTAAAAAAGTAAGCTTTAATATCTTTATAATAATACTTAGTAATATTATAATAATAGAAGAGGCTTATATAAAGACTTTAATAAAAAAGGATAATATATATAATAAGCGAGTTAGAAATACAAGCGAGTTAGAAAAAATCCCTTAACTCTCCTTCTTTTTATTCAATTAATCATTTCTTAACTACTAAATATATTATAGTTAAGTAAAGAGGCAAATATCATCCTTGCCCTTTAGGCTTTTTAAAATAATCCAAAATTATATATCTACCTTATTATAATATTATATAAAGTCCTGCTTAGTACTCTCTATAACTGATATTATAGTAAACCTTCTTAAGGCGATATTATCCTTACTTTGCATTAATTAACTGACTTCGAGGAATAGATTATTATTTAATTCATTTTTAACTTAGATTTATAAGGATTTCTTCTATAATTATGTAATATTAAAGAAATAGCTAATTAACTGCTTACTAACTATAATATATTATCTATTAATAAGTACTAGGCTTCTAACTTTATTAAGTAATATTAAGAGCTTAAGATATATTTTTTTTATAAATATAATTATTAAAGAGTTAAATATAAAGATCTAATTATTATTTATAAGTAGTTTAAGCTTATAGAGAATATAATTATAAAATATAATATTAATTTAGCTAATATTTATAATTTTAATAAGACTGGCTTTATAATAAGTATAATTATAAGTAGAATAGTTATTATAAGTATAAATAAGTATAAAAACCTAAAATCAGTCTAGCTTAAAAACTAGAAATAGATTATAATTATTTAAATAATTAATACAGAAGGCTAGGCAATTTAGCTATTTATTATAATTATAGGCTAATATTACCTTATTAGCTAATACTAGGAAAGTAACTTTCTAAGTGATTAAGCTATTATAATAACTCTAAATAGCTAGACTAATAATAAAATAGGTCTTAAATAGCTTAAGTACTTTAATCAGTATATAAAAAATTAATTAATTAGTTATTATTATCTTTTAATCCTTAATAAATATAAAAGTTATTACTTTATTAACTTTAAGAAATATTATAAAGAGAACTATATTATTATACTTTATATATTACTTTATTTATCTTACTTACTTTAGCCTTTTAATATTAAGTGCTTTAAGCTATTTAAAATAGCTTATAATTAAGTAATTAAGTAATTAATTAAATACTTTATAACTTATATTTTAAAGACTGAGTTCTTCTTAGCTTTTTATATTATTTATAAAGCTATTATAATAATAAGTAATATTAAAAGAGGTTTTTAAAGAGCTAGACTTATTCCTTTAAACTTAGAAAATATTATATTAAAGCTTAATATATAGCTATAGACTCTAACACTAGTTAAGAAGGAGATTAGCTTTTCTAACCCTTAGATCTTAAAGACTCTAAAGACTATACTTAAGGCTAGTTCTTAGTCTAAATACTTTAAAAAATAAATAAGAAGATATTAGAGTAGCTCTTTAGTATTAATTCTTAAAATACTTAAATCACTTTTAAAAAGAATAAAAGTAATAATATATTAGAATGCTTTATTAAAGTCTAAAGTTTAAATCCTTTAATAAGTAAATAAGACTCTTAGTAAGCAGTATAGAATAAAAAGAACCTACTTATATAAAAGAAGGAAGATAACTCTAGATAAGGGAAGGGGTAAGATAGATTAGAGAGATATTAATATATAAGTAATAGCTAAATTATTAAAAAGTAGTAATTAAAGGAGGTTAGTAATACTAAGGGAAAGGCATTATAGAAATTATAAAAAGGCAGGTTATAATATAAGGACCTATTAAGTTATTATTAAGACTTTTAAAGAAGAGAATAGTAATTAGTTTTAATTAATTAAAGTTATTATTATATTTTTATTAAAGTTTTTATTTTAATAGTATAGGATTTTTTCTTACTTGTTTATATTTCTAACTTGCTTATTATATATATTAATAAAAGAACTAATAAGTTATAAACTAATAAAAGTAATAGTATTATTATTAAAAAGAAGGATATTAAGAAGTTAGTAACTTAAGTACTTAAGTATTTAAAAATTATAATTAATAGTAAATAGACTTTTAAAAACCTAAAAGTCTATAAACTAATTAAAAAAAGGAAGTACTTTAAGTATAAGAAAGTTAGTTATACTTATTAAGAGTATTTAAAAAGAAGTAAAGTAAATAAAATTCATACTAAGGCTAAGAAAGCAGAGTAGATAGTTACTATTATAATTCTTAATAAATTAGATAAGTCATTTTCTAAGTTAGAAAAAGATAAGTTTTAAAAAAAGTCTCCTTTCTAAAACCTAAATTATAATTACTAATCTTTAATAAGAGCTTAATTAATATAGATAAATTACTTAGTAAAGAGAAGCTTTACTATCTTTATATAATAGTAAGTTTAGAGTTAGTAATTAAAATTAAAAGTCTATATAATACTAGAATGAATAGTTATATTTTTATAAATAAGGATCTAGCCCTAAGGATATACTAATAACTATAGAGCTATTAAATCCTAATCTTAGACTAAGGACTTATTATTAAAGAATATAAGAGTAAATAATAATAGATTACTTATATTATAATAATAATACTAGATATAAATAGTAAATAATAGCTAAATTATTTAATATTAGAACTTAGGATAACGTATATAATAAGCATACAACGCATCCAAGTATATAACGCATTTCCAATTTATACTTAAAACAGTACTTTTTTAAAAATTCTTTAAAAATTTAAACTAGACTTAAAATAGCTTATATTTTAGATATAAGTTTAATAAGTATATAAAAATAAGTAAAGATTTTTTTAGACTTTTAAAAGATTTTATTTATAAACTTATTTTAAAAAATCTTATTCATACTGTTTTTTTTCTTATTTATAATTTTAAAAAGCTAAATAAATTAGTTAAAAATCTAATAAAAATACTCACTTATGACTTTTTTAATTAATTACTTAAAATTAATTTTCTAAAATTCTTAAGACTATGCAGCCCATTTTAGAAAATTTAAAGTTTATACTTTTAGGTATATAGTATAAGTGCGTTGCATACTTGGATGCATTGCATGCTTATTATATACATTATATTAAGACTTAATTATTAAGAAAAAGTAGTTTAAAAAGTATAATATAAAAATCTTTACTAAATATTATTACTTATAATAGCTTAATAATAAGCTGAAGAGTTACTTTAATAGTAATATTATAATATTAATATCTTTATTAAAAAGCCCTTATTATTTAAGGTTAGTAGACTAAGCTAATATAAAATAATATAACTAACTAAGCATAGAATAAAAGAAGGCTTATAAGTATTAAATCCTTAAGAGAAGAGATTGCTTACTAAAGAGGCAATAGTTAAATAATACTAAAAAAATATAATTAAAATAAATAAAGTATTAAAGAATATAATACTCTCTCTTCTAATAAAAGACTTTAATACTAAACTAATAATAATTTAAACTAACTTACTATAATAACTAATAATTAATACTAAGAGAGTTATAATTAAAATTAGTATTATTAGTACTAGTAAGTAATAAAAGAGAGTAGTTAAGTAAGAGAATACTGAATAGATTAGTAAAGTCACTCTTTAAGAGATTAATAAAATTATTAAAAAATAATTAAAATAAAGAGAAGCTAGAAAAAAGAACTTTTATAAAGATATATTTAAATTAAAGAAGAAAGTAAAGTTAAAATTACTTTAATAGTACTTATACTTATAGTATGCTTTCTTTAAGACTAAGTTTAATACTTTATTACTTTATTAATTAAGTATTAATATAAAGTTTAAATTAAAAGAGCTGATCTTTAATAATTAGAAAGTCTTATTAATATATAAGTTAAGCTTTAAATAATTAGAAATAATAAGGAATTATATTAAAGAGTATTTATAAAAGGGATTTATTATATTAATAAGTAATATACTATATATATTATTAGTTTTATTTATAAAAAAGAATAATAATAAATAGTACTTTTATATAAATTATAAAAAGCTTAATAAGTTAATAGTAAAAGAATATTATATATTACTTTTAATAAAAGAAACTTAATTAAGATTAGTAAAAGTAAAAGTATTTATAAAACTTAATATATAATAAGCCTTTTATTAAATATAAATATCTTTTAAATTTAAGGATCTTATAATTTTTAAGACTTAGTATAAGACTTATAAATATAAAGTAATACTATTTAATTTAATTAATAGCCTTTTATATTTCTAAGTTTATATTAATTATATTTTAATAGATCTTTTAAATATTTATTATATAATATATATTAATAATATTCTTATTTACTTAAAAAATATTAAAGATTATAAAATATATATTAATATAGTTTTAAAATAATTATTTATAATAAAATTATAAATAAATATTAATAAGTTAGAATTTTATATTATAGAAATAGAGTTTTTAAGCTTTATAATTATAATAAATAGGATCTAAATAGATTTAAAAAAGATAAAGACTATTATAAACTAAGAAGAGCTAATAAATATATACAGAGTATAAGCCTTTTTTAGCTTTTATAACTTTTATTAGAAGTTTATTAAGTTTTATAATTAGATAATATAATTACTTATATTATTAATAAAAAAGGAGATCTTATAAAAGTAAATTAAAGAGAAGATAATTATAATAAAGGCTATAAAATTAGTAATTTTATTAAGCTTATACTAAGCTTAATATAACTCTCTTTATAATATAATTATTAAAATTAATATATTAAAAAGTATAGTAATTATAATATTAACTTAGAAAAGTAATAATAAAGATTAATACTTTATTACTTTCTTTTTTAAGATAATAAATAATATAAAGATATATTACTTAATTTATAATTAGAAGATACTTATAATAGTATTAGCTTTAAAAGAATAGAATATTAAACTCTTAAGGCTTTAATAGTAATTCTTAATTATTATTAATTATAAAGCCTTTAAGTACTTTTTAATAAAATAATGCTTTAATAATAAGTAAGTATAGTAAGTAAATAACCTAATGCTTTATAACTTTAAGATTATTTATTATTTAGAGTAAGAGAATATTATAATAAATACTTTATTTTAAAAGTCATTTAAACTAACTATATAGAAAGTATAATAAAAAGCTATATAAAATAGAGTATTATTAAGTTAGAACTTAGTAATTAATTCTATTAACTATAAGATTATAGCCAGTCTCTATACTAAACCTAGTTCTAAAGAAGGGCTAAAGATAGTATTAATTAAGGCTAAAGCTATTAAGTTCTTAGTTAGCTTTAGAAGAGAGGCTATCTAAGTACTAAAAGAATAAAAGCTATTTAATACTATCCTCTAAGCTAATAAGACCTCTCTTTAATTACTGCTTTATTAAAAGAATATAAAAAAGAAGGCTAATAGTTAAATAATAAATAAAAGTATAATTTATTAAAATTAGTATATTTTTATCTTAAATAAAAGTGTTTTTTAAATACTAATTATTAAAGAGAACTATTATAAGCTTAATATAGCTTATTTAGAATATAATAAAACTATTAAATTAATTACTAAGAGGTTTTAATAATTAGGCTTATTAATTAATATTAATTAGTTTTAAATAAATTATAAACTATATAAAAAAGCTTATATTAATAAAGATAAAACCCTTAGGTTATTATACTTATTAAAAGTCCTATATTAAATATAGTAATATATTATAATAGACTTTTATTATATACTTAAGAATAGGAATAGATATAACTATATATAAGTAATTATTAATTAGCTTAATAAGATCGCTTTTTTTATACTTTATTATTAAATAATAATAATAAAAAATATTATATATATATATTATTATTATATTTACTATATTTTTAGAATATTAAAGATAGTAATATTAGACTAAGAATTATAATTTATTATTACTTTTATAAATGTTAGAAGTTACTAAGTAGTAGAGGTATAAGCTTATAGCTTATATAAGGATATTCTTATAAAGAATAATAAAGTAAGAGGTATATGAAGATAAGAGTGTCTTATTAGAAGATAGTTTATTATAGTGTATAGTAATAGTATATGATTCTATTATTGTAAAGGCTATAGCAGTGGAAGGAGTGGAAGGAGTGGAAGGTTATTAGTGGAACTCGGCGATTGTGGGTTAAGGAATTGACCAATCAGAAAAGGGATTGAAGATTCAGAAAGAGCAGGAAAAGACGATTAGAAAGGTAGTCAGTTTGAAGTGATTGGTTGAGAAATGCATGTATTGATAGTTATAATCCATCTGGACTGGCTAGAGAAAAGCCCCAGCTTTATAGAGAGATTGCTGTCCAGTCACATGTCCAATCTAACAGGGGATTTGGACAATTTGTCATAGTAAAACCGGGTAAGACGTGTCCCGAGTTTTAGGACTGTTGGACGTATGTCTGATGCTTGAACTCTAACCTTATTGAAGGTTCTTATTATAGATGTCCTTTGTAGTTATAATATAAGGAAGATAGGCTTTCTGAGGCATAATATATACCATTATAAAGCTAAAAATCAGGAGATTTTGAATATGTTATTTATAGTCTTATCTGATAAGAGCTAAAGGAGATATTTCCTTATCAGTTATATATTTTATATATAAGAACTTTACAATTATATAAGGAAATAAGCCCTAGGAGTAGTCCTTCTTTTATAGACAAATTGAGCCAGCAAATATATAGTCACTAAGACATAAGGTATACTATTAAAAAGCCTAAAAGTTCAGCTATTTAGTGGTATTACTTTTGTAATTATATGTTAAAGAAACGCCGAGATATCTTGATTTCAAATCACAGAGGAATTAAAAGCTTTGATTATAAAGCAAAATTGCTTGATTTTAAAGCACAGACTAATATTAGGCCAATTAGCTATGATTGGTTATATAGTGTGAATAGTGTTATTAATACTGTATTTTAGTATATTTAAATAGGATTTTATATAGAATTTTTAAGCTTATAATAAAGCTTAAAAATTAGCTTATTAAAGGAGATATATATATTTATATATTTATTTAAGTTTAATAATAAATA
This sequence comes from Dactylonectria alcacerensis, assembly GCA_029931735.1. Classification (NCBI taxonomy): domain Eukaryota; kingdom Fungi; phylum Ascomycota; class Sordariomycetes; order Hypocreales; family Nectriaceae; genus Dactylonectria; species Dactylonectria alcacerensis. The sequence goes on along the minus strand of JAPMUZ010000012.1, from coordinate 2,644,243 downwards.
AGCTATATAAGCTTATTAAAGTAAAGTAAAAACTAAGTATAATAATGTACTTTTAAATAAATAAGAATATTAAGATTTATAATTAGTATTTAAATTACTAATTATAATTATTTATTAAGTATTATTAAAATAATTAAAGTAAATTATTACTATTAATAAACTATATATAAATAAATCTTTATTATAAATTACTAAATATAAAACTAATAAGACTATTATTTAATTATTTATTTTAATTCTAACTTGATTAAATAAAAGAATTAATTTTAAGAATTATAAAATAAAAGCTAAATATTTATTATAAGAAAATATTTAATAATATATTAAGCAGATTATAAACTCTATTAAAATTATTAAATAGAATCTTTATTAAGTATAAGAATAGTAAATTTATTAAATTAATAAAAATTATTAAAAATTAGATTTTATAATTAGAAATAAAGTCTAAGTGAATATATATAAACTTATAAATATAAGACTTAATTAAATATTAAGTTAAAAAAAAAGAGAATTATAAATTATTATAAAATAAGTTAAATATTTATATTATTTAAACTTATTCTTTTTATAATATATAAATTTAATTCTATATATAAATTAATTATAATATTATTTTAATAATTTAATATTAAAATAAAATAAAGACTTATTATTATTTAAAATTATTAATAATATTAAAAAATATAAGATTTATAAAATTAAAAAGTTATAATATTATAAATATAATAAATAGTTTTAATATAAAGTAAATTAAATTATATATAATTTTAATAATAAATAATACTTTATTAAAAACTTTAAGAATATATTAATATAATTAAAAGAATTTTATAAAGAATATTTAAAAGTATTTAAATTATTAAAATAATTATAAGCTTAAATTAATATAATTATTATAAATATAAATATATTAAAATACTTTAATAATAATTAATTAATTAAATTAAGTTAAAAGCTTAAGAAAGTATAATAAAAATAAAAAGTCTTTATTATTTAATAATTATAAGAATTTACTAGTTTATACTTATATAGCTATTTTAAATACTTTAAAAAGAGAAATAATATAATAAGAGCATTTAGAGTACTAGACTTAGAATAAGATTAATATATAACTAAGATGCATAGAGCAGGCTATAGAGACTATTAATGCGTCTATGCATCTACATGCCTGCCCGCTTTCTCTTTCCTCTTCATCATAGTATTCTCATAATACAGTGGCATTACCTCTTGAGTTGATCTCATCTGGCCTGTGACAACGCGCGCGCATTCACAGCCAATCGTTCTACCTCTTGTTAGGCTCCAACTTCGTAGCCACGGCCTATTTCTGACGCAAAACTGGTTAACTAGCGGCATAAAGAGTGAGAAACTGACGAAATGTCCTAGGCGCGCGTCCTGTCCTATTTAGCGCGGCAGACCCAGTAGCACGCGTGGCCCCTGGAACGAAACAATTACCATTTTGTTGCCTCGTCCTTGACGGCTTCGGACATATCGATCTCGCGCGGTATCGAACGCTTCTTGGAACGGAGGGAACGGGGGAGTAACGGATTCGGGTATCTGACTACAGGACTGTTCATTATGGCTAGCAAGCTGAGCTAATAAAGCGCGTATAGTGGCCTCCATTCTCTGCGCCTCCTAAGGACTATAGCGCTGACATGCCTTAACCCGACCTGAGCGCCTTGTCTTACTCTATTACGTAGTCTCGAGGCTGAATGTAGCGCTAGTACTAAAGGTTACTGCGCCGCTATCCGCCCTATGAATCTACTCCTCCGGTTAAAGTCAGAAGTTAAGAGCTAGCTTTATGTCCTAATTAGTTAAGGGCGATCGATGTATAAGCCTCTATCCTTATTAAGCTACTAACTTATTAAATGTAATAGTAGGTGAAGTCTAAACTCTTTCGGCTAGTGCGAGGAAGTCTGCTAGGCTAGCCATTCTGTGGCCAGGAGCACCTCGTCTGCTCGGGGTGGAAAGAAAGAAATGAATTGCTGATTGGATGGCGTTAGCCTATAGTAATAAATCATCGACGCATTAGTGAGAGGGTCGTCATAAAAAGGCGTCGACTAGTGAGTAGCGTGATAATAGACAGCATTAATTAGCAAATTACTAGCAGGGCGGAGCTTACTCTCCTGACTTCTCCGCAGACCGGCAGATGAGGGACGCAGGACAGCTAGCCTGCATTCTTCATAGCCAATCGAATGCAAACAAAGACTGCGAAAGTAGCCATACACTTAAGCAGCTGAAGGTACATACGAGTCCTTCAGCCCTCTACAGTAAGACAAGACGTACACATACGGAAGCCCCTTTGCGTCTTGAAGCACGCGTCTAAGGAGCATGCGTCGAGGTACCATAATAGCTATAGGGGTCCTATTTACGGTAGGAACTCCCGGTCCGGTGCGATGCAGACCGCACCGCGCTTCGTGCCGAACCTTTACCAAAATCGGGTGGTCTTAGTGAAGGCGGTCGCGGTTCTGAAGACGCGGACGCCTATAAATTGTCCGAGGGAGCACCTCAATTATTATTAGGAGCCTGGGTGCCCCCTTTTCTGCCTCTAGGTCTGACAACGCACTGCCGCGCCCGTCGTCAGGCTGTGCATAGATTGGTCTAAGATGATGACAATGGCAGCAGCGACGCGGGCAGCGAGTCCCAAGGGAGTGAATCCCATCTTAGTTAAGCGAATTTGCAGCATGATTAGGACTATTATCCCTCCTACACGGAAGTCAAAGAGATGGGCCTAGAAGGTGACGACTTCGACGGCGAAGGTCGACGCTCACGCAAGCGCCGCAAGGTCTCGAGATCCTCCCCTGGTTTGCGGCGCGATGCACCAGCTAGTGTGGAGCGCCCTCGTCGGGGAACACCGGCTTTGAGATCGAGGGGGAAGAATGCCCAGGCCATCGGTATCGTCAGCCCAGCGTCATCCCGGGCGACTCCAGGTGCCGTAAAATCCCAATGAATCAGCCGTTGCCTCTCTCCTGAAATAGCGATGTACTGTGTTGGGCCAATCATTGCGAAATGCACGAAAGAACTTCTACCTCCCTGGCGGACGTCTAAGCCGCAACTTAGCCAAAGTGCAGCCTCACTCATCTTGCCAAGTAAATTAGTCAACTGAGTGCGGGGTAACCACAAGCTCGTGACCCGGGCCGCTGTGGGCAATGGATGTGGATCGGACATATTCGCAGAGCGCGGTGAAGTTGGCATCCCAGAGGGCGGCGTTGGCGGTCCTAGCAGCAACGAGCAGGCTAAGGCTAGCGGCGGGGATCACCATAGCGTGCCGCATGGGAATTCAGATGCTCAAGGCGATCTTGGGGCTATTAATAGGCGGAAGTCGTCTAGGTAGATTTCAGTCTATCTTGTAGGAGTGGTGAACTTCATTTGGGACTGGCATGACCCTTAAAGCCGGGAGCTGAGAAGTTAAATGCAGGCTACATGAAGAGCCTCGTGTGTGTCGACTTCTCCGAAAGAGGCTGATGTAGAACGGTGTGAGTACATATTTCCAAGGAGAATCAGCTGAAAATGACACTTCCCCTTCGTGCAGAAAGTGGCGGCGCATTATCGATCTGACTTGTCATTATGGCGCTTTTTCGGTGAGGACGTGGGCCAAAACACCTTCAACTGCACCAGCTAAGACAATATTGTGGCGTGTGGCCGGGTCTGGATGAAATGAATACCATCGTGGCCTTGACCGAACCCGCCTCTGCGCAAATTGTGGCTAGCTAAGTCTGCCCAATGCGGACGATATGTTTTTATCATCGGTTCGGCCGAGGACTGACATTTCGACGTGCGATGCTTCTTTTGCAAAACTCCCTAACTAGCACTAAGATCACCTATCGGGAGGCTCTAAAAAGCATCTACGGAGCCGCAAACGCACTGCTTGGTCGCTACACACCTGAAATCAATTCTAACATCGGATTCGAGCTCCGCGACACTGGTTTACCTAGCTGGCGATGTCGCAGCCAGGGCCTAATTGACGCGGCTTGATTTGCACTATGGAACCAAAAGATGCCTGAGTCACAGGCGTCCCTTGAAGTCCCTAGGCGTCCCTAAGAAGTAGCGTACCGGGTTGCCAGGATGGTCGGCAAACGCTGTCGTTACGAGCTTGCACATTACCCATACAACTTCGTCGGTAATCGAAGGATCCCTCCCATCCCTCTTGTTACTTCTCTCCTCCATGCAACCAAGTCAGCTAGCGCACTGCTGAGCAAACGGGCGCCGGCGCAAGCTGCGGGGCCCCGGACCGAGACTATAGTTCTAAGACCGCAAGATCATCACTGGACACACACATACACACACAGGTGTGTATTGGCAATGTGGCTTAAGACCGTAGGGCTAATTACTAGATCCAAGTTTCTTGATCTTCACCATCAGCGATGTTTAAATTTGGCGATGGATATGCACATGGCCGCCCACGACATGCACACATTAGTTTCTCTGCACTTGAAAGCATTAAGCGTATTTGTACTACTCAAACCCGCCAGGGATACGCTGCATCTCTCCGTTTGTGATTAAGATTGACTGAAGTAGCACCTCTTGCCAAAGCACATCAGGCTGTCATATCTCAGCCCCCAATAATGCGATGACAACACAAAAAGGCAAAGGGGCTGTACAGGAGCTCCTGCTAGCGCGGTGAAAGTGGCTGCGGCTCTTCGTTGCCTGGCTTCCTGCATATTCCTCAGTCAGCAGGTTCCACCCTTTCTTCACCGGTTTCTCCAGCTCAGACAGAAGGTAATATCCACTACATGGATCTTTTCTACACTAGCCTTAACCAATGGCCCTGCCCAACCGTCTGACCCTTCGACTCAGCCTAGTCTCACGATGTACGTCGTCGTCAAGGCACACGGCGCGCCTCTGCCAAACACGGGTAGTAGGGGCCGTGTTGCTAAATAACTAATGCAGTGATTCAATAGCCAATGTAACAGAAGACCTGAATGTGGCGTCCGAGCTGTCGTTTGACTCCTGCGTACGGACTAGGTGTATGCAGCTGGGAGCTGGCCGCAAGTGATCGGATGTATCCGTAATGGAAGCCGTCCTACAGGCATATAAACTTGGGCAGTCCTCCATTGAGCGTCCTCTTTGAGACTGGACATCTCATACTGCTCTCCAGGCCCCTCCATCTACTATAGTCTATGCCATGAGCTGCCAATTCTCCCCAAACTTTACAATCGCCCCTGGTGTAGAATACTGGCAATTCGTCGAGTCCACCGAAGCCAAAATCATCTGCCCATCGACCTATCTGAGGCCAGATCCGGGGGGCGCCTTGATCCCCTGGCTTTACACTGTATTCCTCCTTCTCTTCCATCTCCCGGCATGTATTATACGTGCCCTGAGGTGGGAGTCTGCCCAATACCTCGCCCTAAGCCTCGCACTGCTCAGCGTCGCCATGTGCATCCAGTCCTACATGAGCACCAGGCTCGCGGCCAGCGAGGTGTTGGTCTGGATGCCGTTGACCCTCATGCTGGACGTTGGCGCCATGCTGCAGATGGTTGTGCTCATTGCCGAAAAGTATGAGCCCGACGGAACCCGGAGTCTGGGTAATGCGCTGAAGGGATCTTTGATGAGAATATATGGCGCGATTGTCGCTGGTGGAAATGAAGTGCCTCCACAGCCTAGAGAGCGACCACCTGTAGGTATGTATGCTTGATGTCTTTAGAATACTCAATTCTTCCGCGCAGGTCTAATATATATAGGAGTAGGGTTGGATCATCCACCCAGGGATTCAGCAGAGGCAGTTATAGCCGAAGCACCAGGTATGCTCTGAACTTATTGCATTACCACTCCCCCCCCCCCCGACCCCTTCCACACACGCCGCCCCATTGAACAGGATTAATCAAAGGCAATAGGGGTCAGACCAGAAGATATCACACTAACACATGCAATCGTCGCCTTGGTGGCTTCTGCGCTTTTGGTGGCCCTGGTCATCTTGCAAATATACGGCCTTTACGCCGCAGCGAGCGGCTCAGTGGAGGCAAGCGCCTCAAACCTCACGGTTAAGTGGTGTTCGCCATCATTCCGCGATTTCGCCATTGCCATCAGTACTGGCAACTGCGAGATATATGAGATTACCGAGAGCAGCAGCAACGGCATCGGCTGCATAAGCTTGCCGGCACAACAGCAGCGTGACTGGCTGATCAGCACGATCGCCGGCCTGGCGGCCGCGCTGGTCTTCGAAGGCATGGACTTGGCACTTATTAGATGTGCTAGAGGCAGGCAGTGTCGGGGCGTCGAAATGCAGCGCCCGTGGTTTACCATGTTCGCCGGCATCCTCTCGCTGGTGATTCTCATCGTGTTCGGGGTTTTCAACGCCGCGCGTCTACCGGTGGGTGTTACGGACGTTGTCTGGATATACCGCAAGGAACCCATGACCACTTTGGGGAGGGTTTGTCAAGGGAGGCTAAAAGCGCCGGGTTTGAGGGGCATGATAATAGGTTGGACGGATGGATTGTTTGATGGGTGGGGCTCTGTCTATCACGGAAATGTAGTTCACCATTGATGCTCGCGTTAAAGTCTTAGCTGCCTGTATTCTCCCCTTCATGGAGTTGGATTCAGCCTCGATACCTTGCTTTACGCACGATCAAAAATACCAATTAAAAGAACCCTACCGAATAAGGTTGGGAAGTCCTGTAATAGTAAATGTAAGAATAAATCATACTGCACATATAGTCTTGCCATGTCCCGAGTCTTTAGATCGCGAAGGATTTTTCGATAGGTGATTGCAATGTATACGATAACTGTCTACACTTCTGCATGGTAGTGCATCGGATATCGCTTGCTGCTTCGATCCTTTATCCGCAAGTTCCATAAGTGTGACATCTTCCTCCGGCCGCTATATGTCTCCACCTCGTGGAACGTGGAACTGATCCATTGTCTCTAAGGACTGAGCCCAAAATACTCCAAAACGACCTATCCAAGTTTCGCAAACCACAAAAAAAAAAAATCAGTCTTGGCAAGAATCGAGTTTCATCAAAATTTCTCCTCGCGCACTTCAGATGGCCACCGTGACCTGGCCGCCAGTTTTCTAGGTACCAAAATCAAAAAAGAAGCCAACCGCCAGGGTAGACGCGTAATGGGAGAAGAGAATGTTGCATCTGATAGGAAGGGTGCATTGTGATGTAAGTAGAAGCTCTTGATTTCTATCTAACTGAGGGCTCGCGGCAGACCTATTTGTAGGTTGCCCTCATAGCTATGATAAGGTTCTCGGTAGACCGGATCCCAAGGGATCCGGGTCTTCGAGACCGGCTTGTTAGGAAGCCGGGTCTTCGAGACCGGCTTGTTAGGAAGCCGGGTCTTTGAGACCGGTTTACTAGAGATCCGAGCCTTTGAGACTTTATCTTCAGTCTCAGCAGTTGATAGATGTGACAGAGAAGAACTCAATGTCAGCGCTGTAATTAAGAGAGGGGTTTCATGCATTTCATTCCACAGATTCGTCCTTGCGTTCCATTGTGACATCATTCTCGAAATCGCGTTAGTTTCAGTGAGCTGAGTGGTTTAAACAAGCGAGGACTTTGAAATACCTTTTGTGGAGCTACAGCTTTGCATCGCATCGCTTAATCCCCTCCTTTTCCCACACACCTGACAAGCCAAAGCCTCCATACACCCACCTGCTGGTCCAGGATGGCTTCCAGTGACCTTCGCGATCTCAACCATCCATAATTCAAAATGCGAGACATTCTAGTGTAGGACTCCGAGCTACATCACGTGTTGATTGACAAAGCAAGCGCCTCCCACCACGACGCTACCTACTGCCAACACTTTCACAACACGTAAGATTTGAACCTGGAGGGTGTGATCAGAGTCAATGAAGGAAACAGAAATCGGCCATAGCAAACTTCGTTCCTCAAGGCTCCTTTGCGCAAACCGCGACCGGTTTGCCTCTCCTGTTACCATATCTGCGCCTAAAAATCCCATGCATTTTGCGACCTTGGTAAGCCTGCCTATTGGTTCTCTTAGCCCTGACTAGAAAGAAATTATTGGCCTTATGGATGCATGCTACCTCGTCATTATGCGAATCATCGGCTCGATCTGGCAGACTATGTTTCAGACGGATAGCGGCTACCTGGGAATGGGGTCTTACAGCCTGACGGCTGGCGATATAGTAGTTTTATTTCAAGGTTGTGCTACTGCCGGCGTTATCCGCCCGTCAACTGGTGGTTTCAGACATGTTAGTCCAGGTTTTGTGGATGGAATAATGGATAAAAAGTTCTAGAATTTAGGGTCATATTCGGATAATGAGTGGTTTGTCTTAGTCTGATATTCTAGATATGATTCAACGAATCTTGGTACTCTGTGTAGGTACAAGTAAAGCTAGGGAAGTTGATGGGATAGCGTTATCAAGCTACCAGGCACACGTTTCCGACACCCTCGATTCTCATTTCAAAGCACTCATCATGTACACACATTTCAATGCCGCGAGATTTTAGAAGACCTGTATTTCGTCCTCGGGCGGTTTTAGATAAAATATGGCTACCTACGTATTCGAGTCCGGCCTGCTGCAGCGCCGATTGAGCATATGTAACACGCCGATGCACAATACCAAAACAGCATCTACTTTTTCAAATACGTCTCGATGATATTACGCCAGGTAAGAGGCTCAATATCCGAGAACTCCTTATTAAGCGAGTTGAGGGAGATGTCCATATCCATGCGTCCCTCGGCAAGCCATCCTCCAAATACGGACAGTTGTTGTGTTAAGAGCCCGATAGCCTGGTCGTTGCCTTTGTACATCTTAAGCGCCGTCGGCGTCAGGGTGATCTCTCCCTTCTCTAGCTTCTCGAGAGAGTCGTGAACAACGGTGAACTTGCTACCCGTAAGCTCCTCGGCCAGTTTCACAGCTTCGAGCATGGTCTGTCGGCTTCCGTGGATGGTGTAGATGCGCTCCCACTTCTTCAGATCCAGGAGGGCCACGACAAAGCGACCAACGTCACGCGTGTGTGTAGCGACGAAGGATGCCGTCCCATCTCCGGGAATAGCCGCAAACTTGTTATCCAGGTCGATGAAGACGTTAGGGGCATAAGGCATGGCGGTCGGGATGTGGGGGATACCGAGGTAGTCCATGAAGAAGGAGTTGTGAACTGCGGTGAACTCCAAGGATGAGTCTTCCAAGGCCCTGATTGCCTTCAACTTGCCTTGGTAAGTAGGCATAGGCGGGAGACTCCTGTAGCGCCCAACTTTAGCACTTGACCAAGTTCTAGAAAGACATAGCGCGGAGCGGCCAAAACATCAAGGGGCATCAGGGCGGGCAACTCCAAGGACTTACTCTGGGTTCCACCTGGACCCATACTCGCTGGGGATGAAGCGCTTCGTGGATGACGCCCGCTTAGCGGCTTCGATCAGATTGGCCTGGTTCCGGCCCGCCTCATCGGTGGTGAGGGAGAGACCAGAGATGACGGTGTCAACTTGATACTTGTCTAGCGTCGCAGCTAGAGCATCGATATCACTGTAATCGGCTTGCACCGTCTTCGGCTCCGCCGACGGGTTGCGGCTGAGGATGATGTACTCATGCTTGTTCCCGGCGGCAATGGCGTCTGCAATAACCTTGCCGACTCCGGAGGAAGCTCCAGCAACAGCGACACAGACCATTTTCGTTGATATTGTTTCTTGGCATAAAAATAGGGAATTGATAAGGGGCGGGGGATTGGATATTGTCGTGAGTTATGATGAGAAGCAATGCGTACTTATATAGAAGGAGGGGAGGGGGGGGGAGGCCCATCGTCCCTAACTCCGTTTCTCTCCGTCCCATGCATACTGCATCAACCAGACAGTGATACGTCAAAGTCCGCTCCGTCCGCCAACTCCGCCAAGTGTCCACAGGTCCACTGACTCGGGGATTGCATCGGAGGGCTCATTGCGAGAAATCCGACTCCAACTCATGTGAATGGAAAGCTTAAACCGACCCCTGTGAAGCGCGGCCGCGCCGCCCGCGCCGTGCCGCCCGCGCCGTGAGTTGATGTGGGTTTGGCTACGTGAACTCCGTTTCACCGTTTTTGTAACTTTTGACCTCCTGCTCCGGACTTATCGGACAAGATGCATTTGTTCTCTGGCCCGTCACACGAGGATAATATTGTCTGATGGTGAAATTGTGGATCTGGGGCTAAGTCCAGCATCGTCAGTAGGTGGCCCGTTGAGGTCAGTCACCTAGCCAGAGCCTGAAGGCTCGGATCCCTGACTAAGGTCACGAGACCGTCTTTTCCTTCATGTATATGAGGGCTGATTTAGGCCCTTCAAATAGCTAGAAATCAAGAGCTTCTATTCACATCACAATGCACCCTTCCTATCTGATGCAACATTAGGCTACTCCGAATCAAAGTATCACACAAATAAGTCAAGATTAACGATACGAGCATTAAGAAAGGACAGGAGAAATTCTAGAGATAATAAGTTAAGCTTATAAACTGCATAGTGGGGATATTCTAGCACCGCATTGATATCGAGGATGAGTTTGTGATTAAGGGCATAGCAATGGGTGAAACGTTAAAGCGCTAGGTAAAAAAGGCTTCTCGAAAGGCATATACATTCCAAGAGGCGAAACTTGAAGGCGTTGGAGATGAGCGATGGTTAACATACCGTCATCAGCTCGAGCAGTTTGTTAATCGCGTTAAGGGGCGAAAGACAAATCAGTGGATCAATGGCGAAGACAGCATCGCACAGGCTGACATGATTGATATGACATTCGAGAAGGGAAAGCTACCGCTGCGAGGAATTCAATGAAGTCCCAGGTCTGGAATGAAGCAGTTTATACAAACAATAATCCGCGAGAGATTGCTGGCAGTGAAGAAGTTTCACCCTTTATTAAAGCATTCCCACAGCGCGCGCTGCCAACTTGGGCATCTGATCGGCGCCAAGCCACATATTATCGTACAGATCCGGTCACTTTAGTCGATTCGGATCCATCTAACCACCTGTCCTGTCCGGCCCTTAAAAGCAACGTCCGAACCGTGGTCATCTTGACGCACCTAGCTTCTAATCAACCCTCCGATGTCGACTCTGCCTGGTCGTTCCTCCCGAGACCAGGTCCGCTCCCCAGGATGCCCCACCTGATCCTGCTGTGCTCGAATTGGGGGAAGCTGGAATAACGGTTGCGGTCGAGGTCGAATCGTTGTCGCCAATTCGCTTCGAGGGATATGGTACGACGTCGGCCCAAGGTACTCTTGACGGCTCGGGGACGCAGCATATGACGGTGCTCCGGCTCCCATGCCTAAGGTTGGATTTGGTGGCAGTTGCCCAGATGGACCTGGAGGCGGCCGAGATCCGAGCGGGCCCTCGTTGAAGCTCTGCCGTACCGGATCGAACGTCGCAGTGACTGGGGCACGTTGCCCGTAGGTCGCTTGGGAGTTTTGAGGTTGCGGGTTGTACCCCTGAGCAAAGAAGGGCGAGGGCGCCTGTTGATAAGAGTGTCGTGCAGCGTGGCTCAACATTATAACCACGAAATAGATGGACCCTTCCTTTGCAAGACCTAGGCGCACTGGGTATTGCCTATCCTGCCTATCCTGCCTATCAAACGTTCGAAAGGTCAGGTACTCCTGACGCTCAAGTTGAAACCGCCTAAGTTCCTCCGCGCCAAATCCAGGTCCTTGTATGATGTGGTCGAGCCTTGCCAGAATTGGGGGAAGGTAGTTCGGCTCCTTTCTTGCTTGCTCCTCGAGGAGTTGGCTTCGGATTGCCAGGACCCTTTCTCGTTCTGCTGGTACTACAATGTCGCTCAAACTTCGTCCTTGGATATTGGCACCGCCAATCGCATCCACAAACGCTGGCGACACCTTGGCAAATTCCATCTTCATGTTTAAGAACGCCACAGGCTCCAGCACTCGAGCCGCAATCGATGAGGATACCGCATAAGAATTTGCATCCGTAGCTGGGGCTCGTTCAAGGTATCTAGGCGGTATCGGCTCGCTTGCTCGATGTGTTAGCGCTTAGCCCAACACGTCTGAAATAAGTCATTACCCTGATCCCATTGTACTACCACCAGATGGGCATATACTCAATGGTCGTCTTACGACTGCGTCCTGAGGGTGTAGAAACCGCGACAGGTCATATCGCCTATCTCGATCGTCTCTCCGACGCGGCCGGCCTCGTTTCTTGTGTTGCATATCAACACAAGAGTCCTCTTTTCCGTTTGTGATGCATCTCGAACAAGGTCGTTGTGCTGCAATACGAATTAGCACCAATATCCAAAGACGAAGCTATCGGCAATTTCCAGTCACGACACTAGCCATGCCCAGCTCAACAAGCACAACCATCAGCCTTCAATCCAGGCTCTTTTCGAGCCGAAGTCTTCCAACGCCATGTTATCAACTATCTCTTAACCTTAGCTGGCGAACCAGTCATCTATCACGTTCAGGTCGAAGTTTCAGGTCCAAAACAGGCTCCCTCTTTAGGTTACACCCTTTACAAACCAGTGGCGCTGCCCCTATAGCTCAAGTGCCATCGATACTGGTGAAACCCTGCTTTCCCAGATAAGTTGGGTTGGATTGGGGGGCGCTGCCACCCTGTTGATATACTGCAGAACTCGGGAGTTGCATGCAATGCAATAAAAGAAATCGAGGGGGTGGGGATGCAATCGGGAATACGCACCGTCACATCTATCACCCAGTCAGCAACTTGGTACAAGGGGTGTCCAAACCTACAGGAGCTCTTACCGGAGATGGGCCCGTTTGCATGGTACACAGGCCGATGTCACATGGCACTTGGTCTTCACCTGGGGTTTGGGTGAGGCTATCTGCTGCTCCTCGGCAACCAGAGGACGGCCGGGCGCAGGATGTGGTCCTGGAGTGCCGGGTCCGCCTGCGGGCAGATAGCCCGGTTGCTGGGGCATACCTGGAACTCCTGGTTGAACATACGGGCCAGATCTGGCTAGGGTTTCTTCGGGCCGGCGATACGGGGATAGCATTGCTTCTTGCTGTTCTTGCTGGAATAATCTGGGTAGCGATGGGGGCGCGTTTGGCAGTCCTCGGGAATCTATCGGAGACTGCTGGTTCGGAGTTCCCCAGTAGCCATCTTGGGAATTCCTAGTTGAATAACTACCTGGCGCTTGACCACGTCCGCCGGCCACTTGAAATGGATTCGTGGGAAGAGGCAGAGACCCTGACATGGGCGGAGAGGGGTATGCCCGGGACCGGGCAAAGTTATCGAACTCTACTCTCTTCTGTGCCCAGGTCAGGTCCGAGGCGATTCGCGCCAGGTCTGAGATTCCTCGGCGCTGGCCGAGCGGAACAGGCGTTGCGTCGATGGGAAGACTTCTGGGTAACATGGAGGGAGCGCTTGTCCTGTTTTAGTTGGCCGGACAGAGAGGCGCCCGTATGCTCGATCCAACAATCACTAAGTCCCCTAAGCCCAGTGCCAGAAGATGATCTCGATATGGAGATGTTAATATATCGTGTGGACTCACTTTCGCTGTTAGCATCCGCTTCCATGCAGTACGAGCAAAAACCAGAGTTAAGGAGGCGCCCTTGGTGTGCAACCTGTCTGCCAGGGACACAATCGTCGAGTGGTAGGTGGCTTTGTCCAGCTCAAGATCGAACAAGCCGATCAAGTCCCTGTTGTGGGAGGTTGTCGAGGCCGATTTGGGGATGGCCAGGAGAGTTACCCCGTGCGGGATTATCGCCACAAAAGCTTGCCAGACGAGAAGAATACTCAACAGTTGGGCGTTGGGAATATGTCAATAACGTCAAGCCGTGACAGCGAGACTGCGAGTTAAGAGTCGGCGACGGCGACAGAGGGCGAGTGCCTGTGGGACGAAAGGCTGCACCGTGATACTAGGATATGTCTGTGATGTCAATCCACTGGAATTTCTATTTCGGGTATCCTCAAGGCGACAAACATTACTGATGCAGGAATATTTTCCAGGCCGTCGGGAATGTGAGGTGCGACTGGGCCCCACAGTTCAGAACATTGCGCGGGTGTAGAAAGGGCTTTTATCACTTCAAAAGCTGAATACGGCGGCTAATGCAGAGGTAGAGGATAACTTCAGGCTAGAATGGACAACGACTGGTGATAACGATTGCAATACGAGTTACAGCAGGAAGGATTCATAACTCTCTGCAGCTAACCTAACCGATTCGCTCTATCGTTTTATTAAAGACTTTCCAGACCTTGCTAAGAAGACTAAATTAAACGGGAAGCCCGACTTAGAGGTGTTCTGGGAGGCGCTAGTATAGTGGTTCTCCTCCCAGCAGCAGCATTGACCCATGATTGGAGCGCAGGGGGTTCAGGGGACTGCTGATAAACGCCGCCAGCGGTACGGTAGGCAGGAATCTTCTAAGCGAATACGAGTTCTGAAGACATGGGAAGAGATGAGGATATGTGAACAAGCACCTCAAGATGAACCTGGCCGTAAATTCCCTGTGGTTAATTCTAGGGAGGATCAAGGGTCGAATCGGGCTGAAATGGCGAGACAACGAACCACAGACGGCACATAACGCCATAACGGCACCCTCTGCCGTGATCTTTTCGTCGTTATGCTGGCAGCAAGTGCCGAATAGTTTCTGCTAATTTTCTTCTATAATTCTCTGAACTCTAGGGTACGAGGTTTCCGCACCTACAGTGGAAATGAGATGACGGTCTACGTCTTGTGACGCCGGCGACCCGAAAACATTCTTATTATTTGCACCATAAACCTCACTATATCGCACCCGATCGCCGGGAAGGAGGAAACCGGGGTAGCGATTCGTCAACGGCATATGGGAAGGCCATGGCTCGTCTAGATTTAACTGCTCACGGGGTCCCCGACTTCTTGACGGCGCCTCCTAAGTATGAAGTTAATTTTGATCATCCCCTACGAAAGATCGATGTCATAGCATAAATATCGGCCGGAGTTGGTCTGTTTCTGGCCTTCCTATTCTTTACTCAGTTCTTATACGTAAAGATTTGGGTGTTGCGTAAGGCTGACGGAGAAGCAGGTACTTAAATACTCGAGAGATTATCTTTAGAAATGTACTGATGAAGTTTGCTAGCATGTCTGACATTAAGTTCAGACTTGACCGGATAATACGTCACTTAACATTTTCTTAATGCTTAACTAGTAAAGTTTTTTTTTTATCTTACTTGTGGTAATTGGTCGAGGGTCCGTATTATGTCTTGAGGCCGAATATGTCTCTCCGAACCTATCTCCGCATCGCTTACATTAAAAAAAAAAATAGATACTGCATAAGCTAAACAGCTAGCCCCCTATAGACAAAGGACGCGTGGACATTTGCAGAGAGTATGGGTGCTGTGATGTTCGTTAACTAAGATAACGATCGCGTCTTGTTAGGCAGGGATCCTAGAAGAGCTAAAAGATGGTTACGTGTCTTAGGCAAAATAGAAACGTATCAGAGGTCGAGAACGGCCTGCGCTACCACGGACTAAAAATTATACGAGGGAGATTCTAAGCTACCGGCAGACTAAGGCGAAAGGGATAATTCATCCGATCAAGTTGGGGACCATTCCTAGATCTTTTTTTTTTAACTTTGTTCTAGCACTATGTGGCTGACTGGTATTGAGACCCCTGAATAGTGACGGGTTCAGTGGTGTTGCCGCTAAGTGGCAGCACCATCTCGCTCGTTCGTTAGTCCTCGCCGAAAACGGCACGCTGAGGGTTGACCGTTATTACTATCATAAAGGAAACCATCTCTGGCTCTCTAGCTGCCCAGGTCCGCAATCGATCCTCCGTTCCATTTTCTTACAACACATCCCTCTACTATCATGTGCAATTATATCTACGTATGTAATATGGTGGGCACTACCCTCGCAAGCTAACAATAACAGAAGGAGCTGAGCTGCCAACATCACTACTACCTTGTGGAGTCATGGTGCCCCAAATACATCGAGACAGAACGGAGGTGTCCGCCTACCATAGTGAGCAACCAATATTGGTAAGTTTTCCGGCGTCGATCACTGATCGTCCCAATTAACTGTGTCCTAGGGGAGATGATATTTGCGGTATGTCGTACCTAAATTATAGCATATGACAGTTAAGAAATACTAATGAGCGCCATGTAGCTGCCTGCCGTGAGCGGCAGCAACCCAGCAACTACCTGTGGGCAAAACTTAGCTAGAAAGCGAAATAAGTTATACACCACCACCTTAGGCACAGTGAAGGAGAAAAAAAGGAATCTATACAGTATTGATTTAGGGACTTGACCATATTTGCAAGGATTCCACCGTTTTGCCTGACCGCTTAGATTCTCTTCATTCTCCAACTGGCGAATAAGACCTGGCTGTAGAGCCCGCCAGGCAAACTATTAACACCAAGGAGGTAGCCGCGATCCCAGTGGCGGCAGCCCGGGCGGTTAATCGTGGCTGTATGCCTGCTGAGTGTCGTGAGATGGCTATTGTTGGTGCGTGGTGGTGTGTGGGAGGCCAATGGTGCTACAGTGACTATCGGTGGCGGGGGGGGGAAAGGGGTGGGCGAGATGAATATACGAACCCGCGGATTCTCAGGTGCTCAATAGAACACTGGACCGTCCAGCCACCGCCTTCGGCATCTCCGTTCGCCAGACCCACTACTAGTCCCCGTCTCGGGTTGTCGGCCCAGCCGACGCAAAATCTGGTTCAAGTAGACATTGCCTGAACAACAACTCTTGCCTTATGGGGTTCCAGCCGCGGGTTCGCATTTCAAATGTACACACACACAGTTTTCCGAAGTTTAGTATACTCGGTGCAGCCCAGTACTGCACCCAAGAATTCCATGAGATAGGTGCATTCCGATAGTTAGTTAACCTGTCCAGTATTCCTCTCGTTCCATACTCGACAGTCTTCCCTCGTCACCAAACTCTAGAACATCCTTCGCAGAGGATTCGACACCCATCCACCTCCCGTAACCCAAGAATCTTCGGCTCGAAGTCGCGACCTGGAATTGGCAAGTTGTGTCCTGCACGATCGCTGGCTTGCGTCCTCTCCCGGAAAGAAGGAAAATGTCAGAACCTTCGAGAAACGAGGCTCCTGAGGAGTGGTCCTACGTTCTTTACCACTATACGCCAGCCCTACCAGCTTCAATTGCCGCTCTGGCCATCTTTGCCATATTGACGGCGCTCCATATTTGGCGTCTCATTCAGCACCGTGCGCGCTACTTCATCGCTTTTACCGTCGGTGGCATTTGTAGGTTTACAATCTAGCCCCTTCATCCGCAGCCCACGCCTAGGGCGCCAGTATCTGAGGAAAGAATACTGCGCTGACCAGGATATCTACAACAGTTCAACTGATTGGCTACGGGTTCCGCACCTGGAGTCACTTTAACGAGAAGAATGTCCTGCCATTTGCCATGCAGAACTCCTACATTCTGCTTGCGCCCGCTCTTTACGCTGCATCTATCTACATGATTCTAGGGCGCCTAATCCGCACCTGCCGTGCGGAGAAGCTCTCTCTCATTCCCGTCAATCAAATCACAAGGATTTTTGTCGGAGGAGACATTGTCGCCTTCTCCATTCAAGCCAGTGGTGGGAGCATGGCAATGACCTCGTACAAGCTATTCAAAGTCGGCGAAAAGGTGGTCATTGCCGGGCTTTTCGTGCAAGCCATCATCTTCGTCTTCTTCATGTTCACGGCCATCATGTTTCATCGGCGGATGTTCAAAAATCCAATTGACATGACCCTGCAGGAAGCCATTCCGTGGAGGCGGCACTTATATGTGCTTTATTCAACAAGCGGCATCATACTCCTTCGAAGTGTCTTCCGGATAGTTGAGTTCATTCAAGGCAATGGAGGCTACCTTATCAAGCACGAGGCATTTCTCTATGTCTTCGACACTTTTCTGATGGCCTCTGTGATGGCCATCTTCTTGATTTGGTATATCGATGGTCTAGAATCGAAGAAACAGGGTCTGGAACGAATGAAAGGGGAGGGCGATCTGTCGAGCAATGGAGGTCTAGAGCTTTGAAGGCCGATGTCAAGCTGTTGAAGGCTTATGGCTGCGATGTTATTATAGCCATGTTTTTTTGCTAGCATTCTTCAATCATTCGTCCCAAAAGTTATCATCCCTTGCGAGAAGAAGCATTTCCACGTCCGACTGGTCATATTCTCTGTAATTTATCTAATATCTTCATACTATGCACAACCGTGAATGCGAACAACACAGAGGATTCGATTAAACCAAATCTCATTACTCACCGGGTGGGTGAGATGGTTGAAAGAAGGCGGTGCAGTCACTATGAGCCGCGTGAGAGTAAGCCGTCTATCAGGCGAATAGATGTTACTCGACTGCCCCTTTCCAGATTGAGTGAAGAAATGAAAATGAACAATGGCCAGGTTATTTCACGGCAGGATCTGCCATCAATGCGTGATCGGCCAAGCAAACCCGCGGTTTCGCACTGAATCCGAGGGAGTTACCAACGGGTCATACAAACGATATTGTTGCATTTTTGCCACTACGCCAAAATGGAATGCGCACTCCGCTAATGCGCAGTGCAGTAGTGGATTATATACTGGATGTGACAGATACCAATCAGGTGAACGCATTACGGCTGACCGAGGCGGCGCTTCCGGAACACAGGATAACTCCGCTAAATACCTGCTACCTCTTCCTACGATTTGGCGAGCGGCCTCCCTCTGCTTCTTTGGCAGAACTTCCAGCTCATCTTCAGCTTTCGAGTAATTTTGTATTGTCTATCAGCGAAAATAGCGGCAGCGCCAACCTATAATATCCTTGACTATGGCTATATCCGACTTGTTCAGCCAATTCCGACTTAGGCTCATTATCGCAGTGATCAGGGTGCTGTCGGCTTGGCGACAATGTCCATTCATGCGCGTTCCTGCGACTACCAACCGACATCTCGTGTGGATACCTTCACGGGACTCTGGTCGAAGCATCGAAGCTTGGCTGTATCTGCCTTCAGACGGAGACGCACTCTCTTCCGATTTCCAGAAGCCGATTCTAATCAACTGGCATGGCAGTGTCTTCGTTGTCGACAGCCTGGGCCTAGACTATGAGTTTTGCACCCGGGTGGCGGTTGAAAATAAGATAATGGTCATGGATGCAAACTATCGGAAGGGGCCTGAGCATCCTTATCCAGCGGCAATAGACGATGTAGAGGATACACTAAGCTAAGATGGGTTGAAGGGAACCCTGCTCGATTCGATCTGGACCGGCCTATTGCGAGCAGAAAGACGAGATGTACTCGATCGCAATCCGGGCAATTAAGAACTCTTTGTTCCCCGAGGACCGGAAGGCCACCGACGGCCACAAGGCACCCGAGTAGCGGGCTATGAACTAGTGGCAGCTCTGCAATCTTTAAAAATGAACAATTCCAGCCCAGTACCGCTAATATAATGCATCTGCCTGGTGTCTGAGAACACGCATTTGTGGGGTCCCCACAATCCCGCGGGTTCACGTCTTACTTCGGATCTCACCGCCCCTCTTCGTCATATCATTGGGAGCGACGAGAACAAGCTTCATGAAGAACTTCGTGAAATTGCATTAAACTCGCTTTCCATCGCTCTGTAAAGCCAACTGGCTGCATCCTATCGCACCACGACCATGGGATTCGGCCGAGTCGAGCCCGCCAAAGCTTCGCGTTCGCATCCATACAAAAGGATGTGCTGCCAAGACTGCAGAGATGGAAAGTTAAGTTAAGAACCTGAACTCATCCCCCTCGGAAGCCCATGAGCTCCCTCGCTTTACATTTGACTCATCTCGTTTCTGTCCATTCCCGCACAGTCACCTATCAAGAGTGTAGTAACAAAACAGCAGAGTGAATGTGTTTCAAAAAGTAACCAAGCTTTGTTCCTGAAGTACGTGGGTTCCCGTGTAGATAAAACTGAACTCACGTCCCCTCAACCTGCTTGAGGGAGGCCGCTTCAAATATCCCTGCCCAACAGTGAGGTCTAGCCACAAGTGTGGCGTCCTGCCAGCTAGTGTTGCAAAGCCCCTTTTCAACAAAAGAACCCCTGACCTTGGCTCTGGAATCTATGAGTACAATATGCCACTACTGGATTTGTGGCAGAATAAGAAATAACCTAGACAACGCTGACCAACTGTACCCATTCGATGAAAACAGGCCCAACAAGTCCATAAGAGAGAGGCAAATTCGCCTCGTAATATGCCCCTGCCGCGACCGATGCAGCCGAGCCGAAGGTCCAGATGGAATCCTTCTCCGCTCGAACTCGGTTGTATAAGGTAGAAGCTGCTTCTATGCGAATCTCGTTATTCTTGCCTGGAGGCGCCAGTTCATTCATGATGTCAACCACGATATCACCGGCACTCGTTAAATCAGCGGAAACTCTGGCTGCATTTACCCAAAGGCGCACAGAGTCTGTGATATGACCCAAATGCAAACGAGCTCCCAGTTGTTGGTTGGAAGCTGTCGACGGGGTTTCGAATGTCGCAACGTAGTCTGCTGTTCCACTTGTGTCTCCAAGATTTGCTGGGTCCAAATCCTTCCAGGGAGCCAGCGAGCTGTTAGGGAAGCTGTGCTGCGTAACGACAGTTTTCATGCTGTACCTATCACTATGACTTTGCCAGTCATTGACAGTGATGTCCCAGGACTTGAGCAACGTGGCGTCCGGGGGGGATGCGTCGAACTCAAGGACGATGCCATTTGAGAGCGTAATTGTTGAATTGCCTTGAGAGAGATGAGCCAAAATCTTGCCCTTGTTGGTACTACGCGAGTACGCTAGTGCCTTGACATGGCCTGAAGTGGCTGTGACGACATTGCGCGATGGGCGTGGGAGAGCAGACACGCTTGATCCCCTCCCGCTATACTTGAAGAAAGCGATGATGGTGGTCTGGTTGGATGCAAGTGTGATCGGGGCTACTAATTTCCCGTCATTGACGGTGTATTGTAGGAGAGGCGAGACATTGCCGGTCCAAGCGTCGAGAATGAAAGGAACCAAGGCGCCAACGTTCTCAAACTCAACATTGAAGGTGTCGGTGCTAGAGCCGTCATTATACAGGAAGATAAATTCGGCATCTGGCGAGCTGCGCCAGAAAGAGTACCATCTTGAATCAGCGCCCTCGTGAGGAATGGCTGCTCTCGGGCGAATGTTCTTTGCAGCAAGCGCTGCGGGGAGTTCTTCTGCTGAATCGAGAATCGTCACGCTATTGCTGAGAGCAAGAACCTCGTTCATGGTTCTGGATACGAGAGCGGGCTCATCTGCCTTCATGCCGGCGCTGTGAAAGTCTGTCCGCCCGATAATGAAGATGGGAAAACCGGCCTCGGCGAAGGACTTGACTTGCTTCGCCGCATCGAGTGTGAGCTTGGTCTGGTTGGCGAAGACCAGAGCCTTATAAGAGGGCCCTTCAGGGGCGAGCAAAGCACCTTCTATCACGGCAGCATCGTGGGAAAGGCTTCTTGGGCCGAGGTAGTCGTAAATAAATCCGAGGCGCTCGAGATTGTTGCTTCCGTAAACCACCTTGCGAAAAGGTGCCGCATATTGGTAGAACGCAATGTCGACTTTGGGCGTACCTGTCTGGCTGATAAATTGGTTCCTGGAGATATAGGCAATAGTGTCGTTGATATGATTCCAAGCCGGCTGCCTTGGCCCCCACATATCCGTGAAAGTATACGCAAAGACAGTATACCCAGGCCAAGTGGTGTTGAAGAATGTACCCGAGTATGCATAGCCATGAAAGACGTTCATAGAGATGCCAGTCGCCATCCCGCGGTGCACATGCCAGAGCAGGTCTTGGACAGATTGTGTGTATCCAGCCCCTTGAACAGCGCCGCATTCCGAGGAGACGACAGGATTTCCTGCCATATGAGCAGGACCTGCCAAGTATCGATACAAATCAGGGTTGTCGTCAAATCCCAACGACTCGCCTTCGGGTCCATCGACTAAACTGACAGAATCAAGCTACACAACTGTCAAAATAGTTCAGGCAACTCAGTTGCAGCAGTATCACATACCATGTTCAGCGGCAGGTTGTACGCTGGTTGATTGGAGTACTCAAGACCTTTTGATCTGGCCCACTTGGCGTTGGCCCTGATATACTCCTCGTAGCCATGCTGCAAAGTGATGCGATAATCGTCGTTACAGCGCTCAGCGAACGTCGAATTTTGAGACTCAAAGGACTCTCCATAAGGCAAAGTCTGGGCCGCCCAAAATGTATCTCGCCGGATGAGGAAAGGCAGGCATGGGCGGATATCGTATCCCCGAAGGGCGTGGAACTGCTCAGAAAACCCGTGTGTCCACCATAGTGCTGACTGCATCTCCATGCTGTCTTGCCATGCTATAAGGAATGATTAACACAAGCCTGATTCATGGAGAGTTGACGAGACTTCTCGCCCTGGAGGTCTCAAACTGACCGTAATTGCCGACCCGTGACAACAAGGCTTTGTCTTCTTCTTCGGGTACGAGGTAATCATCAAAGAAACTCGTGAGCCTTTCGGCACCCGCAGCACTGAAGTGGTCGAGGACCCAGGACCCATTCTGTATGATGTTGGTGGCATTGGGGGCTGGATCAATAGCTCTTTGGTTAGTGTATCGTTGATACCATGCCATTAAACGCCACTTCTGCTTGTCGTCTAGGGGTGTCCACGAAAGATATCTTGATTTGAAGTCCACTTCATTTGATATATCGATAACACGCCCAATTGTGACGACACCAGCCGTGGACGTCGGGTCGTCAATGGTCTCCACCGCCAGGACCGCAGACAGGTTTTGTTGACCAAACTCTTCCAAGGAATGCATAAAAAAGGCCAAAGCTGGGTCGTGCGGCTGTTTCGATTGAGGAAGCGTCCCGTTGAAGGCTTGGCCGGGCTCGACTGTGACGTTGGCATATGCCTGGCATTCAAAGTAAGCTGACGTGTACTCGAGGATGAGACAACGAGAAAAGGGGCTGTCGAACCAGCTCTAGAGACAAGCCCACGCTCTCCGGCTTCGCAGGCACACCTTGGCCTTGATTCGCGCCAATGGCGAAGTCAAACAGAATGTCATGCTTGTCGACGGCCTCCATGGCGGCTCTCAGCACAGCACGGGAGGCATCGGAACCGTAGCTATACTGTGACCAGTTTGCTGAGGGCGAACGATACTGGTAATACGGGAGAAACTCAAGGCCACCGCTGCCGACGGCTGCGATCTCGCCAACATCCCGAACCACGGCATTAATATCGACCTCGGCATCGGGGAACCTGTCATGGGAGGGACGTTAGAGTCTAGGTTACCGGGCTGGCAAAGCTTCTGGTGTAACGAACGCACCAATATCGGAACTTGGGGCGATATTCAGCGGGAGGAGAACTGAAATCGTCTAAAACATTACACAGGACCGCCGTTGTGGCACTGCATAATAGCAATAACAAGGTAAAAAATCTGGAGCTCATGGCGCAGGAGGGAGAGCTTTTGTTGAAGGGTAAGGCGACTGGGGCATGTCAAGGTGCAACATCACCGAGGAGTGGCAGGTGATGATGTATTTATAGGTCCACATTCTCAAGACTTATAACCCAGGTAATGACCTAATCTTCGGTTCTGTCGGCTGAGTGGCGGGGGCGCCGAGAACGAATGTATTTAGAAGGGTCAGCCTCCTCTGGAGTCCGTCTTCTCTCCTCGATCGACGCGCAAGACGTAGTTCGCATATAGGCGACGCCACTAGGCCCGAAACTTCAGCAAAGGGCTACATGCACTGGATACTGGCCGGTCTTTCTTCCAGTGGGCATTGTGGGGTGAACATGAGGACCGCGGGTTCGGTCTCTTCAACCAGGGGCTCTCGGTACCGCTGGTTACCTGCCGTCGGCATAACACAGGCCGAGAGGAAATTAACGGGCGGGTTCACGGACTAGTCATTACTGATCACTGGAGTGTAGCCGAGTTTCGGACACGGTTTCTGGGATCCGGCGATTGGCAGCATGTGATGTCTCGGAAACAGCGCATCAATCCCGCGTACTGAGCGACACCGTCAAGACAAGCCTCCGCCGCTAAAAGGAACAATGTATAGAGACGAGTTTAGGTGGCGTCCGCGGCGGGTTTGTCGGCTCCCCTAACCGCGGGTTCGGACTCTCACCTCGGAGCCAAACTTGGCCATACCAAAAGGGCTACAAGCCCTGCATGAGAGGATCCAGATATGGCACTAGGATTGTATCATTAATGATTCGACATGCGGTTCAAGTAAAATACCAACCCCTGCTACCAATGTAGTCCAAAGAGGAGTTCATAACTTCCGCTGATATCAGCCACTAGGTGGCAAAGAAACCTGGAGTTCAACGACTCCTGAATCACCAAAAGACGGCAACCTAGAGCAGTCCGAACCGGGAGACTTCATGCAATCAGAGGTTATGACTTAGTTCAAAGCCTTGGTGCGAATAGGGCTCGGGGGACTCACAGCCCTTGTTTTCTTCGTTGAATGAGTGTTTCAGATAGGTCTCGGCAAATACCCACTCCATGCCGCCGCCTCTTGGAATATTTGACCAAGAGTTTCCTCGTACACCTCCAATTGATGCGATATTCTATACCTTGGCAGTGGCGATGGATCGAAATATCATCACAAAGCCAAGTTGCCCGAATCCCACCTGACTCGGCTCATCCGTACCCCAAACCTACTCCACCAAAGTCCCCGAGGATTTTAATCTGTGTCAACAAAAAACAGTCACGACATGACGGCCCCGTTCCATACCGATATGGGGCGTCATGACCCGCCGCCAATTTACCCAGGCATAGCAAGCGGTGCAGCTCTTCATGACTCAACTCGTGCAACAGGTAGATTTGACGAAGGTCTTTGGCGGCGAAAGAAAGAACGGATACTGATGGCTTCCCAGTTGATAGATGTGACAGTACTCCTCCGAAGGCGGGGTGTACGAAGAGAGGTAGGTCGGAGGGTCATGAGGTTGTATTGCCATACCTCGTATCACAAGGATTGTGCAACCACGGTCGATAGGAACACCGCAAAACCAAGAGACGGGCACCACCGGTGGTGGAGGGATGCCACGAGCAACGGAGACTGCGCCCGAAAGCGTTGTTGTGCCCAGTGAACTAGGCGTCTGGCGGTTGGCGCTGGAATCTGCACCCCCCAACCTCCAAGTTACATTGACTCTCCCAGATTCTGCGGATGTTGCGACGGGCCTTGATTCGCAACCCAGACTGTCTCAGGGGATAGGGGCTTCGGGTGCCAGGCTTCCTCGCGCCAGGTCCACGGCGAGGACACAATACAAGGACATCGTTGCCCCGGCGCTGGGGTGAGTAAGCGCAATTTCTGGAGCTGACCGAATCCGCCAGGCCCCGTTTTGGGCCCAACGATCCAGAGCCACGATGGCCAGTCTTCAAGCCTCAGCTCAAGCCACATCCAACCGCGAACTTCGCGGCTTCTGGTCCAGCGTTGTGGGCGCAGGTCGCTCCAACGAGGGGCTGCGCGCCGACAGGCAAAGCCATCTGAAGCTCGTCAGCGCAACCTGCGGTTTCCGTTATGTGCGCTTCCATGGCCTGTACCACCATGACATGCATGTTGTGGCACAAGTTGACGGCTCTAGGAGCCAATTTGGTATTAGATCTTCAGAGCCACAACCAAGATTCTTCTTTGATTTAGTCATCCTAGGAATTTCATTGCCTAAAGAACATAAAAATGCAATTTTTAAATGATTAGATCTATATTGCTGTTGTTGTTGCGCATCAAACTCGATAATACGGACCGCCATCGCTCCCTATGGTGTCTCCCACTTTCACTGAAAGTGAACTGCGGGGAATCACAGGGGTCATGAGCCAATGGCGACGCGAACAATCCACTTTGAGTGAAAAAGGGAGGAACGATAGGGATGTAGTCTCAAAGTCAAGACGTGGTGAAGTGCTGTCGAGCCCCAGAGCCGCCAGCGCCAGTCTGTTGCCAAGGGTAATCTGTTAAGAAATAGTCGAAGAGGAAGTTGTCCAGGCTCAGATCCCCGAATGTGTCGTTTGTTCCACTGCCAAAGTTCGCCGGCTCGGTCGGGTCAGTCTCTTGGCCGGCCTCATCCTCCACGAGAGGGTGAACAAAGGTGGTGGAAACATGAAGGGTTGCGTTCAGGTTTCTAGATGATTCCCCGTACGACTCGTTACTACCCCACGAAGCAATCGAGAGCCTGGAGACATTGTAATCCAAAAGTTTCCACAACATGGATGGCTTGAAGGTGATGTCAATGCCACCCGTCGAGGAGTTGCGGCGATTTTGGTCGGCCGCTGACTGAAGATCTCTGATGATGGCGAGCTAGCAATGGGTGGGTTAACTCGGTTCACATCAACTTCACTCACAGCAGACGTACCTGATGCGTGAGATGGGGCCACGTTTCGGATGCTTGCTGAAGAAACTTGTCACACTTCCAAAAGCTCTCAAGTGATTTAGATGATACGGTGTCGTCTCGGGCAAACTGCAGGATCCACGAAATGGTGGCCGTAATCGCTACCACGTGGCCGATCAAGGGGTCACTAACTTCGAAACCAATGGCCATGCAAAATTCGATCAAACGGACAATCCAACCGGTATGGAAGAGAGCCTGGTCAATCGTCTTCTGGAGGAAAAGCCCAGGCTGCCCGGACCGGTTGTCCCCGGGCAAGGCGTGCAGGTGGATGAACGGGTGATTCAATACCGCGTTGCAGCCGTGGAATAGAAACTGCAGGAGGATCCACGGTCTCCAATATTCCAAGTCCCTCTGAAGCTCGTGGAGCTGGCGACTGTTGAAGGCAGTATGTCGTAGCAGATGCCTCTGGTAGATGTGTGTGTCGATTTCGTACAGCTTGACGGCAAGCCGAGTAAATGTTGAAGTTGACAGCCATGCACTTTCATTCTTGCCGCACCGTATCGCGTGCAGGTAGGCAGAGGTTTCTGCCCATATTGACACCATCTGAAGGGTAAAGGCATTGATCCCTAAGTCTTGCGTGCCCGTTTCCTCGCTGGCGCTGTGGCCCTGCCTATACTCAGGCTCCCGGTTGTGAGGCGTCGACGGAGGTATGGGAGGGCTCGATGGGAATGGAGGGGGATTCGGAATTTGTGCGAGCGTCGTGCACTGAGGTGAAAATGTTGTTTCCAGCAAGGAAATACTCCAGAAGCATCGCCAGTGGGCGTCAGTCTCGCGCCGAGACCCAGCTTGATCCTGGGACATGAGTCTGTACATGATTTGCAAACGGGCAGCGCAGCCAATACTGATCCATGCCTGTGGTTGTTTTGCTTTGTGGAACAAATCAGCTGGGAGTTGACATTAAAAAATGGTGGGAATATTCCATACCTTTAACATGGTACAAGGATAGCAGGCAGAGCGCCTGCAGAACCTCGATGCTTACAGACCCCCCCGCGCAGATCTCATCGACTGTGCGCTGAGAAGATTTGGCAAAGAAGTTTGCGGCCTCAGCCTTGACTCCACTGTAATGGGAATGGCTGGCATATTGTAGGGCCAGGGCGAGGAAGCTAAATCGTAAAAATCTCGGGAATACGTCGAGGCGAGCCCTGAAGCTATCTACACGGAAGAGCGGTAAGGGTTGGAAGTACATCCTCGATCTGTAAACTTCGGCGAAGTGGTCCAGGACATCAGCTAGGGGTTCTGGATTGTCAAAAGACCTTGGACTCAGTAAGCTCTCTGCAAGTACTTGCACATTGGAGCGCATGGTCTCACCAAGTTGAGGAGCTTGTTGACGACAAGGGTCCATTGTGGTGGGAACCGGACGAAGCTTCAACCTCACAAGCTTCTGTTAGTGGCAAAGAATTCTGCAGGCTTCTGCGAGGCTGGGGTCTCCGGTGCCTGCGACTCGAGGTCTTCCTGAAGTGAGGCTGTGTCAGCGACTAGTCGTTGGACAGTAGGCGAGCCTCCAGGGACCACCTACGGCTTGGCAACCTTGGATCTATCATCGGCTTCCGGTGCATCACGGGAGATGTAGACGCATTCCTGCTTCAGCCTCAGGCAAAACGAGCATGTAGGCTTCTCCCCAGGACATTTGGTCTTCTTGCGACTAGATCCGATGACAGTCAGCTCTTATCTCCGCCGGCCATTCGCGCGGGGTAGGGGTGTCTTACCGGCACGGCTCGCAGGCATGTCTTATCCGTTGTCTGTCCATGCTCAACCCAGGTCTTGGGCTGCACGGAGCACGGAGCTGGGCAAGAGACGGAAGTAGTAGAAGGATGCTGGAAAAGACGGAGGACGGATGTCAAAATTGTGCTATCTATCCGCTCACGTGATCGGATCACTGGTGTCATCCGTGCCCACCGAGATTGTCAACCCCATACTTTTGAAGCCGAGCCAAGAATCTGGGGTAGATGTGATGTGGGGGCCAAGATGGGGAGAAACCCAGGTCATTGGATCAAAGGGTCACAGGTCTTTATCTCTGGGTTTGGCCGAACTCAGCTGGAGGGTGCTCGCCGCGCTTGTGCGGAAGCCATGTCACTCTTGAGGTTCTATTAAAGCTCTGCCGATTTCGTCCTTTTCTTGGATGGAAATGCTGTGCAGTCAGTAATCAAGTTTTCCCTTCCTTACTCCTGAGAATCTCATCAGCCTTCCTATCCAAGTTCTTTAGCATCACTGTCATCATGGGAGGATCCATCGCGTCGGTCGACATGGAGAAGACTGAGGTTAATAGAACGCCGTCCCACGCCGAAGGGACGGTGCTCAACGACCTTGTCGACGTCCAGACACGAAACATCGCCGTTATTAACCATGCTTTGGGTCAGATCGGCTTCGGCAGGTATCAGTGGCAGCTGTTCTGCACGTGTGGCTTTGGATTTCTGCTGGATCAGGTACGATCCTCCCCTCTCGGTACTTCCGTGGCTTGTCAAGGGTACCGGGAAATGTTTAACAAGATTTCGGTGTTGATTTGAGCTTCCAGATGTTGCCAGTGGCCGTAAGCCTGGTCCTGCCGCAGGTGATGAAGCAATGGCAGATCAAACATTCCGAGCTTATCATCCTGGCTCTCTACGCCGGCTCGCTGGTTGGTGCCCTCGTTTGCGGGTTTGCTGTTGATTTCATCGGCCGGAAGATCGTTTGGCAGACATCTCTCATCGTGGTCACCATTTTCACCCTGGTCTCCGCCTCCTCTCCGAGCTTTGCGGCACTCTGCGTCTTTGTCGGCTTCCAGGGCCTAGCTGCGGGAGGAAATTGTGAGTGTCTCCCTGTGGAACACGACGAGGCACTTGCTCATCATCAACAGTCGCCATCGACCTGACCGTTTTCGTCGAGTCTCTCCCCAAATCCAAAGATTACCTGCTCACAGCGCTTCCGCTCTGGTGGGGCCTTGGTAGCTCCCTCGGTGGACTTCTCGGTCAGTCTTCGGGACAACGTCTCGAGTTTCTTGCAGCCGTAAGCTGACAAAGTGTAGCATGGCCTCTGGTTGCGACGTACTCGTGCCCACAAGGTAGCACTCCCGAGTCCTGCTCCAACTCCGAGAACATGGGCTGGAGATACCAGTACCTCCTCATCGGGGGTCTAGCATTGCTGTCAGCATCTGCCAGAGTCTTCTTCATGAAGATGGAAGAATCCCCCAAGTGGCTCGTCACCACCGGCAAGTTCGAAGAAGCTGTCCAAGTACTTGCCCAGATCGCCCGGACCAACAAGTCCGACTTCACCATCACAGCAAGCCAATTCCACTCCGGAAACACGCAGGATCAGACAGAAGGAGCGCCTAGGCAGTCATACTTCGCCATATTCGCTCGGATTGGCGGCCTTTTCAGAACGAGGAAGCTCGCATTCTCTACATCTGGAGTGATGGCACTCTGGGTCAGCATTGGCATCGCGTTAGTAGACAGAACCACCCTTTCGCAAAGATGGCGACATCTAGACAGCTCCAGCTAACCATGGCTTTGTCCATCAGATACCCGATTTATACCATGTACCTGCCCATCTACCTTCAGAATAACGGAGCAAACCTTGGAACAGGAAGCACCTTCCAGACGTACCGCGACTACAGCATCTCGTCCACCGTCGGTATTTTTGGGCCACTGTTGGCTACCATTATGGTCAACATTCCTCTTCTCGGCCGCAGAGGCGCCATGGCCATCGCTGCTTTGGTTGCCGCAGCATTTTGCGGGGGCTTTACCAGCGTTCGGACCGAAGAGAGCAACCTCGCATTTTCTTGCATGATCAGCTTCTGGCAGAATGCATTCTACGCCATCCTATACTCGTAAGTCGATTCCCCAAACCTGAAACCAGGAAATATTGGACCGGATCGGCTGACATGACTAGATACACGCCCGAAGTAATGCCAACGGCTCTGCGCGGCACGGGATGCGGGTTGGCCTTGGCCTGTGGACGAATCGCGTCTATGTCAGCGCCGGTCATCGCCATCTACGGGAACCTGAACACACCCGTCCCAATCTGGGTTCTCGTCGGTGTGTATGGCCTCATCGCCATTATTGCTGTTCTTTTGCCCTTTGAGCCGAAGCATTTCTCGGAGGACGAACGATATTAGTCTAGCAGCACGATCCCATTCAAAGCTTGCGTAGGCCACATGGCGCAATGGAAGAGAAACCCAAAAGAAACTCGGCTGGGGACTGGCCGCATCCGCAATAGCTGCTTGCGCATTAAATACACTGTAAATTTAGAATGATTAACTACCTATGTACTGCTTCTACCATATTGAACAAGATGTCCCTCTGTGATTCGCGGTTTTCGTTTGCATGGCCATCCTTGAGCATCCGATTCATCATGGTGAAGCTGACAACGTGCTAAGAAATCACGTTTGAACGAAGAAAAGGGTCATTCTCTGAGATGGATGCAATGGCGCCGGCTTCACTTGCCAGCGGTCCTATCGGGAGATCGGTGAAGTGAAGCCGCGGCTGATTCCCGAACCGCAATCATGCAAGGAAGCCTTTATCTTTGATAAGCTATCTCTGAGGTCAAACATGCAGGGTTCAGATTGTGAGGCAGGGGATCAACCGGCTTCCGTGGTGGGCCCGGATACTTGAAGCAGGCCGGCGGCCGGAAGCCGGAGGGGTTTCCGTCCCCACTTCGGGTCGAGCTGCTTCTCGCCGGCTCATCATCCATAGACAGACAAACGATTCTCAGATTTAAAGACTCGAATTCTCGACACACGTCAAGAACTCAGTTATTCAGGTATCAAATAACTCGAGAACCATCTCCAAGCACAATCGATCATTCACAGCAATCAGCCAGGACAGGGCCAATACATCAGCACCAGCGATACCATGCCTAGCCACCGCCCTCTCAATAAGGACGAAGCTATCCTCATCATCGGAGCTGGAGTCTTTGGTCTTTCAACAGCTCTCGAACTAAAAAGCAGGGGCTACACGGATGTGACGGTCTTGGACCGCTTTCTCCCACCTGTGCCCGACGGAAGCAGCGTCGACATCTCGCGTGTGATCCGCGTCGAATATGCCGATCCTCTGTACGCAAAGATGGCCCACGAGTCCCGCAGGGGCTGGTTGGAGCAGTACAAAGATCATTACTACGAGTCCGGGTTCGTCATGCTCTTTGAAGAGGCCAAGGGCAACGAGTACATCGCGAAGAGCCAGGCCGTCAGCAAGGAGATGGGGCAGACTATCGTCGAGTTTGCCAACAAGAAGGCCTTGTTGAAGCACTTCCCCGATGCGCGAGTCAACCTAGACGGTTTGAAGGCTCTGGGAAACCCCGGTGGTGGCTGGGCTGATGCCGAAAGCTCCATCAGGCACCTGAGCACCCAATGCAGCGCGGCTGGTATCTCGTTCATCACGGGGGCTCGGAGTACGGTCAAATCTCTGAGGTACAGCGGCAAGCGTGTGGTAGGGGTCAATGTGGTCAAGGGAGCTCCCATTTCTGCGTCCAGGGTCATCCTTTCGACGGGGGCTTGGTCAAATACTCTCATCGACATACGCCACGCTAGCACCGCGTCGGGCCAGCCCGTCGGATTCATTCAGCTCACCCCTGAAGAGGCCAGGGGCATTCAAAACATGCCTGTCTTCATCAATCTTTCTACCGGGGTCTTCTGCTTCCCGCCCACGCCAGCGACCAATATTCTGAAGGTTGCCCGCCATGGATTCGGGTTCGCCACCAACATGAAGTCGGAGAACACGTCGGATCTAGTATCATCTCCCAAGAGAGACAGCTGCAACGCCCGAAGCTCCTATCTCCCTGAAGATGCGGACAAAGCCCTGAGGGAGGGCCTGCGACAGTTGCTGCCCGAGTTTGCCAACCACCCGTGGATGGACCGGCGCTTGTGCTGGTACTCGGACACGCCTGAGGGCCACTTCATCATCGACCACCATCCAGACGCTGAAGGATTGTTTCTGGCAACCGGCGGCGCAGGCCAGTAAGTCCAAATCCATGCAACCTCGTACCTCGTTTTTATATAACACTAACCACCGCTCTCAGCGCTTTCAAGTTTCTGCCAGTCCTCGGCCGCTACATCTCGGACTGCTTCGAAGACAAAGCCCCCGCTGAGGTGCGCCAGAAGTGGAGGTTTCGTTCACCAGTCGAGTCCACTGAAGGGTTCAAGAGAGGTGACGGAAGCCGAGGTGGACCACCTCTTCGTGTGCTATCCTCCGAGGAACAGGCCAAGCTTTAATCTCACAATGGATGCAGATTGATGCACTCTTAGCTTGACTTACAAGATCCGGAATTACAGTTGCAATATCATCAGCAGCACTGCGCAGTTTGGATTGGATCGAGTCGGCAGTGTCGCGACCGTAGACTTGACTGGGAACGATAGAGCGTTTTAGAAGGTTTGGAAACCGGAACTGCGAGACATTAGCGTTTATTTAGATAGATAACTATCATTTAAAATTATCCCCACAGTGAATAATCCTGCGCTCGAATTGTTCTTGCTGCTAACCGTCTGGATTATTAACCCTGTACAGCTGAGAAATAGGGACGTGAAGATAATTGAGGCTCCAAACTTTAACCATTTCCGTCTCTGCATTCTGCCGGTTGAAGGTGGTCCACAACAAATCTAGATCTTTACAATACTTTTTCTAGTTTTTAACTTATTGAATATTGATTGGTTCACTTGGCTAACGAACTTTACGGCAAGGCCAGAATCGCAGTACAGTAAGTGGCGTGATTGGTAAACCTGCTTCCCTTCATCCACAGCCTTGAGCCAGTCTTCCGCGTTCCTGAGTCACTTTGTCTCATTCGTCGTGGCTAGTGCCAGCTAGCGAAGCAGTACACAAATTTAGTGGTCATATCGTATTATTCTCTCTCAAGGCTAAGCAATCATAGAGCTAAGAAGAAAGGGAACCATTAAATCTTTCTAATAGTAACTTGCTCAGGGAATCATCGGGCAGCTTAATCTCGAACTTTGGCTTGATAATGCCTCAGACGCCACTCCCTTCTTTATATAGTAAGACGTATTTAATCTACTAAGGCAGGGTTAGCCTTAAAGATATAAAGTCTTATAGTTATATATAGTATTAATCTCTTTAGTATTCGTATTATTAATCTTACTCTTAATAAGCTATATATAATAGTTAGGCTTATATTAAGGCTCTAGAGTAAGTCTAAAGTATATAGAGTTTATAATTAAGTAGATTAGGATATTATAATAAGTAATATAAATTATATCTAATAATAATAGAATAACGTGCATAATAAGCTTATGTCCTAAATAAGCATATGTCCTAAAAATCCCTTAATCTATTACCTCTAGTGCTCGGTACATTTCTCCCTGAATGGCACCCATATGTATTTGACCTGGCTCCGCCCGAACGGACAGGTCAAAGTCTACAATCTGAATGATCCCTGTTGGGACAGAAAGTGGTCCGTAGTTATTTCGAGAGAGGTAGATGTTACGTGCATCAAGGCGTTTGTGCGGCAACGGGTTGTCGAACTCGTCCTGAGCGTCTCGTTCTAAAATCGAAGGATCTTCAATTTTCACCATGATATTGTCCGGCTTAAGGTCTGGTCAAGGTCAGAAAAGGGCCAAAGAGCTGACTTAGCGTATAACCTACCTGTATGAATAACGCGACATTCCGAATGGAGATAATTGAGTGCATGTAAGATCATTTGCACCAAGATCTTCAAGATATCTGGAGGTATCACACCACCTACATACCTTCTGCGATAGAGCCACAGAGGCTCACGTAAAGGCTCTAAGACGAGACAGCTGTGGGTTCCCGATGTACCCTCTAGTGCAAAAGAGTCGGAGAGCTTCCTGATGAAATGCCAACCTTTATGTTGGGGGTTCACCTGAGAAATGTGCCTCATGATGTCGAGTTCATTTTCCGTAGGGACTCGCCGTGAAGGTTGGCTGGTTGCATTAACCTTGATAGCAACATATTTCTCGTGTAACCAGCGCCAGCTGCAGCATGTTAGATCATGCTATCCTGGATTTCATGAAGATGCAGCTAACCGGTTTAGATCTCTAGCCAACCATACAGTTGAGTTGGCACCGTAGCCTAGCTTTGTAGCAACTTGATATCTTCCGTTGAGGACTTGGCCAAGGTGAATATGGCAGAATCGATCAGCATGATAATTTGGTGTCTTCTCTTCTTCAACTGGGATTGAGGGATCAAGTTGTGGCGCAATAGCAGACGATATGGGCCATGGTTGTTGATAGAGGGCCATCAGAGGCCAAGTCCTGATCATTCTGTGCATAAAGAGATAAATTTAAATGCAACATAGAATGGTTCATTATGACCACCGTTGGGCAAAGCGTTGCACGAGGGAGCGAGGTGCCGCAGCGACCTCTATGTGGTGGGGCGGGTACCCAGTTTGCGGCCGCGCCTCACCATACTGTGGCTTACGCTGGGTGTGAATAGTCACGTGTGGGAATGTCACGTGACCATTGAGCCGCCTGTAACCCAAGGCGGGGGTCTCTTCCGAAAAATGGAAGTCGGCTCCAGCGGGGTTTGAACCCACGACCTGCTATGTGCATGGACAAGGACCAGGCGACGACATGGCGACCAGACATGTTCAACAAAAGTTTATGTGCTTCCTCTTATACGGAGGAAGCACATAACAAACTCCGTTCGCCACCCTGGCGTCGGATGGTTTGCGGCGATAGGCAGCGGATCTTGGTGATCCACTGACCACGCTAAGAGCTACAATGATGATATATTGAGAACTCGGATATGCTCCGTCCGTTTGGATTTGAAAGCGTCAGGAAGCTTTTTTACTAGAGTCACATGCTCAAAGCCCACCAGCCTACGGGAAACGAAGAAGGTACGGCAAGTTCCGCGGTCTTTAGAAGTCAGACTCCAACCCAATGAGAGTGCGGGACGCTGCCTTTCATGTGACGTGAGAGTTTGCCACCATCACAAAGTATTTCATTCTCTTAACACCGGTCTTCATGAAATCCTGTGGAGCCGAGATATATCTTCTATCTGGCCCGATATAGATGGAGCTCTCATCACGCCAGACCAAATGCTGCGGCGGCATCGGCCCCGCCTCCATCTCCTCCGCCTCGCCTACTGTAGCTACTTTGCCCGGATATGAATATCTGGGCTGCTACAATGATGAGAAGAACCGGCTCCTCAACAGAGCCTTTCAAACCGACATGGAAATGTCAGTCGAGAAATGCGCACACTATTGCAGCGATTGGATCACCTCCGACCGATACTACAAGTATCTTGGAGTTCAAGCTGGCGACCAGTGTTTCTGTGGAGATGATCCCACTCGGGATCTTGACAGTGTCAAAGGCGGAGGCTGCTTATATACCTGCTCTGACTCCAGCAAGAACCAGTTATGCGGAGGTTTTTGGGCGATCCAGGTCTATCGCGTGAGATCTGGCTTCACACCCTCTGGTGTCTTTCCTCGACCGGCTTCAGCCTCTTCAACAGCCGCCTCTTCTGTCAGCGGTGTGAAGACGGACACGACACCAGCTTCCGCCTCTTCGGTTTCACCTAGCTCTACTTCGCAAAACACATCAGCATTGATTGGGGTAGCTGTGGTTGCAGGCGTACTGGGCATGGCCCTTCTTTGCATCTTCGTACTATGGTGCCGTCGCAAAAGAGAGAACAGGTCGCAGCCAACTCTAGAAGCACCTCCGACCTTCCAAATCAAGAGGAAACCGAGGGATGCAGCAGACGCCCAGCTAACAGAGGTCCAAAGCCATTCCTTTAGGGCAGAGCTAGATGATGCACAAGTGTCACAATTGCCCTGACATCAGGCTCCATCACGAAGCAACTTGGCAACCAGCCCTTCGATTTTTTCGTATGTTTATTTGTTTTGTGTGTGTGTCTGTTTCTTTTCTTCTCCCCAATGCGGAAGGAAGGCAACCGGCGGCTGTTCTTCAGTGTGCTATGGCAACGGTTTCGGTTCTGTAAGTCGGAGTCAGGCGGCGAGGAGACGAGAAGATGACACTATCAAATACCCGTAGGAAGTATCACCCTCAGTAGCTCAATTACCCGGGGGGGGGGGGGCTTCAACCAGAGACACCAGAATCGCTAAAGCAGGGGATCGAGCAGGCGAAGTGGAGGCAGTTAGACTTGCAGGACGAGGTGAAGTTATGTACGGTGGAGATGGAGCGGGCAATGGTCGTTCAGCGATGGAGTTTGCACGTACCTAGGACAACGTATTTTGTACTTGTCGCCAGCCTTGCACTGTCCGATGTAGGTGGGGCTGTGTATGTCGCTATTTACCTAGAACTACTTTGAGTTACATATTTGGGAGACGCAAAATACTGATCATGCAGAATGTGCGCTTTCCACTGGCTAAGTTTTTTACCCGCTTTTGGCTGTGAAGCGAACTCTTGTTCCTAGAGCCCCTACTAGGAAGCTCGTCTTCTGTGCTGTTTCCACGATCCTCACCCTTGCCCAGTTTTGGGGACGTTTTTGCTTCTTCTTGATTTTAGCGCGGCAAGGACTTTTGAGCTCTTCCTCCGTAGTTGTCTTATAGTACGGAGTAGTATGAGAGAAGACCCCATGAGGCGCCGCAGAAAGCCACTCTTTCGCGACCTCGTTTTTATCTTTCTCTCCTCCATGACGGCACCAAGCTTATCAGTCCGTTCCAAATCTCGCGCCTTTGAAACTTGCCCCCATCATGGAGACTCCATCTCAAGGTGGAGACACTGAAGACGGACCGCTGGCCGCCAAGAATGCCGCTCACGACGGGTCTCAGCCGAAGCGGCGCAGGCTCGCGGACAAGGAAGAGGCCGCCGACCCATCATACCACTCGTGTCACGCCGAAAAGCAAAGTGCTCGAGGGACCAGCCGTGCTCCAGCTGCTTGAAGCTAGGCTTGCATATGTCTCTTTTTCTCATCTCCAGGCGCAACCAGTGACCCTTGATTGGCAGGAATCGATTGTGTGTATGACCAGGAGAAGTCGAAGCCTGGGATGCGCACTGGCGCCATCGAGAGCTTGAACGAACGAGTAGGTGAGTCTCTCTGGCTTCCCACTGTCAACCTCACACCTCACTTTTTCAACGTGACAATCTCACATCTCGACTCTAGCCGCATTGGAAACATGTGTGTTGGCCAAGGAGCCCCGTGGCAGCAGATTTGGAATAGCATTAGCCACCACGGCGGTCAAAGCCCTCAAAAGATCAGGGGGAGAAGCCCCCAATGATGAGAATGATAATAAAAAGCAATATAAACAAGAACTTGATTGAGGTTGTATTGGTGGCGTAGGCGTGTTTAAAACCTGAGCTCATACTGTCACACTGTGGCGTTATGAATGAGGGGGGGGCGAGGGGTGCAATAATTTGGTCCCAATATTCGTGACATCCAAAGCGGCTAGACATAGAGCCTATGCAAGCCACAGCAAAACTGGCCTAACGCTGCTATTGATTCAGCGCATGACATGACTCACGACTGCGACATCAGACATGTGCTTCCTGATTCCGCCTACGCCAAACAGTTGGGTCGGTGTTGTAAACACTGTATAACGTGACGGGGTTGACGGTATATAACTAAGATGTGCCATTCGAATTGCCATACCACTTGATGGAGGAGTTCCATCGCCCCCGAATTCGCCTAGAGCGAAGCACAGAGACCGTAATACATCTAGATGTCGGCGCACTTGGCGAGGCGGGAATTGTCTTTATTTTATTCGCCTCATCCCACTGAAAATTACCCGAACCCGTATTTTGAAGCCTCTTCGAGTCAGCCAATGGCGACTTTACTACTCTGGCGGCGAGATACAATCGTCGGCGCTTCGCCACCTCCGCCAGGCGTAACGCCAGACTTTGAGAACCCACCAAATAAGGCGTATGCCATCATCATTCCTAACATCATTCTTGCAATCATCTCAACGGTCTCTGTGTTCATGCGGTTTTATACGGCTTGGTTCATTACGCATCAGCGAGGAATGACAGACTGTAAGTATTTTTTGCTCTTCAATCCAGGATTTTAGTATTAATATTGCAGATCTATTAGCGATTTCATGGGTTGGTCTGCCAGAATGCAGTTAATGTTTGAACTGGGGTTATAACTTCGGTTCGTGTTTAGATTTTTGCCCTAATTTTCTCTATAACCCTATTTTTTAGTAAGCTTTATTCATAGTAAGTTTATTTAACTTTTTAGCTTAACCCTTCATAGCGACACAGTATGGCTTTGGGCGTCATTTATGGGATATCCCATTTTCAGTATTTAACGTTAACTGCCTCAAAGTAAGGACCCCAGTGCCCTTCGTCTATCTACTTCATTTGTCTCTGTTGCTGATATATGGTTCGTCCAAGATTGGTGCGATTAATGGAGTATTCTACGGAATGTCAATCATGTTGACCAAGCTCTCCATCTTGGCCTTCTACCTCCGATTCATACTGCCGGGCAAACTCAGAGCGGTAATTAGCTCTGTTATGGTACTTACTATCGTTTACAGTATTATATCATCATTCGAATGGGTCTATGCCTGCCAGCCACTCGAGAAATACTGGGACCTTACTATTACCTACGGCGTTTGTATCGACTGGGTGAAGTTAAGTGTTTTTAACGCGGTCATGAATTCTGTCACTGATGCAGTAATTCTCATTCTTCCATTTTTCATCCTGCATGGACTAGTACTCCCCACGCCGCAAAAGATTGGCGTCATGATAGTGATGATGACAGGAGGCTTGTACGTTCTCACGGCCGAAGAATCCCCTCACACTAATACACATAACAGTATCTTGATCATCAGTCTCATCAAAGCAAAGACGACAGTCGACTTGCTTCAGTCTACGGATATTACGTGGGAAATTATTCCCACCGCTATATTGGGGTCAGGACACAGTATCATTTACTACGTGCTCTCTGACGTCGCGCCTCTAGGTCGTTTGAAGTGCATATTGCTATTGTATGCGCCTGTATGCCTTTTGCAAAGCCCTTCCTCCGGAGATACTTCCCAAGAGTCTTTGGAAGTAGTTCCAGCTCGTGCAATGCGAGGCCACTACAAACAATTTACTCAACTGCGAATTCGCATCCCCTCCCGTCAAGAGAAGGAGACGAAGCTTCCCTGAGTTCCCATCAGGCCGTCGCTTAGGTCATAAGTAGCCCACCCGTCCTTGATCTCATCGCACAGACAAAAGAGAGGGGATTTTTTCTTCTTTGTATACAGGGGAATTCCAGACAACAGAGGTGGCAATTTAGCTGACGGATTACCTTAAAGGCGACGAGTGGCTATACCAACGGTCTAGAGGCCTTCACTTAACAACTCCCTGCATGATGTTATCCACATCAGTAATACCGGCGTCTAAGGCTTCATAGGTGCAGAATTACTGTTAGATTGGATCATGTATAAAGTATCAGATCAGGGGTTACGTAATGACATCCGGGGCGCGGCTAATAGGTCGCTGAGCTATTACTAAGTATTGCCTAAATGTGAAGGCAGTTACAACTAGCTATTAGTATAGATGCCTTAAGCTCCTACTTTAGTCTTAATTAAGTAATTATAGCTAGGATCCTTCCTGTTACGGCCTGGTCCTCCGGAACAGCGATTGGCTTAAAAGAGCAGTTAGTGTGCCTAATAGTTACTATAATAGCGATTATTGACCAATCTTTTGCCCTATAGTACAACAGTCTAGCACAACCGTTACACTTCCTAGCTTTATATATATATAATATATATATAGAAAAGGATCTTTTAAATACTACATTAGCTTTTTAATAATTAAAAGTTTTATATAATGTATATAATAAGCAAGTTAGAAATACAAACGAGTTAGAAAAAATCCCTTAACTCTCCTTCTTTTTATTTAATTAATTATTTCTTAACTACTAAATATATTATAATTAAGTAAAGAGGCAAATATTATCCTTACTCTTTAAGCTCTTTAAAATAATCTAAAATTATATATTTATTTTATAATAATATTATATAAAGTCCTACTTAGTACTTTCTATAACTAATATTATAATAAACCTTTTTAAAGTGATATTATCTTTACTTTATATTAACTAACTAATCTTAAGGAATAGATTATTATTTAATTTATTCTTAATTTAGATTTATAAGGATTTTCTTTATAATTATATAGTATTAAAAAAATAATTAATTAACGACTTACTAATTATAATATATTATTTATTAATAAGTATTAGACTTTTAACTTTATTGAGTAATATTAGAAGCTTAAAATATGTTTTTTTTATAAATATAATTAATGTATATAATAAGCTTGTGTAATAAACAAGCTTGCGTAATACTTATATTGTGTATTTAAAAGTGTAAACTTTAAAATTTCTAAAACAGGCTTTATAATTCTGAGATTTTTAGGAAATTAATTTTAAATATTTAATTAAAAAGTTAATAAGCTAGTCTTTTTTCTATATTTTTAAATAAATTATTAAGCTAGTTATAAATAAATATAGTGCATTAAATAGTGTGAATTTAATACTACTAGCGCTATAAATATATATAATCTAAAAAGTTTCTTAAAAATAATATATTTTATAAATAAGCTAGGTTAAAAATCTTATTTATTTTAGGTTTAATTTGAATTTTTAAGAATTATTTTAAAACTGCAGTTTAAGGTGGAAATTAGAATGTTATGCTTACTTGTTTATTATATAAGCTTATTATATATGTTATTAAAGAGCTAAATATAAAGATTTAATTATTATTTATAAATAATTTAAGCTTATAAAGAATATAATTATAAAATATAGTATTAATTTAATTAAAATCTATAATTTTAATAAGATTAGCTTTATAATAGATATAATTATAAGTAGAATAGTTATTATAAGTATAAATAAGTATAAAAACTTAAAATTAGTATAATTTAAAAACTAAGCATAAGTTATAGTTATTTAAGTAATTAATATAAAAAGCTAAATAATCTAGCTATTTATTATAATTATAAACTAATATTACTTTACTAACTAGTATTAAAAAAACAATTTCTTAAGTAATTAAGCTATTATAATAACTCTAAATAGCTAGACTAATAATAAAATAAGTCTTAAATAGCTTAAGTACTTTAATTAATATATAAAGAATTAATTAATTAATTACTATTATCTTTTAATTCTTAATAAATATAAAAGTTATTATTTTATTAATTTTAAGAAATATTATAAAGAAAACTATATTATTATACTTTATATATTACTTTATTTATCTTACTTACTTAAGCCTTTTAATATTAAATACTTTAAGTTATTTAAAATAGCTTATAGTTAAGTAATTAAATAATTAATTAAATACTTTATAATTTATATTTTAAAAACTGAGTTTTTTTTAGCTTTTTATACTATTTATAAAGCTATTATAATAAAGAGTAATATTAAAGGAGGTTTTTAAAGAGCTAGACTTATTCTTTTAAACTTAGAAAATATTATATTAAAGCTTAATATATAGCTATAAATTCTAATATTAATTAAAAAAGAGATCAGCCTTTTTAATCCTTAAGTCTTAAAAACTTTAAAGACTATACTTAAAACTAGCTCTTAATTTAAATACTTTAAAAAATAAATAAGAAGATATTAAAATAACTCTTTAATATTAATTCTTAAAATACTTAAATCATTTTTAAAAAGAATAAAAGTAATAATATATTAGAATGCTTTATTAAAATCTAAAGTCTAGATCCTTTAATAAGTAAATTAGACTCTTAGTAAATAATATAAAGTAAAAAGAACTTACTTATATAAAGGAAAGAAGATAATTCTAAATAAAAAAAGAGTAAGATAGATTAAAGAGATATTAATATATAAATAGTAATTAAATTATTAAAAAGTAATAATTAAAAGAGGTTAGTAATACTAAGGGAAAGGCATTATAGAAATTATAAAAAAGTAAGTTATAATATAAGGACTTATTAAATTATAATTAAGACTTTTAAAAAAGAGAATAGTAATTAGTTTTAATTAATTAAAATTATTATTATATTTTTATTAAAGTTTTTATTTTAATAGTATAGGATTTTTTCTAATTTATTTATTATATATATTACTATTTCGCTATTAAAACCGCTGTTCGGACTTTTATTTTTACGCTACTGCGTTCCTTATTACCGCATTTCTATATAGTTATATGTTTGTATTGCTTAAGTTATTATAAAACGAAGGACTCGATTGATT
The DNA here is from genome assembly GCA_029931735.1 of Dactylonectria alcacerensis. Taxonomy (NCBI): domain Eukaryota; kingdom Fungi; phylum Ascomycota; class Sordariomycetes; order Hypocreales; family Nectriaceae; genus Dactylonectria; species Dactylonectria alcacerensis. The sequence goes on along the minus strand of JAPMUZ010000012.1, from coordinate 2,602,041 downwards.
AGTCGACCTAGTTATAGATAGACTCTTATCCTTCCTCTCTTATATTAGTAGAACCTCCCTCTATTACATCCTTCCATCATTCTAGTAAGAACCCCTTAGTTTCTAATATATTAGTCCTTTTATATATTAATAATAGCTATATTATTTATAACTTATATTATCTACCCTTTATTAATATTAGCTAATAACTCTAAGAATACTATTTCTTTTAAAAATATTTTAATTACTAGCTTTATTACTAATTATCTTAAGAAGTATTATTCATTTTTAATCTAGTTTTTAAATCATTAATTACTTCTAAAGAAGCATAGTCTTAAGAATACTTTAGTCTTAAAGATTACTAAGATAACTTACTTAATATTAAAGAGTTACTAAGTCTTAATAATTCTAGTTTCTTTAAGACTATAATCTATTACTATAACCTTTAGCTTATTAAGGGTTTCTATATTCTTACTAAGCTCAGTATCTAAGTTATATATAGAAAGAGCATAGTAGCTACTAAAACCTGAGTTACTAGGAGCGTAGAGTGTGTTATACTGGACGTTTATTGTAGTATTCGTTTTAGTCTCTAATGAGTTAAATTGCGATTTAGAATTATAAAGAGTTGAATTGTGACGTGAGTATGAGTTAGAATTGCGATGAGGTAACTTGGAATACGACGAATGCAGAGCCCTTATAGGGCTTTTATCGTATGACGATTTTGCCTTCTGACATCTAGCTTTTCTGTCTAGCTTTTCTATCTAGCTTTTCTGTCCAGCTTTTCTATTTAGCTTTTCTATCTAGCTTTTCTGTCTAGCTTTTCTAGTAACACATCTTAAAGGGTTGAATAAGACAGTAAGGCTTGCACTTTAATACAGTAGAAACTCTAGTCATTCTGAGTTACTATTGCCTTAGGCTTGGGTTTTGAGCCCTCATACTATTATTCACTATTAGTTGTATTTTTTTTTAACTGTTTAACCTCTGGCCCCTCTCTGAGTGTGCGCTGCTAAGAACTATAACCTTAATATATTACTATTTATTATTTATTTAATTATTTAATTAACTATAAATTAATATATATAATAAGTAAGTTAGAAAGTATATTATATAATTAAATTAAGTAAATTTAGATTTTTTAAAACTAGATTTAGAATTTATTAAAATTTAAAAACATATTTTTAAAATAAATTAAAAAAAAAGTTATAAGATAGTATTTTTTTCAAGAATTTTAAAAATTTATTAAGCTTACTATAAGTAAAAATAGTAAAAAAAATAGTGCGAATTCTATATTACTAGTACTATAAGTATATATAGCTTAGGAAAATTCTTAAAAAATAATATATATTATAAATAAGCTAGGTTTAAAATTTTTATTATTTTAGACTTAGTTTAATTTTTTAAGAATTTTTTTAAAATTTCATTTTAAAGTGTATTTTATAATTTCTAATTTACTTATATTTCTAACTTGCTTATTATATATATTATAAATAAATATTTATTAAATACTTATTAAAAACCATATTAATTAAATTAAATACTAGATTAATTATTAAAAAGATTAACTTACTTAATATATATAATAAGTAAGTTAGAAATACAAGCGAGTTAAAAAGCATATTATACAGCTAAAATAAGTAATTTTAGATTTTTTAAAACTATATATAAGACTTATTAAGATCTAAAAACACATTTTTAAAATAAATTAGAAAAAAAGTTATAAAATAGTATTTTTTAAAGAATTTTAAAATTTTACTAAGCTGACTATAAGTAAAAATAGTAAAAAAAACAGTGCGAATTTTATATTACTAGCGCTATAAGTATATATAGCTTAAAAGATTCTTAAAAATAATATATATTATAAATAAGCTAGGTTTAAGATTTTAGCTATTTTAGACTTAGCTTAATTTTTTAAAAATCTTTTTAAAATTTCATTTTAAAGCGTATTTTATAATTTCTAACTCACTTGTATTTCTAACTCGCTTATTATATATATTACTATATATAAGAGTTTATAATTATAATAAAAAGTAATAGTATTATTATTATTATTTAATAATAATCTGTTTTTAAAAATAGCTATAATAAATACTAAATACATATAATTAATATATTAAAATTAAAAGAGAAAGAAAAGAAATAAACTTATATAATAATAATAGAAATAAAATTAAAATATAATAAGAATATAATAAAAAGCTTAATAAAGAAAAGTCATAAGTAAAGAAAGAGTATTAAAAATAAGACTATCAATAAAAAAAAGTTAAAATATATAAAAAGAAAAAAATAATAAAGTAATAAAGTAAAGTATAAAGTTTTTTAAAGTATATATATATTAAAGTAATTCTATATATAATTTATAAAATGCTTAAAAAATTAATATTATATATTAAATTTTTTATTAACTATAGTCTATATATAATAAATAGTATACTGAATTTTTTATTAATAAGAACTAGAATATATAACGATTGAGCTAAATTTTAATTAAAAGTAGTATAGATATTATACGTATTAGAATAGGATCTTAGTTTAGCTAAGCCTATATATAATCAGGCTAATAAAGCAGGCGACCTAGAGAAAAGGGGTATGTTATAAGCTTAAGCTTTGCTTATACTTAGTAATGAGTCTATACGCAGTTTGTGCGCAGACTGTGCCTAGTTCGTTAGTTAGGAAATAGTATATTATTAAAAGAGGCGGATTAATATAAGTAGAATAACTCTTTTTTAAGGATATTAATTTAATATTTAATGCTTACTTATAATTACTATAAGGCCAGTTTATTATAATACTTTAATATAATAAAAACTCTAGTTATTTTAAATTATTATTACTTTAAGTATAAGCTTTAAGCCTTTATATTATTATTTATTATTAGTTATTTTTTTTAACTATTTAACTTCTTGCCTCTTTTTAAATATATATTACTGAGGACTATAGCTTTAAAACAAAATTAATAAAAAATAAATAATATAAATTATAATTAATATAATTATTCTTTATATATAAAAGAATTAATATTTTAAAAAGTAAGAGATTCTTATTAAAAAAATAAAAAAATAAAATAAAAAGAGGTTAATTTTTTTTAAAAAAGAATAAAAGTCTATTTATAATTAAGTTAATAAATTAATTAAGTACTTTATTTTATAATAACTTAAATAATATAAATATATAATATAAAAATATAATAATAAATAATATAATACCTCTAGCTATTGTGTTAGGCAGGGGGACAAACAACCACCCGAAGTGACGGCGAGCTGGGCCCGAAAGGAGGGCGAAGGACGGCAAGATAAGGCCTAAGAAAAATAGCTAAAAATGCAGATAAAATCATCAGCTAAGCAGCTAGCTAAAAGAGGAAGAAGGATATCAGTTCATTAAGTAAAATAGAATAAGAAAATCAAGGCTAGGAAAATCAGGAAAAATCAAGTAAAAGAAGGAAGAAGCATTGTCTTTCTATCTAAGTCTGGGAAATCTGCTGCTTCTTATAGCTAGCTATAGGTAACGTAACTGTCCGGGTCCCGGGCCCCGGAGCCCTCAGCCCCGACACACTATTTTATACGCTTTTTAAAACTCTTATATTCTATAATATATAACGTATATATCACTCATGCGTCGCATCCAAGCATGCGTCGCACCTAAACTATACACTTAAAATTAAAAGCCTTAATTTTCTAAAAGTTTATATATAATTATAGGATTTTTAAAAAAATTAATTTTAAATATTTAACTAAGAAGTTAATAAATTAGTAATTTTTTTAAAGATTTTTAAAAAAATTATTAAGCTAGTTATAAATAAAAATAGTAAAAAGTATAGTGCGAATTTAATAGTGCTAGTACTATTAATATATAAAACTTAAAAGAATTCTTAAAAATAAGTTATATTATAAATAATTTAATTTAAAAATCCTAGCTATTTTAAGCTTAATTTAAATTTTTTAGGATTTTTTTAAAAATTGCGATTTAAAGTGAAAATCTCACTACAACGCATAGTTGGATGCAATGCATGAGTGACATATACGTTATAATAAGCGAGTTAAAAATATAAATAAGTTAGAAAAAATCCTATACTATTAAAATAAAAACTTTAATAAAAATATAATAATAACTTTAATTAATTAAAACTAATTACTATCCTCTTTTTTAAAAGTCTTAATTATAACTTAATAAGTCCTTATATTATAACCTGCCTTTTTATAATTTTTATAATACCTTTCCTTTAGTATTATTAATCTCTTTTAACTATTACTTTTTAATAATTTAATTACTATTTATATATTAATATCTCTTTAATCTATTTTACTTTTTCTCTTATTTAGAGTTATCTTCCCTCTTTTATATAAGTAGGTTCTTTTTATTTTATATTACTTATTAAAAGTCTTATTTACTTATTAAAGGATTTAGACTTTAGACTTTAATAAGGCATTTTAATATATTATTCTTTTTATTCTTTTTAAAAGTAATTTAAATACTTTAAGAATTAATATTACAGAGCTATTTTAATATCTTCTTATTTATCTTTTAAAATATTTAGAGTAAAAACTAGCCTTAAGTATAGTCTTTAGAGTCTTTAAAACCTAAGAATTAGGGAGGCTGATCTCCTCTTTAATTAGTATTAGAGTTTATAGTTATATATTAAGCTTTAATATAATATTTTCTAAATTAAAGAAAATAAGTCTAGCCTTTTAAAAACCTCTTTTAATATTACTCTTTATTATAATAGCTTTATAAATAATATAAAAAGCTAAGAAGAACTCAGCCTTTAAAATATAAGTTATAAAGTATTTAATTAATTACTTAATTACTTAACTATAAGCTATTTTAAATAGCTTAAAATACTTAATATTAAGAGGCTAAAGTAAGTAAGATAAATAAAGCAGTATATAAAATATAATAATATAATTCTCTTTATAATATTTCTTAAAGTTAATAGAATAGTAATTTTTATACTTATTAAGAATTAAAAGATAATAATAATTAGTTAATTAATTCTTTATATACTAATTAAAATACTTAAGTTACTTAAGACCTATTTTATTATTAATCTAGCTATTTAAAGTTATTATAATAGCTTAATTACTTAGGAGGTTGCTTTTTTAATATTAGTTAGTAAAGTAATATTAGCTTATAATTATAATAAATAGCTAGATTGCCTAGCCTTCTATATTAATTATTTAAATAACTATAATCCATTCTTAGTTTCTAAACTAGACTGATTTTAAGTTTTTATACTTATTTATACTTATAATAACTATTCTATTTATAATTATACTTATTATAAAGCTAGTCTTATTAAAGTTATAAATATTAATTAGATTAATACTATATTTTATAATTAAATTTTTTATAAGCTTAAACTATTTATAAATAATAGTTAGATCTTTATATTTAGCTTTTTAATAATTATATTTATAAAAAAAATATATCTTAACCTCTTAGTATTACTTAATAAAGTTAGAAGCCTAGTACTTACTAATAAGTAATGCATTATAGTTAGTAAGCAGTTAGTTAGCTATTTCTTTAATACTATATAATTATAAAAGAAATCCTTATGAATTTAAATTAAGAATAAATTAAATAATAATCTATTTCTTAAGGTCAGTTAGTTAATATAAAGTAAGAATAATATTACCTTAAAAAGGTTTACTATAATATCAGTTATAGAGGGTATTAGGCAGAACTTTATATAATATTATAATAAGGTAGATATATAATTTTAAATCATTTTAAAGAGCCTAAAGGGCAAGGATAATATTTGCCTTTTTACTTAACTATAATATATTTAGTAGTTAAGAAATGATTAATTAAAGAAAAAGAAGGAGAGTTAAGGGATCGTTTCTGACTTGCTTATATTTCTGACTTACTTATTATATACATTACTTAATGTATTTTAATAATTAATTTAATAAGTGTATGATCTCTGTAGTATATATTATATAACTTAATATTAAAAGGTATTTTATAATTTTTTAAGATTTTTATCTTTAATATTAATAAAGATATAGAGATAAGAAGTTAAAATCTGAAATAAGTTTTTTTTATAGACATTTTATATTTAGCTAAACTCTGGCCCTACTTCATACACCTATGAGGAGCAATATGTCACAGCCCAGGTTAAGACCAGGCAGTCACAACCGGCAGAACCCTAATGTATCCACTTTTTTATATAACACCAGACCCTGAACTCACTCCGTATAAGTAAGCTATAATACTTAACTTACTTATTCAGGATAAGCCATAAGACCAGGCTTACTAATAATTAGTAAGCTATAAGGCTAGACTTACTCTTATTTAGTAAGCCTAATAGGATACTACTAGTATATAAGCACACTTATTTAGCACTTTTATAAAGATAGCTTTACTAACTATTAATACACTTAGTTATATTAAATCTACTATTTTACTATTATTAGACTATAATCTATATTATTTATTATAATATTCTTAATTTACTTAATTATAAATATTATATACTTTAGACCTATTCTAAAGCCTTAGTATAAGCCTGACTATTATATATTAATAGCTCTTATTTAGTATATTACTATATTAACCTAAGTAATACCCTATACTATTAGTATATCTAGAATAAACCGAACTCCTATTACTCTAAATAGTATGCTTATACTACTAGTATATATAATCTTATTAAATAATACTAAAATAGTAATAGAGGTCTAATAACTTCGCGCCCTTATTCAAACTCTATAATAATAAGTATAGAATTAACTAGCTATAATACTTACTATAACTATAAATAATAATCATAACCTAGGAGAAATGATTAAGCTACTAAAGCCTAAGCTATTTAATAGTTTACTAAGTGATATAATCCTATTCATTATTAAGATAAAAGGATACTTCTGATTCTTCTTATAATATCTTATATTATCTAAAGCATACTTACTATTTATAAATAACCTAATAATTAAGAATACTAAAGACTAATTTAAACTAATTATAAAGGACTTTTTAAATAATAATAAAGTAAGCTAGGACTAAAATACTATTAATATCTTTATAGACTAAGAGAATTTTAAAGAAGTAATTAAAAATACCTTTAGTATAGTTAATAAGGAAAGGCAGGCAGTAACTAAGATCTATAAGATTAAGTAAATCCAATCTATTACTACTTATACTATTATATTTTAATAAGTCACTTTAAAATTAGAATAGAATAATAATATACTTATAGAAATCTTTTACTAAAGACTTAAAGAAGAAGTTAAAAATAAGCTATATAAAGCTAACTAACCTAATATACTTACTAAGTATATTACTATAGCTATTAAGATTAATAAATAATAATATAAAAAATAAAAGGAAAAGGCTAAGAACTAATAAAGAGGCTAAAAAAGTAATTATAACTTATACTACTTAAAGAACTAGAATAATTAGAAAGATAAAAACTGGGTTAATACTTCTTATAGAACTTAAGCCAGACTTATAGAACTTAGAGTAGCTTAATAAGACTATTCTAAGGTTAAGTATTAGAATTATAGTAAGATAGAATACTTTAAAAATAAGTACTAAAGCCTTAAAATAAACTAAAAGCATAAGCCTATATTAAAAAGTAAGAACCTCTGATCTATTAATTACTAGTATCTATTTAAAACCCTTACTATAATTAGAAGCAGCTATTATAGTATATTTAGTAAAGCTAGAGAAGATATAATTAACTCTAAGTCTGAACCTAAGACTACTGAATAATAAGATAAAGTTAAAGCTAGAAGAGAAGCCTACTAAGGCGAATAGGTATAATAATTAGTAAAGGAAATACTAGAAGAAAAGTAAGCATACTTAGTATATAAAGGCGAAAGTGCCTAAAGATATTACACTAAATGCAAAGCAGCTAAGGAAGCTAATAGATAATAGGACTCTATTCTAGAAGGCCGACTTCTGAAAAACACTACTAATAGAAAAATCCTTACTATAGTTAAAAAAGGCAATAGATATATAGAATTCATACCTATTCTAAAAGATAGCAAATCCTATTAGAAGAAGGTTAAGGAAGAAATCCTTAATAAATAGCTAAGCTAAGTTAAGATAGACTATAATTAAAAAGAAAATACACTTAGTATAACCTTCTAATTACTTAAAACCTAAGCTATATAAATAAATAATAACTATAACTATTAATAAACTAGTTATACTAAGAATAAGTATCTAATATTATTTTCTAAAAAAAGCAAATAGATTTAAAATAAGTTCTATAATAATAAAAAACCTAAGTAAGATAGTAAATAATAAAATACTAGTACTAGTAAGCGCTACGAACCCTTATAAGACAGAACTACAGAAAGCAGATAATACTTAGAGACCTATCGCTTCTTAGACGAACTTAGCTAAGAACTAGAGCTTATCCTCATACTTATAGATAAATACCTAGATAGTAGTAATAATAAATAGGCAGACCCTTATTATAAAGAATATAGAGAATCTTTAATAAAAATAAAGGAATAGTAAAATATAGTAAAAATTAACTTATAAAGAATCTGTATATAGTTAAATAATAAAGATTGATATTAGTAAATAGTTAGAAAAAGATAAGAGCCTTAAGCTAAGGAAGACTTTTATATCTATATTTAATTAAGACTTAAAGTATAAAGTAATAAAGAGATATTTTAAAGAAAGTTCTTAAATGACCCTTATATTAGAATAAATAACCCTTAATATTATAAACTTATATAGATCTTATACTATAACCTATATTATAAAAAGTATATCTATAGTAAGTAAAAGAATGACTATTTTCTTATATAATTAGAAGATTATTTAGTATTTATATTATATTTTTATAATAAAATTAAAGGCTATTAAATAAGGAGCTTTAGACCTATTAATAGGATTATAATCCTAAAGTATTTTAATAAGTCTTTCTTTTTAGAATATATTAAAAGACTAATGAATTTAATATAATATAATAAAGAAGACTATTTAATTCATACTTAAGCTAAGATTAACCTATAGTATATATAATAAAATAAATAGAAAGACTTAATAGCTAACTATACTAAGTAAATGCAAGCACTATAGATAAAAAATAATAAACACTACCTATAGGAGAGCAATAAGTAAGTAATAATATAAAAAGAAAATTACTTCTATTAAAAGCTCTATATATAGTATAAATAGTAATAAAATAAAAGACACTTAAGCTAAAAGTGTAAGTTAATAATATATAACTTACTAACATACATAATAAGTGAGTCAGAAATACAAGCGAGTCGGAAATTACAAAATACACCTTAAAATGAAATTTTAGAAAAATTCTTAAAAATTTAAACTAGGCCTAAAATAATTAAAATTTTAAACCTAGCTTATTTATAATGCATATTATTTTTAAGAATTTTTTTAAAATATATATACTTATAGCGCTAGCAATATAGAATTCGCACTGTTTTTTTTACTATTTTTACTTATAATAAGCTTAATAAATTTTTAAAATTCTTTAAAAAAATACTATTTTATAACTTTTTTTCTAATTTATTCTAAAAATGTGTTTTTAAATCTTAATAAGTTTTATATCTAGTTTTAAGAAATCTAAAATTGCTTATTTTAGCTATACAGTATGCTTTTCTGACTCGCTTGTATTTCCGACTCGCTTATCATATACGTTATATTAATAAATAGTAGAGCTAAAGTAGATTATATTAATCTAAAGGTAGTTAATAAACTAAAGCTATTATAGAAGTATAAAAAAGAAGCTTATATATTATATAATCTTAAAAGCAATATATTTAATTATAAAAATAGATAGATTATTAAAGAATTTAATTATTTAAAGGTTTTTATTAATAGAAAGAACTAAAGTATTACTTTTAATATTATTCTAATAAAGTATTATAATATTATACTTAAGTATTTATAACTAAGGAAATATAATCTATATATTAATTAAAGAACTAGCTAAGTATTAGTTAATAATAATAATATACTCTTTAATAATAGTAAAGATAATTTAGAAGAAGGAGAATTTCTAATTTTAACTTCTAAAGATAGTAAGAATAAGAGTTTATATAAAGAAATAATAAATACTTTATTACTCCTAATAAGAATATAATATAAATACTAGAAAGGTAAGAAAAACATATTCTAAAGAATGATCGGATACTTATAATAATAGTTTAAAGAAATAAATAAAGATCTTAAGAAATAGAAAAAAGAATAATAAAGAAATCCTAAAGATAATAGACTTAAGAATATATTAGTATAGTACTATATTTATAAAAAGCTCTTTATAGAAGAACTTAAGATAAGGCTATTAAAATTCAGTTAATAAGATTATAAAATTATATTAAAAGATAGAGCATTACTTATATTCTATAAAATTTTTAATTTTAATAAAATATAATTATAAATGCTTAAAGAATATATTAAAAATATATTATATAAAGGATATATTAGGATATTAAAGTCCTTAGTTAGCTATTTAATTATATTCATTCTTAAAAAGAATAGTAAATTCTGACTTATTATAGATTACTATTACTTAAATAATATTATATTAAAAGATCAAACCTTATTACTACTTATTATAAAGCTTAAAGACTGACTCTATAGGATGAAGTTCTTTATAGTATTAGATCTTAAAAATATATATAGCCTTATCTATATTAAAGAAAGATATAAATAAAAAACCGCTTTTAAAATAAAGTTTAAATTATATAAATACCTTATTATACCTTTTAGACTTATAAATACACTAATTATATTTTAGTAAATAATTAATAATATATTATAAGAGTATTTTAATATATTTATTATATACTATTTAAATAATATCCTTATTTTTTCTAAAATAAAAGAAGAATATACTAAGTATATTTATAAAGTACTATAAGTACTATAAGACTATAGGTTATTAGTTAAACTAAAGAAAAGTCATTTCTATATTCTAGAAGTAGAATTTCTTAGATATATAATCTTTTATAATAAGATTAAGATAGATCTAAAGAAAATCGCTATAATTAGTAAATAGCTAAAACTAATAAATATTATAAAAGTATAAGCCTTCTTTAGATTTACTAATTACTATTAAAAATTTATTAAAGGGTTTAGTAAATATACTATACTACTTACTAACCTTATATAAAAAAGAGTAGACTTTTAATAGGATATTATTATAAAAAATGCATTTAATAAAATTAATAAAATTATTTTAAATAAGCCTATTTTAATAACCTTTAATTCTAAATAAGAAATCGAATTAGAAATAGACTCTTTAGACTTTATATAAAGCATTTAAATTAAATAATAAGATAATAATAAAGTATTATACTCTATTACTTTCTTTTCTTATAAAATGCATAGTATAAAACTTAATTACTCTATTTATAATAAAGAATTCCTTATAATTATTAACGCTTTTAAAGAATTCTAATATTACTTTTTAAAGAGTAAAAATAAGATTAAGGTTTATATAGACTATAAGAATATCTTATACTTTACTATTACTTAAGAACTTAGTAAATAATAATTATAGTATGCTAAATACTTCTTAGAATTTAACTATACTATTATTTATTATAAAGGCTTAGAGAATAGAAGAGCTAATACTATTAGTTAATAGTATGATTTTAATAATAGTAAAAGAATAATTAATAAATAACTCTTATACTTTATATTTAAAAGATACTTAAAATAGAAATTCATTATAAGAGCCTAGAAAGGAATAATACCTCTATAACTAGAATACTTAGAACTGATTTAGAATAATAGACTAGCACTCTATTAAATAGACTGAGCCTAAAGATATATTAGAAAAGTTATATATAAGGATAGACTTATTATTATTCCTAATAGCTTCTGATATTAAATAGTATAAGACTTATATATAGAAGGACTATATAATAGAGATATTAATATATTATACTAATATGTTATAAAAATATACTAAACTTATAGACTTAATAAAGCATTCTATAATATAATTAAAGAATGCTTAAAGTATTACTTATTAAAATAACTACTAGTAGAATACTTAAGAAAGCTAGAAGAACTAGACGATTACTAATTTAACTAAGTTATTAGTAATCGCCTTTAGAAAAAGCATATTAAATAAAGTAAAGATAGTAGAATTAAAATACTACATCACCCTATGCATATTAGAGCGGCAATGGGGTGCATAAAGTAGCCTTAGCCGAAGGCTGTGTATCTGCAGACCAGGAAGCTATTACTACTACTACATTATCTATATACTAATCTATTACTATAGCTATTATTAGTATTATATAATATATACAGATTCTATATAAGTACCTATTGTTTCTAAAGCTCTTAATCCTTTATCTTTATCTTTATACTATTTAGAAGAGACTTATAAACTAAGTGATTATAATTAAATAATATATTTAATATTAGACCCTTAAGTGTTTTTATATAAAAGATAGCTATATAGTTTAAACCAGTCTAAAAGTCTTAGTAGGATAGATCTATAACTATTATATCTTTAGTAATGCTTTATGACTTATATATAGTAATTATATAATATACGATTAGAGGAAACTGAGTGTAAGTATAGAGAGTGGCTTTAATAAGGAAGTCTTTCTTTACTAAGAGAATTAGGATAATCTTCTTACTATTAGTAATAGTTAGGAATACTAGTCTACTATATTTATTAAACTTTATTATAATAATATAAGAAGAGTCTTAGATAGGGTTAGCCCTAAGTACTTAGCTAATATTATAAACTATACTATAAGCACTATTATAAAGACTAACTAGCTACTAAAGGTTAGATATTAGCATTAGATAGGAACTAATATATATTAGGATCTGCTTTATAAGATTGCCTGCTTTATTATTAAGCGCAGTAGCTATACTAAGGCTAATGTTCTTAGTTATAACTTAGATAACTGGCTAGCTAAGGCAGTTAAAGTAATAGTAATTATATTTATTCACTCTATCTTTAGTAGTGTATATTTATAAGGTATTAATAAACCTTATAACCTCTTAATTATTTAGTTTTGCTTATATATAGCTAGAAAGGAGCTTTTAGAACTTTATAAATAGTTAAAGTAACTATAATTCCTTAAGAGCTAGGCAGAATGCTTTCTAATTATTACTATATTACTATTAAATAACTTTTAAAAAGACTGATTTATTAAATTGCTTATATACATTTCTGCTCTTAATCTTTACTCCTTAAACCTCTTTATTATAATAAAGCGGCTTTTATAGTATAGGGGGAAGCTAAAAGAAGTTACTAACTAAGAGGATATTTAGACTACTAAAGAACTCTTCATTCTTATTTAAGAATGCTTTATAAAGACGGTTATCGATCTAAGATAGCTAATGCAGTCTTAGTATGCTCTTCTTATTAATAATCAGATACTTAATATCTTTAAGCTTTTTTTATAACTAGGCCTTATTAATAGCTAAGAGAGGCTTAAAGTCCTTATTAATTAATAGGTATAATAGAGAATGTAAGATAGTACTTAAAATCTGATTTCCTATAATGCTTATAAGTATAGTATGCTAAATAAGCATCCCTTTTCTACTTATTATAGCTTAAAGGTATATAGAAAGTAAGTTAATAAAGTATGACTTATTAATACTGCTTCTTCTATTTATATAAAGTAATAACTAGGAAGGAACCCCTATTAGAAAGTAGTCTATTACTATATTATATATTAAGCATTAATCTTAATTTAGAGAATCATAAGCTTCTAAAGGCTAATAGTCTATATTAAAATTCTAAAGGTTTTCTACTTTATATTACTTTTAGTAGTTATTACTAAGAATACTATTATTAGTATACTGCTTAATATAAGGGGTCTAATTATAATTAATATTAATATTTTAATAGCTAAGGATATTAATATCCTCTTCTTTTAGTAAGCAGTTAGGTAGTATATAGGCGAGTTCATACTAGTCCTCCTCTATAATAAGCTCTTTATAGATCTTAAGTTTAAATTCATCCTCTTTTATTATTAATTTATCTATATCTAGCTCTTTATAATAATTATTTATATAAGTATTATAATACTATTTATAATATATATATATAGCTATAAAGGAATTGAACTACTGCTTGCTTATAATAAGTAACTCTTTTAAAGAGCAATATAAATAAACTATTATTAATTTAATATAGTAAAAGTTATTAAAGTAAGAAGAGGCCTTTATAGACTTATATTAAGAGAAGTAAAATAGGACTTTCTTTTTCACTTAAATAGTAAGTCTTTTTTATATATTAAGATTATATAACTATAAGTATTTAAGATATATTATATTCTTATACTAGTCCTTTCTTTTTAGATATTTCCTATAGCTACTAATAGCCTTATTAATATCTTTATCTATATAGTATAAATGCGCTTATTACTTTAATAGATAGCAGTCTATAGTAATAACTATATAAATGCCTTCTTATAGTAGAATATTAAATAGTAAATAAGAAATCTCCTACACTAAGTAATCTCTTTTAGTAATTAGCTTATTTATTAGGCAAAAGGAGAAGGATAATAGAGACTAAATATATAATATATAAGGCAAGACCTGGTCTATAAGCTTAGTAAAAGACTTAGTCTTCTTCTCAGATTTACTATAATATTTTATAATATATATAATAACTGCTTATAAGCTAATATAAGGAGATATATTAATATTAGCTAGCTAGCCTAGGATAATCGTAGGATTGAAGTTATTTATAAGGCTATTATTCTAGGCTGTTTTAAAGATATAGTATGACCTGCCTTCCTTTCTAATTACTATAGCCAGCTCCTATAAGGCATAAGGGAAGTTAAAATAACACTCCCTCTTTAGATTAGTAATATTAGCTGCTTCAATATTCGCAGCAGTACCTTCTATATCCTTCACTAGATCACTAGTTCTCTTTCTTATATATAAGTAGTACGTAATATTATACTTATAGTACTAGTAATAATTAACGATTTATAAGAGCTATAAGAATATTATTTTTATACTTAGAGGATCTATACTTAGAGGATTACCCTTATCTTAAGGCATAGTCTTACTTAGCTTAGGGTTAATAGTAGTAATATAGAATCCTTATATATATATAAATATATTATAAGCTGCTTTATCCTTTATATTAGCTTCTGGATAATTATCCATTTAGTATAGGCTGTAGTTATATAAGCTACTATAGCCTTACTATTCATACTAGTCTTAGTAATCTATAATACTAAACTTCTTACTTAATATAATATTCTAAAAGAGAGTGTATTAGTAGTAAAAGTAAAAAGCAGTAATATAAGAGTTTTATTATAATAGGCAGTATAATAGAGCTATCCTCTTTAGCTTAGTAATAGCTAGCTAGTTATTATATTAAGGCATATACTAATAAAGACTCTACTAGTATAAATCTACTAGGCTAAATATAATAAATGTATTAAGATAACTAAGGTTATAAGCATAAGCCTTAAGGTCTTACTTCTTTTTATTTTAAAATAGATATATACTATAAATAGAAACTATATACTTTATAATTAAGTTAATTAGTACTTATGCCTTAGGGTCCTTACTATATTTAAGCGCTTAAATAAGTTACTCTTATATAAATAGCTAATGCTTCTTATTATATTACTTTATAAAGAATCTAGACTATAAATATACTTATAATTATATTAATATATTAAAAGTAATAAAGCAGAAGGTTAAGTAGTATATAAAACGCTTATTATACTAGTATATTATATACTTAATATAATCCTTATAATTAATAGAGTGTAATTAAGGTTTAATAAAGTCAGCTCTACTATTAGGAAAGAGGCAGAGAAATGCTAAAGAGAGTAGTATATAAAAGCAATTGAATTTATTAATAAGTATATATTATATATTTAAGAGCTATAGCTTATATTATGCTTATACTTAGAAGCTTATAAAAAGCCCTAAATTAGCTTCTGATTCTTTAATAAGAATAGACTATAGAGTATTAAGCTTTATATCCTTAGCTAATAGGTCTAGTACTATAGCCTCATCCTCTAGGTCAGGCTCTGCCTTCTGATCTTCCTTAGGTCTAATATTCGCAGCCTTTACCTAACTCTAAGGAATAGTATTTAGGATATTACTATCTTAAGGCAATTAATTTAGCCTCTTTTTATTAATAATAATATATTAATAGCTAGGATAATAGTAGTAGAAATAGTCTAACTATATAATAACTGGCTAGTAGTAGATATAGAACTAGTAAGTGAATTATTAGCTAAGAATTACATAGGATGATATATTAGTAGGATATAGTAATATAATATTTAACTCTTATAATAGAAGTAAGAGCTAGTTATATACTAAATTAACCTTATAAAGAAAGTAAATTACATACTCTTAATACTTATATTACTGCTTTTATATAAGTATAATATTTATATAATTATAAATATAAGTAATTAAAGACTCTTTAATAAGCATAAGCTAGAGTAACTAGGTTAGTATAGAGCTAAAGTTAAGCTAATTATTTATAGAGAAGAAATACAGCTTATTAAAGTAGCGATTTTCATTCTTTTAATAGTAATGCGTATAAATACTATTATAATCGATCTTTATTTAGAACTAACTCTCTTAGTATTAATTACAAAACTGCATTTAGTTATTATCTAGCTTTATTTAGAACTTATAAAGGATTGCCTTATTATAACTAGTTAAAGTATAAGCCTTAAGGTCTCTATTTTATACTAAGTCTTATATATAAAATACTGCTGATTCTTTAAGTAGAATTACTACTAGACTCTAATACTATTATAGTAGCCTTGATAATTAACTTTACCTTTAAGATTATCTTAGCTACCTTTCTATACTAAGAGCAGGGCTATAATAACCATGCTTTAATTATATAGAAGGCTATAGTAAGCGATAGTAAAGAGGGCTTCTATCTATAGAATTATTATTACTATTCTTATCTTCATTCCTTAGATCAGAATTATACTCTACCCCTAATTATTTAAAGTACCTTTATAGTTAAGTAAGTAAGAGGAGTAAGTTAAAATAGTCCTTAGTATTAATATTAGATTCAGAGAACTATCCCCTATTATTACTTTCCTTAGTTATTCTATCTCTATCTTAAAACTAACTTAGTTATAGTCAATCTTAACTTTTATTTACGCTCTATAGTTAGCCTAAATAATTTACTAAGACTATAATATAAGGATACCTTCTCTAAGACCTTTAGACCTATTAAAGCCGCTAAGTTAAGATATTATAGGAGTTAGTAATACAGTCTCTCCTGCACAGCGTTATAAATAATAGTCATACTAAATAGCAGCCAGCTTAGCCCTCGCCCTAGCCTTAGAAGGATTATCTTATAAGTCCTTCCCAGCCCTATAGAACCTAGTAGCTAAGTAAGAGTAATCTAAACTAGTTATACTGCTTTAGATAGTAAATAGGTTAGAATGTGAGACGATTGAATAGGCTATTAGCTATATAGGAAGTAAGGGAGCTAGAGTATAGAAACGCTGCGTGCTTTATTAGGTTAGTAGAATTAGAGTCCTTAGCACTATATATAGCTAGCTAATTAACTCTCTGAATAAACTCTTAACTATATAAAGTTACTATAGCTTTAGTAGTAATATAGGCTAGGTTCTGGATCTCTTATTAGGAAGCAATAGGCCAGTATCTCTATCAGTTCTTTTTAGAGTAGATCTCTTAGCTAAAGAAGGACAGACAGCCAGGTTCCTTAATGTTAGGGCCATACCTTTAGACCTAGTACGCTTAATCAGGTTAGGGAGGCATATAGACTATACTAATAATATCAGTTACTTCAGAATTGCGCTAGTCCTAGCATTCTAAGCAGGTTATAGTTTGATTAGCAGATTTCCTCTTACTAATGAAGTTACTTGCTGGTTTAATTTGGTTATAAGACGGGCAATGGACTCCAAAATCAGATCCAGGGCTCATATTACCTCTAGAATCAGAATCCATCTTCAGTCATATAGTGCATCGGGATTGATAATAGAAGAAAGGTTGCTTAGCTAAGCAAACGAAGATCGCTAGGCAAATTTGGTAATAGTAAATAAAGAAGTAAATAAAGAAGTAAATAAAGAAGTAAACAAAGAAGTAGTGACAGACGGGCGGATACCTACTTTTTCTAGAGCCGCTAACCAATCCAGCCTTCTTTAGCGACTAGCAATACAAAATTTGGACTAATCAGATTCTGAGAAACTTATTTATCCCTATCTGCACTAAGCCCTCATTATTCAGGAAAACTTAAGAACTGATGTAAAGTCAGCCTTCAGCTGAATTATACTAAATAATATAAAGAATTACTTTATATAATACTATTATAACTAGGCATATAATAGGATACTTACTTAAACTACTATATAAATAGAGGAATTTTATAAAATAAAAAATATATATAGAACTATAAGGGACTTAATAGCATAATGCTTTAAATACCCTAAGGACTAGTTATATATTTCTAAAATAATTACTATAATATAATACTTAGTAGAATAAGGAAACTCACTATTTAAATAAATCCAGAAGTATAATAATACACTACCTAAAGATAAATAAATAAAGAAGTAATAAGTTCCTAAAGAATTATAATATAAACTTATATAGGAAATCTACGAATATTCATTATATAAATACTAAGGAATTAATAAAACCCTAAATAGAGTCAGAATGACCTACTAATTCCCTAAGATAAAGATAGTAATTACTACTATTATTTATAAATATAATCTTTATATAAAAACTAAAGTATAATACTATAAACTATATAGAGAATTATAATCCTTACTAGTTATAAGCTAATTATAGAACTCTATTATAATAGACTTTATTATAAAGTTACTTCTATTAGAAGACTTAATAACTAATACTCTTTATAATAGCATTCTTATTATTATAGATAGACTTATGAAATTTTCTTATTTTATACCTTATTAAGAATCGATAGATATAAAGTAATTCGCTTATATCTTCTTAAGAAATATTATTAGTACTTATAGGCTACTTTTAGAAATTCTTTTTAATAAAGGACCCCTATTTACTTTTAAGTTTTAGTAAGTACTAATAGACTATTTAGAATTAAATTACTAACTTTCTATAGCTTTTTAACTATAGACTAATAAATAGATAAAAAGAATGAATTAAATATTAGAATAATACTTTTAATATTATATTAATTATAAATAAAATAATTAGGTTAAGAAGCTACTAACTATATAATTAAATTATAATATTACTATTTATAAAAGCATAAAGCTTACCTTAGTATATACTAATTTTAAATTCACTCCTAATACTTATAAAGTAAGTCATAATAGATTAATTATCCCTAAAGCCATCCTTATATTAGAAAAATTAAAAAATCTATATAAAGAAATAAAGACTGAATTTGAATTTATTAAAAACTAAATAAAAAATATTATAATAAAAAATGGATAAAGAGACTATCTTTCTAAAAGGAAGATATAGTATACCTTACTATAAAAAATATTAAAATAAAGCAAGAAAATAAAAAACTAGACTATAAATATATTAGACTTTATAAAATTATTAAAAAAATCTTAGAAAATAACTATTAGTTAGACTTACTACTAAAAGTCAGACTTCACTCAGTCTTCTATATCTTACTCCTTAAGACTATAAAAGATATAATTCATACTAAGTATAGTAATGAATATAAGACTAAGGTCAAAGGACTAGAGGAATATAAAGTTAAAGAGATCTATAATATGCAAGTTAGGAATAATAAGACTAAATACTTTATTAAATAGAAAAACTATTCTAAAAGTAGTAATTAATAGGAACCTGCTAAAAACCTTACTTATATATAATGCTTACTAAAGAACTTTTACTAATAATACTAGAATTAAATAAAGGATTATAATTAATAGAGCTCTAGTTAATAATATTAGTATATACTAAAGACTGAATGTTTATAATAGACTTATGCTTTACTTATTCTAATATTTCTAATTCTTCTAATAATTTAAGACTATAATAAGTTATCTTATGACCCTTAGTAACTAAAGATTAATACTAATAATAAGTGTATTCTAAAAGGTCTAAGGCTTTATTAAATTTATCCTAAGCCGTCTAAAGAGCAGCTCGTTTCTTAAGGAATCCTTCTTCTAGCTCTGACTCCTTTACACTAAGGCATTTAGCTTTAGCAATTATATAAGTCACTACGCTCATTTTAGTAAGGAAGTAATACAAAACCCTAGAATAATTTATAGGAGTTTAAGAGAATACTGGTCATATTATAAGGATAACCCCTCTTAGTATAAAAACTATAGTTTTTAAACCCCTTATCTAACATCTTACATACCTATCTATAGGCAATATAATAAGAATATAGCATTACTTTAAAACCGAACTCTTTAATAGCTATAATAAGAACTAATGTATTTATAGTAAAAATAGGAACCTAGAGGCCTTTAGTAAAAGCAGCTTTAATCAGTTTACTTACTATTAACTTAAGGATATTATAGGATTTTAAAAAATGCTTTAAAATTTAACTATTTATCTTATTAATATATTAGGAATATTTAAAGAAGTAAATTAAGGATATACTAATAAATGCATAAAAAACGGTCTTAAAGATAGTTATAAGAGTATAATTAATAGGAAGGAAGATATCGTATTATAGCCTAGGTTAAGACTAGGCAGTCATAACTAGTAAAACCCTAATATATCCACTTTTTTATATAATACTAGACCCTAAACTCACTTTATATAAATAAGCTATAGTACTTAACTCACTTATTTAGGATAAGCCATAGGACTAGGCTTACTAACGACTAGTAAGCCATAAGGCTAGACTTACTCTTACTTAGTAAGCCTAATAGAATATTACTAGTATATAAGCACACTCATTTAGCACTTTTATAGAGATAGCTTTACTAGCTATTAACACACTTAGTTATATTAAATCTACTATTCTACTATTACTAGACCATGACCTACATTACTTACTACAACGTCCCTGATCCACTCGATTATAAACACTACACGCCTTGGACCTACTCTAGAGCCCTAGTGTAAGCCCGACCGTCACACAATATTACTCTGTGAACCGTTCGCCCATAGCAAACGTGGATGCCCCGTTTTCGACCAAGAGACCCATCAAGACCATCGTTCGACTGCCCAAGGGAGGTGAGAAGACCCGGTGTCTGGGATTGTGCAGCGCTCGTCTGGGGGCAAGGATGCCTTCTTCCTCTGGAGCGTCTTGTTAGCCATGTTAGGGCAGCCTGAAATGACGAGGCCGTGGCGTACCGCAACGAAGTCGCTGCTCGCGGCGACGTCTCCAGCACTTCCAAAGGGTGTAGATCGCCGGAGGAAGTCCCACTACGAGTGCGACGGCAGCGATGATTGCCTCGATCGTCATTTGCATCTTGTTGGACAATCTTGGATTCCGGCGGAGTTGTCAGGCCAAGAGAACGTCGAGCAGTCGATTGATAGTGGTATGCCGCCTTTGCGGAGGTGTGTTGGGTTGTCTTGACTATTGTAGCTATATCCCCATATGAAGAGTGAAATCGTTAGAAGGAGCTCGTAGTCGGCTTTGAGAACTTGTGCGTGGAGGAATGGCATGGAGGGTTTTAGAGTGGCTGTTAAGGGATGTAGACTACTATGTACACTGCGGTTGGCGTGTCTGACACTCCCCCAGGGTCCGATTCAAGGGTCTTGTGGGGACAGCATTGGGATTCTGGCATGACGAATCGGATTTCTCAGTCTGCCCTTGACAAGTAGCGGTATTTTCTAGGGTGAGGCAGTGTCCTTCTCCGCCGCTTGAGCCGTGAAGAATAGCTGGGATACTGGAATCGGCCACTGAGAGCTAGCTCCCGTAGTGTCGATGGGGCGGGCTTGTTTGGTGTCTGGGTTGGTTCGGTGATTCTGCACTTGGCGGTGCAAGAAGCCTGCCCCTGCCGCTGCGTGTCTGTGCTGAGGACCCACCGGGATTGTGGACTAAGCGAATCATCGACAACTCCCAGCTCCATGCGGTGGGATTCTGGGCGTGACCAATCAGGACGGAGGCTTACATGTCTGCAGACTACTGGGGCTGAGACCTTTTAAGTAGCGGCGGAATTCCTTCATTTGCTGCGACTTCCTATCTGTCAATCCTCACCATTCTGACCCATTGCCCTTGCCACAAGCAGTCTTTCTCTCCCCTCTGCGTTTGCCCAGCAAATCTTGTCTGGCTTCTAAAGTGCGACTGAGACGGTTGATACCTTACATGTACAGCACATATATGCTGTGCTTGCGTACTGCTATCTAGCTAGCAGGAACACTTGGACATCCTCAGCGACAAGCACCACCCTCGCCTCCATACGGCTTTCATTTACCACCTCTCCACCCTGCAACATCGGGGTTATCATGACGATGTCTCTTACATCTGAGGAGTGGGAGCGATGGAGGAACGCTATCCATACCCTCTATATCCTTGAGGATCTTCCGTTGTGCGGGCCCTCGGGGGTAATCGAGAAGATGAAACTTCGCTACGGCTTCCGTGCAAGGCAAGCTCCTATAGTTCCCCGGCAGAAAGCTTTCCAACTAACAGTATCTTAGCAAACGCCAGTACGAATATCGATTTCGGCAATGGGGTTTTGAGAAGAATATGCCTGGGGGGAACTACCCGATCATCACGTTAAAACTCGGTAAACGAAAACTGGAAGGAAAGGAAACCAACGTGTTCTGGAGGGAAGAGCTAGTACCTGCCGCAAAGATCCGGAAAGAGTCATCCCGTCATGGCTACATGACAACCTTAGAGAAGTTGCACATGGCGAGAGGTAATTATTGCTGAAGAAGGACGTTCCCAGTTGTCACTCCAGCTTAACAACTCTGCAGAACCTGATGCAGCAACATCGCCCGCGACACCAGCTGGCGTCCAAATCTGCACCCCTCCTCCCTATCCTGTGTTCCGGAGAGTGTTCCAGGAGCTACCTATTCTCCAATTTCTACGGTCCACGATGATCTTTTTGGGTAAGATGGTAATTTGGATATCGCTTGAGGGATCCACCTGCTGATTCCACCAATTTTGAAGGACCCCTCCCGCCGTTCACGGCAAGTGTTTCCACAATGGGTTCCATCCTGTGCGAAAACCACGAGAGCTCGACGTCTGATCGCATCCTTGTTACGGCTAGGTCACTCCTACCAATCTCGGCATTTGAAAAGGAGGTGCCTGGCTCAAGCATTACCCTCGACAATATCTACCACAGCACATCCACTCAGATACTCAAGGTGATGGCCTACGCGATCTCTAACAACTTCCCAGGCCATGGCAACCGGAAGGAAATCTACAGATGGCTTATGAGTCTGGGTACATTTAGCCCAGACATTATCCGACTGCTCCAAGATTCATCAAACCAAGCACTTCTCCAAGGTCTACTTCGGCTAGCCGTTGAAGAAGGGGACGTTCTTTTGGCGAGTACTCTTCTCGATGCAGGAGCAGATCCGAACGCGAACAACTGCGTGCATGAAGGATGTCCAATTCCTCTCCGGCCTTTACAATACTCGTGTCTCAATGGCAACTTGAAATTGGTCAAAGAACTGCTGCGAGCTAAAGCGCAAATTGACTATCCGGAATTTGGATGGTCTTGTAGTCCGTTACTTTTCGCTATCTTCGGTTGTTTTGGGGAGTTTTGGAGTCGTCCTCTTGCCGAGGAGGCCACCATTGAAGCTGTTGGGACCGGCGCCAGAGACGTTTCGGACAGCAACGACGGCGACGACGACGACGACGATAATACCACAAAATTCAGTACTGAACAGAAAGGATGTCAAGTGGAAGCATTACTGACCCTGATTCATGAACTTCTGAACGCCGGTGCGGACGTTAACGCAATTGCGGCAGAACTCGACAACACGGAATATTCCTTGAAAGAATGGCACAAGACAGCAGACCCCCGGTCCAGCTGGTATCCTTTAATACGTGAGAAGCACTCAGCCCTGACCTTGGGATCATCATTCCGATGTCCGGAGCTGGTCGACTTCCTCATTAGCAACGGCGCTGAGATTAGCTTCCATATCGACGGTGCTCGGTCAGCACTTCGAGAATGCCTCTACGTCTCATCAGAGCGTTTCCTTTCGGTGGTCTATGGGGATGGCACGCGCGAAACACTAGCGGATCGCTTGGGATGGAGTAGAGATCCAAGGGAAGTCTCGAGGGTACTTGAAACCGCGAAGAGGCTCATCATGGCTGGAGTGGACGTCAATGATCACAAGCCTTGCCATCCTTACGAGGGCTATTGCGAGGAGCATCCGGACCTTGAGTGTTACTCGGCATTTGATCTTGGTGTCCTCGCCCAAGACAGGGACCTGATGGACGCCCTGTGGTCCGCAGGTGCGAAACCAACGCGTTACTCATTCGACACCGCCATCGAAGCACGGGACTATGACACATTCTGTCAACTTTTGGAATCAGAAGCCGACTTTCCAGAATGGGCTGTCACTCCCGACGAATGGCCAACGACAGACGATGAGCTTTGGTATATGGAATCCCGAAGGGCAACGGAGACACAGAAGAGGAGGGCTATGATCTTGGCTGCAATACGGCTAGGAGCGTGCGCCAGCCTCAAAAGCCTTACCAGATCATACGATTGCTCAAACACCGTCGGAAACTGCAGCGCCCTACGAGAGGCGATTGAAAAGTGCAGCGCCGGAGGCTGTCAGGATACGCTTGTCTGCTTGCTTCAAAGCAACATCTGGCCTCAAGATTCTCTTGCATCGGTCCTTGGTTCTTCGATAGAAGTTGCAATTCGTCAGGGCCACCTGGAGACGGTAGATGTGCTTCTAATAGCTGGCGCTGATGTGAATGCGGGGGACACGGAGGACACACCACTAAAGCTTGCCATCGAAGGCGAACACAGAGAACTCGTCCAAAAACTACTGGACCGCGGAGCAAAAGTCGAAACTCCGAAGAGAGGAAATCTCCTTGTCAAAGCAATCCATTGCGGAGATCACGATATTATCCAGCTCCTCATGGCACATGCCTCTCGAGACAGCTTGGGGCGCCTCAACTTTTTCGACGAGTGGTGCTCTCCCCTTGCTGCTGCTATTTTCAAAGAACAGTGGGCGATTGTCGACCAATTACTGCAACTCGGAGCATCGGTAAACCCCAGCAGCCAGCACGACAGACGACTGCCATACGAAACGCCTCTCTGGGCTTCTGTACAACGGAAAATGATTTCGATTGCTGAGTGGCTTATCGAAAAAGGAGCTGAAACAAACGATGAGCTTGCTCTAAAGGCAGCTGCGGATGATGAAGATTCAGTCTTGCTCAGGCTGCTCGTGGAGAAACTATCAACCGAGGAGCGAAGAGGCAGAAGAAATGCCTTGCACGTGGCTCTCCAAACGGCTGTGGATAGAGGCCACTTGAATAATTTCCGTCTGATCTTACAGAGTAACATTGTTGACGTACGTGCATTCTCAAACAGCTTACATCACGCTCTTAAGTCATCTGTAGCTCACCGTCAGGAGTTCTTGCGATCACTCCTTGACGCTGGCGCAAACCCCGACACCATTACCGAAGACTATTACCGCGGTCCATACACAACGCTTCTAGAAGCAATCCATCAGCGAGATCCTGAGTGTGTGAGGATCATCCTCGAGACGCGGGCAAGGACGAATGAAGAACTGCCGCCAGAAACAGCTTACTCGCCATTGCAACTGGCAGCTTTTGAAGGGAACCCGGAAACCGTCCGAATTCTCCTGAGCCATGGCCAGGATCCGGATATCGTCTCGTCTTGCATAAAGACTTACCAGTGGTATTCCGGGAACCTACGCACAAATCACCCCATTGGAACTAGTGTGCAGAACGCGACAATGGAGAAGAACTGTGAAATTCTCAAGGCGCTCCTGCAACATGGAGCAAACCCAAACGCAACAACAAGGCACTGTCCGCACGGTCCCTTGCAGATTGCGTGTCGGGATGGCTCCTTGGAGCTTGTGGAAGTCCTCCTCGAGTACGGCGCAAATGTTAATTTGCCGCCAGCAAAGAATTTTGGCGCTACGGCACTTCAATTTGCTGCAATTGGTAGCTATGTCGGTATAGCGCATCTCCTGCTGGAAAAGGGAGCCGACGTCGATGCGGAACCGGCGGAAAATGAAGGACGCACGGCATTAGAAGGTGCCGCAGAGCATGGAAGGATTGATATGGTGCAGCTACTAAAGAATGCCGGCGCAGATATTTCGGAGTCTGGGCGAGGTCAGTACGAGCGTGCTTTGCGAAGGGGATCGAATAATGGCCATTTTGCTACTGCAGAATTACTTAGGTCTTTCTTGTCGTAGAGTAAGGCGGATAACTTATATTACTTATTATAATATTTTAATTTATTAAATTATAAATAGTTGTCTTCTCGTAGCCTGTATAAAACTTTTCAGATGGGGAGTCTGTTGCGGGAAACAGGCAAACTGGTCATGTGTTGTGTCTACCTAGTTAGCCCCATTTGCGGAGAGCTCATCCTCGTACAGTTGAGCCCACAGGCTCCTTGAGACCATGAATTCCTACGGTCGGTAGAGAGCGGATCCTGATAGGCGGGACGTCGATACCTTGCCAAGCTGAAGCACAGCGTCAGAGTTCGCTATCGTACCTATTCTATTCCATCTCCCTGGCTATCAAGAGCTGCACCAAGTCTGAAGACCGGTCAAGCCTAACCTTGATCTCTCGTGCTCTCCGCTCCATTCCTTGACTCGTGTTCAGTTCAGACACCACCTTGTCCCCATCCACGTCCGACGCAGGCATACCGCTCCAACCAGCACCGCCTGGACCATGGAATATGAGAGCCAGGACGTTTCCCTTCCATATGGGCGTCCCGTCGTCGGCCGTTAACAGGGCAACGGCAATCAGCAACGCCACGACGCAGCCGGCTGCGACGGAAGGAAGTACGATCCAGATCCAGTGGACGTTGAGGCACGTCGCATAGTGGAATACCACCCCCTCGGTCGGTGCGCTGTGGTTCACGTTTCCCGTTTGACGCAGCATTGTCGTCATGTGCGTGGCTACACGGGAGAGCTTGGCGGAGATGTTGTCGAAGTCGACCTTGGAGTTGTTGTAGAGTAAAATCGGTCCACCCTCACCGAACAGGGATGACAATGGCTGAACGTTTCGCAGCACCTTGGGGCCAACAGTGAAGCAGTCGTTCTGGATGCAGCCAGTTGAGACGTCTCCGCTGAGGGCGCCTGCGACGTAGAACCAATTCGTCTGGATTCCGGGGCTCATCATGTAGAGGCACCGGTGGCTCAATAGTGATTGAGGGAATGGTGAATCGGGGCCGATATCGTTGTACTTGTCGCCGTTAAGCTGGAACAAATCGTAGTCGACAACGTATGCGGCCCACCGGGGCGATGCCGAGGAAATATTGTAGCCAATGTTGCGAAGTTCCCGAAGCTCCACATCGTTGATGCAATGGAGATCGAGAAGACCGAGGGTGGCCGCGGAGGCTCCTGTTAGTGTCTCCGGTGGCGGGGGCACCAGTTCCTTCGTCGATGATGGGCTTTCCTCGATGACGTTCTCCACCAGAACACCGGCTTCAACAGATGCATTGTATGTGCGAGTGCAGAACCGCAGTTTGCAGTATGCTGATCCGTAGCCACTGCAACCCCATGTATTGTTGGTTGACGGGTCCCCACAGCCTTGCAAAGGCTCCATGGTCAAAGGGTTGACCTTTGCTTGTGAGTACGTCGTCTCCCCCCAGACAATCTCGATCCCAAACATGACGTATCTTGGCCATTGAGGATAGAGCGTGGTGTCCACGTGGAAGAGTAGGGATTCGTTCCGCATCGGAGTCCAGCTAACATTCGTCGACTCGACGCCATTATAGGAGACTGAGGTGATGCGATCGGCCCAAACCACGCTCTGTTGGTACGTTGCATTGGCGCAGTCAACGACAGAGCCATTCTCCTCTCTGCAAGTCTTGGTAATAGTTATGTTGCTGGAGGTGTCTTCGCATGTCGAGCAGATGCCAGCGCTCGTGTAGGGAGTCGAGAAGGTGCAGTTTCCTGTCGTACACCCAGTACTGGCGAGAGGATTAGGACTGCCAACAAGGCCCGACAAGATGGCCTGTGCAATTTCCGGATCTCCACTTTGAGCGGAGGACACACCACTCCTTTGAGCGATGTAGTTCGTCCGTGGTATGTTTGGAGCAACCCGGAGGTTTTCCAGCGGGGCGCTGCAGTCGGCATACGAGGTAAGCTGCTGTATGAACGGCTCAAATGCGACAGAGACGATGACGACGACTGCGCCAAGGGTGATCAACGGCTGTCGGATATGATTCGACCAGAGCCAGCGGAACGCTCCAGGGATATCTCCATGAGATAGGTCTGCAAGCCGAGAAAGGTCGATAAGAGGCCGTTCAGACGAGAACCATGACCACTGGAGCTGGGCGACGCAAGATCCGATGACGTAGATCGTGGCTGCCTTCATCACTCCCCCGTAGATGGCCAGCAATGTGTTCACAGACACTCCAAGGGGCCATTGGGGAAGTGGCTTGCCCTGGGAAGGGTATATTGTAGCCACGATGGCTGCGAGTGCAGCTAGGAAGGCCAAGCATGCCAAGAGCTCCAGTTTCCACCCCGAGAATGAGGCCTGGCGCTTTCCTTGCTGAGGCTGCATCTTTTTGGTCAGACGAGATTTACTGGTAACGGCGCCGACATGTTGGCGAGGGCTTTCAGTCTCTGTAAAAGCCGGAGCATACGATCCAGGGAGTCCCACCGGGTGGTAAAGTGGGCCGGCATCGTTGCGGCGGTTCGAGTCTTTGGCGCTCATACGGGGGCAGATGGGGGCGTCGGGTGAGAAATGTCAAGTCGGATGAGAGATGTCGGCCAGGTAAGAGATGTCGGCCGGGTGAGAGATGTCGGTCGGTTGAGAGATGTCGGAATACGTCTGTATACCACTCAGAATGCATGAAGTCACAGCGAGATGGGCGTCTCCTTTATGGTCGCCTGTTGAGAGTGCGGCTGCTTCAGCCGCTGATAGTGTTTCAGCCCACCATAATGAGTCTCCTAAATAGTGACAGCCTTCTCTGCCAGTTCCGCTTCGGCGGCTATCTGATAGTAGCAGTTCGTGCATGGGGCCCCATAGGCGCGCCTCCACTCATGCACGCATAGGCATGCGGATGATGTCAGCTCTCAATTTGGCCCCAACACCGCCACTGCAGTTCTCAGGGGCTGCTACTATTACTGCTACTGCTAACTACAACTGTAGTTCCCAGGGGTATGAGCCTGTGCAGAAGTTACACAATACACACACATTATAAGGTCATCATCGTTGTCACCTATGCTATCCAACACATCGAGCCCAACAGATCATGCCGCGTGTCCCTCCATCCATGTTCTGGATCACGTCCCATAAAACCGGACTAAATCCATCAACCTTTGAAGGGATGTGTGGGCTGCCAACGAAGCCGTTGCTGCATCTGGTCAAGCCAAGCTCGGCGCGGTAAAGCGTGCACGTCCCTGAAACTTGGCGCGATAAGATGCTTCTGTAGCTCGCTCCAGAATTCACGCCGTGACCATAGCCGAACGTGAGAAAGGTCAAGTGTGCGCCGTTCATTCATTAAGAATGATTGGGATTAGGAAAGGCGCTATGCGTCAGAAGTCTAGGCCACACGTGGCGGGTGCGCGAACCTCCCCGGATGAATCGACTAAGATCAAGATAAGCCTAGGCGACGTGAGCAAGGCAACACAAAACTGGCATGGATGTTTTAGGCCATTGACAAAAACGTCTCTTCCTCGGTCACAGGGCCAGGGACGTCCAGTTCAAGTATCGGCGTAGTCCATCCGAAATGGCGTTCTAGAAGCTGTGTCCGACTTGACGCTGCATTGCGATCGACACCATCTTCATGTACCGCGTCGAGGAGGAAGGACAGGCAAAGCATCACCAAGTGTCGCAGCCCCTCAAAAGCCGGTAATGAGGCTGACAGTTTGTTGATGGATTCGGGCATGCTCTGCGACTAGATGGATGGATACCCCTGCGTCTAATTGGCGAGTTTTCGAAGCGCTGCGCCAGGGGGCTGGTAAGCGTCTTGGCACTCTAAAATATGCCTATTTGTTTACTGGGATCGACTGCGCCACTTAACAACCTCATGTTTCGAACCAACAGGGTCTTGCGCAGAAGTGATGATGCGAGGTTAGATGGGGCTGGGTCGCTTTTCACGCAGCCATCCCTGATACCGCTGGGGCGAAGTACTTGCCGCAGCTCGAAAGGCTAAGTAGATTAGTTAATTGAGGATCTGTATGGGCTGTGGAGAGACCGAGAGAGGCACCGAGACAGAGCATTCGATGAAGAGGGAACTGTTCCGAGCACAACATCCATGTCCGTCATCTACATCCCAGGAGCCCCGTCTCTCCTGGATCATGGGATGGGATCATCGTTTCCCCATTATGGGTCGCAAATTAGGGTTCATCGATCGTCGATCGCGGGCCATTTGCCGCTGGCTGTTCATCTGTTATGACGCCCTCAATCATCTCTAAATGTAGACAGCAACCAACTAACGCGTGGATAGTTGCTACATCTTGCAATGCGCGGCTTCCATCACCTCCTCGAACTAAATTAGATACATCGAACTGTCCTCTCCCCCTCCATATCTCTGCTGACCCCTCCACATCTCACGGCTCCCAAGCCTCAGCGCACAACGACCAACAACAGATGCACTTTTCCGGGCCTTTAATTAGAAATTGGGTTGACTGTTGGTTCCGCGTACATCTCAAGAATAACCATGACAGGCTGCTGCGTCCTTAGAGGCTCAGTGCCGCAACCAGGCGAAACAAATATGTACATTGTCAGCAATCCTTCTAAGATAAGCCCTTGCAGCAACATGCGACTTGTATCGTATTTCGTATTCTAGTCCGTGGTTCTGTACTCTTTCAGCCTTACCTAGCCACAGTTGCCGAAATAAAGTGATTGGGGGCGTACCCCGTAGACTACGGGTCCTCGGTGCAGCATTTTACTCCTGCGTCTCCCCCTTACACGCCCAATCATCACGCCCACCTTCTTCACCATTCCTGTCTTTCTTTTCGTCTGGAGATCAAAGACTTCATGCTCTTAGAGATCTGAATTGCGAGCTTTGGAAACCCATCTCGATACCCCGAAGTCACTACGAGTTGCGAAAAGCAGCTGTGCAATGACGAGCTCAAGGCAACCCTATGCCGACCTACCAGAGGTCTACATCGACCACGATTTGAATCTACCTCAATATGTACCACCATTTGAGGGTGGCTATCAGCACATTGCTGCCGTCGACGACCTTCCAGAGCCTCTATATACGCCGAAACCCGACGACGATTACCGAGCGAGCCATGCTGTCGGAGATACTCCGTTTGACAGTAAATCTGGACGCAGGATATGCGGTCTAAAGCGGACGCTATTCTTCATCCTAGCTGTTGCAGCAATCCTCGTCATCGGCGCTATCATCGGCGGTGCTGTCGGGGGCACCCTTGCTAAACAATCCTCCACTAATGTCCCTTCATCATCTGCTACTAGGACTGCGAGTCCACCGTCGAGTACCTCAGGCTCAAGCTCGATTCTTCCCGAATCCGGCATTTCAAGTGTCAACTGGACCGACTCGAACAACTTTAGCCACTACTACGTCTTTCACCAAAACCGATCCAAAGACCTTATTGCTTCCTCCTGGGACTCGCAAAATAAGACGTGGACGACACGAAGTGTGTCAGAAGATGTGCGACAATCAAGCAACGAAGGATTCGACATTATCGAGGGAACGCCAATCACTGCAGTCGCCTGGTCTTCAGTGAGTGACTGGAACATTCGAGTCTTTGTCCTAACGACTGGAAACAATGTGAATGAGCTGTATTTACCACATCCCGACAAAGACACCCCATGGGCACGATATAGACTTGGTAATGGGAAATTCTTAACGACAGGAGAAGGATCAAACATTGCTGCGTGGCGTCCCAACAATCCAGGCGATGACGTTCCGATCATCCTGGCGTACCAGAATGAGAAACGGGATCTCGCCCATGCGCTGAGCAAAAATCCGCTGGGCGACGACTGGGCCGAGGTATCTATGGGAAGCATCTCGGTGGCAAAGACCAGTGGTCTCGCGATCACCAGCTTCGGAGACAGCGGCAATCTCTCGGATATCAAGTGGAGGCTGTATGTTGAATCCAACGACAAGTTGAGGGAAGTCTTCTTGGTGCCAAGTGCAAAAAGTCCGCATGTCAACAGTACTTCACCAACACAGCTGCCCCTGTGGCCTTCATAGCCTTGCTAATGATTGATTGTAGGCTTATCTCTTGGTGACACACCTTCATCTTCCAACACCAACTTTGCGGCCGTGTGCTTCGATCTAGTAGATGTGATTGTAGCCGACATTCACAACGACGGCGGGGTGGTAGCAAGGTGGTGGGACGCATCAGAAGGAGTATGGTCTACCGACGCAAGACCTACTGCCTCGAATACAACGGGGAGTGTTGAAATGTCCGAGGAATTCACAGGTATTGCAGGGCATGCGGAACGCAGAATGTACAGTATCGTAAACGGGGAAATTCACGAGTGGTCATTCGAGTCTGAGACGCCAATGGAATGGAAATACGAAGGACAGGTCAACACGACACTTGGCGGAAGTTGAAGCTAGGGGAGACTGGGTTAATAAGCGATTCTTTTTGATAGAACGAAGAAATAATGATTGCCACAACTTCCTGTTTGGGAAGAATTGTTTCCTCTTTTCAGCTTTAGAATCGAGTGCTTCTTCCATGTCTGCCGATTTTCCATTCTTTTACTGCCAACGACCTCTCGTGAGGATGGTCACGACATCTTCAGCTCTGCAACCCCGCGTATGAGTGGAAACGAAACGTACGCTAAGTGTCGGGGATCCTAAAGAAGGCTCGGGGGATCATAATCTCCCAGGTTTCAACCCGTCCTTCGTCAAGGTGCTGAATCTGTTCGCGAACTTGTCGGCTCCCCTTGCCCATTTGCAAACGCACCCGCTCAACCAGTTTCGGTTAGAACTACAAGTTGCCTGTGCTACGTCGCTCATTCTCTTGACCGGCGCCCGCGGTGTTCGTCAAGACGCGATATTGTCTCCTGCATAGCGATGTGGCTGTGCAATTGACGCCCAAAACCCCGCCCCTACTGAATTGGTGCCCAACGTCTGTATTCTCGTTTTCAATCCACGAACCCCTAGATTCGGCCATTTTCATAGTGTGATACATTAAGTCTTCATTTCTCTTTGAGCAACTGAGGATATTGGGTTCTGATTGGTCCTTCCACCCGAAACACACAACCGAGGATTTGGGACTGCCCGACTCGTCGGAAAAATTCACGCTTCGGCCTCCTGCCACACTGTCGACTCTTGAAAAATACACGGCTGAATCTGTGTCCTTCAAGTACTATTAACTTTGTAATCATTGTTTGTTTCATGCTAAGGTGCTTTAAGTATCCGTCGGTGGCCAGTCGTGCTCGAAGCTGATCTTCTACTGCCTCAAGTTCGATCGACGAATACCCAAACCAACACATAGGCAATGCCAACGTCGTCTCCAATGGTAAAGAAATTGAGCCATGAAGACTATACAGTGGGGTGGATCTGCCCCTTGGAGGTAGAACAGATCGCTGCAATGGAAATGCTGGACGACGAACATGAGCGTCTGCCGCAGCCTTCCACAGACCACAACGTATACAATCTGGGAAGCATCGCCGGTCATAATGTAGTCGTTGCGGGACTACACCAACCAGGCAATAACCCTGCGGCTACCGTGGTCACCCAGATGAGGATGACGTTCCCGAATCTCAGGTTCGGCCTGTTGGTTGGCATCGGAGGTGGCGTGCCAGTGAAGACCGATAACGGGATGGTCCGGCTCGGCGACGTGGTGGTTAGCAAGCCTGCAGGTGGGCATTCCGGTGCAGTACAGTACGATCACGGAAAAGCCAAAGTCGGACAGTTCGAGCGAACAGGTGCTCTCGCACCTCCTCCGGCTGTGCTTCTCAACGCTGCACAGGATCTGGCGGTGAAGCGGGCCAGGTCTCGCAAGGACCCCTTAGAAGACAACATCAAGAGAATTGATACCAGCATTCGAGGGCTGAGAAGGTACAAGTATCCAGGTACAGCAGAGGACCACCTGTACAAAGCAGAGTACGTACACAAAGAGCCGGGAAAGCCGTGCGATGAATGCGGATGCGATCTTTCACAACGAATCCGGCAGCCGACTGATGAGGAGGAGGACGAACCGTATATCGTAGTCCATAGAGGCACGATCGCATCCGGAGAGCTGGTGGTCAAGGACGCCGCCTTGAGGGACCGGCTCGCAGAGCAGTATGGTCTTCTATGCTTTGAGATGGAGGCAGCTGGCGCTCTGGCCGACTTCCCTTGCATTGTCATCCGTGGTATCTCGGACTACTGTGATTCGCACAAGAACGACCAGTGGCACGGATATGCAGCAGCGGTAGCCGCAGCATATGCTAGGCATCTTTTCTTCCACATGCCGGTCGATGAAGTGAAGCGGTGTGTGTTGGCATCTGATAGTTAACTAGGGTGCGCGCTGACTCTACATAGCTATATACCTGAAACCGCAGAGAAAGACATCCATGATGTGAAACTTCGACAAGATGATCAAGATCGTAAGAACATTCTAGACTGGATCACGCCATTCAACTATGGTTCTCAGCAGAGCGACTACTTTGGAAAACGACAAGCTGGAACCGGTCAATGGCTCCTGGATTCAGCAGAGTACCAAGCATGGCTGGAGACGAAAGAACAGACACTGTTCTGTCCAGGCATCCCCGGAGCAGGAAAGACGATTCTCACCTCAATACTGATCAAGAACCTCCACGAACGATATTACGACAATGTCAGTGTTGGAGTTGCTTGTCTCTATTGCAACTTCGGTCGGCAGGATGAACAAAAGCTCGGCCATTTGCTAGCGAGTTTACTGAGACAACTCGCTGGGCATTACCCTGCACTGCCTGCGAGCGTAAAAGGTCTTTACGATCACCACAAGTCCACTTACACACGGCCATCAATTGAAGAATTATTGAACACCCTCCACGCCGTGGCGGCGACGTATTCGAGGGTCTTCATTGCCGTCGATGCTCTCGACGAATGTCAAACATCTGATGGCTGTCGGGCGAGATTTTTGTCGGAGCTTTTCAACATCCAGAAACGACACGGGGCAAATATCGTAGCAACTTCAAGGCACATCCAGGACATTGAAAAGGCATTCGAAGGTAGTATATCCTTGGAGATTCGTGCTAGGGATGATGACGTGCAATTGTACCTCACTGGTCAGATGTATAAACTCCCGCACTTCGTTCGCAGCAGTCCGGATTTGCAAAACAAGATCAAGACTACAATTGCCAAGGCCGCCAATGGAATGTATGTTTAACAGTCAATGCCTGTTTTGCTCATCTAACTTCCACGTCAGGTTCCTCCTCGCGCCGCTGCACATAGATGCACTAGCTCAGGAGCCCACAGTCGGACATATCGAATTGGCATTACAGAACATGCCTCGAGGTCTTAACGACACTTACGAACAGGCAATGATGAGAATTGAAGGTCAAGGTAAGGGACTACGAGGTTTCGCAAAAAAGGTTCTGTCTTTCATATTCCACGCAAAGAGAGTGCTCTCAACGACCGAGCTCCAGCATGCAGTCGCGATTAGACCAGGGAAACCGGAACTGGATGAGAACTTCATCCCTAGTCTCGAGACTATAAGCTCAGTCTGTGCAGGGTTGATCACGATAGATACTCAGAGCGACGTCGTCCGATTGGTACATCAAACCACACAGGAGTACTTTAAAGAGACCAATCAACAGTGGTTTTCCGATGCAGAGGCGGATATCACTACAGCCTGCGTCACATGCCTCTCATTCAGTGTCTATGAGAGCGGTTATTGTCAGACTGACGAGGAATTTGAGGAGCGGCTGCGGTCAAATCCGCTCTACGACTATGCTGCTCACAACTGGGGCCATCATGCTCGCGAAGCCATGACATCAAGCCAGTTGGTTATTACCTTTTTAGAATGTAGAGCTAAGGTCGAGGCCTCAACTCAAGCAATGATGGCCGTTAAGCTGTATTCATTTCTTTCAAACTACAGTCAGGAATTTCCCAGACGTTTAACAGGACTGCACTTAGCGGCGTACTTCGGAATCGACAACGCTGTACGGCATCTCCTCAGTAGCAACAGTTTGGATTTCAAAGACAGCAATAGCCGGACGCCGCTGTTGTATGCCGCCACGAACGGGCACGAGACCGTCGTGCGGCAACTGCTCGAGAAGGGCGCCGACATCGAGGCGAAGGATAAGGACAGCCGTACGCCGCTATCATATGCCGCCGAGAGTGGGCATAAGGCTGTCGTCGTGTGGCGGCTGCTCGAGAAGGGCGCCGACGTCGAGGCGAAGGATAGCGACGGCCGTACGCCGCTGTTTTATGCCGCCGCGAAAGGGCACGAAACTGCCGTGCGGCAGCTGCTCGAGAAGGGCGCCGAAGTCGAGGCGAAGAATAGCGACGGCCGTACGCCGCTATCATATGCCGCCGAGAATGGGCATGAGGCCGTCGTCGAGCTACTGCTGGCGATAGGGAAGGCGGAGGCCAACGCAAAGGATAGCGAGGGCCGGACGCCGCTCTTGTGGGCCGCTAGGAATGTCCATGAAGCCATTGTCAAGCTCCTTCTCGCTACGGGCAAGATCGATGTCGATGCAAAGGATTATTGGCACGATCGGACGCCGCTGTCATACGCCGCTGAGAATGGGCACGAGGCTGTCGTGCAGCTGCTGTTCGAGAAGGGCGCCGACGTCGACGCGGACGATGATGGGAAGACGCCGCTATTGTATGCTGCTCATGAAGGGCACAGGGCTGTCGTGGAGTTGCTGCTCGAGAAGGGCGCTGATATCGAAGCGAAGAGTTATTCTGGCTGGACGCCTCTACCGATGGACCTAGACAACTTGTCCATTAAGGAGAAGGGTAACGTTGGCCGGACGGCACTATCGTATGCTGCTGGAAAAGGGCACGAGTCCGTTGTGCAGTTACTGCTCAAGAATGGTGCCCGCGTTGCGACGAAGAGTTTGGGTCGAAGGACACCGCTGTCGTGGGCCGCTGAACATGGGCATGTGACTACAGTAAAGCGGCTTCTCGATACAGGCGAGGTCAACGTCGATGAGAACGAGGATTATGGCCTGACACCGCTATCGTGGGCTGCCACATTTGGGCACGAGGCTACTGTACGGCTGCTGCTCGAGAAGGGCGCTGATATCGAGGTGAAGGGTTATAGCCAGGGTTACTGGTGGAATGGTCAAGGGATAATGGTGCCCGGCTGGACGCCGCTATGGTATGCCGCTGCGAATGGACATGGGGCTATCGTGCAGCTACTACTATATAAGGGCGCTGACATCAAGGCGATGGATAACGACGGTCGGACGCCGCTCTCGTGGGCAGCCGAGAATGGGCATGAGGCCATCGTCAAGCTGCTTTATGCTACGGGCAAGGTTGATGTCGATGTGAAGGATAATAATGGTCAGACGCCGCTGTCGTTGGCCGCCGAGAATGGGCATGAGGCTATTGTCAAGCTACTTCTCGCTACAGGCCAGGCCAATATTAACGCGAAGGATAAGTACAGCCAGACGCCACTCTTGTGGGCCGCCGGGAATGGCCATGAAGCCATCGTCAAGCTCCTTCTCGCTACGGGCAAGGTCGATGTCAATGCGAAGGATAATATTGGTCGGACGCCATTGTCCAACGCGGCCATGTATGGACACGAAACTGTCGCAACGTCGCTGCTTAATCACGACTCAGTTGATCCTGACCAGGAAGATCACTATGGTTCGTCGCCACTATCGATAGCGATACGAAATTCTCGTACCGAGATTGTCAAAGTACTCCTGGCTACTGGACGAGCTGTCTTTAACTCTCAGGACCGCTTCGGACGAACTCCGTGGGGGTGGGGTAGAAAATGCGGTAATACTGATGTAAAGCAAGCGTTGCTTGACTACGCAGAGAAGAGTGGCATATCAGTATGCGATGATGACAAGTCCATCGAAATGGGCCTGAGACCGAATTATGGGAGATTCGGATTCAGATGGTGCGAAATTTGCACTCTGGACATTTCCAAGGATGAGACTTTCTATAGATGTGGAATTTGTAACGGTGAGAACTTTGATATTTGTTTGGAGTGTTATAACATCGGAGGCCGTTGTCTGATAGAGCATCACGAGTTGGCTCGAGTTAAGACAAAGAATGAGAGTCGGGCCTCTGCCGTTGCTAGGTAGATAGCATAGCAAACCCTATTTGCTTGTCTTTCTAGAAGCGAACAATCCCTGATTAAAGGTCGTCGCTACAGGCTGATCTTTAGGAACTGGCGGATGGACTCTACTGCTGGGGCTGTTTGACAGGCAGGGCAAGCATGCTGAGGCCGAGACCATCAATCAACAAGTGTGGAAATCATTGAAAAGAGGCTAGGCATCTGGCTACGCTTTCGAGCATCTAAAGGGGTGATTTGGAAGGTTCTCGAATGTGCCCCTTAAACTAGCCCACACCTCTGGGGGGACGATGTCTCTTGTAGCGCGAGGGTCACGGGTCAGGCTGACGTGCGCGAACAACCGAAACATCTGGTTCTCCATTTCTTCCTCTAGGAAGGTATTTTAGAGGTGGAACTTGGCAATCTGGTTTAGATAGGCATCCTGGAACATAAAGTACCTGGGGTTGTGCCGCATCATCTGGTCACAAACCATATCCGGTGCGATCCCTAAGGAGTAGTGATCAGCTAAGTAGCCAGCTCGCACTGGGCAAGATCACAACGTACCATTCGCAGCATTGGCAGCGCCTCTCCGCCTAAACTTGGGCGTCCATCGCTTCTCGAAGCTCGCATCCTCGTTCTGGTCTCCCATGTGATCCCTTAGGGTAGAATACAGCATGGCCTCGTCCTCGGACACGGTGCCGTCTCTGGCAACCCGACGAAAGAACGGGGTCTTCAACTTGGACTGTTTCCAGCGCATCGGCAAGCACTGGTAGCGTACTGGGACCTCAATGCCAAGTACGGAATCCGCATCCTTGAGGCACTCTGAGTCAAAAGCGTCGCTGAAGAGTGCAATACCGCCGAAGAGCATGAAGGGGCAGAATAGTAGCTTCTTAGAACAAGTGAAGAAAAAGATCATCCTGGAACATATCAGTATCTACCACACCTCCCAGGCGAGAGAGCACCAACATACGGCCTTGACTTGTTGTCGCATCCCTTGTGATGAATGAACTTGATGGACAAGGCCAGCGTGGCCTGTCCCGTGACCAGGTGGCAAACAACCATCATGAGGATGTCCTCGTAGCAGAGGGCTTTTACCCGGTCACGACTGACGGTCTCTTCCAGGAGCAGCGGGGGACCAGGACGCGGTCGTGATGCTGCCGGCATGTTAGCATACTACGCTGTTTCCAAGATGTCAACAAGACATTCCAGCACCTTGCAGAGCTCCTTAATGTCATTGCGATTGGGGTAACGGCCGGTGACAGTAGTGTAGAGCTGCTAAAACTGGCGGATATACTCCTGCGATGTACCCTAGGACTTGATCCTGTGTGCTTCGCAGACCTAGAGGAAGAAGTCCTGCATCGTCGTGCGGGTGAGGCGCTGGATCGCCACCTTCCAGTCTCCGACTTCCATCCGATCGCAGTACCTAGCTCGCAGAGATTAGCTGAGGCGACGTCCTCTAGAAGAGAAGGCGGGAGAAGTAGGGCTTCGCAACGAACCGCTTCCATTTCCCAAAGATCCTACTGACGTTGACCTCAGCCTCGGCCGCATACTTCGGCTTGATGAAACAGACACTCTCCATCGTCCTGCGGTGCTTGGCGTGCTGCTGCACCGTCAGCGGCGTCGGTAGCTCGGTCACGCGGGCCTGCCCCTCTCAGGCGGCGACGCGCTTGAGAAAGTCGGCGTCATGGACTGGGCACGACCGAGATATCGGGTACGGCCGAGATCAGGCTTATTGGGGCTTGGAATATTGGCGTCGCTTGAGTGCGCAAAATGGTACGGAAGCTCCGCTTAGGTTGATGATCTGGTGGTCAGAAACGGTGCGTTGGCATATAAACAGCGGCGGGCCTAAAATGATGCCAAGCACGTAGCTCAGGCTGATCACTCTTTGCTCAAGTTAAAGCAGCCACAGCTCAGGCCCAGCACTAGAAACGGATCGGGATGGCAAGAATCGTCGGGGTTGGTTATTGAGGTAACACATCCCAAGACGTGGCGAGCATGGGTCACCCGTCCCATCACCAACAAAAGCAACGGCCCAGCCGGAGAGTGCACCTCATCAAGCCCCCAGCCAACAGAACTTGGACGCTGACGACTACGGAGTACAGACTACGGAGTAAACATCCACGAGATTCCATGGAAGACGCAGGCGAGCACGGTTTACCGGTCGAGCCTTGGCAGCACAGCAAGGAGCCGCAAGCGTCGCCCATCATCCCAGCAGAAGACACCAGTAGAAGGCCATGAAGAGGAATGCACCTTGCAAACTTGCACCTCGCACCTCATCAAGTCCTACCGGCCCCCTACCTACCAGCCCCCGTGCGTACATTAGTAT
This sequence comes from Dactylonectria alcacerensis, assembly GCA_029931735.1. Classification (NCBI taxonomy): domain Eukaryota; kingdom Fungi; phylum Ascomycota; class Sordariomycetes; order Hypocreales; family Nectriaceae; genus Dactylonectria; species Dactylonectria alcacerensis. Next base: position 2,561,645 of record JAPMUZ010000012.1, on the reverse strand, counting down.
ATCTGTGTTTGGGAAGGGCGGTGGCCATGCTACTGTATCTATTGGCATCCATTGGCGTCGATCACGTCGATAGTGCCAGCAGGCTGCATGCTGCAAGCTGATCGCGGCACGCTGGTCGCATACCTGCAGCCAGCTGTGTAAGGCCAGGCTCTCCACTTCGCTACCAGCCTCTCTACTGTATGGATACGGCTGCAGCAGAGTCTCACCGGGGTGGGGCCAGGCTCATCGAGCAACTGGAGCCATCCCCGTAAGTGCAAGAGAATTGCTTTTGCCACGCTCCCTCCCCTAGGACTCTCTCGCAGCTTGTCTCAGCAGGAGAGCCGATTGTGGGCTGCGATACGAGCAGGTCTCGGTCGGTCGCAGGGACGGGAGGCTTCCAACGCAATATCGGCACAGGCACAGGTCACACGCACAGAGATGGAAGGGGAGCCTGTCGTCCCGGTATGAGAAAGAAAGGGAAAAAAAGAAAACTGCAGACTAAGGAGGGAGAAAATCGGAACACTATCCTAACAATTACAACTTAGGATTAGGTTCATCCTCATCGGGTATCGGAAAGAACTGGAGCAGCTCGAAGGTATCGAGTGCCTGGGTGCTTTGGTCCCAGTGCTTCACGAAAGCCTCCATGAGCATCTTCCCATGGCTGTTGGGATCCATTTCCCACAGATAGTGCCAGCTTGTTTCCCGATCCACAGGAGGTCCCATAACCACATGCAGAGCGCGGATGATGCATGTCTGGATCCGTTCTGTATCGGGAAAACTGAACTCGTCTTCGACGTGTTGTTCAACCGACGGCTCCAAAGACATCACGCCCTCGTCGAGTTGATAGCGCTGGTTGTGCAGCACCTCTGATACCAACTCGTCAGGCACCGTGGCCGGCTCATCGGTCCGTTCCAGGTCGTCCCAGTCCTGCCTGATGCTACGGTAAAACGCCTTGATCCAGCGTTTCTTTGCTCTTTTCCACCCCTTTCGCGTCTTTGGCTGGCTAGCTAAAATGAGAAAGCGGGCTACATGCGCGTCCTCAAGAAACTCCGCCAAAGGAGTTGGCACCTGGCCTGGTGGCCCCCAGGTCTTCAGGTACCAGCACTGGTGCATGAACAACGGGATCAAATCGAAGCCCAAGATGCTCCTATGGAACTCGGCGGCGGTAATGTCGACTATCTCAGAAATGCGTCCGAGGGCGAAAATATTGTTATTGTGAGCATCTTCAGCCTGGCGCCAATAGCTTGGCGGCTGGATCTGGTTCCTGGCTTCGAGAAATGCCTGAGGGAAGGGTTCGAAAATCGCTTGTTTCATAAGGAGCAGCTTCGACCCCTGCAGGTCCTCGTTTGCTTTCTCGCGAATTCTTGCGACGTCGAAGTCCAGAAGTTCGACTCGGGCGACATAGGATGCCATGATGGCGACTCCAAGCGTCATGTAGTTGCGGAACAATTCCTGAGGGATAAAGAAACACTTCGACCTGCCCAGATCAAGCTCCTGTGGTAACTTTCTAGCCCCCGTATTAGTTTCAATGCAGCGACATTCCGGATGGGGCATGTGACAACTTACAAGAGGCGATGATAAGCTTCGCGAGGGGAGGCGTAGCACTTGAGAAGCTCGGTCGAGAAAGGCGAGTCGCCGGCTTGGTGGATAGCAATAGACCAAGGTCTGAACCATGACGGCTCTGAAGATTCTGTATCGATGATTTTGCTGCTCATCTTACGAATGAGGTGATTGGAAGCTGTTGTGGGGGTTAGAAGTTTTCCGCTCGAGAAGGACAGAGGTCTCGAACCTAGTGAGGCGGTTGAGAGACGGATTTCCCCCTCCTGTGCTCGCTGCCACACGCCGACAGCCTGCTCAACCATGCCATTGATTTGTTGGAGGAACTCGTCGAATTTGGCATCACCCTCGGGCTCGCCATCTTTTGGCCCGTTGGCATCGTGCGGCTTCTCGTCACGGGCTCGCTGCCACACGCTGACAGCCTGCTCAACCAGGCCATCGATGTTTTGGAGGAACTCGTCGAATTTAGAAACACCCTCGGGCTCGCCATAGTTTGGCCCGTTGGCATCGTGCGGCTTCTTGTCACGTCCTGTCTTCATGGCGACAGTCGCTTTCCTTGAGAGTATGGAGAAGAGAAGAGGACTGGAGAGCAGGCTGAGCAGCCGGAGACGAAGCTCCCCTATCCGAACGAGCTGAACAGCGGGGAACAAGGATTCATGCAAGGGAGCGCGCCCAGAGTGTCACGTTTGCTGCCTACAGCCAGCCACTTTTCCATGGCCTTCGTCGAGGTGTCGGAATAAGCAAATACGGGACAAGACATGCTCTCCCTTGCATCAGTGCCATCAGCCCATAGAAGTCTAGATTCTTCATGACGACAGTAATCGGGCGTCAACACTCAACACTTCCGCGAACACCTTTGATTCCCTTCGGGATGCACCGTGATGCGATTCACGTGTGGATCCAGATCATTACAACTACGAACCCACCCTACGATCTTGCCCTACGATCTCGCCCTACGATCTCGCCCCACGATCTCGCCCTACGATCTCACCCTACGATCCCACCCTACGATCTCGCCCCACGATCCCGCTTCCCCGGTCGGGGGGTTGAGGGGCCGAGACGAATCGTTGCGGAGATTGACGCCCTATCGCTGAACCAGGCGAAGTGTACGGAGGACCGTTTCAAAAGCCTTTACCGCTTTTTTGTATTAAAAGAGCATCAAGTACATCTTAGTTAGCACTAAAAGAGGCCCCATATTATAGCGCACTTCGGCCACTAAGGTAGCTAAGCGTAATATTGGTCTCAGTTTACGAAAGCTGCGGCAAATTTAGCAGACATTAGCCTGTAGCGGTATATGACACTGCCACCACATGACGTACCTAAGTAACACATCCCATTCCTCTTATGTAAAAGCTATTGACAAAACGGCTTAGGTGCACATGCGGCCCAGACATCTGTCTCATGCGTTGGACAGCACACAGCCCCGAGCTGAAGCCCCTCTGCATTTTGCCAAGACATTCGACTAAACGTTTCCAGATAATGGAGAGGACTGAATGTCGCCATAGTGGAGGGGAGGGGGAGGGGGAGGGGGCGGGGCCACTGTGATTTAACAAGGCATTCGACCAAATGACCGGCACCTCAGACGGCAGCCCTTCAAACACGGGGGATCAAGAAGTGTTTATTAAATTCTCATCAGAACACACTTCATACAAGCACAATGAACGGACATGGCGATGATACTGTACTCCAACACCATCCATTCACACACAACTTATGCTCACAATACTAATGTAACTCAATAGGTGGACAGGAACAGTGCCGGTTCCACGCACAGGCATCCAGCGGAAAACAACATCGACAGGTTCCTGAGCAAAGTCCAGGAGAGATATGACTTTCAATCGCTCAGCAAACCTTCACGAGATATTCTCAATCGCGGCTTTCAATTATTTAAAGCCATACTGTTACGCTCAATGACAGAATACGAATCCTTCTTGGACACAGCCGACAAGGTGCCATTTTCAATCGAAGATGAAAAAGAAAACATGCGGGAAAGCAAGCTGCGAGCATTCCGAAAAGAAATCACGGTATGCAGCAGATTGAAGACCCATGGGCCGCGATTGGAAGCCCAGCTGCGCGATAAATCCCGTAATTTTCGTCATTCCCTAGGCTGTTTCTTGGAGGACCTACAACGCGATGTAGATTGCATTCAGGTCGTCAAACGGTGACCTTACCTTTGCTTTGCTGCTCTGCGTCACTTTTCCTAGGTGTCGAGCCTTTTGCCGTTTGTGAGCAGTCGCGGAAATTGGACTAGGATCACGGAAGAAGACAATACACCACTTCGCTCACCTCAGCCATCTCGTCCCGTTACATTGCGATTTTAGGTCAAGCAATGCTCGACTCCTACTCTTGCTAGATGACTGTCTATTGGTGGATTGTGAACTTGTTCTCTCACTCACTCCGTTCCTGCACTTCAGCACTTAAACTCCACCTTCGTAGTCTGTCGAGCCGATCTTTGAACGCCCTGCGATTCCTGCAGCGGTGTTGAAACTAAACACTGACAATAAAATGGCCCTAAGGGCAGCCGTCACACCCCTCTCTTACTAAGAGGGGCCTCCTGGTTGTTGGCGCTCAAGCACAGATTCGCTTTAGCAATGCCGAACAGTCTGATTTCCTAGTTAGCTGCTGGCATATCCCCCGTTCTTAAAAGCGAGGGATCCTAGATAGATTGCAGAATTCACCAGATAGCGACACAGACACCAAGTCGAACGTAAAGTCAGCACCTCGTTTCATGGGAGAAACCTTGCTATTTTGACCAAGTCAAATCGACCTACCCTATACAACCCTCCCCGCGCACGGAGTAAACAGCTCTGCCTCGGTGTTTTTTTTTTCACTGAGTCTCGCTTCGCTACCCTATACCCACACACCCATTCCCCTACGAAGCCCGCTGCCAGTCTTACTTGGCCTTTCAAGTACGAAGCTTGGCTTTCGTCTTTTCAGAAGCTCCGATGGACCATAAAGAATTGCGAACATTGTTATATCCGTTTAAGCAAAGAATGTGAAAAAGATGACGGATGATAGCTGCTTCCTCGTTGACAATGTTCTAGCGAGCTAGACAGACGTTGAGCGGTTCGCCTATCGTCTTCTCGTTAGTACTTGCCAAGAAGGCGACGATGACTTTCACAATCGTGTGGCGCTCTCTATAAAAGACGACACGGCGAGAGAATACTTGGTGAGAAAGTTGCTGAAGCTCAATATGGATTATCAGGACGAAATCACCGACAGTCCCACCCTGATCAATGATCAAGCGACTCAAACTACATACCATATCATCCCGACAACCTCGTGGATAAAACAGCTTCGCACCTACGTCTCCCACGGACTAGGAAGCGTTGCCATGTTATCCAGACCCAACTCCCCTTTCACGGCGGCTGCGGTGGTGCTGTATGCCACACTCCTCTTGTACAGACATGTGGATAGGAGGTTGCTCTAACATCTTTCGTAGCTCCGGAGCTTCCTCGTTCCGTTATTGGAAGTTGGATTCCTAGGGCAAACTGAACAAGACGTGTGTTATGTTTGTTTATGGAAGTGTAAGCTTTTCTTTGCCACTCAGCTTGTGAAGCCTTTTGCAAGGGGTTTTGCTTATATCCAGCAATTGAAGTGTAGATAACAGCAGTTAACTATTCCTCGATATGCACAACCTTGCTCAAGTCGAACTTGTCTTGAATGCTTGCCGGTAACCCTCCATGGAGGCTGTGAGCCGGTCGCTGTGGAGTATTATGGTCACAGAAAGCTGTCGTTCGAAGCCTTTCACACATGACAGACTACTGCCCCGCCTTGGACTCAAATGGCTCTTTCTATATTTAGATATATATTCTTCATTATATATTGTCGCCATTCACGATCCTCTAAGCTCAGAAAGAGGCATATTGTGCAGCGAGGTGAAAGACATGAACGCGACGCCCAGTTTAATCCTGGACAAACTTCAGCCAAAACGTGACTCCGAAAGGCCTGCCAGGCCATCTCTCATTCGCGACACACGCCCTAGAGGGCCACCAGCATGGTTTAAACCAGTCCTTGACGCGGTCATGAAGATCAGAACTACGCTCGACAAGTTGGAGGAGAAAGTTGGCTTCACGCCCAAAGTTGGCAAGACGTTGCCAAACCAGAGGCTGGGAATCGTAGCGGCAGAAGACGAAAGGACGAGCCCGCCAGCCCAAAGCGATGACCAGCCAAACGAGGAAGGCGGCCGAGGCCGATGAAACTGACGATAGTGTCCGATCGAGTCAACCGCCAGCCGAATCAGGACAGACTCCAAACACATCAACAGAAGATCCTCTTGCGACTAGTGCCTCAGAGGACCGGCAGCCTTCAAGATCGTGGAGATGGGGATGCCGTCACGGAAATTGCAAGTACTGCCAATATGAAAATCCCTAGCCTTGAGGCGGACGTGGATAATTCTCAAGACTCCTTCAACTTAGAGCTCCAAAACCTCTTTTATTTTTAATAAATAGTAGTAATTAGAATATTTTTTCTAACTACTAAGCTGTAGCTAGCAACGAAGCCACTAAGGACAACAGCCCAAGAGACAGTCTTCCAGAAGGTCTTCTTTTTCTTTTCCTTTCTAATAGAACAGCACGAGCAGCTGCAGATAGAACGCGCCTACTGCCGAGACCAGCTAGGCCAGACCTGCGGCATCTGCCGTAACCTCTTTCCATCGCGAAATCGGCTCTTTCAACATCTCCGTCATCCCTGCAGCGGCCGCGGCAGCAGCCTTCAAATCCTTTGGCCAAAGGTCCTGACAACAGCAGCCGGCAGCCCGGCCAGCAGACCTCCAGGCTTGGACAAGGGACCTACCGACGCCCCTATCACAAGCTGATCTAGCAGATCTAATAGAAGACCAACTAGAGTTCCTTCGGACAGCTAGCCTAGCTAAGGTTGAGGAAGTGTGGCCAGCAGTCCTTCGAGATGTTCGTCGGAACCGTCGGAAGCAACGAATGCGTTGATGCTGGGACAGCATCTTGTTTTTCTTGTTGCCAGTCACATGTTATGGATCCTACAGCTCAGATAACTAGCTAGCTAGCAGGGGTCAAATCGGCCTATAAAGGGTCAATTTCTCTCCCCCTTTTTAGCTAGAAATGAAGCCTTTTACATCTCTCAAGACCCCTTTTATTCTTAACAATATTGTTTAGGCTATTAAATTCGCGAGGATTAAGGGTTTGCTACTATCTAGCAGCTTTACCAGTCAGCTTGTGAATAAGCCGGAGCCCGTGCTTATTAGCAATGCTCAACGTAGATGCTATAGTATGCTATTCTTAGATAGATTACTTGTTAACCTAGCTATGAGATTTGAAGATTCGAATACCTTATATAAAAAGATGGCTTAATGATAGTAAATAAGGGGTTAAGGAATATGGTATTAAGTGGGAGCTAAATATGGAATAAAGCGGGAACGAACATGGGACCGGGACGCGCTGGAAGGCGATAGACGGGTGGCCTTTTAACCATGACGTCTCTCGCACACAGCTGGTCTACCTGGCCCGTGTTTCTCCTGCTCCAGTATCCCGCCGCCGTGTACCCGCGGGCGCCTGGCTGGTGGGTCATCGATATTGAGCCTGTTCTTGCTGATCTGGATTACATGGAGTGTTCCCTGGACTCCGTTGCAGGCAGGGTGCGGATTTCCGTGACATCGGAAGCGGACAGGTTTGAGAGGTGAGGTTGCTGTCTTTGTGCCGCACGGGTTTAGGGCAGTCGTCATGTTTCCGGATGTCTGGGAGTTAAGGGGTGATACCGATGTCATGGGGAATGGGGAGAAGGTGTTAAGGCGGGTCCGCAACGTGATATAGATTTATCCAAACGATATTGCGCATCGGTTTCTAGCGGAGAGACTGCACTCCTTCTAATCAGAATCACTGTCATCCATAGTGCATCATTGAACATCCCAATCACTTCAGTCCGGGTCTTGACTTCTTCAGGCCCCCAACTTCCTGTCACGTTTGATGGCCCCGTGCACCTCCTTCTTATGACGAATCACACCGTCCTTGCGCGCGAAGACCGCGGAGCACTCATCGCACTGAGCACCCATGGGGGGGTACCCGGTGTTCTCGGCCCATGTTTTGTGGTTGTACCAAACGTGACGCGTCTTCTCCTTCTGATCCCGAGCGTCAGCCCAGCTGCAGTCCTCTTTGGGACAGCGTCGGTGAGTGGCGGCATGTTTCCTGAGACAAAAGTTGAGCAACATGGGTTGCTGGGCGGGCGAGAAAAATAACTCACTTCATCTTGTCGGTGTCGGGTTCTCGATGGTCACAGTCCTTCCACGTGCACCGTACGCGGGCTTTAGATCTTCTTCCGACCAAGGGAGGTCCTGAGGGAATGGGGATAGGGAAACCCGCATCTACTGCTCTTCCACGCTCGACACGATCACACGCCGTATGTTCCGCTCTCTCGATGGCGTCGGGTGTGCCTGAGAGGGGGGGTAACAACATGCCAGCACCTCAAAGTTGGGGCATGGGCGCGTCGTAAGCCGGAATGTCGCTCGAGACGTAGCGTTGGGTCAGCAGTGCTGGGTCGATTGTTGCGTCAACCCCCCAACCGCCAGCAAGTGTGTTCATCGACGAAGCCGGATTGGACATGGTAAGGTCTGAATAAGAGGCGACCCATTCTTCAGAGGAACTAATTACGGCGAGGGTCGGATCGGCCTCATCATCATAAGCAAAAGCCCGGCTTGGGGAACAAGCCATGGCCAAACGGGGTGATGGGCAGCTGGAGGTTCTCGCAAGTCTTGGAAGAGGATTACTGCGGATGAGAATGGAGAACGAAGGACCAGCAAGGAGGACGAGGCCTTAAATACGTCGTGAGGCAGCGTTACGGAGAGGAGGGCTAGCTGGAGAGAGATCCTCGGGACGCTGTTGGAACTTGTTAATGCACCGTTGGTCGCATGATGCATGCGATACGTGGCAGAAGCATGCGCCTTAGCATCACGGCGTGGCCCAATCAGATGTGTGCGGCCACCCAAGGCGATACGGAATCAAATCAAGAGCTCATCGTCTCTCCCCCTCAGCGCTCATCCTTCCTGTGACAGGAATCCTCTCGGTCACACCTGGGCTGGACATGTCGGCAAAATTGACTCTTTCCATCGTCTCAGGATGACCGCACCCGTAAAAGAAGCAGCATTGGCTCAGATTGGCGGGGCGGACCTCAAACGCTTCGTGGTGCTGTCAGCATTGCTGAAATTGATCGACCCTGTTCGAGGGGAACCGACGAGAACCTCACTCGACGAGGACCCCGATGGCGACATTTCGGGCGGGCTGCAGCTCAAACAAAAGTTCCTCGACTCATTTGCTCTCATCTGTGCAACATCAAGCTCGGGCGCGGAAACAGCCTCGGCTGTCTGCTTGGAACAACATGCCGCAGCTGGAGCCATCCTGCGCGTCGCCCGCAACCATGGCTTGACGCCAACGGACCTGGCTGGCCTTGAAAAGGTGTTGCAAGTACTTCAAGTAGTTGCTAGGAAGGGTGCGTATTTCATCCGAAATCATCTGAAGGTTGCTGACGCGGCTTGCGATGCAGAAAAGTCGTCGACGCAAGCCGAGCCCGAGATTCTCCGTCTGGTTGTCGAAATGGACAGAGGTCGGATCTTGTCACTTGCCGAGAAGGTTGAGAAGCACGGGATTCGAACCTTTGTACGAGACGCGCACTCTAGGCTTCTTGCCGGTCAGGTGAAGCCAGAGACATGGGCAGAGCCCGGGCTCAGACTTTGGCTGGAGAATTGCCCTTTCACGGCCGTATCTCTCCAGACCTGGAGTCCCGCGACTATGGCCATGCTCATCGACTGGGCGTCGCAAGCCAGATGGCTCTATCCTGAGCAGTTGCAAAGTCTGCTCAGACTCGGTGGTACGCAAAAGCCGCCCTGGCTGGACAGTCTGCACAAGATCGCTCGCTATCGCTCCGCCATCAAGTCCATGGTAAAGCTTGCAGCGAAGCAGCCCGAGACCTTGGTGGGTATTCACATCCGAGAGGTCAAGGCTCCCGATTCGCGTCCATTCTCTCTCTCTAACGAGAAAGCTCCCCTTCTAGCAGTTGTCAAGAGACTTGTCAAGGAAGATTCAGGGATGATAATGGAGCAGCTGGAAAAGCACCTGGGCACACAGGATGTTGAAGCGAAGCTGCGTAGGGCATGCCGCTTGGACCTGACGCTCCACGCCGAAATGCAAATCGTCGTGTTTTACGAAGGTAATCCCAGCTCGGCTCCCCGGATGCCGTTCATCGGGACGAGCAAGAAGGCCTGCTTTCTCTGCCACGAGTATCTGCTCCAGCATCCACTCGGACTCCAGGTTTCGGCTTGTCACCAGAAGATTTACCCGACATGGATGCCACCACCGTACTACCCAAGTCCTGGACGATTCAAAAGCACGCCATTTGTGAAACTCAGCAAAAACATTGAGCAATTGACGAAGCGGGAGCTCAAAACCGCGCTGACTGCTCCCCGGCGGCCGAGGAATCAAGATTCGACTGCCGGCCCCCCCTTGACGATAACGGCAACCGTACCGACGGAATTGAGATCACGGCAGCCGGCGAAAGCACAGTCCATCCTCAAAGACGGCAGCCTGCCAGAGGATCTGGAGTGAAAATACGAGTGCAAAGCTTCGACGAGCAGGGTTGCAGTACGCAGAATGTAATACAATGTCACGAGTACACCAAACATGCCCATACAGGCCTTTCTAAGTGCATGTTGCAGCTTCGCCCCTCCCACCCCCAGCAAACCACAGCAACACTGCGAGCGGGTTCTGCAAATGGTCTGTCGAGAACCCAAGTCAACGCACCAACAGCCAACTGGTGGTCAGCAGCATTACCCAATCTCTTTTCCGAGGCTGCCAACTGGTAGATCTAGACCTAATTCATGTAGTTAGTGCATCTTGGGGCTGACAGAGGTGCAGAAATGCTGCAATGCCTCGGTGCCCAACCCTGCGGGAGGCCTTCCACATCATCATGGCGGGTGCCTCCCAGGCTAGGTTAGGAATTTGGAGCTCGATCTCTCTCCCCCCCCTCTCCCCCCCTCCCTTGAAATTATTAAAGCTGCATCTATGTCAGTCGCCCTGCGAACCGCCTCTCATCTTCAAGCCATCACCCCATAGTAGCAATAGAGACAGCCATGACAGACGTAAACATTTCCGTGGGAGACCACCGGGACCTCCTCGATATTATCGACAGCCTCCGCTCGCAGGGAGTCAGCCACTATGTCGACCTACCCGAAATCATCGTCTGCGGAGACCAGTCTGCGGGGAAGAGCTCCGTCCTTGAGGCCATCTCTGGCATGCCGTTCCCCACTAAGGACGGTCTCTGTACCCGTTTCGCCACTGAGCTGGTCCTTCGCCGGGGCCGCGAGGTGAACACCAAGGTGTCCATCACTCCAGGCGAGAGCCGGTTTGGAGAGGACAAAGAACGCCTCGAAAGCTGGCAACCAAAAGCGAGCATCGACAAGGAGGGCCTAGGCACCGTGACGGACGAGGCGAAGCGCGCCATGGCTGACCCGACCGGCACAGGGGAGTTCTACGAAGACATCCTCCGCATCGAGCTCACCGGGCCGGGACAGCCACATCTCACCATGGTGGACCTCCCAGGCCTCTTCAGGAGGGGGAACAATGAGCAGTCTGACGCCGACGTCGGCATTGTCCGCGGCATGGTAGAGAGGTACATGGCGCGACCACGTAGCATCATCCTCACCGTGGTGTCGGCCAAGTATGAGTATGTCCTGCAGGAAGTCACTTTGATGGCCAAACGTGCCGATCCAGAAGGGCTCCGCACCATGGGTCTCATTACAAAGCCTGACACCTTGGACGTCGGCTCCGAATCGGAGAGTTACTTCGTTCGTCTGGCTCAGAACCTTGAGGCAGAGCTTCGTCTCGGCTGGCACGTCCTGAAAAACCGAAAGTTCGAGGAACGCCATGTTACCTCGGCCCAACGCGATTCCATTGAGGGCGAGTTCTTCTCCCAGGGCTTGTGGGATTCCATCGACTCCTCGCACTGCGGAGTAGCGGCCTTGAGGGTCAGGCTCAGCGTGGTTCTGAGGGACCAAATCCTTGCCCAGCTCCCAAGCCTTGTACAAGACGTGGAAGACGGCATTCACGACTGCGCTGACAGGTTGGATCGACTCGGCCCGGTACGAGGAACCCCACAGCAGCAGTTGAGCTACTTGCTGCGGGTGAGCGAGGAGTACACGTCCCTGGTGACGCAGGCGGTTGAGGGCACATACGCCGACCGTTTCTTCGGCAACCGGAAGAAGATCGACAAGTTCCATACAAGGTTGAGGGCTGTGGTGCAGAACCGACTCCACGAATTCGCGAAAGAGATGCTGCTGAGCGGCCAGAGTCAGTACATCGTCGATTCAGAGAGTGAGGATGATGGCGGCCGCGAGGTCCGCGACTTACCTCACATCTCCCGGTCTGAATATGTCGAGGATGTTGCGAACCGCCTCAAGTTCAGCAAGGGTCGCGAGCTCCCGGGCCTCTTCAACCCGCTCATTGTTAGCGACCTCTTCGTCGAGCAATGTGAGCCTTGGAGGATGATCGCGAGGTTCCTCGCCGACGATATCCTAGAAGCTGCGCACCTGACGACTCAATTAATAGTCGAGCAGATCACCGCCAGCGACGTTGCCGAAGGGATTCTCGAAATCATTCGTCAGGGAATCGAGGGGCTGAAGGTCGAATTGGACGCTCAAGTCGACGCGCTGATTACATCGGCCGCGCAGCATCCCATCACATACAATCCCCAGCTCACCGAGAACGTTCAGCGGATCCAGCAGGCCCGGCACAAACGTGATATGAAGAAGCTGGTCCGCAAGACGTTCGGATCGCATCGTTTCGACAAACCGGATAGCAAGATCAGCCTGAATCCGATCGAGCTCGTAGACCTAATGGGAGAGGGATTCGAGCCCGACATGGAGCGGTTCGGAAGCGCGTTGGCGGTGGACTACATGGAGGCTTACTATAAGGCAAGATATTTCCTTCAATCGAAAGCCATTTGGGTAGTACTGACAGGTTCACTCCGCTTCCAGGTTGCGGTGCGCAGGTTCATCGATGACGTGAGCACCCTGGCGATTGAAGTCTGCCTCATTAGCAAGCTCTCGACGCTTTTCAGATCGCGCAATGTTCTGGAGATGAGTGAGGAAGACATATCCCGCCTCGCAGGAGAGACCCCAGAATCTTCCCTCGAGAGAAAACGTCTCGAAGCGAAACGCGGGATCCTCGAGACAGGACTCCAGAGCCTAAAGAGCCTGCACAAGCGCAGAAACGTCGCCAGCCCCCCCAAACAGAATCAAGTGGCATCAGAAGATTCGGAGCAAATGTACGACATGACACCAAGCGGTTCTGAGAAAGCATCGATAGCCAGTAATAGCGCTGAGGCAGCTCCTCGGGCGATCATTCCTGACGAACCCTCTGAGTCTCCGGATAGGATTGCGATGCCACCACCAGTTGATGAATGGCCACCTCGAACCGTATTTCACGGCAATATGGAAGACGGCTGGTATACTCGTATACTCAAGACAGACGAGAAGGTTTCGAGGTAGGGCATAGTTCAGAGGCCTCTCTGATTGATCGGGAATAGGCGTTTTGAGCGTCAGTGAAATTGAAGCATTGGATTGCACTCGATTAGCAGATCAGTTAGTTCACGGTTGTTTAAGGCAGAGACCAGGCGCCACAGGGAGCCGCCTGTCTCCAAGCGACCGTGCCGGTGCATATATCTCTCTATATGGGTTGAAAGCATTGTGGCCTGATGCTGGGGTTTTGCGTTCTAGCATTTAGCAATACATTTGATTTCGACGAATTTGCTTCAAAGCCCCACTCGGCGGGGCCTCCGCCCGAAGCAATATCATGCGGTATGAAACCGTGGGCTTAGCTTGCCATTTTCCATCTACGTTAACCAGCCAGGCGAGCCGCTCAGATTTCTCGTCAAGGAACTCGACGTCTGCAACGAAGGCGGTTTGTCGCCGCTCTATGGGAGAAAATGCTTTATTATAAATTAGGTTGACGCCGATGAATTACCACCGAGTTCCAGTAATGGCCCCGGCCCATGTGAAAGCCTACGGCGAGCAGGCCGGTTCATCGTTACGCCGACCCTGAACAAGGAAGAGACCATGGCGGATGACGTACCTCGCCTTGTGTCGGCAATCTTGAGTAGGGATGTGATCAAGCAGTTCGTGGAGACCGTTGAGCACTCTAAGAAGCCGCTATAAGACTGCAGGTGCTAGCCTCTTGTGAAACTCGAGCTCGAAGCTGGCGACCCAGCCTACAGGGCTCTATCCCAACGGGGCAAGCAGACAAAGAAAATACATAAAACGGTCAATTTCGATCAGATTTGCAGTAGAAACGATCTGTTGCAATTCTCAAGAAACTGCCAGGCCTTGAGGGACGAGAGAGATGTCCGTACATTGCCGAGCGACGTTGTCGATGAGGTTTGCCGGATGGGAAATTTAAGCCGCGACAATATCAAGGATTGGAACAAGATGGGGGACAAATGGAGACAAGTGATAGCTCCTCAACGCGTGGTTGTGTCTTTCTAGCTTCTTTGTATATGCACTAGTATTAGAATTAATTATGCCTTCCTTCGGAGTTACAGCTATTTGACTTGCAGGTATAGGGTGCTTGTTTAGTTGAGTAGATCAGTTATATCTCTTCGCCTAAACTCTCTTTCCTTCCATCCATCTCCCGTAACATGAACAATCTCTGATAAATCCACGAGTACTCCACTCTTCCAATACCTCTTCTCTGGGTAGTTGGTGAAAGTGAAGCCGGCCCTCCATAGAAAGTCAGCAACATCCTTCACATCCCCCAGTTCGTCATCACTTTCTTCGATGTATTCGTAGACGATAGCAATGTGATCTCTGTCGCCCGACATGTAACGCCGTCTCTTGCTAACTTGCAAAGTTGGCGGCCAGACTTTGTACGGAATGCCAGAGTTCCTGCTGTGTTTTTTTAATCAGCCATAACACCTTCTTATACGAGGCATCGATGTTATCTCCAAGGCCTCTTTGTACTGAGACTGTGACTGCTGATGAACCTCTTCAGTGAATGCATGAAGGTTGGCCAAGGCATCCTTAAGTCTTTGGGTTGGAATTGATGTAGATCTTTGTTTCGGGTGAACAATGGCTGGACAATCAAGTTGCGCGTTTAGACACCCAAGCGATATTCGTACGACATCGTGTCACACTATGAACTCGTTCAACCTAAGGCTCTTAGTCCTCTGAGCTACATAGGTCAGTAATCTAACCCAAGATCAAGAGCCTAACTACTTGGAGCTCCCTAAACTGAACTGTCGGAGTGATCGTTATTTTCATCATTATGTAATGTGGCCGGCCACTCCACAGAACGGAGCTTGCGAGGAAGTGAGTGGTGGCTGATGCTCTGATATGGAATGGGGGGTGAGGCTAAGCTTAGGGCGACGGGTTGATGCAGGATGTTGAGTCGTTACTCGGCGACGACATCTCAACCGCAAGTACATCATTGAGGTCCAGCGCTCTAAAGTACGAGTGGCGCCACGGCCGTCGGTATTGTTTCGTATTCAGGGTTGTTGGATTATCGGACGATCCCGTTCCGTCGATTCGGCCGCGAAATCTTCCCGTTCGGACATTTCCTACGCAGACGTCGGCGAAAAGTTGCCCTAGGGGGGAAAGCTGAGGCAGTAGGTATGACACAGATTAAACATTCTCTAGACACCAGGTGCCAGTCGGTTCTGGCGGCAGCTTCTGGCAAGGACAATAAACAATCGAGGGCCGGCAAACGGCGAGATATCGAATGTAGTAGTGAGGATGTGGAAGAAGCGATGCTGGTCACCGGGCGAATGAGGAGGAAGAGGGAAGAGGAAGAAGAAGAAGAGGATGGCGAGGAAGAGCTGGGCTAAGTAGTTTGGGCCGGAAGACGACAAAACAGCTGCTCCTAAGCGCGGGGGAGGTACCCCTTTATTCTTAGCGTGTGGCTATCTCGGTGGGATCTCAGTGTGGGATCTCGGTTTGGTGTGGGATCTCGGTCTGGTGTGGGATCTCAGTATGGTGTGACACCCCCCCCCCCCCCCCCTACCCTTTTCAAGATGCAACTAGATTACGCGCCATGAAAGCGATCCTGCATATGTCTGCATCCGTCAAGTGGATAACCTGCAGCATGACAGGTCATCGCACTCGCGTACACTTGTTCCCATCGGGGAGCTAGCTGCTGGCGGATACAGTGAAGCATACGGGAAGAACGAGGGCTCTGAATAGCTACAGTATCTGCCATGACTCGTCGTCGCCTTGAGACGGGTTCCTAGACCATCTAAATCGTCATTAAGTCGTCTCCCAATGCTAAGTTCTGAGCAAGTAGGGATTGCTCGATATCCTCGGCCAAAACTCCGCTCGAGTAGTTGCTTGACGGGTGGATTGAGATTGCTGACTGGATCCGGAGACTCATCGAAGTACTTGACCACCTCTTCATTCTATCACATGTCCAGCGGAGGCCAGGCATTTTTGGACGATCGATAAAGTTTTAAAGAGCGTGAGTGTGTTTTCAGGCTATCTACTATTTAAAGGAATGTCCGTTGGCTTCGAAGGGGTGGGGAAAGTTGGGAAAGTGGGAGGAGAAATTGGCCAAATCTCGGACAGGGGTTGATGATATCCTCGTCCACTCCCATTCACCCCACCACCATGTGACTCCACTCCATCACTCCATGCCCTGGTTCAGCTCCATGAGGTATGTAGCCGAGCTACCCGGATGTCAAGAAATCCTCATGCTAGAATAAGCTTAAGCCCATCCTCGGATGAGTATCCGGACTCCATTCTGACCTCACGTAGCTTCATATTCATTCAACTCCCAATCCACTCGACTCTCCATCGGACCAATCATCATGCTTGCTTGGGGGGACGACTCTTCCCTCCATCAAGGCTTTGGTGAGCGCCGTGGGGGCACGCACGCCAGGAAAGCGATCAGCAGAGTAAACGGTAATGACATCGGTAGTAGCCATTGACAGAACTGGGAAGAACGCCCCCTCCTTTGCTTGACCCCATTCGATCGTCACCAGTTTGAATGTGAGGCGGAAAGTGCCGGTACAATTGAAGGATAGGTTGGGGAAGCTAACGAAGCAACCCTCCACGCCGTGCTCGTCCTTGCCGATAAAGGCGCCACTAACAACCGGCTCCATGGGTCGTTGGTCCCCGGCCCCGGCCCCGGTGGTGCTTGTAGCGGTACAGAAGACGATATGGCGGTCGCAATGCTGTTGCTCGTTGGGCAGCTCGAGACCTTCGGTGACGAGCTGGATGATTGGCATTTGGTCGACGGCAGATGTACTTTGCACGCTACCAAGGCGACGCACCTGGGCAGACATCGGCTGCTGTCGGAACTTGAGGATGATTCGAGGGTGGGTGTCGTCGCCACCTGGGTGGTCGATGCTCACGCCAGCGCGGCCAATGGATTCCTCGGGGTCCATGGATGAACCCGCGGCCCCATCGGAAGTTCCCCTGTTGGCCATGGCAATTGACTTCGGCACTTGACTTTGTTGAATGCGTTTCTCTAGAGACTGACTGTAACGTTGACTTGACTCCTAACTTAGGCTGGGGGTAAAATGACCAAAATCAGCAGCCCACCCCCTTCCCTCCGGTCGCTTTTGATACCCCGCACCTCATGCCTGAGGCTCCAAAGCCCTTTCGTGCACGTGCCGAAGGTTCCATCGCCTTCCACGACTCTCGTGGAAAGCGCCGATCATTGGATATGGGCAATGTTATGTCTCGGATCAACCCTCCGTGTCTCATGCCTGAGGCTCCAAGCCCTACGTTGCACGTGCCTTGAGCAGTCGAAGGTTCCATCACCTTCCACGACTACTCTCGTGGAAAGCCCTGATCATTGGATGCGGGAGATGTGGGGCATCTCGGATCGGATCAGAACTCGGCCCGGGAGGTATCTCTTCGAGTTACGCTGGTGGGGCTGCCTGGGACAAATCGGATCAGTGCCGATACGTGCCTCAGTTACTATGGTTGCAGGCATAAGTAAGGGCACCCCACAGCGGATCTGGTCCCGCTTTTTTGTGCTATGACCGTGTGGGCTCGATATTTATACTACTGGAAGAAAGGTATCTGGCTGTACAGTATTCTTATTAGCTTAGAAAAATGAAACCCACTTTTAGCTACTGCTTTATGTGCATCTCATTAGTTGCTATTGCTGAAGTTGAAAAAATGTAAAATTAGGATTGGCTAGAAATCACGTGGAATATGGGAGAAAGGAATGTTGGTGACTACTAGAGACTTTAGAAAAGCCTCACTGTCGAGGTACGGAAAAGTGGGGTCAGCTATGCTGTGGGGGGAGGGGGGGGGCCCTTACTTATGCCTGCAACCATAGTAGCACCTCACTTACCGCTGAGCAGCTCACCGATAAGCTGATATCTGTCAAACCTGGGGAAGTCGCGAGCTGCCCCACCAGCATAAGAGCACTCAAAGAGATTTGCCGTTCCTCTGACGTGGAGTTGGCGTACTTCTGCGCGCGAAGTGAAGCAGTTCGTACCCGGCTGAACCGCGTCCCGACGCATCAGACGTAACGTCAGCCACTACGCAAGGCCCATTAATAGGCCTCAGCCTCGGTCAGCGAATTTTCTCGACCAGCGAATTCTCTCAACTAGCGAATTCTCTCTCAGTTTCATACTGCTACGGAAGCCCTAATCTTTATCGCGCAATGGTGCGCAAGACCGACCTGGTGTTGTCTTATAAACGTTCTAGAGTTATGGTTTTCTGCTTTATGTAAGCCCCAAAATTGTTGGGACTTCTATCACCACCTAAATTAGGTGAGGTGAGATGTACCTTTCATCATGGTCATTTTAATTGGCTCTACACTCTGGTAGTGACCTGGCTGGCTGGAGCCTGTGCGCACCCGAGGAGATACGAGTATGCTCTCTCAAAACACCAAACACTACAATAAAGCCTCAGGCATCCGTTCTTTACGATTACCCGCGCAGCACCTGAAGGGCGAAGCAGACTTCGCCTCGCGCTCATTAATGCTACGCTTCCCGTCATGGAGACAAAGGGAAACAGAAGTCGACCCAGTGAGTTCGAATGGAGTCGTCATGAAGGTAAGATCCGGAAACTTTTCGTCGACGAAAATAACAGCCTTGCTGTCGTAATGGAAAAGATGAAGAGAGAAGACGGGTTCAGCGCCAGGTATGTATACCGGCATCAAAGAGAGCCTTCCTTTAGGTCTTCAGCGAGATTTGACTGCGGCTGGCTCACGAGATTCGTGCTTTTTCTGCATATCACAGTAAGTCTCAATACGAGACACGGTTCAAGAAATGGAAAATCAAAAAGTACCACAAGAGGGAAGACTGGAAGATCATCTCTCTTCATTTGAAACGGCGGATGGATTTGGGAAAGCGGTCCGATGTCTCCTTTGAGGGCCGGCCCGTCTCGGCATTGACAGTTCAACGAGAAATATCACGACTTCAACTTCCATCCACACAGTCTCGAGCCCGAGGTTTGTGCATCTCCACTCTTGGTGCAGGTACCTATAGTACCCAAGAAGCACTTACTGATACCTTCCTTCAAGTTGGCATGGAAACCGTGCTGAGAACCCTGCCGCCTGGCTTTCGGATCCGAACTCCGCCGCCCCTCCAAATGGAGCACCTTGAGCTGCCCACGGAGCAGATGTACCGAGTTATGGATGAATTGAATGGTGAACACCCCCGCCAAGAAGAAAATGGAACCCTTAATTGGAGCCTGTTCATCACGTCTAACCCTGTCTTGTTTCTGTAAGAACCTCGACTACTCCCGTCTTACTCATCCCGAAGTCCGGCTTATATCGACCCACGATTGTTACTTGATATTACTGATGACGTCTCTGTCCCTGAGGGTACTGCATTGGACAGACCCATTTTCCAGGAGCCTTCGACTCCTCAGATCTCTTCAGGAGCTCCTCGCACCGTCTTCGACTTCGGTATCCACCCTGCTGTGGTTCAAGGGCTACTCCCAGCTTCAACTTTCTCTGGATTCTCTGATGGATGTCCTTTCCCATCCTCATCGTCCACAATTCACAGACCTCAACCTCTACACTCTGCCTATGCGAAACTCCTGATGTTCGCGATAGCCAATAATTTTGCTGGCATGGAGAACTTATCCCACGAGAATGTCTGGGAGTTCCTAAGAGCAGACTCTAGGACTCTACTCGTCCCATTCCTCAGCCTCTTCCCTAAGCACACGGCGAAACGGCTCGCGGCCCAGCTTCTACAATGTGCCATTGAGGGTGATGATGCCCGTGGCGTCGAGCTATTCTTTGGCCCAGATATTAATCTCAATCCCAATGAAGTTGTCTGCAGGAGCATCTTTGGATCTCGGCGGACCCCAATAGAGGTGGCGGCAATCTACCGTTCCAGAGGTGTCATTGAAGTCCTGCTTCGGCATGGCGCCGACGTCAACAAGAAAATTCTAGAATCGCATGAGCAGGATGCGAGGGGTGGAGCATTGGCTCTTGCTTTAGGACGTCACCGCTTTCAACCACCTGAAGCTGATTTGGATCCGACACTTGCAGGCATTGTCGAGGTCTTGATATGCGCCGGCGCCAGTGTGAGCCCTTTGGTCCTCGACTATAATTCTGTCAAGTCTTCACGCATCATGCTACTGCTTGTCCAGGCGGGCACGTCCAAAGACCATGCAGAGTGCTTCCGTCGTGGTGTCTTGCACAGCGGTCTCAAGTACCTAGACTCGCAAACAGCGGTCCAGATTTTGAGAGAATTCTTATCTACCGATGTTTCTGGGGAGACGATTAGCGAACATAACGAGCCAAAGGGGAGTGAGTCCCTCGTTGACCTGGCAGCCAAGCACTCCCATTTGGCGCTGATAGAGCTCCTCCTAGCCACCAAACGCTTCTCGCTATCCACAGACACGCTCGCATTCGCCATCATGGGTCAAAGTCCCGAAGTGGTACGATTTGTGCTCGCCCGCGGAGCCCGAGTCGATTTACTCACGTCCTGGGACACGACTCCATTTGCAGAGGCAATCTACACACGAAATCCCGAGCTGCTACGTATTCTCGGTGAATATGGAGTGAGAAGTCCCATGGACAAATCAGAACACTTTAGTGCTGCCTTACGCGCCTTCTGTACGGCGCAGGATCTCGACGCGGTGGAGAGCCTCTTGGATATGAGCGTCCCATGCGACCCGAAAGCGTTGTGCTACGGGTTAATCACGGCGATTGAGGCAGAGTACGAGAGCCTTGCGATTCGCCTTATTGAGGCCGGGGCTGATATTAATGATGAGGAGCAGGGCTACGGTGAAAGGCGCGGCAGTCCGCTATGGACAGCACTCGCGAAGAGGAATGAGACGCTTGTGCGCATGCTGCTCCAGTGCCCAGGAATCTTGGTCCACGACATCGACCTGCTGAGGCTAGCGGTTGACTGGGGTAACCCTTCCATCGTTATAGAACTACTCTTGGCAGGCTGTCCAGTCAACCCCGTATCCCTTTCACATCAAGTCGCACCACTAACAGCCGCAGTCACGGCCGGAAATAGGGAGCTTGTTGATCTCCTGTTGCAATATGGGGCCTCAATCAATCCTGAAAAGACAATTTTTTCCCACGAGGAGGACGTAGGTGACTCGCCCTTGAGCGCGGCGGTGAGGAGGAGTGACCAGAGCATGGTGTTGTTCCTCTTCTCGGTTGGAGCCGACCCGGCGGACAACCAGGCTCTGGGAATCGCCATCAATTCCGGGAACCACGACCTCACAGCGCTTTTACTCAAATGCTTTCACCAACGATACCCTCGAGGAAACGGCATCTTCGGCCTTTTGGCGATGAAGTCAGCAGTTCGGAGTGGCGATGCTGCCCTGGTGCAGAAATTGCTCGCCAACAACCTCTCCTTCAAGACCCTGTTTTGGTTTTCAAGGAAACAGGACAATCCGGTACGCGCATCAGGAAGGATTGAGATGCCTTTGGTTGACGCCATTGAGTCGGAGCACGAATGCAGCCTCGCCATCATGCGCCTCCTCTTTGATGCCGGGACCGACCTTAATGCCGTCGTCCGCAAAACCACCATACAGCTGTCCGGCAAAGCCGACTTGCCTGCCATACAAGCCGAAACGCCAATCCTTGTGGCCATCGGCACTCGGCAGCTGACCAAAGTCCGCTGGCTCGTCGAGCGTGGCGTGGATGTGACGGCACCGCCGCACGGGGTGCAACGCACGCCGCTGCAGAAGGCTGCCGAGATGGGGGTATACAGCATCGTCGAGTATCTGCTCCGCCTCGGGGCCGACGTCAATGCGCCGCCCGCAGGCGTTGGCGGCGCGACGGCGCTGCAGTTCGCTGTGATCCACGGCTTTGTTGGCGTTGCACAGTTGCTGCTTCGGCACGGAGCCGAGGTCGACGCACCGCCGGCGCGGCGCGGCGGGCGGACGGCGCTTGAGGGCGCGGCGGAGCATGGCCGGCTTGATTCCGTAAAGCTGCTTTTGGATGCTGGGGCGGGAACGGACGGTATGCATCGGGAGCAGTTTGATCGCGCCATCCAACGGGCTGAGGGGAACGGGCATCTTGTGGTGGCGGATCTGCTGAGAGGCCACGACACGCAGCAGTCACTTGGGGTAGATGGCAGCCGTGGTATTGACCTTGGTGAGAGGGCTTTTGAGGAAGAGTTTGTGTCGTGGGACTCTGAAGATGGCGGCCTGGCTGAGGTGGATGAGTGAATCGTGGCTACATACCTAGTAGCATGTCAGAGATTTATACCACGAAAGTTTCTTGTTTGTCTACGTTAAGTTATATTCTGATAAAGCTAACGTTTCTGAATTAAGCTTAATAAAGTTGCTAAATAGTTAGATATAGCTACTTAATAAACCCAACGTTTATCTACTTAGATCTAGGTTAGGCATTCTAGTACATGGCAAATTTTACAATTGCAAAGAAACGAACATATTCAGTATCTCGATGGAGTATCCAACACTCTGCTGCTGTCAGACATCATCAACTGGTGAGATTTTTAGCTGGACGCATTGCCTGCCACTCGCACCAGCCTCGCCGGGCTACTCGACCGGGTGACTGCTGGCTATGGCACCACTTGCAATGACAAATGTTTTGTGTTTTGGTGCGTAACAAGAATTCCTACTGATTTGAATAGAATGGCTAGATCCTAATAAGAGTGGCGCCGGCAGGAGCGAGGAAAATATTGGCCGCAGTGCATGCAGCGGCCACACTGGGCGCGCCCCTTGGAACCTGCCGAGCTGGGAAGGGACCGGCTGAGACGCTTATTGGTTGTGCCGGGGCACCGAATCAGCCCTGGCACGGGCTGATTGGTCGAAACAAAATCTGGTTTCCGCGAGGCTACGTTCAGGATATTTCGGATTTTGCTGTAGTCCATCCGAACGTGAAGGGAATCGCACACCAACAAGCCATGGGACGAGAAGAAGCACTATATACGTATTAGGACCGTAATTTAACACGGCATGACAACAATCAGGCGTCCGCTGGTCCCAGGGTTGCTGGAGGATGGGTCGTTCGCCCCAAGTACAGTGAGTCGCCAGGAAGTGACCAGAGGGACATAAATAGGAGGTTTCCACCTTGCCAATGTTCAGAAATTCTCTAGACACCAAACCCCTCTGGCTTTACAAAGCATTGGTCGCGTCTTGGATCCCGCCTTAATACCAGTCCATTTAGACACAGAGTCCCAATTCTGCTCTTAACGCTAATTGGCATCATAACCTCTACCTCTGTCGATCTACCTAGCAGACTTGTTGTTCGACACAAATTATTGGTTTTTCTGCACAACCGCTCCGAGTCCTGGGAAGCGTCTGCTGTTCAGGGTCGGTTGACGTACCCAAACAAAATCATGGGGCAACACGCGGTACTGGTCGCCTTGTTCCCCGCGGAGAGGCTATAGCTAATTCATATTACAACTAGGATCAACCCTCGGCCCAAGTCGACAGGCGCGACTGGTCGCCCTGCCCTCAAGACGAGAAGAAGATGGCGAGGAAGGCGGAGAAGAAGTCTCACTCTAAGCACCATCACGGTCACGAAGCCGGTACTTCGTGCAGGAAAGACCACGAGCAGGGCAGCCTCAACCGCTTGTTGGAGGACATTCAATCCCTTGGGCCGGGGGAATATCATCCGATGCAGCGATGGCTCAAGGAAGACCGGATCGACGAGCCATTCTTCGGCTTTGAAGGTGCTCGTCGCGGCTAGGCGGTGCATCAGTCAGTGATTGAAGGAGAACCGGGCGAGCATGCCGACTTAAAGCATCCAGGGACAACAGCGTTGACGGCAGGTAATCTTGCTACTGGGAGCTCTTAGCTCGGGAATTGGCAACGGGGAAGCGGGGGAAGGGCTCATTCTTTTTTTTTTTTACCAATGTTAGCCATCACTCCAAACACGTCACGACCATTCCCTCTCTGCTGCTATGCGCTGGATGTCTTAGAGGCTGTAATGTTAAACCGACGTAGAGGCGTGCTAACACTCGCACTTCCATCCTCTATACGCTAGGCTCAGTTTCAGACACGTTATAGCCTCTAGAGTTAGGAAAGACTGTAAGGTGCGGTGCTTTTATAATTAATAGAGATTAGTTTGAAGGGAATATAGTAGAGGCGGAGGCCTGGTAGTTGTGTGAAAGCCAGAGTGCGTTATATCTAATTACATAATCTAGAATTTGTCGGGGCTTAGACTGTAGCTATGGAATCTGTGCAACTTCACTCACATGGTAATTCTTCATCCCTGTCTCACTCATCTCGCATCGTCTAGAACTTTCCGTGACCGCAACGTAGGGCTCTAGTGCAATCGTTGTCTTCTGCCTCTTTGCGTAATGATTGTCTGATCCCTCAAGGCGGGCAAGGTCCTGGCACAATATGAGCATGCACTCCGACTATATTTTTGATCTTGATTTGAATGTAATCATTTGATATACTTTGCCCCAGTCTGATATATGTGAACAAGTTAGTCCACTAGTCAGCACCTTATCTCAAGTCACTTAATGCATGAGGAAACGCCCCAGCCAATAGCCTACACATGTGGTCCATTTCGGGTAAAAAGCCGATCGGTTCGAGATCAGGGCACGAGATTCTCTACCACTTGTCATAATACTATTACATGCAAATGATATTACTTTATGGGTGGGCGAGGCGCGCACTTCTAAGACTTAGCTGAAACGAACCACCCCTAGCACTGGCAGCAGATGCACCGGTGTGCCGCGGTGCCGTGCCTCCATGTTTTTTCGACCATTCAAAATATCGACGCCTTCAGTGTCTACTTTCTCCTCCAGCTTAGTGGCACTCCGATCAGCAATTTGCCTGGCGCGAGTACATCTTATGATCCGACAACGGACGTTGTGGGATGCCATTCCGTCATGGTCTGTTCGCTAATGCACATTTGGTCCTTAAATCCGTTAAGTACGATACGTCCTAGCAGAGTTCTAATGCGCAGTTGGGGAGGGTCTAATGGCTAGACTCGGCAGTTGGCTGCGGGGATTGAGGATGGCCATGGTTCAATACTTGGGACTAGCATGGTTATAGACGACAGGATCAATCAACTTGAACTATCATTGATCCAGAATATTCGACCTAGGCTAGCATAGTAAGAGATTTGACCGAGGCAAGGGCAATGATGGGAGACAGACGATCTGCACGTTGACGGAGATAGCGGACACAAGCCGCAAGCCACGATGCATCACTTGAAAATAGTCGTGTTTAGTATACGCCTCCTCTTCCCACTATTGCTTCTATTTGTAATGCTTTCCTTTGTGATACCAGTTTGGGATAGGAGAAGTTATGTCATAGCAAAAGTTTTGCAGCGGAGTTAACGGGGTTAAACCCACATGGCGAGGTACCTGTGGCGTATCGTGCATAAAATCTACGTGATCTTGCTACTGCTAGACCGAACCAACCCCCTCGGACTCCGGTCGTCACCGTACACCGGGTAGTGCCGATCGCAGAAGACGTATAGAGACGTCAAATGTTCAAAATGAAAAGGTACAAATAGACAGCGCTTTCTGGCGTTCAGGATAATTACCCAGGTTCCTCTACGGTGTCTAGTTCGAAACAAGTTTATGACACAATCTTGTACCACCGACGCCGTCACGCTGTTGCTCACATTTGACAATTTCTGAATCCCCACCGTACACATCGCCAAACATATAGAGATGGCACCGCAACTGTTGCCTACGCGCCCTCTGGGTCGAAATGGTCCTCAAGTTCCCCGGCTAGGCCTTGGTCTCATGGGTATCAGCGTCTTCTACGGCGCCGCTAAGCCCGAGGCCGAACGCATCGGCCTTCTAGATAAGGCGTATGAGGTGGGAGAGTATTTCTGGGATACCGGTAAGGCTCTCTCTAGAATGGAACTGCGAAACTACATCAAGTGCTGTGTTTATAGCATGTGCTGACCACCTCATTCTCCTACAGCCGACATGTATGGTGATTCTGAAGACCTTATTGGACGCTGGTTCAAAGCGAACCCCGGCAAGCGAGATGATATCTTCCTCGCAACCAAGTTTGCGAACAAACCCGCGGCAGATGGTTCTTTCATCATTGATAGTACGCCAGAATACTGTCTGTCAGCGTGCGACAGGTCACTTGAGCGCCTAGGCGTATCGTCTGTCGATCTGTACTACTGCCATCGGCTGGACCAAAAGACCCCCATCGAGCTCACTGTCAGGGCCATGGTGCAGCTCAAAGAGGCTGGCAAGATCAAGCATCTAGGTCTCTCCGAGTGCAGCGCCGAGTCCCTCCGCAGGGCCCACGCCGTACACCCCATCACCGCGGTGCAAATGGAGTACTCGCCCTTTTCGCTGGAGATTGAGTCGCAGCAGTTCAAGCTACTCGAGACGGCGCGCGAGCTCGGCGTCGCCGTTGTCGCATACTCGCCCCTCGGCCGGGGCATCTTGAGCGGAACACTGCGTTCGCATGCCGACTTTGGCCCGGGGGATTTCCGAGCATTCTTGCCGCGGTTCAGCGAAGAGAACTTCCCCAAGAACATCGCCATCGTCGAAAGAATCGGAGACATCGCCAAGGGGAAGGGGCTTACCCCCTCTCAGCTGACGTTGGCTTGGCTGCTGGCCCAGGGCGATGACATCTTCCCGATCCCTGGGACCACGAGGGCTGAACGGTTAGTTGAGAACCTGGCCAGTTGCAAGGTCGATCTGAGTGACGAGGAGAAAAGGGTGGTGCGGAAGGAAGTAGATAATGCCGAGGTGGCCGGTGGCCGGTATCCTGACGCCTTTTCCAAGGCATCCTTTGCTGATACACCGGCTTTGGAGGAGTAAAAATACAACTTTGCCCATGGGCTCTCTTCTTTCCTATAAGTCTGGAAATGCAAGTTCAAGGACCAAATCTAGATGTGAAATGCGTCATGTTGGTGCTTCGCGTGGAATTAAGATCGGCCAATGAGCATCCATGGGATATCGAGTTTCCAGATGATGAGTCTTTTTTTTTTTTTTTTAGGTCAAGGTCCTTAGCAGCACACACCCGGAGGGGGGCCAGAGGTTAAATAGCTAAAAGAAAATAAAACAAGTAATAATAAGAGTAATAATATAATAGATTTAAAACCTAACCCTAAAGTAATAGTTCACGACAGGCCGTTGAATTTTGCCAGCCCGTTCTAAAATGTCCATTTTCTTTTTGAGCCAACACCCTGGACACTTGAACGAGAACCTGGATGTCCACGTCGATACTCTACTATCCCAAATTCTCCCATGCGCCTATCCCCGGCTTCACGAGGGTGTATCTCTCGCCATCTTTTTTCCAGTAACTCTTCTTGGTTTGTACAGTACCTGAACAAGAATCAATCCACTTTGTTCAATTCCGTAGTGACAGCAGGCGTAATCACCTCTTCTTCTAAGACAAGCGACAATACGTCCGCCCTAGCAATACGTAATAAACTTAAAGAGTAGGATATAGCACAGAGCCGTCACGGTAGTAATATGTGAATAGTTCCTCACTAACTTGCGCCTCCTTTCCATCAGGCTTAATCCATTTAAAGTGATCCCAGCTCAGTCGAATTTCGCCTACGCTAAGTAGAAGTACTACTACAAAGTCCACGATCTCCCGCGACTATGCCACCTTCCTTAGCGGCTCTAGGTACTTATCTAACGATACGCGCCAGCCCCTATGCCTGGTTAGCTCTAGATCAGAGAGCACGACTCGGATATGCTTCAGGCCAACGAGACTCATGAGCTCGCGAGACAGGAGGTCCATCTTGCCTTATACTATCTCTGTCGGGTCGATGCGGAACATTGGGATTTCTTCCCATGTAAGATGGATGTGCAGCGATTAGATCTCTCTACAGAGCTCTGGTATAAGCTGGCCTGTGAAGGCATGGAGTCGATGCAGGGCCTTAAAGTAGAACGGCGTAGCGCCATACAGGAATGGAAGCACCTCGTAGTGCCTATTGGATTCAGTCAAAACGACAAGACCCAAATGAGATATATCAGGACTCACATTTTCCGATACGTTTATAAGAGCCTCAGAAGATCACTAACTCCAGTAATCGGCCGCTTTACGCATCCAACTCCAGCAAGATACGTCAATATCGCATCATTTTCCCCAACTTTCGGTCCCGATTCCGCCTCAACGACAAACGGGTTCCTAACGCCACTGCACACATAAGCGAAGCAGAACTTACCCACCACGATATTCTTATCCGTCGTATACTCCACGATCTAGATGAACTCATAATTAGTAGAATGAGCTACCTCTTCGAAGATCAGGAGCCGGATTTCGCGTAGCAAGCGGGTGAAGAATAGAGACTCGTCCTTAGGATCCGGGTCTGCTGAGGAGTCGTTCATGGATAGTCTCAACGAAACTCACTTGCGGCCAGTGACGGCTAAGCGATATTAGCGGGTATGGTTAAAGACAGCTCCTTTTAGCGGGTTGGGGTAGGGTGTGTGTGTCAGTCTATTAGACAGGGGTCAGAGATGGCATCCGTAAATTAATAAGAATTATCTAAGGAGCAAGAACTCAGTAATAAGATGCACTAAGTCATGCAGCCCTATATACACCAATGAAAGCATTGCCTGTTTAGGCAGGAGCAGCTGCCTGCACTAGCCGTCACACATTGATCGCAATAAGCGGGTGGCCCTAGGCTAAAGGCTGGAGGTTTGATTCCTGCCTGCCCGCCTTCCCAGGCATAGCTGCTCACAGTCTTACCTGATGCATAGAGGGCATGTTGCGGGGTTTGCGCTGGGGGCTGGAACAGCTACAGCTGTGATAAGGCCCTATCACCCTTATCGCAGGTGCCCGGATAAGATCTTCCGGAAGCTCCTATAGGCTCCGAGGCGTAGCCACAGGCGGGAGAGCAACGTGTTACAGTCTAGTCCCCCGTAAGGTCTATAAGGCAGCTAGTGCACCTACTTGATTGCTACAATTGCGATCAAGGCCCAATCTTTTGCCCTATGGCATAACGGTCTAGGTGCCCGTTACTGTGACTAGCCGTCACACGTGACTAGTATATGTTAGTAGAAGATCATCGCCTAAGACTGGGCAGAGTCAAGAAAGTCTTCACTTTCTAGATCTTGACCAGTTTCCTGCCGCTGGCCTTTTTTCCATACTAGATCTTGACTGCTCCTCTGACTTGCGACATCTGCAGCCATCACTAGCATAGGTAACGGAAAGCTTTCATCCTACCGTACTCTATCAGTTACAGCTTAGCCATAATATCTCAATAGAATCCTAACTTTTTCCTCATCTAATAGTAGTAATGCTTTATCAGTAGACTTAAACTCTTATTATTTACCTTTATAATGAATGCATACGTATACTTCAGTATTATATATCTAGTAAATACTAAGACTATTATTCTTAAGTGTATTGTATTTCTTCTTAAAGCTCTTATTACTTTAGCCTCTCTTAGTTACTTGAGTGTTCTTACTGATTGCTATATATTATAAGAGTGTAGAAAAAAGGTTAGTAAAGTAAAGTTTATATTCTAGTTAGATATATGATATAAATAGCAAGCTATCTCTATATTTACCATTTTGTGTATTTAGGAAGTTGTTTTCAGAAAACTTGACCCTTAGCTCTTGACTAGGTGGTCCTCATAGACCTTATTTCTCCCCTCTCTACTGGCCTATGACTACCACTACCACTACTGAACGGTTCAGTAGTAGGACTTAAACTGGGACTAGTCCTAATTTTAGGGCCGCATGCGTAAGAAGAGTTAAGGCATATAGTGTAGACATATCCACTCCTGTCTGCTCTGCTTCACTTTTTACTCTGCTCTACATTATTAGATACAGCCTTATACCTTATGCAAGAACAAGCCCTACTAAACGATTCGATCTGTATTCTCAGCAATTACACTTAAAACACATATCGTAACCCTACTGACTAGGATTACGAATAATTATCCTGCAGGAAATCCACCATATTAGCTGTATTTTAGCTAGAGCGCATGACTGCTTAATTCTTCACAGGACTTTTTGCATTAGAATGTCCAGAATATCTCTAATTATGGGTGAAAATGTTCTCTCTTAAGCTCTATTGGAGGCTGTAGGTCCATTTGTGGATTCTATATATATATAGGCACATTAAGGTACTTTCTACGAGCTGATAGTCAATAGGCTAAGCCGTAGACTGTCAGCTCTTTTGTCCACTTTTTGCCCTTAGCTTATACCTCCATATATCACAAGTATTGTTCCACTTATAAATATGTCGGCCTTAGTCTGTTTCTGGAGTGCTTGTCATTGCCTCAGGCCAGTACTTAGCAGGCTTCAGCACATACAGCAGCTTCATAAGGTAGAATCAGACACAACCAACGCATAGGTCGCTGCTGACAACCGGGGGAAGGCGTCTTATTATCCAAGAGGCAATTGCACCTATCTACAATCTAAGAGAACTTCATCACCAGTACACGACCTGAATGGCTGCCGATAGCGACTGTTAACTCCACCACAGCCGATGCCGCCGCTCGATACTCCGGAGGTAGCCAAAGCATACTCCTTCCGTCTTTCGTAATCCATATGCCGCCACCGCTTATACCGTAACCAGAGTGGGTAATACCTGCCGAAGCTTCAGGTGACTGATTGTTCTCTCTCGGCCTTACATATCTGCTTACATTCACCCGTCGCCGCATCCCAGATCTTGACCGTACGATCGCGCGATGCTGATATAATGTTGCATCGGATAGGAAGGGTGCATTGTGATTTGAATAGAAGCTCTTGATTTCTAGCTATTTGAAGGGCCTAAATCAGCCCTTATATACATGAAGGAAAAGACGGTCTCGTGACCTAAGTCAGGGATCCGAGCCTTCAGGGGCTCGAGCCTGTGGCCTGTCATGAGGGCACAAAAAAGCAAACACGATCCTAGAGTCTGATGATAGTGGTGACAACGTCTTCATAAGAAAGAGGCCGTTAACGAAGTGAAATATATATATAGGTAGATGAGGGATGTACTAAGTATCTTCAGGGCTAGCTTTTTTGCTATTAATAGAGGTGAAGTCAGACGAGGTTGGCTACTGAAGACGGCACGCTAGAAAGTCCTATCTTCTAACGAAGAAATAAGTAAGAGGTATGCCCTTATTTACGACTTCAAAGAGGCTAAAAGAGTTATATTAGAACGAGCAACTGGAATTACGTGGCCCCCTGACTATGACTGAGAGACTGTCACTTCGCGCAGTCAAGTTCCTTGGTCTAGAGGAATAGGAACGCCGTGCGGCTTGCAACGTGTTGACCTTAGAAGGTGACAGCTTATAAGTCATAGCTAAGGAGTATATTGAAGTCAGTTAGGGCAAATTTATAGTATTAAAAGAGGAGTAAGATTGAGCTATCAGTAAATGTATGATTTCCCCCCGGTCAGAATTATCTGCGTCACCTTCATAATGAAGTGACCTCGCCGACCTAATAAATTGGCAGTGTTCAAATGTACCGTTATTTTCCCAATCAAGGACGCCTTTTCCGGGGTAGCCGAAATACCGTCCCCCACAAGTACTTGGGGGTTCTCGATCTCGACCCCCAACCAACCAAGCGGAAGCATGTACCCCCGAGTATTTAGTGGCATCTAGTTCGCCTCATACAACTTTGACGTCGTGACGAGATTTAAATGCTTCCGAACTCGATAGCAATTTTCGATGCATGACACACTTATTTCCTGCGCCCATCCGCAGTTTTCAGCCGTATGCGCAGGTTATCCTTGGGATGTGCCGTCAGCGCGGCCGCGGTCTGGATATTGAATGGTCCGGCTTGGCAACAATCCTTGTTCTATGGATATTGCAACCCTATGCTTACGGGCCGAGGCCGCTGCCTTCATTCCAGCCTGAGAGATAAGGTCATGCGTCAAATTCTGCTGACTCTATGCACTTGAGATACTCACGTCATGTGCTGACCCCTCTCAGCGTCATATTCGCAAGTTTTGTTGCGATCCATTGTCTTGGACATGTCATTCCGAATGCCCGAGCCCGGTCCAAGCCCCTCGAGAGCCATGTACACCTGCATCGCTTGCAAGAAGCTCAAACGGAAATGTGACAAGATAATGCCAGCTTGCAGCCTCTGCAGCAGAACCGGCCGCCAATGTGACTATCCGGAGGTGGCACAAACACCCTCGGCAGAGCATGACCTGGCCGCCCTTCGAGAAAGATTGTCGGAATTAGAAGGGCTTCTCGTCGATCGTCGTCCTGCACCCCCAAGACAGAGTACGATCCAGTCTTATGCAGCCAGCAGCGTGGCGGGGCAGGTGACTAGAGAGTCGCCGACTCTGGCATTCCTCGACATCGACTGCTTCCAGTTCACCGGCATGCAGCTACCCACCCCGCACGTTGAAGTGCCCATAGTCAGTGCTTCACCATTCGCTAGTCTGTCTGTCTGTTAGCGACCTTGGCATGGCTTTTCTGATGGCTACTGCTAAAACCGAGAGCAGGACGTTCTCGCCGTGCTCAGTCACGAGAACGCCTTGGCAGGAATATCTACCTCATACTTCACTACAATACACACCTGGTTTCCATTCATTAGCAAGAAGAGGCTGGACATGGGTAATCAATTCCAAAGCGCTGGACCGGACACGGCAATGTTGTTTCTTGCCATGAAGCTCGTGACTTCGACATCCAGCGATCCTAAGGATAGTGACAGCTCGCTGCATTCCGTGGCGAAGAGTTTCTTGGCTATACTTGAGGTGAGCGGTTACGTATCACTCATGTGTCTCCAGGCTATGGTACTTATTGCGCTTTTTGAGTATGGCCACGCCATCTATCCTGCAGCATGGATGACAGTTGGCTCTTGCGCTCGATATGCTGATTTGCTAGGCCTCTCTTATGGACGAGACGCCTCGGGTGTTCTGCCTAGAGTTGTACGTCATCCAATTTCCGAGTCGACGATTGAGCAAGTTCAGGGCTCACCGAATTATCTGATAGAGAAATTGGCTAGAAATCGAAGAGAGGCGAAGAGCTTGTTGGGCAATTTTTGTCCTTGATCGATCCATTTCACTTGGCAACCGGCGAAGGTTTGCAGCCGCTGAACCGGCGGACTCTAGCATCTTGCCCGTCGACGATGCTGCGTGGGTCAGTCATCCTCCCAGTCCAGTCCTTTACATATGCGAATCTTTATTGTCTGAAGGTCTGACGCCGTATATCCACTTAGGATGAAGGCAATGTCACTCGAGCCATGGGCATGCCCGCTTCGACTTTGTACGATGTCCCACAGACTCCATTTGCCCGCATGTGTCAAGCTGCCTTACTGGTTAGTCGCGCAGCGGCCGCTCATCGAGTCGCTCCTTCTCGCCCCGTACAGACGAAACTCCTGGCACACGAGATACGTGAATTCAGTGCTATCCAATGCACCGAGCTGGCCCAGTCTCACCACCTCGCCCTGATACCCTCTCGCTGCCTCTCGCTGTCAGCGTTGTTCTTGCTGCTCGACAGATTCACATGTCCAGAGAAAATGAACGAGGAGTCGGGTTACGCCATTGCCGGCGAAGCCAAGCAGCCTGGCGAGCGGGACGTACAAGCCTTTGCTGATGGGGTCATCAGACAGATCAGCGAAGACGCTCACGGGATCGCAAACAGCATTTTACACTACCTGGATACCGATGCGAACTTTGCGGGCGAGCAGGTACTCCACAGAATCAGTCCATTTGCTTTCGACATACTGTACTGCGCTCTGGCGAGCTTTTACTGGTATCGTAGAGAGGGCGGTATCGACATCCTGACTCGTCAGGTCACAGATCTCAACACATGTCTTCAGCGGCTGGCGAAGAGATGGGCATTGGCTACAGAGTATCTCAAAGCGGGGGGGCACCACGATCCGATATGCGGGATCATCTAGGTGAGGCGCCCATGCCGGATGTTGGATTGGACCCCCGTGTGACCTGTGGCGGAATAATGACCGGAGGCATCCTAGATCAATAGAAGCACCAGGTTTGGGATCAACACCCTATTGAACACCAATCCCTTGATCCAATGTGCCGTGACGGATCCAGCACCGGATTAATTCAAAATGGATTTCGACTCTGCGGGGGTAGTCAGTCTTACAACGGCTGCGCGGCCGCGCTGGCAGAGCGACCGCGCTTCGGAATACGATTACGTGGTTCAAGTCCAGGGTAGCCACACTCCCATCGCCGAATGCAAGCCTCCGTGCCCCGCAGCGGCTTCGCGGCCGCGCTGTCAGAGCGACCGTGGTTCGGAATACGACTCCATGGTCCAGGGTAGCCACATCACGGCCGCACCATCCGCGAAGGCGTCGATAGTCTGATAGTTTGGAGTCAGAGTCCTCGGGGCTTGGCTCCCATGCTCCGAGCAGTGACTCAGAGTGTCTGAGCAAGTATACCGTAACCAGTGACTTATACCTTCAGTTGTCTAAGCGACTCAAAGGTATAAAGTATTGGGTTTATTCCTTCCTATTTTTGTTAATTAGCCAACCTCATCTCTTCTTCCTTATTTCAACTCCAAACCGCAATATCATCTCAGACTCGTCATGTTTCCGCCCAAAGTTACCGCGTTGAGCGCAGCAGTCCTCTCGTGTCTCTCAATCCACTCTGCCACAGCCATGCCAACCGTTGGTTCCGCCGACGCCGTCGGCGAGACTCAGGTCTACATTCGCGATGCCGATTTTGCCTACCACCCCTCGGAGTCGATGACGCAGGCCATCAAGGCCCGCAACGCCGAACTCCCTGTCCATAAACGCTCTACCGCTAGAGTCGAAGCATGCTATACTCCAGTTTGTACGGAATGCAGGGTTATATTCGACGGCTCGTTCGAATCCAACACCCCTTGCATTGCTGCTATAAACACCGCTTGCCTCATTGTTTCGAACCTCAACGACGCAAAGGTTCAATTCTGGAATAGGGCCGGTTGTAATGGGAAACAAAGCACCCACAGAGGATGTGGAAGCAGGTCGAACAGGGCCGCCCCAGGAACCAACTCCATTGGTGTTCATGTCGGATGCGACTGATCACCCACTACGCCATTAGGAGGAATTTTAACGTGGTGTCATTTATTTCGGCTCTGGAAGGCGGCAACGATCGTTTAGGTCGCTTTCATATTGGTGTGTGTCAGTGGGCAAGGTATCCTAACATCCGGGAGACAGCCTCCGTGTTCAGGTGTACTGGAGCAGGCTTGTGAGACCGGAACCCTATGGGTTCCGGTGGCATATGTGCTTCTTCTTTGTCTCGGCAGATTCTACGGATGATAGCTTCCTAATAAGGAAGGCCTTAGAAGGCCAAGCAAAGCTATAGGAGGCCACAAGTCCGGCATAATTCAAGTAGATAGAACAAACTTCAATTCTCTCTTTACCTCAGTTTCTCTCCTAACACTGACAGTATTGGATAATGCAATCGAGTCGATTAAATTGAGGGTGGTGCTGAGTTGACGGCGATGTAACACGCATATATCATCTCCATTTCTTGAAGAATCATTTTAATGGAAATAGCTATTATGCTATCTGCAGGAGATAATGAAGCTTGCCTGTGAAGTGTGACACTATTAAATGGTTAGCAGCTTCGCAGATCTCATCTCAAATAGAGCTAAATGCGTTGACTTAGTTTATTGAGTTAGGAGTGCTATGGGGAGATTATGTCAAAATTTGACAGGTGATGTTGTGGAGATTCTTTTCAGGAAAGTCGGCGGCTATCTGATTTCGAATAGCTTACACTAAATCACTCTGCCATTGTGTCCCTCCCTTAGCGAAAGGATAGATAACTCTCAACCTCTAAGCTAAAACTGCGCCACCTGTATCCTATTGTATTCGCCCAGCCATTCCAGACCTCGCAGCCACGTGTTGTTGACCCAATACTACCTCATTTTGGCGTAGATTAGCGAGCGGAATGCCACCGCCTCCTTGGAGAAAACCCGGATAATGTGCCGTTGCTGTCCTCGCACCGGCATATTTCGCTGCAACAGCTGCTTCATGATAGGATCCTGTGTCAAAACCTCAGATAAGAGGACCGATTCCAGATTCGCAACACTATGAAAAGTAGAGTCTATCACCGATAGGGTTTCGATTCCGAAGCCTGGTCTTCTTTGAGACTGAAAGGGTCGCTGGCCGTCCCCGTGCGCATGACATGCTGGGAACAGGTTCCTTCCCCGTCAGACACCACAATTGGGTTCCCATGTGCAGTGAATCCCTTCACCTGATCGTTGACTTCTTGTGTTGCCAAGGGCGTAAATTTTTTATTTTTGATTTGAAGTTCGTTTGTATCTGTAATATTGACTCTTGAGGCAGACCAATGGTTTGGATTGTAGCTTTCTTAGAACACTGAGCCCCTCTTAGAAACCCTGAGGTGAGGAGACAATTTGCCGCTGGGTTTTCAGTTGTCGTTCAGATGCCTGACGTAGTTGCCAAGCAGGCACATGTGTATCGTCGATTACATGTCGAACAGAGAGGTCAAGTTCCGACTGTTTCAAACGGACTTCCAGGCTAAAGGGACAAAACAAGAATCAAGGGCCCCGAAGTTGGTCGAGACAAATATCATAATAATGCAAACATTCGTCATCTTGACTGAATGAAAATAAGAGATGAAGTTGGGGTGTTATATGCTGGCCAGTCGTGATTTCTTGACTACTGCGGAGTACTTTTAAGTCTTTTGCTGCCGCGACACCTGAAAAATGGGGCTTGGAGCGTGAATCTGTTGATGTAAGCTCCGTCGAATCTTTTCGCCCAGCTCCACCAATTTATTTCTTCGCCCGAGGGGCATAACGCTTGTCAGTGGCTCCCCTAACTCTAGTAGGAAATTGCAACTTTGGTTTTCAGCACTACAATATGAATTTCCAGTCTTCTGTAGATTTATTAAATATATATTTATATTACTAATATTTTAATGCATTCATTATAGCTATTATATCCATATTACTATTACAGGTCGTAGTTAAAGTAGAATCCTTAATAGCTATTATTCGCAGAGTACTATAAGCATTATACTTTCTATTTCTAGACTAATAGAGCGTTATACTTTTTAATTAGGTTAGTGTATTTTAAGTGCTTTAATATTAGTTTAGTTACTTTAGAGAAAGTTAATAGAAGTCTACTAACTATAGACATAATAATACATATCCGATTTATAAATAATTAAGAATAGGACCCTGCTATACTGTATTAATATTACTTATAAGTAAGATAGATATAAAACTATAGGCTATGCTAATAAGCGAACTGAGATAGACAGGCTACGGATTATTAGGCTAAGTCTGTTATGGATTGAAAACCTATACCTAGCTTGACTAAGGCTGCAAGTCGTAACTACGGCTGCAGCTAGACCTTTTGCCGTACTGGTCAAGAGATGCAGCACGGTCCATAACACTTTACTTATAGGCTCTCTTCTCTTCTATAAGTCTAGAAATGTAAGTTCAAAAACCAAATTATTAAATCTAGATATGAAATGCGTCAGGTCGGTGCTTCGCGTGGAATTAAGATCGGTCAATGAGCATCCGTGGGATGACGAGTTTCCAGATGATGAGTCTTATATCTACGATTATAGATCTTCTCATGTGCCAAATATCTTTGGCTTAGCTGACAAGGCGTTTGTGGGTTCGATTGTGCAGTGAGACCACTCAACATTGGCCACCAGATAAAGGCCCTGGTCTAAATGACGTTGGTCACTTGGTGGTCGCAGAACCTAGGGCTGAGAGCCGAAAATCGGATTTGATGAACGTCTTCCATTCGAGTCAGGTAGCAGCAATATGTGCAATGTCCAGCTATTTCATCGCGAGTCA
Organism: Dactylonectria alcacerensis; assembly: GCA_029931735.1. NCBI lineage: Eukaryota > Fungi > Ascomycota > Sordariomycetes > Hypocreales > Nectriaceae > Dactylonectria > Dactylonectria alcacerensis. Next base: position 2,524,083 of record JAPMUZ010000012.1, on the reverse strand, counting down.
AGTACTATTCAAATTGCGTAATCTCTCTCGTCTAGTGAACAGAGATTTTTATTATCAAATCCGGGGTTTACCTACGGTTAATCACTCATGAGTGTTGCCTCGACCAACTTGATTAAGGCGAGGTCGCGGTATGGCTTCTCAAAGTCCCTGTCATCGCCAAGCATCGTTACATTCAAAGTTCCCACAAAGATGAAAAGAGGTGCAAACTTGCACGATCTTATCGATCACTTCGATTTAAAAATGAAAAATGGTCGCGTGCCTAACTATTTATCGCAACACAAGGTATCAGATAATCACGCAGATACTGGATAAAGGGGGGTTTAAGATATCATACCAAGGCATAACTCGTCAAGAACGTCAGATCTCTGCACCTCATCAGGCCCCGAGTTCTTCTGATGCATGCCGCGTTGCTCTGTCACCGGAGTGAGCTGGATTGGCGTGAATGCAAACGGGATCATTCTTCTCGTTACCGCTGCCCAAGACGATAGCAGCAGCGGTGGCGCCGACACTCGCTGGTGGAGCAGCCATGGCGCAGTGTCAATTGACGAAAGACGGTGAAGGTCTTACGATGTGGCGTGGCAAGATGCTGGAATATTTGCATAGCAGGGACCCAATGGGCAAGACCAGGCGCTGAAGTGCACCTATTTGCCTTTTCTTCGGCCCCGTCTTTCATAGCACGGGTGCCCAAGATCGGTAAGTGGAAAGGTACCTAGAAATGTAGATAGACAGTACCAGTACCTGAGGGGTTGGGTACCTACCGACTGAGGGTCGAACCGTTGAATAGGTACCTGGGCTTGGATCCCATCGACCCAGATAAGCTTCAGGGCTATGAAGAGGAGCTTGCTTTATGGCCATGGTGAAACCGGTAGGCGCAACACCAACCCACTTGACAACGACCAGTGGGCGCGAGATCATGACCAAGTGCCTGGCTAACGCAGTGTCTTGGGCAGAGAAAAAGCTCTTTCTTAACCTGACGGGAGAGTTCGCAATCATTGATGAGGTCTACATCAAGATGGTAAGGAACAAATCCGGCATGCAACTGGTGATAGTCCTGGAGTTTGTGCGTCTCCCAAACTGGAAGCCCGACGGAGCGGAACCCTACCGGTCCAAGAGGGAACAGCATCCCGAATCGGACACGTTAGGCGCGTTCCCCGGCCCGTACGTCGGAATTTTTGACTGGTTGTGGGATGAGTGCAAGGTGCGCAAGACCATGACACTCGAGGTCGACGACAGCGGCCCGGAGCCGCACACCAACGCGGCCATCCGAGCGGCCCTCCAGGGTCCCAAAGCAGGAGCGCGATTTCGGGATTGAGGTTTGGAAGTGGCAGAAGTTCGACATGCATGTTGGAACCATTGCTGCGGCAGTCCCGCCAGCCCGCGAAGTCCACCTCTTTTCTTATGGAAATATAGCCGTCCTTCAAGGCTGGAGCTGCCCGTCCGGCTTGGCCAAGCTGACCGAGTTGGAGAAGCTAATCATGAATATCTACCCAACGGTTGGTACTCCTCGCCAGAGCTGTGCCCAGGAAGCAGATGCAAAACTGTTTGCATCACCAGTTGTACTGCACTGTACCTCTAACTTTACGGCGCTACTAGAACCCAAGAGACAAGGATGATTGTGTCAAGTATGAACCGACTTTCAAGACAAGGCTCACAAAGCATTGCCTCCGCCTCAAGGAAAGCGACATCGAGGTAATGTTTCATGGCCAAGCCGGCGAGGATGGGTCTGAAACCTCTCTCACCGTTGCGGCGACGGCCGGCCCAGGACCCACGCTGTCGTCCGCCAGGCCGAAGTGGGAAGAATGGATCGAGGAGCTCAAGGCTTACAAGCAGTTCATCACTAACTTCGGCAATGCGGCTCCGATGGAGGGCGAGAAGCCAGCGCCCGAGGTCAAGGTTGCCATCTTGGATGACGGCTCCAGGCTGGCGGATCTCAATGGGTGCAGCACGGGTGGTCGTTCCGCGCCGACAGCCAAGAGTAGTTCGTCGGACCCTGCAAGCACGGCACCGAGATGGCCGTTTGCGTGCGCGATATCTGCTCTGTGGTCGAGCTGTACATCTCCCGCCTCGACGACTCGCAGGTATCGGAGAAGAGCCAAGTGTTTACGATTTCGTCCTGCGTCAAGGCGCTCAGATGGGCGCTGGACCTGGGTGCCGATGTTATCTCCATGAGCTGGACCTACGAGATGCGCTATGACAACAAGGACCCGGACAAGACCGGGCTTGAGAAGCTCGTCAAGGAGGTGGTGGATGGCCACAAGGCTGTTCTGTTCGGCTCCCTTCCCGACCTGGGCCCCAACAAGGACGCCTCCAGCCTCTCGCCAGTGGGGCTGGACGGCGTCATCAAGATCAGCTCGGCGACGAGGGTCGGCAATGTCGTCGACGACAACCTCCACCAGTTGTCCGAGTTCTTACTCCCCGGCCACGACATCGAGAATTCGCGCCGCGAGCTGGTGCGGGGCAGCTCCTTCGCTACAGCTTACGCCGCCGGGCTGGCGGCACTGGTTTTATACTCGTTCACGCACAAACATGGAAATCGCTCAGGCTAACTTTTGCATAAGAACCTACCTTACTTATGTTGTTTAGATTTGTTGAAACCCGTTGTTCTGAATGGGCGAGTTCATCGCACTGGTGGCAGGCTGCCCGGCAAGAAATAAGGCGTAGTTCCGCCAAACATATCGTCCAGATCCAGAGTGATTCCTTACCGGGCGAGCAGGATTCTCTGAGCATTTCATGATTTTGATTCGGCCTCTGCACCTGTCGGCGAAAAGAGGGATGCTTGCAGGGATCACATACAAGTCACACTAGACCGACTCGAAAGGCATCACGAAATGGTCCCTGAACGGTTGGGTTCCGCCTTGACCGCGACTAAGTCAGTGGAAGACTAGGTCTTGCTCCATACAATTCATACCGGTCGACCCCAAGGCTCCGAGACGTTGCCTAGATTTCTGCTCGGATGTTGATGAATAGGAATAGGTACATACACATGGTTTCGACGAATAGCGAATTAGTCACCGCGAAAAGCCGACGTCTTAGTGAGAGGAAGAAGCAGGCTGGCGGCTGTCTCAGTCAAGAATACCTTCGGCGTTTGTCTCAAGACTTCAAAAACATCAGCGTCCAGACAGGATTCAGGGGACAACAAGCGTTCTTCGTCAAGGCTAGCGCAGTAAACCTTCCAGTAGAGTAGGTACCTTACACCTGCGGCGATAATTCTATGATGTTTGATGAGTGACTTTGATGACCCTCGTGGCTTCCATACTAGGTACCTAAGTAGGTAGCTGCAGCTGCCTGAACCTTCCATCACCGGCTTAGTTACAGCTGCCTGGTGCTGTAAACCTTCCATCAAGGTACCTGCCGATTTAAATATCTGCCATCCCCCCCCCTCCTCTTCTTCTCCCTCTCCTATTATTCATCATCCATCTCTCTACAGCTTGCCCCATCATTCACTTTGCTACCATTGCTACCATATTACGATATTACCAACTCCATCACTTTATTACAATCCCCCTTCATCAAATATTTAAACGGACCCTCGCTCAGTTACGAAGCACGGCACCCACTCCTCCCCCTCGAGTTACTATCATGTTTCGATACCACCAACTCCATCGCTTTATTGCAACCCCCCCTCACCAAGTCTACAAGCGGACCCTCACTCAGCTACGGAGCACGACACTCACTCCTCTCCCTCGAGCCGAGCCCGCGTCCAAACAGCCACAGAGCACGGCACCCACTCCTCTCCCTCAAGTTGGGCCTACGTCTGAGCAACAACAGAGCTCCCAGATTCTGTCGCTGCTAAGGGAAAACGGGGACGTCTTAAGGGAAAACGGGGAAGTCCTAAGGGAAAACGGGGAAGTCCTAAAGCAACAAAAAGAAATCCTTACCCGGATTATGAATCCTTGGAAGGCGTATAAGCATTGGCCTTGGTATCGAAGGTGGCCAGCTCAACTGTGCCACATTATCGTTTATGGCAGAGTAGCATAGAGGATTCAGGGGACAACGAGCGTTCTTAGTCAATGTCATCCAGTGATCGATATGGTGTTTCGTAGTAGCCTTCAACTCTCTGTGTTGCCGTCTACTTGGACTAGGGTATGAGGTCGCACGGTCTCCATGCTCACAGCCTGGCCTCCTATTCCGGCTGCCCGTGAGCTTCAGGGACCAGGGGTCTGCATCTATCCACCAAAAGTAGACGCACCATCTACTATTGATAGAAAGCTGTGCTTTCTACCCATTCTACCCTGCCTGCTGCCAAGCTTCTATCTCCTCTACCACGGCCTCATCAACGTAGATTCAAGTGGGTAGATTACTAAGAAATCATCGATATATATATACATTAAATACTTAGTAATCTAGTAGGCAAATGAGGTACTAAAACCTCAGTAACGCTAGCAATTTCATAAGGCACTCTATATAAATAATTAGTCGCATCCATTCTGCAATAGACTAGTAGATCAGCAGCTACTATTAATATCGCCTAATAACGTAAATATAAGTAAGAAAAAGTGATTAATAGATAAAAAGAAGTATTTTAAATAGAGTAATATATAGGAAATATACTAATAGTATATAATGTAGAAGGATAGAACTAGGTAGGCAGGGTAGCTTAGTCCTGCCTCCTTTCTATTAATCCTTCTATCCTTAAGCCAGCTGATCTATTAGATAGTAAGCATACTCTCTAGTAATTACCTAAACTGTAAATATAATAATAAATTACCCTGCTCTTAATAACTTAATATAGTAAGATAAAGGTAACCTGACTACTCCTTTCCTTAGTTATTTGACTTAATCTAACTTACTCTTATTTACTAAAGACTATTAATAGCTATCTTCTATGATCTAATCCTCAGGGCAGGGCCTTAGAGAGATTAAGAAGAAGATGCCCTAAGGAAGAGAGGGGGTTTTAGTAATCCCGCTATACTCTAGGTTATTATACCTAGGCTCTAAAGCCAGGGCGTAGTAGGATTACTAGAGTACTATTATAGAATAAGCTAAGGAGGATTAAGGGAGAGACTGAGCTTAGGTAAGGTAAGCATGCTTATAATACCTGCCTTGCCTAAGCTCTACTAAGAAATCTCTAATGACCTTATAGGCTTTCTTACTGATTTTTACTTAAGCTAGCTAGTAATATAAGACTAAATTGATCTCATTTTATATAAGGACTTACTCTAAGTGGGTTTTTTAGCCTTATAGTGGTCTAGTATGTTTATTATTTAGCTAGAAATGCATATAATTAGGCAAAATATTATAACTTCTAATGCCTTACTAGACTACACTATATAATAAGATTAAGATAATTCTATTTAAAAGGAGTAATTTTTAGTATAAATAATACTAATTAATATATTTTTTATTTAGATCTAAGCACTTTTAGTAATAGCCTGCTTAAATTATTAACTTTATAGTTAGTATCTCTTAGGAAACTTCTCTATTTTCTAGTCTAAATTAATATAAAAAACTTAATGCACTTAGATAAGGAAGATAAATTTATTATTATATAGAGAGAATTTCACTAGATTTAATAATACTAGTTACTTAGTTATATCTTACTTTATTAACTAGTTCTTTAAAATATATAGATTTTAAGTAAGTAGTTATTTAGAAGGATACTAGAGTGCTTACTTTATAATAAGTAAAGTAAGCAGTCTATATTAAAATTTAGCTATAAAATAAACCTTCTACTAATAATCCTAAAGATAAGACTAATAGGCCTAATACTAAAAAATAAATTAATTAAGTATAAAAAAATTATCTAAAGACTATAAAGCTAATATTAATTAATTTAGAAAAATCATATAAGTCAATTAATTATTATTTTTAAACTAACGTACATGATAAGCGAATGTCCCAGACAAGCGAGTGTCTCACTCAGATTTTCACCTTAAATCGCGATTTTAAAATAATTCTTAAAAACTCAAACTAACCCTAAAATAGCTATAGTTTTAAATATAGCTTAATTATAACATATATTATCCTTATGAACTTTCTTAAGCTATATATACCTATAGCGCTAGCAGTATGAAATTCGCACAGTTTTTTTACTATTTTTATTTATAACTAGCTTAATAAATTAGTTAGAAATATAAAGAAAATACTATTTTATAAGCTTTTTTCTTAAGAGCTTAAAATTAATTCTTTAGAAATTTACTAATTAAATAGCCCGTTTTAGAAAATCTAAAATGTGTACTTTTAGCTGTACAGTATAAGTGGGACACTCGCTTGTTTGGGACATTCGCTTATCATGTACGTTATAGCTAATTATTTATAGTATTAATATAAGTAGACTTTATAATACTCTTCTAAGCCCTCTAAAGCAGTAAGCGCTAGAGTAAAAGATATATATAATTAGTTTTAAATAATAGCTTTTCCTTATGTTTTTAATAATTAATAGATATATCTTATCGTATTTCTTATAATATTATGAGCCTAATAAGGGTTTTTACTATATAAGTTTCTCTACTTCTATTAAAATGTCTTCCTTCTTCTTATTTTAATTAATAGTAGCCTGAGATTACTTCTAATTCTTCTTTAAATCCTTTAAGATCTCTCTAATTAATATTACTAAGATATCCTAAGATAGCTTATCTTCTTCTAGACTATCTAACTGGCCGTCCTCTAACCCTCTAAACCCTCCTTTAAATAAGACTAGTATTACTTTATCCTCTAATCCCCTTAAGAGCTACTAGACTTAGAATAATGTCCTTTAATAGTATAAGGTTAGAGATAATGCTATATACTTTATAATAAGGCAGGGAATAATAAGAGGGTGGTTTTAGGATTATGGCTTCTAAGTCTAGAGGGTAAAAGACAATCTGAAGGTAATTTATTAGCTCTATAAGGTCTGTTCTTTTATAAAGAGACTACTAGAAGATCTATATATACTTCTTACTATAAATCCGGAGAATGTGTATAAGTATTTAATAAGTAAGCATAAGATCTTCTTAGAAGACCTTAAGTAAGCCGCTAAGTATAAGCTGAGGAAGTTAATACTATAAGGGCAGCTAATAATCAATGCCTTTATAAGAAAGCGAAAGGCAGAAGAAGCCTTTAAATAAAGTCAGATTGCGTAGTTTGATAAAGCGAAGTTCAGGCAATTAATTATTAACTGGCTTATAGAGACTAACCTGCTCTTTACTACTACTAGTAGCCTAGCCCTCTATATAGCCTTCTATTATATTAACCCTTAAGTTATAATCTAATAAGTAATACTAGGCTCTTAAGTAATTAGAAAATAGATCTTATATAACTATTATAAGTATAAGAGTTAGGTAATAAAGGCATTAGTATAGAGCCCTAGGTAAGTCTATATTGCCTTTAATAGATAGACTTCCTATAATTAGTATAGTTTCTTTACTATTAACGCTCAGTTCTTTAACTCTATTACGTTTAAGCTAAAGAAGGTTCTCTTTAATCTACTTTATATAGAAGGGAATTACACTAGGGTTAATATTGCTACTTAGATTATAGAGGTCTTAAGGGAGTTTAATCTAGTGACTAACCTAAGGCAATTGGGCTACTTTATAGTTAATAATGCTTTAAATAATAATATAGTATTAGTAGAGCTTTTAGTACTTAAGGGAATTAATAGTCTTAACTCTTTCTAAGTTCAGATTCATTACTTTAAGTATATTATTAACTTAGTTACTTATGCCTTATTATTTCTAAAGGATTACTATCTTACTAAGGATATTAGTATTAATGACTTTAATAGCTAGAGGAAGTTTAAACCTATTAGCTACTTATATAACCTTATAGTCTGGATATACTAATCTTAGCTAATAATAGACTACTTACGCAATATCCAGAAGGAGGCAGGCTACCTTAGGATTTTTAATATAGTTATTAATAACGCTACTTAGTAGCTCTCTTAGTTCTATATAATATAACGGGCTCTTAATCTATAGCTATATATTAAAGAACTTATTAATAAGGCGGCTTTATAGTTTATAATTAGGCAATCTCATTCTTAATACTAGAGGGGTCCTCTTATAGGTCTCTATTTATTAAGTAAGAAGCCATTATGCCTTAATAATAAGAACCTTCTTAATAAGAATAACTAGAATGTAATCCAGTAGTTTTATAATATCTTAAGGCATTTTAAAAAGTAGGCTAAGAAGCTAAAAGGCAATAACTAGCTTTAAGTTTATTATAAAGGTAAGAAGAGTTAGCTTAGTAGTATCTAAAGAGTCTTTTTATTATTTAAATACCTTCTTTATAAGCTTAAAGATACTAAGATTAAAGTATAAGGTTGCTTAGAGCTGAATTATTATTAAAGCTATATTAATACTACTTAGGATAAGCTTAATTTATATTAGGCTAAGATTACTAAGTTATTAATATATTATATTACTATAGTCCTTTACTCTAGCCTTAGTCTTAGATACTTTATTAGTGCTCTTAAGAATTAGCTTATTTAAAGCCTCTTACTCTTTAAAGCTCGAGCGGTTAAGAAGAGAGGCAATAAGTAAGTAGTTAAGGTAAAGAAGATAGTCTATAATCTCTAAGTATAGCAATATTAAGATCATAACCCTAATCCTTATTAAAGTGTATTATCTCCTACTTCTATAAATATAGAAGATTTAGATCTTAATGAGGAAGAGCTAGTCATCTGCCTGAAATGCAAACTTAGCAGCAGATTATAATTATTTATACTATTAGCTAATGAATTAGATTATTAGCTGCTCTCTATTCAAGAGTCAGAGCTCTCTCCAAAGGCTAATCTAATAAAGTACTAAATAGAATGCTAGTTTGAGTATTCTTAGCTAGCTAAGATAGCCTTTAATATACTTAATATACCTTTAATAGCTACTAAGTGTAAGAAGACCTTCTCAGCTACTAGTACTATAGTCATAATCCGGCGGATATGACTTAGAATAGATATAATCTTTACTACTTAGATAATTAGATTATAGATTAAAGCTAGCTTAATAGAAGACTATAATAGGATCGCTCTTAGGAGTATAAAGATCGAAACGCTTAAGGATAAACTGGGCCAGCAGGTTGATAAGGGAAATGGGGGTAGATGGTCTGATGATAGCATTAAGGGATTGTGAGGCTAATGCTAGCAGGATATCCTTAATCCGCTGTGGCGTTTAAGGCGTTCTATATTACCGTAGATTGCATCTACGTTAATAGATAGGGTCTATTTCTATTAATTCAACTTCAGGTCTGCTTAGTAAGTCATCTATTCTATCACTATTGAGGTGGTTGTGGATAGAAGTGGGTAGATGCAGACCCCTGTCAGGGACAATCCAGAGCTAATGCCCAAGCTATTACGCCGCTAATTAAGAGTCTGACAATTTCTACCTTGTTCAGGGACGCAGCCAGGCCCAACGGGGTAAGGGTATTGGCGCATCTGCAGTGACGAGGTTTGCGTTTCGAGCACCATCTTGATCTCTTTCATTACCGAGAAGGGACAGGATAATGCCTTCAGTGGGGTATTTGGGGAATCTTCAAAGCTCCCAATCCTCCTTGAAGTGGTTTTCCCACCAAATTCCGAACCATATTTGAAGAAGTCGAGGACCTAGGACTGCTAAGATTGTGGGCGATCCCGCTTAGGTTCTCATCTGATCGAACCAAGGCCAAATCGTCATGCCAGAATGTTGCCGCGTAGGATAAAAATGGCCGCTCCTTTTCAGTCTTCGGTCACCAGGACTATACCGGAAAACGGCCCAGAGAATGATCCCACTGGGATGAAAACACGAGATACTTCCGACAGGCTTTCAGGAGCCGATTGTTGGCCTCGTTCACATACTTGTCCGCCGGTGACCGCCCTAGCGTTGAGGTAAGAGGAGGGGTCTTCTGTAAATACTTCTGGGCTGATGAGCGATGGATTAAATGGACAGTTGAGTCCCTAACCTCCAAGAAAGGACATAAAACGGCCACCATCCTATCCCATCCCACTGAACGATCTGAATAAAGTCCCTCGTGGTCCCTCGGAATGAAGTCACCATCCGTAGCAAAGACCAGCGCTTCACGGAGCTCCGCCACCTTTAGGGGTCTCCGGGCATAACTAACCCAGTCCAGTGACTTCAGAATGTAGGATTTTTCGCGAAAGTTTCTTTGGTTCAGTGATACAAAAATTGAGGCGTAGGGATCGTTGAGATTGGTTGGGAGTCTAGCAAGGCATGATAGAATGGTGTCCTGGTCCTGGTGCCATTGAGAAGAGGACTCTATCCAGTTGATCGCAACCCTGACCCAGAGAAATAGTCCTCCAGTCTTTTCGGCCATGATCAATCGTCGAGCGGTTTGCATCAATACATCTAGTCCTTTGTGGTTCGTACCGAATAGATGGAAACGCGATGCAATGATGGCTTGGAAGTCTTCTACTAACCCGAGGCCGCGATGGGTGGTTTGACCGCTGGCTGTGTCATGAAAATGAGTGGATGCGTCTATCGTCACCGCTGTCGCTGGTTATAGCCATCTGGGAGCAACAAGTCGTCCACAAGTGTGGTTGTGGAGGAGGAGGCGCAGGGTGCAGCCTTGCCTGCTCGAAGCGCTCTTGGCACAGCCCTGCTTTGGAGGCCCCGCAGCTGAACAGCTGAACAGCCACGTCCAAATGCCATACATCTGCCAACGCACACGGAAAGGCCCGCCGGCCGAGATGTGTTAAGCTGCTTCGAAGGGCCCTAAACGGTCAGGCTGTCATTATCCTCTTCGATCATGTCCTCTCCGCGACCTTCCCACCGTGACGACTTCCAGGTCGCAATCATCTGCGCGCTACCGCTCGAATACGACGCCGTTTCCTACATCTTCGACGAGTTCTGGGACGAAGATGGCGATCAGTACGGACGAGCGGTCGGAGACCCCAACAGCTATACGACTGGCCGTATAGGCAAATATGATGTCGTTCTGGCCCTCCTGCCGCACAAAGGCAAGACCAACGCGGCCAGCGCGACCGCCAGCATGCGATCGAGCTACGGAGGCTTGCGACTGGCCCTTCTCGTCGGCGTGTGCGGAGCTATGCCTTGCGGCCAAGACGGCGAAAGCGAAGTTTTATTAGGCGATGTAGTCATTAGCAAGACCGTCATCCAGTACGATTTCGGCAGGCAGTATCCAGACAGGTTTATACGCAAGAGCACCGTCGAGGACAATCTTGGCCGGCCGAACAAAGACATCCGCAGTCTACTCGCCATATTCGAGACTGACCGGGGCCTCGACCAGCTCGAACAACGGACTGCCCAGTGTCTTCGGCAGCTGCAGGCCAAGGTCGCACAGACAAGGCGTCGGGGCAAGTACGACTACCCCGGACCGGCGGAAGACAGGCTATTCGAGCCAGCCCACCGTCACAAGCACCACGTATCGCCGACATGTATCTGCGGCAATTGCTTCAGCGACTTGGACCCCGTTTGCGACGAGGTGTTCAGCTCGTCATGTGCCGATCTCGGATGCGACGACGAACATCTCATCACGAGGGAACGGCTCCAGGCAAAACGACAGTCAGAACACGATGGCAGCGACACGGCTCAGCGGCCGGCGGTGCATGTTAGGGCGGTTGCATCGGGAGATACGGTGATGAAGTCAGCTGCGGACCGGGACAGGCTCTCGAAGGAAGCAGGCGTGATTGCGTTTGAGATGGAGGGTGCTGGGGTCTGGGACGAGGTTCCTTGCATCGTGGTCAAGGGAGTGTGTGACTATGCGGACTGTCACAAGCACAAGGGATGGCAGAATTTTGCAGCGGCGACAGCAGCCTCGGCGTCCAAGGCAATTCTAGAAGGCTATATCCAAACTGACAAAGCTCTGAAAGCGTCTGCGGGCGATGGTGAGTGCAGTCTGTCTCTCTGATGTTTGCGAACAGGGCTGATGGCAGTGAAGACACCGGGAGCCGCAACAGTGTCGCGGCCAGCAGCACACCTCAGCAGGACCGAGCACACAATGCACTGCAAGGGCCGGTTTTCCACGGCCCCATCTCAGGCCAATACGTCATCCCGGGAACCCACACGACGGGAGGGACCGTCTACTTCAATTTCGGGCCGCGGAGCTAACGCGGAGGAAGGGGGGATATACGGGCGAGCTAAGATACTAGGACAGCAGTCGCTAGTTCTCGGTTCGGCGTGTATATGTGGGGTGATGATCTGAAATCTGGTGTCACATATATGCCTGCATTAGCCTGGCCGAGAGAACGGCTGTTGCCCATCGTGTTCATTCGAATAAATATATCGCGACAATATCGTGCTCTAACGTGTATCTTGTATGTTGCTCTCAGCCACCAGCTCCATGCGAACTTGTACATAGATAGCATACACCAAAGTGATAATAGCGACTGACTGCCATATGCATCTGGCCAGTGCTGCTGGTGTTTTAAACGAGGCCGCGTTCTAGACCGGCTGCGACTTTGATTCGCTACTGCAGCTGAGCTGTGGTTCGCCTTAGGCAACGGCACATTTCTTCTCAGCCGCAGGCACATCGCGCACGCAGCCTTACTGAAACTCGACCTGGTGAAATAGTTGCAGCATGCTTGTAAGACATGAAGAAGCACGCGACCTATTGCTTCCATGAATCAAACCAGCTTTCAAGGGCCACTTAGTGGCGAATACGTGTTTGCCGGCGCCCACGCGTCTGGCGGGGGCACGATCAACTACCATGTTAGCGGCCATGCCCCTCTGCGACCTATCCGACCCTTTTCGACAGTCCCTTTCCCGCCGGATCCCAAGTTTGTTGAGCGGACGGACGTCTTGCTCTGGCTGCGAGATCAAACCGCACAACCGGGCAGCCGCGCTGCGCTCGTCGGGCTCGGCGGCATCGGGTAGGCTGCGTGCCCCATGGACTACAGACTATGCTGACAGACCAAGGAAATCACAGGTCGCGATCCATTATGCGCACGAAGTCCGACACGCGTCATCGAATACCTGGGTTTTCTGAGTATATGCGAGCTCTAGCGCCCGTTTCGAGGAGGCATACCGAAACATCGCCGATAGACTGCAGCTTCCGGGACGAGATGATCCGGCGCGCAACGTGCTCCAGCTGGTGCATGCCTGGCTGTGCGACGAACAGAATGGGCTATGGTTGATGGTGCTTGACAATGCCGATTCCGTTGAGGTCTTCTTCCCAAGACAGGGCGCCCATGGCTCACGCGACCGGCCGCTGGCATCGTTCTTACCAAAGACCGGCCGCGGATCGATCATCATCACATCTCGCAACACGGATGCGGCGGAGAGGCTGGCCGGTGTGGATGCTATCTACAACGTACTGACGATGGATAAAAGCCAAGCCCTACAGCTTATCCAGAATAGGCTTGGGGAGTGCGCCGGGGATGATCTGGTTATGGCAGATCTAGTTAATGATCTCAACTTTATGCCGCTTGCAATAACCCAGGCTGCCGCTTACATCAGGCGAAGAAGACTCCGCATATCAGTATCGGCTTATGTGGACGAGTTCCGGAGAAGCCATAAGAAGAAGGCGAGCCTCCTCAACAGAGACGGCGGCGACCTCCGTCAGGATGAGAGCGCCTCTAACTCGATCGTCACTACATGGCAGATCACCTTCGAACAGATCCGTCGCGAACGGCCGTCAGCTGCTAACTTACTCTCATTTATGAGCTTCTTCAATCCCCAAGGGATCCCTGGGCCTGTATTTCAAGCCTATGCATATAACTATGGTGAAGAGAGCAATGATAGCCTTGATGAGGACCTTGAGGTGCTCTGCGACTACTCACTAGTAGAGGTGATAGCTGAGCTAGATGTATTTAAGATGCATGCTCTAGTGCAATTTTGCACGCAGCTATGGCTATCAGTTGCCGATACGCAGCGGTGGAAGCGGGAGTTTCTAAAGGTTATATCAGACCAGTATCCATCAGGGGAATACGAAAACTGGATAAAATGCCAGAGATTGGATCCCCATATCGATATAATTATTAAAGAAGAGCTAAGGAATAGTGAGGATGCTTTAAGGTGGGCCAGGCTGCTTACTAATGCAGGATGGTACCGGTGGAGGAAAGGGATATATGAGGAGGCTAAGAAGATGAATCAACGTGCTCTGGAGATAAGGGAGAGGCTACTTAGCAGAGAGCACCTGGATATAGCCATGAGTGTCCACATTCTTGCGGGGGTGCTACAAGACCAGGGAAAGTACGAGGAGGCGGAGCAGATGAACCGACGAGCTCTGGATACAAAGGAGAAGGTGCTCGGCAGAGACCATCCAGACACACTCACAAGCGTCAACAATCTTGCGGGGGTGCTGCGATACCAGGGAAAGTATGAGGAGGCAGAGCAGATGAACCGACGAGCTCTGGGTACTCGGGAGAAGGTGCTTGGCAGAGATCATCCTTTCACGCTTATGAGTGTTAGCAATCTTGCGTCAGTACTGCGATACTAGGGAAAGTATGAGGAGGCAGAGCAGATGAACCGACGAGCTCTGGGTACTCGGGAGAAGGTGCTCGGCAGAGATCATCCTTTCACGCTTACAAGTGTTAGCAATCTTGCGGGGGTGCTGCAATACCAGGGAAAGTATGAGGAGGCAGAGCAGATGAACCGACGAGCTCTGGGTACTCGGGAGAAGGTGCTCGGCAGAGATCATCCTTTCACGCTTACAAGTGTTAGCAATCTTGCGGGGGTGCTGCGATGCCAGGGAAAGTATGAGGAGGCAGAGCAGATGAACCGACGAGCTCTGGATACAAGTGAGAAGGTGCTCGGCAGAGAGCATCCAGACACGCTTGCGAGCGTGTACAACCTCGCATACCTCTTCCACATACAGAGCCGCTTCTCGGAGGCGGCTCAGCTATATGAGAGAGCTTGTAGCGGTTTTGTGGAAGTTCTTGGATCTGATCACCCTACTACGAGAGCTTGTGTAACGCATCACGGTTCTTTCAGAGAAGACATAGCGAATAATATGTAAAAAACAGTAATCTACATTATACAAGTATTTTTTAGGAGTGAACTAGTATATATATTTATACTTCTCAACTGATATAGACGCTGCGTGAAGTGGTAGATGGTATGTGCCAGTGCAGCCCGCCAAATGCGAGGCAAATCCGCCTGTCGACTTCCAGCTTGCTGTGCCTTGTTACCACTAAAAAGGTCTGTTCTCCGTTGTTACTGACGAGCTCATGTCATATGCTCGCTATCTTGTTACAAGCTGTTGGTACAAGTTGCTTGCCATTCATTTATTTCGGCCATTGATACATAGAACGTGCGTTTATCTACTGTAAAAAAGCCACTAGCTAAGTGACTAGGTTAGTGGCCACTGCATCTAAGGGTCACTTAAGCATATACGCGATCTTGATCAAAGGGGCTGGAAGATGAGCAGGCTATTCAGCTTATTGTACAGTATCTCGCCCAGCAGTGAGACATTCGTATCCGCGTATGAGGGTATCTGCGTATGAGGTTATCTGCATATGAGGGATTGGCTGTTCAGCTGCGGGGTCATCCAAAGACAGACTACTCTAATCTTGCCTGGTTATCTTCGTCTTCCTCTGAGCCTCCCGCTGGCTAGTCGTTGGACTGGGCGTGGGCGATATGGGCGTGATCGTCCAGGACTGCTGGAACTTCGCCGGCGTTCTCCCAATAGCCAAAGCGCGGCGAAAGAGCGCCTGCCCTCGGCTCGAATGCTGAGGGTGGCGGGGTCTGCTTTCTTTCGGTTGCCGGCATGCGCCTCAGGATGGCTTCGTAATCTTCTGCCCACGTATGCGATTGTTTAACAGCTAGTCGCCGTTCATCCTGCCCTCGGGGCCGCGATTTAAGGGCCAGCAGAGTAAAGGCCAGGACCTGGCTCACAGGAGTGCAATGCAAGGAGTTCTCCGGGTGCGCTTCGACCTCGGCCCATGGTTCGGCGAGATGGAAGAGCAGACGATGAGGACGGGCCCAGTCGATCCTGAAGAAGATGTAGCTCTCTTCAGCGGAGAGGTATCTGTATTCGAGGCTACCTTTGATCATGTAGTGGTACGTTTGGGCAATGGCAGCAGCGACGATGCTGTCGGCGTGGTACTGAAAGAGAGCCTCGGGATCGGCATTGGTTGGGATCGTGATCCTATTCACGACCTTGGCTGGAATGTCCATGTCCCGAAGACCCAGGCGAAGATGCGACATTGTTGGCTTGTGCGGTGATTTGCACTCGACTACAAAAGAGATCGTATCGGTGCGGGCACGCCGCTGTGACGGCTCCTCGACGCCATCGCTGAGTCCGTTCGGGTAGTTGTCGAACACTACGCCGCCGCCCAGGTCGAACCGATGCAGAGTCGCATTGCCGCTCCTGGGGACGTCGATGATCTTCAACCCTGGCTCTTCGACGATGCTGCGCTGGATACGCTCGAGGTCCTTCTCGTTGGCGACGCCCTCTCCAAGGCCTTGAAGGAAGCCCAGACTTTCAAAAGCCCTCTTGTCCGCTGGGAATGTCGAGCGTCATTTTCCCAGGCTTCTCTTCTGTGTCTCTAAGAAGTCCGGCCAGGCGGACAGCTTTGAGGGCACACACTTGCTCTGAGGTTGGTGATGGAGTCCTTGGACGTGAGACTCTTGTCGGACTCTGTGGTAACGCTCAGATCAAGGAGTCGATGGCATTCACGGACGTACTCGATTACCGTGGTCAACCTTGGCTGGGATTACCGTGAAGATGTGTAGTTTGCTCTTGTGCCACAGCCAATCGCGCGACCTAGCGGAGCTGGGTAAGCTATGCTAGAGCTGGCTTACCCGGCCTGCCCATCAGGATGAGCTAGGAATCCACGCAGGTCTTAGCCTGAGGCTTAGACGTAATTAATTTATGCTGTTTAGTATTGCTGCACTGGATTGGCTTTTCTAATATGTCGCAGTGGTTGCGTAATTTGAACGCGTGCTTTAAACGCGTCCTCTTTAACTCGTCTTACGCTTCGTCTTTCTCTTTAAAGAACACTCCCTTGCTAGCGCCTTTAACTATTGACTTTTCTAATATCCTAAATTAACTATCATTCGATAGTACTAAAGCGAGGTATTATATAATATATCTTTTATCTAATATTATAGAATCTTAATAGCTATAGTAAATACTAATTTTAATAATAATAGTAACTATTAATAATATTTTAGTAAAGATATTTAAGTATAAGTATATATATAATGATTTTTAAGCTACTAAATAGGATTAATTCTAGTATATATTACTTAATTAAGATAATTAGCTATAATAGGACTTATAGCTAATTCTTTAAAAGGATGACTAATGGTCTTACTCTGACTTTAAGCCTTTATAACTAAGAAGAGCCTTATTTAATTCTATTCTGCTTTTATAAAGTCCTTATATATAAAATATATAATTGATAAGGAAATATCTCCTTTAGCTCTTATTAAATAAGACTATAAATAACATATTCAAAATCTCCTGATTTTTAGCTTTATAATAGTATATAATATGCTTTAAAAAGCCTATCTTCCTTATACTATAACCATAAAAGACACTTATAATAAGAACCTTTAATAAGGTTAGAGTTATTAGATTGGATCATATATAAAGCACCTGATCGGGCGGTCACGTAATGACCTCTAGGGTTAAGACTGCCTATTAGTGCAGATACTTCAGGCCCCCACTTTTAGTAATAATTAGAACATATATATAGTCATAGCTAGGACACCTCCTATACATACTGTAAAGTCCTTATATATAAAATATATAACTGATAAGGAAATATCTCCTTTAGCTCTTATCAGATAAGACTATAAATAACATATTCAAAATCTCCTGATTTTTAGCTTTATAATGGTATATATTATGCCTCACAAAGCCTACCTTCCTTATACTATAACTACAAAGGACATCTATAAAAAGAACCTTCAATAAGGTTAGAGTTCAAGCATCAGACATACGTTCAACAGTCCTAAAACTCGGGACACGTCTTACCCGGTTTTACTATGACAAATTGTCCAAATCCCCTGTTAGATTGGACATGTGACTGGACAGCAATCTCTCTATAAAGCTGGGGCTTTTCTCTAGCCAGTCCAGAAGGATTATCATTATCAATACAAGCATTTCTCAACCAATCACATCAAACCAACTACCTTTCTAATCGTCTTTTCCTGCTCTTTCTGAATCTTCAATCCCTTTTCTAATTGGTCAATTCCTTGACCCACAATCGCCGAGTTCCACCAATAACCTTCCACTCCTTCCACTCCTTCCACTGCTATAGCCCTTACACATACAGACAATATACACATAATTAAGTCATCTAAGTGCTATACTAGCTTTCTAATAATTAAGAGTCTTATACACTATATTATTACTTAATTGAATACTTAACTAAGTATAGATTATATATAAGTACTTATAGAATACTTACTAAGAATAATAATAACTAATTTAATTACTAGGCTTATTATAAAAGATAATTAAATTACTTAGTTTAAAATACTTAAGATAAAGGCTAAGAAAGAGGACCTTTAGGACTTCTTTAACCTTATAAAGACTAATAAGCTAGAGCTTATACTTATAGTACTAACTCCTTTAGATATTAAGAAGTTTTATAAGAAATATGCATTAAATAGTTATAGAATGCTTATTAATACTCTATTAACTTCTATCTAAAGTATTAATATAATTATAGCCTAAATAGATAATAATAACCTAACCTTTTAAAAAGAGAATAATATAACTATCTAAGCTTAAGACATTAATAAACTAATAGAAAAGAGTCTTTAAATATATAATACACTATAGACTAATTATAAGTACTATAATAGACTGGCCTTATAGTAACTATAAGTAAGTATTAATTATTAAATTAATATTCTTAAAAGAGAGTTATTTTACTTATATTAATCTACTCCTTTTAATAATATACTATCCCTTAGCTAATGAGCTAAGCGCAGTCTATGCGCAGACTGTGCGTAGACTCATTACTAAGTATAAGTAAAGCTCGAGCCTATAATATACTCCTTTTCTCCGGGTTGCCCGCTCTATTAGCCTGGTTATGTATAGGCTCGGCTAAACTAAGATCCTGTTCTAGTGCTTATAATATCCGCACTGCCTCTGATCAAAATTCAGCTTAATCTTTATAAATCCTAGTTCTTATTAATAAAAAATTCAGTATACTATTTACTATATATAGGCTATAGCTAATAAAAAAATTCAGTATATAGTACTAATTTTCTAAATATCCTATAAATTGTATATAAGATTACTTTAGTATATATATGCTTTAAAAAACTTTGCGCTCTGCCTTACTGCCTTATTATTTTTCTTTCTTTATATACTTTAACTTCTTTTTATTTAAAATCTTATTTTTAATACTGATTCTTTACTTATAACTTTTCTTTATTAAGCTCCTTATTATACTCTTATTATACTCTAATTTTATCTTTATTACTATTATATAAGTTCATTTCTTCCTTCTCTCTCTTAATCTTAGTATACTAACTGCATTTATTTAATATCTGCTATAACTACTTTTAAAAGCAGATTACTATTAAATAATAGTAATAACCTCTTTATTCCTTATTATAACTATAAGCTCCTATATATAGTATATCTTCTTTTTATATTTATTTTACTTATAGTTTATTAATATTCTATAGCTTTTTAAATATATTATAAGTAGCTATCTTATTAAAAAAGACTTTAATAATAAGACTAATATACTTCTATTTTAAGTATAGGCTATATGCTTTTAGTATATTTATTAACTTACATATAGTAATAAGATAAAGTATATTCTTAGTTAAAGTAAAGGCTACTAAGCCTATTATATTACTTATTATAGCTATATTTAAATAAAGTATTTATTAATAATAGATCCCTTTCTTTATTAAGCTTTATATAATTTAATTAATGCCTTTTAATATAATAATTATATTATTACTATTATTTGCTTTTATACTATTAACTATTCTAATTATAAGGCTATTCTCTTTACTAACTTTATTTACCTTACTTATAATTAGTATAAAGCCTTTACTATTATTAAGTAGTCTCTTAATTACCTTTAGCCTGCTTTTACTCCTCTTAGTACTTATACTAGCACTATAAGCACTAATAGCTCCTCTATAGAATAAGCTCTTATTCTCACTACTTAGAACCTCTTCTCTATCCTACTCTTATATAATTCCTCTTCTATTTACTAATAGTAAGTAACTTATTAGTACTAGTAATATTAGCTTACTTAATAACTAGTTTATATTACTATTAAAGGAATATATACTATTTAGTTAAGCTTTTATAACCTTAGTATATATTTCCCTTCTTACTCTTACTCTTCTTACTAACTATCGCTTTTAAGACTATTAAACTAATATAAAGCGCGATTATATTACTTATAAAAAGAAGTATAAGTATTACTAGCTAGCTAATAATACTTAATATAACTAGACTTTAATTACTATTACTTAAGTTTTAGCTTATATAACCCTTAGGGGTTAGGGTCAGGCCTGGCTTAATAATAAGTCATTTAATAACTCTCCTTTCTCTACTCTCTAGTTTTCTAGCTAGTCTTACCATTCTATATCCCCTTATTAGAAGGGACGCTAAAATAATGTATTATATTATAATTAATCCTCTCCTACTTAAGATAGTAATAATAAGATGCTCTAAGTTATTATTCTCCCTCTTCCCTTATTTAAATAGTAGTTTAATAAATTTTACTTTTAGTACTAGTATATATATAGTCTATTATTTAACTTTATATTCTCTTAAGTCTTTTTAAACTTATTTAATATTTATATATTTTAAAATTATTCTAATAATTCTTATATTAGCTATAAATAGCCTTCTTATTTAATTAGTACTTTATACTTATTATATCCTTTAGTATTCTTTATTATAAGAATTTTTTCTATATAGTATTCTACTTCTAGCTTTTCTTTACTTAGCTAAGTAATTTACTTTAGGTCTAATTAGTAGTTAACTAAGATCTAAGAAGGGAGTGAGTTATTTATTACTCTCTTTATTAAGTCTATATAGAATATTAAGTAAATTTTATTTAAGATATTAAGTATTATTATTAAAAGGCTTAGTATTACTATTATTATATACTTAGTATAAATCTAATTAAGCTTCTTATTTAAGTAATTAGTCTTAATATTATATAAAGATAGTTATATATAATTATTAATTTAAAACTATTCTATTAAATATTAAGCTCTGTTTATTAACTCTATTTACTATTATTAAGTATAGGCTATTATAGCTTATATAATAACTATTCCTTCTTATAAGTAAGTAAAGAATGTTAATACCCTTCCCTTTAGAAATAATACACTTATAACTAGATATTCCTTATATTAAATAAGGTCTATATTAAATTTATTAAAGAGCTAGTTTAAGCTTATTCCTATTACTATTAAGTTCTAGTTATTTAGTACTAATTAGTAGACTACTAAATGCATAAGCCAGTCTGTTTATATAAAGTTTATAATAAGCTAACGTATATGATATGCGAGTGGGACAAACAAGCGAGCGTGACACTCTGATTTTCACCTTAAATCACGATTTTTAAAAAATTATTAGAAATTCAAACTAAGCCTAAAATAGCTAAAAATCTAAATTTAACTTATTTATAACATACATTATTTTTATGAATTTTTTTAGATTATATATACATATAGCGCTAGCAGTATTAAATTCGCACTGTTTTTAAGCTATTTTTATTTATAATTAGCTTAATAATTTTTTTAAAAATATAAAAAAAAGACTAGCTTATTAACTATTTAGTTAAATATCTAAAATTAATTTCCTAAAAATCGTAGAGCTTTATAGCCTATTTTAGAAATTTTAAAGTTTATACTTTTAGCTGTATAGTAGAAGTGTCACGCTCGCTTATTTGTCCCACTCGCTTATCATACACGTTATAAGATTACTTAAACCTTCTAATTCGCTCTTTTTATTCTACTATTAGTTTAAAAGTAGTAAGCTATTAATAATAGTTACTTAGAGCTAACTAGTATATATAGTATAGTCTAAAAGTCGCCTACTTAGTCTAAGCTATAATTAAAGATAATTTATTTTAAAAACCTATAGAACTATTACTAGTAGTCCTTAAATCGCTCTATATATACCTCTATTATTATTAATATTATTACTTCTATTTAAATATACTTTAATAACCTATTAGTAATTACTATAAAGTAATAAAGGCTTTCTTTAATTACTATTAGTAAGTCTATTATAAAATTTACTAAAATCTAAGTTTAAAATCAGTTTATAATTAGTAGAAGTTATAAGAGGCCTTAGTAGTATTATTATAAGATATACTTATTATAATAATAGTAGTTTTATATAAATGTATAAACTACTTATAATATACTATTCTAATAATAACTATATTATAATAATTAGAATATAATATTCCTCTTTAAATACTCTAATATTATTAATTTATATACTTATTAGATTATTATTATAATTAAAGGTTCTTACTATAAGAGCTATAACTAGCTATAGTATAGTAATGCCCTTTATTTATTAATCTTATAATTTATAATTTACTTATAGGTTTCTATATTCTTAAAGAAATACTATACACTCTTTTAAATAGTATTAAATTAAGTATAATACACTCTATCTTTACTTATACTCTAATCTTATATCTTACTAAAGAAATTACTTAAAAAGATATCTTTTTTACTTAGAAGTATATATACTAGTGCTTTACTTATCTTTATTATATAAATATTAACTAAGTGTATAATACTAGCTATTTATATCTTATCCTTCTCTATATTTTAACTATTTTATAATAGTATATTTAAGTAAGATGCTTTAGATCTAAAGTAATAGTATAATATAAATTAAAAGTATAATAATATTTCTACTTATTATACTTACTATTTTAAAATAAGATATAAGTATATAAAGTACTTTAAGTTTTTATAGTCTATAAAGACTATAAATAACTATATTATGCTCTTTAGCTTTATTACTTATACTTTTAAGTAGGATATAATTACTTATAACTCTTTATTATAGATTATATAATTCCTCTATATTAATATTAGTCTTATAAAGTAATAGGCTATAGAGTATAGTATTCTATCCTTATTATACTATAAAAAGCATCCTCTTAATACTTAGTCTAAACTATCTGCTTTTATTACTATATTCTGATCTAAATCCTATTCTATTAATATAAAGTGTATAATAAATATAGCTTTAAGTATTTTAAATGCTTTATCTTCTTTCTTGCCTTATTAAAAAGGGGCATTTTTTTTTATAAAATGAATGAAGAAGTCTGCAATCTCTGAAAAATCTTTTACAAAATTGCAATAAAAGTTCGCAAAGCCTAAAAAGCTTCAGACACCTCAAACCCGGGTTAGTAGCTCTTACTTCTAGATAATAATGACTTTCTTAGAGTTAAAATAAATCCTTACTCCTACTTTAATAATAAACCCTAAGTACTTAACTTCTTTTACTATAAATGCGCATTTATTAATATTAATATTTAGCCTAGTTTCCTTTAATTATTTTAAAATAACCTTTAACTTTTTTATATAGTTATTATAACTGCTTTCAGAGTAGACTAGGATATTATTAAAGTATACTATTATAAAGTTACTTAAGTATCTATTTAATGCTTTATTAATATAGTATTAGAAGGTTATTAGTACTTTAAAGAGTTTAAATAAGCAGACTAGCTATTTAAATAGCTTAAAATAAGTATAGAATGCTATTAACTTCTTATTCCTTTTTATAATCTGAATATAGTAAAAGGCTAAGTATATATCTAGCTTTATAAACTACTATATGCTTATAAGGCTGTAGAGCGTTTTCTTAATAAGTGATAGTAAATACTAGTCTTAGTTTATAAGCTTATTTAAGGCTCAGTAGTTTATATAGAACCTCTATCTGCCTTCTGGCTTTTTAATAAGGAGGATTAGTACTATAGTTAATAAAGAGCTTACTTAAATCCATTCTTTATCTATAAGGCTTATAATCTATTACTAGAGTTTAAATAAATAGTCTTATAGTATATTATAAAGCAGACCTTATAGTAGTTTTAATATATACTTATTATTATCCTTCTATAATTAGATATAGTAATTAAGAGTACTTTAATATAAAAGTAATCTATTTACTTTCTCTTTATTAAATAGGTTTACTAAGTTCTGAACTTATATTAAAAGCTTCTTTAATAGTACTATCCTCCTTACTTTTAAAAAGGCCTTCTTTTCTGCCTTTATATTTATAATTATATTTATCTTATAAATACTTATAATTAGAAATAAGCCTCTATATTCTTTCTATTTCCTTCTTTATTAAACGAGTCTTATAAATATACATTCTATAATCTTCACTATATTACTAATATTAGAATAGCTAAGGAGTTCCCTTATAATAAGGTTCCTAGCCCCTCTAATAATAAGTTTACTCTTACTTATATAAAAGGAGATATTATATATTCTTATTTAAAGGACTTTTAAGATAGCATTCTATATAAAGCCTAGAACTATATAAAGTAAGGCTAAGCACTTCTATTTATTAATATTTAGCTAACTTTATATAAAATGCATTATATACTAGTTCTTTAGTTACTTTATTACTATACTAAGGACTTAAAGAGTTAGAAGGCAGACTTATTCTAAACCTAATTTCTAAGCTACTTATTTATTAATTATACTATAGTAATTATAATTACTATTTACTTATACTTATAAGAAGCTAGTATAATTAAAGAGAATAAGTATAAGAAAAGGTAGTTTATTTATTTTATCTTCTATCTCTCTAGCTTCTTCTTCTATTAAGACTAGCTCTTTTAAAAGTATAATTAGTAAGTCATTCTACCTTTATATAAGTCTTAGTTTAGAAGTATAGAGTTTTCTAACCTAAAGTCCTTCTTTACTAAATCCCTTTCTTTATTAATACTTATAGTATTTACTTATACTAGCCTTATTACTAGTATTAAGTTATAGGCCGTAATATAGTATATATTCTTCTTATATTAGAAGTAGAACCTATTCTCCTGCCTTTATTATATCTCTTCTTATAATACTTACACTACTTATTACTACTATTATTAATCTTTACACTCAGGCCAGGCCTTCTTTAAGCCCTGAGTTATCTACATTAAATTAATACTAGATATCAAAGTATTACTATTCGTATCCTTTTATAAGGCTGGCGCCAGTACTAGAGCCAAGGCCTAAGGCCTTTAGAAGTATATATAATAGCAGTCTTCTAATACTAATATTTTAATATCCATAGTCACGCTTCTATATAAAGCAATAGCTATAGTATAGTTATTCTATAAAATGTTTTAACCTAAGTAATACTCCTTTATATACCTATTCAATCCTTATTATAACTATATTAACTTTATACTATCTTCTTATTATAAGCCTCTTATTTATACTAATATTTACTTAAAGTATATAATATACTTAGAAAAGGACTTATCTTTACTCTATTCTATTATCTTAAGTTCTATCTAAGCCCTTTTTATATAATAATTATCCCTAAAGACAGACTGTATATATATAAAGAACTCCTTTAGATTATATTTACTTATTATACCTCTTACTTTATAAAAGACTATAACCTTCTTTTATAATTTATTTAATATATTTCCCTAAATGTATTACTATTAATTCTTATAGTCTTTAATAAAGCATTCATCCTCTTTAAGTTTATATTATATTATTACTAATTATAATAAGAATATTTACTTATTATTATTATACTTTAGTTTATTTAGTAATAGCTTTCTCTTAATATAAAAGACTATTATAAATAAGGACTTCTATACTTAGAAGTCTATAATATTCTAAGAAGTATTTATTCTAAATATAAATAAATAGCTTATTATAATATATTCTAATTTATACTAACTATTTAAAGTATACTTATTTATAGTAAATTAGAAAGTATTATACTCTATTATAAGTATTAGTACTTATATACTAATTATTATAAATAATAATTATAATTAGGCTATAGTATTATATAGCTCTTCTTACTAAGTATTAAATATAGCTTAATTAGTTTAAATTTATTAGAATTAATTCTAAACTAATTCTTATAATAGTATTATATTATATTATAATCCTTCTAATATAGTTATAATTAAGTTTACTTCTAGAACTACTTCTTATTTACTTTCTATAATTAGATTAGCTTTTAAAGGATATTAATTATAATAGACTAGCCTTATAGTAACTATAAGTAAGCGTTAATTATTAAATTAATATCCTTAACGGAGAGTTATTCTACTTATACTAATCCGCTCCTTTTAATAATATACTATCCTTTAGCTAATAAGCTGGGCGCAGTCTATGCGTAGACTGTGCATAGACTTATTACTAAGTACAAGCAAAGCTCGAGCCTATAATAAGTACTATAATAAGCTATACTTATAAATAGTTAAGAAGATAAAGACTATTAAAGACTGAGTTATAGATATAATTAATAAAACTTACTCTTAGTATTATTATTTAAATAAGAAGTCCTTTACTAAATGGATTTAGTTATTTTATAATGAGTTCTTCTTTATTAAAGATAAATATAAGTAAAAGGCTTACTAAGTATATTATAAAATACTAGCTAAATTACACTTAAATAAGATTATAACCTATTAAATAATTAGTAATTAGCTTATATATTAGAAGAATGCTATTAATAAAGCCTAGGATATTAAGCTTTAAAAAGCAATAGAGCCTGATTAATAGCTTAATAACTTAATTAATACTTTATAATTTATACTAATAGAGTTATAAATTAATACTTATAGTATAACCCAGACCCTCTAGGTTAGAGCTAGTACTCTTACTATTAGACTAGTTATAGTAAATATTTATAAAGCAATTAATAACTAACTAGAGCCTTTAAAGAAGGCAAGAATTATATTAAGCGCCTTTTATAGTAAAGGCAGTTAAAAAGAATAAGATAAGAGTTACTTAAAGAACGCTTAGCGAAGGGGCAGAGATAAGAAGTAGTTCTACTAAAGTATTAGAGATAATAAGGAATCTAAGTACTTAGTATACTACCTCTTCTATCTACTTATGCGATATTACTATGCCTTTCTAAAGAAGATATTATAGGGATTTCTACTTATTAAATATATTACTAACTGTATTAAGCAGTAGATTAAAAGGAATAAAGATAACCTAACTAATTAGATTAAAAAGATTAAACTAAAAGGGTCTATATAACTTAGATTAGTAAGGTCTTATAATATAAATACTGCTCTAATAGTTAGTAAATACTATTTACTATAAGATTCCGTCCTTCTAGACTTAGGAGCAATACTAGATATCTTCTATAATATAATAAGAATAAAGAACCTATAAGCAGCTCTTCTAAAAGACTTCTTTTAAGTAAGTATATAATAAGTATTAATTAATAGATATAGTAAAGGAACTATTATTCTAATAGCTATTAATAGTTTATTAAAAAAGCTTATAGTCCTTAATATTATACTATATATAGCTCTTATTACTAACCTTATATCCTTCTTAAAGTTAAAAAAGTAAAGTATTTAATAAAATATAAGACTAAGAAATAATTATCTTAAGAAATTAAATAGAACCTTCCTTAAAGCTATTAATAAGCGAGAGGGACAGCAGGTCTTTAAAAGGAAGGAGAGCTAATTAATTACATTAAATACTTAATAAGCACTTACTAATAGCTTAATAGCACTCCTCTTTAATTAACTCTAGAAGAGATAAAAGTATATATTATAGACTTATAAATAACCTCTCTAAGGAGATACTATTATATAGTACTAATAGCTAGGTTATCTAAGCCCTAATGCTCTTAAGTGCTTAATAAGTGCCTTAAAGGGCGTTAGACTAAAGATAGAAGAGCCTGAAGGACTATAAAAGATTATAACTATTAATTATAATGCTTATAGTATAGTAAAGGCTTATTAAATAATTAGACAGGCTTTATAAGAAGTAATAGCTAGAATAAGACTAGGTAATTATATTACTTTTAATTTTTATTTAATAACCTAAGGTTATACTAATTATATATCAGTTTAGATCTTTATAAATAGAACTATTAGTTACTTATAAGATTACTATATAAATAATTAGTTAATACTTATACTATACTTAGTAATTACTTATTTCCTTAAGATATTAAAAGTCTAATACTCTATTAAAGTTAAAGTAATTAAATATAATAATAAGATTATAAATATATACTTATAAATTATAGAATTACTAAAGGATTATAAAATACTTACTAAGCCTTTAATACTTAATACTTAAGTATAAAATAGAGGTATAGAATGAGTAATTACTATTATTATTTAAAAGAGCTATATAATATATACTAAAGCTAAGCTATTTAAATACTTATAGCTAGAGTTAATAAAAGCAGCTACCTACTTATATAATTATATACTATTAATATATAAGAACTAAAAGATCTTATATAAGCTATTTTATAGCTAATTTTAACTAAAGGAGACTGTAAAGCCTGATCTCTTATACTTTTAAGCATATAGCTATAAAGTCTTTGCTCTTATAGCTAATATATAGCTATAAAGGAACTGGCTATAAAGGCAGTTACTAAGAGCTTAGATTGGCTTCTTAATTAATTATATATTTAATAATTCCTTTAGAGTGTAGAATCCATTATAAAAGAAGGTCTTTACTACTTAGGATATTATGTTTAATAAATAGTAGCTATTTAATAAGTACTTAGAAAGCCTTTAGAATAATTTACTAAAAGAAGACCTTAAGGCTATTTAAAAGTGAATTTAGGAGTTACTATTAATATAAGAATATATAGAGTAATAAGTATTATAACTATTAGATAATAAAGTAAATAAGATTTAAAATAGGTTAAAAGATAGTTATTTTATTAAATATTTAATAAGTAATTAAGAATAAGAAGAGCTTAGAGAGATATTAGAAGGGTATATAATAGCTAAGTTTAAATTACTTTTTACTTTCTTATAATTACTACTTATTACATTCTTCTATACCTTAGCCACTAGTCTTAATATAAAGAGGTATAAGGAAGGAGAGGCAGATAATAAGATTAGTTATAAAAAGGTTAGTAAATAGCTAGTAAGATAAAGGATCTCCTTTAAGATAGTATTCCTAGCTAGGAGACTTTAATTACTAAAATACTATACGAGTAACTGCTAAGCAGTTTATAATAGCCTAGCTAGCTCTATTAAATTATTTAATAGAGGAAGTGTTACTTGCCTTTAGATTGAACTAAGTATAGGAAAGCGAGAAGCCTAGTAGGATAGGACGAGCTTTATAGTTATTATAGAAAAGTAAGAAGCCTAGTAGGATAGGATGAGCTCTATACTTAGAGAGGAAAGGCAGCCTATTATTAGTATATATTAATAACTATTAGAGCCACTTCTTAGCTTATATATAAAGAGATTAAGTTATCTATACTAAGATATAATACTTATAGTTAAGAAGGTATATTTATAGAATTATATAGAGTTATAATTATAAATTAAAGTTATTAAGTTTATAGTAAAAGATTACTAAGTACTTAATTACTATTAGGTCTATATTTATAAGCTTAATAAATATAAGAAATTTCTAAAGATTAAAGCATGCTTTATAATATATAGTAATTAGTAAGCGATTAATAGCTAAAAGACTTATATAATAACTCTAGTAAGTATATTATTTAAGACCCTTATAGCTTTAACTAACTATTTTAACTATAATATACTATAATATAATATAGTTAATACTTTTATATATATAAAGCTTAATAAAGAGATTTATATAAAAATGCCTAGAGGATATTAAAAGCTAGGAATAATCCTAAAGCTATAGAAAGCCCTTTATAGTCTTAAATAATTGCCTCTTTTATAGTAAAAGCACTTTAAAAAGGGTTTACTATAAGCAGGCTTTTACTAAGTACTAGGCGAGGACTATTACTAGCTTTATAAGGATATTATCTTCTTCTTTTATATAAATAACTATATCTTCTGCTTTCTAAAGTAAGTCAAGCCCTAAGTAATATTACTAATAGAAGACTTATAGAAGACCTATTATCTAGAAGGAGGCAAGCCTCTATAGTGGTTCTTAGGGATCGAAGTAATCTAAGACTATAAAAACTATTACCTATAGCTCTTACAGTCCTCCTATATTAACAAGATATACTGACTGCTCGCTAATTATATACTAAGACTATGAATAATAACTCTTATAATATAAGAAGAACTGTTACTTTATAAAGAGATCACTAGCCCTAGAAGTATCAATCTTTATTAATATAAAGTTAGAATGATTATATATATAGCTATAATAACCTAATTGGATATAGTATTTGCAGTAAGCTAGCTAGCTAGGTTTAACCAGAACCTAAAGCTATAGTACTATTAAGTAGCTAATCGCGCCTTATAGTACCTTATTAAAACACGCAATCTTTTCTTTAAATATAGCACGATCCTTAAATATAAAGAAGATAGCTTATAAATAGCTTTTAATATAAGTTTTATAAATAACTTAATAGACTATTAAAGCTTATAAGCCTTTATTATAAAGCTATTTAAAGGGGTTATATTATAGAAAGTAAATAAATAAGATATAATTATAATATTAATAACTAAAGCTAAGCTACTTACTTTATCCTAAGCTATTAAAAAAGCCCTTTTTATAAATAGACTTATTTTAATATTAAAAATCAATTTATCTTTACTAACTACTTACTAAATAACTACCTTATTCTTAAGAGTTACTATTAAGTATAATAATAAATAGACTATTTAATTAATTATAATAAAGCTTATATAACTATAAATAAAGTTATAATATATTAATATTTATAATTATTAGCTTAAGTAAAAGATATTAGAAAAAAAGATTAAAGTAATCTATACTCTATTAATATAATTACTTACTAATAGCTTAATAAAGAGCCTATTAAAAGAAGCATTTACTAAATTCACTTAGTAGCTTAAGCTAATAGATCTCTTTAATTAATTAGAATAATTAAAGAAAGATAAAGAGTATAGCTTAATAGTAATGCTCTTAAGCTAAAGGGGCGTATTAGATTAAATTATATATAAAGTACTTAATTAGGCGGTTATATAGTAACCTCTAGAGTTAAGACTGCTTATTAGTATAAATACTTTAGGCCCCCACTTTTAGTAATAATTAGAATATATATACAGTTACAGCCAGAAGACCTCCTACACATACAGACAATACACACATAATCAAGTCATCTAAGTGCCACACTAGCTTTCTAACAAGAGTTCAAGCATCAGACATACGTCCAACAGTCCTAAAACTCAGGACACGTCTTACCCGGTTTTACTATAACAAATTGTCCAAATCCCCTGTTAGATTGGACATGTGACTAGACAGCAATCTCTCTATAAAGCTGGGGCTTTTCTCTAGCCAGTCTAGAAGGATTATCATCATTAATACATGCATTTCTCAACCAATCACATCAAACCGACTACCTTTCTAATTGTCTTTTCCTGCTCTTTCTGAATCCTCAATCCCTTTTCTGATTGGTCAATTCCTTGACCCACAATCGCCGAGTTCCACCAATAACCTTCCACTCCTTCCACTTCTTCCACTGCTGTAGCCTTTACACTAAGTGAACGCTTATATACCACCCTATACCTACCTTTAGATCTCTTGTATAACACTTTAACAGACTAACCCTTACAATATTCTTAATAAAGATTATAACTGGAGTAAACTGGCTTTAAGAAAGAGACTTATAAAAATACTAAGTGGCTTAAGCAAACTATTTAAGAATATCCTAAGGTATAATAATAAGAATATAGTGGATCTCCTACTTTGCATTCTTTAAATTCTCTTTATAAAGCGACCTTTATAACTAACAGAGTTTTACTATACTTTATAGTCTGGTTTATTACTAAAGGTTCTGTTTAACTGCTTATATTTTATAATAAGCTATTTATTAAGACTCAGTCTAATAAGTACTTCATTATCTATTCTAGCTTCTTCTAGAATTCTCTTTTTATAAATCGATCTTTTTGCAAGTTCTATTCGCCAAGCTGTAACTTTAGCAAGCATCATTATATATACATTATAAATCTAAGCATATAATCCGAGCTTGTCTTTACTAGGTTCGACGATGGCTAGACGTCTTGCTATCTGCACTATAAAGCAATAGAGGAGCCTAAAGACTGCATAAGCAAAGCGGGCAAGAAGAAGGTTAGGAGCAATCTTATTGAGCTAGTATGTTATTTGGTTATAGAAATTGCTAGTAAGATAGATAAGATTATCAGCAGCCAATAGGTAATGCGCAATTAAGCAACAACCACGCCTCGTAAACTTTAGTATAAAAGTAAATATAAGCTTATTAAAATCTTTTAGTAAGTCTTTACGGAGGTGAGATATGTTCGCTTCATTATTAGGACTGAATGTGTTGAATAGCTAGCTGTGGCAAAAGTGTAAGGTCGCCTTACTTATGTCCTAGTACAGCAACTATTCTAGACCATAGGTCTCCAATTCAACAGAATGCTTCACGGAGGTTGGTGAGGTAATTGCCTATCCGATTCCGGCGAAACCAGTAAGTAGAGGCTCGCGGTATAAGATGGGCTATATCTTACATCAAGGCGCCAGTTATGATGCAGTTAGAACTAGGAGACTTTGTCTCTCTGAGCGTTTGGTTACGATGCGCCTAAGCTCCTGGGAGGCAGCCGTGCGGAAGCTGCCAATCCTCAAAATCACAAATGATGGCTTATGGTGAGACATCATAGACTCCTGGATGCAATCTCATCGTAGTACCCCGGACGCGCGGTGCCCTGGATTGCTGCATGCGCCTGAAGGAAGAAGTCCCAGTTATTAGCTCTGTGACACCACGGTCGACGACA
This sequence comes from Dactylonectria alcacerensis, assembly GCA_029931735.1. NCBI lineage: Eukaryota > Fungi > Ascomycota > Sordariomycetes > Hypocreales > Nectriaceae > Dactylonectria > Dactylonectria alcacerensis. The sequence continues at coordinate 2,491,430 of JAPMUZ010000012.1, read as the reverse complement.
GTGCCGGGCTTCAGGTTGCCGGATCGGTCTGCATTTGCTTCCTGCGTCGGGTAGAACCGCGTGTGTTTGACCACTGGAAGGATCGAAGAATACCAGTACTCTAGACGTTAACGACATGATCGCTGATTGGCTCACAAAAACCCTCAACTTTATGCAATTCCAGAAGTTCGTCAAGCAGGTTGGACTCGTGGATGTCTCGAGCAGCTGGGGAACGGGCAACTCCGTACCATGGAAGGGGAGGAACTCGACAGGATGGCTGAACTGGAACTTAAGGGCGTAGCAGTTTCCGCCTACCCGGCCTCAACTGGGGGTGTGTGTTAGTTAGATTGACTGATGCATTACTCCTGGGGTGAACCTAGGGCGTGCTGGATTGACGCTTACACATGGATATGGAGCGGCCTTCGGCTACAAACGATAGCTGTTGGGGCTAGACTAAGATCAAAACCCCCGCTCCAAGGACACAAGAAAAACAACCAGAAGCAATTAAGAAAACGAATACAATCACCAGCCTCAGTATCGCCACATCGACCCTGAACCCGTGAACTCGAACCTCCTCCTGACTGGTTAATAAAAGAGGGACCGCGTATCTAACACGATTTGTTTGTTTCAACCACCGCACTTCCAAGCCTCATTAGGAGACTGCGGTCAGGTGCCACCCTTCATCAAGTCGGCCACAGCTGTGGCAGTTGACTAACTGAGATGGCCCAGAGTCCAACGGTGCTCCCCAGGGCATTCACCCATGGGATCATCGCCGAGTTGGTTGACCGTTGGGTGCCAGACGAGGAAGACCCTGCGATCGGCGCCGTCATTGAGGCCCAAGGTGATGTTTTTCAAGAGATGGGCGGACCAGGCTTCAGAATTCACCCAACCCTGCGCCTAGTCTTGTGACAGCGAAGCTGCAGTAGCTTCCCAGCGCGCCCATTGATTGACAGCCCTCTTTTTTGAGGCCCCTCAATAGAGCCACGTCAGTACCCGACGTCAGCACCCGAGCTATGAGGGTTGGGCACCACCAGTGGTACAGCGCCATCGCATTTCAAGCGAATGTACGAATCGTCGATGGAAGCTTTTGAGGCCCCCTCAATAGAGCCACGTCAGTACCCGACGTCAGTACCCGACGTCAGTACCCGAGCTATGAGGGTTGGGCACCACCAGTGGTACAGCGCCATCGCATTTCAAGCGAATGTACGAATCGTCGATGGAAGCTTTTGAGGCGTTGCCGTTATCCCATAGAGTGCCGTAAGACTACACTTGATCCATAGTCCCCACAGAAGCCCGGGAGATCAGCGGTACTCTTTGCGACTTCAAAAAGCTAGATGGCTGTGGGAAGATCAATGTACTATGATGTAGATCCTTATGTGTCATGACTTCTGCTACCATATAAAATAGGTGGGACCTCATGTACCTTAGCTTTTTCACTTTCCAGTTGGTTCGAATCCCTGCTGCTAGCGTCAGTGTAGTCTTACGGCACTCTAAGGGATACTGCTCGCCCTGTCCAGAGTTAAGGCTGCAAGGATCAACACACGCTTGCGACTGGACGACCACGCCGAGATACGGCCCGCACCTGCTCGCCTTGTCCAGAGTTAAGGCTGTAAGGATCAACACACGCTTGCGACTGGACGACCATGCCGAGATACGGCCCGCACCGCCTTTCCTTGGGCCATCCTCTTAGGCGTCGGATGCTCAGTGTGAGATGCTAAAAAGGGTGTCTCTTCCCATCCATCATTGCGCCTTGTTATCTCCTCATCAAACAACAGTTACCTCATGAAGCTTGGTCGCCTCTTCACATTTTGTCCCCATCCCCGCCTTAGACTCGTGAGCGGTGATTTCTGCCATCTTGTTGTCTCTCCCATCATCACTTTCTAACATCAACCCCGCCTGGTATTTAATTCTGCCGCAGTTACTATGATATCAAATCTATTACCAACCCGTAAACGTGTTTCGAAACCACCTTTACCGTTATCAGCCTTCTAATCCTCAGAGTATCCGCTCCATCACTCAACACCGTGGCAAATGAATCATTTCCACCTGCCTCACCGCAACCGCGACAACTCCGGCGACTACGACGCCGATACCAACGCCCGCCAGCTATATAAAGCTTGCGCGTAGCTCGTCTGAATAGCGGGTCGCCTCTGGCGAGGACTTCTATCCCCAGAGCATCGATATTCGCTAAGATATGCCGAGTCACTTAAGTCAGAATTTTGCCACACGCAGCAACTCTCTTAAATTCGACTATATGGATAGGTAAGATGGCCTCGACATATCAAACTGGTTGTCGGGACCCTTCATGTCACCGGTGTCGCCCATTGCTGGCGCCATGACCCCATGGGTGTCATCTATGAACATACAAGAAGTACTTAAGGAGTTCCTTAACAACGTAATCGACATACTTCCATCAACCGGTCTGCCCTCAGCAACTACATCAGCCCAACCTCCCTCGTCAGTCCTGGTGCCGGCGCTTGCGCCAACGGATGTAATAACACCCACGGTGTTGTCAACCTTTGGCGCGCCGGTTACTGGGCAGGGAGAGAGAGAGGACGGTCTGGAGGTCAAACACTACCAGAGAACGATGACTATGATGAAGACGACCAGTACCTCAATACGCCGTACGCAGAATGTCCAGGACTGACAGCCTGGATTGCGAGGTCCCTGGTCACTGCGCGGCAGCCCGTAGTTTAGGGGCTGTGGCGCGGAAGGATTCCGGGCAATTGAGTTGATTCGAGATGGACTCTCAACGCGTCAGCTCCAACTCGGTACAGTCCTCGTGACTGTCTGCACCTCGACTAGGGTTGTTTGCCCATCGCGACCTCAAGGCCAGCAAGGACCACTGGCCAGAATCCTCTCTTTCTGTTTCCATGCTGTCCGGAGATTCGAGCAACCTCACTTCCATTTCGAGAGCATCCCCCCCCCCCTTTGTCTATCATGGAGAGGAGGGTAACGCAAGTCAGATTCGTAGTGGAATCCTGAGTGGATTCGTACTTGGCGAGCATCGGGTGCTCTTCTTCGGTTCTCTCGCAGTGTCTTCCAGTTGTCGCGCCGTGTCTCGGACCTTGCTGGTGGGCTTCACCATCCGGCTTGGTCGCCTGCGGTGCAGGCTCAGCGTCAGTGTTTTAGTGTCAGAAACTCTACCAAATGTTGGCCAAACGTGCATAGCCCAGGGCCTCAGTGCCTGAGGGTGGAGACGAAGCAGCTTTTGATAGGTAGGTACAGCGACTAGACGAGGGGGAGTCTCGAATGCCCACAACAAAGCCCACCCGGCCTAGCTTGCTAGGGGCCAATCAAGCCACATCACGATGATGCTGCCAGGGCGACCAGATGCGAACCAACGAGGCACAGCCGAATCAGACACCCACAAACTCACCACGCACATGCATCCACCCAACCCTTTCACTTTCACCTGCATTCGCATTTTCATTCTTCATTCGCACTTTTGCCCCCCCTTCGTAAGATCGGCGGCCAGACTGGCAGCAACTCCTAACACCCCACTCGCCCGTAGAGCAGGCGTGCCCAACCTTCTCAGCGCTCGCTCGAATCATGCCTTCGCGACGCCTTCACCAGCCCGACAGAAGCAGCACCCACTGAAAGTCCTGGTGTATTAAGGCCAGCTTTTGCCGTCGCTCAAGACTCTATTTGAGGTCCATTTTCCTCTATTACCCTACCCTATTCTTAGTCTTATTCATCGCGACAATATTGTAGACAGTCAGAAAGCAACCCATCCCCGCACGGTTTTCAGGAGTACTGCCCATTCCTCCTCCAGCAAGCTCACACCTGAATTCAAAGATGGCGGATAATAATTCGCCATACAATCCTTATACCTCCCTCACTTCCCTACCGCAACCCCATATTCCCACGAAGTCCACCCAATCTCGCACCAGCCACATCAAAGCATGGCTAGTGAGCCATGTTATGGCTGCGTTGAGCTGGTTCATCGCTCTCATTAGCACGATTGTCGCAATTATTTCACTTCTTCCTGGATTCAGCAGTCAAGTTCTCTCAAAAAAAGCACTTGAGCTTGCAGAATGGACCGCGCTCAAGGACTATCTTGAGAAGTGTAAAGAGGATCTGGTATATTCTGCTCCTCGCCCCAGTTAACAAACTCAGTAATTAACTACTGACCTTATGGCCTTCAGAAAGCGGGCTCAGCTACTTCGAAGTGTAAGGACGCCGTCCGGACATCACTGCCGCCACCCCCGCATATCGACGTGGATCCTATTAGTCAACGTAGGTTCATTAATGCGACAAGTGAAATTCTGACTCCAAGAAATGCCAACGGGTCGGGTCTTTTTCTAGTCACCTTCGCTCTCGTAGTGATTCTTGTCTTGCTGTGTGCTACTATTTTGATGTTGGAAATTCGTAAGACATCACACAAGCGCGCCATCAGTCCGCGGTTGGACGAAGAATCATATTTTCCGCAGAGAAGCGTCGCGTCAAGCCCGTTCTTGTTAAGGCGAGCTACCAGCACCAATGCCAGGGGCGAAACATCCAGGACCGTCGTCACGGAAAACGGCAACTCGGGGCCCGATAGCACTACCGCAACGCCACCAGGCCTCCAGCTCGCATTTGACCCCCACAGGGGGGCGGGTAGGGCTACCGGCAGTCAACCATCGATGGACACCAACATCCATCTCCACCATCGCGAAGGATATCCCACCCGGCATCCATTCCATGACCCTTCGAGGCACAAGGAGGTGAATACATACAGCCCTCTACAAGCGCTAATGGCCAACCACGACATTCCGTAAGTTGCACTTCCCGCCCAGCCATCATGGCAATGCTCCATTTCAGACCTGCTAATCAATCTAATGCCGCCAGCGACCATCACTGCTGTCACATTCAGCATATCAGTCATTTTTGCACTACGCATTAACGGAGTGCGCATTCCCTTTTGCCGTCGCTGGTAATGCAACAGCTGCACTTATTCCCGCCCGTGGGACCACTTTACGCAGAAACCAGCCCAACTGCCGTCGGTGTGGGGAGGCTTGTTGCTGTTAGGGCGCGAGTATCCGCCCAGCACCACCCTATTACGATAGCTCAAGATCCCATTGATTGTATGGAGGATGGAATATCTCAGGCTAGGTTGTCGGTAATTTTTGTAGTACTTATAGAGGAAAGGGTCATATAGAATATTTCAGTCTCACAAATGGTCGCTCATTCACACCTCGTGATTTCTCTCAGCTTCTCCATAGTCATCACGCGCAGCCAAGACGATAATGGGTCAGGTTCCTCAGATACCGTAGGCCCCAGCTAAACAGAGTGGAAAAAGCCACAATACGTACGTCTTAATATTTACGGCCCATGGGCCATGAACCAACCACTGATGAATGTCCAGCCAATCCTATCTATTTCTTGTTTGAATGATCCAGACTGGTCTTGGAAGAGCTACAAAGGCAGCATTGTATGGTTGGCCGATGCTGCTGACCCGGGTAACTGCACCACTGTATGCTATTGGCGAGGGAGTTTCTACCAAGGTTGCAGCTCCCTATAAGCCGCAGGGGCATGTCATGAAATACGTATCCGGGACTTCGTATGCTACAACCTGTAGCCGCGGGGCTGGCGGCAAAGGCGAGAACTAGACTGACAAGAAGCTTTCGAAAGCATTACAACAGAAGGGCGGGCACAGTCGTGGTCCGATTGTGATTTAACATGCTCACCAACACATGCTTGGTCGACCTGTAGCTTCGGGAAGGTATTGTCCGAGGGCATTACGATCTGATGCTGTGAGTCTCTTGTCTTCAGCCGGGGGGAGTGGCTCCTCACATTCATCGATAAGGAAGCGGACGGGTGGGCAATACGGCGAGAGGAGAATAGACAAACGACAGAAACTGAGTGGCATGACTTGAGTGAATGAAAAGGGTATCAGCCGTGTTTACACTCAAAATAGTGACTTCCAAACTTCCATGGTGTCATCATCCCTCCGTCCCCTAGGCATGATCATGATGGAACGATTAGGGCGCAGAGCGTCCTCGCAAGTCACGTAACGATGACATCCCTCTCAAGGCCGGCCACGCCTTTGCAAAGACGAGCCGGGCGGGGTCGTAGCTGGCCGCATGCTTGCCCCCGCCCAGCCATACGGCTACGTTTGTATGAATATCGACAATTTCAGATGTGGAGAAGGCCGGCAAATCGGATGCGCCGTTGGTCGGGACGCTGTCGTCAATCGGAGAGTCGTCGCCGACCTGAGGGGGCCGTGTGAGTACGCTATCGTATCGTCCCGGCGGCGGGTATCGAGCCGCGCCCGCGTGCGTCATCTCGCTCGCATTGTCTTCTAGGGCACCGTATGTCGAAGACGAGGCCACCAAAGGCACTCCTAAAGTCAAGATGAAGGATCTCCGCGTGCTGTACAGAGGTCGCATAGTCTGAGCCGGTGCGGCCGCAGCGCTGGCGACCACGTTGAGTACGTTTCGAACACTCTCCGCGCCATACGGGTGGATGTGCTCCTGAGCGAACACGGGGCGAGCACTGAATGGGGCGACGGCACAGGCATGAGATGGGTGCTAGAGAAGCTGCATCAGAGCGTCCAAACAAGTACCGTCCTGGACTTCATCATCCAGATGGAGGCCATCGTCATATGGGACGCCGTTGAGATCCTGCATTTCTTTATCCAATGCCAGATTCATGCGAAGACTTTACTGAAGGGAAACTCGAGGGTAGCACTGGAAGAAACCCAGCGCCTCTTCTTTGGACTACGTCAGGTCGACGCAACTCGGCTAAAATACTGGCGGCATGGTCAGCAGGGTGAGTGGACGCTCGAGGTACCGAAACTAAGAAAGTGGTATGCCGCCATGTCATACCTCTGGATCGTCTTGGTAGTAGCATTAGGGGCTTTTTGGGTATGGAAAGGAAAGGAATAATCAGCGTCTACCCAGTTGTCGAGATGTTGGTAGCGTCTCATGGACAGAAGGATTCTCCCATCCTGCGCCGTATAGAATATCCAGGTTCTGTCTTGTGCCCATAAGATAGACGGCGAGGTTTCTGAGGACGTCTTCGAATGGTGTCTCGTAGTTGGGTTGCAGAGTCGGTTCGGCGCTGATCTCATCCGGCGTCCCAACAAGCGGGGATCAGTGGCTTGCAAGCCATTCGTAAGGATAAGCAAGGCAGCGACACGATCCGCAAGATTCGCGGCTGTGAATATTCCCCAAGTTGGGATATCGTGTCGCAGGTCTCGGCAAAACTTTGCAACTGCCAGCTTGTCATTATGATATCGGGTGATGCTCTTCGCACATATATGACGACTCGGAGTACAAAGACTCAAAGGGGTGAGAGGAATCACCACTCAAGATAAGGAAGGACGAAGTGGAAGACGAGGATGCAGGCGATGCGTTCAAAACATGCACGCGTCTAAATGACGCAACCACCGTGACGTGAAAGAGAAGCCAATCAAATGCAGCAATGCGCGATCACATAAATTAATTACGTCTAAGCCTCGGGCCAAGACCTGCGTGGATGCCTGGCTCACCCTGAAGGGGGGGCCGGGTGAGCCAGCTCCGGCAGAGCTCACCCAGCGCCGCTGGTGTCGCGCGATTGGCTGTGGCACAAGAGCAAACTACACATCTTCACGGTAATCCTCTGGGCTGATCGACGGTGCTATGAACCTCTCGAACGACCTGGCGACCGACAGAGCCTGTTCTAATGCGTCCTCTCGACTGCTAGTCTTTGTTGCCTACAGCCTGGGCGGCCTCATCTGCAAGGAAGCCATTCTTCTCTCCCGAAACAACCCCGAACCACATATCCAAGGCATATAACTACATCTCCGAGGCATATGATCTTCCGAGGACCATGAAGATTCCGTAGCGTTGAAGAATAGTATGACACCTAATGACAACTCATACTCCTCTCTCAAGCTGTTATATGTCCGGTTCTTATCGGCGGTAATGACGTCCGTTTGGTCCGAGTATCCGGTCAGCTAGGTATCGGAGCTCTACGTGGGGGTTCTGTAACCTCGTTGGCCACCGATCCATTAGGAGATGGTAGTCGTGAATCCTCGAAATCCTCTCCCCGAATCTTATCGATCTTCTTCAAGTGGTTGCACCATTCCGTGGGGCGAGAGCTAGTGACTATTGCAAGCATGGTCGGCGAACGACCGTAGTCCGAAGGGAAATACACGTCAACATAGCCCAGCCACGACCATCACTCTTTTTTTTCGACGTATGTATCAGCTCTGATCAAAGCCACATTTTTTCTAACCGAAACTGCTAATACACAAAGTTGTTCTATGCCATCATTGGCTTGCCACACCCAACTCCAAGAAGGAACCTACTGTTGAGTCGCAAGACAAACACCGAACGCCAATTTTATATTTGTAACTCGATCTCGTCTTCGTCTTCGGGTTCTAGAAGCTGGTTGGTTCCGCAGACGTTAAATCGTCATGTATGACAGGTGGGGCAGCGCGGGATGCCGCAATGTGGACAGGGATCGACGCTGACCTTCAAACCACCATGGCCACAGCAACACTTGAGGGATCGTGAGTATATTTAATACTTCAATATGGGCGCTTTCTGGAATCGATTGGGCACGTACGCATATCCGAATCTAAACTACCTTTCTGCGAGGCAGCAGCTCCCGGATGGGCAGCGGTCGACGTGGAGGGGGCGGTGTTTCGGACTCGTGCAGGAGGCAAAAAGTAGGCAAAGAAGGCTGGAATCGCGGGAGGCGCAGAGTCAAGATAGGCGAAACCGGTCAAGCAGCTTGGGCTTCTTCGAGGCGACCGTCGGGCCAAGCATCTGGCTCTGTCCATTGCATCCGGAACAGCGAGGAGTTCCACAGTGCGGGCAGGGATCGACGCTGACTTTCATTCCTCCATGCCCGCAGCAACACTGGCGGGATCGTAAGCGGATCCCCAGATATTGAATCGCTAGGTGTAGCAACCATCGGACAAGGCGTCGGGCTCCGTATAGTGCATCCAAAAGCGCATCCTTCGGCGACGGAATCTTGAGGCACACGCGCTGCATCGTTAATTACTTGAGCCTTCGATCACGCGGAAGAGGGTGGTTTGGCGAACAAGTTTGGGTGGTTTACCCTGACGGCCCGGGCCATCATCAATGTATCCCGGAATTTCCTTCGGCGTCGCGTCCTCCACTCAAATTCCCGGTTCGGCCGGCTATCGTACTCTGGGAGGCCCCGTTCGACTTGCAAATAGCAACTATCGCAACTACGGCCACGATGGAAAAGAAAAACAGATCCTCGCTGTGGAAGAATGGTCGAGTAGTCATCGTCGGTCTATTGACATTCTGTTAGCTCCCACACGCCACTTGCGATGGCCTGCTTCTCCCTACCTGGCATCTCATTCAGGCTATGTCGTCGAACATAGGTTCGGAAAGCCAGTTGGGGAGTTTTGAGAGGAGTCGGAGACAGCTCCGCAATAGGGGATCCGCTCTACCGTATTAAATGGCGTAATGCTGTAATCCCTTCTGTAGAAATCCTATGCGCTTATTGGGTGAAAGCGAGTTATTCGATAGGTGGCCCTAAGCCTAAAGGGCACTAGTTCTCTCGAAGAGCCAATGGAGAAGGAAACTGAGGACAACGAAAATGATTGAACCAGAGGAGTGCAACGTAGCAAGGGCGACCCATACCTGCACAGCCGGCTGTGCGAATAATATCACGTGATAAATCGCACAGCCGGCTGTGCAAATAATATCCTTATGTAAGAAGGGATATCTCTTGCACATACACATTACAGCATTTCTTCATATAATTAAAGAGAGAAATGATTCAGTATATACATAGTTATTCAATATATAATATGTAATCTCTTAGTAACGTACCAGTCTGCCTAAAGCTGTGAAGAATGCATAATGCTTTATAATAGTATTATAGTTATTATAATAGAAATAAATCACTTTATATTATAAGATATATAAAGCAGAGCTTTAACTCTTAGAATAAGCTCTCTATTCTTCTATAAATATTATAATAAAAATATATAACTATAACTAAAGCTAGTACTAAAACGCTTAAAATATCCCTATTTATATAAATAATATAATAATACTAATAGGGCCTTTCTTAGTAAATAGTAATAATTAGTTTATTTTATAGCCTATTATTAATAACTAATAAGTATAGCTCTTAGCCTACCTTTCTTATATATTAATAGCCTTATTCCTTATTAAGTATTAGAGGTTTACTATTACTTTACTAATAGATCTAACCTCTCTTACTATACTCTATATAGACCTCTAAGTACTTATAAGAACTTAAGTTACTTAATATCCTCCTTAAAGGCAGCCTATTATTATAAAAGTACTATTATTTAAATACTAACTTAAAAAAGAGTAATATATTAAGTATCTTAATAATATTCTTTATTAATAATAATAGTATATTATTCTAAATATAATTCTTATATAGATTTATAACTAACTTTAAACTCTAGATTATTTATATTATAATATAAATATTATAATTCTAAGTATAATATAACTAATAGTTACTATAAGTATAACCTCTAATCTATTAAGTCTTTAAGTAATAAAGAGATTAGGAATTTATATTTAAAATATTAATTTAAATAAGTATATTTAATAGATTTAGTAAAGAATATAGTAATATTATTAAATAGTTTAATAAATATATAGCTATCTTATTATTATAGTCTGTCTTATTATTTTATAAATACTGACTAAGCCTATTTAACTTTATATAAGAACTTAGCTATAACTCTATTAAATTAAGCTATTAAATTACTAAAATTATACTTAGAAATTCTCCTATTCTTTCTCTTTATAATAATATATTATAATTATATTTCCTATTACTTTTCTATATATTAGCTAGGGGGGTTCTTATTACTATCCAATCTCTTTTATAATTAAAGATCTTACTTAGCTATATCTTATATATTTTATATGCCTTACTGCTTAGAAAAGGGCTACTTTACTATCTCTATCTCTATATTCTCTTTAACTCACTTATTCTTAGCTCTATCCTAATTAAGATAACTTATTATCTCTTCCTTAGTCCAGTCTTTAATGCTATTTCTTGCTTTATAATGACTCCCTATTTGCTTAAAGTTAAAGCACTAGTTATAGTCTGCTTTACTAAAGCGTAAAGGTAATCCTATAGCTTTCTAGTATTATTAGTTAGTCTTATAGGCTCCTTAAGGTAATATAGTAAACCAGGCTTTTCATACTTCTTTATATCTTTAGAAAATAGTAAGAGAGTCATTAGCTTATAATAAAAGTACTATTACTATATTAACTATAATAATAGATATTAGTCTAGCTATTAGAAATAGTATATAAATTATTATATATATTATTATATATATTATTATATAGGCTATAGTTTTAAATACTATAGAGGATTCTATTATAAATAATAAAGATAGTAAATAAATAATAAAGTAAGTAAATATATGCATTATTATATATATTATTATAGTAATTTAAGTAAGAGCTTATAATAAATATTTATAATATAAAGAGTATACTTTAGACCTTATTATATAGCCTTACTTATAATATCTTAAATATATTAATAAAGCTTTTAATTAAACCACTTTTTTAACCTCTTTAAATATATAGGGCTTATATTATATACTTATTAGTAATAGTATTAAACTAACTACTAGACGATTAAACTATATATAAGACTTAATAATAAGCTAAGGAGTTTCTAAGTATTAAAGATACTAATATAAATAGAAATAATATAATTAAAGAGGCTTATCTTACTTTAGTAAAAGCTAAAGTAAATAAGTATAAAGCAGACTAAGAGTCTTAGTAAACACTCTTATATAAGTAAGATAATCACTTAATAGTCATTACTATTAGTCCTCTACTTTTAGTAATGCATTATATAATGTAAAGGCTATAGCAGTGGAAGGAGTGGAAGGAGTGGAAGGTTATTAGTAGAACTCGGCGATTGTAGGTCAAGGAATTGACCAATCAGAAAAGGGATTGAAGATTCAGAAAGAGCAGGAAAAGACGATTAGAAAAGTAGTCTGTTTGATGTGATTGGTTGAGAAATGCATGTATTGATGATGATAATCCTTCTGGACTGGCTAGAGAAAAGCCCCAGCTTTATAGAGAGATTGCTGTCCAGTCACATGTCTAATCTAACAGGGGATTTGGACAATTTGTCATAGTAAAACCGGGTAAGACGTGTTCCGAGTTTTAGGACTGTTAGACGTATGTCTGATGCTTGAACTCTAACCTTATTGAAGGTTCTTATTATAGATGTCCTTTGTAGTTATAATATAAGGAAGATAGGCTTTCTGAGGTATAATATATACTATTATAAAGCTAAAAATCAGGAGATTTTGAATATGTTATTTATAGTCTTATCTAATAAGAGCTAAAGAAGATATTTCCTTATTAGTTATATATTTTATATGTAAGGACTTTATATATAAGATCTAACTATAGATCTTATTATATAGTACTTTAAATAACTAAAGAGGCATGCTAATATACTACTTAGCTTAGTTTACCTTAAGTTCAATAAGCTAATTTAATAGAATAAGCTTAATAATCCTCTAGGCTTTAAAGAGGTTAACTTTTAAGGTTTTTATATAAGATTTAATAAGCTAATAAATGCTTTTACTTTATAATATAATATATTACTTAAAGTAAAGGTATTAATTAACCTATACTTTAATAAACCTCTCTTTATAAAGATTTAACTAAGTCTTTAAAATATATCTTACTTTATTAATATAAGTAAAGATATAGTACTTCTTAAACTTATTAAGCTTCTTATTATAGATATCTTTAGTTAGTAAGGCTATAATCTTATACTAAAAACTATAAAACTCTTTCTACTCTTTATATCCTTATAGATTAGTCTTATCTTTAGTAAATATAAGTAAGTAATAAGTCAGAACTGCTTTATTAATATACTAGATATAATATTAAGATTAACCTAAGGAAATAAAAGGAAGAGGAAATAGTATTTATATAAGTAAGGCAGCGATCTATTAGTATTATTAATAGAAGAGCCACTTTATAAAGCTTATACAGGCTTTATAACTACTTAAAAGCTTAAATAAAATCATCTTCTTCCTTACTATTAAAAAATATAAATATAATATAAAAGAATTATTAATAAGTATTAATACTAACTATATTAAAAAGAGGCATTTTATATTTATTAGTCTTATATATATAGTCTAATATAAGCACTTTAGAATATAGTTTAAAGTATCTTAATAACTTTAGATATATAAATAATATTATTATAACTTTATTACTTATATTAAAGCAAATTTAACTTTAGAAGCCCTTACTCTTAAGCTAGTTAGTAAGAGTATGTATATTACTTTAATTTTAAGTAAGATCCTATTCTCTCTATATAATATAATTATAAATATCTTACTATATAATAATTATATTTAAGTTTATATATATATAGAATTTAATTTTTTTTAATATAATATTAGTATTAGTAAGTTATTAGACTATTAATTCCTATAGATATAATAACTAATAGAGCATTAGATATACTAGTTAATTAAAGCTTAGTGTGTTGGGCAGGGGGACAAACAACCACCTGAAGTGACGGCGAGCTGGGCCTGAAAGGAGGGCAAAGGTCGGCAAGATAAGGCTTAAGAAATAAATAGCCAAAAATGCAGATAAAATCATTAGCTAAGCAGCTAGCTGGGAAAGGAAGAAAGGATATCAGTTGATTAAGTAAAATAGAAGAAGAAAATCAAGGCTAGGAAAATCAGGAAAAATCAAGTAAAAGAAGGAAGAAGCATTGTTTTTTTTTATCTAAGTCTGGGAAATCTGCTGCCTCTTATAGCTAGCTACAGGTAACGTGACTGTCCGGGTCACGGGCACCGGGGCCCTCAGCCCCGACACATTAGCTTATAATTATATTAATTAAAACCAGTCTTAAGGCAATGCCTTAGACTCTATATAGTCTTATATAGGCTTTCCTTCACTATAATAAAGAAAAGGCATCCTATATAATGTATTATAGTTTCCTATTGCTATTTCTTTAAAAAGAGAGATAGAGCCTGCCTAGCTCTACGATTATAGTTAAAGATTATACTAATTCTTCTACTTAGGGTCTTCTAAGAGGTTTTCACTACGAAGGTATAGCCTCATAGTACTGCCTAGGCGTTAATTGCTATATATAGTTCCTTCTGTAAGTTAAATTCACCTTCAGGAGGGAGAATATCATCAGGGAAGCGATGAGAAACGTCAATTGGGTTCATTATAGTCAAAGAAAGGCACAGCAAGTGGAATTGACCTTGTAGAAGCTGTTGATCGTTAAATTAAGGGTTTAATTTGCACCCTATTACCCCTCTTTAAAGAAAAGATCCTTCTTATATAAGGATATTATTTGCACAGCCGGCTGTGCGATTTATCACGTGATATTATTCGCACAGCCGGCTGTGCAGGTATGGGTCGCCCGTAGCAAGTCTATTGTTACTAAGCTTAACGCCAGGGCGACTCCGGAGCTACAAGGGCCACCCCCGCGGTCTAGAACCCAGCTGCAAACAGAATGCTACAGGTACAGAATTGCATATCAGACGCTTCCTTCCGCATCATAAGGGTAAGAAAGAGCTCAGCACGACGCAATACATACGCCTTAAGAAACTGCACGAGAAACGTACACAAACCGAAAGCTGGTAGCCTAGTTTGGCTGCAACGAATATACAAGCGCCCAAACCGACCCCCCTCTGCACTTGAAGCCCTAACACGAAGTGCGCGTTTTCCCAACAATAGATTGAAAGGGATCATGGCGTTGCACAATTTAAAACGGAGGTGCGGATCCCATATTATGAGGCTGACCAATCAGCGCCTGCATCTCGGACAACGGAGACACATGCCTGTAACCGTTCCCTAGGTCCAGGGGCCTGTTGGTACGCGATATGCCAGCGAATGGATCCCGGAGCCGTAGTATCGGTACTTGAACCACAATAGTTCGCGTTCTTCAAAGTTGATGACCCCTCCCCACTTCTTAGAGCGGTGTCGTCAGCCCATTCATTGCTACATAGCGTATATATCGTGGAAAGAATTCCTTCGTTTATCTGCAATATGCATCAATCTAACAGGGCCCCACGACTCAATTGAATCACTCGTCATGCCATGTTTTACCCATTTGCACACTTGACCCCTGCACACCGTGAGTACCAGTAGTTGTCTTGCAACATCACAATACCAGGTGGGTTGACCTTATCTCCACCTCTCCTCACTGGAGAGGTGGTAACATTACCCTTATCCGCGTCGCATGCGTATCCGCCTTTTCCAACTTCACTAACACATTTTAAATCACAACGTTGCCCAAATCATTTGAAAAATGGACCATCATGTAGCTAGAGCTCGGAAGAAATACGTATTTCAAACTGTGTTATTTTGAGCCACAGCTGGTGTTGTCACTAGGCAGTATTTGCAGCCCTCAGCGACACCACCGCGACTGTGTCACACCAATTTGGCTGCCGCTGATGGTAGCTTCGAACGTTGGGTCGCAAATCCAATTGAAACCGGCCGTGTTTGGCATCAGAAGAAAGACAATTTTCCGTTTTGTTGATGATACATTTTTCTGTACGAGAGGCATGCTGGCGTGGTGTAATGCTGCGAATTTCGCTGTTGTCACTTCAACAGTCATTTCGGGGGGGTTCTCTCAGGTTGTCCGTGTGATGGCGCATCTGCAAGATGAATACAGCCAGTACGAGCCGTAGCGACATATGGGATGAGGCTGAAAATTTAGATTCTATAAGATCAATATGTAAATATACTAAAATCCAAATTTGAAGTCAAATGGGCTTGAATTGGCGATGCTGGCTTATATAATGATCTCTTCCTGTTCCACCAGCATTTCCTTCACCCATTGGGTCTCCGTGCAAGACTCGCTCAACAACCCCAATGCTTAAAAGACCATACAGCGTCCAGTTTCTGCTTTTGCCTCCTCATTTTCCATCTCGCTGCGGGGATATCGTGGGCGTTATATACTAGTAGCAAGCTGGCTTGAAAGCTATTCTCCAAGTGTTCGTTGTCCTATCTTTGGTGGCTGGAGATAACCCGATTACAGTGCCAAAATGGGCCTAACTAATCATCGGCCGGAATGCATTCCTCGGCGTAGGAATCAAGTCACGCTAATCTGAAGACTTGAATCTCGGCCTGAGAACAACCCACGCTGAGGTGTGAGACATGGCGTGGCACTATAGACGAGAGGGGTAAGCAGCCCGAGCGCGGCAAGGCACCTTCTCTTAGCTAACAGCGGTCTGCTCAGACCGTCGGATAAAAGCAAGGCAAGGCAACCAATGGCACAGACAGAAAATGTGCTGCCACTCATGTGTTGGCATAGAAGATGTGCTGTCAAACTTGCGCTGGTACAGAATATGTGCTGGCATCCATCTACTGGCACTAAAAACAGCACGGCGTTTAGGCATGAATGACCTATTCAGGGCCCATTTCCTCCTCTGAATCATATCTCATCATTATTCCCTCTCCTCTTTCACCATTGAACTATTCTTCGAGGCTTTGTTATAGGCATATCCGAGTATGTCTAGTCCGACTATGAACAACGTCCACTGCTTGGGCGAGACCGCACAGCCCAACAATTTTCGCGGTCGGGGCCAGTGCTTGGGAGATCTTTCAATGGTAATACCTCATCATTCTACGATACAGAATGCAGACTAGAATCTCTATAGTCACAAATCGAATCCGATACAAAGATCGCAAAGGGAGCAGAGACCGGAGGAGTCAATGCTAAGGGACAGTGCCAAGACACGAATACTGGAATAGTTCTGCCTTCACAGTGTTTGTCTGCCACCATCGAGGGAACGACTGGGAGCTTGACGGCTACCGGCAGCATTATACGCGGGAACACCGGAATACTTACTCGATGTGGACGGGCCACGATCACGGGAAAGACAGGGGACCAGGAAGGCAACGATGTTTTTGGGGCGAACACGGGCATAGGCCCTGGGTCGGGTTCGTTCCGCAGTTCTCACTAGTGGTTACACATTTTGCTTATATACACTCAGGGAATCAAGTTTATTTCTTGAGTATCTTGATACTTTCTGCCTTTTCCAGCTATTTAGCCTTCCGCCTACTCTACCAACGGTAATGACTAGGCTAAATAGGATTATCCGCGCCACGTGAATTGTCCGGCTCGTGAATTCTGGTCTTTAGAGTTGTTCAATCATCGCATGAATATTCCGGTATTAAGTGTACCACCACCTTGCCCAACATCGATAGAGCCGGTCCATCCTGTGATAGTGGCTGAGGAGGTTGAGCTTGGTATCTGGGAGGACGTCAGCTCATTCTACTTTGATCTGTTATTTTGGAGTTCTAGAACGGTTCAAGAGTCTCACGGACCTTATCGGTCTCACCGTATATCCCCGTGTTGATGTCTTTCGCACGCCCATTGACTTTGATATTCCCAGTCTGCCCGCCGATACGCAGTTGGGGGGTTGGATTCTGAGTCTGGCGAGAACTACCCTCGGTAGTTTCCCGATTATCCCGGCGGCACGGCAGCCGACTCAGACCATCATGTATGCCGACTTGTGATCCATGGATGATGGCTAGGCCATTCTTGAGGTCTATAAACTGACACTCACTTTCCCTCGAACTTCTTTTAGCCGCGTTACTCAGGTCCGCAAGCTGCCTCTGGTGCACTTGCATCGGCTTTCGGTAGTAGTTAGTCAAAGTCAGCACCAACAGAGACGTTTCACGCCCGATAGCTGCAACGATCTTTTCCATCTCTTTCTCGTCGAACGGCCACCTCAATCTCGCCAATGCATTCTCCAACCCATCTTTGGGTTGGAGCTTGGCTTTGACGGCATCCAAAGCAGCCCACAACTGGCCCAACAGTGCCCCAGGGGCTTCAAGGGCTATGATTATCTCCGACCACGCCCTATTCTCCTTCGAATAATCGGTCATGTCTTTGAGCTGCTGAAGGACGCATTCGCACGCCCGCACCTCATCGAGAAGGCGCTTCCGCTGATTTGTTGCGCCAGCCGCTTCGCTTACATATTTGACAATTTCGGAGGAAAGTTGGACGACAGAGATGATGCTCGCGGTCGTACCGAGTGGATCCATCTCGGTAATAGAATGTCAAACGTCGGATGATCGAAAGGTCTGCGCTTGTTGAATCGGAGCAGTTAGCATCCACTAGGCAGCGACTGGACGGCACATTCATCAGACCTCATGGACAAGCAAGATTTGGGGATGGAGCCGTTCTGGAACTGGTCCGAAGCTCGGAAACTGTATGGGGTCGTTCATCAAAAGCTCAAGGCGACACTGTCATTATCGCATCAGCAAGTCGATTAATTATGTGGATGTGAATTTGACCCCGAAGTTGCAGTCGTGGGCGGCGAAGGGCCTACGGGGAAGACATCAGTGAGCTGACTTGGCTGACGCACAGATGCCGAGCCGCCCAGTCTTACTCCACCCAGCGTGGCTAGGGCGCCTAACCATAGGCTGACTCGGGGGCGGACTCGAACAGGAGAGATGTTGGTGGGTGTGGAAGGAGGTGTTATTGGAAGGAGGTGTTATTGTTCGGTCGAATGGACGGTCTCGTGCTAGAGGCTCCATTCGGGCTCCCAAGTTTCCTGGCCGTTCGCCCACTTGACCAAGAAATCCACTGTCGCATTTATACCGTCTCTCGCACACCCGATTCTGTGTGGCTATTTGGCGCACTGGAAGAATCCAACTGAGTGAGCCTGGGTCAAGGTTAGCGTAAACCATTCTGCCAGAACGGTTGCACTTACGCCGGATTACGCTGTGGACCGGATGGGAGGGGATCGGGCTCACCTGTGGGATGGGGGGAAGGCAAGTGCTGGTAATGAGGGGTTAAGGGACAAAGAGGAAACTGAAAACACAGAGGCTACTCCGCAATTCAAAGCTGAGCGCTTTAGAAGCGTACGGGTGTCATATCAGATCATTTTGAGAAGACGCAGCCATTTTTGATCAACCAAGAAGTTCAAGATGCTAATGCTTAACAAAGGCCTAAGCGTTGCCAACAAATTTCGGCGCAAACACGTGAGATATTTCCTGATCGAATATCCTGAGTCACAGCTCGTGAGGCTGGGTAATTGCATATGTCAATAGCAAAATGGGACCAACACTAAGGGAAACTAATTACTGGAATTCCTAACTAATATCTCCAGCGTTCGAAATAACTTTACTTAAGCAGTTTCTAGTAGGGTTCTACGGACGTACCTGCCAGAGATAACCGGGTTTATAAACAGGGTTCAGGAGCAGGGGGTGGTGGAGGTCAAGGCGACGTAGTCGACGAAGGTTGGGCACCATGGAATTGGAGCAGCCACACGACGGCCTCGTGCCCCTTCTCGGCGGCCCTCTATAGCGGCGTCTGGCCATGCGAATCTTTAATATTAATATTAATGCTAGATGTCCTGTGGGGGAACTAGGGGGGTTTAGCTTTCCAGGCGGTGCTCGTCGGTTTTGCCATGTGGGGGGCGGGGAACCCGCTCTGCACTGTAATGGGACGCTATAGGGCTGAAGGGCACCAGACACTTATTACCTGGGCAGGGTTCTAGCACGCAGCATGGGAGGACGGACCTGGGGAGGCTCGGGCGCAGCTGGTGGATCCTCCATCTCCAGCTGCACCGCCGGTCCCAGTCGTAAGTGCGGCGGCACCAGGATAGGCTGGATAGGTTGGATGTGGGATGAGATCAACATCATCCTCATTTGATGGCCGGAGTCTTGGAGACATCGAGGGCGACGGGCATGATACCATTCGGTGGTCTTCGTATATGGGTAGAGAGGTCCTCTGACTGCTACGGAAACGTGCGTGCCGGCATCTCAGGTAATCACCCTCTTTGCAGAGTCCCATCACGGTGGCCAGCAGGGTCAGAATGCCGAAGACGATGGCTACGACGAATTTGGTCGAGAGCCATGAGCCGGACGTCATACTTTTAGATCTGGGACGTCGCGGTCGTTCAACCCGGTTCTTTGGAGGGGCGACAGAGGGGTCTTGACAGGGCGAAATTGTCTGGGCGGAAGTTGGATGCTAGACTGACGATAAATGAGATGAGAACTGGTGCTATTGTCGCCACCATGGGACTCAGGCGTGTTGGAAAGGACCGATTTTATATTGTGCCCGAACCATGGTTTGATGCCAAGTAGCCCGTGAATTATTCTCTTTGTGACATGACTGTCCAGGTGGGCGGCGGTTTGGGGGACGGGGCGCTGACGGTCGCCTTCTGTCAATGCCAATGCCCAGGACAAAAAAGAGGCTTACGTCTGGCTCTAGACCGGGCTGACAGTGCTCCACGAGCCCACGGCCCTGTTAACCCTGTTGACCCTCGCCCGCCAGTCGAAAGACTAAAAATGCTCCTAAACCTCCGCAAATCTCCTTTGACCCACGACCTGGCGTGGCTTTAGCGCCGGGGACGTGGGAAGAGGGAGGAGGGAGGTAGGAAGATGGAGTCCCGGGTCTGTGCTAGACTGGGTGCTGCAAGGAAGTCGACACCCCTCGCTAATAGGTAAGGTAGGCAAGGTAAAGTAGGCAGGGTAAAGTAGGCAGGGTAAAGTACCTAGGCAGGGTAAAGTAGGCAGGGTAAGGTAGGTAGGGTAAGGTAGGTAAGGTGCAAGCCTCACCACTTGGGGTGAGGACAGTGAGTGCGGCGGGAGGAGTGGGATTTGGATCGGCCACCACTTTCTGCGCGGACTCTGACTTTCTGAGAGTCTGACGCACGTACCACAGAGGAGTGTCGGTCTTTTTTCAGATGACGTAAGGATGTGAGGGGAAAGAAAACGGATGGAGGATGGAAGGGCGGAGGGCAGGGGTGGGCACTATTGCATGTACTATGGTACTGATTGTGGAACATCATGGGAGACGCAGGTACCTTGCGACCCAGATCCTGGCTTTGACTCCCCAACCCGGCTTGACTGCCCACTCACCGACAAAAGTATAAGAGACCATTGATTTCATCCCACCACCAAGCAACGATCAACGCATCACATCTGTATCCAGAACACTTAAACAAACAAAATTCTTCTTTATTCATCTCTGCACAATCTTTCGCGGCCTTCGAGTCATGGCACTATCTACCGAAGCAATCGTTGCGATTGTAGGTATAGTCATTACCGTCCCTCCGACCGTCGCCATCATATTCACTTGTTACTGCCAGCGACGCAGACAGGTTTTGAATTCTGGTGGGGTTATGCACACAAGGAAACCTTTGCGTACACTTACTTACATTCAATCAGCTGTCCGCCAGCCACCTCGCTTCAGACATCCCGCCTCGTACTGGTTAATTGGGCCGGTTCATGTGCCAGAATCTGCATGGTCCATGTCTCACTACGCAAGCAATGTGTAACCAGGTATGCAAGACTCTTCCCTTCGGCCTCGATTATTCTCATGGGTTTGGTAGATGCTTGAACGGTTCATGGTTGGGATTGAGTTATAAGTCCTGGATCTGCTCGGTGGAGCATGGTCCCCGTTGCACTGGGAACGTCCCGCTGGATCCCCTGCCATACACCCCACCACCACACAGTCAGTTGCAGGGTTTCTTAGCACCATGGCCCGGCCCGTACAGAACCTTACCCCCCAACAGCGTTCATTTGACATCACCGTCACCAATCTCGGGGAAGAAACAGCAGCTGAGCCGTTTCGAGGATACATGTTGCAATGGATCAGACATGTAGGATGTTAGGCATTTAGCTGCTAAGAGATTACGTCTATTTTTGGGGGTAATGCATGAAGGAGCACAATAATAGACAAAGACATGTAGAGACATCACCGAATTGTTCCAGCAGCAATAAATGTTAGACAACATGGCAGATTATTACGCTACGTTTATAACATGCGCAAGATTGACAAAATCTCCCAAAGCATCAAACCAAGCTCAATTGGTCTTCCCAGCAACGATCAAGCCATCCCAGATCATCAATCTAGATCTCAGACCAGCTCCTCCCGTCGTCCGAACCCTTACCTGGGTAAAGCCAGGCCAAGAACTCCCTTCACCGAACCCCCTGTCCCATGACAGGCTCTCTGCAGCTTGGCAAATAGCGCCGGATAGCATCCCTGCCTTTGCGCGGACTTTGACATAAGAATCCTTCCACTTCTAATATTCTCGATCTTCGATGTTGCTGAGGGAGATATGGCCCGTCAAATGAGCAAGTCTCAATCGAATTGGGAGCAAGTCTTTGTAGTCAACATGGCCGCTGTTCTGCGTCTCGACTTCAGCCTTCTCATACTGTCCGCTAACGTGCCAAAACGATCCCTGCTGAGCTTCTTGCTGGGCAAGCTCAAAAGCAAGCCCGTCAAGCGCATGCCCCACAACCAAATCAGGCATGTTGCCCAACTTGTTGGCGCCTTTATCAAGGCGTTGCATGCGGAGGGATCCGCGCAGGATGCTCATGACGATCGTAGCACCTAATTGCGCAAGAGAACCCAAGTCTTTATTCCGCGGAGGCCAATGAATTGCATGATATATCCGATCAAGACGGCCGAGAGCTCGTTGTGGTCAACTGGGCAAAGTCGAATCAGGGTCCCCGCACACGGCGCGGCCCGAACTTTACTTCGACACGGCGCGCAGCAGCATGTCGCGTCTCCACCTCCCGAATCACTTAACACGCCTCCTACTACGTCAGTATACCAGCCTCTTCACGCGTGCGAGAAGATCAACGCCCATGTAAACGACGGCAGGGTTCCCTAACTTTTGGCCTCGCTCTGAGGGACTTCGGAACTGTCTCAATCATGTCACCGCTCGCCCCCCTTCCCTCCAATAGTTATCATTGCTGTTTGCAACAACCATACCAGGATTGCTCCTACCAAGTCACTCGATGTATCTACAGTTTATATCAACCAATTAATACTATGCGACCTGCTCATGCGCCCAATTATTCATTAGTCAAATAGGAAAATGTTTTCGCACCTAAGTGTAGATAGACAGGTTTAATAATCTGGTGAATTTTCATGCAACATAATTCCATTTAGACCCATGGAAGCACTTCTGCCTGATGCTAGATGATGTGAGCCAATAATGTGTCCCTTCAGGTCAGCCTCATTTAGCAACTTCCAGCACATGGAGTACCTTAAAAACTTGGTACACCGCCACATTTCCTGTGTTCTCGCGCAAACCCATTCTTCCTTCATTTGTGTAGATGCCAAGCTACGCAGACATCTAAAGTACAGCATCAGGTATTCACACTGTGCCCCTGACGATGCCATCAAAGGATAGGTCATGGATCGCACGGGATGGCCCATACCAAGATCTCACGAATGATCTCTGCATGTCTGATCCACGTCTAAGCCAACCCGACGTCAAGCTTCTCGAACTCGGTATTTCCTGGGAAAATCGTGACGTCAAGATTCGGGCAATCGAGTTTGGAAAGGCCCAGGACGACCAGATCCTGCTGTCGCCCATTTCGGGACCAGATGCTCTAGCCAGGTGTTTGGCGCGAGAGACACCAGACGGCAAGGCTCGAAGAACGGCGTATATATTTGAGGGCATGAATAGGGATGTTGCAACCGTTCTTGGGGACCATTTCCAAATGCACCCATCGATGTTCATAATCTATGAGCGGACCGCCAATGCTGCATCCCGTAGCGAGGGCTCATATAGCATGCTGGCTACGAGTCTCGCAACACAGACATACCTCTGTATGTCATATCGTGAGTTGGCAACCCTGCCAAATGAGCTGCTAGGTTACTTTAGCTTTCGGTGTTCGGCTACTGGAAGGGATGTGAGCATCACCAGAGTGAATGGGAAATTTGATCCTGTCGCTATGGTACGTCGCAAATGCATCGTTTGGAATAGAACAAGACAGGATGGTTGGGACTGTAAGCACTGGGTCTTCCGGTCAGTGCTTGTCAAATCCATGCTAACATTTATACCAGGCATAGTCATCTGCGACCCGCCATTGCGCAACGTCACGGTAATAGACAAGGGGCCGACCAGAGGTTGCAGCTTCCCAGCCTACGCGAAACCCACCAGAGGATATGTAGACTTTCTTCCGGCAGACATCCAAGCCAAGACCCTGCAGGGCCCTCCAAGGACCAGCATGGCGGATGATATGTGTTTTTACCTGGCAACTCATTCTACCCTCCCTGGTTTGACTTGGGAGACCCCAGAAGTTGTGGCGATTTTCGCGAAGAAGATTATCGCGAGTCTTTACGCCAGGCATTTTGATCACTTACGCACAACCGTCATTCGGTCACAATTACCCATGCGAAGGCAGTCCGACTTTATGGGACTGGAGCTGGCCGCCGTGGAGTCAAACTGGAGCGACTGCCAAACTTTGGAAAAGCGACTCAGCAAATGTTGTCTTGACCTGGAAGAATTACTCATCCAGCTGCAGCTACCACTCGAACGACCAAATCCCCGGCAAATAACCTCCTGGCGAGAGGTCGGCGCTGACTTCCAAATGCTCTACCACCAGTTCAACTACGCCCGAAACTGGACGGAGAAAATTAACTCATCAACCACAGGTCTGGCTGGAATAGCAGGCAATCGACAAGCATTCAGAGAGCAACAACTTTCCCTGCAAGCAGCCGACAGGGCGAGGAACATCACCACTATAGGGCTAGTATTCGTGCCATTAGCATATGTTGCTACGCTATTTAGCATGTCAGAGGAGTATGCGCCGGGCGGAGAGAAGTTCTGGCTCTATTTTGCGATTTCGATTCCTACGACTCTGTTCGTTTTTGTCGCGTATCAGTGTGCGAATTGGATTGGGAAGAGGTATGAGAGGGCTGTGGCTCAAAATAACACGGTTTAAGCTATGTATTTCTTCCGAGCTCTAGCTACATGATGGTAGATTTTAAATAATTTAGGCAACTTTGTGATGTTAAAATGTAGTAACTTAGTGAAGTTGGAGAAGGCGGATACGCATGTGACGCAGATACGGGTAATGTTACCACCTTCTCCGGTGAGGAGAGGTGGGAGATAAGGTCAACCCACCAGGTATTTCTACATCCTCAGCTTTAAATTAAATATGGTAGATTGTTTCTTGGAAGTATTCTCAGTATATCCCCAGATTCTGCTAAACCATCGCATACCACAGCACTAACAGTCCGTGCCAAGAAAGAATTTTTTGAGGGGAAGGTAAGACTACGAAGAGAGAGAGAGAGAGAGAGAGAGAGAGAGATTTAACGCCAAGGGAGCGCAAGGCGCTCCAGCCTCCCGAGTGGCATCTGGCATGCAGAAGACTATTTAACGGCTAAGGTAAGCCATAGGATATCCTGCACATCTGACCTAGTAGCTAGGAAAGTGGCGATCCACACTTATAGCTCTTTCTTTCAAGCTCGTGTTCAGTCTAGGAAAGCTATTATCCCTTTAAGTGTAGTAAGACTACACCTACGCTAGTAACAGAGATCTAAACTAACTAAAATAACACATATAAAAGTTGCCTCTACCTCCACCCATTTTAAATAGCAATAGAAGTCCTAGTAATTTCCCTTTTTATAAAAAGCTATATTACACTCCTTATATTACAGAAAGAATGTATATGTTGGTATTAGCTGGCCCCGTTTTGGGCCTAGTTGAGCCCCGTTTTCTGGCCCGCGGAACATGTATCGGAAGTACAGACTACCTGCACAAGGGACCACAGGTATCTCGCACAGTACTGTGAACTCAGCGACAACACCGAGATGCGCCCCGCGCCCTGGCTCTCCCATGAAGGTGACCAAGAGCCTAGGTAACGAGCAAGCGCTGCCTGCAACGGGCTTACGGAGGCATTTAAAGCCCAGCCTTTCCAGCAAGCCGCTGGCTAACGCCCCCCCCTGCCCTACTGATTAGGCTGTCTCAAAGCCACGAGGGGTCCCCGAGGCGCCCCGGTAGCAAGACAGGCAACTCTGCTCTCTTTTTAGACTTGGGTTATTGCTACGCCATGTTGGTTGTTGGTTGGATGTCCCCCTAAATCCAGTTCGTAGGCCGTTCAGGCGGACCAGCCATGGTGCCGAATCACGTGCGGTTTGTTTGTTTGTCAATTAAAGTCAACCTGCTGCCTCGCCCATCCCTCATTTAGTATCTCAAGCCTCCCCCCACTCCCTCCACATCATGGGCGACTTCACTCCCGTGCCAGAAAGGCGGGAGAGGATTTTCGCATTCGCCAAATTCAACCTCGATGCACTTCTTTCTCTTGCTACACAGCTTCGAGGCGGCCGGCCATGCACCACAGACGTGTCAAAGAGACCGAAAGCCGGAAGTCTGAATTGGGTCATCTTCATCACCTTTGACGATGCGATTGAATGGGTCTTTCGCTCCCCGCGCCGTAGCATGAGCATCAAAACCGAATCTCATTACAAGATGACCATCAGTGAAGCTTCTACCTTGAAGTATCTTGGGAAGCACAGCTCGGTCCCGGTCCCAGAAGTCTACTCCTTCAGGTTAGCTGACAGATCTACGTTACGGTATACCGTCTTTGCCATTGTTTCTGATCACTGACTTGTCAAAACTAGTGGCTCTCACGACAACGAGATTGGGGTGCCTTATATTCTCATGAGCAAGGCCTCCGGCCGCGCCCTTTCCGAGTATGACTGGTCCGAGGCATTTCGAATACCGGGCTATACGGTGCGGATCCCACTCCTACCCCTGGCAGACCGGGACCGAGAGAAGATAATGGGCCAGCTCGGAGGCATCATGTCGTTACTGTCGGAGATTCGTTTTGACAAGATTGGGTCATTATTCGAAGCCGAAGACGGTAGCAGCGACTGCTCTGTTGGCGAGTGCCTGAACCCATCGCTCCTCTGGGAAAAGAGGGATAAGCTTGAAGGCATCGACCGAGGTCCCTTTGACCAAGAGAGCCAGTACTTGAGCTCTCTGATATCGGCTTTTGTGTCTCACGCCAAAGAGCTTCGGCTCAGCCCTCACAACTTCTTTGCGCCGATCCCTGATGCTTTCGAGTACCGTGACTGGGCCAGTTACAAAGCAGCAGTAGACAGGTGGGAAGATTTTTACCTGCTTGGGGAGGGAGCCGAAGGCAGCAAAAATCGGCTATCATACTGTCTCGCCGGCGAGTTCCTGCGCGAGATGATCCCTTCTCTTACCTCTCACGCCTCTCAGAGTCGGGGGTTTGTCCCTTGCCACCCCGACCTTCACATCGGCAATATATTTGTGGATGAAAACTTCAACGTGACATCCATCATCGATTGGGGTTCCGCGTACGCAGGCCCTCTATCCGAGCTGCTCGCCACTCCGGGCCTCAGCGGCTCAACCTCACCACCGGGAAAATCGCTTGTTGCTGCCTTCAGGGCAGGCTTCGGCCAGGGAAGGAAAACGATCGAACCGGAGCTGTGGGTGAAAGGTGAGATGATGTGGTGTTTCTCTCGGCTGGTGCGACTACTCTCTACCCAAGATTACACGCTCTTCAAAACGTTGTTCGAGCTCGCGCACGAGGACGGATCTGACGATATTCCCCGGACGTTTCACGAGAGGAGCATGCAGGAGCATGGGAGAGAACTGCTGGCTAAGCTGCGGGAGGATGCCGAGGGGGAAGAATCTGAGGAGGACGAGTCTGAGGAGGAGGAAGGCGGTCCTAAGATGGAGACTGAGAGGATTGCCGTTGCGAGAAAGCTGATGCTGATGTCGGAAATGAATCCGAATTTTGTGGCGGACAAGAGGTTGTGGCGATGGCTTGGGGATGCATGCTGGATTAAGCAGGAGACATCTGATTCGGTGGGACGAATCATGAACCATCGGGGCGCCGTGAACTCCCCCCTCTCCCCCTTGGGGACATCCTTGTCTTAACTAACCATTCTCAGAAACTTCTTCAACCAACAAAGGGAATCAACCAACAACGCCTGAACTTCAGCCTGGCATTGGTGTAAGCCGGGGATCTGTTGGTTCGTCAGTCATCAGGCTGGCACATCATGTGTTGTGCTGATTAATTTAGTAGTGAGCGGTTGGGCTGGCGTCTACCCAGGCCCCTCATGGACACCAGGCACCTGTTCTTTGGCATTGTGAATAAGCAAGGTGTCGAGCGATAAGTCTATTTTGAGGGGTTCTGTTGCTACCGTTGTGAGACTTGGCACATCTTCCTAGGATCCGAGGTACTCCGTGAATCCCGGTCTCCAGTTTCGGCGTCCCCACCATCCCGGAAGGCCGAGTGGATCACGGCTGGCACACTACCCCTCCGTCTCCGGATTTCCATCCGGCGTAGAAAAGTCGGCCGTCCGCGGACATCGGCCCCCGACCTGAACGGGGCGCCCAATAGCGACCCTAATCGCCCTACGAGCACAATTCTCAATTAGTGGGATAAAGTGCTCCCCGTGAAGAATGCCGTGCATATATTCTTACTTTATTTCTCCCCATTCTCGTGCTTGTTTGTAGATGAGTCTCCTGGCGAGTGCCAGCTGAGCTACCCCGCCGAATCTTGAATTGCATCATCCACCGTATAACTCGACCTCTGCAATTCCAATTGAAACCCATTGAATACCCTCTATTGACTTCTCACCATCACCATGTCCCTCAAAAACGTCTGCCTCGTCGGCGGAAACGGCAACCTCGGCACCGACCTCCTAGACGGCCTCGTCGCCTCCCAATCCTTCTCCCTCTCCGTCGCCAAGCGCGCCTCCTCAACCTCGTCCCTCGCCCACGCCTCGCAGATCAACCTCCTCACCTTCTCCGATGACATGTCCGTCGAGGGCCTCGTCCCCATCCTCCAAGGCCAGGACATCGTCATCGCGTCCTTCCCTCTAAAGGACGTCTCGCAGCACATCCGCCTGGCTGAAGCGTCTGAGAGGGCTAGAGTCAAGCGCTTCATCCACGCCGACTTTGGGAGCTGCGACGCGCAGAGCGACGAGGCCAAGAGGCAGCTGAAGCTGTGCAGGGATAAGGACCTTGTAAGGGAGAAGTGTGTTGAGCTTACGGCGAAAAACCCCGATTTCTCGTGGACGTCGCTTGTGTGCGGGCACTTTTTCGACTTTGGCATGCGCGTTGGCCTCTTGCACTTTGACATCGACACGAGCACCGCCGTCATCCTCGACAAGGGCGACCTTCCCGCATCGGCAGCTACACTGAGACAAGTGGCAGAGGCGCTGGTAGCTGTTCTCAGGAGATCGGACACGACCAAGAACCGGTTGCTGTACGTGCACAGCTTCTGCAAGACGCAGCTGGAGGTGCTGGCTTCTCTGGAGAAGGCGACGGGCAAGACGTGGAAGAAGGAGTTTGTGGACTCGCAGGAGTTTCTGAAGGAGACGGATAAGCTGGCGGTGGAGTTTACCGAGGAGGCGATGGAGGAGGTGGTGTTTGTGCTGGGGACGCTGGATGCGGATTGGAGGACGAAGGGGGAGGCGTTTGCGATGGGGGAGCCGGGGCTTGAGGAGGAGGATCTGGATGAGGTTATGAGGGGGATTGTAGAGGGGTGGTGGAAGTAGATGTAGACATTAGCCATTAGAGATAGACAGTTATTCTGTATAGTAAGTGTAACTGTCCTTTAGATGCTCCTTGAACACCTCAGCAGCATCAAACCCCATGATGCCACCCCCCTCAACCTCCCACCCTTCGCTCTTATTACATTCACAACATCATCCCCCAGTTCCTGTACATCCCTGTACCCATACTCCCAGTCCCACAGCAAAGCCTTTGAACCCAGAAACCAGTAACATCCGTACCCATATTGAAGAGTTTACGAGTTCCCCTATCTACAGCACCAGGATCCTGGCTAACAATACGAGATCAGGATGTCGGGGGTTGCGAGCGCTTCGGCTGACAACAGGGTCTTGGAGGGATCGAGCCACGGGTTCCACATTAAGATAGTGGAAAAGGCAGGTCGGCAGTTGCGTAATTGGTCGGCGTATGAGACTCGGAGATAAAAAGGGCGCTCGTGATGCTATACAGGGCGCAAGGGGAGGCTTCTTCGATTGTGGCTCAGCATAGCAGGCTCAGTCAGAGTCGCCAAGATGGTCATTGGTCGATTTTAGCCCGACAAGGTCTCGGTCGTTGGCGTTGCTACCTGCTTCAACAATGAGGATGTTCAATGAGATATTAGTCCGGAGCAGCCGGCCTGAGAGACGCTACTGGCCAAAATGTAATCTAGAGTGTCATCTCACTCGAAGAAGGCCCTGACTCGGAGAGCGAGCTGCTACCAAGAGGGTGCTTATTGGATGGAGGTTCCAATAAGGCGAAGAGAACATGGCACCGGACGCTACGGTGTGTTCTTATATCTGGGAGCGACAGTCACCGGTGTACTGTGATTTGCTAGATAAGGAAACACCATGATTCTAAGCTAGATATATCTCGAGTCAGCCACGCAACATGGCCGGCTGTTCAGGGCCATATATATTGACTCCTGGAGCCTTTAGGATTGGCCTAGTGCGCGGGGACCGGTGCATGTCCCGGATCGGCTTAACAAGGGGAATTTTTGAAGCAATTAGACGTGACAATTATACGATCAATTGTCAATTTTCTAGTCCCCATGGTGGCCTACCAGTCGATGTGGAATATGCTTTGGCACATGCTACATACCACAGCAGTCCCGGGCTAAACGAGAATCCATCCGAGCGGGTAATCCCGAGAAGAACGTCCCAAGAGAAGGCCCAAGTTACGATGCAATCACTACGCGACGACTAGGTGTGCGCCCTATGGAGATCATGCTGCAAGCACCAATGCCTAAGACGATGAGCAAATCGGATCCTCCCCAGCTGATCGACACGACCCCTACACACGTTTCTCAGGCTGCATTGCCTTCCACATCGCCCATGTGCTGGCCAGGAGAGGACGCGTGGAAAGGGGATGACGAGACACGCTTTGCCGAGAGACAATGACGAATAGGGCAAGGCCGGAGTGTTCGGCATGTTCCACATCGATCGCAGATGGATGCTCGTGCTTTGGGGTTTTCAGCAAGTTTGACTTCAGGCCTAAGTTCCCATGCGTCACCACTGGGCCGAGCATCGCGCCCTGATCCCAGTCACTGTGCCACACCACTCTCCTCCGTCCTACGTACAGTACATGATGCAATAAAACAGTGAATACCAGCTATTCGAAGACATGAAAGACATGGCCATTTCTTGAGTGGCGACAAATAGCCAAGCCCCGATTTATGCCACCGTCCGTGCAAGATCATCTTCCTTAACGGTATCCAAGACAGCGTAGTCTATCCAATTTCGCATCTAGTCATAATTGGGAAAAAGCTGCATCCAGTAGCTCTACAACCCGAATCCGAGGATCAACCCCGAGACGCACACTGCACAATCCACTCACGCTAAGGAAGGTGGCTGCTGACAGGAGAACCCCGCTTCAAGTTCGACTCTGGTCTGCCACTCAACAATACATCCTCATGGAGGACTATGACGCTTTTGCCTTGACAGGCCCTGCAGCTCCTCTTGTCCTTGCGGAAAGCTAATATGCATTGATTTGCATGGTTATCCCCTTCTCATTCCTTAGAAGATCTCCAGCCGTGCCCTACAACCTAGAGTAGCTGAACCTTATGAACCCCCCAATGAAATATGCAATGCTGGCAGGTCAGATCAAGTACGATGTATCAAGTACAGAGTATACAAGGAAGCATACGTACTCGAACCTCCTTTCACTCTAGGGAAATTGTAGTTGCTGAATCTTAACGATGCCCTATCAAGTAAAATCTTGCCGGGAGGTCTATGCCATGACCTCCTCCGAGTGACTTCAGAGCTCTCTACACCGGGTTCATGAACGCCTGACTCATGTGCATTCACGTTAGACAATGATCGGGGGAGTTTTCGGATAGCTGGCTTTTGTAACTCGACTATGGGTGTGAAGATCCTGTCGTGGCTTGCATGAACACAGGCGCTGCACATTTTAGAAACAAATGTCACTAAGCCTTTAGGTCCGGTATACCCCTTTACATCTGTGATGAGGCGTCTTGGACCAACCGAGCTGCCGTATTCGCTACTCCCCAGCCCTTGAATGCAGCGCAGACATGCCAAGTTGCCCGGTAAATAACCCAAGGGTCTGGGTCACTAAGGACGACATGCTGACCTCCTGCTGTTCTCTTCTTTCTCGGTTTTCTCCTGATCGTTTTGGATCTGATCATATCGGACCTTGGCGACGTGTCTGGGCCCATTCGAACCTCGCAACCCATCAAGCATAACGTATTACCACCGACCAGGAGCAGTCTCGAATCTCGTCCGTCACATAGCTACGGGGGTTTTCCCATCGCCCCGCGGCGCCTTTGAGCTGTCGATTCCCTTAGAAACTCCCTGGAAATGAGCCCTCTTCGTCACAGCATCTCTATTCGGGCGGCCGAGTCCTCGGCCGCACCGATGATAATAGGGCTATAACCCCCCTCACTCAACAAGGGAAATCTCTCATTACCGTTTCTATCATCACGGTGTTTTCCACCACGGCTTGGACAGTAATGCGCATCATCTCCCGCAACATCAGGAAAACCAAGTACCACATCGAGGATTACTTCTACTTTACCGGCCAGGTCCGTTTACGAATGACGAATGGCCTGCGCACACGCCATTATTCTAACATATATTACAGGTCCTATTCTACTTAATGGTCATCCTGTCCATCCTCGGTATGTCTTAATTTCATTCCCCTTATGTTTTAGTATATAGATAATAGCTGTCGTCGTCGGCGGTGCTGGAAACGACTTGCTCCGACTCTCCCCAGATGTCTCGAGCAAATCCTTGCGCTTGATGCTCGCAACCCAGATCGCCTACAGCATCTGCCTGGGCTTCGTTAAGGTCGCCGTCATCTGCATGATCCGACGAATCTTCCGCGCCGCAGGCCGATTCTTTATCATCGCGACCTGGACGGCAACGGTCCTGTCCATTGGCTGGGCTATGTATGGAATCATCCTCCCGTTCGCTATCTGCAAGCCCGTGGAGAGCGCTTGGGGCGGAGCCAGGCCGGAAAGGTGCGGTGACGTCGTCATGGCCTACGTAGCCGTTGCCGTCTTGGATATCATATCTGAGGTCGCTATCGTGGCGCTGCCGATGAAGATGGTGTATGATTTGCAAATGAATCGGGCCCACAAGCTGGCGTTGGTCGTCGTTTTCGGGGCTGGTTTTGTGTAAGTTCTCGCCGTGCCGTCTCGTCGCCATATATACCGATGTCACCTGAGAGAAGCTTGCATCCTCATCTCTATTCTCTACTAACACGGCTGCACAGGACAATTATTTTCTCATGCATAAGGCTCTACTATATCTATATCGGCGTCCAAAACATATCAAAGATCGCCGTTGGAGGACTCATTAGCACCATAATCCAAGCTGGAATCGCCATCATGGTGGCATCAAGCCCCATGCTCCGCCCCGTATTCGACCGCACCGCTCTCAGATGTCTCGGAATCAACCTCCGCAGCACTCCGGAGGAGAGCACTACCGGAGCCGCCAGATCGCGAACCACCGGCGGTGGGACAAGGAGAACGGTCCTGGGGACTTCACATACTCGGTCCGGTGGCTTCCAGCAAATGCACGAGAGCGAGGAGCACCTGGCGTGGGAGATGGGTACGGTGAATGGGAAGTTCAGTGAGCAGAGAACGACGGTTCAGGTCACGGGGAAGTCTGAACAAGCTTACCATGAGGCCACGCGGCGGCCCCTCGGTAGCGACACGGACATATATGTGACGAGCGAAACCATTGTGGAGGGCAGACATGCGATATAGGGTAGTAGACCATGAGGTGCGAATGCATCAGGTAACATTTGAAAAATCGCACAAACAATAAGCAGACCCGAATCTTTGACATAAATCAGCTAAGATAATAACATAAACGTAATTAAAATAATCCCATAAGCTTCTGCTGCTTATGCATCCTTATCACAAGATGAATCAGGCTGCCCAAAGTCAGGATGGCACGCCCTATCAAGAAACCCAGCCAAAGAGCCAAATGCTTAGCGGCCGGCTGGCAAGAATGTGGCAGAATTCTAGCACGTACCGGTGCACTAACAGGTGTGATTTGAGCCAATGGGAGTTGCTAAAAGTATGGCACCCATAAGCTCGCGGCACCCGTATCAAAGTGGTGCGGCACCCCTCAATTGCCATTTGAAAATGGGCGCCCGGGCGCCAGTGTATCAGCCGCCCCAATCGACTCCAAATTTGTGGTTCAATTATTATCCCGCCTTACGCTCAGGAGTGAGTCATGAACTGCCCAGGCCATGTCATCCAAAAGATGGGCAGCGCCTGTCTCCAGGGAACCGAGTTCTTTTAGTTCTACTAATGACTAAATACAGTAGCCACGATGGCTCCGGGACTTATTATAATCGACCTCCAAAACGACTTCGTCTCTCCGACAGGAACCCTCGGAGAGCGCCATATCCCGCTTTCTAAGCTCCTCACTCGCCTTCGGACTCTCTGTGCCGTGTTCAAATCCCGCTCCCTGCCCATTGTCGCCATCCGATCAGAGTATACTCCTGTGCAGAATGTTGAACGTCCGAATCCCACAAAACCAGTCCGCTCCCTCAGTCGCCCACTTGGAGACAAGTATCGCACCGCACCCTTGAATGACGATCATCTCTCGGGGACCAACCAGGGCACCTTTTGTGTTCCTGGTAGCGATGGTGCTGGGTTCCCACGAGAGGTTCGGCAGCTCGTGGACGAATACTGTAGCACAGTCATCACTAAGGGGTGGTACTCGGCCTTCACGGAAACAAGCTTGCATGGCTGGTTGCAGGAGCATGGAGTTGAACACGGTCCACTCTTCTTTGCTGGCGTCACGGCTAATAACTGTGTCCTGGCGTCGTTGACCGATGGGTTCTTCCATGGGTACCAAGTCCGGGCCGTCAGCGACTGCATCGCATCTCTAAACCAGAAGAAAGAAAAAGAAGCGTACAAGAAGATCACTACGTACTATGGGTCAATCGTGTCTTCTTCAGACGCGATAGTCGAGGTCTTGGGTCTCTCTGCTACTAGAGACATAGAGTCTCAGGCCAGAGACGAGCCAGTGATTGCGTCACCCGCACAGATGCCCTCAGTACCACGGCGCACCCTCTACTGGGTAAACGGCTCCGTTCCTTCTTGGCGTGTCATGATGATTTTGGCATACAAGCGTCTCCCCTACACGGCACGCCGCCTTCACGTCATGACGAACCCCAAAGAGACCCGGGCGGCGGAGTTCAAGGCCCTCAATCCGCGCTGCAAGACCCCAGTCCTGATCGACGAAGACGGCATGGTCATCACTGAGAGCATGGCTATCTGCCAGTACCTTGAGACGCACTACCCAGAGTCAGGAGACGGGCCGCTAATGCCTGACCCGAGGGGAGAGAAGAAGAAGCACACGCACGTCTTGGAGAAATTCTTTGAGTCAGAGAATGCCCATTACGTCTTTGACAGCATCGAGTTCTTATTCAAAAAAGACCCGTCAGGGGCGGAGCTAGAGGCAGCACGCGAAGCATATGAGAATACGCTCAATGAACTCGCCTTCTGGGAAGATCACCTCGCCGAGAGCGCGTTCATTTCTGGACATGAGCTTTCGCTGGCGGATGTGGCGTTCTACCCGTCACTGGCGTACATGGTTCACCGAGGGTATGCCTTTGAGAATGAACTACCCAGATGTGAAGGAGATGACGCCGGCGATCAAGGGAATGAGAGTCAGGGGGTTGGGTTTCCGAGGCTCAAAGAGTACTACGAGAGAGTTCATGCACTTAGGTGCGCGCATGAAGCATGCCCTATCAAGTGGGAGACTCCAGGGAAGGTGAACCTGTTCAAGCAGGCGAGAGAGCTTTGTATCAAGGCTGGTTGCCAGGGGCGGGATGTAGATGAGAAGAGCAAGGAGGTCTAGGTAGATGATAGTAGAACTGACACTGCCACGGTCTAGAGCCTTGAGACATCTCTGCTACGGCGCCGTAATGTCAGGACGACCTAGGTTGTCAATACCACTGAGTCATCATGAAGCTGTAAACTGATGAGTATGTCTTTCTTTCAACGACCTCTATACCTTGCGTTAGAAGCTACCACACGTCTCACCTATTCTATACGAGTGTTCTATGCCCCCTAACTTCAGTTGGCTCTTGCCTCCTTGGTCTCTTTCTTTGCTAGTGTTGCCGGAGGCGGCAGATATCTCTTAGGTCACAGCTTTGGGCGCGGGGGTCTAGGAAGCAGTCTAGCTGCTCACTGTATCTTTGTTCGGGCCGGCTGGAACCCTCCGTACCAAACATGTCACAAAGAAGTATCACAACCTTCTGATGCCGACGGTGGCCTGTCCATCTGCGACTCCGCCCTTTTGGTTCATACCACCGTCGTCTGTATTTCTCGCCATTACGGCTAGAATTGCTAGACGCACCGGAAAGGTCCCTTAGTTGCAGGGTTCGGAGTGGAGGAAGGGGCGAAGCACCAGAAGATGCGAAGCAGGAAGATGTGGGTCTCGTAGCGTGCGCGCTGAAAGGCCAGGGTTTCACCCGGGATAACATCACCGACAGCTCGATGCTGCCTGGGAGAAGATTGACGGCAAGACACGTATGATGAAGGGCGTTTTCAACTACTAGGCTTTCAGGCAGTACATGCACGCGATCCTCCAGGACTTTCCGATGATAACATTATGTACACGGAGACGTGGCCGAACTTCATGGCAAGCAACATCCTAAAGCGACAGGACGGCTCAGAGCAGGCGGGAAACAGGCGGACAGTGTAGATCATCATCGAGGAATATGAGCTCTTCCAGACGCAGGCCTCGAGAAAGTCCAAAAGTACCGGGTACTTTGCCGCGCCGAGAGTAGTATTCTGACTTAAGCTGTAGCAGTTTAACCATAGCTTCATGATCATTCTCAGCCGCCCAGCTAAGTGGCGTCTGGTCGTGCCTATCCCTCGAATCGATGCCGACCCGGCCTGTGGTGAGTAGGAACCTGATGATAGCTTCCTGGCCATTCCCAGCGGCCCAGCTAAGTGGCGTCCGGCCACTCCCGTCCCTTAAATCGATATCGACCTGGCCTGTGGCGAGGAGTAAGCTAACTATGGCTTCATGGACGTTCTTAGCGGCCCAGCTAAGTGGCATCTGGTCATTCCCATCTTTCGAATCGATATCGACCTGACCTATGATGAGGAGTAGCTTAGCAGTAGCTTCGTGGCCCCTAGCCGCTGCCCATAATAACGGTGACTGGCCTTGCTCGTCCCTCCAGTCTCTATTAACGCTATCAGTAGCTAGCACAATCTTCGCCACGCTTCCATATCCATGCTTAGCAAATAATGCCAATGCTTCGCTTAGGCATGTGGCGCCAGCCTCAATGGCTCTCCTGGCTGTTTCCGCCCAGCCGTGGACGGCAGCCCATAGAAGGGCAGAGCTTTCGGATTGCTATATATTTTGGCTGTATAGAAACGCATTTAGGCCAGAGAAAAGCCTATGATTCGTTTGAGCGAGTGCGTTAATCTCTCTTTCCGACTCGAGCTGAGCGGCAACATGGAGTAGCAGCTCATTTGCAAGACGTAGCATGGCGACTACAGATCTATTGGAAAATCCGAAAAGAGGGTGCAGAGAAATAGAGACGAAGAGACGTTGAGACCTACCAGAGCCCCGATTTTGCAGAGATAGGCACGATTTTAGGGACCAACCAGCCGAGCTGGCCCCCTTGTCATGTCGATTGGACGAGATTGGGAGGTGTGTAGTGGCCTTGGGTAGGCGGGTGTGCCTTGTAGGGTGCCGCAACGAGTTCAATTAACCATAGGCCCTCTTGCATTAACCACTGCGAATGCTCCAGCCGGGGCTGTGTCAGACTCGCAAAAAATCGCTATTTTGGCGACCTTCTGTCGGTTTCGTGGTAACGACAGGAGTTGTCCCAAGCCAGCCCCTCCCCATACACATACCCAGGTGAAAACCACCAAGCGGGGGCCGCGCGTGCACCGCTCTGAGGACGACGCCCAGCCATGGACCGAGGACGACGAGAGCCGCTTCTGCGACGAGATCTTCAATACCCAGCTCGAAAGGGTCGCCCAGTTCCAGGAGCAGCACGTCAATTCCCTTAAGCAGCGCATCGATTCCGCCTTTGACAAGCTCAAGTAGTTCGCAACCTGTCGGGCCCCACCGACGACAATGCCTGGATAAACTATACCCCACGTCGTAGGTCTATCAGGGTCACCACGTGGATCTCATAATCCCGAATCTCTCGTCCCTATGCAGCATCACACTTCGCATCCTTATCTCGACGTCATCTCGAAGTATCTAACCCTTGAAACGTTCAGAACCAAGCCCATGCCACAGAAGGGAGCGTGTGACTCATGTCACAAACGTAAGGTACGTGCGGCCAATATTTCTCCCAGCGGCTTACCATGGGCCTGGGAGGTGGGCTTCCCATCAGCACAAACTTGAGGTCATCTACTAATCACAGGCTGAAAGGTTCAATGTTACGGGCCCAGGCCGCCTTGTACTCGGTGCAAGCACCATGGCCTACCGTGTACCTTCGATCGCCCCCAGCGCGCAACTAGCCGCACTCGTGTGGCTTCTGGGTAGGTTGCTGTTAGTAGGCGCAGCTGAATGATCGAGCCTGACTTGTTGTTTGGTCGATGACAGGGACGTTTCCAACGGGACGCTCTCCCAGCGAATGAGGCGGATTGAACATTTTCTCAATTCCGCCCACCGTGGCCTGCAGCCGCCAGGGGCTGGTCCGGGCTCTGAGGCGATTGCTTCCGCTCCGTGCCCGCCGACATTTCAAACGACTAATCCACTCGCGAGGGTCAATATTCACTTTGCTGGTTTCTATCTTGGTCACATTGGTTCATTCAACGGTGTCCCTTTCATTTCGGAGTCCGGCCGGGCCTGGATGCAGAGCCGTACGGGCGATGGCGTGTGTCTAGACAAGCTTTGTGCCGCCGGTCCTCAGTGGCAAGCAAATATCCATCCGCCTCCCCTTCACCAGCTGTCCTCTGGCTCTTCGCAACTGTCTGATGATGTCCCTGTGCTCCCCGCCAGGCGGACGGTGGAGCATTTCTTCGCTCTCTACTGTTCGACAAACGTCTATCGGGCCATGCCCGTGCTTGATCCCCTGTTGTTTCGATCTACTCTCAACGAGGCTTATGCAGACTCGTCCATCGCTGCCACCGGTCCCAAAGCGCACATATTCGCATTCATGATATTCGTCTCCGAATTCCAGCACGAATGGGGTGCAAAACCTTCAGTGGAGCACAAAGTTTTTGAGGCCAAACTCACCCGCCTGACCCCGGCTATCATGGGCGACGTTGACATAACGTCCGCCCAGACTTTCATGATGTTAGTGAGTAGGGCAATCAGACAGTTCATGTATATTTCTTCTTCCATTGGTATCTGATTTTAGACTGACAGACCATATGCTGCTTCTTTCGCGGACATGAGGAGCAAGGCGCCACCTATCATGCCATAGCATGTCGCCACCTTCTTGCTCTCGGTGCTCACATTGCCCCAGCATATCACTCGGGACCAATTGGGACAGACACGCAACAGAGGGAACAGTTGATCAGGCAGCACCTGAGACGGCTATTTTGGACTGCATTCATATGTGACAAGGAAATCTGTCTTCGAACCGGTCGACCCCCAGCCATCGATGACGATTACTGCGACCTGACGCTCCCCGCCGAGCCTGATCACGATGAGATTGACGAGCTGGAGGATCTGACCCTCAACCCCAGGGCACCACTCCGTGCGGTCGGATGGCGCATCACGGACCTACAGTTGGCAATTATCAGATCACACGTTGGGAAGGGTCTTTACTCCGTTTCCGCCCTGCAGAAGACCGACACCGACCTCCTCCGCACCGTCCGCGAACTGGACGACGAGCTAGAACGTTGGCGCTTGTCTGTTCCGCTGACCGAACGACCCGTGCTAGGTTGCCCCGACAGGAGTAAACAGCCGGGTATTGGCCCAGATATATGTCGGCATGCCAAATTGCGGAACATCTTTCTACAATTCCACTACCTTCATCTCGTTGCAATGATTCACCAAGCCAGTCACCGCTGTCGGGATTGGGCTCAAGGCAAGGAAGAAGGACAAAAGGATCTAAGAGGGATCAGTAGCAGCATCGCCATATCTGTCCTCGCAAGCCGGGCAACACTCGACTACTTGAGACTCGCTCTCGACAGCCCCATGACGGATAGCTCCTGGTTAGTCCACTGGAGGAGAAACCCACCACTCAAGTTCTGTTTTTCCCGCTGACACTAAAGGCAGGTTGATATTGTTCTACCCCATTGTGGCTGTCTTGAACCTCTTCTGCAACATTTTGTTAGATCCCCTGGACCCAGCAGGGGTGGAGGACTTGGACTTGGTCAGCTCGGTACCAAGATCGATCAGAATACTATGGAGGCGCCCCACGATTCCGGCTCATGAACTTTGGTTCCCCTTCATGGACGAATTCATCGACGAGGTAGTTCGGCTGGGGCGCTGCGCTATTGACAGGGCCACGAATCAAGCCACAGATGATGCTAATCAAGGCGGTCTATAATTAAGGCAGAGAAGAGAAGCGGAAGAGAGCACATGAAATACAATACAAGATGAACCAACAGACAGCCAAACAACCCCTCAGCCCTCTCTCTCCACGGCTGCGTTCAAAGGATGGTGCCAGGCGACGGCACCTTTCATAGGCTCCTCCACATGGACATAGTTCAATACCAGCGCCTTCTGCATCGACCGCTTAACCAAGAACTCCATCATGAAGTACTCGAAAAACTTCACCGTCACTACGTATTTTGCCGTGATGTAGTAGAGGGGGTTTGCCCAGGCTTGGATCCGAGTCACATGCGCCGAGCGGCCGGCATCTTCCCGGACTCTGCTCGTCCTCTCGGCCTGATACTTGTCGAAGAGTTCTTCAAGCGATGACAATTGCGGACGGTCAGGCTGTGGCACCGCCGTGAAGAGGTCTCGAATGCCGTTGCAGAGCATCACAACATCCTGTATCCCGTTGTTGAACCCCAGCCCCGCGTTGGGGGTGAATTTGTGCGCCGCATCTCCCACCAAGACGGTCCGGCCCCAGCTCCAGCGTTTGGCGACACCCTCCTCGAGGTTTGACATGCCTGCAGTCAGTTTGTTTGCCCACACATCTCTAACCTTGAGGTTGTCATTGACAGGGAAGTCCTTAAACTCGTCGACGAACGCCTCAATGTCGTCAATAGTGTAAGACACACGATCCTGAGTTGGCTTTGGCAACTTTTGATACAAGAAGACCCATGCACGTTCGCGGCCCGTGATGTACATGACGCACTTGTCCTTGTGCTGGGTATCGAATGACTGGCCTGATTCCGAAGGCCGTGGGAAACTGCACCACAGACACTTGTACGACGAGGTAAAAGGCTGCTCGGGATCCCATGGCCGCGAAGGATCGGACTGCAGGGCGAGGCTGCGCATGAGCTGACGAGTTTTGCTGTGGACGCCGTCGGCACCGATGACGATGGCCCCTTCATATGTGCTCCCATCGTCGCATCCAA
Source organism: Dactylonectria alcacerensis (assembly GCA_029931735.1). NCBI lineage: Eukaryota > Fungi > Ascomycota > Sordariomycetes > Hypocreales > Nectriaceae > Dactylonectria > Dactylonectria alcacerensis. The sequence continues at coordinate 2,450,265 of JAPMUZ010000012.1, read as the reverse complement.
CTTTGACGCCCAACTTGTCAGATTGAATTTTGGATACTTTCTTGCCAAAGAAGACCTTGGCCTTGGCTACCTCGGGGAAGCCATTGTAGATGGTGTCGATGAGTTGTGCTCGATGGAAAGCCACGGGTGCCATACCATGGCTGGGGAGGACAAGAAACTTGTAAGCACAATGCCTACCCATGAGATTGGGGGCTGGGGCTTGGGGCTGGGCTGGGGCTTACTTTTTGCCGACCGTTTGGATGCCTGTGCTATCGTTCAAGACTCTTCCATCGAAGTCGAATGACTTGGTATGGTTAAGCTCCATGCCGACTGCAAGCAAGTCGTCCAGCAGGCCGAATTGATGCATAACCCGCAAGCTAGGAGCTGCCAGGACTAAGCTGGCACCGAGGTCCTCGATCAAGGTAGCCCTCCTCTCAAGAACGACGAACTCGATACCGGCCAAATGGAGTGCATGAGCAGCGGTAAGGCCTGCCGGACCGCCGCCGACGACAATGACTCTGGGATGGTCGGATGTCATACTTTTTGGAGTGGAGAGGGTTTCAACGGTAGTGTAAAGCAGTTCTGCCGGAATCTAATTCGACGTAGAGCACTAAAAGTTCATGCGAGGGAAACGCCATGTTGAGCGCACACATTGGAAATATATAGCAGATATCGACGGAGGAGCCCCGGCGTCCCGGCGCCTTATCTTGCGAAGCCTGCACACTCGATGCCGCTTTATCCCGTCCCACGCCGCGGCTCGGTCTTCATGATGTTCCCTGCGCTAATCAATGATCAACGGCCCCACAGCCCCGTTGACCCACCCAAACTCTTGACAAGGGTTTTTGTGACCAACCTCGGGACGAGGTTGGAAACGTTCACTATTGACTACCTCATTCAAGGTATGTCTGAAGAAAGCCAAGCCCATTCAGACTTTAGGAAACCGTTCATTACTCCTCTAAACATCACTTACCCTTATTATCTTGGGTGGTAGATCGTAGAGTGTCTTGAGGACGGTTGCGAGTGCGTTTCTGCCTGGTGCATCGAAGATGAACCTGGAGAGCCAAATGGTGAACGAGATCCCAGAAACCACCAGAGGAAGCCACTTGCCATTCTGTATTTTTTTATGAGAAGCGAGTCGGTATCTAATGGATCGCTGCCTGACTTGTCATTCATGTGAGGTAGTCACTGCGGTAATGTATATCGAGGCCAGTTATCTGTTGCCCGTTCAAATATGAATAAAGTGTCAGATTGCATAACTTATAACTGATAGAAAACTAACGACTAACAAACTAAACCAGATGCCTGCTCATTTCAATTTATGCACAGTTTATCCTTCTTCTGACTGACTGCTGCAATAATTTATACATAGTAATACCATGCATGTCTCTCCAAGGCACGCCGAACGTAGTGTCTTCTAGCCCTGTTCCCAAGCTCCAAACCGACACCCGTCGGCATAATGACCCCATTTACGGCACTTCGGGCACCACGCGTCGGCCTCGGAGTGGGCATACGAACATCTCTTCCCCTTGCGACAGAAGGCGCGATCGCGGCACTCGGAAGTCTTCCACTTGGCAAAGTTTTGATTTGGGAAGTCCCGAAACAGTTTCTTCTCCTCGTCAGTGTGGCCGTAGCTACATGTAGCCGCTTTCCTGCAGTGCAGGCCGTCACGACATGGTTGGGTTCGTTGCATGGCGCGACGGTGGTCTCCCTTTGGGTTGTTCCGAGACTTGACCGTTTCCCAGTTGTCGAATGCTCCCGTATCTCCATTTTCATCCACAATTTGTCCAACCACCGGTTTCGGAAGATTCCATCCCCCCCAAGGCTTGGCTTGGGTATCGACGGGTTTGGCTTTTTCTTTGGTGACAAGAGGAGGACTATTCTCGCCGTCATCCTCGCCTAACGGCCAAAACATGGTTCCCTTTTCAAGGGTGACCAACTTCTTCTTGTTGAGACGAGATGCGTACTCAGGCCATGACTCCACCGTCCAGTCGCCTTTAAACAGGTCTCGTACATTGAGGATCATGTTCTCAACGCTCTTGAGGTTCGGAAACTCGACGAACAGTTCCGTCTCCGTTTGGGACCGGGTGATGTAGAATATAACAGCGCAGTTCGCCAGGAGGAGGTTAGAGACTGAAGCTTCGAGAACATCCATACCATTGTCCTTGTCATCAGGGTCACAAAGGACGACGGTCTTGTCCTCCTCAATTTTCTTGCCCTTTCGTGTAGAGCGGGTATTGGTGAAGAATATTCGGTTGGCTATCTGGTTCAGATAACACACCCGCAGGCTGCCACCCTCTCGCTTTTTATGCTCGTTAGAGATGGCCGACTCCCAGGCCCAGACCTCCACGCGGATGTTACACTCCAGCGCAGCAGTGATTGGCGGGAGCATGTCGCGGTCTCCAGAAATGACGATAAACGTCATGTTGTCCAGTTGCTGTTTGACCTTGTCGTCATAATCGGCGCCAACTTTGAGTTTGGTTGCCTCACGGCTGATATCCGTTGCCATGGAGTTGTCCACCTGTTTCTCCTTTCCATTGTCGGCGCGGTTATAGACGTTGACCTGGAAGCCGAACCTCTTATATGAGTTCCATACCGCGTCGTTGGGCGGCGGGCGCGAGCCGTAAAGAAACGCACCTTTCACCGAGCGACGACCAGAGATTGTGCTGACCAGCTGGCCGATGTTGACTCTGAAGCGCGGGTCCCGATCGCAGTCCTCGAGTTTGGGTAAGCGGCCGGTGAACTTGCCTGAGGCCTCGAACTTGCCTGAGGCGGCGAACTTTTGGGCTTCGATCCAGACGTTGGAGTCATCCACGAAGATCATGCAGGTTTCGTTCATGTCGTAACTCATGGCGATTGAAGCTTGCTGAGACAATATCGCAGCTGATTGGGTCGAAGACGGGGGGTGTGAATGATTGTCAAGGCGAAATGGCGAGGATGAGAGAGGGGACAGATGAGTATCCTTTATTGACGAAGATGGGCGAGCAGAGACGTAATCAGGGATTCAGGTTGCCGCCTTTGCAATCATGGCATTGTTTCCCAAGGCACACTGTTAGGCATCGTCCCCGTTAGTGGTGCACGAAAATGCAGGCTGGAGGGCCTCTTGATTGGGTCGACTTCTCCAGTTGCGCTGCCCACGACTACTCAGCGAGACCCTCACGAAACCTTGCTGCACATACAGATGGGTCTTTTATAGGGAGCATATTCTGCCTATAACCGTTATTAGCTCCTGCTTGAGTGTCCCGGTTGTTCTATCTCGAAAAGCTCACGGTACTGTCAGCAGCCATTTTTGAGCAGCTTGGGGTTGGGTATTGCAGCTGCAGAGTGGTGGGGGTGCTGCCGGTATGATGACCGCATAGTAAGCGGCCTCTCAGCATGCGAGCCCGTGCCAGTGGTTCAATTTACCTCTGCCGGTAGGTTTGTGGAATCAACAGGGCCAGGCCGGGCGGCTAGGAGTGAGTGTTAATAACCACTCAAACACTCACGGGAATGGTCGGTTTGAAGGGGCCCCATGCAAGTCCGGTTGGGCATCGCCACCATGTCGAGAATAGCGCCTCATAATAGCTCTAGATGGATTGGAGATGGAGCTGATGAGAGAGACCAAAGCAACCGATCAGTGATAGGTTCATGATGATGTACCGAACAGAAAGCATTAGGGGCCTCAAACCCTACAACTCAATAGACTAAATACCGGTACATTTCTGGCCGGGGGCTCCTGCCACGAGCCTCCATGGCTCTTGATTTTCAGGCGGTGGTTAATCGCGGACTATTCGTACAGCCACGGCCACCTCTCTTGCTGATATGGCAGGCCACGGCGAAGTGGAACCCGCTAAATGGAGGACGGGCACCATATTCCATTCCCGCAAGTAGTCATCATCCACCATTCCTCATCAACCGCTGAGACTGAGCGACTCGGCGGTCTTCCGTAGCGATACATAAGCCGCCGCGTAGTCGGCGGCTAGAACCATATCCCCCGAGAGCTTCATTATCATCGCCTTTTTCGCCATCATCTGGCACTGCTGGCCAATATCCTCGATGCTGGAGTAGTGATCGAACGACTTCTGCACCGCCGCGAAGGCTTTGGTCATGTACTCCGTGCGCTTGTTCGAATTGGCCTCGTGTTTGCCTGCCAGGCCCATGTTTGCATCGGCGAGGTAGGAGTAGAGTTGGGCCGTCAGCGCGGTCGCGTCACACTCGAGCGATCGTGGGATGACGGCGTTGAGCAGCTGAGACGCCGCTTCAAACTCGGCCAGCGAGACGAGGATATTAGCGACTGTGCCGATCGAGTGCCAAAGGGACAATACTAGGCGAGCTCGCCAGGAAATGCTCGTGGCCCGCATGGCGATAGTGAAGCCTCTTTGTGTCCGCCCGCATTTGTCGAGAAGCGACGCCTTCATCAGTAGCAGCTTAACTCTCAAAGCCACGTCTTTTTTTTGGTCTCCCAACTTTGACATCAGGCTGTCGACCTTTGCGAAAGCAGCCTGGAAATCACCACGGCGGGTCAAGCAATCGATATGGAGGGTGTCGACGAGGAAGGCCATGTCAGGTTCGAGGTCGTCCATCCTTGATTGCATAATCTGGGATAGGAGCTGCTCTGCTCCCTCTAGGTTGTTATGGTGAAGATCTCTTTTGAGCTTGATCACACCCCGGTATTTGTGCCAATATTGACTGGGCTTCCACGATCTGAGCGCGTTTTCGTCCAGAGCCTCAAGCTTTCCCAACGCCTCGTCGTATTTTCCGCGAGCCGCCAAGCCCAGCGCAACGCGGCAGGTGACCTTGAGCTCATCGTCAAAAATAGAATATCTCGCGTGGCAACGGAGGAAAATTTCGCTGGTCGTAAATGACAGACTGGACAGTCCCAGTCGATCCCACAAGGCTGCTGAGAGTGAAAGCTGAGACCCGAACATGTTCTTCATGTTTTTCTCGACAATGATTTGGGAGCTCCGGACCATGAACTCAAGGGCTGTTGCCACGCTGTCGCCATTGACGAGGGCGAGCTTGGCTTCGCTTAGGAGTACAGAACTCCAGAGTGTCCACATCCCCGTTTCCTTTGCCTTGACACGGAGAAAGGCTAGGCTTTCTTTTCCTGCCCCCAACATGCTGTTGGTTTCCAAGTGCCTGACGAGGTCAGGATGGGCTCGGCCGAAGTGGAACAGCCAATTCAGTGCAAAATTGAGGCAGGTCATGTCGCGATTTTCTCTTGCTGTGGAGACGGTTTCGAGCATGGCTGCTACGGCTTCTTTGTGACAGCCAAAGTCGGCTTGAAGAACTGCTAGGTTCATCAAAGCGTATTGGTAGAACAAGCGATCTCTGTTCTGCATTGTGTAGTCGAAGTATCGATGGAGGAAGTCGAATGCGGTGGGATAATCCCCTGCTCTCCAGGCGTCGAGAAAACTGGTCAAGGTCAGGCGAGAAACGGCTGCACTAGACCCGAACAACATACCTGAGATAATGTGTAAGACTCGGGACCACAAAGCTATCATTGAGGAGGTCGTGGAACTGATGTCTAATCTCCAGTGGTATTCGGTTGCCGTATTCTGAAGTAGGTTAGCAAAAATCCATTCGACAGGCCGGACATCACTCACTCTGCATTTGTTCAATCTGAAACTCAAGTAGCGTTTCGACATCATCAGTACTGACGGCCACAGTACTTCCCAGGTCACCCGTGAGCATGTCCCCATACGCCACAGATGCCAGATCCATGACGCCCTTGTGATCCCACTCCTCCCGCTCGCCTAGAAGGAGGACGTTGTCGAAGCTGAGTCGGCCAAAACCCGGGATTTTCCGCTTCAGGTAATGGGCCGTGGGTTGTCGGTATCGCACAAAGTTCTTCCATAGTTCGGTACAGTCATGAAACTGAAGTCGCTGGTACTCTAGCCGGGATCGGCGGGTAAAGGTTCCCAGCGGCGAGTTCAATGACAATTTGATGCCTCTCTCATCCTCAGGTTCGCCGAGCTCCGCCAATCTCCGCCGTTCTTCTTTACTCTTGTCCAGCATGCCAACCAGGTTCTCGAAAAATTCATGCAAAGCGTCCAGGGAGTTGATGTTCCAGAGTTTTTCGAGGAACTGGTCCCACAGCTTTCGTCCTGGCATGCCCATCAGGAATGGGTAGCTGCCGAGAAGCTTCTCAAAGTCCTTGATGGCGATGACCAGACTGACGGTGCGCTCAGCTTTGGCCCATCCTGCGGCACGGTCTGCGGTGGTTTTCGAGGGAGCGTGGTCCATGAGATGAGATGTGACGAAGGAGAGGACGGGCAGGACTGCATCACTTGGCACCACACCCTCGACGTAGAGCTCAACAAGCACGAGAAGGCCGATCTTGGCCGGGTTCAAATAGCGTGCCATTTTTGCGAAACTTTGGTGTTTGGGGATTCTCTGCGGTCGGGGTGACTCGTTCAGCAAGCCGAGAATTCGTTGCAGCTACACGTAGCGAAGGAAGCGCAACCGAACGTTCGAGTGCGTCCTGGTGTTCATGGCAGCCACGGAATGATTACCAACAACAAGGGGGTTTGTGGCGACCCAGAAGTCAGTTCCTTCCTTCCGGATATCTCTCCCGAGCCTTCGATTCGAAGATGGCCTCAGAATCTGGGTCAAGTGGCCGATTTGTGGTATCCTGGCTGTCGCGACTTGCGCCTTCGCGTGGACCTCTCAGTCCCGACCCTTGCCCGTGCTTCTGCAAAAACACCATCACGTGATTACCAGCGCAACCGATGACGATGACACAATGTCGACTGATTCGCTCCAAGGAGAGCAACAGAGCGAGATCACATCCTTTTCTAAGCGCTGTCCTGAATTGCGTACGGCCAATTACTATTGCTATGGACGCTGCTGTATGCGCCATTTGCAAACCGGTTCCGTGTCCTAGGGCTCAGGCAGTGTGGGAGTAGACTGGTCATAGAGCAGAGTGGGCTTCTTCTAACATCTCCCAATGCGCCAAGCCAAGGCACTTCAATGGTAGCTAAACACATCACTCAAGCCAATTGACAATGCATCACAGCGGGCGACATCGACGGTATAACTGGTCAATTCGAATCTAGGAAACATGTACTATGTGCCTCCCGGAGGAGTGGTCCATCAATTGTCTAACGCATGACCCTGGTCACAAGCTACTAGCTTAAGCAACCTTGTTGGTGTTGTGGTAGTTGACCTCGTCGTTCCAGCTGTAGTGAGATGTTAGCATATCCGCAATCTCGAGGCATCGATGCTGGGCAGATCGTCCGCTTCCGTCCTCCAACATTCCCGACTGGGGCATCTAAACTTACAAAAGGGTCTGGATTGTTGTTAGCAATATGTACTGAGTCATTGGGGGATCCCGACTTACCTTGTCACCATCGCCCCACTGGTAGTTCTTGGAGCGGATGTTCTGGTAGGAGTACTCGGTACGCTCCTCCAGAGGAGGCATGTGGTTCCAGTGGTCCCAGTGCTCGTTCCACAGCCAGTAGGCATTGGCACCGGCAGCAATGAGGCAGGGAGAGACACCGCTTCAAATCGGTTAGCACGTTTGCCATCAATGTCACCACGATCAGGCGTCGTCGTTCAGGACCATCCGAAGTCCCGAAATTGTAGCTCGGTTCGTAAATTCACTCAACCACGGGGTGACGACATACTAGAGCGAGATCTTCTTCCACAGTTCTTGATACGGTCAGCAATGCCTTCAATGGCCCCAATTGAGGCCTAGGGCATCATTCCACTCACCAGTGGTGCCAACGGCGTGCTCCTTGATGTGCTGGCGCTCCTTGATGAAGGCGTTCTCGGTGGAGGTGCTGGCGAGGCGGCGCTGGGCAGGAGCGCGCAGCTGCGCGGCGAAGCGCGGTACGGTACGGGCGAGCTGTCGAGCGGCGGACATCGTGGGCGACGTTGTTCGTTGACGGGTTGAGGGATACAGCAAGTTTGAATGATCAGGTCATTCTTGGGTCGAGCTCGGTTAGACGGGAACCGCCGCCAATCACTGGTGCCTCAATTGTAAGGTACCAAACTTTGCCCGTGATCAGGCAGCACGTGACCGCGTGCGGTGGGCGCGAAACCGCTAGATGCAGGATCGCGAGGTGGGGCGCGATCACCGATTACGAATTACCGTCATGACCACTGTTCCACCGCGATATTCAGGGTGGCCATCTGACTATTTCGCAAGCTCAATATGATTCTCCGAATACATTGAATTCCAAAACCATCTTCAAAGGGCCTATAGGCCTCCTTGTGCCCCCATTTGGGCCCTTGGCATCAACACAGGATGCCTTTTCGCATCACCACTTGGAATGGTATGTTGCTCTTTCCTTTCTCGCAACCGCGCATCTCTCATCATTACATGCTGACAGATAATAAAAGTCAACGGCATAAGGTCAGAATCTCTCAGCGCTTGAAAGCCTCCACGTTGTCTCTAGCTTACTCATTCAGAAACCCGTTTGGATATCAACCATGGAGAGAGAAACGGAGCTTCCAAGTCAGTAACTCAGCATCTTGTTTGGTACCCCGACTGACGCGACCCATAGGCAATGTTCGATATTCTCGAGTCAGACATCGTCATAATGCAGGAGACCAAAATCCAGAGGAAAGATTTGCAAGATGACATGGTCCTCGTGCCCGGTTGGGATGTCTTCTTCAGCCTGCCCAAGCACAAAAAGGGTAGGGTTACTCGTCCCATGGCCATCTTCATGCCTAATAAATTACTAGGGTACTCCGGAGTGGCCATATACACAAGGAATGCGACGTGCGCCCCGATTCGAGCAGAGGAGGGGGTAACTGGTGCTCTCCTGTCTCCCAAATCCACCATTCGGTTTCGAGATCTTCCACAGGAGCAGCAGATTGGCGGTTATCCGCGCCCCGGACAGCTGGAAGGTGCTGTTGATGAATTGACTCTGGATTCCGAGGGCCGATGTGTCATACTTGAGTTTCCAGCCTTCGTCCTATTTGGTGTCTACAGCCCAGCCAATCGCGACGAATCTCGAGATGAGTTTCGCCTTGGCTTTCTCCAGGCGCTTGACGTGCGTATCAGGAATCTTGTCGCGGAGGGCAAACAAGTGATCTTGACAGGCGACCTGAACATCATCCGTTCCGATATCGACTCCACGAACGTGACTGAGATGCTACTGAGGGAGGGATTGAGTCTAGCGGACTGGATGAGCATGCCTGCTCGTCGGCTGCTCAATCAGCTCATCTTTGAGGGAACTGTGTACGGCCCGCGGGATGTCGGAAGAGAACAACCTGTGCTGTGGGACTTGTGTCGCAGTTTCCATCCTGAACGAGAAGGAATGAATACGTGCTGGGACACCAAGCGAAATACACGGCCTGCCAACAACGGTAGTCGGATCGACTACATCCTGTGTAGCGACGGTATCAAGGATTGGTTCACTTCTGCCAACATACAAGAAGGCTTAATGGGATCTGACCACTGCCCAGTGTTCGCGACCATGGCAGACAAGCTCACAGTCAAAGGAAAGGAGCATGCCCTCCTGGAGCTCTTAAACGCGCATGGCACATTTCAATGCGACCGACGTCTTCGCGAATGGGGACCAAAAGACTTGCTTCCTTTGTCAGCGAGACTGATACCAGAATTCGATCGTCGACAGAGCATTCGCGATATGTTCACAAAGAAACCCAATTCGACCTTGGAGCAGAGCTCGAAGCACAAGGTTGTGACCGAAAATCCCCACCCACAACCGACCACGAAGCGGCCGATTGCTACAGGTGAAAGTATGTCTGAGCGGGCTTTGAAGAAGACCAAAGCGCCATCAAATTCCGTCAACGCCAAGAACAAAGCCGTTACGGGACAACGAACGCTTCAAGGTTTCTTCAAGCCAAAAGCCTCAACGCCTCAGCCCGAGGCTCCAAGCGTGGGCGGCACGGGAAGAGCAACGCCATCGCCGACAACAAAGACCTCGCTTGGCTCACCCAACGGTCCGCCTAGCCAGCGGCTTCCGCCTCAGCCGCCCGAGACTTTGTCGAACGGGCATTCTGAAAGAGTCTTCGACCCAATCGAAGCGAAGGAATCCTGGTCGAAGCTCCTCCGTAAGCGAGTTGCCCCAGAATGTGAGCATCACGAGCCTTGCATCAGCCTCACTACCAAGAAGCCGGGCGTCAACTGCGGTAAGTTCGCGATCCATATTTAGTTTGCGGGCCTGCACGTATTGGGACATGGAACGTTGTCTCGGATATGATAGGGAAGCTAATACGAGGCACAGGGCGGTCCTTCTACATTTGTCCGCGACCTCTTGGCCCCTCTGGGGAGAAGGAGAAGGAATCGGAATGGCGGTGCGGGACGTTCATTTGGAGCAGCGACTGGAACTCTACGTCTTCGGGATGATGACATGAGACGGGCGCAGCATAAGACAGCACGTAGAGAATATAATGTTCGAACTTCTTTTGATTCCAACTACATGACCTGTTCGTGGGTATCGGCCGCCAACGCGTTTAATAGGCAGCTTTAGTCCATAATGTTTCCACCAAGACAAAGGCACTGGCTTCGTTCATGGGAATTATGGTTAAGGACCACGGCCATAATCATGTCGTCTTCTTCTTCGTGGTGAATTTATAGCCCGGGTACTGGGCCTTGTGTCGCCGATCCTCGTCCTCGGCAAGAGCTTGCCAATAAGCTCTGACCTCTGGCGTCTCGTCCTTCCAGAGTTGGGAAATGATAGTGGCTATATTCGTTAGACATGCTTCCATGCTTGATGAAGAGACCTACAGGTTTCAGCGGCAGTGATTCCAGGGTTTCGCTTAGCGACCTCCTGGGACTTGGCCTGGCGATACAGAATCCATTTGTTTCTGGGACGAGGAATATGAGGCTCCGATTCGGATGCAGTAGGGGCTGTCGTCTCCTCTTTGTCCCTCCCTTCAGCGTCCACCTCAGTGGATGCATCTATGTTTGACGTTAGCTCTGCGTAGTTCGCGACTCCGAGGAATGTCCATACCACAACGAAAGCAGAATTGACCGTATGTCGGGAGTTCCACCATCACATGGTATGAGAGCGGACAGAGGCGGTATTTCTGACGGTGAATGTCATGGAAGACTGTGACTGACTGGTTGATGCGTCGGCTGTTACAGTTAGTAAGGCTTGAGCCTCATGTAGCAATCTGTTCGTACCTGAAGATCATTGCGATTTTGCGCACGATCTTGATGTTAAACGTCTCGGGCAAAAACACATTGACATCACCCTGCATAGCAGAGGTCACGAAGATGAAGGGCTGCTTCAAGCATAACTGGGGAATGGCGTTTTGTATTTCGGCAAAGGAGGACATGGCGACTTTGCTGTGGCCGGTGATGTCGTGACGTTGGGAGAGGTGAACTCTTCGAGCGAAGTTTTGTGGTGATGAGTGAGGAAGAAAGCTGCCTCACAATTTTGGTGAGCCCGAGAATTTTATAGTACGCCTTGCACTAAACAGAGAACAATGGCTGCCTATCTACCTACTTACGTACCTAAGTAGGTACCTAGGTTGTTTGGTGCCCAATGGTTGTTCAGTGAATGGCTGTTTGTTTGGCGCACTTTGTCTTCGCAGCAGACGCGCAGCTGCAACTCCAAACTCCCAACATTTACCTCCCACCTCCACCTCCCACCTTTCACTTCTCACAATCTTTCCCTTTCAACACCACAACAATCATCATGGACAATCTGTTGTTCTATAGACCACTTTGGGAGGAAGAGGCCTTGATTTTTGATTCCTCGAAGCATATTGAGAAGCTCCGCCTAAAGAGCATCGGGATCCTCTTGCACAAGCTTCCTGTGGACGTCAATCCTCCATCTGTGGAAGGTAAGAGCTTTGATCTGATACCTTTCGTACGCGTGTCAACTTACCCAATACTAGCGGTGATCACTTCCAGCATCCACATCATCAAGACATTGCTGGAGGATGTTTCTGATGACAATGCGATTTTGCAAAAAATCCGAAATCATGCGACCGAGGTTGGAGTCGACCCAAATCTTGTCGTTCGAGGTGCCATCGTTTTGTGGTATTCGAGTGTTCTCCCCATTCTGTCAAGGGATCCAGATCAAGGCTTGCCCCATCACGCGATCGTTGCGGGAGGCCTTGCGTTGCCGTGGGTACAAAAGTTGGCCGAGAATCAATACTTCATTGGGAACTTGGGATACTTGTCGATGTTATTGACTGCTGAAGACTGGGAAAAACCAACTCATCCGAAACTACAGGTCGCGACTTTGATCACAAATGCGATGGTTTCAATTATCTACGCAGCTTTCGTCATCACGCCGCATCTGAACGCAAACTTGAAGTGGCGTGAGTTGCTCATGAAGTCGGGCAGCAGAGGCGGCTACGAATTGAGGGTCTTTCTCAAAACATACTGGCACGCTTCTAGGGAGGGATGGGAAAAGCTCAACTACCCTCCCGGCTCTGAGTTTTCTGCTTTGGAGTCTGAAGCTAGGATGTCCCCTGATGGGAAGAAACTGTTGACTCGTGTTGGCCAAGGAAACTGGCACGAGGCGCCATTCTGGCACCCCTTCAGAACCGTTCCGGGTTCTCCATGGAACAAATTCATCAAGAACAAGAAGCAGAAGGTCTTCCCGGTCCTCCCACGGAGAGGCAACAGTGTCCGATACATGGTTCCAGGGTCGGCGACTGGGTTGATCGGTTCCTGTGAGACTTACTATGGCATCTTGCGTTCGCAGTTTGATGACGTGAGCGATTCATTCTCCATTGTTTGGGCTTTGAGCTAACGATTTATTCCAGACAGAAACACCACGAGTCGAGGTTTCGCATGCGGAGCGAATTGAACAATTCAAGCGTTTAGCTGAGGGAACAGGTCTCGAATACCCTAAGACGAGACCAGTCGTAGAGGTAGGTTCTCGTCTCTTCCAGAAACACAATGGGAGGCTCACCAGACTAGAACTCCATGATCCGTGATTACTCAGGAGCAGAACACATGTACAATGTACCTACGGTATACTCGCCCTTTCCCAGAGTTTCATTCAGAATACGCTAATTTCCATTTAGATTAAAAAGAACGCTTCGGACTTGAGCGGCAACTTGACTCTGCCGTTTTTGACCACCACCGCTCGAGCAATGAGGTTCACCGAGGAGCCTGACTTCGTCGACGAGGATTTCCACGCAATGGTTTTCTTCCAGTAGGCTCATGGTTCGCGCATGAATTGCCTGGATATCAGCTGCAAAGCAGCACGAAGAGGCGGTGGATTGCTCATTCTTCATTGGAAACAGAGAAGCAAGGCAGTGTTTTTCAATTGTGTGTAGACCACAGTAGTACCTGAAACCATCTCTTCTCAAGGAATCATGTCTCGCCTGTGCGTAGTGTGCCTTGTATGGTAGATTGGGGTCTTTGGTTGAGTCTGGGGCAAGTGGTCACAGCTGCCAACAATGGCAGCAACTGACAACGGCTGGTATGTATCCCCACTAGCTTCGCGCATTCACAACGCCTCGCGGCAAGCCACCAAACACAGAAATCCCATTGTCACTTCTGTCAACATTGTTTTTACTGGAACCACACCTGCAGAGGGGCTAGAACCCCCCCTCCCTCTCGCCCTCTTAAATCACCTCCCCCTCCTTCTTTTCTCTCTCTTTCTTGACCCAATACCCAAATTCTCTGATATCTTCACAACCTCACATCATTCCAAAATGGTCACTCAGAGATCCTACGTCATGCAGCAGTTGGCGTCTCTGTCCACAGCAGAGATTCTCAGTCTGCTCACCGATGACACCATTCTCGAAGTTGCCGCCAGGTACTTCGAGATCAATGCCAACACCATGGATGCCAACGAACCCTTGAGCCCTTCGGGTACCGACATCGTTACGACACCCCCTGCTCAAGATGTGGCTGGTAACGACTCTGCTCCTCGTGCCAAGCGTCCCCTCAATGCATTCATGGCGTTTCGCAGTAAGTCCACCTGTCTCTTCTGAGTTCTTGCCGCTTACCACCTCCAGCTTTCTACATGAAGTTGTTTCCGGATATCCAGCAAAAAACCGCATCTGGTTTCCTAACCACTCTCTGGAACAAAGATCCCTTCAGAAACAAATGGGCATTGATTGCCAAAGTCTACTCATTTGTGAGAGATGAGGTTGGCAAAGGGAATATTTCACTGTCACGCTTCCTCGATGTGTGCTGTCCCACCATGAACATCATCGAGCCAAGAGCCTATATTGCCGCCCTCGGCTGGACTGTCAAACATGATGACACAGGCTCCCAGGTCCTTCTCGAAGGCACACCAACCGACCTTTCTCGTTTCCAGGATGAGTCGGTTCCGAACACGGAAATGGAACTTCTTCGTGGCCTTCTCAACACAGGATATCTCTCCGATCGCGGCCTGGCTTTGATGGAGCGACTGGGCGAAAGCTCCAACGGTATCATGACGACCTATGGAGCCTCGATGGAAGCACCAGTGATTTTGACTACGGAGAAACTTGACTTCGTGGATCTCGTCCGGGAGAACCCGCAGGAAGCGGTGAGAGCATTGGTCGATGACACGGCACGCGAATTCGTTTTCCAGCAGGAGATTCCCGTGTACGATGTCTATGATCTCAGCAACGCTCCTTTCCACTCTATCCGAGGCCCTCAGCCGAACCCGTCACAGCACTACACTTTCTCTAATTCGAGCTTGGGACTCTACCCTGTTCGAGCCCTGACACTCAGCAGTGTTGGTGAATTCGATGCAATCGACCTTGACAGCCCCTTTGACATCGACGTCATAATGGGACACACTCGATCGGAAGGCGAGAGAAGTAAGTGAATTCACAATAACTTTTCAAATGCCTACTGACATCTGATAGCTCGTGACCAGCCGGAAGGCGAGCCTTTCGACCCCCATGCGGACTACAACTCTCTCCTTTGAGCTTGGACTCTCTCGTGACGGAAATCGAGGCACAGAATGATGGCGGTACGCAAACGAAGTGGGATGGGGGACGACACTAGGAGAAGAACTTGTCTTTTTTAGTCACTTTAGCTCACAACTCGAACACGAAACAGTCTTGATGTTTTTGCGCAATGACTTGAGGTATCGTCGCTCACTTGTGCACACGAAGTGAACGGTCCGGTGCCAAGACTACAAGACGTGATGTATGAGTCGTGGCTTTTTCGCCCAAGTCCTGATCCACCTTTAGCACTGAAGGGTTGTCCTTTTCTACAGAGTGGATATGGACGTGGGTGGCTTCAACGTGGGAACAGCTGCTGAAGAGGTGGGCGTAGTCGGCAATGGAGAATTTACGGGCATAGCGATAATTGGGGGGCGTCGCTTGGCATTTGGGATGTTTCAGTTTAGTGAGAGAGGTGGAGCCAATGACCATGGGAGAGTGAGGTGGAATTGATGCTGACCTAGGAGGCTAAGATAAGGTGAGGTGAGGAGAGCGGTTGGGGTTTAGTGCTTGCGAACGGAGGAAGCTGAAGCCGGTTGGAGTGGGCACTCAACCAACCACCTCCCAAGGCTAGGGACTAAACTTGCGCAGAATAAGGCAGCTAGCTTAGACATGCTGAACCAGTCTCGAAGTGATGTTCGATCAAGCAGCTCCTTAGGCTTCCGGGGATCGGGCTTTGGCGGGCCGGAGGAGGGTGGGAGGCTCTGAGGCAAGGAGCACCTGTGGAGTCTGGACGGGAACTGCCAGCTAGCAGATGATTACAAAACAATAGGAAATAGGATTGCCACTAATTAACGGAGGTGGCAGACACGCCAGCAGTGTGAAAAAAAAACCAAGAACGTAGTCTAATAAATGCTACGAAACGCAAGGGGCGATGAGGCGTCGGGGAGTCGGCCATCCATCCATCCCATCCATCCTGGATGCTGATACGCAAGTTTACTTTAGAGAGTTGCCGTACCGAATTGGCGCTACCTTCAAGCCCTACAAGTGGGGGGCTGCGGCGCTAAGGAGCACTAACTCTGAGGCTGTCCAACTGCCATGTCTGGACGACCACAGACACACACACACAGCCCAGCTTGAATCATTGACACACCTGGACAAATCGTTAACAAGTCCATGCAATATGGAATGCTTTGACTCGAGCCCTGATGAAGAATTCCACCTCCGACGCCTACTCTAAGCCGGAAACACTAGCCATTCGAGCCAACGCTCAATTAATTTGTTTACGTTTCATACCTTATTCATGTTTTTATCATCAATTTGTCACGTCCATCTGTTAACGAAGGTTGTCACCTCCGTTTTGGCAGATGGGGTCTGTGGACAAGAAGTGGAGTGAACTCTCCGACGTCGTATGTTAATTGGATTGCACCCTTCCTAGACGTGCGGCTGCCGCATGCCTGGCCGTTGAGAATTTAGTGGAGCTTCCCCCCTCTCTTCTCCCCCTCCAAAAAAAAAACAGGGGACTGCACGAACCACTGCCGGCAGTGAGGTCACAGGCGCCAGGCGCCAGGTGCCAGACAGACGCAAACATGGCGATCCAAACAGGGTCATACAGTGGGGCTGTTCTTGTGGCTACCTCTAGTGTGGGGGCTTTTGTGTTGTTTGGTGGCTGTTTGGTGGCCGTTTGGTGATCGTTTGGTGGTCGTTTGGCACATCTGAGGGCAATTGTGGTCCGAAACCTCAGTTAAACATAGTTAAAACATGGCATCAGTGCTTCATTGCTTTGGCTTACTTGCCCTGTTCGATTTCTAGCCTGGCGGCACCGCCGTCTGGGGGGATTTCGTCTGTCCGTCTGTCCGTCTGTCTGCCTGCCTGTCTGCCTGTCTGGATGAGATGAGCCGAGATGAGATGGATGGATGAGATGGATCGCCCTCAATCTAAGGGTGGGTACCATTCGGCGATCCCCAGTTACGCTAGAACATGAGTCGCCGGCCCCTGGCTCGAGCATTCCTCCACCACACGGACTGCCATGAGGTAAATGCTGAATGCCGACCACCCTCAGTTCGTTCAGTCGCCAGTCGCCAATCGCCAGTCGCCAGTCGCCAGTCGTCTGTCCATCTGGGCGCTTAGTGCGTGCGAACAGTCGCAGCCGCACCTTGGCGCAGCCACGCTAAGAAAAGCCCCCCCAGATCTGATGAGCGGCGGGGGGCATTTTTAGCTTCGTGAGCTGCAAGGCTCAAGCGGCCGACTGCGAGTGGCTGAGTTACGCACCCACCCACGCACAGTGTAATAAGACGGTATCCGATGAACCGCATGCCTCTCGATTGTCTTTAACTCTGAGCGGGCGGCGAGACGAACTTCAGCCCGAGATTGATTTGGCCCAGACCAAAATTGAACCAGCTCGAGAGTCTGATCTCAGCCCTGAACACTCTGCTTGCGCTTCCTGTGTGGACAGCCCGACAGCACAACTCCGAATCAATAGCTTGGCACATGCCAGATGGACGAGAGTTCTGAAGTCGTAGCCCCCCTCTTCCCCTCTCCCCCTCAAGCATCGAGTTCCACGCCATCATGGTTATCATCCTTCAGTCACGGTTCAAGCCACAGCCTTGGCAACATCGCGAACTCCTCAACCTTGTGATCGCCCCGTGATCGACTTGTGATCGAGCCCATCCTGATCAGGGAAAGCGTCGCCTCAATTACGCGGTCCCCGGTGCCCTCCTCACCTCCCCCCGCCGGAAGCCCCCTTCACCCGTCCCCTAAGGGTACTCCGCCCGGTAGTGTAAGCCAAAGCAAGCTTGGATCTAGCAAGACGTCAAGCCACCAACACCACGGTGCGATTATTTGAGAACGACTCCGCTTTTGGCAGGTTGACGAAAATTGGGCCCTAACCAGCCCTCCATCTTTCTCCTTTTGCGAAACCACTCGACGAATCACGGCCGTGGCGAGCGTGATGGCGAGCGTGATAGCTTTCGACGTGTGGGCGTTGGCAGGCGTCTAGTCATCGTTCGTCAGCACGAGCTGCACAGACGTAAATAAAAGCATAATGCCCATCATCCACACTACTTTGTACTTTGTCTTTGGCGTAAGACTAGTTAGTTTGGCAGCGAACAACACCCTCAAAAAGCATTCAGATAGCACAGGCCACCATTGTACGAAGTGCAGTGTAACGCAAAAAGAGCGGGGAGAGCTTTGGAATTCGGGGTTGCGAAACCTCGTCGAGGTCATGAAGAGGTCCCTGGAGAGAGCGTAGACCAACGGCGTGCAGCTGTGACCACCTTGTCCGCCGTGGCGTACAACTCGCAGCTAAACTTGGCTCATTGTGTTCGAGATGTGAGATGCTGTCGTTGTGTGCACCCAGAAAGTCCTGTTCTCGGAAGTCTTGGCCAGCGTGTCCAGGCCCGGCCATCGCAGCCGTCTCGCTTGCTTTTACGCGATGATCAACGTCCTCTGTTCCCACCCCCCACTCCCCCTCCTATCACCTCTCACCTCTCACCTTCTCCCGTTCCCGTCTTCGTCTTCGTCTTTGTCGTAGTTGTTGCCGCCCTCCGCCACCAACCCCACCTCCTCCTTTTCCTCCTCCGCTTCCTCCTCCTCGTCCTACTCCCACTACCACAACCGCAGCCACCGCCTCCAATTCTCCAAACTAAGTTGATGGCTCTCAACCCTACTCCTCCTGATACGAAATCTTTCGCATCTCGCCCAGCCTGTGTCGTGCCGCCGCCAATGAATTCTCCAATTGGAGGATCTCGACCTGTCACATCTGGTTAGCCCCTTCTTGACGCAGCCTTTCCAACTTGGGTAACCGTTATGTCCGTGGGACTCCGGCCACATCGAACTCACCTGCTGTTCCATCTCTCGCACCTTGAACTCGTGCGCTCCGAGCGTCGAGTAGTCCACCTGGTCTTCCTCTTGACTTCGCTCCTTGATCAAGCTCTGCACCTGCCGGACTAGCGCGCGGCACGCAGCCCCCACCGCTTTGCTAGCCTGCTCCAGCTTCTCTTGGCTCTTGGACATGAAGCCCGCCTTGACTCGGCTTGCAGCCACCAGCTGCGCCGTTGACGCGGCCACATCGTTGGAGGCCACAATCAGCTGTTCGGGGCTGTTGCGGTTGGAAATGACGCCGTCCGCCGTCTCGATGAGCGTGTTCGTAGATGACGCCACCGCCTTGGCTGCCGAGATGAGTCCCTCTGTCCATCGGTTGTTCTTCTTGTAGAAGGCCGTGCGCGTAGAGGAGCCCTGGCCCGCCTGCACGATTTCCTGTTGCGTCAGCGTTGCCGCCTGGATCAACTGCGTGATGGCGTTGGTGATAGCCGTCGCTGCGTCCAGGATCGAGTCGTGCACCTTGAGCTCGTACGTCGAGTAGCCGTCGCGCGGCTTGTTCTTGAGCTTGGCCAATCGCGCCGCAGCCGCAGCGATGGCATCCGCCGCCTTGCTCAATTCCTGATCAACAAGGTCTCCCAAGTCACCCTTCTTGTTCATCAGCTTGCCGAATCCTGGCGCAAACACTTCCACGAGTTTGTTGAGCTTCTGCAGGTTCATCTGCACGTCGTTGTTGCTGTTGATGACCACATCCGTCTTCTGCAGGGGGTCCATTCCCTCCAGTCGGAAGCTCTGCAGACCCCGGAAGAACTGCACCGTAGACTGCGCCGACTGTCGGGCCCCGTGCATCAGTGAATCCGTCTTTTTGTCGTCGGTAGCCAGACGGCTGAGACCCTTGGTGTTGCTGCATACATCCGCAATAGCGCCCGAAAAGATGTTGATTGTCTTGATCAGCTCAGCGTGCGTGCTGTTGGGGCCATCCGCAATGAAGTTGTTGAAAGCCGTAGCAAACTCCATGGCATTGGCAGACGCCTTCTCGATCTGGGAGAGAACGTATGAAGGCGAGGCGTTCTGGTTACCGGCCTGCATCGACGAATCTAGCTCGTAGAGCGCATCATCGACACGGGCGACTCCTGCCTGGAGGACAGAATCGATAATGTCGTTGATCTTGTCCAAGTTGGACAGAATGAGGGCATCGATCTGTCCATCGAGCGCGTTATCCGTCTCGCCTTGGTTCTGCTGGAGCTCGCTGAGCTCTAGCAGCGTTTGGTCCATACCTGCCTTGTAGACCTCCAGCTCCTCCTCTTTCTCTCGGAGGAGCTGCTCCAGGTCAGAATCGCCGTTTCGAAGCTTCGCCTGTACGTCCTCAAGGGCCCGTGACTTGTTGCGGAGCGCCTCTTCGAGGTCTGCCATCTCGCGGTTATACTTTGCTAGCATCGTAGACAACTCGTTGCCCTTGCTGCGCTCCAGGTTATCAGCTCGGTCCAACGCCAAGCGGAGTTCGCGTCGCATCTTCTCGACTTCGTCTTTGTTGCTACCACTCAGGCGGTCTTTGTCATGCATGGCACGGTCGCGTTCTCGGATCATGTCTGCCAACTCAAGATTCTTGGTTTTGATCTCGCGCTCCAGCTTCTCCCGTCGTTCGATAGCCTCTTGGGCGCTCGCAGCCTTGAGCTGGGCAGACTTGTACTTCTGGAGCAGGTCCAAGTGCTCATGTCGTAGTTGCGAGTAGAGCTTGGCTAGTGCTTCGTACTTGGTCCTCCAGGTATTGACCTGCTCCTGAAGTGCTCGAATTTGGTCGTCTTTGCTCGTGATTTGCTGGCCAAGGCTGTTCTGAAGCTGTGAAAGCTCGCTCTCTAGACCCCTAACACGCTGATCGAATTGCTGGAGCATCAGCTGATCTCGCTCGTACTGGGCTCGAGCATTCAGGTTCTCTCGCTCCAACTCCGCCAGACGACCCTGAGTCTGCCACTGCGCTTGCTGCGCCAGCAGAGCCTCTTGCTCGCGTTGTTGTTGCTCCAATAGGAGGCGTTGCTGCTCGTCAAATTCGCGCTGTGCCTGAAGCTGCGCCTGCTGCTGCGCCAACAAGGCTTGCTGTTGGCGCTCCTCGAGAACCCTTTGTTGTTCTTCATACTCGCGGTTCTGACGGTCCAGCTCGCCCTTCCAGAATTCGGACATCTCGCCAGGTTCCTCTGA
Source organism: Dactylonectria alcacerensis (assembly GCA_029931735.1). Classification (NCBI taxonomy): domain Eukaryota; kingdom Fungi; phylum Ascomycota; class Sordariomycetes; order Hypocreales; family Nectriaceae; genus Dactylonectria; species Dactylonectria alcacerensis. The sequence goes on along the minus strand of JAPMUZ010000012.1, from coordinate 2,429,526 downwards.
CTTGGGCTCTTGCGGAGGAGACGGCTGTCGTTCAATCTCTTGTTTCGGTCGGGCGGGGAGCGCAGGGGCCTCATCGTCCTCGGAGAGAAGGTTGGGCGGGTCTTGAGGGAGCTTCGGGATGGTGATGAGGCTGGTGAGGTATCGCAGATTAGAGCATTCGTAGTAGAACTTGACGAGTCGGTAATGCTGAGCATTATATCTTTGTCGGAGAGGTTCCAAAGCATCATTATCGCCAGTCGCTAGTTGTTGTCAGTACTTGCAGGGTCGCGACAATGGAAGAGAGAGGAAATCACTAACTGGAGTGCATTGCACGAAGCATGCTGGTGATGAACTTGTAGATGCCATAACTCTCTTGTACCAGAGGCACCAGTGCCGCGATGCGACACTCGTTGTTTCCGACGTTCCGGAAGTGGGAAAAGATGAGTTTTTGGAACTGCTCAATCTTATCCTGCAGCACCATAAGGTCGGTTATGGTCTCATAGCCCTCGTTAGGGTCATTGATCGCCTTCAAGCTCAGGTACTCCTCGTACTCGAACGTGCCATTGAACTCCTGGTGCTGGTGGTGGAAGGAGAGCTTTGCAAGGAGGTAGTAGACGTATTCGCGGATCAAAGGCCCGTAGCCGCGCATTCCCTCGCCGTTCATTCCGCGATTGAGGCTGTCAATCCAGCCGCGGTTGGCCATTGCCTCCTTCAAGGCGCTGGGATGGCCTTCTTGGAGAACTTTGTGGATGGTGATGAGAGCTTTGAAGGTCTGGATTTCGTCGGCGAGGATCGGTTGGCTATTGCGATGAGTGAGCAGTGGCGGAGAGGAAGGCATTTGGAGAGGGCGACATACACCTTGATGCCTGCCCAAAAGGCGGTCGAAGACCGGTGGTCCCAAGTGTAGACAATGCATGCTCGTACGTGTTTGCGTTTTGGGGAGATCTCTTCATTGTTGGTAGCTTTCTTGATATTGATGGCAAGTTCCTGATCGGACCTGCACAGAAACAACGAGTTAGCAATCGCCTCACCCCAGCACAACAGTGATCCACTCACTTGGTATGTTCAATGCCACGAACAGCAGCCATTATTGCGTCAGGTGGCGGAAGAGCTCCGCGAGGCTATCCGTAGGTGTGAGGAGGTGGTGGAGGCGGAGGAGGATGTTGCGCGAGACCCGAAAGATTCGGAGGGGATAGTTGTAGCGTAACCCCTGGGATCACGAGACGGAAGACGTGGGCCGACACCGCCGCGGCGCGAGGAATTTCGAGAGCGGAGAGAATTAAGAGAAGGAATAAATGCAGATGCGAAAACAGGCTCGTCGTCGGTGTGTTATGGGGCGATGTCTCTGAGAGAAGTCGTCGTAAGCAATGACAAGTATTTGGGGCGATGATGCCTTGGCCTTGGCTTTTGGGAGTGCGACAGCTTTCACTGGTACCTAATTCAGAGGCAGGAGGCGTCATACCAGGTAAGGTACCCTGTACGTAGTGGCTGCATCACAGTGGAGCGGAGTGGGCAGTGCAGGTCTTAGGCCCGGAACCGGGTGAGAGATTATCCGAGCGCGGAACACAAGAACTGGCAGACGACGATAGAGGAGATCTCGTCGACGAGAATACAGACCGAGATATGTCGCTTCATTCTAGCGCGATGCACGTCATTCGTTTCACATATGTCCACCCTCTGCGGGCTAGAGGGCAGGCTTCTTATCGCGAACCGAGTCGAACACCGCACAACTTCTCTCTCGCCGTTATTTGACACAAAGTCCATCAATGATCACAGGCAACAAGCCGTCAGCCTCCGAGTCGGCGACGATAAGATACACGATTTTCCTCTCACGGAAGAGCAGCTCGAAGAGAGGATCGAGAAATTCATCAATTCTATCAGCGAGGATACAGTCTGCCGCTTGGCCTCTCGGCACTACGGTCAAACGCTTTGCCGTGTTGTAAGGCGCGATCGCGGCAGCTTTAACATCTGTTTCTTCGTCCTCTTCGATGTCGACAACATAACATGGGTGATGAGAATCCCCTGGAGCCGGTTATTCCCGATGCATGGAACAAAGTGCAAAGTGAACTTGCCACAACGCGGTATGTTCCCATTGTCCCTCTTATTGACTCTGCGGCTAAGACAGTTGCTCCGCAGATACATCGGAAATAACACAACAATTCCCATCCCGCGCGTTCACGCATACGGGCGCGATTCAGATTTGGTACAGGCCGGTTCCATAACCGTACCATTTCTCGTGGGTGACTACATTCCAGCTCAGTCGTTCAGTTTTGGAAGCGCTTGGAAGCGCAACGGAAGACAAATGAAAACAACTTTATGGCGACGTTATCGAGATCCTATCCCAGCTTTACAAGTTGGCGTTCTCTACGGCAGGCTCACCGATGCCAATCCCAACCGGCAGATCGGAACCTATAATCGGTCTCCTCATTCCGATGTCTGCGAACGAGCTCAATAGGTACTACCAAAGACAGAGAGACCGAAGTGTTTCTGCTCCGAAGAACAATACTTGGCTTATCAACATCACATCTTATCAGAAATATATCGCCTACCCACTGAAGACTTATCCATTGATCCGGTGCAGATGGAGCTGTTCGCACTTGAAAGCCTCAGAGAGCATGTTTTCGGGTCCTTCGAATTCCCGAGGTGCATGGCACCCTTTGTCCTATCTCATCAGGACTTCAGGTGTAGCAATATCATCGTTACGGGAGACCTACGTGTATGCGGTATCATCGACTGGGAGCTCACAGGGACAATTCCGCGACATTTATTTACACCACCGTGGATTACAAGCCATGATCTCATTGCAGTGGGCGCATGTCCAGCTGCTGCTGCTGCAATCACGCCTAGCGAGATCTACCCCGAGTTCCTCCGGGTGCTTGATGCAAGAAGCGCCACCTCCAGCGGCTGCGCTAAGCTGAGGGATAGTTGGAAGCATCAACCGGAAATCAAGTTGCCCGTGGCGCAGATACTCCGCCATCCGTCCTATCTCATTCGTGTATATTACAAGTTTATTTTCCCCCAGCTCTTCAGAGGTCTTGATAGAGAGGAAGTGGTTGACCTCTTTTTTTTCAGAGATGATGGCGGGGCCCTTGCGTTAGAGGTCAAACATCGTGTTGAGCAGTCGGAATGTTACACCCAGTATCTGAAGGATAGGGGATTGCTTGTCAGGGATGAACAATCACAAGCGCTCCAAAAGCTGTTTGCGAAGGCAGAGTAACTGTTAAGAGGATAGAATGAGAAAGTAGCGTAGGGATGTTGCGCCGACGTGCCACTCCACTGCGAAACCCTACCCAGCCTAATGCTGCCATCCCTCGCACCTGGGCTCCGGGTCGATGGCATTAACGCGAAGCAGCTAGAGTATATGGGTTCATCCAAAGCATCAACAGGGCATGAGATTAACTACGTAGCCTACGATCTCTTGACTAGGCTCCTCCTACACTTTGCCTCCGGCTTTGAGAGTGAAATGCCGGGAGTGGTCTGCTGATCAACGATGTCGGACTGGCTATCCTTCACCATGAGGGACGGCATGGACTCGACATCCAATTGCCCCAGGCCATAACTTGCAAGGCTTTGTGAAAGCCCCGTCTCTTCCAACGGGGTATCAAAATCCAACTGGTCGATAACGGAGCAGATCCGCTTCAAGTGTTTAGGCATCCAGAGGTCGTAGACGTTTTTTATAAACTGATATGCTGTCCACTTCTCCTTTCCGTCAAGTGCCGTAAAGTCAAAGGTGTGAATTGGGTGGCGGTAGTACTTTGGATCAGCCTCTATCAATTACAGGGTAGTAGCCATAGATTCGTACTGACCGGTGGTCGTGTGAAATAGAGAAGGCAGGAATCTGTCGTTGAATCTCGTCTTCGCGCTTCACAAGCCGGAAGAGTTCTGCAATGCCCCGGGCTGCTATAAATATACCATTATTGTCATCTCCTGAGGGGCCTTCATCGAAGTGAGCGGCACCGATCTATACGATACCAGAACTCAAACTGGCTATGCCAGGTTGACATCCCCTTCCGAGCTACCTCTCCCTTTGCAATTCTCCCAATGTAGTCCTAATAGCACCTCGCATCGATCATGTGCGCCCGATCATGGCGGCACAGCCAGGCCCAGAGGGCATAAATCGATTCTAGCCCGTGATTAAACGATGATACTCGCACACAGGATGCATCACAACCCACCCCACGGCACGTGCACGGAAGGAGGCAGGTATCCAAGTAGCTATCAGTTGTAGTTTAAGGTATGGCTTACCTGTAAGAAATCCAAGTCTATTCTCTAAATGCGCACACTCTTCTTCGGGTCACCGAATGGCTTCGGCAGTTAACACTCCTTGCGCATGACCCAAGTCAAGCCTCGGGTGCCTCCTCTATCTCGCGCAATCAGGCGCGCTGGATCATGGCCTCACGGTCAGGACCAGTGCCGATGTACTTGATCTGCTCAAATTTAGCAATTGCGGTGCAGGTCAGTATGCGCGCCCACTTACCTTGACTCCGACAAACTTCTCGATGTACTGCTGGTGGTCAGCGCCATTGTTCGTTATGCTAGCCCAGGTGAATATTCTCACCTCAACGTAATCGCGGGCCGCCCTGGGGAGATCGTAGTAGGTCCTCGCGTTCGTGGTCGGCTTTTGCCAGCCTGGCATCTCGTGGTAAACCACCTCAGCTCGGTTCAGGATGTCAAGATCCGCAGGGTAAGAGTCCAGTTCCTGTCCAAACGGTTAGCGTCTCCACAATCTATCATGATCTCATTGGCATCACTGACCTCTCCGTCGATCTTGTAAGCGATGGCGATCTTGATCGTTTCGAAAGTATCCAAAACGTCGAGCTGCAGAGTGTTAGTGCGTTTTGACGCGTGTCACAAGCATGCCATGGGCACTGTCTACCTTCGTGAGATTCAGGCTGGTGTAGTAGTTGATCGAGTTACTGTACTTGACAACAACAAGGTCTGTGTGTGCTTGTCAGTTGTGTTCCCTACTACTACTCAAGGTTTTGAGGTTGTGCGTACCGAGCCTGAGAACGGTCAGCAAGTTTGTCAGCAGCTAAGAGCCATGATGAAAACTCACCATCCACACCGGCGTCTGCGGCCGGTCGACGTTCCCTAAGTCTTGTCAGCGGTAGAAGCTCGAAACCTCCAGGGCGCTTGTGGCCTCACCCATTCGCGTCCAATTTCCTGGAACTTGGTGCCGATCCTGAGGTTGTCATTCAGCTTCAAAGTGGCTTCAAGATGGTAATTCAGACGCACTCTTCGGTATCTTCGGTCTTGAAGGCCCCCGCCCCGACACGGGTGGTATCTGTTGCCAGTCAGTAGTGAATCACGGCCTTGGAGCAATCGACACACAAGCCTTGACCACTCCAACCGTCTCTGTGATGTTCTTTGGGTTCAGTGCGAGTCCACCAATAATCCCAGCAAGCGTAGTACTTGAGGAAGTGACGAACTGTAGTTAATCATGAGTACTAGTGCAAACTGAAAGGCCAAGTTGACGGAAACTTACTGGGTAAGAGCCATAATCAACATCTAGCATCAGTGCCTGTTCAATTGGGAACAAGCACAAGTGCCAGGTTCCAGAACCCCTTTCCTTCACAGGAGACTTTGACTGATGCCGATCTACCAGCATCGCACGTGGCGCAGAGGTTTGACGTGAAAATGAAGCCCCGGAATCATCTCAAGACAGGCTTTCTGAGCACAGTTTGGCTTGAACCTCGAGATGCTATAACTAGGTCTGCTCCGAGTTGATTCCAGGGCGCTATCCTCACATAAAATTGTCATTAACTCCACTGACCACGCTCGATAGCCAACAAGTAGATGAGTAGAAGCCAGGTCTCCGTATGGCTCCCGAATCCTGCCGAGGCGTGAACATAATACACAGCTTGTTACAGCGCAGACCCCTTGTTGGGTTCCGCCAGCAAAGTGATTGCTCAGACGAGCACTATGTCCCGCCCCGAGCTAAGAATCCTTGCGGGACTAGGAAAGAGGACTGTGAGACCACGGGCACGGTGCTCGTTCCACCAATGAGTCAGTACTATTCGTTTAGTCTTAGGATGAGAACCTTACGTTTGCGCCTTCGATCACAATTTTCGTATTGCTCTGCTGTGCGGATCTCATGAAGGACACGCCGTCCACGACGTACTTCTTCAGCGTCTCCCTGTACTCGTCGAAACGACCAAGCTCGGCTTTGATGTCGTATTCGAACAGTTCTCCGAAGCGCTTTTGATAGCCATCGGCTAAGCGCCTCACCTTCTGCTCGAAGAGGTCAGGGTGGAAGACGTCAGTCAATTTGATGCCAGTTCGCTGGGAAAGTTAGCGCACAGTCCGCTCCCTTGTCATAACTATCTCTTACCGCTCTGCTTGTCTGATAGCAGGGACCAATGCCTATGGCGGACGTTAGGCCTCGTTGCTTAAATAGAGTTGCTAGCACGACGATGACCGAGATTGTCTCCGCTATTGAGATTTGGGAATGCTTGCAATGAGGTGACAGAAGCAGAAAAGGAAAATCCGGCATGGAGTCCTGGGGGTAGCGTACCGCGTCTTGTTGTTCCGATAGCTGCGTCTGGGGTAGACGTTAGCTGCTGTTCCTCAACGACAATGTCAGAAACTATGGGACGAACCTCCAAGTTCCCTCTCCTCGAGACCATCAACTGCCATGTGCATATCCAAGAGGACATTGACCCTGTCAGAAACAAGGATCCGATCATGTACCGCGGTCAGACCCTTTTCCTCGAGCTCCTGGAGCTCGCTGAAGAAACTTGGGCTAGAGGACAGAGTCAGTCTTCTTGGCATGTTCGGTTGAGGGGTGCGAGCCAGGCGAGACATCAACAAGATGCCGATGTGGTAGTCGAGTTAGGAGTGGAGGATTATGTGAAGACTAACACGTGGAAGACTACGCCCGAACCGATGAAGTTCATGCTATGGTACTTGTCAACCTCGCCGTTGCCAGCTTGAACGATCATTATCCTTGACAAACCATTTTGGGTTGATCAGCCCAGAGGGCAAGAGGTGAAAGCTGCCTCTATGTTAGCAACTACCCAGTGCTTCCACGTATGCTGGTTCTCACCTATACGAAACTCCGTTTACACTTTGCAACTATTAGCAACACAATATATATGTATATATATCGATCGATAGAAAGCTCAACCAACCGCACGAGATGCCCAGCGTTAGACCCACCCTTAACGTTAATTAGCAGGTATTTCAGCGCAAATTTGTCGTTTGGGGATGTTTTAGGGATCGGTGGAAGCCGTTGGTCGACCGGATTCTGCCTGGGTTGTGCTTACCGCGGCTCGGGCACAGAGTTGCGCGTCCTGGCACTGTCCATCAACCAACTTGCCCTTCTGAGTACGCAGTATCGTTAGTGCCCGGGTGTCATCGTCTGTGTTGGGTTCTCCCCGAGTACTCACGCCTTCGTCGCCTGTGGAAGTCCTGGTCAGTATAATGAGATCGAACCGATATCGGCTAGGTGTGGAGGAAGGGCATATTCCAGGTAAGGGAGAGAAACATACCCCATTGGGCCCCAAGAATGACAGTGATCGTCATGTTGCGCAGGATCAAGTTTGGCTGCCGTGGGTGCCGTCGTTGTGATTGCAGAGAAGAAATAAAAAACAGACACGATCCAAAGTTTTAAAGACGCGGGTTGCTCGAAAGGTGCGTCAGAGCAGCCGCGCGATTTAGCGGGGTACTTGCACTAAGGTATGCCCCTCCATCCCACCATCAAGTACTCCTCCTAGTACAATCAGCGGTAAGGTACCGGCAAGTCCCCCGCCAAGTTTGTGCGAGGCACTTTTTAAATCTGCATCATCTTTTCTGTATAGTACCTAGGTAAGGTACCAACTATACTGTGCCTTTGAGTTCGTAGGCAACCCAAGATGTCTACACTCTATATGCACATTTCGCAGCGCCCAACCTGACCAGACTGACACCCATGGCAGTTGATTCGAGGGATGCTTGAAGTTACTAATATTCCTACTATGAAGTAAGAGTAGGGCACGCTATCAAGACCGAGGAAGCCCAGTTCTGTAGGTAGGTAGGTAGTAGAGAACAACTGCTTTAAAGGCTGGTTCCTACACTAAGAGTTAATAATCATATTGAATTAATATCTTATAATGATGGATCATCGGAGAATGCAAAGCTGGGTGAAGATTTAGAGTCATGCAAGCCAGCTTCCACTTGGTAACAGCTACTAAGCTTCAAGCCGACTGAGGCAGAGTGTCCGAGATCGCTCCCAACAAGGCACCCCACCCACTGCGCAGCGCAAGGTTTGTGTGTCCCCATGATGAGCGAGCACGGTTCAAACAAAGTCTCAAACAGTCAACAGTTACTCAGTGCATACTTTGACGCCCCAGCCATGGCCATTCCTGCACCATCATCTCCGCCCATCAGCCTTTTTCCTTAGTACGGGAAAACAACCATCCCTTGGCGCGGCGCGACTCTCTTTCCCAGCCAGCAACATCGCCATCTCCCCGTTGCTACTTAGCATCGCCCGACATCCAATCGAGGCCCTAGATTCCCTGCTGACTGGGGGCCGGCGGTGTCGCCAGAGACCGGGCTCATCAGCTAATCTGCCCTCAGCCCCTCGCCCCTCGCCCCTGGCGCGGCCGACTGGATCTTGAGCTATGGCGAAGGTCGCATAAAGTCGATGCCATACAGTGTAAACTCAAGGCGGTGTTGGCCGTAGTTGATAGGTTAAAATGTATCTTATTAGGGAGAGGGGGAGGTTAAGGTGATTAAAGGTGAGCATCACTGAGCAAGGGTGATGAAAGCCTGAGCAGAGCAGCGCTGCTAACTAACCAGGCCAGAACGCGGGTTCCTACTATTGAAAGATAGCCGCCAGCAGCTGTTGCCAGCTGCGGCAAAAGATCAAGCGATTCTGAGCTAGCGTTACTCAATCGTGCCGCACATCTAGTTATAAGGCTAGTCCCGGCCGAGAGCTCGCTGAGCCCTCGCCGCTAACTCTTGCAGGCTCCCTCAAGTCTTTTGACACTCCGTTTCGCGGCCTCTTACCTACAGTCTCCACCCAGTTAGCTTGCTCCTGGTATCTTGGTGTCTCTGTATTCTAACAACTTCTGTAAACGAGAATGAGGCAGTGCAGACTGTTGTTACTGAGCCACGGGATCGAAACCGTAATTTCGCTTGCTGCCTAAGCGAGTAACAGAAAACAGGGCAGGGCGCCAGGCCAGGCTTTGGTGTGCCATGTTTCAGTCGCCTGCTTGCCGCCCACTAGCCGCTCGCTCGAAAGCCGGCTAAGGTTCTGGGTGTGAATGTAGCACAGCCTGATCCGTCACAGCCTGATCCGACACAGCCTGATCTGATCAGCATAGTTCACGGCACACTTCCGCTGATTGACCAATGTTCGTCCAGCCAAAGAATCCCAGTGAAATCTTCAAACCTATCATTTTGAATGCGCAACCATGGACGACGACACTGATTCCCGAAGCCTGCTGCAATCCGTGCTTGGATTATTCGCTCGAAAACGACCTCAAAGGTCGGCAAAGCCGGCGTCACTGAGGTCTCGGAAACGCGAGGCCTGGCTACGGACGGATGCATTTCTGCAGCGCGATGATCTTGGCGAACTTGACCCAGAGAGCGTTGCAAGGACTCTGCGCACATTTGAACATCTTGTTCAAGACGACTCTGATGGAGAGATAGATTTCGTAGGTATTCTTGAAACACAGCAAACTCCAGTCTTTCGGTCTGTTGGCCTCTCACTTCCTGCCTACTAACGACAATTCGCGAAGCAGAGCTTCCAACAACCCGGACATGAGCAGTATCCGAAGCTTCGCCGCATGGTCGAAAATCCGAGTCGCGATCCGCATGCCGACCCAGGCACCGTCATTCGCGTTAGTAAACGGAGACGAGAATGCGATGATGCCATTCAGGAACTTTCGCATTTGGAACAGGAGAGAAAGAAGCGCCGAGTTCTGCCTCGTGAAGAGCCAACACATGGGTCCAATCTCGAAGACCCCGATGCTGACTTCGCCGTGCTGATGAGGGGACATTTGGTGTCCTTAGACAATGCGTTGCGAAGACACTGGGTTTGCGTTTGCCAGAAGTGCTCAGGGTTGAGCGTGAGACTGTCGCTGCCACAACACAAAAAGGATCTCGAGGCTGAGGCGAGTTTCGAAGTATTCTTCGGCGTGCGGTCCGTACCTGCAACTGCATTGCAAGAAGCTAAAATCACGGTCAAGTAAGCTCTCGAAGCTTTATATGATGACTTCTATTTGCTAACACTGTCGGTGCAGGGACCTACATAACAGCACATTGAGGCGCTCATCTGAGCCTATAATTAGCAGCCCACCTAGCTTTGCCCACATATGCCAAAGCATCACAGAGTCCCTCGGTCAGCAAAATTGCTTGCATTTCACTCTCGAAGATGGGATATTTCAGAGGCTTCGCCCGCAACCAAAGACATTTGGTAGTGACCGAATGTCTCGTTCAGTATCCTTGTCAGCATTGTTCAATCGCCAGCAAGAATTACTTCGTGGTGAATCAGTACTGCCACTCAAGGGGAAGCGAGTCTTGGCTGTTACACTGGCTTCAGCACTCCTTCCCTTCTTAGAGACACCGTGGCTGCAGTTTTCCTTCAATCACTCAAAGATCCAGTTTTTTGAGCCATGGCAGGATGGAGAACTCCCTGACATCACGAAACCTTTCCTGGCTCTGGAACACGTTCCAATCATCTCAGCCCGCAGTACAGACACCGGAGACAGCTCTGGCGCCTCGAAACATAGAGTTCATCCTAACGCCAGTGTGCTAGCACTAGGCATACTCCTGTGCGAGCTTCACTATTGCACACCTGTAGAGCTGATGGCAAAGGACCCGCATGCCACCAGGAACGTCAATGCTGATTATTATACCTGTCTCCATAAGCTTCAGACTCTGGAAGACGATGCTGGTGTGGATTACTATCTCGCTACGAAGGCATGTCTTACTGGGGAGTACTATCCCCTTGGACAGCACGCTGACTTCGAGGATGTCAGCGTTCAGCGGCTCTTCTACCAACAGGTCGTCAAACGACTTGAGGCCGTGATATTTAAGGCATGGGGCATTCGATTAGAGAACTTAGGTTCATTCGATTCTCGACAGAATGAATCCTGCTGGGGCTCTACCGGTCGACAAGTTGTCCGCCTCCATACAGGCAAGATCGATTCCTCCAATGCAAACAATACAGCAAGGGCAAGTCCGCATCGTTCAATGTCTGACACCGCGCCCGTGAGCTACGCATCCCTCCATTCAGATATCGTGCTACGGATATCGGCACCACCTTCGGGATCGCAAGCCCACAGACACCTCGCCGAGCCTTCAGAGAAGAGCTTGTACTTTTTTGATGCAAGCCACCAGATGGGTCCTGAACAAGAGTGAGGTGTTTCCCATTGGCTATAAGACTTCGTCATACTGATGACCTGCCAGGAATCCACTCTCGGAAAGATGGATGGACAATCTGCTGTCCTCGATCTATTCCTATGTTGACCCTGTTTTCGACCCTGCCGAACCGGTGCGAATAGCGATTTTGGACTCCGGACTCGACCCTGAAAGCCCATTCCTGATCGAGGACCAACAACTAGCCAACCCACGAATCAAGGAAGCGCGAAGTTTTGTACATGGAACAGGACCGCACGACATTCGAGACGAGATCGGGCACGGCACTCATGCTCTTGGTCTCCTTCTCAAAGTTGCCCCATGCGCTGAGATCTATGTCGCCAGAATTGCGCGACGAGAAACTCTGGATCCCAATACCTACGATGACATTGCAAAGGCAAGGCTGTCTCTATACCAGAGCAGACTTTTTGGACTGAGCTAATAACCTGTGCAGGCCATCGATCACGCAGTTAAAGAATGGAAAGTGGACATTATATCAATGTCATTCGGGATTCGTGAATATCACGAGCTCATGAGCACAGCTATATCCAATGCACTGAACAAGCGGACGTTGTTGTTCGCGGCAGCATCGAATGATGGAGCAAATCTTGGCAGAGCTTTTCCAGCTCAATATCCCAGCGTCTTTTGTATACACTCAACCGATGGAAATGGCAATCCCTCCAATTTCAACCCTACAGCAAGCGAAACGGACGTCAACTTCAGTCTACTTGGGGAGCATGTCTCTTCTCACTGGCCGGCTGGCATGAACGGACACGATCAGACTGTCAAGGTTATGTCAGGAACATCGGTCGCAACACCGATCGCCGCTGGCCTGGCCGCGTCGGTCCTGTCTTTTGTCCGGCAGCAGGATCAGCACATCGCTGTAGAAAGTGAAAGGCTGGGACCGTGGCTGAAAAGAGACAATTCCATGGATGCGGTCTTCAAGAGTATGGTCAGAGGGAGGCGGGGGGTAGGCTACGACTACATCACGCCTCATGTGCTCTTCGATAGTGGTTCGACAAGGGAGGATGTTTACGGGAGAATCAAGGATATCAAAAGGAACATGTACAAATACTAGTAGAAGCCTAGGAATGGTTTACTCAACCTCCAATCACACATGGTTCACTGATGTCTATCTCAGTTGTAGTCCAAGATTCGTTTAGCATGATTAAGCCGGGACGCAATAGACGTTGCCGTTCTCGGTCGCATCGGGAACAGCCTCAGCAGTCTTGATATTAGCTCCATCCACGTCCTCAACCAAAACACATTCATCGTCATCTTTCTTCCCGCCAACGGTCATAAAGGCGCCCTTACTGTACTCTTCAAGCTTCAGTCTCCGCCCAAACTTGAGCCTCTTCACGCGGAACGCAAACACAAATTCCGACTCGCGATTGGACTCGGTCGCATCATCATTCGCGCTAGTCCAGTGGCCTTTCGGGCCAAAGGTCGTGCCCAGCGCGGTCACGTCGATGCCAAGGTTCCCGTTGACCGTCGTGCTCTGTGAAGTCGAGTATTTGATCTTGGCGCCCTTGACGAGCTTCATGCCCGTGACGATGAAGAGCTCGCTGACGAGTGCGAACTTCTGCCTGGGCTCTCTCAGCCATGTCTGCACGGCCGGTGCCTTGACGGCCTCTTCCACGTATTCCTGGGTCGGCTCGAACGCCAGCGTCGTCACCGTGTCGAACGCGAACGTATTTGCCGTTTTGGTCGAATGCTCAACGTTCACCTCGGGACCAAGGGGCAGTCCACCGGTAGCCAGCTGCAGGAACTGTGCATAGACACCAAAACCGAGCCCTTTCTCGGTTGAAACAGTCTTCTTCCAGTCGGTCTCCACGATAGGTGGGGATGCATCAGCCACGGCAACAACGCTCGCTCTGTTCAGAGGGTATTGCGGTGCTGACGTGGAGCGGATTATAGCCCCAAGACATAGCGGGCCCGTTGGTGGTGGATGTATGAAATCGGATGTCGGACACAGAAAATATGTCCTGGTAAAGGACATGGTTTCAAGATTCAGGTTCAGATACCGGGCTTTCCTTAGGGCCGAGCGAAATGATCGAAGGAGCGGAAGAAGAAGAGAGAGGCTCGGTGGTAGGCACGGCCCGATTACTCAAGTGCCTACCCCGGGGTCGAAATCCCCCACAGGCAGGCGCTTTCTTCTGTCACACTGCCAGACTAGCCAAGCTCGCAGGCCAATCAAGTCGTGCATGTTAATCTAGCCAGGTACAGCAGCCGAGCCGAGCCGCTGATCGCCAGCGGTTAGCGCGCGCTTTGTACTTGTACCTCATGTACCGCTACTTCTATCCATAAACCATTGGGAGAAGGGTGAGGCGGGGCATGAACTCGTAGCTCGGCAGCACCCAAGACACATGCTGCTTTCACATTATCTGACACTTTGAGTTTATGCGACAATTTCATAGCCTCAGTCGCGATTTGCTTACCCACGACCTTTGGAACGTCATTTCCATGCAGAGACCAGGATCGGCTTCCTGGATCTTTGCCGCACTCAGAAGGACTCGCGACTGCCCGCACCGCGCCCTCTCACTATGGAAAGTCTCGAGCGCGCGGGAGACGAGTCTATGGAAGATGTCTTCCTCCAAGATGATCCTAGCCCGACCATCGCAGAGCATGCGGCACAATGCCAGTCTCTTTTCCACAAGTACATGATCATGCCGGAAATCGTGCCAGACCCTACTATCATGGACGACCAGCTGGCACGCTTTTCTCTGTGGGCATCAAACATGGATGTTTACGGGCCGCTCAATGTCTCGCTGGACTACAGACTCCGATTCAGTCCCACAGCCGCGGATATCATACATCAGCTCCTGGATATTATTTGCGATACCTTGCTGTCTTGTGAGTACTTTCCGTACCACATTCGGATGGATTGAAGATCAAGGCTAATGGGAGTCTCGACAACAGTGAAGCCAATCGACGACCGACCACCACAAATTTCGAGCAGGAAGAGACAACGCATTTCAGTACATAGCAATTCGGGAGTCACGAGGAGAGCCGAGGACGACGCAAGCGATTCAGAGAGCGATATCGATCCAGCAGAAGAGAACATTCTGAAGTTCACCGAGACAATCGGCGGAACATTGACGCGGCTCGTCCGTCTATCCAACGCCGTTCGAAAGTCCGCCAAAGCCAACCGGGCTCGCAAGATCGAAAGGTATAGAGACGACGAAGAGGCAAATAAGGCCATAGACGAGTTGCGTCTCTACACCGAATGCTATATTAAGTTTCGATTCCCGGAGGCGCCGGAGGCGCTCCGCTCGGCATTGGTCGAAGCCAACGCGCTGCGACTTCGACGGCTGTATTATCAGCGCTCCCATCGAAGGCGCATTGATCTGAGTATTCAGAGCCCGGAAACGACTCCGGCCGTTGTTCATCTCCCCAAAATGTCGGGGAGTGCGGCGGCTGTACGGTTTGCGCCGAGCGCGCTGCCAAAGCCTGCGACGACCAACAAAATGCCCGCCCCTTCGCCAGCGCCAGCAACGAATGCGACTACTGCTCGACAAACTGCCGTTGCGGCCTTCTACGCCAAATCCGCAACCGAGGTTCCCCGGGCTAAATCTGTTCTCGTGAACAACAAGTTGTCGTTCCCTCCCATACCGCCGACGCAGCAGTGTCCATACTGCGGCGTCATTGTTGAGTTCAAGAACACTTCAAGGTCATTGCTGTGGCAGTAAGCAGATCATTCCCGTCGTTTCATGGGAACATGTGGCTAATATGCACCAGAAATCATGTCATCGGAGACCTGGAGCCTTTTATTTGTGTTTTTGCACACTGCCTGGAAGGAGGTCACCACGACCACGGGACCGGTCCGCTCACATTCGAAACGTCGAAAGTCTGGTCCAGCCACATGCAGACTGCTCACGGGCATACATGGGAGTGCAGGGCCCCCTCTCACTATCCAATCGTCTTTGACCAAGAGATCCAGTACCAGGAGCATTCCATCAAGGAGCACGGCGTGCCTGAAGCGCACGCCGGGACCCTCAGCTACGCCGCACGGAGGCCAGTCCTCGATAAGGTTCTGGAGTGTCCATTTGGCGACGATTTTCAACCCTCGGGAAAGGTCGAATCCAGCGCTGTCTTCTCGAGTGAAGCTCTCCAGTTACACGTCGCCGGTCATATGAAGGAAATTGCTCTGCTTACACTGCAAAAACTTCCTAGCGATGATGACGAGAACGCGGAGAACGTCGATAGCGACCAGCCGTTAGAAGATTATGGGCCAGCCGGGGCTTTTGGAATTACACGTGCATCCATGTACAGCGTACTGGACGACGAGGACCTGGATTTCCAAGACGATGACGCTGAGGCTGCAGATGGCAATGTGGGACACGGCGGAGAGGACATCAGTGCACGGGTGTCAGTACTCGACCTAGAGGACAAAGACGACTTGGGGATGACGAAGCTTCACCATGCGGTGCAGGCCGGCGATCTGGGCTTGGTTGAGTCCTTGATACAGAGCGGCGCAAGTGTAAATTTTGGGGACGAAAATGGCCAAACGCCCCTGCATTACGCTGCGGAGAGGGGCTTCATCGAGTGCATGGAAGTCTTGGTCAAGCACGGTGCGGATTTACATATCATGGACAACTCTGGATTTTCCCCGTTCCTCTGGGCTGTGGTTGCCGGGCAAGAAGGCGCCATTACGGGACTGTTGTCCATGGACGCTGATGCCAATTCATTCAGCGCGGAAGGAAAGTCTGCGCTCTCTTGGGCAGCCAGTCTAGGATGGTCTCCAACTGCTAAAATTCTTGTTGAACACCGTGCCAGCATATCTGATACCCGAAATACGCAGCAGACTCTGCCTTTGGAAGAAGCGGCAGCTTCTGGCAACCTTCCCACTGTTCGATTGCTCCTCGAATGTGGTGAGGATCCGAACCATCGTGATCGCGATGGTTGGTCCGCGATACATTGGGCAGCAGAGGAGGGCCATCTGGAGATTGTGCGTTTGTTGCTGAACGCTGGGGCCAACCCCAATGCTGTCAGCTCTTACGGTACGTCACCATTGCACTGCGCTGCAAACGGAGGACATGTTTCCATTGTGAGCTTGCTCCTCCTACAGCGAGCCGACCCACTCAAGTCAACATGCCACGGCTGGACTGCACTACACCACGCCGCCTTCATGGGGCACTCCCATGTCGTCCAGTGCCTCTTAGAAGACGACCGCATACGATCCACCGCCTCTCAGCAGGATAACCACGGCTGGTCCGTTCTTCATTTGGCCATCCACAGTCGAGATCTAGCCACCGTCCGTATCCTGCTCGACAAATCTGTCATTGCAGAGCCTCAGACCCTATTCGACGAAAGCGGCTTCACTGCAGAAGAATGGCTGGATCGCGAGCCAACAAGCCATTCTCAGAAAGCCACCGGCAACTTAGCGTTCAGCAAGTCGCGCTGTTGTCGGGCCGTCACAAGCCTTCGCCAAGCTGTTACCATAGGCAACGTCCCCATGATCAAACTTCTGTCCAAATTGGGTCACGACATCAATGGCATGGACTCTGGAAGGAGGACTGCGCTCTACTACGCCGCGAAGAAGCGCATGCTTTCCATCATGGATCTGCTTCTTGACCTGGGTGCGGATCCCAACATTCTCCCCGCGGGGCGGAAGAACTGGGAAGAATTCATTTCGTCTGATGACGTTTTACTGCGGCTCAACCGAGCAGGATACTGGAAGCGAGATACTGACCCTGAGGTGGAGCGCCAGATTCGTCAGGCACTTCGAGTGCAAAGTCAGCCGTCTGTGCCGGATCAACCAGCCTGGTTCGTATCGGACGAGTCGACTTTACCAATGCCGGACCAATCTGTCTTCCATGCGCCGGACCGACCGTCCTCATCTGTTCCAGCTTCGTCAACGCAACCTTCTCCGGATCATGCAGCTTCAAGTAAACCGACACGCTCGCCGGCGCCTACACACCAAACAAAAGATAATAAGCGCAAGGCAAGGCCAGGCCGGACGGATTGGTGGAAACGGCTCATAGGTGGAAGATAGCGACCTCGGTCCTTAAATGCTATAGTGAGGAGCGACAGAATGGCTGTGGGCTGTACCGGCCTTGAGCTTTGACGACTAGGTTGGGGATGTGACATGACTCATGTCCAAGTATAGCAGCGGCTTCGATTCAGTAGATTCGAAACTTGCGGATAAGGAGACCTCTGAGCAGAAAAAAGAAAACAATTCTGGCGCTCATGTCTGTGAATGAAGGGTCAAAGGCACGTTTAGACACTTTCCGTGTACATGAACGTCCTTCAACTGGAAGCTTTTTTAAAATCAATCCCAAAGGCCACACGTAAAGTACAATTATAAAATACAGGCTCAAAGTTTCCTCGTGACGTAGCTCTGCCATTTCTCAGGCAGGAGTATTGCGCAATACTTTATGAACCAAGGATGCGATTCATCATATGTCCGACTCCCGGCAAGGCCTGCAGATGCTGTTCCACTCTTTGTCTCGGTGCTCCACTAGGTAATGTCAAACCATACTGCTTCCCAATGATCAGGCACTCCACAAAAGTCTTGCAAGCCCGTTTCTGCAGCGATCCCCGAGGTTCCTTCGCTATCAACGCCGCTATTTCAGCCGGGATGGCCTCACCAATCAGCCACCGGTGAGCGGTGGCATTCTCCTGGCAGAGAATCAAGCATGCTGCCAAGGGTATGCTGAGAAAGCGGTCCTGTCCCTTCTCATGGGCCTGCTGGGCGAACTGGAAAATACTGGTCAGAAAGACACTTAATCTGGCAGAGTCGCGACTTTCGCTGATGACGAATAGCTCATTAGCGCACGCCTGATTCGCATCGCTGAACAAATCAACCTCGTAACTGCTGCCGATGTATCCTTCGAAGAACTCCGCGACGACCCGGGAGAAATACTCGATCGGCCCTGGTTCCTGTTTGTCGATCATGGCGAAGTGGCCCGTCATGAGTAGGGTCGTCCGAAGTACGTTCTCTTCCCGACTCCCATTCCGAACACAACCATCGAAGTCGCTCAAAAACTCGCGAATACCGAAGTGGAAGAACTCCAACGCGTCCCTGTCGCAGGCGATGGCGGCCCAATCTGAAATTGCCGCAGCTGTGGTGGCATCTCCTTCTCTCCATCCGTGTTGGACAGCCGCGAGTTTCGTTTCCATGCCGGTGAAGACCGTGATGGCCAGCAGTGCCTGAAGATCTCTGGGCGCGACCTTCTGCAAGATCTGCGTCGACAGGTCGCCCATGGCCTTCAGCCTCTTCGGATTTCTGGCGACAACCAGCTCCAAGAAGAACACATGGTACAGTTTCGCCCATTCTCGAAGTTCGTCCGTTTTGTTCTCCTGGACGAGCTCCTGCAGAACGGACAGACTGTCCCAGCGGTTCAACGCCACAAACTTCAGATAGAGGGACATCAATTCGAGAGCGAGGGGAACGCGGAGGGAAAGGCCCAGCCCTTTCATGACTAGGTCGACAAATCGCGACGAACGCTTGAAGCGTGCGAGGAAGACCTGCTCCTGGAGCCCAAGTAGCTCTGTCACCCGCTCGTCCACCGGGTCCGTAGGTCCCCTCAGGGAAGCAACTCCCAGAAGAGCTGGCAATTTGTCCACACGCGCTCCGTGCTCAAGTAATTCCTGCGTCATTTCTCTCGAATTCGCCAGAATGGCTCGCATCAACGGCGTGTCCGTATCCCCATGCTCCGCTTTGGCCTCGAGACGGGCGCCGTGTTCGAGCAGCACAGACACGACGTCCCTGTGCTGTCCGGTGACCGCGATATGGAGTGCTGTCAACATGCTTCGATCTTTGAAATTAACACGCGCACCATGGTCAAGCAGCAGTTCCACCATTTCTCGGTGACCTTGGTTGACGGCCCAGGACAGCGGCGTCCGGCCGTAGTTGTCCTTCCGCGAAATGAGGCGGGCATGCTTGCTGATTAACAACTTGGCCCAGGGTACGTTGCCAAAGTATGCCGCGAGATGCAAGAGTGTGAAGGAGGGCGGGCTTCCGCCGTTCTTCTCCTGCTCCCAGTAGACTTTCCACCATTCGTCCCGGATCTGAGAGTCGACTCGGAAGAATGGACGTGAGAACTCGGACGGTGTATCGATCACATGAATGGCGTGGTGGAAATGTATCGGCCAGTACTGGCTGGCATAAGATAAGAAGGGATCGTGGCCAGACATTTCGTGAATCCTTCCGGGATCTCCGTATCCGCGTTCGACGTGTGCTAAACAGGTCTGCATGAGGGTCCTATGGGTATCCTGGCTCATATGGAACATGTTGATCCCTTTGATGTTGACTTGATCGCTCTGAAAGAACTCCTTCGCCGATTCGTGAACCAGGTTGACGACATCTCCTTCGACCTTCACGAGTAACCCGCCGAACCTGAGCCGATTCTTGGTCACTTGCGTTGCTGGAAGAGTACCAGCCGTCTTGATCCTTGCGGCCACGGTCAATTCTTCCAGTGTGAGGGGCCGGGCAGCGAGAACGACCCATTGAAGAATGGGGACCAATGCTTCCTTGTCGCCGATCTGCTGAAGAAGCCGCTGATAAATTCCACCCAGGCCTTTTGGAATATGGCGGAGAACTTCATCGATTTTACTCCAACTCCTGCCCTGAAGCTCATTGGCAACGAATCCAACCCACAGAAAGGTCCCATCAGCGCCAGCCAGCAAGGTCTGCTGAACCTGCGCGACCATCTCTTCGGAAAGGTTTTGCTCGGATGCCAGTTCGGCAACTTTGGCGAAGATGTATCTCTCGACATCATGCGAAATTTCCGTGTCGGAGGTGTCTAACTGGATCTGCTGATATTGGCCGAGTTTGCTCTCTAAAACAGCGGGCTGAGGTCGGGAGAGGATAACGAGCTTCAGCCGTGGCCTTGCCTTTTCCCCAGACTTCGACAAGTAATTCCCAACGGCATCGAGAAGCTGCCTGAGTGATTCCTTTTCGCATTCATCCAGACCGTCCAGAACACAGACTACCTGGGAAGACCTGCTCTGCTGAAGTAGGGTCAGAAAAACCCTCCACAACGAGACAAAACTGGAAATGGTATATTTGGTTGTTTCCGTCCCCTCGAAGGAGTTCTTAATATCTTTGGCCAGATGCGGATGGAGGTCGATCCATTGATGCAGGATACCTCTCATGATGGTCAATGCGGTGTTCCGATTCTTGTCGCGGTTACTGCAGAAGTAGTAGAGGAGAACATTATCGGCGGCGTTAACCACTGGCTGTAGCACCTCGGTGATATAAATCGCTAGCATGGTCTTCCCTTTTCCAGGGCCACCTGAGATCCAGAGGAGTGGGTGATTCGCATCTGCCAGCCACTCTTGATAATGGGGATGCTGTATGAGCCATTCGCAGGTGCCGTCAACCCTGCGCCCTTTCAATGCAATGAGGGACTTCCGATCAACCTCGGGTCTTGTCAGAAGCAAAGCGTCAAGAACAGGCGCGGCCTCAGCATACGAGTTTGTGGCCAGAGGTATCGTCTTAGACACCGTGGGTATGAAAGAGAGGACCTCTTTTGCATATGCTGCGGCAGCCGCTGCAGCGTAGGCGTGCCAGAGCTCGGACCTGTGCGAATCTGCGTAGTCGCAAATTCCTCGGATGACCAAGTACTGGGCGGCATCCCTCAGCCCGAATGCCTCCGTCTCGAAACAGAGAATGCCATGCTTGTGTGCGAACTTGTCCCGGGTCGCTCCGTGGCGCGTCAAATGATGGCTGGAGGCAATCAGGCCATAATGAACTATGGGGTCTTGTACCTCTCGAGGCTGCCGGGATCGGATCCTATCCGGGTCGCAAAGACTGCATCCGCTTTCTTCGGATTCGATGGTTGCGTGATCATAATTTGGCTCGAAGAGGACGTCTTGCTCTGGGCCAGGGTGGGCAAAGGTGACGGGGTCTTTCTGCACGATCTCGGAGATGTACCGGGGCATCTTACTTTCATCAAAAATGGCGGCGGTCTCAGCCTTCCCCATAGCTGTGAGAAGCAATGGTGTTGGCTGATCTAACGCCCTGCCGCGAACAAACTGATCTTCTGTTCGCTTCCCGTTCACGTCATACTGGACGACACCCGGCCAGCCAGCTGTCGACTTGCTGACAACAACATCACCAAGACGAATATCCTCCTTCGTATCGGGCACTCCTCCCGCAATGCCGACCATGAGATTGAACCGGACAGATGTGTAGCTTGCGTGCAACTGTATAGCCACGTCGGCCACCGATGTTTTACCGCAAGCCCCGGAATTCGGATACGCCACAACGACATTGTGGCCTTGAAGACTCCCCAGAATGTAGTTATTATTGTCGTCGGAGTTCCGATCCGGAGGTAGATTGTCATGGAGGCGATCAAGCGTTGCTTTGGCTGCGGCGACCTCTATAGGCAGTGCGCAAACCCACCCGACTGCGTAGTCGTCACGGGACGCCATCTCCGGCCAGGGCGCAGGTCAAGAAATGGGAGACTCCAGGAGCGTCGGTGCCGAGGCGTTGTGTTAGGTATGTCGAAGCTGCCTGGACTGTCTGTCAATTTTTGGGACGAGGTCGACTTTCCGGAACATTGCCCAGTCAATCAAACAAGGAGCACAGCGACGAAGATGCGAGGGGACAGACAGGCTCTTGATCAGCGTTCTCCTTCAGCCTCATCATGGGCGTGTAAGCGACCTGCTTGGGCCCACTCACGCCTCGATATCTCGATGCTCCTTGAAACGCAGCCAATCAAAAGTCTCAAGAATCCTGGCCTGCACATGCAACGCTTTCTCAAAGCCACTGTCAGGCGCACCACACGTACTCGGCCATTTTCCGGTGGCTGGATTTGGAGAACGGCCCGGCCACGGGAGTACCCATACCCGTGACGGGTGCCATGCCCGATAGGATGGCAGCTGCCAGGGTATATGCAGATTCTCCGCTTTTGTCGCGAGGACCAATTGCGCAATTTGAGGCTGGCCATCCTGGCTTGAACAACCCGATGTGGTTGGTTCCTGCTTGTTCCGTCACACGCACGCGCGAGCCGCCGGGGCTGTAACAAGCATTGAAAAGGTGAGGTCAGCAAGGCTGGCGCTTAGCAAGAACAGAAGAAAAGGACAGCAGTGCACGAAACGAAGCAAGAGGGAAACCTCCTTCTTTCATCTTGCATTTCCACTTGCGCTCAAACTTACATTCTCATCAGGCACGACAACAAATGGCATCCGCTTCCCGTCTTCGAGTTCCGCCCCCGCAGCCGCCAGAGGCGCACAAAGGGCGGGGAATGGAATCCATAAGCGACACCGCATCCAAGGCCGGCAAGGCAGGACGCCCAGTGCTTCTCTCGTTCGATGAGATGCCGGAATGGTTCCAACGTGAATCCAACCAGTGGATTCTCCATGGCTATCGGCCCATCTCAGGCTCGGCTCAAGCTTCGTTCTGCAGTTGGTCGTATATCCATAACGAGTCGGTTAACATCTATTCCCACCTTATCCCGGCCGTTTTCTTCCTGCTCGGCGAGTGGTATCTCCAGCAGTACCTTACCAGCAGATACTCCGGAGTCACTGGCGCCGATTTCATTGCTTTCTCTATCTTCATGTTAACGGCCGTTACGTGCCTATCGCTATCAGCAACGTACCACACCTTACTAAACCACTCCGAACACGTGGAACATTTCTGCCTGCAACTGGACATGCTGGGTGTAGTGATCTTCATACTAGGCGACCTTATCTTAGGGATATACATGGTTTTCTAGTGTGAACCTTTGCCACGCAATATCTACTGGTCTATAGTTAGTTAATCTCTATATACACAGTTTTATTTTCCTTATCTCAGACCTAGTACTTAAGTCTAATACCCTTCTTTCCTCGGTTAATAGATTGGAGTTTTCAGGACGTTGACTATCTTCATGACAATGCATCCCAAGTTCCAAGGCTCAAAGTATCGCCTCTTCCGAGCATTGATGTTCGTAGCGACTGGCTTGTCCGGCGTTGCGCCCTTGATCCATGGACTCATTATGTTCAGCATATCGCAGATAATAAGAAAAGCTTTTCCCTATACTCTAGCAAAAGCAGGCTGCCTTCTATCTGGGACTTCGTTTTATGCAGTAAGTCTCCTAATTTTGTATATAAGAGAGAAATTGACCCTTACACATGTGGTTCTGAAGACAAGGTTTCCCGAAAGTCGATATCCTGGTAAATTCGACCTATGGGGCTCCCATGCGATCTTTCACATTCTGGTGGTATGCGCCGCTGTGGTCCAGTTGATGGGGTATCTGGATGCCTTCGACTATGCTCACACAAATCTTACTTGCTCGTCTCTTTGAGTTATGTATACATGCCGAGTATGGAGCTTCTGGCCACTGGGACGGGCTTCCAAACGCTGACTGTACGATAGTGAAGAGAAGCATATGATCCGATCACTGCTAGCCATGGCTGATACTTATTATAACTGCCTGTATCCAACGGCGTCATCCGTAAAGGGTCTTGAAATCTGTTCTCCTAGTGTAGGTTTCTTTTAAGTATTTTAAACCGAGATTGACGAAGAGACCTAGATATAGACTTCAAACCTAGACAGACATCAACAACCTAGATGACCCTCAACAACCTAGATAGACGGCTGAAGATGGCCTCATCGGTTCAAGGATGTCCAAATCAGCCGGATCCCTGGGGATAAATAGCTAGCTTTCTTCCCCCCTAGACAGAGGAAAAAGACAAAATCGATCGTCCATCGTTACTAAGCTATCTCAACTATTCCATCCTGTCCGATAGTTTCACTGTGAATAGCCCTCTAAATATGCTCGGATCGGAGCGAGATCATTAGTTGTTCTGGATTCACTTCACTTTATCCCAAGTTCGTGATTCAGGAGTTGTCCTACGTTATTCAATTCTTGCCATTGTATCGCGCGACATTAATCCAAAGCTGAACAAGTTTGAGTGAATCGCACCTACTAAGGAAGAGAAATGGTATTTAAACCCAGCATTAGTAGGCATTATTCAAGCAGTTCATTTCAGTATCTCGCACTTCTCGCATTAACAAATTCCCAATTATATAAATCCCAAATACTTACAAACTCTCGAGACAAGATGTGTTACATTCCTATCGAAGTTTGCCAACGTTGCAATATGGCCATTCGCGGTCCCGACGCTATCATGCGATGCGAAACCTGGCCGTACAGCTGTGCTAGCCTGGTAACCGCGCCTGTACACACGCGGTCAGCTCTGTTGGCGTTGCCGCCAGCTACCAAATGGCCATGGAGGTTCGCAGCCTCAGTACTGGTTCACCTAACAGTAAGGTAAGCTGGATCTCATTAATGCGTTCTTCCTCTTACATGTCATGTGCTAACCCTGCTGGCTTTTAAGGACTGGCTCTGGAATCCTTAAGTTGCTAGAGAAGAAGTGCATACCCGGTTTGGGATTCTCCATAGAGATCGGGTTGAGCTGAGGCAGAGCTTCTTACGGCGACCATGTAGGTCCACTATGCTATTTCCGCCTTATACTTTAACCTAATCTATTTCTAATGCTATGGGTTTAAATTTTCCATCATGCGTTTCTGACAGTAGGTTCCAGCTATATCTGATAGACTTTCAGCAAAATTTTCACCTTCCCTCAACAAACAAGTATGACTCTGTTACCACGCATCTAAAACTCTTCGCTATAGTTGCAGTAAGTATATAGGTGAGACTGAGTCCCCGACCTGGCTCTAATCCTCTGTTACATTAACTCATCAATATTCTCTTCATGTTCAAGCCAAGCCGGCTCTGAAGTGCTTCGCCGTAGTCGACAATATGGAAGGCAGCTTAAATGCTGCGTCGACTGCAACTGGTACGTTTCTCTTCGGCGAATGCTACTATAGATAGATCTGTTGACCACAGGCCTTCGTCAGCGTCGCCTCGAGATTTACGGCCTCTGATTCTATGCGGCCCTTCAGTACTAGAGAAGGATGCCCTTATGCGCAAGCTCTGGGACTTCTTACCCGACTCCTTTACAATCGCTACACACCATACCACGTACAGACCGCCCGATGGACAACTCAGCTCGAATAGTCACCGCTACATATCCTCTGATGAATTCCTCAACATGACCTCCAGCGGCGAATTCGCCACATATACTACGTACGGTGACCACTCCTGGGGGGTATCGAGGCAGACCATTGCGGCGGGGTCAGCAACGCGGCGCATAGTGGTCATGGACGTCGATATGCGAGGCGTTGAGCAGCTAAAGGCCATCCCTGGATTCGATGCTCGATACGTATTCATCACACCGCCAAGTCTTGACGTCTTTGAGGCCCGTCTAAGCGCAGGCAACTTAGGGATGGAAACAACAGGAATCCACGAGCCCCTGAGGCAACTCATGACGGAGTTGGGTAATGCTCGCGTTCCCGAGGAAGTGGAGGAAGCTGAGCTAGGATATGCTCACGTTCCAAAAATATATAACTTAACTCTCCTAAGTGAAAATCTCGATAAAGCTTTCCAAACGCTTATTGATTATATTTATAGCTCTGACTACTAAAGCGATAGCAATAACAAAGGCTTATATAAATAAGTAATGAAGCTCAAGCCCGATGCATCTATTAAACAAACATAGGTCTGAGAATGGTGAGCCTTCCCTCTCCAGGTGGTAACGGAACTTGTCTGGTTTCGTCCTGTCTGTCTCAATGAGCAGCGTCATCTGATCCGCCAGGAGTCTTAAAACAGTCGCCTTCCCCGGGTTGCCTGGCAGCTCTCTGACCAGCATGTCCAATGCCGGTTCTGGGGTCTTGGCGAGCTGCCTGCCATAGGTTAGTCAATCATCTTCTCCCTCAACCCTCGAGAGACGAACATACCATGCGTTCTTAAGCAAGATGCCGGAGCCGAGTTCCTCCACTAACCGCGACGACTTCCGCCCACGGGTCAGGTGCGTGCCAAGCCTCTTGTGGTGCCGTTCCCATCCCTTCCTATTGTTCTCGTCACAGTCGGGCTTGGGACCGAGGATTCTCGCTGCTACTTCTTGCGCGGCCTTCTGATCTGTTGTTACACCGTCGGCTAACAGCACTTGAGAAACGCGCTACCTAGCGAAGGCGATAGCTGTTAGCGCATAGCAAATAGTCGCTTTGTGGCGCTTGCCATATCCTGCTTCTAGGAGGGAAACCCATTCAGAGCCGTCCGACCACCGCGTCATCTCTTCTCCCACCTCGTTCGCCTCGTTTCCAAGCGAGTCAAAGAGAACCTTGTACGTTTCTCGCGAGTTCCGCGGGGAACTGAACTGCCGGATCTGCTCATGACTGTCCTGGACGAAGTCGTCAACGGCTTGGTCGAGAAGATCGAGACAACCCCGCTCGCAATCGTCCAGCTGCCTTGGAGGAGTGGCTCCTCCGAGGCTGATTGGAGTGGAGTTCCCTCGGGAGTCATGGGCTCGATGCTAAGCATCACGTTTGGCGAACTGGTCATAACGGTGGGTCCGACCATCCTGGCTGATGTCTCCGAGACCATCGCACCCCGTGCAGTCGCCAAACTCCCGTCTTGGGCCTAAGGTCGCGGTACAGAAAGCGTCCAAGGTCGACCCGCTCATCTCGTCGACGTCCTCAACGCGGGATTAGCTATGGATCCCTACCGTCGGTACGCTGGAAGGTGGATTGTTAGACATTATAGTTATCTGTAAGTGGCTGTATATCGCTGCCGGGCACTTTGTCGCGTCCCTCTAGTGTGATATCGCCTTCCTCATTCTCGGCGATATATGCTGGGTTGATAGAGGCCGGAGCGGTCGGAGGCCCGGCGGCTGATCCGGGCTCGGCGGCTGATTCAAGCGCGACATCATCATGAAATCTAACGTCGCCGCCGTAGAGCTGCTCGTGGTTTTGTCTGCATTCGGCGTCGATCTCCTGGTCCACCGGACTCTGGCCGGCCTCGCACAGGTCGTCACAGTTGCGACTGAGGCTGCGAGCGAAGGATCTTATCCGATGCTGTTCTGGGACAGACCGCTGGCTCAAGGCCGACCTCAACTCTTGGCTGAGTTGTTCGCCTTCAACTATAATCCGGAGGATACTGTCGAGAATGAGGGGGAGGCGAAGAAGGCTCAACAGAGACTGGACCGCCGACTCAGTTCGCCTTGAATGATCTGTGTTGTGTAGCAAGCAACGATCGTCTATACACGGGGTAAGACGCTTGACAGAAGGAGGTTTTGGGGCAGCATGATCTCTCTCTGGCTGGCCGGTACCTATTCGGCTAGTTGAACTGCGTGGACCGAGTCTCTAGTTGATCGATTGCTGATAGGAGACATTCTGGCAGCAGGAGGCGTCGAGGGCAAATTGTCGAGATTCGGAGGCCAGAAGGGAAGACGAAGATGGGGAAAAGAAGAAGAAGGAGTCACCTCCAACTCGGAGGAGGGTATGATCTTTATACTTGACTCCTTTATCCCACCATCCTTCAGGCTGCGGCATCATGACCTGTTGTATCACTCTAACTCTCTGCTGAATACAGCTCAGTCAAAGCGCTCGCAACCTGCCGCACACTTTCCAAAGCGTAATAACCTCCTTTATTTCCTCCCCGCTTTTGTGATGTGGTCACAATGGCTCGCCAACCATGACGCGTCGCTCGTCTTGAAGCGCTGGGTTTCTAGTTCCAGTCAGACGACAACTAAAGCCAAAACGCGTTATTTTCGCAAATTTGACCCGCCACTTTGTGTGAATTTGACTCATACCAACAACCAGTGATGCGCATTTCACAGGTACCCGCTGGCGCCTGATACAATAGCGCCTGGGCGCCATTCTAAAATTGGCGCCCCAGTTTCTTTTCCTTGGTGTATTCTTTCGTTCTGCAACAGACAGATTCAACAGAAAATAGATTTTAAATCTACTACCCTTTGACTGTATTACACTGTTCTGTCGAGCCAGCTCCACACACTGGACATGAGTCAGGCGTGTGATGAGCAGTTGTTGTATCAAGTTGAGCACATCAAAGAGGGTTAAAGGATCCTCGGAGGTTTTTTTTTTTTTCCGCCAACGAAAGCTGTACAAACGGGCGGGGTGGCATTCGCTGACAGCACGTCACAGGTGAGTCATCTCACCGAGTGAGGCTCAAATTGAAACAAGATATCTTTAGTCTCGGGGTCTTATTAGAGCCCGTAGCCAGTTAACATCGCAACAGTTCTACTACTTATGGGTACCTACATTTACCGTCTTCAATGCCGACGTCAAGCGAAAGAAGGTCCGTCTTGAGCTACTCATACGGTAACGGAAAATCAGAACCAACAATGCTTGGGCGCCCAAGAGGCCTGATAAATAGTTGGAGTTAAACTTAGTGATACTCTTGTTGTTCTGCACTTTGAGTTGTATCTACACCATTAGTCCATCACTATGTCACCCAAATTGCAGCTAGAACGGACTCCCATTGTGCGATTGCCCAGATCCTCGGTCCCCAGCCACATCCAAACCGTTGTCGGCAAGCGATCGGCCATCTCAGATGACATCGAGGAGTTTCGTGGCATACCATATGCTCATGTGCCGGGAAGATGGGAGCACTCGCGCCTGAGAGATCGTTTACCGCGTGATATATTTGACGCTACGGAGAACGGGTAAGCCCTCATCCTACGCAAGCAACTGTCCCTGCGATCTTTACAGAATTGGTGCAAGACTCAAGGTTCTGACCATCCCACAGTCCACGATGTCCTGCGCAGGGCAAAGGCGATACACGGGCGTTTCAATCATACTTGCCGTACCCGGACGACCGTCAGGATGAGTTCGAGTGCTTGAACCTTTTCGTCGTGCGCCCAAGCAAGGAAGCACTCGCAAAGCACGATATCGATGCCGAGACGACTCGGCTGCCTGTGCTTATTTGGATTCATGGTGGTGGCTTCATTGCTGGCGCAGGCACGGATCCAGCGTCGGGTACGTGTTCTAATATTGCGAGTTAACTTCGATGAGGTATCCGCTAACCACAAGTCTGCACACAGATCCTTCCCGGCTTGTTCTTCGTTCCCTCTCCAACAAAACCCCTTTTATTGCCGTATGCATTAACTACCGCCTGGGTATATTTGGCTTCGGCGCTTCATCTGACATCATCGCGGCCCAAGGCAGCGATTCCCCTCTCAAGGGCGTGAACTTTGGTCTCTACGATCAGAAACTTGCATTCATCTGGGTAAAGCGCAACATTGCTGCGTTTGGAGGAGATGACACCAAGATTACCATCATGGGCCAATCCGCCGGTGGAATTTCATGTCACCTTCACCTTCTCGAGGTAGAATTAGGCACGGAGAAACCGCTATTCCGCAAGGCTGGTTTGATGTCTGGGCCGGTTGGGGGTCTCGAATTGACATCGATGGGAAAAGCCGACCAGCGCTGGGCAGACCTCTGCCGATTGTGGTCAGTCCAAGCTGATAACCCAGTTGATCGAGTCGACATGTTGAGAAGAATACCTACCAAAGACCTGCTTAACAGCGTTTCAGACCTTCACTGGGTGCTTTTTACACTGGCCATCGACGAATTGACCATTCGAAAAAGCGACTTGGGCTGTGGTGTTTCCGTCCATCTTGGGCACGACGGATTGGGCGATGAAACCAAGCCTTCTGACGAAAAGGTTCAGGTCCTGATGAGCGCAACAGCCGACGAGTTTAGAGGCTTTGCCCTGATGGCCAACTGGGATTACACCAAATTCCACTCTCTTTTCACCTCTAGTTATCCCTCAGAGGCGGCGGCTGAGGAGGTTCTTCAAGCATACGGTATTTTGCCTACATCTTCTGATGAAGAACTCTTTGAGGCATTCTCCCAGTTCATATCTGATGCCACGATGATGCATAAGATATATCGCGCAAACGAATTCTTCAAGGCTCACCGTGGGAAACAAGCTCTCGTCCGTGGTCAGGACGCCAAGCGTGTGGGTATACAGTATCACCATTTCGAATTCGGCAATCCCTTCTCAGGGCCCATGCAAGGAATTGCGCACCACGGTGTTGACATGGTCTATGCCTTTGGCACTTTTCACGACGCGCTGAAGAAGGCTGACCAAGGGATTTCGGAAGGTTATGTCGAGCCCGGCCAAGCTCATGCAGAAGCTAACGTTGGTGAACCCTCAATGAACACCGAAGCTACCGATTACCGCAAGTCCAACATTGATCTCAGCTATGAGTTACAAGATAAGTTGATCCAGTTTGTGGTTGAAGATTGCCAAGAGACCGACCAGCGCGCATATGCTGATGATGTCGTGACATTTTGTCACGACCGATCGGTCCGGGTAGAGAGTTGGTCTAGTGGCGAGAAATGGATGTCAAAGAGAAAGAAACTTGAAGTTTTAGACAAAGATTCCGATTCTATGATAACTGCCACGCAGAGACTTGTAGGGAGCGTTATTGGTATGGCATTGTAGTGGCTCATACTTGTACTCAGAAAGCTTAGGCTTACTATATAAATAAACGACTCATGCTCATTCTCCGGGTGAGCTGTACATGGTCCTTACACTCAAGACTAATTGAATAAAACCAGATCATCTTAAATTTAGACTTGTGCACTTACAGCCTATAACAGCCAAAAGGCTACAGTATCAGTCATTGATGGAGAGATCAGAGCGAATCATGTTCACTAACAGCCAAGTCGGCGGTGTCAGTTATTACTTGAAAGATTAGAGCGGATCATGTTCAGGCTATAACAGCCACTATGGCGTCGCAACCGCTGCCACTCCACCAATATCTTGGAACATGCCATTCGCTCAGTCTTGCTATCGAAATGGTAACTGACCGTTCCTTGACGACACAAGGAGACACGACGAATCCGACCCGCCGAATTTATCCTCGACGAATCATCCCGTGGAGCACATCCGCAAGGGAACAAGAAAAAGTCTGGAATCAGCTCTCCTTCAGCCCTTCTTTTTCTTCCCGAGCCACCTTCCCACAGTGGTGACAACTATATATCCAGCGGCCTTTGCGATCTGGATATAGTATAGACCTGCGCTAGTAGCCCCGGCGTAGATAAAGATGGCTTCACTCTAGAGGTCCTATTAACTTCTATTAACAAAGGACAGTCCATAGAGAATATTGAGAGCCAGCATAGCTGTCACAGCGGAGATTCTGTACATAGTAGTATCTGCATTACTAACATTATTAGGGGCTTGTTAGATGAAGTTAGCATCAGCCTTGAAATCCTCTGTAAAGGAGCCCTTATCTGGGAACAAGCCGCTATGTACAAACGAGAACAAGTTAGATAAGTGCTCTAAGGGCGCGTTACTAAAGGAATTGTAGTATTAATTTTATAAGAGAGTTAAAGTATATAATTAGTTAACTTACTTATAAATAGATTCCTATCTCTCCTCTTTTAAAACTAACTTTCTTTTCGGTCAGATAGCCAACGTCATCCTGCGGACAACAGCCCCCCGAGGCAACTCACGAGATCAGCAGCAGCGATAGGCTACACACGGGACGCCGATGGCTTTACGGTACCGCCGACGCCGGCTTCGACCAGGTCTCGTTCACGGGCGGCGGATACAGACAGCATACCGCTTGTCCCATCGGATGTCGCTGGGTCCTCTTCAGGGCCGTCTGGAAGGAGTCTTGTCGAGGATCCTATGTACCGAGAGACAAACCTGAAGCAGAACAATATCTACCTATGCTCTCCCCGAGATCAATTATCGGAACATGTCACCGATCTTGTTGATCAGATGCGCAGAGCCCGCGATTCCCCCGAACCATCTCGAGACGCAATTCTACAGGACGACCAATTATTACTCCTGGAGGCTAGTGCCGGAGAAGTGAAGCTCCGAGCCTACTTTAGCGAAAAGTTCCTCCCTGTACCCTCAAGCCTAGATGATGTCCTACATCACAGCGACAGACAGCCAATGCTGCGACATACCGTCCCCAAGAGTGGATCAAGGCTCAGAGTCAGCAATCCAGTCCCTGATATGCTCTATGGATATAATTATTCTCAAGCATTCACTTCTGGCCAAGCCGCACAACTCTCCTCAACAGGAAACATGACAGTGGCAAACAGCGAGAACCTGACACTCCCATTTTTTGTTATTGAGTTCAAGGGCGATGGATCTTCTGGAACTGGGAGTCTCTGGGTAGCGACTAATCAGTGTCTCAGTGGCTCGGCGTCTTGCATCAACGTCGCCAAACGTCTTAACCGTCAGCTAAGGCAATGCAGCGAGGTGACAGCGATCAATAGCGCTGCCTTTAGCATTGCTGTAAGAGGCATGGAAGCGCGGCTCTATATCTCATGGAAGCATAATGAACTAGGCTATTACATGGAAAATGTCGATAACTTCCTCCTCCAGTCCTATCAAGCTCGCAGCCACCGTCACGGTCGAGACGCTCGTCGCTAAGTTATTCGAGAGCCATTGCGTCGAGTGTGGCGACTTCGGCGGGTACATGTACTTGATTATCCTCGAGCGGGTCTGCGCCTGGTGCGCGCAGAAGACGGACAGTTCGCCCCAGTACGAGAGATTGCCGCCCTAACAAAGTTTGGCCTCGCTCCTGAGATGCTTCGCTCGATCCCCCAGTTCGAGAGCATCCCTGGGTGGGCGTACGGCAACGGACCGAGTGTGGGGTATCATTTGCCGCTTTTCGATCGCGAGTCGGTGCTCAAAGCCGCCGTGACGCGACATGGTTCTGAGGTGGCCGTCCGCGAGTTCCATGCAGGAATGAGTCCTGATGTCATCCAATCCTTCCAGAAGAACATCGATGAACGCTAGAGGATGCACGACGAGGCGAAATTCCGCAAATAACGCGCGGATGCGGTCAGGCACAGGGCGTGCGCGAGGAAACGGATCGAGGCGAAGAAGCCCAAATGGGAGAAGTACTTAAAAAGATGCGAGGCTAGAAGGAAGAAGGTGGAGGATGGCGTTCCGTTTCCCGCTGAAGACGAAGAAGATCTCAGCACCGATGAAGATCCGGATGCCTGGTCTGACTTGGAGCCTGAAGAGGATGCAATGCCGAAGGTTCTGCAAGCGGCCAAGGAGGAGCGTGATTTTTTCGCTAAATATGATTACACATACGCGAGAATCATGGAGGGCAAACCCGATGACTTGTCGGAATTCGACAACGAGTCGCTGCGTTTTGCGGCTCTGCTGCGTGTTCCCTGGCTGAATTTGCAGTCCCGGAGGGCAGAATGGGGTTTCCACTGCATCGGATGTCTGCGCAAGCGTTGGCTCCACAGCAACACTCCGATGGGCAACGATAAGCCGACCTACTTCAGACGAGACTTCCTTGTGTCGACTTTCGAGCAGCATTTGAAAGACTGTGGGCCCATCCGAAATGGCTTGCATCACACTGATCGATGTTGCGAGCGGCGTATTTGCAGCAAAAGACCCCGCTGTTCCAATGACCAGGTATAGTACTGCCTACCTAAGTCGGCCATGTAAGAGTAGCCAGGGTAGAGATTCCCGGAGACCTGAACGAGACACTCAATCCACCCATGATCGGGTATATGGATGCGGGCCTCGTCAGACACCCTGGTGCACAGTAGCCTCGAGGGTACCATTCGCATCCACTATCAGACCCTGGTATGTGCTCTCTGGCTGGAATTGGCTGCCGGAAGCCTCGTTCGGCGGTTGCTGAACTGACCTGCTCGAACTGGGACCCACATGGACTTGTGATGGCACGGTAGGAGAGATGAAGGCAACTTCATTATCGTGCCAGCCGGGAGGAAGCCTGGCCGAAGCTGGTCTTGGTGATGGTGGCCTCTGGAAAACATCCGAACCCGGTATGGGATTGTGCTTGATAAAATCGAGTTTGCGAAGGATTTCCTGCCCCTGGGTGGAATATTCAGCATATTCGCCCCTAGCCGAGAGCCCGTCTCCTGATGGCCAGAATGGTGTCATGTAATCGTCGTTGAGCTTATAGGCCCACAGCCTAGTCTTGCTGCCCACGCATGTCATTGCCCAGATGGATGGCCTCCCTGTATAGTAGAGATGCGCACAGCAAGCGGTAAATGCCTGGTATTCAACCTCGTCGATTAGATCAAGAGTGACATTGGCTCTCTTGGCCTTCATGAAAAGCAAGGTTGTGGAGTTCTTATTGTCGTCAATGTTTTCCATCACGAGGTCGACGCGGCGAAGGTCGTTCTCGTCATCCGTTGGTGGCTGCTGTGAGGCGATGGCCCAGTGGCGACTACCGAAGACGTTTTGTTTGAAGATGAACTCCCAGAATTTGGTTGTAGCCCACTCTGGCTTACTTTGGGCTTGCCCCCAGAGTGTCTTGAGCTGAGGTGTGTTGATTTGAGACATGATGCGGCTTTTGTGAAGGGATAATTAAAAGACAAAGGGTGTGTTTGCTAATGGGCTATCATCGAAGTTATATATATACATTCGTCTATGGCATTTGTAGATCCGTCAGTCCATGATGAAGAATCCATTTTGGGAACTTGACTCTCTAAGAGCCGCGCGGTTAGAGAAGGGTGCAAGTTTCGACGAGTAGAGGTTGTAAGAAAGCATCCTTGCGCCCTGTTTTCTGGACCCGCGCTGAGGAAGCGGTTACAAGACGCAGACCTACTTGTCAGAGCCGGGATCTGATTCACGCTGGCGTGGATCTCATCTAAGGGGATGATCTGGCGTAGGCGGATAATCCTGGCCGCTCATGCGCGCATACAAGGGCGGGGACTACCAGGAGCCATGAATTGTTTGGCTTGACACGGCTCGGCGCCAATATGGACCGCCGGCGATACGCGCAGGCGGTGTGCCAAACAACCCTGGCGTTCAAGGAATGACTGGCCATGGTTTAGACACCCGATACCTGTCTGCTGCTTGGTAAAGCTCGTGCAGTAACGTACTCCGTTCTTATAGCGCTCGGGTTCGCTCGAGGGGTGATCAGGGGATGCTCAGGGGATCGATCTCGTGCGGGGTAAGTCCAGGGTAGTTTGAGATGGTTCCTCGGGGACAGACCGAAGTCTAGGTATGTTAGCAGCACACTAAGGGCCACTGATCGGCGGGTCGTTACGGTAGGTAATCGTTAATTTACGATGATTTGCGTAGCAGTCAGATGGTAGATTGAGGGTCACCAGGCCGTATTGAATACGTTGGTGGTTGATACCTGAAGAGCCGGTGTCCCAGCGACAGTCAGGTCCTCGGGTTGATATCAAGTTACACAAAGATCACGGCAATCGCCGCACCCCCTTACCTTAGGGATTCTTTTGTGACTGGTTGGAAAATGTATTGTTCCTTGTTGCTGCCGTTCCCGACCGCTTTTCAGGTTCTCATATATATACGCGTAATGCTTCAGGCCTTTCTTACCACTAACTTAGCTTTGAACCTAATCTCTTCTCATCGTCCACCGACCCATTCACTCATCCAATCATCCACCCATTCAATCCCCCCCACCCACAGTCAACTTTTGCGATCCGCCACCATGGCCCACCAGCACACATCCCCCCAGCACATATCCCCCCAGCACACATCCCCCAGCTCCAGCCCCAGCCCCACGTTGCTCACCTTGCCGCGTGGGGTTCGGTCCATCATCTATCGATACCTGCTAGAAGAACTTGATGAGATAACATTCAGTTCACAAGTCAATCTGCACCCTGCAATCCTCCGCACGTGTAAACAAATCTATTCCGAGGCCTTGCCCATCCTCAGCGAAATTACCTGGGGTATCATGATCACTTCTCAGAATGGCATACAACATGCCCCATTCATGGGAGTGGATCTTGTCAAAGGTTCTTCGGGTTATGAACATGGATTCAGAATCGACAGAGTCCGACGACTCGCCATCATTGTCCACGTTCCACACTTCACAGAGCTCGAAAATGTTCGATCTGCTGTCCGCAAAGTCTGCCGAGTCCTTGCCCATATCCCGCCGTTAGATGACGTTCGCTTGGACCTCTGTCACGGATACATCCCGCACGGAATCTCCAATCCAGGATGGTCAATTTCTTTCCCAGGTGATTCCCTCGTCCTGAAAAACTTCGGCCTTCTGCGTTATGTTAGTCATGTCACCATGGACGGTGTTGAGCCTCGCTTTGCCAATCGTCTTACGCATCAAATGACTCAGTCCTTGCCTTTGGGCACACTATTCAGGATGTACGACGCGTTGGAAGCCAACGTAGGCCCTCTCAACACATGTGTCGATCTTCTCCAGGAAGCCAGCGAAGCAGTGTTGAATCACCAGGTCCAAAAGTTCATCCGTTTGAGGGCATCTATCATAGATCAGATCGCTGGCAGCCGAGAAGGGCTGGAACGTCGTTTGTTGCAGAACGACGGCCCAATGGAGCCGTGGGAACGCTGGTTGGATTCAATTGGACTTGAGGAGCACTGGGTAGACAAATGGCAGTCTGAACGTGAGGATGGAGAAGATGATGAAGAAGGAGACGAAGAGGGAGAAGAAGAGGGAGACGAAGAGACAGACTTTTTGCACGAGATGGGGTTTGAAAACGAGGCAGACTTGTGGGCCGCTCTGGGGGCTGAAGGCGAGGCAGACATGAGGAGCCTGATGGGAGGTTTGAGCGAATTGAGGACGACATATGGCGATACATCGTCGAGGACACATTACGACTTGCAGTGAACATCCGAGCAGTCCTGCTCGACGTTGCCGTCGATAGACCGTAGGACGAAAGCGTCGTCCTCCGACAATGGGAGTCGCTTAGCATCATCAGGCAGAAAATTGAACTCGCGACAGCATTTGCGGCTGCAGGTATTAGCAGGATTCGAATGGTCATTGACAACGTCGGTGATTACACGTCCTCTTCGTTTCAAAGTATACGTCTCCAGGTTTGTGCTTTGTTCGTTCGCCCATGTCGGTTCTAAATTTGCGGTACCATCAACGGATTCAAAAAGTAGGATCACATCACGCTGCTCAATCCCCCTCTTGCCCTCTCTTGGAGCGCCGCCACCACCCCCAGAAACTCGAACGCTCCCAAATCCATTACTAGAGCTAACCGTTGGAGTCAATTTGGGATATCGGGGTTCTTTAGCCTTGATAACAGCTTAAATGGTGAACGTAACAAGGACATCGCAGGAGCAGCGGCCCAAGTGACCTTGCCCTCAATGATGACAAAGACTCCACTACCTTGGCCAGAGATCCAAGATGTAAGGCTGCGAGTGCTTGCTGCAGCCGCAGAAGCATTTTCCAACAGAGAGCCAGCCAGCAAACTTGCGAAACCCCATTATCTCTGCCAATCTCAATTCCATCCCCGTCGGTGATGCTCACGATAGTTGAGCTGACGATGGTAGAGCCGACGATGGTAGAGCCGTCGATACCAGCCATCAATCCAACTCTCCCTCAACTGAACCCGTCTTCGACAACGATACCCACGGTGATCCAATAGTACAAACTGCCAATACTAGGCCTCAACCCAGATCCTTTCCCACTCAAATGCCTCCTCAAGTCTCACGCCAACGGACGTTCATCTGCCCGCCCACATTACAGCTCGGTCCAAGGCTGCTTGCGGGCAGAGAGTGGCGTAGGGCTTCAAGCGCAAAAACGAATTGACCAGACATGGCCTCGTTCATGATTCGCCAAACCACTTCTACCCTTCCTGCCCAGAGATGGAACGCAAATACCCACGCCCAGACAACCTCCAAAGGTAAGCAGTCATCTGTATCTTTGCTACCTAGCCAACACGAGCAACTGTTGGCAAGCTGACGCGATGCTCTCTAGGCATGTTCGCGAGGACCATGCCGACAAGAACGAAGACGACCCAGAACTACGACAGGTGATTGACCAGATGCCGGATAGGCTTCCACCGGGACGAAAACGACGTCGAATACAAGCTCATTCATGACCTATCACAGAAGATCCAAGGAGCAAGGATAGAACATCGTCAGGCATCACCTCACCCATGGGTAGCCAGGCAAGCACGTATCTCCAACAAAGACCGCTAATGTACCACTTAACAGAGTGCATCGGCGTATCATTGTTAAGGATTGCGGCAAGGATGATGCATTCCGATCTCAATGCGTGGCAAATTGGGAGCAGCGCAACGAGCAGTATGTTGAGGAGAACCAGGGTGTGGTGCCACGAGGGCCAAAATGCATTCACAAAATTTCGCCGAGAAGTTCCCAGCTTTTGGTATTGAGTTGCACCCGACAGTTGTTTGGAAGACGGGTAGTCTATTCGGCATGCTCGTATCATCGCCTAGTATCCAACAGACTAGACGCACGTCACTCGA
Source organism: Dactylonectria alcacerensis (assembly GCA_029931735.1). Classification (NCBI taxonomy): domain Eukaryota; kingdom Fungi; phylum Ascomycota; class Sordariomycetes; order Hypocreales; family Nectriaceae; genus Dactylonectria; species Dactylonectria alcacerensis. The sequence continues at coordinate 2,391,233 of JAPMUZ010000012.1, read as the reverse complement.
GAGGTCCATCAAATGCGCAGACAGGTATTGTTCCCAAGGATGTCTTTTGGTCTCATTCCCTATGGACATCAAAATGCAAGCCCTTGCCATGCAGAGTTCTTTCCCATCCGGACGCAACACCCCAAGCAAAAAGAAGCAAGCACCACACAACCCCGCAGAATCTTTTTAGATAGTAGTCTCGTAGGGAAGAGGGGTGACGGTCTCCGGGGGGCTGTCGGTGAGAGAGACGGTGCGGGCCTCGCGGGGGCCAAGGGGCTGGCGCTTGACGGAGACGGCGACACCGTCAGCCTTGGCCTGCTTCTTGGCCTCGGCGTTGGCCTTCACTCGCTTGAGGAAGTCCTCTCGGGATCGCGAGGGGGCGATGTGCTCGATTCGGATGTTGATTCGCTTCTCGATGTAACGGTGCTTCACCTTTTTGTAGATGATAACTCCAACAGCGGACTTGGCCACATTGTAAATGACACCAGTCTTGCCGTGGTAGACCTTGTAAGGCATACTGTCGTGTGCTGTTAGCAAACAGTCCACACACTCGGTCGCCGCGTCAAGCTCGCAATCGCGGTTTTCGACAAGGTGCGTTTGCGTTTGAGAGTCGACTTACCCCTTCTGAACAGCACCGTTGGTTCGGATATCGACAATGTCACCGACGCTTTCAATCGGTCAGTCTCTTTGCATGCAGTCGCAAATCATGACAAAACTCACTGGTACTGCTTGAGGTAGGTGTTCAGGGCGATCATGCCCTTCTGGCGGAACTGCCGGCTGAAGGCATACTGAGAAGAGCATTAGCATGGCGTCGCGGCGACTGAATTCGACATTGCACATACGCGGGTGCCCGCTCTCTTTCCGTAGGAGTGACCCATCTCGAATCGTGTGCTGGGGACGCGGGAGGGTTGGGGTTAGTGGTCGTGGTTGGCGAAAGAGATGGTGAAGTCTTTCGCCTTGGTGTTGTGGATTTCGAAGGCGGCTTGTGGGAGCGGGTGCTGAGATAATCCGGTATTTTTTCTTTCGGCCCCGGGCAGGTAGGGCAAGGGCGGATGTGGGTGGTGTGCAAACCTAGGGCCCCATTAGGGTTTTCGGAAACGCGCACACGTGATCTCTAAACCGCCAAATTTACCACCCCACAAGTTGACGATTTCTCAAACTTGTGTGCAGAAGTTCATCTCCCGCCAAACACCAAGGAGCAAGTCAAGTGAGTACTATTGCCAGCAACATTTTCTTGCGCATCAATTAACAAGACAACAGGATGCCTCCTCGCGCGTATTCGAAGACCTCTCGTGTCCCCCGCAGACCTTTCGAGGCTGCCCGACTGTCAGTAATCACCGGCCACTGAACAAGAGCTTGCCTCTGTTCAAGTCGATTGTGACCGAAGACTGACATATAACCTGTAGTGACTCCGAGTTGAAGCTCGTTGGCGAGTATGGCCTGCGCAACAAGCGTGAGGTCTGGCGAGTCGGTCTGACTCTGTCCAAGATCCGTCGTGCTGCTCGGTAAGCTCGAAACACTGCCCCGGGTTTAAATGATGGCATTCTCTAACGGCGCACACAGTCAGCTTCTTACCCTCGACGAGAAGGACCCCAAGCGTCTCTTCGAAGGAAACGCCCTCATTCGCCGTCTTGTCCGAGTCGGTGTCCTCGACGAGTCCCGCATGAAGCTCGATTACGTCCTGGCCCTGAAGATCGAGGATTTCTTGGAACGCCGCCTCCAGACTTGCGTCTACAAGCTTGGCCTCGCGAAGTCCATTCACCACGCCCGTGTCCTGATCCGCCAGCGCCACATCCGCGTCGGCAAGCAGATCGTCAACGTTCCTTCTTTCATCGTCCGTCTCGACTCCCAGAAGCACATTGACTTCGCTCTCACCTCTCCCTTCGGTGGAGGCCGCCCCGGCCGTGTCCGCAGAAAGAAGGCCAAGGCTGCTGAGGGTGGCGAAGATGCGGAGGAGGAGGATGAGGAATAAATGCACCAAATTGCGCATTGACGGTTCTCCCGACTTGTCTGGGCTGCTGGGGCCGGAATACCACTCATGGGAAGGGGGTTCTCTTCATAGCTTGCGGCGTTGGCCAGAGGATAAAAATGGAATGATTTCGCCGGTAACGACAAGAAAAAAAAGCTCAGGTTCCCCTGCTCAACTGTGTACATGAGTCAAACGAAATTGCAACATCGTCCAAGCCCTCTACTAGTTTCACGTGAAATCAATCCATGCCACTATTCCATGATACTCGCTGTGTGTAATTATTTGTGTATCCTTCTTGAAACTGCAACAAGCGGCGCTATGTGAGAAGCTCATCCTTGCCTAAAAACTTTGCCATGGGATCGGCTGTTACCGTGCGTTTCCGCCTGTACTCGTCCATCTCCTCTTCCGTTACCCCATTCATCATCTCTTCTCGAGAACGCTTCTTGGCTTTTGCATCGCCCTGGTCATTTTGATCCGCATTGTCCTGGGCCGGCACATCTTCGTCCTCCAGCTTGTCTGCGATGAGATTCGCCCCACTGCGCTGCCTCTCAGCTGCTTCCCAAGCCTCCTTGCCCTCATCGCCTGTGCAGTAACTGTTCTTGACGAAGGAGTGGCAGCAGGAGTAACCCCATTTGAAGCTGGACCACCAGCTGCCCCAGACAGATGTGTGGTTGTTGATCAGTACATCTTCGGCATACTTTGACCTGACTTCCCTCCGCGGTGCTCCCTTGATCAGGCCGGCCTCGTCGTATTCCACAAAAGTCTCGGACTCGGTGATGGCCATGTTGCGGAGAGCCGTTGGCATCTCCTTCTGCCCATCAGAACCGTACTTTTCCAGCAAATGTCTCTCCTTCTCCACACGCTTCGCCTCCGCCTCTTCCCTCTCCTTCTTCCTGTAAAATTCACCTGCTGTGGGATTGGCTTGAAGGTGCTGGCTTGTGTCACCACTTTGCTCTTGCGCCTCCCACGCGTATCGCTGAGCCTGCTCAAAGTCGCCAGCCTCTCCAGAACCCCTCATGAATCCCTCCTCGGCGAACAGATCAGCAGCCTTGTCTGCCGTGGCACCACTGTTGACTAATGCCCTAGTCTTTGGGTCATATTTTGCAGACTCGAGGTCCAGGTTCAGGAGATACTTGGCAGTATCTTCTCTGATTCTGAGTTGCCGTGTTGCCGTACTCTGATGCTTGCTCATGTCGTTTTCTTCGGCGTACTTGTCCCCATCGTCGCTTTCGTCATCGACCCCTTTCCCAACCTTCGTTTGCTTTCGCAATGCTTCCATTTGATTGTACTCATCTACCACGTTGCGGTATTCCTTGGCGTCGTAGCCGTTCCAGCGATCTCGCTTAGCGTCCCAGCCCATCTTCACATCCTGTATCACCTCATCGGCTTGGATATCTCTCCCTGACCACTTGGCGCCTTTTGCCCTGGGTCGACTCAGGCAGTCCTTGGCTTTGTGTGTCATCGCGCCACAGTTCTCGCACGCGCCTTTCCGATACTTCGTAGCCGCTGGGCCAGCCTTCCTGCCTCGATCGTACCATTGAGACTTCTCATTCTTCTCGTCTCGACGTTGATGTTTGAGATAGTCGTTGTCGTTGCCGTCATCGTCATCTCCGGCATAGAAAGGCCGCTTACTGATGAAGGAAGGGATGTAGATGTTTTCCTCCTTGGAGGCAGCGCCTGCGCCAGTGGGTGGTTTGGGCGGTGGCATGGTGGACGGTTGCGTCAATGTAATTCGCCGTGGTTCGGGCTTGGGTTGGCTCGGACGGAGTGCTATGTGCGGGATGGGTGGGCGATTCTGATTTACCAAGAAATACCGCCTTGCGGTGATGCTGAGTCGGATGAAAAGCGGTTCAAAAGATTACTCGTCCCGCTTGTCGCGAACAATGCGCCGTTCATAAAGTCAGGAATGTTTCTTGATAAGGGGATGGTTATCACCACGTGACTGCGCGCCGCAGGTATCTACAAGGGTGTCGCAGGCGCGTTCCTCACATGTGAATAGGTACCGAGTGATTCGATTCCCAGCTTTGATGATATCTATTTGGATGATGCCTGAATCAAGATCTTCCTGATCAGACCCTGATGGAGCGGGGGGACGAGTACGATGGACTTGTTCCGCGTGAGATTGAATTGTATCGACCATTACCAGGCCACGCCGACTCGTTATGACCCCCAGCTTCGCAATGATGTGCGACCGTCGCAAATCAGCAAGGGACCCAAGGTACCCGTCATCAGGGTCTTCGGATCGACTGAGACGGGTCAGAAAGTTTGTGCGCATATTCATGGCGCTTTCCCTTACCTCTACGTGGAGTACGAGGGTCGTCTAGACACGGATGAAGGTTGGTCTGGCCGGGATTTACCTCACACTTGTTACTGACTCTCTGCTCATAGTGGGCGCTTACATCTATCGCCTTCATCTGTCCATCGATCATGCCCTGGCAGTAAGCTATCGGCGCGATCAGTATGGCGAAAGCGCAAAGTATGTGGCGAGAATCACCCTTGTCAAGGGTGTTCCCTTCTATGGCTTTCACGTGGGCTACCGATACTTCCTCAAGATTTACATGTTCAATCCCATCGTCATGACGAGGCTGGCAGATCTTCTCCAGCAAGGGGTCATTTTGAAGTACAAGTTCCAGCCTTACGAAGCTCACCTTCAATACCTACTGCAATTCATGACAGATTACAACCTGTACGGGTGTGACTATCTCGACTCGTCAGCCACTCACTTTCGATTTCCTATTCCCGAGCATGACCAAGGGTCGAATTCGATACATCTGTGGCATAGCCGGTCCATCCCGACCGATCACATTACCGATGAGCATGACCTTCCCAGAGTCAGCCACTGCTCTATTGAGGTTGACATATGTGTTCACGACATTATAAACCGCAAACTTGTCAAGCGGCGCTCTTTACATCATGACTTTGTTGAGCGAGACAATCCAACTCCAAGCGGGTTGAAATTGGTACACAGCATGGCAGGTCTCTGGAAAGACGAAACCAGGAGGCGGAAGCGCAAAATGGAGAATCCAGGCCAAGGTAGCATCCCGTTCCCACCAGAAGTTCTCGTGTCAATGTCTGCCGATCCTCGAGAATCACAACCACAAGGCTGGATACATGAGGAGGAGTACCGGGATCAGATTCGGCACCTCATCGCCACCGAGAGAGGATTAAGTGAAGCTGAGCCAAGCTTTGAAACCTTTGCGAAATCCTTGCCTTTTGAACACACAGTCAAAACTGCTCTTGAATCCGTTGAAGACCTCTTCCCATCACATCTCATGCCGGCTTTAGGGCTTTCCTCGGGTCAAACACAAATTGGACAGGATCCTGCCAGCAGTGTTGAAGTTGACGAGGCAAAGGTGCTTCAAGCTAGCCAGGGAGATGATGACTGGTTCCCCGATGACTCCGACGACGAGGTTATCACAATGATGATGACTATTGAGAGGAAAGCTGCCGAGGCCATTCAAGACGGACCGAATCAATCGATCCCATCTGCATCCAGCCCAGGACCTGCCTCGGATGAGCCGAGTGATTTGGAGGAGATTTCATTCATTGGGCTCTGCCAAAGCGGGCTAAAAACTGGCAAGCTCCCCGATATCCCATTCGCCCAAATCCTAGTTGACGCCGCGGATCGTGACGGGTTGATCGGGCGGATCCCAGAGATCCATCAACTCAATTTGCTGCAAAAAAATGCGCTCAAGCGTTCTCTGCCAGAGTTTCCATCGTCCCAGACCCCTGTCAAACGAAGCAAATGGGATGAAGGACTCTCTCAGAGCGAAGGAGGACAGGTGCGCAAACGAGCTACATCCGGGTCTACGCAATCGAATCCCTTCAATGGTTCTTCGTTTTTGGGCAGAATCCAAACACCTTTACCAAAGGAACACTCTACCACGAATCAGACCCTCAACTTCGCTATTACGAAAGACCGGAATGACCCCAGCGCAAAATTTCGGCTCAGCCAGAGAAGCCAGCTCTCATCGTCTCAGCAAAGTGAGGACGGTGGGCTCGGCAAGCACGTTTCCTTCGAACTTCGTTCTCTTGTTCAGGGTGAGGGTGTATCTGGGTCTCAGACTGATTTTTTTTCCTCTTTCACATCATCCGATTTCAATTTTATCGATATTCCTCAAACAGACCTTGAACGAGCCGTGGGAAGTCTATCAAATCCCCACTCCCTCATGTTCTCTTCACTCCCTCCTTCCGCCTCACAGGTGGTCACATCCCTGAAAGACCATCTTCTCCCTGACGCAATCTATCAGGATGCCTATTATAGCAAAGAGAAGGATGTCCCCGGTCGGGCTCGAGAATATGCAGGGCGAGAGTTCCGCCTCGAAAGCAATACGCTTCCTTTTCTCCCTGAATTCGACCCCACGGCTACCTCTCCAGCGAATTATGGGCTCACTCGAGGCGCCTGCGTTGACAAATTAGAGATGCGCCGTAAGTACGAGAGGCAAAGTAGGAGCTGTACGTGGAGAAGCTGGGAAGTTGCAATCCCGCCACCAACTTTTGATGAAGTGGCGACGTGGTGGTCCAAAAAGGAACAACGTGCGAGGGAGGAACCATCATCAAGCTACCTGGCGACCCCGAAGCAATGTCTCTCCCAGATTGAAGGTCCGACACCAAAAAACAAGCACGGATTCAAATACACTCAAGCGACAAACCAGACAAGCGTCGAACACGAAGCCCAGTATATGAGTACGATGAGTTTAGAGATCCATGTGAATACTCGAGGCAACTTTGTACCCAACCCGGAGGAGGATGAGGTTCAATGCATATTTTGGTCACTGAAATCGGACGAAACCGTTCTTGATAGCCAGGGTCGCTCAGATCCAATTCAGGCAGGTATCATTTTGCTGTCCAGCGATGCCGACTTGCCGCGTCTCATACAACGTCAGACAGCCGCCGAGGTGGTAGAAGAGGCTACAGAATTAGACTTGATGGTCCGAATAGTAGAGATTGTGCGGACCCATGATCCCGACATTCTGACTGGATATGAAGTTCATGGGAGTTCATGGGGCTATTTGATTGAGAGAGCACGACTCAAGTACGACTACAACCTGTGCGACGAGTTTAGTCGAATGAAGACGGAATCACATGGGAGGTTTGGCAAGGAGAATGACAAGTGGGGTTTCAATACGACATCAACCATTCGAGTTACCGGAAGGCATATGATCAACATATGGAGGGCGATGCGAGGCGAACTGAATCTCCTTCAGTACACTATGGAGAATGTAGTTTGGCACCTGCTCCACCGTCGGATTCCTCACTACGCCTGGAAAACACTAACGGACTGGTACCAGAGTGGCAAACATCGAGACCTGAACAGAGTACTCAGGTATTACCAAAGTCGGACCAGGTTGAACATTGAGATATTAGAGGCCAATGAACTCGTCTCGAGAACTAGCGAACAGGCCCGCTTGCTCGGTGTTGACTTCTTCTCTGTTTTCTCACGAGGATCTCAGTTCAAGGTTGAGTCCATCATGTTCAGGATCGCCAAACCGGAGAACTTTATCCTCGTATCGCCGAGCCGAAAGCAAGTGGGTGGCCAAAACGCTCTTGAGTGTCTCCCGCTCGTCATGGAACCCCAAAGCGCCTTCTATAACAGTCCTGTCCTTGTCCTAGACTTCCAAAGTCTATATCCGAGCGTCATGATTGCGTACAATTATTGTTATTCGACCTTCTTGGGGAGAATCACGAATTGGAGAGGCATGAACAAGATGGGTTTCACGGAATATAAGCGGCAGCAGGGGCTCCTGGCGTTGCTTGAGGATTACATCAACATTGCACCCAACGGCATCATGTACACAAAAGCAGAGATCCGTAAATCCCTCCTCGCCAAGATGCTCACGGAGATTCTGGAGACCCGGGTCATGGTCAAAAGCGGCATGAAACAAGACCGGGATGACAAGAAGCTCCAACAGCTGTTGAACAACCGCCAGCTTGCGTTAAAACTGCTCGCTAATGTTACCTACGGCTATACCTCTGCGTCGTTCTCGGGCCGCATGCCCTGCTCAGAGATTGCAGACAGCATCGTGCAGACCGGACGAGAAACACTCGAGAGGGCGGCTGCCTACATCCATTCGGTTGAGCGGTGGGGTGCTGAGGTTGTTTATGGTGACACGGACAGCCTGTTCGTGCATCTAAAAGGAAGAACGAAGGACCAGGCATTTGACATTGGCAACGAAATCGCCAAAGCAATCACAGACAAGAACCCCCAGCCCATCAGGTTGAAGTTTGAAAAGGTCTATCACCCGTGTGTTCTTCTCGCCAAAAAACGATACGTTGGCTACAAGTACGAGAGCCGCGACCAGGCGAAGCCAGAATTTGACGCGAAAGGGATTGAAACAGTCCGCCGTGACGGAACGCCAGCGGAGCAGAAGATCGAAGAAAAGACTCTGAGGCTCCTTTTCGAAACAGCCGACCTGAGTCGAATCAAGAGGTATTTCCAACAGCAGTGCAGGAAGATGATGCGCAACAACGTCTCTGTCCAGGACTTTTGTTTCGCCAAAGAAGTTCGACTTGGGACATATTCTGACAAAGGCACGGCGCCTGCTGGAGCGTTAATCAGCACCAAGCGAATGCTGCAAGATGCACGCGCAGAACCGCAATACGGCGAGCGAGTCCCTTACGTCGTCATCACGGGCGCGCCTGGAGCGAGACTAATCGACCGGTGCGTCGCGCCCGAGGAACTTCTCAGCAACCCGCAGTGGCAACTTGATGCAGAATATTACATCTCGAAGAACCTGATTCCGCCGCTCGAGCGCATCTTCAACCTTGTCGGAGCCAATGTGCGGCAGTGGTATGATGAGATGCCCAAAGTGCGGCGAGTGCGCCCTGCCGCAATGCTGGGCGCCAAGAAGACGACGCTTGAGTTTTACATGAAGTCTTCACATTGTCTCATCTGCAGAGCCAAGTTCTCCCATAAAGTCAGCCCTTTATGTCTACGCTGTCGCACCAATATCCCCGCCTCGCTTCTCACACTGCAAACACGGCTAACCACTAAGGAGCGCCGTCTCGAGGAAGTGCTCTCAGTGTGTCGCAGCTGCTCTGGACTTGGGCCTATGGAAGAGGTTACATGCGACAGCAAGGACTGCCCTGTGTTTTGGACGCGGACGAGGCAGGCAAATAAGGTGCGAGGCGAACAGAACGCCAATCGGCCTGTGATTCAGGCACTGGTTGACGAGGCAGAGCGGCTCTCTCTAGAGTGGTGATAGGTTCCGGGTGTCATCACGACAACGGGAGGCTGAGACAACCTTTATTATATAGCCCAGTCCACCCCATGTGACTGAGATATCTCATCGATCGCTACTTCAATGGCGGTAGATACAGTCTCAAGCCGAAAGTCTCGGTTTACTCCAACTTTCAGTTTTTAACTCAATATCTTTATGTCTGGGATTTTTTAGGTAACTTAGTGTATGAATGTATTTTTAAATTGCATAATACGCGGCCCCTTAGCCACAGAGGTAGTGGGTCGGAAGTTTGAGAAGCATCAGGACGGATTGGTCGGAGGTCCGGACTGGGGGATGGAAGACCTGTTGGGCAAATCACGGACAACGGGAACTGTCAGCAGCATCACCATCCACGCAAATTAGTTGATGAATGTAAAAATTTCTGATGCTTGGCGCGGCTAATCCTTCGCCCAGTACAGACTTCCTTTCTAATCATTGCGTTAATCAAGGCTTGCCCAACTGTTTATTCTCCCAACGCTACGTCTCCTCTCGACGACGCTAAGCAATCTGGCATCACCATGGTTTACTCTTGGTGGACACAGGGATTTACCTGATAGTAATAGAGGAAGGCAGAACACTAAATTATATTATATCGTAAGGTCTACAAGGCTCTGCGTAATAGACTTGACCGTCGTTAGTTTCCATCAAAGAGCCAACTGCATCCCTTCTTTGCCCCCCTCGGCGCCCGTCACTAGCAACAAAAAATCACAAAAAAACCCTGGCCAGTTTTGAAACCCGCGTCCGTCACATTGCCCGCTCTTGGCTGCGTCAAACATTGCAATGCCCTTCCCTCTGGATTCGAACTTAGCCCCCCTAAAGCGCTAATACGCAAAGAACCGTTTGATCGATTCATACTTGGAGGGGAAATAAGATGTAGGGTAGGCAAGGTAGGTGGTAAAAAAATAATGCGGAGTTTTTACGCTAGCACGTGACTCTTCTCCACTGAAGAAAGAAAGTGGGAGCTGAATAAGGGAAATATCCGTCTTCATCGGGGCATCCATTTGCGTCGTCGTGAAGTTGCTGGACTCTTCTCGCCCGAATTCGTAATGATTGAGCGATTTTAAATTCAGATCTTTGATTTAAAAATGCGATTCCTGACCTTCAAGGGGTCTAGGCGTCTGTCTGCGGCATGCACAGTGGATTTGCCGATGTACCGCTCCCACAGCATGTGTTGGCGAAGGGAGTCTGGTAGCTCAGCGATGATCATGCATCGTCGATTGGTGGCCGGAGAATTGAATGGTGTATCCGCGGGCATCTGCGCGGGGCGGTTTGGGACCGGTTGAGATCTGGTTCGCAGTTCGACGTCTTCCCGTTCGCGTTGCATAGCCGGCCTCGGCACCACGCCGCCCCCATAAAGACCATTGGTGGGTTGAGAGTGTAGCTCGAAAGGGTGAGGGTGTTGCTCGTAAGCGTGAGAGCATGGCCCGGAATGGGGAGGACAAGGACATAAGGCATTAGGGCATGAGGCTTCGGACGAATTGAGGGAAACAGTGCTACTCGTTCGAGAGGTAGAGACGGTAGTTTCAGACCCATTAACATCATGACCGCTCTGCTCGGGCAACTGGCTTGAGGACGGTGATGCGTTCTTCAACATTTCCGCCCGCTCGGCAACCGCCAGAGAAATGAGCGAAGTAGTCGATGGTGGTCTCACGCAAGGGACTCGCGTGAAGATGCGGACAAATTCTTCGACACCGTCGGACTCCCAGTCGGAATCATCATCAATGGCGTCCTCGTCAGGTAAAGTGTCCTCGTCAAAGGTGGTGTCATCGTCAAAGGTGGTGTCCTCGTCAAGGACGTTCTCCCTATCACCGACGGCCACCTTGTCGACAACGGTATGCTGGCTAACGATGGCCTCCCCGTCGACGGGGTCAATGGGGCGATCTGCAGTCATTCTATGACCAGCTAGAGCGGTTCTGACGAGAAGCTAGAGTGGTTTCGAGGAGCAACTAAAGTGTTTTCGACGAGTAGCTAGGTATGGTGGTTTGGCGAAGTTGCGTTGGCCTCTAAGTTGCGGGGACGTAACTGGGGTCATAGGGGGGCGACTAGAGCAAGATATTTATCCAAGCGAGTCAAGGGATGGACCAAATCTTGGACGCGAAATGTGTTTGAGATGTCTCTGGCGTCTGAGTTGTCTGAATTGTCTGAGAGAACAGCCCCGGCTGTTGTTGAATGACCATCGCACTCAGAAGCAAGTCCAGGCCATTGTTGAATGCGCGCCCTCCGAAACAAGCATCCAGTCGATTGCACCAGCGAGCCAACCAGCAGCCCAGCTACAAGTCGCCGTGTTCACCGACGCGCAGGGCGAGAAGGTCGGGTGCCGCACCTCTCAAGTCGAGTGGACTATCATGTCTCATACAGGACGGCTCGCAAAGGCAGGGGGCATGCCACAACGCCGAGGTTGGTATAAACGTGGGGGATCGGCTGCATACTGATCTAGAATCGTGCATTAGTTCTCACCCTCATTGTGGAATCAATAGTCAACTGCGGAGCAGAGTCGAGACGGAACGAACTCGGTCGAGACGGGTCACGATTTGAGCCCACCAACCCACCAGTCCACATCCGAGACAACCAGGCCTACGTATTTGGCTGGACGGGTTGGACAGGCTGAACAGGCTGAACAGGCTGGAGTGGCTGGAAGGGCTGGAAGGGCTGGACTCGAGGTTTTGCTTTTGTTGTCACTCATACATCCGACTCAGTTGCCACCCTACACCCTTCGGAACGCAATCAGCCAGCAAAATAAAGCCATGTTTCTCGTCGGCAGCAGGGCGTGCTCGGTTCGCTATTGTACTAATTGTGGCTTTATGACCTGTCGACTGGGCTGCCAATCCCGCCCGTTAACCAAAACGCCGCTCTGGTGTCCCGCACCCTCTGTCCCAAGGGTGCTATTGCTCCTATGTTCATTGCTTCTTGGGGCTGTGTGGTACTCCCTAATGTGGGCTATGCCTGAAACTCCTTGCGTTGTCTGAGGGAAGTGGGAAAAAAAAAGGAAAGCCCGAAAAAGAAAAAAAGAGTACTTGTGCCTGGGAGCGTAGGACTACTTGACTTCCTGTAGCATCGGGGCTGGGGCCGGCTCCGTGGTCTCCACCTCCAGCACATCGTTTTCCATCCACCCTGAGTAGTCGTCGTCGTCGTTGTCGTCGTTGTCTTTGTCGCCGTTGCCAGGGGTAGTTGACGATGCGAGGAAGGCTTCTGTGGGACTATTTGTGTCGCCTTCGTCCTTTCCTGCAATTGAAGAGTCGCTTGTTTCGTTGGGAGCCCGTTGAGAAGCTTCGCTATCCGCGAGGGTCTGGCCGTCGCTGGCCTCTTCTGGCCAAGAAGGCATGCTTGGCTGTGTCTCAGTCAGTGGCGTATTTGGCTGAGAGTCGTTGGGTGCAGCGACAATCAGCATGTTCTGCCCTTCGATCACTTCTGGCATAGCGCCAAAATCATGGCTTTGGCCACGTCGTCTCCGCGCAGGCATCGAAGACAATGTAGGCGGTCTGTTCTCATAATGTGACTCGAGAGACTCTGCCGAATTGTGCGCCGATGATTGTGAGCTCCCTGGCTTTTTCGCTGATATGGGAACGGGCGCCGATATCCTGGTCGTTCCGTTTGTAGGCCGTGGGAGCGGCGTTCCTGGAGGAGGCAGAGGCTGACCGCGTCCCATGGGTTGGCTGAGATCGACGTGGTTCGCCTGCTCTGCTTGGCGTCGTGCGTCCTTTTGGCGTTGGATGGCATTCCAGCCCCACTGCCTTGCCTGAGCTGCAGCGTTCGTTACAGCTGCCAAGGTGTTCCGCTTTTGGGATGCATCGCTGTTGGCTGATGCATCCGACACTGACATCTCGGAGTTCTCGCGCCGCATAAAAAAGTTGCGCCCCAGTGAACCCGTTTGGCTGATGAGAGACTCTTTCGTGGATGGCGCAAGGGATGGAGGACCCCTCTCATCCGAAAATGTGTTGGAACTAGCCGATGAGGTGGTATTACGTCGCCCCGTCGCGATCGGGGTCTTGTTGGCGTCATCGCCATCCAGCGCTTCCTTTGTTGACGATGAGGATGAGGACGTCCCGCTGGAAGAATTATGCAGTAGTGATGAAGGTCTTGTAGGTGGATCTGCGGTAGCTGGTCGAGGCGAGGCATCTTGCGAGCGTGAATGCAGAGCCGCCATGTAGTTGGTTGCGTGGTCTGGAGGAGACGACGAGGGCTTGAAGATGTCGGCATGTGCGGCGTCAGTCCCCACGATTGGTTCTGTGGCCTTCCGAGCAATGTTGGGAGAAAGAATAGGGCTGGGATTCGCCCCCTTGGAGTCGACGCTGGTTGAGGAAGCGGACGCTGATACACTGGTAGGCGACTTGCCCAGCTTGCGACCGAACAATCCCGTTGGAGCTGGCTGTGATTCCATGACTGGGACGGTGTAGCTCTTCTCAATAGGTCGAGTCTCCTCAATCACATCCGGATTCTCATCTAGCTGGTTGACAGTTGTAACATCACCGGCTTGGGCGGCAGCAGTTTCTGCATCTTCGGTCGGAACTGTGGCGTCGTCACCCTCGAAGATACCTCCTCTCCAGTTTTTGTGCTCCGTCTTGAAAAAGGGCAAGTCATCCCAGAACGGCAGGACAAATGTCTCAGCGACTACTTCCTTGATACGGTTCTCTATTTGTCGGAGAATAACAGTGTATGTGATTTGCCTGGAGCTAACAATGGGCTCGATAGCCATCTCCATCTTGGGCATGGTTTGGAATGCGAACCATACCCGATTACTCGGCGGAGGTTTGATCTTGAAGAGCATGTGGCCTTCAGCCCTCTTCAGCACAACGGCAAGCACCAGGTTGACCTCGCGGGCTTTGAATCTTGTCCCAAGGTCGATCTTGACAGTGGCTGCAACCTCAATTCGGAAGTTGCCAGTGTACTTGACATCGGCCTCGACAACACACTCCCCTTCCACGGTGAGGTCCTTTAGTTTTAGGTTGGTGAAATACGGAGCTGACTCGCCAGTGTATACTTGTTGAATGGTGATGTTGGTGAGGAAAGACGGGCGCTTGACCCGCGAAATCTTGGTCGTTAGCTTCTCACGGATGAAGTTCTCAAGATCGCGTGTTTTGTAGATGCCCAAGAAGACTCTCCCAAGCAGCGCGTTGACCCATCTCGAGTGTATGTTGTCCTCGGTAGAGTGCAGTTTCTGCACGAGGGAAATGATGTACTTGACGTCAAACTGGAGAGGCGTGGGGCTTTTGACACCAGTGCCATTTTTGTCGGCGCCAAAGGTCAGTTCCTGGTTCTTGAGGAGCGAAAAATAGAAATCCTCTTTGGCTGAACAGTTTTCAGAGAAGAGATAGAATGGCTTGGAGACTTGACGGTCGGGGCCGAGTTCCGGGCTATTCTGTCGCCTGGTTAAGCACAGAGCGTTACGTTTGATGAACAGCTCGCCCTCGAGCGTCTTCCCTCCTCCGGAATAAATGCTAATGTCATGATGCGCGAGGGATACGACGTGCCGTACTTCGGCCTGGTCCTCGTCATCAAAGAGCATGAGGTGGCCGTGCCTCAAGTTGAGTTAGCCGGGAGCTTGTACCAAGAGATTAGATCGGACTGACCTTAACACCACATAGAAGATGTTGCCCGCCTTCTTGGGTCTCTGGCTGGCGCTGGTATTGTTGGCGCCATTGTCCAGGGGCCCTGGGGTAGGCTTTCGCTCAAAGATGCTCCGATACATGGTCTGATAGACGCTGGGGCTAGGAGAGGCCACGGTAGTCGAACCGACCGGGGTAGACCTCTCAATGGGCTTCGCGTTGATTCCCATGGGCGTGTATTCACGGCAGACAGCAAAATACCCAGCAGCGACATCGAGATCGTTATTGACACGGGGGTTGGTCCCATCCTTATTGGCCTTCTTAACAGCATCGAGGTCGGATGTGTCGTCGCCAGGCAAGACGAGATCGTTGGCTTCGTTGCTGTGGCTCGAGTCGACATAGCTGCGGTCGGGGAGAGTGTAGAAGCCGAGGGCGAGAACGGCAATGATAGCCAACGGAATGAAGGTGATGCCGCCCAGGAGGTAGGCGACGAGAAGGGACTTCCAGCTCGCCATGGTTCCGGATTTCGGAGATGGCGGGCCCACGGCGACGAAGCGGCAGCGACAGCGAGACAACGGCGGCGTGGGCGGCTCTGTGGCCTGGCTGCTTGCTAGCTGGAGGGACTTGCGTCGAGGATCTGCATCGGAGGGAACACAGAGAGAGAGAAAAGGGCAGAGAGAGGATCTGATTCAGCGGCGAGACGGTGATGAAAGTCGTCGTTTTGGCCAGCGTTGTTGTTGATTTGATCATGGGATTGATTACCAGTGTACTACAGTAAGCGCGGATGCTCCACTAGGGTGAGCTACCATTGTACCTGCGCACCTTAACAACCGTGGGGGGTACAGTGGAAGCTACAGCACCTTTGCTCGAATACGTCATGTGATGCGCGCCGGGTTGCCTGTGCTCAACCCACAACAGAACGAACTTTGGCTCCCCCACCAACCCACCTCGGAGGAATGTGGGTATGAGGGGCGGACTACGGTAAGGCGTTTGCAGAACCCTTGCTCTCAATACTTATGGATGGTTTCCGAAGTTCACAACAATTGGCTTGCGACAGTTAATTACCTGGACGAATGCCGAACCAGAATCAATCATACTGTTTCTTCACTTCTCACAGAGTCCACAGTCCGTCATCATCCAGCGTCGCGATATTCCTATGCCGCACTGATCAGTTCTTTATAATGTCCAAGGGTCTTAAAAGCCGAAAAAAAAAGAGCATTCGCCATAGGAATACTAGAAACAGTACTCCCAGAGCTGGCGTTCGGTTGCTAGTTCCCTCTGAAAATCCCCAAATTGTTTGAAGACTTCATCGATGATCCTTAACCACCGCTTCTGGAGCTTTGTGATGAATGCGCCTTGGTATAATCCCAATACTCCGGAAACCATCCTGAGTTTTCCCAGTCCACGATCCCTGAAAGCCTGCCATTATGCACAAGGACGTTCCGCATATTCAAATCTGCGTGTGTGAAGACAATCTTATGTCCGCTGCAATGAGAAACGCCCGGCAATGCGCCAATCTGAAGGGTGTGGTTAAACTCCTCTTCATCCACGAATGGTCCAATGAAATCTCCCCGCTCCTCGTCATAGTCTAAACCCGCGATAATCCGGTAATCATAACACGGCTTACCGAGGGCATTGGTGATGGCATAATTTGGGGTGGCTTTCTTTGGTATTACCCGCAGCTCCCCTAGACATCTCTGCAAGTCGCAAACCAACGTATTTACCTCGTTCTCACTGAGCGTATCAATACACATCCCTAGGCGGAGGCCCGGAACTCGGGAAGTCAGCAGGTAAGACGTGCCTGTGTTTGATACAAGGTCCAATGGGCGAGGGACGGGTATATGAGTATGGCGTCGCACTAGTTACAAAGCGCCGTACTCATTGGCCAACCCCTCATGCTCTTCTGTGCTCGCCGTTTTGAGATACATGCCGAACGGAAGTTGCTGAACCTTCAAGCTGGAGGATGGCCCGTACAGGTGCGCTCCCAGGAACCCCAAGCAGCGGTAGACTTGTATGCGGAGAGTGGCTGGTATCAGGCAGCACACTGTTGTGAAAGCAACAACAGCATGCTCTGAGAGGAGGTGACGAAGTGAGGAGGATGACATGTTGGGGTCTGGTTGTGGCTGTTTACCTGCAATCTCTCGAGTGACTAAGGTCCACCGCACGGGTTTCGCAAATCGCGACACGACTTGCAATAAAGAAACATCCGGAGTGTCAATGTCAGAAGTCAAGTGGTCTGCAAAACAGCCACGCCGAAGCATTGACATCTTGTCTAGAATGGAAGGCCATGCTGGACCGCCAATTCTGACTGCAGCTACACGATACTGGATCAGTGTAAGCGAGAATAGCTGGACAATCTTTGAACATGAGAGGCCGCAGACAAGCAACCATACACTCACCTCGGAGCCTTTGCTAAACGTGAACTGAAAAAACCCTTGCGACAACGCCGTCGCCGCAGAATTGCGGACAAGCCAATGATTCCGGTGACCACTTAGAGAATCATTGGAGAGTATTCGCTGCTGGATTTCGGGGCCGATAAAGACGCCCAGCATTTCATGCAAAGACTGAAGCAGTATCTGGTCAGCTGGAACCACATTAGACAGACCAGGGACGAAAAAAGTTGAACCTACTTTCTTAACTGGCTTGGTCATTGGAAGTATGGGAGCGACGACCAGCGGATCAATGAGAGAGCTTTCCAAGCCGGTGATACAACACTTGCCAGCATCTCTTTTCTTGATATCGGCGACGACGCCTCTGTCAGGCCTTCGGTGGGGCGGGACCTCGTACGTGACTTTTGTTATGAGCACGGCGCTTCTGTGGGATTAGATTTGATGGCACGTACAAAAAGCGATCAACTGTTTCCAATCGGACAGCAGCGGTATCAAATCAAGGTCATCTCTTCCAACGGAGCATATTTGAAGCATGTAGCGAGCGGCAGCTCCAGGGTCTATCGAATCTTGCAGGAAGCATTCGAGTAGTTGTTCGTCTGGGTACCGAAGATTGGCGTTTCGAATGGCTGCAAGAGCCTGATCCAAGCCATTTGCAGTGTCCGCCATGTCGTCGTCTGTTCCGCGTGGCATAATACTGTGATGAAGCGCTCATGAAATGTTTAGGGTCTTTCTCAGTCGCGGTGAGTTGAGATTTCCATGTCAGCATGTGCAACAACTAGTGGAGCCAAAGCTCCGACCGGCTAGAAGCATTAACCCACTGGGTGAGTGAGTCTACGTCGAATCGACGACTATTGAATCCTACACTGACGAATTGGGATTCTATATCGAAGACTTTCCCTCTTTTAAACTAGCATTACTATCTTTGCGCTGCCTTGCTACCTTTCGGAACTCGCCAAGGCTCATACCTTCAGTTGCCTTTCTAGATCTTTAGGCCATCTTGGCGTTCTTCAAAGATCGATAGATGGCTATACGGACAGTGATCAGAATGTGTTGTCCGTCTGATGAGTTCTTCTGCCGATGAACTTTCAGCACGCCTAGTCTTCGTCATTATCGCGGCGAAAACATGTGTCGCGTTCCTTGTACGGGCTACGTACTCCAGTAGAATTCAGTATTCGTTTGGCTGCTTATTTTAATTGGATGTTCTGGTCAATTTGCGATTCCACTTCCTTGGGCGTGAACCTGCGGAATGATAGTAGTGGCACATGGATTTGGAAGTCCAGCTAGAAGGCAGGCAGGGAGTGGCTATAATGAACAATAGTGGGACCGTAGTAAATGTAGTGATGGGATGATGTGGGATAAGCGACAGACGGATTCAATTGTAATCTCCTAATGAATGGCTAAACCATCATAACCCCTTGCTACAACATGCCCTCATTCAGGTTGTAACATGGCCGTAACATGCCCAGTTGTGGGCCATAAGATCATTCGGCTAGATGAACAGACGACAGAGCAAACTGCGATACTCGTCCTCGCGAGCTCCTTTGGTGTGGGTAGCTTCGGGGTACGCAGAGTGAACTCGACGCTGGTGAACATAAAGAATGCGATACTCCCCACTCCAAACGAGTGACTTGGCTTGGTGTTGTTCGAGGGGCTCACCTCTGAGACTCTTAATTGTTGAGTTTCTGACTATTAGGCTAAAAACGCAGCATGCTACTTATGTAGCGCCTTTTAGCCCTAATCAGGATTATACCCAATCTAACAGTTATAAGAATTGAAGTTGGGGGGTTGTGAGGCAGAAGAAGGAGCTGGATGATGAAAAAATCCGAGTCGCGTCGAGAGATTCGGCTTTACTAAAGGTGGGGGCGGGGTATTTCCACCCGCCTAGGTTTCGCCTAGGTTCTAGCATTTCTGCTCATAGATGGATATCTGATCCAGCGAGTACCGCTATATTTGGCTGATTGTGCGCTTCTTCCTTGCTGGCCAGTTATGGGTCGACACTGGGCAAAGCCAAGAGCACTCCAGGACTTCTTTGCGAAATGCCTTAATCGCGAGCAACAAGATATTCTAGCAATGAAATGGCTTGTTGTGGCAGAAAGATGTTCGATAATCACTTGCTACCCAGCGACGACGCAATCGACCTGAGTTATCACTATGTCAATCCATAATCCCAAGCTCCTTCATATTTCCAAGTCCGCAACTCACGATGGATCCGAACTTCTAGAGATTATGTTCTAAGTGGTTAGACGAGCTTAGTCTAACACAAGCTTCAGTCGACCCTCAGCTACCATTGAGATGCAGCCCGGCGCAGTCAACGGGTTTTTGACATCTGAAATATATATTACTTCCCTTCGTATCTCCTACCCCCGATTTCAATTTTGGGGTTAGATATATACCTTCAGTTCAGTCTCTTATACCATACACACTCTCTCAGCATAGTCAAGACCGCCCCTAATCACCGCCAGGTCGCCACCCCGAGTCATCATAATATCTCTCTCTGCCAAGGCACAAACAATGTCCCTCTTCCCAGCAAACCAATCGCTTGGGACAAAAAAGTGCTCAAAGACCTCGATCGCCGGCGAATCTTTGCATTGCGCGATCTCTAACCCGCACACACTGAGATCAACAGAGCACACCCAAAAGGACCGGCTCAGGAATACGAGTTTGCCCAATTCGTTAATCCCAATGACATGGGCAACGCTAAGCTCGAATTTAGTCATCCTTGAACGAAGCGGAGCGGCTGGACTTGATGTCATGGCCATATTCTCCCCGTCTTCATCTGTGGCAAGTTGATCCAACGCCGCCACAGCATCTGATTGCTTCCCTAGCAAGAACCTGCTATCGACTTTTCCGACGGCAAGGCAGTCTGCGTCAATTATCGCAATCCTGTTGATGTTGACGGAACTGTTTGGATCTAACAAGTCGACCATGATTCTTTGTTTTTGGCCGAGCGAATAGAGGATCGCACTTTTGAGCTCTGCCGTGTCGTTGCCCAACGGCAATGCAATAGATGAAACCTCAGAACAGTCACTCCAGCAGTAGGTGCAGACTTTGACATTGTCGACACAGACCAGATGTAGAGGGGATTCTGGATGAGGCAGCCATTTGCGGATTCCTGGCATTTGTGGATACGTCCGCTCTCTCTCATACTTACCGCTGTCCAAGTTGAACAGGTGATCAGATTCGCGAGTCGATACCAGGAACTTCGCCGCCGTTTCTCCTACTAGCACATCTGTGACTGCCTTCTCGGAATCGAGGCGGGACTTGAAGAGTACCGTTAGATCGCTGAGCCAACCTTTGTCTGCTGACTTCTGGATTCTGTGTAGAAAGATCCTGTTGGAAGCGTCGACGCTAAGGAGGGCGTCTCTCGGTTCAATCCAGGCCAACAGGCGGACTGGCGATTTGTGGCTGTAGAGAGTCCCCAAGCTCGCTGCCATTTTCCGCTCGTACAGTACGACTGATCCATCATCCTTTCCGCAAAAGACAACTTCGGACGTGTGATGGACCACCATGGCAGTGATCTTCGCTTTGGCTTCCATGGAAACCGTCTCGACCATTGTAGTGGAAGTGGCCCCACTGCTGTCATCGCTCAGAGACTCTCGCAACAGAGCTTCAGGTTCCCAGACAGTGCACTGGGCGCCTCGTATGTCGGCAAGAAGCATACTGTCTCTGGCAAAGGCAAGCTGCTTGATATACGAGTTGGATGACTTGACCCGATAGAGGAGCTTGAACGTATCAAATTCGTAAACGTGGATAATCCCACTTGCACCACCCGCTGCGAGGAGACGCCCATTGGGGCTTGGGGCGAGGGTTTGGCAGTTGGCACGAAAACATTCCAACTGCTGATCGGCGAAGGGGTCGAGGAGAGCAAGATCACCATCGAGGTATGCGACTGCGAGAAGGCCAATGTCGGGATTGGGGTTGAAAGCAAGCGCGACGACGACATGCGTGCTGGTCTCCCCGCTGGAGAGTTTCTTGCCACAGCTACCAGCGTAGGCGTCCTCTCCCATGTCCCATAGCGCAATGGGTTGGCCGCTATAAGCGACAGCAAGCATTCCGTGGCTGGTTGAGAGAGCCAGTGCGCATGGAGTCCCACGCGGAGGCGTTCGGTTCGTTTCTGGCGTATCAGTATCGCTCCATGGCCTCCGTAGCACCGACTCCGGCCGGTCGTCGTGTCCCAAATCCCAACTCACGACGTAGTTGTTACGGCTCGCAATTAAAAGCGTCTCTCCATCGAATTCCATCCCTAGCGGGCGCGGAGGGCTTGCGAGACTGCGCACCACTTGTCCACTTCTGATGTCCCAGACCTTGGTCATCTTCATACCACATGTTGCTACCAGGTCAGTTTTGGTCTTAAAGGCAATAAAGTTGACAGCTTCACCGTGCTCCAAGGCCTTGTACTCCTGGTATGATGTGGCGTAGTACAATACGACAGTTCCTGAGCTGAGACCGACGGCCAGGAACTCGTCTCCATAGCGCAAGGCTCTTGGCTGACCCTGTCGGAAATCGATGCACAGCAGCCTGTCATCCCATTGCTTGTTAGGCGCGCCAAGCACTGCGAGCCTCCGGCTTGAGCCCCCGGTGTTGTGTATCATGGACTCGGTGGGACAGAATGGAGGTATCAACGAGTATATTGCTGACGGCGATACCGTGAGGGCATTGACAAACATGGCAGGAATGCGAGCAAGGTCCGTGGCCCACTGCCGCAGCGCTACCATCCGAGGGTCTAGTGGTGAACGCTCAACGGCGCACGAATTGATGTAGGTTTTGAGATGTTTTGAGGCGCGGATGAGGTGATTGAGATTTCGAGAATCGGCAATCGTTTCGATCCAGGTGAGGACGTTGGATTTCAGGAACTGCACGACAAGCTGGAACGTCTCTGTCGCCAACGGATCAGCCCTCGAGAGGTGATATGAGTATGCTGTGTATGCATAGGCGGCGAAATCTAGTCTTGCTGTTAGCAAATTTGCCGAAGAACGGCGTCGGCTGTTCCTCAGAGGCTTCATTTCCTCCCCGACAAGGTAATTGAGACACACCCGAGCCATCCGTGTGTGTGCTTTAGTTTTGTCGATGGAGAACTCGGACTCAAGTCCGCCGGCTACAAGGAATTCTCTGGCCGTTTCATGCACCATCTTAACTCTCCCATATTTGTCCACGACCACCAGTTGACCACAGAGCGCGGCGATGCTCTCCTCCAATCTTGGGAATGAGTCGTGGATGTCCAGGGTCAGAGCACCGTCCAGTTCGCTGATTGACATTGGCCGAACTGCGCATGCTGCCCACATGAGAATGGTTTTGGCCAGCTCCTTTCCGCGAGGGACCTGCGACATGGAGTCCAAAGTCCGCTTGTATAGTGACTCCATGCCTCTCGGCACGTCTTCAAGAATTTGGTGAATTTCCTTTCTGCTGTGGCAGCGTAGGAGTTCCTCAAGCACCAAAGTTGTCCACAAGAAGGACCCATTAGATTTGTGTAGAATCTTCTCAGCCAATGTACCTCGATCGTCAAGTCCGACGACTCCTAATGCCTGGGTCCTCTTCTCAACCAAGAGCCTGAGATCCGACTCTGTGTCTGTCGTCGAGATTGGAAAGGACTGGATTAGGTTGGGTGGAATAACCGAGAAACCTTGGTCCAGATCGACCGTATCCCGACTTGTGACGAGAATTCTCAAGGGTATAGACTCGTCCATGTTAGAAAGAATGGCATGCAAAAGGACCGGAGGATTGGAACACTCGTCCAGGGCGTCGATGACCCAGTAATGCCGAGTCATTGTGGCCTGGAAGATGCCAGAGACGAAGAGGATTCTCCAGAAGGTACGTTCGTCGATGCGATCTAAGCAAACGCCATCCGCCTGCATCCCTAGGATGGCATCACTAGCTTCCGAATTGGAGCTAGCCATTTGAAAAGCCAGAGATCGGAGACAACGACCTAGGTTGGACTTGGACTTGTCTCCATGTTTGAAGAAAAAGTAGCTGCATGCCTGGCCAGACTCCTTGAGTTGATCGATGACATAGCCAGCGAGAACAGATTTTCCAGTTGCTGGCTTGCCCTTGATCCATAGCGTCCTGTCATTTCCGGATTCCCCATCTCTCCATTTGACGTAACTGGCTTTGGTCGAAATCCATCCGCACGACCCGTGCATCCGAGCTTCGCAGACGTTTGCAAGATCATCGTCCAAGACGTCGGAAACTTCCAGGTATTTCTGGAGGCTTTTGATCCTCTCACGCCTCTGCTTCTGCTTCAGCTCCGGAATTGCCGTGGTAATTTTGCTCACAGTAGAGGCGAGCGCGTTTCGTAGGAGGATGTAGTTGGAGTCTTCAGGTGTGTCAAATTTGCATATCGAGCGGTGGTCAGCGGTCATGGGTATCTGATTCTCTTCACGGTACCCGAGGACGGCCGACTCGGGATCGACGATGAGTGAGCTAAACATTTTCATATTCTGCGTTTCGTAGAACGACCAGAGCTCAAGGCCGGCCGAAAAATGGCGAAATTCGTCATTAATCACTTGGACCGCCCCAGAGTTCGGTTCCAGATCGCCAACATAAGCGCGGTCGTACGCGACCCTAAGGAGGTTTTTCAGCGTCTTCGCCGAGTCGGAACCTCGATGCGGCGTGGCGAGGAAATATAATGCAGCGAATCGCCCAGCCAGCGCCTTGTGCATTGCGTTTTGTTTCGCCAAGATGTATGCTTTCTTCATCACCAAGCCACCCATGCTGTGGCCGATGACGACGATGTACGTCCCGGAATTGACAATGCATGGCGAAGTGCTGATCGCGCCTAAGAACGATTTGCCAATGTGGTGTACATTCAAGCAGTCCTCCTTGCCCTTCAAGTAGTACGAATCGTATCCATAGCTATGGATGCGGACGTTATTGAACGCGGGATCTTTGGAGAGCCACTCCTCTGGCCAAAAATGCGACTGCAGGGACGACTTGCTCCATGTTTTTCTAGAATTGCCGCCTAGCCCATGGACGAAGATGAAGTCGATCTCGGGCGCCGTCGGGGTATATAGGAGGTTCAGTCCAAGCGGGCCCTTGACGCCCTCCGCTTGATCGCCCGAGGTATTTGACGTCCTAGGCAGGGTTTTTGATAGAGAAAACAAGCTCCTCGAGCTCTTAGTCGAGTTGCGGCTACTTGAGGCACTATCGGGATGCAGGTCAGGCTTTGCGCGCCGCTGCTTTCGAAAGAACTGGTAAAGTCAGCGATCGAGTAGGATTGAACGTTTCCTAGGAGGCTAAGGAAGTGCGAGTTCACCATTGTAGCCCACAAAGCTCAGTGCGCGGCGCACCAATCTCGGTTGCCCGGACTCATCTAAGGTAATGTCGAGACGTTGGTCTGTCCATCAAAAGAGTATGGAACAGTGGTATAATGGGAGTTGTTTCAGAAGAGAAACCTCGCGATCGAAGGTCGCAGTAGGCTGCCAGCTTTCCTACTCCTCCGAACTACTAATCAGCTGGTTGCGTTAAGCGCCCGTCGACGTCCCCTGCAGGCTCAGGAAAGACAACAGCATAATGATATATTAACCCCAGAAAATCGCGCACACCCAGGATTTCAAGAATACACCCGTTGACCTCTACCTTCTTTACCCTTTGTTGCTGATACTGTGTTTTGCTTTACCTATAAGAGGGATTGCCCGCGTATTGTAATCCCATTTAAGGGAGCCATTTACTATGGGTTCCCAGACGAATCCAACCTTCGCAGTTGGGGACCATGAGGCTTTCATGGAGTTCGCTCTCATTCAGGCACAAAAGTCACCGCCAGCTGCCAACAAATTCTGCGTCGGAGCCGTTCTTGTCGACGCCGCTAAGGGCAGGGTCCTGTCGACAGGATACTCGCTTGAATACCCGCGCGATTACAAGGGAGATCCAGGCACCACACATGCAGAGCAGTGTTGTTTTATCAAGATCGCCGACGCGCACAGCCTCCCTGAGGAACGCATCCATGAGGTCCTTCCGGCCAACACGGCGCTGTACACCACCATGGAGCCATGCAACGAGAGACTTAGCGGCAACATGACCTGCGCGACCAGGATCTTGAGACTGAAGAGCGCCATCAAGACCGTCTACGTGGGGATCAAAGAGCCAGAGACGTTTATTGCGCACAATGACGGGCAGGAAAGGCTGGAGGCAAACGGCGTCAAAGTCGTGTTCCCCGTTGAACATTGGCGTGACAGGATCACCAAGGTCTCAATGACTGGGCACTAAAGACTGAGATTGGGCTAGCTAGGGAAAAAGAATTAGTTTGCGGCAACACCCGTCCGGCCGCTGGGCTCTAGTTTATTTTGACACTCATTATTTATTTTATTTTTAGAGTCGAAATTGACATAAATAGCCCATTTCAATATTTCATACCACGAGCTGCAGCCTCAGTGCATCCTCTCGAGAGGCTCTTGCTCGACAGATAATTCTCATCAATTGGTTAGTACTACCTAGGAATGCTTCTCACCACTGTCTAACAAAAAAAAAAAAAAAAAAAAAGAAACTCAAAATAGAAAAAAAAGATTCTTGGCAGTGGCTATTGTGTACTTTTAATCGCGAACATCGGCGCCTATACGTCGTTCCTTGACATCCGTCATGTCCTATGATAGGTGGGTTCAGTGGTTTAATACGACTCTAGCCGCCCAGAGGGGGGAGCTCGCCTGTAATTGGGCACCCGACCATCACATCACGGTGGGCGCGTATCCAGAAACACCGCCTATAATACACCCCGTCTCTCCGATAGCTTGGACATCTCCAGCCAGAGGGAAGCCGAATAGATTCGGCACCTTCTTTGGCACAGAAAATGAACTATAACGGCGTAGATGGCCTTGAATTCGGGGCGGGCAATACCGAAATTGACCCAGCTGTGTTGAAGGGTAAGCTATAAGCTCTTGGCGAACTCACACGATTGTCTTTATATTGACTGCCTCCTAAGAACTGCCAGAAGGATGCGAGGTCACATCCACCGAGAATCATGGCGTAAGCTTCTGGGCGCAGACGGGTCGCATCGACGTTTTGCTCCGCGATGGTACACCACAGTCTTTCTTCATAAAGGTTATTTCGAAAGAACTGGGCATGCATATGACCAGGGGTGAATTCCAGTCAATGACCGCCATACATAACGTTCTGCCAGAATTTGTCCCAAGGCCCATCGCTTGCGGCACCTACAAGACGATACCAGCCACCCACTTTCTCCTCTGCGAGTTTCGAGAAATGACTGACGATATGCCTGACCCCCACAAATTTGCCGCACTGTTGTCAACACTGCACCAGAAAAGCGTATCGCCTACCGGCAAGTTCGGGTTCCACATCACCACCTACGCAGGAAACCTACCCCAGTTTGTGGCATGGGAAGATAGTTGGGAGGCGTTCTTCACCAAGACCATGAGACAGGCGCTTGACCTGGAGATTGAAAGGAAAGGGCCTAGCGAGGAGCTCGATGTCCTCTCCCGTGCTCTGTTCGAAAAAGTCATCCCAAGACTCCTGAGGCCGCTCGAGAGTGACGGCCGAATAGTGAAACCTTCACTCGTTCATGGAGACCTTTGGTACGCAAATGCAGGGATTGATGTCAATAACGACCAGCCTCTTGTCTTTGATGCGTGCTGCTTCTTTGCGCACAACGAATGTACGTTCTCCGACGAAACACTTGCAATTGCCCAGGCTAAATAGCTTAAACTTGAAGATGAGTTTGGGCAGTGGCGGCCAGCTTGCAATAGGTTCGGGGATGAGTACGTTGCTGCCTATAACACTTTCGCCCAGATCTCGCCGCCGGAAGAGGACTTTGAAGGCCGTTTAGACCTCTATAGGCTGTGAGACGCTCCGAACCTCTTTTCCTTCTTCCTGAACTAGTTATCTAATACCAAGCTAGGAGGTTTGACACACATGTATCAGCGCTTTTTGTCGATAACGAGACGCTTCGCACACAGTGAGGCTATTCTCAGCCTACCGTTTAGTTTGGCGGCTAATACGCTTAACAGGGTCCTTGATGTCATGAGAGATTTGGTCCAGAGATATGGTTAGTGGACAGCAGCATTGATCCTATGCTCTTTTTCTATCGTAAAGTTCTAGAAATTTGCATTCGAGCAGTCTAGGGCTTGGGCATCTGAATTTCTCTTTACCACACAATCGTATCACACTTTGTCGTGGACGATGCGCTCCTCCTAAATAGATCAATTCAATCGTCCATGTGTCTCCATATCCCGCTCCTCCTTAGGAAAAGCGATCGTTTGCTCCGGTGTCATATCGGAATTGATGAGAATTCGTTGGCTTGTTATGCGACTTAGAATTGAGCGTTCCGAGTCTGAGGCGAATCAGCATTGGTCGTGAATGGGACATTCCACTCCTTACGCGAATTTATCTTGACAGGACAGTTCTATGACCATTATCTATTGTGAGACGATGCATGGGACCGTGCGAAGTTCTTTTATCCTAGAGCTTCATATGCCTCTCTACAAGAGCCTTCAAAACAAATATATTTTTCTTCAAAGTAGACTTTACAATGATGCCCATGGCTATGATTCATGACTAAGAAGCTCACTCAGCAAATCGTACCTCCCGAATTGCTCAGCGATCGATATAGGCGTACGACCTCCATTGCTTTCAGCCTTGGGATCGGCCCCTGCTTGTAGAAGCACCCTCACGATGGATTCATGTCCGTACTCGACGGCCCAGTATAACGCTGTCCTTCCGGAATGGTCGCGCCGCTCAATCTGAACCGACTTGGTGCTGATGAGGGCTTGGACAGTCTTTGGCGAGTCGTTTTGGATAGCCCACGCCAGAGGCGTCCACCCGTCGATATCTTCGGCATCAACGCCTGGGCATCCCTTGTCCAGAAGTTTGACGAGCGCCTCGTGGTGTCCGCCCTCGCAAGCCCATGAAATTGCGTTCCTCTTGTCGTTGTCGACGCTTCCAATGTCCACCAATCTGTTCTGGAGGAGCACTGCAACCGCATCAGCGCAGCCATTACCCGCCGCCCAGGAAAGTGGCGATTTCCCCTTGTTGTCTTTGATGTTGGCGTTGATACTAGAGAGCTTCAGAAGATACTTCAAGGTTGCATCCATTCCGTCCCCAGCAGCCCATGAAATCGCTGTGCGGCCTGTATTGTCCTGGTGGTTGACGTTAATGCTTGGCTTCCTTGCTAGATATGAGATTATGGAGTGATGCCCTCCGCCCACGGCCCATATAAATGGGGTCCCCCCCGAGTTATCTGGATCGTCGGCATTGCAATCACTTCGACCCAGCAATTCCTTGACGATGTTTTCGTGTCCACTGCCACATGCAAATGAAAGCGCGCTCCTCCCACGTCGTCCTGCTATGTTGATGTTGGTCCTTTCGTCTGCCAACAGTGTAACGATGCATGCTAGATTGCCGTGCTCAGCTGCTGTCGTAAGTGCGGTCTGCATGTCAACCTCTGTCGAATCGGGCTCCGCGCCAGCTTTGAGTAGAGTGGCAACGATTCGGTCGTGATTGAGTTGGGACGCCCAGTACAGGCCTCGATTGTTGATGGCCTGAGCATGCTGAGAGGTACCAAGCAGGTCGTTGAGGATCGTGTGAAAGTTAAATTGTGCGGCAAGAACGATGGGATCCTGGTCCATGAGATTGTCTTCGATCGAACTGACAGCTTGCGTGCTATAAAATTGTCGCCAATTGCGACAGCTTGCCGTATTGACATCCAAGAGCGATCTAGCCTCCTCTCTGAGCTGGGCAGATGCGGATTCCTCGCAAATGGCAAAATGCTCTGCCCAATGCAACGATGCATAGCCGTAGAAGCCGTACTTTGAAGCGAGTGAAAGGCAAATCGCTGGGTCGATCTCGTCTTTCCCACGAAATAGAACATCGGAATTGAGATGGTGATCTTCGTCATCCGATGTTTCACCAGACAAATCACCCAGAGGCAACTCATCAAGGAGCGCGGGTATCTGGAAAGCAGACTCCGTAGGCGAAGTATTTGCCGAGAATAGATCGTTCTTGAAGTCATCAAGAAGCAGGTATTGAATGCACACAGTGGCCAACCGCAAAGCAGAGCTTTGTACGTCCACAGTGCGCATTGCGGGGAAGCTTTCGTATTTGCCGGCGACTTGTTCCAAAAGAAACTCCTTAACCGATTGATGGACCAAGGACACTCGTGGCCCCGAGACTCTGATAAGTGGTCCTAAAATTCCTTGAACGGTGTGTGCGATGGCATTTTGGGTATCGCGCGTGACATCTTCAGTAGCGACATGTGAAGGGTCCATGGTGAATGCAATGTTGAGCTCGTCTAGATGTAAAGGCCTCGAGCTTGCTAACAGCAGTTTGAGCAGGGTCGAAGCATCATTTTGGTGTCCTGTGGGTATAGCAGACAAATATCTCTTGTAGGTATTCGCAAGATCTTCCGGAATACTGGCGATGATTTCTTGAAAGTCTCTTCGCGACGTGAGAAGGCTTTTCTCAACTGATGCAAGGACCACATGGACCCATAGGAAGGTTCGGTCGGCTCTTGAGATCATCGCTTGGTACAGGAATTCTCTGACATCACTCGAGTACTGCCGATTGAGAGAGATATTGTCGACTCGTTCTCGGATGTATTTCTGAAGGTCGTCAACGTAACCGACTTGAGAATCGTCCATGGCTATATGATGCTGCAGAGCTGGTTTATTCCGGGCATAGGACTGGTAAAGAAAAGGACGGCTTGTCGTAAGAAATTTAACTGTGGTGGTGCTTCGCCTCGTGTTGGGAGAGTCGGCCAGCATATCGGAGATTGAGTCAAGCAGCTGGTGGCAAGAAACTTGCTCACACTCATCCAGAGCGTCCAGAACGACATAGAGGGACCCGGCTTTTGGATCTTTCACAATCCTGAGGAAAATGCGCCAAAGCAAGAAAAATGACTGGAACATGCTTGGACCATGCATATCAAAATCCCGACGAACATGGCGAATCATTGAGCGATGGCGTTCGATAACCTGGGAGATCAAGCCAATGAGGACCGCCCTTCCGTCCGTCTGTCTATTTTTGTTCTGACACAAGTATACAAGCACAGTTCGAGGTTCTGAGCCAACGTCTCTGAAACTTTGGGCCAAAGAGTAAGACAGCGTGGTCTTGCCACAACCTGGGTGACCTATCAACCAAAGCAGAGCATCGCTGTCTTTCTCTAGCCAAGAGAGAAACAGGTGGTGGCTGCGGATCCATTGGCAAGTGTCCGGGATTGGCTTGGGGGGCAATTCCGCGTTTTTTGCAGCATCGGAGTCATTGAGAAGTGTCATACACATTCTTTCCACGTCATTGAGGGCTCGAAGACGATCAGGGCTGGTACGTATCATGCTATTCGCTAGGCGACTCACTTCGATAAGATGAGGGAGTACTTGCTCGTCGGAGTGCTAGATTAACACCTGGCGACTGACGGGAAATCCTCCGTAGAGCCCTTGCTACGGTCATGTAGCTTTCTGAATTTTGACTAGCAAAACGGCAAATGCTTCGGTGATCTTCATACAGAGGGATTGGGTCCTCATTTGATAGGCCCAGCTGAGCAGATGCGCGATCAACAATCTGTGAGGCCGATTAGCATGTGTCAGCCCTGGTTTTCCCAGATCGTTGACAGACGGGAGAGGACAAGAAGTAGCGAAAAAATGGCCCCAATACTTACCAAGAAAGAAAGAGGAGCTGTCGCTTGGGTTTCATAAAAGGAAACCACAGCAAGGTTCTGCAATCGGTGCCGAACTGAGACAAGGAGGTCTTGGAGGGCGTCAGAGTTGCGGCTCAGGTAGTCTAGCAGTTCGGTTCTAGCGACTCTAGGTCGCCACCCAGCCGTCGCGGTTGACCGGAAGGTGTTGACGATTGTTAGGACGACACTGGCGAAATTTGCACCATCACTACCGGCGTGAGGCGTTGCCAGGAAGACCACGCCAATGACGGATTTCAAGACTGCACCATATGTGCTGTCATCTTCGTGAGCAAAAACCAGTGCCTATTGTAGGTCAGTTTTTAGTTGATGTCAAAAGGGATGGCGAGGTACAGACCTGTTTGCAAACAATCCCACCAAGACTGTGGCATACGAAGATGATGGGGCGTGTGCCCTGATTCCATTGTTAGATGTGACAGGTGACACAATGATGCAGGGAGATGGCAGTACATCGGTTGAGTCCTCGAGATGATCTCTCACAGAAGCCAAGAGTCCCCGTCCAAATTCCTGCACACGTCCGCGCGACGCTTCGCAAAAGAGCTTCGAGGGGTAGCCGTAGGTGTAGACGCGGCATCCAGGCAGAAAGCTGGGGAGGAAATCGCGAAGCCACAGGGCCCCCGTCGATGAATGGGTCCAGGTCGAGTACGCATCTCCGTTGAGGCCATGAACCGCAATAATGTCCACGGGGTACGTCTCGGGTTCCGATGGATCTGGCCGGTCTTCGGCGAGCTTGAACAGACCATGCTTCTCTGTACGGGGCTGGGTGGACTCCGTTGTCTGAGCGCTTAGAGAGGCGTTTAGAGAGGCGCTTGCCGGAGCGTTCTCAGGCCTACCTGAGGCTGGCCGTCT
Organism: Dactylonectria alcacerensis; assembly: GCA_029931735.1. Taxonomy (NCBI): domain Eukaryota; kingdom Fungi; phylum Ascomycota; class Sordariomycetes; order Hypocreales; family Nectriaceae; genus Dactylonectria; species Dactylonectria alcacerensis. The sequence goes on along the minus strand of JAPMUZ010000012.1, from coordinate 2,359,656 downwards.
CGAAATTTTGGCTTTGAGGCGGTGAAACATCCTTCGGGGTTGAGAATGGAATTACATCATAATGTTGAGGAAAAGGGGAATTTATCCAAGGCAGCCTGCAGTATGCTGAGAATGGGGAATGATGGGGCCGTTGCAACATATCCTCGGGCAACCAGCCAGTCAAGATTCGAGTCGAGCCGCCGCGCCCACCCCTGTCAGTCATGCCATGGACGAGACGGACGGATGCCTAAACGTATACTATTCCCCATAGCTCCGCATGAAGCTATAAGTTTTGTATTTAATAATGAAGGTGTTTTAGTTAGTTGCCCCGTGTAACCCGGATCCATAATGCTCGCCTTGTTCCCCGTTATCTGCTTCCTTGTTACGGTCTTGCCACGACGCGATTTGCCACGACTAGATGTAGATGTTGTCTCGCGTGGATGGATACCCTTACTCGGACAAGCCGCTTCACATTTATCCGCCAGGGCTGGCGCAGCCAATCCTCCCTGATCAAGGCGCGCCCGCTTCGCTGAGGAAACATTGCGTCGTAGGCGGCGCTTATTAACTAACTGCCCTTGCTCTTGTGGGGATGACCTACTGGGTTCAATAATCGATCGGTGGCAGAGTATTTGCTCATGCGACAATACTAGACTTGGGCCGGTGTCTTCAGGCAGCGTCGGCGCTGGAGTCGAGTAATTGGGTTGTTCAAAAACTGGCTGAATTGACGGGGCCAGGTCAGCGCGATTGCGAGGGCCAGTCTTAATTACGTGCGATATTTCGGGAATCTTGTAGATACAATAGGCAATCTAGACTCGTGCTAGATGTGAACGTATGCCAGAGTAGGAAGAAGTGAGGTAAATTTGGACATCGTTAATGTCTGACGAAGCCGCGATCTTACGCTGCACCTACTCGATGTCAAGATGCATCGCTAACAGCTGGCCTTTGGAACGTACCTGTTCAATCTCTTGCAAACCATCGAACTGACTCGAGATACAAAGGAGCCAGTCAGTTTCGGATCTAATGGAAGGTTTGAGAGTTTCTTCACCTACCAGAACCTATGATTATTGGTGATGTTGCGAAGGACGACAAGGGGACATTTTTTGTGAGCACTCACCCGAAATGACTCCGCAAAGGGAGGGTGACCCGGAGTGCGGTTGTGATGGGTAAGCGGTAGCGCGGCCCACATGTTCAGACATTGAAGCAGAATGGCCACCTGACCGACAAGACAAAGAGAGGGAATGGTACAAAGAAATGGAATGGTATAAGAAGAATTCTTCTGGTCGGAGACGATCAAGGGAGAACTTGATATTGTAAAATATGTAAAATATTTTCTACCTTTCGCCAGGCACTTTTTCTTTTCTTTTACGAACGAGAGTGAGTACCATTAACCGTGTCGAGAGACAATACACGAACCGGAGGGTGAGAGCATCGTGAGATCGGAGGAAGCTGACGATTATGTAGTACCCTTGTACGGACACTATGTTTTCATCGATTGTACGCATGGGAGATGCGGTGTTGAAAGAACCCGAAGTGTTGAGGGACTTGGCCCTCGAGGCCTTGGATCAGCTGGTCGCCTTACCGGATGGAAAGCTTGTCAACAACTTTTATATTTCGTCGCGAGATGGGCTCCAGATTCGCATTGTCGAGAATCCCGCGGAGGAGAATTGGTATAAAAATTCTTGGTCTGTGACTGGCAATAATGTATTTCGCCTTCTTTCCGAGTTGCAAACTTATAGCTTCGAGAGGATGCGGTCTGCACCTAGTTTGGGGGGGCCTGTGCGTGTCTTGGACACCAACGCCTTTGATAGGATATTGAGTGATGACACGGGTCTTCCAAGTGGTCCTTTCAGTATCGATGAGGCTAGGCTACTCATTCAAGGTTTTCCTACTATTTCGTGGCAAACGCTCTGGCAGCGGATTCATGGATCTGCGCCCGACGAGAAAAAGGGTTGGATTTTTTAGATGTTACTTTGCTATTTAGAAGCGGGAATAGCTTCACTAGTTTCATAATTGACTTTTCAGTCCACCGTCTCGCGCTCAACATAGTATGAGCGAGCGCACACCCCGGCCTAGCCAACGCGAAGCGGTTTTTACTTTTACTTTCTATCGTGGTCGTCTTTGACTTTTTTATTATTGTGAATACCCTCTCAATGGACCTGGCTACCAAGAAACGCTTGGAGTGAGAACGACGAACGTAGTGAGGAGAGGCCCCGTAAGAGCGTAGCGATGAAGGGATGCGATGATGGACGGAGTCCGTAATCTGCGCTCAGGTTGAACGGTATCTGTTCATCTACCAAAAGACGGTCTGAGATCCTTTTCCCATTATCAAAGGGAAGCGAGGGGTTCCCCTGAGCGGACATGGTGATTATCACCTGAAGAATGAGGACACGAACTCAGTCACAAACATAATCGAGACTTTGGAATGAGAGAGGTTACTCACCATATATTTATATATAGGAGGTGATAATCCGGATTATCTTTAAAGCAGGATTTTAAAGAGGTACTTAGGTACCCTTATATATTTAGCGAGCTTATGAGTTAATACTATATTTAGTATATAAGGGGACCTGGGAACTTGGGACCGCAAGGATTCCACGAGGACACTCTGACGACCAGCGAAGCAGTTGGAAGCTCCCAGACGATAAATCACCTCGTCCGGTAGCCGTGCCGACCTAGTCTCCGCCGTTGAGCAAGCTGATAGGTATGCTATCTGTGCGTTCTTAAGGCTCAACTCCGATACTGTATGCACCGTTAACCTGTCCTGTTCACCCCGACTTTGCAACATCTGTCCGCTCTTAGAAGGATCCAGACGGTCCATAAATCCATGGCAGGCAAAGTGGGTAGTGCAACAGTTTCGCAGGCTCTCGATAACATCCTCCACGCTAGGCACCTCCTGATATTGTATATGAAGATAGCCATTGATCACGTCCATCAGCTGATGCTTCTCCTTGATAACACCTGGGAGGTCAGGGCATGACTCAGTCAATGACGCCGACGACCCGCAGATCCTTATTGAGGAGAACGTTAGCCGGTCTGAGGTCCTCAGAGAATAGCCTGAACTCCCCGTCTAATTTCGACAGCTCCGGCGCAAGGCGCCCTTCAGTAGCAAGGTTCCGGAATAATTGGCGAACGACATATTTATCGCGGGCGTCTTCCTTGTCTTCTACAGCATCGTGATGCTGGAACACCAGCTGGGCCATATGCATGTCACCAAGAGCACTATACCACTCGTTAGCGGATGCATAGGCATGGATGTACATCTCTCTATTCATCACTGCTCAGACGGCCTTGAGCCTTTGCTCGAAATGTGGAAAGGGTTCAACAGTTTATTTATTCGTCTACCGGCGCTCCTTCTCACCACCGTCTTCCGTAGCCCGCTTTCTCATCTCATTGGGAGAGGGCCGCCTCTGTACTGCCTCTGGCGATGCCGGCTCCCCTACCTTCTCAGGTCGTCGCGGTAGGCTACTGTTGACTTCGCGAGTGTTGGATGTCGAAGGCGTGATGCCACTGGGAATCTCCTTCGTAACCACAGCACCGTAACGACTACTGTACCGATCCTTTGACACCTGCCGCGCTGTTTCATCCGACATAGACCCTATCCACTGCGCTGATCCGTTTGTTGATTTTGCTTTCTTGACATCAAAGAGGTCCGCGAGAGTCGTGATCACCACCTGATCGCTGTCACGGTCAGCAATCATCTCGCCGACGGTGTAGACCTTCTGGTTTGCAACCTGCTCGGATGCATTCTTGCACAGGTCCAAACACTGCTTCGAGGCTTGTAAATCTCCCTGTAGTTGTAGGTACCCGGGGTCGCTCTTGGGTGTCCCACTTGTCGCCATAGACTCCAAGCGTTCCTGAAGACGGCCGATGGTTTGGGCAATGTTGTCTCGAGCTTCATTCATGGTTCTGCGTACAAGCAGCTGTGCCTCAAATGGACTCTGGCTGTCACCAGCGGATGCTGAGAGTGGCTGATCCGTTAGGGACTCTTCCTGGTCTACCAGAGACTCGATGTAAGAGCGAGCATCTTCGCAAATTCGGAGGCATTGCTCCGTCACTGCCATCTCATCCTTCAGGTCAACGCTTGTATCCGAAGCACTGGTGCTTTCGTTTTCTTTGAGAAGAAGCCCCATTTTCTCATCAAGGCGTTGTAGATTCATATTGAGGTTGTAGACTGTATCCTGGATCATCTCGTTGTACTCCTCAAGCACTTTTTGTGAGAGTTTAGACGTTTGCCTATGGGAGCGGTGGGATCGAGATTAGTACTTGTGATTCAAGCCGACAAGACTAAGGGGACTAACATGGTAATAGTGCCTAGCCCTACCGAGATCGTTGCTTTGTAACCTGCCAACCTATCCATGAACTCGTTGATGTTGCCCGACATAAACTCCATCTTGGTCCAATCTCGAAAGCCCATCTTGGACGTCCTGTCAAATGCTTGCATGGCAGTCTCGAATTCGCGGCACAAGAGGTTGCATCGGCTAACGGGGCCTGCCAGAAGAGATTGCGTCGATACTTCCGAGTCAACAGCTCGTTCTAGTACTTCCAGGATGTTGTCCAGATCTTCAAGCACATCATATAGTCTAGCAAGGGTCTTATCGCGACCTTTGTAACGAGTAACGGTGTTTTTGAGTGACTTGATTGACTGAACCGCAAGTGGGACTATGGCTAAACCAAGGCCAGCGATGGTCCCGGGATCCATTGTAACATATGTAACAAGTCGCTTTCTAATCGAAGCGAAGATCGAAACGCAAAAGAATATTATTATGAGTCTCAGATGTAATAGTTAATCGCGAGGGAGCACCGGGGTGAAATACCCAATCCTCGCTCGATGTGACAGTAGTAATTGTCTCATATTAGCGCTCTGGTAAAGGCCGCCATCCCAGGGCTCCATCTAGCTGCCTGCTTATTAATACTATAGAAAGGACGAATCATATCATTGAACCAGATACCCCTCCTATGAACCCATTTCATGGGGCTAAATGGGCCAACCAGAACGCGATTCTAAGCGCACACATAACCAGTACCCGCCCACTCAAGCGGCCAGTTGAGGGATGGGCAGTTTGCGCCGACAAAGATCCTCAAGCTATAGGGTCCCACGGTAAGTTTTCTTTGCCTTACGTGTGTCCTTCAGTATGTCAATCGCTACCAGACCAAGGGTCTAGATGCATTCCGGCAGCTGACTCTGGTACCAATTTGGGGGCTTGTCAGGTAGATCAATTCAATCCCCTCCTCGTCCCTCTCAGACAGAGAAGAGAGGGGCTGTTGGGTGTTGGGTGCTGGCTGCATGGTAACTGGAGTTAACCTCGATCAATCAAACAATCAACGTCCCTGGCATCTTTATCTTCTAGCTTGCGCTCCATCGCCGACGTTGATCATGTTCGCGCCAAAAAAAAAAAAAAAAAAAAAAGCATATTTACACTCCACTACAGCACGAGGAGATCAGGGTATTACGATGCCGACGAGCATCCACTTCCACCTTCCACTGGTCCTGCTAAGTGCTCTGTGGTCAAGGGCCCAGCATTCACCGCACTCAACCACGAGATCGGGATTGATCGAGTTAGCCTCACGGCTTGCCCCTCTTTCGTTGCGATTTCCTACGTCTGGGGAAGCCCTGATCGAGATTATCGACTCACATTGTGCGACAACAGCTTCCTGCCAATCACCAAGTCCGTCGCTGACGCCCTGATTTATGTTCTCAACGACATCGAAGAGGGTTTCATCTGGATCGATCAGATTTGCATCAATCAGAGCAGTACAGAAGAGGGAAATCAACAAGTTGCCAAGATGGGAGATATATACCGTAAAGCCTGTAAAGTCTTCGTCTGGCTAGGCCTCGAAGGCGATGGCGCGGAACGAGTTGATCGAATATTTCGAGACTTCGAGAAATCCAGGATTGACCCAACTACCGACACAGCGCTCAGGGAAGCCTTTATATTCTCATTGGAGGCCCACCTCAACAGACAGGCCATGATATCAGTAATGAAGTTACCATAGTTCGAGCGTGCGTGGATCGTGCAACAATTCATACTTGCCCGTAAGGCTATCCTCGCACTCGGGAGATTCCGATGGCATCCTGACACCATGTTCCTCGTAACCTGTCTCCTCCGAGACATTGGAAGAGAGTCTTTCTCTGAGTTTCTAGACTACGAAATATCGTACTTGCGGAAGAACCATCCTTTTCAGATCATGTGAAACAAATAGGAGATTCGAGAGGATTTTCACTCGCTTCTTTCGCGCATGAGCAGTGACTTCAAGGTTTCTGAACCGAGAGACCACATCTACGCATTTCTTGCTCTGAACAAAGATCCTCGCATTCAGATCAGACCGACTTACGACGGACCAGTGTATCGTGTGTTCATTGAAGTGGCAAGAACCATCATTGCGGCGACCGGAAACCTGGACATCTTAGCCGTTGCACCGCGCCAATCTCGCCACAAATCCCATTTCTCTGTTGATTTCCCCGAGAACTCTCCATCATGGGCTCCAAATTGGTGTCGGAACTGTTGAGCGTGCCATTGTTTTATCGAGCCGGTCGTGTTCCTTTCAAAACATGTCCGAGCTTGTCGTAGGTGCAACCAGACCCAGAGTCCGATAATCCAGATCACTTGGTATTGCAAAGGAGGGTCATAGGCATAGTTTACGAGACTTCTCCAGTCGTGTCAGGAATGGGATCCCGAGAACGGCTAATCAAATTCGTCAGACTCGAAGAACAAAAGGCTGCTCTCCGCCAAATTTTACGTCGAATAGCGAGTTAGTTTCGGCTCACAAGGCAGAGAGTCATGCGTGTTTCTATATCAGACGGGTCATTTGTACCGCATCTGTCCAAGGCAGTAGTGGAGCAAGACATCAAGTTTCGGCAATTTACGGGCTTGAGCGAAGCCAATGTCAACAGCCTACTAAATGCGTACGAGAACAAGGAACAATTCGGACCACGAAGTGTTGAGAAGCGACTCCTTTGGGAGTATGTTTTGGTACGGCGAAACAGAAGGTTGTTCGAACCGTTCTTTGTTTTCAGTACCCCGATTGTCTAAGAGACAGATGCATAGAAGATTCTATGTATTGAGCCGTTCTTTGTGTTCAGGAGCCCGATTGTCTAAGGGACAGATGCATAGAAGATTCTATGTATTGAACCGTTCTTTGTTTTCAGTAGCCCGACCCCACAACTGCTGGCATCCGACGGTTTTCAGAGCCTCTCTTGTCTATAGTACCAGAGGCTTGCTATATAACGACGTTTACGCGCAGTTTGCTACGAAACGTAGTCTGATGTTTCATTTCTTCCTTGAGCCTACAATATCATTAATAAAAGAACACTCCGCACATCGATCAGCACATCGTTCACAATGAAACCCTCAACCTCCAAAAGGTGGACGCGCTCTCAGACTTTACGAAAGAGGCTCTCAGACGCTGAGGATGGCAGAAAAGTAAAAGGTACGCATTACTCGACAATATCATGCCAGGAGCGGCGTGGTGTATTGACCTCGTTGCGCTACAGTTGCACCGCCGCCCCAGCCGAAACCGCATCTCGACGATATCCATCTAGTGCCCACTAGGAGAGAGAGAGCTCAACCATTTGGGTTCTCTACCCAGACCGTGGAAGCATCGCACTTGTACAGCATCAGATGGCCAACCGACACACAGCCTGGGCGGATACCTGTTCTATGCAATTCCAGCCGCGACCAGCTACGCAGGAGAATCCTCAACTGGCTCGAGTCAGTCGGGTCTAATCAAGACACACGACTCTGTCGATCGGAGAGCCGTCTTCAGCTCCATTCAAATACCAACAATCACACCCGAGAGCACATGACTAGGTCAGCGCCCGCGATGAGTCCGACAGGGAATTTCGATCGCGCTCTGGCGAAGGAGATGCCAGAGCGCATTTCAATGGCAGATACGCACAGCAGACCGGGTTTCCCATTTGCCTCTGTTGTTGGCGACGGTCAACAGAGCGGAACTCTTGTTGAGCATTCAGACTACCGAGAATGCAACTTGAATGCAAACAACATATTCATGCAAGAGCTCGGAGAAGCTTTACCTCCGAATGTTGCTGAGTTAATTACGTCAATCCGTCAGAATCAGAACACTTCAACCATCACGAGAGCCGAAGTGCTACAGGATAGCATGTTACAGGACTTCATATTCCAGGACATCCAAATCTGTGAAAACCAAGTGGTGAATTACTTCTGCAAGGAGATTCTTCCCACAGGCGGTCAGCGGGATTGCCTTCGGTGTGACCAGATGAAGCCAATGCGGTATGAGGTTGTCCCTAATACCGCACTCAATGGCATGAGAGTCAGCACACCCATACCAGATGTGCTTTGTGGATATGACCTTAAAAAAGCATTCCCTCACCAACGAGCCCACATTCTGCTTCTAGTGCAAGAAGTAAAGGCTAATAACAGCCTGTTGCTCTACCCATTCTTCACTATTAAGTTTAAGGGGGATAGAGGGAGCATGTGGGCTGCGACAAACCAGTGTCTAGGGGCAGCTACATCTTGTGTCAACCTCATTGAAGATCTTAACCATCGCCTCAAGTGTTGTGGGAGTAGTAAGGTCATTGAGAACACTGCATTCAGCATTGCCACCAATGGTACAGAAGCAAGACTTTACGCCACATGGAAGCAGGATGAGCTGTACAAGACAGCACCTGTCCAGTGCTTCTTGCTCCAGGATCCTCAACATCACGTCGAGTTTCGCAGATGGATTGACAACATTCTTCATTGGGGCCGGAATGAGCGGCTCAAGGAACTTCACGAGGCTATAGATATTCTTCTGGAGGAGGGCCGGAAGCGAACTTCAGAAACCGCCAAGTCCCGCGTGCCACCGGCGTCTAATTCTGCCGCCCAGAGTCGCAACAAGAGACGAAAGGTGATGACTGCCAAGCCCCTACGTTCGTCAACCGCGAGACCTGGAGAGACGCGCGGTGACACGTCTGAAGAAGCACCCATGGCGTTACGGAGATCTAAGAGGCTACATAGACAGAAGTAAGGACTAGGACAGTATTGGGAAATGGAAGGTGCTTTTACCAATTCATTATAGTCTGGTGAGAAAAAGGATCATTTACAACGCCACCGAGGCTGCGACGTTGCTTCTCCTAATCAAGGCATTGTCGTATCTTAGTGGCCCTGTGCTCAATTGGTCAAAACGCCTTCTTAGGCCCGGAAATTCCGTGTTTGGATTAACAAAAGCCCTCTGTTGTTCATCGTTGACCCATTAGGGGTCCAAGGTCTTGATGTCGGACTCATATATATATGCACGCCCATATTTTATTCTAGCGAAGAGACTCTCTCAATACTTCAGTCCCGAGCATGGAAGAGGGCGACTACAAAGTAGACTACTGGGGGCGTCTTAGGAGAAGCATTTACTGCACCGGCCTCAGGCTGGAGAAGCTGCCCAAGCCATGCCAGCGAGCCCCTTGACAGTCTATTTCTTAAATACAATTCAGCAATAGCAGTTAATATTATATCTAACAATTGATCACTTCACCGCTAGAGAGCACCCGAGTCCCGTTGTCCAAAAGTCTCTGCGGCGGGCGTTCCCAATTTAAGACCATATCACCCCTATCCCGCACATCCTGCCGCCTCTCATACTGCTTGTCTACGGTTAAGGAGAACGGTTGCCCATGTGCATCCTTCAGAGAAATAGTCATCTGCGGTGGCTTGGGCCTGGGAGGCCAGTCAATCGCCTCTGGAATGTCGTTTGGATGGACGGCAGAGAGGTCTCCTGCCCTTCTCTTCTGCCATTCTGGCAACATGAGCTGATATGATGCAACTGGATGATCTAACTTCATCCCTGGATGCTTCACCCACTCTCGTCCAAGGTCGTCGAGGTTCTGCTCTTCGTGAGGTACACTCCGGAGACTATTGTCTCGAGTAATAATCTCGTAGGCGGTGAATATAACGCCCTTGACATCGTTCCGGTCCTCGAGGTAACTCTCACCCTCCCCAGGTGAGGCGTGATGATTGATTCGGGCCGCAAAGTTGAAGTCAAAGAGCATGAGAGAGTCTGTTGCCTCGTCCACCAGTAGGTTTCGCGGGGCGATGTCTTGGTGCGCGATGCCATATCGGAGGTTCAAATCGTCTACAGCATTGATGAGCTGCTGTAGCCACTTCAGTCTGAAAACGCGCGACTTGTTCTGCTCTATATTGCCGCCGGGTACGTAGACGTTGGTAAATCCGACCACGCCACCCTCGAGCTCGTCAAACGACAATACGGTCAAACGGGACGATATTTGGGTGGCGGGGCAGACGCATCCACAGGTTCATCTCCTTCCAGGACATTTGCGCATACTGCCACAAGAAGTAGTATTTGAATACGACCCGCCGCAAGGGTCAGCTTCATCACAGGACGAGACAATCCACGACGGGCACTTGGGGTTCACCTTTTTAGCAAATCGTCCCAGGCATGGAGGATATACGACAAGGTCCGCGTCAGGGCCAAGCCTCTCGAGCTCCTCAAGTTGGTCCCGCCGCACTGTCTGAATCCTTCCGGGAGAAGGGCTTCATGAGGAGTGGATAGTGTACGCAGCAGGTCTGATTGTTCTTCGAATCGGTATACTCCGAAATGATCTCGCCAGTTTTCGATACATAGATCCTGTAGATGTCGGAAGATAGTTGGCTGCTATAGCGGCTGAAATGGTCAACGGCAACACTCTCGTCGTCCTGCTCCCCGTCCATGGTTACCGAAACCACCCGCCTCCGGTCCCAATCGGTGACGTGCCAGGTGCTTGGCCCATCGACGGGGATGTCGCCGCTCAAGCAAAAATACCTTGGAATCATCGTCAATCATGTTACTATGCTCTTTGGTAGGTAGTGGGGGTGAAAAGAAATGAGATAAAGCAGATCTAATAATTGAAAGTTGCCTATCGAGAAGAGTGAGTGAGAGTCACTGGTAGGGGTCATGTAGGCGTAGGATTAATCTCTGGCTCTCTATCTTAGGGCCTAGGTCCGCTATAAAGTTCCCATTCCAGTGCCGGGCCAGTGACTCACCCGGCGTAAGCTGGTGCTGCTTCTAGGGCATGTAAAAATAGTTATATACAAAATATAAAGCGAATTATTATTATCTAATTTATATCTTAATCAAATATAAGTATTTAATATATTATATTTTTATATTATTTTACCTCTATTTATTTATATTTTTATTATAGTTTTTAATAAGCCTAATACATGTCTATATCAATTCTAGCCTGAGAAATTAGGACTGAATTAAGCTCACCACTCTCGCGCACGGGCCATGCATGAACCCAGCAGAACTCAATCACCCCCCGCCCAAGTTGCGGATTAGGCTACCTTACCTTTTGTCCTTCTACATTCGTGCGCAGTCGAGTCATGTATCTCCAATGAGCCATCATATTACCTCTTGCGTCCTTTGCGGATATATCATTGGTGATGATGAACACCAAGACGCTTTGTGGATGAACTTGTTTCGCATCCGTGAGGTCCAAGGCAATGCCTCCCTGCGCCAGAGCTAATCGGAGCCAGTCTATTCCTCCGAAGAGCAGGTCGCAGTCACCGGGGTAGGCTTCTTGTATGACGTTGATGTTTTTACCTGGGTAGCTCCTCTTGACTTCGGCGCACGCTGGGACACCTCAGAATCCCGTGTTGAAATCGGAGTCGGTCGTCAGCACCCAGCCAATGGCCGGCACGGCTTTCCCTTCCATGAAGCTTGCTGGTCTCTGCTGGAGAAAGTCTACTCCCCAAGACCGATCCCTCAGAAACAACTATTCGAAGTCAGCCGCTCACTACCATTTTCGGATCAACTGAATTGCTTGACCTGGGGCCACGATTACGGGGGCCTAATATCAGCAAATAATGACCAGTATCCTTATGTGGACCTCTTTGTCGACCAAGGACTCGGCCGCGCTAGAAATGACCCCTACCTTGTGCCAGAGATTCAACAGCTCCCCTACGAAGCTCCTACCCAGCCAGATATCTCTACTAAGCTAGTGTCAAAAAGTGCCGATATCTTTGCTAAACTTCCACTGGAAATCATCACTTCCATTTCACTACATCTGCCTACAGCTGACTATCTGAACACTCGCTTGGTTTCACCGTCGTTCCATCCCGTCTTTCACATCCAAAGGTTCTGGGCCTCCAGGTTCCTGCCCAACGCTGATCGTTCCTGGGTCTTCGAGTCACAAAATTGGGAAAAGATATGCGACTGGAGATGGCTTTATCACCGCACAGCCGACGGCACATACGGAATGAAGAACCGCAAGAGAGTTTGGCAATTGGCCGAAAAGGTCAAGGAAATACTATCTTCAAAGTGGACCGAGCCCATGTCATATTCCATTGCCGACGCGACCGAGGTAAATTGGCTGGAAGCATCCGCAAACACACTGACTGACGCACGCTTGCCGCGCCACGGCTTTATCGGAGGCTGCCGTCAATTTCACCACAGGCATGTATCCATACCTCCGGATCAACTATCCCATTTGGCATTTTCTCTCATCCGGCCAGGGGATGGCACATACATCACGGGGATCAGGCTTGTTCTAGCTCGGGGGGAAATCATTCAGTTGGGATACATGGCAGAGGAGGAGCGCGTTTTGAACATTGCATGCCTAACAGGATTCAACCTAGCCATTGGACCAAGAGGTATACAAGGCATTCAGTGCATCTCCGATAATGATGGAGAATCACCGTGGGTTGGATGTCCAGATGATGTTCCAAGGACGGAACGTCTTAGGTTTGTCGGGCCTATAACGGGCATCAAAGCCTCATTCGATGTAAGCTCAGGTTTCTTCTGTATGAACCTCTGCTAATAGTGTAGGGCTACAAGATGGTCCGTCTGGGAGCTACTGGGCGCATTCGTCCGGGGCAAGAGACCTTGCGCGGTTCTGCAGTCTGGTATCCTCGAATCCCCAAGACAGGCCTATACCTGAACGAGAGTGACTACACGGCCAGGGAGGTTGCCATGACTAATTTCCAGCCAATAAGTTGGACATTGTTTGGAGGACCCGCGGGCAGATATCTGCCACTGTTAACTGGGATGTCGGTCACTGTCGAGATAGGGTACCCGACGGCTATAGAGTTCCACTACAACACCTGGGACGTCCCTCCGGAATGCCGCAAATTAGGCAGATGCACACCTTCTGTGGAGGCAAAAACCATAGACTTCGAGATTGACGGCCCTGGTGGAGAGGTCATCGATTCCTTGACACTTCATACCTGCCACTTTCTTCCCGAGACCCGGTGGTTCTATAAATTCGGAGTCGTAGAGTCATTTGAGGAAAGTCCTTTACACTCTACACACGCTCTGTCTAACAAGATTTAGATTTCGACTAATCGTGGGAGATCATGTCACTTCACATCAATACGACGGCGGTCAATCTATAAACTCCCTACTGTCAAAACGACTGTAACCTTGGCGGAAGGATCCACCGTAAACGGGTTCTACTGGACTCAGGTACGTGCTCAGATTGCTGCTCTGAGGTTGCATTCACTAATCATCAGCAGTATGAAAATAGAATCACGGCCCTGGGGGCAATTTCGGAAATGATTTAAGGTTGCTGGCGGAATAAATGCAAGGACTTAGGCTGGCGTAACAGAAAAGGCACGACAAAAAGGCAAGGCAAAAAGGCAAGGCAAAAGGCAAGAGACAACACTATCAACAAAAACACCTCCGAGAAGCACGAGGCTCCTTTACCCCGTGATGTGTCTTCACATTAAGGCTCTCCATCTGGTGGATCTCACACTCCATTTGTTTAAGTGCGGGCGCTTACAGTCCCACTACACGACAAGGATCGCAGATCGCGCGGCTATTTAGGCCTGTAGGTCGAGCCCAATCATTCATCATCGAAACAACGATCTGGCGATAAAATACGAATTGGGTAAATGCAAATGTACGATAGCGTACGTAGTGCTCAAATAGGTAGACAGCCTAGGTCGGCAGGCCCTGTCGCTGTGTGGATTCAGCCCTCGAGTTGTTTCACGGGCTGTAATTACTGCCAACGCTCTTGCGCCCCAGCGTCAAGTTCAATTTCGCTTCTCGTCTTGGTCTTCTTTGTTGGATGGTCGATGTCGACTCGCGAGGGTTCGTCGGCGCGTCTACGGTCTTGCCATAAGTGATCCATTCTTGAGAGTCAATATTCAATACCGGCAAGGGGAGTTGGTAGGATATTTAGGTCGTTGCAAAGGAGACATGGGTCTGAGCATACTTCATGCTCAAGGCTGCTCACCATGCACCCATATCAAGTCAGACATCACTCAAACATACTCGACCGTCGAATCAATAATAAATAATCTCATTCAGTCATCAATGCTCCCCAACGCAAACTATCTCCGGTGCGGCCCATCAAGTAGCTGCACGCTCAGCTCCCGCCATCTCGCATCAAGCTTCAACTGTCTATCTACCACCTGGTATCTTGACGTTGCGCAATTTGTTCCACTAAAAAAAAGACATTGTTTATGTGTGTGTGTGTGTTGTGTTGTGTTGTGTTGATCGCATAAAATGAAAATACTCGGTCGGAATAGCATTACACCAGTAGACTCATACAGAAACAAGACGCCGCGTAGTACAACAGAGGTAGCACCTCCCAGTCGCTGGTTTGACTAAAAGCGGCGGAAAAAAGAAGTTGGCACATGAAAATTTTGCCATGGCGACTGCTAGTTGGTGTGGTTTTTTTTTTCTGATTCGATTTTTCGAGGTGATTAAGCTTAACATTTAAGCTTGACAAGGTAGGAAATGTATATAAGGAAAAGACGTGACACGTCGTAGGCCAGTAGGTAGTGGCTAGGTGTTGGATTAAGCCTCCAAGGCGACTCATAAGCTGTGATCCTAGCTCAGTGCTGAGGATTCACGAGTTTTGTAGGGAAATCATCAGTATCGTGAAAGTTCCGTGAGGATGTTGTGGTCATAACAGTTGGTGTGTTGATCTAACGAGTGGCGCGAAGATCGTGGCCTTGGGGCCATGGATCATCAGTTCGACATGTTGTGGCTTTGGTTAATGTTTTGTGGTTGGCAGACTTTTTACGCCCGAGAACGCATCGATGCCATTGGCGTCGCGGTTAAGAGTCCCGGGTGTGAATGGGTATTGTTGCTCGAGCGACTCCGCTTGGCGAGATGCGGCAGACTGCCCACATCATGTTTGCCTAGAAACTGGGTTAGTAAAGAGTTCCATATGTTGAGCACCAGTAAGTACTTACCATCGCAGCATGCCCGCACATTCTCGAGACGGTCCGATTCCCTATCTTGGCGCTCAATCATTTCTCGCAGGTCCTCGGCACTATCGTGGGCCTCGCTCGCCTCATAAATGCTCGCATCCTGGCCACTGACAGCGCGACCTCGTCGAGTTAAAGTACCAGACAGCTGGCTGCCTTTCCAGTAACCACTAAGCTTGCTTAGCGTTCCAATAGATGGGCGCTGGGGAGTCTTGTGTGGCGTGGGAGTCAGTGTCGGGATATTCATAGACATTCCGACGGCAGGAGACTCGTTGCGGGTCGTGCGGGAGTTGTATGAAGACAATGAAGGGGGCGCTCGTGGTTGCGTGCCGTTGGTGACGCGCCGACCGACCTGTGGGTTGAATTCGTCAACGTCTTCACGGGTGATGTGGCCACCCATCTCGTCCAGGTCAGACTGGGCATCGTTGTTGGTGCGGAGAAGAAGATACGAGAGTGCGTTGAACCAAGTCTCGTGTCGTTGACCGGTTGTGCAGGTAAACTTGATAGTTCTTCCAGGGGAAATGATCACCAAGCTCTTGCGATGAAGTCCTGGGGGCATAGGGTTATCGTCAGTCACAACCCGGACAGCCTCGATGGGAACACTCTTGGCCCTCAGCTCAGCACGACCGGCGGATGAGGGATCGCGTTCGCTCCAGTACAAGGTTCTTGTGTACGGGTGAACCCAAAAGTAGCGCCGGTGTCGATTGCCCGACATCTCCCCGCGGCCAGTCTTTCGGGTGTACTTCCACAAGTGCTCTCCGATCATGGTCTGGGTGATGGCTTGGATCATGCGAGGGTCAGTGTTGGGTCCGAACCCAGCAAGCCCCACTTCCCCAGGGCGCATGTTGAAACGAGAATCGAGCTCTGACGCGAAGGAAGAAACGGAAGACTTCCTCGACGCGTCAGTAAGCTTTTGGGGTGAGTGGTTTTCCCCATTGTCATCGGCACCGTTCCGGACAGCACGAGGGGTCAGTGTGCCACGGGTCGACATCGGCTGGGTCGGCGTGCTGGGTCGTCGTTTGAGGGCAGAGGCTGGCCAAAGGGGTGGTCCCATGTTGTTTTGCACGCCATGAGAGGAGCCAGTTCGGGCTGCTTCAATGGTTTCGCGGTGGTTTGCAGGCAGAGGAGGAGCGTCGTACAGTGACGAGGTCTTGCCGCTAGCAGAACTACCAGGCCTACGAACAGGACTGGAGCTGAATACATCGCCAACCATTTTCCCCTTGTTGCGGCTAGGGCTGCCAAAGCTTTCTTGCGATCGTCGGATTCTAACAGTGCCTGAGGTGCCAGTAGTTCCAGGAGTTCCGAAATCGGCGAGTGCCAAGGACTTCTCAGGGCTCAACGCAGGGTGCGACCTAGCCTTGAACATGGAGTCAATGGCATCAGCCGTCAAGGCAGTTTGTGCGCCTTGGTCACTGGTTGAAAGAGCCTTGCGAATGGGGCGGGCATTTGTATTAGTCGATATTTCCCTGAACGGCTGCTGGGACTCGGGTGTTTGAGGCTCAGGTGTGTCTCGAGGAGACTGCCTAGTCTCGTCCTCTGCGATGATGGGCGAGGTATCCCTGTGCTTAGAGCGACCAAGGGATCTGTGAGTTGGCGTCTCGGGGGCGTCTCTCTCAAGGAAGGGAGTTACCATGTCCCCTGGGAGAACAAACCCACTTCTCCAAGTCTGAGGCGAAACGGGTTGCGTTTCGATGGATTCGATGGCAGAAAACCCGAAAGAAGGGACGCTGCTCTTCTTGTGTACAGGGGCGATGGGCTCAACCCCCTGTGCAGCAATTGATGACATGACTAGAGTGGGCAACGGAGGCAAAGGTTCAAGAACAGGCTTGACATTCTCGGTCGCGATAGAAGACAAAGCAAGAGATGGAGGAAGAGGCTTGGGTTCGGACAGGGGCTCGACCTGCTCGGTAGAGAGATGTGAGTAGGCCAGTTTGACTGGGGTTGGGGTGGGTTGAAGCTCCTCCCTCGGCTCGCAGTGCTCTGCATAGATTGATGAGAGGTTCAATGACGCCGGAGGAACAACCTTCTCGGCTTCCACAACCGGCTCGACTTCTTCCTTGACAATTGATGAAATGGATAGGTCGGGTGACTTGGGAGCAATAGGCACAATATGTTCGCCCTGGATAGCCGAGATGGAGAGATCTGGTGCCGCGAGAGCGATTGGTTCAATGTTTTCGCCCTGGATAGTTGAAATGGACAGATCCGGGGCCTTGAGAGCAACGGGCTCGACGTGTTCGGCTTGAATAGACGAGATGCTAAGTTCGGGAACAAACGGCTTGGGCACTGGTTCAGCTATTGGCTCAACGTGCTCTCCAGCAATGCTTGACATGCTCAATTCAGGAACGGGGATTTCTGGCTCTGCAACAGGCTCAACATGCTCCCCGAGGATGGTCGATATGCTTAGTTCTGGAGTAGGGGTCTCTGGCTGCGCAATAGGCTCAACGTGCTCTCCAAAGATGGTGGACAAGCTAAGCTGGGGCGCAGGGATAATGACGGGCTCTGGCGGTGAAATAGGCTCCACGTGCTCTCTGGAAATAGTCGACATGCTCAGTTCTGGTGCTTTGACTGCGACTGGTTCAATGTGTTCTTGCGAAATTCCAGACAAGTTCAGCGATGGGCGCAGAGGCACAACAGCCATAGCAATAGCTTCCGGCTCAGCCAGCGGTTCAACAGACTCTCCGCAAATTTGAGACAGACTCAAAGTCGGGGCTGGAATCTCTAGCTCTGCAAGTGGTTCAACAACCTCGGTAAGGACTGATGTGAATGTCAGGATGGGAGGTGGTGCCTGAGGCTCGGCCAATGGCTCCAGTTGCTGGGTAGCAATTGTAGCAAAGCTCAATTCGGGCACGGGAATCTCCGGCTCGCTCACAGGCTCGAGGTGCTCAACAAGTACCGCGGTCAGAGTCAACTCAGGAGGGGGCGTCTCTGGCTCCGCGACTGGCTCCAATTCCTCCGCGTAGATAGTCGTCAGAGACAAGTCCGGCAAAGGCTTCTCTGGCTCGGCCACGGGCTCGACATTCTCGGTGAGAATGAGAGACAGGCTCAAGTCGGGAGGAGGGACCTCAGGCTCGGCCACAGGTTCCACTCTCTCCCCAAAAATGACAGATAGGGTCAAGTCAGGAGGAGGAACTTCAGGCTCAGCCACAGGCTCCAAATTCTCAGCAATGATGCCCGTCAGGCTGAGCTCGGGAGGAGGAATAGCGAGGGGTTCGAGATCCTCAGTGACGATGATAGACAAGCTAAGGTCGGGTAGGGGAATCTCCGGCTCGGCCACAGGCTGGAGGTTCTGTGAAATGATGCTGGTAAGGCTAAGATCGGGCGCGGGAATCTCTGGCTCCGACACAGGTTCCAGGTTCTCGACCAAAATAGTCGTCAAGCTCAAATGCGGAGGGGGGATCTCGGGTTCCGCGACAGGCTCCAGATTCTCAGCGACAATGGCTGTGAGACTCAAGTCTGGTAGGGGAATTTCTGGTTCGGCCACAGGCTCCAGATTCTCGGCGATGATGGTTGTCAGGCTCAAATCCGGGGGAGGGATTGCCACGGGCTCAACACTCTCGTTGGAGATTTGAGTGAGTGAGAGAGCAGGAGGAGCAGGAGGTACCACGACTTCTTCGCGGGGTTCAACATTCTCGAATGCAAACGTGGACATGCTCAAGGTAGGTGGCAAAATCGGTGCCATAGTCGGGGGGGCAGGGAACTGAGCAAGCTTGAGTCCCATATCGGGGTCGTATTGTGCTCCAGCATCGCTATAGGACATGGACACTGGTCGGGAACTATCAATAAGGTCATCGACAGGCCATGATGCAATCGAACGGTCTCCAGATGTGTCTACGACGGATACCATGGACAAGGGACGTTCAGCTGCGATCACGCTAACAGGAGAACCCGGCTGCGACCCATCCAGTGATCGTGTCGGAATCTCAAGCCAAGCTGGGGCGATCTTGACGGGATCCGTCATGACACCCGAGTCAACCATCACAGTCTTGGGAATGGCTGGTACAGGAGGTGGTGGCGAGAATTGCCGACCGACCGAACCGGGAGTGCTAGAGCGGACACCCCGTCGACTGGGAGTGTGTGCGTCAATCGACTCGTCGTCGCTACCGTCGAAGTCTTGAAGTTCAGCGAAAAGACTCTGGCCTGCCTGAGGGGTTCCACCTGTGCTACTGACGAAGCTGGCAGGGCTGCTCTGGAAGGTCGGTTCCTCACTGGCCTGTCGTGAGCGATTGAAGATGCCACGGCTGAGGCGGAATCGGGTGGTTCTCTGAGAGGAGAGTGTGCCGGTAGGAGTCCTGATATGAGTGAAGTCGTCTTCATCCGCGGAGGTCGATGCAGTGCTGTGGAACGAATGCCGAGAAGCGTGTCGCGACATGCCAGAGGGAAGACTGGGGGGCCTCATCATCTTGCCGAAACCACGAGTGGTGCCTTCGGTCTCAGTCTCGGCATCGCTACCAGAGAATTCCTCATTGACAGTCTGGAAGTCTTCGGTCTCGGTGGCTCGTTCATTGGCTGTCTCAAAGGCAGACTCGAAGGCAGATTCGCTGGCCTCGTTGGCGGTGTCGAAACGATCACTGACGTCAGTAGGAGGGAATGCGTCTCCAGCTTGGTGTCTAACGGTGATGGTGCTGGCGGTCATGGGAGAGCTTGACGCACGAGGAGACACATCTCCTTGGTCCTCCCAATCGGGGTCGTCGTGTATGACCTCTTGCCTGCTTGAGCGGAAGCTTCCAAGAAGACGGGGTGGCTTCTTAAATTCCTTGGATTCCTTCTTGTGGGCCCGTTTGCTGGCGCGGGTTTCGCTGGCCTCGGTCCTAGCCTTCTCAAGATCGTCTCGAAGATCTTGGATAATTCGTCTGAGCTCAAGCTTCTCCGTCTTTTCTCGGTGGAGCAGACCTCGCTGACTCTGGATGGTGCGCTGAGCATGGGACAAGGACGACTTCATAGTTTCGGTCTCAAGGACGGCATGCCTGGGAGTACCCTTGATCGGCGACTGAGGAGGAGAATGCTCAGGAGTGGCCTGATCTCCAGTCGACTCAAAGTCATCATCGCTGGGGCGTGGGTTGGACTCCATTGACAAGACTCTAGCCCGCTGTGTGGAAAATGCCCGAGCCAGCTCCTGGTTCTGGCCAGTCAGGTCATCAATCCTGCGCTGCATGGCGGCGCGCTCGCCCTCGGCCATACCAATCTTTCGCTTGGCGGTTCCCAGCTCAATATCATGGTTTCGGACGGCGGCAGCATGCTCCTCGACCAGCCTGGCATAGGTTACCTTGACTTCGTCGAGCTCCCTCTGAGCAGTCACTTTTTCGGCGTTGGTGACATTCAGAGACTGTGTAAGTCTCTTCTCGCGGTCCGCAGCCTCTTTTTGTTGGGTTGTGATCTCTTGTAGCTTCGTCTCTAGGTTCCAGTTCTCTTCTTTGTATCGGTTCTCGCTCTCGTCGAGGGACTTGGCGCGCTGCTGGAAGCTTTCGGACTCAATCTCGAGCCTCGACTTGTCGGCCTTGAAGTCCTTGACCTCCTCGTCTCGCTCAGCGAGCAAAGCTTGGAGATTGCGGACCTGGGCGATGAGGGATGTGCTGATTTCGGCGGCGAACTCGATGTCGTGGACGCGATTTGAGGGCTGATTGCGGATCTTTCGATTGGGTACACTAAGCTTGGTAGGTGATCCTGTGGCTTGGCTCTCGAACTTGGACGGGCTGACGGAGCGCTGTTGTGAGGGATGAAGTCAATTGTCTGATCGTTGATGGGATTAGGGGAATTGCATGGCACTTACCCTGCCGCTCCTGCTCTCGGGCGCAAAGGGGGAGTTGGGATTTGCCTCATTGCTGGGGACTCTCTGTTTGGGCAAAAAAGCTCTTGCGGACTCTCGGGCGAGATTGTTGTACTCCTTCTCAATGTCGACGAGCTTTTGGCGCAGCTCAGAGTTGAGTTCTCCGTCTGATTGCAACTTTTCGACCTCCTGGAGCTGCTCAGTAAGGGTCTTGCGCTGGGTGACCAGGGCATTGCCTAATTTCCCGGCTTCTTCGAGACGACGCTCGGTCTCAGCGAGGTGAGCCTCGAGAGCGCGCTTGGCCTGCCTCGGGGAGGACGCAGGGCCGGCGATGAAGAGGTCATGGTCGAAGTTCGAGTAGCGATGGTGGGCGGGTACGGGGGTGGACGTGACGAAGGGATCGTGGACCATGGCGCCCGGGGCGGGCAGGCGAGGCTTCTCGGAAGCCAGCGATGAGGCCATGATTGCGTGCGAAAGGCCCAGGGGCTGACGAGGTTCCTAAAGACGCCTTGAAACCATCAAGAGGCGCGGGCGGACGACGAAGCTGGCCCGTCGCGGGGTGGCGGGTGCTGTGTGTCGTCTTTGTTTTGTGTGATCCAGGAACAAGTTCGAGTGACCTCGGGATGGTGGGTGATTAAAGTTGGCCTGTCGCGCGGGAGAGCTGGATGTGGACGGACGGGCGTGCGTGCGTGCAAGCGTGAAGTGGCTGCAGGGAGAGATGAAAGCAGGGGGGAAGAAGAGCAGGCCCGGCTGCAAAGAATATTGCAAAAGAATACTGGCAAATAGCGCACTGGAAAAAACAAGAATAGGTATCAAGGAAAAAAGGATTGAAGCCGGAGTGAAGCTGGGAGCAGAGACGTGGATGGGGTTCCAGCAATAAGCAGAGTCAACAAAAACAGTTGACTGGCTTGTTGTTGACACTGCGCGCGCGAGAGGTGGAGTGTGGAAGTACCGCGCTGCAGTATGTGCGCAAGTGCGTATGTGTGTGTGTGTGTGTGTGAGCTGCAGAGTGCAGAGTGCAGTGCAGACTCACTCCAGAGGGGGGGTCTTGCAGCGTGTGCGCACCTAAGAAACCGAGGCTAGTGTGGCTGCACCTGTGCGTGGTCGCAGCGTCGCAATGCAACAATGCCGCACTGCTGCAAATGCTGCCGTGTTATTCGAAAGAGCTCTTCTGCTGCAATGCTGCTGCTGGAATGGAACCCCAAGACTTTTGCGACAACCCTTGTTGATCATTCCCAATTGGCGCTGGCAGGCGGGCTGGCTGGGGTCGCCGAGGACTAATCAGGCGTTGTGACCGTCCAAGTGCGTGCCACTGGGGGGCTTGTTCGGTGGCCACCCAAAACGTCCGGCTTCTGCACTCGGCGAACGTGCTTCCTGTGCTCGATGATTAGGTCGACGACATCAAACAGTCCGGCCACAAAAGTCGACGGTGTGTGACGGTAAGCCGCGCGCCAGACAAGAGAAGATTCGCCTTTTCTTTCTGTGGAGTCGTCCAGAGGGTTTTATTGTTCTGGCTTTCCAGAACGGACCCGGATCGACCGATTAGGGGCGCAGCGGTGACGGGGCTTCTTCGCCTTGGAAGCTGTACTTCGTAATTAGTCGGTGGAGGTGAGACGGGGCCAGATGGCGCCCCGAAAAAGCAGGTGATCCAAAAATGACGACGAGCGAAAAGAAGGGCAAATTAACCAATGCAGCGGACAAACAGGCAAGACGAGGTCCAAAACAGGTACAGTAAAACGAAGGGACGATGATTGCGTTCCGCAGCTCCAAAGCGGTCTGCAGACAGGTCCAGTCCAGGAGAAGGAGAAAGGAGAACAGGTCGACGTCGACGACAGACAGGACACAAAAAGGCCAACAAGGAAATGAGACGATGCGATGCCGTTGCACCACTAAAAAGCCGACGAGGGGGAGCGAGGGGAAGGTGACAGGACCAGGCGATGATTGGGCCAGGGGCACCGACATCTGAAGCAAGCAAAAAGGATCCGGCCACCTAGCTAACAAGCTGTGGAGGGGCTTTGGATCTTGCAGCTGGCCGAGTCGGTACTGACGTCGTCCAGTCTCGAGCTTAGGTCATTAGCTTGTCGTTATCGTGTTCACTTATTGGTGTACTTAGCAAGGAAAACAGAAATAGGCATGGTGGTGAGGAGACAAGGAAAGGCACGAGCGCTGAGACAGAGAGACCTGCATCACTACCTCAGTTACTATATACGCAGGGAGCCAGAGACACCCAATGTCGCCTCTGGTCCGATAATTACGGATGGTTTCCCTGCTCATCTCGATTCTTGTTCCTGTTTTCCTTCTTTACTCTCCTCCTCCAAGCCTGGTTCAGTTGATGAGGGAGAGCTTATTAGCCCGACTCACAGCGCCCAGAGAGAGAGGCCAGGTCCAGCAAGTGAGCTGTGCGTCGGTGCGTTGAGGCTGCCTGTTTCCCGAGCCGCTGGCTCAGCTGGCCGGAAAGCTCAAGGCCTCTTGGGCCTGTCCGTTCTCCATACTGAGGCGGGGCGACGAGCCTTCGGATGTAAGATGTGGATACAGGAGGTTCTTTGGGGCTGCTGCACAGCACCTGATGATTTCCCCCTGCGCCGACCGCTGGCCAGTGTGAAGGCACAGCCTGCGAGCCCTGAGGCCCTGAGAGGGGGGAACGAGGATGCTGCATGGCCGTCCTGGAGGTACTTTGACCCGCCTGCTGCTTACGGCTAAGAGCTCAGTCACTGGCTGGCTGGACTGGCTGGACTGGCAAACTTGGAGCTGGGATTGGGAGCATCCAGGTGGAGAGCGAGAGGGTCGTGGAGTCGCAGTGGAACGTGGAGAGTGGGACTCAGGACCTGGACCTGAACATGGGACCTGGAACAAGCTGACGCTGTGCCTCGTTAGCCAGGTACCAGATACGTACTATTGGACTGTTCCAAGCCGCTATGAGAGCCCCTGGCTCAACGTGAATGGGTCTGGAATCTACTGCAGCGCTCCTGGACTCCAACGACGTGCGTGCTATAATTACTTGTTAGTACGCATACGAAGGACGTTGACGTGCGAACAAGTACGGTGAAGCATCGGTCCTAATACATGCACTTTTCAGGAGGACTCTCCCTGACCGAGCCTCTCGTCCGGTGCCGACCTGGTCCTGGATCTCGTGGATGCAGTTCCTGGATACCCGTCAGCAAAACCTGGTTCCTAACTTGCCAGTCTTTGCGATCCCAACATCGCCATGGCCACGAATAGATCCGTGGCCCCGGTTTTGGGGAGGGGGATGATACGGGAATGCGCTAATTGGCTTCATGGGTGAGGGGGGAATTCTTTTTTATGTCCCGGCTCATGCTGTGAGATATGCATCGTTTTTTTTTCGGCTGCCTCCATTCGACAACTGTCTTGGGAGGTGCTAGGAGTCTCAGAGGGGGAGGGAAACGAACCGAGTATGCGTTGCAAGGACTGTCGTCGACATTAGCACAGTCGGGATAGTAACGAGGGGCAGTCTCACCTGTGTCAGTGAACATCAATGTCGAGCTGTCGAATCAGCGTCTCCAATGACTGTGAGTAAACAACCATGGTCAACTCCCTCAGTAACGAGGAGGCGAGACGAGTGAGATGCTGAGCACAAATTCCTCTTGCAAGCGGACATGATGAACTATAGGATCATGAGCCCGCTGCTCGAAACCCAGCAGCGAGGAAGCCTGGTCCGCGGTGCTACGTAGTACCGGGTATTGAATTGTGAACCTTGCCAAAGGTTGGATGGTTGGAGGCGTGGAGGTTTCGGCGCGGACTTGGGAGTCTGATGAGTAACAAGATCCCCCGCTCTCCTATGAAGTAATAACCGCCCGCCGTTGGACAGAAAGGCAAGGGCTCGACGCCATCGGAGCTGGCGCATGTCATAGGGTAGACTGAGGAGCCAGCCCTGTACGTAGTATGGACGCCATGAATCTTAGGCCAGCGCCACTGCCAGCAGATGGAATCATCTGAGCTGTCATCTACGTAGTAAACTTAGCTCGACGAACCGCTATCGGCATCTCGTCTATGCCTCACAGTCACTGGCTGTCTCTCTTGGTCCAAAGTCTCCCTTCGCTCAGCGGGTGTTGGTGACCAACAACGCCGGGACGGATGACAAGGAAGGGCCCAGGCGGGGGGCAGTTCAATTACCGATTACACCCCAACCAATGATGCAAGCAAGGATGTAAGAGAAGGGCCAGTTTGCCTGCAGAGGGTCCAGGGGGGGGCCCAAGGTCGACTGGGCTCAGGGCGAAAATGCTCGTGCGAACTCAACCTGGCCGCCGAGACGCGGGCGAGGCGGGACTTTCCATGCTCCCGGACTGCGGACTGGGGAGAAAGTGAGAATCCCAATACGTACGTACCTACCCAGGTACGGAGTACCTCATGATGAGCTTACCTAGTGATGACGACTCCGGAATGTCTCCCACGGACGTACTTATCAATTGTGGTCTCAGAATAACTTCCGGGTATCCCAGTTTAGCATCACGGCCTGCATTCCCGCAATACAAACAAACACAAATATAAACACAAACAAACAGACGCGCAGAACGGTGGACGAAATGTCTGCCCCCCTCCTCGGTCTACGCACCATGTCTCTTCCCTATGGCTTTCCCGTCGCTTTCCCGTCAAGCATGACACCTCATTTCAGCAGTACCCGGCAATGGCCCCATCATGAGCCAATCATATACCGCCACTGTATGCGACAGACAACCCTGGCTTGACCATATCCGCCTCTCATTCGCGGCGTGGTCCCGCCTTGTGGGCCCTTGGCGATGGCGGCTTTTTGTTATTTTCTACCCGTTTGCCAACTACCCTATGTACCTACTTCGTACGTATCTTGTTGGCGCATCTCAGATGATCAGATCGCACGCCCACTGATCAACCGAACCACACTTGGAGAAAAAAAAAAGCCCATGCCTCATGTGTAAATTCATGCAGTGGGTACTAAATTACAAGGGTCCGGGTATGCAAGATATGGATACCCGCTGTGACGATGGTTGCCTGAAGTTTGAAGGTGAGTTGAGCATGAGATTCTGCGTCCTATTGACGCACCATGCATGCATCTTCAAGCCATGGGAATCGTGAAAGATCCATCATGTTCGCTATGTGCCACCAGATTTAGTAAGGCGAAGGGAGAATTGCCATCAATGCCTCATCACGAGCCATGCTAATTGAACGCCAACACATCCACCAACATGTCCATCCTTCAAATTTTGAACCAGTCCGCCTTTGGTATGCATTTCGTTCACTGTTGGTCTCCTCTAGTGGCGGTCCGCGTTCATAGAGATCCGATGTGTCATTCGCGGCTCGTTAGTTTTATCGTTTTCTGGTAAGGTTCTTGTCCCGTGGAACCAACGACGCTTGCTACGTAGAGAGGCGGCGTGCGATGAGGATGTGAGGATATTTTGCCACAACTATCAACAAACCCTGCAGTAGTCTGGCATACGTTCTTAGTTTCTCACCGGGGCTGAGTACTCATGTTGGCTTCACATCGTGTGAGATGGTGGGCTTTGCGATGTTACTCGCGAAACTACTACTGTTGAATCGGTGATCTTGGTTCGGACGAAGTGAGCCGAACATGTCGGGCCAACACAATCTCTGGAGCATCCTCAATAGCGTTTGGATGCGTGATGTAACGGAACTCAATCCAGACTGAACAGAAATATCGTACGATATTGAGCAAGTTCTAAGGACTAGAAACAATGCGTACTCTGTACTTGATCGACGCCCCAGCTCTGAAGGCGGAGGTCTTCCCCATGACAGTAGCTCGTGTTGAGTTCATGGTTCTATGATGTCTCTCACTCTTTTCACGTCCATGAGTCGAACATATTCCACATATCTCGCGGCCTAGGGTCATCGTGATTCTCAACAGTTATTTAGTGTTCACAACCATCATTTCGATACTATCAGTCACTTGCTCTCTGGCGCTGAATAAGTGCGGGTTGTCATCGAGAATGACCTAAGTTGTGAGTGAAAAGGGAGCAGTAAAGGGGGCTTCTCGCAAGTCCTTGCCGTCGAATGCTCACTTGCTCCTGAGTTTCTTTGCAATGTACTGTTGACAAAGGACATGTGCGCAACCTACTGGCGGAGTTCTCCATTGCTGTGACGTCTCATCTTCACAAGCCACGCTGCAAAAGTGCCAACTGTTGGCCAGTATTGCTCTGTTTCCCAGCTTAGGCTAGGTCCACATGTGCTTGACGAACTTACTACCAGAAGGTTACGGTTGGGGCGTCGACTGACAGGTCATCCACTCTAGGTACACTGACATATGACGGATTCTAACCTCCTGACATAGCGCCAGCTCCGTCATAAAGTGTGGCTTCAACTCAAATATCTCTTTTCACATTCGCTTTTCCAACCAATCGCATTGTCTGGCATTCACATTCGTAAAAGACTAGGGGCTTTGCTGACCCATGAAGGCCCGACTACAAGTAGGCAATTGACTAAAACGAGGTTATGTGTCAACACAAGAATCATACCAAGCCCCCCACACGCCCTTGTTAAGCCTTGACCGATTTGCTTTAATGAGATTTTCCTTCGGATGAAGGTGAGGGGTTCGTAGAATCCATCCATGTTAGTTCACACGAGCAAGTTTTCGCTCGGAGGCATCGAGGGGGGTTGGAAAATCGATTTGAATTCTATCTCACATTAGCAGGTTTTAGTTGGGCAAGTCTAAAAAGCAGCACTTCTGATTCTATGTGGACCTGGTGAGGGAAGCTTGCCTCCAGCTTCCCAACAGATTGCAACATGAAGCACTCGCCAGGGAGACTAGTCAAGATTTGATGAACGACTACATGGTGGGCTCATCAACTCGAGAAGAGCTAATCAATTCAGGCAACACGCAGCACGTAGTACACGGGCATGACTTAGAGTACGGCAAGAAGTCACACAACTAATTACAATGGAGGTCCAACTAAGGTGCAAAACAAGACAGGCGGTGGCGGATGGCGGATGGCGGATGCAAGCTTACACAGTGGCTCGCACCGTGAGGACATGATAAGGACCTCCCAGCTCGGGCACAAGGTAACAGAAGTACTCTGTATTTGGCATCGATTGGCAGTGACGGGAGAAGACATTGTCACTCCCGTCCATGTTTGCTCCTGGCGGTCTGCAGGGCTGCTGCATGGCTGCCTGAGCAGACGGCATCCTGCATGTTCGGTATCCCTTTTTCGATTGCGTGAGGAGAAAAGCTCTCTAAGGCTCGCGAATCAAAGCGTCAGTGGCATAGCTAGCATGGGACGGGGAAGAGAAATCCCCCTAGGCGCTGGGGATCTCGGAATGTTAGACCCGGTGTGCACTACCGCAGAGATGGGATGGGCTCTCTGCGAGGATGAATATGAATAGATGATAGATGATAGATGACTCCCCTAATACCTAGCTAGTCTTTGGAGAGATGGTGTTGACGCTACAGCGTCTGGTCGCCTATTTCGCCTATTCACCCAGTCGCCTTGTCCGACCGGGTCAGTCTCAGGGCCTGCTAGCTGTCCCACGCGACTAAATTCGGGCGGCAAGCACAAAGTCTAACGGGAGAGAGAGGAGGATTTGTGAAGCGTTTGACGCACATCGGGCCTCGTATCCCGAGACACACAGTCGGGGGATTATTTGGACGGTGTGTTTTTTATTTTTTGCAGCATTCGAAAGGGTTGTCCCAGTGCTACACACCCAGCAGCAAGCAGCAAACAACAAGCCAAAGCTGCACACACACACCAAAAACCAAGACCAAAGCTTGACCAACCAACCAACACACCATATTTCGCGGGCCGAGACTCATCTTACTCTTGTATGTGGTTTCACAGGAGCGGGGTTGCCTTTGCTTGTCCAACGTTGCATGCCGGCGCCATTGGTCGACGCCCAGAGGGCTGCGTGCAACACAACTCCAAAAGTGAGGCTGCAAGGATGCCAGTGCCCGGCCCTCCTCCCTCAGCCAGCGCCAGCGCCAACGCCAGACCCAGAGCCTGAGCATCTGGGTTAAGCAGCGAGTAAGCAAGGGAGGCCATGGCCCACGGCCCATCCCATGGCTGACTGAGTTGGTTCGCAAAGAAGCCTCGAAAGCGGTGTAGTTGCGTCTGCGCGACGCCCTATTCGCTGATGATCCAGCCCAGTACAGCGCGCCATCGCGGGTATCTGTTGACATCGGAGCAGCATCTCCATCCCCATCTCTATTTTCCATCTCCATCTCCATCTCCATCTCCATCTCCAGCTCCAGCTCCTTCTCCATCGATACAGGCAAGTCACTGCACAGTCCCTTCCGCGCGGGTACCGGCCAGACTTCAGTCCTCCCGCCCCATGATTTCACCGCGCGCAGCAACGAAGCACACCACCGATTCTTCCTTTGTCACACTGTATCGCTACCTACCTTTACCTGACCTGCTCATCTTTCCATCATTCCCGTCGCTCCAGCTGTCGCCAGGTTCTCCACAGATGCCAAAGTCTCTTCGCTACCGCCATCGTGGAGATATTACACATCGAAAGGCTATTCAAGTCGGGGATTAGACACACGTCGCCCGTATACTTCTCGCCCGTGTACCACTCCCTCGTGTACCTCTCACCTGTGTAACCTCTCCCCCGTGCACCTCTCGCTCTTGTCCCTCTCGCCCTTGGCCGTACCTCGCCCGTGTCTCTCGCGGCCGAGATAGCACCGTCATCGCGCCTTGACAACTTGTCCAATGCCTCTCCGCAAAGTCCACACAGTGGCCGGCTTGGACGTCTGGCTCAACGCCCGCACGGCGCTATCTCGTGCGACGCAATAGCCTACGGGCTGTTGTGACACATCGATCCGGTTGGCGACTTGCGTCTCATGCGGGACGTACCCACGAGGCACCTCTTGTGCAACTCAAGCAGAGGCAGAAGCAGGAAACAAAAGCAGCCGTGGCGAGCTGTGGCGCCTCTCACAGCAGTACTTAAGGTTGCTCAAGGAACCCCCGATGCCCAAACGTTTCTACGCTCGATATCGCAATCTGCCTTCACTACCTCTCCAGTTCTGCGCTACCGATCTACTTTGACACCCATTCAAACGTTACTTGTCTTCCTTTGTATCTCACGTTCCATCATCTTGTCTCTACCTACTACACGTCCACCTTCCATCTGCTCGCTGCCAACTTGCCATCATTAAGTTTCCATCATGGCTTCCGACAACGTCAATCCTGATCTTACAGACTATATGCATATCCACCCGCGCTCTATAGCCATCTTCCACCCCGCCTACCGCTCCCCTCATAATCTCCTGATCCAGTTTCCCCAGGTTGATTACATCGATTCTGACGGGCACCCCAACGGGATACATCACCAGACCGTCCTTCTTGCATGTCAGATCATTGCCAACAATGCCTTTTCCTCGGGGTTTCTGTACTACGACAAACTGGGCACGTTGCCGGTCATGGAGAAGGTTCCGCTTGATGGAATCTTGAAAGGAACACATTATTACTTCATCGTTGATCGTGATCGTAAGCATACCTTTCAACCCTCGAAGAAATTGCGTGTATCTAACCCGCCGTAAGCCAATTATCGGTACCCTATCGTTCCCTGTTTCGAGGAATGGCGTTTTCCGCATTGTGGAGTCCCAGCTTGCTGGCCAACTCTGCACATCAACCCCAAGTCAGAGAGACGTTGCGCTCTAACAAACCAAGCTACTGGGGTTAGATCGGCCGACGTCGTTCCTCGAACTGAGGAACGGTGGTTCAAAGTCAACCGGATGAGCATGTACCGTCAGAGCACAAGTACAGCTTCTCCAGATATGGCCAACTGTCCAAACCAGCTCCAGCTCAGTCCTGTTATCGGCAGTTGCTTTCGCACGAATCTTTTTGCCATCGTGCCAAAGCCTTCGCCAGTTGGGACCTCCAACGGCCAGCCAGTCGCCCAATATTGTGTTCACGTCTTTTCAAGAAACGCCCCCAGGTTTTACCGATCCTACCACAACATGCCGGCGTTGAACCTCAATGGCACGCGGCGAGAGTACCTGTTTGCACGGTTCGCCTGGACGGTGTTTACTCTCCTTGACACGTTCATCCTGGCGAATGTGTCTCGCAACATCGCCCTTCCCCGAAGACACCTGCAGGGTACCTATTCCTCTACTACCTTGCCAGTGGGCGGTCAAGAACTATACCACTCCTATACTGGACGTTTCGGGACGCCTTACAGCTCGAACATTTGGATGCAGACGCTTGTTCACCAGTTGGACAGCACCATCCAACTAAACGACGCAGTCCAGCCGTACGTTGCTACTCAGCTAAACCAACCAACTCAGCCAACTCAGCCAACTCAGCCAACTCAGCCAACTCAGCCAACTCAGCCAACTCAGCCAACTCAGCCAACTCAGCCAAACCATGCAGTCCAGTTCCACCACGCTGCCCAGCCGAACAACGCGGTTCAGTCGAACAACGCCAACCGGCCAAGCCACGAGGTCCAGACAAACAATTCTTCCCAGGCGAACAACGCTATCCGGTCGGATAATGCTGTTGGCCAGACGAGCCGCGCTGCCAGGTCGAACAATACTATCCGAACAAGCCACGCTGCCCGGTCGAACAATGCTGCCCAGTCGAACAATGCTGCCCGGTTGAACAATGCTGCCCGATTGAACAATGCTGCCCGGTCGAATAATGCTTTCCGGTCGGATAATGCTGTTGACCAGACGAGCCGCGCTGCCAGGCCGAACAATACCATCCGGACAAACCACGCTGCCCGGTTGAATAAAGCTGTCCGGTCGAACGCTATCCAGACAAACCACGTTGCCCGATCGAACAGCACTGTCCACACAAACAACGCTACCCAGTCGCACAGCGCTGTCCACACGAACAGCGCTGTCCATTCGAACAACGCGGTCCTGCTAGAGCCCGTTGTCCGGCTACATGACAGTGCTCGGTCGAGCAACGCTATGCTGTCGAGACCCTTCAAGCGGTCGTATAACTCCGCTCAGTCGAACAACACTGCCCTGTTCAATAACAGGGCCCTGTCGACATCCGTTACCGAGTCTAACTACACTATCATGCCACCCAGAGATGTCAGTCCGATGTCCACTATGCCGCCGAACAACGTTGTGCTGCCGGCGCTGTCCCAAATCCTCAATGTCCAGTTGCGGACCCCTCGCAGCGCCCCTTCAGATGAGGAGGAGATGGAAAGAGTTCGAAAGCGCATTCGAACAGGTTATTAGGACCATGATTACGCTCCACGATAGGTCTAAGGTGTAGGTTCGGTGTTTGAAGGCGATATAAGACTGGAGTTTTGACGCCAAGATTGGCTGGGATTGTAGGAGGGGGGTTGTCTAATTGCGGAACAAGGCCTTCCACTCTTTAAAAATATTTGCTAGTGAAATCAGCTCAGAAAGAAATCAAGACAATTCGTTGCTACTATGCTAATCTTGGGCCTCGGAATGCAGAGTACCATTGACAAGTCATCCAAGATGTTTTAGGGCCATCAACCTTTGTCCCGAGAATCAGTCCCCTTCGCTTCTCCTCCTCCTCCCTCGTCCCTGTCACCTATTTCTCCATCTCCACTAATTCCGCGTCCGGTGAGTCCCTTTCTCTCCAGTCAATAGCACCGTATCTCAGCTTGAGTATATTCCAACGCCGGCACCTTGCCAGCAAACTCGTTTGCACAGGGTACGAATGATCTTATGTAGTCTTAAACTTTTTCTATTTCTCTTTCTTATACCATCTAGAGACGTTGCACAATAGCAGAGCCTTTTCTCCTCCAACCCCCACCAAGCTTCACCATGTTGCTACCCAGACAACCACGACCTGCGTATCCACTACCACCTGCAAGATGCGAGCTACTCGACAATATCCTTGCTCACACAGCCATCCAAGCCATCACACACCCTCTTCCGCTATCTGTCGTACAGCCGGGTTACCAAAGTACTCCTTCTCGGCCTCGAAAAAGCGCATCTGCTCCTCCTCCTTACGCATAAGCAAAGCCTTCCGCTCTGGGGGTTCCATGAAGGCCGTCAGGCGAGGGTGAATAGCTCTCATGTAAAACGCCCTAAAGTCGAAGCCGGGTTCCTCCGGTCTCGGCTCTTCAGCCTCATAGAATACAAAGTCCCAGTAGACATCATAGGTCAGGTCTGGGGTTAACAGGGCAACTACTATGGCCGTATGGCACCACGTTTCTGATTTGGCCCATTCTAGGGAGAGTCGTGGCGGGACCTGGAGTACTCGCTCTCGGTCTCTGACAGCAGTGACCAGACGGCTGACCTCGTTATGAAATAGATTCGTACTGATCAACATCCATTTTGGGTCGCCGCCACTTAGCCAGACGGGCGGGGCTAGCATCTGTACTGGTGCGACGAAGCTCCATTCCCAATCTAGTACGCCCACAAGGTTAAGCTCTTCATCAAATAGCAGGTTACTTATTAGCATAAGGATATCCCCATGCATAAGCACAAAAGGTCCTTTATCGGCGGCAGAGTCGAGCCAAGTATTACGGACAAAACGGGGGAAATGGTGTTTAGCGTAAAGGGTGTTCCGTTGCCCGCGTATGTCAAATCCTGGGTCGGGAGATTTGTCAAATTCGTTCTCTGCCACCCAGAATAAGGCATCTACGAAACTCGCAGTTGTTGAAAAGGTCATCCGCGGTTTGATCCTGGCACCGGGATCCATTCCTTCGAGTTCCTGCATCATGATTTCGACAGAAATTGGCCGGTGACACACCCGGATGTCATCCGCGTCGCAATCATACGACGGCTTTCCATCGACGGTGGGGAGGCCGAGGGCGCCAATTTCTGAGAATTCAAGCTGGCGGAGTTGGATATAGACGTCGGCCAGCTGCTCGTGAAGCTTAGCTGTTGCCTCGGTTGGGCCAGTGTAGGTACGCCACTTCTCTCCTTTCTTGAAGCCAAGGTCCCTGAGAGTCTGTCCTGGAATATAGTCCATCATTATAAAAGCCGTCTGGATCGGACTGCCCTCGGTGAAGGAGTAGGCGTGCACGTGCGGCACGGGGATGGTGGTCTTCGCCGCGACATATCTATCCTCTGTCAGACGATCGATGCTTGTATTACTTAAAAATGGTCAAAAGCTCGAGGGCGGGCTTACTTCATGGTAGCCAGTTCGGTCTCAATCCTTTCGTCAATCCAAGCAGCACGCGCCGGGATGGGCATTCGGACAGCCCATCTCTCCGGGGGAGATGTCTTAAACTCGACAAATACGCAGACATTGAAGGAGCCGTGTTTTGGAGAACCGAAAGTCATGCAAGGAATACCTCCATGATAAGATGAGGCGAGACGGCATATTGCTTCTGTGTCGAGAGAATCGATGAAGCGCTGGCGATTCTTCTTAGCCTTATCTTTAAGAATGCAATTCCTCATGGTGCAGAATGATGAGGCCCATTCAAGGTCTCTCGACGCTGTCGATATTTGATGAGGGCTCGCCCTTCGTCCCTTGTTTAGAGATCGTACTCAGATGGCTCGTCCCTTCAATTCAGCTTGAAGGCATCGGTGCTTGGCTACCTGGTACCTACACATGGCATTCAGCCAGCAGAAGGCTACCTGAGTTACGTAGGGGGTCTTAGTCCCCTTGCATTTGGACCCCCGGTAAGAATGCATATAAGGCATTGGATATGTTTTTATGCCCCTCCACTATCGAGGTCCTGATATTCCACCGCGGGGTTCATATGCAAGGGAGGCCCAAGACCCCTCATCTCAAATATAAGAGGGCGCCCCGAGCAAAGTAATGCTCGTTTCTGTCAGCACCTTTTACCACCGCGACTTACTTGATCTGCAATTTATCCAAAAATCAATTTGTTTCCCATCGAACAACTACGGCGCTATATCATGGACGACAACAGGGACAACAGGAGTGTAGAGGAGCGGTTCCGTCTCCTTCGAATTGCGCAGGGCGCTGAAGAAGCCGAGGGAGAACCGCAGAGGGACGGACAACAAGACGTTTATGACCGCGGCTGGGACCCACAACCAGGAGGGATGAACCGAGTACGTGACGAGAGGGATCGACAAGAAGTCGAGTATGACGGCGGTTGGGACCCAGACCCAGAACGACGCGCACGTTGGGTCCAACAACTAGACAGGTTGGCCCGTGAGGGCGGTTGGGACCCACGACCAGAATTGATGGACCCAGTAGGTGAAGAGAGGTTCCGAGCACGTGAAGAGAGGAACCGGGGACGTGAAGAGAGGAACCGGGGACGTGAAGAGAGGAACCGAGGACGTGAAGAGAGGGATCGAGCACGCGACGAGAGGGATCGAGTCCGTGGCGAGAGGGATCGAGTCCGTGACGAGATGTACCGACAACGAGACGAGATGCGCCAACATCATGAAGAGTTGCGCCGACAACGCGACGAGGTGCGCCGACAACGCGACCTGGAGGCACATCGACGACTGCTCCCTACGAATTATTTCACCGACTGATATGTCTCCGTTGTCTCTGACCTCGAAGGAAGGGCCCCATCACCAGTCCGCACAACAAGTGGTGTCCCAAAGATCTGCCTCGCGCACCCAACCTCGCCCGGTCGGCCACCTATATATAGCATGGTATTTGGCGGATAGTTATACCGAAGCTGCAGGCTTCGGCCTTAGACAAACAATACTATTACCTTTTACCTTGCCTACCTAATTGTATTACTTACCTATTGGTTTGACTATATCACACTTGAAGTTCACAATAGTATATCGTCGAACCGGACTGCGTAGCTCGTCTACCACGCAGTGTATAAGCGGAAGACAGATCGGGTTACGGAGGACTAGGACTCGGAGGGGAGGCTCAGAGGTGACAAGAAGTGGACACAGCCTGTTTAGATGGTCCATGCCTAGAGCTTCAGGTGGGGGTACTAACCACGACGTCATGTACTCCATGGTTCAGATTGCGAGGGTTGAGTTGGCGATACAGCTAACGGCCTCGCCGGGAGGAAACACTGATGCTGTGTATTGCTCTTTATTCAGTAGCCAAAGATGAAGCTCTAATTTTGTTGGTGGGTAGGGCTGCTGGGCGATTCTCTAAATGGGGACCCCGCGATCCCCCCACGGAGGACGGCCCGTTAGTTAGCCCCATCTGGTTCTATTTTAGTACAATGTCTTTGTCGACTTAACGATAAGTTGTTCAACCGACTTCTGCAACTCTGCAAGCTGCCGATATCAGGATGTTGGGACTGATGCCCCTAATTTATATGTGCATGTTGGTGGTGCGTATACCACCAAAAAGGGATCCCGGAACAGGAGAGACAGTGATTCTCCAAGTCTAGGGTAGGTAAGACCATGACTAAACCACGCGACATTTGTACCCTCGTGGCTTGGCCCACGAAATTGTCACGCTGACACGTGATGCTCGATTCTAGATTCATCTACCATGCGAGGGAGTCGTGGATTTCAAAGCGTCGTCAACAGCTCTCTTGTCCTCGACAACCAAGCCTCACAAAGATCGCGAATAATGGCCGATTCAATCGAAGCGCCTGTTGCGCCTGTCGCAGTTTTCAAGAAGAGAGGCGCAAAGGGCAAAGCGAATCTACGAAAGCGACCTGCGACGCCTCCACCCGCCGACAGCGACGACAGCGACTTCTCATCCTCAGAGGACGAAGCCGGACAGCGCATCAAGCGGCGCAAGAAGATGGCCACTGTCACGGCCTCATCAAAAAACAACGTGGTAGACAGCAAGGACCTATCAGCCACGGTACACGCCGCCGACCGCAACGTCCCAATCACCAGCGCCAACGATGCCACAAAACAGAGTAATTGGTACGACGAGGGGTCCAAGGATGCATTGTCGGCAAAGAACCTCCTTGGCTCGACCCGGGCGGCCGCAAACGACTCACAGCCCGATGGAACATACAAGGGCATTGCGAACCAGACGACTTTCATCCAGAAGAACCCCGATGCTCCTAACAGGAGTGTTGGGCCCGTCAAGGCACCAACCAACATCCGGACCGTGACAATGATGGATTACGCTCCCGACGTCTGCAAAGACTACAAGCAAACAGGCTGGGTAAGTCACTTCTTCTCCAACATGCACCAAGATTTGTCTAACATGTTTTTTGAAAATAGTGCGGCTTCGGCGACGCCTGCATTTTCCTCCACGATCGAAGCGACCACAAGCTCGGATGGCAACTCGACCGCGAATGGGAGAGCGTTACAAAGGGAAAGAAGAACCTCGGAGGCACAGTGGTAGCCAGTGCAAACCGCGACCAGAAGGCGGATGCGGATGAGGAGGAAGACGAGGCGATGCTGGAAAAGATTCCGTTTGCATGCATCATCTGCAAGGAGCCGTACCGAGAACCCATCGTTACTCGGTGCGGCCATTACTTCTGCGAGCCGTGCGCCCTGAAGCGGTACAGGAAAGACCCGACATGCGCGGCGTGCGGAGTCGGGACCAGTGGAGTCTTTAACTCGGCCAAGAGGTTGAAGAAGTTGTTGGATAGGAAGCGGGACCGGGCCGCCAAGAAGAGACAGGCAGCGCTGGAAGCTGGGGAGGCTGTTGATGAGGAAGCGGAAGAAAAGTAATGCAGCAATGTGTTGGACTGCAGCACGAATTAGAGCGAAGGAAACAAATGATACCATACCATAAGTTCAAAAATCATCGGCACACTGCATAGACCTCGTGACCCAATTACTGTCCGATGTTGTACAGAATTAATGAGCATGACCCTACTTGATATACCATCACGGCTGTGACGCACGTGCGGGAAGCATCGTGGGATGATGACGTGCCTAGATGACGCTTGCTGTCCCGATAAGATAAGGCCGTGCGTCCCCTCCGAAACACGAAACGGACTTAGAGGAGCTGCCTGAGGTGACTCCGCCAGGGGGACCAATGACGAGCCTCAGCCACCCCACCAAAGCCACTGATGGGGAGCCACCGCCTCCATGTGATCGCCTCAACGAGGGACCCCCCCAAAAGGTACTGGAGCTGTCGCGGACTTTCTCATCATCAGTCATCCTGTTTTTGTGTCCCAGGCAGACAAGATCCGTAGACTGAGACGCGTGATCTGGACACTTTTGTTCCCCGTGCTCGCTTTCGCATCTCCTCCTCTCTACATCCTCATACTTTCGCCTTGCTGTTGGTTTACGACCCCGCATCGACACAGCGTTCGAGTGGACAAGACTAGATCCCTACGCATCATATCGCTCTACCAAGTGTTCCGTTTGCGCAATATATCGACAGAATAAAGACCGAGGGCAATACCTAGCTTACTCCTCCATCATCGATCTCGCAGCACTTGCCGAGCTGCCGCAACCGCTCTGCCCACCATGAATTACATCTACTCCACCGTTAATACCCTGCGGGACCGCTACACGCCCGTCTCGCACACCTCGACGTTCCGCCAGACCGGCCAGATCACACCGGAAGAGTTTGTCGCCGCCGGAGACTACCTCGTCTACAAGTTCCCGACCTGGTCCTGGGGCGACGCCGACTCGCCCGAGCGCCGCGTCAGCTATCTGCCCGACGGCAAGCAGTTCCTCGTCACCCGCAACGTGCCGTGCCACCGCCGCCTCAACGACGATTTTGCCGGAGATGCCGGGCACGAGGAGGCTCTCGTTCACGACGGCGACGATTTCAAGGGCGCCACGGGCGACGACGAAGATGGCTGGTTAAGGACCGGTGGTCTGGCAAGTTCCCAGCCGCTCAAGGTTAAGGAGGTGCGAACCATGGATGATTCTGGCAACGTGGGCGATAGAGAAGTTGTTGAGGATGATGAGATCCCCGATATGGAAGACGAAGACGACGACGAGGCCATCATCCGTGACTCCGCCGCTGATTCGAAAAAGGCGTAAGTCTCTGATCACCCTCCTCTAGATCCGTATCCCGATATGCTAATACCATCCCTAGCGGCCGTCGCACCTATACTCTCTACATCATGTACACACCCTACTATCGCACTCCGCGCCTCTACCTATCAGGCTACCTCCCCAACGGCCAACCTTTACCGCCCCACGACATGATGGAGGACATTGTCGGCGACTACAAGGACAAAACTGTCACCCTCGAGGACTTCCCCTTCTTCGCCAACAACATCAAGATGGCCTCGGTGCATCCGTGCAAGCACGCCTCCGTCATGAAGACGCTGCTCGACCGCGCCGACGCAGCCCTTCGTCTTCGCAGAGAGAAGCTCCGCGCCGCCGACGCGAGCGGCTCCGCAGCCGCTGCGCCCGCCCCCGCGGGCATGGAGGGCCTGGTTGACGAGTTCAGAAACTTGGATGTCAAGGGTGCTCAGGAAGCCGCCGACAAGGACGAGTGGGAGGAGGTCAAGGAGACGGAGATTGATGACCACGAGGTCGCTATCCGTGTCGACCAGTACCTCGTCGTATTCCTCAAGGTTCGTTCACCCGTCCTCTAATAACCGCAGCAAAAACTCTAACGCACCTTTGTAGTTCATGGCTTCCGTGACGCCAGGTATCGAGCATGACTTCACCATGGGCGTTTAAGCAAGACAACAAGGCCGGACCTGATTATATACAGGCCGTGGGGTGCCAGGGGCCAAGGCGTCGATGGTGTTTTTTGCATTTTTGTTTCGCCAATGCACGAGTATGGTATTGCACTCGGTGTTGAGCTGGGGTAGAGGTTCTCCAACGTGGCATGTACGAATGAAATACAACAAATGTGTGTTTGATAATAGCGGTACTCATTGTTTTCTTGCTATCAAACCAGGTAAACCCTCATCGCCGTCCACTGTTGCATGATCCATGCTGTTGGATCGGGTCCCTGTCCCCGTTTCTCCTCCCAAAGCAATCCATAACGCAAGGGATGTGCGGAAATCGACTATCCCTGGGGTATTTGACATGAAACCTCCGTAATTGTTGTATGCATAATTATTACGATGTGACAAACGGACCTCCGTGTGTCTTTGGAAGACGGCGAGTGGCATGAAGAACGACAGTGCCGCTTGCTAAAAAATCAAAACTGAAAACAAACCCCCAACAACCTGCTCCCGAGAAAGAATATGTGATGCAATCGTTTCCTGTGCTCCTGCTCTACCAGTGTAATTCTTTTGGGTGCCATAAAACCGCGCTTATCCAGCCCGCCGTGTGCACCAGTCAGGAGACCAACCGAAGAAGAAGCCAAAAGTGAGGATGTGTGCGATGAATGAGGTATCGTGATGGTCAGTGTCGGTCATAAAAGTGTCGTGTCCACCCTTGCGTTACAAGGAATGGTTCAGCGTGTCGAATTATAAGATGGAGTTTGTTCATCACGTCGTGGAAACTCTGGGGATTACGGTGTTCCCGAGTCTGTAAGAGAAGGTGGTGGGCCACTTGGATGCTCTGAGTCTACTTGTGTTCGACTCAATGCCGGGCCCACCCTTCCAAAGGGTGCGTTGAAGTTGAGAGCAGAGGGTCGGATCGGAGGTAACTCGTGGGATGTCGACTCTCGAGGTTGCTTTTTTTGATGGTCATTATTTTGGGTGTTGGCGTTGCTCTACACTTTGCCAAATGCCGCACCAAATGGAGCACCAAAGTTGGATGTTGTTTTGAACTTGAGCGGAATATCAGCCTCGACGTTCTTGTTCTCGCCGAACTCGCAGCTGTCATCATCGGTATTCGTGTGAGCATCATTTGACCCGTCCACGCCAATTGGGTCCAAGGGTGCCTTGCGTCTCTGGCTTAGAGAATCCACGACCCCGGCGTCGGAAATTGACTCCAAGTCATCTGGCGAAGTCTGCATTACACTTGGGAGAGCATTTTCGCCCATGCTAATGGGCGCGAGCTTCTTGTTGACAGCCTCCCAGAATATCTCGTCTTGTGCAGGAATGTTTTTGATCATCAAAGGTCCCTTGAGTGGCCTGTCTTCATCGGGTTCCATGGTGGGCTCAGGATGGTCTAGGTTGTTGTCTGTCAACACATCCTCTGCACCGTGTGTACGGGTAGGGGTGTCCTCGTCATCATGGTCCGGCTCTTTGGAGTAGACTGGGATGTCCAAAGTAATCTCGGCGGTTGGTGTGGCACCTTCACTGATGCCGACGATTGAATTCGTCTCAGTAGCAGTAACAGTGGGGAAGAGGGAGAGAGAGTGGTTGGGGGTATGTCCGGCATGCATGGTCAGCCGTCGGGATTCTACGGCCGCAAGTGCCTGCATCGTGTACGCTTTGGATGACCCCCTGATGCCGTGAGGCCTTCGGCTTTGTTCTTCTGTGTATTGAGCAGCATCTACTGGAGGAGGAGAGGTTGCTGGCGATGCTGGATTTTCGGGAGGAGATCCACCGAGGGCAAAAGTGGATCTTTGGACCGCCGTCGCCTTGATTGGGATGCCTTCCAATTGAGGATCGATTTCCTGTACGTCAATGATGGGGATGGGGGCCTCGGAGTCGTCTGAGGGTGACGAGAGGAAGTCCTTGGCGATGGAGTTTTGGGGCTGAATTCGAGGGTCCATGGGGGCAAAGGATGCTGAGTGGCTCATTGCGGTGGGAGATAAACGAGCGCTTCCTGGGCTGCGGAAGTGAGGTCGACGAGAAGCACCATCAAGACCTGGTGGCAGAGAGGAGTCGTCTATCATAGAGAAACTGGTCGGCATCGTAGGATGCTGGGGTCGTGACGTCAGGCGGCCAGGGGGTGCAGAAAAGTATGAACTCTCCATAGAAGCATCGCCGCTGCCTCCTCGTTGGCTCCCCATGGGCGATATGACGCCAGAGATTTGTTGAGCGGTGACGGCTTTTAAAGTCGAGTTTTCGCCTTCGAGACGATGAAGGCGCTCCTTGAGCGATTCAATTTCGCGCTGCATGGTCGTCTTCTCCGATTCCCAGCCCTCCCGAACGTCGTCCATGATGGCACGTTCCTCCTGGTAGACCTCTTCAGCCCGGCGGCGATTCGTCTCGAGGTAGTTGCGCTCCGCTTCCCAGGCTTCGCGAATGAGAGCGTTCTGCTGGACTAGGCGCTGTACCATAAATATCGACGTTTGTTGAGTGGGCGGTGCGGTGTCGGCAGAGACGGATCTCGAAAGGGAGGCCCCAGCTATATACTGAGGGACACTGGACAGAGGACTCGTGGACGAAGGCGGGAGTCCACGGTCGGGAATGGGGACGGGTACAGTTCGAGATGGAGATATGCTGGCGGTGCGAGTATTGTCCGAGGCATTGATACGGAGATGGCTTGACGGATGA
Organism: Dactylonectria alcacerensis; assembly: GCA_029931735.1. Lineage (NCBI taxonomy): Eukaryota > Fungi > Ascomycota > Sordariomycetes > Hypocreales > Nectriaceae > Dactylonectria > Dactylonectria alcacerensis. Next base: position 2,317,752 of record JAPMUZ010000012.1, on the reverse strand, counting down.
TTCGTGGTGGTAGCCTGGACGGCACGTAAAGATGAGAGGGAGAGCGGGTGAGCATCGGAAGGCTGGAGCGGGAAGGAACTCGCAGGTGGGAGTCGGCCGCGTTGGGACTGCTGTTGGCTGTGGTGAGGATTGAAGTAAGGAGGCAGTTGGTGATGGTTTGCAGCTGGAGGGAAGGATGAGGACGGCGTCGTGATGGAGGCGTCGGCATGATAGTGTAGATGGGCGTTGAGAGGGAGAGCCATGTTGGCGTTGAAGGCGCCCGAAGGCAGGAATGCTTCAGGAGATACACTCGCTGCCATGGTTTCGTCCAGCGGCGGACGGGGAGAGCTTCGGAAAGAAGCTTCGAAGATAGCTTTGAAGGGAGCTTCCGAGAGAGATTCGAGAAGTTGAAGGGGGAGGGCTATCGGGGTAACATGGATGTGTGGACGGGTCGTGGTTGTTGTACTTGTCGTAGTTGTCGTCGTCGTCGAGGCAAGATGTTGATCGATCGGCGAAGAACGAAGGTGCTGTGGATATTGCGGAGATTGATTGATTGGATCGTGAATTCGATGTTGAGTACGGCAGAGTTGACAAGGAAGGGGGTATGGATTTCTTTGTCAATGCAGGTTGGTAGGAGTCGGTACGAGGACGTGGTCGAAAGAGGACTTGAAGGGAGAGACGGAGGGAGGGATGGACGATAGGTAGGCAGGTACGTCCTGGTAGGTATCGAGGGTTGGAACTTGGGTATGACGCAAAAGTGTCCCGCCGCACCGCAGGGCGCACAGCAGCACGGACAGGTCAGGGGAGACGGGGGATGGGGGATGTTCAGGGTCCAGGCGGGTGGTGGCAGCTTTCACTTTCAGGGACCGACAGGGCCCAACGGCAAGCAGGTGTTCCGGAAGAGACAGCGGTTTGCAGAGAGGCGTGACCTGGGAAATGACCTGGGAAATGATGAGACGATGGAAGAGGACAATGGGAAACAATAATAAAAAGAAAAAGACGGTGTCGGTGACTTTTGGCTCGCCTTGCCATGGGCCAAAACGGCAGCCCGGCGCTGTGGGAGCAGCCCTGCTTGCTGCTGCGGGCGGGATGCAATAGCGGTCGGTAATGGTACCTAAGGTACCCAAGGTACCCTAGCACACAAGGTAGGTACCGTGCAACTGGACTTCTCTGTCTGCCAATCTGGACAGGTCTGAGTGGATCTCGGTACGTAGCGGGTGGTTTGCCGTGCCGCATGTGAGGTGCGCGTGCCGTGAAAGAAAAAAGGTGTGGGGAGCCAACGAGGTTCGAAGAGTTCCACAGCAGGTTCCATTCTCACTTCTTCCACCCGGCAATAACCAGCGTCTGAGCGGGCGAAACGCAACACGTAGTGGACGGCCTACGGCGCGGTTTTGCATCACCGAGCCCACAGAGTTCCACCGGGGTCTCCATTTTAGTGGCAGTTTTAGGTGGCCCAGTATGAGCCCAGTGCACGTTTAGGCGGTTAGGGCGGGCGGACGGGCAGCAGTTTTTAGCGGGCTAGATAGCGGCCATGTAGACAGAACTGTTGGCAGTGCTGGTAGTTACATACCGACAAACTGGGCACTGACGAAGCGCTGGCGACGGATATTCATGGCGGGCAGCCTAATCTAGCATTACAGCCCGCCTCTTCTCTGCTCTTCCCCCTTCCCCCTTCCCCTTCTTAGAACACCTGTCTTGATGCTGCTACCAACTGCTTGCTGCTCTGCTGTTTGTTTCATCTGGCCTAGCCTGGGCTTGCCTGGGCGCGCGCCCGCCCGTACGTACATACGTAGCTCGTAACCATGTGGCGCTGGAATGGGAATGAAGGCGGACTGACCGTTCCGCCACCCCGACCTCTCCGGCTCGCCCGACACTGGTACGCAGTCGCTGGGACAAGAGATGGATCCGCAGCGTTTGCGTGCCTCTCTCGACGTCGCTCTTGGGGATGTTTTGGTCGTTCGAGGCTCCGTCCCGTCCATATCATATCCCATATGTGCCTCCTGGGCGAGGCTCAAAGCCGTGGACCTCGGAACCATGCCCCGAGTCAAATTGCAGTTCCGGGCGGGGGGAGTCCCTACCGAATTGCCTAGGTAGAACTTCTAGACAACCATATTTGTTCTTTATTACAGTAGTCTACGGTTTCGTTGGGAGCTCGGTGCCGAGCCTAGCGGAACCGGACAGATGGCGCGGCGGTGGATGGCTGGCGTCGCCTTTCTACCTTTCTACGGAGTACCTTTCTACGTCTAGCTCGTAGGCTCCAAATTTATTTATGAGTCTAGCGGCCTCGGCGATGCTGATGACGACAATGCCACATGCTTTGCGAGATGGTCCACCATGGGAATGATGACAACAGACTCTGATACGCAGTGACATCGCGGTTTCACCTCGGGCGCTTCATTGACGCCCCCCTGCCCTACCCTCCCGCACCCTCCCGTACCCTCACCTCCCCATCCCCCTAGAGGCCAAAATAGCAAGGGGCTGGTACGATGCAGAAAATATTCATCGGTTCTATTGCATGTCAGACAGGGCCCGTGGCCACCGCTCCGGTATCCCGGGGCGGGCCGGAGCCTCTCGTTCGATCTCCCGGTATGACCATGGATTTGCGGAAAGAATGCCAAATAAATGGCACGCATATCCCTCCAACGTGGTCCTATTGCCAGGATACTGTGTTCAGGGACCTCGATGACCAGGACTCTTAACCCACTGCGTCGCACGGCCTGATTAGCGGTTGACTGTCATTGACTGTCATTGTCACGTTCAGCCAACGCACACTCACCCACTCACCCACTCACCCACTCACACCCTAGACCTAGGTGAACAAGGTGGAGGTAAAGTTACCGAGTACGCTGCAAGGGGAAACCACCTCACACACCGTCTAATCGGATTTGCATTTGTCTAGCGGTAGGTAAGCTATCCAATCGCAGATGATTGGGTGCTGCTGTAGAACATACCGCTGGTGACCCCTTGTCATCAATACCGACCTTCAGGCACACTTTCACATGCACCACTCACCTGGGACGCCTCAGACAATAATGACGGCATGCATCACCACCAGAAGCGGTACATTCACATGCAATACGTCGTTACACCCACAACATCACCCCAAAAAAAAGCCATCCTATTCTTTGTTTTTGTTTTTATTTGCTGGCACCGCATTTGCGCCTCGCATTGGACCTCGCATTTGCCTCCCATATACACCGAAAACGATACACCCCCAGCTCAGTCATCGAACAGACATATGCTCAACAGTTTGTCAGCCACCATTCATCATCACGGATTGCCATGTGGCCTCCTATCTGTGGAATGCACTGGGATGCGCCTCGCTCGTTCTGGACATCCAAACCCCAGCTAAGTCTTTAATCCAGACTCTCGTCTCCATCGGCCGTATCTGCTGCCTATCGGACCGCCTCCGACTCGTTCGCTGTCGTGTCTCAAGCACTAATGGACATCGGTCCGAGAGTGTGCATGAACACGCCTAGTGCACTTCATTGATGGCTGGTTCGGAGCATTTAACTGTCGTTTCGAATGCTTTGGATGACGACGATTAAATCCAACACGCGAGACAAGAAGCGACAGCTCTCTCAACACATTGATTGAGTACCAAAATCTGGCCCCTGTTAACCCCCAATGGTACCCAAACAATAGTCTACACCTCGATCCTCCCTGTAGTGTTGCGCACTTTGGAAATTTGGCCTTGCATGGCGGTCAAGGACCCTGATCAGCACTTCGCGGGGCTACCGCAAGGGTCAAGGGTGCTGCTCTCTTGAGCGTTACCCGCTACTTGCAACTAGGTGCATAGTACGTATCAAGCAAACTCATCTTCAAGGCTATTTGTGTCATTGTATCAAAGTCTTCTTCATTGTGCGTGTGCGTGCCCTCGCAGAAGGGCAAAATGCTTTGGTTGCTGGATATGTTGGTGCATACAAAGCGTGTCCCAACAGTACAGCTGCTCTTACGCGAATCTGGGCATTGAAAGGAGAACAACAAACTGTTCCTTCTTCTATGTCTTTCCCTAAAACAAAATGCCATCCTGTTGTTAGTATGTTGTGGAGTCGCACGAGTTCGATCTCTCAACACAACCCGCAACCCTTCGTACCTCTTTCTCTTCGACCTGTGCCCATTGGAAACATCGTATACAGAGGGACAAAGCATGACCAAAGACCTCTCGTTCATCAGGTTCGATGTAATTGCCCTCGGGCGAGCCGGGAGACACATCATGGACCAGGCCTCGGTTTCGTGAACGGTATCGATGCTGAAGGCGGATTTCTCCAAGAATGCTGTCCAAAGTCGGCATTGAGATTCGCCTAAACATGGGCCCCGGCCTGGAGGTGAATGGGGGGCGTCTTGCGGATTGATGGTACACAGAAACTACTATGGTTCAATGCATCATTTCATTCACGAGCCCTGCCTTGAGTAGCGACCTCTATATTCCTCATTTGGCCGAATACGCATCTCAAATGATTGCGGGAAGATTCTGAGCATACTTAGGAAGGATTTCTTGACGATGAGGGGCGAGTTGCTTCAATTATATTCCCCCACCACTAACTCTTTGGGAGTGGGAGGTGAGGGTCTAGTATTTGATGAGCTTCTACCATACATGTGTCAGGTATATCCACATACTGGCGGAGCCTAAGGCCCTTCCTGACCGGGCAATTGGCTCCGCTATCACATCCTTGAGGAATATGGTCTTTGTGATCCGGCTTGCCGCAAGAGTACTTGACTACCCAGATCCAACACATCTTAGATGTCTCCGCTGTCTTCTCGAGCAATACCTGTCTAGTAATGAGCTTTCGAATACAAGGCGAGCGCTGTCTGTCAGGGGAGATACTCTGCTGAGTTGATCGATCGCTGGTATTGTTGTTCTTGCTGCTGTGCCCACGCTGGTTTGAAGTCGGGATCACGGGTGTCGGCGTGAAGTTGGAGCCAACTCTCGAGAGGAGAGGATTACCTTAGATATCCCTTGCATATTGGTTTTTACCGGACTGAGACCATAAATTAGCCGTATACTACCGTCAAAAGCTTGAAAGGCGATCAGGATATCGAAGTCGGGATCATAGCTAGTGTTCGAGTGCCTGGGATGGAGGATACATATAGTGGGTGGTTCTTCCATAGAGCATGGCACTGTGATTCAGATGGTGTAATTCCATAATCGCTGACAGAACGGAGGGCTCTCATAGTGACGACTAAGTCAATTATTAACAGCCGGATAAACCCCGTACTTCTCCTCACGACATTACCCCAGTAAGGCAAGGACCTGTAACAACCCGCCGTGCTATCCAGTCAGCCTGCCATCAAATCTTACGCAATCATCCGCCGCATCCAGACCTCCTCCGTACCCACAGTCTTCGCTCTATGCTGCGTGCCCAAACGATGGGCAACGACTATATTTTGGCCTGGCTTCCAAGCGTCGGCATGGTCAGAGTGACGACGACGGCGACGACCGACATGATGACGAACAAGAAATAGGCGGCTTTGCCTTCGCCCAAAACTATCTCGCCCCTCGTCCACCTCGCCTTCTAGGCAAACGAAGATACTGCGCAGTAGACATGTTCATAACTGCTGATATCCACCATCATCTTCATCAAGCCAAGAGACCACCCCGTCAGAATGTTCGTGAAAATAACGCCCGCTTTTAACATCCCTCTTCTAATAGCTCTTGTACTTGCTCCTATGTCTGGAGGATCCGTTGGAGGATCCCTGCGATGACGAGGCTTTTCGCTTCTGGCCGGCGCTGCCGGGGAGTGACTTCGACGATGAGACGGAGCGTGAGGCATCGCGCAGCTCAGAAGAAGCTGTGGGCGTCAGCTGGCAGGGTGGCTCGACGATCTCGTAGCCAGCTTCGTCTTCATATGGTGCCGTCTCTTCGTCAGAAATAGGTGGAAGAGCTCCTTTAGTGATTAGCTGGAGGCCCTCGTTTCGCTTCCTTCAGTGCTCCTTTAGCTGGTCTCTCAAGGCGTAAGACTGTTTCTTCGCGTAGTCTTGTGCATTCCTAAGGCCTCTTCGGCCCTCATTATGCTCTTGGCGAGATTTCTTCAGGTTTGCTGATGCCATGGGGTATTGGTGGTATTTAAATGTACCATCCCCTGATGGAGTAGCGTAATGTGCATAGAAATTAATATTAGTACCATCTGTAGTGAAAGTTATGACTTCAGCATGGCCAGGAGGGTCAGATTTCCCAAGATAGGAAAGGGCCTGATTCCTCGCATAGACAAGGGCTGCTCCATCATGACTCAAGTGACACGGCGTATGGGGCCTTGGGAGGCCCAGGCTTTGGTTGTTGTAGGGCTGTCTGTATGAGCCTCTCCATTAGTCGGTGACCTGCGCAGGTGAACGTTGCCATACCTTGTCTGTTTGTTTCGACGTCTCGTTCGCGACTCCAGGCCGTTGCACGTCGGTTCGAATCGACCGAGCCCTCTTCGGGGACAATGGGCCGGCCACGGACGTTGCGTCCAATTTCTTTTTCGTGGGCACGGCTGCCGCTTCGTCTCGGACGAGATCACCGCTCACTGGAGGTTGCTCTCTGCTGCTTGACGGAAGATCTGTACCTGGTGAGCTCACGGGTCTTCCCACTCTCCGTATTGACGCGCATACCTGCACTGGATCTTGCAACAGCGTCCGGTTGCTTCTTTTCCTGCGAGAGCCTCGAACCAGGGCAACAGGCTCGCGTCTTGGTCACTCGGCCCCTCATAGCGAAGAAGGCAGCGGTGTAAAGGGGGGGGGGGGAGGAAACTTCTATGGCGCCCAGGCTGGCTGACAAAGAGGCCTGCTGTAAGCCGCAACGGTCTTTGTCGCAAGATTATGTTCTGGGCGAGGTGGTCAGGCAGGCAAAGCAGTTTCGTAGATCACGAGCGACCGAGGCCGTGTTGATAAAGCGACCGAAATCGCCGAGTCGCTCATGGCAGGCGTGGAATGTCGCATTGTTCATGGCATCGGAGATGTATAACTGATCCAATGGGTTTGACTCTTCGCGGTATTTCCTGGCGAGCAGAGACCAGCGGTCTCGGAACGCATCATTGGGATAACATGACATGGATGGAAGACGAGGATCCCATCCGAAAACGTCGAATTGCCTATTGTTGAGGCGCCCAGTTACCTGCCCAGCAGCCTCCCACACATAAGAAGTTCCACTGCCGCCGGGACCACCAGGCTCCAGAACGATGGTGCGTTCGCTCTTGTGGCCGGCTTCTGAATTTGAGGAATCAGAGCGAGCGAGGCCCGAGACCTGAAACATGGTGGTGGCAAGACGGACAATGCGAGCGTCCGAGTTGTTGAGGTAGTCCAGCGGTAGATCTAAGTATCCACACAAGTATATACCACGGTTGGCATATGGGTCATCGCTTGTCGTCTCTGCGGTTCGATTCCCCCAACTCCAATGCGAGGAGTCTGGGTCAAAGAGGGACGCCCATGACTCCCGCGGATGGGGATCGTCGAGTGGAGGCCGGACACTTGTACTTGTGCATGGCGTAAGGCCAATGGGGTCGTTCTCTCGTGGAAATAGGCCTCAGGGCGATAATAGCTCGACGTTGGCGTTGGTGTTGACGTTGGTGGTGTCGTGGGTGGTGACGACCGAAGGGTGGGGCAGGGAATGGCTAGACCAGGGACCGCCCCGCGCCCGAGGAGCAGCTGCGGAGCCAGATGAGGCCGATCAAGCTCGCGACTCCTCCTACGACATAAATGATATGGACTTCATCGATCGCGGCATCTTCGCCGTTTCTTTTCCCCTTGTTTGCGGTTGCATTTATTGAGCTGATATTGATTTGGCAGCCCTGAGTCTCGCTCTCCCATTGCGAGTGTGCACGGGCCAGGCAACTGGCATAACTGTCGAAGGTTCTCTTGGCTGCTGCCCAAGGCAACATAGTTATAAAGTAACTCTAATGTCGGCGAGACGAGCTTAGGGATGCGTCATTATGAAACACATACCAGCGCGAAACCAAGCCGTAGATACTTTTCGTAGGTTCTGTGGTAGCCTTATAGGATGACTTTGGTCTCCGTAGGTCATAGGGTGTTAATCCTATTGGCTAGCTGATTCAAGCCCCACTTTTAAAGAAACTCCAAGAAGTCGTCAATTCGACTTTGACCAGCTCTAGGCCTCCCTGGCATCGATCATCTTCCGATTCGCTTCTACGCAAACAAGCCTAGCCTCCCTAAATATGGCAGATACTCCCAAATCATCCCAGGACACCACCGATCCCAACAAAAAAGTACAAGGCCATTCCAGTACTTCCGGTGGAAGTTCGTCCTCGAGCAAAGTGACTCCAGGTACAAGTCAAGATATGGGCACTCCTGCGTACAAGCGTTTGGACTCTAACCGTTCTCAGGTTCTGGTACTGGGATAATGAGCCTTCCTGGCATAGTTCGCGTAAAAAAGTTCAAATACAAGTGGTATTAGGATATGTGAGTCGCTAGGCAGATGGTAGTAGGATAGGTATGACTGTTGATACATAATCAATCGGAATCTCTGTCAAGAGGGAGACGTTTGGGCCTAACACATAACTCGATTTGACGTTCCAAGGGACCCATTCTTTTTCGAGTGCATAACCACCTAGAGACACCTGGCACCATATCCGTGTAGTGGGTTTGATGATTTTGCCAATGGCCATCTGGAGTCGGTAAAGAGCCATGGTCAACGTGTATGGCCCTGCCAATCGTAGTCGCCTCCTCTTTGATTAGTAACCCTAGAGCAAACTTCTCATCAGACATCAATATCATCATCTTTGACCTCCACATCGTTTGATCCCTATCACCCGGATCGAATTGACCATATCGGATTCAACACCTACCATAACTGCCACGAGTAGAATAAGGGGGGAGGGGGTTGTGATTAGTCCATCGAATCGACCAAGTCTCATATTCAGATCTGACAAAAGGCTCAGCAATCAGCTTTCAAGCATCCAGTCTCTACTCAAGACCTCAACTGCGCCAAATGCCAAATATTATTATGAGATGATCAATCCAACATCCCATTATGACCATCTCCCTTGGCGCAAGTGAATCCCCATCAAGAGTGTTCGGAGTCACTTTTCAAAATCAGTTTAGGGACCTGTATTTCAACGAATCCTGAAGCCAGTTTAGGAACTTACTCTTAAAGTGGACAGGACAAGGCCGGAAGCTGGCCGCAGAGCAGATCGTGAGTAGTGGAATATTCTATGCTTGAATAATGCTCATCGTTTTGGAAGCGTGGACATTCGCTTTGGGTAGTTCATTCATGTTGGACGGCTTGCCCTGCGACTCTAGCGGAACGGTCTTAAGGCTTAGATTAGGGCACGTTATGGAAAAGGGATCATGATGATGATTAGGCTCTGAATCAGGCAATTGCAATTGATAATAAAAATCGCTGATTACTGGTCTGACCACTACTTGTGTGTTGTTCCAAATGACAGTCTCTAGATCGGGGCCAGCTCTACAGGCGCAGAGTTTTCAAGCTAAATCAGCCAAGCAGAAACCAATGTGTGGATGGAACAGAGACGGCCTGGCGATCTTTGAATCTGAGCCACACAAGCATACTGGCGGAGAACCACATGCAGAGTGTAGATGATGGAGGAGACCGTCACAAGAGCCTGGAGCCGAGCTTGGAGCCGAGCGCTTGATGAGTAGCGAGTGTTTAGGGAAGCTGACTCTTCAGCCGAACAAATGAGTGTGGACATGAGACCAGGAAATTTGTAGCTGTGCCTGGCAAGCAAAAATGAACTTCGAAGCAAAAATGATTGAATTGAGTGTTTTAAGATGATAATGAGCAATTTAGATAATCCTGAGAAGGCCCAAAAGAGAGAAGGGAAAAGAAAAAAGAGACAAAGAGGCGGTGGAGCGAGAGATAGGACCGCCGATGGTGAATGATGTCAGGTAGTACTAGCTAATACAATGTAGACCTAGTAAATGGAGGTAGAGAGGGACGTGCCACCGGCAATTCCTTCATGGAAACGGAGATCGCCTCAAGGTAATGCCAGAAGACGAGGTTTTCGAACCAATCAAACCAGATTGTGTTGATTTCTTTCATTGCGGCGGCGCAATCGATGGACATATACCGCCGCCCACTTGGTGGTGCTGGTTCTGGGCACGGCCACTGTGCTGCGAGTTTGGCACAGAAGTCTTCCGTCTCGCTGTTCACAACATGCCTGTAGTTTTCGTCGAGCAACCCGGGAAAGTCACCGCTTGGCCGGACCGAGCCTTCGACAGTGGTTCGTAGCTTCTGTACCTGCATCTTATAGCCTTCTGACAATCTGGGAGGGACGCGGTCGGGCAGAGGAACCGCAGAAATATGGTCGATGGCAAAGATGGCAAATAGTGCCTGCGTGACCTGGGGAATGCTCTGGGTGGCATAAGTGATGGTCGCAAACCACATCATGTACTGGTATTTATTGAGCCACTGCGGGTTGGTTCGATGAGCATTGTGCAAACGGCACCATTGTGCCATGAGATGTTTAGATGGGTGCTGAAGCCACCTAGAGTCGAACTCCATCTCTTGGGGCGTCGGTAGCTGAGAGATCGCAGGGCATTCTTGACCGGTGTTGAGCAGCTTGTACAGACCCTCGGCGAGGTTAGTAGCGGGCTGGTGTAAGAGAAACTGCTGGTCATTATAGATCATGGACGCAATTTCGGTGGCAAGGACCGATCTCGGCGACATCTGACCAGCACCTCTTGACGCGTAAAACACGTCGTGAGTAGTGGTGAAGTCTGTGGGCATTGATCCAGTCACCTGGAAGTCGATGTGTCGAGAAATATGTCTGTCGATAAGCTGCGTGTCCGAGTCCACGAAGCCTGTTGCCTCGGCGGATTGGATCGGGAGGATGGAGACCTTGTTCCGCGTCTCCTCGATGAGGCTGTGAACGAGTCTGTGAAACCGGTCATCTTGCGACAGAAAGCTCAAGCTTGGTGCCCATGAAACTGCCTGTGTTCTGTCCAAGGGGTTGAAGGACCTCACTGGAGGCAGCACAGCCAGGTGTCGCAGCATGTTCATGCTGTCCTCGTCCAAGTAGTTAGTTGAGCGTACATCCGCGGACTCCAGGATGGATATCGCCTCTCGAGTCCCAGTGCGACCAAGAAGCGGGTCTGGTGCGCTGTGCGACGTGAGGGCGTGCAGGAAGGCGAGGTAGAGCTTGCTGTGTAGCGGAACATATCCTTCGAGCTGGCCAGGGGCTTTGGGAAGGGCATACGACTGCACGCGACTGACGGTACCGGGGACAACAGATACCTTCATATGCTCTGCGAAGGAACCGAAGTTTACTCTTTCCCACTGAAGACTGCCCTCGGGAATGAGAATTCTTCGATTTGGCGGCTCCTGGTTGTCACGAAGCACTAGCTTGCTCCCGAAACCAATCAATGTCCCGGCCGACTGGCACTGGTCTACCTCCATCCCAGGAAACTGGTGACATCGTATTGCAGTATCGAAGGGCTTCAGCTCAAAGGAGAGTCCTAGCTGGGGCATTCCGATTTCTAGAGCTGACGTGTTTAGATTGAAGACCAACTGTATCGGCGATGGGTCATTGTGCAACGGAAAAAGACGCTTGGCAAGTCCCTGGCCTATCCTGCTCGAAGGGGCTACCAGCACGTTGCCACCTTTAGTAAGCCTCCAAACCCGATTGTATGTGCTGAGGCGCCAATTCTCAGGATCAGAATCCCAAGGGCTGAACAGGGGCCGAAGCTCAACACTCTGGCTGTCATGATCATACCAATGAACGAAGTCATGGACAAAACTATGAGGAAGAATTCCAGCAAAAACTCGGCTTGGGATGAGATCTTGAAGCGATCCACGATGGCGGAGGCGAACCAGGAGATCCGATGATGTATTACCTTGAGTGGTTGGTGGCATGCCAAAGTGAAGCGAACGGCCAGCGACCTGCTTTGTGCTGGAGAAACGCATGCCCGGGAGTGGACTTGGCATCACATCCATGACGAGGCTGCCAAAGATTCGCTTATAACAAGGATGCTGCTGGTATTCAGGGGGGATGCGCGACAGTGGGAATTCGTCGACGAGCAATTGTCCAGTTCGAAGGTTGAAGTGAACCGTGAGCTGATCCGAAAGCGTCGAGACCCAGTGATGCTCCCAAGACGCTAATTGAGGCTTTGGGGCCTTGCACCAGTCGCCTCCTGGAGTGAATGGGGGCCAGTTCCTGACGACGGCAAGGTCCAGCCAGTCGCTCCGTCTAGCCATAAGCTCTGATTCCAAGAAGGAAGACGCATCATGCATCATGCATCGCCATCGGTCGCACATGACCATTCCAAGGGTGTCGCTTCCTGGGTCAAGCATGCGCTCATTGTCCTGTATGATGATGGAAGCTTCAGCAAGAATTGATTGCTCTTTGGAGTTTGACAAGATTTCGCCAAGGATCTCGGGTTCCACACAAAAGGTGCTGGCGCAGACGAGAGAGATATGCAGCAGATCTCGGACAACTTGAGTCCTTTGCCCTTCATCTACCGTCGTGTGCACCTTTTCACGAGTCTGGAGCATCCAATGGTGAGAGACCGTTCTGCAATAGCCCAGAAGTTTGGTGTACTCGGGCTTGAGAACCTCAGTCATGGACAAGAGGCGAGCCGCAAGAGACGCGAAGGCACAGAGAGCATAGTAAGATCCCGAATCGACTTCGACACGCGCAACGAGACCCCTAAGGCAGTCGAGCATGTTGCGACCAAAGTTGACATTGGACAGCAACTCATGGGTCTTTCTGGTGATCGTCTCCTGGGAATTTGGGCCTGCTTGGAGGCTCAAATGAATCACGAAGATCGCAATTTCTTGCCTGTTGAAGTCGATCTTCGGCTTGCATAGTTGCGACAACATCTTAACCCACATGGTCCGATCCTGGCTAGATGACAATGTAGTCAGAGCCATCGGTGACCGTTCTGGGCGTGGGAGGGAGCAGGACTCTGCATGGGCGTGAGAGGGGATAGGCTCTGATAAAAAGACTCCCTTGAGTTCGTCGAAGTAGTTCAGTTCAAGGTTATTTGAGAGAAGAACATGATCTTCCGTACAAGTTGGGACTGACGCGGTGCTCGGGTGGTCTTTGTGCGTCGATTGAAGGCTGACTCGCCATTCTTTGTCACTTCGAAAGTATTGAGTAAGGGTTGGATACGCGCGCAATCTCGTAGGACGTTCTGCTGGAGGAGTGCGAACTGTGCGACACTGAAGGACGTCGCGGATGAGATAGATGGTGATATCTCGCCATTCTCCAATGTCAGGTGGAACGGCCAGTTCAAAGATCACGGCTTGTGCCTGATGCGTGTTCGTTGGCAATGGATAATCATGAGTGGGGATTTCTAGCTTGTTTGCCTTCTCTTGATACGAGCAGCGGACGCAAGTGTCAGGGTGCACCCAGAGCTCCCCTTGCACAGTCACCCTCTCACAAACACCTTCGTTGTAGAGTCCAATCAAGCGAATACGTTCCTTTCGAAGGCGAGAGAGTTCTTCCAGTGCCTGCGCTCTCTCATCGGTCGCTCGGTCGACGATCTCATATTCCAGGCTCTGCAACTCTGGTGAAATTGCAAAGTAGCGGACTGCCAATGAGCGGTGATGGCCAAATGAGCCAAAGACAGGCGGAGTGCGTTGAGCCCTTGCGTAGTCTCGTCGCTGGCGCAAATACTTTTCAGCGCGGGAAAGTCTCTCCATATCCCCTCGAGAGGCGAGTAAAAGAGAGTGGTACGAGTCGGATGGGATGCCTGGGTCGTAGTCTTGAAGCAGCGGAACGGACTGGATAGCGGCTTGATCGAGGGCGATCCAGAGCTCTAAGATGATTAGATGCATGCGAGAGATCATTTCAGGGTTGCCTGCATACGCTGCAGCTGCTGTTGTATGGTAGTCTCGGATCTGTTCGCACAACGAGCTACAACTCTGCTCGTGGCCACCAGGGCTAATGAGTACAGAGCGTTCCAGGTTGGCAAGTTCCATCTTGCAAACATCTTTCGGAGATGGAAATTGAGGCACAGAGCTATCGATCATAATCTGATCAGGAGACGTTGGGTTCGAATGTGATACTACGCTGACATTGCTGGACTGCAGTGTGGCGGAGAGGAATCGGTTCATCTCCGCGAGTTCGAGGTAGGTGCTGTTGATGATTTCGAGGGTCGAGATGGCTTCCAATTCCAATTCCGGCTCCAATTCTTCACCAACGTTTTTCCACCGTTCGCAAATGTGTTCTGCGGCCGCTAGTAAGTCGCTTGCGACAGTTGCAAGCCACCGGCCGCCCCATGGAGGCGGGAGTTTGAGGAGACGCCGCAGAATCTTTGTTCCCATTATGTGCAGTGCCGGGCTGGATGCTTGCACCATCGTAGCCTTGAGTATGCGAGTCATAAAAAAGAGCATAAAACTCTTGTAAGTGTTGCCAGAATCGGTTGCAATGCGAGTCATAACAAGCTGCAGCGAGACACGGAGGAGGAGCCAGGTGGGAGACCGTCTCCACGCGGGTGCACCGTCGCTCGACAATAACTCTTCGCGGGTCTTCTTGTAGAGGCAGGGAATGGATACTTGTTCGCCACACCCTCGGAGAAAGCTGACCAGCAACTCGGTCACTAGCCGAGGATTTGGTGTGTCTTGAGTGTCAACAGGGACTTGATCGGCCCCCTCATAGTAAGGTTTGATGTCTTGCTGTTGAATACTCATTTTGACAAGGGTCTTCGTCAATACCGACTGGAAGTCATCGTCGTTGAAGACTTGGCTCGGTACCGCGATCGAAGTCGCTGGGAATTGTCGGACCAGGCGACCGCGAGTGCTGTTGATTGACTCATCCGAAGGAGACAACTCGAATGTTTCGAAGATGAATGAATCATAAGCGCGGTGAATCATGACCCCGGCGTTCTGGGCAGTGACATGAAGGGATACAGAGGACCCTAGGAAGGTAGCAGGTCAGTATTCCGCTGTCAGGTTGAGAGAAGACGTGGGCAAGGGCCATACCAGTGATAGCAAGATGCTTAAGGACATGCTGGGTGCTGCATTCCTCCAACCCTCCGAGAGAGCTCATTGTGTGCAGGGTGTTTTCCACCAAGGAGATGGCAGCCTCAATAGCGAGGTCGTCAAGGTATGGACCCGCTTGGTAACTAAACTCTCGGAGAGCTTCGAGAACGAATTTGACCACGTAGTAATCATTTTCAGGGGTGATGTCACTGCCACCTGGAAGCTGAGGGGGCAGGAAGACGTGGTGAAAGATGTAGTTCATTGGCATTTGGTCACTACTAGAGCGACCTGGGGAATCTGTTGCCATGACTGATTGGTGGAATGAGACTTGACAGAATGAGACTTGACAGAATGAGACTTGCAGACGAGACTTGACAGAGATGAGGTTTGACAGACACAAGACTTGATAGACACAACAGGATTTGAGGATGAGGAGAATCAGGCAAGTATGAGCAAGAGAAAGGGAATGTGGTGTGATGAGGGGAAACTTGTTTCTATGCAATCGATGTCGATGAAGGTTGAGTGAAAAGGCTGAACAAGTTGGGAAATATAATCGGGGGGATAGAGCTCATATCCATCCTGGGAGAGCAGAAAAGCAAACAAAAGCATAGGACTTGAGTCCTTGGGATCGGCAAGCTAAGTGCATCTGGTCGCCGGTCGATAACGCTCGGGGTGGGTATCATGGGCGGCGGAAACGGGATGCTGCATGTTTGCGTTGCGTTGCTTTTGCGTCGTCGCGTTGCGTCTTGCGAATCACGACTTCGCAGGCCAAAGTCACGAGGCCTGCGGACGGGTAGATGCCTCCCTAGGTTGGTACTATCGGACGGGATAGGTCGCCTGGACGAGCAAACGGGCAGGATAAAACAAACGGGCAGCGAGATGTTTGCATGCCGAACGAAATGGACGTATGAGAGCCTCGCGGCTGGGCCTGGGCATTCGAAAACGGGCGAGACATGTAAGCCGCCGCGCGCTGCACCGCCTGCAGTGAAACATGGGCGTTGGGCAAACAGCATATCAATGGCCGTTTGATGCCACACCAAGATAGCTGCTCTGACCGGGTTACCATCTTTGACCAAGCAGAGCCAACTTCGGCCTCGCGCAGCTCTCACCGGTCTGGGTTGAAAGCGACGTCTCGGTTTGGCGGGCGTCGGCAGCCATGGGTGACTCGATCGATGGCCTGATATTCCCCTCCCCCTCTTCTCTTCCCCTCTTCAAGCCTGGTGGTTCTTTTTCTGGAGTGAAACATCCTGATGCGCGTAGATTTGGGGGGATGAGGCCGATGATGTTTTGTCTTGGGTTGAATTATTAGTCAACATGGTCAAGAAAAAAATATCGAGCAAGATACACTCACCATGGAAGCCGGTCGTTCCTTCCCCGAGCCCTACTGTCTGCCCCCCGACGATCCCGCCTTGGTCGCATTGGCTACATGCCCATGTTACATGCTTTGGTTAGGTGCATGTCTTGGTTACATGCCTCAATTTACATGGGGTTGGCAATGGAGCGCTAATGTAATGTGATGTGATTGATGCTGTTTGTTTCCGTGTTTGTCTCCCCCCCCATCCTCCCGGTTTCCCGCCCTCAACCGTCAGGGCCGTCAAGGTGCCTCAATTCTTCCGCCCCCTTCCTCTAAGTTCTCTAGAGCCGAAACAGACTTACCTTTTCAATGAAATTGCCCTCAATGTACCTTGGAAACATGTGGAGGATTGCACATAGCGTGGTGGTCTTAGGTACTTGCTTTCCGTTGGTCATCTGGCCCATCCAGTTCGATTCCCAGAGGCAAAAAATTGATACAGAAAGAGTCAAGAAAAAAAGAAAAAAGATAAAAACGAAAGAAATAAATGACAAAGAGCCGAAAACTTCAAAAGAGATATCGGACAGGAAAAAAAGAAGACCAACAAAGAAGAGCCTGGGAAGCCATATGTGCCATATGATTGAATATTTTTGCCAGTTGGCTCGAAGTTGTAGCCTATACGCTTCGCCGTCCTCAACCTACCTGGTTGCTGCACCTTGTACTTGCAACCAAGCATTCTCGTATTGCAGGATAGACTAGTCGCTAATAGTAAATGTAGGGATGCACGACATTTCAATTCGAAACTAATTCGGCTCGGAAGGACGTGTGTCTATGATCCTAGGAAGTATTGACGGGAACTTGCTGCAAACGCAGCCTCCCTCCCGTTTTATTGATCCTTTCATTTTCACATGTTTCAGTTGCCGCTCTATTGATTGCCCATTGCAGGTGATCTACAGCTAGTGCTTATACGAGGTCCTATTTTAGTAAATGTCCGACTCATTGACGCAGGAATCTACTTGGTATCTATTGTCGGGAGGCCTGTGTTTGCTCGGATGTCGGAGGTAAGCTCCGTCGTCGACATGATGGGCGGTCTAAGACGATAGACTTTTAGTCATTGAACTACGGAACGTAATAGCTAGAGGAACCCAATCACATGACCTCCTCTGAAGCCTGGATGCTTGCCCAGAATCGCATCGTCGAGACTTGCCTGCTTTCCCTCCTCGTGCCACCCTAGAGCGGTCACATGGCATCAAGAGAGGTGCGCTCCTAATCAACCCGAAATTGTTGGAGATTCGCAACGGACGCATGACCACAATTACGTAACGACGAGAAGCGGCCAAGAACTAAGTCGTTTGTAGTTGGTAAGGTGTGGTGGAAGTGAGGTTTGGAGAAGCTGCTCAACCAGTGCTCGGAAAGCTGTCCGGGGATGCGTCGTAGTTTGGCCTCAAATTAAGGCAAGTTTGAGATGTATGCGATGATTTGATACCGATTGAGGATACGGATTTGAGGGGGAAAAAAAGGATGAATGGAAGCTATAAATCCTGTGATATTGCATAGTCCCTACCAGCCCCTACGCTCGTTGGCATGTGTCGAGGAGATGATCTTGTTGGGAGGCATGCGGTTGCACTTGCTGGCGCATTGAGAGATATAAAGAGATGTTCTATTTGATGACCTTGAGTCACAGCGATGTCACTCGGTGCTGGATTGGATAAGATAGCTCTGCATTCATTCTCCAAGTCGCTGGGATGCGTGGCCTCATTTCATAGATCGCAGCAGGACAATACTACTCAGGCAGTAGCATTCAATGCAATCTTCATCACTCTTAACTTACATATATCGCACACCGGTTGCATCTTGCATGTCCAAAGACTGCGGCGGCAGCATATGGCCTGTGCCGATGCCGAACGTGTTTGCCATCCGGTCAAGCATCAACTCGGGCTGCAACCCACCATAGGATTCGTGCCCGGGCCGAGTATGGCATCAGTCGAGAATGACGTTCAGAGGCTGACTTGACTGCTTCCTTTGACTGCACCCTTTGACTGCCGAACCTGGTCAGACACGCGAGAGGAATGTCGCCACCCCATCTCTATCCCCGTCCTCATCCCCGTGGGGCCCCGGGTTTCTTTCAAAGCTGGGGCATCTCGCACCAGGCTGCGTCGAAGGGATGCAGCCAGCAACCCGAAGCCCCCCCTCCAGCTCTCGCTATCCTCGGTTCTCTCGTGGACGGACGAGTGGCAGGCGGCAAAAGCCTTTGCCGTAAGTCCCAACAAAACGTCGCCAAGGGAAGCACTGACCGCTTACACCGGGCGTCGTTGCTAGGGCTTGATGTGTCAAGGCAGACACGTCAACAGCCTGTATGGACGGGGGTGGTAGTGACGACAACTGTTTGGTGATATCAGCTATAATACGCTCTGGTTGAGCCAAGATATGCCATGCAACCTAGAATACTTGCCCCTCAACCAACTGGAATACATTCGCAGTCCTAGCAACTCGTTGGCGATGGTCCCTGTTCGCTCCTTCAACTGCGACTGCACATATTTTTCCTTCTGCCAAGGTACGGGGTAGCGGGGCGAGAGGGGGGGCTAATGCTCTGGACAAAACCACCACGACTAATATGCCGTATTATTCCTGGGCCAGCATCTCGGAACGACAAGCAGCACCCCTCTTTTCCCACCAACCCCCTTCAGACATTGGCCCCATGCCTGGACACGAGGTTTGTCGACTAGAAAGGCTTGAATCTATGCCAAGTGCACGATGCTCGCTTGCTTCTGCACGTCGCTGCGTGTGGAGCTTGTTTTCTCGTACGCGCCATGGCAACTGTCGATGCTTGGTCTGGACTGCCAAGCCACGACCCGAAATAAGCTTGTTGGACAAGCTTGCAGCTCTTTCGTCGCGGCCAAGCCGAAGAGCAAGAGGGGGTGGCAAGTGAAAATTTCCTCCTCTGCAGATAATGGGTGTGATGCGATGTGCTACTCGGCTACCTACCTCCTGCGAGACGAGACGAAGCGAATGGAGCGTTGATAAGATGAGGGGTCGGAAGATTATCGCAGTTCAATGAGATGGATGCATGTGGAAAATTCAATGCTAAGTAGACGTCAAGTATCCCACATCGCCACAGTGGTCATGGAGAGTCGGAGTTGGTCTACCGTCCAATCCCGCCCCCGCGGCATCTTGGAGGCTTGATTGACTTTGCGGGCTGGTTCGAGTGGAGGGTAAGGTCCTCCAAGGTGAGTCGTTGACGATGACATCTTAGCCTTCACCAAAGAGACACCTTGACCTATTCTCGCCTACTCCCGAAGCGAACGACCGAGAACTTCGGACACCTGACAGCCCATGTGCCAGCGGGCTCTTCCAGAGCTTTTTGACTTTCGGATGAAAGATGAGAAGTAAACCCAACCCAACAGGACCCGGAACTGTAACGGTAACCCCCACCACTCTCTTCAAGCCCCTCCGTCATGATGGACAAGAGAGGTACGTACGGCACGGCACAGAACGGAGCACACGTTCCTGAAGGAGGCACACGTCCCTGACGAAGCACACGTCTCCAACGGAGCACATGTCTCTGACGAAAACATTAAACTCTAGCCCACGATAAAGTCAGGAAACGTGGAGTCGTAGTCGTCCCGTGAGTCGTGAAGGGACGGGAAACATGCCGAGACACATGACGCCACGATAATGGGCCATCTCAACCAACCTGCCGACCAGGGGACCTCCAAAGCCGGGCTGGCGCTTGTTGGGACGAGGACGACCACGCAGGACGATGCATGCTGGACGCGCATTGGACAGGCGTTGGATGGGCTTGATGCCCTTCGCCTCTACTTACCTCGAGGGGAGAAGGTATCCGCGTACAGCCGTGCGAAGCGGGCACCTAGGCATGAAGGAGTGAGGCATTTTCTCGCCCGCCTGAAGGCCAAGCAAGCGCCATCCCACCGTCCCATCGGTAACCCGAGTGTTTGCGAACCCGCGCTATAGCAGAGATGAGGGGTCCCGCAGTTGCTGTAAGCGGGCTAACCGGGTCTAGGCTCTTTGGGATGATGCTACCCCGTCGCCGCGCCAGGACAGGGTTCGCCAAGGCCCGGGGGAGACCTGTGTGAGAGCTGTGCATCATCGCGGCTTTGCATCGTGGCTGGAAAGTTTGGCAGGATAGTCGACTTGGAGACATGTATGGGTTGGCTCGAGGAGGAAGAGGCGTGAAGGCTACTGCCGTGGTGATTCGAGCTATCTGTGGCATGCAGAATTTTAGTTTCAGGAGGGGAAGCGAGAGCATCAGAGAGGGAAATCCCAATCACAATCACCTGATGTCGCGGCTCTGCAATCATCGCTCTTGGCATTCCGCTGCCGATGAAGCGATTTGGCGAGGAGTTGCTGTCCAGCGGCCTGGATCAGGGCCGTGAATCTCTGATAGACTTGTGACAAAGGCAATGGAATAGCAAGTGTGATGCCGGGTTGCCAATCAACCTGGCCTGGTGATAGCAACATGGCCGTCATCAAACCACAAACGATGAGCTCTCGTCAAAAAAGATGCAGCGCTAACAAGAACCGGACTGACGGTCAGTGCCGACGATGGGGACCCCGATGTTGATAGTAGTATCTCAGATGCACACTCCCTCCCTCCCCATCTTTGCTCACAAGATAGTGAGCCACCCGGCCGACGGCAGGCCGGACGTGGATATCCTCATGCGTACCCGCCACATCCAACACCTTTTACGAAAATGAAACCACGACTTGCACGGGTCTCGCGACGCGCGCCGGAGCCGGAGCAAGCAATCTGTTGCCCGTGGCACGATCCCATCGGCCTAGACTCTGCCATATTTTGGTACCGCACCAAGCATCGAATCCATGCATCGAAACCAACAAACAAAAGGGTGTGCGAGATCCGGTAGTGGTGAGATAGTGCCGCCAGTATCTAGTAAGGCCACTTGAGCTGCTGGTCCAAACTGTCCCGCCTCTGTGTTGTCACTGTCCTCGATATGAAAACGTGGTCGCGATGGTTGGATCATGTGGACATGCCAAGTCGTCAAGATTTTGTGAAGGCTCGCGAGTCCTAGTATAATCTTCGTCATGAATCGTCCACCCGCCCAAACGGAAGAACCCTGAACAGCCAGCAATCATCTCCAGTCTCAGACGAGAACGCGGACAGATGGATGGAAGTGGCTGCCCCCAGGTTGATGCCGCAGCTGAAACGCAATCAACAGATCTCGAAAGCGGCACGCCACGAGGTTTTTTAGGGATCAGAACGCCACTGAGACCCGACTTGTCCAGAAAGAGCCCCCCCATGGCCACTCCCGAACAATTTTCCTTTTGCTGCACATGCCTGCCTGACAGGCGGCTGGCACGGCTTATCTGATGGTGGGTGTCAAGAGTATTGCGTGCATTCCGGGACCGTATCCGTCGGCATACCGCGAGAACGGATCATGTTGGCTGCCTTCAAAGATGATGCGTCGTCTCATCAATGCTAGTGTGGACATCCCGAATGTGCTGTTGCAACCATCCTCAGCGAACAGCAGCCAAACTGGGGACTGTAGGTCACGAGGCGGCGCTGAGGGGTGCACATCTAGGGGCCACTTGCAGCTGCAGCTGCATGTTGCAGGTTGCAGAACCTTCATTTCCGTCATGGAGCCCTGGACTCTGCATCCACGCGCGACTGGGATGAGTGCCTGGGCGGTAGCATGTCTAGAGGAGTGACGATGTGAGTGGGTTCTCTCTGGGAAGCGAGCCAGTTGTAGGGCAGGAGTATGAAGATGCAGCTGTGAGCGTGGGGGCCAGACGAGACTAGCTAGAGCCTTCTTGAAGTCTGGAGAGAGACCTGATGAAAGTCTTGCGAGTTCGTTGCCCAGCGTTTTAGCGTTTTCTGTTGCTGGATCACGAATCGTGATGTCGAACTGTGCATAGGTTATCATCATGAACTTGTCCAGGAGTCTTGGCAACACGCGCTTCGTTGGCGGACGCCACGCATGGACATATCGTCTCCTGACCAGAGCGTGCATCGTGCGAAAGCAGCCGATGGGCTTCCCGTCGCTACGCTTCGGCTTGGTCCTCTTTTCTGTATGCGTGTCGTACCCAGTGTTGCAAGTCAGGTACCTTGCATGGAGGCTGTGAGAAAGGACGCGGATTCGTGGCGGCGCCGCCTCGAGCTTGACAACAACGTCCGCACTGTCCCACAAACATGCGAATGATACAGAGCTTGGTTGAACAGCATCAAAGAATTTGTCGATGAGGTGCATGTATGTAACCGACGTCCACGCGTCGATGAGTAGGCGGTGTTTTAGCGCTCACATTCAGACACGAGTATCACTGCGCCCTGTGAATCCCCCAGCCGCACCCCTGTCAGCACTGTAAACAGTTTTGCAGCACATCGGTAGATCATCATCAAGCCTCAGCTGCCTCACCGACGTGGTCGGACACTTGGCCAACGATGGTGCACGCTGCAGTCAACTATTGATGTGCCGCCGCCATGGCCAAATCCTGCCAAGGATGTCGCGACAGGAAAAGCGGCAAGCCGAGGCCGCAACCTAAACGGCCATGCCAAACCTCAAAGGGGTGAGAGACCATCTGTTTGCTTGCCAGGGGGGTCACGATTCTTGGATTGGATGGGCAAGGTTCGTGTGTGTGAACGAAAGCGGGTTACCGACGTAATTGTACCGCAAAGAGGATCTGAGTCCGTTCTCCACCACGACTTCGGGAACGCTGTTGTTTGTTGCTGACCCATGTGTCTGGGATTTGAACAGCGTCATCAGTTCCTCGAGAGCCGAGACGAAGTGAGCTCTGTCATAGTGTAGACTAATCAATCATGACTATCTGGCATATGGCATTTGCCAAGCCACCGAAATTGAGAAGTCGTCGTCAGTCATCGGGGACAAGGCCGCGAACCGCCGTGTGTCAGAGCATAGCGCGGTGGTTAATATAGAAACCTGCGCCGATCCTGCGGTGGCTCGTCGATGGGCGTGCGAGTGTCTCTTTCTCCGTCTCTCCATGTGTCAGCTAGTAACTCGAGAGATTGAGGGCTGATATTGAAGAAGCAGGCACCAGAATAAGGGTGGACGAGTGAGCGCTGAGCCTGGGTGAGGTGAGACAACAGGGATGGGGGCGTGCCATGGGACAGCCTAGGGACATCTCCACCCTCTGGGGCGCATATGACGCACTGGCACCCGTGGCTAGCATCCCTGCCTGTCGAGGTGAGGCGCGACCAGATGGCGATTGGTGTGTGTGAGTGGAAGGGGTGGATGAGAGTGGAATGGGGCCAGATGCCGTACCGGACCGGTTGAAGGAGTGGACGTGACCATTTCGTCCACGATACTTGGTCGACCAAGGCACGGGACCGTCTTGACCACGACGACGAGCCGCTGGAGGCGCTTCAGCGGAAACGACGAAAAGATTGGCCAGCGGGAGGGAGAAAGAGCGGTAGACCTGGACTTGGCCACTATTCTCAGGGGCGCAAGCTCCCGCAAGACTGTGGCTTTTTTTGGACCAGTGCTGCGTGTAAACCGAGTACGGTGTACTGGCCACCGAAAAGTCACTGGGATAAATGAAATGGCCGAGATCTCATCCAGGGTCGTCTCCATCTGGGTAGGGGGCAGAGCCGAAAGGCTTGGCGCCCACGAAGGTCCCCTGGCACTGCAGAGAGGACAGTGTCAGACAGGGAGGTCTCAAGATGTTCAGACTGTGTATAAAACAGCTCTGTTGGTGCTAGGGTCACATCGAGGCATAGCCATTGTTGGAGGTGGCGTTGGAGCTTGGTCGACGATCATGATTTTCAGGGAATTAATTATCGAAGTGCCGAGTCATGAACAGGAAGTCATCGTCCCCGAAGGCGAACGAGATCGCTGTTGGTGAAAAGAACCCCGGAATATGAGTGGATTCCCCATCGTCCAAATGAGAAGCCTAGCTGCGATAGGCTTCCCAGCCTTCCATGCGCACACACCCCCTCGCTTCAGAGTTGCCTCACGATGTGTTGTTGTGCGAGGTACGTAAATACCGCTCATTGCTTATCTCGGACGATGGGCGGGCCAAGAGGCAAATCGATATTAGAATTCAAGCTTACTTGAAATAATCTCAAACGGCCGCGCAACATGTCTCTGTTGTGTTTGGGCCATTGAACATCAATTGCCCTTTTGGTGAAGAAACGGGAGACAAGTAGAACTTTGCGCCCAGTTTGTGTGATGGTCAATTCTGCGACAAGGAGTGGAGACGAGGCGAGTTTATTTGAGGTGTCAGGTACACGCACCTTGACACCATGGCAAGGGGTGGCAGAAAAACACAACGCACCATGAAGCATCGCCATCCTATATATATGCCCTTAGAAAATGATAATTTATAGCGATATTCAGTTTACTATATGAACTTTTATGTATACATTTATATTCTAATTTAGTAACAATTTAAATATCCTAATTCACTTATTCCACTATCTGTCATTTATGTGTGCGGTTTTTTCCTTCCCCGGAGGCGTGGCAAGCGAATGAGGTAGCGCAATGCAGCCTCCAATCGTTGAAGGATCAACGTTCGTTGGGGAATGGCAATCTCCAAGAAGAGAACATTAGTGACCACTGATCATCGCGAAAGACAAGCGTGTACACCATTACAGGAACCGTCGTCGTCACGGTGAGAGGTAGAGAGGCTTGGCGATGCTAACATGGCGACAAAGTCGGTGATACAAGCACAGTGGCAATTCACCTGACGGGGACAGTGGAGCGGGTATTCTCTGCAGCGGCTCGTCCTTCCCACGAGTTTAGCCAGTAGCCAGTGAATCCAGGCCAGTGAGGTATCGCAGTCTTACACGAGGCACTGACGAGGGATTGACGAGCGACGCCCGGCAGCTTGGCAGTGAAAATTGGCTCCGCTTCGGCGCCAATGTCGCATTCGCACAGTCGCGGATGTGCCCATGGCTGAGAGCGTGTTGTGTTGCGGTTTTCGGGACCCGCCGGCCAACGGATGAAGGGATGCGGCGAATTTGTGGGAAGGGAAACGGGAGACGGGATGCCAGAGACACTAGCCAATCCAGCAATCCAGCCTCCCGTCCGTTTGACTATCTGTACTAATTATGTGAGCCTGCACTTCGTGCGTGGCCCGTCTTTCGCAGGCAGGCCCGGAGCTCGCTGCTGGTGAAATTTCCGATACTGCCGCTCCAGCAAGCTCCACCACGCAGCTACCCTCGACGCGGCTAGCTGTTGTGAGGCATTCCGGGCTTGTGTGGTCCCTCCCGCTGCTGCTTCGTTGCCGACTGTACCGATCATCCCAATCAAGCCAGAGCCTCGAGGGGCGGTTGACGCGGTGGACGACAAACGGTGAACGACAAAGGAAGGGCCCTGGGCCTGGTCTCTGTAGTGGTAATCCCCCCATCCCTCGTCCACTGTTCCAGCGTATCCACACAGCGCTGTGGACCGAACCCTCAGTGAGCTAGACGGAAGGCAACTGTAATTAACCTGCCCAGGGCATCCACTGCCT
Source organism: Dactylonectria alcacerensis (assembly GCA_029931735.1). Taxonomy (NCBI): domain Eukaryota; kingdom Fungi; phylum Ascomycota; class Sordariomycetes; order Hypocreales; family Nectriaceae; genus Dactylonectria; species Dactylonectria alcacerensis. The sequence continues at coordinate 2,292,160 of JAPMUZ010000012.1, read as the reverse complement.
CGGCCGGCCTGGCGTGAGCTGGCAGTTAATTGCGGGTAATTACACCTGGGTTGTTCCGTTGGCTGGCACTGAGCAGTCTGAGCTTTTCCGTGGATGCGGATACGTGGGGCGGGCGGCTTTGCAGATGCAGCGCACCAGCCATGCGTGACGACAAGCAACAATAAGCACCCCCAAGTGGCTGTTTGCCCTGCCAGGGCTGGCTGGACTTGTTTCTGGGGGTTGGAGACTGGGGTTTGCCTCAAGACCAGGCTCTCTCCTGTGAACACATAAGTTAGTACAGTAGCTTATGGACATGTGGGCCATCTCTCTCAACTGGGCGTAAAGGCACACGAGCGGCAGAATAATGAAACATGTCCTCCAGTTGGTAGTCACCGCCTTGTCGAGCCAACAGCGCAATTACAATTCTGTCCCGCCGGCACCTTGGCCCCTGGATGAATATTGGTGTAAGGCCGGGCGTCCGGCCGTGCATCAGGCAACGGAACGGGATCTACCCGGCCTGCCGCCTACATCGGGTTTTGATTCGAATCGCGTCAGGGCGCGGGACGAAGCAAACAAAAGTACATACAAGGTAGCAGAATCGACTGCACCCTGTTAGTGACACGAAGTTTGAGATCAGAGCACGTTTCATTGGCATTAAACCTCGGTCGAAGCATCGTACCGTGTGGGGAAAGTCATGATGGCTGGCATCGCTCATGACAGTCGGCTCCATTGACCACCGTGGATGCTTACTGAGTTTGGCGAAAATGTGTAGGCACAAAGACAAGTTTTTCAAGTCTTCAAATTGCCGACCCTTTGGCTTGGGCTGTATCTGCGACGAGGTCTCGGCGAGACTCGACGAACTGGAATTAGACAGCCCCAATGAGTGGCATAAAAAAAAGGTTGCAGCGAGCCCTAGTGAGACATGGCCACCAGGCAAGTACCGAGACGGCGTGACGTGACAACCAGTGCAGATAACCTTGATGTTACAGCAAAGCTACTTCTGCAAGCCGAATTTTTAATTAATCGAGAATTGGGCCCAGCAGGTTGGGACGCCGTAAAGGTCGGTCAACAGATGCAGGAGGGATTCCAGAGTATTAGAGAGTATTAGTGAAGCGCTTAAACGGCACACGGCTTTGAGGTGTAAACGGAGGGTGCCATTGTCACTTCTCACTCACAGTGCAGGAAGAGGAGTGCGAGATCGAAAATGCCCCGGACGGACCCAGGTTCCAGGGGTCATGGGGCGAATCGCAAGGCGCACAGTCCTTTACTAGATACATCGTAGTCGACACGCCTCCACACCCAATACCACAGATGTACATAGGAGAGCACTTGCAAGACTCGACAGTGGCATGCGTTCGACAGCGGCAGGGCGCCCGCATGCACTCGTTGTGGAAATCCTGCGCAAGCCCCCATACGCAAGCTCGAAGATAAAAAAGGCCGAGGGTCTCAACTTAAGTTGGGGGTTCATGCGGGTTGAGGAGACGGGCAATGGAAAGAAAAGTCTAAGCACTGCACCGTATTACCTTGCTGCTGTTCGCCTGACAGAGGCTGCACCTTTGGGGGACCGTCTGAGGTACCATCTGAGGAACCCCGGGTGCGTTGTTGGCTCTGGCGCCGTGCGAGGTTGAGGCACAGAAAGCGACTTTCACGGCCGTCGTCCCAGGACGGAACGACGACTGCACAGAGGGAATTGGGAAAAAACGGGGTCTCGGTGGCCCTGAACAGTCAAGCTTCGCTGGCAAGGAAGACAAGCTCCAAGGGACCAGCAGCCACTGGAGCCAAGAGTTATGTGCAGCGAAAACGCAAATGGCGCACTGTGAACCCACCTGCGAATCCAGCAACAGCCAAACCCATCCGCAGCAATTCATTCGCTCGCCCACTCACCCACTCATCCAACAAACCCACCAATCCACCAGACAGCCAAGACAAGCCAAAGCCCAACCACGAAAAAAGAAGACGACGAAGAACAGCAGGAGAAGAAGGCAAATCCACTTCTGTCTCTGCCCTCACATGTATTGGTGCCCCCCCATCCAAAACACTCGCACTGGACTAACCTAGCACACGGTCATCTGCTGGCCGTGGGTGATGCCAAGTACACACCCCACCTTCACCTTGAGCATATCCCCACCTCGACATATCTTCACCCCCCGTCACATCTCGGTGCCCCCCCTACACCCCCTAGTCCAGTCGGTCATCGTTCCCCACGCCAGAGGGAGCAAGACGGCGGAGAGCGGCTTCATTCATAACTCGTAGTGGTTCCCCCCAGCAGAAACGGGGAAACACAAAATACAAGCTGCGCGCTTTTCTAGTCCTCGACCTGCCTCTTTTCAGTTCCGCATCTCTTTGTCTTCATTCTCCTTGTTGACAATCTACTTTCAACTTTACAATTCGACGTGAAAGATACTCCATTGTTGACTTCTTTCACCTGCCGCTTGCCGTACCTGTGTTCGTCAAGCGAACGACGTTATTCAATTTCATGCGGCCGCCTCCCCTCCCCCCTCCGCCTCCTCGCCTTCTCGCCCGTCCTCTGCTGGATTCCTATTCCATGCTGTGATCCCGGACTCTATTCAAACCCCAGAGAGACACGCGAGAGAAGAGAGTGCGAGAGAGAAACGCCCTGAAAAAAAAAGACTCACTCGACGACGAGCACCAATCGACTAATACGGGCCAACGAACCTGGACCGACAGACGACGACGCAACGAGTTGAAAGACGAGAACGACGAAACAAACCGACAACCACGCAAGTAGGAAGACCAATTCGACTGGACCAACTTGGAACTCACCTTGGCAACAAGAGCACCAAGACGATTGGAATCAAAGGCTCTCACCACGAAGTCACTGGCGCAATTCCTTCCATCATCGTCGATATCGAACGTGCTCGTGGCCGCAAGCTTCCACAACCGCTTATCACCAGCAACACCAAGCTTTCACCAAAACGCACCAGCAATCAGCGCCTCGGAAGTGCCGTCGAACCGGTGCCAACTCTTCTTTTACCGGCTCCTCTTCACCACCCCCTCCGGCCACCAGCAACCAAAGGTAGCCGACCAACCGCTGGCCTGTACCAACAAGCTGAATCGGTCAAGTGCCTTCTCCCCATTTGATGGTGTGTGGCCCTCCCGCCGTGGTTCCTCGCCGCTCCCAGTGACCGACTTTCCCTCCAACCACAGCCCGACATCCGCTGTACCACCGGAGACTCCAGTACTTGGAAGCGCTGTACCTCCACTAGCGGCCGCCCCCCGCTGGAACCCTTCCTCATCCCCGTGCAACACCCATTGCCGCTACCGTTCAGTGTCCCCATCACCGCTCACTGATCAGTGATCGGCCCCTCTCAGCGTTCTTCAGCAGGTTTTTAGCACTCAACTGCACTCGGCCATACCCACGCACTTGGCGACCGAAAGCGAACCCGCAAAGCCACATCCCCCAAGCGACTCTCAAGCGACTCCGTTATGGCGGCGCTCTCAGGCCCAGGGATGATGGTTGCTCCCCACCAGCATCAGCAGTCGATGCTGCTCGACTCCGCAGGTACGGACTAATTCTTTTTCTATAAACCTGTTCCTTACTGTTTTCTTTCACTCTTGATATTGCCTGTTTCGATTTGCCTCCTTCCCACCCTTCGGTCATCAATGCCCCTCGTCGCCCCTCATCTTTCTGCCCTAGCCCAGGACCCTTTTGTCATCGGCCCGCTCCAACGCTGGCGTGTGCGGAGCTGCGTCGGAGAAAGCATGATGCTCGCGGCTTCGCGTTTGTCATGGGTCCCGACTTAGCCGTCGCTTGGATCGTGGATGAGTCCGGTGACGTGATACGTGGACCTGGGGCCTGCGATGGCGCCTGAAGGGTTGCTTGCTTGTGCTGCTCTCGATGCCGCACTGAGAGGAAGGGATACCCCATTCGTCCAGGTTCGCCCAGTTGCGGCCCGGTATTGCCCAGCGTTTACCCAGTATTGCCCAGTGTGCTTTTGCCGCCACCCATCACTGGCCGCCCTGTTCGTTGCACGCTGCACGCTACATGCCGTGGAAGGCCCTGGCCGTTCGCTGACTGGCGCTGATTCGATCGCTCTCGCTCCCCTTGGTCTTTTTTTTAATATACCCCCTGCCCTGCCTTGTCGGCCCTGTCGCTGCATCACCAATTCACCAACCCCCAACCCTGCGAGTCGCTAGGTCTAGATCTCGTTCTGCCTCATCCCTTCCTTTTAACCCTACTTCGCTCTTCCCTGCTCCATGCCCTGGGCCTCGCCTCTCTGTCTGCCAATCCCTACCTGCTGACGTCTTTCTTCCATCGCGAACAGATAAAAGCGCTATTTCTCCTCCGTTGCGCTCCAATTCCGCAAGTAGCTTTCTGACTGCCTCTTCACCTCGAGGCTTTTCCACCGATTTGACCGACTCAATCCTTGAGGAAGGCGGCGAGTCTGGCAGCGAGTCTTTTGTCGAGCCTGTGACTCCCATCAGCCGCCGCTCCCAGGACTTTACACTCCAGAGCCAAGACAACGCCGAGATCCAAACCCTCCAGTCCTGCCAGGCAATCTCCGTTTCTTCCTCCTCGGCGCCCATTCCGATTCCTGGCTCAAACCAGGCTCTCGCAACTTCCCCTAGCAAGCCCGGGTACTTCTCGTCCTCGCAGAGCTCCTCCCGTCGCGCTTCCAACACCGAGTCGACTACGCCAAGAGCCACTGAGACCGACGTCACCTCCACCGGCACGCCGCTCTCCCGTCGCTCCACCCGCGGTTCGACCTCGAGTTTCAAGCGCACCATGTCGTCATTCTTCCGCCGCTCTACGTCCCAGGCTCATATTGCCAAAGAATCTGCCATTGTCGACTCTGCCCCATCAGTCGCCTCGGGCGTCTCTGAACCGGCCCCGAATGGTCAGCGCCCTGCCAGTAGCTCGCGCCGCTTTTCCATGAACCGCTCCTCGACCACCACCCGATCAAATTCTCCTCCTTCTCCCGGTTCTCCCCTCGAGATGGTACAGACCGCTCGGGACCGGTCCACGAACGGCAACATGCCTAACCAAAACGATTTTACAAAGAAAAACCGTGCCTCCACCGGCTTAACCCTCCGTGGACGCGCTGTCAACTTTGTCGGCCGTGGAAATCTCCGCCCCCAAGTCCGCCGTCGTGCTAGTAGCTTTGACGGCGGTAGCCGTCCAACCACTCCCGTCCCTGGCAGCTCCGCAGCCCACAATGATGCAACCTACCCTCCCGAACGACTGCCCTGGGCTCTTCCCCCAGACTCTGGAACCGGTGCCAAGGCCCGGCGCATGAGTCTGAGTCTCCCTGACGACTTCGCTGTTGATGTTGCGGAGCTCCAGCAGGAATTCGAGTATATGAGCAAGTTCCTCGGTCGTCATGGCAGGCATCTGGGCAAGGGTGCCGCCTCCAAGGTGACCCTCATGAGCCGCAAGGGCTACCCTGAGGAGCTTTACGCTGTCAAGGAGTTCCGTGGCAAGTCCCACCGCGAGAGTCAGGAGGAGTACGAGAAGAAGATCAAGTCCGAGTTTAGCATCGCCAAGAGCTTGCACCACCCTAACATCGTTGAGACCATTCGCCTTTGCACGGATCACGGTCGCTGGAATCACGTCATGGAGTACTGTTCCGAGGGTGACTTGTTTAGCCTGGTCCAGAAGGGACATCTCAAAGGCGAGGATCGCAAAAAGGACCGTCTCTGCCTCTTCAAGCAACTGATTCAGGGTGTCAACTACCTGCACGCCAACGGCATTGCTCACCGCGATATCAAGCTCGAAAACCTTATCATCACCAAAGACAGCAAGCTTAAAATCACCGATTTCGGAGTCTCTGAGGTCTTTTGTGGAACCCATCCAGGTCTGCGAGAGGCTGGTGGACAGTGCGGCCGTAACATGGGCGAAGCTCGACAGTGTTCTCCCGGAATTTGCGGCAGCGAACCCTACATCGCCCCCGAGGTGCTGGAGAAGAAGGATTCATACGACCCCCGACCTCTGGATGTCTGGAGCTCAGCCATCATCATGATCTATCTCACCTTCGGCGGTGCCATCTGGTCTCGGGCTGAGAAGGGCAACACACACTACGACAAGCTGGTCAAGGGCTGGAACAACTGGTACGCCAAGCACCCCGAGAGCGATGCTGCCATCTCGGATACCGACTATCCCAAATGCTACGCCTTGGACGTTGGCGTCAGCCCTCCGGCCCTTCGCCGACTCCTCCTGCAGATGCTCAACCCGAACCCACAGAAACGTATCAGCATCAATGGAGTGATTAACAACCGTTGGATGAAGGGTGTTGAGTGCTGCCAGATTGAGTCATACGATGACCCAGCGCTTGTCATTGACGCTACGAAGATGGATACCACCAAGAACGGCGTCAAGAAGATCTTCTGCCACAACCACCTGCCCCCAAAGAGTTCAGGCTCTCACTCCCTGGGCAAGATGCCCGGCCAACCGGGCTATTAAACGACGTTACGATATCGACGTATAGGGTCTTCCTGTCAAGTCTTCTCATCCCTCTCAAACCCATAATATGATGACGGAGACGAGACCGGAAGCACCCATTTTCCTTTGTCCAGTGCTTTTCCCCCAGAGTGTGGCAAGGCGCGCATCATGCGAATTTTGCCTCTTGTTCATACACCGATGATGGCGTTCCGGGGCCGGTGACCATGGAATAAGGAGGTTTGGACAGCCGCATGGTCTGGAGTTTCAATCATTTATTATTCGTTTTCCTTTGCTACCACCCCCCTGCGGAATCTTTGAAGAACTTGATGCTGCACCAAGGCACGTGCCAGTATCACATGCATATTCGCCTCGTACATATCTGGCTACAGGGCTCGGATCTTCGACTGGGTGGCTATCTCTCTCGTCCCAATGTACTTTTTATCTAATCTTGTAAAGAGAGATGGGGAGGTGGTCTGAAGATAATTGCCGTTGAGAATTCATCGAGGATCTCTTTGCCTTACAACGCGGAGACAGAAAAAGTTTGAACATGATCGAAGGGGTCGTTCAATTGGTGTTGTTTGTTCATTTTGGATGTGCCAATGCACGTTCTACGTCGTACTCGAGAGATATTCTTAGTATCGGAGTGGGCGGTTTTCTGATGTGTGGCTAATGGAGATGCCAGTGGCGCCAACATCCTCAAGTCTAGTATTCTGCGATGTGCTTAATAGAGACTTGCATTTGATGATCCAAGGAACGTGTTGCCGAGCCACATTGAATTATTTTGTGATTGAATAACTGTGACTACATTGTAATTGTGACGATGAGTTAACGACACCGTGAGGCCAATATTCAGCATGTCCTGTTTCGACTCGGTTCCAAGGCTGGACGAAATCATCGTGAAGCAAATCAAAGCATCGCGGGCCTGTCTGTCTTCTACATCCGCTGCTTCGTACCTAGTTAACTACGATCCAGCGCCCTTGCGAACATCTTTACACCATGTACGATCGACAATTGAGCTGGGTGCCCCGATGTTCACGAACTATTATGAATTAGGGCCGGCTTGACTTTGTCTATCCAACCAATCCCCCATGCCTTAGATCCAAAAACCGCGATCAAAAATCTTCGTCTTAAAACTCGCCATTGAGGTGCTTCCCCTCTGCTGAGATGCACTACTCCACCAAATAGGTTGACTGCCATTACGACCATTGTTGAAGATGTACTTGTCAGTTTCGACGTACCTCTGCGAGTGGGCTCTGCAGGTCCACGAATGTGCCTCGTGTCTGCTGTTGATCCTTGTCCCACCGCGGACAATAGCTCGGCATGAGGCTCTGCTTGTGGTGGCCTTCCATCACTCAGCCTTCACCGGCCCAAGAGAAGCTGCATCCTACCACAATGAGAACGGCGCCCTTTGATAAATCGAACCACTCTCAGCCTCTCTAACACACAGGGTGTTATTATCCGGTCCGTCGTCGCAGCCAGTCATTGAAGGGGGATCGGTGTGAACGACTTTACTAAGGACGAGCCATTGCTCGCAAGAGAATTTCAGTGCCGACTTCCGCGGCTAAGTTGGCCAATCTTTTGCAGCCGGCCCCAAATTTTGATGCCTGAGGTTTTTAGCTTAAATCGACCATGTAGAAGACTGAATAAGAAAGGTTGGCGAAGCCAACAACTATGTGGCTCTTTTTTTCTGTGGTGGTTGAGCCGCGTCAGTAACCGCGAAATAGGTGCAGATTTAATTAGGTGTTAGTGCTCAGAAGTAGCGCGAACGTGCGCTTAGCAAAGCGCGGTCGGCCACCTAAAAATACCTTAATTCCTCAGCTAGGAGGCTAGGTAACTCTACGGTGACCTCTCACACATGTCAGAAGCCCGACAGCCAATCATTAGCCGTCCAGCCGCCTTACTGCGTCAAAGAAGTTCATAAGTCTAAAACCGCCTCAATCCAAACAAACTCTTTGCACTTGCTCTTGACGAAACGAACGGCCTTCCGCCTCGCCGCAGGCCTTTTTCCATCGGCCAGCCTGAGTGCTGATAGAAATATCAACCCCCCCCCCCCCCGGGTCCGTGTCAGCACATTCCTCGCCATGAACAGCGGACTTTCCAAGGCGTGGACCCGTCGCTCTCGTGTGCAACTATCCACGGCCTTGCAAGAAACACTGCTGGACGCTGTTGCAGGTAACAATGCAGGTGCGCATGTTGATATCCCCAGAAACTTGAGAGATTCTTGGACCCATCAGGTAAAGATCTTCCGCGGAACCACCGTGAGCATTCTCCAGAGAGCGGAGATCTTGCCGGAGATGCAACGCCCGTGCCGGCTCGGAAGAGACGACTCGACGCGACAGAGAGCGATCCGTTGCCCGCGAAGAGAGCCCGATCGACACGGGCGGACACTCAATAGCCTGGAGTTGAGGACGAGGAGGCAGAGCAGGCACGCAAGGTATGACAAGGATCGTTCATATACGTCCACAGCCAACAAAGAACAAAGCAGCTCGTACAGACTGCTCTACAACAGCCAAAGCCCAACCGTCCCCAGCGTTCATGCGCCTCATTCCTCAAAGACTTTGTTGACCCCGTCCATCCGGATCCCCACCTGGAATCCGTCCACACCTTTGTTTCTGAGTGGCTCCAGTCTGTCGGATCAGACCGAGAGAAACACTGCCGGTCCGATAAACATCTTCACCGTTCAAACGACGATCCCGTTTTGAGGAAAATCACGAGATCGGCACCGAAGATGGGCTGCATACGGGATGCCGATGGGTTTGCGGTGCCGCTGACACCAGCTTCCTCCAGGACCCGCCGTTCATGCCAGCCAACAGAGGATTCTGCTTCCAGCACTGCCAGCGTTCGCCATCCGTCCTATCGTGAGAACAACCTGACATTAAACAACATTGATGTTCGAAACTCCCGTGCTCGGCTTCCTGATCATATCTCTATTCATACGGAGGGATTACGAGTAGAGCGGGACTCCCCTGGTCTGTCGTCTGAACAAATCGATGAATATCTTGACAGCCTTGACACTCTTGCCAGCGGATGTAATGAAGCGGAAGTGGAGGAATTTTTCGAAGACACAGTGTTTCCAAAGGGCTATGATGCCACCTATGGCCGTCAGGCAGGCTTGGGCAAAGCCAAGTCATCCCCGATGTCCTCTTCTCTCGTTCCCAACAACCCTACATGCCAGTTTTGGGTTTCTCAGCCGAAACCCGATCTGCTCTTTGGATATTATAACTCTCTCCGGGATGGGGCCTTCACCCAATCACAATTCTTAACCCAAGGGGTTCTGCATCCTCAAAATGCGCGGTGCGCGGAAGCGACAACAAAGGGACTTAGGTTTCCTTTCTTCGCCATCGAAATCAAAGCTGCCGGAGGTACTCGGGGTGACCTCTGGGTCGCTACAAATCAGTTGGCAGGCTCCTCATCAGCCTGTCTCAATGCCGTCGACCGGCTCAATACCTCGTCTTCCGAAGCATCTGAGTGCGCTACGTGTCGACAATTTATCCTGCTCCATTGCCGTAGACAACAATACCGCTCAGCTCTATGTATCGTGGAAACAAGACGGTTCCAAATATTACCTCCAACGGGTTGATGCTTTTCTATTATCGAGGCCAGAGGACTTCAAGAACTTTCGCAAGCAGGTTCGAAACATTCTTGATTGGGGAAAGGGCACGCGCCTATTGCAGATTAAGGACGCCTTGGATAGAATCCTTGAGGACAACAGGAAGAAGGCTACGGAACAGGCGAAGTCCCGCCAACCTCCATCTAATGGATGTAGGAATAGCAGAAGTAACAAGTACACGTCCTCATCGTCACAACCACCCGGTAGGGACACAGATGAGCCGGATTGGGAATCATATGTGGCAGCATCACATGACGCCCATACAAAGCTATCGTCCGCCTACCCAGAGGTTGACCAGCAAGATTAAAGTCAGGCACTTAAATCATTTGGATCTGCTGCTGAACCGGCAAGCCTCATGGCAATGACTTCAGGCTTCGGTCATGAGGATTCATACGGTCCCCGCTCGTACCCTCCAGCTCATCAACAGCAGATCCCGCGAGTATCATAAGTCACTAACTATTCTCTTAGAACCCTTCACCCTCATCCCCTCGCCGAACCACCCTGCCCGAAATTCGACCTGAAGTGCCGCCGCTCACGATGGCTGCAGCAGTCCTCAGCTTGATGACCATCCCCGGTCGCTGGCTCATTTCAAGGAGATGACGGAGATCGCCGTGAGCCACGATGTCCAAGAAAAGTTGGGCATCCATCTGGTCTACGATTACTTGCAGGTTGACCAGGGCAAAGTCATGTGCCCGACCGATGTCTCTCAGGATTGGATGTTGGTAACATGCACCACCACATATTCGCACTGTCTCCCAACGGCCAGTTCCAGGCCTATGAGTACCGCTGGGGAAGCCCCGGGGACCCATGAGCCCCAACGACAGCGCCTTGTTGTTTCACTAAAGGCATACATGCGGCCTGGGGAACCTCATCGGCCTTCAGGTCCTGAACGAAGACAAACACAAGCAGCGCGCAGGAGTTCGTCCTCGGCGACAGAAATCATGGCTGGACGCTGAGAACACAAAGATCGCGGTACTATTATGGAGCACCACCTACCTGGTCATCATCCCACGCCCGTGGCGTCGCACCACCTGCAAGGCGCAACGCACGCCTACGTCCACGCCCATACCCCAGGGCGAATATTTTGGTTGGGGAACCATTCCAGTACAGTGCGGTAATTGTAGTATCGATGAGCGGTACAAATCAGTGACTTGTCGTCTACTCATCGTCTACATGTCGTTTGCAGCCTGTCCGTAAACCTATACACAGCCCCGTGCAGCAGTAGCAGCATGCGCCCTTTCTCAACGTGTACGAACCGGACAAGAGCTCGCCAGATGCTCGGGCACATGGCGGCGGGTTTGTGGATTCGACGCGGGTTGGGGGTGTGGCGACAGAGCGATATCGCTTTGTTTGACGAAGGAAGGAATTTCGAGGGTTGGGTGACTTTTCAGTCTCGCGATATCGCGATGCGACGGCCCTCACCGCCAGTTCATTTCGATCTTGCTCGAAATAACTTAGCTCCTGCCTTTCTTAGAATTCATTAACGAGAAACGATGGGATGGGAGAGAGACGCAAATCAACGGCCTACAGGCCAGCCTTGGGCGACTCTGTTTGACGGATATACGGTGCCGCGGAGGTGCTGAAGGTGCCTTGTTAGTGCTGGATGATGCTGGACCTGCTGTGTCGCCGTCCGTCATGGCCACACGGGGTGGGGGAACACCTGAGATGCCTTTACTTACAGGCCCGTTCTTCCGTCTCGTCTTGCCTGTTGCGTACGCGCCGGCCTGCGATGAGGCTCTGTCGGAACATGCCCTGAGGCCCGCGAGATGATTCGTGCCCGCGTTCCCAGGCTCACGGGTAAGTCGGCAGTCGCCCCAACGCCGCTTGGCCTGTCGTGGTTGACCGAATTGATCGGCGTGCAGCAGCGTGGCGTTCGAGCCGTGAGTTGGGTTGCCCGTCGTGAACCGGGGGGCAAGGCATGTCGATGCAGGTTGTGTTGGTGTTGGTGATGTTATGGTGAGTGATTTTGGTGTAAGTGAACAAGCTGCCCCCACGGCATCCTCTTGATGCACGTAAGTGGTAGGCAAACTTTATGGATAGAACCATCGATGGCTGATTTGATGGTGAAGGACGGCCACAAGAGCAAACAGTGCGGATATCTTGGTCAAAAACACAGTACTATGCCGGAGATTCAACCTGATGATGTTGGCTCAAGAACAGCCACTCATTTGAAGGGTGCATGTTTCCTTACAGCACTCACATATCCTCGTAGCCCCTACTTACTTTTGTAACTGGTTAGCCAATTGTCACTGACTGGTCAGTTAGTTAATTATGGACATTTCTAGAGTGAAAAGATGGGGGAGCTTACCCACAGCCCGATCAATAGGAAGCACTAGGTATATCGGCTACTTCCATGGTTTTACCCTGTTAGCGAGTCAACCACATACGTTATGCTTAGTGAAAAGCTTCAATAGGGTTACAGAGCAGAGCCGCCACTGCGCTGCTTCAGCAGTGAGTATATCACTGTAGGAAGCTCGGTGATGAAGTGCGAGACATTTCGTATCCCCGGCTCTCCTCCCGGAGTGGTCGAACGAAGAATCGATGGCCGGTGAAGAGATGAGAGACATTTTCGCAGCCCTGACTCCACGTACTTCCGTACTTCCGTAGTGAATCGACGAAGAAGCGATGGCCGGCGAAGGGATGAGAGACATTTTCACAGCCTAGCGCTGACTCTACAATTTTGTTGGTCACCGATGACCACCCGGTCAAGTAATCCTAGACATTTCTCGAGCGAGAAATGCCGACTTATCATCCCTATTCAGAGCTGGCCAATGCAAGGACCTGGGAGATGAGATGCAAGACAATTTTTACAGCCTAGTCTCGCTTCTGAAATCAGGCGACCAATTATCAGTGTTCGGCGAGAGAATCACAGACATTTCCGAAGTTAAAATAATGGCATTGTCTTATGTTGACCAGAGTTGACCACTGCGAGGCTCTCGGTGGAAGAATCCGAGACAATTTTGGGACTAAGCTGTCAGCCTCTTTTAGTCTGTTCAAAAACTGGTCATTAAAGAATGCCCGGTGAAAAAATCCAAGACAACTTTTGGGTGCTAAGCTGTCAGCTTCTTTTGCCCATTCAAGAACTGACCACTAGGGAATGCCCGGTGAAAGAATCCAAGACAATTTTTGAGGCTAAGCTGTCAGCATCTTTCAGCTGTCCAAGAACTGACCACTGGAGAGCGCTCGGTGGAAAAACCCAAGGCATTCATACAGACGAGTGGATAGGCAGTGGCTTGTTGTCCGATTGACCTCGTCCGGCTCTAGGATGACAGACATGTTTGACAAATTTGTCGTGAGTGTTCGAGAGATGGCCAATCCTAGGCGGTCAGTGAAAGAATCAAGGACAATTTTACACACAAGGGTGGTACGTTTGTCTTCCAAAGATAGCCTAGCGATGGGACTGCGACTCTGGTGAAGGGATTGGTGGCATTATCGCAACTTGATTCTACTTCAGCAACAAGTTGGCGAACACAACGTGATCGGCGAAGGTATTTAAGACATTTTCTATGTCCGCGAAGCCAGCTACTCTCTCCGAATAAGCTATCCTATGCCATTTGACATTCCTCAGGTCGTCACGACCTGCCTCGGAACATCCATGTGTTGGGCCTTCGCTGTCGTAAAACAAACGTGTGTACTGATTAAAGAACATATAGGGCCAGTTATAGACATTAAGAGAATCAATCAACACAACTCCGTTGAGATATACGAAAGCACTGCCTGGGCTGGTGGCTATAAGAATTGATCATCATAGCTCGATCGCCTCGACACCACCCTGATGGAGCGCCTACCCTACACAAACAAAATGCGGCAGTTCCAAATGCAAATGCCGCCCGTAGCTATCCACCATTCGTGCCATGTGATCTGACGAAAATTTTAACCTTGAAACCCAATGTAGAAACAAAATGTGCAGAAAAATCTTGAATCCAGCGGAGGAGTCAAGATGCTGATCGTGGTGTTTTCGACGCAGGATCCTAAAGTCGGCAATTGTGAAGAAAAGTTGTTGTGTCTGAGGCCGTTATGTCGTGGTCGCTTTCCGTAGTAATTCCATCTTCTCCTTAAGCCAACACGTTGGGCACTGAAACGAGGTCTTGGATTTCCAGATCGACACTCTGTCGTCCCAGGGCTCATCTGCGTCTTCCGGTGGCACCTCGAGGCTGTATCTTTTGCCGTCCTCTTTCCAGTAGCTCTTCCTGAGGGGCCGGTACCGTAGACAATCGCAACAGAGCGCTGTTGTTCGCTTGAGCCGGCCATGCGAATCTAAAGGGGCGAGCCTCCTCATCATCGAGAGGATATAGGGGCAGAAGGGCGGGGGGAGATATCGGTGCTTCGCCACGGAGGGAATCTTCAGCTCCCAGAAGGTAGAAACCTGGAGGAAGCGCTTGCAGGTGAGAGCTAAGCATAGCTCGTCGATGGGGTTGGCGACGTGGGTGAACAAGTTGACGAGAAGCTCGGATGGAAACCGAACGAGAGTCGAGGAGCCTTGGGGCGCGGAGTTTAGAAGCTGTTTGGATGTTAGTAAATAGTCAATTGTGGGTTAGAAAGCGTGTGCTTACCTCTGTTGGGACCTTGAAGTGAGCCCTGCAATGCGAGTTGTACATTCGATCGTCTCTCACCGCCATGTTGTTGCGCAGTAGCGAGGGTAGTTCCTGATGAGATTGTTGTTGTTGGCGTTGGAAAATGACGACAAGGCAGCGACGGAGGAAAGAAACGGCACTGATATACTCAGATTACTTATCCGGGTTGCAAGCTCAGAATCAAGTTATTTGGGTTTGCCCTCTTTCAATCAGTCATCCCGTTACAATTTGTGCACTATCACCAACGTACCTACTTACTGATGCCCTCTGATATGCGTTTGCATGCAATTTTAGTGTTCACATGTCCCACGGAACATGTACTTGGTTTGTCACGATATACTCGTCATCATTTTGCAATCTATCACTTCCATATAAGAATGCCAGTCCCAGGTAGCCTGCATCACTCCAATCGTGGACAAGAACCTTCACGATTCCGTTGCGAGGCACTCGAAGATGCAGGCTTATCGGCTTCCCCCCTGACATGTTACTAGCCAACGATAACCCGTTTGATCCATAAAGCGAAACTTTCGAGAAAGCGGAGTGGTGAAAAATTAAGATGCAGCAACAACTTGGAAAGTTGGAATCTTAACAAGAAGCGACATGCATCCCCTGAGGCTCGTGGGCCGAGGCCCTGCCTCAAAGCCCACCATCTCCCCGACGCCGAAATAAGGCGCCTCCTCATATTCTTCCAAGTTGGCTCGAACTAGAGCTCAAGACTCCTTCGTCAATACCTACGACCATATTTACCAATTCGCCGCCATGCCTGACAAGCCGGAGCGCTCGTTGCTCGACTTCCCGATGGAAATTCGAACCATGATTTATAAAAGCCTGCTCAGCCAAACAGAAGCTATATCATCAAGCTCAGAAGCCCATCTGCACCCTGCGATCATCGGAACTTGCCAACAAATCGAGCTAGAATCGAGATATCTCCTGTACAAGGAGAATACCTTCAAGATCAAGATATGTCAGCGGTATGGAAAATTGCGAGCCGCCTTGATGGGCGCAGATCACATCGGGGAAAACCCATTCTTTGTACCCGGATTCAGGTTCAAAAGTATTCGACGACTCGAGATCACGGTTCAAGTACAAGATAAGATGGAGCTCTGGAACATTCAAGCCGCCGTACGTAAGGTCTCTCTAGCCCTGACTCAGATCCGACGGCTAGAGTATGTGCACTTGAGGCTCGAGAGCAAAGACGAGATTTATACCCCGAAAGCTTGTTTCATCCTGCAGAACTTCGGGCTGCTGCGTCGCGTTGAAAACGTCACCACAGAAGGCATTGATTGCGTCTGTGCCGAACTTCTCAGGCATAGAATGATGGGGACCGATCCTTTGAGCCCCCTGTTCAAGATGTACGGCGTCTTGGAAATCCACATGGGCGCATTCGGTTTCAACGCTCTTCTGCAGAGAGCCAGCGAGGCAACGTTGATGAGCAACGTCCCCATGTTCAAGAATTATAGGACGATGATCGTGCGGCGGTTGAACAGCGGAATGGAGGAGTTGATCAGACGTCTGTACGAACACGATGAACAAAGTGAGACGAGTCCCGGCTTAGGCAATCGACCTGCAATTGGACTGCTTTCCTTGGAGGATAAGGAGACCTTGAAAAACGGCTCAAAGGACGATGCGACAGACGACGAGTCGTACGAAACGGCCGACGAAGGAGAGGACTGAATTAGAAGGTGCGTATGGAGTGGCTACGACTCAATCGAAGATATGCCAACCCCTGAGCTTCGTGTGTAGATTCAGTCTCCTCATGGGATTGCTTGGTTTGTCCAGAACGGAAGTTGCAGGTTAGTCGGGATCATTCAACATGACCACGGCAAGTTATTTTGCTACATTGGCACTTGTGTTTTGTTGCAAGATATCAGTCTCAATCATCTTCCATGTTGCTTGCTGTGCCCAAGTAATGTGTTCAGGGAACCATTCCTCTCCTACGCGTAAAGCTCGTAGGCCACTCCACTCATGCGGTTTCGCCGTGGTATGGAGCTGTAATTCTCCTCCTTTCGCTCAAGTGAACATCGGTACTGAGGGACAGACCTTCTTCACATGCTATTGCACAAACAAAAGTTACAACATCCTTGATGTTGTTGGCGCTTGGGATGGCCCATGTCAACCCCGAGTTGAAGCTCTAGCGTAATAGCGAGTTCGATGCCTGGCCAAGAGTCCCGAAGAGGGGGGCAGACAGACCACCGATGGCGCTCAATCACTGGTTTGCTTTTTCCATTACTAAAACAGCTGATTATAGTGAAACAAGGAAAGAAACAAAGATCGCACTGTGCTGCGTGTCGCCACCTGTTGGTTCGTTGGAGCTACTGCGATGGGCCGCTCTCGATGGGGTCGAGTACAGGAAACCTACAGCAAGTGGCGTTCATCCCCCTGCCTTTGGCCAGATTGCTCGAGGCAAATATGCCACATCGTGGAGCGGGGTAATAACAACATCTCAGTGCTGATCTTTTTACAATCAGGGGACCTTTAACGAGCGTAGGAGGCCCTATAGACATGGAGAATAGCTGCAGTGTGGCCATGAAGATTAAGTCGGACTATTGTGTGATCCAGACGGTAAGGATGGCAAACCGAGCAAGATAGGATGGGGAAGGGTGTAAAAAGAGAAGACTGAGGATGTTTGACAGGGGTAGCAACATTCTAGACCGCTTGATCAATCGCCTTCGATGTCTCGGGGGCGAGGGACTTGGAGTGTAGGACACGGATCTTGATCACTGGCAGGCAATTTGGGCAGAGGCACTGGGTCCTCTCGAGCAAGGAAACCAAATTCGTACTACATTCTGAAGAAATCATTCGGAAGAAACCTTTCCTCCGCATAACCTTAACAAATCCACTCCCGTCTACATGATTCTCCAAAGTCCATCCGGGACATGTCGCGGGCCCTGGCAAGCCTCGCCCAGCTTGGGAAATGCTTGGCATCACATCCTTCGGCTATCGTAGGGGGACGGCGATGTTTCTTAGACTGAGACTTGTTGCGAGTCTTTGCAGGGTCGAAAGAGATGAAGACCAGGTGCTTGGTAGTGTCAAGGTTAATGTTTGCAATCGCGGAGTAGACCAGACTCTGGTCGTTCACCCTGATGTCAAGGGGCCTCAGCTCGTGGTCAGGCCAGAGCATGTTGGCAAGCTTTTCTTCCTTCTGCCCAATCGGCATGTGCTGATGACGCGGCCACACCATGTCGGACTCTGGTTCTAAGGCTTCACACTTGAGAGAACTATGGCATGTCTTTGGTCGCACCCTGAGACCAAGAAACTCCCGGTGACGAGGGTCTTCAGTGCCTGGAGGGCCGAGGCCTACGAGCTCTATAAAGGTCTCGCAAGACGGGTGATAGACCCGGGCCCAAGGCGACCTGAATGTACCTCTGATGCCTGGGGATGCATTGTTGCCGATGTGCACGTCTCTATGGAGACGTGGTTCGACGTATGCGACGCCGTAGGGAGTCTCGTCTTCGCATTTGTCTTTGCATTTGTCTTCGTATTTGTCCTCGCTGACTGATGATGGGACAACTCGAAGTCCGTCCCCAAGTGCCTCGAGAAATGGTTGACGAATCAGGGATGTATCCCAAGTCGGAGTGAAGGAAACCTCCTTCCTGTAGCAGTTGTTCGAGAACTTGCCGGACAGCTCCATGCGCTGCTCCAAACACTCGCTGCGAGACTCGGTAATGACCAGTTTGCCTGAGCTCTGGTCTACCTTGAGCTGCATGCGGTCCCAATATCTGTTGCTTGGGCCCTCATTGACATTACGCCGCCACATGTTTCGCATCGGCGGCTCCTCGAAGAACTCGGTTTTTGGATTGCTAACAGGGAAGCGGATGAGGCGGTAGAACGAATTCCACTCGTTGACCACGTCCGGGTCCATACGATGTGTCCTAGAACTGAAGTTATTCGACAGGCAGTAGAATTGACCATCGAAGATCTCGAAGCAGACGTCCCTGTCAACCTCTGCCCCGGGAAACTCCCAAAGAACCAGAGATTGGGCTGTCCACTCCCGTGTGCGGAGATCAAGTCGCCAAAAGGTCCATTGATGGGGCCCGACGAACAACTCGCGGGTCTTGATTCCGTAGAAGAGGTAGTCACTGTCGTTCCTGACGACAAAGCAGCTAAGAGTAGGCAGTCTCCGTGTTGAAAGGACCTCCAAGGTCCTGGTAGACACGACGACCAGGTTATAGCATTCCGCGGTGACGAATAAACAGGAGACGATGCCATCAGAGTAGTAGACGGGTTTGAGCGAGAAGTTGACCCTCCATGGGCCCGGCTCAAGAACTTCAAACTTCAACATAGCGGGAATATCAATCACTAGTTCGCGAGTGGCCGGCCCGTTGGTGTCGCGAATGTGGAGTGACTTCTGGCCGAAGGCATAGCACAGGACCCCGTTGGTGAAGCAGGAGCTGTCGACGCGAGCAATGACGGAAATAGAGTACGGCTCGGCAGATCGAACCGCAGCTCGTCTCTTAGCGAGCCTTCTGAGGCCCCTGGAGAAAGCATGCGGCACGCCTGCCTCGTCATCATCAAAGGCATCCGAAGCCTCAAGCGAGTGTCTGTACTTCTGCGAAGGCTATTAGTGAGGTGAACTCGGGGAGAGAAAACGGGGCCAACTCACCGAGAGGATCATACGCGCCACTGCATCGTTGCGCAGGATGTAGTTGTAGAATTGGCGGCAGGTACGGGCAAGGTCGAAGATGTAGTCAATGTGGAGGAGCTCGATGATGAAGAACAAGATCTCCATGGGGAGCTTGCGGAGACCCATGACTGCTGGCTGGAAAGTCGTTGGACTTGTTGTTTGCTTGGGGAATAAAGGCAAGCAGGAAAGCACTTGTTTAGAATAGTCTACTGTTGTCGTGAGGGAGCAACTAAGACGTAGTATCCAGCTCTGAGGAGTTGTGATGAGGACCGATGGAGTATCAGACTACTATACGTCCAAACGAGGTATCTAGTTAGGTGGGGATGCCCAGATACCCCTCTTATGACCCAGAAGGAGACAAAGACGTCAACACAGAGCCTCATAGACACTCCTAGCCGTTGCCTCGCGGATCTCTCCAGCTAGGGAATCCACCAGGGAATAAGCCCGGGGGATCGCCTGGAGTGGATACACATCAGAGGAGATAAGAAGCCACCCAATTTCGAAGTGACAAATAGCATGCGTATCCCACAGTTGTCTGTGAGGTTCTCTGCATCCAGTATAGTCGAGTGTCACGATGGCGTCTCTGCTGGGCTACTAAGCTCCCTACTTAGAGCACATGCATCGGAGTGGGGGTGCCTTTCAGCAGCCCAGGAGGTGGGGAAGAAGCGGTCAGGTCCCTGACCCGAAACAGGTTTCGGATCTCTGTCTGTCTGTTCTACTAATGTACCCACGGAGTAGGGCTTCTACTAGCTAGGGAGGGGAGCTCTTAGCAAGGGGTAGGGCTGTTACTCTTATGTGCTAAGGAGGGAAGCTCCTATGGTAGTATGGATAGCTGGATACTAAGTTAAGAGGCACAGTTGCTATCAAGGAGGAGTGAATGACACCCATCGAGATGCTCGAATTGCTTCGATACGCACCAAGACACCCACACCCTTAGATCGCACTTAATCTGTCGCTGCTGCTGCGCCAAGCCCAGAAGGACAATGTGATGGCGGTGAATGTGACTCTATGCACGGGAGACGGTATGACATGAAATGTGACAAAAAAGGCGAATGGCTTGCTCTGCCTGCATCACACTCGGGGCGTCTTGATGAGATTCGAATCAGGCATCCAATCAGCCTCGAGCCCAGATTCGACCCTCGACCCTCGACCCTCCCTCAGCTCAGCCATTGACATGGCCGCAAAAAAAGAAAAAGAAAGGAAAAATAAGACAGATGCCTTCCAGCCCGTCCAAACGGTCAAGACATCGCTTTTTTGCTTCTCCGAGTTCGGGCCCAGTTTGCCCAGCCGAGTTGTCTGTTTTGCTTTGTGGCGAGTAATACGAGTCCCTGTCTGGCCTGATTTCCTGCCCTGCAGGTTGTCGCAGCGGCAGCCAATATTGACTACTCCTTGCTTCCGCCTCTCCCTTTTCTTGTTTTATTTGCACATTGTCCCGTCCCGTCGCTCATATGAATCATCGAATTCACTCCTTCTGTTACTGATCATATTTCTGTGTCTTGTTCTTTTGTTGGCGTGGCTGCATTTGGTCTCAAAACCGTTGATTCTATCATCCCGGCTCCCCGACTTATATCGGGATTCTGAGTGCCGGCTCATGTGGCGCTCTGAGTTGCATAAGCCACCATTAAAGCGAAAGAACGGTAAGGGACAAAAAATCAGTAAGGGAGGCCATGGCCGTTATGACGAGTGTAACTTGGTGCCCAGATTTCTCGATCACTCCGACGTGAATGGCCCAAGTCTGCGTATGTGGCTGCCCGACCGACCCCATCTCAACAAGTGATGATGTACATGACTGTACTGTACTGACCTACTACTGACCTATTACTGACCTACTACTATCATACGCAGTATTGTACTGTCATTTATTATTAGGGAATATTTGCTTGTTGGGGACGCACTTGGTGCGCGTTCCGAAGCCTCGTGAGATGAGCGTTCCAAGGTATCGGGTAGGTGTCATCCCTTGCGGCTCCAGCTCCAGCTCCAGCTCCAGCTTCAGCTTCTGACTCTCTCAAAGCCATGTTTGAGGGGAAGTGAGACGCGGGGTTCAGGCAGATATGAAGATTAAACCGAATGTTTTACATGTACCAATGGAAGATGCATTATAGTGGGCGGTCTCGGCGGACAATACCGCTGCGAGGGCACATTGTGGTGGGTAGGCAATGAGCCCAAGGTCTAAGACAACTTCTCAACGGAGGGGGTTGGCCAGAATCCAACAACAGAAGCAAGCATGATGGAGAAGGCCTAGATAAAAGAGGCAGCGAAATGCACACCGACTCTGTGGTCCGCCCGAACAAGCCCGCCTTTTTAACTCCCTCGCTCACCCTCTTTGGATCCAGCATCTATGGTTCATTATCGCGGTGCTTACGACACAACAGGCGTCCCCAAGCCCCCACCAAGACCCCGGCCACCACGTTAAACAACACCACGTTGAACAAGGTACCTATCCAAAAAGAAAAACCCACCATGTCTTTGCCATTGCAAACCGTCATTGTCCTTGCCGTCTGCTTGCCAGTCATGGCTATTGCTGTCGTGGCTGCGTACAGCTTCGGAAAAGCCAGACGCATGAACGGAGGGCTCGAAGAAGGGTCCGATGAGTGGTCCACGGACGAAGAAGACGGAGCACAGCATCCCACTGTCTCTATCTCTGTACCAGGTATGACAACATCTTTTTGTCCTTTCCCTTGTGATATCATTTCTCTCTCCTCTTTGTCTTTTCTCTCTTCCCTCGTGTGAACCCCCCACGTGTATGGAACAAGCAAATGCTAATGCTCGCAATTATAGCCCCAAACGACATTGAGCTTGTATCTCAGCCGCCCGCCGCCATGATGCTCGGCTCCTCCTCCAAGAAGGCTGCTGCTGCTCCGACTCCCAAGGCCCTCAAGCGTTACACGGCCGTCTGGTACCTTCGCATCGTCATCTACACGCGCTGCCCCGACCGCTGGCTCTCGACGATGCGCATCGAGGACGCCTCGTACGCGCTCCTCCCTCAGGTGCCCAACGTCGTCTACACCTTTTACTTCAACCCTATCCTCCTCTTGGAGAATGATTCCGGTGGTCTGGAGGAGATCGACGCGACTAAGGTCCGCCCGCGGTCCGTCGTCAATTTCCGCGCCAAGGTGTCAGGGGTCATGATTGAAACCGAGATTGACGGCATCATCTCTGAGCCGCTCACCCAGTTTCAGACCAACATGGTAGATAGCATCGCGAGGCCTCAGAGGTTCGTCAGCGGCGAGCAGGAGATCCTGGACGGGTTGCTCCAGCTGACCAAGGAGATGCTGGGTCGCAGCAGCAAGAACAAGAACAGGGCGAGATAGATGCAACCATAGTCCACCAGCCCTGCATGGATCATGAACCATGAGCCAATGGATCATGGATTCATGGACCCCCGTTTCGCGACCAGTCAGTTGCTGGTCTGGATCCAATCCAAGGTCCAAAAGATAAATACCACCTTGCAACCCCTGCTGTCATTACCTACTACGTACTGTACTTCATACTTGCAAATTCATCTAAATCCAAATCCACCTCCATCTCCACCTCCACCTCCAACTTTTCTCATCGTCGCGTGTTCCACTTTGTGCCAAACCTCGCCAATTGCGGTAAAGCCTCTTCCGCCCTTGAACAACTCAGCTCCTCAAAACTCGCCAACATCGCCAGAAAAAAAATGTTCAACACAGACGGCGCCGCCCTTCAGGTGCCACGTCCTCATCACAAGAGATGCTCTCCTAGGGAATTTGACCATCCTGGAACCTCAAAGAGCCCCCGGCTAGCACCTCAGAGCGATGCCACGAACGCCAGGAGTCCCTTCAGCGCCGCGCCCTTACGGAGCTCAGTACCCGAAAGCCCAGTACCGGAGAGTCTAGTGCCAGAGAGCCCAGTCCAAGAGATTACAGTCCAAGAGATCTCAGTACCAGAGAACCCAGCCCAAGAGATCCAAGTCCAAGAGATCCCAGTCCAAGGGAGCCCGGTTTCGGAGAGCGAGGAAGCGCCTTTGCCCTTGTATCCAGCTCCTCAAGGCGACGACGACGACCCGACAACAAGGCAGAGCGAAGAAGAAGTGCCACGGTTCGAAGTCGATGATGACCCTGACGGCGAAGCCGACATGGACGTAATGGAGATAGTGCGAAGGCAGATGGAGAAAATGGCGCTCTCCAAGCAGAAAACCAAGGAGCGGCAAGAAGGACAATTAGGGAAGCAACCACGGCAACGCGTGCACAGCGCATGGTGTTGCACCTGTGAGAAGCGCCGGCAGCGCACGATTTCTGACCGTTGCAGACGATGTCACCACCTGAGATGCGATACGTGCCACAAGGAGGACGCGGAGAAAAAGGTTGAGCCGGAGGGAGACACAGCGGAGATTGCGGGTTGAATCATCATAATAACAGAGTACATGTACGCAGACAAATGTGTGGTAATCGGTAACACAGATTGAAGGCCCTCCATGGCAATGCCATCTTCTTGCGCCCAATCGCTTCTGAGGAGCTTGTCTCCATCTTCTCCCTGGACTTCTTCGGCCACCGTCTTCACGTATGAATCGAGGTAGCTTGCAGCGGGCACACCAAAAGAGACCCGAGCAACCCTCTCTACCAATGGGGATAGAAGCATTATGAACTGTTGGTGCACTAGAAAATGTTTAGCAACACGAGCAAACGCCAACTCATTGCGTTCACGGAAATGCTGTGGACGGGAGCGGTAGGGAGGAGGAGGAGGAGGAGAGCCCAAAACAATGGAACAAAGACTGCCTGTGATGGTTGAAATGGGCGAATTGGCATTGTTGTCCAACTCCAATGGCCAGTCAATGTCGAATTTGACAACGTCGTGCATGCACACGAGGAAGTTGGTGGGGCCGTGCCCGGAGCCGGCGCCGGGGATGACAACATTCAAGGGTCGCTGTAGTAGCGAGCCGGCTGTCAAACTTGTGGCCCAGTCGGATGAGCTCGCTAACACGTGTTAGCATACAGCAAAGTGGCAGCTTGGTCCCCTAGCGAACGGTTCCAAATAGTGTGGTCGCTGTCCCTTATTTTTCCAAGTCCCGGATGGTGTCTTGGATAGGCTGTCAGGCTAAGCCCTGGTCCTGCCCACTAGATCTTGCTCAGTAGCGATGGCGATCGAGGCTAGGTGGTTGACCCACGATCGTGGTGCGCTGGTCGTCCTGAGGAGGTTAGTCGATCGGTTTGACGGGTGGCAGTGGAGGGAAACGAACCTGACGCTTGGCTAGCTCTGTTTAAAGAGGATAAAAAACCACTTAATCTTTGAGATATCGCACCGAGTCGAGATGGCTGGAAATCCTGAGGAATCGCAAAGCTGGGGCATGGCCGGTATATGTGACAGACTCCGCTGTCTCTTGACAGAGCATGGCCAGATGGGTTGGCCAATTGCCAAGCAGCTCACCAAGATCAACCCCGCTCCAGGGCAACCTTGCTGAGGCTTGAATGCACTCTTTTCTTGGCCTGAGACAGTTGAGAAGACGGGCTGGGATGGATGATGAGCTGGTGACAACACGGGTTGGAATAATGGGCTGCGACAACGGGCTGAGAGAAGCAAGTTCGTGGTGGCAAGAGTCAGAGAGGGCAGCTCGCCAACCCGAGAGTGAGGCTCGACTCGCTTGAGACGGTCAGTGAGAAAACAGCGCTAACCTTAAGTGTCAGAGGCCCTTGGGGTCTACCAAACTTGCCCTCGAGTCGAGACTCGGGACGCCCCCATACTTGCTATCTTCCATCCATGCCATCCACGGTACGTACTGTACGTACCTAGCAGTTGGATGCCCGTGGGTGAGGTGGACGGGAAACGCCAAGATGGTCACTGGGTCAGTGCACCAAATTGTCTCTGCCCTCTCTTTCAGCCTTGATGTCTTGTCTCATGGCCCCTCACCACCTCCTCCACTCCTCCACTCTCCTCTCCACACCACCACTCCACCATCATCGGATCACGCACTTCCCCCCCTGTAAGCCTTACCGGCCCCCTGCAAGCCGTCCAAGCCAGTCCTGCACTCAAGTGGCTCTCTACTGCCTCTTTTGCCTCGCAACTTCTCAAGCGCCCTCTGCCAGGTGGGGTTCTGGATCGAGATCATCGCCAGTTCGGATGAGGGCCCGTGAAAAGGGTCTCGGCACTCATTCAGTACTTGAACCTCTCGAACCACTCAAACCACTGTACGTGACAGTCGGTCAGTCCCAACCGCCCGTGAATTGCACTTTACACAACCAGAACGAAATGCATGGCCACGTCGCTCGATCCCAATGGCCAGGCATGCTGCAGCTCAACCTGCTTCTGGGAGCCACGAATGTCAGCCAGAGACGGTGCCCCTCCCTTGCTCTCAAGTCTCGCCAGTTGGCAGTAGGGAATGCTCAGGCGTATGAGACGAGGCTGCGAGGGCACAGTAGCGTCGGCTGCCTCATCCCAACACTTGGCCCCGTGGTTCGCCATGGTTCGCCTTGACCGACCCCTCCTCCCTCGTGATCCTCGAGATTCACTGTGCCTGGCTGGGTTAGACTCCCTAGTAACGCTATCTTGATCTTCCTTGGGATCGTAAGGAACTATTAGAACACTATCCATACGCGGAACCAGCCATTTCCCACCTACTTGCGATTTGTCCTGCCTCTTCGTTAGCCCTTCCCGACCCCCAATTACTCTGAACCTCCCGGACCAACGTGCTTCCGAGTTGCAGTGTAAGATGCCTTTTTCGACCCGGAGTTGGGATGCGAAGCACCTCTTCGGAACCTTCTAACTCGATATCAGCCAGGGCATTGATAACTCCAATTACACCATCCCATCTGAGCCCTCGTACAACGCGCACGCACTGCCATTCTGACAACCTCGATCAGGTTGATCACAGCATAATGCCCCTCCCAACACCCCCAACACCGCCAGATAGTATCACAGACTTCTCACGTCTGCCCTTCAGTTTTCGGCCGGGTCTCACCGGGCTTGCTCCTCGGCCAGAATCCCCGCGGCGTGTTCCTCTAGGGTACCCCGATGGTACGGCGCCGCTGGCAGGGGCAAACGACATAACCCACCTCTTGACAGTTAGTAGATATCCCTTTCGCAACACAACCCAAACCCGCTCAAGCAGACCAACGGGGTTTGAAGAAGCCCCCTGTCGCCGGCTATTCGCTTTGAATTGCCGAAACCCTCGGAAGTCGAGCCCCTGTTCGCCAACGTGATGTGGTTGCGGCCCATGTACCGTTAAGCTGGGATCTTCGAGGCTAACATGTAAAGTAGAATCCTCTAGAGGAGCGCAGAGATGAATGCGATGGTCCACACTACCATAGAAACACAGACTCGAGAGCTTTCTGGCTCTCTATGAGACGCAGATCGCTTCGTCATCGCAACCGTATGCTGAACGATGCCGACAATGCAATCTTTGGTAACATCGGTAGACTGCCATGTTCCATACCTGCTTTATGGATTCTAACCTTGCCCTAGAAACCCCAGAGGACGAAGCTACAGACGGTTCGAATGCCTCTGACGAAATTATAACGGACGGATCATCTGATGCATTAGACGTTCTTCCCAAGCGCGACCCAATCGAAGAAAAAGTCCACGAGACTAACTCCGAACAAGCCCAAAGGACCCAGCTCAGTCATCCGAGCGTACTTTCTGATGCCTGGCTGGCTTTCCTGAACCGAAACAAGGATAAGGACGAAAGTCATGCTAATGAGACCGAACAAGGCGAGAGTGAGTCAAGCAAACGCGGTGTCGGTCTCCTAAGCTTCGAAAAGAGGACTCGGATCGAGAAGTGGAGGCAAGGCTGCGTCCACGGAGCAACGAGGGGGAACACAGAGAGTAAAACAGAATGAAGCAAGTAAAGAAATGTTCGCAAGGGTTGGTTGCTAGATATTTTGACATAGAGGCACTGGCGCTGGAAAGGAAATGGCTAGCCCTGCGATTCGCACGCCATCATGCATGATGCACCGTTTTACTACCATATCGCCCATAGAACCACAGGGTCTAGATCGTGATTCATAATTGAGCTGGCAAAGAAAGACGGTGATGTGATGGAAATGTTTGGAGGGGACTCAGTGAGATGCAGGCTAGTTGGACAGATTTGAGAGTGTCGGAGGGGTAGGCGACGCTGGTAAATGCCCAGAAATCCTAAGACAAAACACAGACGACAATAGAGGAGGCAAAACAATAGAAAATTCCACTCCCATGAAAATCAAGAGATGCAGAGACCATGCGATTGTCTATCGGCAGCCAAAAGCACGAGAGCGTGGAAGAATTTGACGTGAAATCAAGGATGACCAGGGCTGGTTTCACGCTGTTTGTGGCGTAGGTGGCACGCTTAGCCATCACGATCACGGGCACCCAGATCAGGCTATGTACATCCCAGAACCTCGCAATCACTTTCGATAAGACGCAACAAAAGCCAGATATTCTCACAGCGACTGCTGCGCTGCAATGCACCTGCGCGACACCATGTCTGGGCCTGATTCCTCCGACTCTAGGCTCGACGCGCTCCTTGCGAAGGCGGATGAATTAGAGGCAAGGCTGCTGCACGTGCAGACGCTCGTCTACGGCAAAATCTGCCCCGAGACACGATCTACGCGGTCGACGGGGTCTGGCAGAGAACGAGGCCGCTATCAGAGCGAACAGCCGGCATGGGCTAGAGATCTTGCCGACTTGTTAATTGCGTTTGGGGAGGAAACGCAGGCAGAGCTGCAGGTGATTCGATCCCAGGGAATGGCGGCCAACGCTCTGGCGGGTGGCATGGCCGAAAGCAAGACCATACTCGCCCATATCCCAGCCAAC
The DNA here is from genome assembly GCA_029931735.1 of Dactylonectria alcacerensis. Classification (NCBI taxonomy): domain Eukaryota; kingdom Fungi; phylum Ascomycota; class Sordariomycetes; order Hypocreales; family Nectriaceae; genus Dactylonectria; species Dactylonectria alcacerensis. The sequence goes on along the minus strand of JAPMUZ010000012.1, from coordinate 2,264,231 downwards.
CAACATGACGACACCACAGCTATGGATATCAGCCTACGGGCAGATGGTCAATCTAGCAGCAGCAACATCAACAATATCAGAAGAGATGGAGCTGTGGCGACATCGAGCGAGCAAGAGCGTGTTACACGAGACACCTACCCAGAGGAGACGCCAATGGCGGAAAACCTGGCCACGGCCAACGTCTCCAACGTTGGTGTAACAGCTCGGCCAGTGCAGTCTCACCCAGCCCAAGGTCACAATGACGCCAGGCAGTCAGCGCAGGTCTCAACCAACGCGGACGCAGAAAAGCGAGAGGACGTTGCGACTGACGCGCAAGTCGGCATGCAACTGCAACCTACATCAGACGACGCAATGTGTCGAGATAGCGATGAAACCAAAATGACTTCATCAGCCGGCGCCGCAGATCCAGCTTCAGATGCAAACCTTGCATCGCCAGGCACTGCACTGCCAGACACTGCTCCAGTGCCGAGCTCCCCTCCAAAGTTCCACCTGTCAGCCGCCGAGTTGGGAGAGGGCGTGGTTCCAGCTCTGCAAAGAATCATCCCCCAGCCCGGCTTCGACAACGAGATCTCAGTTGAATGCCCTCCCATTGACCTCGACCTGTTCAAAGCCAAGCTGAGCTCCAAGGATGTCGATTGTCAATACTCGACCAACGACTTCAAACCTGGCCCGAAGGGCGAAGGCTACACGTTTGTCTATATTTCCGAACGCAAACCCCCCTTCAAATGGCCAGACTTGCCCCAGGACGTGAAGCTACCGACTGAAGTGGAAGCTAGGCAGTACCTTGACCACTTCTTTGATCACCTGCCAAAGGGTACTGTGCAGTACTTTAGCGGCCATCTGGACGTCCCGTATGAGCGCCTGTTGGACCCAGGGTCAGAAATTTTGGGAGACCCGGATCTCGCAGACTTGCACCGTCCGTATTGGCACATTGGTTCGGGCGCGAACCGCTTCCACATCGAAGATCTGAGCTGCCTGGAGAACACAGACCCCCCAAAACCCTATGGCCTGCGTTCCGCCAACCTGGTGTTGGTGGGAGTGAAGCTGTGGATCCTAATTGCGATGCATCACACCCACAAGTTTGAGCAGTTCATCACCACCAACTGGAAGTGCAACGATTGCAGCCACCGTGTCGGGCATAGGTCCCTGCTGATATCCCCCTCGAGACTCGAGAAGGAGGGTATTGACTTCACCATCAAGGTCGCCGGCCCAGGGACATTGATCGCCCCTCATCTCTGCCAGTACCATGCCGTCGTGAACATGGGCTTCTGCATCGCTTTTTCCATCAACTACACGCTGCCCGGTGATAACCTAGTATCCAAGGAACTCCGCTGTTGCGGCCGATGTGGCGTGGCAAAATTCACTCACCGGCATGACGTCTCTCGGGTTCCGGCCCCCGGCAAGTCAGAAGAGGTACCAAGGACGGTGTTCTCGGAGGCGTCGAGGCGCAAGCGAAAGGCACGTGAATCGCTCCAAGAGCATCCTTCGAAGACGACACGCGGTAGCACTTCCGCCAAAAGAAGGTGGCAAGAACTCGAGCAGAGTATCAAGATGGAAGACCCTGAATGCTTCCTTCCTACGATATCAGACCCGTCCGAGTCACAAGTGGCCGTCATCATGAAAGCAGCTTCAATTCTAAGTTCACAGGCGGTTATGCAGTTCAAGAACCTTGTGCGTGAATGGAGACACCGTGAGAGCCACATCGTCATGGCAGACGGGGCATGCGATGCTATGCTGCAGTATGGCAGACGTCTGAAGACTGCCGTTGGGCAATCACTGCTCGCTAAGTTTGAACTTCGATATGCTCAGGCATGTCTTGCTCGAGCCGTTGATGGGTACAAGAAGGACCGTGATCAATTACCACCAGGCAAAGAGTCCATCCAGCTGCTCGCCAAGCAGCTAGAGATGGACGGCAACGAACTGAATCGCCACTTGGAGGATGGGAGGATCTGGAACTCCATCTGTGGTCCAGAGGATGATGGGATTCTGTCATTTGTCCTTCTCGATTCGAAAAAGGAAGGTCTCTTCATCACTAAAAAGGGGTGGAGAACGCTAAGCAGCCAACAACAACGGACGGCGCTCTCGGGCCTCCTTGACAACGAGCATACCAAGAGTCTTCGCCAGGACGGGGTAGCTTTCATTGATATTATCATGAGCGGCTCTAAACATGTATTCAAATGGGAAAAGGAAGAGTCAAACCCAGGGGAAGAGCCAAAACCAGAGGAAGAGTCGGATCCAAAGAGAGAGTCGAATCCAGGCGTTGAATGACTGGAGCAGGCACCCTGCCCCGCCAGTATGGTAGTCACGGGTATTAGCTAACTGACAGGGCGTCCGGCAGTCTTGTTAATTGGCTGTCCATCCCCGGGATTACTCTCCACATCCTGGTATTCGGTAGGGCCGAGGGACGGAGATCCCCTTTACCTCTTCCTGACTAAAGGCGCATGGTTAGCTCAAAGACCCATCAGAATCCGTTTTACGTGTGCTTGACGTGACCGGGGTTATATAACACTACGTCGTATTATTCGCTTGGGATATCCCAATGCGTTAGTGGTACCTGAATATCGGGCCTTGAGGGGCACTCTTGAAGTCTGTCGCAACAAACCCCCGAAACAGTGCAGGGTGGCTCCAAGAAACTTTCCATAGAGCGTGAAAGACAGCCAATATGTAGGCTACCTAGATACCTGACAATAGCTAGCGTCTTGGTGGTTATGCGGGGTAGAGACAGGGTAATGTCGTTGCCTACAAAGAGCCATCAACGGGATGTTGATGGCCTGTTGCTCGGATCTTGGGACCTCCGTCGACATATAAGAGTTAAGGGTGGTCTTGAATCATGGCATATCTCTTCAACTAGCCAAAGAGAACTCCCTTTGCGCATGTCTGCATTGAAAGTTAGGAACTGAACTTAAACACGATCCATCATCCGCATGCGAGAGACACTTACAAGACTCCCATCCCACACTCTGAACTTCTCCAGTGGCACTGCAAAGGTATGTCATGTGCTTGATCACATTTGATCAAGCTGAAGAGTGTATTCAACCAGTTGCTTCATCATCGCTGACGATATGTACCAGATGTCGAATAAGATCACCGATGCCCGAATCCGAGAGCTGGAGACGGGACAGACCCGAAAGGAGAAGTTGACTCAGAGTATCGAGAAACAGAGGAAAGGCATGCAGGACATTCGTGACTCGATGAGTGCAGAGACTTGGGAGTCCATGTGCTTGGCTGCGAAGGCAGTCAAGGCCAATCGACGCAAGGAATCGTCCAACCTCGATCCCGAAGACCAACTCGATTCCTATACACTGGCTAGTGGGCGCGTGGAGGAAGTCCATTCTTATGTCGAGAAAGAATTAGAGCCATTGCGGGAGCTAATGAAGTGATGGCTGATGGCTTCCTATACACTATTAGATTGTCAAAGTGTGGGAGAAACTGGGCTATGCTCCTCCCGAGATGTACGATACGCCGGTGAGAACCACCGCTGCACTGCATAGGGTCAGTGTTGAGACAGCTGGAATAATGTACGTGTTCCTAACCTTTCGCATTCTTCAATGAGAGATGTCTTCCGTAATGGAGAATAACGAAGCCGGTGAACCTTTGTGGCCGGGACTTGTGCCGCTGCCATTGTGCTGGCTGGACGAACTGCTGACGTTGATTTGGTCCACTTCCGCTTTCCAGGTAGCGTCTCCGCTGGCCTGTTTACTACCCCATGTTGCAAGGCAGTTACCCGTTCGCCTCTCGGTACACTGGCGGAAAATATGAAGGTCGTACCAAACATGTTCGCTTCAACCTTCTCTCAGAGCATTGCCCGTTGGCAGGTGTCAGAATACTGTTGCTGTAGGGTAGGATGCTTGGATCTCCGATCGTTGCGAACCCTCTCGCCCTCGAGTATAAATGTCGGTAGTAGTAACCTTCTTGGGGACTTCAAGTTCGTCTAGACAACGTATCGGGCATTCGATCGACGCGAACTCGAATCTCCTCAGCTGAGTATGTAAGCCAGCGAGTGAAGTGTAGAAACGGCTAAAACTGTCATCGAGGGCATATGCAAGGGCCTTCGGGATCGAAATGGTGGTGTGCTCAGCCCCTCAGCTGCGTATCGCATACCTGATACAGTAGACGTATTTCATGGCATTAATCTCGCTCTCGAGTTTGGCCACCCCTCCTAATGTAAGAGACGGAAAGAGGAACACGAATGACCTACCTCGCCAGCATGAACGGAACAGAACTGCCGGGTGTTGTATCTACCACGAGTCTGCGGCTAGCTTGAAGAAAATATAGCGCTTGCTATCATAGTATCACCACGCTAGGAGGAATATGATATTTTCGTGGATAGATGCGATGAACCATTCGCGTCACGCGGGATTGCACTCCACTGTGTTGAACGGCTGTCGCTAGAGCGGCTGACATGGGGCTTCACTTCAATCTAGAAGGGAAAGTCGGCGAGCAGCAATAATGTCCCCATATTGATTCTGCCGCTACGCACCGCTTCAATCATCCAGTCTGGAGACGCAACACTGCTTCCTTGAAGCGGTTGGCCAATGCATCAAATAGACTTTGTCCTGCGAGAGGAAATATAGTAGCGATGCGTGAAATGAGGACGAGCATTTAGGAGATGTTGGCAATTGCTCCCATCAATGTCCCCAAACTCAGACTTCCCTGCCGTCTGGGGGAAGGAAATCGCCGCGCATACTAACGCCGTCAATTACACGATAAACATATTACAAGACGTATAAAAGTACTAAGCAAAAGAACGAAATATACATAAAAAATGAGATAAAGTAAACTGATTTATACTATAATTTATTAAATCTCCTTAATCAATACTTGGGATACCATCAGAGCAAGTTAGTGCTCTGTGGTGTGTGGTGTTTTGCTGCCACCACAGCCCGCCTCTACGGGGGCTTCTCAGTGTTGAGGCGGGGCATTGACCGCTGTAAAATACCGTTCGGCATGTGCATTACAAGGCACATCGATTTGTCTTGCGCAGCCTCAGCGGGCAAGGAACAAGCTGCCAGGCAGCGTGAGAGCTCTACGCGCAAACGACAAGGGCCATGCATGAGTAGGTCGCACTGATTTAAATAAAACAAAGGAATGAGATGTAAATTGTTGAAATGCCACCCCAGTGCGTTGCAAATCAGCCTGATCATCGACGTCCGTCGTGCGTACTATATAGGGTCTGGATGGGTGTGGTTAACTCGCAATCTTTGCGCACCCGCTGCTGGCCGCTTGGCCCCCATACCAGTAAAGAAAGAAATCTAAGCAATAAAAAGAAATTATAACACCATGTTTTTGGAGAGATCCATCATTAGCCGTGCGTATACTTAGGCAAAAGAGAGAGGAAACCAGTCTGATGCAGCCGATCCTCCCCGTCTCCGCCACCGCTCTCTCACCACGTCCCATTCCCATTCTCTGTGGGCAGGGTGGCTCTCAAACTCGTCCTCTTGGCTTTGTTCAAACACCTCTTCGCATATATCCATGTCGTGGTCTTCTTCATTAGGAAGGGGCTCTTCAGGGCTAGGCATGTGCGATGGCTCTTTGGCAAAGTGTGTTCTGTCTCCGTGGCCACTCTCTGCCCGGTTCGAACTGATGGGTGGAAAGCTCGGAGAACCAGGTATGTAAGACGAATTGAGTAAAGCCAATTCCTCACGCAGAGGCGCGGGCGATGCTGCCTGGAAAGCCGGGTCTTGCTGGTCGTAGTCCGGAACTTGGACATCGGATTCGCAGATGAATGTTTCGCTAGTGGGCGCAGTGTTTCCGTCGGCCCGCGTTTCAGAAACATTGCCCTGGCGTGGCGTTGAGGAGGGCTCTGCAGGTAGCCGAGGAAGAAGGGGAGCGAGCGCTTCGATGGTCTCCCAGTTCATGAAGTGAATTCCATGACTGGCGGCGCCTGCTTGGACCTGTGACAACTGGGCTGGGCTCAGGGGAAGAGGATTTCGGCTGGCTTTCAAAGTAATGTTCGAGTTTTGAGACTGGTGAGCGTTTGTATCGCTATACTTGTGTATATATGTCAACATGGTTGTGGGGCTTCGACGTTGTTGACCATATTCCCTGGCAGAGCCGAATTCTCTCGTGGTTACGACTCCGTCTACCATGGTCGTTATCACTGCAAGGTCGCCCTGTTTCTTCAGATGACTCGCAAATGACATGTTGAACAGGATGATGTCGCGATCCGTGTCTGAAACTACCTTAAGGTGAGTCGTTTCCAGCGTGTCGTTGGTGGCACGCCTTCTCCATCGGATCGCCATGTATTTCATCTTGGTGGGAGACCCTCCGCCTTGGCCATCAAGCAAGAATTTGGCTAACCTCACCGAGATGAGGCTCTTTTCTTCAGTCGCATCGAATTGGGCCTTGACTTCAATCGGGTCCCCTTTAGGATGCTGGAGGACTGGTGAGTCTCCCCCGCCGACGCCATCACCGTAGAGCAACGGCCAAGAGTGTGTCACTACGATGAATTGCGTGTCCAGCATTTCCTTCACGGCCTGTTTAGAGTCCCGTTAGAACAACTATACGTTGTTTATGCGTTTTTAACTGGGAAACTTACCCGCTCGTGAAGAGTTGCGAGATGATATGGCGCAGGCGGGGGCACTCATGGGAGACGTGACACAAGCAACGATGGTATTTAGAGGGCTCCCTTGATGAGAACCAGACAAATCCTTAGAGAACCGAAATGAATGGGGTATTGTCCATTTTTGTGTACTAGCAACTTGCACTAATTCCGCGCAGAGCCATTTGCATCTCGTCTCAGGCAACACGCAGCCTGATGATCAGAGCTACCAAAGCCTCAACTGTTGCCCAGCCATTATGGGACGCCCACATGCATGCGGGCTGTGACACGTCACACGGCCAATTGTAATTTACAATCAGCCGACCCACGCGCGTCTCAGCACAGGCTCGGGAAGCCTTCTTCAGCCATTCAGCCCCCACTGCGAGATCCCAAATGCACCTTGTCAACACCATCACAGAGTTGTATTTCGACATAATGACGTGGTGTTGATCTCACATGTGATTGCTTGGCATGAAAATCACATTTGGCGGCCTAATTGATGCCCAAAACATGCAGCAGGTATATCTTGAAGCTGCCGGAGCCTCCAGATGTGGCATCAATGTGGTGGTTTTCCCACCTGGAGAGCTCCCTCCGCGCTGCGGAGTGGTTTTGGAATTCAGTAAGCGTGTATCGGCCGCCTGCATATTATTCAAGCCTCCGTCGAATCGGTCTGTAGGGATTGATTTAGCTCCGGAAGGCAACCAGGCTGTCTCAGCAGCGACGCGGTTCCCTGCAGCAAGTCGGTGAGGAGTTTGCTCTACCCGACGGCTCAGCGAATCTCATTTAGTTTGCCGCCGCCTCCCCTTACATAGCAGACTTCCATGCTCCTTATGAAACTGCTTGTTGTCCGTAGACCGAGTGAGGAACTCTGGGATTGAGGCCCTCCTTGATCACCCACCGGTTGCCTCCCGCCCACCTCAACAATACCTGCCATTCCACCTGCTGAGTTGCGTTGCTTTTCTCTGTCTTTGATCCCCCTCTCTCCCCACTCAACCTCTACCCTAGCCTCTGAGTGTCATCTTCCAGTCTGCACGTTAGACAATAGCGTGGTTCGCCTACAAGCCTACCTAGTCCGGCTAAGACATTGTATGGCTTCGCAGCATGTTGTGAGCTCACTGCCTTCTTTACTCTGAGACAAAGCAAGGCGCTGTGATGATGCGGAGGCGGGACAGAAACCCGGCGAGACCAGGTGATCCTTATCCTATTCGACCCCGGACCTCTACGGAAGATAACTTCTTCGATTTCGTGGTACGAAGACCACTTCACCCAAAGATAGCCGAACGACGTCTACAGAGACTAGACGAGGAGGAAGAGGAAGAGAGGCTGGAACAAGAACAGCACGGAGAAAGCCACATCGCCCAACAACAACGGATGCTGCAGCAACATGAGCAGCAACATCAACGGTGGCAGCAACAACAAGTGCAGCAACAACAAGAACAAAGCCGTGCCGCTGGTACGGTGCTGCTTGGTAGCGTACCTTTGTCTCAGCCAACTCCACCCACACCAGCTTCACACCAGTCCCAGTCCCAAAGCCTAGTACCAACTACTGGGTTCTTGACTCCTAGTGATCAGGGACTCTCTCAACCACAGGATGTCTTTGCACAGAGCTCTCAGCCAAGCTTCCTAGGACCCAATCCTTTCTCACCAACGAACAATGCCAATCCTTTCTCGCCTGCCACACCGGCCCAGGCCCCAGCAACACTCTCTCCCGACACGAACACTGGTCCGTTGAACTTGGAATCGCTGGCAGTAACCCAAACGGAGCCAGTCCAAGCTGGCCCCAACACCCCAGCTCCAGGACTCTCCTTTTCGATGGGCGTTGGCTCGCAAGCTCCCGCTCCCGCACCCGGCTGGCAGTCGGGTTTCTTTATCATCGGCCAAGACCTAGTAGCACAACGATGGGATGTCACTGTTCACTTCCAGCTACACACCAGTGCCATATCTCCCCGCGTCGTCCAGCATCATGGGTTCACACTTGAGACTGGGCCACCCGGCTGGAACAACTTCGTCATAACGACACCCGGCGGCCTCGTCCAACCGCAGCACTTTGTCCGCGGGGTCACTGTCATGTCAACTTCAAACTGGCTTCCTATCCAACCCATGCAAGATGTGTTCATTGTCATGGACCTCGCCTGGACCGGTGGCGATGTCGTCTTGGCCAAACCCATCCTTACCAGAATCCTCAACAACACCTGAAAACGCTGCTCCTCCACATAGCAGCATGCATCACATACGTTCACAAGTTATTTCGATAGCTTCGACCCGATGTCGGAACCTACTACGTTCCACAACGCTGATTCCTCAGCACATGCTACCAACGAGCAGTCCATGCACCACTGCACTGGTAACCTGCTTGTACCCTACCAGGCTTCTCATCAAAGCATTAGTCGGTCCATCAGAAGACGCTTTGCTGACTCTCCTATGACCGGATGGATATCTTCTCTACAGAAGCTATGCATCTAGAGAGGGAGCAAAGAAGCCAATTAACTTCACATACGACTTTCATTTCCTCGTGCCCTTGCCCCCCCTGCCACCTGTCCCCCCTGTTTGCCATCCTTTCAATGTCGCCTGTTTTGACAACCGTGGTAAAGCGACCAACAACAGTTGAGTGGCCAACTTGCAGCCACATTTGTTACTTGTCTTTCTGTATCTTCTATGTTTCTCCGATGTTACTTTCAACTCTTTTTTCTTGTAATCTTGGGAGCTGGGAGGAGTCCCTACGATTGCAATCTTTTTGGCATTAGCTACCTCGGTAGTCTACGTCTAGGAGCGAGTAAAGCGAAGGTACTTCTTTGCAATTAAACTGTTTGTGGAATTGGCTGTCGTAATATTTCGTAAAGCCGTGCATGTATTGTCTCTACATCATAGCCATCTAGCGCACTTCAGTAACAATGTCCATCGCCCAGATAACCCCGGACGCCCAGCAGTCCCCTCCACGCTGACTTCAAGATGACACCTCATAATGAGAATATCATAGTAACAGATACAATGCTCGTACACCCTTTTCGACTACTGCGATATGCCACGGCCGCACATCCAACTCCCTGTCCACGATGCCACGTGCTCTGGCCAAGGTACCCAAGCCTCTGAAGTAGCTGAGCATTTCTCGGAGAAGTGGTTCGTACGCTCGGGCGCTTGCCTCCGTGTGAATTAGGTTGACCTCCATCACGATCGGGGGTTCTTCGACCTTGTTTCCGGTGCGTTTGATTAGATAGCCGCTGACAAGAGCGGGTCGCACCTCCAGAAGCGTGGTAGAGTTGCTGAGTCTATGGCCAACAACAGCGCCCCACGTCTGGTCCGTGCCGTCAATAAGGAATGTGTCTGAGTCCGCTTCACCGGCACTATCAGCCCCAGGAGTGGCGACCGCGGCGTTGGCGTCACGCATTGGAGTTGCTGGAGTATTGATTTGCTCGGGCGAGAGAATGCTAGGCTGGGGCGTGGAAACCGGAGTCGAGTAGAAGGCCGAGGTTGACGTATGGGGGATTTTCACATGTGGGGGGATAAGTTGGAGTGAAGGATTGGTATCAACGGTCATCAGAATCATGGCCACAGACGCCTTGCTCTCGGTGCGAGCCAGGTCGACCCAGAATTCCATCTCTGCCACGTCCATTGGCCCAGACTTCGTAATGATGCATCGCCAGTGGACTTTCCATATCGATATCAGATCGAGGGTCGATTCCCAGATCTCGTGTGCAACTTCATTCATTGATGTCGACGGGGCTTTGCCTTTTCTGCCCAGGCAATACGATGCGCTCGCTTGCAGCTGACCCCTATTGTCCGTCCAAGCGGCTGTGACCCATCGTCCATCAATGCTTTGCGCATAAGCAACATGGATGCAAGAGTTCTCGTGCATGAGTGACCCTGAAGGCGCATTCAAGAGCTTGAAATCGATGATTCGAGGCAATGGCTGCTCAAGCATGATAGCAGGGGCTGGCGTAGGCCCACCAAATTCGGGGCTCAGGAAGAGGGTACAGCGATCATATGTCTCCATGCAGAGACGAATCAGCTCCCGAGGAGGGGAAACCACCAGGGCAGTGGTTGACGACAACATCTCCGAGGGGACGAGCTGTAGCACCAGCTCGTTCTGTGGTGTTTCTCTCCGGGATGCAAGCGTCTTTCTGTACATGTTGAAACAGCGTTGGAAGGCAGAGCATGCTTCGACAATCGATCTCGGGTTATCAGGTGAGTAGACGAAGTAAATGACAAGATTCTTCTCCTTGGCAGTCCATTCTGACAAAGAACTTCTTAAAATCTCCATGCTTTCGAACAATGCAGATCCATGTCCAGTGATGGCTGCATCAGGCGATGTGGATATTCGATCAACTTCGTATTGGAGAATGCCGCCATCCGACTCTCCAGAGAGTTGCATGTTGCTAAAAGTGCCCAGCTTGAGTGACTCGTACATACTCTTGAGGCGGGAAAGGAATGTCCGAGCATGGTCCGCCATACCCTTCCACCCAGGAAAAACGCAGAGAGCGCTAACATGTTTGCTACCTGATGATGGTGCCAAACCTAAGCTTGCCCAAAAGGTCACCGCCGATGGCAGCACAGATAGTTTCGTGTCGGATCTGCGGACTTCCAAATGAGGCCCAGGGATCTGGTAGAGGCTGTTCGCGCGCATTTGTTCCGGGTTTCGCTCTCTACCTGGCATCGGACGAGCTTGCAGGCGGTTGGGTTGTCCCGACAGGGGTACATCTAAAACATCCAGATACCCCTTTAATCGAACCGGGGCGACTCCTCCCAGACTTGACGGAACAATGTTCTGTAAGACTTGGAGCGAACTTCGAGCAACAGTAATCTCATGGTTCTTCAATGTTGTCAGTGCGGCTTTCGATTCGCTGCGTTGATCTTTGCCGATCTCAATAGAGCCGGTAGCTGCCTGTTCTGTGATGAGTTGCGCGATTTGAATAAAGTCCTCGTCGGGGAGTCCCAGTTCTAAACTGAGAGGCTCCGGGTCTGAAAAGAATCGACAAAGAGATATCTCGGGAGGTTCTGACTTGGACATCCTTGGAAGTTCAATTGCAAGTTGCTCGTCAGGGGCCTCATCCGATATGTCTCCGTCTCTCAAAGAGGTGGCCTGCGAAATCGCATCTTCATCCAGCATGATTCGCTTAACGCTGGACTTTATTGGCGAGGCTGGGCCGTCTATTACCGAGCTTGATTCATCACCATCTGACTCGATGCCGCTATCGTCACCGCCTGAGGCGGAGGTGTCGGGCCTGATCGGACTTGGGTGCGACACTGGAACTTCGATGCCAGCAAATGTTTTCATCAAGGACCCTGCGGGAGGAGGAAGTTCTTTCGGTCTCTGACTGAGCTTTCCATGTCGTTCCAAATATTCTTTTTCTGGGGGGATTCCTGTATCGCGATTCAATTTTGTCGTGGCACGGTCCGTCGTAAAATCATAAGTTCCACCTTGCTCATATTTCTTGTTAATCATAGGCAGCTTGGGGTCAAAGTCAACCTTCTGGAAGATGCTGCTCTTTCGACGACTAAGCGCTGGCAGATTTTGGTCGTCTGATGAACCCATCAAAGATGCTCGAACTCGCTTGAAAACGGTGTCTGGGTCAAAAGGACTTGACTCTCGCTTGGCAGATCCTGGCCTCTCCGTTCTCCCGCGTTGTCTGACCTCGTCATTCAGTGAACTGCGTGCATGCTTTAGTTCAGGTTTGGCAAAAACGGCATCATCAACTTCTATCTTTGGCCTTTGCGTGGGCTTTTCTGTAACTTTCGCCGGCTCTGGGTCAACTCGGGGGATTGGGGGAGCTACTTGTGGAACTGAAGGTAAGGGACCCGTGTCAAGGTCTCTCATAGAGAGGTCCAAGTCAACATTGTCGGGCTGTTGGTCGAAGAAATCGAAGTCGTCCTCGGTAACATCATGATCCCCAAACATGTCCCCGCCTATATCGCCAAATACGTTGTCAGAATCGCTAAGCATGTTGCCATCATTTTGATCTCGCTTTGGCTCATTTGTGGCTCCCCACCCATCTTGGAAGGCATCACTAGTCGGGTGGGTGTTTGACATGGCACTGTCCATATCGATAACTGCGACAGTTGGTGGTGGGTTGCCAGGACTTGAAATGTTGCCGTCGAGAGAGGAGGCCACGCCCAGATGCTGCTGGATGGCGTCGGGCGGTGTAGGATACATCACACCTGCCGCCGTCGCATTGGGACGTTGAAGCGCCAAAGGTGACTGTCCATTGGATTTCTGGACTCGAGGTTCATTGCCATTGCTCTCTCTGCGGGCAGTCGCTCTCCTGGCAGCTTTACGCTTCGCGACTCTCTCGTCTCTTTCTGTAGTGGTGCTGAACCACCCACGAGCGGTTCCCAGTGGATCATGACACTCCTCATGGCCACTCAATACATTGTCTCCCACCCGGCAGGTAGCCGATATCTCAACTGGCTTTTTCCGAAAACAAAGAGAACCTGGCCAAGGAACCAGGCTGTGAGATCGCCCTGCTTCGTTCTCTGCATCCTGACTGCTGCTCTTCGATAACATCAGATTGACCCAGCAAAGGGCCTTGAGAGGAGACGAGTCAAGCCCACAGAGTTCCAGTGCCCTGAGGCACTTTTGCTTCCAGACCGAATCTTGGGAATCAGGGAGGCCCCTGAAGCTCAATGCCTGAGTGTTTGGTGTCTGAGCCAACCCAGTGTCAAGTCCAGTACCGTTGTCGCCATTACCGAAGCCTTGTTTGGCCGCGAAGACTCCGAAGGGAGCTGCGAGAATGGGTCGGTTGGGGGGCATCAGATTCGCAGCCATCACATCCTCCAAGGATGAGAGACTGTTGCATTGGGAAAGATACAAGGTAATAACGAGTGACCCAGTAGTTGTCAGATAAGTTCTGAATGTGCCGAGGAAGGGATCCTTCTTGGTGGAATAGGCGTCATCGGTTTGGTGACTTGGTGGGGGAGGGGGAATCAATACCGTCCGGTAATTCAGGGGAATGGCCAGGGACTCGCTACAGAATGCGAAGGATATTGCTGAAAGTATTGCAGCAATAAAATGTTCATAGATGGTTTTGAGCGCCGCCTGCCGCTTGGTATCATCGGTCATCGCCGTCGCAACCCGAGTATCTCCATCTTGCCCTGGCGCCATAGAACTCTGAGAAAGCGAAAGGGAGCTGCGCTGGGATTCCAAGGCGGGACCAGCTGATGCAGAGGCATTGTGGACCACTTTTGCAACAGCGCAGTTCTTTTGGAGGTGGATAGGTTCGAATGAGCCTTCTTCTCCCATCGCCAGAGTGTGTCCACAAGCTTCGAGCGTCGCATCAGGTATACGAGTAACGGTAGCTTTCGCATCATCCTTGCTCTTGATTTGAAATACCCATATTCCTCGTCGATTGGAATCATAAGCTACTATATGACCTTGGTCTCGCAGGGCACCCTCGACCTCGAGAGCAGCCAAATGGAAGCTCTGTGATTGGTCCGATGACGGCTCGTAAACTTGGAAGGTGATGGACGCGACATTATTCTGGGAGGTGTAAGGTTAGTATGAATTTAGAACCGGAGTAAAGGAGAGTACTAACAATTACAAGAGAATTAGTTTCGTATTCACCAGTATCCATTTCGGCGACCTATCCTCAGCCCCAGGGGTCGCAACCGTGAAATGCAGATTGAGGTACTGCCAGGCACCGCCTAGTCGCAAGCTTTGGCCTTGGTGTTCTCGTCACCCAGGCGCCGGAGTTGTATCTCTTTGTAAGACCGTGGCTCAAGCGGGCGGGAAGCGGGCGGTTTTATATCGTCGGAAGCGGTTCAGTGATGGGAGTCGCCGACTTTCCGGACTCCATCTCCACGGGCGAGAGGGCTGGGCCGAGCAGCTCGGAATGGCGCCACGGGGAACCTCCAGTCGGCTGTCGACCGGTCGTGGGATGAGAGGAGATTCGGCAGATAATAGTGGATGGGAGGGTATATTTTCGGTGATGGTGCGACGTCGGTCGGCGTGTCGAAAGAGTGTCGATGGACTACTCTGGCAAGTCTGGGTCTGGGCGACGTTGTCGCAGGTGCGGTTCCATCAGCGAGGGCGGAAATTCGGGGGAGGTTGTCGCGCAAAGGTCGGGGTTGTCGGGTAAAGTCAGCTACGAAATCGCGGCATCTGGGGAGCATGCGGCCGAGCTGTTAGGGGACTTCAAGGGAGCCGTCATAGAATTTAGGGGCCAAACAACGCTTGTGATATTAAAGCTGCAGGGGAGAGGCCCCCCTGAAAGTTTGCTCCTTAGTGGACCCTGTAGCGTAATCCCCTTATCGATAGCGAAGACTTGCCTGACAGGCTTAAGATATGTCGACCGATCTGGTTGCGGGCGGTGTGATCAGTGTTTGCTGCCTCGAGCCAATCCGCATCATGGGGATTGTTGAATTGCCCCACTGATCTCGGTGAGCACCAGCCTGCGTGAGCGCTGGAGCTCCCGAGTACAGCGGGGTTGGTCCCTTCACCGAAGCACCGCTCACCGGAGCCCGGCGGGGCCATTTTTTTTTCTTTCACCTTGATTTTTTTCTGCCGGCACAGACTCGACCTCGCGACATCCACCTCCTCCAGCGCAAATCTTCACTGGAAAGTCTTCTCAGGCGGCCTATTTCGCTATCTCGCCGCCATGAAGCTCACCAACCCCGGTACCGTTCCTGTATACACAATCTCCGGTGCATCTACCGCCCGGCCACTCCCGGATTGGCTTGCGCGCCGCCGGAAGCGCAGCTTGAAGGACGACGCCGAGTACCAGAACCGAGTCGAGCTCTTGCAGGACTTTGAATTTGAGGAAGCCAGCAACTGCATCCGAATCAGCGAGGATGGCGATTGGATCATGAGCACCGGCACATACAAGCCGCAAATTCATGTGCATAGCCTCCCCCAGTTGTCGTTGTCCTTCGCCCGGCACACCAACTCTCTCAACCACTCCTTCGTCCTTCTCTCTTCCGACTACTCCAAATCGCTCCATCTACAAACAGATCGGAGAATCGAGTTCCACACCCCCATGGGCTGCCACTACGAAGTGCGACTTCCCAGATATGGTCGCGACCTGGCTTACGACCGCCACTCGGCTGAGGCACTCATTCCTGCTGTCGGCCTGGATGCTGATGGCAAAGGTGAAGTCTTTCGCATGAATCTCGAACTTGGACGCTTCATGAAGTCGTACCAGGTTTCAGTCGGCGGCGACGATGAGGCGACGGGAGGCGGTCTTCAGGGAGGCATTGGGGTTGGCAGCGTCAACACCGTCGCCATTGCGGAAAACACCCACAATCTGCTCGCATTCGGAACCTCGATTGGCACTGTTGAGTTCTGGGATCCTAGGTCAAAAGCCAGAGTAGCGCTCTTAGGTGGTCACGACGGTGAGGTCACGGCACTCGATTTCAGCCCCTCCGGTCTGTCGCTGATCACCGGCTCCTCGACCGGCATGATGCAAATATTCGACATGCGACGGCCTGTTCCTTTGATGAAAAAAGACCAAGGATACGGCTTCGCTATCAAGAAGCTCATCCACATGACCACGGCATCCCAGGAGAAGAAGATTCTATCGGCTGACAAGCGCATCATCAAGGTGTGGGATGAATCAACAGGAGACCCGTGGACATCCGTGGAGCCCGTCGTCGACATCAACGACGTGGCATGGTGCAAGGACACGGGTATGGTCATGACTGCCAACGAAGGCAAACAGCAGCATGCATTCTTTATTCCCCAGCTTGGCCCGGCACCCAAATGGTGCTCCTTCCTGGACAATATGGTTGAGGAAATGGCAGAGGAGGTTCGCACTGAGACCTACGACAACTACAAGTTCTTGACTCTCCCCGAATTGAAGCAGCTTACGTTGTCTCATCTGATTGGCAAGACCAACCTCCTCAGGCCGTACATGCACGGATACTTTGTGGCATCCAAGCTGTACGAGCAAGCTAGGTTAATTGCCAACCCGTATGTCTGGGAGGAAGAGAGAACGAAGCGGATCAAGGAGAAGGTTGAGAAAGAGCGCTCAAGCAGAATCAGAGGCACCAAGAAGGTCAAGGTCAACCAGAAGCTGGTCGATAAGCTTCTCAAGAAACAAGAGAACAGAGACGAGGTCAACACCAAGGCCGGAATCCTCGGTGACGCTCGATTCAGCAAACTCTTCGAGGATGAGGCCTTCAATGTGGACGAAACCACCGGAGAATTCCGAGCACTCAACCCCAGTACTGTTGTGGAGCAGCAGGCTGTTGATCCGAAGGCTCCTACCCGTTATCAAGGCAAAGATTCCGACGATGACTCCAGCGCTGATGATATGAGCGAGGACGAGATTGCGCCCAAGAAGAGAGTCAAAGACGATGTCGTGATGCGCGTGTCGTCGACCAGCAACGGTGGTCGGGCACTCAAAGACACGGCATTGGGATCAAGACAGCAGAAATCGGGCCGTGTCAACAAAGCACGCGGCGAAATTGTGGGCGAACGACAGGTGACTTTCGTCCCACAATCTAGGAAGCAGCAAAGGGAGGAAGAGGAAGAGGAAGAGGAAGAAGCCCCTCGTCCTCGGGAGAATAGGAACATGTCTCGGCGAAGCGCCAGTTCCAACACCTTCAGGAAGATGTAAAGACAGAAAAGTTGGCGTTCAGGGTTCTTTCGGTGGTAAACAAAGCGTATTTTATACGCGCGGCTGTTGGAAATATGAAGAGAAGTGCATACACTGGCGATTACTTATACATAATGATACCCGGATCCTGTCCGTTTCGAACCCAAACTCCGTCCACAACCGCGATCAACATGTCCTTCAGAACCCCAAAGACCCTAATACGATCCCGCTGAACCACGCCACTTTATTTGCCCCAATGCCACTGTTGCCGCTTTGCCTTCGCCTTGTCAAGTCCCTTTTCGAGATCCTCGGGGCGTAATCGTGGGGTTGGAGGTACATCGTTGAGCCGTGTCCTCGCTCGGCGCGATTCTTTTACCGATGATGGAAACTCTGATCGACGAGGGGTGAGAGCACTGACAACCTTGCGTGCTGATTTCCTGAGGGCCTCTTTGACTTTCCACTCGCGCTTCTTGGCGATGAAGAAAAGAATCGTGGTGGAAACTTTGGCATGGTTAGTTCGGTGGTGTGATAGGTTTTCATGGGCGGCACCTACTTCCAACAAGCAAGACAACAACGACAACGACGATGATGGCGATCAAGCCGCCTTCCGAGATAGAGACCGAATTCCCCGAGCTGTCCCCAGAGGCGCCGGCGTCCGAACCGTCCCAGTCTGCGGTATCATTGCCGTATGGCTTCTCTGTAGCTAACGGGAACGCATGGGATGTTGACGACATGATGGATGTTTCCACAACGTCTGTTGGCTTGAGGCCTGATGATGTATATCTTTGAAGCCACACAAGCTGGGGCCTGGGGCGAGGCTGGAGACAAGGAACGGGATGAGAAGTGAAGTCGAGGGGGTTCACAGAAACAGCAGGTTCAAAGATGAGCGAAGCACCAGGTAGCGGACAGAGACTTTTGTAAATGCCGCCTGGACGAGGATAGCCGCCTATATTTACATTGTACATCTTGGTATCCCCCACATCTATCATGCACTGATGACTGCAACCTCGTCTACAAGGATCGGCAGTGATTCTTGTGTCCGGAACCATGTCTCAGCCCGCACTTCGAGGCATGATTGGATCATCACCGTCTGGCCCAGACCCAAGCACAAGAAGAAGTATCGCAAAATCGGAGCAGCACTTGGGCACCTGGTGATGATTGGCGAGCGTCATCCTCGAAGCGCCGACCGATTGCACTGTCACCAGGGGCTTAGCCAATGACAAGCCCACAGTGTGTTCCTTGGCATCCTTGCAGCTCGGCGACGGGTCTCGTCACGCACCAGAGCCCATCACCGCTTAGTGGATGGGGGGACCTTAGGGGGTCACAGCTTGATGTATGCAGGGACACCGTTAGTTATGGCGAAAAGAGCCAGGGATGGCGGTCACATCGAGCTGGGATTGGCCATCCCTGATGCTTTGGGTAGCCTTCTGTGCGGTGACTGCACTGAGAGCCGGCCGGGTTTTGGAGACGCGTTTCAACAGCACCCACTGTCCAAGCCTAATTCTAGCCCCCGATCCCACCCACAGGAGCACTTGGCTCGCTTGGCCTGTGCGCTGTCCCCGCGAAGCGCCGGCACCAAATATAGATTCAAGATGCGCCCGCCTCCCTGTTGCGTCTTGTCCTCATGGCATTGGCGTGACGGGCGGCCGATCTCTGGGAGGGTGCCATTGCTGGCCTCCTGTTCCTGTCGAAACTTGACGATAGCCGCTTGTGTACGAAAATTCTGCAGTTGCAGGAGCCGTTGTGATGTTGCGTGCTCCTTAATCTGGCATTGCTCTGCGGGTGATGAATCGTGGCAGTGCGAACGGTCAACCACCACCGAGGCCCGATCTCACACATCAGATGCGAGAGGCCGTCACAGGAACCGCCGCCCACGATCCCACGAGGCTCACTCTAGATTCGAGGCATCTTGTCTCGACATTGGCAAAGATGGCCGTGATAGGGTCATCACTGCGCCAGCACAAGGTCCAGTGATTGTCTCACATAGCTGGACGATTCAACAAAACTGATTGAATGTCGTCCAAGCTGTCTACATTGAGTGTGTTCGTCAACCTTTGCCGTCTCCAAATGATCATCGGATCCAAGAATTTTCTAGCAACAACTAGTCTACCCTCGTCCCTTGGCCCTGCTCATCAAGAGTCCGGGTCATTGTCGGTCTGGCCGGAAATAGCAACATATCCGCTTGCTTCCGTTGAATCGATGTGCAGGGCAAAAGCGCGTGAACCTGGATCTTATCGTTTCCAACCACCAGGATTCCTTGCTATATATAACCCGCCTGAAATCTAGGCGAATAGGTTCCATCGCCACAACGCGAAGTTATCACACCCCGTCGGAAAGAAGTTATATATGCCGGCATACTCGAAGAACATCGGGTAAAACCCCTCACAGTCCCTTCCAGGCTCTAGAAGCCATTTTCTCTGATCTGACGCGTGAGTAAGCCGGCGATGCATCACGCCGTACTCTACTGTCTTCGTAGTCGCATTCTTTGGCAGAGCGGCAAAGTTGTAAAAGCCCTGTGGTTTTCCGCACCTCAGGACAGCGATGTCACAGCGCCAGAAGATTTCGCAAACAGTCTGCCCTGTGGCCTTGATAGTGATGGTGTGGGTATACCCATCGATGTTCATGTCATGTCTCTTCAGGACTCCAGGGCTGAGCATATTTGCTGCTCCCTCAGGGCAATAGTAGGCGCCGTCAAAGCTAAGGGTGCTGTGTGATGTGATAATCTTGACGTTACCTTGGCCGCGGACTTGCAGATCGCCGCCGTTGCTAGTAGTCATTATCTCCGAGTTCTCGACATCAGCAAAGAAGGTGAACCACTTCCGGTCGTCAAAGTAATGGTTAGAGCACCCAGAATCGACGATAACGTCGTTCCTGAACGCGTCTGCGGTGGTGAACAGGCTGGTGCAGTCGTGAGCTGATCCAGCCTCTGCCATTTTGCCAAAGACTATCATGCCTTCAAAGCTACCTCCTGCCGTGGAGATAGATGCGTTGCCTTGAACTCTGGTCGTGCTTTCGCTACCCTGGGTTGATGGTTATCTCTTGAGCTCAGGATACTTATTCCAGCGCTCGTCTGCCCGGTGTCGTTTCCACAGTCTTGAAGGCGGGCAGTCCATACACAGCGGGTGGCTCATAGGGTCTTTCGTCGTTGTCTGGGGCTACTGTGAAGCCTGAGGTGACCGAGATTGATGGCTTCTGCGTGCCTCGGTTCTAAAGTTGGCCTCAAGGTGGTTCTTTTCAGCATTTGCCTTCTTTGTTAGGACGCTGACAACGTCCGACTTTATGATAGCCTAGCCCCTCTCCATGTCGTGAATCCATTTATTGTACCAGATCTCGTTCGTCTTCTTGATGCCGTTAGCCCTGCACCATGGGTTGATCGTAGTTGAGACAACAAGTCCCACAGGGTCACGCCCTAGATCCTACGGGATGACCTCAGATATAATTCAGGACAGGATGGGGCCCCACCCTCCGTAAATAGATTTCGGCAATAGAGTGTTCAGGAGATAGAAGACAGAAGATATCTTGAGTAAATTAATTGGCAGCTATTTTGAACACGTTTACACACATTTGTGCGACTTTCGACTGGAGCTGGCGACCAGCAATACCAACAAGAAAGCGACTTCGGGTGAAGACGAATTTGATAATACCTACTCCGGCGCTCGACTATTTCTTTTGCTGGCTCCCTCCCATCCTCGCCTCGCGACCGCCGCCGTCCCTACGATGGCGGGGCCTGCAGAACCAGGCAGCAGGCACGGTTCAACGTTCAATCCCCCATGCTGATTCGTTCGATTGGCTCCTTGTCAGCCTCATTTTTGCAGCTCGAGCCTGCAGCAGTGGGGACAACATACCATCGCTTTCTTCCCCTTGGGCTCGCTTCCTGCTTAACAGTTTCGGCTGAGAGAAGCATCTTAAACTCCTAACATTTTTCTAATATCTTTCTGTGGTGACTCCTTCGGATACCTCAACATGGAAGCGACACCAATACTGTTCGCGGCTGCTGCGGCCTGTTCCTGCCTGGTGTTCGTGGCAGAATGGAGGTGCTGTCACTTCCAACAGCCCGGCTCACTATCGGCGCTGCTGCTCGGCCTGCCTGCCGTGCTGTCTATTGGTTGCGGAGCCTGGCAACTGTACTGGGACTTGCATGTGCGCAGTGAAGGCCAGCCGACGGACTATCTGGTCGACGGTGAGCCAGAACCCATGAATGCCGACATTGTCGGAGTTGGCATTCGCTCCAGTCTCTTCGCCACCTCCATACTCCTATGGCTGTCTCTCGTCGCCGGGCATCTCCACGTCGCCCGATCAGCGGCTAAGGAGCTAGGGATCGCGCAGCTTGCGAGTAGGTTTGCCTATAAGTCTATTCAGCTTTGGACGTCGTGCGGCTGACGCGCAACGCATCAAAAAGATCTCGTCTATCTTGCCTTCAACCTCATCAAGTCGTACGGCAATCTCTCAACGGTGGAGCGGCTCGTTGCCGCAATATCGCTGGAGGGAGCTAGCGCTGCCGTGTCCATGTGCTTCTCCGACAAGGAGGTCCTTTCCGCCCGGTGGCTAATTGTCCTCAGCCTCACCTGTCAGGGTTTCGGCATAGTCTCTGTTGCCTTGGCGGTCGGAACTCTTCCCGCCTCGTCGGGATCCTGTAAGTTCCAGGTATTCTGGGGCGGACGCTTCGATGCCTCCGGCAGCGTGCCGCGCAGCTTTTGGTTCTACTTCGCCTTTCGTTGTCTAAGCTGGCTACACAACGCATGGCTTGGATGTTTCTGGATGTCCTCCTTCCACAAATCGGAGCACATCTCTACCCCCCTTAAGTACGAGTCAACCATGGCAACACCCTTCTCAAAGTATCTCGAGCACGTCTGGCTTCCGGTTACGTCCTTCTCCGCGACTGGAACCCTGGTCAACCAATGTAATCAGTCGATTGGCCTGTTGGGGGAATGGGGGCAGAGCGCGGCTCTCATCGTTTGCATGGTTGGCATTCTTCATTGCTTATTCATTCAGGTCAAGCAGCTGCGGAAGCGCATTCATGACCATCGTCTTGGCTCTCAGCCTCTGGAAAGTATCGCAAAGCGAGTTTCACGCCTGCGATACCTTGACAAGGCTCGGAGGGACCCACAAACGATTCTCTCTCACATGTTATTGCCTGACACAGAGTTGGGTTTAAACCTGCTGAACCAAAGTCAGTCTATAGAACCGAACGCAATGTCAGGTGGGAGTGCGGCGGTGCAGCTGTTCGAGAGGCTGCAGCAAGGGCTCAAACTGCAGGACGAAGCTGGCACGATAGATGTCATTCGCGAATATGATGATGTGAAGATGTCCATTGGTGTAAGGGATGAAGATGCGCAGCTGGTTGTCCAATTGGCCATGGAGTGGGGCAACCCCAGGGTCCTGCATGAGCTGCTCCTTAGGGATGTCGGTGTCGCCAAGGAGGCGAAAACCGGGAGCGGTCAGACACTACTGCACTGGGCCGCCGCGAACGGACATGAGGCAATCGAGCGGTTACTCCTCGACCGGGGCGCCTCCATCGAGGCAGCAGATAAGGAGCGGGGCATGACGCCGCTACACTGGGCCGCTGGGAAAGGGCATGAGGTCGTCGTGCAGCTGCTCCTCGACCGGGGCGCCAACACCGAGACGGCGGATAAGTGGGGCCGGACGCCGCTACGCTGGGCCACTAACAACGGGCATGAGGCCGTCGTGCGGCTGCTCCTCGACCGGGGTGCCCACACTGAGGCGGCGAATGGGGGCGGCTCGATGCCGCTACTAATCTGGGCCGCTTGGGGAGGGTACGAGGCCGTCGTGCAGCTGCTCCTCGACCGGGGCGCCAACACCGAGACGGCGGATAAGTGGGGCCGGACGCCCCTACACTGGGCCGCTAACAACGGGCATGAGGCCATCGCGCGGTTGCTCCTCGACCGGGGTGCCCACACTGAGGCGGCGGATGAGGGCGGCAAGACGCCGCTACTTTGGGCCGCTGAGGAAGGGCATGAGGCCGTCGTGCAGCTGCTCCTCGACCGGGGCGCCAATGCCGAGGCGGCGGATAAGTGTGGCTGGATGCCGCTATACTGGGCCGCCAACAACGGGCATGAGGCCATCGCGCGGCTGCTCCTCGACCGGGGTGCCCACACTGAGGCGGCGGATGAGGGCGGCAAGACGTCGCTACTTTGGGCCGCTGAGGAAGGGCATGAGGCCGTCGTGCAGCTGCTCCTCGACCGGGGCGCTTACATCGAGGCGGCAGATGAGAGGGGCTTGACGCCGCTACTCTGGGCCGCTAACAACGGGCATGAGGCCGTCGTGCAGCTGCTCCTCGACCGGGGCGCTTACATCGAGGCGGCAGATGAGAGGGGCCGGACGCCGCTACACCGGGCCGCTAACAACGGGCATGAGGCCATTGCGCGGCTGCTCCTCGACCGGGGCGCTTACATCGAGGCGGCAAATGAGAATGGCAAGACGCCGCTACGCTGGGCCGCTGAGAAAGGGCATAAGGCCGTCGCGCAGCTGCTCCTCGACTGGGGCGCCAACGCCGAGGCGGCGGATAAGTGGGGCCGGACGCCGCTACGGATAGCCACTGCGAGAGGGCACGAGCTCGTTGTGCGGCTGCTGCAAGTCCATTTTGCCCAACCTTCGTCAGCTACGATGCCTTAACCTCCACCCCACCCCACTACTGCTTCTGGGCCTTGTTTATATACCCTGTTATCTCTAGCTAGTAGAGCCTATTGAAAACTGCTCAAGTAAAGTCATTTCGAATGTTGGAGATATTTATTAGTAATTTAAGTCGATGACCGTGCTGGCGTCGAATCTGACTATGTTGGGACAGGTATTGTCCTATTTCCCATACAGCGAAACGGACGGCTTAACCAAGATGATAAAAGCTGGTCAGCGGTCCCCGGGACATCTTGTCAAAGTCGTGCTCAGTAGTCGCAATAGCTCGTGCTAGATCAGGTTCCACCAGCTCCCAGTGCTCGCCGAATGGCTTGGACCGACTGCCCCATAGTGCACATAGTCCTAGCCCAGTCATCGTTCGCAAAGCACCGAGATTCTCTGCCTGGCCTAGACAGAGTGTTCAAATATTATTTTGTGACGACGCAGTAAAGTGTTCATTAGATTACAACGGTAGCAGTGTTACTAGACTAACATAACCACAGCATAAGACTAACATGTTCTCGCCGATCGCAATATGGTTCTAGATGTTCTTTTTCAAGATGGAAAGGCGAGTGGCAAGGTAGTTAAAGAATCCGGGCTGGTTACGTAGCATGCCTAGTGGTCGCGACCTCTCTGCCTCTAAGGAAAGATTGCTCTAGAGCATTCTGGTATAACGGCAAGACAATACATCTTGGACGTCAAGAGGATCGATCTAAGCACCACTAGAGGCGATGATATAGCTCCAATTATCCCTTATAATACTTTGAATGGGTCGGTTAGCTTACAACCCAAGAGCGGATGCTGCGAGTAAGAGGATGCGAACGTGGTGCAGGGCAATTGGGCTTCCCATGAAGGCCAACAACCGGACAGCTTCTAACTGGAGGGAATGGATACTCTCTACTCTCAGAAGGTTCGTACGTGTGTCGAGCTCGAAGATGGTGTTAAGAGTTTCTTTATCGAGGCGTCCTTCTCTTTGGTGCTGCTTGGAGATCCTCTTCCCCTCGAAGGTCTCGTTGCGCTGTAGTTTTGAACCTCCGAACTCGTTGTGCGTGATGGATGCCCTCCACCGCTACTAGGTTGTGCCTGATAGTACGGAGAGTTAGTAAGCTGTCTAGCCGAAGACAATAACTGAGTCATGCGATACTCGACCTCTAAAGCTGCCCGTCTTTGATGTGGTGAAGGGCGCCTGGTAGCGATTTGCTGGTGGCATGAATGGCGAAGGTTGCTGACAATGCTGCTACTGAAATCATATGGTTTTGAAATTGAGGGTCGATTTGACGATGGGGGATCATTGTAACCAGTGAGCTTCGCCTTGCTAGAGGCAAACAATCGTTCCTGGCGCCTTGCAACAGTGCATCTGCGAGTTTCCTGCCGTTTCTAGTCACTAAGCCTACGATGCACTTGAAAATCGCCCCATGCAGCATATCTCGTCTCAGTCATCACGAGTAAACACTGTAGTTCGGGCTGAAATCAAAGTGAATGGCTAACGTGTGTCTATGTATTTACCATCTCCGTCCCTGAGCCTCCAAGGGAAGGAAAACACTACACACATCAATGATGGCTGTGATAAAATAAGTAAATTATAATATCTAAATTATTACTAAATTAAAACATAAAATATGTATAAATATAATCATAAAGTGGACTGAGTCTAGCTATAAATTATTATTCTGTATTAAAATTTCTAAATTAATACTAAGAGTATAATGCATGATGCTCTATGGTATGTCTACTTTACTACACAGCTGCACATCGCTTCCGCCTATTACACTGCCTGGCCCGCATCGCTATTGAGAACATCACCATCAAGGAGCTGTCTGGCACTGTAAACCTTCCATTAGCGTGCCTTAGACCTGCGACCATATTTCTATGATGTTCAATAAGTGACTTTGATGACCCTCGTAGCTTCCATGGCTGTGGCTTCTATAACTGCAGGTGCCTGAGCCCTCCATCGCCTGTAACGATAATTCTAGGACGTTTAATGAGTGACTCTGATAACCCTCGTGGCTTCCATGGCCGTGTCTTCCATGGCTGTGTCTTCTATGGCTGTGTCTTCTATGGCTGCAGCTGTCTGAACCTTCCATCACCTGCGACGATAATTCTATGATGACCCTCGTGGCTTAGTTGCAGCTGCCTGGCACTGTCAACCTTCCATCAGGGTAAGGTACCTAAGGTAGGTAGTAAGTACCTAAGGTACACCTGCGAGGTTCAATGGAAGGTAACTGCTGAGCTTTTCTTTTAGGTATTTATACCACCTCCTCCCTCTTCTCTCCCCCTTCTCCCCCTCTTCTCCCCCTCTCCTCTTCTTCATCGTCCATCTCATTACAGCTAGCCCACCCTCCCACTGCTCTCCCATCATTTGTCTTACTGTCATTGTCATCATGTGGCGATATCACCAACTCCGTCGTTTTATTGCAACCCCCCTCATCACATATTCAAACGGACCCTCACTCAGCCACGGAGCACGGCACCCACTCCTCCTCCTCGAGTTGAGCCTGCGTCCGAGCAGCTACATATCTCCCAGATCCTGTCGCTACTAAGGCAACAAGTAGACGCCCAGAAACGACAAGAGGAAGTCCAGACGCAACGATTCGAAGCCCAGATGCGATAAACAGAAGCCCAGATTCGACAAGCAGAAGCCTTTGCCCAAATATTAAGTCCTTAGAAGGTGTACAAACATTTGCCTTAGTATCGAAGGTGGCCGGCTCGACTGTGCCACATTATCATCTATAGCAGAGTAGCATAGGAGCCTGCCTCTAAGTTCTAGGTAAGTGCGCATATCTCACTTTCCTAGTTAAAACTAATTTGCTTCAAGCGTAGTTTTCAACGTAGTAGTCAGCCTGGCGAAGACGAGGATGACGATAACGAGGACTAAGCCTTGAGGCTCGAGGTAAGTAACATCTTCTATCTGCCATCTTGCGGATAATCGATGCTAATATATGTGTCACTTCATTAGACACGACAACCGGTGACGGGGGCATCTGAGCCTGACGAGGGCGACCGAGCGTTGATAAGGGCGGCCGAGTGTTGAAGTGTTACGCGGAATTGAGATTGGATGTGCTTGGTAATGACTTGGGTCGTGATTTGCTTCAGCGTTCAGGACAGATTCTAGTTACTAAAATACAACTAGCGCAGCGGTTTTAGACTAAGGTAAAGACATGTGTCAAACAACGTGAGAATTCGGAGTCAAGGGTCTTTGGAGAAGCTGGTTGTTGCTGCCTGAAGAGCCGTCTCCAATACCGCCATCGGCAGCTCTGACATGCTCCTCGGGCTGCATGCACCCTGTCCTGCTCGGAGCCAGAACAAAACGAAGCTTGCATCCTAGCCACATTCCGAAACCACGTCTCCTTTGTTACTGCATAGACTTCCTTTTCGTCTTCGTCGTTGACATCAAACGCAATGGCACGCAAAGTTGGTAGCCATGGCAATGCAAAGCGCGAGCACGTATCCAATGCCGACGACAGCAAATCTCTCACGAAACACAACCTTGAATGCTTTACAGAGGCGACGAGACGCCAAGAGGCGCAGCGAAGAGGCTAGTCGATGCCGCCCCCGGAGCCCAACTACCACGGTCGCGACGACAGCACACTCAGTTCGCGCGTCAAGGCCCGGCGGGCACCCAAGAAGGCAACATTCACTTCCTCGCGGCTTGCTGAAGAGGGCCGCAAAACGCACCAAGTGGCTGACTTGTTCGCTCGCATCAACAGCAAACCTCCTAGCGGAGCCAAGCCAGGGCGATCGAGTTCCCTACCTATTGAGACCGACAGTGGAACCCAGAAGGCGACGCGATTAGTAGAGGGGGCCGGTAAGGGTGGGAAGTTCTCGGATACGAAGAAAGCAGTGGCGCGAGGCACGCCCGCAGGTGCAGCACCCAGCTCTCAGGCACAAGAGACGATAGATAACTCGGCGGACGCACGGCAGATGGAAACAAGAGCCAGAGAGGCTGGGGTTACGGATACGCCTTGGACTGCAGCAGCGCAGAGTAGCGTTGGCATAAACGCAACCAGCTCCTCCCACCCGGGGCAACTCGTGGCGAACAAGTTGAGCGACAATGTATTTCAGCACATCCCTTGCGACCACGGCAATCCCCGAGGGAGCGGGCTAGAAGCAAGGCGAACAGAAGCAAACCCGTCAGAGGCCGAGACGAGGACAACTGCAGGAGAGCCGCGCTTCCCGCCCAACTTTCCCGCATATCGCGCGACACGGACACTCAACGAAGCGGCTGCCTACCTCGCGAATGTGAGCTACTTTGTGTCAGTAGGCGGGCCACCTCTGGCCGATCTCAAGTACGGCATCATCGCCGTGCCGGCGGGCGAGGAAGCGGTCATCTTCGGAGAGCAGCCAGACCACGTGGGAGCCAGGCCGTCCTCGACGCTGTCGCCGACGCGAGGCGCGACTACAGCAAGGTGCTACGCATGCACGACCCCGACAGAGACAGCGACCAGTTCGTTCGGCGCCGTTTTGACGACTCCAAAATCTCGGATCCATCACTCGAGAGCTTTCCGGGTGTAGAATTGACGCCGCTCCGGTGGGAGGAGCATAACGTTGACCCGCCGGAAGACGACGACCACAAAGAAGAAGAAGAAAGGGAGTCACAGGAAATATCTGAGGCGAGCCAGGAGACTGCATCCCGGGTAAGAAGGTCAAGAGCCAGCAGGGGAGGCAAGAGAGTTACGACGAGCGGCGCGGCTGCGGCCAAGCCACGGGGTGTGACCAAGACGCGGAGCAGTCCATGCAATTTGCAGATAGCGCACGCGACGAGGGCATCAACACATTCAGCAGCATTCAAAGCCCTTTCACTTACGGTAAGGCCGCAGTAGGTTGCTTCTTTACCTTGCAACAAGCCCAGCAGCAGCTCAACTTGATCACGGTTATCGCTCTCAGGACAGGCCGACCGCCATAACTTAAGAACAAAAAGTGCATATATACGCCACTGTCGAAATAGTACGGCTTGATTAGATCAACTGTACCGAGGCAGACCGGTACGGAGGTCCCCTGGAGTTGTCTAATGTGATCATATATTTTGTTATCGTGCCGTAGACCTTTCGCATCGATTGCCTCAACACCTTTTGCTACGAGCGTGTAGCCATGCGATGACAAACATAGTTTGGAGAGGGAACCCCCGTGACCCAGAAAGGTAGAGAGGCATACAATCCGCATCATCCCCGCGATCATTTGCCAGTTGAAGGCGCATTCCTACGAGAAAATGCCGTGGATCAATGTGTGCCTTGCCATGGTTGGTAATATTGGGGCATCTTTCGTCTAGCGGCCCGCCGAAAGCAACCCCGTGGAGGCACTCCTGGGTGCAGTATGGCCGTTCTTGTATGTTTTGTCGCTTGTCAGAGCCTCTTCGTGCGACTGGTCCGCTGCCCTGCACTTGTGTTCCGCTCGAGCTGACGTCTCTCGATTTGCCTGCAGAACGACCACTGAGGACGAGTCCAGCATTCAGAGACGGCTGGCTCAGGCCAGAGCCGAGCCTGACTACGCTGAAACAGGCGTGCACGACAAGATTATCGTCAACCAGGATCTTGAGAACGCCATTCAAGAACTAGGGGAATTTGTGTTTAATGTGAACTTGTCTAGAGACTAGGTGACGATTAACTGAAATGCCCGGGATATCGGACATGCTGCATATAGCAGCCAGTTGGAGCGGCGCCCGAGCAGGAACACGCCAATCCAAGGCCCTGTGGTCCGGTTGACTACAATGGATCTGTCTAGAGATGCTTGACTCCGCCGTGCTTGCGTTGGCATACAGCGTATCTTTATGAATTTGGCCTTCAAAAACGAATGATTCGTGTCCGTCGCATTCGTCGCTGCTTCCAACCGGCGCCTTCCCGAGACAAGGGAGGTACCTACCTACCTTACCTACTACCTAGTATTGGGTAGGTACCTTACTGACCTGACTACCCAAAAATGGAAAGCATCCGCTGCAGCTTCCTTCCAGTCCGGCTGCTTCCAACCTGTGCAGAAAATGAATTTGCCTGGACCAGGCACCAACTCCAACTTGCGTGGGAAAAGCCTGACCGTAAAGAACACACCGTTTCCCACAAGTTCTCGGTGTCGGACTGAACTCCCAGCTACGCTCACAGTCTGGCGAGGGCCCCTTCATCTTTCTGTTGAGGATCTCTAGACACCTCAATCAGCCGTCATAATGGCTGCATCTCCAGGTTCTATCCATTGGAGCGCTTCGTCCAGGGCCAGCAGTTTGGCGTTATTCGAGAACGTCACGGATGAGAGAGAATTTGACAGCCTCCCATCGACAGTCCCTGATTCGCAGCAGAACAACACTACTGCGAATTCCAATCCTCTTCCCAAAAAGTTCTCTGCAATCCAGGAGGACATCACTGAGTCGGTCCTCTCGGAGGGGTTCAGCTGGCCAGTCCAGCAACCGCCCCGCCCTGGTCAGTTCTCTAAGAGACCCAATCATGAGCCTAGAGGTCCTGTGCCTTCATCGCATTTTGGCCAGCTGCCTACCATACCTCGGGAGACTCAGCCGAGTCTTTCCACCAAGGTCAACACATCATCAGTTCATCGTCCTGCTGCTCCTCTGGACCTTGCTGAGCTTGACCTGTTCGAAAAACACACCCCAGCGAAATATTCATCGGTCGAACCTGATATCAGCCAAACTGTCTTGACGGCAGAGGCACTAAACCTGCAAGAACAATCCGCTACCATTGTTCGCCCTCAACTGCCAATCCCGCCCGTTGCTTCTATGACCCCTAAAGATGGCAAATCAAAGAGTCCATCAAATAGAGCGTCAACTCGGGAGAAGAGCCATGCCGAAACAAATCGTTGGCCACCTCCCGCCTCGAACAAGAGTGTTTCATCTCGAATTCCAAACAACCAGGCTGTGGATTTCTCCAAGTTGGATAAGCCAGTTAGGTCTGCCCGATGGGATTGTACGTTGTCAAATGAATACGTTTTACGAAAATGTCTGACGAGGTGGATTAGTGCAAGATCTGAAACAGATGAAGATATCTCTCCCACACGAGAAACGAGTGCACCAAACTGTCCGCAACGATCCACCCTCAACCGTGTGTGGCGACCTAGAAAGACCTGTCGGCCGGACCCCAAGATCCCAACATCGCCGACATCATGAAGCCAGGAGTAAAATGCCAAGTCGCCCCATTCAGGCTCCTCGCCAGCAGGGGAGTCCTGGCGAAGACCGCGACCGATCTCAGTCTAGGACTAGCAACATTTCCAAAAAGCGATCTACCATTCGGAAACGCCAAACGAAGCCAGCCCCAGAACGGAAGAGAGAGGCGATGCATCACGTAGCACAATACTGGAATGAGTGCATGAAGATTTCGGAAGACGAAAGACAGGAAGCGACCTGGGAAATCGAACGTTTGCAAACCGAGATCAATCATCGCGAAGATGAGCTGAATGTGGCATCGGGTCTTTTGACTGAAAAGGAAAATGAGATCACGGAAACCCAGAAACGTTGCCAGGAGTTAGAACGCCAGGGTCTCCAGACAACAGACGAGAATCAGAGGCTAACCGGCGAGATTGAGTCTTTGAACAACCAGCTTGAGAAGTTTCGAGAGCATGCAGATGGATTGAAAGAAAAGTATCGCACTTATCGGTCAAAGTTGAACGAAGCAATTGCCGAACAGCAAGCTCTTTTCATGCGTTCGCGCCAGTTCTACCAGACAACCAAAAAGGAACTTGAGGATGAAAAAGCCGCCCGCGTCGCCGACTCGCTCAAAATCAGCGACGCCATCGAAACAGCCCACAAGGCACATGAGGAGATGAAGAGCCACATTGACGAGGTCCGCATGCAGGCAGAACGTGATTTCCATAATAGTGTGTACTGGGTCCCGTTGCTGTCTCTATTCCTTTCTTGCTAATCCCTATACTAGAGGAGCGAGTGGTGTTAGAATTGGAAGGGAGGCTGGAACAACAAACGATCGAGCTTGTTCACGAGCGAGATTCAACGACCGAACTCCGCCAGCGGATCGACGATCAAACGAAGATCCAAGAGAGCATTACGCGGGTGGAATCCCAGGTCCAATCTTTACTTGAAATGGGTTCAGATCCAGATACTTGTTGTCAGAATCAGAGAGAAACAACAGGTCAACTTTCATCCAAGTAAGTCCCCGCCGCTCAATTTGTGTGTATACTAATGTTTCATGTAGATTTGATCTCGTTATTGAGAAACTGGAATTGTTGGAAAACAATACAGCGGCGAATATGGCTGTCGAACCAGTCGTCGAAAAACTAGAAAAGAAGATCGTCTCCAGGTAAAAAAAACTTGGCCATTGTCAAACGCAGTTTTTACTAACTCCGTCAGAGTCTTGCCAGCCATACTCACTATCATTTCCGAACAAACGCGACAAGAGAAGTCCACTGAGTCATTCCAAAACCACCTTCTCGACCAACTTGAGAAGCTTCAGAGTGGTTTCGCGCGCCAAGATGACAAACAGTCTCAATATCAGCAAAAGGAGGAAAGCTTTCAACAAGTGCTTGTGGACCTTCTTAATAAAATTGTCACTCACACTTCCAACTCCGAAATGACCTTCGGGAGGGCTGAGCACCAATTTGCTGAATGGACCCATTGCCAAAAAGGGCTACAAGAGGAATTTGAATCATCTCTTCAGAACAAGATCACTCAGCAACTCAGAGGTCGAGAGGGTACGGCCAGTGCACAGGAGCAACAATTGCAACTTATGAGCGGTGATTTCGGTAACAAGATCGACGCAATGAAGAAACTCATTCTACAGAGGGATAGTGAAAGAAGGAAGCACTTGCAAGATACGATTGATTCCATTCAAATCACCATCGACAAGGGGTTCAAGGAGACGAACGCCAGAGCTGACAAAGAACGGGCACAGTCCCAATTCTTCCAGACTGTCCTAGAGACTCATCTCAAGGAAGTTGAGGAGAAATTGAACAGATCCTCACTTGATGACTCCGACTCCACTGTGCTCCGCCAAGCTTTGAACGAGGAGCAGAAGACTACCACAAATCTGCGACAACAGCTGACCCAGCTGGAGCAAGAGGCAAACACCACCAAAAGTCTTCATGACAAGTGGCGGGAGGACATTGAAGCAATCAACGCGATGAGAGGTCAGCTCAAGGATATAACTGGGCGGCTACCTCAGGTGGAAGATCTGGAAGCGAAACTCCAACAAGTGATTCAAGGCAACCAGGCGATCAACGCAACAGCGAGCTACCTGGCTACAGAACAGCTATGGGTTAGTCAACAGCTCGGAAACCAATCGGAGTTGGTGGTTTGGGATGATGATATTGATGAGAAGTCACAAGGCCCACGAAATGGAAACTGGCGGGACGGAGGAATCACGCCGTCATCAAGTCATCAGTCGACAACCACGAGTTCTCAAAGAATCATGGTAGACTTGTGTGACCCAGCTAGAGGTCTTTCATCCCGGGAGGAATGCCTAGGCCGCAAGGTGATAGTCAACAGTCCAAGAGACGACATCAATTCGCCTTTCGCACCGCCATCTATTGAGCAAGAGCAGCTACGCCGCCGGGAAGCGGCTACGCCACGTTCGATATTGAGGACGCCAGCATCATCGGCGCAGGATTCTACACAGGACTCGCAGCTCCCGAAAATTCCATTTCATCAAGATAAATACAACAGGGTGGTCATGGCCAAGCCTAGCTCGACGGCTGACAGCGCAAAGCGAGAAATGATTGACCAGATCCGGACAGGGCTTGTGCAGCCAAGAGAGTTGCAAGGTCTCAATGGTTTCCCGACTGTCGCAGACTTTAAGAGAGACGTCAAATGCCATTGGGATGAGAAAGACGCAACTGTGAAGAAGCGCTTGTCGGACTCGATTGAACAGGACCAAGGCCCCAGCACCAAGAAAATGAAAGCAGAAGACGTACCGTCTCAGACATCAACTCAAGTCTCGAAAAATCAAGGGCTACAGGGTAAGGAAGTAAAACGACGGCCTGTCCTCAGGACATATTCCCGCAAACAAAACAGCGAGAACGAGTATTAGACGTAGCCACGATTTGGTAATCTAGGGGAGATGGCAGTATTCTTAGTCGAGTGGGGGGCGCAGATCGACATACTTTGCTATGGTTCTCGGGGCCAAGATACTAGATGATTTGCGGGACGCCGATGGGTGCCTTTGCTAGTTAAGAATATTTAGTCAACCAATCGACTTGCTACTTTGAGAGGCCAACATCAAAAGAGCTGAGCCTAATGGCCAGGTCATGAGAGTGTATTGCGTGTTATGTGTTGTACATGTACATTTGCATTGCGTCGAGCGCAGATGTGGGGGCCCAAAACTCCGACAATGTTCTTCGTGTAGTGTTACAATGTGTGAATATCGTGAGGCAAGAGTGAGCTCATATGGTCTATGCAGATATCCATTCTATCCATTTCTTCCTGATGGGTCGGATCGTCATCATGCCATGGCGGGCCGTTCTTATTTCGTTCTCTTTTTCGTCTCGAGGAAGAGGACTTTCTTGCGCACTGCCAGAGAAATCGGGTCAGTCAAGAGCTTAAATGTATTGATTGTCGACCATGCGCTATGGGCCATGCGTACCGATTGGGTCGTATTTCAACATGCCCATCATTGCAGAGGTTCTGGGCCGCTTGAAGGTGTAGAAGAAGCCCGTCATAGCCATCGAGATGAGGCGCACGTGTATCAGACGAGCCTTTGCTGTTGAGGGGAGATTGGGTCAGCGGGAATTGAACATGTCATCAGTTGGTAGAGAAGGCGGAAAATACCTTTCTTAGCCATATTGGGCGACGGTGTAGTGGAGTTCTGTCAACGGCTTCTGTCGCGAGATGGTGCATGTGGTGTTGCGTGGGAAATTTCCCGGTATGAGGCGGCGGGTCTCCGGGGAAACGTAAACCCGCGCTGTGAAGTAAGGTTGAAGCTCCTTGGTCTCTTGAAACTAGTTGGGCTTGATTGGCCAATGGCGAGCGCGGGAGTCAGCAGCCACACAGCAGCTTATCGCGATAGGTAAGAGTGAGAGATAGACGCAAGGGAGCTACCCGTCTAGCAAGCTGCGAGATGAAAAAAGATTCAGCTCGTTCGATGAGAGAGTAAACGACGAGGGCAGCACCGGCATTCCCTATCTCGGCCCTGTATCAGACTCGAGATGGCGGTGGCTCTGCGGCCTGCGACCTGCGGCATCTCGGCTAGGCGCCGTTGCTGCGAAACCCCCAAGTCCTTGTCCGCCAGCAGCGATATACAGATTACGCCGACATCTCGTTGTCGCCGTGCCGATGGCTCTCCGATTTCCTGACCGGCATGTTCCCGGTGGCCTGTTCAGCGTGACTAGTGGCCGACAGCAACCCGCCACTTTCTCAGTTCCTCTCTGCGTCTTCCTGTGTTCCCTTTCTCTCCAGCGCCGGGTCTGTCGATCTTCCCCCGACCCTTTTCCGCTGTCTCCTTCCCCAGTCCTTCTTCGTTCTTATCGTTTTGAGTTGCATCGGTCAAGTCACGGGTTGGTGAGCAACTCTCAACATTTCTACTCCACCTCCGAGTTGCGGCGGGTTCAAAGAGACTACCTACCTAACACAAGCTACCTACGTTACGGGTAGAGGAACAAGGCGCCAACCCATATATCCAACCCCCGCCTTTGCCTCAAACGCGTGTTTGTTAAGCGGACAGGAGTCCTCGCCATCCTGTAGCTACCTTGCTTGATCTTGCTTTATGCTGCTCTGCTATGTAAACCTATTTTGATTTGTGGTCTTACAATCACAACATGGTGTGCTAAGCTAACTAGGTATGAACAAGGAGATGAACATCTGTATTTTCATAGGTAGAGATTCGACAAAGGATTAGTTTGGCAATTTCTTGTAAAGCCATATCTATTCCTTGAACTTCCTTGCTTTCCCGCTTAAACCTACCACCGTGAGCAAACTCTTTGTGCTCTGCTTGTACTCTATAAACAAAGACAAGTAGACTGCCGGCTCGAAATGGTTATGCACGTACACGATGTGCGCGCGGAGAATTCTTTGTTCTCTCCCTGTTAACATCACACCTACGCCATCCTTCAAAAATATCTTCAAAAACACCAACTCAAACATTTCCAACTCATGCACCTGGTCACACCAATATCAAAGTATAATCTGAGATTCACTACAAATATCCTCCAAAATGGGAGCCCATGTCAACTCTCCTTCCCTCGTCGCTAAGCAACACGACCGAGATAGCCAGTATGCCGATCAGACATCGCAAGGCAACCACCCAGCAAGAAGTATCGCCCCTGTCGCCAAACCAAATCCGCGCAAGTTCTGGAACAAGCTGCCCGAGATCCCGGTCGTCCGCAGCACATTGAAGGAGCTCAGGCGACAGACCGCTCATTCTCGACCTCCCTTTCCTCCAGCTCCATCGGGACCCATTCCAGATCTCACTCCTGCTCTCGCTCAAGAGCTTGCTCGATTCGCTAGGCACGGCGGCCCAGACTTGTATGATCTCAGAGGGTACCCTGCGAAGGGCGCGTATCGAGCGCTCATTGCCATGGCACACACTTCTTCAAGCCGATCGGCCATATCCGATCAGTCCGAGAGTATCCTAAGAAGAAGGGCTGCTCTAGAAGAATTGATAGAGGCAGCTTCGGAGGCGCAAAAGACAACGCCCTACAGCCCTGGCTTCGACCAGTATTTGAGCAATCATGCTGTCTATGGAATTCAGGGATTAAATCTCCAAGACTCAGAGGGAATAAAAGCGGCTCTGGGTGTTCGAAGGCCATCACTTTCGCCTTCCGCTTTCTCTGACGGCGCCTTCGTGGCCTTCCAGAACAGCAATTTCGAGGCCAAGGATGAGGAAGAAGTAAAGGCATTAGCTATTACGCCTATCATCAGTGGGGAGCATACTGAAGATTTCTGTGCCGTGAATACAGCATTCGCAAGTCTCAGCCCTCTGATTGACCGCACCCTAGCTACTTATGTACCAGATGTATATATTATGGTGCGCGCCCGGAACAACTCAACCTATCAATCCGAAATGAGCTCTCTAGCTACATCGTTCCATCGTCTTTAAATACTAAGCCGATAGCCCCCAACTTCTTTTTAGAGATAATGGGCCCCAGTGGAACCTCGGCGGTGGTGGAGAATCAGGCGCGTTATGGCGGAGCCATCGGAGCCCGCGCCATGCACGCCTTGCAAAACTTTGGTAACGATAATCAAGTCTTCGATGAGGGTGCATATACGTTCAGTGCAACATACTGCGCCGGCACGCTCAAGTTATACGCCCACCACGTCACGGCGCCGACGACTCCGGATGGGCGGCCCAACTACCACATGACCAAGATATGTGGGTTTGAGATAACAGATAGACGTGCAACCTTTGTGGAGGGCGCTACTGCATTTAAAAACGTCAGGGATATGGCTAGGAAGTACCGTGACAGCTTTGTTCAAGCCGCGAATGCCAGGATCGCTCCAGAAAACTCGGATCCGAATACCTTCCCTCGGCCTGCAAACGCTAGAAAATCTCGACCGAGCAACTTCATTAGTTTGGAGCCAGGTTTGCCTCAACAAGATGTCACGAATAATCACCCTCTGCACCTAGCCCTGAACGATGGCCAAGCAACCGGCTCATCCCATATTCCCCATCCAGATGAGGGAGTGAATGTGGCAACGGCGGTGAATGATTTGCCAAACAGCGCTGGTGTAGGTATCGCTACAAGGTCCAGCTCGCTCCGGAATAGGTCCAAGCAAAAGCGAGGCCCAGAACCTCTTCATGAAGACCAGCCATCGAAGATTCAGAAGCATCGGGGCAAGGCAAGCCTCAAGTCCTCCGTGAAGACGAGGGCGGCCAGAGCGGAGTGAGATATTCCCCACAGATATTGGCATGACTTAGGAAATTGGCCATAGAGGTGCTTGGGTATAAAAGACGGGACATTAGGATGCTACTTTTAGACAGAGATGATGTTCTTAGGTCGTGGCATGTTTTCTTTCTTTCTTTCTTTTATCGTTATCATTTCTTTGAGCCCAATTACTGCAGCTTTACTGTACTAAGCAATACGCATTGTTGGCCCAAATTGTCTTAGCTCCCTCAACAAACGGTCTTAATCGGACTGCCCATTTGATCCGTTCCGGAGTGCGGTGTATTGTCGTGTTTTCTTCTCTCAACTGCGACGCTCGAGGGCCATGAGTCTATGCCCCATAGTGAGGGGGTATTTATTCATTCAGATGAGAGGGGGAATCAACAAACTCCTAGACTCCTAGAGATCCTGAGCGGCCCCTGAAAACATACGATCGCCCAGCCTGCGTCTCTCCCGCCAATCCGCACCAATCTCGTGGACTCGCTTCGCCTTACGAATAGGTACTCCGGCAACCAAGTAAGCAAGCGACAAACAACACAATTATCACGGGATGTTGGCAACTCGCGGTCGCAACCCCGCATCAGCAGCGGCCTTCGGGACGGCGGTGCGAGGATTTACGCCTTCAAGATGCTCCGTCTCAATGCCACTGCCGGTGGCCAGGTCCATCGACGGCCAGCGCTGGTCAAGTAATTGGCGCCCCACCGGAGCAGTCGCTGTCACTAGCACAGGTACGTAACGAGAGGTTGTTGGAGCGAGACGGAGCAAGATGAGGAGAATATGCCTCTTGTGATTTGACTACGGCGGGCAGTGATGGTGGTCTGGACGATGAATTACCGGTTCACGGCTCCTCCTCACCACCACCAAAACCACCACTAGTCACCACCCTACCTTACAGTAGCTGCGATACGACATCCCGCTCCATCTGTATGCCCGGCCCGGTCCCATTAGGGCGGAGATTTCAAGTGAGAAACCGCGAGAGCCCGCGAGAAAGCGCGACAGAGCGTAAAGCAAAGAGAGCCCTTATCCCGAGATACCGTCGCACTGCCGCCGCCAGATCTCACACACGCGCATCATCCCCCCAGCGCAAAGGCATTCGATTGGATCTCGTGGTTTTTTTTGCCCCTTCGCTGCATACTGCGCTTCTGCACGCTGCAACCCGCACATGGCCCATCTCTCTAGCTTACGCTGGTATTAGGCTTGTTTCCCATACCCATTTCCATTCCCGTGCCCGTTTGATCCCCCTCCCCTCTTCCCATTCAGCCGCGTCTTGCACTCACACGCCCGAAGTTTTGGATGGGTGAGGGGCATCCGCATCTGGTCCCGTCGAGAGCCGGATGTGCAGTGTACTTCGCATGCATGTGTCTGCCAGACCCCCGGGCATCGGGTGCGGCCGAAGAAAGATGGACATCGCAAGCCGATTTCTTTTTCGCAGCCACCATCCCATCTCTTTGGGGGGCTCGTCTCGCTGTGCCGCTCACATTATTTGTGTCGTGGTTTAGTTGAAATCAAGCCATTTCACGCACGCCCCCTCTGCCCATGCCCGGTGCACCGGCCACTTACAACATGGGGGGGGTGTTGATTCTCTGACAGGCTTGTTTCTATGCCTCATACCTCATCGTCATCATCATGGCTTTCCCCTGTCCATCTTTGGTCGTCCTCTTTTCCGGGGATCCGGACCCGGACCTTTCTCTTTTGTTTCCCCCATGTCTCACGTCCCATCCCCATGTCGGTCCGTCCCTCCATCAGGCACATCCCACATCCCACCTCACACACCCTTGTTCCCCCATGCTATGTCCACACAGCGAGTCTGCGCCGCGGTGACGCTCTGACTCCCCGGGGCCCTGACTGACTGACCGACCACCCTGAAGTCCAGAAGTGGTCTGAACTGATCTGAGGTGATGGACGGGGGAACCGGGGACTGGCAACGGGGACGAGGCCACGACGTGGTCCTTGTGGAACTGCGCCCTTTCAGCCGGAGTCCTGTTGAGGAGTCTCGCCCTCTCCTGTCCCTCCTGTCCTCACTCCGTGTCAGGCTGTCAGGCGGTCACAGGCAAAATGCGCTGATTTCTGTCGTCTGTCTGGAGCACTCTAGCACCACTGCAGCCCACCCGGGACCCCATCCGACCTGCGCATTGGGTGGTGTCGATGGGTCTGTTGTTTTACCTGGTGGAAGCTGTCGAGTTTCTACTACATAGGAGACTCGGATCCCCCTTCCTTTTCTCCTTGTCCTCTCCTGTTCTCTTGTATACTCTTGGTTTTCCCACAGGTCTCGTTTTACACCTCTTGATCAAGTAATCCAGTCCTCCAAGCAAGTGTGTTTCCCCCACCCGCTCTGCCCTCTGTTGTGCCGCGTCTATCCCCCACGCTACTCTGCGTGCACATTTTTATGTCCCTATCTACGCCTCTTGTTATCTCTAGCTTTGACTGTGGCTCTGGCCGTCAGCCTTGCCCAGCGTCTCAGCCTCTTTAGCCCCTCTCTCCAGTCCAGTCCTCCTTAACCCGTCATTCAGTTCTATCCTCGGGTAGCCCCGACTAGCTTGCTCGGGTGGTTCCGAAGTCGTCGGTGCTGCCTCCGGGACGGGACTATTTAGTCATAGAGTTTGCCTTTGCTGAGTTAGGTGGTTCTGTTGCTAACTCGCATCGTTCGACAACGTTACAGGTACCGGTACCCCTGGCAGATTTATTACCACTGCTACCCCGCGACCCTGCCTACCCGCATTGCTGGCTACCCCGCCAAAAACTTCTGTTTTCTCGCAACCCCGCCATCGCAGCCGCAACTTTTCGCAACAACCTAAAGCCGCCACCGCCAACATGACTCGATTGACCGCCGACAACATCAACCAGCACGTGGTTGCGGCCAAGTACGCCGTTCGCGGTGAGCTTGCTGTCAAGTCCGAGGAGTACCGAGCAAAGATCGCCTCTGGTAACGCCGACGACTTGCCCTTCAAACAGGTCATCTCGGCAAATATCGGAAACCCCCAGCAGCTCGACCAGAAGCCCATCACTTTCTTCCGCCAGGTCGCCAGTCTTCTTGAGAACCCCCAGCTGCTCGAGCAGGAGGATGTCCTCATCAACAGCCTCGGCTACAAGACCGACGTTGTCGAGCGCGCCAAGTTTCTCCTCAGCAAGATCGGCTCTGTCGGTGCCTACTCTGCCAGCACCGGTGTTCCTGCCATCCGTGACAGCGTTGCCAAGTTCCTTGAGCGTGAGTCTCTCTATTCCCGCCTTCAAATCCCCCATCATTCTAGATCCTTTGCGTGCATTGCGCATGTAGCAAAGTTGTCCTGCTTCCATTGCTCCACCATAGCTAACCGGTGACTCTTCTCTCGCACAGGTCGCGATGGCTTCCCCGCCGACCCCTCCAAGATCTACCTCTCTGCCGGTGCCTCGTCCGGTGTGAACACCCTCCTCCACGTCATCTGCGCCGCTCCCAACACCGGCATCCTCATTCCCATTCCTCAGTACCCTCTCTACACTGCGACCCTCTCCGTCCTTAATGCCACCTGCGTCCCTTACCTCCTCGACGAGGCCAAGGACTGGGGAACCGACCTCGAGACCATCCGCTCCTCGTACGAGAAGGCCAAGGCCGACGGCGTTGACGTCCGATGCATCGTCATAATCAACCCCGGCAATCCAACTGGTGCCTCCCTCCCCGAGGAGGACATCCGCGCCGTCCTCGACTTCGCCGCTCAAGAGAACCTGGTTGTCATGGCCGATGAAGTCTACCAAACCAACGTCTTCGTTGGCAAATTCCACAGTTTCAAGGCCGTTCTCCGCAGCATGCAGCAGGAGACGCCCGGCAAGTACGACGGCGTCGAACTCGCCTCCCTCCACAGTGTCTCCAAGGGCATGGTCGGTGAGTGCGGTCACCGTGGCGGCTACTTCGAGCTCGTCGGTTTCGACGCCGAGGTTGAGGCCAACATCTACAAGTTCGTCTCCATCATGCTCTGTGCCCCCGTCATTGGCCAGTGCCTCGTCGAGCTCATGGTGAACCCCCCTCAGGAGGGTTCCCCTTCGTACGAGCTGTACCAGAAGGAGTACAACGGCATCTTCGAGGGTCTCCGCGAGCGTGCCAACGCTCTGCACAAGGCCTTTGAGCAGATGGAGGGCGTCGAGTGTGGTCCTCCCCAGGGTTCCATGTACCTCTTCCCTACCATCAACCTGCCCGCCAAGGCTTCCGAGGCCGCTGCCGCCGAGGGCCGAACCGCTGATGAGTTCTACTGCATGCGCCTCCTCGAGTCTACTGGCATCTGCGTTGTCCCCGGCTCCGGTTTCGGCCAGAAGGAAGGCACCTTGCACTTCCGCACCACCTTCCTCGCCCCCGGCACCGAGTGGGTGGGCAGCATCACTAAGTTCCACCAGGAGTTCCTCGACAAGTACAGGTGAACGGCCTAGGGATATTCTCTCTGTCGTACGACTACTTAGAATATAAAAGGGAACGACGGAGGAGAGAGAAATTTGTGGCGGTGGAGGATTTTAGCGCACACAGAAATGTGAACTATGTTGGATGGACACACGTTGGATATGATATATAGAAAGCCAACCGTAAATCTTGCATCCTCAAAGACCATACGGAGGACCATTTCAAAAGTCTTTGCCTACGCTATGCCACAACCTCGAATCCCTGCTAGGTACTTGGCAGTACATTCAGCCCACATAGCTACAGGCTAACATCCGCTAAATCTACTGCAGCTTTAGTGGTATTGGACCTATATTATGTCTAGCTAGTAGGCTAATGACCCCATGATATAGGGCCTCTGTTAGTGCTAACGTTCGTAAGATGTACCTAATGTTCTTATCATAAGAAAAAGCGGAATATGGCGTGGGCGCTGGTAGAGACTTTTGAAATGGTCCTCCGTATTAATGTTTTTACTCCGTGGGTGGATGGTGATTGAGTAGCTTGCCTGCTAGTTCCTTGAGCCGCAGCGCAATGCCTATGCACTGACAGCTTTGGATAAGGACACCAACACAATTACCCATGTTCACCAAACCAAGAGTTCACCCGAGGACACGCCACCAGCGTTCTTATGCCGGGACCCAGCCAATCTATTAATCGCACTGGCCTGTCTATTCCGTATCATACAGCTGAGTAGGTAGGTAGAGCGTGACACGTATCCCCCTTTCCCCTCTCCCGTTCTATCCACCATTCCACTCCCCGTGAAATTACCAAGAAAGATCCTCGTCATCTGTGCTCTCTCGTCACCTGCCCGCTATAGCTGGCTGACTCCCAGCCTATTTACGCCCTCTCACTGCCCCTCAACCGCACAGCTTGGCCGTACTTCTGCAGTTTGGTGATGAGCTGATCTCCCTGGCGCACAACATCCTGGTATTGCTTATTCTTGTCGTCGGGTCGGTTGGTCTCGATAACGCCCTTCCCACTGACACGGTCAATGGTGCAGGGAATGCGGCCGGCAGCGATGAAGCGGGCAAGATCACTAGAAGGTCAGTTTAGCTTCCTCGGTATGTTGGGAACAAAGGCAAGGGAGGCTTACCGGTCGAGGAAGTCAACCGTAACGCCAAAGTCATTAGCCATGCTCTCAAGGCCGACGACACGGTAGCTCTGCAGAAGTTGTTGGTAAGCGCGGAGGCGCATTTCACGAATGAGCCAGCTCTTGTGCTCATGCAGATAACGGTCCTGGTTTAGGAACTGCTCCTCAACATCGGCGACGGACTGAAAGAAGGTCTTGTAGTTGCCGCTGTAGAGACTGCTGACAAGAAGAGCAAGAGGACTGAAGTCAATGGCAAGCTCGGCCTCGGGCTGGCCGCTGCTGGTGCCCAGGGTGGTCAGGTTGACAGCGGTAGTGGCAGCCTTGGGAGCGGTAGCGGCGTCGGTGCCGGGGCCAGCGCTGAGGGCACCGCTGAGGGCGAGGAGCTTGTCCTCACCGTCGCCAAGGATAGCCTTGATCTCGGGGGCGTCGACGACCTTGGACTTGAAGTCAACACGCTTCAGCGAGACGCAGCCGGCGAGTACAGAATACACGACGAGGTTGGAGTAGGTGCAAAGTTCGTAGCTGGTGAAGGTGGAGAGGGAGTCGAGCAGCAAGGGAGCGGCGAGGTTGTGGGAGCGGACGGTGAGGAGATGGAGGCCCTCGTAGGCCTTGAGACGGTTTCGGCGATCCCAGTCACCGCCAGTCTCGACGAGCGTCTTGGCCCGCTCGACGTGCTTCTTGACAAGAGGCTTGTCGCCGTAGAAGAGCCCCATGCGGATGATGGCGAGGACGAGATCGATCTTGGCGCCGAGGATGCCCGTCTTCTCGAAGACGCTCTCGTAGGCGGCAATGGCCTTGTCCTGTGCAGCTAGTTAGCGGACATACGCAATATGGGGAGATGGGCGATGGGACATGCCTTGTCGCCAACTCTGGCCCAGAACTCTGCGCGCTTGCCCTTGGCGGCAATGATCTCTGTG
Organism: Dactylonectria alcacerensis; assembly: GCA_029931735.1. NCBI lineage: Eukaryota > Fungi > Ascomycota > Sordariomycetes > Hypocreales > Nectriaceae > Dactylonectria > Dactylonectria alcacerensis. The sequence continues at coordinate 2,220,373 of JAPMUZ010000012.1, read as the reverse complement.
TCGCCGGCCTGCTCCTCGGCCTCGTCCTCCTCCTTCTTGAACTCCTCGAGCTCACGGTCGTTGTCTTCCTTGAGCTTGTTGTAGAGCGCCTCGTCCCAGGGCAGGTTGACGGTGGTGGTGGCAGGCTTGGTGGCGATCATGCCGACCAGGCTCGACTTCCTGGAGAGCGGCTTGCCGGGGGCCAAGGCGCCGCCCTCACCGATGGTGTTGAGGATGCCGTCGATGGGGTGTGCGAGGTAGCGGAAGAAGGGAGCCATCTTGTCCTGGACGATGGCATCTTGCAGGGCCTTGACGGCGGCTTGTTGGGCGGTTTTGGAGGCGTAGGCGTTGGAGAGGGTGAAGACGTGCTGCGAGAGCGGCAGCAGGGGCCATTTCGCGTACTGGGGATCGGAGCCCATGATGGCGACGGGCGGACGTCTGTGAGGGAGGAGGAGGAGGAGGGCGGAGGGTTCGTGAGAGACTCAATGAGGCTGATTGGTGGTGGCTTTTGCGTGTGATTGTGGCAGAGGGTGGTGGTTGAGTACAGTTTGTGTTGGTGGGTGATGGATGATGCGAGAAGCTTGAGCTGTGAGATTGACAGAGGGTTGGCGTTGTCACTTTGCGGTACAAGTAATGCGGAACAGTACCTCCCTTCCTAATAATGCGCTACAGTGCAGCCCCAGCGCCTGGAGCTGGCTGAGAGTGGCCCCAGCGCCGAATCCGCTGCAAGGCTCCAGCGGGACACGCACTGAGGTGGACTGCCTTCAATCCCGCCAGGTCAGGTACGTACCGTTTTCGTCATTGCTGCTTGGGTCTCTGCACAACTAGGCGGACTAGCGTGGGTTTGCCACTGTATTGACGGTGATAGAGACAAGATAGGACTCTGAAGAGAAGTATCATCACGACAATTAATATGAACAAACTGTAACTTCAATGGCTCTCTACAGCTAGGCACTCTTGCTCTGGTAGAAGATGGTTCTTGCTACCTACCTAGGTACAAAAGCGACTGTGCTGTGTGCAGGTCTAAGTACAGTCCGCCCAATGACAGGATCTTGATGGCAGCTCTGAGTTAACTGATTGGGGGACGAGACGGGAAATATTCCTAAAGAACGGTGAGAGCATAATTAAAGGGCTTGATTATTAGTCAAACTTTTGTGCTCACCCATCGGAAGAATCATGTCAAGGACTTGTATCCATCTAACCAAAGAAGGAGACAAGCCAATCATGACGAACTCGTCCTCTCCATATCTATCCAAGTACTCAATCTGCCCTACGAGCCGTAAGCACGATCACAAAGGTGACTCATTCATAACCCAGGACATCTATCTAAATCCATGGAATCAACCTATCGATGACTCGACAAGGCTGAGTCCACGCAAACGGTGCTCAGGTGCCTGGCGCTAGTGGCGATCCACATGTGGCAGGTGTGACAGTTTCAATCTGCGTCTCTCGATCTTGAAAAGAGAATCGCCATCCCCATCCATTTTTTTCCAGGTTTTGAAGAAGAAAGGCCATGCAAGAAATTTATACAACAACACACCCCAAACCGAAACATGGACAGGACATCTCTGGGAAGTCTCCCGGATGATATCCTGCTCGACATTGTCGAATGCCTCGACACGGCCCGCGACGTCGCCCACTTGGCCGCCTCGACGAAGCGCACGCAGCATCTCGTCCGGCGAGATGGATGGCGCACCTTTGTCAAGACTCGCTTTCCCTCGCTGGACATTCCCGCCAGTCCCCATACGAGATGGAACGCCGTCGCGGATCGCGCTACGTATCTGGACCGGTGCTGGGACAGGCGCGGCTTTGAGATGAGCGTGCTTCACGAGAAGAAGCAGCAGCAGCAGCAGGCGGGACGATATCAGCGGAGGTTTCCACAGGGCCAGTCGGTCACGTTCCATGCCGTGCTGGATGCCAGGCTGTCGGCGGACCTGGAGCGTGAGGTCATCGCGGCGGGCGTGGGCGAGAACCTCTTGGTCCGCGTGAAGCCGTCGAACCGCTACGAACCCGACGCCTGGCACCAGCTCCAGGGCCAGACCCACGGGTACCGAGCCGGCACCGGCGACGTGACGTCCGTGTCCGTCATGGAGCGCCGGGGCCGGCCCGTCGTCGCCGTGGGAAGGGCCAACGGCGACATCCAGGTGCTGTCCGCCGAAGACGACTTCGCCCAGTGTCTCCAGAACCTGACGCTGGGGGACGCGCAGGTGCCGGTAGATCCTATGAGGAAGTCTCCTGGCCAGCTGGCCGTGTCGTGGACTGAATGGCAGCCTGAGTCGAACATGCTCGCAAGCTGCAAGGGCTCGCTGTTAGCCCTCCACGACCTCACGACGACCGACGATGACGCGGCCCTGGATGCTGTGGAACAGGTCGACTTTGCTCGATCCAGCGCCCAGGGCGAGGCTTCGCTCGTGCGGGCCGCCAAGTTCATGAGCAGGGACGTCGTCGCATGCGCCCTGGGTGGCACACGCGAGCCGTTGCGCTGGGCCAAGCTGACGCCAACAGGCCTCGAGTTCCTCAACGCGGCGAGTAACCCGCTCGTGCTCGAAGAGGCGGCCAGGCTTACCGATATTCGCATCGGTGAGAAGACGGCCGTCCGCGCCATCGAGCCTGTCAGGGGCGGAGGCAGTGAGAGCCTGCTACTGAGTGCATGGGACGACGGCACGTATAGGCTCATGGACATCCGCACGCCGTCCTCGCACGACGCCGTCTACCGCGACAGCTTCCAGCCCTACGAGGCGGGCAGCTCGCTCCTCGTCTACGGCACCGAGCGCTTCGTCTCGGGGAGCACCACGGCGCCGGACATCCGCCTCTTCGACTTTCGCTACTCCAAGCCTTATCGCCACACGTCCGCCCTACCTTGCTCCGCCGAGCAGCCATATCCCAGCCAGAGAGACGGCCGTGATGCGTGGAAAGGAGACACGTCGTCTCCGCTGTGCAACTTCCAGGACGGATCGCTGTGTACGTGGCACGACCAGTCCACGCGGGACTACTGGCGCCCCGATGCGACGATTCACATCGGCAACCCCGCGTACGACCGCATCTACTGCCTCAGCAAATCTTCGGACCTGTCTGACACCGTGTACTGCGGCGTCCGCGGCGCCGTTCTCGAGATGAATCTGCGCCTCACCGAAGAGGCAGGCTTCGCGCGGACGGATAGCACTGCGCCGGCGGGATGGCGCATGGGGCGGCCCGGAGGCAAGGTGTCGCTCATCGAGACGGGATGCAGCCTCGTTCGAGGCAAAGAGCGAGACTGTGGGAACAGAACTGTTCCCGAGTTGATCATGCAACAGCCGAAGCCGCAGAGCTACGCGAGCTCGTGGGAGCAGTCACGGAGGAATCGACTAGACACTGCCTTTCACAGACCTCAGGATTTTACGCAAGTTACGATATAGTTCAAGAGAAACGCAAGGATGATGATGTAATGGTGGTTTGGAGGATATCTTTCTGACATCTAGACGATATATTTATAGACGGGATACGGGCATCCCTTGCAAAGCCGCTTATGATGCATCTAACGAAAAAAAAGCCACAAACGACGCAGTTTTACCGTGTTCAGTTCGTGACCCGTGAATAATCATACAATACTCTATAGCTTCGGCTCCGGCTTGAGCAGAGCCAGTCTCTCTCGCAGAGTCGCCTCTGCTTCTTTCTCGATTCTCTTGACAAGGACATCGCAAGTGGGGATGTCGTGAATAAGGCCAATGACTTGTCCTGCGGTCCAAACCTGTAGGAAGCTGGTTAGCATCTATATTTTGGCACGTAATGGGAGAGAGAGATATTTCCACTTACACCGTGCTCGACATCGCCATTGATAAAGACCTCCCTGCCCCGCTTGCCGCTGACGTAGGGCGCAATCTCCTCGAATTTGCCGGTAGTGCTCTCCCTCTCGACCTTGAGCCCGTCGAGGGCGGCCTTGTTCTTGAAGAGGCGGGTGGTGTTTGTCCAGCGGCGCATCAACAGGGTGGTGTCAGTCTCCTGGGCGCGGACAATCTGCTCCTTGACCTTGACGTGCAACGGGGCCTCGACGGTGCACATGAAGCGGGTGCCCATGTTGATGCCGCTGGCGCCAAGGCACAGGGCAGCAGCCAGGCCGTTGCCGTCGGCGAAGCCACCGCTGGCGATGAAGGGCACCTTGAGGGTCTGGCGGGCCTTGCTCAGCAGGATGAAGTTGGTGATGTCGCTCTCGCCGACATGGCCGGCGCACTCGAAGCCGTCGATGCTGAGGAAGTCGACGCCCAGCTTGACGGCGCTCTGGGCGTGGCGGATGGTGGTGCACTTGTGCAGGACGGTGATGCCGGCCTTCTTGAGCTGGGTGATGACGGGGCCGGGCGAGTTGCCGGCCGTCTCGACGACGCGGATGCCCTCGTCGATGATGGCCTGGGCGTAGGCGGCGTAGTTGGGCGGCACCATGGACGGCAGCAGCGTGATGTTGACGCCAAACGGCTTGTCCGTGAGGGTTCGGCAGCGCTTGATCTCGTCGCGCAGCGCCTCGGGGGTCGTGAAGATGAGGGCCGTGATGAGGCCCAGGCCGCCCGCGTTGGACACGGCCGAGGCGAGGTCGGCCGTGCCGATGTGCATCATGCCGCCTTGGACGATGGGCACTACGAAACAATCATGGTTAGCATGTCGATCGTCCGTCTTTCATAGCAGCGCGAAGCTATTGTGCGCGTACGCAAAGGGGAGGAGGGGGGGGACGGGGGGGAGGATTAAGTTGGCTCACCTCGAATGCCCAGCTTGCGGGTCAGCTCTGTATCGAAAGGCATGATGGCGATTGTAGACTGGACTGGACTCTCTGACTGGACTCTGACTGCGCTTGTGTTGAATTACAGGATCTAAATTAGAGAGAAGTCGGAATCGACGCTGAAAGAAATACTATTATAGATGGTTGTATAGTTCAAAGAAGCAAGCGAGTCAGAAATCATGACGTGCGGAGGAGTAAAGTAAAGCGCAGGCAGAGCAAAAGGAGTAAAGAACCGAAGCGCCCGAGGCACGCGGTCCCCCAGAATCAAGCGGATGGCGCGAGGTTGAAGTCGTTCGCAGCGACCCGCCCGATGCCGAGGTTCGATCCCCACTCCTCCACAGAAACTCGGCCCCGCGAAATCCATCCCTTCTCTTCCTTTCCCCTCCCCGCGTCCATTTGAGTCTCTCCCAAGGCCCATACATACAAGTGGCAACTACCCGCTCTCACATGCCTTTTTTTTCTAGCGCGCCCAGTCCCGTCCGTTCCATCCAGGGGTGGATGCCACTCTGGGGAAAATAAAGTCAGTCAGTCAGCCAGCCAGCCAGCCAGCCAGCCAAGCCACGCTGCCCCGTGTCATGGATTGGCGCCATTCCATCACATGACGTTTATCATGTGCCAACCTACTCTCACTCTCACTCGGTCCACCTCTACATCTTAAACCATGTCATACGTCACACACTCACTTCAAGCCACAACCCAAACACATTGGCGATGAGAAAACATAACATTCTTCGAATCAAATACCAAGAGGCTCCCATTTTAGCTCAACCTAGCTACCTATACATGGGGTACCCTCAAAGGCTCCTTCCGCTGCCTCAAATAGGGCTCGACCGCAACTCCTCTGAAGCAGCCCAACATCAACTAATTTCCATCCAGAACGCCCTATCATACAGATGCTCGATAATCCCCGAGCATAACCGTTTTTCCTGGCTTCAAATAGCCCCATTGTATGACTGAGAACACATGCCTCCTCATCCATCCCTCAACATTCCGCCCGAGTTTCACAGTTCTCCTGCGCCTCCAACCATCTGTGTCGATCCCTGGTCCAGGTGTGCAAATACCAAGACGTCAAGCATCAAGCTACCGTTGGTGGTGAAGAGATATTCGGTTCGCTGAGTCGTCGTGATATCGTTTCGCGTGCTCATTCATCCCTCCAGTATCCTTGATCTCTTTGTGACCCGTTTCAGCCTCTTCAAAGGCCAACCTCAACTCCCACCCGGCCGGGAGGTGACCTGTCCCGGGGCTTCGCAACCAAGTCGGCATATCCATCCAGACTAGCCCCCATCACCTTCACCATGTCGAAAATGTGTGTTCCCTTGAAAGTTTCGGCCCAGAGTCGAACAACTGCGCTCGCCAGCTGTCGAAGCTTGGTGCTGTCGCTGGTCGCAAGTTCCACTGGTGGCGCTCCACTGTTCGCGCCCGACAGAGAAGGATCAATCGGCACCGCAAATTCTGTTTCGTCAAGCATGCGTCGCACCATCTCGAGGAGGTTCTTCTCTTCAGGTGAAACTGGAATGTCGTTAGGTCCGATGGCAGCGAGTGTCAACAGCCACTTGGACACCAGAATTGCGCACTCAATATTGCACACTAGCGAGCTGAGTCAGTACGCGTGTTGCGGTAAGCATATGATTTGGTGAGACTTACGTGAGTGTTGAATGCTCCATTCAGCTGACTTCGTCCTGGCCACGTAGTTGACGCCAGCCTTCACCAACATTGAGAGAGCATGTATAGCCTGGAAGACAGCGCGATGCAGCCTCAAGCTCCTCACCAGTAAGGGAGTCCGGCTCAATGCCGACGCCACCAAGAGAGGGTCTCTAGTTTCGAGGGCTGTTGAGGGTGAGCCATCGGTGTACAGTCGAATATATGCCAGACGAAGGAGTGCCGTCGCCGTAAAGTCCAAGGTGCCTCCCTCAATCGAGTCGGCCACGCTGAAATGGCCAGACTCTGCCGCACGTAGTTGGTGTTGGTCCTCGAAGCTAGTCTGCCATACCCGTAACGCCTGTGTCACTTCTTCAACATCCTCCGGCTTCATTGTTCGATGAATATCGTAAGGTAACCCAGATGCAAAAGATGTTTGCTTCAACAGGTAAATGTGCTGAATCAAGGCATGAATGAGTACATGGCTTCCGAAGGACGACAGTTGCGTTGGGAGCCCCTGGCTCGTGCGACCAAAGAGTCGAGAGAAAGCATCATGGAATGTGAGATCCACAATGGGGGTAGACTGTCGCATTTCCTGCCACTGCCAGGCCGTCTCTGCTCTCCAAAGCTTCCCGCGCTGTGGAAGGTATAGGTTTAATTCGGATGTAAGCAGTAACGGCGGCATGTTATACGCGATGCTGCAGAGATTAAAGAAGCAGTATGCGACGAGCTTGGTTCTCGTCGCCGTCTCAAGACGAATCCAGGTTTCCCAGTCTGTGACGGCACTCTGGCTCGCCTCAGTCACCAGACCTTCCTCGCGGATTAAACTTGCCAGCGTACTCTGCAGCGAGAGAGCTTCGTGGAGAATGGTTTTGACGCCCCAAAGGCCGACGGCAAATAACAATAGGACAGCCTGGATGGTCTCAATCCGAGCTTGGTGAGTGTTCGGGGAGCTAAGGCGTGATTGTTAGTCGACAGAGAAGATTCAGATACATTCAAGAAACGTACTAAGGCTCCCGGTGGGTATCTTGTGTTGCTGGCCGTTCCGACTGCGCGGAGGCGAATGAATGGCGATATGTGGTGTTAGGAGACGGCCTCGTAGAATGGGGACTGTATGCTGCGGGCGTTGGTAGTAAAGCGTGGACTTCGGAAATGCGCCTCCTGCGGATCTGTTCCATGGCAACAGCCTTGGCCGCATACCAAAGAGCGTAGCCTCGGTTCTTCTCAAATCGATATTGGGCACCCACGGCAAGAATTGCGAGGAGTAATTCCGGGGCTGTCTCCACGGGTGAGAAGGTCGGGAGGTGAAGGAAGGGAAGATGCTCGTGAAGTCCCCCGATGTATCCCTCCAGGAACCTAGTGAGAGTATGTCGAGATGGAAAGACGAAGTCGTTAGGCAATACTGAAGAGAACTCATCCAATCGGTTCTTGATGACGGTATGATCTGCTACAGAAATCCTGAGCGATGACGGTCGTGATGCCTCATCGTGGCCGCGTGACGAAGCGTCACCTGAGTCTCGATCAGAAGGCATATTTTGATATCGGGTTGGGAACAGAGAAGCAGGCTTCGAGGGACGCCGTTGGGAAGCGACGTTTCCAGGGGATCGAGACCACATGCCCATCTGTGAGTCAGGTTCGAAATGAGGAGGAAGGAAATGTCCAGAAGACGAAAACTCATCCATGAAAAGATTATAGTCGTCATAAGGGCCATTCGACGCTTGAGGGACGTATCCGGGTGCCATTTGCTGCACCTCCTCGCGAGGGCGGTCTGGATAGGGTACCATAGAGTCGCCATAACTTTTTCTCCTGGTGTCAGTGGGCGAATGCTGAGATGGGTCGTTCGCTGCGGATTGCACAGGGTTTCCAGAACTCGCGAGAGCTGCATCTGACAAGAGATCCAGGTTACAAGCACCAGGTCTTGTTTGGGCTCTTGGGTCCTGGGGGCCCGAAGATGGCGCAGACGGAGGAGGCCCTGATACAGGATGGAACTGTGGTGGTGGCTGTGGCAATGTCTGGTGCATTGACTGTCGTCGAGCGGCGTGATGGTGGAGGCTAACAGCTTCCGGGTCTATCTGGCCCTCTGATGCGGAAGTCTTATGGGAGGTGGTGGATGGGTTAGAAGAGAGCTTCCTATGACGGCTCCCATCTTTGTTTCCTTCATTAAGATGCACAAGCTTCTCGTGTCGCACGAGGAGGTCACTAATATTCATGTTAGTAAATGACTGAGAAACGATGTGATGTAGAATGGGCCGAAAGGGACATGAGAGGAGGATGGTATATTAGAGACAGGGCAAAGCGGTCAAAGAAGAGGGGGTGGATGAGTGAGAAGATGATTGAGTAAGTGGCCGGGTGATTATGTGAGTGAGGTGCGTGAATACTTGGGGCGTGCAGCAGATCCAAGGCAGTGAATCCAGTCAGGTCAACATACCGTCGTCCAAAGGTTTTCCCACAACGATCCCAGCCGCAAGAGAATGGCTTCTCCTTTGTGTGAGTACGCTCATGTCTCTGTACGTGTTCCACTCGTCTGCATAGCAGCACGACATGTCAGCGTCACGAGGCTCGAGATGCTTAGTCGAAGAAGCAGGGACTCACCGGAAACGTTTGCTGCAGTACTTGCAAGGCAGCGTCTTGGGCTTCGGCTGGCGGGCCTCTCCATGATCTGGGCCGACGAGAGGCATCGCGGGACCAGCCATAGGTCGGGGCGGCGGGCCCTCCATAGTCTGAATAGCGAGCATGGTAAGCTCGTCGCTCAGTAGGCAGCAAGTCGAGCGACAGCAGCGAGCAGAGAAGAGATGTGGGGGAGCGGCGAGTTGAGTAGCAGTGGGAGTGAAAGGGAGAAGAGAAACAAGACAAAATTGGAGCTCGAGAGATGCAGGCTGGAGGAGAGATTGCGGGGTGCGTTAAGGGAAGAGCATGGCATGCGGAGGGAGAATAGAAGGTGGTCCGTGAATGTGGTGGATGTGGATGAGAGAGTCAGGCTGGGACAGATTTGGGAGTGTTTCTCCGGGACGGAGCACGGGCAAAGGCACGGACAAGCCACAGAGAGGCCCCTTAGCAGGTTCCCCTCTCTCTCTCGGCGGGCTCTCGGGAGTGTCCCCTCTCGGGAGTCCCCCCTCTCGTCGAGCGTGGAGGTACCCCAGGCCTGTCACATCCAGTGGTGCTAAGCTGCTAGTGGTTGGTGGTGGGAGGGGGGGGAGGGTCGGAAGAGTTTCCGACGGTGTAAGGTGTATATACGTGGTGTCCTCGGTGTCAGATGTTACGGGTGGGAGTGGAGGAGCGGTGGGGAATGGAGATGATGGAGGTTGAGGTTAAGCTTTGGAAGCATGGGAGGCGGAAGTAATTAAGAAGCGAGCGAGGACAAAGGTGGGCGGAGGGAAGGGAGAAGAAGCATATGGCGATGCACTGATGCAGCCGCGGCAACAACACAAACACAATCGGACAACCCAAGCCTCGCCTCGGGGGGGGCTTGCGAAGGGAGGGGGATGGCGTGCGTGCCCAATGCCTCGCGCTGGCGCCTAGTTCTTGCTTTTGGCTGTTTGGCTCTGGCTTCGATTCTTTGGCGCTCTAGCACTGGCGACACCGGGGAGCTGGCACCGGATCGGACGGGGGGCGGAGATGGACTCCGCGGGTGATGGCATGGAATGCGATCTCGGGGTTGCAGGAACCGAGCGAGCAAGTCGACTTACTAGCATTTTAGAATTTGATAGCTATCTAGCTTCTAGACCAGTAGACCAAATAAAAACTGTCGCCGTAGATAACGTTATGTGGCTGGCCTAGGACGGACTGGACACAATGGGCTGACCCCGGAACGCACACACAGCTCTGGGCAGAACCCAGAGTCCAGGCAAGAATACCCGTACTTTTGGTCCTGAAAAGATCTGTGGCGAACCGAGCGGAGAGGGGTGTGGAGAAGGGGGATATGGCAACGTGGGAACGTGAATGTAGACGGTAAGAAGGATGTAGATGCGAAAACGGAATGGCGTGGCTTGGGGGACTGGGGTGACAGGGGGCTTGGGGCCTAGGCACGCCGGGAGAAAGGTAAGGGCCTTGATTCAGACAATGACAAGTTAGTATTGCTTTGGGCCGCCTTCAAGTGACACAGAGGCTGTATTCGTGCATAAGCGGGTCTGAGACTCGAGGAATATTGAGGATAGCGATGACAGATGCTGAAAACCACGACCGGAATCTCGAGGATGCTACAGAGACGAACAGGGCAGGCCACGACAAGCGGTAGCGCGGGCGCAATGACCAGGGCGGGGAAATTGGAGGTGAAAAATCGGGCCTGGGGTTGAATCGGTTTGTTGGAAGAGGAGGAGGAGATGTCGTCGACAGCGGCGGATAATTCCCGTGGTCAAAGTGTGGGGAGGGTAGAGGGCAAAAAAAGGTGGGTTGGTTGGTGCAATAGTCTGGGGTACTCCAACCCGCCTCGCACAAGATACGTAGTACATCAGCCCAGCGACCCGCGCAGATGCCGGTTCTCAAGGGCTATGACACACTGGAACTGCAGAATGAGAAATGACGAGCGAGGGACATGGACAAAGGTCCTGCGTGAGGACAAGATGGGTCCATGGAGGCGCGACAAGCAGGGGGGGTATATCTACTGCCGAGGAAAAGAAAGAAAAAACATTCAAGGCAAGAGGGGGCGCTACTTGCATCACAGCGCGACACAAACAGCCTGGGGAGACCAAACGCCGACGTAAGGGAAACCTCCAGACGAAAGCCAGTGGCGGAGTCGTCGCTTGAGTGGACTGGTTGACTGGACCGGGGGCTGGAGGGGGGGGGCACTGGGCGTAGGCTGCGAGAACTCAACAACTTGAGAGGGGAGGCGGCCCGGGCAAAGTCCTGAGGCAAGGTGATACGTGGTGGCCTCGTTGAGCTCGTTGAGCTCGCTAGCAAGCTGATGATTGGACAGCGCCATCCCGCCCCCATCGGGCGACACATGCTCTGACGGGGTCGCTGAGCGAAAGAGCGAGTCTGCTCGGATTCCCTCCGGGGGGGCACCAGCGCCCAGTAATGCTGTCCCGGAATTTCCTGACCCCCCATCGCATCGCACAGCAGGGGGGGAGGTACACAAGTCTGGGCTTGGCCACAAGGGCCCCCCCATGGGGCAAGCAATCTGGGGTTGACTCCGCACTTTGGAGAAGAAAAAAAAAAGAGCCCACTTTACCCACTCGCACTGTCCTCATGGTTTGTTGGAGCGGGGGCTTCCCCCCCGTATGTGCGTGCTTAGCGCCATCCGACCTTGGTACGTACCTGCCGCCGGCGGGCACCTCAGACCTCCAGCTGGGATGGAGGCTTGGGGGCTTGGGGGCTTGGGTGGTAGGTTGGAGGGCCAGACGGCCAGAAGGCCAGAGGGCTTACCATCTCACCTCTTCTCACTTGAAAGCGTGCCCTGTGGAGGCGCAGTGGGGGGCCCAATCGCGAGGCGGCGAACAAAGCCAGGGTGGGCGACCTCGTTGAGGCAAGTGCCTCCTGATTCTGGGAAGTGGGCTTGTCGCACCGCCCTGCCTCTTCTAGTTGGCCCGCGTCAAGGCTGGGCTGGACCTTGGCAAGCAAGGCAAGTCGAGTTGCTTGCCCATGCCGGGGCGGCTTTCCTTACCTAGCCGCGGTAAATTTTAGGTGGCTTCCAGGGTTTTGTGGTTTTCAGGTAGGTGGTCTTAGGGGCCTTGGGTTGCTCTTGGGTGGTCTTAGGGTGGTCTTGGGTGGTGATCTGGCCCGGCTGGCTTGGGTCTGGCCTCACCTCACCTTCCTTCTCGTTCGTTAGTAAGGATGCCGTAGGTTAGGGAGGTAGGCAGGTAGGTTGCCTCCGCACCGCATCGTACCGCACCGCACCCATCTTTTGAACCACATGAGTCTCGGCTTATCTTTTCCAAGCCTGTCCCTGTCATCTTCGATCCCAATTGATCCCTTTGACTGCTCTCATGCTGCCTGTAGCCACTCTCTCCCTTCGCCCCCCCCCTCCTCTCCATCTGCCCTCCCAAGCGGGGCGAAAATTAAATAGCACACCTTTGGTAGTAAGGATACTTAGTTGACAATATTACCGATCACCTTGACGGTTTGACACTAGCTAGTGTGCATGAGTAATTTTGTCATGCTTCTAAAGTGTGCCATTTATTTTTCACACCACTTGCCTCCGTCCCAGCTCCTGCTCAGTGGCCCTGTATCTGTCGATTTCATCTCCTCGCGGCCGTCCGGAGATACAGGCCGCATCTCCTCTCAAAACACCCACCCTGGAATTTGTCGTCTCCTTCCCTCTTCTCCCCTTGCCCGGTCCATCTCTGCATTCGCATCTGACATTCCCCTCAAAGCTACCTACCTGCCGTAACAAGATCGATCCATACCTCCGACTCGCTTCTCTCACACTTTGATCACCAACTATCACGTGACAAAACTGTCTCTCGCGACTTTGATATCACCTCTTTTGATGGTGTTTTGTGCGCCCAACCACTGATTCTCCTTCCCAACTCTCTACAGACCTATTTCAACCCACTATCACCTTCAGACTCAAACTCTCCCCTTCCATGTTACGCACCAAATCTATTTCCGCGCTGCCGCTCGACCCGCCATTAGCTTCAGGTTGCGTCCCCAGTGGAGGCCGGGAGATGGGAATGCAAGCCGACCTTCGTTTGGAGAGCGGGGCGAGGCGGTAGCGGAGAAATGGGAGGCACAAGTGATGCGCTGCAGACGATCCTCCTTACACACACGGTGGCTACTGTAGATTCCTACAAATCCCATCTCCCATAGCATGGGTAGGGGGCACAGGCATAAGTATGAGCATGAGCATGGGCATGATTCATGATACGGGAGAGTTTGGGAAGGGCACCGGAGTCTCACAGCCTTAGGACCGGCAAACAAAGTCCATTTTTTGTCGGACCGACGGCGCAAATTGTGTATCCCGGAGCGAACGACTTGGACGCGTGCCACCCGACCAAGCGATGACCACATTATATCCATCTCGAGTCCCTTGGTCCCTTAGTTCCTCGAGCCATCACTCCAGCCAGGCACCTCCTGCTTGACAACACCACACCCACCTAGAGCTTCCCTCCACGCAAGAACACCAGTCAGAGGCGATGTTGTCAGCCTCTGCATCAGGGTCCAGGGCCCCTGTCGGTAACGCCAAGCGGTGGTGCTGCTCAAGTTGGAAAAGTTGCATACGGCCCTTCTCACTCGGCCGCCATCCCGCCGAACGCAATCCCGCCGAACGCACTCCCGCCGAACACACAAAGGGTCAAATGGTAATTAGTCTCCCGACACCTACAAGATCGAGAACTTCCCTTACGAATAGGCTACGCGGACGACGGAGCGCAGGGCGTTGAAGGTGCCCTGGGCTAGCGCCAGTTAGGCGAATAAGGTTGAAATGGGAAACATTGCCCAATTCGCTCAGTCAAATCAAGACACAACCGGTCGACAACCCGGCGTCTTGCAGCCGATGTGGAGGTGCGGAGAGATGCCGGAGGCGTGTGGGGTAGTTGGGCAAGTTCAACCCCCCGGAAACCTTTCTCGGCTCAAGCGTCAGTCTTGCTCCGTTGCATCGTATGAGCGCTCCGCGGACTCTGGGCGCCTCACCCGCTCCACCTTCAGCTTCCGAGTACTCGCCATCTAATCTGCACAGCACTTCGTCACCCTTTCCCCACGGGGTTCGGCGTTGCAGCACACACGCACCGAGCCAGACCGGCCTCTCCTCAGTCTTGTCCGACAACTCTGAACCCATCCACCAGTCAAACGAAGGACTCCCTGACTCGCCTCCAACAACCATACCTGGCATCGGGTACTCGCTTCATTCGGTTGAGCCGGGACTACTACGTAATGACTTTGAACCATCCCCTCAACAATATGCCGTCAATCCAAATTGCAACATCGAGGGCATTTGTAGGTTCTCTACTTGATGAAGTTTCTACTAAACGGCTCATAAGTGTGCCCACTTCCATTATGTACAACTCCAGGAAGTTTTCTGGGCAGCTCCGGCATGTCCTAATGAGATCACATCCGGGGTAATAAGAATGTGGGGTTTGGCCGGAACCCCAGATACCAACAGAACCAATCGCCCATCGAGCGCGGTATTTTCTGGGGTACACATCGCTTGGCTCCGGGGAATCAACTTGCTGAAGATATCTGGTTTTCGTACTCCGTATTTCCTTGGAACATGTGACAAGCGTTCCTTCGGCCATCCATTCCGAAAGTTATCATGTCCTAGGTCTATATCGGGGGTTGGGCAATGATCAGAGTTGATACAGATCGGCAGCTCAAACTCTGGTCGACAACCAATACTCTTGTCAAGAATACGAGGACGCCACATCTACTGAATGAGTACATTCTTCTGCACTTCCCTTTGCCGTATTGATATTACCTACTGCCGACCTGCATATGACTGCTGTAGACTATCCAGCAGGGAATCCTTGTACACAAGCCGCTCGGCCAAGGTGCAACCTCTAGCTGCGTGTTGTCAGTCTCCGCTCACTTATCCCGCCTCGTCCCATCCTTTACCCCCCATCTCCTCATACAACCGTCAGCCCTGGTGGGTATAGCCGACCTGACCGCTCTCACTTCCAAGCTGAACCAGTCGTCGTCTCATCTCTTCCGCCCTTTGCCTCTCCCCGTTCTTGAGTTTGGCAAAGGTGCATTTTTCGACCCAGTTGCCAACCCCGTGCTGCAGAACGTTTCTCGCCCGAAGGCTGCTGCCTTTCGTATGCCCCACCGACCCGTGGAGCGTCAACCGCTCCTTGGTGGCGCTGTACACTCCGCGGTGCAGGATATTGTTGTTGTAGAATACGATGTCTCCAGGCTCCAGCTTGACGACAAGCTGGCCCGGCAGCATCTTCTCAAACGGATGGGCATTTCGCTCAAAGTCGGTCCTCGCCCGCCTGTGTGAGCCTGGAACGACGACCAGCGAGTCATCCTCCCAGAGGGCAAAATTGTATTGGGCATGATAGGCCGGCTTCCTGAGGCGCTCTATCTCCTCATAGGGCATAGCCTCGGCTGGGATATCATCTCGATGCCACATCAACTCAAAGTCCCTGTCTGGGCGCACCAGCAAGTTGAACAGCTCCATGACGAGGTGGTCGTCCCCGCACTGGAGGAGCTGCTTGGCAATGCCGAGAATGGCCTCGGAGAAGTAGAGCTCGGTGAAGATTTGGTGGCCGGGCAGGGCCGGATTCATCAGGTGCTGCACCCCCCAAATGCCGTGCTCCCTCCCCTCGCTCGCCGTCCACGGCGGGAACTGCTTGCCCACCGTTCTGACGTGCGGCCATCCACCCCCACGCGCCAACGACGTCGCCTTGCTGCTGGCCGCCCGCAGCTGCTCCAGCTTGTCCCTATCGACGATGGACTTGATGACGACGAAGCCATCCAGGTCCAACTGCCTCAGATATGGCGACGCCGGCTTCTGGGCTGGGGGGTCCATGACCATGGCTCTGCGCTTGGCCCTTGAGGCGGGGCTGGGTTTTAAGGTAAGGGAGGTAGTAGGTAAGTGTGTAGGGTACCTTGTATGCGGCCGGCAGCTTTCGGCCCAACGGGTACGAATTTGTGTGCGTATATGTAAGCCCTGTAGGCGGAGGAGCAGAGGAAAATGGGTTGAGGCCTGGGGCTTCTCAGACGATTGTTCTCGTAGGATGATGTTCTACAGCGCAGAAGAGGGGACTCGGGCGACGATATGTGTTGCTCAAGGGCGAGCAAAGCGGCTGATAATGTACGCGCCCAGTAAAGGTTGGTGGCAGGTATGCAGGCTGATGGCCCATCGTGTTGTGGGGAATGTGAAACAATACAGTGGACTATCACTGGACCCGATCCGAAGTCACCCACTGTACTTCGTATGTAGGTGGCCTCGAAAGGCAGCCTCATAAGCAGGGCAACGTAACGTCACTATCAGGTATCACCACATGGCTTTTCAAGGATGCAACGACAACGGACAACTCGGAAAGCTGTCCAACGAGGGATTTCATCATCGTCATCATTCCTCGTTACCTCCTTCCCCCCCTCCCTTAAAACGGTCTGTGTGTTCTCTTTTGTTCGTGTTTGCTTCTGCTTGTCTCACCACACCTCCAAGCCACCAACTTTTGCTTTTCCCTCCACCGCTTCCCTCTCATCTGCATCTGACATCTCACATTTCACAAGCAAGCCTCGGTGGGCCAGCGCACGGCGAAGCCCCTCACCGTCTTCTGCACGTCGAGGTCGCCCGGGTCGTTGTCGAAGAGGGGCTTGTCGAGGCGGCGCTCCGAGACCTGCTCGACCTCGAAGCCCTGCTCGCGGGCCAGGTCGAAGAATCGCTCGTCGAGGGCCTTCTTCCACGGCCGGTACGACGTGAAGAAGACGTAGGCGACGCTGTCGCGCGTCTTGCGCAGCGTCTCGCGGATCGTCTTGACCATGGCCCCGTGCTCGCTGTGCCGGAAGAGCAGGTCTGAAAGGACGAGCACGTCGAAGCGCTCGGTGGGTGTGGCGTCCTGCGATGTCACGGAATCAGATGTAGGTGCAGACGCAGGCGCCTCTGAAGCCGGGCCGGGTCTCAGACGGGCGAGGAGCGGCACGGCATCAGCGCCCCAGACGAAGCCCATGGCGTCGACAGTCCCGGAGATACTGCCCCGCGGCTCGACCGTCTCGTCGCAGGTGTCAATGTTCTTCTGCATGACGGTGACGATCTCTGGATCCGGATAGTCAGTCATGACGACCTTACGGGCGCCCAGGATAGCGGCGACGAGGCTGGGCAGGCCAGCCGCGGCGCCGAGCTCTAGCACGGTGCGGCCGCGGACGCGCGCGGGATCGTCCTCGAAGAAGTCGGCGACCATCTTGGAGCCGTTCCAGACGATGTGAGCCTCCGTGACGCTGGAGCCGACGAGGCGGAGGGTGATGTGCTTGCCGCTTTGCATCGTGAATATCTCCTCATGATGCGGGGGTGTTGGTGGGTAGAAGCCCTCTGGGTTATCCATAAGGCTGCCAAAGCCATAGTCGACTTCTTCGGCCATCTTTGTAGTGCGTGTCTCACTTTTTCTCAGCAGTGGTTTGTCTTGATGACTCGTAGAAGTAGAGCGAAGTCTTCACTCAGTCCTGAGAAGGGTGACCTTCACTCAAGCCCAGACAGGTTGAGACGAGAGAGGCACGAGGTCGCCGAGAAAGTCGTCCTTTTTCCCTTCTTCCAGTCGTTTGAATTGTGTAGAAGGCCGTCGGGTTACTTCTGACTATCCAGCTAGAGGTGACCCGTTCGTTATCGCCGTTTGAAATGCTTCTTCCGTCGGCCGTTGATGTCGTGGAAGAGTTTTGATCGGAGTGGGCCAAATTGCCGCTCCCACAGTGCGCCAGAAAAGAACCAACGATACCACCCGCTCCTCCAACAGCTTGTATATAAAAAAAAGATTGGTCAACAACGCCAAATCAGCCCATTCACTCACGACATAAAGACAAGACTGCGCCGTAACCCCCCCTAGATGCACCCGTGGACGGTAGGATATGATATTGTTCATTGGCCTACCCGAACCGCTGCCGCGCCAACTCCTTCAACATACCCATAGTGCCGTCCTCGCGCTCCCTCCAGGCCTTGCGACGCTCCTCCATCTCCTCCCTCTTCGCCCGGTCGACCTCCTCGCGGCGGATCTCACGCTCTGTCTTGCGCCGCTGCTCGTTCTGCTTGGCACGCTTGTACTCCTCAAGCGAGTCGCCGCCGCCCATGACCTCCCGGTCGTCGGCGGCCTCCATGCCGGGGCTCTTGTCGCGGAACGACCGCATCTTGTCGTTGACGAGCTGTCGCTTCTCCATCTTGCGCTCGTGCGTGCCCGCGTCCGCCCGCGGCACCAGCTCGTCGAGACGCTCCTTCTGCAGGGCTCGGTCAGCCTTGCGGAGTCCCCGCAGGTCGGCCATGTTGGCCTGCTTGTCCTCTTCGGCCTGCTCGTTGCGGAGGGAGAGGTCTGTCATCGTTGGGATGCCAGGGCCGGCGCGGCGGTTTGGGTCCCTGGAAGGTAGGACAGGTCCATAGTCGTCATCTTCCTCCTCGCTACCGTCCCTTCGCTCTTCTGCAACGTCGCTCACGTCGTGTTGTTGCACGTCGTCCTTGGCCTTCAGGTAGGTCCGTCGAGGGTTGTCCGAATCCGCGCCCGTTACCCGCGCAAACATCTCTGGGTCATACCATCCCTCGGCCAGCTCGCCCCGATTCCACTTGCCCACAAAGCTCTTCCACCTCCCTCTCACCTCCCGGTCATCCATGTCCTCAATTTCCTTTTGCTTCTGGATGCTGAGGTAATTGGCGAACAAGGGCTCAAAGGCGTCCAGGTCGAGCTTGGACAGCGCCCTGGCTTCGAACGGCAGCCCTACGCTCGTCCGCGCATCCGCTGCGCGACTGGCATGTTCGCGATGCCTGTGCGATGGGCGATGCCTTGACGATTTGTGACGGCGGCTCGACTCTTCCGTATGCCGATCATGTCGTGAGGAAGACGTTTTGGCTCGCTTGGGAGAACGCGAACGCGAGCGCGAGCGCGAATCTCGACGACGAGAATCGCGATCATAGCTTCCCCTATCACTCCATTCGCGGGAACGGTGCTCGCGCCGTGGCGACCGCTGGCTGAAGCTCTGCCGGCGATCCATGAACAGATCAATGTTCTTGTTGGAAACCCTGGATTATGAGAGTGTAATTGAGGAAGAGCAGCTTCTTTGCAGGCGAAGAGCTTGGTTGGCGCGATGTCACCGAACGAAGCTCATGAGGCGCTCAGCTGGTCTCCAAGTTTTAATGTTCGCTTGTTCGGGGAACCGCACAGTGCGCCCCACCTTTCACTTTACAGCTACGCCAAACCTGATGAAATCAGATGCTCATGAGACGCAAGAGGACAAGTTAAAGAAGCTCGTATCTAGGAGCTGGTGACATGTGGCGTGTACTCGAATACTCCGACGGGATACGAATCGCTTAATAAAACACCGGTTCAAACTCCAATGTGCTGCAGGCTCACCCAAAGCTAATGATGGGAGTATCTAATGGATCAGAGGAAGAGGAGCACTTAAGCTCCTACGCCTGTAGGTATGATATGGAGTTGAAATATCTTTTTATTTTTCTCCAGCCGTCTTCTAACTTGGAAAGATCTTCCTGCTGGCGATTCTTCGATTGGCGGCCTCCATACTCATTCCGTTGCTCTGGAGGGGTATCATTAATTGCAAACAACCTGCCCGTCCCATATCTCTTCTTATTTTCCTGGTGCTTAGAGCAAATTTGTTCATTCCATTCCTGCGAGACCAACAACCAGCCCTCCTGTATCAGGCGCCAAGCATCTATAATAGCATCTTTGCAAGCCAACGAGTCCTAACTTTATAATTCGTCTCCAGTGATGGGTCTGGGTATCTGATTATCGTGGATCGAGCAACCAAGACACTGACAATCTTCGCCGCAGGGACAGCTTGCCATCTCGCCTACACACGAATCTCCAAAGGGGTAACTGACGAAGAAGAAATCGTTGGCTGAGAGCGCTTGTTCGTCGCTCATTCCGGAGGCTGCGTCGGAGGGCGTTTGCGGGGCGGGTGGCGATTTTGTGCCCTCGCCAGGGCCAACCCCGGGGATAGCTTCGGCATTCGAGGATTCGTTCGCGGTCGATCCGTTGCGCCCATGACCGTTGATTCGAGTGTGGCCACGGTCTCCATGAACATGTCCTCCAGCACTCTGAGGCTCATCCAGCATGCTCTCCCACGCGGACCGCACATAATTCTGAGTCGCCTCGTTGTATGGATGCGCCGCGCAGCCAACACACTGACAACCCTCACCACAGGTGCACTGGTGGGAGGTGCCAACTGCTGAGTGAGATGAACTAGTGGCTGAGTGAGGCTGTCCCTGAGGTTGGTATGGCACGGCGCCAGGCATGCCGTAGGGACTCGGCATAGCGCCTGGGACGGCGGCAAATGTCATCGAAGCCATGACTTGTCTCCACTGCTCGGGTTGGAGAGGTTGTAGGTAAGAACCGTACTGAGGCGGATAGGTGAAGATGGTAGGCTGGGGATAGTACGGGTACATGCCATTTGGCATAACCATCGGTGCTTGAAAGGGGGGCATGATAAGGCCGTTCGGCGGGGTAGCATCAGATGCAGACGTTCCGTCAGCTTTTGCGTCGGTTTTCGGTGAGTCGATCCCAGATGAGCAACAACTCTTCGTCTTCTTGTCGCTTTGTACAAGAGGACTAGATACGACCGTTGGGGACTGTGTAGTCGGGGTTATCGTTGCAACACCGTTGGTACCACCACCACCACCACCACCACAGCAAGAGGCAATCTTTAAAGTAGGCTTTTCGGGCTTTTCTACTGGCGCGTGGCCATTTGTCAGCGTGCTGGAATGCCCATTGGTGATGCCATTCGCGCCATCTGGGGCTATCATATGAGGGGGCATATGCGGTGGAAACATTGGATACACCATCGGCCCATAAGGTGTGTCGGCCGCGATCATGCCCATAGCGCCAAACGCTGACGCATCTGGCATTGGAATAGGTGGTTTTTGGGGCACACCAGCGTAGGGGGGCATGATGTTCAACATGTTGGGATCCATTCTCTCCAATGCGACCGGGTCAACCGACTGCCTTCGACTTGAGCTTTGCGCGCCATTCTTAGTCGCCGTCTTTTGTACTCGAAAGGATGCGTTTATGGCCTTGGAGGGGCT
Organism: Dactylonectria alcacerensis; assembly: GCA_029931735.1. NCBI lineage: Eukaryota > Fungi > Ascomycota > Sordariomycetes > Hypocreales > Nectriaceae > Dactylonectria > Dactylonectria alcacerensis. The sequence goes on along the minus strand of JAPMUZ010000012.1, from coordinate 2,199,404 downwards.
TTGAGGGGTGGTAGATTTGGAGGAGTCGGTGACCTTGGAGGAGTCGCCGTCCTCGGCCTTGACTGTTGGGGATTCCGCGGTGCTAGGTCCACAATGGCATTTCTGCTTCCTCGGAATTGCGGCGGTGACCTGGCCACATGAGCATGGACGGGATGCTGGGTGAGGACAACTGCTCAGAGGACGGCCCGGTTTTCGAACAGGAACCATCAGTCGTTCGTTGGCGTGGGTGCACTTTGTTGAACGATGGCCGCGGATACATGGCTCGCTGAGTTCAGGGTCAATTACACATTCACATGCGCATGGGAGCGGGGCCAGCCACGGGAATCGACATACCAAGCCATCTTCAGGCCATTAATAAGAGGCATATTGAAATTGCGGCCGTCGGACCCGTGCGACGGTTGGCAAAGTGTGGAGATGCGAGCGGCTCTGCAAGTGTGGTGGTGGTAGTGGGCTCAGAGCCGCACTTGAAGCCTAGAGCAAAGTGTGGTGACGAGTGTCTCGGGTGAACATCAAGACAGCGAGAGCCGGCGGCACATGGATGGTTGCGATCGAGTCTGGAGGCGCGTACAGCGGTCGAAGAGGTTCAATTTGATAGAGATAGAGGCTTGACGAATCGCCTGAAGAATGGAAGGTCACTACCGGCGCGGCCGGGGACAGGCGACGGCACTGCAGTCGGGGAAGTCGGCGAGTGGAGGACGGAATGGCAAGAGGATGCGGCCAAACGCAGCGCGCCGAAGCGGTGGTCGGTTGCTGAGGAGAGCCAGCAGTGGTGAGGGTGAGAGGGCGAAGCGAATAGCTGGAAAGGGCGCGAACGGGTGAGTAAGAGGACCAGAGAGCGAGAGTGCCACAGAGCGAGGCTTGTCGAGGATGAGGATGAGACTATGAAAGCGGAAGAATGTTGGAGTTGCGGAACGATGCAAAACCGACGAAGCCAGAGACTCGGCCCAGGCTATTCTCAGCTCAGCGCAGACGGGAAGGAGCATGGGAACAGAATCACCCACTAACCCACTAATAAAACGTACCCATCGGCCCCATCCCACCCACTATGCTCGCGGGCCACCACACCCACTTCCTCTACACATCCAGACATCCCACCTCCCACACTCCTAAGCATACTACGTAGGAGAGGCGCCTGTCTGACTCTGCCTACAAAAAAACGCAGCCAACCGCGCCGCCTTTCAAGGCCCCCCCACATGCCCGCTTGCGAGGGGTCGAATCTCCATTTTCTCTAGGGGACCAGTCTAGGCCAGAGTAGGCACTTGCATGGCAGACGACGTGCAGAACTGCCACCGGAATCCAGGGCGACAGGCCAACGACAAGCGCCAGCTTGCTGGCTGACCGAGGACCTCTGCGACTGTGAGGCACCCGACACTGGCAGCTTACTACATCATACATACTACTACATAGGATGTATGTGCAGCACAGTTCCGACACCATTCCGGCGCCCGTGCAGTCAGTAGCCACTGTACGAAACGCCAGCTCTCACCGGCGACGGGGGGGCCAAAGCCATCCGGGCGGCCTTGTTTGGCGATGGCGACCTTGGCGATGGCGCCCTGCGAGCCAGTCTAAGGGGACTTTAGCAGCCTCTAACACCCTAGGTCAGCCTCACTGGAGCATCCAACAGACGCTCGTATCTCTTTCGCCTGGCTAGCGAGTGGGTAACGGGTAGTAATGGGTAATGGGTACTGGGCGGCAAAGGGCGAACCTCCGGAAGTGGCAGTAGTCCTCCGGCGATTCGGCCGTGGCCTTGGCCCGTTCAACCGCCGGAAACTCTGTCGTCGACGGAGAACGAAACGGTCGCCGATCTTACACGCGTATCATCTTGATGAGCAAACATACACACCACGCACGCACCCACGAACCCACGAACCCACGCACTCTGAATGTTGTCTCGTGCTTTTTTCAACTTCCTCTGTTCATCTTGCCTCGTTCCCCCCTCCTTTACCCTTCTCCTCTCGTTCCTCTTTGTCCCTCTCTCTCCACCTCTGCAACCGAACCGCAAGACTCCATCCGGCCAACCCAGCCGAGTGAGCAAGTTTCCATTGGCCAACGCCCATCAACACCACCACCGCCATCCATGGCCATCCATAATCCATGGCCCAGTCCCCTCCCAATATCCGCCGCGCCATGGGGATGGGCATGGGCCCTCTACCACGTTTGACCACCACGTTGGCTACCACGAGTGAGTACAGTGGGATCAAAGTGACAAAGCCCTCGTTGTATTTTTAATCAATGACGCCGCAGCCCTGCCTAAAATACCTTGACCAACGATGGCACCCGTTCTTGTCAGCAACCCCGGAGCTGTCCCGCTATGGCAACCCGGTCTACACCATCTACACAGTAGGAGTCTCCCTTGTAAGTTCGCCATGCGCTATCGACCCTACTCAATCGGCACCTCAACACACGCCGCACGTCCCAGGTCCCAGATCTTCCCTGACGGTTCCTCCCTCACGCTTATACTATTTCTCCATCGAGACAAGCTGCCTTTCCAGGAACCGATGCGGCTCATGTCTCTTGACCTCCTTTTAAGATGCGAGTCTCTCAACAAAGCACATGCGTGACTTGGCTCACGCCTCAATCCTGACGAGATAGGACCATCTTATCATCCGTTAATTCCTCCTTCAAAATCCCACTTGAACATCCCACACGAGGAATCTTTTGCCTGATACCATCACCTAGCTCCATCACTAAGCTAAGCTCTCTAGAGAAAACCGGATCATGGCGCCATCTCAGATCGGCATGCACTCAATAATTCCCATCGTCGCAAGTCGGAACTATTGGCAGGCCACTTCACTAACAACCATCACCCGGGGAAAATACGCGGGGTCCTCTTTCCATGAGGTATATTATTATTGATGTTCATGTAACGAACGCGCTGCGACGTGTGGCAACAACTTGCCCGCCCTCAAGGGGCTTTGTCCGAGTCGTCAGAGTCCGCAAACATATCCACGGCGCGGATTCTCTTCCGCGGCGGTCCCCCAGCCCGTGAGGGTTCTGTTGTCTGTTCTATGCCTGGGATTTGTTCCCGATTTGATGGTCTTTGGGTAGGTGACGCATTCCCAACGGCTTCGTCCTCGTCTATCGGCTCCCCCTCGATATCATCCTCCTCAATCGGCTCGCCTTCGACATCGTCCTCCTCGATCGGCTCTCCTTCGATATCATCATCCTCGATCGGCTCGCCCTCCACATCTTCGTCTCCGACGGACTCTCCAGCAATATCGTCGTCATCAATTGGCTCCCTTTCGGCGTCCTTCACCGAGATGGGCAACATCCGTTCTGACGAAACGCCAAACTCTCCCTTCTGTGATGCGTCTACAACCTTCCACTTCCCTCTGTTCTCTTCATTTTCTACTGTGTCCCCGGTGCTCAACGAAGGCGGGTTTTCGAAGCTCTGCACAAAAAACTCCTGGCTCTCGTTGGGGAACACGCACCATCCTTCCCATAGGTCGAGCACAAGGTTGACGCTCCGCTTCCACTTTTCTGCTCGTAGACGTCCCCACTTCAGTCTTTCTGTCATCAGACCCAATGTCTCGAATATCCTGCGGTCCCTGAGTGATGTTTCAAAGAGCTGCCGGAACCGCCATGCGTGCCGGACGCCTGACGTAGCCGAGGACGACAATATATCGTTGACAACGTAAAGGCCGACTAAACTCGCAGCACTAATATCAGTGCCTTCACTCGTAGTCGATTCGTCCTGGCCAGTGCTCTGCTGTTGTTCTTTGAGGTTGAGTTTCTTGTCCGGGTTCGCGCCAGTCAGGGCAAACGGGTTGGCAACATTGGACACAATCGTGTCCACAACCTCGTCCACCCCGCGGCTAGCGTGGGTGATGGCAAAGGCCGTCACTCGAGCAATATCCCCTTTCCTCAGCCGTGACAGTGTCGTCGGTAGCCGCGCAAGCAGGTGTGTGAGCTTAGCCTTCTCCAACGGGTTGAGGAACGTCTTCTCCACTTCGCCGTCTTGATTTTCCCGCTTCCCGTCTTCCTCAAAGTCTTCGTCATCGGATGAGTTGTATTCTGAATCTGAAACGAACTCGTCGAGTCTAGTCGTGTATTCGTAGCTGAGGTTCTTTTCGGGTGCTTTCCAGGCATGACTACCATCAAATAAAGGCACATACTTGCCTCTTCTCTGTGTCAGCTGAGAGCCCGTCACAACCTCCCACAGTCTCCATCGGTACCAGATGCCACCCAGACTTCGAGCATCCCATATCCAGGCCCACTTTTCTTCTCGTTGCACCTCGGGTCTCGTCATGAGCAGAGCCTCAAACTCAGGACCCTGTTCCAACACTCCCTCGATGACCTTGCTGATCAACTGAATGGTTCGCACGTCCTGCGGCGGTTTCACGGGGACGTGCAGGAGATTGGCTCGACTGACAGCCGCTCCTGCGGGGGCGTATGACGTAGGCGGTGCGAATCCTCTGTGGTGGCCTTGCTGACTAGACTGGTGATTTGGTGCCGCTGGTTGTTCCACTGGTTTGGCTCCAAATGGGTGAGACGAGGAGGATGAGGATGAGGCTAGGTTGGGAAGGGCAGCTGAGTTGGAAACCGCAGAGGAAAGATGGCGATGAAGCGAGAGGTAATATCCGTAGCCGAGGTAGCGATTTTGCAGGGCACCAACGGCTGCATCTATTTCATTCGCAGGTGTGTCTTGAGACAGCGTGACAATAGAAACAGCGCACTTTCTCTCGGAGCTGTTTGTTGGTCCACTTGGAGGCACAAGCTTGGCGTTCTCGACTGTCAAGTTGTCGGGAATCAGTGCCTTGATCATCGCCGGCGAAGTGCCGGGTGGGAGGTTCGACAATCGCAATGTTGGCTTTGGCACGGCCTTCTCCTCTGCGCGATCGCCTAGATCCTCATCGTCGCTCGAATGGAACGCCCTTGGGACAGAGAGCCCGCCGCCGCTGTCTTCTTGAGAAGGACCGTTCTTCTCCCTTGGCGCCCGCGCAAAGTCCTGGAATGAGCGCTTCTTTCCAAACGACGATGGTGGTGGGGGACCAAGGCTCCCTGGTCCGCTCTTCAACCCAGAGGTGCCAAAGTGTCGCTTGCCGGTGCCAGGGCCAGGTCCAGCGGGGGGACCGCCAAAGCCTCCTCGTTCTCCCCCTCGCGGTCGCGGCGGCCCGGAGCGGCCCCGGTTGCTGAACCCATCGCGGCGGTCGTCGTCGTCGTCGAAGCTCTTGACGAATTCGCTGTATACGGCGGCAGTCTCGGCGGCCTCGCGCTGGCGCTTCGCTTCAGCCTCGGCCTTTTGGCGCTCGAAGGCGGATTGCTTGGTCGGTTTCTGGAGCTTGGCTTCGAGGTCTGGGAATCCGGAGAATCCCTTTCCGGAGGACATAGTGATCGGAATGTCGTGCTTTTCTTCGCGTCAGCGCATCGCGAGTGTTTATTTTGTTATGCGAAGGGGTGAGATTGGGTGTGTTCCAGTCGTCGCGGGGAGGTTGTGTTGTGGTGCAGTAGTCGCAATTGTGATGGCGCTGAGCGGCGTGTTGTTGCATACGCCTCGATAAACGCATTCCGCCGTTCGCATTCCTAAGTAGAGATTTTGAATTACCAAGGATTCTAAGTACCTATAAATCCAAAATAAAAAGTTATTCTTTTACTTTTTTAAAATAATATGTAATATATTTCTATGAAATTAAAATTTTTAATGATATTAAAAAAATTTTAATATAAGATCTTTTAAGGTTATTATTATTACCTTGAAAATAAAAACTTGAAGCTTTCACTTTTTTTATGTTATCTTCACTGCTCATATTATAAGCACCTCTCAATTATTATTCTCATATAATGCCCTTCAATTACTACTTAAACAAGCTACCTTCTCAGAGCCATAGTATGGAGAAGAACTAGCATGACTCCTCGTTGTGCGCCGGGCAAGATATGTCCAGACCAACACCACAATCCCCTTGCCTTGCGTCTGCGCTGGACTAGCTCTGCCATGTCGACTGGCGTTTACAAGTCCACTTAGGTCAATCACAGGCCATAGGCTGGTACCTGTAGGAGATGAAGCGCTTCACCCATCAGCCTTCTTCCATTGCTCATCAACATATCTCCCGCATGCGGAGATGCGTTGCTCAATCTTTCGTACTATCTCAGGGCGGCCGCTGACTTTAAGATCATGTTCGCCCCTTGCAAGCATTAACCCCAACTTCAGACTTCAACTCTCAACCACGTCGAGTCATCGCCCTCTGTATGAGCACATCGACGACGTCGAAAGACTCGACTACTATCGACCAGGGGGCTACCATCCCATTCGGATTGGCGACAGACTTCATGGCCGATATCAGATCGTGCACAAGCTTGGTTACGGCAGTTACTCGACCATTTGGCTCGCTCGGGATGAGCAAACGGCCAAGTACGTAGCCATCAAAGCAGGCACAGCTGACTATGGCCCCAAGGAAGTCGAACTCCTAAGCCGACTTTCAGCCTCTGCGGCCAAAAATGGAGGATTTGGTACGAACCTAATTTCCTTAATGCTGAGCCGCTTCAATATCGACGGACCAAACGGGACACACCCGTGCCTCATCACTACACCAGCAAGATGCAGCCTTGCAGATGCAGCAGAGGCGGCCGACTCCAGTCCGTTCCAGCTCCACGTCGCCAGGTCGCTTGCTTCTCAGCTCGCGATGGCCGTAGCGCACATCCATGAGTTAGGGTACGTCCACGGGGGTAAGTGTCTTCCTTGTCTTGCCTACCCCTGTGCCGCTGTAAGCGGGACCCTATCTCTAATTCCCGCTAGATCTTCATATGGGCAACATACTTCTCCAATTGCCAAAGCTTGACCACCTTTCAACCAAACAGCTCTATGACGATTTCGATTCCCCGGTCCCTGAGCCTGTTGTAAGGGTCGATAAACAGCCGCTCACGTCAGAAAATATCCCCCCATACGTCTACTCTCCGATCTGGCTTGGGAAACCCAGCGATGAGATCTTACTCTCTGAAGCCAAGATTTTCCTCGCCGATTTCGGGACGGCCTTCTGCCCTGCACAGGATTCGACATTTGAGTCCTACACACCTCTTCCAATTCGGCCACCCGAAGCGAGATTTGAACCGACAGAACCCTTGTCATATCCATCTGATATCTGGAGTCTCGGATGTATGATCTGGGCGATTCTCGGAGTGAGGCCGTTTCTGGACAACTGGTTATTCGGGCCAGATGATGCCACAGCGGATCAGGTCGATGCCCTAGGACCGATGCCGGACGAATGGTGGGAGACGTGGGAAGGGAGGTCGAAGCGTTTTATCGGAAATGGAAAGCCAAAGAAAGGGAGGGAAGTGTGGACTTTCGATCAGCGATTTGAAGATGCAATTCAAGCCCCAAGGCGGAGGAGAGGAACAGATGGTATTGGTGAAGAAGAGAGAGATGCTCTTTTCGAGATGATGAAGGGTATGCTTGTCTTTAGACCTGGTGATCGTCTAAGTGCAAGTCAAGTATTGCGGACGGAGTGGATGAGGAAGTGGGCAATCCCTGAAGCTGAGAAGACTTGGGGGCGGAAGTTACTCTGCAACAGCCAGTCATCCAGAACCTTATAGGCACATGCCTTTAACGCTTGCGTGTACATCCGTCACCAATGCAGCGCATCATCGGCATTGTGGCTGGCTTCATTCCAAAATGGGCCTGTTCCTGCACCAAGTCGCTCTTCCCTGAGTGGTTCCTCCCCGCCAACATTATTCTCAAGCGGGAGAGAGAAGGCAAGGGCGAAGAATACGGAGTCGCTGAGGAACTTATGGATACAGAAATTCAAGCATACAAACGACTGAAATCCCCCCAAGGTTGAGGCAGCATGACATAGATAGACTGAATCGTGAGGAAAGCAGTTGGACTAAGTCTAATTACAAACTTACAGTAGTCTACCTGCCTATGAGATGGTAATATTGAATGGAAATTAACTCGTCACTGGATGGTGAACTCGCCACACTCATGTGTTTACCCAAAAAAACGTCAAGTCGATTACATACAAATTAATTCCATAACCCCTCATTAGTAGGATTTCTCGTTCCCGTTTGTCGTAAGCGTAAGTATAGCGTCTTAAACGGCATCACTGGATCAGGCCATGATTCCCCGTTCCCTGTAGCATCCAGTCCTCCCTACCACCTGCTTTGCTTACGTCCCTTCTTATAGGTCTCACGTCTCTCCTCCAACTCCCAGTCTCCCCACTTCTTGTATTCATTTCGCGTGACCAAGACAACTGTCAGCCCGATCCTTTCCTTCGTCAAAGCGCGCATGGTCTTCATGAACAGCTTGTTGTCTTCCTTTTCCTCAAGTGACAACTGCTTCAACTTGGGAACCCACTCTGGGTGCTCTCGCAACTCGTCCAATGCCTTTCCTGAGCTTTTTTCCCTTTTGGTACCACTCGTACCGGTAAGCTCCACCATGGTTAGTTTGTCACAGTTCTTCAACAAGCCAAGGAGGCCATCATCATTGAGATGTGTCCCTGGGAGCTGGACTATCTTCAGGTTGGGGCATGCCTGTGCAAGGCGGATAACCGCCTCGTTTGTTAAATCCTTTGCAGTATTCTTTGCCCCGTAGCTGACGTCTTTATACGTAAAGATGAATTTGGCAATCTTTTGAAGAACCGGTTTCGCCAAGACCAGAAGGTCGTCAATGTGGTCACTTTATAGGGACAGCGTTAGGACTGAGACTTTTCTTCTATCTAGTGGGAGGCCTACTTACTCAGTCAAAACGAAATCCGAGCCGAGAGTGATGTTCCTGGTGGACGTTCCAATTACGCGATGGTACTTGCCATCCCAGTCTCGCTCGCTGTTGTAAAAGTGGGCATCCTTGACGCCTGTGGTGATTGGCTTCAGTAACCTCTTCTTTGGAAGAAGGGCAATCGGATTTTGGATAGCTGAGGAGTCGTTGGTCTTGGCTGTTCGAATTGGCGGCATTGTGATTGATCGCTGAATATGCACTGAATGGTAATGGCTCGAGGAATGAGGAACAAAAAAAGTAGGAGTAATTAGTTAAGATACAAACTTGGACGCGACGCGACAGGCTTTTTGATGCAGCGTGGAATTAAATATGTATGAAGAAAGGGGCTTCGAACGAATCATTCTCTTCTCTGCGAAGTTACTTTTGCGAGTGGCGTCGACACGCATCCCTAGTCTAAGTCACGTAGCTTATCCTATCCCGACCAAGTTGTGTGACCCTGCGTCAATCTTAACTTTCGCCCGCATTCACGGACCAGTATTCATTGACCAGCACTCGCATCGCCTGGACATAATAAAACGCACCTACGCCAACCAGCGACTCTCAAATGTCATTCCAGCCCGCTGCAACTCATGATTCGACCCTCTCGGATCAACAGCATCCCCCCGCGTTTCCACTAGTCCCCGGCATCCGGGCTTATCAAGGCCGAGCGAACACTATTGAGGATGTACAGGATGTCGTTCGCCTTTTGGAAGCCTCAAAGATCCCAGTCTGTATTGTGGGCGTCAATGCCCTTCGTTACTACGGAGCCGGAAGAGTCACAGTAGTTAGTAACACAGAATAAGTAACTTCATCATGAGGCCTTTGGCATAACCTTGTGACCAGGAATGGGATTTTTGCGTCCCCGATGACAAGATGAAAGACGCCATTCGTATTCTTGAAGAGAACGACAATTATGATACTGCTCCGGGCTGCCCCCCACTGCATGACTCATTCCGGCATTTGAATCCGACGTTCAATCTCAAAGAAACAGGCTTCTTCTTCATCCTTGTCCCATCAAAGCAATGTTTCATTGACCCAGAGCCCGAGTATTGCGAGCTCAGTAAGAACAACAAACTCCTGTACCCACAGATGGCCCAGTTTGGTCGGTCCTTACTAGTTACGCAAAAGTGGGCAGACTTGGAGGACTTCATTGACGGCATGGATCTAGATGAGGCTTGGGGAGAGCAGAATATTAATTTTGACAACCTGCACGTGCAAGGAGCAGAATTCTATCATGTTCAGAATATGGAAATCACTGCCCATGATTTAGGCCAGTATCAGACTGGCCTCGATTACAGACAATTCTGGAGCAAGACTGTACAGCACAAGTCAAGACGAATTGAACCACTGAAGCAGGGAAGATACAAAACTCGCTGGCGGCGACTTAGGAACGATATAGATCCAAGAGAAAAGGACAGAGCCTTTGTTTGAGATGATAGTGCCTAATGCTACTATAGTGTCGGGCTAAACGTCTCCGTACACTCCGTTGATGCTCATCATGATGCTGAAAGTGTACCGAGACTTCCTCGACCGCCACCCCCCCAACTAGATGGCGAAGCCCCTCTACTGTTCCGCAGGAGGACGTTTATTCCATGCTAAGGGCCTTTCGGACTCGCTGCTCATCTACGTTGTTCCGTATACGAACTTCCGCTTGGAAGGTCTCCTTCCATTCCTGCCGCACGTTACCAACTGCTTCCCGAACCGCCGGCTCATACATGGGAGAAGTGCAGACGAAACGCAGATCGACGTAGTCTTTGTCGGCCTCTTGATTGTGAAAGGCATTCAGCTTGGCCTTTAGAAGCGGCCCGATAGCCATCAGATTACACTGAAATGGCCCCGAAGAAGCCGGCACCGTTAACCGTTCAATTGATCCAGCCAAGTCCGAAGCCATCGAAGGTCCTTCAGTTCCCTTGGGCATCAGATCAAATTGCCCCCTGCGATGTGTTGCCCAGCAATCAGCAATTCACTTGTGTTTCCACCACCAAGTCTTGCATTTCAGCATTAATCTCGGCCTCAGCTTCGTCTTCTTGCTCGGATTCAGCACCAATTTTCAGCACATGTAACTTATACCAAGGCCAAAAGACGTTCACTGATCACGCGCGCAGCTTGGCCATGCCCGTCATGATCTGGAAGACGCCAAGTTCTGTTTGCGTTGAGCCGATGGACCGTTCTTTCCACAGAATCTGGATACATGTCAGCCAAAGTCCCAAGGCATCAGGGCGAAAGTTCAAAACTGTACCGTCTTGCCATCCTTGTAGCTCGTAGCCACGAAGTTCCACTGATGGCCGAAAACAAGGAGGCTTGGTAGGAACTCTAGAAACTGCAAGGCCCTGCGACATCACTACGAGATGTGCTGCATCGAAAACATGGCGGCTCAAATGCCACTTATGGATATTAACTCGCCCGGCAGTTTAGCCACGTCAGGGACGAAAACGCCCTTCAGCGCGATGACTGACCTTCCTGCGACACCAAACCCGGACATGAACACAGCAATGGATACTGGCAGTGGTGGGAGGGGTGACCCATCTAAGAAATCGCGGTCGGCCCAACCCGAGACTACCGGGAAGAACGAGTCGGTAGAAAGGATGGGCGAGGGAGTGTACAAATCCAGCGATTGGGTGCAGGATGATTTTTTGGATAGTTGCATCACGCCCTTTGAATAGTCGTGAGTTTTTGGCGGACGCGAACTGGGAATTGCGAAAGTTCGGAGCTACCTAAGTTAGGTAGCTTTAGGGTAGGTTGTCAGACCCCCAAGTAAACTCAATTACCTAGGTACCTACAGCAACAGGCCAAAAGTCTCCGTACACTCCTACTCTAACACCATGACCTAAGATTTCCATATTGGGATCTTTAAAGTAATATTTATGTTTAAATAGATACTAGAAGTGAGCACAATCTAACACATTAGGGATATAAAACCTCTAATTTACTACAGTTGAGTGTACGAAGACTTTGGCCCAACACTCTTTCTATGCTTCACACAAGAGAATGCTGGGCTATCGGGAATTAAGAGTATCCATCCTAGCTTTGTACGAATAGTTTCGAGGCAATGCGCCTAGCTAGGTTGAGAGCCGAGAGTCTATCCATCTATGAGTTCACGACCAGCTTCTCCAGTTCAACAAAATGCAAGTCATCCGACAATTCCAACTCCCCAAGTCGCTCCTTTGGAAAGGGCGACGTTTCACCCGTCTTCTGATAACCACGGCGCATGTACCATGAGATGAGCTGCTCGCGCGTCGACAGGGCGTTCAACCCGATCCTGTGGACGCCCCAGGTCCGCTGGCAGTAATCTTCAGCGTGGGCGAGGACCTGGCGCCCGAGACCACCTCGTTGATGTCGCAAGTCCACGGCGAGCATGGAAATGCGAGCGAGATCGTCGCGTTTGCTGAACTCGACCGAGCCGACGAGAGCACCGTCGTCGGTGGCCATCAGGATGGCGCTGTCGGGCTTGGTGATTTGCGACAGGATCGTCTCGACACCGATGCGGAAGCTCGATCCTAGCTTCATGTCCGCTGTCCAGTCCGGTCGGCTGTCTTCGGCGCGGAATGCGGCTTCCACCAGGGCTTGGATCTGAGCCGCATCGTCTGGAGTTGCGATGCGGAATTGGAGATTGTTGTTGGGCATGGTAGATGGAGGATATGAAATCTGCCGAGACAATGTAGCTTTTGGTGGTTCTTCGAGCTTAAGCGCGGTGATGGGGAAGCACTGAATGGTTTCACTCGTTGCGAATATATATATACAAAGAAACCATGAAATAAATCACGCAACAAATCAGGCAATGAATCGGGCAATGTGGGAAAGGCGTTGTTGACGTGATAGGGAAGGGCGTTGTTGACATGGTAGGAATCCTTTCATTGCAGCTGACTCCGGGTAGCTATTCGGAATCCTGTGGCCACACACACAGTACCTGCCTATGTAAGGTAATTAGATGAGTCTGCTATGCCAACCACACAGCGTGTCAACGATATAAGCCTCCAATACAACCTTGAGCAAAGGGCGCGCCTGTACGGATACAACTAATAAACTTGAAGATTGAAACTGGCTGCTGTTGCTACGGAAGAATAACCCTGGTTCATACATGGGCTGCGACCCCTCCCCCTCCCCCTCCCTCGACACATGATCCTCTGGATCTGAATTCTGTTACAACTTGGCCTTGACGACGTTCTTTGCGCGACCCTTGGCCAGCTCGTCCTTCAACACCAGCATCTGGCCCCCGCGGCTGCCGTCCTCCGTGATGAGCCCCTTGTAGACGCCGTCCGTCTCGCGGCCGGCGCCATCGCTCGGAACGTCCCTCCACCGCCACTTGTCGGCCAAGGTGCCGCCCTGACCCAGCAGCACGTCGACGATCTTGTCGCCGAGGTTAGGTAGGAACTTGAAGCCGTGACCGCTGTCGCCGGTCGCGACGAACAGGCCCCGCCAGCCCGGGTGCCAGTCGACGAGCCACTCGCCGTCGCGCGTGTCGGCGTACCAGCAGATGCGCGTCTTCTCCCACGGCCGGTCCTGCAGGCCGCGGAGCGGGATCAGGTCCGTCAGCGCGCGCCGGAGGTCCGCGTCGGCCTCGGCGGGGAAGGGCTCCGAGGGGTCGTTGCGGGTTGTGTAGGGCTGCGAGGCGACGAAGGTCTCTCGAGGGAGCTTGTGCGACACGGGCAGCGCCCTGGTGATGGTGGTCGGGTTGACGTAGCCAAAGTCGTGCCGCGCAAGCTTGAGCAGCCCGTCGCGCGGCGGGATGACGAACAGGCCGGTGCTCAGGTTCAGCACCACCGGCAGCTTCTCCAGCGCCTTCTCCTCCTCGGGCGTGATGGCCACGTACGCCACCGGGTGTCCCGTCGCCTCGGATCGGCCCCGGAGGTCGACCAGGGAGCCCGTCCAGGCGCCGGCCGCCACAAACACCACGTCGGCCTTGAGCACCCTCGAGTCGGCCAGCTTCGCGCCCGTCACCCGGTCGCCCTCGGTCACCAGCTCCGCTACCTTGGCGTCGACAAAGTCAATCCGGCCCGTGGCTTTCGCCTTCGCGTACAGCCACTTCATTCCTTGCCCCGCGTCCGCCCACCCGGACAGGTTGTTGATGTAGCCCCAATCTCCCGGGTGCCCGTCCGTCTTGAGAAAGTCCTGCATGGCCGCCGTGTTCTCCAGCAGCTGGATCTTGTCCTGCGGCAGCCCCGTCTCCTTGGCGATGTCCATGACGTTCCTCCAGCTATCCTTGGTATAGTCCATCCCGCACTTCTTGTACGAGTAGTCCATGGGAGGCGTATCCGCGCACAGGAGCAATCCCGACTCCGAGTATCGTCCCTGACCGCCCAACTCATGATCCGCCTGCTGCCGCCATTGCTTCTGCGCCTCGGCCGCTAGCGCTGCGTACTCGCGGTCTGAGTAGTCTGCCCGGATGATTCGAGACGAGTCTACACTAGCAGAGTCCTCGGGGGGGAATTGGCCGCCGGCGCTGTCTACGAGCGTGATGGTCGTCTTGTCGAACAGGGACCGCTGAGTGAGGGCATACGCCGTACCGAGGCCGAAGACGCCAGATCCGACGATAAGGATCGATGAGGGTGGACCAGCCATTGCGCGCAAGCTGTACGTTCTACGTGTCGAGGAAGGGCAACGGACAGCAAACAACAAACAACAATCACAATGACTTTCTCTTCACCGATACAAGAGGACGAAGCATAAGAATCAACCGGTCTTGGTCTCCACGTCGCTGAATTTTCAACTCAGTTCCACATCCCGATCACGGCGATGGCCGATGGCATGGGGCGGTTTTAGGGCGTCTAGACAGCAGGACAATTGCCGAGAATCGGGGCTAAACTGCGTCCGTAGAAGCTGCACGCACGTAGCATCCTTCAACACATCGTTGAGCCTTGCATACCCGCTTCTTAAGTTCAGTTGGCCACGTGAGGGACAGCGGGTGGCGCGGTGAAGAGAGACGATAAACATCGACACTGCAGTAGCGGCCGAACCGTCACTAAAGTCACACAAAAGTCACTCACGAGCAAGGAACAAAGGGAGTTGGAGAATTGTCAAGTTGAGATTTGTTATCTGCAGCAACACCACGCCAACCGACACTCAATCGTGCTCTGGTTTCCACATGGTGTAGTCTGATCTGAACCCTCAAGGCTAGCTAAAACTTGACCTCTGCCGCCCCCCCCCGACCGTAGCCGGATCCGCGGCGAGTTTTCTCTTCTTTGTGACGATCCCGGTGACCGGGACCGCTCGTTTTGTTTCTTTGTTTTGAGTCCCTCACCCTCCTCTCAACGACTCTGCTCAGCTCTGCCTCCTTCCCTTCTCCCACTCAGCGATTCCCTTCGACTTAATTAGGGGCGCCCGAGTCGAGTGAACGCTTGCGCCACAGGACCGGCGCGAGCAATCTATGTTGTGTTTCGCGGGATGAGTAGTCTTGTTCTTTTGTCCCCTGATATCCCTCGCAAAAAGTCCCCTTCCTGGCCGTCCTCGCCAACGCCGATGCAATGCAACAAACAAATTCAAAAATGATACAAACGCAGCTCCCGTGTGTTTGGCGTGTTGAATGCCAAACAGTCAAGGAGTGATGGTTCAAAAAAGCAATCGTGGTATCGTGACGGGTTGTCTAATCATACACGTCGGTGGAGTGTTTGTGTGGTTCGGTTGACCAAAGCAGTTACGCCTTGGAACAACCAAGGGGATGCGTCTAAACCTTGCGGAAATCTGACAATATAGTTAGCATCCTCCCAAGTTAGAGCCATCGGTAGCCACATACCTTGCAACACAGGGTAGATCATCTCGAAAGCCTGGTAGATCTCCTCTCGGACCTTGGCACCAGTCAAGACGATCTTGCCACTGACGAAAATCAAGAGCACAATCTTGGGCTTAATCATGCGGTAGATAAGACCAGGGAACAGTTCAGGCTCGTAGGAGCTGAAGTTGTGATGGCGGGACGCCAAACCCTCAAGTCGGATGGGGAACTTGATGTCACAAGAACCCACTATGTTCTGGATCTTGAAGTCCGTGAACTTGGCGTTAAAGCCGAGCTTCTGGATAATACGTGCGTATTTTCTCGAGGCCAGCTTCGAGTCATCCTCAGACTTGGCACCAGTGACAACCATCTTGCCGGAGGCGAAGATGAGCGCGGTGGTCTTGGGCTCGCGGATACGCATGATGACGGCAGCGAAACGCTGTTGGAGTCAGCAACTTGTTTCAAGAACAGCAGTATGCAGTGCGTAGTACCTTGGGGTTGTACTCTGCGTTTCGTGCGTGCAGGGCAATAGTCTTGAGGTCCAAGCGGCAGTCCAAGTTGACTGTAGCCACAATGTTTCTTAAAGTTGCGAGTTCAGCCTCACTGAGCAAGTCAAAGCATCTCAGGAGGATACATACTGCAGAGTGGGAGTGATTCCACTGGGTCCTTGGTTGGCGGCAGGCGTTGCGGCAGGAGTCGCGGGAGTCACCCCATTTCCATTTGCCGCCTGCTGGCCGTTGAGCAGAGGTCGTTGGGCAGCGTCGCCGCCGACTTGCGGTAGCTCGTTCGTGGCTCCAGGAAACGACAACGATCCAGGCGCAGTGAAGGCCTTGGCTTGCGCCGCGTTGGACGGGTGAGTCTGGATGCCTTCCATGATTGGGATCGGAATCGAGGGACGCGAAAGTTATTTATTCGTGTCGAACAAATCTAACCAGCCAGCGCGTTAGCATCGCCCGTCTGAACGACTGCGGATGCGCCCTACCAGTAGAGGTAGAGCGAGTTGAGGGTTTGGTTTGGAATCCAGGCGCGGGTGGTGGGCGCCGAAGATGATGGAAGAGGCAAGTTTGGGAGAGGGAGAAGAAATGGCCCTTTTATAGGCGGGGAGGGTGGCGGTGCATTGTGTGGTGACTCAGAGACGAGAAAAGCGACCTACCAATCGCGTGGGAGATGAACAAGTGAATGTCTCCCCTACAAGAAAGTTGCTCGAATGGAAAGTTGTGATTTGATCTTGGAATGCCGGCCAATGATGGTCGAGAGGAGAATCAAATGCGGTTGATTGGGTTCGAGATGGATGTCGAGACGGTACTTTATCGCTTGGATGAACCAGTCGATACCCACTTGCTTCTTCACTTCACAACTTCTTTTATTTGGTCTACACAAGACGCAAACGACCTGATGGCAACGGCGACGGGGAGTGCAACGACGGGGTTCGCTTTCCGGGTCTTCGTCGAGATCAACGAGGTCGATTGCGTGTAAGGAGCGATTAGGGACAAAGGAACGTGTTCCAGTTCTTTGGCCTCGGTCGCGCGCGATGGTGGGCAGCGGATCCTTTTTGTTCCAACACTAGAGAGCGAGGTCACGTCTGCTGGGTGCACGACGCGACAGTGAGAGGGAATGGAGAGGAAGATGGGGTTTTGCTTCGCAATGACTAGCGGCGCAACGCGTCAAGAGTCTTTGATGCAGAGGCAGATGGAGGAGGGTGGACGAAGTAGAGTCCGGGTGTGTGGGGGTGGTGACGTCGTGGGGAGGGTGAGAAAAAATTAAGAGATGAGGCCGGACGTAAGTGGTAGGTACGTAGGGCCGTCGGTCGGGACTTCCGCGCAAGACTTTCGAAACAGGCGGGCGAGGGGAGGGCTGGGTCTTTATAATTTTGGCCACAGCCGGCTTGGGCAGAACTCCCAGGCAACCACACTGGCTGTGGCGTCGCCGCTGGCAGGCTTGGCGGGCCCTAGCATTTGCGCTAGTGCGAGAGCAGCCAATCACGGGCCCCAGTGGATGTGATTTTATCTCCTTTTTTTCACACCATGCACCCCAGTCCAGGCCTCAGGCCCCTGAAGTACCCCGATAGCAGAGGGTGGGTTGCTGTACCATGGTACTACGACCGCCGCACGGGTACCTCCTCATCAAGCCCTGGACCTGCAACCTGCAACCTGCCGCCGCAAACCGTGTTGCGCTGCGAGCGTTGAACTTGAAAGAGGGCCTCGGCTTGCTACTGTGTCCTCACGGGGTGGGCTCCTCCAAGCGGCTCCCAATGGGGTGGCTGAGTGCTATCAGCTGCAGCTGGCGCTCGATCCCGGCCGTCGTCGTCACCTCCCTACCTCGCACCTCGCACGTAGTTGTCCTGCCGCCAGGATTTCCTGCTGTCCCTCCCACTTCTCTCCTTTGTCCAACAAATCCACAACCAGTACGGCCGACACCATCAACACACCGACATGTGCTAGGCACAAGCCGACGAGCCAGAGCCCAACAGCCCAACGAGTCACGTCGACGGACGATACCGACTAAGATAGAAGGCGATGACGAAGAAAAGGGAAGAGCGATGGCAGGGCCGGCTACGGACCATACCGGCATCGACGACGACTCATGAGCAGGACGAAACGACGAGCAACGGCGAGCGCATTTGTCAAGACATCAGCAAACATGGCGGCGGTGGAGGACGGCGGGCGGCGCACGCGTGGACCTTTGGCTTGTTCTGGCCTCACTGACCGACAGGCTCCAGCAGCACGCAATCGGCAATCCGCAATCCGGCTTTGATCACAGCGTCGCAGCGTCACTGCGGGTCACTGGCCCATGGCGCCCATGGGACGGACGGACTGGGAATTATGGACCGGGGCTAGGCCGAAGCGTTTGGTTGGTTGCTTTGTTCGCCTCTTCCGCCTCCTCGCTCCTCGCCGTCCTTGGAAGACACTCATCTAGGACGCCCGTTCCTCCAGTTGCCTCCGCCTCCGACCGCCCCTCCGTAGCGCTCTGGCGACTTGGCTGCCCCAAAAACCGCCCAATCACCCTTATCGCCCCCCTTTGTCGCCGTCGGCCATCGCTTGCGAGTTGCGGCGAGAGCACCCACTCTTCCAGCATCTTCCAGCCATCTGAGCCTGTCAACCCCTTCCTTCGCCCCCCGTGGGACCTCTATTTTTTCTTCTTCTCTCGCTGATCTCCCCCCATCCATGACCAACCACCAACAACCAACGCGGTGACACGCTGAAACACGAGCTCCCCCCTACTTTCCCTTCTGCTGACTTCCTGTCCCATCCATCCCGGAGACGCGTCGTCGCCTGCCCACCCCTCAAACGTCCCCTGTGGTGCGCGCGGCTCAACTGTGTCGCGACGGCCGTCTCAGCATCGGTTCCAAACTCATGCGACGGGCATTCCGTTTCCTTATGTCGCATCATGTTGTGGCTCGCATCAAACTGGGCTGTGTCGACGACAGCCCGAGGCGCATATTTTCTGCTAGTTGCGGACACTTCAAGTTTGTGGGCTTTTCCATTTTCCTGACTCTCAGCAAGTGTGAGTCATGGCTTGCACCCAACCAGCGCAGACTGGCATGAGCCTGGTTGCACCCGTCAAGGAGGCTGACTGTCTGCGGCCGCTGAATGGTCAGGCTTCAGGGGTGCCCTGTAGTAGCGTGCCCTCACGCGCGCACACTTGTGCACACTCTCACTCTCTCACGCACCTCGCATCAGCATCCTCTTTCTGACCATCTCTTGCGCCCATTTCTCTCGTTTCCGCTTTCATCAGATGTCGCATCGCAAATTCCATGCATTTGTGAGAATCAAGATGATTGCAACTGTTTCCTGCCATGGCGCCACAGCGCTCTAAGGATACCTTTCCATCGGCGTGTCGCGACGGCTTTGCGCCATGGTGACACGAAAATTTCGATAGACCGTGGATCGCCGAGTTGAGGTACCTTTCCGAGAAAAGTGCCAGATACGGGGTGGGTTCTGACAGAAGTACCACACTAACAATTTCCGAGTACTGCATCCGTGCATCCCTCCTAGCCCCAGCCTTCATCTCTCCTGTCGCTGGGCTAAACGGCCTGAACGGACATGCATCAAGCAGGGGCTCTGCTGCAGTGAACCGGCTCTATCCCGTCCAGCCTCGTTCCCCAGGATCCTGTCAGGGTTACCTTGTCTCTCCGGAATCCGCTCTCCTCCGTTTCTGCGAGATGGTTCATCTCCTCCACAGCGAAGGCGACTCTGCGTAGTCATGATAGACAGGCGTGACCATCTGCATGGAAGAGGTTTTGCTTTGCCATGACCTTGTACAAATTTCTCGTCTCCGCCTCCGTCTCACATGTGATGGTGACCACCAGGCAAGCAAAGGAAAACTGGCTAGGGTTACCGCGTCGCACTAAGCATTCCTCACGAGCAAACAACGCTAGACAAGACACAACACCGCCTCGTCCGTAACATCTGGGTTGCACAAGTTTACAAGCAATGCTGCATTCTGTTTCTCTTCACGGAATGCTGTTGCAAATGCACAGCACAGCCTCATTTCGTAATCAGAGACGGAGAGAGGGGTTCTCCTCTGCTTAAGGGCCATATTTTCTCCACATGTGTAGTTCTAGATCCCGTTCGTCTCCATCGGCTCGCATGTCAGACATGGCTCCAATGCTTGAAGACATTTTGCGGGTCAATGAGACAGCAGCAAGAAGTACGCATTGGAAGCAAGTAACAAAGGGTCCTGGAAATGATCCTGTACATTTTTAATCTTGGGGTACCATGACTGACTCCGATAAACACCACGATCTTATGCAGTATCCCATCTGATCCCAGTCCCCCGCACCGCTCCCTTCCTCGCGCCGAAGTATGCATGCAAACATCCAGGTACATATATAATCAGGTATCATACAAAATCAAAAACGTAAAGTCCTCCCGAGTTTTTTTTTTATGTCATGTAATACTTGGGGCCTTCGCCTCCTTGCGGTACCTGCCAGTTGATGTCTTGGTGAGGCGCCTTGATGTCGCAGGTCTTGCAGTGGATGCAGCTGGAGCAGTCACGTTAGCAACTGGAATCATGGCATATGAGGCTATGCAAGCCGCAATATCTCGACCTGGTGGGGGTGGACTTACTTTTGGGCATTGATTTGGAACCGTACGCCGTGCGGCTTGGACTCATCCTCAACGTACTCGTACACTCCAGCCGGGCAGAATCGGTTCTCGACGCCCTTGAAGGACGGGTATGTCTTGTCGGTATGCGCGTCCCAGTCCTTGACCTGCAGGTGTACGGGTTGGTCCTCCTCGTGGTTGGTGCCGGTTCGGGAAACGCTCGTCAGGATGTCAAAGGTGATCTTGCCGTCGGGCTTCTCGTACTCGATCTTGGGGGCCTTGTCCGCGGACAAGGTGCTGGCGTGGTCGGGGGTCTTGTGTTTCAGGGTCCAAGGCACGCGGCCCTTGAGCAGGAATGCCTCGAGGCCGGAGTAGGCGACGCCGCCGTAGAGACCGAGGGGCGTGTGGAACGAAGGCCGCATGTTGCGCACTTCGCGGAGCTCCTTCCAGATGGACGACTTGCGCAGCTTGTCCTCGTAGTCGTAGAGGAAGATGCTGCCCTCGGGCTTCTCGTTGAGCGCGGTCCAGGCGGCTTCCGCAGCCAGCATACCTGACTTCATGGCGTTGTGCGTGCCCTTGACCTTGGGCACGTTGACGAAGCCTGCTGAGTCGCCGATCAGGGCGCCGCCGGGGAAGGCGACCTTGGGGATGGACTGGAAGCCGCCCTCGATGAGAGCGCGGGCTCCGTAGGAGATGCACTTGCCGCCCTCGAGGACGTTGCGGAAGAGCGGGTGCATCTTGAGCTTCTGGAACTCCTGGTAGGGCGACATCCAGGGGTTCTGGTAGTCGAGAGAGACGACGAGGCCGAGGCTGACGAGGTTCTCGCCAAAGTGGTACATGAAGGAGCCGCCATAGACGTTATGGGGTAGCGGGTAACCCATGGAGTGTACGATGAGGCCCGACTCGAATTTTGCCGGGTCAATCTCCCACACTTCCTTGATGCCCAGGCCGTACGTCTGGTGCTGGCTGTCCTGGCGCAAGTCGAACTTGTTGATAACCTGCTTGCTCAGGCTACCGTGGCAACCCTCGCCGAACATTGTCACTCTCGCATGGAACTCCATGCCGCGCTCAAACGATTCCTTGGCCTTTCCGTCGCGGGCGATGCCCAGATCGTTGGTGGCCACGCCCTTGACGGAGCCGTCGGAGTCGTAGACGACCTCGGAGGCGGCGAACCCTGGGTAGACCTCGACGCCGACCTCTTCTGCACGCTCGCCGAGCCACTTGACGAATTGGTTGAGACTGACAATGTAGTTGCCGTGGTTGCTCATCTGCGGCGGCGCGGGAAGCGGGATGGCGGCCGTCTTGGTGAGGAAGCGCATGCGGTCGGTGCCGGCGGGGGTCGCGTGCTCGAAGCGGTACGGGTTGTCCTCGCTCAGCCAGTCGGGGATCAGCTCGTTAATGGCCGAGGGCTGGATGACGGCGCCGGAGAGGATGTGGGCGCCGAGGTCGCCGGCCTTTTCGAGGACCAGGACGCGGAAGTCTTCGTTGCCAGCCTCGTTGGCCAGCTGCTTGAGGCGGATGGCGGCGCTGAGCCCCGCGGGCCCGGCGCCGACGATGCAGACGTCGACCTCGTCGGCTTCGCGCTCGACGGTCGCAGGGTCGAAGGCATCGCCGTCGTCGTCGTCGTCGTCGGAGCGGCGCCGGGCCGTGTTGCTAAAGGCCCGGGTGCCGGCCACGGACGTCCGCATCACGGGCCAGGCAATCCGTGACCGGCCAGTCGCGGCCCTCGAGGAGGCCGCAGCAGAGGGGCAGAAGCTCTGTCTAGGTCGCCATTGCGTCCGCGAGAGGGCGCGCGAACTGCGCTGGACGCACCGCGAGACGGGTCTGGGGGCCGACATGGCGATGGAGATTCGTGGGATGGCGAGAGAACTGAGCTCGAAAGGCCTGGGGCCTTGAGAAGGGCGACTAGGGAAGCTAAATACAGCTCGGAACCGCTCGCAGCAGTCAATGGCGAAAAAAAGCTCCAATGCCGTCCTTCGTTGGTGGGGGAGGTTTGACAATTATCAATTATCTGGCCGGCAATTGGCTCGTAAGTGGGGGGACCCGCAAATGGCACCAGAAGACTGAGGTCACTCTCCCCGCGTCTCTCGGCGCGACCTGCTCTGCTCGCTCTCTCTAACCTTTGCACCGTTATCTTGGTAGGCCGTAGCTTAACTAGGGGCTTTAACAGGTAGCAACCAGCTATCGTACGGGGGGGTACACGTGCGAATTGTAATTTTCTTCTACTCCTATTGACGCCTCTTCATGGGCCCTTGTGCCTTCTTCGTCGGCGTCCGGGATTCCATAGCCGAACAATGAACGAGGTACGGGTCGATGAGACTGGGGTGGGGAGAAGAACCGAGGGCATTTCCTGCAAGTGGTGAGCCACCTACCTAGGTACCTAGCGAATGCCGCCGGCTTGTCGGCTCATGAGGAGCGTTTTGCGTATGGGTGAGAGAGCCCGGGTCCATTACCATAGGTAAGATCTTAGGTACGGAGTACAGCTATGTCAATTACCTCTGGCGATGTCTACTTGCGACAAGAACCCATTGACCATTCTTTCTTCTTGCTGAGACGAGAATGAGCACACGAACCTGTCGTCATCTTGGATCGATCCCGTCAGAGCCAAGGCCCATCATCATCTGGGATCGTTAATCACAAGCCAGACTTGTCGGGTGTGCGTTACGTCAATTGACCCAGTGATTGGCCCAAGCGCTCGGGATTCAGATGCCCCTCGCCGATCTCTGCTTCGGCTACTTCGGCTTTCTCCCGCCGCACTTTTTGGGGCTATTCTCGCATTGCTTCGGTCCAGCCACCGGGGAAAGGCTGGCTCGTTGCTTATCTCTCAACGGGCTGGCCGCCAACAACTCGGCTTCTTGAATGAGCCATGGGCCATGGGGCCAAGTCGTATATTTGTCACACTTTGCCGTTGTAGCAGACGTCTCCTGTGTTCTCAGGCCATGGAACCACCGCAATACGTGACAGGTTATATCAGTAGAGGTAGAGTGTGTGTGGTGGTATGTACGGCGGCGGGTTGATCTTGGGTATGTAGGTGTGATCAAGCAATTCCGCAATGAAGGTATGTCTAACCGGGAAAGGCGCACCGCTTACATGAGACATACACATAATTCGACACTTTACTACGTGTCGACAAACTTTAAAGGGTAGTCTTTTTTCCCTGCATTTAATCACGGGTTTTCCAGCCCGTCATTAAGTGATAGCTGGGCCATAGCTGGAGCGAGCCGAGACCCAACTCACCCTCAAATTGGTGCCAGAGCAAGCCGATGTCACAGTATTCCATGACGAGGACGTTGCTAGAGGTTGACGTCTGGACGTTGTCCATGCACTGAGCCATCCGACGCTGGGGATATCAGCTTGGCAGAACGTAGGGGGTAATAGGGAGAGAAGAGGCAGTAAAAAAAAAAAAAATGGCACATGTGGTGACAAACAAGGGAGAGCTTCTTCAGCATTTTGTGCCCATGTAGACCTGTTCCTTCTGTGACACTCGCTGCCGCCAACTTAGTCCAGCCCTATGCTAAACGAACCAGGTAACCTTGCCGTGCCCAAGCGGGCAGATCGCCAGGCCCTCCATATATCTCCTTGGTCAGCAGATCATGCTAAGTCCGCCCCGGTACGGCACGGGTCTCCCACACCGTTTGTACGATACATAACTTAATGGCAACTAGTAAAAGGCCTTGAGTTAAAGGCCCTCACTACCTGGTAGATTGGGGAATGCTGAAACCTCAGGGGAAGCCGAGTGATTGATGCACCGAATTCCACGGGGAGTTTTAGCAGCACCGTTCTAGCAAAAATGAAACAACGTATTCGAAGTGGTTAAGCAGGTATTGCCAAGCGTTGAGAGGTGACTTAATACCAGCTCCAAGCTTGGTGCTTTGCTGGTTGAAGCTGCACCCAGTGCAGACACACGCCCAGGAGAGAGAAATCCGATGGAAGTTGCACCGACCGCAAGAAGCAGAGGATTACAACGGCACCACAGCAACTAGGGAACGCCGCAGCCCCCTATGCGTCTTCTTAATTAAATAAAATAAAGGGCTAGTGGGCGTAGCAAAGACAAGGGCTGACAGGGGCGATGAGCGGATGGACAAAGAGCGTAGGCGGTTATGCGTAATGCAGTAGTAGATACAGTTCCAAGGGAGGGAAAGCGATGTCTTCCCTCTGATGGGCTCGACAGCCTTATTCTGTGTCATTAGTCTAGGTAGCGAGGTTGTCATTGGCCGACTTTTCGCGTATGCTAGCTAGCCTGGTGTTCATCAAAACTCCAAGGGACTCTCAACCCGAACACTGCATTTCCCGCTACTCTGTATCCAATTCTATTTTGGTGCAACGACCGGGCGACCAAAAGGCAGGTGACCAAAATAGTGTTGATATTGGGCGTGAAACAGTGAATGGGAAGCAGTGGCCAACAACATCTTAGCTCCCCTCATCTTTTCTTTGTTCGTTCTTCGACACCTGACACTGCCATCGCTTAAATACGAAACACTGCGGTCTCTATCATCGGCCAGAATGATAACTCATATCTAGATATCATGCCTTTCACACCAGCACGTTCATCGCCATGAGAGATAAAATGGTTAAGTCGCGCGCCTGTGGCTCTCATCTTGAACTCTCCAACGTCTCACAAGAGAAGTCGCCAGACCGTCTCGACAGCAAGAGCACAGGCATGTATACCGCAGTTCCCTTGTTCCCTGAGGTGTTGGAAGATACACTAACTTGTCGGGCATAGAGCTTCCACCAAGCCAAGGAGAGCAGTCTTCGGTGGGTGAAGATCCTGCGCAAGGCACGGCGGCCTTGCATCCCAGGAAACAGCAACTCGACGCAGTATCTACGGATCATCCGCTGCCTTCAGAGGAATTGCGGTTGACTCACACAGATGCTCAGCCAGGTAAGCATTCTAACACGCTCGCATCGGGCTCGACATGCTAACAGGTCAGGTATCGGACTCTGGA
Organism: Dactylonectria alcacerensis; assembly: GCA_029931735.1. NCBI lineage: Eukaryota > Fungi > Ascomycota > Sordariomycetes > Hypocreales > Nectriaceae > Dactylonectria > Dactylonectria alcacerensis. The sequence goes on along the minus strand of JAPMUZ010000012.1, from coordinate 2,174,021 downwards.
TACATAATACGAGGTTTCACACCCGACAACACTCCCAAGCCAGTGAAGGCTCTTGCGCCGCGCCATCAACATCTCCCACGTCGTACTTCGAAACTAAGGTCCACGGCCCGGCACAAGTCTCTCTAACTACGCCGTGGAGGAATCAGCAGCGCCGCAGCGACAGTAGCGACAACAAATATCAACGGCAGCGGGTACGGTTGACACGGGAAAACTTGACCTTGTTCGACAAGATGACGGGAAACAAGGAAACTGCACAGAAATCCCCGATCCAGTTACTAACAACAACCACCACTGCAACGACTTCTGGCTTTGGTTTTGAGGCCCATGTGAATGGCATGCTTGAACCAAGGCGTTCCAAGCCGCCTACAAACCTCGAAGATATCTACAAACGACTCGCCAGTTCTCACACAACCGCTTCGCCCCCTAAGTCAATGTATCAAAACTATGTTGATAGAATCGAGGGAGCCCTCAACGAAGCGACGATAGTCGTTGAGGTTAGCAGAAAATTGCTCAATGAATATAGCGACTTAGGTTATAAGTCGGTCTTTAACCATGCTTTTGCGAACTTTCCAAACGATGTTGGCTTCAATAATGGCCTTCCGCCTCCACAACCTGGCTTCCTTGAAGGGCTTGAGGCACAAGAGTACCTCCCCTTTCCGGTTTACAATTATACTAGGGGCGCCGTTCTCCATAAGTGTGGCCCAAATGCTATAGCATTGCCACACCTAGCCGGGGAGTTCAAAGGCCCTGGGAAAGACATGAAGAAAGCACAACTGCAAAGTCGCTATGACGGAGCGGCCCTGGTCTATGCAAGGAATGAGGCCCTCTCGCTTCTTAGGAAACCCGACCCTCCTGGCCATGCAGAGGTTATCACTTTTACTACAGACGGTACCAACCTCAACTTCTTTGCGCACTATGCTGCTCTATCAGAGTATGGCACGGCTGAATACCACCAGTACCTCGTTATGACAGCAGCCCTAGTAGCATCTTACCAAGGATACAAGGATGGCTTAGGAGGGCTCAGAAATGCACAAGACCACGCGAGGGAACTGTCGTATACCATGAGGGACCAGCTCAACGAATACTGGAAGCAGCGTCACGGTGGTGGCCAGAAACGAAAAGCCTCGTCGCCATTGGCGTCCCCGTAGGATTTCCCTAGCCGAGGGTGGGAGCTTTTCGTGGGAGCTTTTCGGATTGGGACTCTGGGAACGGTCGTTACTTGCATAAACATTCTGATAGGATGGTCATCCGGCATGAGGATCCTGATGGAAATTGTTTGTGCCTTGGTAACTTAGTGGATGTAGTGTAGTGCTGGAGGAGCTTTAGTCGTTTAGGTTGTTGTTGCTTTGGGCTTGGGTGCTGGGTCCATGATACTGTTCTTCTTACTGTTCGTTTTTTATTTCACTGTTTGACTTTAGTGTCCCCTACGGATGTGTGCTACTAAGGTTGTCTGCATCTTCAATTAGTGAATGTAGCACTATGAATTAATGAGTGCAGTCCTATCAATCATCGATTTGTAGTTTTATACATTAGTAGACGTATGTACTGCTCAGGACAAAACCGGACTTGGACAACGATATTGGGAGCTTCATTATGGAATAGTTTTACTACTGCGTGTGTCGTCTATAGAGAGAAAGTGTGTTATGATATGAACAGAGGCTAGGTGAAGTATGATTAAAACCCGTTTATACTTTAATATCTACCAGGAATGAACTTTTTGTTCTTGTTGGTTACGTTCATGTCTTGTGTATTTTCCTACCATGGTTTATGACTATCACAACAGTGCTTCGATCAAATCCTCCACGGACTGAATGATGGGGTACAGATGAAACAACGGGTTGTAAACCTGAGAATATGTTAGTATACGATGAAGCATATCAGTAAAAACGAAAAGGACATACCGTCTGGCACACATCGTTGTAGGTGCTTCTGGAGGCCGTAATCAGAGACAGCTCGTCGTCAGGAACTCCCAACTTGACCAGCTTGCCGGCCTCGGAGACCTTGTCCCATCCAGGACCGGCGCTGGGGTTCTTGATCCATTCAACGAACCAGGTGTGGATAGAGTCGGCGAGTTCCTGCTGAGCGGTGGTGACGCCAGAGAGCGACTCGAAGCACTCGTTGCCGCCGTGGAAGAAGGGTACCTCAGTTCCGTGGGTGGGAGCGGTGCCAGGGACGCCGACGACGTTGTCGTAGGCACCGAAGAATCGGTACACCCAGGTGTCTTGGGCGCTGCTACGCTCGTCGAGCAAGTAGTCGACGGGGCAGTTGAAGCGGGCGTCGCCGTACTGAGCACCGCTGCGGAGGGACTCGCTGGCGTAGTCGGCTTCCGGGTAGGCTAGGATGAGGGCGGCGTCGGGGATCTGGGCCACGTCGGCGTCAAAGGTGTTGATCCAGGTGGAGAAGTCGGTGTTCTCGCCGCCGTAGACGAGGCTGAAGATGGTTCCCTCACCGTTGGATGTGCCGGTCAGAAGGGGAACGTGAGAAGCATACTGTCCAGAGGCGAAGCGGGAGGCGTAGTTGGTGTGACGGGTGATGTCGTCGATGACTGGGGTGAACCACGCGTTGTAGGTCGAGTTGAAGTTGGCCGTCTGGAAATCGTAGACGTCGATGCCGCGGAGGCAGTCGAGCTGGCCGGTGCCGGTGCCGCAGCCGACCTCAGCCGCAACGGCGTTGAGGGCTTCATTGACGGGAGGGTAGGCCGGGCCCGACATGGCGTTGGCGCTCATCTCGACGGCTCCCTTGAGCCACGAGTCGGGATGGTTCCAGAGGTAGTGGTCGACCTGGACGGAACCGGAAGAGTGGCCGCCGAAGACGATGTGGTCAGGGTTGCCTCCAAAAGCTAGAACAGCATCAGTAGGGTGTTGACGATTATGGTAAGACTGCAAGATACATACCAGCGATGTTGTCGTGAATCCACTCCAGGGCCTTTTCAACATCCAGGATGCTAAAGTTCTGCGACTCATCGCCGTCCGTCAACTCGGACGAGTAAGGCGAGGCGAAGATGCTCTCGCGGGTGTTGAAGTTGACGTAGATGACACCGTTGCGAGCAAAGTTTGAGCCTTGGATCTGAGGGTTGCTGTTCGAGCCCGTCACCATGGCACCACCGTACATGTAGACAAACACCTAAGCACATGACCGGTTAGCTAACAAGCATCACTTACAGGTAGGTGACTTTATGCTGTTGAATAGACTTACCGGAAGGTTCTTGGCTTCAGCCGGGGCCCAGATGTTGAGGTTGAGGCAGTCCTCTCCCTGCTGAGCGAACAAGGTGCTGGAAATAGCTTGAGGACATGTTGGGCCGTACGAGTTCGCGTTGAAGACTGTCTTGGACTTGGGAAGGTCCTTGGGTGCCCGCCATCTAGATAGCAACACTCGTCGTTAGGTCTCAGGAACAGAACGGCAAGACACTCAAGTGTTTGTGTGTGGTTGAGTTGACTTGGGATATATCGGAACAGACTTACCGGTTGTCTCCGCCCGTCGTTTGGGCATAAGGAATGCCTAGGAAGACGGAGTTAAGAGAAGAATCGCGCGTTCCCACGATGGTTCCTTGTGGTAGGTCGGCGCTGGGGAGGGCATCACGTGGGCCGCATGCAGCTCCAGCCACAGAGCTGATGCATGATGCTGCGAGGACTAGTCCTGCGGCGTTGGTGAAGAGATTGGAGAGACCCATTGTGGCTTGAATCCTAAGACGATTCTAAGACAATCCTAACACACTGGCGGTAACGACGGAGTTGCAAAAGAAGGTGAAGATCGACCAACGACAATACACAGCGAACACAGCGACACACCGAGGAGGCACGTTTTTCTGCAGCGACATGGGGCTACATATGCATCCAGAGAGCCAACCCGGCCTCGATCAGGAAATTACCATACGTAAGTTCCTTTAAATTACCTGGAGGCCGCTATACATGCCCAGAGGTGGTAGTCTCTCTGAACATCTTATGCTAGAATGACAAAGGAGGGACCGACCTGCGGCGTAGCGGTGATCCAAGACGCAAACCGGAGGAACTGCGGCTCTTCAAAGTGGAGAGGAGCCACAAAACTCCAAGGGCTCCCCTGGCTTGATGCTGTCGTCAGGGCATCTCAGTATTGGTCCTTGGGTCGGTCCCTTTGGATGGCTCCATTCGGGCGTCGCTTCGGTGCCGACCGGATGATGTGCTATATAGAGCTTCGCTATTCCCTTTCCACGCGCCTCGAGCTCCATCTCGGCTGCGACAGAAGCATATTAGTGAAGTTGGCAGCCCAACAGCATAGACCATAAACTGATAGAGACGGGAGCGACATCCACCGAAGAGATTAGGACACGAGGGAAGTTCAGGCAACTTTTTCCTTTCGGGTTGACACTACGCGGCTCTCCCGTTTCCGAGCTCACGATCCAAGTTAACCACCAACGTCCGCCCGCTACTTGTAGAGACCGACGCTGCTCTGCGTTAATTAGCATCAGCCCAGGGTGGGAGGGGCGGGAGGGGCAACCGACGGACTGAGGCTCCCGCGCGTTTGAAAGATTAGACTAACTTGTTCCTACGAAATAGTCAAGTCTAAAGACGCCATTCCCGTCATCTCCATGAAAGGCATGTACGTAAGTACACTCAGATTCCACCATAGACTTGATGAGAAGCATAATGATAGGAGAGCCCGCCCACTATCCTACATCTCATTTCTTCCTTCTTCTTCTTCTTCTCTTCTTCATCAAACCACCGCCCCATCAAGAGACACAAGTTCTTGGACGATTGTGGCGGGACCATTATTATGGAGCTGTGACAATGAATCTCAACTAGAGGCTCCAGTATCGGGGCTTGTAGTGGACCGGCTCTTCTCCTGACAGGGGCCAAAAAACCCGTTTTCTGGAAACTCGCCTAACGACCCCCCTGGTAACAGTTCACGCGCTACGAATAGCTTGCGCATCCTAGATTGATAGTGTGTCCGCTAATGGCCTATGTCTACACTACCGGAAAAGTCGGATGATATGCCAAAGGACAACCCGCTCAATGGGATTTTTTTATTTTTTATTCTCCGCGCCAGGGCTGAGCCGCTCTAGACTGGCTCAAAGCTGTTGCCTACAGTTGCCACTTAGGGACGGAGCGGACTGAAGCGGACTGGAACGGACAGGGACGGACCGAAGCCTCATACCTCCCGGAGAGATAACCGGCAATGAAGCGGCGTGCCTCGCCAGTCTAAGTCTAGATGGAAGAGAGGATCTTGGCAGGGATAACATGAGGAGCAAGCATACGAAGTAGGGGGAGCAGGCGTGTTACCCCGTCTCAGTGCTACGCTTCCACGCGAGCAACAGGCCTTGTTCGCTCGGCACAGCGGTGGCCGACATGCGATATTCCCCGGACGCAGGCGTGAGCACACGCAGTCTGCAGATAACCTTGCCCAGTGACATCCTGGCTCACCTGTTCCGTAGCACTGGAACCCGTATGTGCCGGAGGAACGTGGTGTGTTCCTGCAGGTGGTGCCTACTACAGCATGTGTGGTGGACTGTACCTCGGAAGCAGTATCACGTACTTCGTACTAGTTATCGCAGTGCTTGCTAGTTCCCTTTTCCTACCACGGTTCATCCCCTGGCCTTGTGTGCGTAGTAAGCTAAGTGAACACATGCATACTGCTATCGAGTTTCTTGTAAGGTTTTCCTCGAACCCCTGCCCTTCCCTCTTCCTCGTACGTACGCACGCCCGTAGGGCAAAGCAATGCTCAGTGGGGCTGATGAAGACAGAAACCAGCTTCTCGGGTGCCGATCAAGCAATAAGACCCAGGTAGGGCCACCTCCTCCTCCATGTTGCACCGACGGCAGCTGTAGCACCACATGAATCGCAATGGCAGAGGGTCTCGGTCAAGTGGTATGTGCAAGTTCCCTTGCGTTGCATTTGGAAAGTGACCATCGTGGGGCCACGTAGGGCATCGCAGACAACTGACTCTTTTTCTTTAGGTGTCCTGGTACATCTGTACCGTCGCCGCCTTCATTTTTCTTGTTGCGCGTCTGTGGATCCGCTTGCGAAAGTTCGGGTCTCTGGGCCTTGAGGATTGCTTCATTATCTTGGCAACATGTTGTCTCGTCGGGGACCTCATCATCCAGCAATACATGTGGAATCTGGGCATGGCTGAGATGGGCAACGCCAGTCGACAGGACTTTATTCACATTATGCAGGTGAGTCGGATTTGGCGATGGTCCCAAACGCGAGGCTTTTGCTAACAGCGAGTCCAAGATGATCGTGCCCGGATCGGTCCTCTACGTGGCGTCGCTGTGGGCTATCAAAGTTGCCCTTGTCTTGTTCTACAAGAAGCTCGCTGCCCCAGGATCCAAGCTACAGACGATTTACAACGTCACCCTGGGGCTCTTGGCTGCCACATTCACGGCCATCTTCTTCAACATCCTCTTCCAGTGCTATCCGTATGATAAGAGATGGTCGCTAGACCCAGACTGTGAGTACAGCTACCACCAACGATCAGATACTAGCGTCCAAAGAGGCTGACGATTTTGCAGATCAGTGTTCCGCGTACAACTCGACTGTCAACTACTGGATGACCATCCTCAGTAAGAAGGCCTCGTCCTGATAAGCCACGTCTATTCAGCCAAACTAATGTGTCTGTAGTGAACATCATTAGCGATGTCATCAGTACGTGACGATTGAGGGTCTTGCGTCAAAAACGACCCAGCTGACCATTTAATAGTCATCAGTCTCCCCATCTCGATGGTTCTCAAGCTCCAGATGAAAATGAAGCAGAAGCTTGGCGTCATGGCCATCTTTGCGCTTGGATTCTTCGTTGTTATTGCGAGCAGTATGTATCCCCATTCCCGGCTTCTTAAAATAACGCGCGCTGACCAGTACAGTCATTCGAGCCTACTATTCGAAGCGAAACGAGACCATGTTGACCTGCACCGTTTCCATGGTCGAAACCGCCGTCTCCATCATCGCCACATGCCTCCCACGTGCGTCCATCCGCTTCTTCTTCCGTTTCCATCTAGTACTGACATGTCATTCTACAGCTCTCCGAAGCGTCTTTTTAGGAAACTCCTCATCCGTCGGAACCGGCTCCAACTACGGACGCTACGAGCTCTCCTCGGCCGGTCACAACCGCAGTCGGCGAACGGGCCAGAGCCGCATCACAACAAATATTGTTGGAGGCACGCAGACTGGGCGAAACGACTCGGAAGACGAGCTGGTCAAGGAGATGGCTGGGTCACTCGCTTCTGCGGCAGGGAGTCAGAGGCAGGACAAGAACGGCATCACCGTCAGCACGACGGTGCAGATGCATCATGGTAATGGCGGTGGAGGAAATGCGAGATCGAATCCAGGATATAGCAGTTTTGCCTAGGCAAAGACATTGATTGTACGATAGCAGTTACCGGAATGTCACTAATTATCAGAGCTAACTATTGACTATACAAGTTGTCGTATAGACTAGTTACTTGACGACCCTGTTATGTCTAATGTTCACTTACACTTCAAGTTATCATATACTTTGGCTCTTTTTTAACTTGATATTCATTTCATGTCTGTGCTTATTTACGTTTGCAGTGATCACTGCACCTGGGTGCCGGTCGCGTGGTTATTTGCATGGGTAGGTGTGGTTGACTCCATTCGCTTCCCTGGCCTGCATTTTGGCCGCCTAAACTTTGCATTACCCCTGGCCAGTGGGGGGTTGATTATCGGCATGAAATCCTTCTATCCTGCTTGCCCTGGGCACGTCGGATAATTAACGTTGACCGAGCACCCTAAATCAGCGGAAAGTCAAGATTCGCAATGAAAGTGGTGTCTCCATGTTCACCACACCCTTACCCTACACCGGCACCTACACCATTCGGTATTAGAGTAACTGGCATTTATCGTATCTATAACCTTCTCGGTAAACACAGTGATGAATTTGTACTTTTCATACTTGAAAGTGTGCTGTTTTACATATTTCTAGCGTTTGCCTTTCCTTGCGTTTAATCCATGGTTCATTTGTACTGTGGTAGCCTGAATGACCTAGGCAGCCACCCTGCAACACACTCTACTCACAACACCGTGAATTATCAGTTTGAGCAGTAGAGGTATTCTTCCTACTTAAAAGCATCTTGTGAAAAAACCCAGCCCTACTTTATTTAGCTGATCGATTTGATCGCAATCGCAAGTAGCTGTCTCAAATCAATTTTGATCTTTCCCTACCTCTTTCTGCAGCCTGATTCCGCATTCACGCCCCGCTGTCAGCTTGACCAACTTCGTACCTGGTACCACTTGCGAGTGTTGTCAATGTCTCTTAGATAGTTGATGCTTATGAAGTGTCGAATATGGAACGAGACGCAACATATCCCTTGGATCGCGACAGCTTCGGTGATGAAGATCATCCCCATGTGTCCTCTCCAGAGGTACGCCAAAATCGTTTAATCATCTTGACCGCCGCTCTTTCTCACATCCCACATGTTCCTTCGCACTCGAGCGTAACATTAACTTTTAGGCAGGGAGCCACGGTCAATGAGTCGGTTGATGAGAAATGTCAGACCTCTAAGCAACTGGACTTCATCTTGAGACGTCCTGACACCTACGTCGGCTCAGTTGTGAGGACTGAGTCGGACATGTGGGTTATCGACAAAGACACAAAGGAGATGGTTCGCCGCAAGACAACATATGTTCCCGGTCTGTGTAAGATATTTGACGAGGTCTTGCTCAATGCTGCCGCCAACAAGCAGGCCGACGACAAGGATCACGCAATGACCTACCTCAATGTTACTGTTGATCGAGCAACAGGCGAAATCAGTGTTGAGAATGACGGCCACGTAATTCCTGTTGTGATGCATAGCGTGAGTTTTTTTTTGATGCACTAGCCTGCGCGTTTACTAAAGCCGTCACAGAAAGAGGCAATATGTGTTCCTCAGATCATCTTCGGTCACCTTCTGACTGGATTCAAGTACGATGACGACGAAGAAAAGACGACTGGCGGCCGCAATGGCTGCGGTATCAGAATTTGCAATGTATTCAGCACTCAGTTCAAGGTCGAGATCCAGGACTATGACAACGGGAAGAGGTACCGACAAACCTGGGCTGACAACATGACCAACATGGGGAAGCCCCAGATCTCCAACAGCAAGACTTCCAACTTTACCAGAATCACATTCAAGCCGGACTTTGCCAAGTTTAATATGCCCACTGGAATTGACGATGACTTGGAATGTCTTTTCTACCGCAGAGTCTATGATCTGGCTGCAACGGTTGACGGCATCAAAGTCTTTCTCAACGGCACACACATCGACCTGGATTTCAAGCGCTACTGTGAGATGTACATCAAGACTAAGGGCGAAAAGCAGCGCGCCGACAGAGGCTCCCGGGAGTCGTGTACTGTTATCCTCGACGACAAGAGCGCCCATCCCAATTGGGACGTTGCATATGCCGTCTCGGACGGTTCCTTCCAGCACGTCTCATTCGTGAATTCAATTGCTACCATGGACGGTGGAACTCACATCAATTACATCGCGGATCAAGTCACGGAGAGTCTCCTGACCGCTTTGAATGCGACGAGAAAGGGTCATGCCCTGAGAAAGAAACACATTCGGAACCACATCTTCATTTTCGTCAACTGCGTCATCAACAATCCCGCTTTTACGTCTCCAACCAAGGAGCAGTTGGTAACAAAGTCTAGCCAATTTGGAAGTAAATGCCTTCTGACCGATGACTTCCTGAAAAAGATTGCGGCGTCCGATGTGCCTAGGAACCTTCCGGATGTCCTTGAGAGGGAGGCCAAAAAGCCATCACGAATTGGTCACGCTAGGCTTGTCGACGCTCATTTGGCTGGCACAAAGCGCAGTCATGAGTGCACCTTGATTGTTACCCAGGGCGATTCAGCAAAGGGTCTTGCTATTTCTGGACGTGCAGCATTAGACCCCGATCGAATTGGTGTCTTCCCTCTGCAAGAGAAAATGCTCAACGTTCGGGCCGCATTAAACAGCGAGATCGCGAGGAACCAGGAGATCCAAGATCTTAAGCGGTTCCTTGGCTTGATGGATAAGAGAAGCTACACTGATACGAGGGGCCTTCGCTATGGGCATCTCATGATTATGGCAGATCGCGATCACGATGGTAGCCATTTCAAGGGACTTTTGATCAGCTTTCTCCAAGATCGATTTCCTTCCTTGCTTCAGATCCCTGGATTTCTTCTTGACTTTGTCACACCGGTAGTTCAGGTATGGCAAGGTTCAAATCAGCAGAAGCCTCGAGTTCTGAAGAGCTTCTTCAATCTTCCCCAATACGACGAATGGAAGAAAGCACACACAACTGAGATGTCACTCTGGCAGGTAAAACACCGGAAAGGGCTAGGAACAAGCTCAAACTGGGATGCCCGGGTTTATTTTAGCAACCTGGATCAGCACTTGAAGGAATTCTCCACTGTGCAACCAGAGGAAGCAAAATACCTGTTTGATCTTGCCTTTTCAAAGAAGAAGGCTGATGTAAGAAAAATATGGTTGGGGGATTTTGTTCCTGGTACCTCCCTTGACTATACCACTCGGTCAATCACGTATGACAGCTTCGTCAACAAGGAACTCATTCAGTTCGGGGTGGCAAACAACCTACGATGTATTCCATCTGTGGTAGACGGACTCAAGCCTGGGCAACGCAAGGTTCTATATGCTTGCTTTAAGCAAAATCTGACCAAAGATCAAAAAGTCAACAAACTAGCTGGCTACGTTACGGAACAGACTGGTTACGACGACAGCGAGGGCGGTGTTTCCGTCCAGCAAACCATCATCGGACTAGCTCAAACTTTTGTTGGATCAAATAACGTGAATTGCCTAGAACCAAGTGGCAATTTCGGGTCTCGACTTGCAGGCGGTTCAGATGCTGCTAATTCCCGATACCTTCATACCCGGCTATCTGTTTTTGCTAGGAAAGTGTTCTCTGTACTTGACGAGCCAATACTGGAGCCGCAATATGACGAAGGATGTGAGATTGAGCCAAAGACGTTTGCTCCAGTCATTCCGATGATCCTGGTCAACGGCGCCGATGGTATTGGAACTGGATGGGGCACATCTATCCCCAACTACAACCCCATGGAGCTTGTTGACAATTTGAGAAGGCGAATGGGCCGCCTGTATCCAGATGATTGCAACAGAGTCGAAACCGAGTTCCAGCCAATGCAGCCTTGGTTTCGCGGCTGGAAAGGCATCATGGAACCCGCTGGGCCAGACAGGTATACGTCCAGGGGAGCCATCAAGTGGAATGAGAGCACTCCGCATGAGGTTGCTGTTACTGAGTTGCCAATTCGCACATGGACGGATGACTACAAGGCGAGACTGGAGGAAATCATCGGCGGCACCAAAGGACCGGCCTTCATCAAGGACTACAAGGAGTCCAACGACCACAACACTGTTCGTTTTGAGATCCGACTGGATGAGAAGCACGTGAAGAACCCAACTGCCGAGAGTCTGCGCGAGCTTTTGGAGTTGAACAAGAGAGTGTCGATGACAAACCTCGTTGCATTCGATGCTCATGGCCAGATCCGGAAGTATAAGAGAGTCGAGGATATCCTGGAAGAATTCTACCACTTCCGTTTGGAGATGTATTCGAAGCGCAAGGTAACGTTTTCCACTAACTAACCTCGACCTCCTACATGGAGTGGCGCTAACGTATTGACAGAGCTATTGGCTCGGTGTATTTCACACCGAATACAGAAAGCTTCAAAACCAAGCACGGTTCATTCAAGAAATCATTGATGGCGCGCTTGTTGTCGCAAAGAAGAAGAGACAGAGCCTTGTCAATGAGCTGCGGGAGAAGAAGTACGAGGCGTTCTCGAAGGTAAAGGCCGGCGAGAAGTTCGGATCGAATGACGAGGGCTCGCACGCCTCTGACAATAATGGCGAGGGTGAAGGTTCTCAGGACTACGATTATCTCCTCTCGGTATGTCTGGATCGATTCTACATGGAGTTGATAAAATCTGACTACGTCTAGATGCCGATTTCGTCATTAACGCAAGAGCGCCTTGACAAGTTGAATGAGGAAATTAGGAGAAAGATCAAGGAGCATAATGCCCTGGATGTGCTTAGTGAAAAGGATTTGTGGTGCAGGGACTTGGACCAATTCACTGCCGGGGGAAACCTGGAACTGGATCCTAGAGCCCACACAAACGACAATTTGATGGACGGGTGTCGAAAGCATTAGATAAAGAGTCGTGAAAGAGGAACCCGTCTGTAAACGACAAGAGCCATTTTCAAAGCATCCGCAGCCTCTTGTGCAGAGTCGTACTCAAAATGCTATAGCTTCTAGATGACTCCTTGGACAGGGTTACTCTCTGCGATGTGAGGATACTCCCCGTCTGCAAGTTTTTGCTGAAGTTCCTTGAACCTAATAGCACCATAAAGAATGGCCTGTTCTGTAATCTCGTATATTGCAGTGCTAAGCGTGAATAGCTCCATTGCATGCGTGCTTATAGCAGGAGCCTCCTTGCTCGTCTCCGGTGCCCAATAACAGGGCTCGTATGTAAAGAGGAGTTCAGGATATGTATCTTTGAGACTGGACGTAACAAAATCACAGAGCTTTCTGAAGGCGCAATGCCCATGCCTCCTCGCTGTCTGGCATCAATTCAATGCCCATGGGCGTAAGGATGTGCGGGTGTGAGCTGAGGACTTCATAGACAGCAGCCTCACCCTTAAACTGGTAGCTTGTACCCTCACCAAAGGCCGTGTGATTATACATTTCACTGTCAAGCTAAAACCCTGCAGCCTTTAGAACAGATTCAGTGTTGCCCTTACCTGTGTAGTATACGATGCTAAGACCGGTTCGCCTGAGTGGCTCTAGTCGGGCCCTGATGGCATGGGCAGCGTCTCGGTCGGATAATCACGTATTGGAATGAAAATAAAGTGAAATAAAAATGGTATACAGTAATGCAAAAGAGCAGTTGTTGGACTACAGTTGTGGTATTGTTGCTAAGGGTTGGCTGGTGTATGCTATGGCGTTGGGAATTAGTGGCGTGGAGAGCCATCCCTGCATTTTCTGGGGTGGCTGGGTGGTTACGATTGAAAGCTAGCCGCGGCAGGAAGCATAGGAATTGTGTCTGATGATTGATCTGACTAGCTAGAAAAGGGGAGACGGCCGCTGTCGGCTTTGTGATCCGCGAGGTCGGCTGTTGCCTTACAAATTAGGTGTAAATCGGGACGGTGGATAACCCAGGGATGGACGGTCGGATCCACACCAACAGGTACGATGGTGCCTGGGGCAGAGAATGGCCTTGCAATACTTTCGTCATACCTACTAGGTAATGTACATCAATCAACTTCCCTCTCAACTCGTTCTGATAGCAAAGCAATCGAAATCCTGAGAATCTGGGCATTGTCGTGCTATCTGAGTGTTTACTCCCTCCCTGCTCCCACTTGATACCTTCCACATGCTCTCAGTGAACGCGAAATTGAGCTCCCTATGAACCCTAGGGCTTGCGCTGTGGCACGTGCTTAATCACGTGCTGGATTGGGTGACTGGACATTGACCCCGATCGCGGCGCAGGCCCCCACCTCCTTCACTGCCATCGAATTTCATCAACCTCTTCCGACCACCGACGAGTTAATTGGGTTGAAGCAGCCCCCGTAATCATGTCTTTCACTCCGTGCCGCGGGCTGGCACTACGAGCCGTAGCCAGGCGGTTCTCAAATACCGTGCCCAAGACCTCCCGAACTCTCAAAGGCAACTTCAATCAATTGCCAAATACCACGACCTTTCGATACTCATCTACAGCCAGGAATGCTACCAGGGAAATTGTGAGACAGATGCTACAGTCTATTGGATCTGTAAGTCTCTCTAGAAACTTGCCTTTCTCCTCAAGTCTTCTCGAAATGGGTGAAGGGCTTCACCGAATTCCCTCAGTGCGCCAATACCGACCACTGACATAAATTTGCCAGAAAAGAGAGGCCCAGCAATATCTTCAGCTTTTCACCTCTGCCCAGACCTTTTGTGTGCTGAAAGTAGGTGGTGCTATCCTGTATGAGCCATTCCTGTTCCCGCAAAGTCTTTCCGTACGATTCATACGCTGATGATCACACGATGCTTGTGCTTTAGATCCGAGCACCTTGACGAGCTAGGGTCGCAGCTTGCTTTCCTTTTCGAGCTGGGGCTCCTGCCTGTAATTGTACATGGGGCAGGTCCACAGTTGAACCAATTGCTCGAGGAAGCTAACGTGACCCCTTCATTTTCGGAGGGCATACGTATTACCGATGCGAAGACTCTCAGCATTGCCCGCAAGCTATTCCTCAAGGAGAGCCTCAAGCTTACCGATAAGCTTGACCAGCTCGGCGTCAGAACGAGACCCCTCAGTGGCGTCTTTGTGGCAGACTATCTCGACAAGGAGAAATTGGGCTACGTTGGCAAAATAAAAACAGTGAATACCGCTGCAATTGGTCGAGTCACCCCATCTTCTGCTCTCTGTTCTATTACTACTTACTAACTCGTCTACAGAACATAGTCTCAAAGCCGGCTATATACCCATCATGACGTCTATGGCAGAGTCTGAGGATGGAAGGCTTCTCAATGTCAATGCAGATGTCGCCGCAGCCGAAATCGCCCGCGCTCTCCAGCCCCTCAAGGTGGTATACTTATCTGAACAACGCGGCTTATTCGATGGAGCTGGCAACAAAATGTCTCAGATTAACCTTGATGCGGAGTACGACTACCTCATGTCTCAGCCATGGTGCAGATATGGAACCCGTCTTAAGATTAAGGAGAGTAAGGAACTTCTTGATACTCTACCACGAAGCTCTAGTGTCGCTATTATTCACCCAAGCGATCTTCAGAAGGAGCTTTTCACTGACTCTGGTGCTGGTACTCTAATTCGACGAGGAGATGCTATTCAAAAGGCATCCTCCTTATCTGAATTTCAGGATCTTCACAAGATTAAAGAAGCCCTTCTCAAAAGCCACAAGAGCCTCGATGCTGAGGCTACAGTTGATCGCTTTCTGGAGTTTCTTAAAGTGAATCCGTTTACCGCTTACTATGATGAGAGTATGTCGAATTTGGCTATTGTTCTTCCACCTTCTGCAGATAAGCCAATAGCTACTATAGCTTCTCTTACTATTACTAAGTTTGGATGGCTGAGCAACATAGCTGAGAATATATTCTCAGCTATAAAAAGGGAGAACACCTCCTTGTGTTGGAAGGTTTCGGAAGAGGATGAGAATCTCGTCTGGTTCTTTGAGAAGGCTGATGGGAGTTTCAAGCACAACGGTGGCGTCCTCTTCTACTATGGCTCCGACTTTGATGCGGATGCCCTAGTTTCTTTTTTGAGCACTTCGTCTACTATACATACACTACGATAGACGAATTAACTTCAAGTCTCGACTTCGCCATGCTCTATGAAGTCTAAGCCAAACTCTCAACAGTCAAAGCAACAGCAGACACGCGGCTCTTCGACCATGGCTCGCAATCAGAAGAGATTTACTCAGCAACGACGAGGCTTCTTGACAACTACATGTGTATTGCAAAGAACATGAACCTCGCGCTCCGCTATGCGGAGTTCGAGAGCATTCCTACTATATGGGAGCTGCAGGAGGATTTTAATGGGTTTGTTTGTTGGACGCAGCTACGCAAGGACAATGGGAGGGCAACGGCTGGATGGCTTCCAGCGGCGCAATGTCTAGAGGAATTTGTTGACTTGACTTGCTGTCTCGGTTACTGTAGGAAGTGCCAGCAGAGTCGACACCAGTTGCGGCGCCTGACCGTTGCGCTCCCTACATTGTGCCTACACCTGACCGACCGGTCTAGTCGTCAATGTTGCAATCACGATTACATCACGGCTCTTTTCCATGAGGGTCAAATGGACCAAATGCTGGTAAACTGTCGTCTATGTACGACATAGCCTACTCTGTACATCCTCCCCCCAAGCGTCGCTCCCCATGGCGTTAAGCCTATGAAGGAGGCTCTCTGGGTCAAACTTTCTCTCTTAATCTCCACCAAACTCTATCAATGTACCTTGGTTCTATAGAACTCACCTGCCAATCTCGAGTGCCCTAGTACGCGACAGCCGGGACAACTTCATACATGTCTCCGAGACGGAAGCAAAGAACACGGTCATGATGTAGGCGGCGGAGATTAGCTCAGCCGTGGAAGGCCGGGGGCGGGGAGGGGCAGAAGCGGGACATCCCTGGCGCCGCAAGCTCGACAGAAAGGCAGGCGGCGGAATGGCTCCCTATGGAGCCAGCTGACCTAGGACAGAGCAATTTGCTGTCGGATCTCTTCTCTACACCATGAGGCGTGGGCATGAGCCGTACGAGGACCGAAACTACGGAGAGCTATTGCACGCTTTGAGCGGAGTGAATTACCACCACTGCGTGCGAATGATCCTATCGATGCAGTTATTAGTGCCTGTTGGAGAGGCGAGTGCCAATCTATCGCTGAGCTAGCTCAAGTAACAGCTGCTATGGCGGACGTTGTGATTCCTAACCAGAGCTCGCTTGATGAGGACCACATGCGAAAGATGCGCGAAAGATGCCAGCGGATTGCGATCGAGCAATGGTTGGGCAGTACAGAGTTTCAGCACCATGGTCTCAGCCCAGGGAAAGAGAACGGGAATAAGAATGGAATCTCAAGACAGAATCCGGAAGTGTGCCGCTCAAGCAATGTTCACGGTGGACCCGATGGGCCTAAACCCGATGTCGCAAAGGGCCTTCCCGTCGTCGGTGCCAGCGCAGCCTCCCGTTGAACAGCTGGTGCGTTGGCCGCGAGCATCATCGGTGTCCCTGGTGCATCAATTCTTCAGGCACGCTGCATCCGGGAATTGATAAGCATTATCGGCTTAAGCGAGACGTGGGGTTGCGTTGGACGAGCTTTTCTAGACATGTGAGACGATGAAGTAGAAGGAGCTTCAAATACCAGTGGCCGATACTGCGCAGATAACTTTTCTTTGCTAGTGCTGATCAATCCTTCGCGTTATCAACCATCATGTTGAAGCTCTCTACAGAGAAGAGAGCATTCGAAATGGCAATCGTCTCAAGGCCCCAGCCCGGACTCAGAATCACACGTGGCTGGCCCCCATTGTTTCTGCCAGAGATGACCGCCGGGTCGCCGGATGGGTTGTGACAGAAGTCAACAGTGGAACCCTCGCCAGAACTGCCCACAAACAACATCTGCAGTCTCACAGTTATGGCAAGAATAATCACCCCAGAACAACTTGCCAAGGGCTACAAGTTGGCCTTCTCGCCAGTCTACAGGATCGACCCAAAAACCGTCGTCAAGAAATCCACTCGTATGGCAGAAGCCGAGATGATGAGGTTCATCGATACTAACACAACGATTCCCATCCCCAAGGTCCAAAACGCCTACCGCGACGATAAGACAGGAGAGATAATCATAGTGATGGACTATGTCGAGGGAAAAACTCTCAAAGACGCATGGGGTGATTATACCGAAGTGGAACAGGAGTCGGTTATCTCCCAACTTCGCGGCTATATTGCTCAGCTTCGCCAGTTCAAAGGCGACTTCATTGGGTGTATTGATGGTACGGCATGCAACGACCAGTACTTTTCTGATGACCCAGAAGGATACGGGCCCTACAAAACTGAAGAAGAATTCAACCAGGGCATTGTTAAGGCAATGAAGAAAGACAATGAGAATGGATTTGCAGAGTGGAGATGCACTGTCTGGCTCAGTGTCATGAAAGATCATGATATCGTTCTAACGCACGGTGACTTTGACCCTCGTAACATCTTAGTCCAAGGAGACAAAGTTACAGCTATCTTAGATTGGGAATTCTCAGGTTACTACCCTAGCTATTGGGAATATGGTAAGGCTATGTTGCGGCCTGAGTGGGAGGGTAAATGGAGCCGAAGTAAAGCTATCGATAGGGTCTTGGACCCATTCCATAAAGAGCTTTCGGTTATGTGGAGCTCGAATGATGTGTTGTACTGATAGGATGATGATCTAAGTACAACTTGGCGTCTCTCATACTTCAAATTGTGCCTTGTTCTCTAACTAGACTAAAGTGGTGGCGACCTCCCAGCCAACTTTCAGACCCAAGAGATCTCTCTCGAGTGTCTGGGCTTTGACGGCACTGGATTCCGGAGTTGCGTCATGCCACTCGTTGAGATCCTCGAAAGGATTATCGCTGTCAACCTCATCGTTGACGGCACTCTCAAGATCGGATTGATATGTGAGGTAACCACTCATACCAATATAGCCGCCAATGGAGTATTCCAGCGACAATAGTACTGCAAGTGACATGGCACATCCCTGAGTCAGCCCTCTAATGATGAGATTGTGGGGCTGCACCTTCTGTAACCCAACTAAGCCCCTGAGGCTAGAAGCCTAAAAGCGACCCTTCCCCAGCTTCCAAAAGCCAATGAAGCGCTATTGGTTGGTTAATTTTAGCAGCTGTCGCTGTAGACTAGCCTGTAGTTTTAGCCTGTAGCATGTTCCGCGGCGCCCGTGTAATCAATCTCGGTGTCCCGCGTCCCTGGACTTCAACGCTGACTTCATCCCCCGTCTCCATCCCGCAAGGCTTCCGGGCCGCTTCAGTGTAGAGACGGGATTCTTCGACCATGATGACAACAATGGCAGCAGCTAGGAGAACGTTGGTAAGGTCACGGATCTTGCTCCTCCTCCCACTACTGCTAGCTGGCACCGCAGCGTCGGACTCATGCCCTAGCTACGAAGAGTACGCCCGCGAAGGCCACGAGCCATCGTCCAGCGGCCGGTATGCGTTCCCCTTCCAGCGTCCAGATGAGCGCTGTCGAACCTATGTCGTCCCGGCCGTCGAGCGCGCGATCGCGAACGAGATGCCCGGGGCCATTGGCGATCCGGATCTGTTCCAGCTGTTCCAGAACACCTGGCCGAACACGGTCGACACGACGGTGCGCTGGACGGGCGTGGCGGCGGACAATCCAGACGAAGAGGTTCGTTTGCGCTGGCGAGACTGGCGGCTTTTCTCGCCGCGTTGAATTGCAGAAACTGACGGGAACCTGTGCTTTGAATGATATAGCTCGCCTTCATCACCACCGGAGACATAGACGCCATGTGGCTGCGAGACTCGGCGAACCAGTTGCAGTCGTACAAGTCGGTCATCGCGCACACGGGCGCCTCGGCCTCGGCCTCAGAGAACAACATCGCGAGCCTCTTCCGCGGCGCCATCAACCTCCAGGGCCGCTACATTCGCGAGGCGCCGTGGTGCAACGCCTTTAGACCGCCGCCAGAGGCCCGAAGCGCCCTCGCCCGCACGAAACGATCCTCCTCCATCGGGCCCCGCGACCAAGTCCACCCCGAGTACAACTCGGACGTCGTCTTCGAGTGCAAGTACGAGCTCGACTCGCTCGCGGCCTTCCTGCAGCTGTCGTGGGACTACTACGAGGAGAGCGGCGACGGCGACTTCTTCGGCCGCTTCGGCTGGGTCGACACGGTCAAGAAGATACTGAAGGTGGCCAAGCTGATGCAGGACGGCACCTACGCCCAAGACGGAAGCGTTCTGCCCTCGCACTACAGCTGGCTGCGCGACTCCAACAGCGCGTCCGAGACCGTCTCCAACCACGGCCGCGGCGCCCCCGTCAAGGGCGATATCGGGCTCGTCCGCAGCTTCTTCCGGCCTTCGGACGATGCCTGCATCTACCAGTACTTCATCCCCGCCAACATGATGCTCGCGCGCTACATGACGTCGTGCGCCGCCATCATGCGCGAGCTCAATGCCAAGGTCGCCCAGCAGATGGAGGACCTGGCCGCCGGCATCGAGATTGGCATCAACGAGCATGCCATCATCCCCCACCCCAAGTTCGGCGACATGTACGCCTACGAGATTGACGGCTTTGGTTCCTTTAATCTCATGGTAAGCATTATTACCCCTCAAT
This sequence comes from Dactylonectria alcacerensis, assembly GCA_029931735.1. Taxonomy (NCBI): domain Eukaryota; kingdom Fungi; phylum Ascomycota; class Sordariomycetes; order Hypocreales; family Nectriaceae; genus Dactylonectria; species Dactylonectria alcacerensis. The sequence continues at coordinate 2,154,238 of JAPMUZ010000012.1, read as the reverse complement.
ACTCTCAATGTCTGCTGCGGCGCTAACCACCGTCTAACCAGGACGACGCCAACCTCCCATCCCTCCTCAGCATCCCTCACATTGGCTACAAACCTGCCTCCCAGCACGTCTACGACAACACCCGCGCCTTTGTCCTCAGCTCCTCCAACCCCTACTACGCCCGCGGGCCTGTCCTCAACGCCACCGGCGGACCGCATCTCGGCCCCGGCATGGCATGGCCCATGGGGTTGATCATCCAGATGATGACGAGCGACGACGACGCCGAGATCGCCGACGGCATGAGGCAGCTCCTGGGGTCGACGAGCGGGCTCGGTCTGATCCACGAGACGGTAAATAGTCACGACGACACGAAATGGACGAGGTCATGGTAAGATGGAGAGTCTACTCCGCGTCACGGCCCTCTTTGCTAACTGTCGGCTAGGTTCGCGTGGGCAAACGGGCTGTTTGGACAAATGATTTTGGATCTTTGGAAGCGAAAACCGGAACTAATAGCCAGGAGTTATCAACATGAGGCGAACTCATAACATAATGTATACCAAGGTACCTATATAGAAACGTAAACTTTTTGAGAAAAAAAAAAGACATGCGCTACCACTAAGATAAATCAATCTTCCCAAGCCTCATCGCTAATGCTATTATTATTCCGCCCGCCCCTTGCTCTATGCGAATCCTTGCCACCTTTGGCCCAATCTAACTGAGATGGAATCCAGTCCCCGATGTGACAGCGTACAGCAGTTTCTCCCGAAGGACCGCCTCGGACGTATACATTGGCAGCTTCAGCAGGTTGATGCACGTGCTGGTGCTGGGAAGCCGAGTTTCGTCTCTCCCGCTATCGCGGATGCAGAACCTGGGTATGAGCTGGGAGAAGCCGAGCAGCGGAGCCCGCGGCGTCGAGCTGACATACTTGACCACGTCGCGGCGCTGGCTGTCTGTGAAGCCCTGCATGACCTTCCAAAAGATCCGAATCGTGTCGTGTTCCTTGCCATCATCGCCAATTTCATACAGGCCGCTGTAGACGGTGTTGCGGCGCAGATCCTCAAGGTCAATCTCCGACGAGTCCCCGCCTACAAGGCGCTGGAGCTCCGACTGGTTGAACATGGAGAGCCATGATGGTCGAATGATGGCGCGGAGGCCGCGTAGGAAGGCAGCCGTTTGCAGAGACGGCTGGGTGACGAGGCGGTGGCGAGCGACGTACGAGATGTAGAGCAATCGGTTGTCGTTCGTAACTGGTACCTGGTCGCCGTTGGCAATGAGCTTTCTCGTCACCGTCTTCACCCGCTGTCCCGGCTGGGAGATTTGATCCGTAACCGTAAAGTCAATGCCCAGTTCCGAAACATCTCCAGGGTAATTCTTCACTTGAAGCATTCCGTTGTATAGTTCCTCGTCCATGTCGCGTAAATCGTTGACACTGCCCTTGTAGCTGTTCTCATCGTTGGGGCCAGCCGATGCCCACTTCAGGAGGAAGAACCCCCCAAAAGCGAGGTCTACTAGAACACCCTCGTACATGCACTTGCCCACAATTCTGCCCAGAAATTCGAAGCGCTTGAGGAGGTTAGACATGTGCTCCTTCCATTCGGGGTCAAACTCAGTCAAACCATTCTCTCGTAAGGTCTCGCGTAGCACATCCACGGCAGTCGGGTCGGGGTAGAGGAGGCCCTTTTGGTTGGACGTAAACATGCCAAGTTCCTTGTCCTCGTCCCCAAAGGCCTCAGAGGTTACGCTGGTGAGAAATTCCTTGGTCACACCACCACCATCGATGCCCGCTTCTGGGGCACCGAACTGGTCCACGAAGGTGATCCTGATAGGGTCTTTGAGTCCCTCGCCAAGCTCGTAGAATTGCTTGTATGCATCTTTGAAGACTTGTTTTCGACGAATCTCAGCATGATGCCTACCGTAAGGATGCACGGGCATAGGCTGGCCTCTTGCCATTCGAAGGTTTGCCTCATTGTGAAAGCGCCTTGTTGCTCCCTCAATGGCCGTGTCTCTCCGAAATCGATCGAGGGCAATAAATTCGCGGACAAGCTTGACTCTAGTATCGAATGGCACAACAAAGGGCATGTGCTTGAGAATCTCCAGATTCGGGCCTAGCTCTGCCAATCGTCTTTCTCGCTGCGCCCGTATTTGCTGACTCTTCAACAGTTCCAGCCTGGCATGGCGAGAGAACCTGTTGTTACCGATAGTAGAGTAGAAACCTGGTTCGGCTCCGAGACCGGCTTCACCATCCGAGTCCATCTCCTCATCGCTATCCCCTTCACCTTCTTCATTCTGTCGTTGCTCCTCCGAAACGGCGGCACGTCGAAAATCCTCGTAGTTGAGTCTGTTGGTCATGAGCCAGTGGTTTACTGGGAGGAATTGCTTCCTGGAGTCTCTTTCGTAGAGCATCTTCATAGCATCGGTCACTATGTCTCGGAGACTGTCTAAATCCAGTCTCGTAGCGGATTTCATCGTCGTGGTCTCCCGCGGTTGGTTTTCAGACGATGAAGAGCCAAAGTATGCATCCATGCGAGATTTGCTAGCAGCCTCAATGGCTTCTCTTGATTTGGACAATTCTTGGGCCTTGTAATGAAGCGTGAAGGCAGTGTTTTTCAAGAATATTGTCAGAGGGGTGATGTCATCCAGTGACAGACTGCACAATCGAATGCGTGATGTGGACAAGTTGTTCTCAATGAGTTTAGGGTAGATGCCGCTAAAGAAGTCTTCATCATCACTCAGTCGGAGTATGAAGATGTACAACTCGAGGAAGAGCAAGATGACCCTCCATTCTTGTTCTTCCACGGTGCCATTGGGGGCTTCCGAACCAGCATGCAAGTACCTACGGAGAAGCTCGACTGGCGGCTCTGATTCCGTCTTCAACTTGTGGTAGACAGCCGTCTGTTTCATAATTTGCCAGAGAAATTTGACTGTCGGAATGTTGCTAGACGCGATCGGTATTTCTTCGAGAAACAGTCGCATACGGATGTCGTCCCCATTGGTTGGGAAGCACCGAAGGAGGGTAAGGATATATCCTGCCAAGAGACTCGTCTGCCGGAACTCCTGAGTGGATGATTCTGCTAGGTTGTGCGAAAAGTCCCGCAGGAGCGCTGAGATGCCGTCATTTTCAACCAGAGACGAAAGTCTGTTGAATACATAAGGATCTAGTGGTTGGACTAGCGGCTCATCGTGGGCTTCGTCAGGATCAGAACCCTCTGGAGAGGACTTGATGCCGATGCGAACGCTGATATCCGAGGAGAGGGCTGCTAGCTGAGTGTAGATGGTCTCCAAGTAATTATATTTGTGAGATGCGTCCAAGGCAAGTCGACCCAAATCAATAAAGTGAGCCAATAACCAAAGCAGGCCATCCCTAGAATGTTGTCCAAGCGAGACGGACGAGAGTTCGTGCAGAATAGCATTTGCTAGTGACGGCACAGAAACTACTCTCGAAAAAGCATCGATGTTTTTCTCGAAATGATGTAGACTCTTCGTCGTTAGGAAGGAAAAGGCGTAGGCACGATAAATGCCTGCTTCTACATGTAATCACGTCAGTCGAATTCCGAGAAGGTACCAGCGTCTACTTACGGTCTTCGGACACAGCAACCAATGGCGCCGATAGTGCGTGGAGGACGAGGTCCGACCAATCTCTAGTTAGATCTTTCCTTTGACATCCCTTGGCTAGCACAGCGTAGTATCCATCGATCGAGGGCAATATTGTCCGAGGAGAAGCGGATACTATTCGGGTGGTGAGTCTTAATAGATGCTGCGTCTCGATAGGTATGTCTCTGAACAATTCCATTAGCAAGAGCTCACAGGACGTGGGGCACCGCTGAATGCCCCGGGTGACCCAAACTGCACGTACTCTTGTGAAAAACCGTTGCCTATTGCTTCAACAAGCAATTGCACCAATAGCTGGACCCGTGACCGATGGACTGTATCAGGGGCAATGGCTCGGAGGTCAACCGTCTCTGTATCACGGGCATAGAGCTGAAGTCGTCGAACATCATCGTTCCTTTGGCAGGTAAAGAAGGACAGGAGCAGTGCGAAGGCTTGTGGTAGCCTCTGGGTGGTTTCTTCAGCGGTGGTCGAATTGTATAGCTCGTCGAACGAAGCTCTCCGAAAGTCGCGGAGGCTTGACCTCGCTTTGTGACCCCTCCACGTTTTTTGGATCTTGCCGACGGCTTTTAGACGTTGTCGTTCTGCGTGGCGCTTCTCACGATCGGCTTGGGCATTGGAGACGGTATTGTTGGCGTTGGAGGCTGCCGAGGGACTCCAAGAGGTGTTGGCGAAAGGGTTCCCGGCTTGGCCGCTGAGGTTGACGTTGCGCGGGCGCCTGGAGTTACCGGTGAAGGTCGAGAACATGGTGGCAGGGAGTGGCCTTGGGGACAAAGGGAACGGAAAGATCAACGAGGGTAGAGAGTCATCTCAGAGCGACGGCGATTCGATGAGATCTGCTTCAGGGACGCGTTCTAGAAGATTCAGCTTCAGGCTCAGTCAGCGACGGACGAGGGGATGGGCAAGGTGCTATTCGCCGAGTGCTGGTGGTAGGTTGGATGGTGGGGATCCAAAGGTGAGGTCACTCACCGGCAAGGGTCTAGCGGGAGGCTGCTGATAAGATAAGCGCAAGACGATGATGAGAAAGCAGGCTGGCACAGAGGCGCGTGTCAGTAAGGTAAGGGGTGTCCGAGCCGGCCGCTCCTGCCAAGTGGAGTGTACCTGCTGAAGCCTGAAGGTGGTCAGTGCGCTCAAGCTTTGGTGAACTGCTGTGAGCGTATGAGATTGCTTGTGTGATGTTGTGGGAGGCAGGTCCGGGCAGTGTGAGACATTGAGGCGTTGCACTGTACCACTTCGTCATGGTAGCCCTGCCGGGGCTAGGGGTACCCAAAAAGCATGGCTTGAAGAGGGCCAGCGGCGCCTTTGCGGTGTAGGGGTGTAAATGATACCCTGTCCAGGCTTGGTCGCGACTTTGTTCGGGACTTGATATGCAGAATTTCTTTTTCGTGAGGTCATCTGGAACAGCTGTTTGGGTCCCCCGCAGATGTGCCCGCATTGAGGTTCTACGTCTGGGTTTGTTTGAGATTACACGGTGCGTATTCGCAATGCTAATCACGCCAGCAGCCTGGCCTCACGGTTGAATTTATTTCTGAAGGGGGGATGAATTTTGCCAACAACCAAGCGGTTGGCTGCAGAACCGTCATGGGCTGTCACTCCCGTCTTCGTCTTGGCCTCTGATTCCTAGTTTAGGTGGCGGCATATGGTTTGTGGGTGAGATTTCGCACCGTAGTAAGAGGTTGCCCACACCTGGGCAGCAAGTATCGAAGCTAGTAATCAGATACTTGCCTGCAAGCACGTGCTCCAAGCGACTAACACCCTATCGTGTTATGCCAGCCTAAATCCGCTAGTGCGCCACTCCACCTCCTGCTTCAGGCTTAGCATTCCTTCCAGGCAAGTACATGCTGCGGCGTCGGGTCGGCCGATGGCCACCTGGTACCCCAACGGTCCTATGTGCAAACGGCGGTGGTGATTGCGGCGGAGTGGCACTCACAGGCACTCACAGTGGCCCGCCAGTGCCCAAATCGCGGGTGGCAGCCCACTGACTGAGCCTAGGGAGTCTCACTCCACCACCCCTGCCCACCCACCATTCACGGGCGTTGTTCCTCCACCACATGGCTAGGTCAAGCAAAAAAATATCACCTCGACGAAATTTCTCTTTTTCCCTCCTCAACCGCAACACCAACCTTATCAAACAACCCCCAACCCATACAAGTCGAGTCAGGTCAGAGGTACGGTCTTCGTACTAGTTCTCTGTTTCTGCTCACTTCTTCCAACCTACAAAATCACAAAAAAAACTTGAAAACCCCCCAAAAAACCCCCTTCACCCACTTCCACCCCTCCTCATCCCACCTCCCTTCCCTCCTCGTCTCTCTCGCGACACCGCCCCGAGTGACATTTCTCCCCGTTGATCATCCCTCAACGTCGCCTACGAGCCAGCTGCTTCCTGCTCAAAGCACCTCGGATTCCTCGCCGCCGGTACGCTTTACTCTGCCCGAATCCCTCGTTCGCTCAGGTCCAGGAACCCCGCGAACTCGATCCGCCATTGTTCTCTTAAGGTACGTTCGTTTGTGTTCCCTTCCCATCGCTCCAACTCCACTCTCCCATAAACCACCACAACATTCGAGAGGCCGTGCCCTCTTCTCATCTTTCAACTGCCTTCTACTTTCAAATCCCGAAATCTTTGCTGACCCGCGTCTTCGCCCCAGTTTCATCGATAACCAAAGACTTCGAACTCACAATGGCCTCCAACGCTGATTCCGGCGCTGTTGATCAGCTTGCCAACGACCTCAACAACACTTCTCTCAACGCCGGCGATGCTAAGGCCCCTGCCATTGACACCTCCGTCGCTGGCGGCTCCTCCGACGATGCTGCTCCTACCCCCAGCTCCGCTGCCCCTCACCCCCAGAACTCGGCCTCTCTTTACGTCGGCGAGCTTGACCCTTCCGTCACCGAGGCCATGCTTTTCGAGCTGTTCTCTCAGATCGGTGCTGTTGCTTCGATCCGTGTTTGCCGTGATGCCGTGACGCGCCGCTCCCTTGGCTATGCCTACGTCAACTACAATGCGACCCCTGACGGCGAGAAGGCCCTCGAGGAGCTCAACTACACCCTCATCAAGGGCCGCCCCTGCCGCATTATGTGGTCCCAGCGTGACCCCGCTCTGCGCAAGACTGGCCAGGGCAATGTCTTCATCAAGAACCTGGACGTCGCTATTGACAACAAGGCCCTTCACGACACCTTCGCCGCTTTCGGCAACATTCTGAGCTGCAAGGTTGCTCAGGACGAGACTGGCGCCTCCAAGGGCTACGGTTTCGTTCACTACGAGACTGATGAGGCTGCTCTCCAGGCCATCAAGCACGTTAACGGCATGCTTCTGAACGAGAAGAAGGTCTATGTCGGTCACCACATCCCCAAGAAGGATCGTCAGAGCAAGTTCGAGGAGATGAAGGCCAACTTTACCAATGTCTACGTCAAGAACATCCAGAGCGACGTCACCGATGACGAGTTCCGTGAGCTTTTCGAGAAGTTCGGCGATGTCACCTCCTCCTCTCTTGCCCGTGACCAAGAGGGCAAGAGCCGTGGCTTCGGCTTTGTCAACTTCACCACCCACGAGGCCGCTTACAAGGCTGTTGATGAGCTTAACAACAAGGATTTCCGTGGCCAGGACCTCTATGTTGGCCGTGCCCAGAAGAAGCATGAGCGTGAGGAGGAGCTCCGCAAGTCTTATGAAGCTGCTCGTTTGGAGAAGGCCAACAAGTATCAGGGTGTCAACCTGTACATCAAGAACCTCGACGACGATGTCGATGATGAGAAGCTCCGCGTTATGTTCTCCGAGTTTGGCCCCATCACCTCTGCCAAGGTGATGCGAGACACCCCCACTGAAGGCGAGGAGGAGGTTAAGGAGGAGACTGAGGAGGCTAAGGAAGAGAGCCCCGAGGTTGAGGCTTCCGAGGAGGGTGCCGAGAAGAAGACTGAGAAGAAGTCTGATAAGAAGCTCGGTAAGAGCAAGGGCTTCGGCTTCGTCTGCTTCAGCAACCCCGACGATGCCACCAAGGCTGTCGCCGAGATGAACCAGCGTATGGTTAACAACAAGCCGCTCTACGTCGCCCTGGCTCAGCGCAAGGATGTCCGTAAGAGCCAGCTCGAGGCCAGCATCCAGGCCCGTAACCAGCTGCGCATGCAGCAGGCTGCCGCTGCCGCCGGTATGCCCCAGCAGTACATGCAACCCCCCGTTTTCTACGCCCCTGGCCAGCAGCCCAACTTCCTGCCCCAGGCTGGCCGTGGTATGCCATTCCCCCAACCCGGCATGGGAATGCCCGGTGTCCAGGGCGGCCGTCCCGGCCAGTTCCCCGGTTATCCCCAGCAGGGTGGTCGCGGCGGCGTCCCCCAGCAGCTGCCTCCCAACATGTACGGCATGCCCGGACAATTCCCTCCTCAGTACGGCCAGCCCGGTACTCCCCAGTTCATGGCCGCCATGCAGCAGGTCCAGCAGGCTGCCCTTGCTGGCGGTCGCGGTGGTCCTCAGGGTGGCCGTGGCGGCCCTCAGGGCGGCATTCCCGGCGGTCCTCCCATCCCCAGCGCCCAAGTTGCCCAGGCCGCTCAGGGTGCCATGACCGGCTTCCCTCCCAACAACCGACAGCAAGGTGCTGGACGTGGTGGACCCAACGGTGGCCGTAACGGTGGTATCCCCAACCAGGTCGGTCGTGTTGCAGAGGGTGCCCCCACCAGCGTGCTCCAGGCTCAGCTTGCAGCCGCCCCCCCTGCCCAGCAGAAGCAGATTCTGGGTGAGATGATCTTCCCCAAGATCCAGGCCATCAACTCTGAGCTTGCCGGCAAGATCACGGGTATGCTTCTGGAGATGGACAACGCTGAGCTCGTTAACCTGTAAGTTTGATCCGTGTTTTTCTGCTTCGACGAACATGATACTGACGCATCGTACAGCATTGAGGACGAGTCTGCACTCAAGTCCAAGGTCGACGAGGCTCTCGCCGTCTACGACGAGTACGTCAAGGCCCAGGGCGAGGGTGCTGAGGGTGCTGAGCCCAAGGAGGAGGAGACCAAGGCTTAAGTTCAGCCTTGATCTCTCCTGGTCTCAATATTTCATTTGTCACGGTTACATTACTGACCGACCCCTCACCCTGGAGCGATGCATGCCCCGAGGGCGTTACGGAACCGGTCAGACAACATCATTTGCTACTTGATACCACTGACTGAGGAGGTACACTATGTACAGATAGACTTGGTTGCTATTTCTTCTCAGGAGGGAGAAACAAAAGTTTAGGGGTTTTATGGTGGTTATTTTTTTTTTGCGCGGGTCGTTGATGTCAACGGCTGCGGCGGCATATGATTGAGAGAACCCCCACCAGGAAGGCGTTGAAGGTTTTCTGATACTCTGGCGGTTGGCCTATACCCCCAAACGATGGTCGTCGTGTTTACAGGCATGATCAACGCAGAGGTTTTATGCGGATTGGACGTGTAATGAAGAGATGTGTTCATACAATTTGCCTACCGGTTGATTCGGCATTGCATGTGAAGTGACGCGAAATCAATATGAGGTTATGTGCCATGTGTGAATGTTTATAGTAAGTCATGGTGTTACGGCCGAAGGTACGTCATTCTCAGAAGGTAGTTTTGAAGAGAGATTTGATCTATGACCTAAACTTGCTAAACCTGGGACATGCTACTACCTATGCGGACCAATACAAAATAACGCCAACTGGTGCAAGCCAATATGCCTTTGGCAGTCAGACTCCCCCCAAAAAAGATCCTTCCCTTGTCTAACCAAAACCCCAAGATCCGGCCTCCTCACGCCTATATGTAAAGTTGTTTGGGAATACATGGCGAAAGTAAACACAAGCACCGCTGACTCCCCTTCCCCCTATCCGAGTTGATGGTATTGTACAGCTCCTTACACCCCTTACCAATGATGATCCCTGGATGGGCCCTCGTCAATCATGTACTTTTTGCCGGGGACGCTGGCAAAGAGCGACTCCATGACCTTGCCCTTTTGCTGCTTGCGGACGCGGCCGAGGTACTCGCTGACATCGCTGATGCCGACGATCTGGTCGTCGAGGGTGAGGGTGGTGGAGTTGACGCCGCGGACGAGCGGGGAGACGAGCTTGCTGCGGAGGGTCTCGAGGGAGGCCTTGAGGGTGAGGAGCTTGCCGTTGTGCTCGACGAGGATACCCTTGTTGCGGACCGTCTTGTCGCGGACGTTGCGCAACAGCAGGCGGTTCTGCTCGAACTTGCGCAGCTCGGCGGCGCGGGTGCCGAGGAGGCGCGTCCAGAGGCTGGCGAGGAGGTCGGCGTGCAGCTCCTCCTGGGCCGACGACTCGCGGACGACGGTGCGGGCGAGGTTGAGGAAGTGGAAGTCGACGGCCTCGAAGAGGGCGAAGAGCGTGACGCTGTGCTGCAGCTCGGCCTGGATGCTGTCCTCGAGCACCGCGAGGAACTCGGTGAAGAGCAGCTGCACCATGCGCTGCTCGCGCTGCGGGTTGCTGAGCCCGAAGATGTGGGTTGTTAAACGGCCGAGGGATGTCGGGGCGCCGGCTGCGTCCTCGAGGATGCAGGCTTGCGAGAGGAGGTTGTGGAGGTTGTCGTAGGCCGACGAGAGGGTAGAGGGCGCGGGGGACGAGTTGAGGCGGCGGAGATGCATCCTAGCCCAGTCCATGACGTTGAGGATGCTGTATAGGTACCTATGTGAGTAAAGGAGGGGGGATCCCGTGCGCGTATAAAACAAGGAAAAACGTACCCGTCAATATCACCGTCGACACGAGCAAAAAACTTGGTCATCTCGATAGCCAGCGTCTTCATCGTCTCGCTGAGGGCATCCAGATCGGCCACGATGCTAGGCGCATCGCGCATATCGCTAGTACGCACACTCTCGCCGAGGTCCCAGACGGCGACGCTGGTGGCCTGGAGATCGTGGACCTGGGCGACGGCGTGCTCCGAGTAGTAGATGAGCGGCTCAAAGGACCTCGCGAGCCCGGCCACCTTGACGAGGTCGCCGGCCGGGCGGGTTGCCGCGGGTTGCAGCAGCGACTTGAAGGCGGACAGCGAGAAGAGGGCGACCAGCAGTGTTGTTAGTGTTGATGTCCAGGTGCGGGTTAGGGAGGAGTAGCGGTTGCGGATGGTGTTGATGGCCGACTCGATGGGCTCGGTGCGCTGCTGCACCTCGGCGCGCACGGCGAAGCGGATGTCTGCGAGGCTCGGGCGTCAGTTTGCAGTTGCATACCAATCCCATTGAGGGTATTCCGACGAGGGGAGAGGGGCATTCCCACGTCGGAATTGCTTTACGGCTGCTCACAATTCTCCGGCGCTGGTGCGTCTCGCACCGCAATGGCTGTTGATACCGCTGTCGCTACTGCTGCTGGCGTCGGCTGGCGTTCCATCTTGACTTGTAGAGTACGATCCTCGACCCGCTCCGGGCTCATGCTCCGGCCCTTGCCCGGGCTCGCGCTGCCCTTGGGCAACCGAGTGCGGATGGCGCGCTCGAGTATCATGTCGTCTTCGCTATCGTCATCGACTTCCACATCATCAACATCGTAGTCGTCGTCGAGCCCCGGGAAGCTCTCGCGCAGCGGCGGCAGGGCAGCCAGATGATCATGGGGGCCCCGCCAGAAGCCGCTGCTCCGGTCGCCGTTGCCGAGCCTCCGCCACGCCGGCGGCGAGTACCCACCGGCGGAAGCGAGTTCCGAGTCCTCGAGGTCCCCTTCCGTCATGGCCGCCTCGCTCCGGTGCAGGGCCGAGTGCCGAAGCGACGGGCTTGCTGGGGGTTCGAAGTCCCGTAGCGAGGCGTCGAGTCTGTCGAGGGGATCGTTCATCGTCGTCGTTCGGGCTACGGCGCTGCTTCTTGTCCGGGGTGCGGGGGCCGGCGCTGTCTCGGGCGCTAGGTTTGCGTGGGGAGGACGACGGGGATGAGCGGGAATATTCAAGCAGTCCTTCTTCTCGGGTGCTGCGGTGGTGGCGTCGCTTGACCTGTTCCTGGTGCTCGAGGAGTCGTAATTGGCGTTCCTCTTCTTCCTCCTCTTCCTGTTGCTGCTGAAGCTGGAGCAGCTGCTGTTGGCGCTGGTAGTGGCGGCGGCGGGCGAGGACAATGTCCTGGCCGGCAATGACGAGCTGCTGCTGGTCCTCGAACACGAGCTGGCTCGTCTTGAGCGGAGGCTCCGGGAGCGCCTTGTCGAGGTGGCCGGCGCGCTCGGGAGAGCCCCGTGAGGTGAAGGGGCGGGCGAGCGTCGACAGCGACGGCAGCGGCAGGCCGAAGCGTGGGATGCCGAGCGAGCAGAGGCGCGGGATGTAGAGGGCGGCGAAGACGAAGAACAGGACGACGGAGACCAGAAAGGTGCTCGGCGCGATGCTGATGCTGATCAGGGAGACGTTGTTGTTGACGGTCAGAAACGATGTCATGGCCGGGGCCCCGGAGGAAAAGAGAGCGAGAAGTGTTGCAAGCAGAGCTGCAAGCCGAGGGACGATCAAGGAGCACAAGAAGGATACGTTATATTCTGTGTATTTGGTTCTGGTGCGTCAACTAGGTAAGGGAGGTGAGTGGGGGGGAGACAGGATAAAGGTAAAGGTGAACAGGACAAGGTCGAACAGAATAACCAGGTGGAGGCGAGGTAGTGAGACGGTGATACGGTGAGGGAGGTATTGAGCCACAGAGGCGGGATGTTGGAGGTCTGTATGAGACAGACTGAGTGGGTTGAAAGGTGGGTTGGTGGGTTGGGTGGGTAGCAGAGTAGCATCAAGGGTTCGTTCGCCTGGCCCGTTCTGCACTCTGCAGCTAATAAGCATGGACAGTTTGACACAGGATCAGGGCAAGTAACAAACTGCCGGGGAAATGGCAGAATGCAAGAGGAAGATGGAGGGGGGGAAAGGAAGAAGATGAAACATGGACGGCATTATGGGCAATGATTAACTCGGGTTTCCCTTACAGCGATACAGACGGATACTGGACAACTGGATACTGGATAACTGGAGAAATGGCAGCGAACTTTGGGAGAGTCTGGTCCGTCTCTTCTCTCTGATAGCCCGGGATTGCCCCTCGTCGCCGCTGAAATCAAGAGGTTGGGGAGTCCCACCAAAAGCCCCCACCTCGTTTTCAATGGGTCCCGTCAGGGCAGGGCTGAGCTACACCAATCAGCGTAGGCCAACTGCCAGAAACAGGCCGTTTCGGAGACCTGGCGCTAGTCCGCTTCGAGAGTCCATGCGGCCACTTTACACGCTGGTTGGACGCGCACCGCGACGGGTGCCAGATCACTTTTGGCGGTGGCCTGACGCGCAAGGCATCTCCGCCTAGTCGGTGGTGAGTGGTCACTGGGTGGTCACGAGCCACAACGCGCTGTGAGAGATACCTGGCGGAAGGGATCATGGATGCAAGGAGGGGGAGGGGGGGGAGGAAGGGAAGATCTCTCGGGAATCGTCCCCAATCTCTGCCTTTAACTATGTTGTATGCTGTGTTGTATGCTGTGTGTTGTATGTCGCTTCTGCCATCTGCCGTGTCGCTGTGACTCGAAATCTGCCTGTCCCTTCTCTCTTTATCTTGTTTCTTGTCTCCATCAACCGTCCACCATCCATCGACCATCGACTATCAACTGACTTCTCCACCACTGCGCCCTTGCAAATTCGCCAGACGTGTTGTTATGGTGCCTTTGCAATGCCTTCACTGTTGTTGTTGTTGTTATTCCTCGCGAAACCTACCCCGCCTCGACGTTGATACGCTGTCGTTGATGCGTCCACCCAGTGGCTCCATCACGGCCTATTGGCTGCGTCCGGTGCCGTCTCCATCGTCCCCACGCTCCCATTGGGGCCCGCTCTCGCCATGTCCCGCGCTTCTCGACAACTCTGTCTGCCATCCATCTCGTCCATCCCGTTTGGGACACATCCAAGACATCCTTGACACGTCCCTTCGCTGTTCATGACGATCCATGTCTGGCTTGCTCGACCATTCCGGGCCCCTCCTTGCCCTCCTAGTCACCCTAGTCGCCCTCCAACACAGGACGACACACCCAAGACGCTCGACATCACCACTCCTCGACTCATCCTGCACCAGCAACTGCTCCCCACCAGTGTCCCTCCCTCCTCTCACGGATTTATACCTCGCATGAACCTGTCCCACAGAGTCCCGCCGAGTCCCACGCAACTGATGACAACCGAACTCGGTAATTAGCCAACGCAACACAACTCCAGGGGAAACAGCCAAAACGTAGATCAAGTACACATATGGCACGTCTATAAATTACACTCCCCCCCAATGCACATGTCTAATAGTCATTTTCCACAACCTCCACCTCCAGCTCGCACGCAAGCCGCCCCAGAAACTCGGCTCGCTTCATCGTAGCTCGTATCTTGGCCCCAGAGCACACGCTCTCGAACACTGGCCGGGAGCGTTGTGTGAAGAGCCCTATCACTGAGCTAGGAATCATAGGCCGCTCTGACCGTGCCGGCGGTCCCAGGTCCAGTCCGTCGTCCACATCGACCACCTTCGGCGCTGACCCATTCGACCACGGCAGTCGGAGCTCCTCGTCCAGCACGTCGCTTGCTAGCTGGTCTGCCAGCTCCGTGTGAAAGTCCGTCGACCCCGTTAGGTTCGACCACGACTGGATGAAGCATACCGGGATACTATTGTCCCAAAGGCGAGGAGCCCCGCGGTCGTCGTGCGTTAGCGACATGGCTGATTCCAGTTCCACCAGTCCCCACCAGATGAGGAATTCCCGTCCTCGTCCAGCGTTGAGAAACACCACCCCGTAGATTGGGTTGTCGACTGACATGAATGCAATGTGCTCCGAGCTGATATACCTCCGTGCGCCCGTGTAAGCCCCCCGCTGCTGGATGCTGGTTTTTTTCGGCGGCAGGCTGAGCTTGAAAGGGAATACTCCTCGTGCTAAGGGTCCATCCGGCGCGCTCTCCAACATAATCGTCTCCTTCTTTAGATCTCCTAGATCGTATTCAACCGATTGTATCTCTGTTTTGTCTGTCGTATTAGCATCCCTTTTCAAGTCCAACACCATGTTCAATCCCGGCAAATAGGGCGCACTCACTGCAGCGATAGCCTGGCATGTCGCCATCAGCCATCAGGAAGCCGGACCGCTTTGGCTCGACAATCATTATGACATTGGGATGTAATCTCCGGAACGCAATGCCTCCACCGGCACTGGCCTCGAGCAGAATAGCGGCTCGCGCCAATGTGTCTGATGACAAGCTGCAGTCGAGAACAGCCAGCCACTGACCATCCTCTTTGCCCTGCTCTGTTCCGCCGTTTCGGGTCGAATACGTTATTCGGCAGCGGCACTTCCATACACGCACCTCCAGGCCGCGCACCGTCATCTTCATCCCGAACCGATCGGGATCTTCCTGCCCCCCAAACGTTCGTAAATTGAAGTGCTTGGGCGAGTCGGCAAAGTAATGCATCCGGCGCATAGCCTCTGACTCCTCTGCCACCAGTGGCGTTCTCCATATGAGCATCGACTGGTCTTGTGACGTCTTGAGGATTTCCTCCTGGAGCCGGAGGAAAGCCCTGTCTCCTTCGCCGTAGAGGATCGTCATATTGACACCGAAAAGGCCCATCAGAGAGTACGCCACGTCCTCGCGGCGGGTTGTATCACGGTACGCTGCCCAGCTCATCCGGGTCGCAATGTTCTCCTGGTATAGCAGCTGTGCCAGATTATGCTTCCTCCGTTTTGAGATAGGTTCCCGCCCTGTCAGTAAGGCCTCGGCAATGCCAGTGATGCGTCCGATGCGCGCCGAGTGGTGGCTCCGCATGCCCAGCGGCTCCCAGTCGCGGCTGAAGAACTCGACGTCGTCGGGTGCGATGAGCTCCTGCAGCGTCCACCCTCTTGTGAACCAGCGGCTGGACTCAAAGTTCTCCAAGGCGCCGTCTTTACGGACTGTCACGTCGGACAGGTACGCATAGCATGTGGAAGCATCCCTGTACCACCCAAACATGGAATTGATGGCCTCGGAAACCTCCGCGCTGTTCGACTTGTCGATGCAGCATGAGTCAATCCACACGTACTTGAAGCCCTGCTTCAGCGCCGTCTCGCAGGCCTTGGCCACCTTCCGATACCCATTCGTATTCTCCCAGCGGATTTCTCGCAGCCGCTCCGGGTTGTTCACGTCGGCAAACAGCAACTCGTCCTGGCCCCACGTATGCGACACGATGGCATAGCTCCCAGGCTCCGCCCCGACATCTTCCAGCTCCAGAGTCTTGGTGTTGAGGAGTCTCATGACGCTGACGCTGACGCTGACTCGGGGACCGAAACTGGAAGCAAAAATCGCAGACGCGGAACGCAGGCGCAGGCGCGGTCGCGTTGTGAATGGAAAAGGAGAGAGAAGTCGAGTTTCGTCGCCTATGTTTCAGCCGCTGGTGGTCACGGTGACATCTTGCCCTGTTGGGCCGAGCTCGCTTGGCCGGCCGAACTTGTCAGCGACCCAGAAAAAAAAAAGACACGACGATAGGTCACACAGCACGCGGGAGGGGAGGCTGAATACGAAGTGACGCCATTACTTAAAAATAGACATACTTATCGGGATCCTTCAATTCGAGCCCTAATGAGTTGGTCTGATCATTCCCCGGATTGCAAGGGTAGTTGAAATAAGAGGCGGCTAGGAGCGCACGTGATGTCCTTAAACACCATGATTCGCAGCCCGTGCACCTTGACTTGCCCTGCCACATAAGAACAACCCCACACATGGAATCACTTTAGCAAGACCAGAAGGGCGACCAACGGGAAGATCAGAACGGCAAATCCCAGAACGCCGCTGGTCCAACGCTTTTCATCATAATCCAAGTCATTTCAAAGATACTCCTAATGAAAACAAATGAGGGGTGTCTCTGCACCGGCTGTACCATTCTTCTCCAAACGGAAGCCTTCTGAACATAAAATCATGCCGCTCTTCTCTTCAACCCAAGCTCTGCGCCCTGCGGAACACCCGCTCAACTCCGTCTGCCGTGCTATTGCCAACGTCTTGCTAATGTGTACTGTGTATCAATTTCCGTCGCGTCTCAGTCGAAGCCTTCTTGAGGTTTGCACCCTTGGCCTTTTGTGCTAAACACCATCTCAATCTCAGTCGATTTTGGCGTTGGCCAGGCTCTTGGCTGTGGGATTGCTCAAGTTGTTCACCTGCCTAACATCGGCTCTCTTGTACTTCCCCTGCTTCCGTAGCCGCTTTCTTGCCACCATGACAGGAACGGAGCTCTTGGTTACCAGGTAGTTTGAAAAGGATCCGAGGATGACACTAGCCGATCGTTAGCTTTGTGATTGTTAATATCCGCAAATTATACGTACCCCTTCAATGCACTTCGGCCTCGGCTTCCAATAACGACCAAGGTGGGGGCGACAAGATCAATCACCTCCGTAATGAGATGTTTGGGGTTCTTGCAATGCAGCACTTCCACTATGACCCGCACTTGCAGGTGCGTCTTCCTTAGGAGGCGCAGGACCCGGTCGGTGATGTCCTTGACTGCCCGACGACGGTCCTCTGCAACCCCGGTACGGTCTGCCCGGCTAGAGGGCGCAGGCGACGTGTTGGGAGTACTAGCCCTGGAGTCTCCCCGTAGGTGCATGGCAGATGCGCGGACGAATTCCGGAACCGCAGTTATGGTCTGCGGTTGGCTCTTCGAGTTCGCTACACTGTTCAGAGCAGCCGCCTGTTCCTTCATTGCCTTGGGGTCATCTGGCACTACGGGGCAGTCTGCTCCAGCGATGCCAGTTTCTTCGTCCACGCAGAATATAGCAAGCAGTGTGTCTCCGTCTCTCAAAACGGTACCAATCGCCCACTCAAGCGCGTGCGTCGACTCCTCACTCAGATCCGTTGCGACCAGGTATTTTCGGAGCCGGTGATGTTCCTCTTCAGCAGCTTGGGCGATCTTTGCATACTCTCCACGGTAGATGATGCGGATAGCACGATGTGCCTCTGGGTTGGAAATGACATTGGTCATGGAGAATGCAAGTTTCTGAGCTCTCTTGATGTCATCCATGTCGGCTTCCTCATCTGAGCCCATCATAGATGCGGTTGCTGAGCCAGGCTCTTGGTCGTAGCTAGTGTTGGGATGTACCCCATTCTTCGATGGCTTGACGTTGTCGCCAGAAGGATTCGTAACCTTGATTTCAGGTTCCGAGAGGAGTGACCGATACACATATTTCGGCTGTTTCGATGCAACTTCACTTCCTGTGGATGGTCAGTGTACGAAAGAAAAAAATCAATGTGAGGCACGTACGCTCTTCCTCCGCGGCGGCCAGGAGGCTCATAGTTTTCCTGTCTTTCTTGCTTGACGACGATCCACGCTCATTAGCTCCAGTCTCGGCATTGCCGTCAGCTTTAGTATCATGGTTCAGGGTCCGAGGGTCCTTCTTGCGGCCTCGGTCCTCATCGTCAGAGGAAAATGGCTCATCGTCTTCACTAGATCCAAGATGCTCGCCGTCGGGGCCCATGTAGTCCTTAACTAGTCTTCCCTTGTTGCGCGCCTCGGCTTGCTTGTTCTTTGGCAGCTGTGATAGACTTCCTCCATAAAAGGCAAGATTTGCATCGGAAAGCTTGCGATATGCGTTGCTGATGTCGAGAACTCGACCATCATCGAGTATCGCCGTACCAGAACCTCCCAGGGGCGAGAAAGGAGCAGGAGACCTCGAGCGCGACGAGATGCGGTTACTGTTACTAGGGGACTTGGATTTCTGGCTACCGAGACGACCGCCGAAAGACTGGTGACGGCTACGCTCGCCGGGGATTTGGAGGGCACTCAAGTCGCCACCTCGGAGAGCCTCAGCAATAGCGCCTGATGATTGCCGCTTGCCACCCTGCGTGTTTCTCTTGGGTAACTGCTGGCCAGTTGAAGGAGGGAGGATACCGGAAAACTGGTAGTCAAAGGTAGGGTCGTTGCGGGAAGCCGACGCTCGAGGACCAAAATCAACGGGCTTCTGCGCCGCATCAGAGAAGCTCCGCATATGTAAAGCACTACCGGGGCCCGAGGAACTGGCTAGTTCAGCATGGAGGGTGACGGGAGAACTAGGCGTCGTGCTTGTACCGGGGAGTTTTGAAGGGCCAGCCGGAGGCGTGTCAGGGCCCAACATGCTTCTGACACTCGGCGGAGGCGGGGAGCTGGTGTCGAGCATGCTTCTAACCGGCGGTCGTCGGGGCGAGCTCGGAACAGGACTGTCGCCAATATCTAACATGCTCCGAACGGGGGATCGGGTAGACGTCGTGTACGGTGATGCAGATCGCACCCGTTCGGGGGAGGCATTCGGGTTGGGTCGAGGTCTATTTTCCAGCAACGCAAGGACTTCCTTACGCTCCATGTCGAGCATGGCCTCGATGCTCATAGGTTGATTGTGCGCCATGATGGCGGATGTGTCGTCCAATTGCTTCTATGTGCGCGAGACTTGTGCTTGCAAGATGGGAGCTTTGATAGCGGGATGTGGAATGCGGGGAACGATATGTAGCGTCTGTTGGCGGTGTTGAAGGCGTTTCGGGTGAGCGAAGGGCGCGAAGGCAGATGAGGAGCCTTCGTGGGCGCACAAGACTCGAATTTAGCGAGATAGTTGTGGTTCGAAGCGCTGGGATATCGAAGTAGGCCAGGAGAGCATGGCAGTTCCAGCAACGGATGAGCGACTCGGGGTGGGCGCTTTTCAGACCATGGCGCAAAGGGCAGACGTCGCTGGCGAGTTTGGGTTGTAGATGTGTTTCGGTGAGGGAGATGGTGGCCGACGTAGGCGGATAGATAAATGGACACTGCCTGATAGAGCTTCTTCGAATAGCGGTATAGCGGGACGACGTTTCGGCCGGTCGGGCGTGGTGATGATACTGGACGTGATCGGGTGACGAGCCGGAAGAGGATGGGTGAGGGTTTGGGATGGAGAAGAATGCCGTCTCGACGTGGGGAGGCTGGGCGCTTGAGAGTGGAGAGGAGGGGCTACCTAGGTAGTACTCAGTGCCGTCGGTCTGCGGCCTGCCACTGAAGTCTGAACCCTACCACTGAAGTCTACGTAATACTGTAATGAAGTTAGGTACCTACCACCGAACGAACTGCCCCGCCCGCTTCCATGCACTAATTAGGGCCTTTGTGGCCCTCAAATGGTGCTCAAAGGGTGCTCAAATGGTGCATGGTGTGCCTCAGCGACTCACCTTAACGAGCCTTAACATTGAGCTAAACCGGCGACGAGGGTTCTGGAGCCCACCACTACCGTCACCATTTGCCAAGGATCATTTGCTATCACCACATCACATCACTCCACAGCAATACACAGCACTAAAGTACCTGGACCGCCCACAAGCCATGTAAAGGTACGCAATCTGCAGTTCACCACCTGCACAGCCCACCTTAGGGACCTCGCTCGACAATCTCTGCGAGCCCGACGACATCGTAAATATTTCTCGCCAATGACTCGGCTTCCTTGCAATCTCCACATCTGAAACGGAGCTCCCCACATTCAGAACCTTTCTTCCCCGCCTTGGGAAGCAATTCATCGTCGATTCCGTACTGTCATCATTGTCATGTGAAATTCGCTCTCGGCGTCAAATTGTGATTTGGTCATTAGACAGGCTCAAGCCCAGTTGATCAGCGCCATCTGTCTCATTGGCCAAATGCCGCACTTTATCTCAAGAGCCTCGTATTATTTTACTCCCTAATTCCCATAACCAACAAACAAGCTCTGGGGTTGCATAGTCAAGCCCTGCGGGTACATACGGACTGGCCCGTTAGATATATGCACAGTTTCGGGCCTGATGTCTCCATGCACTCCCATTTTTACACAGAGATTCTGCGGATCAAATATTCTGCGAGAGACACAGGCAGCCCGACGGCAAAGCCCGAAACCCGAGACACTGGCATAAGCCACGACGGGGACTCTTCACCGAAGCGGATGCGGGCGTGGTAATTGGCACATCCGTGAGAACACCCAAGCCAACAACTTGGGAAGGGTATTCGATGCTGCAAGGTTTGCCATGGTTCAGGCTGGAAGCGAGCTCGCGGGCTACCTTGTGGTTAATCTGACCCCGAGGGCGGCTGATTTCGGTGGCAATGAGCGCATTGTAGGCAGCATCATCCAAGTCCTTAATGGGCAGTCGCAGTTAGCAAACATTGCACTCGAGTAGTATTTATCGTATATATCCGGGTGACTCATACGTGCCCAAGTGTTGCACCTGCGAAAATCCCGAGACATGTGCACTCGGCAGAAGTGGCTGGCGCACATATCGCCTAGTACTAGGGAGAATAATAAGAAGAACACGCTTTTATTTGTCCCCAGGAAAGTTCCATACAGCTACTCTTTCATCGAGAGTCCACTGATGTGGTTGGATAGAGTAATCTTATGAAGCCTTTAGTATGGTGGTAGAGGATAACAAAGAGAATGCATGTTTGTTTGTCGTTCTAAATGGTTTGTACAGCTGGTCTTTGTCCAGAGCCTATTGATGTAGTTAGATACAGTAGTATCATAATGCTTTTAATCCCGTGACAGAGAATAACGAAGAGAACATGCGTTTGTTCGTCTTTCGAAATGCTTCATATGGGAGTCTGCAGTTGTCATTCGTATCGATTTCCCAAGTTTCCATCTTACATTAAATCACCTCCTCGGCCGGTATACCAAGGCCGTGGTATCTTAATTTCTTTTACCTACCTCCGTCAGCAGTCAGACATGTCCAAGATCTAGCCTTACAGACACATAAATAACCCCTTCTCGCCTCATCCAACTGCCTTGTCCCGTCTGTCCTCACCATGGCCATCACTCGAGCCCAGTCTGCCGCCCAGAAGAGTCGCCAACCCCCGACACCAAAGAACCAAGGTATTTATTGCTCACAGTGCCGAAGGATATCACATGGTAACAACCAACAGGGAAACAACCACAGGGCATCCTCCGTCGCAAAAGCGCCGGCCGAAACGATCGTCATCACAGATCAGATCCTGCTAGGAATCGTCCGCGGACATCCTCTACACGATCCAACAAGACATCTCCTACACAGCCTGTCGAGACATCTTCTACAAGGCCCGTCCAGCCACTTCCTGCAAGTCCCACCGAAACATCCCCTATTGAGACATCTCCGACGAGGCCCGTCGAGCCATCTCTTACACGCCCTGTTAGGGCATCTCCTGCACGCTCTATTGAGACGTCTCCTAAACGCCCTGACGAGAGACCTCTCACACAGCCTGTCAAGGATATATCTGGTGAGCGAGCGACGGGTACCGGAGCAGCCCAACAGGTGACTAACCCGATTGCTTTCTGGGCGAAGGAAGGGCGCTGGCCGCAGGAATTCTTGTACCGGAAGGTACCTATACACCGAAACCTCGCCATGGAGTACATGCATACGCGGAAGCGGACTGAATCCTCGCCATCGATTAATCATAAGCGGACGCACTCGACCACGCCTACAACACCTAGTGATCAGAAGCCGAGAGAATTGAAGAGCATTCGATACCAGGGTCCCCATTATCTGAGACGACTTGCCGCTAAGAATAGTTATGCGCAAAAATTCAAATTGGGCGTCACGGATGAGAGCAAGCGCCTCTGTCAAGCTCTCCTTGACGGTACACAGCTAGTTCCCAAGGAGTCCCTCTTTGATGACGACATCTTCGAGCGCACCTGCGACAAACTTGAGGGCAAAAATGAGGCCAGGGTGATTCAGGACATATCTCGACTGATCGTCCCCTCGGCGGAGCAACTTTCCCTCCGTGCTCAGCACCTCGAATGCCTCACAGAAAGCGTCAATGAAGGCTGGAATAACTCAATTCCCCTGATTGGTCCTCGTCCTCAACCTGACTACTCCGTGGGCTTCGGGCGGGAGGCATTTTCCAAAGACCAGCTTGCCAAGATGTCACCTTTTATTGGCGACTTGATCAATGGCCAATCCTTATTTTTGGCGACGTTTGATATGCACTTTCCGTTCCTAACCTGCGAGTCGAAATGCGGTGAAGGCGAGCTTGAGATAGTAGACCGTTAGAATACCCATAGCATGACACTTGCGGCACGCAGTGTTGTCGAGCTCTTTCGCATGGTGAAGCGCGAGTGCGAATTACACCGCCAGATCCTCGCTTTCTCAATCTCACATGACCATAGGTCAGTACGCATCTACGGCCACTACCCGGTCATGGATGGAAAGGATACGAAGTATTACCGCTACCCAATCCGTCAGTTCGACTTTACAGAACAAGGGGGTAGGGATAAATGGATCGCATATCGATTTACGAAGAACGTCTATGACATGTGGATGCCTCAGCATTTTGAGAGAATTTGCTCCGCCGTCGATCAACTACCGTCTGAGTTGGAATTCAGTGTCCCACCGTTATCACAGGCAACCGGACTTTCCCAGGGCTTAGGTAGCTGCGACTTATCACAGCCTGGTTCCGACCACGTCTCTATGCCTGTTGACCAAGACAGTCAATAGAGCAATCCCGGCGCAGAATAGTCACCAGATCTTCCATCCATGGGGCTAGTCAAGGGCGGTAGGAAGAAAAGGGCTCGAGCCAGGAAGTAGTGGCGTCTGCAATCACGGGTGTTGGAAGTGGGGAGAGTACACTGGGTAAGATAGTTTCCGCACTTGGCTGGATAGACAAGTTGGTAGGTTCTGGCGGACGGGGCCTTTCAGATCTTGAGTTATCATAGTTAAGGAACATTAGACTTAGCGCGATTGCGATGCGAATTCTCACACGTGACAGAGCCCAGACGACATTGTCGATAGCTTGCAAGAGACCACTACGATCATGTCGTTCTCATTCAAATAAGGCCTTGCCATGATCCCGGGATCGGACGAAGCCGAAGTGGACCGAGTGAGGAACTTGGTGAAACTGAGCCGTACAGGCAATTTGTACCGGCCCCGGTGATGACGTAGAAAGCCCGTTTCTCTATCGAAGGCTGGTATATAGTTACACATTTTTGAGACATTTACTGTACAACCCCGCTCTGCCCCCTTTGTCCCTTTTACTTCTTCTTCTTGACCTTGAGCTTGCTGACGTTGGCTCGAGCAGCCGTGCCCAGCTTGTGGACCGTCTTCCGCTTATCCCACACACCCGACCGTCCCTCGACGACGGCAATGATCTCCTCGGCTATCCGGATGGGGAACTGCTTGCGGCCACTGCCTTTCGAGGGCTTCTTGTTGACCACATCGAGGATCCATTGGAAGGCGACGCGTCGCCGTTGCCGAAGGGCCAGCGGAATGGGCAGCTCGAGGGCACGACCACCACCGCCGGCACCGGAGACGTTGCGAATCTTCAGGAGCGGCGCGACGGAGTCGATAGCGACGGTGAGGTACAAGATGGGGTTGAGAGGGAGGTGGACGGCCGGCGGGGTTCCAGGTAGGAGGGGAAATTTCGGACTGTAGATCGGCTCTGGTGCGGTTCGCAGGACGTTCATGACGGTGGCCATGTTCTAATTCGCAAGTCAGTGGCTGGCATAGGAGTCTCTTTTCACATTTTGCACATACCCTCTGTGCAACGCTCAACTTGCCGTCCCGCATCAGCAGCCGCGTGATCTGCTCTAGGACGGGGTGGTATCGCTTCTTGTGGTTGTAGCCTTCAGGCCACGGCTTCTGGGGAAGCCCGAATTTGTGACCCACATTCTCCAATCCCTCATCATCTGCAGCTTCAAGTTTCAAGCCGTATTCCCAGTCGGCTTGTTCTCTTGCAGCAGTAAGAGCCGCTGCCTCCTCGACCGCTGGGATCATGCCTTGGTGGTAAAGAGTGTCTTCTTGGGCCTGTGTCAATCCGCCCACACTATTGCTCGCCACTGTGCGGCCGCCGAAAAACATTTGCTCGAGGGTCGCATCGTCCAGAGTTTCAACATTGGAGTCGATGGTAGAGGGTGTCACCTTGAGCCATGGCCGTCAGTCCCAGGTCTTAGCACAATGCCCAGTCACCCAATTCATACCTCAGGCCCTGCATTTTCAGCGGACGCATCTGGGGCACTGGCTTCTATCGAGTCTTCCTGCGATTGGAGTTTCTCGGGGTTGTTGGAGTTGTCAATCGGTTTCGGAGGTTGGTTGTCGCCTTCGTTCGAGTACCATCGGGTCTGGGGAAGTGAGTTGACAAACGGCTCGGTTCGGGGGGCGACAGGTCTCGACCGAATTGCGAGAGCTCTACATGCGCCCCATATCCTCAGTCTTGGAGACATGGCTGAGCTCCAAGTCGTTGGCAACGTCTTAGAGCAGGATCTTTTGCGGCCTTATGGCTTCGCGTGGTGGATGTGTAAACTGGTGATGAAAATTGCCGGTCATTCGAGCCCCGCGGAACAGCAATATTCCGATGAGCAGCAGCCAGTTCCTTCACCACCAGACTTGCTTACATAACTCATCGCAGCTCTACAGAGTACTCCACTGTGAACTCCAAGAAAGTGCATACCTAGGTACCCAGGTACTACACTCACGCCGATTCTAACATTTCGATCTCGACAGGACGGAATTTCGAGACAAGAAGCGGGGATTGTGTCACAGGGCGGTCGTGAGATGCAAAAATCGGCAAGTCATTTCTGTGTTATGCGTCTCGTGAGCGATCATCGGCAGTTACCGTTGTGAAGCCCCCAACCTCCCAAGGAGTACACAAGTTCCCCAACACCAGTCCAACCGCATTCCATACTTCGGACTACGATCCGGAGACGTTGGAGTGGCTGCCAGGATGGTAGGCCGGACCGGGCCTAAGTGGTCGATAATCCAGCGGGCGGCGCCTCTATGGTGGGAGGCTTGTTACCACCCCGTGGTTGTGGGATTCACCGCACTGCGCCTCGAGCGTGGCTTGCCCAGCATCAGTGCTTTGTCTTATACTGATGACATGGACATAACACTCTAGTGGCGGTGAGTACCACTGATTACCCCTCGCCTCGACTTGCTTCTCGACGAGCGGTTGCAAGTGCTCACTTCCACCACGCTGGCCTGTGGCTGCGCATGGGGTGGGGGTTCGACAGACCTTGGGCAGCAAAAGCTACGCCGTGTCATGGCGATACCTGCACTCGTTTTGTCATAGCGGCGGCGTTCCATCTCTGCGATTGGAGACTCAGAGCGAATTCGTAGGAGGCATGTGACACTTACAGAAGGCGGTCATGGCCCAGCCTGGTCTCACACGGCATCTTCAGTCCATGCCAATGGACAGGGGTGTTGCCATAGTTACACTTGATTTGTTCCCGGCAAAAGATGCCATCCTAGTTCGCTGTCTCAAATGACGGCATTGTAGCCATTTGATCACTGCTCACAAGGAGTCCAAGGTAGTGAGTGCAATCATTTTAACCTCGAGATTGTCGCAGGTCCTATCTGTCTGTATTTGCGATTCTGAAGATCTTTCCCAAAGGTCCCGACTCCCCAAGTCCCAGCGTTGTAGATCGGCGAATATCCCAGCACACTTTTACATAGTACAAACCCAAATAAAAAGCTGTTAAGGTGTAAATGTCTGGTAGACATCGACAGATTCCAAACCAAATGTCTCAAGCCCGGTACCGCGAGGCATGTTCTTTCTTCTCTGTTCTCCCTTTTCAGAATTGTGCTCTAGCCATGTCTAGAAGCGTAGCTCCCACAGCCTGTGTTGTGGAGATGCTGCCAGGAGCGCAACCGATTTCTATGGTGCCCCGGCTCTTTTGGTTTAGCCCATGTCCCTGTACCCAACTCCGGATGTGAAACTCGCCGACATGAGATGAAAACAAAATGGAAATCCGTCAACAAGTAACTCCAGCCATAGATCCAACAGTAAAAGAAGTCTTCAAAGTCAATTGACCCAACAAAACAGTGCACCGTCAGCGTGCAGGGCGGGGACACTGTGCCCCAGGGAGCCGGGGAGCTAGAGCATTCGTCTACCAGCCCCAAGCCTGAACTGGGGAGCTGTCCTTGGACGAAGTGGTCAGCCAGGTGACGGCACACTCGGCAGCATCCTCTCTGGCGTTATTGAGGTTCTTGCCGTCGTACCAGTACCTAGCAGCAAGTGTCTTGCCTTGCACGGTCACTTGACTTGACCAAGCAGTGCGTCCACCTTAGTCGGTCAGCAAAGTCAGAGTCCTCGGGGTGGGGGATACAAGAAAACAACATACCACGACGGTCAGAGACGATTTGGAAAACTGGAGGGTGGAGCTGAGCATCGCGACAAACCACTGATGCTACCATTAGTCCCAGTGATGGACAGAAGGAGAAGAAGAGTGGGATGTGGAGAAGAAGCTTACACTCGAGTCGCTCTTGCCAGGGTCCGACTGGGGCGAGGGATTGAACGTCCATAGTGAATGGAAGGTGAAATGAATAGTGAGATAGGATTGATGGTGAGCAATGAATCTGAAGGCTCGTCTTGTGAGTGTGATGGCGGCTGAGTTTGTGTGTGAAGAATTGAGGCGGTGATGGTGGTGATGGAGTCTGGATCGAAGAGAGTAGCTTCGAGACTTATATGGTTAATAGAGGAGCTATGCCGGCACGACGAGAGGGTGTCTTGGGAGTGGTTGGGCGTGTGTGGGGTGTGGGAGAAGACAAACGACAACCGTGGCTGCGGCAGCTCGAAGTTCGGAACGGCGTCCAGCGTCTGGCTGCCAGGTGGTCGTGTATCTATCCGAAAAGGGCCTCAGGAGTAGGACGAGGGGGAAGCAAAACAGTTGGCCCAGGGCTGTTGGGTGGATGATGTGGCAGCAAAGGATTAGGTGCCGGCAAACGGGGGGACGATGTAGGCCGTTTACACAGGGCCGAAATTGTTTGCCCGAAGTTGCAGGAGAGCTAGGCTTTGAATATGCTGAGCGACGGGCTGCAGGTTCAATCAAGGAATAGGAAATACGAGAAATAGGGAACCCGAGGAGAAGGAACACAAAGTCGCGTGGGATGGAAGAAAGGGAGAAGAGATGGAGATGGAGATGGAGATGGAGTTGGGGGGGAGGAGACTATCAGCCACGAGGCTCGGCGAGTCTGGGCGTGGACGTGGACGTGGACGTGGGAGAAACAGACGACAAAACGGCTTCAAAAGAAGAAACGAAGATTCTCACTAACAAGCAACTACGGCGTAACGAGGAGAGACAGACAGGCAAGTTGGTAAGCTTGGTAAAAGGTACATTCTACTGGGCAGTACCCTCAGTACTGTACCTACTCAGCATTCAGTACCTAGACTGGACCAGGGCCATTGACGTTGCTTTTTTCCCCTTCGCTCTGCCCCCTTGAGAGGAGAGGGTGGGATCTGGCACATGGGGTTAAGCTCACAAGCAAGCGGAACTTGGGAGGAGTTAGGCGTGCGTGGGAGAGAGGGAAGAGGCGAAGAGGCGTGCGTCGAGTCAAACGTCCAGAAGGGGCCGGGCTGCAAGGGCCGGTGGCTCGGGAGCGGGTACTAGTGAGTTATGGACGGATGGTCGTCGGGACGGGGGGTCATCTCAAGGGCGAATTTGTTCGTTTGCGCGTTTGTGAGAGGGAAGTAAAAAAGATTGGGCCTTGATGAGGCTTCGCCGAGGCTGGCAGCCGTGTTGTTGTTTTGTTGGTTTGCTGTGCAATTGCTGAGTTTTGCTGTTGGGGCCGGATACCTACCTAAGAAACCTACCTAAGTACGTACTCAACGGATGGGTAGGTATCTGCCTACCGCTCGGGCTTCGGGGCTCGGGGCCTCGCTCGCGCCTTGCACGGCGTCACGAATGCGAGGCATTGGACTGGATTGGATTGGGAAGGGGATCATCAGACGGGACAACGTGACGCATTTCATCAGGGGACGGGAGCCGGTGAGGAGGCGGGTGCGACAAAAGACGGAGGCGACGAGACGAGAGGCCCGCTCGGTCTGTCTTCCAGCTATGCCGCCATCAACGCCAGCGGGGACTTTGACTGAGCCCTGAGGAGCTGGCGGGGAGGCGTAGCGACTTGCTTCTTCCTGTTCGCGCTGCTTGTTGCTCGTGGCCAGCCGTGACCATGGCCATGGAGCAAATGGATGGAGTCGATGGAGCGGTACAAATGTCACGTACGTAGGTAGGTACCTAGGCGCAAGGGAAGTTGAGGGAAACGGCGACGGGTCAAGAACTCCAGGCAGGGGTGGGCGGTACCTACAGTACATACCCATACCTACCTAGGTACAAATAGTCCATGCGGGCAACAAGGAGCTAGGGCATTGTTTAGGAAAGGTTGGTTGTCGTTGGCGTCTGCTCCATCAGATGTAAAAAGCAATGTCAATAAGATGGTGTATTGCCGGTGTATGGGTAGTGCCTAGCTTGCAAGCAAAGTTGGGGACATGGGGCCTACCCAGAGCCTGGGATATGGGGCCCAGAGCAAGGACCAAATACATGCTAAGGTAGGTAGAGAGCAAGGATCACAGTACGGATACTGGCCTCTAGTTGATGGAAAGGAGCTGGAAAAAAAAAAGTGAGGCTGACGACCAAGACAGATGATGGACCTGACGTAGGGAGCGTGGGAGAGAGACGCCGATATCATAGAGAGAGAGAGAGAGAGAGAGAGAAGAGACGAGAAAAGAAGAGACGAGCAAGAATGAGACAGAACGAGTTCTACAGACACACCTACTATGCACGCCTAGGAGGGTCAATTGGTGCGCGTTGGGCACAAGACTGATGATCTATTAATGTCTGCCTCTGGGCCCTCTTATTGTCTTGGCCGCCTTGTTGAGTTGACGCAGGCACTGCCGCAGCGAGACTGCGGCGAAGTCTTTTGTACAGCGAGCGTATGCAGGACGAATGGACTGGGGGGACAAATCATAAATGTTCGGATACTCCGTAAATACAGGAGGATCAGAAAGTGTGTGCATTCGAGCATGGGATGGGGGGGGGAGGGCAAAAAAGAGTGGGAAAGACCAGGGGCCTCTTTCGCGAGCCCAGCTGAACTTGTCCCTCAGGTTAATTATTGCAGTAGGCCAGCTCAGGGCGAGATGACGATGGCCACGTCAAGCGCGCATCCGAGGCACAGGTACGGGTACGGCACGGACGAGGCGAGCTGGGCCTTTCTAGCAGGGCTTCGTTCGCCTTGCTAGCTATTTACGGGTAAGGTGCATATGGTACTTCCTAAGTTACATGCTGGTGTATTGGAGGTGGTCATGCATGACGATGCCATTGAGAGCCCAGGGGTGCAAATTCAAATTCGAACAAGACACCGCCTCATGAACTTAACCTCTAGACTACTTTATGGAGGCAAAAAGCGAAATTCATCAACAACACACCGCTCAATAATCGATGGGAAAGCCAAGTAGAAGAAGAAGAAAAGAAAAAGAAGAAGAAGAAAAAACAAAATCCGATTGGCCTTGTTTTCTCTCTGGCTTGATTAGAGCGGAGGCGTGATCACCATTACTACCGGGCCCCGTAGGCCTGACGCCGGGATCTTTAGTTGTGTGGGGGAATGGCACCCGCTATCGTGCGGCCAGCACCAGGTATATCTAGACTAAAGTAGGCACCTAGGTCTACCAAGTATGGTAGCCTAGCAGGTGCACTAAACCTCGTACTGCATGTATTTCGTAGATTTTTATATCCGAACTGCGGACCTACCTAAGCTCAGGAGTTTGCGGTTTGCAACTGGTTTCCACGGAGTACGGAGGAGCAGGGACCTGGTCCGAGAGGTCCGGGATGGCTTGGGCCGGCATTGATGCACTACTTCGTACTTCATCTCTTATCTCGTCTTGGAGTGGACCATTGCTTCTCCATTGACAAGCTGAATTCTTGGAGATTCTCACTGATAAGTCCGTTTTCAATGACTTTCAGTCTTTTTGTCAGTGACTCTTTGCGAGCACTGGGCTCATGTTCGGCGTGGGGACATGGGGGAAAGGGGCATCCACCTCCACGTCGTCTAAAAGTCGCCCCCCACGGACCCCCCAACAAAGTTGCGATTCTCTCGATAGTCTGGTCAGGCATTACGCGAGCGCTCTCTTCAATCCTTTGTGCGTCCAGTACGTACTGCCCTGTGGTTGTACATTGTCGACGGGTGTAACTTATCGCCTCTAAGCGCGTCTTGCGACCCAGGAGCGAGGACCGCAGGGATAGCAAACGCACAGGCACCCGTGTTGGATGCGCGCCAAGGGGAGAGGCAGGCCCTGCAGCTTACCCAGGGTAGTGAAATATTGACTGTGCACTGATGAGCAGGAGCTTGCTTTCCGGTAGCTGCCGGGGCTCGCTGTCGGGTTGATGTTTGATTCACCGAAAGGAGACGAAGTTGCCGCTGGTTTGGTGTGTTGATGATGCATGTTTGCTTTTGTTTCCCATCTTGCCCTGCAGGCTGCCGGCTCTTGTCTCGTCCTTCTTCCGGCGGTCCACCCGAGAGTCACTGAATCTGGAGCATCCGGCATGTCAATGACAGGCAACCTGCCAGCCGGGACACTATTATGGGTTGCGAACGGTTACGATGCCGGTGCGTGCGTATGCTTGAGTGCTTGCGTGCGTGGTTGTAGTAAGTAAGCTTGTTCCCCAGACCCGCCGTCTTCCAAACAACGCAGCCAAACTACTACTACTACTACATACATGAGTTACAGTACGGTACCGGCTACGTATGCGTATCATCTGCTCGGGGAGTGCATGAAGCCACCCCCTCCAGGCTAGGCCTTGGAGTGAACTTCTTCTTCTTAAGTGATAGGTCAACAACTCTTGCAGATTTGGATCAAGGTGGGAGGGGTTGGGTAGTGGTTGCCGTCAGATCCCACACTTTTGTTCTGGAACTGATGAACCACCAGCAAGAGACTCACGCCCAGTCTGCACCTCACTCTGCAAGTAACAAACTATCGAGGCCTACGAAGTAGACTACGGCTGTCTGTGTCTCTGCCAACACCCCCTACCTCGCTCTGAAGACACGTTGTCTCGCCTTACCCTGCCCTGTCATGCACCGCCGTGGCAATGGGTCAATGGACGGGATTCCACGCCGCTCGAATACAGACAACACCCCTCTTGGACGACAAACTCATTCTACGTGCAGTAACGACGGGAGCTGACGCTGCAGGGCATCAATACATGCAGGCAGTTGTATTCACGTCATCGCCAGTTATGCGTTGTCCGATGCGAGGCAACAATGGGAACCGTATCGAGTGGCTTGTATTCTGCTCCTGCTACCTGGTGGACGCTCTCGTCAGCTCGACGCACGCAAATACGGACACACGCACTCACTCATACACACCTTCGTACACATAACATCCCGTGAACGCAGGAAAAGAGAGATGAGGCGAGATGAGCTGTCGCATCGATCGGAAGCCCACATCACATCATCCCGGCTTGGTTTAGGCCTAGATGCAGTCAACTCTCAGCTGTCACCAGCGCTGACCGGTCTGTCTCTTTCAGTTACCCATGGCCAAAAGCCTCCACGTCTTCCAAATCGTTTTCAGAGTAGCTCCGTCATATTTCACCGTCGGAACGGCAAGGCGATCCACCAGCTTGCGCCAGATCACCTCTGCAGGGCCAGGGATGCCTGATGAAACCCGAGCGGCGCAGCAGTTGCCGATGTTCGTCAGTCCATTATTAGATGCCGCATCCAACTCTCGCAAACTGACCCATCAGGCACCTAAAAGGCCCTATCGCCAGCTTTCTTTTGGCTACAACGAGCCCCGTAGCTGCTGCTGACCGTTGCTCTGATGCCGCCGCCGGAAGGTCGTGGACTTGCTCAGGCCCAGACCATCCTTCACCGGTCTGGGGACAGGCGTGGATCCCTGACGTCAAACCCCCATGATCTGACCGTTTGGCTATGGTCTTCTACCATTTGCTTTCATGTTTGCTTTGCCTCTTACGGGAGCCGTGTTCGACCTTTGTGACACGGTTATCAGGCTGCCTGCCGAGCGCAAAGGATGATATCTGCAGTTATCCGTCACGTCGGACCTCCGCCTGCCGTCTGAGCCCAATTCCAAACCCTAGGCCCTGTATCCATATCATCGACGGGTTTCCATCACCCTCGTCGGCGTTTATGTGAGACGGGAGCTGGTTTGTGTCCTCCCACTCTTCTGTCACCAACGATCGGGCCTTAACTCACCAACAATGGAGGCGAGCTACTCGTGACCAGTTCAGCAGAGCAGCAGCTGACTACGTATTTGCTTTAGCGGAGCAGCACGAGCTTGAATGTCTTGAACGAAAAGGTGAGACTCTACGTACCGCACGGCTGGTGCTGGTGTTGTTGCCTCCAGACTGGAATTGTTGGGAGCAACTCGACACCCGCTCCATGCCGTGGTCCTTGCACAACAATCGAGTCCCCGATACCGCTCTGACAATGAGGGAGGATTGAAACATGGCAAAAGCAACGTCTGATACGGGGCTCAACTCTTTTCTGTCCCCAGCTCCACTCAAAGCCCGGTTCTCTCCGCCCCCACCATGGTCGATTTGCCATTTTGATCGAGGCTAAGAAGACAGAAGCATGGGTACGCCGGGAGTCATTACAAACATCAACCCGTTGATTCTGGCTTTTACTTGGTCTGTCCAAATCGCCCTGTGGATTCTAGGAGATGCAGGTATGTCCCGTTCCACGACGCGGCCACAGATGCAGCCAAGGACCCCTGAGGCCTGCGCCCACCTCGATCCCGGATCCAGATTCAAGACTGCAGATCGACCCCATTCTTCTAGGAGGGTTGCATTGCCGGCACTCGTAGGAACAGGTTACGCTGAATGGGTCACGCTGAATGGTAGAGTTACACGGCAAAGTCCGCGAGGGCATCGTGACCAACCTTCCGGCAACATTTACATGTATAGCATCATCCGCAAGATACGAATGGGTATGTAAACATAGACGCTGAGAACGGCTCTTTCAACAAACCAAAGGGATGCAGAGTTTCGAGGCGGGCGAAAAACAACGGAGTCCATACTTCTCAAAACGGTCCCCTGCATCAAAGTAGTTCGCCATGATGTCTCTCGTTCGTTTAAGCCAAGTTGTTTGTGACCCCAGCCACCATGGAGAAGTTACACCGACAGCCCACTGGAACTGAAAGGGCTTGACCTGTCGGCGAGAGGAGGTAACATGGAGCAGCCTCAATCTGTCACATGCGCACTCTTGTCTCATCGTTGTTTTCTCTGTCTCAGCCATTGTTCATGTGGGGAGGCCAATGGTTCTCTCACCACCAGACTCAACAGAGCTTAGTTCATTTATGAGATGGCTCTACGTACGTAGGGTTATAATATTGTTTGATGCATTCCTAGGATATGTCAGAGTGGATAGTACCCAACGCGGTAGTCATGCGGGCAGCTCAATCGGGGGTCCAGCAAACATGCTCTATGTTCGAACAAATGTTGCAATACGAATACGTTTCCAAGCCATCTGAATGTCTTATTTTTTAATTGTTAAGAAATATACTCAATTAGGATAAACGCTGTGGTTCTTATTTTCCTAGGTACGCCGTCGGCCAGCCACGCTGCATCGCCGTCTGTCTAAATCGACTGATCCAGCCGGTTGCAGAAAGACGGGAAACGCCAGAAGTTCACTCCGGCGCTCTACCAACTAGACCAGCCCATTCTTAGAGATTGCCCGAAGCCAAATTTGTAAGTACGAAGTAGTCCTTCTCAGACCGACCAGTATTGGCTCATCCAGCTCCACCGTCGTGAATTCCCTCCGACTGGACATGGTTGTTGCTATCCCACTCACGGCACTTAACAGTGCCTCTTAATGCAGCCGGACCATCAATCTCAGGTCTGGGTCTTAAGGATTAACGCAACGATGAACCTGTGTTCCTCATTAGTTTCTTCTGTGGCCGGGGGCTCGAGATGACCAACCCGTAGAGGCCCAGAACTTCGCCGAATATTAGAATCAAGACCATGCCGACAAAAACTCGAGACTGCAACATGATTGCACGAACGCCGCTGTCGCCTACTATTCCGATGCAATATCCTGCGCAGAGCCCCGTCAACCCGACAGTAATACCACATCCGAGATGGATGAATGCCCTTCGCATGTCAGCAGATAGTCTCGACGCGCCATGATCAGCGAAACGTACTCGAATAGACTGTATTTCCCTTGAGAGGGGGGGCGTATATCTTCGATAAGCAAGACCGAGATGACGAGCGAGTACACCGAAATGATGCCGGACATGACGACCGGTATAAGACCCTGCGTTGCATTTTTAGTGTCTTGTTTTGATGGAGGAGGGCTGCGTTGGATACCTTCATTATCAAATCTGGGCGCAGAATGCCCACACTGGCAATGGCGATTCCCGATTTGACTGTTCCATAGGCCGCCCCGATACCTAGGCATGGTGTTAGAATTTATTGAGTGTGAGTGGGATTACACAGGGCGGAATAATTACATCCAAAGCCCATTGCCACGCTGACTCCAGCCTATTCAGCAACACATGAGCCTCGACCTAGTAGTCTAGGGTACACCACCAAGTTTTTAGAAGCTTACCATGCCGATGAAAGGCGCGAACTTGGGTGATAGCTCCGAATCCAGCATGGTGGGATAATACGCAATTCTGGGTAGAGAAGCGATAAAATGAGTGCGGACGCTCGAGTCGAATGTTGATGCGCCGTAGCGTTGGAGAATAGATGGGTTGAATGGGGAAGTAGAGTAAGTGGGTGAATCGATCTTGTAAGTATAACTGCTGCCTTACACAGGCAGCAGTTTTGTTGCTTCTATTTCAGCTGTCACATTGCTGCTGCTTGGTAACCCCGCATTGGATTTTTGACTGAACTGATGAACTCCATGGTCAGAACGTTAGGATATTAACGCAACAAGACCCCTCAAGGATCTTTCAAATTTGGAAACATATCTTGACGAGTAGTTCTTTAGATATTGTTCCAATCTATGATGCTCATCCAGTCCTCAACATTGCTCGGCTCCTTGAGCGGCGTCTCGCTGCCTGTCAGCAAGTCGTGCCAATCTGGAGATTTCTCGGGAACGAGCGCCGCGTTTCCCTGCACAAATTGCAGAACACACGCTTCGTATTCTTGGTGAAGCTCTTGAAAGACGGTGCGTACCGACTCGGCATTCAGCCAGTACTCGGCCAGCGCTTCGGCAGACCGCGAGAGCCGCGCCAGGCGTCCCAGGGCGTCGACGGCGACAGAGTGCGTCCCAGTCAGGACCGCGCTTCGTATCTCCGTCACTATTTGGATGCCTGCGGCTGTCATGGCGCTCACGGCCGTGAAGTGGCATTGCTTTAGGCAGCCCATGGCCGCAAGCTGCTCGAAGAGAGCCACGATGGCCTGGGCTGCCACAGAGCAGACCGATTTGCTGCCAAGCTCCTCCGAGAAATTTCGGTGCAGGTAGAGAAGTAGGAGGTGGTAATGAATCCGCAACTGGCAAGACCAGGCGTCGTCGTCGTCTCTGTCAGAGAATATTCCCGTCCGGAGACACCAAACTCCAAGCTGCGCATCGATGTTGGTTACGTTGGACCCGCGCATCGCCGATGGAGCATTTTCCGCGATGATGTCGAGTCCAATGTATGCTAGATCAACCATGGATTTGAGGAACCTCAGAATTGGGTCGTTTTCTGAAAGCGACGATTCTGGGGCCATGGTGTCGGAGGTTGGTGCAGCAGTGTCAGTACATACAGAGATGGGCAGCTGGTCTATTTCCTCTGGGCGGATCGCGTTTGGCCTGCCGGTATCCAACGAAGAAAAAACGTCGCATACAAAGGCAGACCACCAGGATATCTTGAATTGCAAGCTGTCGCTGGCTTGCAGAGCCGTGCCCCGTCGATGTGCACCCAGTCCGCACCCGATTCTCGTCGCCACGCCTGACCAGTAGTAAGGCCCGCCGGTCACCGTATCGCCATCGCCCGTGTGCCAGGTAAACAGAGTGGCTGCTTGCATGAGATGGGTGCGGTCCGTTTCGTGGCGGATGTGAAAGAGCATGCTGGCCCGGCGGAATAGAATGCTCTTGATCCGTTGGCGGTCTCTGGCAACAACGGGATGGGAGCATGCGTGCGCCCCGGCCATGAGAACCGACTGATACAAGAGAAGAGGCGGCTGTTTCTGCGTTTGCCCGTCGCCGTCTAAGAAGTCGCCTTTGGAGAGGAATGGGAGAAAGGGATGGATGTGCTCAAAGTACGCGTTAACCAGGGCATCTCGAATTTCCGGCTCGGGGACTGACGAGACGTCCGAGAGAAGGTTCTGCGAAGACGTAATGCCGAAGACATCTGTGTTGGGTCTCCAAGCTTTGCTTTGGCGAATGGGCGGGTAAGGATAATGCAAGGGCTTCGCACCCATCCTACCATGGCCGCTGGTGCTGTCGAGGTTGAACAGCGACTCGACCTGGCCAGCCTCGGGCTCTGTCTCGGCTGACTCTTGTCGGGCCTTGGAGCGCTGAGGGGATGATCTGTGAAGATCCACGAGGTGGGCGATGTTCGACGAGGCAGTCCCAACATATGCAATGCGGAGCTTGTCGGGAGAGTCAAAGACGGCCCAGCCGCCATCAGATATGCCATGCTTGAAGAACCGCGCCAGCCCGCCGCGAGCCAGCTGCTCCTGCTCCTGGTCAGCCGCGTCTTCTGCATCCGATCTCTGGGCATGGCGCTGCAATGGGGGCGCAGAGCTGGAGCTGGAGCTGTCACCGAGCTGGTAATGCGAACGACCTGATCCTCCACGAGGGCGAGCGTTGCATGGATCTGTCAATGTTCGTCTAGCAGCAGACCACTTTGCCGTGGATCTGTCTTGCTGTCAGTGCCGTCCACAGGGCTTTCCTTTTGTCCTGTTCATGAAGCTCACTGGCATTCCGTTCCACTGCGGCGACACGCAGAACATGCCCCGGTTGGCTGGAAGGCGATGTCACACCTAACTTTCCGACGTCTACAGATGTCGCAAGCTGTTCGCTGCTTTCTCTTTGGGAAATTATCCATATTAGCGAGGTTGAGATGATGGGATACTTCAAATAATTGAGCAAATGGAGGTTGAGTCATTAATTGTCATTATGTTGTGATACATTAGATTATTTTAGGGACGTCGTTGATGAACCTACAATGATAGCGTTAAGTAATGTCCACCAGACCCATTCCATAGTCTTCCATAGTCTAAGACATGCACAACTCCCTTGCCTATCACCATACCAAAGAGGGAAGATAAGCAAAAAGGCACACTATCTAGATCATGGCCATTCGAAGCATGCCTACCCGGGAGCATTCTGTCTAGGGCGTCTGGTTTTGAGGGGTAGGCTCCACTAGCCACAAAAATTGCCTCTTTAAGCGTGGAGGATGTTGCAGTCTTTGGGATCTCATGTTAGCGTGGGGCACCTATGAAATAGTAGGTGTGTGGAGGCTTCACGTAGAGGGGCAGCATGCATCGAATGAAGGATATCTATTAACGTGGTTATGAGAGCGACGTTTGGGACACAATATAGCAGGTATAGCGAGAATAGCGTGCTGGTGTTTCTCGTCCAGGTAGGCCATCCCCATTAGGGCGCCTGTGAACTGTGTTGCCGTTGGCCCTACAACATCTGGATCTGGAACCTTTCCTTGAGCCGGGAGTTATTGCGGCCTTGCAACGACCCTTGAAGACCCTATAGGTCCAATCTTTCGCGGTGAAGTATCGCGTATATTCACCCTTGCCCTTCTTTTCTGGAGTTTTTTTTTTCAGAGTGACCCCAGCCCCATACGCGACTTCTCTCCCACCACTAGAGTTTCTGAACAAGGTCTGGGTTCTGTTTCAATGACACTATAGACAATGGCCTGCCAGTTAGAATCGGCTACTTTGTATGGGCGAGGACGATACATGGTCGAGGAAGGGGATGGCCGAGGACGAAGGATGGATGTGTGACACGTACCACTCTACCTAGCTATTGGTGGTTTGAAGATGGGACCTACCAGTCGAACATCACCAGTCAGGCAGGAGACACCTGAGTGCATCATGGGATTCCAGAAGCCGGGTGCCTACATGCCATGCTGTGCAATCAATCACAACTATTAGTTTCGTCAAGAGGATGTGCGATTGTTCAAGCATTATTCATTACATTAACCATCCTAGTGCTGTTCAGACTACTAGACCAGTAGTCTGTACGGTACATCCATGCCGGGATGCCCTTTCCAAAACTCCATATAAAAATGCTTTCCCCAAAGCCATATCCCGCCTCTTTTCGTGAGCTATTTACTACTGATCATACACCACCACCACCATGATGATCATCTTGATGCCATTGAGTTGGCCTCTCAAAAGCGCTCCATGCCATACTTCGCCCAGAGAAGCAGATTTAGATGCATGTTGACCTTGTCAATGGCATCATCAAGCAGCTGGACATGTCTGCTGCATTCGAGGTGGTTTAGCGCTTGGCAGCGCCTGGCATGGTCCTTGATGTTGATGTAGGTGTCGATGGTGTGGCGTGTGATGGGGCTGTGAACATCCGTGGCGAGAGCTGTGAGCTCCATATTACGCTGGGCGCGAATGTCCGACTCCCTTTGATCGAAGTGGTCAAGGACAGCATACTTCAGGCGGGTGGTAGTCGCTCTGGCGTGAGCGACGACAGCTTCGAGCTCGTCGAAATTGATATTGTATTGATCAAATAAGGCCGTCATGTCATCGCGCATGCGGCTGAGGAAGTTGACAAGTTCCTGGACCTCGGCTTCGATCCCATTTGCAGGGTGATCTTGCATGGGGAATTCTTGCTGATAAGTACGGTCAGCAGCGGCGGCGGCGGCAGGAACGTAAGCCATCGTGAATTATGGCGGAGTGGTGTTTGGTAGTGAAATGATGCGTGGGTTGGTCGCGGGTGTGAACTTTTGATGATTTGATGGATGAGTTGATTGAGAGTGAGTAGTGCTGATGGTTTGATGGATGGTTTGATTGAGGGTAAGAGATTTGGTTCTCCGTGGGAGCCTGAATACTGGAAGACTGGCAATGGATGATACCAAGTGCTGTCGAGAATAATTGCTGATGATAGAGGTTCAGACTTAATCAGGGGACAAGCGTCTCCTTATACTCGAC
The DNA here is from genome assembly GCA_029931735.1 of Dactylonectria alcacerensis. Lineage (NCBI taxonomy): Eukaryota > Fungi > Ascomycota > Sordariomycetes > Hypocreales > Nectriaceae > Dactylonectria > Dactylonectria alcacerensis. The sequence goes on along the minus strand of JAPMUZ010000012.1, from coordinate 2,115,017 downwards.
TCTTTCTCCCCGAGGCCGAAGCGGTCACTGATTCCAAAGGATGGTAAAGCATAATTTGGGTCATTTAGGTAACCTCCAAAGACCTTAAACGCCAATATAATGTCAAGCAAAGCCTTTTGAGGATGAAGCGGCGTCAAAAGCCTCAAGATTTAGGTGAAAAACTCGGGAATCAAGAGTCACCACCAGGGTCGTGGCAAAGCTTACACCTGCCTTGATGATTGTCTCTAGCCATCCCGAAAAGCATGCGTCAAAGGGGCCACTATGGAAGCAAATCAAACTCAAGTCACATGGGATATCAAGCTTACGGCAGGAACGATCCTTCATCGTTGGGGCACAAATGATTCGCAGTCTTGGGTAGGAAAATGGCTAAAGTGATGGAGTCACCAACAATAAATTATGGATGCTCGAAAATAGGCCGCATTATGGAGGAAACGAGTAGCATCGTAAACCACTTGGCCTAAAGCTACCTCTCTATGGAAATCCATCTGTGCCTTAGCTGTTGAAATGGCCATCAGCTCTCCGTCTCGACCTCGTCTAGCCATTACGGCCTGAGGCTATCAAAGAGAACTCGAACGTTTGATGCTGAACTGACCAAGAATTAGGTCCTAAGGTGGCTCATAAGACCTCCATAAATCCCAGGCGTTTTACCTAAATTTTTGATCATCTTGGTTCTTTTCACATATTCCGTCCCTAACACTGTGCATCTCGCGAAGAAACCACATCTCTAGTCAAGGCTCGTCAGTGAATCACGCATAATTGAGTATATCAAGGCTCCAAGCCGGCGGCCCCCTTTTCATCTTTCCCTTCCTTCAACCTCTCAAGTCAACGGGGGCTTTTTCTCTCGCCTACACAACCCTTCAACCCTACTCTCAACAAACCATCCACCACCAGCAACCAGCTTTTTCTCGAGGCCCTCGATCGAAGCCCTGAACCAGTATCATGTCTTCCTCACCCCCCAGACCCAAGCGAGGGCGCCACGGCAACGCCAAGCCCATCGAGGACCCAGAGGTCATTCTCGAAAAGCAGGCTTCGGCCGTCGGATTCATCCTAGAGGAGGCCAAACAGGACCCCGAGCTGTACAAGCGCATCGTCGACAACCTCAACGATGGCGAGGTCGGGCGGGCTCAGAGATGGTGCGACTACCGACCTGTCAAAAACTTTTACGTCTGGTGCTCAATGACAACCGAGGAGGATCGGCCCCCCCTCCATACCTTCCTGACCCTCCTTGCCGCTCATCGGTGCCTCGCGCACGGTCTCAACGACAGATTCACCCAGTTGGTCAAGAACCGCAAGCTCGTTCAGTGGGCGCGGCAGGAACTTCAGCCGAAGAAGGCTGACTCGCAGGCGGAAACCATCACCGTGGCCAAGAAGGAGGATGACGGAGATCGCCCCTCGTCGAATCTGACTCGAGTTGCGCAGAGCCCTCAGGTGAACCGTGAGAAGGTTATCCTTTCCATCGAAAAAAGCCCTCGTCTTCCTGTCGAGCGGTTGAACAGCCGTCAGTCACCTCAAGGCAACTCATGTCTGGACGAGCCTTTCCATTCCAGCTCGTCGATGAAAAGAAAGGTGTCCCCCGAGTCCGAACAGAGGGAAGCCGGCCGAAAACTCAAGACCGCCAAAGACTATCACGGTCACCACCGGACGAAGGTCTACTTGACAAACTCTTCGACTCAGACCGACAACTCTATGCCGGACATGAACGACAAGTTTCTTAGCGCGATGAAGCAAGTCATCGAGGAGACTTTGGACAAGAAACTCGTCGAATGCTTGCCGGCTGCAATGAGAGAAATCACCCGACTAAACGCCGAGGACGAGGCTGCTCGCCAGCAGTCCGATTCAGCGCTCCTCGCTCGAGTTATGCGAGCGGCCGAACCCCAGATGGCGCTCACGCGGCAGATTCCCCAGACCTTTGTGACCCCGGCTCAGGAACAGCCACAGGTATACGGCGTGGCAACTGTGCAGTATGAAGACGTTCGCCCTGTCACGATGAACTATCCCCGGGGGAGGATTATCCAAACTGATGGGCAGCCTCGCAGGCTCGGTATGTTCCAGTAAGATCCGGTCTCACCCTTATTCTTTTCATTCGAGGCATTGTTAGGCCAGGCTTGGATCGATTGGGGCGTGTTGCAATGTTGCGCAATTCGAAGATTTGAGAGAGAAGCATAGAATTCAAAGGGAATTGTTCTACGGAAGAAGGCTAAAGGCCGGAGGCTTTTAGGAGAGAGCTGGGCGCCTTCGACGAGTCGGCCACTGCGAGGCAGGTGGTTGGGGTGCTTCGGCACATTGCATCCCGACCGAGGGACAATTCGGTGCCGTGGGCAGATTTTATGGACTGAATATAAGATAAGTCTCTAATTTATTCTCGTCCCGCGATGTGTCTTATCGCCGCTCAAACATGTTCCTCAGTGCCTTGTCGTCAAATTGACCACTTTAACTAGAATGTACCGTTATTGTTTTCCATCTGCATCGTCATTTCACCTGCATCCAAAGTCTGGCTGTGGCATATTCTACTAACCCCAAACATCCTCGAGCCACTTGTTTCCTTTCTTAGATGACTCGGCCCAACTGCGAGCCTCGGCGTCACTCCACTTGTTCTGCTGCTTCATCGACTCCTCCACCACCTTGCCGACTTCTCTAGCCATTGAGGCACGGCCGCAGAGGTAGACGCTGGCTCCGTTCTGGATTAGCTCGCAAACGTCCTTCTCCCTCTCGCCGACGCGATCCTGAACGTAGGTTTTGGGTACGTCGGTTGCCCTCGAGTAAGCGGTTATGATCTCGAGCAAGCCGTCTAGTGAAGCAGCGGCTTCAGCCAGTTCCTGGCGATAGAGGTAGTCCTCATCAGGGTGTCGGCATCCGAAGAACAGCATCATGCGGCCCACGGGCTTTCCAATGGCCTTGAGGCGAGCTCGCTCGAGGACGAAGCCGCGGAAGGGAGCCATGCCAGTACCGGCGCCGATCATGATCAACGGGGTGGCTCCGACGGTGGGCAGCTTGAACTGGGACCGGCGGATGCAGGCGTATACTTTGTGACCCTCTAGTGAGCCTCCAGGGCCTGAGAGAGCGTACGTGGGAGCCTCGGCTGACGGGATGGGAGTTCCGTTAAGGGAGTTTGATAGAGAGTAGAGGTAGTTTGTAGTTACGCCGCAGACTTTGGTGGATGAATCGGCCGCGAGAGGCGTGCTGTCAACGCCGACGGTTATGGCAACCTTGCGAGCCGACACAACGCTGGAGGAGGAGATGGAGTAGTAGCGAGGCTGGAGGGCGGGGAGAGTCTCGACAACGTAGGACAGCGGGAGGTCCTTCCACACAACCCCGGGCGCTGTTAGAGAGAGCAGGCGACCGAAGGTGACATGGTTCTTGGAGATGAAGGCAGCGTATCCATCCTTGTTCTTGCCCAGCGAAGACAGCAGCGCTGCGGCCTCTGGGTTGGGGGCGAAGCGAGCCAACTGGCCGACAATCTCGCGAGAGACGGGTGCTGCGACCTCGAGGTAGTGGCGGAAGAGCGCGGAGAGGGTGGTTGGGGTGGGCAGCTTGACGGCCTCGCCCTCCTCCAGGGGCTGTAGTAGCAGCGGCGTCTCGGCGCGGTCCTCGCGGCCCAGGGCCTCCAGGAGCAGCTGGACCTCGCGGTCCGGGTTGACGGGGTACACGGCAAGGTGGTCGCCAGTGCCATAACGGAGCTCCGGGTGGGCGCCGATGTCGAGCTCCATGTGGAGGCAGTTTCGGCCCGGCGAGGCGTACAGCTCGTCGGAGCGCTGCACCGGCAGGGCTCGGATGGCCGAGTACGCCTTGACCACCCTGGCCGGCCCGCTGCGGTGCTCGACCGGCTCGCCGAGGTTGAGGTCGATGAGTGTGAGAGACTCGTCCTCGACGAGCCTGATGCTAGGCGCGTAAGGGATGTCCTGCTCTACGAAGCCGAGCTGGCCCTGGAAGACGTCGTAGAGCTCGTCCTTCCACGCGAGGAAGTCTTCCTCGGTGCCACCGTTGGCATCATCAGCCTTTCCGACGGGCATCAGGCGCCGAGCACCGGCTTTGTCCAGAGCCTCGGTCACGACGTCGACGACGCGGTTGTAGTACCGGTAGCTGGTGTTGCCCAGGCCAAAGGCCATGTACCGCAGATTAGGCAGCTTGACGTCAAAAGGACGCTTGTGAAGCCATTCCCACAGGCCCGCTGTGTTGTCGCTGGGGTCACCCTCGCCGTAGGTCGAGACGATGAAGATGGCGAGCTTGGTCTGCGGGATGAGGGCGATAGTCTCGGCGTCGTAGTCGCACAGATTCGCAGCCAGCGTCTGTAAGCCGAAGCGGAGATGGCATTCTTTCGCCAGCCGGCCTGCGAGAGTCTCGCTGGTTCCGGACTGAGACCCCCAGAAGATGACGACGTCTTTGTTCTAGCAGGGTGATGTGAGCATGGTGGTCTCGATGGATATTGACAAGGTAGAGCCGCCACACTTACTGATTCCTCCAACTTTTGGGCAATGTTGCGAGTTGCCTTTGCACCACCGCCAGCGCCGCCTCTGGGCTCCATTCGTTGATACCAGATGTGATGATACGGATCCGGCCTGTTCCAGGCAACGCCATTCAGCATATATGCGGCAGAGGCCACGCCAACAGCTGCCAGGGCGACGACATCGGCAGCTGTCTGGGGACCTGCTAGCTGGGACAGCTTGGAAACGGCATCTGCGGAGAAGACGTTGGCCATTGTTGCGAATCAAGGAAAAGAAAGTGGTAGATTGTTGAAGACTGGCCTGTTGAGCATACTCTAGAGACGGGTCTTAGAGCCTTGATATTTCATCCTTCGTTCTTCGAGACAACCCCGATTCACGATGTCGATAACGCCCCTCCCCCACACCACGCCAACGCGCAATCCGAAGATGGAAAAGAATTCCCGTCGGGAGGCGACATGTCATCGGACAGCTGGATGTCACCGGACAGCTGAATTCGGTAGATTTGCGAACAATCTCGATTCCTCGGTAGGACGAAGCCGAAGGCGCGCCCGCCATCTCAGATGTCAAGGAGGCGGGAGCGCCGAGACGAACGGCCTGGGAACGAAAACATTTCCTATCCTGGATCTGTCCAGGATAGGAAGTTTCCTAAACGAGGACAAACCAGGGCACAAAAGCTAGTTTCCCCATGGTGGAATCCATCAGACGAACTAGTTTGGCCCTTGTGAGCAAAGATCTGTGGAGTTGGGAAACGCGGGGCGGGCGCTGATTTAGCGTTGGTGCGAGGAAGAGCAGGCAGGGGCGGAAGGAGTGGGTTGGAGGGGGGTACCGTGTTTCGCGATGTCGCAATTGCAATGCTCCTCATTGGCTTTTTTGCCATCATTTCTTGTTTTTTCTTCTTCTTCTTTTCTCCATTTAGACTAAGAATTGAGCCTGGCACATCGATTGAAGCCAGCTGATCATCCTGCATCGCTCTTCTCTCCTTTAGCGCCGTGGATGGCCGAGACCCGCGTTGTAGAAGTTGCCGAATGTAATCGTGCTTATGGCTCCGGGGACGTGTTTCCTAAATGGGATCGTGTAAGTAAGTTGCGCAGCGTTCGTGGCAACCCGACGCTGCCATCGTGGCTCCATCAGATATCGTGTCTCTTTTCTCCCGCAATCCGTCATTATGAGAAATGTCAAGGAGTGGTGGGAACAGTCGAGACACAGGAAGTTACTTAAGGCACTTTCAGCCTTCGTCCATTGTCCCCTTCGCCAGCAACTTCTCACCATCACTCTCTGCCCATCATGTACGCAATAATCGTTACTGCAGTCGCAGTCACAGCCCTTGTTGGCTACTTCATCCTTTACCCTGTCCTGGTGTACCTTCGTGATGCCAAAGGCCTTAGGAGATATCCTGCCTTCCACCCCCTGGCGGGCATCACCAACCTGGCCTTTATGAACGAGTCTACAAAAGGATTCCGGTCCAAGACTCTGCTCGAGATGCACAAGACGCACCCCGTCATCCGCACCGGGCCCAACTCCCTCTCGTATGGCTCTCTCGATGCCATCAAAGACATCTACGGCCACGGGACCAAGTGTACAAAGGGCGAGTTCTACGAGACGCTGGCCGGCACGCACTTCCACCTGGCCGATGTCGTCGACAAGCTAGATCACCAGCGCAAGCGCCGTGCCCTCTCAGCAGCATACGCCCTCAAGAACCTCGAGAACTGGGAGTTCAAGGTGGCCGACAAGACGGAGCGCTTCCTCAAGGCCGCCGATCGCGCCTGTACCCTGCCTCTCAAGAAGGGCTTCCGCCCCGAGGCGTCCGACCTGACGTTTGACTACCGCGCCTACTCCAACTACTTCACCCTCGACGCCATCGCCGACATTGGCCTCAGCGAGCGCCTGGGATTCCTCGATCAGGGCCACGACCTCGTCAAGGCCGAGCGCATGGACGGCACCATCCACTACGTCAACTTCCGCGAGTGCCTCCATTCCACCGCCCGCGCACAGGCTGTCCTGGCTTGGTCGGAGAAGTGGTACAACTTCAGTGTCGAGCTGTCCAAGCTGGTCTCGCCGCAGTTCCGCAAGTGGTGGAAGCTAAACGAGGGCTGGAACGACATCGTCTACCACCGCGCCACCCAGCGTCTCAAGCGACACGAGGCCGGCGAGAGACTCCCAGACTTCTTCCAGGCTATCATGGACCACAACGACGCCAATGAAACTGGTATCGAGTGGGGAGAGGTTGTCGCCGAGGTCTCCATCATGATGAACGCCGGTTCTGATACCACTGCTATTGCTATGAACAACGTCGTCTTTTGGTTGCTCAAGAACCCATCTTGCCTAGCCAGGCTTCGCGAGGAAGTGGACGCCGTGCTTGACCCCGATGAGGTTGTCGCTCCCTATGACAAGGTCAAGCATCTTCCGTATCTGCGTGCGTGCCTGGACGAGTCACTGCGCATCACTCCTCCAACCACCTTTGGTCTCCCGCGTCGCACGCCCGCCGAAGGTGCCAATATCCTAGGTGACTTTATCCCCGGCGACACTACCGTTGCCATCTCTGCCTACGTCGCCCACCGAGACCCCAAGATCTTCCCAGACCCCGAGTCCTACATTCCCGACAGATGGCTCGGCGAAAAGGGCAAGGATCTTCAGCCTTACTTCATCAGCTTCAGCGCAGGTGCCCGAGGCTGCATCGGCCGCAATATTAGCTATCTGGAGCAGACTGTCTTGCTGGCTAGTGTTGTGCATAGATACGAACTTGCTCTTCCTTATCCCGAGTGGGAGCCTGAGAGGTGGGAGACTATGAACCTTTCACCAGGCCCCATGCCACTGAAGCTGTGGCGACGAGACCTTGGCGGTTCCGAAGTTAACGAAAAAGAGTGAAAAGGAATTTGATGAGAACATAATTGCATGGGAACTCGGTCGCTGGACAAGTAAAACTGCAATTGCCATTTGGTTAATCAGGAGACATGAATAATCGGAGGACCAAGGATGTCTGTGTCTAGAGAGGTTTAGGGAGCGTTAGAACCACCAAGTGCTGGTGGATAGGAATCACTTAAAAATCACTTGAAACGTTCAATATTCGCATCGTGAAAGTCTAAGTTTTACGAGCAATGTTCATTCTCTTTGCTCATGCGTCGGAGCTCATGTGTCGGCGAAAATCACCACCCATTCAGAGCTATAGAGAGAAGGAAAGCGGTTATAAGCCCCTCAATTTCCAGTTATCGCTGCAACTTCATCCGCCCATATGCATGCTCGGTAATTACAAATACTCACACGCTCCCATGATTAAAAAGATGTTTCCAAATTCATGATATCGTAAAATGTTGAGGTTTGAAACTGCTACTCTCTATACGCGTGTGAGGTGCCGTTCAACATGCGTGAAATTGACATGGATGGATTTGGCGTTTCCGGCCAGTCCCAAACACCCCTCAAATACTCTTGACTGAGGGCGAGTTAGCCAAGTTATACTGTATCGAATCCCCTTGTTTAGTTACAACTTACGTGGAGCCAGTGGGCCAGGCGTATTGTGTATCAATCTTGATGAGCATGTTGTAAAGCGCGTTTTGTTCTTGCAGGTCGGTGAAACGGTCGCCGCCCATTGTGATTGCGAGGCATACATATCTAGCATTGAATTTAGTAAAACGGGAACATGATATAGTAGATGATTAATACATACGCGTAGGAGGTCATGGTGCGTGGATTTGACTGTGAAAAGTAGGCGTCAGCGCGGGAAGATTGCAGTGCAGTGTTGGGCTTCTACCTCGGCAACTCCACAGACCATGCGAACATTTTTCTTGATCGCTTCATTTATGGCCCTGAATGATGCTGCCTGGCCTAGCCCTAGCCGTGGAGCTGTCGGGTTATGGGCTGCAAGAAGGATCTCGATAAGGTAGTAGTGTAGCACACCAGTGACTACCGCATCGTTGAGGAAGATGACCTTCGGGAAGACGTCGGTGCTCTCGTTGCTGATGTACATGGGATGAAAGTACCATGGTCTCTCATCCCACCAACAGTCTTGAGACATTCGCAATTTCTCCCAGGTGTTGGCATTGTGCTCTTCTCCACTGAAGCAATAACGTAGACAAGCGGCGCAATGGAGAATGGTTAAGTTTGCAAAACTGCAGCCATTGTCATCTGGTACGATAAGGCCGCAAATGGTCTCTAGATCGTAGTTTGCGTGAACAGGACGAGCTTGAATAAATGCCATGTGGATCTCTTGTCTGAGAGCCACCCAGAACGCAGCCCGACGAAGACTACCAAGCTCGCTCAACTTGTCTTGTGCTGCAACAAAGACCCGAGTGCCCACGAGATGTGACTCAGACGCCGTAGAAGTGGACATGACTGGGACATCGAGCTCTTCCATGTATCGGAGGATGACGATGGCGGTCAATAGGTTCTCGTCCTTGATAGTTATGGAGCTGGAGAGAGCGGGGATGAGAACACTGAGACAGTTTTGGTGATATTGATCTCCGACCAAGCCATCGAAGTTGCTAATTCTGCTCAGATGCCTAGCCGAAGCAGCAAGAATGGCATTCATGAGAGGAGGGCAAGTGACTGCTCGGCGCGGCACAACTGTGGCGAAGTGTCGATCGCTGTCGCAAAGATCAAAAAGAGGGGCCAGTTTGTCGACAAAAGTTTGAAACAACATGGCCTCTACCTCGTCTTTGAGAGGCCATGTTGGAGTATCGACGTATATACGAACAGAGAAATCGCCAGGGCTGTCCTCCAAGGGGACTGGAGTTTCTGTCTTCGGACTGCCTAGCTCAGTGATAGCGGCGCGGACCCGAATGGCAAATGGAGCTTTAGAGTCGAGAAGTGGAGAGTCTTTTTCCGAGATGCTTACAGGGCTGTGACTTGAAGTACGGTCTGCCCTCTCGAATTCGAAATATGGTGGTTCGTGTAGAAGTGGCGTCGAGATTTGACCCGGGGACGAGTTCTGGCTTCCCACATCAAGATCAAGTGTAAGGTTCAGCGGAGCGTCAAGCGGAATGCTGCCGTCGTAGTGAGCATCAAAATCACTTCCTCCATGTCTGAATTCGTGGGCGTCGGGGAGGTCGTCTGGTGTCTCATTCACTGTCTCATTCAAGAAACTTAAGGACGGATTGATCCTGACCCAGGTCTGATCGTCGGCGAACTCGAACTCGAATTTGGAAGGTTCCGAATCACTCTCGAGGGGAACGCTGTAAAGAGGTTTAACAACCGCGGACCTCAGATGATGAAAATCTGGGAAATTGACTAACCTTGGCTTTGCCACATGGCGGAATCGAACATTCAGGCCGCGAACACATGGGGCCCCTCGCCTGCGGCACTTTCTGCATGATGGATAGTCGAGGTCACCTGCATCAGGTAACAGGTCAGTAAGCCGGTTCGATGAGAGGTGAGGGTGCTGTCTCGGCAAGAACTCCGGGGGACAGGCATGGTCGACCTAGGCAGCTCTGACCGGGAAATTAAATCAGGAACTTACACTTCAAGTGTCTGGATTGAGACCAAAGCAGGCATTAGAGTCAGACAATGTAACGTGTTGGAGGAGGGTGGCACAATGTAGACGGGCAGGACTGCCTTGATCAGAACCGTAGCCAGGAGCAGAACTCACCGGCGTTTGCAAGCCTGTGATCACCAACGATAGACGTCAGAATGTATTCCATGGTCCGGGACGGGCAACATTGAAGAGAAGCGGGCCTACCTACCGCACAGGGATTGGGGAACTTCTTTTGCGTGGTCTTCGCCTGCATGGCGGAAGCAGGGGCCTCAGGTAGGCGTCATTCCCGTTGTGAAGGGTACTGGATCTGGAAGGAGGCTGGAATGGGCAGAGCAAGGCGGGACTGGAGAAATGGAGAACTGGAGACCGGGGGGATGGAGACGAAACAGCTTCCCCGGATTCTGAATCTGGGGGCGAGGTAAGACAAGAAGAGCGATGAGGGGGGATGGTGATGATGTTGTTGAAGGAAAGAGAAACAAATGGAGCATCCAGATGAGGAAGTTGCCTCTTCAAGTCGATTTGGAAGGAGGCAACCCCCGCACTGGTTAGCGATGAGGAGACCCCGAGACTCCGGGGCAAGAGCATCCTCTAGCCTGATAGCGGCTCCTAATAACGGCCCCTCCACTGATCAGTGCTTCCCCATGGGGGGCGTCACTGAGACTTACAGGGGCTCCATCAGGGCTCACAGGGGAGTCATGGCTGGGGAAGCGGGTCGAGTGGCGCTGGAGATGGCCTCAGACTGGTTGCTGGCGCATTGCCACGGGGCCTAGAACCTCACAGAGCCAATCAGTCGCCGTGCAATGAGTTTCCCAAGTGCTGGGTTAGCGCCGCTTTGGCTCGTCCGCCGTGCTTCCAAGGACCAAGGTTCATTAGCCTCGCACCACACGACGAGGTTTGGAGTAACGGAGGCAAGTCATCACGAGTAATGCATCACAGGCAACTCCAGACCAGACTCACTCGGCCACTTTCCCCTCACCGACCGTCGTCCGAGATGTCCTCCTCCAGGCCGGGTTCCCCTCTCCCACCACGAGGCTTTTCTCCAAAAGCCTGCTGTCACTGGCGTCACACTGCCGGAGCAGTGCCAGATCCATACTCCTCGCCCTACACCCTCAGCCCTCCAGTAACGCTCTCAACTTATCTCCTCGAGGGGGACGTGCTTCAACTCCGGGAAACTTATAAGGACTGCCTTGGAACGTCACATTCAGACTTCTTTTTCACCAGCATCCTCTTGCTTCCCACAGCATTGTTTCTCTCCTCATCCTTCATTCTCCAACTGTTCCTGCACTCCACCTTCAATTTCTCGTCTTCAAACGGCAATTGCCTTCACTCAACACCTCCTTGTCCATCTCCAAGCCGCCACCATGGCCAAGGACGACTTCAAGGACGATATCAAACACCTGGAGGACCCTACAGGTGTGGGCTCCTCCGAGGAAATCAACTTGGATGAGCTCGACTCCATTGAGCACACCAACACTGGAAAGTACGCTTGGCTTGTATCCATAACTGCCGCCATCGGCGGTATGCTCTTCGGTTACGACACTGGAATCATCAGCGCCGTCCTGGTGTATCTCAACGAAGATCTCGGTCACCATCTTGACTCGCAAGAGCGTGAGCTCATCACCTCCATCACCTCTGGCGGTGCCTTCATCGGTGCCATCTTTGCTGGTGCCACCGCCGATCGATATGGCCGAAAGGTCGCCATCTACGTCGGTTGTGTTCTTTTCACTCTCGGTGCCATCATTCAAGCTGCCTCCTTTTCTCTCGCTCAGATGACCGTTGGTCGTCTGGTAGTGGGCTTCGGTGTCGGCAGTGCTGCCATGATTATTCCTTTGTAAGTTCTCCAATACCTACCTATCTCTTCACTGGTCAGTCCTAACGTAGGGGGAATAGGTATATTGCCGAAGTCTCGCCCGCCAAGTACCGCGGTCGTATGATTGGCCTCGATAACATGTCCATCACCGGTGGCCAACTCGTCAGTTATGGCATTGGTGCTGCCTTTGCCCATGTCACTGGTGGCTGGAGGTACATGGTTGGTGGCGGTGCTCTGCCAGCCCTTATTCTTGCCGGTCTCCTTCCCTTCTGCCCCGAGTCGCCCCGACAGCTCGTATACCACGGCAAGACTGAGGAGGCCGCCAGCGTCATCCGAAGAATCTTCCCCAACGGCACCGAGGAGCAGGTTCAGAACAAGGTCAAACACATTACTTACCACGTGGAGCAAGCCAAGAACATGAATGCCGGCAAGTCGAGCTGGTGGGTGTTGAAGCAGCTGTATGTTGTTGGTGCTAACTTCCGCGCCTTGGTCTCTGCCTGCGGTTTGATGGCCATCTCCCAGCTCACCGGATTCAACGCCCTCATGTACTATTCCCCCGTCATCTTCTCTCTTGTCGGCTTCTCTAACCCCGTGGCTGTCGGAACCATCATTGCGGGCACCAACTTCATTTTCACCTTCGTCAACCTGCTGCTTGTCGATCGCGCTGGTCGCCGCAGGATTTTGCTTTGCACCGTCCAGTTCATGAGCTTGGCTCTGGTCATTGCCGCTATCTGCTTCAAGTGGATTCCCATTAATAAAGATTTGAGCCTCGCTGCTGACGCCAAAGTTGGATGGTCTGCCATTGTTGTCCTTGTCAGCATGGTCTTCTTCGTTGGTTTCTACTCTTCCGGTATCGGCAACACCGCCTGGCTGTCTTCCGAGTTCTTCCCCATGCAGGTCAGAGCAATGGGTACCATGATGTTGACTCTCAGCTGCTGGGGCGCCAACATCATCGTCTCTTCCACGTTCCTCACGCAGATGGAGCGAATGACCCCTTCAGGCACCTTTGGCTTCTATGCGGCAATCTGTATGGCTGGTTATGTTTGCATCTACTTCTGCTACCCCGAAGTCAAGGGAATGACTCTAGAGGATATCCAAGAGGTTTTCCAACACGGATTCGGTGTCCAGAGGGCGAGGGAGATGCAGAAGGAGATGAAGCTGGCTCGCTCGTCGGACGCAGCTGCCAAGGCCTGAAGAGAGAGGCTGCCAGGATCGTGGGGGGGCGGATGTATTTAGACCTCTCCATAAATCTGTGAAATTCTAGTCTTCACCACTTGAACTTGAACCCTTCTTCAAAGTGATTTACTTTGTTCTGTTTTCTTCCTTGGTCCAATGATGATGGTGTGAAATGTGACGATATAGGACTGGGCGAGGAAGGAGATTTAGAACTCGAGAGACTTGTAAGTAAAGAAAGATGCTAAGGAAAATTAAATCGGAGAGCACATCGTAGGGTTGTACAACCTTGGTGGAGATAACGCTGCGGGTTCTAGGAGGCTTCCAGGCTTCCCGAAGACTTAATTCGGCAAGTCTAGTCGAGGTGGCTGTGTGTCAGGGGACTGCCGATGAACTATCCGTTATCGAGAGTGAGATAAAGCGAGCATACGCAGCCATGTGGTTCATTACGAACTGTGGAAGGCGAGGTAAACACATGGCACACATGGCTAGTTCCCGAGTGAGGAGTGAATACGCGTATGCTCCATGTCACTCTCTGATCTTGAGCCGCCGAGTCAGTGACATGAGGGGGCGTCTCCGCACAAGAGGATTGGGAAACTGCCTGATGAGGAACACAAACAGTGGAGTCGCCACGCCCCAAGCAAGGAGAGTCTAGCCGAGAGCTCACCTGGAGTTTCACGGGTCTGGATTTTGGGCACATTGGCCACCGTGTTAGTCGTCCCAGGACCTGCAGTAACTCCCTCTCCCCTCATCTACCTAACTCCAAACGCCCTCCGCCGCCTCGCAAAGATCCCCGACTCGGCCGCACCTGCCCAATTCCGCCCTGTTGACTTTATCCATGGCAGGGTTGAGAGGCTCGAGTCATGCGGCTGATGCGGAGCCCGGGGGGTCGTGTGGAGGCGGCAATCATCCGTGGGGAACGGCGCCGTTCAAGAAATTGCCTAGTTGGGAGATGTCCACTCGGCGGTACCTACTCAGTGAAGCGAGGACTTTCCTCGCTAATACACCGACTCCACCATGGATCCAGTTCTCGAGCTCTTGTCGCGAGGAAAGCGTCGAGATGCCGACATCAGATTCACCGTCAACTCGCCCAGATGCCTTGGTCTATTGGCTAGCACGCCCTCCGTCCCCGCGGGGTGCCGTTGATCTTGTGATGGCGGCGACAGCCACTGCAAGCCGCTCATGAGACACAGCTCTAGCGCATCGCGGAGAGCTGAGGAGCTCCAATGCCAACCTGTTGCCATGGAGGAGCGAGCTCTCCGAATGCCGGTCCTCGGGGTATAAAATTCTAGAGCTCGCTCGAGATGGAGTTGTTTCCTCAGACACTCAATTTGGCTCAGTTCTTTCGTCGTTTTGATCTCGGCTTAGCTCTCGTCTCAATCACAAAGCCACGCTCCTAGCCGAACCAGCGTACTGTCCGTAACAAAACTCAACTTTGCCCTTTATTACGCCTCGCTTCTGCCCTCCCTCTTCTCTTCCCTTTCTTAATCACACAATGGCTCCCAAGCTTCAGGTTGCTTGCGCCGGTCTCGGCCGCATGGGCGCCCGTCACGCCCTCAACTTCCACAACCGAACCCCTCGCGCCGAGCTCGTAGCCGCCTTCACTCCTGTCCAGAAGGAAGTCGAGTGGGCTCGCGTCCACCTCGAGGGCGTCACCGTGTACACTGACTATGACGAGATGCTGAAGCACCCCGGTCTTCAGGCTGTCATTGTTGCTACCGTGACTACTGCCCACGCCGAGGAGGCCATCAAGGCAATTGAGGCTGACAAGCACGTCCTGTGCGAGAAGCCCCTCAGCACCAGCGTCGAGATTGTAAGTCTGGTCCATGATGAGGAACCCTGAAAAAGGCCCATCTCTAACACATTTTTTACAGTCCCAATCCGTCGTTGATGCCGCCAACAAGAAGCCCCATCTCAAGGTCATGTGTGGCTTCTCCCGCCGCTTCGATGCTTCATACCGAGATGCCTTTGCCCGTATGGACAACGGCCTCATTGGCCGCCCCTCCGTCTTCCGATCTCAGACCTGCGATAGACTCGACCCTTCTGGCTTCTTCGTCGCCTACGCCGAGTTCAGCGGCGGCATCTTCGTCGACTGCAACATCCACGACATCGATCTCGCTCTCTGGTACTTTGGCCAGGACTCCATCGTCAAGAGCGTTGTCGCCACTGGTATCACCGCCGTGCAGCCTGAGTTGCGCAAGCACAAGGATGTCGACAACGGTGTCGGTATCGTCGAGTTCTGGGGAGGCAAGGTCGCATACTTTTACTCTTCTCGTATGATGGCTGCTGGCCAGCACGATATGACCGAGATTATTGGTACCGAGGGCAAGCTGGCTATCAACGCCAACCCCACTGGCTCCCTCGTTGAGATGCATGAGGCCACTGGCGTTCGTCGCGAGATCCCTCACGACTACTACGGCCGCTTCGAGCACGCCTTTGTCACCGAGGCGAACGAATTTACCGCTGCTTGCCTCGACAACAACAAGCTCCCCTTCAAGCTGTCCGGTGCCGTCCAGGCTGTAAAGATCGGCTGCGCCCTGCAGGAGAGCTTGAACTCTGGCCAGAAGATCAACTTCGATGAGACGGGCCGCCGCCTGGAGAGCTCTCGACTGTAATAGAAAAAGAATTTTGGAGTATTGTATGGGGATTAAGAGCCAAAAGATAAAAACTAGACTACTTTCGAAATGAATTAATGTTGGCACTATTTGCCACGAACTCTAAAAACTGAGCCGTCAATCGACTGCAACCGCAGCTTTTCACCTTACTTTCGAATTTCAACGACAATCCCGGTTGATCACAGTACCGCTAATGGGAACGCAACTCAAAAAGAACTACTCGCTGCTCCAAGATCCAATCTTGAATAGACCTAAGCATAGGAAACGGCCATATCTCGGATTGAACTGCAATTGCGTTATCAACCCTTCAACCGATCATTAGTTTGAGCTTGTTGGTTGTCACATGGAGGCATCTTGAACGCCGATGGTAACGTCCCGTCTGAGGTAAAACGAAAATTTGGGTCATTGATAGGGGTATTTGTTAAACCAACCGTCCGAACCAATCCTAAAAACATTAGCAGGATCTAACCAATGCTTCACTGTATGAAACAAGACCCCGTAATGGCTGCTGTTGCCACTATTCTTCGTTTCCATCGTCATCATCGCTACTAGACATTTTGATGTGATCTAGGAGCTAGTCCTAGATATTGCACCTCGGCACTCATCCGCACCACTAGTCCAACTACAGCTTCGATGATTCCCGATGCCAGCGGTTAATGTGTGAATAGCCTACCATATAACCACTCTTCAAGAAGCTCGTTGTTCTTGAGAGCCCCGTCGTCCCTCTATCGCCCACGAGCAGCTTCGCTCCAAGGCGCAAAGGTTCCATACGCGAGAGTCTGCCCGTAGGCACTCGCTCTTCCTCGCCGCTCCTCTACGCACGCCTCAATCTTCCAGACGACGGCGGCGCGCACGAAGCCGGAGAAGGCCAGCCCCCACATCAAGACGTTGCAGCCCATCAGGACCGCCTTGACCGGCCGGCTGGTCTCCTCGATGCACCGCGCCCACATTATGAAGCTGGCGGCCGTGGTGACCATTAGGATGGCGCATTGAAGGTACAGCAACGCCACGGCCGAGAGTATCTTGGCCTCGTGGGCGACGAGGGTGCCGGAGCAGAGGATAAGCACGGCAACGAGGGTCGGTTCTGCAAAGTTCCAGAGCCTAGGTATAAAAAGTTAGCATGTTTTATAAAGGGTTAAAGAGTATCATGTTGTATCAAGGGCTTGAGAAAACAAGCAGTGTACGTACCAGTCCCAGAACTGCACATCGGCATCGGGTTTCTTCCAAACGGCCACCGACAATAGGGCACTAAAGACGGCTAAGGCGACGGAAAACTGCAGCGCTAGCACGATGCCGTGGAGGATGGAGCTGAGAAGCCATCTGGTCTCCACCTCGAGGATAGCAAACGGCGTATATCTGGTGCTTCCACGTCGTCGACTCAGCATCAAACACGTGCCTTGACTCAGATCCCGCCATTCAGGAGGCTGCCATTCGTCCTCAGACTCGTTCATTAGCGGAGGAAATGGCGTTAGGGGGGGCGTCACGTCTCGAGGCGCCGTCGTGGGCCCTAGCACCGTGTCTGTTGACGAGGGCCGTTCGCAGATATATTCGGCTTGGATGGAGAGCGACTTCAAAGACGCGTCGACCGAGCTCTCTTCCGCAGGCACAGTAGATCTGAGAATCGCATCTTGCTCAGAAGACCCGAGAGTTGCATCCTCGCGCCAGAGCCCCACGGCTGCAGGCACGGGCATGCTTGGCGACGAGGGCGAGGACTCCGGGCCGAAAAAGAAGCGCGGCTGGAGGGCGGGCGAGATGGCCAGCAGAGGGTCGGGGGAGTACGACTGGGCTTGGGCGAGGGCATTCACACTGATTCTCTTGCGGGTCAGGCGGCGAGTGACGAGGTGTTGTGGCGGCGGGGAGAGGGAAGTGTCAGTATCGACGTCCATAGCGGCGCGACGAGGAGGGTTGTGCGCGCGAGGCTTCTTCGCGCGGGGCTTTTCTCGTCGACTATGCTGGGAAGAGTCTGAAGACGCCATGAATGATTGATTCACTGCACTGAGGTTTTCGGTGGCGGCTGGCTGGCTAATAGGAAACAGTGCACAATCAAAACTCCCCAACTCAGGCAACTAGATAGATTCTTTGTTTGGTGTTTGGATTCGTGGGTTTGCTTCATCAATAGCAAGGAATGAACAGAAATAAATGAATTGTCTACAGCGGCACCAAACAGCCCATTAAGACGGGAATTTAAAAATTCTGGCTATCGAATTGTGTAGCTGGTTGTTGAACCGTGCCTATTATATCCCGAGGATAGAGGACATTACGAACACGTTCCACCATTGTACAATTAACGATCATGAGTCCCTCTGTACAAGGGGAGCACAGTTGAATCAAATTACCGCGTGTCTTTGTTCCGCGCATCTGTAAATGCACGAGTGCTCAAATGTGTTGATGCGTTCCCATAGTCTTACAAGCCCTTTGTCAATCCTGCGCCATGCCGTTCTTCCATCCCATGCCCGCCATGCAGTCCGTTTACTGACCTTTCCAGTTACCATCGTCGCTCAAAATACTCAAACATGTCGTGGGGTAAACACCAACGCCGGTTGCCCAGTCGTCTGGAATACAGGCGCTAGTTCGTCAGTCTGTCAGTCGACTCGGATTACTCGAGACTCATCCTTGCCTCGTCGCCGATACCCCACCGCCCTCCATCTCCTGGCTTCTGGATCTCCACCGTCAGCTTTGCTCCAAGACTGCTGGCATCCTCCTCGTTACGGACGTCGCTGGTCCTCCTAGTACGCTCTTTATCCGTCGAGGATCGGTCAGTGAGTCGCTTTCGCATCAAGGGTGACCTGAAGAATGATCTCGAGGACGTCGAGAGTACTGACAGGGCATCGTCCGCTCTGGAGCTCGCGTCGTCAGTGCTGAGGTCCTCGGCAATGGTTTGGTCAACTAGAGGTAGTGCAGTGTCGGACCGAGATGACGGGGCCGCCCTATCACTAGTTGCCTTGTCTCTTGGTATGGCAAGTGAGGGTGTGGAGGCCGAGGCGGGATTTGGCTCCGAGGCATCCAGCTCATGAGGAAGGTGAGATTGATCAACCTCAACCAGCTCAGCATCGCGGTACCATTTCCTTCGCCTCGTCCATCGGCTCCACCCATCCTGTCCTCTCTGACCGTTCTGCCACTGCAATGTCTGTTAGCACTACACCATGAGAGGCAGTGATTCACACGGTTCCCTACCTTGTTGTCATAAAAGATCCAACCATTTTTGCCTTCCTCGCCATCATAATCCACTGATCCCTGGTCATCTGTAACCCCATCCACTCGCCACCGACCGCCCTCCACCCATCGCCACTCCATACGGCTTCCGTCTTCGACTTCGGGTAACTCGAAGTCGTCTCTTGCGGGAACCGTGTTATTGTGTTCATCGGTCCAAGCAGGACGTTCGTAGGCGAACAAGCTGTTGGTCCAGCCCAAGCCGAGCCACCGCCTCTGATTCTCGTAAATGATGAAGGTAAACTTGACCCCTGCAGTTCTAGTGCTGCCGGATCTTCGGTGATTCGTTTGAAAGCTGGCCGGTTGTCGGAGGGCCTTTGTGAGCTCAGACTCACGGCCCTGTCCACTCTTTGCTGGATCCTGTACATTGCCCTCGGGCATCTTGTCAGGGGCTTCAAAGTAGAGACCAGTGATCCCAGCGGCTAGTCGTCGCACCGTCAAACTTCTCCAGAGGATAGCTCTGAATACCCTCATAACTCTGGCATGCCAGGTCAAGGCAACAGTGCCAGCGACCAAGATAACACGCCTTGTGGTGATGACCCGCCAGGGTGGAACGGTCAATGCGATCCATATAGGGGTGATGATAAGTAAGCGCATGAAAATAACGGTCAGAGCCGGCCGGGTAGTAGCACTGGTAGGGGTTCTCTGGGTGCTTAGGAAATCTGTCAACTCTAGCATGGGGTCTAAGAGAGTATTGCATCTCCCAGTGAACTCCTTGAGCGTCTCGACAATCTCGTCTAGCGTCTTCTGGTGCTTTGTGTTGGTGATTTCAGAGTCTCCCCTCTTGTGTTTTGCTGGCTTCTTATCTCCGCCGCCAGCCTTTCCAGTCTTTGGTTGGCTCCCATCGGTGCCAGCCTGGTTGGATTTCTTGGAGCTGGCTTCCCGGGAGAGGCTTCGAGGATCAGTCCATCCGCTGCTACTCAGAGGGCTGTACCTCCGGCCATACATGCCGGCGATGAGGCCGGCGCCAACAACGACAGGCCCAGCCCATGTGACCACCACATCTCCATATAGAACGACGGCCCAGAAGGCGCAGACCAAGAGGAAGCTCTCCCACGGGTCGCCGGTGCTCCACGTCAGAAGCCCGGCGAGTGTATTTAAGGGCAGCAGGAACGGGTGGCTGTAGGCAAGGGCACGGGTGATTTGGGGAGGTGTGGCGAGTAGCAGCGGGCTCTTTTGGTGGACGAGGATGGTGGATCGATGGGAGGATCGGGACGGGGTGTGTCCGGAGAGAGTGACGGGAGAAAAAGTCGCGTAGGTGAGTGGCGCGCCTGTAGCAAGGTGGGAGTCGTAGGAGGACGGTGATGCGCCGATTGACGCATCGTCGCGTGACGACATGGGCGAGGAGATGTGCGACAACCAAGGAGTATCCTGCGAGAAGAGTAGACGTGTCTGGTTAGTGATGGATTTAGGGATGATAAATGTGTGCGAAAGCGAGCGGTAGTCGAGTTGCGATGTGCGATATACGAGGTGCAATGCGTGATGACGCTGTGAAGGAGCTATCGAAGCTGAAGCTACACCTAGCCCTGCACTCTCCACCAAGATGAATGCTGTGCGAGCTGGAGCAGAAGGGACAGTCGATATTGGCGTGGTCGCTCAGCCTCGTCGTGAGGGAGGACAACTAAGACAGCAACAATAGAGGCCAGAGAGTGAGAACTCTCGCCCTGGCCCCGTGTCGGAAGGAACGGAGGCAGGCAGCTATGTCATTGCGCGACGCCACGTTTTTTCCGCTTTGGCTTTGGTGGATAGTGGAGAGAGAGCTTGCAGCTGGCGGGCAGCTGGCGAGCAGATTTGTGTGGGGTTTCCAGGGTTTGCGATAGAAGTTCAATACTGATGAAAGTTCGATACTGAGGGAGAAAAGAGGATGACGATGATGCGCAGAACGGAAGAAATGACAAAAAGAAAAAAGGACATCAAAGACATGGCCAATAAGCCGATGCCACCAATATCAATTACTCACCAAGGCCGCCATCGACGGCAGTGTGATCACTTTTGACCAGCTGCTCTGCTCTGCGGGCTTCAGCGCTGTCACCCCCGGAATCCAGACGTCATTGGCGTTTGTGACGGTGCGTCTGTGCCCTGCGCCTGTGCCCCGCGCTGCTGCGTTCCAGTGCCCGCTATCGCTATCACCCCAACAGAGAACTCGCAAAAGAAAAAGAAAATGGGGGGGAACGGAAACGAGGACGGATAAAAAAAAAAGAGGGAACAAACGTGTTCTGGTTCAACAAAGCAGCAGCTAAGAAGAATACCAAGGAGACAAACCGTTCTTGAGCGGGTTCCGGGGAATGACATGTCCCACGTGAGCCCTCAGACGGGATGGATGGGCCAAGAACCAGCCTGGCGCAGTAATCAAAGCCGTCTATTTCGGCAATCACATGTTAAACCAGCCACTGGAAGCCGAACCGCCCCAAGTCAGAGCTCTGCTTGGACAAACGCTCAGTCGAAGGAACGGACATTTAGGATTGATTGGATGAGCTTTTGTTGTTGAATAAGACCCAAACTTCCTAAAGAGAAGATGCCACGTCAAGGAGCTTTTCCCTTACCGTTTCCCATTCCCTGTCGTCATTCTGTCGATTCGTCATGCTTCCCCGGATTTGCGCCCCATGGCACCCAAGTAATTGCTGCCTCCTATGCCGGCCGACTGGTAACAAATGAACATGTTCCCAATAGCAAGCACATTCGCAGAAATGGACAAACTGAAACAAGAAAATTTACATTTCTCTTTCAGAAAGATATAAGTGCCCGTCAACGGGGAAGACAGTTTCTGCTGAATGTGGCAACACACTTGAGCCCATCCATTCCGCGCCGCTCACAGATCTCAAGCCTGTGCCATCACACCAATGCAGCCACCCCCGCTTGGGGAGCAAGTGGCTTCCCATGTCATGTTTTATTTCAACGTCCTACTCCTATGAGAATGCACGGTGCGATATCGCGAATGGAAGTAGCTTCGCCATGGTCAAAGGTAGGATCGAGGGCACGCACATATGTCTCTACGGCTGTGACTGTCTAGTCGGGATCGCTTCCAGTTACATCTCCCTACTGCTTGTGACATAGCTCCGCAAGTTGGCCAAGTCTTGGTGTGGCAGCGTAACACCATTTTTGCCTCTACTAAAGTCGTGTTGTTGCCAATGTCTGGCAAGTGAGGAAGGTTGGAAATACAAACTCTCTAGTTTCCAGAGGCGCAGATGATCCTCATCCTCTTCGATCGGCCAGCAGTGACGAAGTGAAATCATTCAGGTGCCAGAAAACATTGATGCTGACTAACAAACACGCGCAGAATGACGGTGGATTGCACCGAATAGACTTGTCAATAACAGAGGCGCTACAACAAAGTCATACACGTTCAAACCCGACAAGTGGAAAAGCATGCGACATGGTCATAGAAACTTGCGGTTTCATTCAATGAGGGACTATGTGCTGATATAAACCCCACGTCCCACCAACAAATTTGGGATGCCATCCCGACGTTCATGAACTCATGACCCGTTTCGGCACGTTGCGACAACTCGCACAAGAACGACCAACGTCTCAGACTGAGGAAGAAGGGTGGCAAGTGCCACAAGGATGGTATCTCAACGATTTCTGGTCATATCGGTTGTGTGACGAAAAAGGAGAGAGGCGCTTATTTGCAGCCCTGGCAAGAGCCTGCGTAGAGAGATCATCAGCTTCACGTCCAACAAGACGAACAAAGTCCCTTTTGATGGGCAGTGCGAGCAAGTTTACTTACAGGTGGAGCCGCAGCTGCAGCTAGTAGAACCGGAGCATCCGCAGTCGCCAGCCATTGTGATAGTGTTGTTTGGGGGGTAGGTAAGACCTGGGAAATTTGCTGAAGATGGGTTTTGGATGTTGTTTGGTAGAAATGAATCTCGTACTGGGGAAAGGAGGAGGTATGGTTTGCGGGATGACGCATGACCTTATATAGATGAGTGCCAGCTGATCGGAGGAATGCGGGCTTTGTGCGAGGTTGCGGGCTTTGTGCCACATCCAGACAGACGCCCCCACCTCGCGATGAGGGGCAACGAGGGGCGATGGACGATAAAATGAGGGGCAGCGAAGACGGATCAAGATGAATCTGCAAAGGGACTGGCGGAGAGAGGCGAGGCCTCATGCGCCAGACCAGAATCTGCCTGAACTCGTTGATCAGTGAGTGATTTTGGCTGGCGCGGCGCGAGCTTGGCGGCCTGGAAATGCCCCGATCGACAGGCCGAGCCAATTAGGATTGGTACCTCTCGGTGAGCGGTGGCACGAGATGGTTCGAGATAGCATCTGGAACCTAAGTTAGAACCTACAACCTTTTATCGATAGGCGTGACCATGAATGTTGGTTAAAAAAAAAAAACCATGAATCAGTCGCAAGTCGCATCTCCTGTATGCTTCAGCAACTGCCGAAAGCATCAGGGACGATGCGCTGTCACACAGCCACCGATTGCCGTACCCCGTACACCATCAGATATGCCCCGATAGACCGGCGTGTTTCTGGCCAGACAACTGTCCACCAACTAGGTAGAGTGCCTGTGAAAAAGCTAAGGTACATGAGGCCCCACCTATTTTATATGGGAGCAGAAGTCACGACACATAAGGACCTACATCATAGTACATTGATCTTCCCACAGCCATCTAGCTTTTTGAAGTCGCAAAGCGTACCGCTGATCTCAGGCTTCTGTGGAGACTATGGATCAAGTGTAGTCTTACGGCACTCTATGGGATACTGGAGTTAGCGCCCGCACCTCACCTGACGCTTTGTCGAGATTCAAGGAGGCCTGTCAAGCATGTTGCCACCAGCCTGCGACGTCAAAGTCAGAGGGGGAGTTGCCACAGCGGATGCCTTTAGGCCCTAATTGGCGACGCCGGACTGAAAGATTGCTAACAGGTGAAGTGACTTTCTAATATATAAATTAATATAACTTTTACTATATATTATCTCAGTTTTCTATTTTATTTATCTAACTCTTTTTAATTAATTAATTTATTACTTTCCGGACTCTGCCACAGCCATGCGGTTGTTGAATACATCCACCCAGAAGTTCCAGAATTTCAGCCACGAAGCGAAGAGCAAGCGGTGGTCCAAGGCTGAAGACGAGTTTGTCGCGGGCTGGATAGGTCCAGCAGCGGACCTCACTACTGCGTTCAACGCAAAATTTGGAACTGGTCGAACCGAAAGGGCTGTAACCTCAAGAGTGACACTCTGTAGACGTAACAGGCGCGCGGAGGCTAAGCGATGACGAGGCGGACGACCCTACAAATGAAACGACTCATGATGGCGTGGAGTCTTCTAAAGCAGGGGATTGCTGACAGCGCCAACCACGTCCATGGGCATGTAGAAATTCAAGCCAGTTAGTGCAGTGTATATAATCCCTTTTGACCACGATATAGCAAGTGCGTGCGCATGCATTCGGTAATTCATGAC
Organism: Dactylonectria alcacerensis; assembly: GCA_029931735.1. NCBI lineage: Eukaryota > Fungi > Ascomycota > Sordariomycetes > Hypocreales > Nectriaceae > Dactylonectria > Dactylonectria alcacerensis. The sequence continues at coordinate 2,090,897 of JAPMUZ010000012.1, read as the reverse complement.
TTTCATAGACCAGCTGATTGAGTTCCTACTACGTAAATTCTGATTGCACCTTATCCTGAGCTAGAATAATTGTACATCTCTACGAGCCCCGAGCCAGGGGTTCACCGTATTGGATCTTGGCCGCGCCATACTTCTCCAGTCGAATCGCCTGGATGGCAATGAAGCCACTGGTATCCTCTGGGCTGAAACCCTCGAGGGTGTCCATACTAGCCTGTTCCTCATCGTATAGATTGCTCTCAGGCGCGGAGCGGGAAAGGACGTGAGCTGCGCCCTTATAGACCATCATGTTGACCGTGCCATGCACATGCTTTTGGCTGAAGATGATGGAGTTTTCTAATGTTATATTTAGCAAGGACTGCATCAACAGTGTTGGGTACGGATTAAGTTCAAGACATACCGAGGAGCTCACGCTCGGGGGAGAAGTACATGCCTAAATCATTTGTTAGAAAGGAATATAAGAGAATAGCGCAAACGACAAATATATATACCATTGTAGAGGCATTGGGACCACTCATTCCCAATCCAGGCCATAATTGACTTAACCTTGGAGTCAACAGTCATACCCTCAATATCAATATGTGCGAGACGGAGCACGGTTAAGGCAGGGGAGTCGTAGCAGCCCCTCGATTTGAGTCCAATGAAGCTTGTGATGTTGTCAGTACAAGAACGAGAGAGCCTCAGGGAGAGGTGCCTAACCGAGATTCCACAATATCTACCCTTCCAACACCGTTGCGGCCGGCAATCTCATTAAGAGCCTTGAAGAGCTCGAGCGAACCAGTGACGGTCTCGCCGCCCTCCACCTCGAGCTTGATAGGAATGCCCTCCTTGAACGTGACGGAGAACTTGGTCGGGACATCGGGCGCATCGAGGGGGTCTGAATAGCACAAGGATCAGTTCATCCTTCTACCGCGATAAATCGGAGTCGGTAAGGTGCAGTATATATACTTACTAACAGATTTGATCCAGACATCGTTGGGCGCGGGCATATCGGGCTTCTCGAGAATTCCGCTTTCCGAGCTACAGTGTGCCAGGTTGTCTAATCCAAAGTCAGGCAAAGCGTCGTTACGCGTAGGTTTGTCTCCATGACGCACCATCTTGAGACCAAGGAGCCTTAGGAGTGGACGAAACAGGTATGTTGTTCTCTGCAGCAAATTTCAGGAGGTCTTGTCGGCCCCTAATATCATATCAGAGACTGTCGAACGGGATGTGATTAACAAAGCTCACTGGAAGCGGTTGAAGAACGATGGCATTCTCCAAGGAGCGATGATAGAGAGACTCTGGAAGGATTTGTTCAGTCTCCGTGATACGGACGGTTTGAGGAGCAGGGTATGCTCACAGGGTCAAGTGCTTTCCAGGCTAGTTCGAAGCGGACTTGGCTGCCGGCTATTAGTTTCCGTGACGATTAACTAGCGTCATATCCTCAAGGACGTACTCGTTCTACTCGACATTAGTAGAGGTTCCATAAAGATTTGGGAGGAATAACGTACGCCTTTGCCTGTACAACCGTGACTGACAATCTTGCAATTGTACTTGTGGGCCACGCGGACGAGGGCACGCGCCAACAATGGCCTGGCAAGACTGGTTCCGAGAAGATATCTACGGCAGTTTTAGCTCGTGGTGGCCAAAGAGAGGAGGGTCGGAAAGTAAATCGAGACACCAGGGGCGCGGGGCAGAGCTCCTTTCCAAGACTCCCACATTCACGCGAAGACTCTGGGACACTTGAGGTTCGGAGTCTTATATGGGGATGGACTCACCGGTCCTCGTAAATGGCGTTGCCTGTCGTTCCCTGGTGTCAGCTCCTTTCCGTAACCCTGGCCCATTGGCGGGAAAGAAAACACACATTGGATGGCGCGGAAGATTAGCTCGTCGACGAATTCCTGCTGCAGGTCTTCGATGACCATGCGCTCAGCACCGAGAGCCAGAGCCTTCTTCTCGACCGCGGCGAAATCTTCAGCTTGGCCGCAGTTACCGAGGAACGCCTTGACAACGGCTGGGGTCAGCAGCGAGTTCGGGATCGTTTAGAACGAGAAGGAGCATACGACGACGGTGTAACCCTACGAACAAGAATACGTTAGCAAGGCAAGATATAAGACGAGGCTGCGAAAAGACAGATACCTCAAGAATAAGCCATTTGAGAATGGTTGAGGTGTCAAGACCTGCGTGGCATTAGCATCGTCGGATGAGGGGCAGCGAATAGCGGGGTAGCGAATAGAGGTCGCACCTCCAGAGTAGGCGCTGTAACCAGGGTTAGCCCGAGTTCCAAAACATATAAGCACCTTATCTCTCTTACAGGCAGACTCGTTTCTCGGAAGACATGTTGTGCCGCGTGAGATGAAAGCGTGAATGGACGTACGATGTTGGATGTGTCAAAGGAGGAAGATCAGGTCTCTAAATTTTCTTTCCAGCGGGGTAGCATAGGTTAGGTAGTTATTCAGTGGCGCAAAACCTTGGCTTGTAATCTGTACTTTGAACGCTGATGACTAACTCCCAACTCAATAATTGAGAACTGCTGAAGAAATGCAGTCTAATAAAGTTGCAAAGCAATCTCTTCGACTGCGGAGGAGCTTGTGGGGTGACGCCAACCCAATAAAAATTCGGCGATAAGGAGTGACTTGATAAGAGACCTAAACCCTAACAGAGCTGAAATAATGGGGCTTTTAGGCCTTTTTTTTGGGGGGGGGGGAATATAGGCGACTGACAGGCACCTACGTTTGACTTGCAGCTACAGTAGTGTAGAAGACGTCGGAGATCAGGGTCTTCATCTCTTGCAAGCCGATACAATGGGATGTATCAGTAGCCCACACGTAAGAGTGATGCTGTGCGATTACGTCCTTGTTGAAGAGAATACCGATGCAGACGCTACGCTGTTAGGCACTGGCCAAACAGAATACAGAATACAGAACCCCGCTCTCTCTCTCTCTCTCCATCAAATTCCCTCCATCCAATGAGAAGCCTTTCTATTGTCATTATCAATGACGTTGAGTCCTCTGGGGCCTAAGCTGGATTCACGCCTGAAGCAAGCATCCAGAGAATACTTTCAGTGCCCTTAAACCACCGTCGTTAGTCGCAGTTGAGCGAGGCGATTTATCTTACGGAAAGAATTATACAAGATTCATCCTTCTGTTGCTATGCAACTCATAAAGCAAGCGCACGGTGCTAATGCAATCGTACCATAAATCCAGCGATCGTCTCGGATGCGTTTTGTCCCAGGAAATTTACTTCCCCCATCGTTTTCAACCCAGCCTTTCCTTGCACTTTATTACCATTTTGTGTTTCAGCATGCCATGGGACCAGGAAACGTCCCTCCACCCTGACAGGGCGACTGTCCAAGAGGAAACAGCACCCATGCGACCGACGTTCTGAAGCCCCGTGGCCAGGCTGAAATGGCCTGATGGGATGAACCAATTAATGACAATGGGCACGTACTGCCACGCAAGACTCAGCCGAAAATGCTTATGCTAGAGAGCTATTCACTAGGGAGCAAGCCCTTCTACTACCAAGTGATACCTCCTCTAGCATGCGAAACTGAACCGAAACACCACTTGGCGCCTTTCGCCTTCCGTGTCAGCAGCGTCTCCTTGGTCAATGGCTCCTCGAGGTGCACATAAAAAAAGAAGATGCCATCTTCATTCGTTCATTCAGGCCTCCATTTGTAACAATAATTGCTTCGAACCGCAAACACCACCCATCATCATCATGAACAATTCACCCAACCAAAACCCCAGGGCCACTCGGGATTCTGGCCCTAACCAGAGGGGCAGTGCATACAAGCCTAGGAAGAGAGGTACGAGAGGTGCTCGCAGGGCTGGGTCATCCGGGAGCAACGCCAGAGAACCTCAGCAACAAGGCAAAGAAATCCACGATCCGGCCGCCCGCCAGCAAATGAAACAGACCATAGCCATGGCTCTCATCACCACACCCGTCCTCCCTCTTCCATTTCCTCTATCTATGGTTCTGGGTTTGACAACACTTGTGTACCCCTCTGGAACGAAAAACCGAGATGAGTCGGAGTAGCCCTCGACCACACGGCCAAATCCCCCACGTCATTTATCAAGAAAGGCATCTTTTATCGCGAGTTGACGAATGCCAAAACCGCTCTCTGTCATTTTTCTCCAATATTCGGTCGCCTTAGCAATGGAAAACATTTCGCCCCAAGACATGCCTTGCACCTACCTGGTTCAACCGTGGGAGACCGTCACCATCACAAAATCACTTCAGATTACCAAACACTAGAGCATGGAACCGGTGCTGTGTCAAATAATGGTCAATAAAATCAACATAGACATATTGAACATAAACTTAAAGCAGCCTATAATATTAAAATTTTAGTCCCAATGCAGGAATCCACAAGAAACTGCAAGCTCCCATACCGGAACCTGCGTAAATTAGGAGATTCCAAGAAATCCCAAGCCAAAACTTGAGACGATTCGCCAAGCGGATCCATGTTGGCAATTGGAGCTTCTCCAATGCAATCGTTCCACTCCGCACCCCCTAGCTTCTTTGCCTTTTGAGACCATGTTGTGTTGCAATGCCTACAGTCCCAGGGCTCACTTCCATACGAGCAATTCCCACTTCCTCGAAAAATCTGAACCTCCTGGCATACAATTTTTCTGAGTTGCTGGGCCCTTACTTCAAGCAAAGAAGTCGAAATCGACCTTGGCGTTGGTTTTGAACCACTGGAAATTTTTCGTCTTTTCTTTGTCGAGTCGGAGTTTTCCAAGCTAGATACACGCTTTTTCCTTGCTTGAACCTCAATCTTGGCTTCGATAACCTTGTTCTTGGCTGCTCGCCTTGGTTGAATTCGGATGGGCAGCGCGAAAGTCGTGTCTGTTTCCGCCTTCGTTGCCCGCTTTTCGGCAAGTCTCAATGGAGCATCGGGAGGGAATCCACGCGCTTCAAGCTCTAGGTAGTGCCATTTCGCAAATTCCAGAAAATGCTCCAGACACAGGCATAAAGGCCGTTCTGAGCACTGAAAGGTTTCCAGAATGTGATTGCGCATAGCTGATGGAGAATGAATCGAAAAAAAGACGCTTGAGATTTTGAGGATCATCAAAAGAATAAGTCTAGGATTACTTACACGTCTCCTCTCTTCAATTATGGTTCAGTTTGCCTATTAATGTGATTAATTTCGCAGCTGAACAAAAGCCTTTGTCCGTCTTGACGATCAAACCCAGGTTCTATTCCCTCCGTCTCGTTTTACATACTTAAGCTATGGCCTTCCTGGTTCCTCTTTGTACATAAATCCCAAGATAGAATCAACAAAGAAGCTATGTCTCCTCCTTCTATGTGGCCCAAGCCATATCTCTGCTTTGCGAACCTGTGTAGGAGCCGGGGTAGAACTCTGCAATCAGTACTCCGTACTCCGGATTAAAAGGTGGTGTCTGTATTCTTTCGAGGCCTTCATTTGTGAAGCCTTTGTCTCAGAAAATAGAAAACCACTGTGGCGAGATAATTTACTGCCCCATCTCGATGCATCACTTCAAGTTACTGTCCGATTAATCTGCAATAATCCAATCTAAGTCGTCGTTTGGAAGTTGAAAAATTCATTCACTGGCGGTTAAATCATAGAGTCAGTTTCGCTCTTTCTAAAGTCCAGTTAAATCAAAATCTCATTTCCAGACCAAGCCTTGAAGTTCCCTAGGCTTTGCCTTTTTATAATAGAACTGGTCATAAGCAGCGACTCGGTGAGGCTGCTACTGATTGTGGCGTCTCAATATTCTCTTTCGGCCGCCCTCGTACCGCACACTTAAGAATCTAGCCGACTCGGACACAGGCAAAGACTCTCTGTGTCCATACGTAATGGTTCCCGCTGTTACCCCAGAACGAAGACGGGAAGATCGATCACGGAGCAGTGGGTTCTAGGTGGTTCAGTGGATCCTGTCAGAAAGGCGCGGTTATCCGATAAGTCATGTAGGAGGCCAGCATATTGAGTCACGAGGGAGACTAAAGCACACTACTAACCTGGTTGTGGAGTCGCGGCAACGGCGGACCGCTGGCAGAACCCAATAAGCGTTGTTTCCGCCATGATGGCTCCTCGGCATGAGGGGGAGATAATGGCATTACCGCGTTCGCAGGCACGCGGCAACTCTTTGGTGAAAGGAGGCCTGATTGCGTGGGCATAAAGGACGCAACCTGGGCATCGCTTATTAAAGCCAAGATCACAGTGTACTAAACGGCTTCTGAGATTATCGCCTGAACCAACCACGTTGAATTTCTGTCGCTTTTTAGAAAAAATGACTCGCACATATCGCCTTGCAGTTTTGGAGTGTGACACGCCTGTCCCGCCGGTTCTCGAGGCTCGTGGCACGTACGGCGAGGTTTTCCGTCAACTTTTGACAAAGGGCCAGCAGGGCTTGGGTGCAAAGGGGAACGACCTGCAGCTGGATATTTCAAAATGGGACGTCGTTGGAAGTCAATCATACCCAAACGTCGACGAGATCGACGGACTCTGGTTGACGGGAAGCAGTAAGTATCGGCCGCTTGGATACATGATGAGCAACTCTGCAAGACCGAGCCCGGCTAACTCTCAACTCGACAGAACACACAGCCTTCGCTGATGATGCCTGGATCGTTTCTCTTGTCGAGTTCGTAAAAAAGGTTCTTACGACAACGAAGATCCCGATTGTGGGCATTTGCTTTGGTCATCAAATCCTTGGTCGTGCGCTTGGGGCCAAGGTCGGGGTCAGCCCAGGGGGTTGGGAAATATCTGTTGACAAAGTCGACCTCAGCGAAGAGGGCCAAAAGCTCCTTGGAGTACCCTCACTAGTAAGATCTAAATTGTCGGCATCTAGACGCGTTCTCTGCTTACAATTGGACTAGGGACTTCACCAGATGCATCGAGATGCAGTGCTTTCGGTTCCCGAAGGGCTGGTTTGCTTGGGCAGCAGCCCAAAGTGCGAAATCCAAGGCCTGTACCAAGCCGGCCGTCTCATTTCTTTCCAAGCTCATCCTGAGTTTGACGGGTTTATCATGTCCAAGATTCTGGAAACTCGGCACAACCAAAAAATCTTCAATGACACCATGTTCGAGGAGGGCATGGCCCGATCTCAACAACCTCAAGATGGCGTCCTGGTGGCTACTACAATTTTGAACTTCCTTCTATCATAGATAAATACTTTTTTCAAAGAACTCTTCAAAAAACAAGAACTGCCAGAATTGGTCGTAGATCGGGCAAGTCTGAAGCGCGGCAATGCGCTCAACGTGATCCAAAATGTTGGTTGAAATTGAAAATCACATAGCTCTCGCCAAACCGTAAGCAGCCAAAAAAGGCACTGCTCGACTCTAGATGTCAGAGAGCTCGGAGCTGTAGCCGCTTATCTCAATCAATTCCCATTTAGTTTAAGCGGCTTCATGTCCCACGCCTTGCAGGCGCGGCTCGCGTATCTCAGCGGTTATGCTACTGTACTTCGTAAGGTCATCCACCCCTCAAAGTGGAGGAACGGGCTATAAGTTGCGTCAGTCCTCTCCATGACCTCCCGGACTTGGCTGACACAATCAATTCCAACCCCCATTTCTATACATCTCAACACCTATTTACCCTCAAGATGTCGAACGCTATTCGAACTGTCTCCCCGTCTTCTGGGCAAGTCATCTTTGAGTGCGCTGGCGCCTCCATCGAGGAAGCGCGTGCCAGCGTCGATCGCGCCCATGCCGCCTTCCAGAGCTACCGTAAAACCTCCCTAGACGAGCGTAAGGCACTTGTTGTCAAAGCCCTGGATGTCCTCACCGGTATCAAAGATCAGCTGGCCAAGGAGCTCAGCGTTCAGATGGGCCGACCCATCAAGTTTGCTGGCGCTGAAATCGACACTATGCGGAAACGCGCAGATTATCTGATAAACATTGCCTCTGAAGCCCTAGCTCATTTACCTGGACAGGAGGAGCCCGGATTCAGGAGGTGGATCAGCAAGGAGTCTGTTGGCCCTGTTCTGATTGTTTCAGCGTGGAATGCAAGTACAGGTCCAGTATTTTACGACACTTGCTAACAGAAGAGTATAGTTCCCTTATCTTATTACCATCAACACACTCGTTCCCGCCTTACTAGCAGGTAATGCAGTTATCCTAAAGCCATCGCCACAAACGCCACAGGTTGCAGACCGTCTCAAGGAAGCCTTCGACAAAGCAGGTCTCCCAGCCGATGTGTTCCAAGTTCTCCACACCGGTAGCCTGGAGACCGTCAAGGAGATTGCAAAGCTTCCGGCTATCAAGCAAGTATGCTTCACAGGTTCTACTGCAGGCGGTTTGGCCATCAGAGAAGCCACGGCAGGCAGGGTTGTCCCTGTAAACCTGGAGCTGGGCGGAAAGGATCCTGCCTATGTCCGTGCCGATGCCGACCTAAAGTGGACGGCGGCGAACATCGTCGACGGTGCCATCTTCAACTCCGGTCAAAGCTGCTGTGCAGTTGAGAGAGTCTATGTTCACAAAGATGTTTATGATGACTTTGTGCGGGAACTGCAGAACGAGCTTGAAGGGTGAGTGGAATGACATGCTTCATGTGTCACATCAATGGCCATACTTTGCATGGAATTCCTATTTCTAATATTGAGCATAGCTACAAACTTGGTGATTCTTTGGACGCAACCACGACCATTGGCCCGGTAATCTCAAAGGCTGCAGTGGAAGCCATCACAGCGCAGATCGACGATGCGCTTCAAAAGGGAGCAGTGGATGCCACTCCGACCAATGCCTCATTTTCTACCTTGCCACAATCCGGCAGCTACATTGCGCCGCGTCTCCTCACAAATACTACTCATGAGATGAGCGTCATGACTGTCGAGACATTTGGTCCTCTCAGTACGTCCTTACTCCTCCTCACCAAGGTGTCTATGACGTCATACCTAACCCTACACTAGTTCCCGTTATGAAGGTAGAAAGTGACGAGCAGGCCGTCAAACTCATGAATGACAGCGAATACGGACTCACTGCCAGTATATGGACCAAGGATATTGCGCGGGGTGAGGAGCTTGAAGCAGAGATTGAAGCAGGAACCGTCTTCATCAACCGCTGTGACTGCCCTAACCCGGTAAGATGCCCTCCCATTAGACGCGGCGGCTATTTCGCAGCGTTAAATGTGTATTCAAGCTAACATAGAATATCCAGGATCTCGCATGGATTGGTTGGAAGAACTCTGGGCTGGGAAGCACCCTTGGTCCTCGGGCATTCGATGCATTTGTGACCATGAAGAGTCACCACATTAGGCAGACTCATGGTTAGCGACTATCTAGCTGTTATTTCAATGCAGGATTGCTCTTCCGAAAAGCTTTCTAGGGCTGGCAAGAAAAAGTAGGTAACTCGTCAGCATCACAGTCTATGATTAAATACGGACAATGAGGAACGACTGTGTCATAGGGTGTCGTCGCACTCCAAGATGGGATCTTGACTGTCAAGATATATGAGTTGTATCCAACTACAGAACTACGGGCTTGTGCTGAGGCTATGCATATGTCTTGAGATCTGGCGCAAAAGAGGATTAGGTCCAGGACTCTGTGCAAGAATATCTACAATTGGGACTTATAAGTGTCAACTAGAGTAGCTATAGCAGGTTATCATATATATTCCAACACATTCCAGCTTATTATGACGACAAATGACTGGTCATTTCCATGAGCAAGTTGCATGATGATTCGTATGCAGCAACTCATTCTCTGACTTGACGTCTGAAAATGAAGAAGGGATCGTCAGGATGGTCTTGCCGTTTTTTTTTCTATCCCCTCTCAAGGGATGTACTTCTTCTGATTTAGAGTTTGGGATTGCCCAGCCCCAAAGACCAGATTTATCATTCAAGCAGAGACACACTCTCTCATTGACTACCGAGCCCAATCACTGAAACATATGTCTTTAAATGAGGCAACAGTGATTCTATATTAGAAACTAATTAATTGAGAACACGCCACGGTAGCCGTTCATTTCTTCAATGAAAGTTTCTAGTGGGTGGGGAGGAGATGTCACGGTGTTGCATAACGAGCATTACCTTCATTATCCCCTTCGGTAAAAGTTATACAGCGGTGAGAGCATAAGCATGTGCCACAAATGAACAAATGAGCAAATGAGAAGACGTGATTCTGTGGGCGTGGCACTCGCCGTCATGTCCGTTATCTCGGAGCTGTCGGTTGGGAGCTTGAGGGGTACGTAGTTGGGCGTCTCCGCGAGGCTGGCCAGACCAACCAGACCAACCAGACCCCCATGAAAAGCGCGGAGGCCGAAACCGGTGAATGTCTCGGAACGATTTGCGTTACTTGCAGGACGCTATTATGCCACGTCAACCAACAGCCAAGATCGAGGCGTGACAGCGAGTTTGGAATGATTCGCTCAGGCTTCTCCCATTAAGCCTCTCTATGTACGCCACAGCGCCCAGCTGGAACAAAGCAATGTGACTGATTTACCCCTCTTGAGCACAAGTATCTACCGCAGAAGGGCCGGTACATGGGTGATCAGGCTGGGCTGCGGGCCATCAAGTTTGGGAGTCGGCAGATAATCAATTGGCAAACGAGGATCGTGGTGATAGGAAGCGAAGCGCCCAGTTGAGTAATTATCAAAGTAACCGCCTCTCCCAGCCCTATGTCTATGGAAAGGAAACCTACGATTCCAAAGATGAGTACAGGGAGAAAGACTCGCCACCTCTTTGTGTTCCCCTCAATATCGGTCAACTGATGTCTCATTCTCTGTCGACTGGCATCTCGTCTCCCTTCATCAATGGCCGATGGATGCTCGTGGCGACGCAAGCTCGCATCGGATCCAAGTCTGGGTGTCCTTCGGAGAGAACATTCCGAAGACTTTGGACGAATCACGCTGATGGATAATTAAGCGGTGAGAAATGGGAGACAAGTTGTGTTGATCGAAGTAACGGTGGCGTTTCAACCCGCAGGATGGTCTATACCTATTTCCCTGAACCCTACCCAAGCCTCGATGAGAGGTACTTGACCATGCATGGTGGTTACATCAGCGCTTACCAGCCTAGTTTCCGTGCTCGCCTTCAAACGGGCCAACACAGGTCCCTTCAGGAAGAACATATGTCTATGTACCTAATTACTCTTCGGTTTGCTTGTTCAGTATTTCCCATTGCGGTACAAGACACATCAATAGCGGCAGATTGGTTGCATCACCGCCGTTGCATCACAATCGGGGCCGGCAGCATAGACTCTGCAGACTCGACGCAGTCCTGGCCTGTTATCAGCTTATATCGCAGACCGGTGATCAGCCAGTGCCAAGTCCTCTGCATACGCACTGCAGTTACCAGGTTCAAGGTTGCAGTTTACATATCACATATTCCTATAGCAAGTATCCCCCGTTATATCATCTTTCTTGAACAACCCCGCACCCATGTCGTCTCAATGGCTACAAAAGGGCCCAACAATCTGGCCGAACCTCTCTCATCTTGCCCTCTTCCACCATCATTCTCTCACATCGCACAACATTGAGCACACGCAGACCCAACCTTCCAACCAGCCAAACCCCCTCAACTGGCCCAACATGGGGAAATTCGACATGGACGTTGTTCTCGTTCGCCATGCGCAGGCAATATCGAACGTCGTCGTCGAGAGCAACGAAGGAGGCATCGACTTCATCAACATGGAACACAGTGCGCTCATCCGACTCCTCGAGGCCGTCAACGCCAGTCGCGATAAATTTCCCCTGCTGACAGCCAAATACGGCGTATATCTTCCGGATGGCCTCACCAAAGAAGGCCAGAACTCTTGTGAAGGCTTCGTCGAGTCGGCCCGGGAAGATCCTTCCAAGAAGCTTGAAGTCCATCGCGTCTATAGTTCCCACTTGACGAGGGCAGTGGAAACAGCAATGCGAGCAATCGACAAGTTCAACGCTCTCGATTGCCACGAGGGCCAACCATGCATCCAGACCCATTCATCGATCGAAGAGGCTACCAACTGGCCTCAAGATAATCAATCGCCAACCCTCAAGGCTTCCTACATCCTTCTCCAAGGTGGGAAAGGCGACGATGCAGGGAATGTATTGGGCGAGACAACTACGGACCTGTCAGCTGTTACCTGCCGCGTCAACGACAAGAACATCCTGAACTCTCCCGAAACTCGCCTGCATTCCCTCAAAGTGACGCCTGACTTCGAAGCCTGTGAGGAACACGCGGCGGGTTTCCGAAAGTGGCTGTATGGGCAGCGAGAGACCATTACTCGGCAGTGGAAGGCCGCTGGCAGAGAGGGAATCCCCAGGGTGGTGGTCTTTCTTCATGGTGGCATTTTCAACATGCTTGTTGGAAAATGGTACTGTTCGTACACGAGGGATGATGAATCTAGTGACTGGAAGTGGAATGGCTCAACAGTTCTTCGCAACCTGGAGGCCGCTGTCTTTAGATTCAACTCGGACGATGATGCCACTTTGGAGGAGGTTCCGAGGAACGCTGAGTATGAGAGAGTCTTCGGCAAATACTATAGACATCTGGGAGTGGTTGAGTACACCAACCCGGATGGGACCGTTGTCGACCAGAGGCAGGGGCACAAGGACTTTCTGGAGCGAACCGCAGCCGAGGTTCTTGGTGTCGTGACTGAGAAGCCGTTGATGATGCAGGTTTTGATGAACTGGACTGGGGCGGATAGCGCAGTCAAGCAGTTGAGGGAGTTGGAGAAGCAGAAGAGCAAGTGATAGAAATGCGACGGAGTAAAGTTACTGGGTCCTGGTGAAAAAAATTGGTAGGTCGAGGAGGAAATTTCCGGAGGCTAGATGCATTCATTATCTCTGTCCTCCGGTGGTTCTCTGGTCATGATTCCAACGCTAGTTTGGATACACGTGACTCAGAAGACTGTGTGGACTGCGATTTGGAGATGGACTTGAGAGGCACGTGGGTGTGCCACGAGCCTCAAGGCCCTAGACTGGACCCAATGTGTTCTAACGGACGAGGATATTTTTGTGCCTCGAGTGATGTTACCCAGCTGGCTCTCATAAATATCAAAGCCATGACCCTATCATGGGTGCCCTTTGTGCAACCCCCCTTTGTTTTGTGATCTTGCAAACCCGGCATGCGAACATGGGCAAAAACATGATACTGATAGCGCTCCTTACAGCAGAGAGTCGACAAAGGCCAGGCTGAACTACCACTGAGCAAACCTTTATGCTTTGGAAACAAACAGAAGCATGTTCCATTGGCTCGACTGCGTGGCTTGCGCATGTCCATGCACAACTTGCATGTGAGTTCTTTGTTCTCTCTCCCCATCAACCGTTCAACCACATCCGTCAAATGTCTTTAAAGCGCCAACCCAAACATGTCAAATTGGTGCAGCCGGTGACAGAAGGATTCAGGCTCAGCCTATATTCGACAATAGATATTCCTCAAGATGTCAGCTTCTCTCGACCTTTCCCAGATGACCAACCCTCCATGTCAGAGCAGCCAGTCCACGAATCAGTCATCGGAAATAAGCCACCCAGCAAGCACATTCGAGCCAGCGGTTCATAATTACGACAGCTAGAAATTTCGTCCCGAGTTTTGGGACAGGCTATCTGAGGTGCTGTTCATCCGCACCGCGTTAGAAGAAGTTCACCGACGGACTGCTTATACTCGACTTCCTTTTCCTCCACCCCCGCCAGGACCTATCCCACATTGCCCGCCTAGAGCCGCAAAGGAAGTTGCTCGATTCTCTGGGCAAGGTGGTCCAGACGTGACTGACCTCAGAGACTACCCTAAGGCCATCGTGGGCCAACCATTGCGTGCCAAAACGCCGTCTTCGACAAGCCGACCGAACATATCCAACTTCCTATTCAGTGCCAAGCAAGGAATCTTGAAAAGAAGAACCGACCTAGATTATTCAACAACAACCATGACAAAGAGGTAGAGTCCCTACAACCCCGCCTTCGGACAGCATTTGACCGATCATGGTGTTCATCCAATTGGGATAAAAACGACCAAAGACGTAAGGGGGATAAGAGCGGCCCTGAGGGCGCAATGGCCATCACTCTCGTCTTCTTGTTTTTCCGAACGCGACTTTGAGGCCTTCCAGCATAACGATTTGCAGTCTCAGAATGACGACCAGGCCAGAGCATTTGCCATTCCTGTCATCACTGGGGAAAGGCAAATTGACAACCTCTCTGCCCTAAATACATCACTTGCAAATCTTGAACCACTGACTGACAGGTCTGTAGCTCCTCCGAAGCCGGACTTCTACTACGGCGCACTACTAAATCAACTCGACCCATCGATCCGGAAAGAGTTAGCCAGCCACATCGTTCCATCGATTCAGGAGACTGAGCCTATAGCTCCCAACTTTTTCTTCGAAGTAAAGGGTCCAGAAGGATCCCAGGGAGTGGCAAGGACTCAGGCACGATATGACGGAGCCGTTGGGGCCCATGTCATGCACATGCTGCATAACTATGACATAGATGAACTGGCCTTTGACGGACGTGTGTATGCCTACAGTGCAACATACCATATCGGCTTACTACAGTTGTACGCCCACCACACCACGGCGCCAATAATGTTAGATGGGAGACCCGAATGCCACATGACCCAGATAGCTGCGTTCGCTATGGTGGGTAGCCGTGAGAACTTTCTAGAAGGGGCCACTGCATTCCGAAACCTCAGGGACATGGCTAAACAGCGCTGTGATAACGCTATTCGGGCCCCGAACGTCAGGTTTGCCCAAAGAGGTCAGGACAGAAATGCTTTCCAACCAGCTGCGAGCTCCACAGCACCTCAAACCGAGCATGCTGCTATTCGAGAGAGTCGCAATACGGAAGGCTACACGACAAGCTCCAATGTTGCATCGGATAGGAAGGGTGCATTGTGATGTGAATAGAAGCTCTTGATTTCTAGCTATTTGAAGGGCCTAAATCAGCCCTTATATACATGAAGGAAAAGACGGTCTCGTGACCTAAGTCAGGGATCCGGGCCTTCAGGGGCTCGAGCCTGTGGCCTGTCATGAGGGCACAAAAAAGCAAACATGATCCTAGAGTCTGATGAGAGTCTGATGATAGTTGTGACATCCAACTCACTTGGAAGCCTGCCTAAGCGAAGACGAAATCCGGAAACTCTCCGGGACGGTCGGCCATCGAAGATGCAAAAGCGTCAGGGTAAGGCAGGCCCCAAGTCCACCGTGTTTACCATAGGGCCAGCGTAGTGTGATTTTTTTTTCTTTTTTTTCTTTTTCCCTTTTTCGGAACTGCAACCGTGGACGCAGTTGTTTGCCATTTATCGGGGACACGCATATGGGCTGCCTTACTATGAGGGAGCGTAGACTAGCAAATTCATATCTCATGTAATAATTTCTGATACATAGCAATATTTTCATGTACCAATCGGATATCATCACTGTGAATGATCTTCATGCCAGTATGCAAGGAAAAGAGGATTAGGGTGTGAGTACGCCACGCGAGATTTGAAAGCCCAAACGCAGCAACAGCGGTTGCGTAAGTTCTGGAACCTACCCACAGAAGAACCGAATACTAAGCTTGACGGAGCTGAGGACGCTCACAAATCAGGTGGTGGGGGGCTTGGAGCGAGGATACTTGACAGCCCTGATGGCGGGAGTTTCAGGTAAGAGAGGAATCAATGGGCATGATCAAAAATGAGAAACAAAAGATGAAGACCAGGGCAATCACCTCGGTGATATAGTTTTGTGAATGCGCCGTGAGCCCGTCTGTCCGATGTCGAGGGAGTTGCTAAAGTCTACCGTTCCGAATTCTAATCCGCAATCTTATGTGCCTGAACATGCCTCGACGTCTTCCATTTCTCCTCAGATCCTCCGACACCGGAACCAAAACGTCTGGTAAGCGGGCTGCCGCCGCCACATCCTTCCTCTGTATTGTTGGGGTTGCGTTTATCGATGCTTTGTGTAACGCAAACGGCCAAGCCGGCGAGAATTCGGTTTCTGCAACGGCAAGTCGAACATTCAGCTCCCAAAACTAGGAGCCCAGTCAGGAGTCTGTCTACATGAAACCATGATTGACAAAGACAAGAAAAAGTGGCGTCTGTTAGGCGATCCTAGCTAGTATGCTGAAACAAGAAGGATGACACCTCTTTTGAGCGAATCTTTAACATTATTCATGCCAAGTGCCATGTAGATTTTGCAACTCCGCTATTTCTGCTTTTATGTTTGCATTCTGCAATGATATAACGGCCTTTGTCGACAATGTTTGCCTTAAATCCACTCTTGACTTCAAGTTAGTGAACTTGCACAGGGTGGAAGACATTAATCGTGTCAGGGGGACTCCCAATCCAGAGCTTGTGTAGGGCACCTCGTGGGCCGGAGCGAGGAGCCTAAGCGTCGCCGCTTATTCTGAACTATTTCAGCTGTGGTCTTGATGCGATTGGTGATGTAGCAAGCGTTTGTCAAGTCGCGAGGCAGTCAGGTCCGATGAGAAGACGTCCTAGCTACCAGTCGAATACTAGTTCGAACTCGATTGCGCCGCTGAATACAGCAAGTGGTCGCTCTGGAGGAACTGGTGAATGCCAAAAGCGAATAGTTCTGACGATGAATCCATCTCTTTGGGGTTTGGATCGGAACTCCCCTCGTTTCACATCCGGCAAGGCGTCCTGACTCGCAACGAGAACAAGGAGTGGGTGACAGCTATCTCATCGTCACGGAAGAGTTTGCTGTGAACCAACGGCGTTGGGTATCTCGGGGGCTCAATTTTTTGAGCGGTTGATAGTGCATCATGTACTCTAGTAATTGTCTCTTCAAGCGAAGGATATCCATATCTGGTGGTCCCTCATCGCCTTGCATAGTGTCCAGGGACTGATATCCCCAAGCGGTTGTCGCCACACATGCTCCAACAGCACTAGAGTTTCTCTCATGTTCCCTAGGCCAATTGTATCCACCATTGTCTGTAGTCGGAGTCTTAGAATTTGCTGGATGTTCGGATCGGTTGTACTACAGCCGATGACAGCGAGTGGCCAACAGAGGCTTGTGTTTACTCTGACTGTAGCAGGCAGCTGACTGAGTAGGGCCACTGCATCGGAAACGGCGGAGTCCATGAGCGCCTTGTGGACAGTTTGTTCTCTCTGCACGTAAGATGTGCCCAGGATTGTCCACAGGTACAAGAGGACCGCCTGCTTGAAAACGAGGCCAGCAAGCCGAGCATGCGGGGTCACGGCAACGTCTGGGAAGAATGCCAAGGTCTGCGATTGCAGAAAGCCGAATGTGACGATCTTGTCCGGAGATGGGGAGGCTGGCTGTCCGTCCACGGTTGTCATCATGCCCTGGCCAAGATGAAAAATCTGGGGGATGAGCACCAGCAGTTCAAGCCAGCACCCGCAAAGTTGGCCGACGTATTTCCTCTCTACGAGGCCCCTCGCCATGTTCTCGATGTCGGGGCTAAGTAGAGATTCGGAGCTGTAGTGGGCATCTATCGAGATCATACTAGAAGCAGCTATGTGCATGTAATACTCGACAAGGAAGTCTGGTAGATCGTCGAAGAGTTCCGACTTGGGTCGTGCCAACAGCATGGACAACAAAGACTTAGATGCCGAGAGATGGTCAAAGACTGTGCCGTGGATATCTCCTCGAGCAACCTAAACCGCGTTAGCTATGACGAGACATAGCTGTGAGAAATGTTACGGATACAGACCTCGGTCAGGCACAGGATGAGACTTCCTACAGTCAAGACGAGGGTGTTTTCTTCTTTGCCCGATACATACTCGCTCACTACATTCCTGAACATGCGCAGTGAGTCTGTGTAATACCGCTGAGCGATCTGGTCAGTGGGCTGGCGTTCTGCCGATGCTTGACGATGAGCTGCACTCTGGGCTAGTATGAGTTGCAAGACAAGCGGGTTAGAGAAGCCAAGGGGGATCAGCTTTGCGATGAAAGGGTTGACGTCAGTAGAGCCATTTCCCATGCTGTTGGCGGTACGCGCCAGATAATAACTAAGCAGTTCATAGGAGTCATGGCCATGCTGATGAGGTAGCATTGGGATGGGCATGGGGATACCAGCAGCAAGGAAGGGTTGGGGTTCGGTGTTAGATCCGGAGGCGATGGTCAGGGCCAAAGCATCGACCAGCTCATGGTCATATTCGATGACGGGAGGGGCGACGGACATGGCGTCGGAGGAATTCGCCGAAGAGTGGGTTGATGACGGGGATGGGGACGGGGATGGAGACTGTTGGCCGGCTTCATCGTCAGCCATGTCCGTGTCTTCGGAACCCGGACCGGGAGTGGATGAGCCGTCTCCGGGAATGTGGATTTGGGAAGGGGGGGCTAAAGACGGCCCGGAGACGACTATAGTGGGCTCCGGGCTTAGCTGGAGCTCCGGATCCAGGGCGAACTGGAGCTGCGGTTGCGGAGCTTCTCGGCGTTGCCGTTGCTGGTCATCTTGAACCGGATGTGGGTGTTGCTGCGACTCGGAGCTCGTTGATGTGGCAAACGAAAGCCTCGACGACTGGGGCGGGTTGACCCCAGAGCCAGGAGCCGCGGCGTCCCGCTTCTGAGAGTTGGACGAATTGGAAGACTCGGCAGGCCAGTGACATTCGAGCTTGTTGCGCTTACAGCCACTGCAAATTGGCTTCTCCTCGTTGCACTTCTTCTTACGACGGCGACAGGTGAAGCAGCCGGTGCGGCTCCTGATGATGGGCATCGGGCGCATGCTGTGCGCGCCAAGAAGGGCGGGCACAGCAGAGGCAGAGAGGGAGGCTGGAAACAGCGCAAGAGATAGGCTCAAGGCCAAGGGCCCGGTCTTAATGCTGCGACGCGGTTCTGTGGTAAATGCGGTTCGTGGCAAACTGACGAGCCAAGAGCAGCACGCGCGATGACGGGATATCGAGAGCGGAACCCACGGGTACGGGGATCAGTCGGCAGGTGGAGAGAGTTGATGACAGTGGGGGAACCAGCTCATCGGCCATGAAGAGGCTGAAGGGGAGATAAACAAGGGTGGAGCAACGCTCGATACTGGATGCTGGATGGAGAGGGGCAAGGCCGCAGGGGTGCGAATGCTTTGCCGCTAGCCTACCGAGCCATGAGATGGATGGATGGATGGATGGATGGACTGAAGCCAGGTCAGTGATGGACGCACGCACGGCTGGCGTTGGTAGGTAGGTACGTCCTGAGTCAGGTCTGACAACCTAAGGTAGGTACCTACCTAAGGTACCTAGGTAGTTGACGAGGGCGATGGGACGCCTCAGGTTGACTAACGCATCGCTTAGTACCTGAGGCAGCTACCTATGTTACCCTAAGGCTACATTCAACACCATTCTTGTCAGGGCCTTGCCCGACAAGTGACCATTGGCACGTTCTAACGCGGTTCTAGCACAGCGCGCCACCAAGATGAGATGAAGCCGCACGACCAGGTAACAAACTACCGATAGGCCGTTCCGTCTAGGTAGGTAAGGTAGTTGCCAGCATGTAATTGCTATGTACGTCACCCGCCCCAGGCCTCGGAGCAGCAGCACCCAAAAAGCCTTTGGAGCTGTGGATCCCGGCGCCTATCGTCCAGGCCAAACCTCCGCGCGCGGAGCTGCCACAGCTTCTCTGTCTCGGGTCACCGTCCGAAGCCGAAGGGGCGGCAATCAACGACTGGGTCCCTTCTTGTGGAACCGGGGGTGTTCCAGGGCTTGCTCACTTATACATATTAGATCAATTGGCCTCTCGTCTCTTCCGGCGCCTTTGAAGCTCGGCGTTTGTTCTGATATCGCCCTTTCGCTAACCATCCCACCATGTTGGCCTCTCGAGCTTTCCGTCAGACTAGCCAGTCTCTCCGAGGCAAGGCAACGCTCGCCAGCCAGGTCCAAGTGAGGTCATTGGCCTCGTACGCCGCACACGAAAAAGTAAGATGATGAGTGTACTCATGATGAATTGAGTGCTGACATTTTGCACAGTTGCTAGGTTCGACTCTACAAGATGGCGACCCCGAAATTCATGCCATATTAAAGCGTGTATGTGAATCAATCGCAAATTCTACTCTTCAAGATAGCCACTCACTCCCATGACAGGAAGAGACACGACAGAATCATTTCATCAACCTGATCCCCTCGGAAAACTTTACTTCCCGCTCCGTCCTCGATGCTCTCGGCAGTGTCATGCAGAACAAGTACTCCGAAGGCTACCCCGGAGCTCGTTACTATGGCGGAAACGAACACATTGACGAAGCCGAGCGGCTGTGTCAAAAGCGAGCTCTTGAAGCCTTCCGCCTCGATCCCGAGCTCTGGGGCGTCAATGTTCAAAGTGCGTTTACTGCTTTTGTCGCCAATAATGGCCTTGTCTATCCCATTGTACTGTTCTGACCGTTCACCCAAGCTCTCTCCGGATCGCCCGCCAACCTCTGCGCCTACTCAGCGCTCCTCAACACCCATGACCGCATCATGGGTCTCGACCTTCCCCATGGAGGCCATCTCTCACACGGATACCAGCTACCTCACAAGAAGATCTCGATGATCTCCAAGTACTTTGAGACGCTGCCCTACCGACTCTCCGAGGAGACTGGGCTCATCGACTACGACAAGCTCCGCGACAACGCCCTCCTCTACCGCCCCAAGATCATCATTGCCGGCACCTCGGCGTACTCGCGCCTCATCGACTACGAGCGCATGCGTGCTATCGCCACCGAGACTGGCGCATACCTGCTAGCTGACATGGCGCACATCTCAGGTCTCGTCGCCGCCGGCACCATCCCGTCACCATTCGAGTACGCCGACGTCGTCACTACGACGACACACAAGTCGCTCCGCGGCCCTCGAGGCGCCATGATCTTCTTCCGCAAGGGCGTCCGGAGCACCGACAAGAAGGGCAAGCAGATCCTGTACGATCTCGAGGGCCCCATCAACGCGTCCGTGTTCCCCGGTCACCAGGGCGGCCCGCACAACCACACCATCACGGCGCTGGCTGTTGCCCTGCGCCAGGCGAAGTCGAGCGAGTTCAAGGAGTACCAGCAGACGGTTCTGAGCAACGCGCAGGCGTTCGCGAGCCGCCTAGGCGACGGTCTTGGTTACAAGCTGGTGTCGGGCGGCACAGACAACCACCTGGTGCTCGTCGACCTGAAGCCCAGGGGGATCGACGGCGCCCGCGTCGAGCGCGTGCTAGAGCTCTGCGGCGTGGCCAGCAACAAGAACACGGTGCCGGGAGACCAGTCGGCGCTGAAGCCGGGCGGTCTCCGACTGGGCACGCCGGCCATGACGACGAGGGGCTTCCAGGCCGAGGATTTCAAGCGCGTAGCCGATATCGTCGACCAGGGCGTCCAGATCACCACCTCGGTGGACAAGCTGGCGCGGGAGGCGGCCAAGGCCAAGGGCGTCAAGAACCCCGGCACGGTCAAGGCCTTCCTGGAGCACCTCGGTGATGGATCTGGAGTGCCGGAGATCGGTGCCCTCCGGAAGGAGGTTGCGGAGTGGGTTGGCCAATTCCCCCAGCCGTGGTTGCAATCTTGAATAGGACAATACGAAAATAATACCAATTGATAGATAAGATACATGATACTCCTGTTTTCCAGCCAAGTGATACAACTTGTCCATTTTCCTGTGCCTTCCATGTCGATAGCAAGTCATAGCCTACTACGCGTCCATCGCCGTACTTGGCATGATGAATAATTACTCGCTGTGACTGCATCTCAAGCTAGACAGGAGAACTTAGAAGACCCGAGTTAGCTGCCGCACCTCGGCGGCCAAAGCATGTCATGACAGCGTTCGGACGGGCCTCCGAGCCGGGAACACGGGTGGGTGCATTAGAATCTATTTGTCGCTACGTAAGGTTATCATGGGTACTGTCGTGACTCCGTACCACGAAGTGAATCTCATGTATGGATGGGGTGGTCATGACACAACAAAAGACCAGCTTCCCCGCATTAGCAGAACGACCCATCCACCAGTCATCGGGGTAATACGTAAAGCGAAAAGAAGAAAGACGATGGGTCAATTACAGGGCTGGCTTCAACAGTCACTGTCTTGCCTCCCCCTGTCGTCCAATTGGACTCACACAGTTGCTTCTGCGGCAGCGTCTCCTCGGGGGGGGCGAAGAAACAAACATCCAGCTCGTTGGCCTCTAGGTTTCTGGGTTGGTGGAGGCAACTAGGCGCAGGTACTCTATACTTCCAGTTTGAGTGGAACCTCAAAGTGGCACCGCGGTGTTGCCTCTGAGCGGTGGGCAGCCGGCGCGGCTCCCGATGTCATTGGTCCACACTGGCTCCATGGGGCTCGTGGTGACTGAGCAAGCGGTTATGTGATGCTTGGACCGATGTATCGGTAACTTGGCGATTAGGAGGGGGCACCAGAGCTACAGCCAGCCACCACACTCTCCGTCATCGCCATGGGACACATGATTGCTTCGCTCTGACGCTCCGATAGTTGAGGGCTGGAAAAGAAAAAAAAGAAAAAAAAACAGCATGGTTGCTTCCGTACCCATAGCTCGTTGTTACGGTCATGCCATGCCCCTCTCACGAGTCACAGCTCCGTTAGTGTGTTCGGGCTTGAGTTCCAACGGCGGGTACTGACTGATAGATAGCATGTTATCTGCCGTAGCTTCAGTCCATCGCCGTTGCCGCTGACCGTCGCCGGACTGAGCACCGAAGTATTACAATCTCATCCTCCATCAGTACCCGCCCTTCACCTCCTGTTCTGTGCCATTGCTACCTACTTCTCCTCATTCATCTCTACGCAAGTCGCCCAACCAGGATTAGCAATAACCACCAATTCATAATCCTCGACTCTTCACTTTCGCACACATACTCACTCACACATCACCATGTCATCTCTCTTTGCTCGCCAGGCTTGGGCCGCCGTGTCCCGAACCAAGCCCTCTTCTCTCCGAGCCCCCATCAAGGCCGCACCCGTTGCGTTCCTGGCCGCACAGCGACGAGCATTCTCCATCTCATCCATCTGTAAGCTTTCGATTGTCATATTTTTCTCAGCAAATTACTGACGAGCACTTGTGAAGGCCTGGAGCGACGGTTCTCAAAGGAGCATGAGTGGGTGGAATTGACCGGCAACAACTGTAAGAAACCGCCAACCCCCCCCCCCCCCCCCCCAAAAAAAAAGTTTTTTCATTTTTTATTATTATTATTCAAACCGTACTGAGACATTGTCCGCAGACACAATTGGCTTGACCAAGCACGCCGCCAGCGCCCTGGGTGACGTAGTCTACGTCGAGCTGCCCGAGGTAGGCGACGCCTTTGAGCACGAGGCGCCATTTGGCACCGTCGAGTCGGTCAAGGCCGTCTCCGAGGTCTTCACCCCGATTGCCGGCGAGATCATCGAGGTAAACGAGAGCCTCAACGACACCCCCGAGCTGGTGTCCGAGGAACCCGAGGGCGACGGTTGGCTCGTCAAGTTCCAGGCCGAGGACCTCAAGTCCTGGGACGACTTGCTGAGCAAGGAAAAGTACGACGAGTTCGTGGCCTCCGAGGAGCACTAAAGACGGGGATTGCGTCCTGGTTAAAACCTGAAGGAAGAAAGAGGAGTCTCCAAGATATTTTCTATGTAGCAGACCCTATGATTTGATAAAGCATTTAATTCTCGTTCAACTCTCCAGACCATGCCTGCTCATTCTCTGATGGCAAGGTAGTGAATGTGAGGAGTGAGCACTAAACACGACCCAGGCAGGCCAAACGCGAACGAATTCGTCCAAGAAAAATGCGAAATATCACAGGGAAACCGACAGGTTCATGATATTGAATGTATTTGATCTCATCTAGTCTATACTGATCAAAATAGAAACGGCTGTTGAAGTGTTTCGAACTCCGTTGACACATGATATAAAAGAACTTTGAACGACATAATTAACACGATGAGGTTTTAATGCTGTCACTCATCCCAAATGCTTTACTTCCCGCTTTTCCCACTGTACTTAGTTTAACTTTTCATTTCGTAGACCGACCTCTGTCTACAGGTCCTCGCTGCCCTCGACGGGAGGGCAGGTGCAGAAGAGGTTGGTGTCACCAAAGGCGTCGTCGACGCGGCCGACCGACGGCCACATCTTCTTCTCCCTCAACCAGGGTAGCGGGTAAGCGGCCTGCTCGCGGGTGTAGGGCCGCTGCCACTCCTTGTCGGAGATGAGGAGGTCGTGCTGCGGATGCGGCGCGTTCTTGAGCAGGTTGCCCTCGCGCGGCACCTTGCCGGACTCAATGTCGGCGATCTCGCGGCGGATCTCGATCAGGGCGTCGCAGAAGCGGTCCAGCTCGGCGCGGGACTCGGACTCGGTGGGCTCGATCATGAGCGTCCCGGATACGGGCCAGCTCATGGTGGGCGAGTGGAAGCCGTAGTCCTGCAGCCGCTTGGCGATGTCGGCGACGTCGACGCCGGCACTCTCCTTCAGGGGCCGCACGTCGAGGATGAACTCGTGCGCGCAGCGTCCGTTGGCGTTGGTGTAGGCCACCTTGTAGTGCGGCAGCAGGCGGGACATGATGTAGTTGGCGTTGAGCAGAGCCGCACCTGTCTGCTGCGTGAGGCCTGCGCCGCCCATCATCAGGATGTAGGTGTGACTGATGGGGAGGATTGAGGCACTGCCCCATGGCGCCGCGCTGATGGGGGCAACGGCCGTCTCCTTGCGCGCTTCCGGGCCCATCTGAGGATCGGTGACCGGGTGGCCCGGCAGATACGGGGCCAGATGCTGCTTGACGCCGATGGGACCAACTCCGGGGCCACCGCCTCCGTGAGGGATACAGAAGGTCTTGTGGAGGTTCAGATGGCACACGTCGGCGCCGATATCTCCGGGGCTGCAGAGGCCGATCTGGGCGTTAAGGTTGGCGCCGTCCATGTAGACCTGGCCGCCGTGAGCGTGAACAATGTCGCAGACTTCCTTGACCTCGGGCTCGAAGACGCCAAAGGTGCTGGGGTAGGTGATCATGATGGCGGCCAGCTCGTCGGCGTGTTTGGCGCACTTGGCCTTGAGGTCGGCAATGTCCAGGTTGCCCGTCTTGCCGTCGCACTTGATGGGCACGACCTGCATGCCGGCCATGGCCGCGCTCGCCGGGTTGGTGCCGTGGGCCGAGACGGGGATGAGGCAGATCTTGCGGCGCTCGCCGCCCTCTTGGCTCTCGAGGTACTTCTTGATGACGCGGAGGCCAGCGAACTCGCCCTGGGCGCCTGAGTTGGGCTGCAGGCTGACCTCGTCCATGCCGGTGATGGTGGACAGGTTCTTGCCGAGCGAGGTGATGAGCGCCTTGTAGCCCGAGGCCTGCTCGACGGGCGCAAAGGGGTGCAGGTTGGACATGGACGGGTCGGACACGGCGAGCATCTCAGTCGTGGCGTTGAGCTTCATGGTGCACGAGCCCAGGGGAATCATCGAGTGCACCAGCGAGAGGTCCTTGTACTGGAGATGGTAGATGTAGCGCAGGAGCTCAGTCTCCGAGTGGTACTGGTTGAAGACGGGCTGCTGGAGGAAGGTCGTGTTGCGCTGCAGGCTCGAGGGAATCTGGTTGTCCAGGAAGCCGGCGTCCTTGGTCTCAAGCGCGGCGTTGAAGCTGGCCTCGGACACGCCGAAGCACTTGACGAGGTTGCCCAGGCTCTCCAGGGAGACGCCCTCGTGCAGGGAGAAGCCGACCTTGTCCTCGCTGATGCGTCGCAGGTTGATGTTCTGGAGGTGCGCCTTCTCATGCGCCGCGGCCACGGCATCGGGGGAGGCCTGGAAGGTTACCGTGTCGAAGAGGACGGCGCCGTCGTCACGGACGCCCTCAGTGAAGAGCTTGAACTGGCCGCCTTTGAGGATCAGGTCCTGGGCGAGGCGAGTCTTGCCCCAGATGTCCTGAGCAATCGTCTTCAAACCCTCCGGGCCATGATAGACGGCGTAAAAGGCGCTCATGTTGGCCAGCAGAGCCTGTGCGGTGCAGATGTTGCTGGTGGCCTTTTCACGTCGGATGTGCTGCTCGCGGGTCTGCAGAGCGAGACGGAGCGCCCGCTTGCCGAGACGATCCTTGGAGACGCCGACCAAACGGCCGGGGATCTTGCGCTTGTACTTGTCAGTAGTGGCGAAGAAGGCGGCGTGAGGACCGCCGAAGCCCAGCGGCACGCCAAAACGTTGAGCGCTGCCGAGGGCAATGTCTGCGCCGAACTCGCCGGGCGCCTTGAGCATCGTGAGGGCCAGGAGGTCGGTGGCGACGCACACGAGGCCCTTTTGCTCATGGACGGCGTCAGAAAGTCGCTGGTAGTCGTGGACGCCGCCGTGGGTGTCCGGGTACTGAACGAGGGTGCCGATGAGGCTGCCCTTGGCCTCCTTGACTAGCTTGCAGTCGTCGGCGAGGACGTCACCCACGACGATGTCGATGCCGAAGCCCTGCGCCCTTGACTCGAGCACGGCGAGGGTCTGGGGGTGGCAGGTTGAGGACACGACAAAGGTCTTCTTGGCGCCCTTGGCCTGGATCTTGGAGGGGGCGCTGGAGAGGGCGACGGTCATGGCCTCGGCGGCAGCGGTGGCCTCGTCCAGGACCGATGCGTTGGCGATATCCAGACCTGTCAGCTCAGTGACCAGAGTCTGGAAGTTGAGCAGGGACTCAAGACGGCCCTGGCTGATCTCGGCCTGGTAGGGGGTGTAGCTGGTGTACCATGCCGGGTTCTCAAGGACGTTGCGCTGGATGACCTGGGGCACGAGGGTTCCATAGTATCCCGATCCGATAAAGGACTCAAAGACGGTGTTCTTGCTGCCGAGCTCTCTCATCTTCTTCTGGATGAAGTGCTCGGTGCGTCCCTGAGCGGGAACCGACTCCTCGGCGCCCGTCTCTTCCCACTGCTCGACCAAGTCCAGACCCGTCGTCTTCCTCCTGACCTGGGGGGGGATGGTCTGTTGGAGGAACTCCTCCATGGAGCTGGCGGGGGGGTCCAGGGTCTTGAGCATCTCCTGCTGCACGCTGAGCTCGCTGCCAATGTGCCGCCGCGAGAACAGCTCGTGGTCATTAAGCTTCACGCTGCTCTGGGTCTCGGCGAAGCGCTGAGCCTGGCCGCCCAGCGCCTTTGTTGCGCCGACGCTGAGAGGCGCGCTGACGGAGAAGCATCGTGCCAAGCGACGGGCCTGAAGAGAGGATGCCGACAACCTGGGCTGACGGCAGAGCCGCTGTGCAAGACGAGACGAAGATAGCATGGCTGCTTTGTCTCGCTGTGAATGAAAGAAAGGCTAAATCAAATCAAGGGCGCCAGATTCCCCGTCTTGATCGGTCACTGGGAAGATAAGAGGTTAACATGGATGATGGAGATGATGGATGATTGATGATGGATGATGGATGATGGATGGCAGATAATTGAGTGTGAGAGCCCAGCTGACGACGTACCTCGTTGGTGTGAGCGCGACTGTGACACAATCTCAGCAACCCTTGAACGCGGTGATGCCAGCAAAAGGTGTGAGTGATGTGATGGTCCAACTTTAAAAAAAAGACTCGACAGCCGAGGAAACAATGAATGAATTGAGAAAAAGGGTTCAAGCTCGGGGGCGGTCTGGGGAAACCATGAAGATGAAGATGAGAACCCTTGAAAGAACAACTGGGGGATAAAGTAGGCCAACAGGATTGGACCAGCCGCGCGCAGGCCGATAGGAAACCCGTTGGGCTGGGTTCGGAGCCGCGCGCAGCCTGCGATTTCGCCCGGTCTTCTCTTCTCGTCATCGCCAGTTACAGTGGCCGGTTTGGTGCGGGTTTCGGTTCATCATCCCGGGTCTCCAGCTCCTGTTGACTTTCATGATTCATCCTTATCGTCGCGGCTCTTTGGTCCGAAGGCGAGCGGCAGTGGAGGCGGCAGTGGAGTCGCCACCCCTCGGAGCAACTCCCGCTAGCGACTCCACGCCCCTGGGTGTCTGACTGTCCACTGTAATAACTGCCTTCAACCACTGGGAGTTTTTTTCTTTTTTTTGCTTGGTCTTAGTCACCGCCCATGACCTAATTCATGACATGCCAAGCATGCCTAGCCGTGTTGCCCAGCTGTGTCACCACCATCAAGCTTGTCACCTGCTAGCATTCCCCGCCATCGGATCCCTCTGTACTACGAAGAAGCTACGCCACATATTACCCTATGGATTACCCCAGATTACCCTATAGATTATCTCGATTACCCTATAGAATGCCCAACGTCGTGTTGTTAAACCAGGTTTGCGCCTACTTTCGCCCTTTCGGCCTGGACTCACTGGATACGACAGCCATCATGTGGTTTCATACTGCATTAGTCTGGATTGTAATAAACACCTCTCTTAACAGAACCCTCCGAGGATCGGGGAGACAGATGTGTTGTCGTTGCCGCCCGTGAGTTTGCTGACGTCTGCCCATTTAACGTCGTTCCCCTTCATGTCCGTACATGTCCTTCACATCTTCACTCCCCGTTCACTTTCCATCTATAATAAAACAAAGAGTGAAATCTGAAGAGATCCAAACTTCTCACCCCAGAGTTTGGTAACAATATCGTTTACTACTTCACAAGATGACTCGCAACCGTCGCCAGCCCTGGGCGAACACGCCTCTGATCGAGTCTCCTCACCTTTCGAAGCTAGCGGGTTGGTATGTTACACCACACTATTCCGCTTCCTATCTCACCCCCTTCCGAAACCCAACCCAGTCATGACATAGAGGATTGGATGGTTCTTTCCTTCTACTCTCACACGTTTCAATACTTCCCATTATGCAAGAATCGATTTCTAAATCGTAGAAGTAGAATTCTCTTGAAACTCGACAATCTGCAACCGTCCGGCTCCTTCAAATCCAGAGGCATTGGCAACTACCTCCTCTGCCGCATCCAAGAGAGCGAGGCCCAAGGCAGTACGCCTCACTTCTATGCCTCGTCGGGTGGCAATGCCGGCATTGCTTGCGTTGTTGCAGCCCAGTCTCTGGGATACAACGCTTCCGTCGTGGTCCCGACCACAACCAGCCCGGCCTTGATCGCGCGACTACACGCTGAAGGTGTCACCCGGGTCTTCCAACATGGCCAGAGTGTCATGGATGCTGACAAGTACCTCAAGGCCGTGGTTCTGCCCGCGGACCCCGAGGGTGTCTATGTGCCACCATTTGACCACCAGGATATCTGGGATGGAAACGCAACCGTCATGCAAGAGATTGCACTCCAGCTGGACGGTGACAAGCCAGACGCCGTCGTCTGCAGCGTCGGCGGCGGCGGTCTCATGAACGGCGTCGTGCAGCAGCTTGACAAGCTTGGGTGGAGCGACGATGTGACCGTGGTGGCCATGGAGACTGACGGCGCGGACTCGCTCAACCGCTCACTCCTGGCTAACGAGATCGTTACGCTCCCCAAGATCACCTCGCAAGCACGGAGCCTAGGCGTGGCGACCGTCTCCAAGAAGACGTTCGAGTACGCCCAGCGGTCTCGGGTGGTTAGCGCCGTGCTCCCGGATGGCGAGGCGGCACGGGGCTGTTTGATACTTGCTCGTCATGAGCGCCTGATGGTCGAGCTTACCGCGGGTATCGCGATAGTGCTGTGCGAGAACCGACAGCTGCATAAGCTCATTGGCCGACAGCTTACCCCAGATGCCACTGTGGTGCTCCTGGTTTGCGGCGGCAACGACATCTCTGTGGAGATGCTCATGGAGTGGCAGCAGCTCTACGGGGTTTGATAAGAGAAAAAGTCGAGTGGATTCTTTATCATGTTGACAACGTTTCCGAGGGTTGAGATACGAAGGGCGAGCAAGAGCGGTATGGAAAAAGGGTGTAGTTTGATTTATTCCTGTTTTGATGCTTCTTTCTTAGCATGTCGATTTTCGTCTCGATTAGGATGCTGCCTCGGCAACGCCGAGCAGAGCGCGCGGCTGCGTGGCATGCAGGATCTGGGCTGGACAATCAAGAGAGCGTTTGCACCATCCGGCAAACCCATGGACCGTTCAACTATCAAGCGTCAAGTAAATAACGGCAATTGGGCCAAACTAGTGTTCTAAAAAGGGTGGTGTGATGTCGCAGTGCAGTTGTCACAATGCAAGATAGGGCGCCGCCGAGGGAGTGGGTAGCTTTTTCGGTCGATCTTGACGGGTTAAACGGCTTGTTATCAACGAGTTTGGTCACCCCCCGGGGGGGAGCTCGGTCCAGAACGCGACAAAGCCATCCCTAGCTAGTACCCCGTACGCATGTGCCTAGAGCAAGCTGTGGTACCCTAATGCCAACTCAATGAATGATGACTGCAGCAGGATGCGACAGCTTCGCTGGGGAAAATGGTCACATGCCATGTGAGCTACTTTGAAGCCTCATTTCGCAGGTGGAGCCGCGTTTCGTCTCACCACTCGGGTGTGCTGAAACCAGTTTGGCGGCCCGGGCATGAGCGAGGGCGCGGAAATGCTTCCAGACAGGGGTCTTTTGGAGGGTGTTCTTTATTAGGTTCCTATCACTTCGTATTGTTCATTACGGGTTTCCCAGCTTAATTGTTGCTGTTCCCACCTTATTACTGATCGCATTGTGTCTTGTCTTGCCCTGTTCTGTCTTGTCCTGTCTTGTACTGTGTTATCATATCTTATCCCCTCTCTTTCTCTCACCCTGGTGATCGTACTGTTCCCATGCCTACTCCATAATAAAGCCCCATCCCCATCTCCCGACCCTCTTTATTCTTACCCTCACAATCCCTCCCCCTCCCCCCGGGCCCTCTTATCTTGGACATGGGCACCAAATCGTCCATGCGTATC
Organism: Dactylonectria alcacerensis; assembly: GCA_029931735.1. Classification (NCBI taxonomy): domain Eukaryota; kingdom Fungi; phylum Ascomycota; class Sordariomycetes; order Hypocreales; family Nectriaceae; genus Dactylonectria; species Dactylonectria alcacerensis. The sequence goes on along the minus strand of JAPMUZ010000012.1, from coordinate 2,060,433 downwards.
TCCCAGTCTCCAGTTGCTTTCCAAGCCCATTTGGTAACACGCTTCCACTTCACCAGAAAGGCGTGGATCCTCCCCCCCTTTCGGCAACGCGGAGCGCGCGGTCTCCATGGCATCCAGCGCGGCAAGGCCGGCCATTGGACGCTTGTCACGTCCAGACCAAGCCTCTTGGCCACTTCCAGAACCCCCCCAAACCCCCCTCTTGGGCGTTATCTAGGGATTCTAGTCGCCTGGGCTCACCTTGGCACCATCACCAATCCCTGCTCCCCCGCGTTTTACCCCTACGCGCATGCAAGCCACGAGGCTCAGGCCGGCGTCAGGCTTGCTAGAGTTGTTCCGTCATCCCACAGCTCCGTCATCAGTTGCCGTCTTGGGATCTGTTTAACTTAAGTTCTGCCCTTTTCCCTCGCTTCTCCTTTCTCCCTCGTTCGGCAGCCAACCTCGTTCTGTTTCCCATCTGCAGAGAGCTGCATTGCCGGAATGCGAACGCGTCCAGCATCTGCATCTGCATGAACCCCTTTCCATTCATCTGGACTGAACATCTCTTCATACCTACCTAGGCACTCTCTTCTTTAGTTTCAACATCTGGCGCTTCTGGCCATTTGTTGACCCCATAATCCATCCCCTTTCTTTCTCGTCATCGAATCCACCGCTCTGCCCACCATGGCATCCACTGCCCCCGCCTCCGTCCAGCAGGGGTACGCGAACCAGCTGCCCAAGAGTCTCAGTATGCTGAGTATTCTGGGTATGTCCTTCGCTATCATGGCTGTTCCTTACGGTCTCTCAACAACCTTTTACATCACCCTCGTCAATGGCCAATCCGTCACCGTCATTTGGGGATGGGTTCTTGTCTCCCTGATCTCCCTTAGCATTGCCGCCTCTCTCGCCGAAATCTGCGCCGTTTATCCCACCGCTGGTGGCGTGTATTACTGGTCTGCTATGCTTAGTACCCCCGAATATGCGCCTGTGGTTAGTTTCATCGATGGGTGGATGACCTTGGTTGGAAATTGGACCGTTACGCTCTCTATCAACTTTGGAGGCGCTCAATTGATTTTGAGTGCTATTACTATCTATAACGAGGATTTCGTGCCCAACGAATGGCAGACGGTCCTTTGTTTCTGGGCTGTTACACTGCTTTGTGCGTTTGTGAACGCTTTCGGGTCCCGCTATCTGGACCTCATCAACAAGATCTGCATCTACTGGACCGCAGCAGCCGTTCTCATTATCTTGATCACCGTTTTGTCCATGTCAGACAACAAGCGGTCTGCAGAATTCGTCTTTACGCACTATGATGCATCTGCTAGCGGCTGGGCCAGTGGATGGTCTTTCTTTGTCGGCCTACTTCAAGGTAACGTGTTTCGAACTAACCGTTGAATCCCATGTACTGACTGATTTACAGCCGCTTACACTCTCACTGGCTACGGAATGGTTGCCACCATGTGCGAAGAGGTCCAGAACCCTGAGCGGGAGGTGCCCAAGGCTATGGTTCTCTCAGTTGCCGCGGCCGGGTTGACTGGCGTTGTTTATCTCATCCCCATCCTCTTCGTCCTGCCCGATATCAGCGATCTTCTCGCCCAAGGCCAGCCCATCGGCCTCATCTTCAAGACAGCGACAGGATCAAAGGCTGGCGGTGTCGGTCTTCTCGTGCTGATTCTCGGTATCTGGTTCTTCGCTGGCGTTGGTTCCCTGACCGCGGCTTCCCGCTGCACCTACTCCTTCGCTCGCGACGGTGCCATTCCAGGCCACAAGCTATGGGGCAAGGTAAACAAGAAGCTCGAAATGCCTCTTTGGGGACTTGTCTTGTCTACTGTTGTCGATATGGGCCTCGGATGCATCTATTTCGGCTCGTCTGCGGCCTTCAACTCGTTCACTGGTGTGGCCACAATCTGCCTCTCAACGTCCTACTGCGTGCCAGTCCTGGTCAGCTTGCTCCGTGGCCGCGAACCCGTACGATCCTCACCGTACGCTCTGGGATGGCTCGGCCCAATCGTCAACTGGATCAGCATCATCTGGATCTGTATCGCCGTCATCATTTTCTGCATGCCCGTCTCGTTGCCCGTCACGGCGTCGTCAATGAACTACGCCAGCGTCGTCTTTGCGGGCTTTGCAAGCATCAGCGCCATCTGGTACTTTGTGTACGCACGAAAGCACTTCAAGGGTCCTATTGTTGTGGATATGGGTTCAGAAGAGTACGTAACGGGCCCGGAGAGCAGTCATGGGGCCGAGAAGGGGTCAGCTCTGCGTGAAAGCTCTGCTGATGAAACAGCAAAGTAGGAGGACGAAGACCGACTCGCCCCCAGGGGGGCTCTTTTGAATAATAATTTCACCGTTATATCCTTATGTGATTTAGTCCCGCATGAGAAATATCTTACACAATGTCTTTCTTTCCCTGGTCGTAGATATTCTGACGCAGTTGAAGCATAACCATGACTATGCCAAGATTCTATTTCGGTCGATTTAAGCTTAAGAAATTCCTAATAATTTAGTCAACTAGTCCAATGTGCTTAGTATAACTTCGGGAGACCCCTTGGGTGACCAATTAGTTGCTCACGCAAGTAGCAGCCTCCACCCGAGCAGTATTGGCTTGGGTACTGATGACGTTTTTGAGCTAGTTAGCAACAAAGAAGAGCATTCAAGAACGACTACGCAGTGATGATTATGTGATAACAAAAACGTCTCATCGATCGAAATCTTATTTGTTCATTCGTTTTCCTGTTTGTTACACTACTTATGTGCGACATGTATTGTGTTGACCCCGGAACTACCCTGGAGCATAGGTGCTCTGTGTTAACAAAATACCCAACGCCTTTTCCCTATGCCTAAACTATTGTAGAGCAATGTGCAAATATGATGCACCCAAGATGCTAAACACCGTTGACCAAAAAATAAAAAAGAGAAAAAAGAAACGTGTAATGTTATGAATGACTTGGGAGTGCTTGGTATTGGAATGACGTGCTTCGGCGCAAGATCCGGTTGATGCCCCGTCGGAGGGTGAATCGGAAATAATAAGCGATGAAGAAGCCAATCACGACACCGAAAAGAGCGCAGAGGAAGATCTGGAACGGCTCCAGTAAGACCCCTCTTGATGGCGCTTCAAGTAGTTCAACGACGTTCTCTTCATGCCTGGATTGCGCTTCCGATCTAGCCAAGACCCCGCCATTCTTATCCAAGGCCACAACCCGAACGAAGGTGTCAGCCTTCTCGGGAATTTGCATCCTGGTCTCGAACTTGATCTTGTCCACGGTTTTGTGGTCGCTGAAGTTGTCGCCCGAAGCCTCCGGCCCGCTCTGGATCTTCCACTGAGCGACCTCGGTCGCGCCGTTCCAGCTGACATACAGGGCCTTTTGCTTGGGCTTGATGGCGACATCGGGGAGGGTCTTGGGACGTCCCACCCAGGGGTATTTGAAGGTGCGGTAGTTCTTGACCCACGAGAACAAGTCGAGATGGATCGGGCCGATGTGGGTTTCGCAGAGGACTTTGCCGTCGTGTGTGAACTCGGTGAAGGCGGGGACGTGGCCCCAGCCAACGAGGACGTTGCTGTTGGGGAGGACTTGGACGGAGCCCTGGGATATGGCGAGGACCTTGTAAGGAGAGATATAGTCCTGAACGAGCGTCGCCGTCATGGCTTCCATGTTGAGCGTCACCATGAGGCCGCGGCTGAACTTGGCAGTATTCTGGCGACCATTGGAGCCGTTGTCAAAGACGGTCAAAGTCGTGTTGTCGACCCAGGCGGCCTGATGATTCCACGAGAAGTTGGTCGCGGCGCCTCCAGACAAGTCCTCGAAGGCGTTGTGCTTGCCGCCCAGCTGCCAGAGGACGCGGCCATCGTCGGCGCTGATAGCGGCGACGGCGCACATGTACCGCGACGAGATGAGGTAGTCGCCGTTGGCGTCTTTGTCGACGCTGTTGATGTGGAAGAAGTCGAACGCGCTGCTCGAGCTCTTGCCAGCGCCGCCGAGAGGCGCCAGGGTTTCGTTGACAGCATAGTGATCTGACGCGCGCCATTCGAAGAGGAGCTCGCCCGTTTCCAAGTCCACTTCCTGGAAGATGCTATCGAAGATCCAACCTTGTTCGATGCCGTATGATGTCATGTCGGCCTGCTTTTTGAAGTATATCGTCATGAGGGCTGTGTCGTTGTCGGTGACGCGGAACTCATGGAGATCGCCGGTGTAGCGACCGACCGGCGTGACCTTTTTAAACACTTCGTAAGATTCGTCAAGCTGACCATGAATGTCAGTTTTGTTTCAGAAAGTTCAATTCGAGAGTATTGGATTCCTTCCCCTTTAGAGAGGGTGTAAGACCAATGGCGACAACTTACCATGAGATAGTAACCCTCGCCGAAAGTGCCATTGTCGGTGCCGTGCCAGAAGGTGATGTAATCATTTCCCTTGAAGCGCTGTACCTTCAAATCCATGGCCTGCCCCCAGAGAGTCTGCATCCATACCAACTCGCCGGCGTTGTCCAATACCACTGGGCCGGGTGTACCGACGTAGGCCCCTCGCGGCTCGATGAAGATGTAACCGTCGTCGCATCGCTCGTTGGTTTGAACCAACGCTGGCCGAGGCGACTGTGCGCCAAACGATTGGTAGTTTCTGTGCGGGAAAGAGCCGTAGTATCCCCAGTCATACCAAGATATAGAGGGATTGTCGTTGCCGCGCGCTGTGAGATCCGATGCGCAAACGGCTGGGAGGGATACGAGGCTGTGTACTAAGAGAGCCAATACCAGCGGTAGCCGGCACCGGCTCTTTTGTGACGCGGTGTAAGTCTGCATGGGATGGGATGTTGAACGGGATCGCAAGATGGTATATCAATGACCGGAGTGATGTAAAGCGGTTCAAAACGGGAGTACGTTTGCGTCGTTGGTGGGAAGTCCTTCGTTCTCGTCGGCATCAATTTAAGGAGGCTAGATGAAGAGAGTCGAAGACAAGAATGAGAATGTTTGGACTGGACTTTGACAGGGTATGGTGGCGTGTTGGGACCCCTCGGCCGACGCAGGAGACGAATGGGAAATGAACCAAGACAGGAACCACGATAGGAGGGACAAACAGAGTTATTGCAACTACCTTGGTCTTGCTCGCTGGGTATCCTACTTCGCCTTGGTGGAGTTGGATGCGTGTAAATATTTCCTGGATTACACAAGGCCCCACGTTGAACATGGACGAGGAGCACCGAAGACGGGGAGTAATTACTACTTACTACGTAAAGGCTCGGCGGGAGACGACGACGTGGACCAGACGACTGCTTTATGAAGTACCCCCATCGACCGGTTGACTCGAGCACCCACACTTCGACATGCCTGTACTTGGAGATTCGTCTTGCTTGGGGGACGGAGGTCCACATATCCGAGCATATATCCGGGCACACAGCCGTGCGATGATGAATGCTCCATGCAAACCAAGGGTGGCCTCCCACTGTGGGCGGCGTACGGCATGGAGAAACGGGTATCAGAGTAGGAGCTTAGTACAGTCCATGTGCGTATGGAGTAGTCTAGCATTTGCGCAGTGTTGTAGTACGTACGTCCCCCCACCCATCAACGAAATGGTTAAATATGGAGACCAGGGCCGGTTCTGTAGTGTGATTTGCGGCAGCCAGAGCACCTACCAAGGAGTTTGTTAGCAGATGGCTTTGTTCCTGGACGGCTTGTGTGATACGCGGTTGGCCACCCAAGCTTCGAGCCACAATCTTCGACGATCCTTGCCTTGGAAGTCGACACTGGACGTGGTGACGCGCCAGCAGCCAACGTCTGGGTCACGGTGACATGAACGACGCACCCAAAACGGACGACTGGGTCCACTGCAGGGCAAGGGGAGACATTGAAGAAGACAAGGGAAGCCAGGGAAGACAGGAGAGAAGGACGAAGACGACAGGGGACTCTGCGCCAAGAAAATCTATCGCTCGTGGGTCTTGCGAGGCTAATGAAGGGGCTTCAAGCTTGGCTTTTGGCTTGGTGAACTTTGGCCACGCAAACAGAACTTCGTAAGAAGGTCGACATATTGTTGCCCCAAGGGGTAGAAAGAGATGTGTAGAAAAACGGCTGACACAAGATACAAGATCGAATATGGACATGCGACCACCTGCGCGCACTTGGCGAAATCGACCACAGTGGCCCGATTAGGTAGGTACCTTGGTGTGTGTGTGCAAGCTGCTCCTTCCTCCACATGAAATCTTCATCGTCCGCCTCCCCGGTGCCTTCCATGATGGGGAGAATTGTAGCCCAGCTTTGCCCAGCCCACTCTTGATGGCCCTGACGCGCAATCGACAATGTTGGTCTGCAGAAGGCGACCAACCGTTGCAGCAGCTCAACGGATCCGTCACTAAAAAGGCCGGGATGATGATGCAAGTGATGGATGTTAGTGTAGATGGATGGGCAAGCCACGAGTCAATCTGAGCTGGTATACGCGTTTATCTCGAGTCGTGACGACTTCTCCCTTCCCACGCAAGTATCTAGGACGGCTAATTTTGAACCCCGTTGTCGGGTCGGGCGGTCGGCGGTGCATCGGCGTACTGATTACCGCTTAGATTAGTGAAGTACTGATTTAAAAATGGTCGTTTTGATCACGGAACACACCACCCTACTGACAATGGAGGCGGGTTAACCCCATATTAAATACCTCATTTCACCTCTGTTTCGCATCATAGCTCTGCACTCGTAATTTCTTATCAATCGCAGCCGAAACAGCTTCCTACTTGGGTATGCGACATGTCCAACTTACTATCGGTGTCGGTGGTGTTTACTCCCGACCTTGCGGCATAGCTGCTTCGTATTCATCAACCCTCACTTTAACATCATTCTATCGGTATTCGCATGCACCGTTCTCCGTAAGGCAAATTTTACAGGCATTATTCTCTCTAAAACCATCCTGAATCAGTTTTCTCAACCCTCGTCCCTAGTTTCGTCGCAATGCAAATCCTTGTTCTCGGACTGCCCCGCACGGGTACCCAGTGTGAGCAGCTTTCACTCGCCCCATGACGTGAGGGCCGCGCCATCGTGGGTTCTCAAATCTCAATGCGAAAAACCCCACGCGTACTGCGCATCTTGCTCCGTGGTTACTAACGAGTCTAACACTATTCTTACTAGCTCTCGCTGATGCCCTGGAGCAGCTGGGCATCTCTCCCGTCTACCACATGCGTGAGGTAGGGAAACAGGGCCATGCTGAGCTCTGGATGGATGCTTTGGATGCAAAGACAAACAACCTCCCATGGACTCGAGCCCAGTTTGACCAGATGCTCAGCGGATTTCAAGCCGCAGCAGACTACCCGGCCGCTATCTTCCCTGCCGAGCTGCTCGAAGCCTATCCAGAGGCCGCCGTCATCTTGTCTGTCCGCTCCAACGAGGACGCGTGGCTCTCGAGCATGTCTCTCACCCTCATCCACCACCACCACGCTTCCCAGCGATCGTCTGCGACCCACAAGCAACTTTCCCCGGTCGCTTCCCTGGCGCTCCGCTATCACAAGGCCTGTTGGGACGACGACTTTGCCAAAAACGGCCGCGCACTCTATCGGGAACATAATGCAAAAGTTAGACAATTGGCCATCGATCGGAGGTTTCTCGAGTACCAACCTGGCCAAGGATGGGCACCTCTCTGTGAGTTCCTTGGCGTCCCCGTCCCGGAAGGCATTTCGTATCCAAGAAGCGACGATTGGGCCGAATACAAGAAGAAGGTCGAGGAAGAACTCAGAGCTAGCGGGGGCACAGACAGTGCGATTTGAATCAATGAATGGCTCTATGACGTCTGTAGCAATTTTCTAGCTTATTATTAACCTAGTTCGACATGCAGTTTCGGACACACTGACCCATCTTGCTTTCCATGCCCATCCTCTACGAGAAAGGAGAAAAACACCACCATGATGAGACATGAACTTTCCCGCTGTCTTTATGTAATATGTGGGCATAATTGTCAATATTAGTTACTACTTAATAAATTACTGTCCTCTTCTCAATTATTTCTATTCTATAGTTGAGTTAATTTCTTCTCTGTCGAGGAGCGAATAGACTGGGTTTAGTGGATGAGGCAAATGGTGGTGTTTTCCTTCCCGGAGACCACCCAACCTGACCATGAGTGTCATGAACGAGATCCCACAGCATCTATCACAGGCCAATATGCATCCATCACAACGCCAGTCTACATTGTTCAATCAACCCACAACAGCTGGATTACGCGGTCCAGGGCCATCTCATCTCCAACAACCCAGTCCATTTTGCACCCCCTTACTACTCGCATATTATGTATGCAGGGTCGAGTACTCTTCGGGGCGCAATGGTAGTAATGCTAACAGTCGTCTGTGTACAGCACCTCCGATGTTTAATTGGTGCAGTTAAAATAGGGTGCTTGCAAATTTTGGAGCCATCTTCTTTGCCCATCCGGCAGTGATAGTAACACTCATTCTATGTTCGGTTCTTCTTCTCTTTCAGCCACGACAGATTTTGTGGGTCCATGTTCGACTCCTACATCTCAGAAGCTGGTCATTCGGACACTCTCGTTGACTATTTGTTCGCCTAACTTGCTTCTCTGAAGGTGCGCGAATGGCCTTCAGTAGCTACTTGAACAATACTCCATGCACGCCTTCACTAGGTACGAAACGTCAAAGAATCTTTTTCCCTTCTTCTTTTTGATGGCCGCTCGGGTACTTGGGTGGTCGCTCTTTCTTCGTTTGCTTCTCTGTTGTTCCATGTGATCAGGGTTGGCGACGGGAGGAAGGAACGATCTTGAGGCCGTGCCGATAACCTCAGGCCACACTGTCATAGCCCAATGGCCATGCCGCAGTTCTCGCTCCAGTCTGACATCCCACTTTAGGTAGTCTATGCCAGCCTGAGAGCACCCTTGCCGAGCTGTTTAAGCGTTCAATGGAAGAGGGCGTGTAGCGCTTGGTTGCCATGGATTGATTGCTGATCCATCTGCCTTCCAATTGCTATCCCGCCGTCATGGCCGCCCTCACTCCATCCACCAGAGGAAGGCGCAATTCAGGGAGCCAGGGTACCTTACCTTTATGAAGTTATCGCAGGCTGTCACTGACAATGACCAGACCTAGGCAAACACTCTAACGCGCAAATGCCCACATCGAGAAGTGCATCACAGACCGAACGAATCCCCCGTCTAAGGCCACGCTCGACAACTCGCTGACGAGAATATGCCCGAACTTTGTCTAAAACGATAAGACGACTGCGAATCTCAAAACCTTCCGTCGTTGACGATAGTTCGACTACTGCGCGACAAACGACTTTGATCCTATCGAGTACTAGATATGAAACTGACGTTGGTCGCGTCAATATTTCGAGCCCGGCACGGAGAGCCTGTTTGCACGACGGCGGTCGGAGTCCGACATGTTCACAGCGCTGGGCGATGAGAGACAGCGAGATGCAAGGAGTACACAAGACCGAAATCCCCGCTATAAGACATTGCTTGCAACTAAGGGCAGCTTTATGGACGAATCAGGCCATGGGGTTACAAAGGAGATCCTTAATTGTACACCATCAAATGGCAGTGCTCTCCAAGATCTTCAACAACTTGCCAGCTATGAAAGTAGAGAAGCTTGACTCCTCCGACAGAAGAGGAAGGATTCGCAGTGCCATTCAGGGACTGCACAATCAGGCATTCCGCTTCGAATTTGTCACATTATTGCGATTACCACTCCTTACAATCATTATGAATAATACTCAGTTTATCCCCGTTAGCCTGCTGTTTTAGGTCACCATGCGTGCTGTAAAGAATCAAAAGAAAGTCCATAAATGCCAGCATTTATTATTTATCTAAGTTCTTTATCTACCTGTCCATTAAGGATCCGAGCCAACCGGATAAGAACGCCCATCCTGCGCAAGTGTGCAAGGCTCCCCAAGCCCCAATGCCATCTGTTTGTCTAGTCCCTACAATCTTGGTCATCTCCGACGACTGGCCGCCATGAGTCGGTTACCCTACTAAAGGATAAAGGGGGAGAAAGGTCAGAGAACCGTTCAGTTTCCGATGTAGTGAATCCCATCGTTGCAGGGTTCACAAATCTCACCCCCAGGATAGGTGACAATGCGGCGGCAAACGCAGTTGCAGATGCAAACTGGGTTAGCCATGTCAGTGAGACCAAGTGAGTTGCCTACCTTGGAGTCGATAGGGGCGGAGGTGCCTCCAGGGGCAGAAGTGGCCTTGTGAGAGCACATGGTTGCGGTAGATAGATGAAGATGAGAGTTCTTGACTAAGTGAGAGCTAGGTGAGTGAGAATCTTTGTAAGTCGTTGTGAATTTTTGAACGTTTTATAAGGTGTTGCGAGATGATGTGAGTTGTGTGTTGATGTGAGAGAAAACAATCGAAAGCACGATAGCCGTCCCCGATTTATAGGTATTGACTATTGAGTGAATGATTATCCATTCCATCTTGTTATTATGGTACTGTTCTTCAGTTGCATGGTTCTGTGACGGCTGCGTATTGAGCGTAAACGAAAGTTCACTGAACGATTCGCGTAGCTTCATTGTCTATGGGTACTTGGCGGAAACAAGGCCCAGAGCAAAGGTGAACAAAGGCTAGCACAATACATGGTGCTTCTGAAAGAGATAATATGATCGCATAACAAAGAAAATATTGGATAGAGAGAGTGTAGATGTGGTGGTCAGTTCATCACTCACCCGCTACGTGGCGGCGATGCTCTGTCTTGCCCTCCACAGCTTCCAAAGACGCCAAGCTCTATCACAGATACAACTTGCGCCGCTTGAAAACAAGATTTGCGCTCGTCTGCCTGCATTATTCTCTAGCGACTTCTATATTCTAAGACCATTATTCCCTGTGTTCTATTTCCTACGGCTACTAGTGTGTCGGGGCTAAGGTCCGCGCTATCTACACAGACGGAACTAATTAGCCAGCAGCCCTGGCTGCTGGTCTTGATGAAGCTATCGATAAGGGTATCAATTATCGGGTTACGATAAAAAGCCGAGATCACCCAGACTTAGATAGAAATCAATCACCTTCTTACCCACTTCATTTTTGAGCTTTTAAATTTAATCTTCATGTCATTATGATGAAAATTACTTGATCAACTAGAATGCCCGATTTTTTTCTAGCTAACTACCTTTCTGCAGCTCTGGCTCTCATTTTAGCTGTTTTGTTTCGCTAATCTTATCCGACCTCGCTCAGCTTCGCATCTCGCCTACCCTACGGCACCCGTCACTTCAGGTGGCGGTGTTGTTCCTGCCCCCCTACCCAACACACTAGCTAAGACAGGACATATGAACACTCGGTTAAGTACGCAATTCCTAATCGTGGGAAAAGCGAGTCTCTCTTTGTATAGAGGGCAGTTTAAATAACTCCTATTTAGAGAATTTGTATAGGTAACTGGGCTAAAACGAGCTTTACCTGGAGGTGATGAGTTTGGTTGCGGTCTAGATAAACCATAACATAGTAACCGCAGCTCCCATGGGAAAGTAGCACTACTACAGGGTAGTTGCTGTTCTATGTAGGCTGGGAACTACGAAGGTAGATCGTAGGCCGCGAAAGCTGTTTGCCCGGCACATCATTGCACGAGGGTGAGGGCGAAGGCTCTTGTAGATCCTATCTCTGCATATAATTACAAGAACACTACCGACTACCACTAAATAGAATCCTCTTCCTCCTCTTGGCCTACCTTGGTGCATGTTCCGACAACCAGGCTACTCAGTCTAGGCGCATAGAACCTCCAAGCGTTCCAGCCTCTCCTTCGCAATAATGTGATCCTCCTTCCATTTGTCGGAAACAGCCTGAGCTCACTAAGGCAGGGACAAAGTGGCGAGCATACTCGGCGCGCGTGTAATCGTCGGTAAGTAAGGATGTGACGGTCGATAAGAGGCTCGACCACTCGAGATCGTCTGGAGACAAACGTTCGTGGTTCACCGCGGCCGCCCCGCGATTCGAGGCAAGCTTGAACTGCTCATTAAAGCCCTTGACGATGGCAATTTTGACGGCAGCGTGGAGGTTCTGACTGGGGTCTGCGGACAGGTATGCTGGCTAAAAGGGGCTCTTGGTGGCATCGAGCTGAAGGATGGAGTGCAGGGGACTCGGTTTCCCATATGGATCACGGCGCCAGAGTCTGAAGTGAGCGTGGCAGATTCGGACTCTCCATAGTTCTTTCTGTCATTATGATAATGTGTCAGTGGCACGGGTGTCGTGTATGAGAAGAGGACCGAGGTAGGGCAGCACGACTAACCTGTTGAGAAGGATACCCGGACTCTTTCCAGGACGAAATATTGCCTTGGGAGGTGGAAAAAAAGAGGAGGAAGAAATTAGAAGAAGACCAAGATACCAAGGCGATGAAGGTGGCGGCGAGTAGAAAACGCATAGTGGCAGTGTGCTGTGGGAAGCGCAGGAGACGAGATCAAGGTTGCAAGGCAAGGCGTACTAGGTTGGTCAGGGAGATGGAAGAGGGATGAGGGAAAGTAGTAAAGGTTCCAAAGAGGTGGGAGCCAGACGCCATGGCCCCGGATATCTAGATGAAGCAGCTGTGGCGCCGAGACTATGACCTGAAGCGGTAAATATAACGGGAGTAGCAAATATAGATGGAAGCAATAAACGGGATGGGAGCAGCCGAGGACACGTCAGACACTCTAACCTCCCTGCTCACCGCTACACACACCAGTAGAAAGGAGCTCAGGCAAGCGGCCAGACCTCAGCAGGCACTGGACTCAGCCGAGATACTCGCACGCGATTCGACACTCGCGCTTTGGCCGTCCGGAGCAAGTTATCCCCTAGCATCTAAAATCTGAAACGTCATCCAACACACATATCAACTGACCAACAACTTCCCGCGGGGGCGTCGACAGATATGACCTCGGAGTATCGCCGTCGCGCAACGGTGCCTGCTGGACAGGGAACGATCCCGCCGTCTCAACTCCAACGAAATCGCCTTCAGCATGTGCGAGAACCATCCGAGCGCTCTCGATCGTCTACTCGACATCGCTCTGAACATGTGCGAGAACCATCCGAACACTCTCGGTTGCCTTCTCGAAATCGTCCTAAGCAAGGAGTTAACTATATCCTTTACTTAATTGCTTCATTCATCATTATCCTGACCGCCATCTTGGCTGTTTGCTGCTACCAGTGGCTCTCTGCTTCGACATTGCAGACCGAAAAGACAACGCAGACCACGAGCCCCCTTCCTACTCCGACTCTTATGCCGAACATGGAGGATTGGTTAGACAATCTAAAGGCTGATAATGAACATCTGACGGGGCTGCCGCAACGTATCCGTCCCGAAATGCCAGATGTTACGGCGAAACCTATCCTCGATACCAGCGAAAGACTTGAGACCCAAATAGCAGATTCTCTTGGCCACGCGCGGTCCAGCGTTCGCCGGCTAATGCTGGAGCTCTCGGAGGCACCCACAGCTAAGCACATGTTCACTCCGAGAGGGCAGCAGGATGAAGGGCTGAGGAAGCATTTTCAACGGCTGAGGGCCTGGTGGTCAGCCAGATACGGTAGACCTCTTTCCCAGCTCAAGTTTCGCATTGTATCTCTTAATGATACCTTTGGGACGCTTCTCAATGACCAGCACTGGCATATCGAATTAATGACCGATCTGGAATCGGACTTGTTCAGAGTGGCAATCGACCCGACATGGCGCCCACAGGAGTAGATCCGATCCTTCGCGGGCGGCAACTGCGTCGCTTCTACCAAGCGCATGCCGATGCAACCAATGTTTATGGGTTCACTGACCGAGACACCACTTGGATGGATGCATGGTGTCCCGTTTCGGAAACACAAAGCGGGGAGGAGAAGTATCCCAGCAAGTGGATAGAGAATCTAAATTCGATAAGAGGGGCCAGGGGTTGGTGGAGGGGGCAGATGGCCTCTTTGGACCAACAAGAGGCACTCGCAGCTGGACGGCATGCCGAGCCCGATATCTGTCGTCGCTGTCGTGACAATCAGCATCTCCACCAACAGGCTCCTCGCCGACACGAATATTCTCCTCGCCGACCTGGAAATTCCCCTCACCGACATGAACAGGTGTGTGATGTCCATTTTGTCCTACGCAATGGCCTGGGCTACCCTGGCCCATCCACCCGTCAGCCCTCGGGCTCCTATTCCGCTTCCAACGCACCCCCAGAGCGGCATGGACAGCTCCACCAACGGTTCCAGGGCGGCAGTCAAGGAGCAAGGGCAAGGGAAGATAGGCGTGAGGTAAGATCTATTTCCATCAGTATTCCAGCACCAACACCAGTTGACTAACTGCAAGCACAACTAGACGGGGTCACCAGCTTCCCATTAGACGCCACACATTTTGATAGTAGCTAAAAGATATCGGCATCCTCAAGGATGAATCTTCCAAACATTTATTCCTTCCACCCAACCTTATTCTGTTCATCCGCGTTGTTCACCACCTTCTTCCCCTTCGCCTCAAACGCCCGCTGCCGTTTCATTTGAAGCCGAATAGATCGGACATCGCGAATATCATTCATTAACAGATTGAGCCTCTCCAATAAATGCGCTGTCGATGGCATCACCAGAACCACGTCAGTTTGCTCTTCCTCTGACACATTCCACGGTACCGGCGGACAGTCGGGATATAGACACCACCGCTGTGACTCATTGCTCAAGCGTCGTTGTCGCCAGACGTTTCCAGGGAATGCCACTGTGTTGTTTCCGTACGCATGGTCTAAAAGTTGTTGCACGAAGGCTCTCAGGCGTTCCTTCTCGGCCAGGATGGCGTCGTCCTCGCGCAGCCACGAACGCAACGTCTCGGCCATATCCGTGAGGTTGCGCCGCACCCCCATGAAACGCTGGATAGTCGTAGCTTTCGTGCGGCGGTGTCTATACCACCGTTGGGGGTTATAGTAAGGGATGGAGACTTTAGAGAAATAGTAGAGAAACTGGTCAATGTCCTTGGCGAGATTTTCCAGCCGTTGAATCTGGCCGGAAAACGTTACGCGTTCGTTCTCGTAACCCGTCATCGCGTCGCAAAGGTGTGGGTGGTAAAACTTTTCTTCAGCGTCTTTTTCAAGGCATATTATGTCGGCGAACGTGTCGGCGAGCGTGACGTTGAGAAGAGCTAGAGGAGCGAGGGGGAAATCCCTCTCAACCATCTTGCCATCCTCTGATTCAATCCTCTCTAGTGCCAGAAGTTCATCCCTCAATAACTCTAAGGTGTAATAGGAAACGTAGTGCCACCATGTTTCGGAGAACGTTGTCGAGCGCTCTATGCTCTGAAGGGCATAATGCAATGCGTACTCGAATCGTATACATAAATGGATAATATTGACGTTGCCGTCGCGGTTCCCATCCCCGATAGCGTCTTCCTCGTACGTGAATCTTCTGCACTGCCCTCTGCGCTTGTCCCATATGTACTCCAAGGGCCAGTCATTGCAAATAGGTTGAAGGCCTGGAGACACAATCTTCTCTTTGGGCGTCAAAAGTGACCCGTTGTTTGTCAGTGTGTTCGTCCAGCCCATGGGGAGGGAATCAAAGGCAAGGATAATGGTAAAGAAGTCGTTAAAAGCCGTAACGTTGAGCTTGACGTACGATGCATTTGTCGTGCGGTGACCCTCGTACAGAGTGTCATTGGTCGTGAGGTGACCCTCGTATAGAGTGTCATTGGTCGTGAGGTGACCCTTAAACACATTATCGATACCTGGCCTTGTGAGAAGCCTGGAGACAATGCACATGATGGTGGCCGCCATCATGTAGTAAAAGACGGCCATGAGGGATGCCCGAATGAGAAGGTTACTGGTGAACCCCCCCTCCTGGGCCCCGTCTCGGTCCTCGTCTTCACCTTCATCTTGGACTTCGACGTCATGCCCATCAGAATCGGCATCTACTCCTTGCGGCCAAAGATGAATATCGCTGGATACAAAAAAGTAATTGGGCGGCATTGGGATTCGCTTGTCGTCTCTCACTTGCGTCGTGGTCACGCCGGTTCGTCGCATATGCACAGCAACGTAACGCGACTGGGTATCTTGGTTGTTGCTGCCATTGTGATGGTCGGGCTTATCATCGCTAGCATCATCCTGCCAGTAGTCGTTGTAAAAGCAGAGGTCGACGTAGGCGGCGCTATTGGCGCGGGTTTGACGAGTGCTTCGCCGGCACAACTGGGGGTGAGCGAGGGTCTTGACCCGAAGGCGCGTGAATTCATCATTCATCGTAGTGGAGGTGTCTTAAACAAAGCAGGCAATGGGATGGGCTGGAGTAGATGAAGAGGGGAAAATCGCAAGACAGGGAGAGAACAAAAGAGACGACAATTTATAGTGGCCGGTGGGCGTGGCTGGCTTCCCTGTCCCCATGACCTGTTTGTTTCTTTGTTGCAAAGCAGGTAGCCGACGGCATCAGCAACGCATGGATCAGCATAAGCTAATACACCCCCCAATCCGTTTTAAACTGCAAGCAACATGGAAAATAACTGTTGTAGGGGTGCCATGAATAACATGAACACCGCATTATTGCGAGAGTGTCACACCCAAGAGCACCCCAAGAGCCCCAATGACACTCCCATGCAGTGACAAACGTGACCTGGCAGATTGTACGAGGTTAGCTACCCAGGCTACCACGGTAGTGCGCATCATAAGG
The DNA here is from genome assembly GCA_029931735.1 of Dactylonectria alcacerensis. Lineage (NCBI taxonomy): Eukaryota > Fungi > Ascomycota > Sordariomycetes > Hypocreales > Nectriaceae > Dactylonectria > Dactylonectria alcacerensis. The sequence continues at coordinate 2,043,928 of JAPMUZ010000012.1, read as the reverse complement.
TGTATTTCTTACGGGGAATAATGCTTTGGTGTTGTCTGGCTTTTGTCAAAGAGGTGTTGGCCGCTAAATAGACCAGAGTCGTCAACTCCGAGGTGGAGATGACCTCCTCGCGGAGGGGCGCTGAATCCGACGGGGTTGCCATCATATGGGGTCGTTCTGGGCCGAGGGCATTATCACGCACCGAGGCGGCAGGAGTGAGACGCCGTTGGTAGACATCCTCAATCACAGAATCGCAGTAGCCTCGGCCTGGACAGCTGAGATATTTCGAGGTCGGCGTCATGTATAACAAATCACGTCGTCAGTGTCATGATGCAGCAGAGCGTAGAAAGATGACAGGACAATTGGAAGCATACTGGCACCAGGCACGCCCTCGAACTGATGGCCAAGGAGATGGGTCTGAATCATGCGGGGAAAGAACATGGCGGTAGTCTGGCCACTTAAGATGAAGTCGAAGTGATCGTACAGGGCGTGGGGCGACATTCTGCGACCGCATGATCGACTTTGTTTAAGAGATGAGGATGAAGAGAGAAGAGTGTTTAGATATCCGGTCTCACGGCGTTTGTTCTAACTAGGAGTTGACGGTTTCACAGGAGACCGTACCCTGTTCCTTTGGCCTTTGATCGTGGCGTCACTGAGCTTCGCACACAACCTAGTGCCGTCTCACCCGTATTTCCGAGCTGGAGGGTATGCAGTTACTGTGCCGAAGTTCCGACCCAAATTAACAAAAAAAAAAATCGTCTACATCCCAAGTCCATCGGGATTCCTAGAGACAAAACTCACATGTGAAGTCATTGCCGTGCGGAATTAGGCCTGCCTGATAACTCCGAAGGCGTTGGGTTGCCCTCTCTAGCCTACCATCGTATAGACGCGCCTTCTCATTGGCCAACCACCACTAGCTCTGGTACCACGCCCCATGGCCAGGCGACCAGGACGCTATGGTTCGGACCTTGGCCCAAAACCCGAGCTGAAGATATCCGAAAGTCAAAGTGTAAGTGATTTCGTACGTGTATAAGTATCCCCCGATTCAGAGCCCAGCATTGAGAATTCACCAAGATCACCAAGACCAATAAATAACTCATCCACTTCGACTACTAGTTCATCCCACAATTACCATCGCATTTTCAGTAAACCAGCATCATGGCGCAGACATACGCGAAGGACCAGCCTCAGGGGTTCACTAACAAGATCGAGAGAGTTGCTATCATCGGTGTAAGCTTGAATTTCCTCTGAGCCCTACCAGCCCATTGTTTCTAACACATGCGTAGGCTGGCGGATCGGTCGGAAAGTACCTTGCCGAAGCACTGGTTGCTTCTGGATTGCACACCGTCACAGCTATCAGCAGGATCGGCAGTACCAGCAAGATTCCCTCTGGTGTCAAGGTTGCTTCGGTTGACTATGGTGATGAAGAATCTCTGATCGCCGCCCTCAAGGGTCAGCAGTTTCTCGCCATTACCATGTCTGTGTTTGCTGCTCCCGACACCCAAGACAAGATCATCAAGGCGGCCGCCAAAGCAGGCGTCCCATGGGTCATGCCGAACTGCTATGGCACCGACGTTCACAACAAAGAGCTAGCCCGGGAGAATCTTACTGGCGAATTGGTTCTTGCTGGCATCAAAACCATTGAAGATGTTGGAGTCTCGTCTTGGATCACTATGTGTTGCAGCTTTTGGTACGAGTTCTCGGTTGCGCAAGCTCCACAGTGGTACGGCTTCGACTTCCCCAACAAGAAGATCACCTTCTACGACGACGGGAAAACTCGCATCAACACTTCTACATGGCTACAGTGCGGAAGGGCCCTTGCTGGTCTCTTGAGTTTGAAAGAGTTGCCAGAGGACGAGAATGACAAGTCCCCGACAATTTCGCAGTGGCGCAACAAACCTATGTATATCTCGAGTTTCCTTGCTTCGCAGAGAGACATGCTTGACAGCATCCAAAGGATCACTGGGACTACTGACGAGGACTGGACAATTGAATATGAAGGATCCACAGCTCGTTGGGAGCGAGGTATGAAGTTGTTGCAAAGCGGAGACAGAAGCGGACATGCGCTTGCTATGTATGCTCGCACATTCTTCCCTCACGATGGAGACTTCGAGACGAAGAGAGGGCTCGACAACGAGGTCCTTGGACTTCCAAAGGAAGACATGGATGAGGCTTCGAGAAGAGCAATGGAGCTGGTCGAGGGTGGCTACAACTATATGTCGAACAGAATCTGAGAGCTTGTAGGCATTGGACAGATAGATAATCAATTGATTGGGCATTGGCTATGCATTTTGAACTCATTTTGTCTTCCGTTGTCTCTAGTTGCCGGTGTCTGATCGGGTTGACAGGCCGAGTTCAAATAACGAGTCTTTGCTCCCAGCGCTCCCTTGTAGACAAGATGATGACTCACAGAATTATTGAAACAAAAAGAAACCCAAGCTCAATTATCGTGCCACCAAAAAGAGAATAATACAGCGACGTTGTTATGTTTCTAGGTCTTACTTACCAGGCTCGCTGAGTATCACCAACCAACAAAAAAATGTGATTCCGCCCGGGCTCGAACCGGGGACCTTCTCGGTGTTAACGAGATGCCATAACCAGCTAGACCACGGAACCAATCGGATGATATCCGGATATTGATGCAAGATGTCTACAGTTCAATATTATGTTTCAAAGCGCGAACATGGCGCATTGCACTGCCGTGAATTTTTCTCAGCGAGAATGGGTTCACTATTCGGTGATCGAGAAATACGAGCTTCAGTGCTCCACTGGTAAGAGTTTGGAAATATTTCACCGGTTTGAATTCAGGCGTAAAATACAAGCCGGTGACTGCATCTCAGACAGTTTTAGTGGGACCTCGACACTCATACCTCCAACCGCTGAACAGCTTACGTAGTAGGTAGGAGGCATTCTTACTGTCAAAGCCCAAGTTGAATCCAAACCGGCGACTGCTTCTCAGACAATTTCAGTGGGACCTCGTCCAATGGCTGAACGGCTCACGCATTCTCACTTTTGAGATCCAAAATAATCTAAACTGGTGACTGCTTCTCAGACAATTTTAGTGGAGTTTCGGGCCTCACATTCCAATCACTGGACCGCTCAAGTGAGCGCACCCATTCTCACTCAAAACCCAGATTGAATCCAAACCGGTGACTGCTTTTCAGACAATTTCAGTGGAGCCTCGGCCTCGCAGTATCCAATCACTACGTAAGACAGGTCGCCCTTGAGAAAAGTGCAACTGTAAAATCCAGACCGGTGACTGATTCTCAGACAATTAGGTGGAGACCCGAGATGGGGATCCTCCAATTGTCAAACGGCTCGCCGATCCTCACTTAAGAAGCCCAGCTGTAAATCCAGACCGGCGACAGATTCTCAGACAATTGGGTGGAGACCTGAGATGGGACCATCCAATTGTCAAACGGGCTCACCGAGCCCTCAGTTGAAAAGTCCAGCTGTAAATCCAAATGGAACCGGCGACAGATTCTTAGACAATTGGGTGGAGCCATAATCTCGGCACCCTCCGATCATCGAACCGCTCGCGCATTCTTACTCGACAGAAATCCAAACCGGCGACAGAATGTCAAAGAGTTACGTGGGGGCCCTGACGCTGGCATCCTCCAATCATCGAACGGCTCACCCCTTCCCACTTCAAAAATCCAGCGAAAACCCAAGCCGGTGAAAGAATTCTGAACAATTGATGGAGCACTGAAGCTAGTCATCCTCCAATCACTGAGCAGCTCACCCACACCTAGGTATCATCGGCAACAGGCCCACTTCTCTCAGCCTTATGGGTGGAATCACCGTCCACATCACCTCCGATCGACATGTCAAGTCTGTTGGGGTGGCCGAGCGGTGACGGAGGTACGGTCTCATCCGCATACGGGTACTCCGCATGGAGTTTCTAAATCAAATCATGAACCAAACGGGCGATACATTCCTGCTAAGACGATGAATCACTGCTTGCAACACGGGACGGGGACCAGGGCTCATGCGGGGGTACCTGAGTGTAGAATGTATGCCCTGGGGAACAAAGGGCCTAATATTAGGTGGACACCCAAATCTATTCTCCCTTCAATATGCCGTTTGCACATTCGCTTGCTTCGCCCCGTAGGTAGGGAGTGTGAGTACGGCACTGACACTCCAGTTGTGGGACTAAAGTGGACATACCTGTGCGGCAGGTCCCGGTGCAACCAGATGACCAAGACTAGGTACTTGCCCCCACCGCGCGGGTATCGACTCCCTTCCCCGCTCGAGCCAGCTTCACTAAAACCTTAGCTCCTCCAGCTTCACCAGACTCTATCTCCGTCGTTGGTTCAATCAATAACACATCCTAGCGAATCTACTGGTATTACCATCGTGTACTACTTCACTTCCCTTCCTACTTCCTGGACAAGTCTGCGTTGAACACCTTGGGTGCTACAGCGGACCGAGTCTTCTTCTGTGCAACAGTAACTTGTTCTTTTTGTCGTAAGTCAACCCATTACCCTCTACCAGGTTGCATGCTGATTTTCCCCTGGCAGAATCGGCAACCTTCTTCAAAATCCTCCAACCAACCTTTCTTCGCAGCTCCAATGAACCCCAGCACGCTCTTGTACACCGAGATTACCAGCCTCGCCTACTATGTTGAGCGCTGCCATACCGAAATATGCAAACCGTGTCGACGACACAAGCCCAGCGAGGTTTTCCTCTCCATTTTCAGAGTCAACAAGCTCACGCCTCTGGTGTTTTGTCAGAGACACCTGATCCGAATACGCCAATTAATCGGAATGAGGCCGTATCCTTATTTCTTCCCCTATCCTCGTTACCCCTGCGATTTAGCGCCTGATCGCGACCAAATCGTCTTCTTTCTCTCCTCAACCCCCCCACGGTGGTTTCGATCCAACGCCGACTTCCCATTCCCTCACGAGATACCTTCGACTTTCACCGAGAATCTCAAAGTTTTGCTCGGGTGGGAGGATCCGAGAAACCCAGGCATTGGGCCGTCCACCCTGTGCCCAGGTAACCGCGGCAACCCTAGCATCAATAGCTTTCAAATGGCTGCGGTCCTTGGTTGGAATGGTTCTTCCAGGTTGGGGTTCAAACTCACAGAGGCTGAGACGGCCAAGATGGAGAAGGAAGTAGAGGCTCACAGCAAGAATATGAGGGTCCGCAGGTTGAAGGTGGCCGAATTATCCCGAAGAAATCGGTCGGGTGCCGTGCGGAGAACGGTCAGAACGATGAAGATGAAGCGGTTGAGGAGTTTGAAGGCACAGAGGAAGACAGCGGAGGTTCTGAAGAGGCTGGAAGGTCCACTGGATCCCCGAGAATTCAAACGCCAAGAATCCAAGCGCCAAGAATCCAAACGCCAAGAATCCAAGCACCAGGAACTCGTCCTCCAAGGACTCGACGTCCAAGGGTTCGACGTCCAAGGATTCGATCCTCAGGGACTCGACCCTCAAGGACTTGGCCTCCAAGGACTCGACCTCCAAGGGCTCGACCTCCAAGGTTTCGATCCCCAAGGATTCCAATCTCAAGGAACCCTGCCCCAAACATCTGAACCCCAAGGAGTCCAGCCCCAAAGACTTGAGCCACAAAGGGTCCAACTCCAAAGAACCCAGCCCCGAAGACTCGAACCCCGAGGGGTCCGGCCCCGAAGACTTGAACCCCAAAGGGTTCAGTCCCAAAGGGTCCAGCCCCAAGGATTCCAGCCCCAGGTATCCCAGCCTCAGGTCTTCCAACCGCAGGTATCTCAGCCCCAGGTATTCCAACCTCAGGTATTCCAGCCCCAGATATTTGAACCCCAAGGATTTCAATCTCAAGGATTTCAATCTCAAGGATTTCAGCCTCATGGCTTTCAACCCCAAGGATTCCAGCCCCAGGGATCCCAGCCCTTAGTATTCGGAGAATGGAATTGGAACTTTCTTGGCTGAGGAATATGTCGATGTCTCTGGGCTTCGCCAGCTGTCTTTTGTTCGTGTCTCTTTCGCCTGATGTTCGGTATCAGTTCGCCGCCCGGGGCGTCTCAGGCGTGTTTCCTGCTCCTCATCGCTGCTGGTAAACCTTTTTTTTTTTAATCTTTTCTTTCTCTCTTCCCTTTTTGAAACACCTCTTTATCAGATGATTATTAGGATACTTCAATATCTGCCTTCCCTCTCAAGACTAAGCAGTTCCGATGTCTCGACGACAAGGGAAAGCATATCTCGCTTCAGAAATCTACGTCTAATTTTATGAAAGCTCGTTCCGACCATACATTGCCTATTTAGCCTCCTCCTAAGTACAGTATCAGGGCTGGTCCGATGAGTCAATGTTTAGATGGGATGCTACGAGGTCTGCAGCTTGCCGTCTCCACCTCCAAGCCAGTGACTACCAGTTCCACATTCTCCCAGCCAGTCACCAACCATAACACGTTGTTCCCAATTCTTAGCAGTAGTCATCACCTGTTTCTTGCCAGTGTTGAGAACCTCAGCTGTTGAACAACGTAGAAATATGCTGAGCTGAATCACACACATGTATTGTTTCCAACGCAAAACGAGTCGACGGAAGTTCTCTGAGTATAGTTTCATCCTAACCTCCACCCTAATTTCAACTTTGACTGCCTTAATTGGCTTCCTGCTTCTCACCATGTTCTGCATCTATCCGTATCTTCATATTTAATTACTGTGGTCGCCCTTATATTTGCGCAATTGGCTTTCTGCTTAAAATCGGGTGGGTTTAATTTAGAGACATAATGAAACATGTAGCATAACGCTGGATGGGATGAGAGAGAGTCAGTGTGGTGGACACTGATCTGGTTCGTTATTCAAAATGTGTCTGTATAACCACCAGCACTACCGTCCCCAGGTTCTCCAAGTATACTACCCTACACGCCAATAAAAGGTGGCGAAAAAAAGATACATGAGTTCTCATGTGGACGGAAAGCTGCGGTGAGTTGAAAGGTCACCCAAGAGACTTTCTTCTAGTGACGGTGTCGGGGCAATCCGTTCTTACATGGCGGAAGTTTTGAGGTGAATTTGTGGCTAGAAACTTGAATACAATGAAATGCATATTCTCCTCGCATCGTCTTTGATCCTAAACTTTTTGACACAAGTTCCATCCAGACGTGATGTACATTATTCTGCCGTCTTTCGTGACTACAAAGTTTGTTCGATAATGGTGTGACAAAGACTTTTCAACTCGATTTGAAAAACAAGGATTCGATTGGAGACGCATATTAGATCAAGACTTGAGAAGGACTCCTTTTGTTGTGTAGCTTCCAAATGGTATCAATTTCCATTTAGCTTTGCCTCGCAGGGTCAAGCTCGACCTTGTTCTTGGTAATGGCGTCGATCTCATCCATCACCTCGGGGGTCAACTTGTCGAGCATCTTCAGCGCGCCCACCGTCTCCTCTAGCTGCTCAGGGCGGCTGGCGCCGGTGATGACGCTGCTGACGTGAGGGTTCTTCAAGCACCAGGCCACGGCGAGTTGGCTCTGGCTGACGCCTAGGCGGTCGGCGATGGGCTTGAGTTGGCGAACCTGCTCAATCTCCTCCTTCCAGCTGTCGGTGCCCATGCGGCCGCGCATAAAATCGGCAAAGCCATCCTTGCTGGCACCGAAGCGGGAGTCTTTGGGCGGCTGGCCGTCAATCACGTCGTTGTACTTGCCTGAGAGCAGACCCATCTTGATGGGGCTGAAGGTGGTCAGGCCTAGACCGGTACGCTCATACAGGCGCTGGAACTGGCCCTCGACCTTGTCCCGAACTAGCATGTTGTACTGAGGTTGCTCCACGATGGGAGCAATCATCCGCAAGTCGCGGGCAATGCCGACCTGAAGACTACTTGTTAGTGCTCCTGCAACTCCTTGGAGATGATCAGCGAAGACTCACAGCCTCAGCGATCTCATCGGCGCTCCACTCGGATGTACCCCAGTATAGAGCCATTCCTTGGTCGATGACATAGTTGAACGCCCGCACGGTTTCCTCCATGGGGGTTAACCTATCTGGGCGATGGGCGTAGACAACATCGACGTACTTGAGCTGGAGACGCTCGAGCGAAGCCTCCAGTCCCTCGATGATGTGCTTCCGTGATAAGCCGTGGTTATTGATCAAGATATCACCATTGACAGCGCCCCAGTTGATTTCTGAATTTGTTTTAGCATGCGAATTTCAAGAATGCTGCAGGGTAAGAAGTACTCACTGGTGCTGATGACGAGGTCACTTCGCTTCCATCCAAAGTGCTTGAGGGCCTTGCCCATGACAATCTCTGCCTGGCCAGCAGTGTAGTTCTCGGCAGTGTCAAAAAAGTTGATGCCCAGGTCATAGGCCTTCTTCATGCAAGCAAAGGATTCCTCGTCCTGGGCATACCCTCCGTAGGTCATCCAGCTCCCCAGGCTGATGGCAGAGACATGCAGACCAGACCGGCCAAGGCGGCGGTAGAGCATGCCAGTGTTCCGAGGTTCAGGCCACGCCATTGTGCAGGATGTTGACGACAGAAGCAGGTGTGTCGCTGGGGTTGTGTGCGTTTCCAAGACTGGCCCATCAACCCATGCAAGAAGTTATGAACTTGTGAGAGTGTTAGTCTCATCAACAGCTGCGGGGCTGTCGGCGGAGAAATTCTCGGAGGTTGAAGCCAAAAGGCTCAAACGTGGGGTTACGCTTGCATCCACACACCCTGTCACTTGGGTGGATATTTACAGATGACGCAAGAGTGCTTCGGGATGGTGTCATTGGCGTGGACCTGAGCGTTCGATCGGCTGGTCGGGGCCGAACGTAGCTCTCGGCATCAACATGCAACGGCCTGGTCCTTTTCTGTCGCGTCCCGAGGAATCGATTCGAGCAGCATGCGAGTGAGCGGAGACGGGGACCGGATGAGGTATCCCAAATCCAGAGGAGCCCAGGATATCTGGGATGCCTGCTCCTCCATGAACTGGTACGTAGGCATGGTCATGTCAGTCGAAGCCGTGAGCACGTCAACACCTTGCCAGTTGGGTTGTTGTTCAAGGTTGAAGATGATGCCGTCGCTGACCATTTCCTCGTGGGCCGTCTCTGTCAAGAGGCCGGATTCGGATGCCGCCTCTATCTTCACAGTAAGCAAAGAGAGCAGGGTCTTGTTACCCCCGCGAGTCGAAGAGAGAATATCCCGTAACCGGCGTAAGATGATGCTGGGCTGCTCGGTTGATGCCGCCAGATGGTTGCTAGCCATTGCATCAATGACTGCGGTAGCGATTTCGAACGTTTTAAACTCCTAAAACACCGTGTTAGTCTGAATCATCATCAAGTAATCATTTTTGATGGGAAGAACTTGCAAGGGTAGGGCCGTGAGATTCTAGGGCTGTAGTTGGTAGCTGAGAAACAAGAGACAGAAAGTCTTTGGCAATTGTCACCGGGTTCATTGATGGGATGACAATTCCGAAGCGCAGTGCAGCTCGCCATAGGACAGCTCGCATCCACTGACGGGTGACAAACATGTCAGCTCTTTGGACGTCGTTGATGGGGCCCCAATCGTCGTCGCCAACAGAGTCGAGAAGCTTCTGCTGGAGCAGCTCAAGACAACTCTTGGCTACCGAGGCCATGTTGGGTACATCAGAGTCGGCATTGCGTAAGATCTCAAATATGCCCGATTGATCAAACACCCAGAATAGATGGACGAGTTTGAGGAAAGCCGGGAGGACCTGGGCTTGATCATCGGCTCCACCAAACCATGGGAAGAGGATGTTCGGCTTTAGGACGATTGGAAGCTTGTGTAAGAGTGCTACGCCACTAGGAACCTATCTGTCAGTTGCAAAGACTGAAGGGCGGTTGGTGACTTGTACGGACCGTTCGGTGACGAATAGTAGCCAGAGGACTCTTCGGGAAACCTGCTGGTCCGTTTCGGAAAGCGCAGCGTAGGTCGATTCACGGTCGAGACGGAGGATCTGCGCCTGGGTAATGGCTTCTCGCAGATAGACGAGCGACTTGGTGCCACCAGGGGCAGCATTCTCATGATATATGTGAAGAAAGAAGGATATACGTAGGGCGTCGAGAAGATCCAGCCTCTCACTCAACCCACTGGCTTCAGCCTGCTCGACGCTGGGCTGCCATGGCGTCTCTAGTTTGAGCTGGGCAACAGCAGCCAAGGCCACGGCATTGGCAAGATGGCGTGCTGGACTGACTTGACTAAGGGTTTCCAGTAGTTGACGCTTCAAGTCGGCAGCGTCAACGATGGGCCATATGGGAAACAACCTCTCAGCGTATGTGTCGAGAATGGCCATTAGATGGGGCAGCTCCTCGATCAGTGGAGTTGGCTGGCCCTTGTCCAGGCCGTCTGTGGGCGGGTTGGACAGGCCAGAGCTGGACAGGCTGGACGGATCTCTGCTACAACTATCCAGCGACTCTCCTCGCCGCTTCCGCTGGATCTTATCAATAGTCCTCGCCCGCAGCCCGCGAGGCCCTCGGGTGGCCTGGAGACGGATGAAGGTGCATTCGATACCTGAGGCAACACAGCCGTTGCAAGGCGGGATCTCGGAGCAGCGAATCTTGCGTACCTTGCATGAGTCGCAAGCTCTACGAGCCAGCTTCGAGCGAGACGAGGAAGAAGATGCTGTGGCACTCCCAGCTGCTGGAGGAGGAGGCGGAGGAGGGTGGGACTTTGGAGGATCCTGTGCCATGGTCTCGGAGGGACTCGTCATGGCGTCCACAGCTGCGTGGAGGTTGGAAAAGGGCGTGTCCCAGCCTCGAACCAGAATGTGACTGTCAGCTTATCGAGACAGAAGAGGCAAATAGCAACAGTTGCACTAACCCTGTGTCCAGTCGGTCGGTATCATGGCCTGCATTGGCGGCAATGACGTGCTTAGAGGCGACGATTTCACCATCACCACAACGTTGCAAGGGATCACCAAGAAGGAAGATTCTCAACCTTTGTTCCCGCTTCAACTCGGGCCCTTTCCAGTGTTCTCCACTATGTCAGGTCGCTGTAATTCCAGCGGGTATGCGGTAGGCTACAGACAGCCCGTTCGCTACGCGAGCTGTAGAATTAGGGCGCAAGGACCTACCAGAGCGAAGCCTTTTTAGGGTTGTAGCGTTGAAAGCGGTAACCCATCCCATCACTGCCCTACTTGCCACTTGTAGGCAGCTGACGTAGGGTAGTGGACTAATTTGGACCAAGTTGAGCTTTTCTCACAGATGCGTACGAATAGGTTACTAAACTACGGGTGCCTCTTTGAAGCTGAACATCACGCCTCAAGTGAAGGAGGGAAATCTCTTCAGTTGAACATACCTAGGTAGCAGTGACTGACCATTGTCACCCAACTCCTCCATCTGGGGAATCAGTGGGTCAGCCACCTCGGCACCCCGCAACTTCAAACCGAACTCCCCGAGCCTGTCTGGGGGAGAGGGGGGGGGGATTAACAAGCAGTCAGGCATCTCAGGGAAGAAACTGACATGAGAGTAACATTAGGGGGCAGAAGCGGAGAGCAACACACAAATTTCATGGAATTTTAACAGTTGCGCTATCATTTGGACTAAACTCCATTTTTCTTACTTCCTGTCATATCACGTCGTCTTTCATTCTTTACAGTTGCTATCGCTAACTTAGATTCCCAGCGCCTCCCGGCGACCCTTGCTCTCAATGTCCAAATACGGTGCCTCTCCCAAGCTGCAAACCCGATCACCGGCTCGGGCAGCTTCGTAGTCGTACGTGGCACAGTGGTACGTCGACCGGTTGTCCCAGATGGCGCAGTCGTTCTTGCTCCAGCGGTACCTCACCTGGGCGTCGTGGTTCTGCGTCACCAGGTTGAAGAGGTAGGCGAGCAGCACGTCGCTCTCGTCCTTGGAGACGCCGTTGATGCGCTTGGTGAAGCCTCTGTTGACGTACACCGACTTCCACCCGGTCACGGGGTTCGTGCGGATGATGGGGTGGACGGCCGTGAGGTCGCCGCCCTGGTTCAGAGGCGAGCCGCGGATGCCCTTGCGGAGAGGGTTTCCGAGACGGGCCGCCTCGTCGTGGAAGAAGGAGGCGTCGTGGGTAGCAGTTAGGCCTTCGAAGAATTGCTTCATCGGCTGTGAGAGACGGTCATAGATTTCGTAGCCAGAGGCCCAGAGCTGTATAAAAGAGGAACAAAGTCCAGTGTTAGTCACTCATCATTACATAGTACATGGAAGAGCCAGGTCCTTCCAACAAGAGCCAGCAAGTTGACCCTCTTATTGAACCCGGGAATCATACCGTATCTCCACCCGTCGCCGGGAGGGTGTGGATCTTGAGCATGGCGTAATCCGAGGGGACCTTCTCAAAGGTGCTAAACAAACAGGAGCCTTGTCAGTCCGTGCTCAAAGTCGACTGGGGGGAGGAGGGATAGCTGTAAGGCCTGCAAGGGCTTGCAGTGTGTGTTGCAGGGAACTTGGTATCGTACATATCGCTGTGCCACCCGGCGCTGGCGAAGCGGCTGACATCGCTCAACTGATGAGTCAGGCCGCCGCCCTTCTTCTGCTTCTCGCTGGAGATGACGCTGATCTGGTCGCCCAGCTCGCTGCCCTCCTCGGTGAGCGGGTGGACGTGCAGGTCGGACGAGGCCGGGCAGCCGGCGAGCGCGGTGAGGCGGAGCATGAATTCCTTCATCTCGACTGGTGTGACGTCCTGGTCCTTGAGGAAGACGACGCCGCGCTGGGACACGGTGACGGCGAGATCGCGGATCATGCGCTCGTCCCAGCGGAGCAGGTCCCGGATCTGCAGCCCCGTGTACTCGCGCCCGATGGCGGGCGTCACATCGGCCTGTTGGATGCCGTCCAGGCTGCCCGTGTAAGTGAGCGGCTGCGAGATGCTAGGCCGGCTCTCCGGATGGCCGCCGACGATGTTGCCGTCGACGACGACGGTTTCGTGCTGGTTGGTTGCGACGGATGGCATCTTATTTAAGAGGAAGAGGGAATTAGAAAATCAATTATGGTGACAAACGTCAATGGTGTTGTCAATGCCAAATGGGAGGATGTGTTAGTGACAGTGTCAGTGTCAGTTGTCAATGTCAGTTTGTCTGGTGAGGCTCTGTGTTGGTTGGTGGTAGACCGGGACCTGGCTCAAAGTTCTTTCCCAAAGGGCAATAGAGCAGTTGGTATGATATAATTTTAACAGCTTGCTTGCTTGCTAGTAAAACAACAAGCGAACGTCTCCAAAGATCAGGCTATTCCCGGAGGGCACCATGGACCGTTAAATGCGTTTTGCAGCCACGTCGAATCACGGCGCGGCGCAAAGGCGACATCGGGACTAAATATGGCATGCGTAATGGAAAGGCAGCATGCGGAGAAATTCTCGGAGGCCATGACGCCCCATCCCCACAGACCCTTGGGAGGGTAGCCCAGCAGGTCAAGGGACTAAACTTAACTGAACTGTAACAGGCACCAAGAACCACATGCATTATCTCTGTGTTCGGTATCTCGTTCGGGGAGAAAGAGCCCAAGCCAGGATCTTTTTTTCCCATCGCGGTGAGTAATTCATACATGGGCCGTGACTAGAAACAACTGGGCTTTTTTCTCCATGACCCCCTTCTATGGCGTGCCCCGTCGTGCCACACCTTGAGGTACCAGGTCCTAAGGAAGTACCCGGCCACTATCCAGACTGGAGTATCTCTCCGGAATGGCGAGCTCGAGCTCAACACGCCCCCCAGAGGCTGTCCGAGTCTAAGTATATATATATATATATCAAGGCATCAACTCCCCGAGCTTGACCTTTGATCTTGAGACAGCTCATTGCAGTTGCCTCGCACCTGTCTGCCTTGACATTGATCAATTCGTTTCCCCTGGCTGAGCACCCGCTTCAACGCCACCCTCTCTCGTGTATACTGTCCAACCATCAGTTTGCATCATCCAACCCGTCATCCTCAATTGCAACATGGACAGCGCAGATATAGAGGCCAGCCCGGCTACGGCTGTCCGATCGCCCTCGGTCGACATTGACAAGGCATCCGTCGGCGTCGGTCGCACTGAGCTTCACTCGGCGCTTCCGCCTCACGCCTCGTACGAGGGCGCCCACCGCTTCGATCCTACGGCCGAGTGGACACCCGAGGAAGAAAAAGTCATTGTCCGAAAGACCGATCTGCGCCTCCTGACCTGGCTCTGCCTCATGGTAAGTGAAAAAAATCAACGATTCATGCATGACCCCGCGTCCGCTTGCATCTTCCCCGCTGTCGATCAGCTGCACTAACGAGGTGGATCGCCAGTTCTTCGGTCTGCAACTTGACCGCGGCAATCTCAGCAATGCGCTGGCTGATAATTTGCTCGACGATCTTGGTCTGACCACTGATGATTACAACAATGTACGCTCAAGAGAAGAACAAAACCGTCATCCCAGTCCCCTAACCCTCTTTGTCACAGGGAACCACCATCCAGCTCCTCTGCTTCCTGACGGCAGAATTTCCCGTCCAGTTCCTCACCAAGAGATATGGCTTCAAGCACGTTTTGCCCACGGTATGTCCCCAATCTTCTCCCGAAAGTTTCTCCGTCTTTGTCACAGAATGGAACAGTTGCTAACCGTTCTCCCACATAGCTCATGGTTGGCTGGGGTCTTGTGTGTAAGTGGAGCCGGCATCACTAACGTTGATTGTAAGAGAGACTAGATACTGACTCCAACCTGCGCAGCCACCTTCCAGGCCTTCATGACTGGCAGGACCTCATTCTATATCACTCGTGCCTTGATTGGTCTCTTCGAGGGCGGTTTCATCCCTGGTGTCATTCTCATGGCCACCTACTTCTACACGTCCAAGGAGCTCTCCATTCGCCTGGCTGCCTTCTGGTCGACTCTGAACATTGCAAGTAAGTTGCAATTCGTAATCAGCTCCCGGACTCGTTACTGATGCCCTGATAAGGAGTCGTCTCTGCCCTGTTGGCTGCGGGTTTCCTCGAGATGAGAGGAATCGGTGGCCACTCCGGCTGGTTCTGGCTTCTCCTCCTCGAGGGCCTCCTCACCGTCGTCATCGGCCTCGCGTCCATGGCCTACTTGCCCACCTCGCCAACCGGAACCAAGTCCCTCATCTGGCGCAAGTCTTGGTTCACCGAGCGCGAGGAGGTCATCATGGTCAACCGCATCCTCCGCGACGACCCCGCCAAGGGCCTCACCGCGCTCAAGGAGCCCGCGACCTGGAAAGACGTCAAGGCCGCTTGGACCGATCCCTCTCTCTGGGGCCTGTACCTCATCGGCCTCATCGCCTACATCCCCGCCACCCCCGTGACGGCCTACTTGACTCTGACCCTGAAGCGAGTCGGCAACTTCAGTACCCTCGCCAGCAACCTCCTCACCGCACCGTCCGCCGCGCTCCAGATCATCACCATGTTGACATTGGCGTACAGCTCCGAGTACTTTAACGAGCGCTCTTTCCACTGCCTCTTTGGAGAACTCTGGTCTATTCCTCTGTTCACGGCACTGCTTACGCTGCCCGACGGAGGCCGCGAGTGGGGAAGATTCTCCATCATCACCCTCATCTCCGGTTACCCTTACTTCCACCCGCTCGTCAGTTCGTGGATCTCTGAGAATTCTTTCGACGTCAAGAAGAGAGCTGTTGCCGCAGCCACGTATAACGTCATCGTCCAAATGTACGTGCTGAGTTGCTTCTCGTCTTGTCTCGATGTGTCTTTTGCTAACTACTCGCACAGGGGAAGCGTTGTTGGCAACCAAATCTATCGAAAGTGGGATGCCCCCTACTACAAGACTGGCAACAAGGTCTGCATCTCGATTCTGTCTCTCGCCATTGTCGTCTTCCTTGGCCAGCGCCAATGGATCATCCACCTTAACAAGAAGAAGGAAGAAGAGTGGAGCAAGTTGACGGCCGAACAGAAGGTCGAGTATCAGACTGATAAGGAGGCCCGAGAGAAGGATGGTAACAAGCGACTTGACTTCCGCTTTGCGTACTAATAAGCGCGAGCGGTCCGTTACTTTGCTAGTTGCTGGACACGGATGCTGGTTGTTGCGATTCTGCTCGGGTTTTTCTACCAGTAGCTGATTTTCGGCGATGTACCTTTCTTTCGCCATAAGTCTTGTATATGATAGGCTCTTAATTTTGAATAGCCCATAAAACGAGCCCTCTACTGTCAGAATCTCGTCTCAATACTTCTGGACACACATGCATGTGAAGACTGCGCACACAAGTTCCAGGGCAGGGTTGCCAACACACATTCACCCTCACTTCCAGAAGGAATTCGTTTCGGGCCTACCTACTAGGGACACGATTAGTGGAAAAGGCCATCTCGACCCGCTGTAAAAGTCTAAGTTATGGGGGATACATTGCCAAAACGTTTAGTAGTTCTAGTGGCTTTGCCGCTCTGGCTCGGCCCCCGCAACCCCCTGCAGGTTCTCGTGTCGAAAAGAGGGCAATAACGCACGAACCTGCCAAAACAGGGCGACAGAACCGCGGATTCTCGGTCGCTTTATCCAGACTCAGACTTCGGGGCGGCGCGGGCCATGGCATTCTTTTTGTCGACAAGCTTAGTTGAGAAGGAGACTAGGCATTTTTTGGGTCTGATCTCGTATTCTCGCATCATTATTTATCCGCAACGTCAATGGGCGTTTTGAGGTTCGACTGCTAGGGTAGGTTCAGGTTCGTCGAGAGCTTTCCTCGTGATCCAGCCTGAGGCAAACGTACCTGCTCGAAAGGACTCGCTCGCAGTCAACGACTCTACATATATTATCAACATATCCATCATCATACATCAACACCACAACACATCTATCTTCATACATCACTGGTCTCTTCAACCCCATCTTCCTCCTCTCAAGTCTCATTCCACCATGGCCCTGCTCGGAAACGTCGCCAGCGGCCTCATCGGCACGCTCCACGTCTACATCCTCACGCTCGAGATGTTCCTCTGGACCAAGCCCCGCGGCCGCAAGGCCTTCAAGCTGACACCCGAGTTCGCCGAGCAGACCAAGACGCTGGCGGCCAACCAGGGCCTGTACAACGGCTTCCTCGCCGCGGGCCTCTTCTGGGGCCTGACCCATCCCAACCCAGACTTTGCGTCCCAGATCAAGCTCTTCTTCCTCGGCTGCGTCCAGGTCGCCGGCATCTACGGCGGCCTCACCGTCGGACCCCGCATCTTGCTCATCCAGGCTGTCCCGGCCACCGCCGCCATTGGCCTCGTTCTGCTGGGATTGTGAGTGACCCAGTTTGAGTTGGGTATGACTCTAGAGGCTCTTGGAACCACGGCAATAACGAGAACAGTGGAACGGAACCCACGAACAACTAGCGCGTCTACCTCAAAAAGAACTATTACCTGTAATGTCTATTTGTGTATCGAGGCGAACCTGTATCCTGACTGTGTAATCCTAACCGTGTCAATCTAACCCATTCCAAACCGTCCATCACTCCCCATCCAAACCAGCTCTCCTAACACCTTTTTTCAACAGCCTGGATCCCAGAAAGAATAACACCAGATCTCTTATGTTCGATGATTGCAGACATCGCTCCAACGACGATTCCACATGCGGCGTCCTTTCCTGAGAAGCGGATCCGGGACATAGAGCTGTCCTTCAAGGTGAATCCAAATCTCGGACTCCTAAGCCCAGACTCTGACCGCATGCGAATCGCGTTCACGGCTCTGCCTTGGCCCCACCAGACGCGCATCGAGTCCAGTTTCTCACCGTCGACATACCATACCTGAGTCAGCAATTCATCTTCTTCGGTTTCGTCCTCAGGTGGCTCATCGAGTGTTGGGCCAAATGCAACCTGCTCGCCATCGGAGTACTGGAAGATCAAGGAAGCGATTGGAGTCGCCTCAACTGTACGCCAGTGATATGAAAGTACCGTCACGCTCTCGAGAGGTCGCTCGCAGTCCAGCCAGGTCAGCATTGTTGTCTGACCCGGACTCGGAATGTCATGCGTCTCGGGCATCCAACCAAGCTTCGATGAGGCTCGGACTTTCGACTCTGGGAGAGGCTCTGGCTCCCAATGCAGTCGTTTCCAGTCCAATGAGGTATACGCCGGTGCTTCCGTCCCCTTGGCCTCCCACGGACTCTGAGGCATGAATAGAGGGTACAGGACCTCCATCTCTTGACGATAATCCCACCAACAAAAGAAGCCTGTCAATACACGCCCTTCAAACACAATGCCTTCCGACCCTTTAAGGGAGTGGCTTTCTGGATCTCTCATCCATCCAATAGCCAACTGTCGCCCACGGTTTGTCACGAAGCGCATGTTCAGTTTGCCACCGCCAATCATCCAAGCCATGCGGGCAATTCGCTCCCCTCCGCCGCCGTCAATGGCAAGAGTCTTAATGGTATTGGACATGTACCCGATGCTGGACTGTGTTCCGTCCGAGTACCCGACTTGAAACCCCCGCCCACGAAAGTCGGCAGACAGAGCAACCACCTCGGAGAGCTGTTGTTCGGACACTCCAAAGACGAGCGTTTCCATGGGCCAAAAATCATTGAGCCTGCCCCAGCTCAGAGCATCCTTTGCGACGTGGCCGCGGACCTCTGGCGGTGGAAGGCGATCTTTCCACATGCACTGGGTGCTCAGGAAGCTGAAGGCGCCATACTCTTGGTTCATAGTACAACGACGTTGAGCCTCAACCGGTGCCTTCGCTATTGGTTGCTGCAACAGCGCAATAGTTTCTACCTTGTTTGTCATCCTCGAGCGGTTGAAGAAGATTCCGACGGCAAAATAGCCGGGCCACACGTGGATGAGGCGCTGGTCTCCCTCAGATTCGCCGTACTGTACTGGAGCATGCCCGACGTACAGATACTTGAGCCCGACGATCCTATGAGCCGGCATCTGCGACGTGCTCGCCATCGAATCATAACGACTAGTGACGACAAGGCCAGCGAGCCAGCTGTCAGCAGGTATTTGCGCGTGCTCCAGCGACCCATATGGACTGCCGTCTATCGAGGGGTCTAGATCGAGCTCTAGCCGTGCGAGATCCCCATCAAGTGCCCAAGTCATAGTGATGACGGGCGTCCTATGCCGGAGCTCCCCGAACGTCTTGATGAAACTCAGGCTGGTGAAGGACGTCGACTCTTCCCGAAGAAGCGAAGGCAGAGGTGGCAAAGTTGGCGCGGCGCCGATCAAAGCGTCAGGGAGTAAGCCGCCGCGCTGCTGTAGCTCGGACATGAGAGGGAGATAGCGGCTTTTGATCTGGCAGCAAAGGTTCCAGATACGCTTCCTATTAGCAAGCGGGTTGAACTTCCGCGCATGATGCATGTCACTCCCATCGCGCAGGTCCTCGAACAGTGCCTTCCAATCAACAACCGCTGTCGGGCCACCGCTGTCAAGCAGGAAGAAGTCGTAGACCCACGGCAAATCATTTCGTGCGACGGTTTTCCAGAAGCCATTGGTCAAAGCGACTCGGGCCACAGGCCTCGATGCTCTTCTCCAGCGGCAGATCGAGGACCCGTCAAGAGCCCCCATAATTCGCAGGAGAATCTCGGCGGGTAGCCGAGAGAAGATATCTTGCCCGTGACTCGCTGCCTTGACGGGTTCAGGGCTTGGCGGCCTCCGGAAGAGTGGCCGGGGAAGGGACTGATAGTAAAGCTCGAG
The DNA here is from genome assembly GCA_029931735.1 of Dactylonectria alcacerensis. NCBI lineage: Eukaryota > Fungi > Ascomycota > Sordariomycetes > Hypocreales > Nectriaceae > Dactylonectria > Dactylonectria alcacerensis. The sequence goes on along the minus strand of JAPMUZ010000012.1, from coordinate 2,024,508 downwards.
TTCGGTGCTTGGAGCAGGAGACACTTGACACACGTCGTAGTCTCTCAGGGACGGTCTCCTGCGGTAACTGACCAGGGAAGCTCGACTCGACCCATAGTCCAAGTACAAGGATGATTGGAGAAGCTTGAACAACACCTCGCGGTCAAGATGACAGGGCGCCAGTACCTTGGCAAGCATGTCGTAACATGCCGCGTGGATTGGGATATACGACCCTTCCCACTTGTTTCTCCCATATCTAACCTCTCAGAGTGGTGAGCAAGTACGATCGGACAAACAGACAAAACCAAGGGGAAATTACTCACGTTTCGAGCGTCCGGACGCTTTCCACTGGGAACGGTGAACTATCGCCAGGACTGGTAAAAAAGAAGCCATCGTATCCCTTGAGGGTTTGATCAGACATATTGACGCTGTGCATCCAATCAGCGCAGTTCCGCGTGGAATAGATCCACGTCTTTTTTCTCACTTGCTGGACTCGGAAGCATAGAGGTTGTAGCCAACGATCCTCACGCATCCGGGCCACGGCATGTCCGGTCTCTCTCCCGGCCGGGGAGGAACTGAAACGGGGAATGGAGGGGTGGGGTGGCCATGTCCGTTTCTCCTCCAGCTAGTGCGCGGGTCGGCCATGAAGAAGCCGCACACGGGACAACACAAGGCAACAGCCATAGTCGAAGGCGAAGCAAATAAATTGGGGAGGAACAGACAATGTGGGTGTCTGGGAACAGCGGGATGTTTACAGAAACAGATGGGAGTAAAGCAGGCGTTGGAGGGAAGAGAGAGAAGGCGGGTGAACGACGGGGAGGGAACGGGCTGGGAGACGGCAGGATATCCCAAATTAGGAGAGACAGACTGACAGAGAGAGATGGAAGGGAGGGGAAGGCGGCGGGAGAGACAGAGTGAGAGAAGAGAAAACAAGAGGCAACGAGAGGCAACAAAGACATGGCCAAGACACGGCACAGTTACGGCACGGAAAGGGCCCAAACACAACCTTCGGATAGAGGACGAGCGGACGACATGGGAAAGAGGGGGAGAGGGCTTGGGGAGGGAGGAGATTGGATTCATTGGAACGAGACAGCCTCGACGTGCTTCAGCCGAAGTGACACAGCCTATCAAACCACAGGCCCACCCCGCTTCTGGCCCAGCTTTGAGGCGCTGGGATTTTCTTTTTCCTTGCATCTCGGCTGCATCAGAGGCGTTGACTACTACGGCACGTAAGAAAAGCGGTCTGTCGTTACCCGTCGGAACGCCTCTCTTTTCTTTCTTTGCTCTAGATCATCGAGGGCGTCTGGGCGATATGAGCTGTCAGATTCGAGACATATCGAGGCTTGCTTCCATAGGCTTGTCGAGGCCTCCATGACCCCCGTGTATGGGATGGATGGACACGGGGGGCATCTTTCTTGCATCTCTCCACTGCTCCCACGAACTACTTACGACTGCGATTCCTCTCCACTCTCTGCCTACATTCTGACAAGCTTACCTGTTACACGCACACGAATTGCAACTACTTGAGCATCTACTGCTACTACTTTTGTTCCAACTACCACTACCACTACCACTTGACACTATTACAATCCATCGATTGTAATTCCTAATTCCATCTCCCCATCTTCATCATGACTCTCTCCACCTTTCCCTTCGAAATCTTGACCTTGGTCGACGAGTTCTGCGACCAGCCCGAACGTCACGCACTAGCCCAGGTCTGCCATCGCCTCCATGACATCTTCAACCCCTTCCTCTATCGCAACCACGTCCGCAACAACGGATCGTGCATGTTCTGGGCCGCCAAAAAGGGCACGCTGGCCACCATGAAGTATGCCGTGGCCGAGGGCGCCAACGTCAACGACAACGGCACTGCAATCCAGAAATACACCAACAAAACCAAAAGCAACAATATTTTTTGTGATAACGACGACGACGACGACGACGACGACGACGATGACAACGACAATGACGACAGCGACAACGGCGACTTGGACAGCAACCCGTCCTTTGCCTCGCCACTGCACATTGCCATCTATAATGGCCACCACGACATCGTCGCTTGGCTTCTCGATCAGGGCGCCTACATCAACACGCCGTCCAGGGACTTGTGCGACTGCGTCTTGAAGCCAGGGCCAGCGTCCTGGTTTCCACTGCACATGGCCATATGCAGAGGCGACGAGACCACGATAAAACTCCTCATCAGTCGAGGCGCCTCGCTATCGACGCTAACAACGTCAGCGTTGTACTGTGCCATCCGCCAGGGCAGCCTGCCGGCCGTCGAGGCCCTCATCGGCAAGACGGCCTTCGACCCTCACAAAATGATCAGAGGCACGACGGCCCTTCACCACGCCAGCTACTGCGGGAACAGTCGCATCGCTGAGGAGATTGTCCATCGTCTCATCGATCGCCAAGTTCCCATCCATACCATGGTCTGCAACGATAGCCCCCTCAGCCTCGCCGCCCGTCGTCGCCACTTTGGCGTCGTATCGGCCCTCCTCGACCGCGGCGCTGATCCCAGGCTCGTTGCCGACGATAAGTTTCCCATGGGCGCCATCCACTGGTTTCTCAACTGCGGCTATCCGGGCCATAGGAGTGCAGGGGCGATCAGCTTCTTATTCGACTCGGAATCAGACTCGGAGCCAGACTCGGAGCCAGACTCGAAATTGGCCATTGACGACGAAGATCGCTCAGCAGTCGTGTCCAGACTCATCAGCCTCGGTGCGAGTCTAGAACGAAGAGGAACCCTCAGCCGCTTCGACAATGAAACATACGCCACGCCGCTCTTCTTCGCCGCAGCCTATGTCATGGACGCAGACTGCGTCAAGCTTCTCCTCTCAGCCGGTGCTCGCATTAACGCGCCGCTGTACTACAAGACCAAGGGGCCTCATACCATGCTCTTCGGCCTCTTCCGCGGCATGTCACCCGACATCGAGCGGAAAGATCTCCTGCGACTCAAGGAGGCCGTCCACGTGATGCTGCAGCACGGTGCGCGTATAGACTCCATCAATGGGGAGAAGTCTGCCTTGGATTACTTGTGCGATATTTCCATCTTCTACCGGAGGGGCGTACTCCAGTTTGTCGCTGAGCATGCTTCCATCTACAACGTCTCGCTAGATCACCTCGGGGACGTCATGTTTCGCTGTGAGGAGTATGGCAGATTCGATGTGTGGTATTTCCTCCTGCAAATGTACAAGAGAATAAGCAACTGGTTACACAACAACCTCGAGAAATTTCGTGAGATCACGGAGTGGACATTTTAGGAATGACGGGTAAGTCGACAAAAAGAGAAAAATAAGGCAAGTGCGGCAGACTAGGGACCACGAGCCATTTGGAGCATAATTTTAGGGCACCTTTAGGTATGGAATCAGCGCAGGTAAGATTCCTAGGTAGTTTGTAACACCACGTTCATTATCCTCATAACTCTTGAATGCAAAAAGCATATTCCAAGGAATGTGTAGCTCTTGTCAACTAACTGCCGCACCATAGTAACTCATGCATCTCACGCAGCCACGGCAACCGCAGCCGCAGCTTTGGACACAATCTTCTCGCACAGTGCAACCAGGCTCTGGGCATTGGTAATCTCGAGTGTCGACAGCTCAACGCCCAGGGTAGTGCGAGCCCAGTTGCGGAACTCGACGGCCACCAGCGAGTCGAGGCCGTAGATGCTCATGGGCCGACTCGGCTCCATCGGGTCGGCGAGGCGCAACAACTTGGTGAACTTGCTGTTGGCGAGCTCCACGGCCGCCGAGAGGAGCGCCGTGGCGTCGGTCCCCTTGGTGTTGATGAGCAGCAGGAACGTCTGCAGCTCGCGGTCGTCTCGATCGCCCCCCTTGGCCCCGTCACCCTCCTTTCCAGTCGTGATGTGAAGGCCAGTGAAGCGGGCATCCCGGAAGAGCTCCGTGTCGCCAGGCAATGGTATCTGCATGCCTGTGATCATCTGCGTCACGCTCACCGGGCTGGGCTGACGAGCCTCGTCCAAGTCCTGCTGGTACACCGAAAACTCCAAGATGCGACGGAGCTTGGCCTCGTTGATGGGCGCCCAGGTATCCACATTTCGAGTGAGCTGCTTGTGCACATCGTCGTGATCAGCCAGGTAGCCGATGCCCTCAATGATGCCCAGGTTGACCGTATTCGCTGGCAGACCCAGCGTGTCGCGGCGGTACACAGCCAGTGAATCGAGGAATGTGTTGCCACCAGAGTAGTTTGCCTGTCCCTTCTGTCCGATGATTCCGGAGATGGATGACAGCATGGTGAAGAAAGAGAGCGGCAAGTTGAGGTCTTGGGACACCGTGTGAAGGTTCCAGGTTCCTTGGACCTTGCAGGCAAGCGCCTCGTGATACTCTTGATGCGTCATGGAGTCGAACATGCGATCCTATTGCCAAGTTAGCAACTTTCCGTCACGGCTAATATATCAACAGGTCGGTCACAACTTACCCGAAGAACCATGGCGCCTTGAACGATGCCGCCAATGGGCACGGATGTAGATGCCAGGCAGCGTTGCACATCTTCAACGTCCGCAACATCACCTTTGAGAAGCTCCACGGCGCATCCCTGTGCCTCGATGTCATTGATGACTCCAAGAGACTTTTCGTCAGCAGAGCCGCTTCGCGACATGATAGCCAGGTGCTTGGCTCCATTCTTGGCCAGCCAGACCGCTAGGTTTCCGCACAAGCCCTTGAGACCTCCAACAACGAGGTACGAGTGTTCTGGGTTCAGCGCCTTCTCGAGGCTACGTCTGGGTGGTTGAACCTAGGGAAGTGATGTTAGTATTTCGTCAACAACATGGTTCGTGAATAGCTTACCGTGACCTTGGCCGTTTCCTTCTCTACGTTGGAGATGATCAGCTTTCCAATGTGTTTTCCGCTTCCGAGGAACCGGAACGCATCCCCAATCTCCCCAAATGAGAAGACCTTGATGGGATTGATGGGCTTCATGTGGCCTTGCTCGACGAGTTCGGACAAGAGGTCCAGGTGCCTGCGTCAGTGTTAGGGCTGCAACTACGGCTGGCATAGGATCAAGGGCTGATTACGTACTCTCCAACAACTCTCTTAGGGAATTCCCTCAAGGAGAGATCCAAGGCCCGGAACGAGGCGTTCCGTCCAAAAGGCTCCATCGGCAGGGAACGGCGCTCGAGGATATCGTGCTTGCCAATCTCAACCATCGTTCCAGCAGTCGCAATAATGCGCCAAGATTCCTCCAGCAGCTCGCCGGTCAGCGAGTTGAGAATAACATCGACGCCGTAGCCATCAGTCGCATCCAGGATCTGCTTAGCGAACTTGGTGCTCCTCGACGAGAAGATGTGATCGTCCGGGATTCCGAAAGCGTCCTTGAGGAACTGGCGCTTGTCATCAGATCCGACGGTCGCGAAAACCTAGGGACATTTGTAAGTAATTGAGCCAAATCCGATGCCCTCAAAATCTAAGTGTTTCGAATAGTACATACCTCGCACTCTTTATACTTGCACAATTGAATGCTGGAGATACCGATGCCACCAGCAGCGGAGTGGATAAGAACTTTCTGTCCACGTCGGAGGCTTGCGAGGCCAAAGAGCGACTCCATGCTAGTAACGAAGACCAAAGGCATCGTAGCACCTTCTTCGAAAGACATGCTATCCGGGATGGTCATTGTGTATTCTCGAGGAGTTATGACGCGGTTGGCAAGAGTGCCCCTCTCTAGGACAGCAACACGCTGGCCAACATGTCTATCGGTCACACCAGGACCGACCCGGGTGACGATACCAGCGCCATCGAGACCAAGCAGATATTCGTTTTCGGGAATGATACCCATGGCCACGATGACATCTTTGAAGTTGAGACTGGAGGCGTAAATTTCAACCTCCAGAAAGCCAGGCTCAAGCTCAGTGGCTTCACTGGAGCCAATCTCCGTCCAGTGCAACGAGTCAATATCACCTCGCTTTCCAGTGATGAGACGAATGGTAGACTTAGAAGCATGAAGGTCGACGGTACGGCCGCTCGCTTTCTCTCCTTCAATCTGTGCCGCATGGAGACCTTCATCAGGAAGAATTCGAGGAACGTACAGAATGCCGCCACGCTCAACAAATTCGAAGTCGTTGCCCTCCTGGGTAGGTTTATTCTGGGCCAGCTGAAGCAGGGAATCGACTGCCGCGACCGTATTTGAGAGTGCCTCCACGTCACTAGACTCGACATCAAGAGTAATGATGTTGAGGAGTGGCTCCTCAGACCGTACGCTTCGGAACACACCCTGAGCAATAGAAGCATGGGGGTTCTTGACCGTCATCTGTGCACCTTGAGTTACCCAGAGGATGTTGCACTCCTTTCGGACAAGCTCTTTGACGGCATCCCACTGGACATCCGTGATATTTGTGAAGAGAGGTTGCGCGAGCTCGTCGATGACGAGGACAGTGCTCTTAGGCTGCACTGCCTCGACGGACCAAGTGTGCTCCGTGAAAGACCAGCCAAGCCCTGCTAAAGACTTAGCTACACCGGAGGCGATTTCTGAAGTCTCAGAAAGTCGAACAAGAGCAATAACTCCACGCTGGTCTTTGGTTGATGAAGTCATGGAAGCGACCGTCACCAGATTATTTTCATCGCTAGGAATGACCTGGATGAACTTGAAGCTGGACGCCTCAAGGCGGACAGGAATGTCGCCAGGGATTTCGTCCGTCTTGTTCTCGCTTGTCTCTCCATTGGTGTATCCGTTCGTGAGAGCCCTAGCGGTCTCCGTGTTCTCGTCGTCTGTACCGGCGCTTGTCTGCCCAGTCAGCTCACCGTTGGCGAGCTTCTCGACACCATCGTTGCCCTCGCCGTTCGCCAGAATCTCAACATTCTCCGACCCCTGAATAAATAGCACACTTCCATTCTCCGAAACACTTTTCTCAATGTTCGTAATGAGGCTGTCGAGCTGAATGCTCGAAACCAGAGGCAGCTTCACAATGACCAAATCATACAGCTCTGGGGATGGCTCATAGTCCACTAATGTGGGGTCAATGAGAGTGAACTTGGCATTCGAAGAACCAGTGTACAAGTTCTCGGCTTCAAGAACAGCATCGGCATATTTGCTGATCAGCTGGTAAGCTCTGTACGCTGCACGGGTCGCGTACTTGGTGCCAGGCTTCTCGAGCCACAAGCTAGAGGCATCGTTGGGAGTCAGGTTGACCTCCAACACGGCAAGATGGGGCTGCTTGTGGGCAGCAAAATCAATCACATTTTGGACAGAGCTCTGTTTGATTTTACTGCTGTCAAGAGCAGCAATGAGCTTGCCAGTTTCGCGCAGCTGGCTAAAGTCGGGCTTCCACTCCAATCGAGTGTATGGGTAGGGCTGTGAGGAGGCATTTTGCGTCTCGAGGCGGTGGTATCGTAGCCCCTTCATATCAAAGATGGCATCGCCAGTCTCTGGGTTGTACACGGAAGCATACGAAGAGTAATGGATCTTGTCTTCAAGGCGTCCTCGGCCAAGGTACTTGGCTGATGAAACCGAAAGGCCAAGGTCGGGGAGCTCACCCTGTGGAAATGCAGAAATATGCAGGCTGTCCACGCTCGCCGGGATCAAGAGAGAATCCACAGCACTGCGGTCTCCGTGCCACAGAGACGGCGAGACAGTCTGGAAACAACCATCCATCACTACCGGGTGGAGAGGATAGTAGGACTGCTTCCACTTGGAGGACGGCGAGGTCAAGTTGACCAGGGAGCGGCTCGTAGGCTGGCCGAGAGTGACTTCTACCTCAACCTGCTTCTGGAACGATGGGCCAAATCCATATCCAGCATCTGCCATAGAGCCATACCAATGCTTAGCGGGAGTGGTATGCTTCAGGGGAAGCTTCAAGGTACCAGGGTCGGCTTGGGGTTTCTCGAACGCTCCCTTATTGAGTCGAACGAATCCAGTACTGTGGCTCGTCGTAGTAAGGGCCTCACCACCAACCGTAGAGATGACTTCGTATTTGTACCATCTAGACTTGAGGCCTTGAGTAGGGGTCAGGTTGAGCATAACAGCAGCATCAGTTGTCTCATCCAGCACCAGCGCTTTGGAGAACTTAACGTCTCGAAGTTGGTAGTGGTAGGGCTGGGTCTCCAATTCCTTGGCCTCATCGTCTGTTGCAACGGAGACAGTGGTCTGGTAAACAGCTTCGATGGCCATTGCGATGTAACCAGCTCCAGGGAAGACAACATCGGTCCCCATCTTGTGATCGCTGAGCCAAGGGAAGTCGGAGAGCTTCAGGGCCTTCTTCCATGAGGGGGCGTTCCAAGAGGTTGCCAAAACCTTACTGCCGAGAAGATCATGGTGCAAGAACTTGCGGAAACGCCACTCTTTGCTGGCTTCACTTTCGTGCCAGTATTTCGTGGTATGGTTCCAGGAGTAGTTGGGCAGGTCAATCAGGATGGAGGGTTTGTTAAGTGCAGCCACCTCGCCACTGTTCACCTTAGTGAGTGGGACCTCAGCGCCAGCAATGTACAGCTGGCCGGCAACCGCATAGAGAGCCTGGAGAGTCTCGGGTCCACGCTTAGTAGCAGAAGCGTACGTAATATTTGCACCGTCATTCGGCAGGGCCTTCTTTATCTGGCCAACCGGACCGGAAAGCGCATTGCTTGGACCAAGCTCAATCAAGAAATCGGCTCCGTCTTCCTGGTCCTTCAACAGCTCCAAGCAGGCATCAGCAAATCGAACAGGAGAAACCATGTTGGCCTTCCAATAATCAACGCCAGTTTCGACGTCGGATGCAAGCTTCTCTCGGAAGACAGACGAAAACATCTTGACAGATCCAGAAACCTTGGGCGAGCCTTCGAGGCAGTTGTTCTCGACCAAAAGCTTCTCGTATGCCTCACTGATGGCTCCCATGTACCTTGAATGGTAAGCCAAGCTCACTTGCAGCAAACGGGCAAAGTGTCCATCAGCCTGAATTGCCTCCCGAACGGTGTTGAGGGAATCGACGGTACCAGCAAGAGTGATGCTAGACGGGCTGTTGTAGCAGGCAATCTCCACCGCGGGCTTCTCTCCGGTCACATTCACAGCATCCAGGTACGGCTGAACCTTTTCAGGGCCCATGCCAACAGCCATCATGCTAAGGGCCTCAGATGTACCAGAGGCTGCCTTTCCAGCATGGCCTCGCAGATAGGCAATCTTGATAGCCTGCTCTGGAGTGAGGAGGCCGGCCGTGCAGGCGGCTGCAATCTCGCCCGAAGAATGGCCTACAACTGCTCGGGGAGAGACACCCCACAATTTCAAAACTTCAAAGAGAGCCAGTTGCAGTGCCGTGACCAGGGGCTGAGAGAACTCAGGGAGCCTCATGTGTTCGGATGTGCGGGATTCAGTAAGCTCAGAGTAAATGGACCATGTTGGCCTGACCTCCGGGGATAGGTCTTGAAGGGCTTTATCAAGCCGCTTGATAATTGAACCGGCGGTTTCAGGGAAGGCATTCAACAGGCCACGACCCATCTGGGGCCATTGCGCTCCTTGGCCGGTGAAAACGAAACCAATCTTGGGTTGATCCGCTGCTTGCTTGCCATAGATGACAGAGTCCACAGATATATCATCAATCTTGGCGTCGGGGCCTTTGGTAATGACAGCGAAACCACGGTGGTATAGGCGTGTTCGACGCTCCGAGAGCGTGTATGTCAAGTCTGAAAGCTTGACGCTGACTCGGGGGTTTATGAGGTGTGTGCGCAACTTCTTCAGGTAGGACTTGAGGGAGTCCAGATTATTTGCCGAGAAAACCACTACTTGTGGTCTGGCTGCATCGCCAGCCGACTCGTCCTCGTTGTCATCGTCATCATCAAAAAATTCATCGCTTTCCTCGGAGTATGTACTAAGGTACTGGATATGAGGTTGGATGTTTTGTTCTCGGAGGAAGTGCGCCGAGGACTCAACAATCGCGTGGGCGTTAGTGCCGCCGAAACCGAACGAGTTGACACTTGCTCGGCGGTAGTCATTCTTGCTCTTCGGCCAGTTGACAGCTACTCTTGAAGGGCGGATATGCAACTTCTCGAAATCGATCTTAGGGTTAGGTGTAAGGAATATTGGGTTTCCAGGAATAATGCCACTCTCCACAGCGAGGGTGGCCTTGAGAAGAGATGAAATTCCTGCCGCGTTCTCCGAGTGGCCGATATTACTCTTGATAGATCCAATGATGAGAGGGTCATTGGCAGGGTGAGAAGCCTTAAACACCATGCTAGCTCCAATCGTTTCAATGGGGTCACCGGCTTGGGTGCCTGTGCCATGGCACTCGAGATATCCCGTCCGGTGGAGATCTGTGATCCCAGCACGCTCGTATGCGGCCAAGGCAGCAGCTGCCTGTGCTTCGGAGCTGGGACTGGCAATACCAGGTGTCCGCCCATCACTGTTAGACGAGGTCCCACGAATGACTGCTCGGATCGGATCTCCATCGCGTATGGCGTCGCTCAATCGTTTCACATAGACGCAGTTTACAGCTTCGGATTTGACGTAGCCATCTGCCTTGCTGTCAAACGTGTGGCATCTTCCAGACTCGGAGATGGTTCCTCGTAAGGAGCCTGACTCGATTGTGTGTTCAGGGTCCATGTTGATGTTGGCACTTGCCACGAGTGCTCCGTCCATCAGCCCTGCCTGCAGATACTTGACGGCAACATCGAGAGAGACCAGGCCGCCAGAGCATGCCGTGTCAATGGTCATGCTAGAGATTCAATCAGCGTCAAGAACCTACTCAGAGTTTTATGCCGGAGCAATACCTGGGGCCTTTAATGTTTAGGAAGTGACTGATGCGGTTACTTAAAATGGAACGGCCAATGCCCATCGAGATACCCCCGGCTCTGTCCTCGGGATCCCGGGCCTGCAAATCACCAAAATCTGCATGATGGGTAAGGTATGTCAGATTTGCTTTTTCCGCCAGTAGGATCGGCTGGGGTGACACTTACCAACTGCGTAACTAGCCACAAAACAGCCAACTTCCTTACCAGTCAAACTCTCGAGCGTCACGCCTCCGTTCTCGAGACATTCATAGACAACCTCGAGGATTTGGCGTTGCTGTGGCTCCATGGCAATTGTGTCTGCTCTATTGACGTTGAAGAATTGGGCGTCAAACGCCTGCAGGTCAATGTCCTCGATAAACATGCCTCCAGGCGAAACCATGGTATGAGTCTTGCGGGAACCATCAAAGTGGCCCTTAATGTTGAACCTCGACTCGGGAGGCGAGTTAGAAGAAGCAACACCTCCATTGATGAGAAATTCCCATAGTTGTTGCGGGTTCATACAGTGGCCTGGGAGTCGACAGGCTACAGAAACAATGGCAATGGGCTCTTGGCCGGTATAGCTGTTAGTGCCAGTGCCATTCTGTGTTGGTGGTGCAACAGCACCCATGATGGTGTGGTTCGAGGCCATATTGCTCGTTGAATGAGAATAGACTCGAGGAGCAAATGAGGGTTGGTAACGGTGGGAGGGGCCGTTTTCAAAGGAGCCGAGAGGACGCAGAGAAGATCGAGGGGAAGTGATGGTCTGATAGAGAGCAAGATATGGCACAATGAGCCTGGTCCTTAAGCGAAAGGCCAAAGAATGGTCTACAGGGATTCATGACCTGCAATCCAGGCCAGAAGCGCCAGGCCAAGGGTTTAAAAGGTTGGGACTGAATGCTCCGATTACAACTCGCGAAAAGAGGGCCCCATGATCGGCAGCAGCGGTAGTCAGTACTTCGTCCATACGTAGTACGTACAGAGTACGTGCCTCAGGTCAGGTCTCTCCATCCTGCACTTCCACAATTATACCAAGCAGAACGCAGTCGCAGTGGACTGATCGGACCACAGCGCCGCTTTGGAAACGTCAAATTTTGCGGGGCCAGCCAGAGCCCCATGGAAATAGCGTTAGCATACTGTAGGTAGTATTCGTCGTCAACCAGTACGTGGCGTGGGCAGCAAGAAAAGCACGGAGTGTAGCGTGTATCGGGAACGATTTGCGGAGCGGGAAGCCATGCGGCATGGCATCGGAGATGACTACCACTTGCGAGTCCAATCCAGACAGTCAATCGTTCAGCAGTGGCTACTGGTACTGTGGAGCGAGAGTTGGTTGCAAAAACGGCGAATAGGTCGGCAGGTTTCGATGGCTAACCGCACGACGGCGAGCACGTTGACCAATGGCTCCAATCCAGATTTTCCAGGAATTGGGAATGCCGCCGCGAAGCAAGACTGTCCCTAGTCTTTGCTCCACCGGACGGGGCATGTCACGTCGCCCGTTGATAGCGCAAAGTACAGTCCAGTCTGTAGTTTGCGGTCTGCAGATTTGGAGTCTGCAGAGAACGGCCCCGGCTTAGTGGGTCGCGGCGTGGCTTGAATTGGTCGCCGTTGGAGTCCTGCACGACAGACGGCCGAGGGTCTCCGGTCCCGGTTGACACCACGGAGAGCTCCATCCTACCACAGGTGAAGAAGACTACTCTCGGAGGTGTGTGGTTGGGGTTGCAGTTCAACGTCTCTGGCGTTTTAGAGGGTGCCGATTGTCCAGATCCCGGCCTCCCAGGCCACCCCGGCTTCCTCCCTGTCTTCCATCCCTGGCTGTTGATTCTTCTTCCACTGGGGCTCCTGGACGTAAGAACAGGCGGGCTTTTGCACAACCGCGGCAGGACACCTGGTCAATGGCGTAGGTTTGTGGCCTAGGTCTGCAGATGGAGGGGGCGGGCCGACGTCCACGGGCCATGGGCCACGGGCATCCGCTCGGCCATCGTTCATGTGCCGGTTCGCTTTGAAGGAGGGCTTGGCTTCCAAGCTTGCAGACTTGATTGATTGATTGATTGATTGGCCTGCTGTTTTGGGAGGCATGATGAGTATCACATCCCATTGTGTCAAGTCGAAGCTGTCTCGCCCTCACTACCGTGCGTGCCTGAGGTCCCTACCAAGTGGAGGAAGGAGAGGTTCGGAGTCGGCCTTTGTCTGGTCCCGGGGCCCGGGCATGGCCGCGGCTAACATCACGGGACTCAGACTGAACAACCCACTGCTCTTTGACGAAGGCAGCAATGCTCGTGGGCCGGATCCGCTACCCCCTTGTGAGTCTGTCTGTCGCTCGCCAGACGTGTTTCGCTTGTCTGCATGTTCGTTTTGCTGATTATGTTAGTTCAGGGGCTTCACCCATGGGTCTCATGGGATTCGACCGTCTTCAAAGCAACCTTGGCTGGGGCAAAGGGTCCGCCCTTCCCACCTAGCGTCTATCTAGACATGCACTTGTCAGGTCATGGGTAGGAATGAAGAAGATGAGGTGAAAGATCCCAGTGATGGTTCCAACCGGTTCCAAATACCTCTCGGTCGTCTAGGTCGTTCCTTGGAGGTGCATGATCTCTTTGCGTCTCCCGCTGGGATGTCCTCTGTGGTTCCCGCATGCCGTTCCCCTGCGCTGGCACTCAGAAACACGGCCAACGACGCTGCAGACTGATACATGTAGGTACGTACGTACGCGACATCGACCGCCTTCCCGGATCAAAACTTTGGTTACTGAACCACTCCGTCTCTTCCTCTTGCTAGCTTTGCATCACGATAAGCCTTGCTTCTCGTATTGGGTCTCTTTTCCCGGCCGCAGCTCGTTCCGTCGCCTGAATTCTAGGTCCGACTACCCACATTGTCGGTATCCCGAAGCCCTTGTCGAGCTGGCCGACTTGCCACCAGGCATACCCTCGAATTCTCTTTTTCGTCCTTTCTTCTCACTTTATTTCTCCTTTCGTGCCGGATCTTGTGACACTGAACCTGCCTGTCCCCTTTCATCATGATCATTCGTCATCGAGAAGACGTGGAGTTCCAGACCCTCGATGGGTGCACTCTCCGGGGCTGGCTTTTCCCGGCCGCTCAGCGTGGCCCCGCCGTCATTATGAGCCCTGGAGTGAGTTGAGATATGGTTCCGAGCATCCCGCCTACCCGAGGCTAATTGTGTGTGGTTTTAGTTCAACTGTGTCAAGGAGATGCTGCTCCCTGAAGTCGCGACTTTTTTCCAAGCAGCTGGTATCACAACACTAGTGTATGATACCAGATCGATTGGTTCCAGTGATGGGCTGCCTCGCAACGACATCAACCCCCCAAAGCAGGTGGCAGACTACCACGACGCTGTGACCTATCTGCGCACTCACCCCTTGGTTGATCCTGCTCAGATCGCATTATGGGGTTATTCTCTTTCGGCCATGGTCGCGCTGTCAGCAACTGCGCTCGACAAGCGCGTTGCCGCTGTCATTGCATGTGCGCCTCCAACTTCTGTCGGGTTCCCTCCTGAGAAACTCCCCAAGATCCTCGCCCGCGTGCAAAAGGATAGAGAGTCTTGCATTGCAGGAAACCCTCCCTGCCAGGTGCCTCTATTTGACAAAAAGGGCAACACACTCTTCAAGATTTCTGTTCCGATCTCCGAAGGTGACCACGATCTCATTCGCCAAGCCCAGGCCTACGGGCCAACCGTGAACATCACGACATCAATGCAGTCCTACTACCATATTGCCATGTGGGATCCCTCCAACCTCATGCCTCTTGTCAGTCCCACGCCAGTCATGATGTGCGTGGCTGAGGAGGATGGTATGTGCAGGTTCGAGGAAGAGAAGAAGCTATTCGAAGGGTTCAAAGAGCCCAAATTGTTTCACTCAGTACCAAACAAGGGACACATGGATTTTTTGACTGGAGAAGAGTTTCCCTACATTATGGAAGCGCAGATTGAGTTTTTGAAGCAACATATGGGGTGATATGAGGGATACCTAAGGTATGCGTCAGGGACGTGCCAATGAATGGGTGGCCTGTTTGTACATAGTGTGTTTCCAGTTTGGGTCGGTGTTAGCAATTTTGAGCTTCGCATAAAATGATTCCCCATCTGTTCCAGTATCTTGGTCCACGACGCCGTGTTAAGTTCTGATATATGTTGCATTGCCCAAGAGCAAGACATGAGACCTGGGTTGGTTACGCAATGCTACATGCGATGATGGAACCCTTCAGATTCAGGCCGATTCCCATTATCAACAATAGCCCGCGTATTAATAGAACGTATCTGGGCCTACTTGATGATGTTGGTTGTGGTTGTCTAAACATGACCCATGCAAGCACACGGTTGAGGCTGAATCCCGGTCCGACGTGCATTAGGCGACGCCTCTTTCACCGGAACAGAACGCTCTCAGGCCGGGGAATGCGGATTACACCCAACGAGGAAAGAGAGGTAACATCCAGTACGAGCAGCACATGATCTTGCAGCGACTACCGCATAGTTCTACAGGGCTAGGGTTCCCCGACCACGTCAAACACCCCATAATTATAGTCTTTCGACCAACTACCAACAGAGTTCCACAAACAACGAAACATGAAGGATATTGCGATGCAGAAAGTCTTCCGAGTCTACGGGATCGATTCTGGCGGGCGGTTTTGGCCCTAGACGTCCTAATTGGCTTGAAAAGGGAGCGGCGGGGTCAAGCGAGCGGCCGCTAAAGAACGGCCCAAGCTGCTATACCGCCTCTAGAAGCAGCCAACGTCCAAGGAGACCCGGGTGAGTTGGCGAGCTACTGTACCGACCTACCGAATTAGGGCACATTTTAGGGGCAATTCCTCCTAGGGCCCAGGCGAAGAAGTTGACGACAAACACAACGCAACAGTTATCATTTCCCAGAATTTCTAGTGGGGAATGGAACGGGAAGTGGGCCATGCTTCCGGGACACGGGAAAAACGAAGCGCCCTTATGAGAGCGTCAATCAATGCCACCACGACGGTGCTGTGCACGCAGGACTCGAGCTTACAAGCTCACAACCAACAGCCAACAGACCGGCAGCAAGGCACGAAACCGACCTGAGTCGGCGAGAACGAAAGGCCCAAATCCCCTAACCATGATCTAGGCCGGCCATGGCAACACCTTCCATCACTAGGGCCTTTTGGCGATCTCTACTTCGGCAATGGCCGTCGCGGGCCGCACTCGTTTCTTCCGTACCAGCCGCCACCACCACGGGCATCTGTAGTGATTCTCGCAGAGCCTCCCGCTCCCGTGTTGCCTTGTCCCGTGGTGCCTTGCCTAGGAAGGTTGGGGGGGTCGCACAGCCAATCCGTGCCTTCCACACTGGATTGCCCCTCCCCCGCATAGCTCCCCCTCCTTCAGCTTCAGCAGCCTCACCGTCTGCAAACCTTCGCAATCCACCGTCCTCACCGTGGATACCATCGCCGCCCTTCGCTCCATCTCGATCAGTCGGCGCTATCTTCAGCTCCGCTTTCAGCTCCAGCTTCAGCTTCAGCTCCGGCTCTACACCTCGTCCTCTTTGCCGGTCTCGCAGCTCGGCTTCCCACCACCACCAGCGTCACTGCTCCTACCGGCGAGCCATGTATCGCAACGGGTCCGAGGCCGCCAGTGCCAGCCACGACATCACCCATGGTCGCCAGGTCCTGCCTAAGAATGTCAAGCCGCTGCACTACGATCTCACTCTTGAGCCCAACTTCGAGACTTTCAAGTACGAAGGCACTGTCGTCATCGATTTCGATGTTATCGAAGACTCCACCTCCATCTCGCTCAACACCCTGCACCTCGACATCCATGAGACCATCATTGCGTCGGCCGGTGCCACCATCAGCTCTTCCCCCGCCCTGAGCTATGACAAGGACTCCCAAACCACGACCGTCACCTTCGACCAGACCATCCCCGCGGGGCAAAAGGCCCGGCTGACACAGCGCTTCACTGGCACTCTCAACGATGAAATGGCTGGGTTTTACCGCTCCTCCTATAAGGATGAGAATGGCAACGATAAGTACATTGCCACCACCCAGATGGAGGCCACCGATGCCCGTCGTGCATTCCCTTGCCTTGACGAGCCAGCTCTCAAGGCCACCTTCACGGTGACCCTGATTGCAGACCACAACCTGGTCTGCTTGAGCAACATGGATGTTGCCTCTGAAAAGGACATTGACTCCAAGATCGCTGGCAAGAAGCGCAAAGCCGTCACATACAACAAGACTCCCATCATGTCGACCTACCTCCTGGCTTTTGTCATTGGCGATCTCCAGGTCTACGAGACGAACAACTTCCGCATCCCCGTCAGAGTCTACTGTACACCCGACCAGAACATTGAGCATGCTGTCTTCTCCGCCGAACTCGGCGCGCGGACCCTTGAGTTCTACGAGAAGCAGTTCGGTAGCCAATATCCCCTCCCCAAGATGGACATGGTCGCAGTACCCGACTTTGCTGCTGGAGCCATGGAAAATTGGGGCTTGGTCACTTACCGAGTCGTCGATTTGCTATTGGACGAGAAGACAAGCAGTGCGACCACAAAGAAGCGAGTGGCCGAGGTTGTGCAACACGAGCTAGCACATCAATGGTTCGGCAATTTGGTTACAATGGATTTCTGGGATGGCCTTTGGCTTAAGGAAGGTTTCGCGACATGGATGTCGTGGTACTCCTCGAACGAGTTCTATCCTGAGTGGAGGGTGTGGGATGGCTATGTCATCGACGATCTCCGCTCTGCGCTCAGCCTTGACTCGTTGCGCAGCTCTCACCCGATCGAGGTGCCCGTCAAGCGTGCAGATGAGGTCAACCAAATCTTTGATGCCATCTCGTACGAGAAGGGATCATGCGTACTCCGCATGATTTCCAAGCACCTCGGGGAGGATGTCTTCCTGGAAGGTATCCGACGGTACCTCAACAAGCATGCCTACGGCAACACACAGACAAACGACCTCTGGGCGGCTCTCAGTGAAGCCAGCGGAAAGGACGTTGAAAGAGTGGCAGACATCTGGACGAAGAAGGTCGGCTTCCCGGTCGTTGCTGTAACTGAAAATGAGACGGACGGCACCATCCACGTCAAGCAGAACCGTTTCCTTCGAACCGCAGATGTAAAGCCGCATGAGGATGAGGTTCTGTACCCTGTTTTCCTCAACCTCCGAACCAAGGACGGTCTTCAAGAAGATCTTACGCTCAACACACGCGAGGCCGATTTCAAGGTGCCGGACTTCGAGTTCTTCAAGATCAACTCCGGTCACTCCGGCATCTACCGCACTTCGTACACCAAAGAGCGACTCCAGAAACTTGGTCAGAGCGCAAAGGCGGGTCTTCTTGGTGTAGAGGACCGAGCAGGCCTTGTCGCAGATGCCGGTGCTCTGGCGGCTGCTGGTTATGAAAAAACTTCCAACTTGCTTACCCTTCTCCAGAGCTTCGACTCTGAGAATGAGTTCATCGTCTGGGATGAGCTGAGCGTGCGCATTGGGACCCTTCGAGACGCGTGGGTCTTTGAAGACGACAAGATTACTGAAGCTCTCAAGTCGTTGCAGCTAGATCTGGTCAGCAAGAAAGCCAATGAAATCGGTTGGGATATATCGGACAAGGACGACCACATGATGCAGCGATTCAAGGCTCTCATGTTTGGCAAGGCCGCTCTCTCTGGTGACGAAAAGGCCAAGGCTGCGGCCTTTGAGATGTTTGACAAGTTCATCAAGGGCGACCGTGAGGCACTTCAGCCCAATCTCCGAGGTAGTGTTTTCGCCGTTGTCTTGATCTATGGAGGGGAGGCCGAATACAACGCGGTACTCAATGAGTATAAGACGGCCAAGCAAAGCAGCGAACGGAACACGGCGCTTAGGTCCCTGGGCTTTGCTGAGGACCCGAAGCTCATCCAGCGATCATTGGAGTACGCCCTGAGCCCGGAAGTCAAGACTCAGGATTTGTACCTGCCCGTCAGCGGACTTCGAGCTCACAAGGCTGGCATCGTTGCGCTCTGGAGCTGGGTCAAGGACAACTGGGACGTACTCACCAAGAGACTTCCGCCTGGCATGTCACTGCTAGGCGACGTCGTCGTCATGTCCACGAGTTCTTTCACGGATGCAGAGCATGTCGCGGATGTAAATCGCTTCTTCGCCGAAAAAGGCACCAAGGGCTTTGATCTCGAGCTTGCACAGAGTCTTGACACCATCAAAGCGAAGCAAGATTGGCTGGCACGAGACAGAGAGGATGTGAAGCAATGGCTCACCGAAAACAAGTACATCTAAGAAGTGTACCAATCAACTTGACATGGCAGTCGGATGAGAAACTGAAGAGAAAGGTGTGGTTCGTGGCTTGCGAAACATGACGAGTATTTTGCCATCGATGCAGTACGGTAGCCATGAAAAAACAAATAGTAAAATAACTAGTGTCTCACTAGATGAAAATTACAAAAAGAAATATCATTATCCCATGCTGCAGAATCTAATTGAGCGTGATGTGATGCTAAATAGCTAGGGCAGTTTGATCGGGGCTGCATCACACAACACCAAATTCAACATCTCACTCACTGAGTCTCAGAAAGATGATAGAATGTAGAACTGACACAGGGCTTACATTTAGAAATATATGCCACATTCCACCCGCATTTCCGGAGCCGGTAGCCATGTCATCGAAGATGGATCACACCAAGAGTTTCCACTTCCCTTCTGCATAGGGACTGAAAGCAGTTTTGCCACCAATTCAGATAATTACACCAACTACGGCATCATAATTAGAGACAATCAGCGGTAGCAAAGTAACTCGATACCCCGCTTCATAGCACAGTCTCATCGCGGCCAAGTCCATTTCGCGTCCCTCATTGAAAAGTAAGGCATTTCATGATGTGTCTGTTATACATGTACAAGTATACACGACTCCGGCCGACTCCATCCCCTCAATCGGCCCCCATTTTAACTCTTTTTTTTTCTTTCTTCCTCTCTCCCTCTACACCTTGCCAGTGAGCCAGTCCCGCTCCTTATTCTTCCCCAGGCCAGCGGTGCCAGTGACGGGCAAGCCGCGCTTGGTCAGTTCCTCGGTGATGACCTTCCAGCGGCCGACGGCGACCTCCTTGTCGATGGCGCCAACCTTCTTGCGGTGCACCGTGACGTTTGGCAGGGCCGGCAGGTCGCCCTGGGTCGCGAGCAGCTCGGCGAGCTTCTTGCCGCTGCGCTTGGCCGGGTTGACGGTCAGCGTCAGCAGGTGCTGGGCGGTCCGCGCGGCGCCGAGCTTCGAGTCTGGGATCAGGCGGCCGGTGAGTTGGTAGATGCGCTTGCGAATCTAGAGTTGTGCGTCGTTAGCTTTTGTCGAGGTTGGGTTCTACATCAGGGAGAAGGGTAGACGTACAGCAAACTTGAGGTGGTGGTCGGTGAGAGCAACATCCTTCCATGAGGCATCCAAGGCCTTGACGATCTCTTGAGCCTCCTTGACAAACTGCTTTGCGTCCGACTTTCCAGCTAGCTCTGCAGTCAGCTCAGACTCCTCGACTTCACTCGTCAACCGCCCTGTGATAGCCGCAGTATCGCCCTTGAGTGTAGCCTTGCCGTCCTCAACCACAACCTCCACCGCCAGCGTCTGGTCCAGCTCGGCCCGCTCGCCGGCAGGCCACTTCTTGGCCGCCCACTCCTCGAGAAGGCCGGCCTCCTGCAGGGCGAGGGACTCAACAACGGCCCTGCGCATATAGATCTCGACAACGGCCCTGTCCTCCACCTTGGGGGCCGCGAAGGCGCGGAAGTGGCTCTCGGGGCCCCAGTGGCCCGGCTGCTGCCACCAGGTGCTGACGGGCTTTATCTCGTCGAGGTCGGCCAGGTCGGTGGCCGGGACGTAGGAAGGGTCCACGCGCGACAGCTCATGCTCAGGCACGGCCTCGGTGCGGCGCGGCGGCAGCACCAGACGAGACTGCTCGACGGCCTCGGGGAGGGCGTAGGTATCGGCACGGGCCTGGAGGTCGCGGGTCTCCTCAGGCAGATTGGAGACGTCCTCAGGCTCCATGCGCTGCGTGTAGGGGTCCTCGGGCCCGGGGGCCTCGCCCTTCCAGAGCTTGCCGCGGATCCAATCCGTGTTCTTGCCGTGGGCTTGGGCGGAGGTCGAGAACTGGGAAGCGACGGATGTGGTGGCGCGGGCGGCCAGAGGGAGACGGTTAGAGACGCTCGACGGCGCCACGGCTGTTTGCAGGGACGAGAGCCCCCGCACCCGCGGTATTCGAGGCATTGTGTTGGTGTTGTGGGCGGGATTGTCCGTTTCGATCGGTGGTGGGGGGAGTCGAAAGATGTCGAGCGTCGAGAGCTCACTCAATTGGAGAGGGCAACTTTTTCCCCAAGTTCCATTGGCAGTAGCCGTACCAGCACCCATTGGCTACAGGTTCCAGGTCTCTGGTCCGCCCCTAGCCAATGGGTGCTGACGAGGCTGAAGCGGATCCCCCTGTTCACCTTGTTCGGCTGCGGCCTGGCCCACCCATTAATTAAGCCCCGTCCAGTGAGGCGCCATGGCCCATGAACCATCACCGGGTGCAGCGTCAGACAGAGCAGCCTCCTGCTCCGGCGCACCTTGTACGCGCCCAACTCGGCGCGCAAACTTGACTCCCGCATCAACTTGCGACTCTGCCTCTACTCACTTTCATATATCCCTCCAAAGGTCGGCCGCGATGGCGCGCGCATCTCTGCTGGTCCTCCTCCTGTTGGGGGCCTTCATGTCCCTCGTCGCAGCGTCCTGTAAGCAGACACCTTGTTCTCTCCATTCCCCCCGCCGCGCCTCCATCTCGGGGATTTCCAAGACACAAAAACACATTGCTAACGGACCATCTTCTCTTCCCACCATGCAGCGGCGCCGACGTTTTGCAAATGCACCTGCTTCAAGAACAGCACCATCATCCCGCTAGGCCCCGAACACGCCGACGCCGCGAGCCCGCAGACGCTGCGCCGAAGACGAGGACCCGAGTCCGCGAACCTGGCAGCGGCCGATTCCGTCTCCGTCGCCTGGCTCGGGTCGCCGCGGTCCCTCTCGGAGCGGTCCAAGTCCAAGTCGTGCTCCGAGTGCACCAAGGCTTTCTGCCTGGGTCAGGGCATCGACTTCTGCAAGGAAGCCAAGGAGGACGACGTCACCACCATGTGCTTCCAGCGCGACAGCAACAAGGACAAGATCATCGTCTGGGCCTTCATCGTCGGCGTCATGGCCCTGCTGGGCTGGGCCGCCTTCAAGCGCCTGACGTCGTGGCGCCAAGGCAATCCCTTCGGCCGCCAGACGGCCAACTATGCGCCCATGCCAAACAACTTCCGGTAATGGGCACACCATGCTTCTTTTTTTATCTGGGTACTTGAACGGGAATTAGAGGAGTTTATGGGGTATATTTGACCATCATTGACGGCGGCAATACCGTTCTCAGTTATACATACAGATGTACACACAGATATCAGAGCCAGGGGCTCGGTTACAAAGCGATTCCAATGCATCATGACAGTCTTTAATGCAGCCCTAGATGCGCCAAATTTTCACACGCCCAGCTTTTTTTCTCCTGATTCAGAAAAAAAAAGTCAAAAACTCCCAATATGTCCATCCGTCACGTCTCTGCATGTCTCTGGCCAGGCCAACCTTCCTGGCATGGGCATCAAGAAACAAAAATGCAATCCCGGATTCTCGGTAACATGCTCATCAACCCCTCGTCCCCTTTCCATTCAAACATGAAGCTTACTGGGCAGCGTTGAGCTCGCGACGAGCACGCACGGCAGCGGCCAGGTCCTCGAGCACATCCACGGTCGATTCCCAGTTGATGCAAGCATCGGTGATGCTGATGCCAGGTTTCAAGGCGGCCGGGCCCTCGGCAGGGACCTTCTGGTTACCCTCGCCGATGTTGGACTCGATCATGACACCAACAATGGCCTTCTCTCCCTCACGGAGCTGGTCGCCAACTGCCTTGGAAACCTTGGGCTGGTTGAGATGGTTCTTCTGGGAGTTACCTGGCCACATGCATCAGTAAAGGTTCGGAGGAGGGGTCAGGGGAGACGATGGCAGAACTTACCGTGGGAACAGTCAACCATGATACCAACCGACTGCTTCTTGGCCTCGAGGGCCTTCTTCGCGGCTTGAACGCTCTCCTTGTCATAGTTGGGACCCTTGTTTCCGCCTCGCAGAATGATGAAGCAGTGCTCGTTACCTTTGGTGCGAGTAATGGCAGCGAGACCCTGCTTAGTTACACCCATGAAATGATGCTGAGCCTGGGCGGCGCCAATGGCATCGATAGCGACAGTGAGACCACCGTCAGTGCCGTTCTTGAATCCAACAGGGAAAGACAGGCCCGAAGCAAGCTCACGGTGAAGCTGGGACTCGGTGGTACGGGCACCAATGGCGCCAACGGAAATGCAGTCGGCGAGGAACTGGGGAGAAATGGTGTCGAGCATCTCGGTGGCAATGGGCATGCCATTAGAGGTCAGGTCGACGAAGAGCTGTCGCGAGACACGGAGACCCTTGTTGATCTTGAAGGAGTTGTCAATGTCAGGGTCGTTGATCAGGCCCTTCCAGCCGACCGTGGTTCGAGGCTTCTCAAGGTAAGCGCGCATGACGATGCAGAGGTCGTCGGAGAGCTTGTCTGACAAGGCCTTGAGGCGGGCGGCGTATTCGTGGGCTGTGACGGGGTCGTGGATAGAGCAGGGACCGACAACGACGAGGAGGCGGTCATTGGTGCCCAAAATGATCTCGGCGGCCTCATTTCGAGCCTTGACAACGGTGTTGGTGGCGCTCTCGGTCATGGGAATCTCCGAGGTCAGGAGAGCAGGAGGGATCAAAGGATCCTGTCCGAGGACTGGGAGGAGTTAAGGTCAGCTCACATATTTGGCATTGTAGTTTATTGTCGTGTTAATGCTGGTGACGTTGTGCTGGCAGGTACGGGGAAAATGAATGCGGGCAGTTGTATTTCAAGCCTCGCATAGACAAGAAAGCAAAATTTCAGCAAATAATAACAGGAATTATGTGCCGTAGGACAGGTTACATGCTGTGTTCTTTTCTTGGGGAGGTGATCTGAATAGGTATCTTGCTTCCACTGCGGCGCATACAAGCGCGAAGATATTTGCAATGGGAAGAAAAAAGAGTCATGAGGGACGCGACAGCCAGTGCCCCGGCGCATTCTGGTGTAAAGCGAATAGTGCACATGAAGCGCCACCGAATAACTCACCTCGGGTATCATCAGAAGCGATTGAAGCCATGGTCACACTGGGCAACACCGAGAAGGAAAATTGCTATGTGGTTGTGCTGGTGTTTGGGAGAGTTTCGACCGGGTTTGGTGGGGGAGGGGAGACGCAAAAAGCTGGTGTGGTATGGCGGAGGAGGGGCAGGAGGGTCGGTGTGCCAAGGTGAAGAAAGTGTGCGTGTATAAGGTGAAGTACGAGGTGTGCGTAACAAGAGGTGATCTTCCACAACGAATAAGGAAGCGGAACTGGGTAACAACACCGGTATCGACTGGATAGACAGCTTTGAAATTTGATACGAGGGAAGAAGAAAGAGAAAATACAAATTGAGGAGCTGTCCAGGAGTGATCCCTACGTAAATATGAGCGAGTGACTCAACACACTCATCGAGCTCAAGAGGTACATTGTACATGTTCAATCCGCCATGAACCTCCATTCGGAACAGCCTCGGAGTAGGCTCCACCGAGGGGTCAGACGGAACCGCCCCGGCCAACCTTCTGCTTTCAATAGCGCTGGACACAGGTGAGAGCTATTCCAGCAATCTACTGCCAGCAGTATTTTAGACCCAGACCTTGGGATCCCAGCATGTCAGCGGGCTACGTTCTTGGCCATGTCAGCGGGCTCTGCGGGCAAGACGTTGCAGCGAATCCTCCGTCATCACGGCCCCCGGAAATTTGCAATGACCCAACCTCAATTGGCGAAAAGAAGCAACCGATGTCTTGGACGCTGGACTCTAAACGGTAGCTTGAGCCGGTCACCACTTTTTTTCCCCTTCCATGGCAGAATCAGGCGGGAAACAACACTAGTCTCGGTCCAAGGGTTGTCATACAGTCCTATACTCTCCTCCGCATATGCAGCAACACTCTCAGCTCTGTGCAATCCAACAGGTGGGCATAAATTTGCGAGTTGCCTTGCCGGCGGTCGACGATAATCGTTTCCGAGATCGCTTTACGTGGCCGCTCCTCAACGACAACTTCCCTAGAGCCTGTGCCTCGATTGGCCAGACGCAAGAGACCCTGAATGGAGGGGGGTAGTGCGGCAACCCCTCCCTTGCTTGTGCGTCGCTCGTCCTGCATACACCCGTCCGCTGTCCATTCAGGAACCGTCGTGATGTCGGCATGCATGTGGGAAGAGAAGATGGATGGGCGGGAGTCGGGGATGATGGGCTGAGCGTGTGGCGCGAAGGGACGGTATGAATGGATGCATGGCTGATGTGAGACCTTAAAAAAGTTTTTTAATCCTAGACTTCACCCGTCACTACGAGAAAATGGCTTCCGGCTTAGCTTCAGCAAGCATATGCCAGTGGAAACGACCTTAAGTTTTTACGCACGCACAAACAGGGTAGGAGTAGCTACGGGATCGATCCAGCAAGTGATCATGAAACATATCCGGTCTTGCGGAGAGCACAAAAAAGTTACCAGGGTTTTCGGTGGTTTGCAGACTCCTCCGTTGCTCCTAGTGCCATGGCAGCTTGCATCGAGTGGTACCACTGTCGGACAACCAATTGGCGGCCCTGGAAAACCAACGTGTAATGATGTTCTGCGTCACAATAGAGGACGTCGGGCTGCGTAATGGCAGGCATGAAAATCGCGGGCAGGTACGTAGTAGACAACGCGGATATCGGCATGTCGTTACGTAGACAGTTATCGAGGCTTGCATGAACGAATTTCTGTGCGCACGTCTTGGCTAGCCCAGGATGACGTTGGACTTGCAAGGCGGTGTCATGATGCACGGTATTGATCGGGGAACTCGGATCGGGAATATATCTGTGCGACCTTGTGGTTCGTTTAGACGGCCAATGTAAGTATTTATCCAAGAACAGAGGGCTAGGATCAAACCCCAACCTAGGGGGCTTCGATTAGGCTCAGAGGTTTGTCTGATTTGATCTATACGGCCATGAGATATTCGTGGAAAACTAACTACCCTACACCGGACGCATCTTCCTGCTAAATGGAACCGGGGGATGGCGAACTAAAATATAGCAACGTCGCAGTCCCATATTAAGCGCGTGTCAGGTCTCAAACATGTCTGTCAGCTGCTACCGATGCAGCGAAACACCACTGAAACCCATCTCAGAGAGGCAAATCCAACATTGGGGAACTCGTGAACGCTGGGACAGACGTCTTCTTGCCTTGGTGCCTACCTTGATGCTGCTCTACCCGGACCCGGACCAATCCCTTGGCGGGACCCGAGGGGTCGGGGCCGGGGCTGCGGTCATGGCCCTGGTCCGTGATGCCCTTGTCTGTTGTTGGCTTGCCGGCAAGCCCGCGAACCTCGTGACTCTACTAGGCAGGGCTGTCATGAAAATCACAGCAACGAGATTCGCGGCTGGGACGAAGAGGACATTGCCAAACCGTTTAGGTGGCCTCGGAATTCAACAAAGAGAATACGTCTCCTCCTTGAGAGTAGTCTTGTCTGAGATGCGCCACGAGTGCCTGTATGTGTTGCGTCTGTGTGCACATGGTGGGTTACTCAGGTGGTGTGGCGGCCCACCATACATACCTAACAGTTCCTCCCCTCAATTGTCGGGGTTCTTCTTCCATTTGTTTACGACATCAACCAAGGTCCTCTTGTTGACAACTTCACACCACCACCCCCTTTCTTCAAAGTTCTTTCTTGTCGCTTCATTCCTTACCAAGACGCCTAATTAACAGCAATTTCTGTAGCTGCTCTCATTGTTCATTGATATTCTCAACCTTACTACTCTTTACTCTCATTAATATCTTGCTGGATTTCTAATTCATCATTACATCCCCCCAGGCTGTGCTTGGTGGACGGTGTCGTATTTTGAAGCCCTTTTCACTTCGATCACTGCATCTTTGACTCGCATGCTTTTTCGTCCGCATTCAACTCAAAGCAGTTATTAACTTGGCTGCACAATCTTCTCTTTGTCCCCGATTTAGCACCAACACTTTCGCGTTGAAATCCGGCCTCCTCGCTGCGCTTGTCTCGCCTTGCGCCCCTCACGTCTATTGTTGTTTCTTTTTCCTTGACCATTTGCAGCCCACATCCTGCCCTCTCAGCTTCAGCGAGGCGCACCCATCAGCATCAGCGAAGGAACGCCTATCAGCGCCAGGCGTCAGGGCAACCACACCTGTCTCAGTGCACCTGGGCAGCCTAGCAGTCTTCAGTGCAGCGTGCAGTTTCTTGCAAGTTTGCAGCTCACTTCGCAGCGCCTTACACTGGCTGCAGGCACCACACTCACCCCCCTCGCAGCTTGTGGCCCGCTATCACGGCACTATCGCGTATCGTCCGCCACTAGCTCAGCGCCTCTCTAGGCCCTCTTGGCCCTCCCTCTTGGCCCTCTTCCTAAGCAGGCCCGGAGGTAACACCGCCTTGCCGACCCCGGCCGCACCTGCCTATTGACCTCCTCCCTCCTCCCTCTGCCCTCCGACACATCACAATTCAGGGTGTCTCCTCATCCCGATCCCCTTCGTCCTCTTCCTTCTCTCGTTCACTCTGTTTCTCTGTCTTTATCAACACCAGAATATCACCATCTTCCAATCTGTCCGTGATCTCGTTGCTGGGGGGGGGCAACTGCAAGCAACGCACGCACGACACCTGCCGCTGGACCCTCTCCCCCACTCCAACCACCCGGGCGAGACAACGGACGAGACGTCTCTCCGCTGCTCCACCCGCATTGACAGTTGAACACCCGTACAGGCCAGGACAATTCCCAACTGCATCATCCTGCCGGCCTGCACTGTACTCTTTTCTTGCAACCGCCCTTGGCCAAAGGGCATTTCGAACATCCCGCAACATGTTTGCCACTCCCCATTACTCGGATACCATGTCCGAGGCACAGCGCAAGCGTGCCCGAGAGGAGGAGGAGGATGCCGGGAACGGCAACATGAGTTTTGGTGAACACCGAAACGTGAGTCCGGCTTTGCCGCCTGGCCCTTGATGCCAGACTCCTCCGAACCGACAATGCTAACCATAGTCTAGAAACGAGTCCAGTGCCTCCCCCTCCGAACCTCACCAAGAGTCTCTCAACAATGGCTTTCCTCATCTATGACCCCACAGAGCTCCGACTTGGACGATCAGCCTCGATCTCACTTCTCTCCATGGTCTTCATCCGTGGGAATGTCGTCGCAACCCCAGAACGATGCTGAGATGGACATGATGGACACGCCTTCTCACGGACGACACCAGCGGCTGGCAGACGAGTTGCGATCCGACAACGCCAACGGCCGAATGCCTACCCCAATTCAACCCAGCTTCGCTGCTCAGGTCAGAGGCCAGCAATGCGAATGGGCCGGTCCTGGTCCGGCAGTGTCGAGCCTCAATGGTGTTGTCAACCTCGGCCACCAGCAGACTGGTTTTTCTGACGACCAATGCGTCCCCCACACCGTGGCTACGTCTATCGCCTGGCAGTCCGTTCAAAACAACCGGCGTTTGCCTTCTCCCATTTCGGAAGGCGATGATTCTATGTCGAGCCAGGCCATTGCCTCACCCGGCATGGGCCATGATATGGGCATTCCGATCCACCAGGCCAATCTCGAGTACGTTGCCCCTCAACCTTCGCCACCCCACGCCATGGAGCACCCCAACGCCATGATGGATATCGAATCGCAGTCTTCACCAAGGGCTGGTGATGGCGAAGAAGAATCGACAACACCTTCGCCAAACCGGAGAGGCCATACTCGCAGTCGACACACTGTCAATAATTGGACTTGGCAACCAGGCATGAAGAAGAGCTTCAGCATTGGCTACCGGGTTGACTGCGAGAAATGTCGGCTCAAGGTGCCAGGGCATTTTAATCATATCATCGTCTCACAGGGAAACGAGACTACAATCATGGATCCTAAAGACCACTCAACGCTGTGAACACGCTATTGTGGTTGAGGCAACCGAGTCTAACGAGCATGGGACATTCAAACGATGGTGGGATGTGTGGTAGAACCAGGAGAAACCCAACGGAGTAATACGGATGGGATTTGTTTTATTGGAACTGGCGTTTTTTCTTTAACCGGATGGACCCGGGAGAACGGATTCTCACAATCATCTGCCCCCCCTTTTTTTTTGTTACCTTGAGGCGTTACATGTTCAGGAGCAGGTGTTCGCAAACAGCACTTGCTAATATGGGTTCATTATAAGTTACAACAACACGGACAATTGGGCGATGAAATGGCCTGGGATTGAGCAGATCGACCCTAAAGACCACCTACACATACCTCTTAGATGGTAGAATCAAATGGCGACTAACCAGCGCTGGGTTTTTTTTGATGAGTTTCTCACATATGTCCGCTGCAACATCCCGCAAAATGTATACGCCAGAACGTGATGCAAGAGAAGGTAACCCAAGACTACCATCTTTTCAATCGCTTGGTATTTAATATGTAAGGTAAAGTAGGGCTTGGTTTCCCCATAGTGATACATACAAGATGTGACCCCGACGCCGTCTAATGCACTGCAAATCTACACAGTATGATACACTCTTTTCGCCCGGAACACGTACATCTTGTTTCCATCATTTTGTCTCGTCTCGCTTCACCATCGCCTCACCAGAACCTCCACCATGACTTTTTGCTGGGGGCCGGACCGCCCGCCGTCTCTAGACCTAGATGGTCCAGGCTGCCTCCCGCCCGCTGGTTCTCCTTCTCCTTCTCCCAGGCGCCGCGGGCCTTGTTCTCGATCGAGCGGATTAGGTCGCTTTCGCGCACGCCCGTCGAGTCGTCCTCCTCGCACAGGCTCTCGTAGCCTAGTCGCTCCTGGGACGAGCCTACGTCCTCGCCCTGTTCGCCGCGGCCGAGCATGGTGGAGAAGACGCCCAGGACGCCCTTGCCCGCCTTCTTGGGCTCGTCGGCGCCAGAGCTGCCGAGCGCGGGTTGGAAGTTCTCCTCGAAGTGGGTGCGGGTCGAGGGCGCGGCGAGTAGTGGCGGCAGCTTGGTGCCCCTCTCCTCGGCCATGCGGTTGGCCTCCTCTACGAGCTCGATCTGGTCCTCTGTCGCCTCGCCCTTGAGGTACGCCAGACGGGCGGAGGCGAGCTCGTCGGCCTCAAGCTTCTTTTGGGCTTCAACCCATTCGGCGCGGCGGGCACGGTTGTATCGGAGCATGTCCCACACGGAGTAGATGCTGACTACGCCGGCAACAGCTACGGAAGTAATGTTAGAATACTGAGTTCCACATATAGAGGTCCTATAACAGCAGACTCGGAAGTGGGCGGCAGCGAGCCCAAGCAGGCAGAGACATACCCGTAAATATCACAATGCCCCCCACGGTCCATCGGTGGGCGACGTCGAGGAACCGCCTCGAGGCGTCGATGAGCTTGTCGGTCTTGCTGATCTGGGCCTTCTGGGCGGCGAGATGGGCTTGCCGTAGACGGCGCACGCGCTGCTCTGGCGACTCGCCCGGGATGCGCGGAGACTTGGGGACGGCGGCGGACCCGCCGACCGACTTTGAGGTTGCGTGGGGGATGGTGGACGTGAAACGGGTTGCGTCCTTGACGCTGCGGGGCCCTATTCTGGACGCCATAGTTGAACGAAGCACGAAGAGGCTGTGATTGCTCCCTCGTTCTCGTGTAGGCGATTCTTCGAAGGGGGAGGAAGAGGACGAGAAGGGTGAATTGGGCGGGGTTGCGCTCGATCGGAGGTGTGCGGGTGGTGGTTTGGCGGGCTCCGTGGGAGGGAGGCAGTTCGGGATGTGAGGGAAGTGGTGTCATGAGATTTTTTGTGGTTTGCTGGACAAGGTGCGGGAGCAGTTGGAGGGCCCAATTGCGGGCCTGTGATTGGCGCGGTGTAGCTTCGGGTGAGAGGAGCTGTCACTGTTTGGCCCCGAAATGGCCGTTGACGGCCGATCCATGATGCTGGAGGCGGGGATGTGAAAGTTTGACTTTGGGAGGTTGAGAATACATACTGGGACATGGGAATAACTTCATTAATAGACGCGCAATGATGTGTGTGGTGATGATTTGGTAGAGTGGGCGAATCAACTTGGACAAACCGCATGGTTTCACGAAGAAGGGTTGCTCATGCAGCTCAGCATCACGGCATATAGAAAGAAAGAATCCAACTCTGTTGACAAAAAAGATTGATTTGAGGAGAGGGAATTCAAGTCGCGAAAACACACTTCGCATTGGCTACCCTAGATCCATGTTGGGTTTCCCCGTCCTCGAAGCGCAGACAGATCCTTTAGCTCAGACTTCGAATTACGAACAACGAAAACTGAATCACTCGATTGGTGTGAGAGGCATCGCTCGTTGCCAGCGATAGATCAGCTCGCGAGCTCGACGGTCATGTCAATCGCCTAAGGGGCGCTCTCCAAGCGTCGCGATAAACACGACTCTGATCTCTATACTAATCGGCGCGTCTTCTTCATGCCGTCGCATATAGCGACGTTCACAATGAAAACAGGTGTGAAATCAAAAATTCCGGGACCCATGACCCCGAAGGGCAATGAAACATGGAACGACGCCGCGATGTGCAATGCAGGCCCTCCATGATGAACCCCCTCATTGGTGAGCGAGGGAATCCCTCCCAAGGTAAGTATGAAGAAAGGAAAAGAAGAAAAAGTCCAAAAGGTCGAAGGTGAGGCGGGGCTTTATACCTTTCCCAGCTGGCAGTCACCCTGAGGCAGCTGTTTCTGAGAGCCTGTATTCTCAGGCGCCCCTTGGGAGAAGCGAGATTCGAAGGCGCACCCGGTAAATCTCCACTTTCCCCTTTTGTGGCCAGTGAGAGTCTTCTGAATCTACGATCCGCTCGTGAACTCTATTCCATTCACAACTGACACCGATGCCATTGGTGAGTTTGTGCAACATCGTGAAAGCTGCTCTTCTAGAACTCGCGCTGCAACAGGAACGCCCTAAAAGACTCGTGATCGAGATGTCATCATCTTCACCATGCACTGCCGCACATTTGATATTGATTTATCACGGAGCAGTTTTCACTATGGGAATTCCCCCTTAACTTGTGCATTGGCAGTTTGGAGACTCTCGGCATGCAGAACAACTTTGTTGTGTTCACGCGTAAGAGCCCACAGCCATTGCAATGACTCAATCTACAGACATGTGTAGTAGCCAAGGCTGAACCAGATCCCTCAATTTGACCCTTCTCGTTATGCAAATTTGGGGAGCGTTGAGGTTGCGCAAAGACCTGACAGTTCCAGGTCTGCTTCATTCATGTGTTCATCATGATGAAGCGCCAACTTGACTTTTTAGTGGAGCCAGGAGCACTTAACTCCACTTGCAAAAACACCTGGAGTAAGGCTCCAAGGCCTCAATATCCAAGGCTCCACACCGGGCATGAGCGAAGCGAAAACACGTGACGCACACCAATTCTTGTGCCCACGAGCAAAACCCCACCAAGTACGTACCAAGTGTAGGGCTCGAAAACCCTTCTAGGAATTTGACAAGCCTCAACTCTCCGAAATTTCAACGTCTCACGACCCGACCATCGACAACCGGAGCCCGTTGATCGCAAGCAGTCAAAATGGTATGGCCTCCACGTCCAATGCGATGCATCGTAATACGGTAGACGACATATGCTGACCTGCTCTCTCTCCAGGCGATCAAGCACAACCAGAAGCTCATTAACAACCGTGAGCAACCACCACCGACGAGCGACGACTTCGCGAAAAGCGACTGACAGCTCTCACAGATTTCCGCAAGGATTGGCAGCGCCGGGTTCGAACCCACTTCGACCAGGTACGACAGACTCCCGAATGAAGCAGGGCTCGCTTGTGGCCATCTGGAATTCACGATATTGACATTTGTGCAGCCCGGTGGCAAGCTGCGAAGACGCACTGCTCGTCAGGCCAAGGCCGCTGCTCTCGCTCCCCGCCCTGTCGACAAGCTCCGACCCGTCGTGCGATGCCCTACTCTTAAGTACAACCGACGAGTCCGTTCCGGCCGCGGTTTCACCCTGGCTGAGCTCAAGGTACGATTCAAACCCCAAGGGTCCTCCAATTCGAACTGTGGGGGATTACGCGAAAGGCGATTTACATCTTTTTTTTTCTTCCGGGTCTAACAATTACCACAGGAGGCTGGTATCCCCAAGGCCTTTGCTCCCACCATCGGCATCTCCGTCGACTCCCGCCGCCAGAACCTCAGCGAGGAGTCCCTGGCCGCCAACGTTGCCCGTCTCAAGGCCTACCAGGAGCGTCTGATCCTCCTCCCCCGCCGATCTAACGCCCCCAAGAAGGGTGACACCAAGACCGACGTCTCCCAGATCGAGAAGGCCGCCCTTCTCTCCGCTGCTTTCCCTATTGCCCCTACCGACATCGCCTTCAAGGAGATCAACAAGAGCGAGGTTCCCGCCCCTGTCGAGGGTGGTGCTTACCGAGCCCTCCGTGTCGCTCGCAGCAACGCCCGATACCAGGGTGCTCGGGAGAAGCGTGTGCGGGATGCGGCCGATGCCGAGGCTGCCAAGAAATAAACTTTCAAAAAGGGAACTGGTGTTTGAGGGTTTTGCTCTTTGCGTCTCTAAGGGAGCAACGACGGTTCGAGGCTCTGATGAAATGCTTGTCCAGGGTTTGGAGGGAAAGATACTCTAGGTCCAGCTCAAAGAATTTATTGCATGATCACCGGCTTGCCGCTGTAATCGTTTGGGTCAATAGAGGCACTCCTATACACTCGTACGTGCGTTTTGATGTATATTGATCTAAGTATCGTAAAAGTATAAGTCTATTGGTGATTGGTTTATGACCTTCTGACTCGTCGTCTTGTTCCAGTCAAGTGGCACAATTCTATTTTATATCTGCGTCCTGCCTTATTCTATGCTTTGGTCTTCTCCTGGCTCATCACCTCTGTTCCTTTTCGGATTAAATCTTGCAAGAGACCAAGCTGACCGGTAGTCAACACACTGCCTGAGTTCTTGACAATTTCCGTGCATAGAACCAGGCAATTCTCACGGTCTATTCTCGTCATGTTTTCTTTCTGCTTTGGGTCAACTTGCTGAGGCTCTAGACCAAGATCGTTCGTAATCGCCGTAGCATCGTCTGCGGCGCTCTCGATCTGCTTCGCTTGCTCATCGTTGTTCGCGGTCAATCCCTGGCCAGTAACGGCGCGAGATAGGGCATCAGTGGCCTCGGCGACAGTGAGTGTATTGGCGATGACACTGGCGCCATCCTTGGAGCGAGACATGAGGGCAAATACAAACCAAGCCTCGGATCGTAGAATGGGCCATTTCTGCTGGGTAACAAGGAATGACAGCGCCTTGGTAAAGTCGTGCTTCTGGTAGAAGAGGCCTCTGAGCTGGCTCTCCTTGTCGTCGTTGGAGCTGCCTGCTGGTGGCAAGGGCTCCTTTGGCTCGGAGGCGTATCCATCCTGTGACGGATCCCACTCGGGCAGCAAAGGGAGGACCGGTGTTGTGTGGAAAACCCGGCAAATGGAAGCAATGCAGCGGGCGGCCTCCAGCTTCGTGGGTTCGGCATCGGCCCGGTCGAATAGGGAGAGGATGTCGTGGACACTTGTGTGCTCGTTCGACTGCTCTGATGGCTCGGCATTGCGAGGGGCACAAATGAGGCGCACGTTTGGTGCGCAATTGACAAGGAGCAGGCGAGCCAGCGACACGGCCGCGAACTGGACCTGGGGGATGGAGTCAAGGGACAATATCCGCGGAATTCGCGTGGCCTCAAGCAAATCGCCGAGCAGTGGCTTGTTCAGAGCCGGGATGGCGAGGTTCTTGAGGAATGAGAGTGTTGAGTGCAGCTGCTGGGTGTCTGTGATGGCGGGGTTGGAAAGAGTGTTGATGAGAGGAAGATGGACTTTGAGATCCTGGATAAGAGCCAGCGACATCTCATCAGATCGTGCGATGTTTCCGAGTCCTAGACAGGCGGCCACTTGGAGACGAGGGTTTGCTCCCTGTAGCCATGCTAGGAATGATTGCGGTACAGAGCTGTTGATGGGATAGTACGTGGCGAACAAGTCGTTACCAGTGAGTTCAGCGACCGTTGTGAGCAGAGCCGTGCAGAGCCGCTTCACCAGCGATGCCACGTCCGGATCTTCCTCCTGCTCGGGGCCAAAGTGCGTGTGCGCATGATAAAACGCTGTCATAAAGAGGTCCATGTGCTGGCCTGAGAGGAAGTTGGCCTGGAACGTCTCGTTGGCGAGGTAGTTCGCAGCCGTGGAAAGGAGGCTCAGGAAGTCATCAACATCGTCCATGGCAGGCTTGCTCGTGGCAATTCTCAGTAGGACCTCGACGGTCTGCGGGCTAGCCATGTCCACCTCGCCATCTTGCGCGATGAGGAAGGAGAAAATCTTGCAGCAGTAGACGATGAGAGGGGTAAGGTTTGGCGCGATTGGGGTTTCGAGGAGAGAAATGAGCTGTTTGTTGAGGCTGAGCTGTGAGGCAAGTTTCTGAGCCGGTTCTACAGGAGTTAGTTTAGTGTCTGCATCACTGCTGTTGATGGTTGAGGTTGAGGCTCACCGTAGTCGACCATGATGTTGTGCAACACAGGAATGGCGTACTGGATCAGCTCCTCATCCTGGAGTTGATGAATAATGGCAGCCAAATGAGTTCCCTCAATTATGCGAGCACGGTTCTCATCTGTATCTGCGCAACAGTTGCCGATAATGCGGAGAGCATGGACTTTGACATCGCTGCTTAGGTTCTCGTTGGCGAGGATATCTAGGAAGAAATTGAGGAGGCCAGATTCGCCATACGGCAGGCGCCAAACGACTGTACCCGCAGTCAGTAAGAGTCCTCATGGATATGTGAGAGAGATTGATATCAGAGCAGCCATGGCCTACACCGCGCAATTGTGAAAGGTGAAGCAAAAACTCAACCAGAAGGAGGCATAGTTGCAACTCACCGTCTCGACTCCCATCGCCTAGGACCCTGCCGAGGGCCTCCAAGTGCGGTGGTTCTGTTTTCAGAGTGTGCTGCAAATCCTCCAAGATATCCCTCGAAAGTTGCACCCGCTTCGAGTGAGCTTCAGCGGGCTGAGGGGTCTCGCTTGTGGCACCTGAGGCCAGCCCGCTTCCCTCTCTCTGGAGTACCCCAGCGATGGTTTCTGCGCCCACTCTCATTGTCAATTTTCTGAGTTCCGAGTGCTTGATACCTATGCAATCTGTTCAGCTGCAAGGCGTGAGTTTGAACTGAGTTTCCCTCTCAGTTCTAGCACAAGTTGAGTGCTAGTCCAGGTGTCTAGGGTGGCACCTTCTCAGATGCCTGACAGTTCGTTGAATGTGGAGCCTTTTCAGGTTATAATTGCTCGGAAACCTGTTGTGGTCTCCTTGGATTTACAAGACGGGTTACTATGATTAAGGGCAGTTGAGCACAGCGGAGCGTATTTAAGACACGGGTGAACAGGCTGACGAGTCGCAACACCGCCTAATAATGCCAGCCACTCATTGCTATAAGTACCTGAGCGCCTCAGTTAAGGCAGCGGGGTATTCTCGGTGAGTCCAAGGTCAGTGGCGGGACATGGCTCGGTGAGTGGCTGATCATCGGTTAACAAGAAGTCGGCCGGTCGGATGTGTAAAATTCCGACCTCGGAATCATCCGCCAGGCCTTGGGAAAAATCGACTGGGGCTAGAAGCCGTTGTAAAGATCCAACTCCGTTGAACTCCGTTGTCGCGAACAAGGACGCATCAACGTCTTACCGCGCAGAGCCTGACAATCCTGTCCTTCCGGGCACTCTACTGCAGGAACGATTCTGTTCTTCTCCTTGTCACAATGGTACGTGCGCATAACCTCTTTGCTCTGCAATTCATCCATCATCGCCTCTCGCCGCCCGGCTCATCCCGACGTTTTTAATGTCCCCTCTCTCTCTTCGGTTTTGATCATGCTAACTCGACGTACCAGGCGCACAAATTCGTCATCACGGCCTTCCTTACGGGCTCTCGAATCCTCGGCCGCTCCTTCGTCGCCGCCTACAAGCAGGCCCAGGCCGCCTCGCAATACCAGCGCCACCAGGCTAAGATGGGCAACACATCTGGCGGCGTTTCGCTCTCTTCCGGCATGACCCTCGACGAGGCGTGCAAGATTCTAAACGTCAAGCCCCCTGCCGGCGGCCAAGCCAACGTCGAGGAGGTTCTCGAGCGCTACAAGAGGCTGTTCGACAGCAACGACCCTCAGAAGGGAGGCAGCTTCTACCTGCAGAGCAAGATTGTGAGGGCAAAGGAGCGGTTCGAGCGTGAACTGGGTCCGATGCGGGAGAAAATCGAACAAGAGGCAGAAGTCAAGGAGGGGTGGAAGCCCAAGGTCTACAAGGACTGACAGACGAGACAGCGACCCCGGCAATACGGACGATGAGCCCGGTCGACGATGAATCCTGGTCGAGGCGTAACTGGAATGTAGGATATTGGCCCGCATCGCATCGCATCGCCGCACAGGCTCGAGCTACGCTTACACACTCTGGGCTTAGAGGGGGGGCTCATGACACTAGAGTCACGGGGAGGAGTTTGGGGCTTCAATGGCGGGAGAGGTGAAATCTCTCGTGTATACATGTACATCTTCACTCGGCTGCAGCATGGCACGGCGTTTTGGGATATCTGGGGGCGCGATGACGCCACTGGAGGTTGGTTCTAGATGAAAAACAAAAGACGACGCATGCTATGTTTCAATACAACTGTACCACATCAGATACGGCCACTACCTAATTGTGACTTACATGAAGGTGACCTATGTTGCCTGCTGACTTGCCCCGTGTTCTAAGAGATGCTACATCTGACGCACCATCATGACAAGTATAGAAGGGAATATCTCCTTAAAAGCTAGCTCCATTAGATACTGTGAGGTGATATAGGGTAGTTGGCTTATACACTACAGCACAGCAAGTGGCGAAGCGTGAAAATTGAGGCGGGAGACGACAAATTGGCCTTTATTTATGAATAGTAAATACTATTGATGCCAATGAGAAGCTTTTGCTGTTGAGAAACTGATATATCGTGCAGATGCTTGATAAAACCGTTACTTATAACTTAGAACGACAACGAAACTAGCCATTTGGTCGCTCCGTACAGTCTCTCTCCTCACTCGAAGCGTAGCCGGATAAAATATCGTCAATGGTGCTTCTACTCCTTCTCTCCTCAGAGAACCCTAGTTCCGAGACACTCGACCGTCGGGGCGCACATGTACACTGTTTTTCGACCTTACTACGCGTCATGCTGTCCTGGTGCCTCGTGGACATGGCGTGATGGCACCTGTCACAGCTTTTAATATCCGTCGTCGTAGCATGCTTGTTTTTTGCCAAAGCCTGCGTCTCCTGGACCACCCTCCCACTTGGAGCCATCGAGCACAATGGTGGCGAGAGACGGGGTGCTGGATACGGGAACCCTACTAACTGCGTGTCAAAGGGTGGACTGGACGGCCTTTTGCGGTGGGAGACAACGAACCGGCGGCAGAGCAGCACGAGCATCGCGGCGGCGAATAGAACCGCGATGACGCCCACGACGACTCCGATGACTTCCCCTTTTGAAAGTGCGGGGGGGACGAATGGTGGGTATGCTGACGTGCTTGTCGATGGTGGTTGCGTAGCTGAAGATAAAGTATATGAAGACGATGGAGGGATTGATACAGTGCCCACTGGTGTTCCTGGATCAAAGCCAGGCAGACCGGTCTGCCAGGGATTACGGGTGTTCGTAATGATAACGGTCGTCTCCAATGAAATTTGACTACGGGATTCGCGGGACGACTCGCTTGACGTGTCGAATAACTTCCGAGTCGACATGGGCATAGAAGATGAGAAATCTAGGGTGAAGGCTTTGTTCTCGGCGAGTTGGACGTTCGGACCTACAGCGTCTGCTCGAGGCACTGGAGGATGCAACGAAGCACTGGTCATGGGTACGAGGCCGGTGCGAGACGGGGTGGCTTTGGCATCGCAAAAAGAGGATTCCTGAGTTGTAATATCGGATGGTTTCGCTGTGGTAGATGTGACCATGGTGCTCTCCGCTTCGTGGTTCAGGAACTCTGAAGCATCGCGCCTCGCTACGCACTCCTTTGAACAAGTCGGCGTGTCGCGGTAGCTTCGAGAAAACGGTCAGCTAGAAGAACAAGCCAAATACAAAGAGACGAAAAGAAGACCAACAGAGGGACTCACATCATATTCGATGCATGTCGTCGAGTGGTACGGTGGTGGTGAGTGCTCTCAGTCGCTGGGCAAGCCGTCCCAGTGGCGAAGGCTCGATCGACTGCCTCGAGGAATCCCAAAAGGTAGATGAGAAGCATGATGAAGCTGGTTAAGATGGTAATGCTCTTAGGAGAAATCTGGACGAGGAGACGGACGAACGGGCGTTTGTACATCGACTGCGAGGCAAACAGCCTGGTAACGTCTTTGTTACACTTTGAGCGCTTCAACAAAGCAAGGATGCTTCGGAAACTTAAGACGAAATAGGGGAAGGCACACTTGAGCTGTCTGGGAAAAGTGTCGACTTATGTACGAAGCCTGCGTGAAGTGATTCAAAGGCGAGCGCACTGTGAGCGTGACCTTCACGATTGAGCAAGTTGAAGCTGGTCGTGGAGTCAAGCGACGCTTGATGGCAGCTTTGCTGTGCTCGTCAGACGTTTGTTACTGTTGTATGACCCGAGAAAGCGTGTGCCAACGACTTCTGCAATGAATAATGGTGGAAGTTGGGCAAGCAGTCCAGTTCTATTTCCATGGCATCAACGCTGATGACCACATGTACGAGCTTGTTTTGAGATTTCTCTTCATGTCTTCCTCCTTAGGAGTCCCTTCCAGTAGTCGAAGCTGTTTTCATCACTCTGCAGAGTCCACATCTTGCCCGTGCCTCTGCCGGCCGAGTCAACCTCTTCAGCTCGCAACATGCCCCAATCGCGGGTGATGCCCAGGACCCTCGCCTTGACGCCGCCCTCGGCCTCGAGCGTCACGGCCTGGCCGGTGTGCAGCCAGTAGCGGTAATATCTGCTTTCAAGGTCGCGTGAGAATCCTTCGCGGATGAACTGGGCGTGGACGGCTTCGATGCGCGTGAGAATACGGGCTAAAAGGGTCTCGAGATGGAGTTCTGGGACGCCAGGAGGGATGAGGTCGGAGATGGAGGTGGTGGGGCGGGGGTTGTTAGTATTGAGACCAATGCCAAGAATGATCTGGTAGGAACCGTTGGAGTATAGACACTGTGCTAGAATACCGCCGATTTTGATGTATGAAGGTTTGTCTCCTGATTTGGTTGGGTCCAGAGCATCTGATCGGGGTCAGTCGAACGTCTGGCCTGGATTAAGTGTTGACTTACAGATGTCGTTGGGCCATTTCAACTTGACGGGGATATCGCCATAGCCGCGGTCGTACGACTGTATGGCCTCGACTATGGCAATGGCGGCGATGTATTGTATGAAAACAACAGGCCGACTCACGGCGAGGTGAGCTGGGTGAATCATGACGGTGGAAAAGATGAGGCATCCGGGGGGGGAGACCCAGACGTTATTTCCGCGACCTCTGCCGGCGACCTGGGTGGATGCAGAGACAGTGAATCCTGCCGGGAGCTTGGAAAGAATTTTGGGGTTTCTGTTGAAACGTCAGTGTCTGATTCATCAACAAGGCTCGTCACTTGACAACGCACCTCTCCAAGATGGTGTTTGTGCTCGTCAACACCTCGCCATACATGAGCAAGTTCCCCCACTCAGTCGCATCGGGCTCGAGTTGCTGGTAACGACGCAGGCTGGAGAAGAACAGGCCATGGTTGAACTGAGGCGTGAGCTTGGGGTGAGGGGGACCCTTCTCGTGGGGCATTATCGTCTTGACGATCTTGGAGTAGTCTATGATGCCACTCGAGGACCTAGCGGCCTCGTCTTGCTGGGACAAGGAATCCTGGAGGCCTTCGACGCTCCAGATGGTCTCTTCATTCTGGATGTGAAACGTGTCGCCCTCTGCCCTGATCCACTCCTCGCCATTTTCCTTGTCAATGATGTCGGCCATGGAGACAAGCAGCTCAGACACGCCTGTCTCCTCGAGGGAAGAGATGTGAAGGCGAGACAGGGACGGAACGCCATCATTGCTGTGGCTCACTTCAAGGCCGAGTTTCTCAAGACAGGCCTTGAGAAAGTTGACCCGGGACTGGTCCTCATCGGTTAGCTTGCCGATGAGTTCCGCGTAGTCGGGAATGGCTGGGTGAGGGTGCAAGTTGGCCGCGGCGAACCTGGGAAAGATTAGTGTTTTGGGTCGTCGCACACAATCAAGATAGTGAAGGTTGTGAGATGCTTACTCGGGGTGAGGACCTGTTAGCAAGGCCTTGCCGCTTCCCACGCTGCAGACAATGACGGCGGCCTTCTCATCTCCACCATCGACATCAATATCGTCCTCGTACGTAGCCAGAACCTCGACACTGTTGCTCTTAGCAGAGGCAGCATCGACGAAGACGCCACCCCCATTGTAGTAGGAAAGAGTCTCGGTGGGAACATCGTCCCTGGCAAATGCCTCGTTGACGATCTTCAGCCGCACAGCGCGCGCACCTTTCTCGCTGGCATACTCGAAGCCCTTGAAGGCGCCGCCGCGACACGTTCCCGGGAAGAAGCCTAGCTCCCTACTACCAATGACCTCCAGGGGCGGATTGCCTCTCTCGAACTCGCAGCGCTGGCTCCCGTAATAGCCTCCAGCGCAGAAGCCTAGATAGGCGCCGCCGCGACGCACAAAATGACTGATGCGACGGTTGCCCTCGCCATTGAGTGCCTGGCAGTAGCCGAGATCAGCGCCGCCTGGGAAGACGAGCAGCGCGCACGTCGAAGCCCACGGCTCCTTGAGCAGGATCGTCTCGGTAATGGGGATGACGGCGTAGTTTGGCGAGAGCAGCCGCCGCAGCGTCCAGATGCAATGTCGAACTGACTCAACTGTTGTGCCGACGCCTTTTCTCCACAGAATGAGCGCGTGAGCTTAAGTACGAATTGGTAGATGCGATTGGGCTATGAGGGAATTGTTCACCTGTGTAGACAAGCACATTGAGCTTGCTGGGTGCCATGGTCACTGGCTTCTAGCTTTCCAGTCCCCAAAGTGCTGATGATGGTAGATGGTGATGGCAATCTTGGGTTGCCGCTTACTCCCGGTTCCGCCTGACCGCAGATTTTCGCTCCTTCCTCTCACACCACTTCAACGCTTTTCCTTCGTCCCATCAACACACAACCTCACAAATACTTGTGCCGCTACCACTTTGCTCAATTCCAATAATACTTGAATCAATTTTGTAACAAACCCTGTCAGGTCTGAGACGCTCTATAATTAGCGACTCAGTTGGGCGCGGGGAAGCCTCAGCTCCGAGGCAAGTTGTACGGGTGGGCTTGTGCTACCTTGTCGTGTGTTTCGCCTTCTTAAATTTCTGATGCTCACAACAATCAACCTGCCCTCAAAAACACACCTTTCCTAAAGTCAGCAACTCCACCCAGAAATATGAGCGAGATCGTTCAGAAGGTCGGCGCTGAAGCTGTTTTAGAGCGAGATGCAGCTCTCCAGCAACTCCTCGACCTCACGAGAGATCCACAAGAACATGACTGGCCTACAATTCTAGGGAATGATGGTATCCCCAACGTTAGTCGCTGCGCATTTAAGTCGCCGGGCGCCTCTAGAGACACTCGCTGCAGGGCCATGAAATGTCTTCACAACATCCTGCGCCTTTCGGCCTCTACAAGGCAGTTGCTTGTCAACGAGAACCTCACTGGGACCTTGATTGAGCTTATGGAGGTGAGGCATGTTACTGCCTAGCCCGTTTCCTAGCTGATACACTCGACTAGAGTACTGATCTCGAGATTGCATCAATTGCCATGAGATTGCTGGTTCTTTCCTCTATCGACACAGATCTCGATCTTGCGCCGTATTTCCAAAGCCATCACCTTGCTGGCGTTGTCAACAATGTGTGTTACTTCTGATCATTAGACGCTAAGAACTTTACTGATCAGTCTAGAATATCATTCGCTGCAATAGCACATCGCACCTACCGATAGAACCAGCCTTGACTCTGCTCAGCACCCTTGGAGCCAATCCACAATACCAGTCTTGGACACCCCAGTTTTCGGATGTTATGCCTCACATTCTCGAGATGCTCGAGAGAGCACCCTCAACTGCACCCTTGAATCCACTGACCTCACTGCTCATCAGCTCCCTTCTGTCAATCCCATTTACTGATGAGCTTCCCAATTCAATTCTTGACAAATTGATTGATATTCTAGATAATTCCCTCCCAATGAACACAAAGAAGCGAGAAGAGGAGATAGAAACCACACTTTCACCACTCATGGGACTTCTGCTGCAAGTTGCCAGCGGAACAGAAACAAAGTCCCATCTTTGCGTGCGTCTAATTGCGTGCGACCAGGAACGCATGGTCCCTCTGGGCCGAGGGGATTCCCTCCCGCACCGATTGATCAGACTCAGTGCTGAAATCAACTTACCGACGCTGCACCAGCTTGTTACATTCCTCCTCTTCAAACTGTCCGATGAAGACCCACGAAAGCTGCTCGCCAACGTGGGATACGGGTACGGGACTGGCATGTTGGAATTCTTGGGGATACCGTTCTCGCACGATGATGATATTAACATGGTGGACATGAGTATGCCCAATGCAAATCCCATCACTGGCCAGCGACTTGAAGCAGAGGCCGTAAACTCTCAGGAAAACGAACGTGAGATGACACAAGAAGAGAAAGAACGGGAGGCAGAAAAACTCTTTGTCCTATTTGAAAGGCTAGTCTCTCATTCTGCTCCCAGCTCGAAATTGGCCGCTAATCTTTCCTCCCAGATTAAAAGCAACGCGTGTGGTAGACATCGAGAATCCCGTGGCTCGGTCAATAAAGATGGGCTATGTTGAAGAGATTGATGATAGCTCTGATGATGACACGAAACACGGCTAGGGTTCACTCTGAAGCTTTATCCGCGCTTAACTTCAAAAGCTTCAAGCAAGTCCCCGGCCAGAGTCTGCATTTCAGTGCGCCCGTACGATCACTTCCTACAGTTGCAGAGATTGATATTGCTCAGAGTATGATAGTACAGCCGGATCCCTAGTGTAGAAACTACTAGACATGCAGAAGAGTTGAATGTTGTTGATCGGAAGCTAAGTCGGAGCTACTTGCCTACTGAATAAGGGTTACTGGTCTAGGTCTTGTAAACGTGTGAATGTAGGGAGACTTTTGGCCCAAAACTGTACCTTAGTGGTTATAGGTACAGTGATGGGCCAAAAGTCTCCGCACACTCCCACGTTAATGCGATAATGCAGTTCGTTATGCATTTTTGATAAACTGTATTTAGGCACATCTAAATGCAGTAAATTAGGTACATGTATTCCTTTGTTTAGGTACTACATTATGCTCATTTAAATACCATTTTATATATAACGTAGGTACTTATTAGATATTAATATAAAGTTGCTGAGTCTGAGTAAAAATGAGAGTGTACGGAGACTTATGGCTCGAAACTATAGGTTGTGGTGCATTTGAGGTGACACAACCCCGCCTCCACATCAACTTTGAGTGCCTGGCTCAGGCGCCGTCAGTATCACTCCTCCTTACACCTAAGCAAATAGACGAGCCATTAGCTTCTGCATCGCGAGCAGTCTTCAAGTCGACGCGGCGTGAAGGATGGCCCGACCCGACGATGTCATCAACTCAACGACCATCCCTGGCCCAGCAACGCTGATCCACGAAGCGTGTTCGGACCAACGCCCTCAAAAGCGAGGTCGTCTTGACATGCAGACTTCGTCTTCTACTTCACCTCCGCCCTCACCCTCTCGCAGCGTGATATCGTCACCTCCACCCGGGGACCTGGCTAGCCTCGATAGTAAACGTATAAGAGACGAAGATGGCGTCGACGCCGTTGAAGGCCCAGTCGCAAGCGAAGGGAGCTGTGACGCAGCAGGCTAAATGGTAGATCTGGAGGCTGCTCCGAGAGTTGATCATACCCTCCTCCAAGGGCAAGGGGCAACTAACGATTGGGTGGAACAGCTGAGCAGGACGAGCGGCATATCTGCCTCTTCTGGTC
This sequence comes from Dactylonectria alcacerensis, assembly GCA_029931735.1. Lineage (NCBI taxonomy): Eukaryota > Fungi > Ascomycota > Sordariomycetes > Hypocreales > Nectriaceae > Dactylonectria > Dactylonectria alcacerensis. Next base: position 1,979,857 of record JAPMUZ010000012.1, on the reverse strand, counting down.
ATTCGTCACGGTTGGCCAAATCGCGTAAATCGTCTCATGGTGTGCCCGGGATGTCATCTCTGGTGAAATAGCTACGCAACGCTGCTCTCCAGAATACGGGGTTTGAGTCGGCAAGCTTCGAGATCGGCGCCGAGCGCCTTCCCCCTCAACTCTTCCAGTTGACGGAGGGCCTCACCAATATTGGTTTCGGTGCGTCTATCTTGCCGCAACATGTAAAGGCAGAGAGTTATGTTCATTTGCTTCTGCCTATACACCCCGCGACCTTCGCTCTTCCTCTCTTAATAACCCCATCTACAGCGAATCACCATGGAAAGTCGAGGTGCATAAATCCGTGCTTGATTGGGTGCTCCGCACCGGCTTCCCATACGGAGAAGCCTTCATTGATTCCATATACTGTCCCTCAGCCCGGATCAACTCCGCCTTCAAGCCAGAACATGCGCCGCCCAAGATGGCGGACTTCTGCATATTCGTGCGGACTCCCAAGTACAGCCCTGACGATGAACACATCATCGAACTGTGCAAGTGGCCGCGCCCGAACCAGAGCATCAACCACACCGACTCGGGGAGCTTGTTTAAGGATCTCATCGCCATCTCGATCGAAACTAAGCGTCACGGCGAGAACTGGAATGAGGCCATGCTGCAGATGGGCACTTGGCACGCAGCGCAATCGAAGAGCACTGCCTGGCATCCGAGGCAAAGACCGCCGCCCTCAGCTCCAGATTACTCGGATGAACTTGGTCATGTTGTGACTAGCGGGCCGCGCTCGCATTCGGCCAAGATTGAGTTCTTACTAGGAATCATTGTTTAGGGTCACACGTGGAAGTTTGTCGCAACCGTTCGCGGTCACGAGGGCGAGCGGCCAATATTATACGATACGGTTCCGCTGGGCGACACCCAAAGCGCCTTCGATGTACTTAGACTAGTTACCGCTCTCTAACGTCTAAGGTTCTGGGTGAGGGACGAATTTTGGCCGGCTTTTCGATCCGAAATGCTGGGATTTGGTAGGGATATTCTCGTTATATGACAAAGGCAGAAAAACGCAGACATTTTAGCATGCCAACAGTGGCAACTTAGATGGCTGGCTGATTCAAGCAATGGCTATATGGTCATATGAATGTAGTGGACTGGGCTGTCTCTGCAGAGGAAAGGCCATCAAGTCACCGACGCCTATGCCTATATATGTGCGGTCACATACAGCTAAGCTTGTCCCTACCTGCCGCGATGCTTTCCAGAATTGGTAAATGCTAATCAGAAGGGCCAGCCAAATACTTGGTCTTACAGCCAGCTGCTGCTTCCAGGAGCTGAGTGACGCACCAAAACTGTTAGTGGGTGAGGCTTGAGGGCACGCGGCTCTCTCCTCCACCTGGCGATATACCGACCCTGCGTGGACAACCTGCCTACCTAGGGAACAATCTACCGACTCAAGTTGACCACTAGGGCTGGTGCTGCTTCTTGATCCACCAAAATGCGTAGCGTAGGCTGAGGTTCTTTACTTTTGACACAGCTCCGACACTACTATACATGACTGGATCCCGGCTGCTATCCATCAGAAACCTTGTGCACTCACTAACCATTGTTAAACGTAATTCAGTATTCATTAGGGCAATTACTGGAGTATACATACTAGGCTTAACTGTATTATAGTAAAAACACATCCAAGTAATCTTTAGTTATATACGTCTATATTGAGGCTATTATCTTAGTTGTATTATATATAAATGAAGATGTATATATAGGTTTTGCCACCAGATAGTTATTGTTGTCTTGAATTAACCAAAGACAGCAGTAAGCATAGTTCTAAGGTTCAAGTCAGGATTCACCGTGCTTGGGTAATAGGTAAGCTCGGTTGGTAGTCTGTGGCTCCACAGTCGTACCATCAGCTGGAGTGATATAGCAAACCATCCATCTCCCTCCTACAACCTAACAATCCTACGGAAAAAGTCCCACCAACCAAGATGTCAAAAGAGGAAAGCGATGCCAAGCAGAATGCGGCTGCAGAGGAAGATGACGACGAGCCAGACGAGTGGTAAGCCTCTATACAACGCTCTATGAGGGGGAATTGGTCTCTCCGCCTAGTTTTGGCACTACAGCTACGAAGGCTGACGTTTTTTCTTTTTCTTTGTTACAGGGAGAAGCGCATTTTCAGCACTGGGTGTGCAGGTAAGTTACGTGACCCGAGAATGGCAGACAAATGTCCATCGCCTTTCGCAGCTCCACGCAGACCTGGCGCGAAGCCGTTCGCATTCACGTTGGCGGTGCTGATGACATGCGACTGGCAGACGAGAATAGCAAGATGACGGACTGCTACTTCGAGAAGAAGGACTGGCGTGCTTGTGCCGAAGAAGTAAGTTTTATTTCTTCACTTCCCTTGTATTTTACCCATGATCCCCTCTCCATTGTTTGTCCGTCACCGCATCTTCCTTTTACTGCTTCTACACGACGCGCTCTCTGCCTCGGGGTGGTAGGCTGACAGTGTGGCAGATGGAGGAATTCAAACGGTGCTGGAAGTCTCATGACAATGACAAGCGGACCGACACCAAGGACGCATAGATCTGAGATGAGGGGCCAACACCCGGTGTAAGCTAACCTGGAGTCAAGTGTATTACTAGGGATACAGTGTTAGTACAGGATGAATCGAAACTTCAATCTATTTTATTTACTAACGTCAGAGCTTCAATTGCAAGTAGGACTGGTGCGCAAGCGAAGCTATGTACCTGTTGCCGAATAACACTGTGACTTCGACACTGTGCGGATCATTCATTTTCCGAAGTTTCTGGCAGAAGCAACTCCAGAATTTCCCCCAGTCCAGCCTGCAAAAGACCGACATCATCCCTCGTGAGTGCTGGGTTGTTCGTCAACCCCAAAGCTCCAATCGCCATGCTCGTCTACCGCAGAGCCTTCGCTACAGCTCCGAGCCTCCACCTCTCGACGAGCGGTCGCTCAATTGCCGCTCCCCTGCTACGGTATTCCACGAATGCAGATGCCGCCGCCGCGGCTCCAGTCACGCCTGTAGCGCCTACGGCATCTGCAACAGGGTCTTCGCCAACGCCTCAAAGCCCTCGTCATACCCCCGCGCAAAGTTCCAGTTCAACTAAGAAGTATCCTGCTTGGCCGAAACAAACGGGGGCTTCTAAAGCACCTGAGTCTAGGCTTACACCTCTCGCCAGTCGAAACATCCCTAATCCAGCCTTCGCTTCTCCGTCAGGTCTCACAAAAGGGTCAACCACAAAAGCGGCCCCTTCGATAACGCCTCTCAAATCAACAACAGACAAAGTAGCACCACTACCTTCTGTGCCTGATACATATGCGTTTGAATTGAAATCACCAGATCATCTCCATTGGAAACCGATCTCTCCGCCGGTGCGCGAAAGGCCACAACTTGAGTATGCCAAGAATGTTGATTGGACAACGAGCTATCATGGCCTAGGGACGAACCCTGTCACGCCTGCACAGTTCGCCATCCTGTGCAAGCCGCTCGCCCCTTCCGAAATCGAGGTCAAGCCCGACGGTATCCTCTACATGCCCGAAATCAGATACCGTCGGAAGCTGAATGAGGCGTTTGGGCCTATGGGATGGGGCATTGCGCCTCGAGGCGAGGTCGTTGTTGGGAAGGAGATTGTAACCCGCGAGTTTGCCCTCATTATCGATGGATGGTAAGCTTACTTCCTTGAACCCTGTTTACAGCATTCGCATTATCTAACAAGAAAACTTCAGCTTTGTCTCACAAGCGCAGGGCGTGAACAATTACTTTAGCACAGAAGGTATCCCTCAAGCCGTCGAAGGTGCCAAGTCCAATGCCCTCATGCGATGTTGCAAAGACATTGGCATCGCATCCGAGTTGTGGGACCCTACTTTCATCCGCTGGTTTTCGAAGAAGTTCGTAGTAAGCTGCTGGGTTGAACACACGATTCAAAAGAAGAAGAGAAAATGGTACTCCAAGATAAACATCCCGGTCGATTTGCCTTATCCGTACAAGTTGGCGACGGCTACAAAGTAAGCCAGGGATTGGTGAGTTTGAAGGGCGAATGGTTCCCTGCGGAAAGCTATGTGAAGCGCGCATAAGCTGTATGGGAGTTGTTTGGATATATGGGTAGAGTTCTGGGATGGAAACATTGTACAATATATTTATGAGGTCGCTAGGTCGGTTGAAACGAGTGATGTGCGACGCCCTTCAACAATACAACACAGCACAAGCGCATAGGCGAATTAGATGAGTAGAAGCTTGAAAGCTCGCAGGATTTAGTGGTTTGCTTAAGCCCCAAATCTAGATTGGGGAAGGAGCGCAAAATCCCATCTATAGTACTTATACTGAGAAGCGATACTGGTTGTACCAATAGTCCAATACGGATTGCCAGGGCTGAATGCGTAACGATAGAACCCAAACCAGTGGCTCCAGCAAGACTCGAGGCATTGCCAACCCAAGTCTACCAATACCTAAACTCCTGTGAGGTCCGCCTCTCTGGAGGAGGCTTCTATCTCTCCGCGCCCGAGCTTGTGCCTCCGTGAGCATCGCCGCCTCCCCACCCCCACGGCGACCACGACGAGGATCCAGTTGGCGTGCCGTAGCTCCCGCCTACGTTGCGTCGCCGGATGGCGGCGTCCTCTTCGGAACCGCTCTCGGCGTCAATCTTTTCGAAATCGGCCTCGCTACGGCTCTTGGTCAGCCCGGCCAGGCCACCAAAGAGGCCGGGCGACCGCTGAGTAGGCTCGTCGTCGTCCTCGGTGCCGTCGAGGGACATGGACGGGGGTCGGCGGTTAGTGCTGGCGCGCTCCTGAGCGCGCTGAGCCTCGGTGCGCAGCCCCTGGGCTTCGCGGTCGAGGGCCGACAGCACAATGTTCAGGCGGTCGCGCTGGTCACTAATGAAGTTCATCTTCTCAGCGCCGCGGAGGTGAGGAGGGATGAGGGCGCCCGAGTTGGGGACGCCGCGGCTGGTGGAAGCTGCCGTGGAAGCCGAAGTCGCGGCCGGGCCGCTTCCGGAGGTGGTGGCGGCTGCCACGGCGCCCGAGAGCAGGCTGTAGAAGTCGGTTCCGGTGTTAGCGGCGCCGGCCCATGTGGCTGCTGGGACGCTAAACCGGGACAGCAGGGACTGGGTATAGGTCCGAGGCCCGGTAGGTCCGGGTGTAGGGGGCGGGGTGGGCTCGGAAGGAGGGAAGCCGAGGACCTTTGTCTTGAATGCCTCGATGGCAAGCTTGAGGTAGGCGATGCCGGCGTCGGTGAGGCGGTTGTGGGCGCTGGTGATGAACTCGTCGATCTGGGCTTCGTTCTCTGTGAGGAATGGATGGACTCTTTCCTCGTACAGATAGCGGGCGCCTTGGGTCTGGGGGAGGATGAGATAGAGGAGGAAGAGGAGACGGAAGTAACCGTAGAAGGGGATCCTGGGAGAGGCAGCGATGTTAGTAAACGGCATTAGCTCTGAGTCGGACCCTCGGTGCGGACGGTTGCGCCAGAGGTTATGCCGACGGGTCAGCACAGGTGCTTTGGAGGAGACACGAACCAGGAGACGATAAAGTAGACCCAAGACTCGGCGAGGAGGAAACAGCTGATGACGACCCAGTACATGAGCCAGGGCGTCAGCTCGGCGGGGTCACGGGTCTTGAGCGCCTTGTAGGAGGCGAAGATGGGGAAGAGAAAGGAGGCGACGGAGCTGTCGAGTCGGGTATGTCAGCGAGGTGCATTCTCGAGTTACATGGGATGCAGGTGCATGTTGAATGCGCGTGTTGGAGGTACATCATGATGGCGCATCTCGTGGGTGGACTTGTGTCATGGTGGGGGATATTGGATATTTAGGATATGGGATATGGGTTGCTTACGATAAGAGCATGGGCAAAAGGTCGAACATGATTGCGACGAGGCCCGGTGGGCGGAGGCGATGACGACAGAGCGAATGCGATGTGTGATTAATGTGATGCTGAAGCCGATGAAGATACGGGGCCACAAGGAGAGCAGACGACGGGGAGAGCTTCGTCTGCCTCTCTCTCTCTATCTCGTCGTGATGGCGACGAGCGGAAAGTCGGAGGAAGGAAGAAGGAAAGAAAGTTGGAGAAAATAGAGACGAGGCTGGATCCGGTGGGATGATCAAGGATTCAAAGGATTCAAGGGTCCCCTCTCTTGCTCTCTCTCCACCTCTCGGTGGGGTTCTTCTCAGCCTCTCAGGTGGGTGCCCGCCCGGAGCATCCGCTGTGGAGCTGTTGCACGGGGGGGTTAAATCAGTGCTACCTTAGCTTTGCTGAGAACGATGGGCGATCTGTTAGGCGGGGGCGGGGCTACCAATGGAAGCTCTGTAGGGCGCCTGTAGGTACCTGTACCGAAGGACTGAGCTTGAACCTCACGCGACGACCCCAAGTCCGGTGGTGAGGGGGGCGGATGACTCGCTGGACCGACCACTGAGGCTGCTGAAGGCGCAGCAGAAGTTGGTCACCTGAAGGAGGGAACTTAGGTAAGGTAGAGCCGAGTACAGTGTGCTATGGCCGAATGCGTCGGGTCTGAAGAGGTTTATTGGGTGCGATGACGTCGACGGAAGTGGCGGCGACCGATGGATCACGATGGATAAACGGAGGATGGGTAATGAACGCGTTCGTTCAGAGTATTTGTATTCCTACCGAAGCAGTGGCAAAAGAACACGGTTGTCTATTTGCCTTGCATGTTTTTTTTTTCTATCCTTATGACCACCTACGCAAGTACGCGTTCGCTTTGCGTAGCTCTAGAGGGACAATCTGTCTAGTTCGCAATGTTGGTGCCTGGCTCGTCCCTCACTTTTCATCAAGTCTCAGAACCTGATGCCCTCAGCTCAGCCACCTCAAGGGGACACGACAGCCGAAATGGTGAACCAAAAAGAAAGGATTGATTGTGCATAGACATTGGGGGGCCTGCAGCTTCAGCGTGGTCTTCAATCACGAGGACTGTGGGGGTCTGGTATAATGCTTGCCCCTACCATGGATAGGCCAGGAGCAACCACAAACCAGACACAGTAGTCAGTAGCCGAGTCTTCAGTCGATGCACACTAGCAGTATCTTGTGGGCTCAACAATAGTCGCGTCGACGCAGTCGGGATTCTTTACCAGTTGAGTTCGTGCCGTGTGCTCAAAGTTCAGCCCTGAAATGTAGTTATGGAGCAGATGTTGTTATCTTAGCAGATAGAAATTGCAGAATCTCCAGCATATTATCCTCATTATCTGCAGTTTTATCCTTCAAGTCCATTTGCCCATCGTCGTGACGAATCATAGCCGACAGCGGGTTCACTTTGCCAGTGCAGACCAGGAGGTGACACATACGTAAATCACCAAGCCGTACGGCTATTCGCAATGGATTTTGTCGCTCATCACAAAGACCATCCCAATTGGTACCACCTTGCAGGAGTAGTATTTTCGCCGACTCAAACCGGTTCCTTGAATCTGCCGAGCTCATAATAACTCGCTTCAAGACCGTGTCTCCTTGAGAGTCTGTCTGGTGTATACATTCCTGAAGATGGGGGGCTAGAAGACGGAACACTTCTGGATTGCAGAGCCTTGTTGCCAAATGCAGAGCGTTTTCTCCACGCGAGTTACGAAAGTGAAGGTGTCCTGCAATGCCCTTCTCTTTCAAGAGGTATTCTATCACGGCAACATGGGTTCCCAAAACAGCCTCTCCGATCGATTGATGCAATGGTCTGCTAAATGAATGTTGTTGCTCACATCTAGATCCGCAAAGCAATTCACCCCTAAGCTCTGCATTACGCTCAGCGCTAGTCATGAGCCGTTGCACTAAGGGCATACAGCCTGCGTTGGCAGCTAAACACAGGAGCTCATTGCCCCATCGACCCTGAACCAGAGTCTTTAGCACAAGGCCGATAAGGTCAAATGCTGCGTCCCAAGTGTCGCGAGGCATAACAGGATTAGACCACCTCTGGATAATAAGACGGAAAAGGTCAAGGTTCTGAAGCTGATGGCCAAGTTTACTCTCCAAGAGTATCGAGAGCCGAGGCAGGTCCCCCCACTGAAGAATTTGATCAGCAGCTCCCAGCGCTGTATCTGGGAGGAACTTGTCTTCGTCAAAGTCCGAGTTCTCAAGCATATGTCGCAGCATGGCTTCTGAGCCATAGAGAGAAGTGATGCTAAGGGGATCATGTAGACTGCTGTCGAATTGGAATCTGTGCTTAATTGTGCAATTCGGACGACAATTTTGTTGAATCCAATTGTGAAGTTGAGTGGAGCCTGCTTGGCACAGATTCTCTATGCTTGACAGGCTCGGAAGTGGTTCGGTCGTGACGGCGCCAAAATGCTCGATCCAATGGCATGATGCGTAGTTAAAGAGCTCACCGAATCCACGATCAGTCGGATCGTAGCGGATCATATTTTCTTCCAAGGTCTCTGATGCGCAGTTTGGGTCGTGCTCGACAGAGATTTCATCATCGTCAAATATGTGGACATCTTGCGGCAGCACTTCAATTGCCACTTGCTCATCAGAAAATAGATCAGTAGCGCATATATCACTCAATCGGAGATATCTGATAGAGATGCCCAAGGCAAATGCATCAAGCCTCTCGACATGCCGATGGTGAAGTGCTTTGTCAACCGCCGCTGAGAGCGACGGAGTTTGTAGACAGGTTGGATTCGAAGCCAATATTTGTATGACGAACTCCTTCACCGATTGGTGGACTAGTTGAACTTGGCGCTTCTTTACGTCACTGAAATCGACGCGAGAGATGAACGGATGAATAAAATTCATCACTCTCTGATGGTCTACCAGACCAGCGAGAGCAGCCACGGTGGTCACCTCATGCTGAGCTGTACCCAATGCTACCGCCCAGGCGAGTTCTAGGATGCTGAGAGGCCTGCGAGCGATGGCGAGAACTTTCAAAGCTGTGGTGGCAAGCTCATGGTTTTCAGTGTCGTTTGACGTGTATTGTGCAAGCAATGTGATGTACAGTTGTGAGAGCTGCCCGGGCAGTGATAGTCGGTTGATAAAGCGCTGCATCGAACCAAGCGCCCTGATTCCACACCCTTCAATAAGTCCGATTATCATCTTCGACCATATTGCACTTCCTTGAGCCAAACGAGATATACTATCCGTGACAAAGGCCTTGACATTCTGCGACAGATAGAACAATTGCTTCTCGACTATTTTCTCGACAATGACGCCATCTCGCACAGGGTCGGAGCCAAGATCGATCTTAGCCATACCGTCTATTTGCTCTAAGATCTCTTCTTGAGGGCGGGAGGACAAGATCGTTTTGAGCCGCGGGAACCTTTGTGTTGAGGTCTTCAAAAATTTGAGAAGTAGGTTCCGAGATGCTCTGTCGCACTCATCTAGGCCATCAATAACGAAAAAGACTGGGCGATCGATTGTTTCTAGCACCTTGTGCAGGATCGCTTCCAGCTTCTTTGGATTGATCGCTGGCTCAAGATCCCCCAAAGCCTGAGCCTGTTTATACCACTCGAAGAATTTTCTCTTCAAACCCGGGAGTTGTTCAAGGAGCGATAGAAGCAAAGCGGATAATATTGAGACGGCTTGGCCAGTCTCGTCGTCCCGACAGTAGTAAAAGCACAGCTTCGGCTGAGGAAGTTGGTGCTCATTTCTTCGACTCAGCTCGTCAACGAGAAATGCCATGCTGACCGTCTTTCCACTACCCATGTCGCCAAGGAGCACCAAATGCTGGGAATTGGAAGCGCGATACCATTTCATGAGCTCAGCATTTGTCAGCAGGAACTCACAGGCCTGATCGGCTCGAAGATCCTGGAAATAAGCATGGTATCGACTCTGGTGAACCAACTTTTCGCTACCCAGCCAACGAGCAACTGAGGCTTGATAAGAATTTGTCCAAATGATTGGGTGATTGAAACTCACTTTCGTGGTCATAGAGCATGGCTTTGATATCATCAACAATCTCCCACGTCGCTTTTTGCACGAGTTTCCGAAGCGTGTCGGCGTGCCTCAAGAAATCTTGAGCAATGTTTGGCAGACGATCGTTTTCCAAGACAAGCGTTATCACAAATTTAGCTCCTTTGTTGGTCAGAATCTCGAAACCTGCTTGGTAGAACTCGAGAAGCTTCCGATACACCGAGACGAGTGCCTGCAAAATGTTAGCAATGCACCGTTCAATTCACTGGAGGGCGATTACCTTATGAATGTCAACCTTGTCTGCTTTCTGGCCGAGTGTGTTACAGTCGTCGATATATGAAATCTGCTCGAGCATTTCTGCGATTTGCTTTGCGAACTCCAAATCGGACGTGGCGAAGCTGATGGCAAGCTATGTAGATACACCACAAGTTAGTTCACCCAATACAATCATGACGGAAATTACAGAGCGTAATTGGAAAAAAAAACCAATCTTACCGCTGTCACGCTTTTGACCACACCAAAAACCGTCGTTGCAGTTGGCTCAAGACTCGTCAGAGGACTTGCCAAGTCCAATGCCAGCTTGAACCTCTCAAGCGGTACTTGTATAGATTGCAAGTATTTCACGCCCCTCAAGAAGGCGGATTGCTGAGTTGCCCCTACGCCAATCTCTTCGAGATCTCTGAAAAGCTGAGCGACGTTGTTGCCCTTGAGAATAGCAATGTCAATGTCTTCCCCGAGACTGGCGACCGCCTCACGATATGCTGCACTCCAAAGGTCTGATGGAGCAACATCACTATCCCTGCCATTAGCAGCCGGCCGAAAGGTAGTAAAACCCTTATGTAGATGGGTTGCGTAGAGAGAGACTCGATCGGGTCGGTCGTGAGCTTCGACATCGCCGGGGCTTGTTGGCTCTTCAGGTATGACACTGTTGTCTTGGTTGCAAGGTAGTGGTCCGGCAGTAGATGTTACATCTTGGGGGGTTGAATCTGAACTGCTTATGGTGAGCGAAGTCTGATTGATAAGATACTACGCTTACTTAGTCGCGAGATCTGGGCCTTCTTGGATGTTTTGAGAGGACTCAATGCTGACATCCTCCTCGCGATTGCGGGATGAACGACGAAGTCGATGTAGCAACGTCCGTAACCTCAGTCGGAAGCCTCCATTCCGCGTTCTTCTAGGCGCCATAGTACTGTGACACTGGTCTCCCGAAGCTCTCGAAATGTGAGCAAGCTCTAACAAGCTTGAGCCGAGTGTGTCGAAAGAGTAAGCTGGGGTACGGTAGGCCTGGTCCGCTCGGCCGTGTCTACCGCGGGTACACTTCAAATACGTCGAACACGTATGCTGCGTCCCTTGTGGGAGCCTGTCTGGTCACTCTGTCATATTTTACGTTGTAAGAGAATTGCATTTGAAAAGGGGCTGGATTGGTATTGCCGCTTAGCCTCTGTGTAACGTGCCCATGAAACTCCCATTTTGGTGGCTGCAAGATGTTCCCAATTGTGTTTGCAGTTGCAAGCAACAGTTACGGAGTGAGAATGCTACTGGCATAGTGTGCTGAGGCTTGGGAGAGATGGTTTAGCATCTAGAGAAACAATCCAAGCCGCAGAGACTCTACGTTATATGATTAGAGTCCAGCTTTGAATGTTTGCGGGACTCGTGATGCTATGTCGCCGCAGTTGTTACCACATGTGTCGCAATGTTGGCTATAATCATGAAAGGGACGGTGAGATGCCAATGGCAGGAGAAAAGCAAGTACGTGGGTACCGTCCGCACACATGAGCAGATCGTCTAGCCATAATAGGCTTGGTGGAGAGACGCTTGCATACAACTCATTTAGCGGCAGGGTAATCCCAGTCATTTAGTGGAATCAGCTATGCTAAATTAGGCTTAATAAATCGGTCTATCAATAGTGGTATTCACAGTTACGTTGATGAATGATTTGGTGCTCTACCTTCCAGTGATTACGCTCTTGTACTGTTCAGGTTGTTCATGGAGGTGTTGGTTCCACGAACTTTACTTGTTTGACGGTTTCCGCTTAGCTCAGCAAGTTCAGGTCCGATTCTGAGTGCCTGAGGCAACAGGCTGCTACACATGCCCACAGAAGCTTGAACCAAAACCCCGCTCGCTTTTCTTACACCCAGGACCTGGAGACAAAGTGATCCTGTGATCGGGTTGTCGATGGTCTACCTGCGGCGTTTGTTAAAGGCACAATACCCGACTCTTTGACATCGGTACGTGGACATGTATCAAGCGACCCAAGATCCTCGAAGATTTGCTAATTAAGTATTGATCGCATAGTCACGCTACCCGTCACGTCGCTCTAAACTCTAAGTGCGTGCCCTTGTGGATAAATCTCAGATCCCTACCTTCTGCGACACCAAACTTCTAGCGGCGCAGTATCCGGATCTACGAATTACCTACCCTGTCCGACCATCTTGCCTACCCCTCGAAATAACTATTGGATATAATAATTGAGGCCGGGCTCTCAACATCTCCTTGGGTATTTGCTCCGCCCCATGCCTTACCTTACATCTTCGACATTTGTTGACTGGCAAAGTCGCCCAATCCTTAGGTACCAACTGCACTACAACAAGCCTCTGAGAATCTTGTCTACCAACAATCTAACCATATTGCGGAATCCAAAGAGTGAAGCACCTCCACCCCTTCGTAACGACATCGCCTATCCGACGTTTCGCATTCCCTCCACAGAGCTGCTATATCAAGCTGTGCTGGGTTCGCGACTCGAAATGGCATCACGCCCAGCGACGCCGCGTGCGACTAGCATTTTTGACCTGCCCGAAGGGATCCGCTCAGATATCTACCAACGTGTGCTTGTGGTGCGGCACCCAATCTATCTTTTTCAAGAGAAGAGATCTCGTGTGGAGACGTTCGCGCCTGACAGACCTACGCAGTGGCTTGCATTACTGCATGTCAGCCAGCAGGTATGCAACGAGGCAAGGGCGGTGCTCTATGGTATGAACCGATTCGTACTGGTGGATGAGACACCACAACAAGTCGGCCTCCTACGGTCCTTCCTGGACGGCATCGGATCTGTAAGCGTAGACCATTTATCCCACCTCTCTATCAACTTCCCGGTCATAGAGGGTACGGATGGCCAACCCAGGGAGGTCAAGATTAGGGAAGATGACCTGCAGAGTCTGAGGCTCCTTCAAGCAAATTGCACCAGCCTAACAACACTGGAAACTTTTGTTCACAGGCAAAATTCCAAGTTACTGACCGAGGCAAACAAGGACATCTCGCAGTTGGTTCGAGAGGGTTTGCCACGTATCGATTCGCAATTGAGAGCCATTCCTTCACTAAAGAAGATCATCGTCAGGGTCTACGTTGGAACTTTACCCCCCTTGGTTATGGATATGATGCAACGGCTTGGATGGGTTGTCATCTCTGGCGACCGGTGACCTTGTAGGTAGTGTAATCAAGCACTTCGAAACGGCAAAGCGGTTTCTAGGCGATGGGGAACGACAATATGTAACCGCCATCCATTTGCGAATGGGCGATGCTTACCCAAAGAAGTACGTCCTGCCCATTGGTACACCCATCTACTCGCAATATGACTCTTTGGCTTCCTTAGTCGATTCCTCACGTCGTAAAAACACAATCGCCCTTCCGGTTTCTTCTCTTCGACAGTGGTGTGTGCCTAATTCCAGATTTGGTTTGATGCGCACTATTTACAACAGAACGGCGCCAATGACATGCAGATAAGATCAATAGCTACAACGCATCCTGCCACTCAATGACCTTCGATGATTTCCAGTACCCGTTCCACCATTTGCTTGAGCCCCCATGCACGAAGACTCGGCCACTCGGCATGAGCCGGAAAGGTGGAGCACATTCGGACCGGCAGCTGGGCTGGCTCGGCCGGGTGGGTCCCCACTCAGCTCACTTCCAAGCTACCCAGACCGTACACAGCACACAGCTCTCCGCACAACATTCCATGGGACCTATACATAGAGACGTATTGGGTCACTTAGAATCTCTGAATACACGTATGATATTGTCAAAGCACCGTCCAATCTCTCGACCTACTGTCTGGGTGGAGGGCTAAGGACTGAGCGAATGGACGTTTTAACTTTCCATTCTGCTTTTAGGATTGTCCAAAGCAAGCCCATTGCAGAAAGGAACTTCCCATCTCTCGCAGTGTCATAGGTCGATCTTCTGCGGACATCAATTTTAAAATGCGACAAGGTCCGCGTGAATAGCCAAAAGGAAGCCTGCCGACACTCGGAGACTCATTTACCCTATACTCCCGAGCCAAGTATGTTGGAGCGTCTTACTCCAACACCATTAGCACCTGTCTGAGGTCTAAGCGGTATTTCAAAGAAAGATGCTTACCACTTATTCCTTTCCAAATACCAGACAGAGCATATGGACCGATGCCTTCTCCGGTCCGGGCCTGGTGAATGATCATCGCGACCGTCTCGCTCTCATAAAACTGTGAGGGGAAGTCAAGGGAAGCTGTCCTTTGCTCGGATTTCACCAAGACGCCTTTGTGTCCTCTGTCTCCATGCACACGTCATTCCCCGTCCGACTTAGGAGTCGCCCATCATGGTGCATATAGCTATGCATGATAGCCTTTGGGCGGCCTGGCTTTTAAACTCGCATCGTGTGTTGATAGCCTACGGTGTAATATTGGCATGGCATCGAATCTGAGGGTCAGCCAGGGCCCCAGGCATCTGGGAGACCTGCTGGGACATATATATTGACATCTATGACCGCACCCATATGCACTGCCATCCTCTCGCACAACAGAACCGGCTACTCACCATTCCATTCACGACAAACAGCGCACTGAAAGGGTCGAGCCCTTGCACCCTTTCTGCTTGAGCGGCACATCGACGACCTGAAACGAATACTGACATCAGCTACTGGCACCATGACTACCCTTCCCAACGGCAACATTCCCTTCGGTCCCAATGCCAACTGCACTCTCGACATTTGTCCATTGGAGGCTAGTCTGCTGCGATACCAGCCCAACCAACCCTCGACCATCACCACCATGCTTGTGTTCAGCTTGTCGATGGCCCTGCACGTGTATCAAGGCATGCGGACGGGGACGTGGGTATTCATGTATAGCATGGTGATGGGGTGTATGCTGGAGATTGTTGGATATGTCGGCCGCCTCGTGATTCACAGCGACCCATTTGAATTTGGCTGGTTTCTCTTGCAGATTAGTACGTGCGAACCTCTCACGATTCACCGACGGATGCTGAAGAGCAGAGCTAGGGGCGACAAGAGAAGTGACTAGCTAACATTCTCATAGTTCTCATAACTATCGCTCCCATCTTCTTTTGCTCGGCTATTTATGTTATTCTCTCGGAAGTGTACGCTTCATGAGCCCCTACCATGACACTCCCCGTCGTTACCCTTATTCAAAGAGAACATCCGCTAACATACTGCCCGCCAAAGTGTCGAGTTCATTGATCCGACCATCTCTCGCTTCGATCGCCGAGTTTTCTACTGGGTCTTTATTCCATGCGATGCCGTTTCACTAATCCTGCAAGCTCTTGGCGGCTCCAAGTCGTGCTCGGGGACGGATCAGGCCTCCATCGAACTGGGCGAGAATATCTCCCTCTCCGGCCTAGTCTTCCAAGTCATCACACTCGCTGTTTTTCTCGCCTTATTCGTAGACTACATCACCAGGGTAGCGCGCTCGCGGAGTCGGTACCGTCTCAACAATACCATGAACACATTCCTCGGATTCCTCTTTGCATCAACCGTCATCATCCTGATCCGATGCGTGTACCGCATCGTCGAGCTCGGACAAGGATACTTTAGCGAGACTTTCCGCAACGAGGGTTTGTTCATTGGGCTCGAGTCTGTGTAAGTGTTGAATAACCTCATTCAGTTCTAAAGCTAGGCTGTTTTGTGCTGACACTCTGCAGGACGATGTGTGTCGCGGTTCTACTCTTGAATCTTGGCCACCCCGGGATGGCCCTCAGCGACAAACACTGTTCGGAGCCCAAGGAGACACTGCCACGATTTGGGCGTCTTGCTGATGCCACTAAAGAGGACATTCCCCTTGGTCGCATTGACGTGGAGAGCAGCAAATAGTTCTCGCTTTTGATCTCGGGCTAGAGTAGGCGTGCTCCGCTAGGCTTTGGATTGAAACTCAACGGGTAAAGGAAAAGCCCCAATTACAGCATACCTAGATGCAGTCAAGGTGGCGAGTTTATATATGCTAAGCATGTTTGGTCTCAAGTTTGCGACATGGGGTTTGATACGGCGTCATGGGTATTATTTGGGTACATGACGTTGAACCTGGGTGTACAACAGGGAGTTTGTCAAATATAGTTCGGTACAATCAGACCCAACCAAGCATTTCATTACTAGGCACTTGAGCATCCCAGGTCTGACTGAGAAGGGGTATCGCAGATCGATGCAAAGCTGATAGTCTTGTGCAGTGACTACAGACAGGCTCCCCCCATCCTTAGTAGATACTCACCATCAACACCCATGGGGCGATACTCCGTACTAAATGAACAATTGATTAGCCGCAATGGTATTGCCAGATTCAGGTCGCTCAATAACGCTAAATTTGGTTTCCAGATGGTATGATATCAGAGTTATGCCCTGCCAGATCCTTGCGGGGATCTTTTCTCACCGGATGAAATATCACGCCACTTCTCGCCGTGAAAAGCTTTGGATGAAATGAATCAAGGCGGTCACTCCGCATGCTTCTCCGCCGTGGAGCCATGGCTGGAGTCAATAGCTGCAGCCACATAGCAAGGGTGATCCACAAATTGGTGGGCAAATGTGAGAACCATCTTCTTCCGAGGTCACTATCGGCCTTGGGATCGGATGCAAGGGTCGAGGTTCCATCAATACACATACATCCCATCGTCAAGCGATTGACTCATCGCCAGATCTGCGTGGATCACACACACATCCTATCTACGCATCATCCACGACCGTGGTTAATCGATCGACATATCCATTCTCAAACCCTTTACCAGGCGTCGATCACTATTTGACCCGTACGGGAGACGCGGGATGACTCTGAAGTTGCCGTGTCTTGTGATAGTATCGCTGAGAAGAGTGGTTGTAGGTGATTAATGATGTGGTAGTAAATTGCGACAACTGAGCCTGGGTGGCGGTATGTCTGATGTTGAACTTAGCCTCGGCAAGGGACATCTGAAGCAAGATCGCTAGTGAAGAGCACTCAAAGCAGACAGCGAGCTGCTGCATGACACTCTTGCCCGTGGGGAAGAATGTGACTTTAGAAGTGGTAATTAGGGAAATTGAAGGTCGGTCTGGACAGAGTTACCGTGGGGACAGGGCTCTTAACCGAGCACTCTTTACCAAGTTTAATCCAAGGAAAAATATTCGCGCTCTTGACCGGTTGAGCTGCTAATCTGGGACCGGAAAGCCGAGGCAAGACATTGCAACACTGTTTTCGAATGTCCATTCCACCCAGCACAAAATGATACGACACCATTGATAGGTAGAAAGACGTAATCTCTTGACCCCGCATCGCGTCGCGTGTTCTGGGTTGATTGTTTACTGATAGCAAATTGTCTTGTGGTTGACCCCGCGTCGATACTTAGTGAGATTAATAAGGCGGGTGGCTTGCTGCACCGGAAAGTTAATGGTGGGCGGACTCTTAGCTTGGACTGAAAGATACAAGTGACGTCGACGAGCAAATACCTGCAGGATAGCGAGGGGCGGTGGAAGTCGTCAGCTGTAACTGAGTACCATGTAACATAATGGGACAGATAGCTCCGCGGTCGGTTTGCCTTTGTTCCAAGGCTGGTGACGGATCACGAGGTCATCTCGAAGATGGATGGTTGAAGCGGAGATTGGTGGTCATGCAGCCCGATAAGTGCTTGCAGGGGAGGGGGGGTGGGAGCCAGCGTGCCGGGTCGACGATCGCAACAGGCCGGCTGCCAGAGGGCTGAGGGCACAAACAAGGCAGAGCTTGCTTTGGGAAAAAAGGCTATGAGCACTGAGGGATGCTGGTCGATGTCGATGGCGTGCCTTGGTGTCGAAAATTCGATGACGGAAAGCCCGGGAAATTGATGATTGCCAGGACGCCTGGCAGTCTCACCAATACACTTCTCAACGGTGTGGCGGGGCCTGGAACCACGGACAGAGCAGATGAGGACCAATGTGTCGTGAACTCCTCGACCAGAGATGAGCAGGCGCAACCAAGCATACCCAAAGGGATATGATGGTGTTATGCTATTTGTTGAGGCTCAAACAGATCGATCAAGGCGCCAGACGAGACAAGCCGCGACCTGGCACCGGCGTCCCAGAATGGTGACGGACTGACATGTTAAAAGCCCCCTTGGACCATGGTGCGAACACGGCGCTGGGCATATGAAGAACCCATCTGTGTAAGATGATTTGCACCGTCACCACCGGAGAGTCGGGACCACGTAGAGGCTTTGGTGAGGAAATGGTGGCCTGGAGACTGGGGTAGATGGGAAATTGAGCCGTGAGGAAGCAGGCTGGAACTAGCTATTGCGGCGATTACCAGCCTTCTGTCAGGCATGCTTCAGCAAGCCTCTTGCAAAGTGGTGACTTAGCTTTGACAGGGGCGAGGGCGCCCATCATCATGTCGGCTGATGCGAGGCGATCCGCCACGCGGTCCCGGCGAGTTGGGTGAGAACCGGGGGCATCACCAGGGCATGTTCCAGCCCGACGTGAAGGCGAGAAGGAACTTGACCACGCACATACTTCGTACGTACGGAGTAGGTACCTAGAAGTAAGCCCCAGGGTCGAGTCCAAGACAAAGCGGAGTATTACGTAGTGCGTGCGAGTGAGGACGGAAAATGAAGAAGAAGTAAAAAATTAGCCAAAAGGAAAACCACAGCGTCGCTTGGTGAAGTGGACAAATTTTTGGGGCAGAACCGAGGATTAGCGTCTTAATAGAGCACAGCGCCACAACGGCGGGCTGCTAGCCAGAAGAGTGCCCATGAGTAACGAGTGTACATAGGGAATCGAAGCTGTAGTCAACCATCAAAAGTGAGCATCGAATGGCGCGTGATAAGGCAAATATGCATAGTCGTAGTGGTAGTTGACAATCTGGTGGACGACGGGTGGGAGATGGGCAAGACTGTGGCAGATCCGATTTCACGATGTCACCCACTGTCGTTCCTTCCTTTCCCTTCCCCAACCTGGAAAGCACGCCAAGCCAGTCAGGGCCGGGTGCGGTAACCATGGGAGGGAAGGAGCTAATGACGCCCCCTACTCCCCTTCACCCCCCCTCCACTAGCTGCAGCTAAAATGTGGTTCAGGGGCCGGCTACCGCCTAAGAGGAAAAGCGCCAGGCACAGGCTCCTGATTGGCTCTCGGAAGTCCCAGTTGAGATGCCGCAGAGGGGCATGTCTTGGTCGTGACAGGGAGCGGGTGAGGAAACAAGGCCGTGCAATGGGAGGCACATTCAAGAGCCGGGGTCGACCGTTTGCCGCGCTACAGTGAGTCTTCCAAATGCCCTGACAGCCAGAGAAGACAAAGTGTGGCAGAGGCAGTGAGGAAGTGGCATAGCTTGAACGAATGTTCAGTGGTCGTGGTGGCATGGTGAAAATCGAGATAGACGCCATATGACCGCCTTGTACCTCACGTACGTACCTACTTACCTTCTCTTGTCATATCTCGCACCCCTGGAGGAATTTCGTGTCTACTACGTATGTTTTGGCCACTGAGAACGCGCGGCGTGTACTGGGCGGAGTGAAGTTCAAAGGGCTCAGAGAGGGGCTGCATTTGACGTTTTCTCCGTGTTCAGTGAGTGATCTGGGCTCATTCACCATTTGTGGGCAACATGCGCCTAGCTCTAGTGGTGGATAGGGGTCTGCATGGGGGACACCCTTTCAGCAGGACAAGGTCGGAGTTGTGGAGAGTTGTGACCAAGTAGACATGCGGCAGGTGGTAGAGGAAGTAGAGGAACACAACACCGGCGGCAATAATTACGGTGACTATTGGTAGACACGAGTTTGTCGAATAGGCTGGGAAGAATGCTACACCGCGGTGCAACTTTGGGACCAATCCAACGCCAACGACAATTCCTGCTTTTGTCTCGAGAGACACAACGGAACAATATCGTATTGGTAGGGTCACCCCATTAGATTGTTGTGCCTAGGTAATGTGTGTGAGGATCTTGTCTCGGATGTGAACCAAAGCCAGCAACTAAGCAAAGTTGCCAAGTCCTATTCTGTCTCAGTGTCGCTGACTTGTCGCTGATGTACTACAGTACAGAACCTACCTGTGGAGAATGATTTGGGCTATGTGCGCCATGTCGATCTGGAACCACCAGGTACTCACAGGGCCTTGCACCGAAAAATGCAGTGATCGGCGCCCTGGAAAAGGCCCACGTCGCAGGAGCCGTAGCTTCTCAGCTCGGCGTTTGAAGTTGCTAGGAAAAAGAAACAAAAGACAAACTCTAGGGAGCATTGGTTGGTTCAAACTGATGATCTTGGAAGATGCGGGGGATCTTACGTACTACATTTCTCTGTGTTGGTACACTCATGCGGACTGTGCCGCTGTCGTTACTACGGAGCTGAAATCAAGACCCAGATGGCAAAATGCAAACATGGAAAATAAAAAAGGGAGCGAATGAGGGTTGAGACGATGAGATTCCGAACCTCACTCGTCCGTGAGCCGCATCAAGCGGGGGACACAGACAGGGACCATTGCTGTTGGAAGACGGGGGCCGATGCGCGGTGGCGAACAGAGGCCAGCAGTCAGTGGCGATGGCGGGAACGTCAAGATGACGTTAAGTTTTAGATGCGATGCGTAGAGCAGGAGATAGCGAGGCTGGTTGGCTAACGGGCTGGACTGGTTGGTCGGCGATGCTTTTATCAGGTCCAGAGGGCGCCAAATCTACATAGGGGATGGGTGAAGAGGAGTAGGGGGCTTGAGGGGGAGGGGCGAGGTAGGAATTCTGCGAAATAGGGGCTCACCAGAGTGATTGAATAGATTGGATGATAGACGAGGACTTTTGGCGGATGGAGAGATGGAGAGAGGGAGAGATGGGCAGATATTGTCAGTGCGAAGCTGCAGCGAACAGCCGACGACGGGAAGGGATGCTCATGAACCTCAACGCCTCTCCCGGGCTCGGGAAGGCTGCTTAGAACATGACGGCGCTGCACGCGCGCCAGGTTCTTGCAATACATAGATTACTTTTTGATGACGCAGTGCCACCGGGCAATCATACATTTGTGCTTCTACCCTCGCCGCAGCCCACCCCCTGAGATGAGGTCTGTACGGGTGCGGAGGAGAGCTTTGTGCGAATCATTGAATTCAATTTACACTGATCGACCCAAGGTCTCAGCGGGCACACACACACACACACACACTCCACATGCTCAGAGAGCAGGCCTTTGCATGCACTCTTACGATTCGTCAAACCCTCCTCAGACGCAAGAAACACACCCTCCGTCTCATTCGAGGTTAGAGTTTGCTCCCACCGCACCAGGACACTCCTCGCAGCATTGACGGTGCGCTAGGAAAGGCATCCGGCGATGCGCTAAAGGGCGGATGACAGGGCTCAAAATGTGGCCAAACGTCTCCCTTGCAGTAACCGTTCCAACGGTTGCTGCTCGAGATTTGGCTTGCAATACGCGCAAAACTCATCCCAGCTTGCTAGCTGCCTCCATTAGCCATCTCCCTTTTCGAAGATCTCTCCAGATCTTCCCAGTCAACATTGGCCGGTTTCTCCACGAGGCGGCGAGACGCCATGTAGCGGGAGGGCAATATGACGATGAGATATGGAGCGGGAGATCCTAGATAAGACAAAAATGTGGCTAGAAACTGCACGTCCCACCTCAACATACACAATTGGTGACTTTGATGGTTGTTGTCTCAGGTGCTTCAGAGATTCAGTCCACGCTTCAGATCCGTCGCAGCAGCAACGACGTTGTTTATGGCTTTTGGTCTAATGTATTTGAGGTGGCGGAACAAATAGTCTGTACTTCCGATGAAGTATCGTTTTGTCAAGCGCTGGTGGTCACAACTCTCATCCCCATGAGCTTGTCAATGATCCTGGGTTTGCTATGTCTGTTCCCCAGCCAAGTGATGGTTCCTTTCTGGCATGAGTGAGTTTGTTGTTACAAACTATGTGGTTGTCCCTCCAGATGATCTGTGGAAGATGAGAGTGGTGAAAACGGGATGCCTGATAGGTGAGTAGGCACTGCAGTAAGCGGCAAAATGTTGGCTCACAGCCAAGGATGTCTATTATGTCTTGGGTGGTTGAGACTTGAATGGAGACTCGCATCGAAGCGGTGCTTTGCCACCTGATGGCGTTGCTCAACTGCGATTGACTGACAGCGGCCCGGAGAGACAGTGGAAGAGCGACGAGTGAGATCATGAGGCTTCCTGTCCGCCGCCCCTGAAGCTCTGGGGTTCCCCTGGGCCTCACACGCCCTCGGACTGCATCTCAGACGCGGGCGCGACAAGTGGGAGAGCCCGCGTCGTCTCTGTTGTGCCTCTGGTAACGTCTCGCCTCTGACGACGTACACCTAGATCCCTGAATGGATAGAAGCCTTCCGGTGTCAACATACCTCCACGGACAGAGGAGGATCATCCTTCTTATCTATGGTCTTGAGTTTAGATGCATGGCCTAGACGTGCACAGCATAACAGTGCGAATGGGCCAAATTCCATCAGCCAGCTCAGTGCTCCAGAGTGGGGTGAAGGTCTGTGAGTGGTGCTGACTGCTGACGACACTGGAAGCGAACTCGGGGTGTGTCCCTGGATAAGCCACCACGAGTCCCCCGGAGCGCCTGAGGCGTCTCTTGTCGTCCACTAGGGCCCACTGAACGGCGCAGTGAGTGCGCAGTGAAGCAGCCAGGGCCAGCAGTTGTCGTCCTCCCTTGCCACACCATCAGCAACCAGTGAGCCACTGGGCTTCCTTTCCTCACTCCAGCCCTGGAGGCCCTTCCAGCCGAATATGTACCTACCCAGGACAGGTACGTCCAGATTACCTGCGCGGTGGTAGCGTCACGCCCCCACCGTCCCCGCAGCTAGAGGAGCCGGCAGCTGCACCGTTCATCCCATCCCATCCGCTGGAGTGGTTTTTTCTCTCTTGTGCTCAGTGAGAAAATCCCTGTCCGCCATGACCCATCGTCCCATCCGCAAATCACGGATGTCCGAGTGGTGGAAAAGGGAGGATGGGACGTGAGGAGTGCAGCTAGACGTCCGAGGGATGGTACAATCAAACAGGATGACAAAGAGCAGCTGTGAGGGGAAAAAGTATATTATAACACAGCGGATGAGCAGTCACCAATCGTTGGCAGTTGCACTCACCTGGCGCCCGTCTCATTGACCATCCGCGGGTAACACCTCCATGGTGTGGCCGTTGTCTTCCAGACAGCTACCACAGGCAATCCGACGGATCGTAGAGGCTCGGTACTCTTCTCTCAGTACCCGGTACTTTATCTGCGGCAAGGCATGTAGGGAACGCAAGGTATGGGTTACCTGGCCTGAGGCATCTGTACCAGCGCCAGGAGAAAAAAGGGCAGGAAACACTGAAAACAGGGAGAGACGTCCCGCTGACCCATGTACCGCCCTAGTCCCTGCTGGGAATTAGCGGACTGGACCCCTGTAGCCCACGCACGCCCCCTGTATCCTCATTGCAAACCACCCTCCTCAACCCTGTCCTCCGTCGTCTGCTTCTCACTTCCAGGTTCCATAGCGCCCTCTCCTAGTCTCCTAGTGGCCTTGTCAACCCAATTCCCCCTTCATCATCGTCGCCAATTTCTCATCCCGTTGAAACCCTGGACGGTTTTTAGTTGGACTAGCCGGGGTCTGCTCTGCGGCCCCGTTCCATTCTTTTGCTGGTGTCTCTCCTCTTTTTCCTTATTGTCACCAGTCACTGGTCAGCAGTAGCATTCAGTCTCCGTCTCCAGTCTTCGTCCCAAGGGCTTGATTCAGATTCTGGTTTTCTCCTTCCTTTCTCCTCGTGAAGTCACCTGTGTCTTCGTCCAGCCAGACTCTGTCCGAAAAGCCTTCGCCGCCAGCCAGCCTAGACCGATTCTCTTCGTGTCTATCTGCCTCTCTCTCGTTACTTTCTCTTCATCTCACCCTTATTACTGTCCTTTCTCTCCCTTTCGACCCGCACTCCAGCAAGCAAGCCCGTTCCTCGACATTGCTTTGTTCCTTGCCCCTCGATTCTGAGACACGCTTCTTGTCCGCCAGACCAGCTGCATTTCTTCCCAGTTTGGGATTTCGCCCCGACTTGTTACCTTCGCCCGCCCACCGTTCGTGTCTCCTGCATAGGTAGTTCTCCTGCAGCTTCCCGACCCCGGCCCGTAGAGAACAGGAACAGCAACCACCCGTGCTACACGAGTCCCTTCGAAGACGACCCTTATCTACCGCCGCTCGTCCCCTCAAGCACAAGTCTCTCGTTACGCCTGCTCTGCCTTCCATACGTGCTCTCATCAACTGCCACCGACGAGTGCACAGCTTTGATGCCGACCTGAGTACTACAGACCAACAGCCCTTGCGGAATCAACTTGAATACTGGCCAAGAATACATTCAGGTACGGAAATCGTCTTTACCCAATAACAGAGAGTGGAAGACAATTGAAGGATCGTTCATGAGTGCTACCCGCGCTTCACAAACGCCATCTTTGGGACGTTGACCTCGTGTCTTTCACCGATCGAGTTGTTTTCGACGAGGCCACAAGGCCATCTACTAGCACTCGAGACTTTGAAAGGCTAGTTGATCACAAATATTGACTGACGCGAAACGTGTTGTAGTTCGACGAAACGAACTTGGTCCGCATCGGATTTTAGGTTTGCTGCATCCTGGGATGAAGTAACGAACGAATTGTGAATACTCCCCGAAATCGACCTCCAAGCACGAGAGGCACTTAAGCACAGCCTCCCGGGCACCAATACCATCACTATGAAACGTTTTCGAGGTCGGAAGGCCAAGGATGACTTGGCCGCTCCCCCCCGACCATCGGTCGAGTCCGAGTCATCCAGCCCGTTCAAAATGTTTGGCAAGAAGAAGTCACAAGAAGAGGAACCCAAGCCGGAACTGGACCTTGCCACCGCTCTTCCTTCCACTGATGATTTTAGAACTAGTCTTCTCATGACCAACCTGTCTGCAAGGTTTTCCATGCTGCGCGAACAAGATGACCCTAACACTAAGGTTGGAAAGGCCAGTGACGACAGTGTGCTATACCCCAAGAGACAATCAAAATTGATGGACTTTGGTTTTACCGGCGGACTAAGTGATATCGCTGAAGTCGAGTCGATTCGGGCCCCTTTCGCTCGGAACAGCGATTACCAGTCGGATGACGCTGCCTCAACCTCGGGCAGCATCATGGGACGTGCCAAACCGGTGGAAGGCAACAATCTATTTGGTGGACGACAGAAGATCTACAAGATCGCTGCCAATGGCGGTAAACCTGGGGCTACGGCCGGGCGAGCTCTTTACGACGACGATGTTTCTCAATCTTCCTTCCAGAAGTGGAGACAAGCAGAGAGAGAAAAACAGGCCGATGGCCTAGGTCCTAGTGATTCCATGGAACCCGAGGCTCCCCGTCCGGATTCCCCCCCTCAATCTGAATATCACCGACGACGAGAGACGAGCTCGACAACCTCGTCAGTTCCATCGGCTGCTCGTTACTCTACGGCCGCAACCTCCACAACATCCTCACAGCCGACTCCATCCGTCAAGGAATGGCAATCCGCCACGGCTGCGGCAAACCCAACACCACCTGTGGAGCGGAGTGTTACCCGGACGCGTAGGCTGTATGAACAAGGCCTAACGCAGGATCTTCATAACCAACAAACATCAGCCCTCTCGAGAATTGACACCCTCTCGAGACAACGAAATTTTGGAACCAGAACGCCGGATCTGACTCCAACCGTCCCGTCACCATCGAGCGCAACCTTTAGTGATCGGTTTGCTAGCCAGCGGTCCATTCTCAACAAGGCCAGTGCCCCGAATCTACGATCTTTTAGCCCCCCTACCACGGGCTCCTCTCCTATGGATACTCAAAATAAGTTCCCTCCGTTTGAGGAGCGGGCTCCTTTTGGTGCTACGCCACCCCTCAGCCCACCTATCAGTGAGACTGGTGAAACTCAATCGCTGTCGTTCCAGTTTTCGGACAGGAACAGGCCCGCAGCTGCCAGCGGGCCGAGCAAGGTGTCGCACTACGATGAATCGAGATACGCCCAACGCCAAATCCAACTCCAAGGAGGTCGAGAGACTCCCAGCAATCTTGTTCGAGCAGAATCGAACGCGTCAGTCCCTACCACCAGATCTCGATCATCATCAACCCATCGAGGGCCTTTCGAGAAGCATGACTCTGCCACATTTAAAGCCAAGCCTGCGGTCCAGGAGGAACCTCAAACCTCAACATTCTTTGATGATGATGATGACGAGGACCAGCCCACCCGAGCCAGCTACCCCCGTTCTGATGTGTTACAAGCGCCACCCCAAGTCACCGTAGAGCGACCTGCCGACCACGAGCACCCTGCTTTCCGATCATCCGCACTGCCCACACCCTTGATTCTCGAGGATAAGACGCGTGACAAAAGTGAGTCTCCCGAGGATTCGCCAACCTTAGGGCCAGCATCAGGAGGTTTGAGTGGAATGGTTCGGGCCCATTTGCGACAGGACAGCAATGCTTCATCCATCTACGGAAATGCACCAAATGAAACCGATCTCGCTTCGCGGTTCCCCCCCGAGCGCAATGACGTGCAGAGTTTCCACTCGACAACATCCAAGTCTAATCCATGGGATTCCATCGAGCGGGGTTTCGAAATGTCAATGGACAATGATTTACCCAGCCCAACGAGTAATAAGTCCCCGATGGACGCACCTGAACGTGGACATGAGGTTGCACCTTCTGCTCACGACTCCAAAATTGACCCGGACCAGGACAAGGAGGAGACGGATGACTTTGCTCGACATCTCGCGGACGGTGCACGAAGGGTTCGCGAGAGGCTGACCTCCTACGTTGAATCTGATAGCGGTAGCTTGGTTCCAACCCCTCCACCAGTATCGGAACTTCCTCCTCCACCTCGGCCGAATGCCCTCGGAATTCTCAAGTCCAAGCCTAGCCGAGGCTCCTTGGTTGATAGGGCACGAGGTGACCGCGAGAACCCGAGCCAGACGAAGGCCAAGAAGTTGCTAGGACTAGGTGCATCCTCTCCAATTCCATCCGCCCCACTGCCGAGCTCGCTTGAAGCCAACGAAGAGCAGGCCAGGAAAGAGCAATCAGAGAGGAACGAGCCAACTGGGGACGAGGAACGTCCATCAATCGACAGGGAAAATGTTCACGCAGGTCTCAAGGCATTCCGGCAGGCCCGTCGAGAGCTCCAAAGGATGAAGGAGTTGGAAACTCAGGCTCGCTATCAGTCACCTCAAGGCGCACCGCAGCAAGTACCACAACTATCACAGCAGGCACCGCAACAAGCACCACAGAACCCACCGCAGAATCCTCCTCAATCACGAGACCGAGCCCCGAGCATGCGAGGGCCTGGTTCACGACAGCAGTCCCAGGAACGAAGACCACCTCCAGTCACATACAACCGAATGCCGAGCGAGGAAGCTCGCAATGGCAGCGGGTCCCGGTCTGGTTCTCGAGCTCCATCTGAGCGTGATAGGAGTGGTTCTGAAACCAGCAGTGGCGGACGATCTGGCAGCCGGCCTGCACGTCTTCGTAATGGCTCAGTCCCACGTGAGGACTATCACGCACCACTGGGTTCGCCTTCTGGATCTAACGGAATACCCCGACAAGGACAGATGATGCGATCGCCCCATTTGCCTGGCCCTCCATACTCCAACGGCAATGCATCTCCCGGGCGTTTCAACCGCTTGGGTGAGCCGTCGCCAAACCTCGCCCCCCAACCCTCATATGGTTACGATCACGGTCAACCGTCTCCAATTTCTCCGTTGAATGGAGGCCAGCCGCCTTTCGGCCCGGGCCCGAAATCTCCACGTCCGCACCATGCACAGGGAAAGGCGGAACAGGACTTGTCAACAAGGCGTGTGATGCGAAGCAGGGATGCCTCTGATCCTCCCATGGTTTCGCCAGCTCCACACGACCTCGTGGCTCAGCGAGACGGACCTCGCGGCGCACAGGGACCCCATAATGGCAACATCGTTGCACCGCCTCTGCCCCCTATCAACCCCCGTCGAAAGACCAACATTATGGCAGACTATGTGCGCAGGTCCGATGATGGTCCAAGCAACGGTGGCCGTATGGCTATGGGTCCTGGGATCGGAGAAGAAGGCCGCGGCAATTGGGCGCAGTTTGCGCCTAGTGACGACGAAGGTCCCGCAACTTATCGACAACGGCTTCGAAAGGCGACTAGTGAGGCCAACGGGATGAACTCTCGAGCACGATCTCTTCGCAACAGCCCTCCACACCCAATGGCTCCCCCTCCTCTACCCTCGAGCATGACTGGGAATGGGTTGCCGGGGGGCATGATTTAAATTTCTATTCTCAACTTCCTTCCTTTTTCTGGCTTAATTTCCATATACTATGGCCATACCTGGGCACAACGAGATACACGACAACAATATCCGCGCAGTCTTTGAGTTGCGTCACCCCATTTCGACACAACACGGAATGTGAAATGAGAGGTCGATCAGCCCTGTACATTTCTAGGGCGGCCCATTAATAGTGTCTTCTTCTTTTGTTTTACTTTAGGGAGGATTTGTCATTTTGGCTTCTGTCTCTTTTTTGGGTGGTTTAAGGGCAATTTGGAACCTCGTATCAGGCGCACAGAACCCCGCCGGCAAAAGCGAACGAGCAGGACTTTGATTCATAGTACTGGCGTCGGCTGATAGCGAAGGACGTACCTATTTGGAAGAAGAATGGACAGGCATAGCACATTGAGGTGGAACGGAAGAGGTGTTGGGCTTGAATGTAAAAGGATTGGGAGCAGAGGACAAGTTGGCGCCATGAGGATACCACTCGAAGTTATACTATTTTGTCAAAATTTAAGCAAGGGAAATAAAGTTCAAAGATTCAAGACAAAGCACGAACCGTGAATGATTTGAGGAATGCCACTAGATATCAAGAGATGTAGTCCATAGAGTACATAGGGGTTGCCAACGACTAAGAATGGCAGGCAAGGGAGAGAATGAATGTAACGAGTGGTACAAAATGAGAAGCACAAAACCACTAACCAACCATGACGAAACCGAAGATTTATACCCATCGCACTTTGAAGCCCACGTGTGTCTGCACACCAACCTTTTTGCAGATGTATGTTGAAACTTTGAGAATGAACAGACTGACTACGAACAAATCTGAAGCTTACTGCAACTCTTCCAACCTCTGGAACCCTTGAAGCCCTTGTAGTCTACCAGTCAGCCCTGAGAAGCAGAAGTCGAATCGGGCACGCGAGTCCTGAGAGATTGGTGGTCGTACTGGCCCGACAACTGGCTGAGGGAGAGCAGCATGAGAGGCAGCAGCATGAGAGGCAGCAGCATGAGAGGCAGCAGCATGAGAAACATTCTGAGAGACAACAGACTGAGATACAGCAGAATGAGAGGCAAAACCCCGAGAGACAACAGCCTGAGGGGCAGCATTGTGATACGCATCAGCAATAGCGGCATCGGGATTAGGAGGAAGCGGCAACTGATTAATGGCCCAGCGGAGCTTCGCAAGGTGATCCATCGTCCACGTGTCGTACACGTTGATAAAGAATTTATACGCGCTCCACGTGTTCATGCCATTCTCCGGCGCAACGGAGAATGAGTTGATGGGATAGCGGTAGTAGGCCGTTCTGTCGCCCGAGATGACGGGATAATGACCGTAGATCCTCATAACCTTTTGATCATGCGAGACGGAGAAGGCAAGGATCTCGCGGTTGATTTCGTGAGCCAGGCCTGCAGCGCGAAAGAGCTCGACGACGCCACCTACACTAATGGCGGCACTGTGGGCGTTTTGGCGGTCGGCCATGTTCAGCCATGGATCGGCAGTCCTGGCCTCGCAGGTGAGGAACGAGAAGTACATGCCGTGCGTGGCGAGGACGATGGACGGTTGACCTGTGACGGGGTCGCCGAAGAGGGCCGAGAGCCTGGCCAACTCGGAAGTCGAGAAAGCTTCTCGTCTGAATCCCACGGCATAGGCGGGCTGGGGGAATGCGCCGGCCAGGGGGATGCAGCTGGTCCATGGCTCGTTGGCGCTCTCGATCAGAGCTAGCAGTTCCTTCTTCTCGGCGGCCAGTTTCTTGAGCGAAGGAAGAAGGATCAGAGGCTTCTCTTGACTCCGAACAACTACAGCCTGCTTCTTGCCTTTATATGCTGCCCAACAGACGCCCTTTGCCTCTTTCATTATTATCTCGTGGTAGGCCCTACCGCTGGATAAGGCAACACGATCGCGTCGGAGGTGTTGAAGGAGATCCGCGCTCTCTTCTGAGATTCCATCCAAGCATGTCTTCATGAATACGTCCTTTGCCGCCAGAATCCATTCGTATCGCGGGTCTACATACCAGGATATCTTTTGCTCCTGAGTCTGGACAAGGCTTTGCGTTGCGGGTATGTTTGATGTCTGAAAGAAGCCCGAAGCCACGCTAATGCATTCTTCTGTAGGTTCTTCGTAGTCATCTGAATCTAAATCGTGACCTGTGTCGTCATCTGAATCTTCGTCTTCCTGCACAGGCACGGGTGGTAGCGGGGGTTCGCTGCAGTAAGTGCTTGAATCGAAGACGTTTATCGCTACCATCGGAAAGTCGAACCGCACTCGCTTCCGTGGCCGGGGCTGATATTTCGGGTTGTTTTTGGGACGCAGAGCTGAGGTCAGCGGTCGCTTCTGGCCTCGATTCGCCATAGGCTCAGTGTCAATGGGAGGCCAGTCGACTGAGCTGCAGACGCTCTCAACTGGGCTCGTGGGGGTTTCGTGGGGTAGCCAATCCGGCTCTGGAAGAAAGAGCCCCTGATTTGGAAACGACAGGTCGACTAAGTTTAACAACGTATCGGTCGGAAACATTGGCTCAGCTCGACGCATCGCCTGAGCTGGAAGTATCGCCTGAGTCGGAAACACTGCCTGAGTCGGAAATACTGCCTCAGTCGGGTAGCACATGGCCGGGTCGGACGGGAATCGCGGCACCACCGTGCCCGAAGCGTCTGGGAAGCCGGAGTTCATATAACCGGACATCGTTGGAAGGTCTTCCCTCGTGGACGAGTACGGAGAGACCAAGTACGAAGTGGCAGAGTACGGCGCAGCGTTCATCATGGTGAATAGCAAGCTGATGAGCGAGAAAGAACTGGGTCGAGCTGGTTGGTAGATGACTGGCGGACTAGAGCAACTGGTGAGTGAGAAGAACTCACAGATGGAACTAGTCGATGGGGGGACGTACCTGTGGTAGCAATCGGAAGATGAACAGAGTAGACAGAGAAAATTGAAGACTGGCAAGCCGGAACACTTGAAACTCCTGAAAGCGAGAAGAACTGACAGACGACTGGTGAGCGAGACGATCTAACGAGCCAGAATAATTGATGGGCGGGACAAACCTACGAGAGTAGCTGGCCTTTTAGACGAACCGATAAGCGACAAGAATTGACAGACAATAAGAATCAGTGAGGGGAACTAGCGACAAGTTATCTTGACATGGTGATAACATCCTACGCCTGGCTGGAAGTCGGTTTTCAGTCTCAATGCCCCACACGGTTCCAGAGATCTAGGGTTTGATCGATCTTGCTGCCAACCATCAGTCCAGTTCGTCTGAACCAGCGTGTCGGGCGTGCATCGAGTGGGGATGAAGCGGCCTGCGATGGAGGCGATCCGCAAGCCACGATCTAATAGTTTCGGGTGCCAAGGAGAAAACTCCAGGGCGTCGACTCACGCCAGCTCAAGCCAGCGGTGACTTGGACTCGATGTATCTCATCCCTTGCCTTAATCCAAAGCCTTCTCCACGGATTTGCCTCACTTCTAACTACTTAGTTGGTCCTTTCAACTCATGTCTCATACACAACCACCCTCAATTGCTGCACATCCACCCTAATGTGTAGATCAAAGCTTGGGGGTTCAGTTGGTCCTGAGCTGACATGCATATGCACGATTCAGGCGTTCAGCTTCTCGAGGCGCTGCACGCTCGACTGTTTAACCTTGTACGCATCTTGGGCGAGCCAATTACCTATTGGTAGGAACCATCGAGCTGTCTAGACTCTGGGGCGGTAAGACGCAGGGCGAGAGAGTCGGTCAACTTAGGGCTGCAGTTGGCTGGATGAAGCATATGCGTGGTGGCGCGCCATTCTACAAAAGCAAAGAAGGGGCGGTGTAGCAGTTTGTTACAAGTCACGTTTCCTCACCGAGTCCCTCAAAATCGGGAAAGAAGAAAAATTGCCAATCATTGACAGTGCTTCACCTGAGGTACATATCCATGGTGGACAATGAACCGTGACAGATTCTCTCGACAGGTTAATGCTGAAATACTAGGGACTGCCTTGGACCGACAACCACCAAGTCTCTGTCTCTGGGAAATTCTCGATGAGCCTAATCTCCAAAGCCGGACACCCAAGTCCAACCGTATCAGGACCTCGTCCAATACCTCCACTTACCCACCTATCCATGCCAATGCGCTCAGACGCCATAAGGCTTGGACGGTACTTGTGACTCGAGTATAGTCAAGACGGCTGGATGCCTCTTGCCATCATCACACCGTCTGAAAGCTCTTCTCGTTCTTTGACTAAACGCGGCACGGATGTCCAGAGCATTCCTGTGGGGACTGGGCCACCTTGATCCAAACTAATTCGAGTAGAGGCTGATTAGACAAGTCACAGTAATGCTCCTCCAAGCCGAAACTGCGCCCAGTTAGTAACTGGGCGCCAAGGGGTTGGGCCGATTAGACCAAGCATCCAGCGCTGTATTAGCAGGCTGCCCCCTCTGAAAAAGCAACTTGTGCGCTAAGCGTGCGGCTTGTCGTCGCTCGAGTTCGGTCGTAGGCGCCCAAGGAGTGGCGGGCTGGCGAGGGCGTGATGCGTGTCTGAGCCTTAAAACAGTTGAGAATGTGGGCTGTCATATTCATATGGTCGTGCTAATGTGACATCACGTCCGCGGCGCAAAGAAGCAGTACCTACCCGCATACGGATGTTTCTTGGTGATTTTTCGAGGAGCGGCTCGGGAGAGAACGAAGATGGCGAGAACGGTAGTGATTTTAGCAATCAAAGTGGAAGGATCAACGTTGCATCTGAAAGTTAGATGAATAACTGTACGGAAGCTGTTTGTCAGTGTAGAGCCTTGTCCGCGTACGAGCAGAGCCGCCTCGTAGCCGGTTCCCCGTTTCTCGGATCTAGGCACCGGGTCTCGGCATCGGGAATGAGCAAGTTGGTTGGTAATAAGGCAAGGGGGAAAAGAGGACACCGGATAGCGGAAAGTGAGGCGTTTTGCCAAGACGTTAGACTTGACTTCGAAGAGAGAGTTACAATTAGAGACACTTTCGCATCTTTGACCAGGCAAGGCTTAGGCGTGGCTTGCACGCCAATGCTGTGTTCCCCCAACACAGCCACCGCCTGTGATTTCAACCTCGATGCGGCATGATCTAGGCGGTGGCGCAGACGATGCAAAGGGAGTGAAGTCGTCGTCGTCGTCGTCGTCGTCCATTCCAGCAGCCGACTCAATGAGTCCAGTTGCCCAAGAAAGAAGCAAGATGTGCTGGAGAAAGAGGCAACTACAAGGGATCAACAACACGGAATGATGGCCACTGTAATCCCCCGTGTTGGTGCCACTCCGCTGTGGAACAAAGACGAGCAGATTCGACGCCCAAGTACCGGGTACGGCAGCTGTCTCAATCCATCGGCGACGTTTTATTGCCAACACAGGGTAGACTTCTTCGCACCCCTTGGAGATCGCCGCCGCATCCACTGGCATGAGACAGTTGACGTGTACTCCAAGAGGCTTATATGCGATACTAATAACATGGCACTATTGGAACTAGGTTGGTAGAATCTGGTTCAACGCGTAGTTTACTACGTAGGTGAAGCATGGCGAAGCATACTGTTGTCTCTCGGTAACATCGATGCCGAGTGGCTATGTTAATGAGACTTTTGAGGCCTTCCAAAAATGGCATTTCGGGGGACTGCGGCTTAGGTATCGGAGAGCCCCGGGGACTGAGACAATCCATGATTCGATAAACCCAACTCTTTTGAGCAACGTGCATACAACATGTCTCTCGCCTGCTCTCGACTCCTCAATCATCGGACCTCATCAATTCAGCTCCAAAGCCACCTATCACATTACGCAGCATGAAACTGTTTCTTTTCTTTTCCAGGCGTTGTTCCCACCGAAGCCGAAGAGATCAAAGCGTACGCCATGCATGCATGTTTGCTGGATGGTAAACCCCGAGGGACTCAGCCATCGGCGAGTTGCAACTGTCTCGGATGCCGTGTTGATGGACAAACACGGCTCAACTTTGAGGCCGGCTGTCGACAGAATCCCGAAGGTCGCAATGCATGCGTGCATATTTGCCTGTGAGAGGCCGTTAAAATGTGAGACAATATTGCTGCACGTCGGACGGTCTCGTTCCGATTCAAGAAACAGTCTGCCGTGTCATTTTTGTGAGGCCCGCCAGAGCAAACATGCATATTGAAGCTTTAGTTTTCCTATGAAACCTACAGGATTAAAAGCGACGTGTAATGTTTCTCGGATGGATTCGACCCCGACCAAGTTGACGTGGAGGCCTGCCATTCGACCAACTGGACATGGAGGCCTACCGCCAGGAAATGATCATGGCCGGGCGAATGTCTGAGAGATAGGGGATAAGGGAGAGGAATCCGATTGATGCGGGCCTGGTACGGAATGAATTGCACTTTGAGGTGTACCATCGAGGCAGTGTAAGGGCTGGATAGATACCTTGACCGTGAATTTGAACAAAGTGGAATTCCGCTCTTGGAGATCCCGATTCAAAAGGCACGATCGGCGGCTAAGATATTGCATCCCTCCATCGATGCAACCTCGGGGAGCAGGCTTCGCACCCGAGAGGAGCATCGGAGAGAACTTGATGTTGCGTGCATGTTTGCTGTCAGCGAAGCCTCGCTCGGTCGGAGGGCGGCTCACGTAGCACTTTCAAGGGTTGAGGCCGACCAAATAAGGAATTCCCCTGGTGGGCTCAGTGTTTCGGCAACCAGGAGGTAATCTTGACTTCCCGTCAGCCAATCGATAGGAAATTGAGGCCTTCCATCGATTGAGTCCGCGGAGACGGTCGATTCCTCCGAGAGTCAGGATGCAGTTGTTTGTGCTGACCGACGAATTAGAGTAGATGCGCAGACAGATGCATATCAAAAAGTAACCATGTTGAGGTTACACAAAGCACACCTCGCCATCAATCCCTCGGAGATGAGCCCGTCTCCGACAGCCAGCCGCAGGCAAACAATTCCATCAACCAATCGGGCCCGAACCCGAGAGTGTTTTGAGGCCTGACATGAACAAAACTGACGGAGCCAAGCCCGACTCCGACAGTCAGCGTGCAGACAAACACAGTGCTTCACCAATCAGTTACGACTTGGGCATGTATTTTGAGGCCTGCCATGAGCAAACTCATGGAGCAGAGCCCGACTCCGACGGTCAACGTGCAGATAAACGTGGCCATCGACCAATGATTCAAGACTCAGTGTTGTATTTTGAGGCCTGCCATCAACGGGGTCGCCGGAGTCGAGTCCACCTCCGACAGTCGTGCAGGAAAACATATCCCGTTGGCCAATGGCGTTGAAGGCAGGAACATTGTTTTGAGGCCCCCCATCGGAGGCGGGCACGTCTCCGAGAGTCTCATACACATAAACATGACCTGTCACCAAACCTGAGACAAGAATTGAGGCCCGACATCAACAAAATGGCCTGATCCCACTGCATGTCTCAGGGAAATACCAAAAACCGGGTGTGACGATCTACCATGTACGTGCGCGTAGGAACTATGACCGTGATTTCGACCCCGCTCATCTGATGCAACTGTTCAGTTGGAGCAGTTCCAAGCTGACACTACCAACCCCTCGGCCACCAAAACGAGCCGCGAGGCTGTCTAACTCGACCGTGAATGGATACACGGACTGCGGGCGGCCTTGACAATGCTCCCGTGTTTGTGGCCGGGCGGCCGCGTGTCTCATGTAGCGGGTGTCAACTTCAACGGAAATTGCGGTGAAAGGACACCTCGATCCCGTCATTGATGGCTGCGAAGACCTTGATAGCCCATCGATTCAATGAGACTTGCAGCTCCCTTCAGCCACGCTCAACTCAGCTTACGGCGACCTGCCCGGTTCCGCGCGGACCCTCGCTCTTCGTCTCAACGGTTGGCTTGTTTTGTCCCGCAGCCTCGCCCTAGGGAAAATGGGCTGAGATTAGTCTCATCGTTTTTTCACCCATTCTCTGACTTTTTTTTGCATGCATAAGCCCCGAGATTCTTCGGACTCGAATCGTCGAATGATAACGCCAGAACCTGACGCCTCAGTCATATTTGGGCTTACAGCCTTGCATTTGCAGCAGAGACACCTTCTCCCTGGATTGAGTGAAACCTGTTGGTCCAAATTAATCGCAGCGGTATATGGACTCAGCCACCATTTTCAGCTTTTCGCTTCCAGGCAGCGGCGATTACGAGCTGTCGTCGGTCATACCTGAGATCCAAGCCATGTCTCATATTCTCGGCCCGTTGGCTCTTGGCTGCTTACACTATGGACAACACTGCACATTTCACGGCTTGCTTCGAGGAGGAAGATTGAAGAAGGTTGAAAGCCGATCTTGACCCACTTCGTTTGCCAAGCTTCCTTCCAACCCACACGGGTAGCTAGTGTCTCGGCCCGCTACTAGTCCAGCAATAGCGGCTCATCATTGCTCCCTCTAGCTTGTCACGTCCCCTTATCCGCGGAACCAAACGCTTCGAGGATATCCTTAATTCCATGACTTGTTTATCTATAGACACTACGAGGCAATGTGAAAACTCGGATGCCTCCAGAGACCAAAGAGCTTGTTTTGTACAACTGGAGGTGTTTTTCTACCAGGGACGCTATTAACCTTCAACCGAGAGCTGTGGCTTCAACATAGCTGGACAACGAGGCCTCAACAACCTGCCGTGTGTGTTAATGTGTGCATCCGACAGCCCGATTCCAGATGAAGGTCTTGTGTCCCACAATTTCTTGGCAAATGATGCGAGTCATGCCTGGTGACGCGATTCCCGTCACTCTTCTCAACCCGCACAAGCATCCCACTGTTAACTCAGTGGGGCATCCGGGGGAGGGTCACACCATGCTACTCAATCAACGTCAAAGAACAGCGAAAACCCAGACCGGAGAGAAAATCCTGAACAATTGATGGAGCAGCTCTCAAAGGCTCTGGCGAACCAGGAGTCAGTAGAGGCTGAGACCGCATATGCATGTGAGAAAAGTCAAGTTGCCAAGAGGTACAACAATTTCCACATTGCGAATGCTCCACTATTCCTAATTTTCGTGTGATGCTTCAAGACTGGCGATGAACTTCGAGACATTTTACTGGGGTCATTACCAGTGATTCCCGAGAAGGCAACGAATCAAGGTCAAGTCCACATTCCTGATGATGAATTCGATCCGAAAATGCACATTTCTTCCGTCGTGATCCGGGCCTCAGGGTGTCTCAGTTACCACAATAGCCAAATGCAGCAAGCCGCGCGAATTTTGAGGACCAGGCATCCTATTGAACGTGTTGAATGGCTGGAACTCGCATGTTCAGCTCGCCTTCGGAGCCTTGGCGGCCACCTCTGCTTCCCGCCCAGCCCCTCAAATCACCCGCTCAAGTGACTCTGGCTGCAACGGCGGGCATTGTCTCTCCGTGATGCTAGGGGACTACAGAGGGGCGGTTGTGAGACAGGCCGCGTGTACTACAGCCCGTGGAGGGCACCGGAAGTGTGCACAATGTGCAGCGGGCCGTAGACATGATGGTGTTTGCTGTTATTGCTTCTGTTGTTTGCTTGCTTTTCTCCTCTGTCTCCCTGTGAAGGCTGTGTGCTGTAGGGAAGTCATGTCGCTTCGCAGTCTGTAAATCGTAATGTGTCTGGAGCAAACAGACTCAGTCGACGTAACCAAAGCGCGGATGCGGTGTGTTTGTCCAGTAGACCTTCTGGGTGCTGTAGTGTGCCAAAGGTGTCTTGGATTTCTTGGCTAGGCAAGCCGGGTATGTTTGTTGGACGAACTGGCTTGAGCATCTCAACGTTCATCACATCCAACTCTGTACTACGTAGTAGACGTTGAGTACGTACTGCCCCTCTTTTCCACAAAATGTCAGTCCGGCGATGGAATTCAAGAGAGTTGATGGGCGCTCGAAACCGGGCGTTAGCCAATCACCAGTAGCTCACTCAACCTCACATTTAAAAAAAAATAAAAAATGCAGCTGTAAATCCAGACCGGCGATAGATTCCCAGACAGTTGATGGAGCATCAGGACTCGCGCCTGTTAATCACAGTAAATGTGTGCCCTTTCTTTAGGTGGAGCATTTCAAGCTTGCCTCCACCAATCACACAAGTCGTTCTCAGGAAAGTCCTCAAAAACCCAAGCCGGTGAAAAAATATCAGAGAGTTAATGGGGCCTCAAAATTGGGAGTCCTCCAATCACAGAGCAGCTCACCAAGCTCACCCATCCTCCTGAAGAACAATCCGAGGGTGAATCCAAGCCGGTGAAAAAACATCAGAGAGTTGATGGAGCATCCAAGGCCATGTCCTCCAATCACCGGACACCTTATCAGTGGAGCCTTTTCACTGCATCCTCCAATCATCACTCTGCAGCACTCTGTCCCCAATCACATGAATCACTTTACCCACCTTCTCATTCTTCCCTTAACCAAAAAGCAAGATTGACGACACCACCCTTGACTGCTCTCTGGCAAGTCCACCAAAAATCAAGACCGGTGAAAAAACATGAAAGAGTTCAGTGGATACCAGAGATCCAGCCCAACCAATCAATAACATCTGAAATCAACTAGGCAATGGTTGTCAACTTCATCATATGACTTCCTTCACACCCACTCGCAGTCACACTCGCTCGCCTCACTGGCCATGCCGTGATGAATCAGCCGAGTCCAACATCTCAGAGTCCAGTGTGACTGTCTCGTGGCCCTGGGCAGGTGACATTCCGCCGGACTGACCCCATGTGGGCATCCAGCCGGCCTACTCCATGCAGTATTCCGGCCTCCTCAAGACTGTCTCGCGTCTCTTGATGGGGGGTCTCTCATCATCACATGTAAAGAACATCCCCACACAACTCGACTGATTTGTCTGGCCATGCGCGTTGATCCGTTAGTCTACCTTGGCAGAGGCAAACGGTCTGGCTTAATCCCCCCCCAATGCAATAACGTCCAAGTTGCCACTTCTTGCGGCCTGACTGATGCCCAACCCAGCCCGGGACGCCAAAGGGATCCTGTCACACAGGAATGTCTTGGATTACTTTCTCACCTTGCAACTACCCGTCCACGGTAGACTTCTCAGCCTGATCCCCTCGCGACTCCCTTGCGCCGTCTGCATCAATGTTACCATGGGTATCCACGCCAGCTTAGACCGCCGTCCGCCTGTCTAAGTGCCAGAAATGTCTTGGATTTCGTGACCGAACGGCAACAAACACCAAGGATCGACGCTCTCTCGCTCTGGACTACGCCACGCGGATACGCACTTTTGTCGCTCTGTCCCTCTTCTCTCGCTCCTCTCTCGAAATCGTTGCTTTGTCCTAGGCAGGCTTACGCTAGCCCAACGCCCACATGAGCCCCTTCGCAAGTGCTAGAAACATGAGCTCTAACAACAGTTTTGATTGCTTCACCGAAACGCAACGACCATGAAGAATCCGCCCGTCTTATCGCCTGGTTGGACAACTCGCTTGGACGTCGCCTATGAGACCGACTTACGATGACGAATGCCTGAACAAAACCCTCCCACGATTGCCTCAAACAACGCCACCCTTGACCGCTCACCTGAATATTGCCCGCTCGAGTCTCAGCACAGCCAGCTGCATGCGCCCGTCGCCTGAAACAATACTGGAATCCAACGCCACTCTGTACGACCGGTGAAGCCCAGCCCACCTCGGATTCATGTCTAGTGACCTGGATGCATCGCCTACCCCGAACTGTTGCGGATTGTATCATCGGATTGTGAGAACCGACGACGTACTCCGATGCTCGAGCATCACATCGTATCAATTTCCAGCTGCTGCCAACAGCCGATTCGTCATGCACCGACCCGCCTATACACCCTTGTGTTCCAAGTTTGTCATGTTTTGTATCGAGGGTTTGTGAAGTTACAGACTCGGGATTACGGCTGGAGGATCGACAAGGAATGTAGCAAATTGCGGTGGAGGACCGGTCGGGATGGTCTTGGGATTTTTGCACCTACCTGGGAACGCTGATCATCAGTGACGCTTACATGCAACGGACGCTCCAACACGTAGGTTTTTGACGATACGGACTTGTAACAACTTATGACGGCTTCCGACGGACGAACAACTTTCTTTTCATCTCAAGTTTTGCTATCACCGCTCATTTCTTCCCTCGTGTTTTCAGACTGGATCTCTAAAGGTGAGTGGGGTAAGTCATAACTGAACGAACATATCATTCGTCTACTGGATCATGCGGCATCCTACGAGCACGGCCATCAACGGGTAAGAAGGACCACGGAAACAATTCCATAAGCGAGGTAGGCAAACAAAAGTGAAACGTATGACAGACAACTGACGAGATTAATCAAGTATCAATACAGTTAAAACCTTTCCGAATCGAGTTCGCCGAGTTGACGTGTGGGGAGGATGGCGGCGGGGATTTTGGCGGGGACTGGTAGGGCATGTTATGCTTGAGGTCGAGATAGCATGGGGTTATTGCGGGACAGGTTTGGAGGGAGGACTAGGGGCACTGTTGAGCAGGCGAAGTTGCGAGCTGGGAAGAATGATGCACCAGGGAATATGAAAAGAAGATGGAAGTCAATTGATCAAACGACGACGTCGTACGTTGCCCCTGACTGTCTTGCGTAGAATAGCTCCGTGTCCATGATGAACCTCAAACACTGAAAGCAATGACTTTGCCTGATTGGACAAGCCAACCCCAAACGACCTTACATCCGTCATCCTCCTCCACCAGCGACATGCTGCCGCTTCATAGCTCGATGGGGGTTGTCAGTTGCTCGTCAAATACAGCATTGCAAGTCAATCAGTTCCCTCGCCTCGCCCGGCCTCGCTCTTCCAAGATGCATCGCGCGGTTTCCATCTGGAGTTCCTCCTTCTCATCCGCGAAATACTGTCGCTGCTCCCCCACCTTGCGGGCGAGCAGAGCCCTGTGCTCAGGCGACTCCATGAAGGCGACCAGGCGCGGGGCTATGGCCCACTTGTAGAAGTTGCGAAAGTCAACGCCCCAGGGAATCTTGCCCTCGACCTCGTGGAACAGGTAGAACCAGTACGTCTCGTAGATGAGGTCTGGGCGAACCATGGACAGGACGACGGCCGTGTGGCACCACGTCTCCATCTTGACCCATTCTTGGGAGAGCCGTGGAGGCAAGTCGAGGGCGTACTCGCGCTCTGTTATGGCTGCCACGATAGAGCTGACCTCTCTAAAGTAGTCTTTCTTGTAAGTGAGCATAGTTTCTGGCCCACCACCTGTCAACCATACTGGCGGGACCATCATTTGTGCCGGAATGACACAGCTGAACTCCCAGTCCAGGACACCAACCAAGTTAAGCTCCGTGTCGAAAACCAACTTGTCCAGCAACATGTTCAACCCCCCATGCATCAGCACGAAGGGCCCTTTGTCTTGCTTAGAATCCAACCAATTGTCAAGGACAAAACGGTGGAAATGGTGCTGGGCATAGAGGGCGTCCCGCCCACCGCGGACGTTGAGTCCAATGTCAGGGGACTTGTCAAAGTCATTGCTGGCCAGTGAAAGGACAGCATCTTCAACAAAACTTCTTGCAGTTGAATAGGTGGTCATCGCAGGGACACTGGCAGCAGGATCCATGCCCTGAAATTCCTGTGTTGTCATTTCCATTGGCATTGGGCGATGGATAACTTCGATTTCGTCGGCACCACAGTCAAACAATGGTTTTCCGTTCTTTGTGGGGAAACCGAGGGCGCCAATCTTGGGGAACTCCAGCTGACGGAGTTGGGTATAGAAGTCGGCGAGTTGTTGGCGATACTTGTGTTTGGCCCAGCCTAGGTCGAGGAAGCAACGCGGCCGGCTGTCTGTCCTGAATGGGAAGCCAAGTTCATCGAGGGTGTACCCGTGGACGTAGTCCATGATGATGAAGGCCGAGCCAATGGGACTATCATCGGTGAAGGACCAACCGTGCACGCGAGGCACGGGAATAGTTGTTTTGGCAGAGACATATCTTTAGTAGTACGAATCGGTTAGAATAACGAGGCTCAAGTGAACGCGGACAAGGCTGACGAGAACTAACTTCATGGTTGCCAACTGGGTCTCGATCCGCTCATCAATCCAGGCATCAAGTGCTGGAAGGGCAATGCGTACCACCCATTTTTCAGGAGGAGAGGTGTCGAAGACAACTGAGATGCAGATATTGAAGCAGCCATGTTTTGGGGCCCCAAATGTCTTGCAAGGAACGCCTCCGTGGTAAGACGACGCAATACGGCAGACGGCGTCGGTGTCGATGGACTCGACGAATTGGTCAATCTCCCGCTCGACCTTGGCTCTAACGACGAGATTGGCCATCATGATGGTCGGAGGACTGAATACAATAGATTGACTCAGAAATTTACCAGACTCGACTGAGAATAGGTTTATGAGATATGAGAGAGAAGAAGGAGAAGAAAGTTAAGACAAGGGAGAAATGAGAGAAGTGCGAAGACAACCTGAGAGGTCCCGTGAATGGCTTGCTGTACACGCTCTGACTAGCCTCACCCCTCCCGGATACTTGCTTTTGCATAGACACACTAGACGACATATAATAGGAGCAAGAGCTTCTGCTGTGCTGAACTCGGGGCGGTCTGCTTAAACAGAGCGAAACGTCCTAATGCGCTGTTCCGCAGTCCGTCGGCGTAGAGGAGCCGTTTCGAAGATAGCATGCAGTAAGTGTAGCATAGGCAAGGGGGGGGGGGGGGGGGCAGTAAACATGGCACA
This sequence comes from Dactylonectria alcacerensis, assembly GCA_029931735.1. Taxonomy (NCBI): domain Eukaryota; kingdom Fungi; phylum Ascomycota; class Sordariomycetes; order Hypocreales; family Nectriaceae; genus Dactylonectria; species Dactylonectria alcacerensis. The sequence continues at coordinate 1,937,058 of JAPMUZ010000012.1, read as the reverse complement.
CCAAAAGCCTCCCCGACACTGTAATAGCCACATCAACCCCTAATACAACACTGAATTAGTCCCAGATAGCTTCATAAGAAAGAAATAAAAGTATACTAATGCTATCCGATTTGATTACTTTATATATTAGGATTTTTCTTCTCTTTTTAAAATTCGGTATTGGTGAGGGTGAAGCCGACTCTTGGTGTCATGTTTTCTGTCCCCCGCTTTGATAGGGTAGCTATTCCTGAATACGCCTGCGTTGAGATATTGACGCTAACGGGAGTGACGATCCCTCGTGGCTGGTATGATGCAGCCGAACTGCCTTGTGTTGTTTTTCCTTCTAGGCAGGCTAGTAATGCCATGTTCGGTTCCACGCATATACGAACTTGAGGTTGATGTCGTTGCCACGGCACTAGTCCCGCATTCTAGGCATGGTGTTAATACTAGCAAAATATTTGCTACGTGCTAGCTATCGATGTAGGGCCGTTGCATGGACTGGGACTTTGCACATTCTCATATGTCTTGTCAATTTCAATTCCAACCTTGGGCATCCCTCGATCGCAGTCCCAGTACACTCCAGTTCTCTATTCAGACATTGAGAGCCTTGTTTTACCCAACCTAGGCAATGCGAGGACGTCGTGAACATCTCTTAGATAGCCAACATGTTTCTTGGTTCGATCAACGTGAGATATAGTACAGTTGGCCTGCTAGGCACTTCATGGGGTCGCTGATATTGGGAGGCGTAGCTGCAGACCGACAACCCAACAAAAACCCATTGTGATTGGCGCCAAGGGAGCAATCAAAGCGAGGGAGTGTAAATTCGATTTGCCAGCCTCGAGCCCGTACCACCTACAAGACTCAATGAGCAGCTCTGTGGTACTGGCAGAGCTGAGAGTTGGCCGTTTCATCGATGTGGTCACCCGTCGGCAAAAAAGTAGGCGCCTCGAGAACGGAATGCGACCCATAATGTAAATCTTCCGCCTTGGGCAGACCAAATGAGACTCATCGTGCAAGATCATCACATTTCCACTTGACCATACCATTACAGGACAAAGCTTTTGCAAGAAGGTGAAAGCAGCGCTTGTACAATGTACGACGCATTTTAAGCCTGATGTTCTAGGACCTAAGACCAACGGCTTGTCAAAATCACGAGACCTCGCTCGCTGAGATGGGTGACACAACATAGATAAATTGGTACCCGTTAAAATAAGGGGGCAAATACGGGCATGAGGAATAGAGAATTAATTCTTACTGTGCCCCGTGGATGTGTTCAAAGGTCCAACCTCGTTTCCTGGCTGACAATCATGGGGCTGTGTTACATTGACTGCTGAGTCAACACACCACGACTAAGAAAAGTTCCCGGGGGGCCGACGCGGAAAACCGATGATTCACGACCCAGATAACTGTGTAGTGTTTTCCTCCGAGGCTTGCTGAACGTATGTGTCCTTGTGCCTCTTGTGCGGTGTAAAAGTGTCTAGTAGTGATTTCATGAAAAGTTCAAAATTGGGAGTGGTGGTACTTCCGGCATCCATCCCTGTGGCGGTCGCACGAAGGGGGCTCCACCTGACACGAGGCTTTCTTTCAACCTCAGCTGAAGCAAACCTCTCTGCCAGTTCCCTAAGCCACTGACCGTAACCTTTATCCTTCAAACCCCACAACGCACAGCATACGAAGCAAACCAGAACCAACCAGACCGAATCAAGCACCCTTGAACCCGTTCATCGTCATCATCATCGAACAATGGCCGACAGATCGAGCCCAGACCCCGCGGATGACAGGTCCAGCCGCAAACGACGCGCCGAGGAAGAGATCGACGACCTCCCCCAGCCCTACAACGCAAAGTCGCTCCAGCCCGCCAAGCGACGCGCCGTATCCCCCTCCGAGCAGCCCCGGAGGCAGAAGCGGCCCGGGAACCGCGCCCGCATCTCCGAGGCCGAGCGCGAGGCTATCCGGCAGCGCCAACTCGAGCGCGAGCGCGGAGCCGCCGCCCTCCAGGCATCCAAGGACGAGGAGAACCGCTCCCGGCGCATCAATGACGTCGTGAGGCAGCACTACAACAACGTCCCCGAGAGAGGGCGCGACTGGCGCACCCGCGACAGCAAGATCAAGGGCCTACGCGTCTTCAACAACTGGATCAAGAGCTGCATCATCCAGCGCTACTCTCCAGACGAGGACCACACCCCGGGCTCCCGCGAGCAGGGCCGGTCCACCGACAAGGACCTGCTCGTCCTCGACATCGGCTGCGGCAAGGGCGGCGATCTGAACAAGTGGCAGCAGGCTCCCCAGCCCATCCAGCTCTACGTTGGCCTTGATCCCGCCGACGTGAGCATCGAGCAGGCCCGCGAGCGCTACAGGACCCTGGGCTCGCGCGGCGGCGGTCGCGGTGGCCGAGGAGGTGGCCGTGGCGGATTCAATAACCGCCGCCCGCCGCCGCCGCCCTTCGACGCTCGCTTCCACGTCAAGGACTGCTACGGCGAGAGCATCGAGAACATTGACATCATCCACCAGGTCGGCTGGGACCCATCGCCCATGAACCGACGCGGCTTCGACGTTGTCAGCATGATGTTCTCCATGCACTACGCCTTTGAGTCCGAGAAGAATGCCCGCATCATGCTCCGCAACGTTGCCGGCGCCCTGAAGAAGGGCGGCCGCTTCATCGGCTGCATCCCCAACTCCGACGTCCTCGGCGAGCACGTCCGCAAGTTCAACGAAAAAGTCGCCGCGAAGCGCGAGGCCAAGGCCGCTGGATTAGACGCCGACAAGGCCGCGACGCCTCCCGCCGAGGCTGAGGACGGCGAGCTCGAGGAGGGCGAGGCTGAGCCCACGGCTGAGTGGGGCAACAGCATCTACCGCGTGCGTTTCCCCGGCAAGACGCCCGAGGACGGTGTCTTCCGGCCAGCCTTTGGCTGGAAGTATAACTTCTTTCTGGACGAGGCCGTCGAGGAGGTGCCTGAGTACGTTGTCCCCTGGGAGGCATTCCGTGCCCTCGCCGACGACTACAACTTGGAGCTGCAATTCCACCGCACCTTTCCCGAGATCTGGGAAGCCGAGAAGGATGACCCCGAGCTGGGGCCGCTGAGCGAGCGCATGGGCGTCCGCGGGCGTGGCGGCGGCCCGCTGCTCGTCTCAGACGATGAGATGGAGGCAGCGAGCTTCTACATTGGCTTCTGCTTCTACAAGGTTTGAACCTTGCTACGGCAACTATTGGTAGATGGCTAGGCGGCGTTTCGGAGTAGGAGAGACGGGATAACTATTTGAATTGCTACGATCAATACAGAGGGGTCCTACAGCAATGGTCAATTCTATTAGGCGAGCGAATAGAACGGATTATATTAAAATCATAAGGCAGGGAGGTGCTAAACAACTTGCAATGGAGCTGGGTATCATGGTCGGACCTTAATAACGGAATCACAACTCCTCCTCTTGAAAAAAATCCACCCCATTTCCTATTGAAATGTTGCCCGGCTCATTAGCGAGATGGGGCTTATACAGAATGACTCTATTGGTACCTGTTTTGTTGGTTCACTTGGTTGGCTGATGGAGTACGCAACGCCGCGTGGCTAATTTGTTGGGCATGACGCCGCCTTAAACCGCATTGGTCGCACGCCGCCATATCATCAAGGCTGCGACAGCAGCGCACGCTGTGGCCCCTAACGTAATATAGAGGCTTGTGCGATCAGGTCCCTCGTCAGAGCTCTTAGGAAAGGCGGTGCTCGGATTAGTCGCGGCATCGGCAAAGACAACAAAGAGCTCGCTGATGCTACCCCAGGTGACACTGACGTGGAGAGGAAGGCTCATGCTGAGAGAGGAGGCGTACTGATCAGGCTGGAGCTCGCTCCGTTGGTTGGTCTTGTCCTTGTCGGCCTTGAGGGCGGTATAGATGGACGGAAGATCGTTGAGATGTGGGTACTTGGTGCGCATCTCGACAATATGGGAGAAAGAGTCAGGGTCGGATGAATCGTACGCGTAGCAAATCATGTCGCAAGCGTCCATCTTGGACTGATTCTCAAGGATTGCAGGTTCTAACTCGCCAAGCTCTTCCAGAATGAGATATACTTGTTTGCCTCCAGGAAGCTCAACAGTGTTGACCGCCCGACGAGGTTTGATGGTCGGGTGGTACAGACCCTCGAAGGGCCGGTTCAAGAAGGCATCGAGAAGGGACGATTTTCCGGCTCCTGATGCCCCTAGGACGTAGCACAACACAACGTTTCGCTCCACTCGGCCAGGTCTTCTTCTCCTTTTTCGCGGCTTTGTGATCTTGAGGGCAGCCGTGATGGGGTCCTTGGGATTGTGTGGTTCAAAGCCTAGATATGCCAGATACTCCATTGTCGTCTTGGGCTCGATAAAAGTCGTCATACTCCACTGAGCCAGCCAACCCTGGAGGGTGATGTGGCCTGCCTCATTCCTGACTGTGGAAGAGGGAAAAGCCGAATCGAGCCATGAGTTGGGCAATCCGGGGGTTGGCGAGAACAATGCCTCGAGCTCTTGGTCGTTCAGTCCTCCGTCGTTGTCCTTGTCAAATAGCAAGAACAGATCGACAAAGAACCGATAGCCGGCGGGGCTCAACTCAGCGGATGAGTACTCTGGAACATCGAATTTGGGTCGGATGAACTTGTCCTCGAGGCTAAGACTGTCGGTATAGTGGTATTTCCGAAGGATAATCCAGATGGTCTCATGGCGCCCCTTCTCGGCGTAGATCTTGTTGAGTTGTAGGAAGCCTCTCTGGTCGATGCCCCTTTCAAGATCTGAGTCTGGCAGATATTTGGCGATGGTGAGTTTTATGTTGTCGAGGTCATCGGTGGTCAAAGGCTTGTCGAAACACCGGGCCTGAAAGTCACGCATCTCCTGCTCGTTAAGGTAGCCGTCCTGGTCCTTGTCGTTGAGATAGAAGATACGCTTGAGAGCCTTTACACAAGCCGGCTTAAGATGACCCTCCTTGTAGTCGAACAGTGGGGCGATAGGATGTGTGACTGCTTTTTGGCAGAGGAAAAAGGCTTCGTTGACGTTGCGGTGGTCTCGGGCGCTGGTACGGATGCAAGAATCGATCTCACGGAACTCGGACATGACGGGGAGCATCTCCTCCTCCACCACCTGGGGCGTGGTGGCCTGACCCGAGAGTTCGGACTTGTTTGCACAGAGTACAACCGGAACATTGACGCCGAGGGAGCGGAAGTAAGGCATCCAAAAGAGAGCGACACGCTCGTAGCTGTAGTGGTCGGCATAGACAAGGAGGATGACATTGCACTTGCGGATTTCCTTGCGAAGGGTGGTTCGATCTTGAGGGCGGGCAGAGGTATCGACGATGGTGGTAGAGACGTTATCGGGGGTGCCGATGCTCGGAGGGATGGTGATTTGAGGGAGGATGGGTTGGATCTTGTTTGTGACGAACTGGTCTTTGACGAGAGAGGCGATAAGGCTCGACTTGCCAGTGCTCTCGTCACCGCACACACAAATGCGGACTGTCGGGAGTGAGTCAGCGACAAGTCAATCAGGAATGGAGAAATAGACGGCAAAGATTATCATACCAGTAGACATGATGGCGTGGGTGAGGGTGTCTGTGGTCGTCTACTTGAAGCCCATGACCCTGGTGGCAAAAAGAGTTGCTGAAGGGGGAAGGAGGCGGTGAAAAGCGAATGAGTAGGACACCGCGGTATACAGAATCAAGAGAACCGTCGGAGGGATGGAAAGAAACTGAAAAGGTGAGGGTGCAGCTGCAAATCGTATGCGGGGGCTTGAATGATGCAGGTTGGGAGTGGGATACAACAGCCGCTGAGCTGTGGGAGCTGTGTCGTAAGAAAGTGTGACGCGCGACGAGCAAGGATTGGGCGATCCCTCCCAGGTGGGGGAGGTCGATTAAACGGTACGTACCTACGATTTGGCGGGCGGTGACGATGATTTTCAGTGGCCTCCCAGCTCGAGGTAGTTCCAGTGTAGTCGCTGGTGTCTTGGTTTTAGCGGGTGTTCGCAGTAGGCGCTTACAGCGGGTAGAGAGCATTACGGCGCACTACGAGGGGTTCTATAGGTGCAGAGGAATAGCACTTCGGCTGCTGACAGCTGGTGGACGAACCAGTGGTGTCATGACCCTGAGTTGTGGTGGCTGGCCATGCCACTAACAAAGGTCTTTTGAGACAAAATGTCCAATCAATTGATGGCTGGCTCGATGATGGATCCCGACGGGACGGGAGGCTGCAGAATGAACCATGACGGCAAGTTACCCAACGTGCGGTGTGGAGCTGTGAAGAGACGCAAGAATGGGGGGGTTCCATGATATACAGCCTGTGCCGCTGGATGAATTTGTGGATGAATCCTTGGAAGAATGCCTTCGACTCTGAGAAGTCTGGACAACTCCGCCACGTGTAATTAGTAGCTGGCTGGCTTCAACTCGCGGCGTCATGGTCCGAATGGCCGGGTTGGCGAGTCATCAATCCCCATTCACCTCCCATGTCCCATGCCCCATGCCCCATGCCGGGGACATGCGACGGCGATGACCAGCTGCGTTTAGTGGCAGCTTCCAGGGCCGTTTTACCCCACACTTAGTCGAATCCTCGCCCATTGTCCGGTGGAGGTTGCTACAATGCAATTCGCTGGGTTACTGTACATCCCACCGGCCAGCCAACCAGCCTACCACCGGCCGTTCCAGCCCTCCCTCGTCGCCTCGTCGGCCCCGGACTCAGGTGAACCCCAGACTCTTCCAGGTCGCCAAGTCGGAATAGGTAGGTGGGTGGACACGACCGTTGGTAGTTGGCCAATTCGGTCTTGTGCCTCCTCTTTCCTTCCCCCGTTTAACCTATCCAACGTCTGTCCTCTGTCGTTGTCGCCGCCAAGTTCGTCCTGCCACGGGCCAGCCTCCTCTCCTTCCTCCACCGGCTGCCGATCCTCCGACCCTCCGAACCTCCACCCCCTCCACCGAGCCTTGTCTACCACAGACCACGGCGACCATCACTGTTTCCTCCATCACCGCCATCTCCAACTCGCCCATCACTACGAAACGAGCGCGCGCTGTGTATCTCTTTACCTCACGACTCTACTTAACTGGGAAGTGTCCTAAATAGACAACCTAGGCCGGCATCATGTTGTGCGTACAAGTCCTCCACTGCGCCGTTATCGCCGCTACCCGTTGTCCTGCTGTCGACTCCATGCTTTGCGCAACCTAGAATACCCGCCCGCTGACCGTTATGAAACCAACAGTGTCCTACCTCCCCCGCCGCGGTATCCCTCTATGGGGGGATACGGCGTCAGCTCTATTCATCCCGTGCCCATGATCGAGACCAACAATACGTTGTCGAATCCTGAAGGCCCCGAATGGCAATTCTTGGTCGGCGAGGGTGAGTCTCTAAAGCCTTCAGCTCTGCATCCCACCCGTCCAGACACCCGTCCACTCGTCCACCCGTCCACAGCTTCTCGAGAACCACCCCCAACGATTGGCCGACTGGCGCAAGATCAACGCTGATACCCTTGCTCAAACAACAGGCACATATGTTCTCAAGGAAGACCTGCACCTCGCGACCCCCCCGCCGCATCCCTCCGAGGCGACCATTGTCAACCCGAATCCTCTCGCGACCAACCCGCAGGCTGCTACCGCCGGCACCACCTGCTCCCTCATTACCCTCGATGTACGAGCAACGCCTCCTTTCTTCTACAAGGGCCTTTCGGCCACCACTCTCGCCTTGAGCGGTGCGCCATCCAGCATCCAGGAACACCCCAATGAAAGCCGGTACTCAACTGAAGGCGGTATGAGCAGTGAGGACGGCCGAGCAACTTCAACTAGCGATGCGCCGGCCACTTCCATTACGCTGGGCTCTGCACCTGCCTTTGGCGAGGGCAACTCTCTGCTCGCGCAGTTACAGCCCAAGGACGTGACCAAGAAGAGGAAGCCTAAGAATAACATGACCAAGAGCAACTCCTCCTTCATCTCCCGCGTCATTGTCAACGAAGGCCTCTCTCGGAAGCTGACAGAACGACCTAATGATGGCATTTTTGCCTTTGCCAATATTAACCGCGCTTTTCAATGGCTTGACATGTCTTCATCTTCCAAGGCAGGTTAACTTGCGTCGCGAATAAGGAATGCCACCACTGACCTCCAGAATAGCAAGATTACTTGACCAAGATCCTATTTACCAAAGCACACTGCCTTTGCCACGATGTCAACGCCGTCACGAAGACTCCGGCACACATTGACGTCATCATGGGTTTCTCTACAGGCGAGATCATTTGGTGGGAGCCTATCTCGCAACGTTACACGCGACTAAACAAGAATGTGAGATTGCATTGTGATGTTGAGTATGTTTATGAGGCAAGTATCCTAACACCACACACAGGGAGTCATTAACAGCACACCTGTGTCGGCAATCCGATGGATCCCCGGGTCAGAGAACCTGTTCCTTGCCGCTCACATGGACGGTTCCCTTGTCGTATATGACAAGGAGAAGGAGGACGCCCACTTCAACCCAGATGAGGAGGCAGTGAATGGGGTTGTCAACGGCAATGCGAATGGGAGTGAATCAGAGGATATCTCCAACGGAACAACTCCGCCTAATGGAATTCGAATTAACAAGTCGGTTCACTCGAAGAACCAAAAGACAAACCCAGTGGCAGCATGGAAGCTGTCGAACCATCGTATCAACGCCTTTGCATTTTCACCCGACAACCGGCACCTGGCCGTCGTATCTGAGGACGGGACGTTGCGAATCATTGATTATTTGAAGGAAGAGTTTGTCATTCTGGACCCAACTCCTCCCCTTCGTCTGCTTACTCAAGATTTAGGCTTCTTGATATGTTCTATTCATACTATGGCGGCATGTCATGCGTCTGCTGGTCGCCGGACGCCAAATATGTCTTGACAGGAGGACAGGATGACCTGATTTCAATCTGGTCCGTGGCAGAGTCCGCATTGCTGGCCAGATGCCAGGGCCATCAGTCTTGGGTCTCGGCTGTGGCCTTTGACCCTTGGCGGTGCGATGACAGAAACTACCGCATCGGTAGCGTAGGCGAGGATGGGCGGCTCTGCCTGTGGGATTTCAGCATTGGCATGCTTCATCGACCGAAAGCGGTACGTCTAACCGTCATCTAGACTGGAGCCAAGGGGAACTGGAGCTAACTCGCGGCTTATCTAGCAATCTGTGCGGCATCGTGGCTCCATCTCGTCGCGATTTACGACCCTGCAGCGGGCCGAGACGGGGAACACGTCCAACTCGCGTCTCCGCTCTGACTCGAACGCTGAGGCTGAAGAGGAAGAAGTAGCCATCTCACACCCAGTGGAGCCGCGGTCAAGGATCCCGATGCTTCCTCCTGTGCTGGTAAGTGCCGACCTAAGTCTTGAACGACCCAGGGGGCGTGGGGGTGTGTGTTGCCGGTCCACAAAATACTGATACGGACGGGCGTAATAGAACAAGGTGATTGACACGCACCCGGTGTGCTGGCTCGACTTTACGGAGGACGCCATCACGACGAGTTGCAAATCAGGTGAGAAAAGCCTCAACACCTGGGAGCTTTCCGATACGGCTCCAATACTCGCAATACGGGGCCCATCAATGGAGAGTTTTGCTAACGCAAGCTTGTAACGTAGGACACATCAGGACATGGCTCCGGCCCGGATCAGACCTTGCGGCGCAAACTACGACGCCAGCCGCGACATCATGATGACGAAGAGCGGTGACGCGAGAGGACGTATATGTCGATGTGGATGAGGGTTGATGACGAACGAATGGAGTTGTTGATAGGAGACCTGAGCGTATATATCTGGGTCGGCTACTACGGTGTATTTTTTTTCTCTCTCGCAAAGCCACTCTATTGGAAGACAAGAGGTGGAATTCTTCAGGGTTTGTGTACAATAGGTTGCGAATCCACTTGAACATTTTTAGCATGACAGAACGGAGCGACAAATAGAGAAGTCATCAATCGTTCAAAGCCGCATGGGCACCGAAACTCATAAAGTAATACCTACGGCGAAACCCACATGGCTCCGGAGGCTCATCGGGCAACGAAACAGGTCGGTGCTCTGCGCATCTCCACCCGCCAAACAATTCTCCGAGATATGCCTGATCGGAGCAACCGTTTACAGTTTACCGAATACCACTGGCAAATACGTACGGAGACTGTCGGGTGTTCGTTTTTTGATGACCTGGGTAAGAGGGCAAAGATCATGACCCGGACAAATTGGATTCCGCAAACGGACGACAACAGGCAAACGAACGGGATGGGATCAGGTCAGGCCAAGCGACAAAAGCAGCCGAGAGACGACATGCACATATATCACGAGAAAACACAATATGCGCCTGTATGCGCCTATAGCCGTCAAACGGTCGACGGGGCGTGCGAGAAGCGCCTGCACCGTCTGCCGAGTTGGCGGACCGGCTGTGGCACTTGCATGGTGCAAAACACTTTTTACGGTTTGCTCCTTGCCCATCCCATCCCATGCATCCCTGTGAATAGGATACAGACGACATGGCACTGCAGGGCAACAGCTCAAATCACCGCAGGACCTGGGCAGGGAACCAGGCCAAAGCGTGCCGCCGAAGGAGGCAGGGGGTCGTCAGATGGGCGATGCGGCGGGCCGGGTTGCGACGCGCTCATCCCACTCTGGCCACTCTGGCGGGCGGATGCTGCCGGTGTTTGTTTTTTTTTGGAGAAGGGAGGGGAGAAGGGGAGAGGAGGGGAAAGGGCATCATCAATATCATGCGGTTGTGGCTCGCCTGATGGATGGATGCCTGCCCTGTCACGAATTTTGGACGGATGACACCCCCCGTCTGATGAGACACCGCCGGTAGACATCTTCGGGAGGTGAAGGAAGGCTCCGGGTCGGATATTAGTCGAGAGGAGACCGAGAGTCGTTGTCGGAGGTAGACCCATGGTTTTAGTACTACGGACACCTTTGTCCATGGCAGCCAAGCTAGACAAGCTTCATATGCATGGAGATCCGGCCTGATGACCGTGGAACTCCCTGGGCATCAAAAACACATGTCAAAGTCAGACAGTCGGGGCCTGAATGGATCACAAAATGGATCACGACCATAATGATGAACCCTGATTTCCCTCGCTAGCACCCCTAGCCACAGTAGCTCCCTTCCAAAGGCGAACCCACCAAGGCAAGCTCTCGAATCCACAAGCGATTCCGTTCAGTGCCGAAAGATGGACGGCACGGAGTCGAGCTCCGGGATGCCGATAAGATATCGCAATGCGCGAGCAATTGCTGCCGAGCCCATTGTCCCCTTCCGTTGGTTACTTTGGAGCCGCAGAGCCGCCGTCCAACCGCTGCGGCGAGCTTAGACAGGGCTGACGGTCGGTCTGCGACTCACCGACGGAGAGGACCCATCTAACAGACCCATCCGCCGTGCTAAGGTCCCTTGTAGTCTCTGTTGGTTTGGCCGGACGAGGCATAAAACAAGTGTTTTAAGTACCATCGCAAAATGCAAGGCTTGTGTGAACTTGGTTGAGACCGCCCCTCACTGGTTGACTGGCTGGCTGCCTCGTAATCCGTGGCGACTTGTAACAGAGAGGCTCTGAGATTTCTTCGAGAAAAATCCGAATCGTTCGCCATCATGACTCCGGGCCCAGTCCGAGACATTCCCGGGCCGGCTTACCAAACACATGCAGTGGCTCAGACTACATGCCATTTCCTCGACGGCATGACCGCCCAAAGTACATGTGTAGGACAAATTGCGTGTAGGTGAGACATTTGAGCCGCAGTTCTTCCTGAGGAAGTTTGAACCATAACTCCTCACTAGACGGATTGGAGAGTTTGTGGCGTCGCCACCTGCGATGCAATCGAGCCCATGCTTGGCTCATTTCATTCCACGGGAATAACACGCTTTATCAGAGAAGCCCATGCAAGGCACGCCCCTGGACCATCGGGCCGCAAGGTTTCCAGCAATCAAATTGTCCATCTGTTGCATGTACTCCCCTATCAGTTCAGCTCTCCTCTTGAATTGGACGAGACCATGGCTAGCGGGTAAAAGCAGAAACGGAAAAGTAAGGAAAGAAGTCAGCTGAAAACCTCCGGCAATGATTCATGGCAGTGGTTCGCGACCAGGAAATTGGTCTGCGTAGTGTCTGATTTGCGGAACCTGGTTAGTCCAAAATCACATCATCGATATTGGAGTCACCAGGGAAGTCGAGTCGACCAGGCCGCTACTCGTCTCAGTACAGCGAGACCGGCTAAAGCTTGAATGAGGGCCGATATCGTTAATGAGCATCATCGATGGCGACGAGATGCCGCTGGATGAGAATCGATGCAAAAAAGAATACATCCCGTTACCTGCTTGCGTTGCAGTACGTTCAGGTTCCTGTCCTTTGGGATCGGGCGAGCAGGTACGAAAACCCACAGATCCCTACTAGCAGTGCAGAGTGCAGAGGACGTGCAGGGCCAGAACCAAACAGGGTCGCGCCGCCGGTTCGGACCTCGCGATTTGTTGCCCGGTTAAATGTTTTGCGCTGCCCTGTTCTGGCATTGTTGCGGGCGCGGTTTGGGGGCACGGGGTTGTTCCTTTCTTGAGCCAGCCCAGTTCCAGCCCGCTCCTGTCAAACGCCTGAGATGCCAGGGCTTCGAGAGTCGGTCGAGGCTTCTGGAGTTGTAGGTCCAGCTTCGGGTCCAGCTCAGCCCAGTCCAGGGATTAGGCAGCCTGTTCATGAACCTACTTTGGCTTGACCTTTGGTCCATGCCCACTGATAGGCTGGTGAGCGATTGAGTGCGCCGCGTGTGTGGGTTCTCGGCGGGAGAGGCGTGATTGTCACTCCCTTTGTCTGGTGGTTCTTTGCATGACCGCTGTAGTGGTGGTGTCGCCGATGCACTGCTGATCAAGAGCCCTGCCGTATCAACACCAACGCCGCCGCAGCATCTGCAGCAGCATCAACATCAACCACCACCAGTACAGCCTTGGCAGGCGCTGCAGATGCACGCGAGAGCTCGGCTGACCCAGGCGAGGATGACAGATCATGTCACGGATTCAAGGGGCGTGTAGCATGCACCCAGTTGAGTTCGTATCGGTGTCCAAGTACTGTAAGGTTGTCAACCTGCTGAGGTACAGTAGAAACGTGCTACATTCTAGGTCTTCCGTGGCATGGCATGGCATGCCCCATCAATAGCGCAAGCCTATCCGTATACTGAATGTAAAAACAACATCTAAAACGGTTAAAAATGGTCGGCGGGCGGATGAGCGGGTTCCCGAGATAAGAAAGTCTGCATCCTATGGGTGGTTGGCTCATCTAAAGGCTGGTGGCAGGGGCACGCCTAGCGGCCCAAGTGCAGGCTAGGGCCAAGTCGGAACCGCTCGCAAGGGAAGCCATCGTGAGGGTGAAGGTTGGAGGGTCTGGTCAGTGAGACGGAGGGTCCAAGGTGGAGGAGGCAAAAGAAGGTCCACATGTGGCAGGATTTCGCTATCGGGGACCGTGCCAAGGTGGATGCTCGGTCCTGTCGGTGTGCGCCCAACGGGATGACGAGAAGTCGCTCACTGTTGGAGATACCGTAATTACCACCGAGAGTTGTTGCGGTAGGTACGTACCAGTTCCAACTTTTCATCGTTCCGACTGCTTGCGCCCGCGACGGGCAAAGCGGCGCATGAGGCGAAGCGCGGGCCCGCTGAAGGCTGTGGACACGGCGATGGGGCCGTGTGTATCTTCCCGTCCTCTCATCGTCACGATCGGCTGCACGCAGGACGTGGAATTACATACGAATATGTTGGAACGTGGGTTGGCTGACGCCTGGCCCTGTCAGTCCGCCGCTCTGTCCCTTGAATATGCGTGTGAGAGGTCTGCGCCTGCATTGCTCTCGCGCTGGCCTGGGAGCGTGGGGGTTTGGCGTGTTGTACAATACTATGTACGGATAGGTATATAGGCACACCAGTAGCGGACGAGCATCGGGGTTTGAAGCGACTTCTGCTGTTGTTTCATCCGCTTGTGTGCTTTGATTCTCCGAGCTCTCAAAGGGAATATTCGGATGAAAAGCGACAAGATGGCCGTGAATTGATCCCCCTCAGACTCTTGGCAATGGGAGGACTTAGTAGGAACACCACCGACAGTGTTAGTAACGGGCTATGATGAAATAATTTTTTCATATTTTTGCTTCGAAATTCACTTCATGACCTCAATAAGGACGTCTGTACCTCGAACAACACTCGCGCCTGCCTCGGAAACTGACCTCCGCGCTCGTGCCTCATTCATCATCTTTTCAAGCTCCAGCTGGATTCCCATGCCTCATGCCACACACCGTGCCTGCTTGCATGGACCTTCTATTCTTGCACTCCCCTTTCTTGGCTTCCCTCTTGGCCCTGCTCTAGAACCCTGGACAGAAGCCCTGGGCCCGCCCGTTTCCTGCCCCTTCTCGGCGTCCCACCACCGAAGCGCCAGCGACGCCGCCCCTCCAACTAGGCGGTACGTACCGGAGGGCGAGATGGCTGCATCAGTAATTGCCAGAAGGAAAAGCTTCCATCGGGCTTCGATAGCACGATTCGTAGGTGACTCGTGCCCTGGGCCCTGTCGGGCCGGCGTCGCCGCCCCACCATCGCCATCACCACCACCGGCATCCCCCCCACCACCCATCATGCTCTCGCGGCAGTGCATTTTGCTGTGCCTGTTTGTGTGCTTCTTCTCATGCACTGGTACTGACAACTGACGCCGGGTTTCGTGATTTGGATTGTTTTGTGGTGCCCGTCCTCATGCCCTTTTGTGGTCCTCTTGTGGCTACCTGATGCCGCCCTCTTTACTCAAGCTCAAGCCCACTGACGCACACTACTGCTAGGCTGATTTATTTATCAGCTAGGGTTCGCAGATGGCATTTCGGTGCCTCTCGACGGTAGCTTTTTTGGCCTCAATCCAGAACTAACTTGGCAGAACTTGCCCCTCGGTGTCTATGGCTGCATGCCTCTGGTCGCGAGTCTGGTTGAAGCAGCATCTCTCCCTCCGGCCGTCCGGTGGACAAACCCTCAAACTTCCGGCACGTACGATGTAAGTTGCCAGTGCAGTAGGTACCTGGTAAATCGTCGGGCACTGCAGTACGACATCAATCGCATTTTAGGGTGGCCATCGGAATGACGACCATGGGACATGACTCCACGACGTCGATCTGGCTTGCTGGACAGTGTCAGGAGGACCGATATGCCTTGCCGTGGCCCAAACAGGCTTGGGGTCATGGGGAGTGTCGCATGGGATGGTTATAGGCACGGGAATGGCCTGTGTAGTGAGAAAAGAGAAAGGGCGTGTTTCTTGTTCGAATGCTTGCGCGCTTCCGACTCCCACTCCCACTCCCCTCTTTCAATATTTCCCTTCCAATGGCCCAAAATGAACTGGACTGACCCGGATTGATGTATGGATGCGGCCACTTTTTCTGCTTCTCCAAAAACCCCCCTTTCTTCTCGTCTCTCGTCTCTCGTCATCTGGTCGGGCAGTGTAAACAAGTGCTGGAGCCATAAAAGCACCATCTGTCCCCCACTCTGCTCTGACAGAACGTATTGCCGCTTCCAATCGCGCCCCCGTTCCTTGTTCCTTGGATGACCTAGTCTCGCCCTTTCCTGTCTGGTCTCGTTTCGCGATTTGATGTGAAAGAAACGCAACGAGCGGCGCCTTATCAGCAGGACCCTCTTTTTGTATTTTTGTCCCATTGGGGCGTGTCCATTGTAACTTGTTAGTCCCCATCAGCGGCCCATGATCCATCTGATTCACCATCGGGTTCCACCGTGCAACCGCTTTGGATCTCTTCGCCTCCGACTACGCGGAGCCCCCAAGCGGCCCCCTCCCCCCAACAGAGAAAGCCTTGACATGACAGGCGTCACAGGCGTCACAGCCCTGACGACAGAGGCTTGAGAGGCTTGCTAGCGACCACCTTGGAACAGCACCATCCTGCAACCCCCCCAAGACCCTGCAACGCCTCGCTGCAACGCCCTGCAACCCTGGGATTTCTGTGATCTCACTGCCCCACCATATACCCATACGAATAGACTCACACCTTTTCCACCAGCACATCTTGCACACCTTTGCACACCTTTTGCACCATTAGAGCCACACACATCCCGCTCGCCGCCGCCGCCGCGCTGATTGTCGACTGTCTACTCGTATCGTATCGTCTTCGTGGGATGCCATTGCCCTGCGCCATCCCCGAATAAAACCGTCCCGGCCCTCCCCCAACTTTTTCGCATCCCGTTGGCCCTTTTTTTCCTGGATGCGATCCAGCCATCCTCACTCTCTCACCTCCCACCACCCCAATCCCTCTCCACCATGCCGTCCTTTATTAAGCCCTTCTCGTCTGTAACGGGCCGCAGCTCATATAGCCTGTTCGACATTCGGTACGTTTGCTCTTGATACCCTTAATTCAAGTCCCCAACAGAGCCTGCTGCTGACCCGCGACCCCCAATAGACTAGACAGCGACTTCATCGTCTTCAGAGGCACCGAGCATGAATCAACCGGCCAGCTTATCAAGGGCGTTCTCGTTCTGTGTTTGCAGTCCTCACTGCGCATGGAAGATGTGCGCCTAAGACTAATCGGCACTTTGCGCCATTCGTAAGACCCCTCAAACGCCTTTGTTCTTGGAATTAAATCCCCTCCCAGGACGATCCCTAACCAAGATTGTTTTTTTCTGAGTAGCTGGGCTGACCCCCGAGGAAGTGCTCCGGGCGTTTCCGGCCAAAAAGTAGACAAATCCACCAACATTCTCGAACACCGATGGGCCCCCTTTGTTGGAACACACGGCAAGAGCATGACACTCCCCGCTGGCAACTATGAGTGGCCGTTCGAATACATGCTCCCTGGCGACACTGCCGAGAGCGTCGAGGGCATCCCGGAAGCCTCCATCACTTACAGAATCAAGGCCACCGTTGGACGCGGCAAGCTGGCTTACGACCTACACGCATACAAGCACCTCCGAATTATCCGAACCCTGGAGCCTGGCGCCCTCGAGTTCCTCCACGCCATGAGCGTCGAAAACATCTGGCCCAACAAGGTCGACTACTCAATCGTCATTCCTCAAAAGGCCGTCGTCTTTGGCGGCTCAGTAGCCATGGAAATGCGATTTACCCCTCTCCTAAAGGCATTGGAGCTGGGAGACATCACAGCGAGACTTATGGAGGTTAGGGAATGCTGCGTTCAAGGGCCCTCCGGCCTCAACATCAGGGAACACCGGACCGAGCGCGAGGTAGCCATGTGGAAGTTTGAAGTGACGAGGGAAGAGCACTGGCAGGATATGATTGAGGATACCGGACAGGAGGGCTGGGCCTTGACAAAGCGACTTGATCTTCCCAAGAAATTGCGCCTGTGCATTCAGGACCTCAACCACCATGGTATCAAGGTCCGCCACAAGATCAAGTTGACGGTTGCGCTATGCAACCCAGACGGCCACATCTCTGAGGTGAGAACACCAATGAACTAAGTAATTGGCGATTGTTTGCTAACTTATAGGATCGCAGCTTCGTGCTACCCTTCCCATCTCCATTTTCATCTCCCCGAACATGCCTCTCGATGAACAAGGCAACCTCGTTGACCAATCACCTAACACGCCCGCCGAGCAAGTTCTTGGCACCATGGCCCCTCCAGGCTACGGCGAGCACGTCCTCGATCAACTCTACGAGGATGTTGACATGAGCGGTTTCCAGACGCCCGGAATCCAGTCCGGGGTCAGCAGTCCCTTCTACGCACAGTCGCGGTCCGGATCTTCAGACAACCTCGCGGCGGCCCTGACTCACAGCAGACCCGTGGCTCCCGCAGCGCTGTCGTCACGACTAGCGGATGTGTCGCTTGATCCTTCGCAGCGAAATACGTCTTACACGTCGATCGGGTCGGCTTCTGGCTTCGCTTCACCGACGTCGGCACCATTGGCTGCAGCTCCGCGATCGGAGCCACCTTCGTCAGGTGCTCTTACAAGGAGCAACAGCGCGGGGGATGACTCGTCGCGCAACTCGGCCGAGCACCTCGATCTGGACCCCAATGAATTCTTCGAGTTGAACAAGGTTCCCAGTTATCAGACCGCGGTCCGAACTCCCGCACGATCTCGTGCCACTTCCGGCAACGTGCCTCTACCTGATTACCAGACGGCTCTGAGCGCTCCCCGGACCCCACCGGCGGCAGATATTGTGACAGATCCTCTTGGCACCATCTCTGAGGACCAGGCCGGTGAGG
Source organism: Dactylonectria alcacerensis (assembly GCA_029931735.1). Classification (NCBI taxonomy): domain Eukaryota; kingdom Fungi; phylum Ascomycota; class Sordariomycetes; order Hypocreales; family Nectriaceae; genus Dactylonectria; species Dactylonectria alcacerensis. Next base: position 1,918,979 of record JAPMUZ010000012.1, on the reverse strand, counting down.
ACCACATCCACCAGGTTCATCATGTGTCGCGCCCAACCAGCCTCATGGCGGGGCGTTCCTACGACGACCCCGCGAACCACCGAAGGATAGCCGCATGATTGTGATTAGGCTTTCTGAGTGGATGATGATTTGTCTTGATGACAGTCTCAAAAATTATTTCTTATTTTCATGGCAGAAATTGGAGGCAACATTGCAGAAACAAACAGGCAAAGCGATATTTTAGGACATGGGCGGCGTTTTCAGGCACCAACCCGGGACCCCAGCGGGGATTTTACATGTTTCGTCTTATTGGATATTATAGACTGGGTGCAAACAAGGGTTCATTTGGAGCGAAAGAGTCGAAAGGATGCATGAGAAACAACAGAAGCGAACGAGCAACGCTCACGCGAGGAACCAGTTTCGTGATGGCATGGTCCTTCGTTGTACAGTAGTATGGTCATACCCCAGGGCGTACCGATACCTACCTAACTACCTCACTACCACATATGGGATGAGAATGGGTACCTATTTAGAAAAGACTTTAACTTGGCAGTTTATTTTATGTTGACGCAGTGAGCACTCTAAGTGATGGTAAGTGGCATATGTCCATGCACAGAGACGTTCATGATGTTCATGATGGAGGGGGCGTATGAGCTCGGGCCTCGACCGAGTCCAAGCTCATCCTTGCACCAGCAGCCATGATGACGAGTTGGTGGGCGGATAAGATGGGATGGCATGGAACTGCGCATGATCGGACCACTCGTTTCCAGAAACCCAGGTCCTAGTATTCCCGAATGCCGCTGGTGGGAACCCCCGCGATGGCGTGGTGAGGGTTCTATGGTGGTGTGGTCTTTCTCCGCAACATCACAGTTGGCTACCTCCAAAGGGAAATGGGGAAGCACGGGGTTGCCAGTGTCCGTAAATGAAATTAGTGTGAAGATTGAGAGAAGGATGTATCACGAGTTGGACAGTTACTAAGCGGGGTTGTTGTAATGGCAGGTCCTGGCCTCACGCTTCACCGCCGATCCCAACAATCCATGGTCAAACGCTGTGTTTACATGAAGGGAGGGATTCAAGAACTGTGAGCATTTGAGGTCTTTTTTTTTTCTAATTAATAATCGAGTTTCAAAGCCCGGCCTTTGAAGATAAAGACGGGTGACGACATGCAGATAGTGGCGGTTAGAGGTGCTCACGGGCCAAAAATTCGAGGAACAACTTGGAGAAGAAGTTTCTCTAGTGTGGCACAAACCAAGCTAACGGACCATTGACGTCACGATCTACTGAGATGGTGGTGCGTAAGGACTCATGGGACTCAGGCAAGCGGGGGACAGAAAACATGGCACACCAAGAGTCGGCTTCACCTTCACCAAGCAATACCGAATTCTAAAAAGAGAAGAAAAATCCTAATAAATTAAGCAATCAAATCGAATGGCATTCGCATAATTTTATCCATTTTTTATGAAGCTCTCTAGGACTAAATGAGTGTTATATTAGGGGGAGATGTAGCTATTATGGTGTTAAGGAGGCTTTTGGTGTGCCATGTTTACTGCCCCCGCCTGTCAGGGTCCAGTGATGGCTGTGTTTAATTGTCATGATAGAGTGGATCGAAACCCATGCTTGTGTTTGTGTCTTGTCTTGACGACAGCAATAAATGGTTCTGTGTGGAGGAAGTCGGTGCTGATATCTGGCATCGTGGACGGAGAGTCTTTGGCTCAGCTTGCTCACTCCTCCACGGTTGGTGAACAGGCGAATCAGCATTCTTCAGTATGAACCTGCTCGGGCTGTGCTTGTGCTTTATGTCTGTACCCTGCGATCGTGGACCCTTTCTTGGCATCACGAATCCAAGAATTTGTGGGCACACAGCAGACGTTTAAGAGTATCACACGCATCCTCCAGCTGTGCAACCAGCAACCTCGCCCGGGATTGGATGATGGTGGTGATGGACATTCCAATATTGAGATGAGACAAGACGAGTCGAAGCGAATCGCATCGAGCCACACCATCACCGACTTCACCGGAAAACCCCACTACCACCAGCGCCCAGCTTCAGCTTTTGCCACCAATATTCTCCCCCTCCTTCTTCCTCAAAACGTCATCGCTCCCGTCCCTCTTGATGTCCGACTGTTAGGCTGCCTCTGGCGATTTGCGCGTATATCTGCTTGGCTAGACCGCCTGTCGCATTCGTGTTTCCTTCCGTGTAGTCGCATCGGCACCTCATCCACCTTCCTACCCCGGCCCAAAGAGCTACCCCCCTGTGATACCCCTCTTCGCTCCTCAAGCTCTCCCCCTGCCAAGCGTGTCGATAACTACTCCGTACCTAATTTCACCCTTTTCTCCCAACTTTGTTCTGCAAATCGCCTTTGAAAATTAGCGACAAGCAATTCCCCAAGATGGCCACTGCCGCTTCGCCCACCACGTCCCTTCCCTCCCGGGTAACTACCGGCCTCAGCGTATTCAGCAACGATGAGGCCGTTTCGGACGTGGACCCCACGACTGTAGGTGGCCGCCCTTCCACGGACGACGTGGCCCGATGCGATGCGCGGGTGCTCGGAATACACGGAAAGACGACGAATTCGCTAACGTGAAGCGTAGACGGCCGGTTTGCTCGCAGAGCGTCTCCAGGCATGGAAACATTGCGTTGGTTACCTCGAGGAATACATGAAGGCCATGGAAAAGATCCATGCTCACCAAGCGAAGGAGTATGAGAAGGTCCTCAAGGTTTGTGTAGCCCTGGCAATAGCTTCAGCTCTTTGAGGCAGTTGAGACAGAATTTAGAAGACAAGAAAGGCACGAGGACTGACCGTGAAACCAAACTATACAGACCATCACCAACCCCCTCAAGGAGGGTCACCACTTCGACCAGAGCCTCGGCGGCGTCGCCGGCTTCTTCGAGAACCTCCGCTCCAACACCCAAGGCATGATCAACACCAACATCGAGACCGAGAAGAACATCAAGGGATCCGTCCTCCCCGTCCTCGAGCGGCTACACAAGGAGATTAAGCACAAGGCCAAGGAGCTTTCCCACGGTGTGCAAAAGGGAGCCAAGGAGGTGGAGAAGGCCCGTAACACGACTCAGAAGCACATTGAGCTACTCGGCCAGCAAAGTGCCGCCTTCGATTCCGCTGGAGGACAATTTTCAGGCCATGACGACCCGTATGTTGTCAATCGCGGGGTTCTGCACCGTCTGAGCAACCAAGTCATTACCGAGAACAACCACCACAATGATCTTATTGCTGTGCAAATCAACTTTGCGATGTTCGAGGCGCACGTTGTCGAAGTCATTCAGCAAGCCATGGAGTCTTTCACTCTTTTAGCTGGCGGGCAGGGCGAGAAGATCCGGGCCCTTCACACCGACGTACTTACCGCCATCCAGCGAGTCACCCCCGATTTCGAGTGGAATCACTTCAAGACGCGCTGCGCAGACCGACTCGTCAGCCCTGACGAGCCCGCTCGCTCGGTTGAGGCGGTAGTGTTCCCCAACATGCAGCACGCTTCGACCAAGGCTATGATTGAAGGCTCTCTCGAGCGCAAGTCACGGAACAAGCTGTCTTGGGGATACTCGACCGGATATTACGTGGTGACTCCTGCGAAGTTCTTGCATGAGTTCAAGGACTCGGACAACACGCGACAAGATCCCAAGCCTGAGATGTCGATTTACCTCCCCGACGCCACAATTGGTACGCCGAGCGGAGACAAGTTCAGCGTCAAGGGCAAGGACAAGTCCAAGACAATGAGCAGCAAGCTGACGGGCTCCTCCGAACTGAACTTCAAGGCCCACACAGCCGATGATGCTCAGAAGTGGTTCCAAGTTATCTCGAATGTCGCCACCGCAACTGCTAACAGCACGTTGACGACGCCCGTCAGCTCCACCCCCGCGTCGCCCGTCCTGAACAACCCCGCTAGTTTCGGGTCCTCATCGGACAAGATCGACGACAAGCTCAAGACGAGCGCGCCTGCCACGCCGGCGGACGAGCACAAGGCTCAGGAAGCGGGGGTCATCGGTGGTGAAGAAGCCGTGCCAGAGAAGAAGGCTTAGGGCGCCTGGCACAGTAAGTGAGGCGGACGATGGAGGAGAAGGCCACCATACACGATGCGTAAACCACCCACACGCGCATTTACTACATGGATGCGACATATACGCGCATGACAACGCATGCCCTCCTGACTACACGAGTGAATCTTTTTCAATTGGCGAAAGACTTGGCAAATTGAGGCGGACGATGAGGGAAAAGGATCCGATCCAAGCGATGTTAGGGTTGCAACGTGGACGATTGATAATGTGGAAGAGGAAAAGGAGGCGGAAGTGCAGTTTGCGGTTGATATCACCATATTGCTAACAATGAACCTCTGAAGGCCAGAGCACGACGCACAAGTGATTATACTCCACCAGCGACAATGAACGGGATGGATCTCAGTCTGACGCCTATTCCGTTCTCCGTATGTTACACTAATATATATATATTTTGGAACCAACGAACTAGTGTTACTCGTCACGTATTGTGTATGTGAAACTGGCCGGGATACTTTGCCACTCACCTGCATATTCGAGCACAAATGGTTGGCGGGGACTAGAGTCTTGCAACTCCATCCCCAGATTATGGTAAGTCTTAGCATATGGCCGACGAATGAGAAAAAGTATGTGAGCTTTCTTGTAATGTTCCGCTGAGAATTTCATTTAGGTTAGTAGCGATGATACAAAATGCACAAGGTCGATCTACGAGTGGTTCTATCTTATTGTCTACTTGCAACCACATTAGTTCAACACACATCAACTTGACCACACCAACCCAATTTTCCAGACTACATCGATGTCACACACAGGATTAATCGAACCAATTGACCCCCCCACCCCACCATTGCTCCGCCCATGGCTTTGCGGCAACGGTCTTGGCCTGAGGCAAAGAGAAAAGGGTGAGGCGGACCCTTGCCCAGGAAGGCTTGCGTGCGCTCACCGAGCCAACCAAGACATTTGTGAAGGCAGCGGTGGGCAATGTGGGAGACCAGCCCACCCATGGGACTCTCAAGAGCCATTATTGGCTTGTTTTATTTGAGAAACTGGTGGCTTACACAGTCGGCTGTAGAGGGTGGGGGAGAGGGAGGGGGGCGGCCTTTTGTGCCTCATCCAATGAGCGCCTGCAGTGCGAGCTATTTCGGGGACAAGGGGAGAAGGGGAGACGAGGAGAGTGGCTTCGATTGGGCTGGTGATCGATGGAGGCTTATCTCCCTGCCTTCGTAGGCTGCGTGAGTTGGTAGGTCTGAGGTGGGCGAGCCGTGTGAAGTGAGACGGCAGTCAGTTGTTGGTTGGTTCGTTGGGTTGTTAGTTAGTTAGCCCAGCAGCGAGGCAACCAAGACAAGCATAATACACATCATGACAATCAGGCTGAGGACAATGCAGCATATCACACCGCTAGCGAAGTCCATGAGGGAAGAAGGATCATAAGCAAGCAGGCTGGGCTGGGTTGTCGTATTGTATCTTGGCTGTTATGCGCTTCAGCGTATTTCTCTTGCGCGGGAGTTCCTGGCCCGAGGCGATTTGAAAGTAAACGTCAGTCCGTTTCAACGCATACCCGGTGTCTGCCCGTTTCAATGCACGTCGGCGTACTGCATCGTCTTTGCCTGCTTCCCATATGTTCTGTCTCAGCCTTTCCGTAATCCTTTTCCCCTCGCGGCCATTCCACACCGGGCTAAGCCACCAGTTGCCTCGTCGGCTATGCGTCTTGGCAACGCCGCCAAAATCGCAGGTATTACCTTAGGTAGTGAAAACAGCCCAATCATCGATCACAAGCCTACCCCTAGGTAAGGAATCCCAATTGCTTGCAGGGCATCATGGTGCCGATAGGTTGGGTTCGTCATACTTTTGCTCGATGGGACTCGATCGAGGAGCCGGGTGAGGGACCACGTGCTCCGTCTCGTCTGAGACAAGGTGGAAGGGGCAGACGAACCAGGACGACGCAACGTCCAAAACCCCGCCAGCCAGGCGCCCGAAACATGTTTTGAGGGAACGGGCTGCAGCAAAAAGAGGCGGCAGCTAAAAAGTCAACGTCTCACCGAGGAGGCGGCTTCTGCAATTCGCATGCACGAGAAAACTCACAGACTCGATCCCATACCCTGTACTCGTCCCTACCACTTGGCCATTTCACTCGCCAGCATGTTTTTCCCTCATTAGACGGGCGGCTGTCCAGCGTGAAAATAGGGCGAACGACGCAGGCTCGTGGCCGGTTTTTGCGTGCGTGCGTGCCACCCACAGCTCGCAGCCCCGTCTGGCCGCGGCGCAAGTATCCCGGCCTAGGGATGCATTCAAGCTATCCAATCCAGTATTATTATGAATGAGCTGGCTGTGTCGAAAAAAGCAAAAAACGAGCGAATCAACTGTGAAATCGTTTGACGCCGGATCGAGGGGTTTCTGCCCCGGTGTTATAGGAAGTCGGGCACAGCTTCGCTCGCCTTGGTTGCACAACTGATACCCCGGACGGTTGGCCGATGACACGCAAACTGCCACCCCAGGAAAAACAGCCCGCACTCGTGTCTGCTGCGGAAGACTGGAGAGGCAGGGTGAGGGGGTCAAGATGAGGCTGAATATGCGGGTTCTGTATGTACCTTGTACGTACCCCCAAAAGGAAAGAACGGCTTGAAAAAAAATGAGAGACAACAACGCGGCCATGCAACCATGATCTCGTTGCTTCAACCCGTCCCCCCCTTTCCCCTCCAAAAAGGACTCGCGTCCAGAATCTCGATACGCTGCACCGTCTCGGCTGGCCCAGGCACTTGAGGGGCGGCTATTTGCACAAGTCGCCTCGCCCAGGAGGATAGAGAGAGCTCACGGGCGTGGGGACCGAGATTGTATCGCTGGGTGCCAGAACAGCTCAGCATTGTCGGCCATGCTGTCTTGTCTGCCTTCTCATGCACCATCACCACCACCACCACCACTTCTTTTCTCTCTTCCCTCCCCCCCACTGTTGTTACAATTGCACAGAGAGTAAACAGCCGCTGCAACAAGCAACATCCCAGCCCGCGTGGCGCCCTCGCCTGGTCGATTCAACCATCACGAGCCGCAAGAAGAGGTGGCCAGCAATGCGCCGTCTGCCTCGCTGCAAGCCGCCACCGCAGCTACCTCGTCTCTGGACACCAGCCTCCATCCCTGATGACGAGAAGGGGAGTGGAGGGAGCCCAAGTGGCCTCTATTCCCTTCTCTCCGCTGAATCAGGCTCGGCGCAGACATCGGCGAGGAAGTATTAAATGAGGCTGCGCTGCAGAGCCTGACACGGCAGCCGAACTCTTGCCCGCTCCCCACACACATTGTCTCCCCCGATTCCCCCTCTCGGTGGTTCCTTCTTATTCTCCTCTTCTTTTTTTCTTCCCCTTCCTGCTGCTGGTGTTGAAGGTACACAGAACTTCCGCCTCCACGCAACTTGGAGACAAACTCGCCCCCCTATTTCCACAACCAACCTTGACTCAAAACACCACGCATGATTTGCGAAACCAAATAAAACAATTCAAACGAAAGAAAAAAAAAGGAACAGACGAATTCCAAAAGCCATTACCCAAGAAAAAAAAATTGAACTCGCCTGGTTCGAGCCCAATGCCCGCCGTGAACACCGCGCTTGTTGTCATTGTTGCTATCGTTGTTCCCGGATAGACGACAATAACGACACATTCAGTTAACCAAGACCCCGAAACAGCAAGAAACAAACAGCTTGCCTTTCAGAACAAGTATCCTGAGAGTGTTCCTTCTCCAAACGCAACTATGATGGCCAAACCATGGGACGAACACCGCCAAGTCATCGTGCGCTTGTACATCAAGGAAGGGAGAACCCTCCACGATGTGCGCACCATCATGAAAGCCAAGCACGGATTTGAGGCTTCGTAAGTTTGGTCCCGCCCTCCTACTCTTCCCTTTCTCCCCCCAGTCGCAAGATGGGCTAGGGGAGAGGTGTTGGTTCCCGTTGTTGCTGTCGATGCAGATGGCTAACTCGGCCCAGGGTCCGTTCGTATCGCCAGCACTTCGACCAGTGGCGCGTCGGCAAGTACAATTGCAAGAAGCGTCAGCAGCGTCGCCGTGAGTCCAAGCACTCGACCCGCCCGCTGCTGCCCTCGCCGCCCCGGACTCCCGTTGCCGACGCCGCCTCAGTTGCGGGATCGACCTCCGAGGCCGGCACCCTCGAGGCCGCATCGCCCGCGTCCGTCGCCTCGACGGCACAGACGAGCGGCTCCGGTGCCCAGCAGCCCTCCCCTGAGCGGCGACCTCTGCCCTCGCCGCCGGCGCAGCAGCAGCAGCAGCCGCAGCCGTTCGTCCCTCCATTCTTCGAGTCTAATTCGGCTCAGGAGTTGGCCGTCCAGAACCGCAGCTCCGCGAGCCCCAAGGGCATCAACGCCATGGCTCCGGCCACGAGCGTCTGGAGAGACGAGGACATCCAAGACATGCTCCGCGGCACCGGCATGGCCGAAGGGATGCCCGTGTGCTTCAACCCATCGTCGTCCTCCACGCCGTCCACCCAGAAGCCGCAGTCGATGACTCGGTCGGCCACCAACGCCTCCCTCACGCTTAACACTCGCTGCGTCGTCGAGCCCGCCAAGCTGCCGGCCAAGTACATGCAGCATCCCGTCAGCAGCCGCCCCACTGCCGGCGGCGGCTGGGATATAGCCCGTCCCATGACGACGACGGCCGCCGTGGCCGCCGCCGCCTTCCAGCTCAGCAGCCCGCAGACCGACTTCTACCGGCTCCCGTACCAGGACCGCATGTTCGCCCTCAACGCCATGAGGTCTCCCGAGTACCAGCCCGCCCAGCGGTCTCCCAGCGGTGCCTTTCCACGAATCGTCCAGGGGCACTTGGGTGGTCATGTTGGTCGAGAGAGAAACGTCTCGCAGCGGCAGCTGACCGACGCTCAAATGAGCTTTGACCGACTCACCTCCTGAACACTGACCATGAAGAGGATCCCTCGATGTTTGTTTTTGCAAAGCTCGATTTTTTGGTGAACTAGAAAATGTCAAGCACACCACCCTACAAGGTCAGCGGCCTACCCCTGGCGCAAGGACCAAGCCCCTTCAGCCAGATGTCTTGGAAGAAAACGATTAACGACTCGTCATGAGCGGCAATGATAATCTCCTAGGAATCACTCGCTTAACTATGGAGATGCAAGCCGTACTTCACGCAGGGAACAGGATGTTAGAGTCATTGTTCGCTTGTTCAATTTGTATACGTTGTTTTGGTATTAGAATAGGTTTATATGTGGACGGAAATCCCCTACTCAACTCGACACGATCGCTATCTCATAAATAAACCAACATGCACGACACTTGTCGCGCATGTAAGCTCCATGCCCAGTAACACGAGTAGTCCAGCTTTGATCGCCGTTCTTGCCAAATCCAACGTCACTCGACGCTAAACGCGTGGCTCAGAGTGGGGCCAGAACAACCTGAAGAAGAATTGTCAGTGACGAGTCTTCAATAGATTCCATCAAGAATGTTGTGTGAATGGGGATTGTCAGAAAGGGTGCCTTGTCACAGGCGGTGTCATCAATGCATTTTGCTAAGTTGACCGTCGTGATTGTATAGATCATCATGTAAGGGTGGGCAAGATGAAAAGGAATGGAACTAACCTGATGGCAGGGGCAGGACATCGTCGAAGACATTCAACATACAACCTGGACAATGCTTCGAAAGTCAGCAATCTGCTGACTGATGGAATGCATCTCAAGTTCGGAAGTAGCATCTCGATCAGGCGATAAATGAATTGTCGTCGTAGCGTGAGCTCAGACATATGCTTGTCGTGTTCATTTTAAATCATCAGGAAGATTGTGTTGTGGGACGAGATGGCGCATGGACTCTGGCAACTCACAATTCACTACTGAAGCCCCTGTTAGCCATGTTCGTGCAGAGTTTTCATCACGAAATGTGGGGTCGATGCAAGATCAGGAAAGCATGAATGGAATTAGATATGTTGTGTCTGCATCGGAAACCCGAATAAGACTCGTCATCTGGTTTCATCAGGGAAGCATCGCGGTGCAAGAAAATGCGAAGCACTTACGTTATGGCATGGGCAGGTTGGTTGACGAGCCTGCATCATCCGACACGAGACGCAGTTCTCTCACTGGCACTGGAAGCAGAGTCAGCCTCAGTGGCTCTGAGGATCCATCACGTCGGGTGATTGTGTCGAAATCAGTGGGCGAGGTTTTCTAGGCCTGCCGCAAAGTGGCTTTTCGTGCTCATGTGATATCGGAGCCCAGTGCCGCTTCATCATAAAATTCGGATGTCGGGGTCGGGTTGGTGGAGAATCGCATACCTTGCCAATATCTAAATCTTTGTATGTTGTCAGCGAGGTTTATACACGAGTGGCAACACAGAGTGATTGGGTAGGAAAGTCCATCAGAAATAGCCATTTTATATCTTCAGCGAAAAAGATCTCAGCCGGTAATTTCCAGCGTATATTGTAAAAAGAAATGATCATCATATCAGGACAAGAAAAGACGCGCCAAGATGCATACGTACCATGATGGAAGCTGATCGACAGCTGGCGGGGCCCTGAGCATGCTCGCAATGATCCACCGCTTGGTGATGAGAGCTCTGTGGAGGAAAAGTCAGCACGTGTCCAACATGAATATGTGTACAGCAAAGTGTGGTGACAAGTCGTTGTTCAGACTGACGTGCAAAACAGTCGTTTCATTCCCGTTAGGTCAAAGACTCTAGTTTGTGTGGTTTGGTGTGTCATCATGAAGGAGGAGGGTGCTGTGCAGGATCGCGCATCAATGACTTACCTCAGGTTCCTTGTGTTGGTGAGGAATGGAAAGAGCTTCCTTCATGGCAGAAACTTTTCGCAGAAATACCTGCAGAGGAGATGCGCTAAGTGGGGGCTTTTCCATGTGATTCAGCACGTGACACACCGTTTCCCAGTGAACCTGAGCTGGTCCGCTGTGATAGTGGACCATCGCCAAATTGCAGGCCCCGTTCACTCCAACGGCCGACCTACTTCGTACAAGAGCTAGAATTTTGACGAAAGCACTTAGCAGTCTCCACGTCTTAGGGTGCTCTTCGCATGTACTAGAAAATCACCCAAAATCACATATTTTCCTAAGGTAACCTGTGATACCACAAACCCGACATATGCTCAGTGATGGTGTCGCATTTCTAGTTTGAGGAACTGCCTTGTGGGTCTGAAAAGTTCCATGGGGAAATCCGAGATATCCAATAAACCCTGTTCACAACGGTGGAAGATGGCATGATATTATACGGTCAATTGAATAAAACAAAGGTGGACATCTCATTTCAGGTCGCCATCGACTCCTTTGTTGGGATTCCCGACGCGGAAATCTTTCCCCAGTGGCCCAAGATCTCACTCTCACCGATGCACCGAGGAGCTCCCGCCGGACATTTTCATCAAGCGGCCTCTGCTAGCGCTTTACGACGTCTTCTTGAAGCATGGCTATGCACCTCCTCCTCAGCGGTTTGGTGGGGGAGGCAGAAGCAATGCAAGTGCTTCGAAGCCAACCTCATGCAAGCCCTGTTGGACACCGCGGCTGCCTTGTGTGGCAGGGCTACATCGCGGGACTCGAGCTCGAACCATGCCCTCACGATTTGTACAACAGTCTAGAAAACGGCCATGCCATCCAGAATAAGCAGTTATTCGTGGAATCATAGGAGATGGTATTTCGTCATTCACACTCGCTTGGCTAGGCACATAACGATATCAACCCCTCAACCGTCCTCGTGACAGTGTCTGATCAATTTCGGCTCAGCCCGTAGTATCAGGATTGAGGACAAGTTGTCGACTAGCCGTGGTACTGAAGATCGGATGGAGTATGTTGGTGAGATACCTGTGGGTTACACGCATACCTGTAACTGTATAAAGAATGGCTGAACTTAGGGGTTGCTGCCTGAGTCAATGCATGTTCGAATATCGGTGTGTTAGCAGTTGGTGCGAGGGTGATTGTTGATACCCCGCTTGCCTAAACCACAACATTCCACCACAACCAACATATCATCACGCTTTGAGAAAAAATACTCGTGGATAATGCCGCAGAGTTCTTGGGCTGAGCAGGTCACCAGCCGCTTCTTTGACGGTCGCAAATCGCCGTCACAGATGCAATGTGACGAAATTGTGAGATCCGTTTCTGGTGCGCCGGTGGTTCGCCATGTAGAAAGCCCAAGCTCGATGAGCTACACTGTCGTCTGCAATGGGCGTCGTGGGCCACCACAAGACCTCATTGCATCCTTTAGAGAGCCTAGGTCCATGCTCGACGAGGAGATGGTGAAGTTGGCCCAGAAGATCCACGGTGCCATTGTGCCAGAGTCGGCCTATCATGGGAATGTTGAGGGCGCCAATCCACCGCTGTCCATCTACTCTATGACCTATTTGAAAGGCTCATCTTGCATTGAAGCCTCACCTTTCGAGGTTGAAATGGAACCCAATGAGAAGGACAAGCAGGAAGTCTTCATCAAGCATCTGGCTCGGTAAACCCTCCATAAGTCGAACTCAGAGACCATCTTACTTACAATCCTGAGGTACTTTGCGCGATGTTGGTCCAGCCCGCAGTCGATTGACCGTAAGACCCAGGCAGAGCAGCAAGAAGAGATCCGCAAAAGACTCACACGGCTTTTGCAAGAATTGCCATCGTCCATCCTACCACTGAACTCAATGTTGTCCAAACTCGTCGAAAGCCTTCCCTCACTCTTCAGTCAAGACTACCCCCAATTTCTCACGCACGGCGACTTCTCCGTGACCAATATCCTAGTTGACGAAAACAATTTCGAAATCACAGGCGCCGTCGATTGGTCTCTGGCGGCAGTTATGCCTTTCGAGATGGACTTGGACATCCTCTTCTTAACCACAGGGTTTATGACCTGCGACGGCTGGCATGACTATGCATGTAAATTGCCGCTCCAAGCGGCATTTTGGGAGGAATTTTGGACTGTCTCTGGCATCAGAGCTGAGGAAAATCGAAGCAGAACACGAGGCCTGGCTGAAGCGGCATGCAAAATTAGGGCAATTCTCCGATTAGCCTTCCGACGCAATGCTGACGGGTCACCATCTAATGAGGTTTTCGTGCCGGAAAGCAGTGCGAAACAGCTGAGGGCATGGCTAGGCGGCGGAGCAACAAATCTTTCGTGAAAAGCAGGATGATGTTCGGGGGTTGTGGAGGATCGGTGGAGCTTTACGACAGCATAAGCGGAGTACTACATCAATGGTTAGAGGTAGTAAGGTCGAGATATATCTTGACTCGATGACCCAGATTGCATTAAATAGCGAGCAGTTTGGAATTAGAAAAGAGGACCGTCTTAAAAGAAGACAGATGGACTTACTCCTACGATTCTTGTAGCATTCCTTGGCCAGAGTCTGTGTGAAGCCGGTCTTGATGTTGTTAGGGATGTTTGGCTGGAGATGGTGGTCGGAGAAGCTAGGATCTAGCTAAGAACGGGATAATGCTCGCTAGAAATGAACTTGAGGTTGCATCCAATTCATCACATGCTTGTCGCCTAGCAAGAGGCACGGCTAAGTGAGTTCTCGTATGTAGGATTGTAAACCTTGTCCTACGCGCGCGAGCCTTATGGTGCGATGCTTGCTGTGCAAGAATTTCGCGGATTCGTGTAGAAAGGCACTTTCCCGCCGGTGTGATCGACAAGGAAAGGCGGCCTACTGCCTGGGCCAGTCGCATTGTGGATGGCTCTAATGTCGCTGTTGACTTTGTTCGTAATAGGTCTGCCTGCGATACTTGCACTCTCTTTTAGGCCGAAGAAAACTGAAATGACTGGGAGGTCGTCTTGACCTGGAAGGTGCGCCTTGTCGGGATCGTAGCTATCATGTAACATGTCGAAGACGATAAACGTTCGCAAATCCCATCTCTCGGTGGCCAAAAACCTGATTGCCGAGGGGTCATATTTCGTATCAGGAGAAATGAGCTGTTTGTCCAGCATAAGGTCAAGTGCAACTGTTATCAGTTCCTGGCTGGAACTCCACGCCTGAAACCAACGAGGACTTCTACGCGAGACGACAATAAGAACCCGCTTCGCAGCCTTCCCGCTCTCGATTTCGTCCATGTCTATATCAGCAAATGTTGAGATGGCGGCAGATGATGAGCGGTTGTTTCCATTTGACCGTATTCGACGTAATTCAGCCGCTGTGCTCTTTGTCGTGACCTGTCGGGATTGTGTGCTTTCCTGTTAGTGTCCAGGAGCAGATTTGGGTGAAACAGGCGTTGGTAGGGGAGGCGTCGACTGTAACATACTCTTCACGGCGCCTCTCTCCTTGTACATCAGGTGTAATTTTCCCAAGGCTTGACCGAGAGGGACGCTGTTGAGAAACAATTAGTTGACGTTGGAAGCCGCAGCAGTCAATTGAGCAAGGTCAAGCAGTGCCTCAATGCCGGCAATTGAGCACTGTGCATTAGCACGTGCCCACTTGGTGGGGCGGGCCGTAACGGGGAGCAGGCACTAAACAGGTGGGGCATTTCATCAGCTCAGCAGCTGTCCAGCCAACTCTAGAGTAATTCACGGTCTGGAGCAAAACACGCCTCTTCTTCCTATTCCCAGCCCCCTCTTTCGCGTCCCGCTTCAGTGAAACCGTGACCGGGGCTGCAGCGGACTCGACAACTACAGGGTTAATTACCAATATTTAATTGTCTGAAAATGCCTGAGATTGCTGAAGGTATGTTGTTGTTCGACCAATAATCCAGACAGACGCTCATTGTGATTGGCGTAGTGGCACGGATCGTGCACTTCCTCCGACTTCACGTAGTTGGGAAGCGCATAGCCTCTGCCTCTGCCATTGATGACAAAAATGTGTTTGGAAAAGTAGGCACAACTGGGGCAGAGGTGGAAGTTGCATTGAAGGGGAAAAAGGTGAGTGATTCGAAGACCGCCTCGATTACAGCAGTATCTAATGATCTCAGATTGTGTCAGCGGGAAGTCAGGGCAAGTACTTTTGGTAAGTTGGTTGATGAGTTTGTCTGGACTTTGGCTCATGGGATTAGGATCACACTTGAGAGTCCCCCACATCTCGTAATGCATTTTGGCATGACCGGTAAGGCTCCTCTCCTCATACCTAGCTTGTGCAATTTCTCACTGTCGCATTATTAGGATGGGTCCATATTAAAGGCGAGAAAACGGCCTACACCAATTACTACAAGAAGATGAAAGACGAAGACATTGCCCAGTGGCCACCGAGATTCTGGAAGTTCCAATTCGCAACCGAAGAGACTCCCGCCGTTGAGGTCGCCTTCGCAGACTCTCGCCGATTTGGACGAGTACGACTTGTTGACTGTCCTGGGGATCAAATCAGGAGCCATTCACCCTTGGTGGAGAACGGGCCTGATCCAGTAGTAGACCTGGATAGATTTACCGAGGAGTATTTACGAGGAAAGATGAGGGCAAGGCACGTTCCCATCAAAGCACTACTACTCGATCAAGCGATGATCAGCGGCATTGGCAACTGGGTGGCCGATGAGACACTGTACCAGGCAAAGCTGCACCCCGAGCAGTACTGTGACGAATTTGATGACACTCAAATCACAACTCTCTACGAGAACATTCGCTACGTATGTCAGACGTCCGTTGACGAATTAGGAGACTCTGACAAGTTCCCTAAACACTGGCTCTTCAACTACCGGTGGGGCAAGGGTACCAAGGGCACTGCATCAAAGCTTCCCAACGGCGAAAAGCTAGCCTTCATCACCGTCGGCGGTCGAACGAGTTGCTATGCTCCGGGAGTGCAAAAGAAGACCGGTCGGACGGTTCCTGGCATAAAAGAAGAGCCCGTGGAGGCGAAGGCAACCCCCGAAGTGCCCAAGAAGTCAAGAAAAAAGAACACGTCGGAATTCTGGGACGAGGGAGGCCCACCTGCTAAGAAGCAGAGAGCAGTGCCAGCGAAAGCGGAGCCCAATGAAGACAATGTGAAGACCGAGCCTGTGTCAACGGATGCGAAGCCGGAACCTGACAGACGGCGTTCTACACGATCGAGGAAGTGAGGATTGAAGATGATTGTAGTTGGACAGCGTACTGGTGGCGATGTCAGTTTTGATACTTGAATACTTCGGTCTTTGTTCTGATCAGGCTCTTATTAGACGGCCCAGTTAACAGTCAACACAAGGAAGAGCCACAGCCGGTGCGGCTCCGGGCAATGGAAGGATTGTGACCCAAACACGTATATGGAACTGGCCAGGTAGACTAGAGCGCACTGACGGGAACCTGTTTCATGAAACTATTCGCGGAAAGATCCGGATGCAACTCCGAGGTTTGCAATTGCTACGTGTTCGCCAGGAATGCTGGTATTACAGACAGGTGCATTAAGCACATGCACTCTAACTTGTTCTGAGGCCTTCTAGAGCAAGGCAGATGACATGGTGGATGGCCTCCGAAGGGCAGCACAGCAGGCCGCGCCAACCAACTCCCCAACACACCAGCACTCATGATCTCACGAGTAGTAGTGATTTGTTCTACAGACGTGGAAGCCCGAAAAGCCTGGCTGCCCAAGTATCGCACACGTGCTATGGGTGCGCCTTCTACCTCCAGTATAGCAGTCGTATGGCTTGGCGTCTAAGGTGATAGGCCTCAGTATGCATGTGCTAGAGACTGGTTTGTCCCATCATTGGCCTAGACTTGCATGAAATGGGCTGAGACTTGAGCTTGATACCCAAAGTCTGCGAGTGAACAGGGCAGAAGTCACCGTGAACGTGCATTATTGGTATTTCTACACCGATGCACTCCCTTTCTGGTCTCGGTGAGTTTTCGCCATGGTGGGTGTCTATACAAAGCCACAACCTCAGTTCAACCCAGCCACCCAACCAGCTCTGCATGGAATTCTGGCGTAAGCCCCGCGAAAGATGTGACGGCGCCCAAAGGCTGCGCCGCCGCCCGCCACACGACGACTAGCTTTCTGGTTCTGGTGGTGACGGAGTTGTGATTTCAATGGTGTTGAAGATGACGAGGCCCCGCGAACTATTTAGGCACTGCCTCTCCTGAGTGGTCTCCATCTTCGTCGGCTCGACGGTGCATCATCTCATAGGCCAGCAACGAACCAGTGACAGCTCTTTAGAGTGGCGGAAGTCATCATGTGAAATTAGTGTGCTGCCCCTTTTCCACAAATATACACAATATACACGCCCGGGCGGACTTGGATTGTATCCAAAGTCGCTCCGTCGTTCCCTAGCTACTTTGATACGTGAATTGACATGACCTTGACACTGAATGCTCGCAACTCTGCTACACCAGTTGGGGAAACCACTCGCGAGTTTCGTCCTCGTATTCGTGATACCATCGGCATTCCTTTGGTGACCAGCTCCAATAAGCGTCTTCCTCATCCGCTTCGTCAGTGTCACTATCCCCGGTTTGTATCTCGAGCATCTCCATATCAGGCCAGTTGGCTGCGTCGTCGAGATGGTCGCAATGGTCGTTTTTAGCTTCGCCACCTCTGTCTTGTGAACCCAAGCCTTCGCTTCTGATCTCAGCCTCCGCTGCCTTGCTTGCTTCCTCAAGTCTACGGCCATTGTCCCATTCCATCTCCGCTGCTTCGTGAGCATTGCCACTCCCGCTTTCGCCCGCACCACAGCCTGCCGTCACAGTTGCCACTGATGTCGCCTTGCTGGAGCTGGATCGAGCAGATGAGCATTCCGATGCGACAGATTCCGTTTCTGAATCTCGATCCGACCAGTCGGCAGACTTGGAAGTATCAGGCTGAGGGTCCTTAGCCATGGTCTTTTGGTTCTGCTGAATTGTGGCTCGTTCATGTGCTCGCTGCTCTGAAGTTTTCGTCCACCAAACTTGAAGGGGTTGCTCCCAGTCCTGCTTTCGTAGAATCACGAGGAATGGCGAATCGCGTACAACCAGATGTGTCGTCACAAAGGTATTGTTTAGGTCGAGATAGTGCCATTCCAATCGTAGTATGGTGTCGTTATCGATGCTAAAATTCAACGAACGAGAGCCGTAGTTGCTTTTGAGAAGCTCGTCCGCCAACGACTTTGAAATGAAGCTGTACTTTGCGCAATTGGAGAGGTTTAGAACGGATACCTGCTGGAGGGGAAGGTTCTTTGGTGGGCGACCTAAGGCTGGCGATTTGGATTGCTGTGCTAAGCTCTCAACTTCGACGAGGCGGACTTTGATGTATTGGCACGGTAGCATGATGGGTCAAGTCAATCCGTCTGGGAAGAACCGTTCGTAGGCCCAGATGTGAGTAAGAGGAGGGTGAGCTTGTTGATTGTTTATAGGCCAGCTCATGAGTCCGAGGTGGTGGTAATCCGAGGATGGAAATATCCCTAGGATGCCAACTTTCTTCAAGCAGATTTACGGCTGGATTGTCATTTTATATTGCTCAATGGGTTCATATCTGGTATAACCAGCAATGCAAGTCGTTGATGCTGTGGGGGCGACAAGCGGAGCCATACTTGCCGAGGAGGCAATGTACCGCATTTTGGCAACGCCCTCGGCTGGTGACGAAAAGATATGACGCCTCAGCTAAGTAACTAGACGCCCCATGCGTGTGGCCACTCGGTTGAATTTCAGCCGACTCAGGCAATTTGGAAGAATCCGGATTAAGACACAAAATGTGAGAAAAGGGAGGTGGCGGTGACCCGATGGAACGGATTGGGATTTTAAATCACAAATCACAAACGACGATTAAGATTTTGATTTGCAATCAGGCTGACGGCTTGACGTGGTTGGCCCGAGGCATGCTCTCACCGACTGGGCAGCCTGACTTGCGCCGAGACATCTCGGGGGTCGAACGGCAGCAAAGTATAAGATGCAGGCTGACCCCTCTAGTCGGGTGACCCAGAATGCACGGAGAGATGGTTGCATTTTCTCACTTGTCGACGTCTATCGTAGGGTTATCGCACTGCATTCAAGTTTCGCGATCGGTAGCTTCCTGGCCATGGGCATGGCTTCGATCGACGTGACCATCATCCAGCTTGGCTAGGCTGTAGGTGGAAGAACTCTTCCACCCACCCTCCATCTTACCGTCACGCCACAACGCCCCGTCAGTAATCATGTTACTGGCCGGGCCAATGGAGTATTCTTTCCCAAAAAAGATGGTGTAGTTAGTAGTGTGTCTGAGAGCCAGGTCACCGCCAAGTTGATCTGAAAATGTCTTATTCAACTCCAGGCTATTGGACAATATTGCATACTATGGCGTGGATTTCTTGACAGCTGACCAAACAAACTGCTCTAGCGTTCTTTTTGTTGTCGAATCAATAAAGTTTGTGCTTGATTTAGCAGGTGTTGACTTGGAGCCTCATTCGTAAAAGAGCTTCCTCATTTCAGGCTCTGCCAGCCTTCAGCCTGATCTGCTCTTGGCCAAGTGTTGGCTCCGAGCACTGCCCGACATGACGCAGCCTGCAGAGGGATTTATCTCGCATATACTCCAAGTTTAGACTCCTACACGAATATTCTAGACTTTTTCCCGAATGCTCTAGGACAGCTTTGGTGTGCCGGTAGTGCACACTTGCTGTGAGAAGTCAGGATACAACCTGTATTTTGGGGAAAGATCTCACCCGGAGTGTTGCACAGCGTCGGGGTAAACTACATCTGCGAGACATAACAGTGATGTGCCGCTCTCATGCACCTCGTTTCGATAAATCGCCATCCCCGAGCGGTGTGGAAGGGGTCTATTCCTATTCGCTGATTCCTCTCCCGGCTTTCAAGAGGCGCCGCTGAGAGAAGCAGTCTAAATAGTTCAACGAGAGCTTTCATTGGCCTATATTTCCAATACTCAGCCACCTCCTACCCGCAGTGCAGTACATCGAAAGCATGGCGCCTTATTTTATGACTGGTCTTTATACCTCATGCAAGGGCACGCGTTGAGGCAGCCAGCTTTACTGTTGAGGCAACCCGAGGCAGGCCTCAACACATGCAGTGGTTGTCACCATTTTCTGCCGGCACCCTCCATCGGGCTTCCCTTGATGCATATTGGAAATGAGCCGTTTTACACATCAAATCGTTGCATCATCAGTCGTTGACTATTATACGTCCCCCTAGACAACCCGGCTGTCCTTCTCTCGCCTCACCCTTGCAGCCGAAACATAACCTCTTCTTCACCAAGCTTGACACTTGCTGCGGTAAGATGCCTTCCCAATTGTCAACTCGTCGCTCCATGTTCACCCAGCCGTAGCCAGCTAATTGACACCTCTGAGAGTAGCCATCCACAGATGGTGTTTACTCTTGGGGCTTCCCGTCCCTACCTAAGCTCCGTTGCCCTCACCCAAGACTACCACTACACAGCTTATCCTTTCATGACGTTCATGCCACGACGCCAGCGAAATCCGTACCGGCGTAGCCTCGAAGTGACCGCATTTGATGATGCATTCTGTTCATTTATAACACCGCAAACTCGAGCCATGCGTCCCCTCCAGACAGTAGATCAAGAGGTGCGAACCAAAAGGACGGCCTGCGAGCAAGTCCCGGAGCCAGTGACTAATTATCAGGCATCTTCACAGCCTATGAACCGCTTAGGTCTCTTCAGGGCGCTTCAATCAGAGGGCAAGGATTCCTGCCTCATCAAAGTCCCTGTCGACGATAAAATCATGTCGGATTCCTCACCGATCAACCTAGTTAACGAGAATATCTCGTTCGACGCTTATTCCACTCATCGAAGGCACACTACACCGTACTCACCGAAGCTACGCAGCTCCAAATCGTCCTCGAGATCGACCACGCCGGGCAGATACGCGAAAGCTGAGCCAATCGGAGACGGACCAAGTATACAAGGCATATGTATGTTGAGAGAAAATGGATGGGAAGCGGTCGCAGCAAAAACGGGCGTGGTAATAGGCCAAGAGTTTTCGAGCTTGCTGGAAAACAGTGCAAACAAGGCGACGGCGAGTAGTCCAAGATACGACAGGAGCAGCATGGGTAGGGAGGATCAAATACATTCTAGGGTTGAGAAACTACAGTTAGAAGGTTGGTTCTCGAATTTTCCCCTGTCCAATACTTCAACTGACAAAAGTCGAGCATTTAGGTGGTGGTTTATGGAACTCGGCATCTTCTTCGACTAGTCCAGAAATCCTTCCCCTCTCGACGATTCCTGGTCACATCACCAGTATTTGCAGGGGCGACCAAACATGTTACCCATGGCTCGGAGATATATCGGCGAATGCCGAGTCGCCTGGAATAGAGAACCCTGGGGCCTGGGAAATGGAGACAGGATGCGGTGCATCTTTTGAGGGGATCTAGCTAGGAAGGTCTTTGGGTTGGGATAATGTGATGGGAGGCGTTGGTTTCACGTCCATCAATTTCACGGTAAGTTTTGATCCAGAATCACAAATGATGTTCACTACCTATCCACAGTCCATTCAATTTTCTTTACCTAGGTAGTTTAAGAAAGCACAGCTTGAAAGATACAAGCCGAAAACCCAATCATGGATTAATATGAAGGTGCGTGTGGGAAAAACGAGAGAAGATGGATGAGGGCGTCCTCATCTTGTCTTTTTTGTCCTTTCTTTTTTGCTGCCATACTCAACACACGGAGGCACGCACGGCCTCCAGTCTATGCCCAAACAGTGAGAGGAGAAACAAATTGCAAACATATGAACCAAACATGCCATTGTCAACCATCACACAGCACCGACCAGACGCGCGTGTATACAAGAAAGACGCCCCGACCCCATGGCCACACACAGAGACTGAATACATCCATCCACCGCTTCCAGGCTCAGCCGGCTCCAGCCCTCACATTCACACTCGGACTCACACCCAGACTCACACTCATATTCGCACTCATACTCAGCTTCCGTTGGCCTCGAGCTTGCCCTCGGTCTTCTCGACGTAGGCGACAAGGTCGGCGATGGTGCAGACCTTGATCCCCCACTTACGCGCAAAGGCGATGCAGCCCTCGCCGCGCAGCATGCCGACGCTCTGGCGGATGGCCTGGCCGGGGACCTCCTCGCCGTCGTCGACCAGCTCGCAGATGGCAGCGGCCTGAGCCTTGCCGCTCAGCCGGCAGAACTCAACGGCAGCCTCGGTGTGGCCGGGACGCTGGCGGACGCCGCCGGGGCGGGCCTGCAGGGGGAGGACGTGGCCGGGCCGGCGCAGGCTCTCGGGCTTGGAGTTGGGGTCGGCGAGGACTCGGCACACCAGCGCCCGGTCGCGGGCGCTGATGCCGGTGGTCACGGACGGGTCGGCTGCGTCTACCGAGATGGTGTATGCCGTACCGCGGGGGTCCTCGTTGTCGGTGACCATCTGGGGGAGGGCGAGGGAGGTGATGAGGGCGGGCGAGAGGGGGGCACACACGTAGCCCGAGGAGTGTCGGATGAGGAAGCCCATCTGCTCGGTGGTGACGTCCTGGGCGGCGATGATGAGGTCGGCCTCGTTCTCTCGAGAGGGGTCGTCAAGGACGACGAGGAACTCGCCATTTCCTGGTTGAGAGTATCAGTATCAGTATCAGCCAATGTCACCAGAGGGTACAATGAGTTGCACGTGTGACTCAGACAGAAGGGGGCTTGCATACGGAAGGCCTCAATGGACTCCGGGATAGAGTCAAAGCGACTCGAATCTATCGTTGACCCAGGCATTATCGCGGGCGGGATGTGGATGCGGGATGATGGGGAGGTGGAGGTGGAGCGAGGAGAGCGTTCGGGGGTTGGCGATGGTGCTTGGGCGGACAGAAAGCGTAGTGTAGTAAATTATTATATCGGTAAGTTTTCAGTGTATGACTCGGCCTCGGCAGCGCGGCGAATGCGACAGATGCGACCAGCGGCGGGCGGTGCGGGCTCGGAGAGAGAGGGGAGGAGGGAGGAGGGAGGAGGGGTCTTCTTAATTTTGCTTGGTCAATGGCGCGGGGTACGGATTGAATTGGAAAGATGGAGAAGAGTCCTAGTAACTGCTTGAGTATAAACTAGATGCGGACGATGGGAATGCAACACACACACAGAGAGTGAGAATGGACGAGGGGGCAGAAGAGCGAGAAACGAAGGGGATCAAAGAACAAGGAAGAAGCCCTCATTATTATTTTGGAAAATAAAGCCTACCTAGGTAGGTATGAAGCACCTACATGATATGGCCGGTCCCCACGGTACAGCGGCACACCTAGGATCCAACGGCATGCCCATTTCCATGGATGGCCTATGGATGGATGGTTCGTTTGCCGTCGCCTCCGCTGCCCGGCCACGGCCAACGGCCCAGGGTCGGATCCGCGCGGTGAATTGCCGGCTTCCAACGAAACGACCAGCCCATTTCAACACCACCCCATCCGCCGCAATCCCGGCCTTGCCTGTACTAAGCCTAGGCAAAGCCTCGCAACTTTCTGGACAAAGCCGAACCCGACGTTTAGGTGGCGGGAGAAGCGCATAGAATGTGGGAGAGTGGGTTTTTGAGGACCCGAGGGCGCCGGCCGGGGGTCCCGCTCTGATTCTCATTGACGCTTCCCTCCTCTCTCACTGTCTCTAGGTAGAGTCTCTTCCTCTCGGCCCAGTACGTACTCACATGTTTTTCCCATCTAAACCTTGCCGGCCACCCAATCTCGTGTGCCAATTCCTCGACTCGCCGGCCCCGCGACGGACCATTTAGCGCACCTGACGCCTAGTCTAGGTAAGGGCCCCGTTTTCTTGGGTCATGGCACCCCCGATGGATTGATTTGTCGGGGTCGCGCGGTTATTATGTAAGCCACGTCCAAACCCGTCCAAAGACGCCGTTGCAGACCAGAATTGCGAAAGCATCAGTCAGCCGAACGGATGGGGCCCTTTTCGAGTTTTCTAACCCATGCGGGAGAAAAATATCTCTCCATTTCTCGCGACGAGGAATTACGGAAATGGTGGAGCCGATGGCGGAGTTGATAGGAACTTGGACCAAACGCATAATCACCGCTATCTATCTGTTAGCCGCCGTCCGTCATGGGCCTGCTTCGTCTTCCGCCATCCCACTCTTGTTGGTTGCGCCATACTTCTCTTAGTAATAACCAGGGCGCAATACAAGAAAGGGAACCCATCCACAAACTGTTCAAATTTCTCGGTACATAACCAAGGAGGCTCAATTCCTAAGTCTAGTTCAATGCCCATCTTCAGCCCCCTTGAACACAAGAAGATGGCGTGCGACTTCCGACCCGGCACTCGGAACGTTTACGATGAGCCATGCAACCATTCCGGACTCACAACGTTGATGTAACCGTCAGAGTTCAACAAGCCTCATCTTGTTTCAACCTAGCTAAAGTGATGACACAAAAACACCGTACGTAGCTATCAACAACCTCAGTCTTGAATTTCACAGCTTAAGGAAGTGGTCATCTCATGGAACAATTGCTCTTGATTCCGATCAGAGAAAGGCCTTGGCCGTCATTTACGGAACAGCACCGTTCATGATTGGCTGGATGCTTAGTCAAGGCTAAACGGTCAACGAAGCGCAGACCGCTAGGCCCGATCTGCACAGCATTTCGGACGTCATGACGAGACGCAGAATTCATCAACAGCTCCGACAGCTACGATCACGACAACCAATCTTACCTACGTCCACCACAATGGTGGCTCCGTCACGGCCGGCGGCCACCCTGCTCCGCCGTCTCAGCAGATCGAACAGGCAGATTCTACAATTGTCGATCGCACACAGAGCTTCGGCCCGCGTCTTTCCCGGCGCTGTGGTATCGAGCTCTGCCACTCGATGCCACTCGACCTCCAACTTCTCCTCCGTCAACCCCGATGAAGTCTCCCACTTCAATGACCTCGCCAGCGAATGGTGGGATCCCCACGGCTCCTCTCGCCTCCTCCACCTCATGAACCCGCTTCGCCACGACTTCATCCGCGCATGCCACCGAACCCAGGCCGATCCTCCTCCGCCTCACGGCCTGACCTACCTCGACATTGGCTGCGGTGGAGGCATCTTCGCTGAGAGTGCCGCGCGCCTGCCGAGCACTCGAAGTGTCACCGCCATCGACCCGACGCCCTCCGTCCTTGCCATCGCCCGGGCGCACGCCCGCAAGGACCCCGCCTTGCGCAACAAGCTTCAGTACCACCAGACCTCAATCGAGCAGCTCACTGTGCCGACTGAGGAGGAGGCTTACGACATCGTGTCTCTGTTCGAAGTCATTGAGCACGTCGATAACCCTGGCGCCGTGCTCGAGCTTGTGCGGCCGTTTGTCAAACCCGGTGGGTGGCTGGTCATGAGCACCATTGCGCGCACATGGGTGAGCTGGTTCACAACAAACTTCATGGCCGAAGATGTCCTGGGCATAGTGCCGAAGGGGACTCATGACTGGAACAAGTACCTGAACGAGGGCGAGCTGCGGGGGTTCCTGGAAGGGCGGGGCTGGAGTAGCCCCATGGTGCAGGGCGTAGTCTACTTGCCCGGCCTGGGATGGAAAGAGGTCCAGGGAAGTGAGAGGGTTGGAAACTACTTTTTTGCTGTTCGCAAGGTTTGATCATGATTGGGTGTTTGTGGGTGGGAGTCGCGTGCGATATAAAACGAGATATGTCCATCGATGGGTTCGGTCGACTGTAATATAATGTATCATCACCCATCTAAATCTGGAAATGAAACTCCATAACGCCTTGTCCAAACCAGATCTCGGGAAACTCTTTGCTAGAATCAACAGAACCGAGGCTGATGTGTGAGAACGCCTAGCGCCAACAACCCATCACAGGGCCATTCCACGCCTGAACCTTGGCATGGAATTCTTAAATTCTTCGGTCAGACGGACTTGTTGTTAGCCCAGCCTGCATTAATCATACGAAAATCCTGCCATTGGATCGTTACGCATGTGTCCCCCCGTTGCTTACCCCGGACCGGCCAAAGCGGCATCCCTCGCGCCGATCCTTCGCACAGCTATGGCTCTCTCAGCGTTGGACTGTACCACAAATGACCTGCTCTGCCCTGCCAACCTGCCTCGGGCTTTTCCCATGGTGTGGCGCGGCTTGGTTGTGCTGGTCACAGACAGTTCCTGCGACGGGCTGATCCTTGTAGATCCGAGCCCTGTGTTCGGGGACTGTGTTAGGGGGAAGAGAAAGTCACAGGCTCGTCAGCCGCACGTGCAAGGGGGCCTCGGAGTGAGGGGAAGCCAAAAATACTCCGAGCCGGCGTATGTGTTAACAGCGCCAGCTGTGTTGCGGCGGGCATTGGGCGGATCCTCGGCACCCGCAGATGGAAGCACCAAGCGATCGACAGAGCGACTTGAACAAGCTTCGTGATGATGCCCGCCTGTTTTGGGACAATCGCTTTGTAAATGGGCATAGCTCACCTTAGTTGCTTAACTAGGTCTTACTGGTCAACAGCCAAGATTTCAGGGTCCCGAGGGAGTAAAGGAGGCGCTGAGAGGAGCGCTCTAAAACGCCCCAGCACCCCTTGAGGGTTGGTGTCGTAGCGGGAAGAGCCACCCGCTGTCTCGTGGCCCCGAGCTCCGCTAATCAGGGCTTCTTTTAGGAGGCACAGAGGGGCTATGCAAGGCGTAAGGCACTGCCGCTCTGGAGTGGCTCTCGCTAACCCTCCTGTAGCAAGCCATGGAGCAGGGGACCTGGGCGAGAAAAAAAGCCCAGCCTCGCACGCACCAGGCGCAACAGCAGGCTGCTGTCCAGCTGTCTCATCTCGTGTTTGTGTTCCCCGTCTCGTCCTTGTTCATTCATCATAATGCGTTTCGTCTGCCTCGTTCATTCTTGATCCGTTTTTTTTTTTGAGTCTCTGTCTCTCTTTGCTGTCTCATTTTTCTTCTTGTTCCGGGTGTCGTCGTGTCTTAAAATTAGAAGACTGTCTCGGTTCCTGGTCTGCGTCATCGGGCTCGCTCTTGGATTGGATGTCATGATTGATTGAATGACGACGCCTGTGCCGACCACGACGACCAACCGCGAGCAGCTACCAGCGCTGCCATCGTCATTCTCGACATGATGATGCCTCATCTCCTCCGCCCTCCCTTACTTTCGCTCCTCCTGCTAGCTCCCTTCTTCGCCCCCGCGTCTCTCGCCCAGTTCATCCCCAGCACCAACGCAGCAGGTCGCAACCTCACCGTCGTACGCTCGCCAGGGAACACCAACGTCACCGTCTCGTACAAGGTCCCCGAAGGCGCTTGCACCACCGCGTTTGAATCCCAGCGCCAGTACACCGGCTGGGTCTCCATCCCCGGTGACTATCCCACCAACCTCTTCTTCTGGTTCGTCGAGGCCCGCCAGGAAACCGAGAGCCTCACCATCTGGCTGAATGGAGGTCCCGGCTCGAGCTCCATGTATGGCTTCTTCACAGGCAACGGGCCCTGCGAGGTTGTCGAAAAGGGGCTCAATCGCTACGATACCGTTGCTCGCGAATGGGGATGGGACCGTGCCTCTAATATGCTCTTCATAGACCAGGTAGGCTTACACATTTCCTCCAAGAACCCAGAAACACCAGATATCTAACCTCGCTCCCTCTATAGCCTAATCAAGTAGGCTTCTCCTACGATGTTCCGACCAATGGAACTCTCAACTTCGGCGATGACAGCATCGCGCAACCACCCATACGCAACAGACGTTACCCCGACTGGGTCATGGCCAACGGCACCTTTAGTTCTGGTGAGGGCAGCAACACCTCCAACACAACTGAGTTGGCCGCCGAAGCCGTGTGGCACATGGTCCAGGGCTTCTTAACCACCTTCCCTCAGTACCAACCTGCAGAAGACGGCCGCAACGGTTCCATCGGCGTCAACCTCTTCGCCGAGAGCTACGGCGGTCGTTATGGACCAATCTTTGCCGAGACTTTCGAGGAGAAGAATCTCCAGCGGGAGGCAGGCGAGCTTCCCCTCAACACCACCGTCGACATACACCTCAGCTCACTGGGCATCGTCAATGGCTGCGTCGACATGGAAGTCCAGACTCCCTACTACCCCATATTTGCCAGCGACAACACATACGGCTACCAGGCCATCTCAAGTGAAGAGTCGGCCTTTTACGTCGAGAGGTACTCATCCGAGGGCGGCTGCAAGGAGCTTCTCCAGCGGTGCGGCGCATCAGTCACCTTTGGCGACCCGGACGGCGACGGCGACAATGCCAATGTCAACGACGTCTGTAGCCAGGCGTCGGAAGCTTGCCTTGAGATCGAATACCCGTACTTTGCGTCCGGTCGCAGCGCCTATGACCTGTCCGCTCCCGACGCCGACCCTTTCCCATCCATGCTCTTCCACGAGTACCTCAACCAGGCCAGCATCCAGAAAGCCATTGGCGCGCCGGTTAACTACACAATGTCCAACAACGCCGTCTACTACGAATTCGCAGGCACCGGCGACCAGGGCCGTGACGGAAACATCCCGCGCCTGGCTGCCCTCGTCAACAAGGGCATCCACGTCGGCCTCATGTACGGCGACCGCGACTACATCTGCAACTGGATGGGCGGAGAGGCCGTCTCCAAGGAAATCGCCATCCAGGCAGGCGGCGAGTACGCCACCCGCTTCTCGACGGCCGGCTATGCGCCCATCATCGTCAACGACTCGTACATTGGCGGTGTCGTTCGCCAGTTCGGCAACCTCTCCTTCAGCCGCATCTACCAGGCCGGCCACGCTGTCCCCGCGTACCAGCCCGAGACGGCCTTCCAGGTCTTTGCGCGCATCATCCTCGACACCTCCGTCTCGACGGGTGAGGACATCGACATCAGCACATACAACACCACCGGCCCCGTCAACGCCACCCAGACCGACAAGCTTCCACGCCAGCGCGAGCCGACGTGCTTCGTGCGCGACTACAGCGGGACCTGCAACGATGACGCGAAGTCCCTGTTCCTAGGCGACGACCCGGATAATGAAGGCGTCGTCATCAACGGCGTCCTCTACAGCTCGTCTCAGGATTGGCCGCTAGCCACCGAGGCGCCCACCACGACTTCGGCGAGCACCTCGGCCAGCGAGACTCTCACCGGCGTCTACACGGCGACGACGACGCCCGCCGATGCCGACTCTGCGGGCGTCTCTTTGCGATCCCCCAGTCACCTAGTCTTGGTATTGGGTATCGCCATGGTGCTTGCGCTTCAGGCTTTGCTCACCTAATCCTTCACATCATTAATTGTATTTTTGGATAGGTTCGGTGCATTGACATGTCGGGTTCTGGTACAGGGGGCGTTATTGGGTGTCTTTGGAAACAAAACAACATGAGAAATATGCATACAATTCGAGCGAGAGGCATGACATGACATTGGATAGCCTAGCATCACCAGGGAACTAGTCCAGATTTGAAAATCATGGGATGGGGTGACGGTTGTTTGTTGCTCCAGGGGCAATTAATGAAGATATGGTTCGTAACTAAGAGATAGGTATCGTACCTCAATGAACTAGATATCTCATTCGGGAACAGACATGTAATGTCTTGTCGTGTCCCAGCGCTTCGTGTCTCATCCCATACATGCCACAGCCGGCTCCTTCGGGATTCTTGAAGGCAACATTTCTAGAGGGTATCATTCGTCATAAAATCGTTGGGTGTACACTGTTTTGCTTCCCTGACGTGCGGTATTCTGTCCTCACCGCTCAGCCTTTTCTCTCTTATAGGATCGGACTGGCACGGTTTTTTGGCCTCTAACCATAACTTCGTCGTCGCCATCGCCTATCTCGTCGTCATCATCTTCGTCCAACCGATTCTGCTCCTCAGCCTGACGAGCGCGGCGGATACGGCGAACCATGGCCTGGTCAAGGTAAAAGTCCTCGTCAAATTGAGCTCGAGAAAACGTCTATCCTTCTTTAGCAAATGTGGATAAGCGATCAATCTTCTTGGGGTTTTTACCTGAGAGCATCCGGTCTGCGGGCACTGCTTCTCGCCGCGCATAGACAGGTAGTCGAGAAGGGCTGCCTTCTCAAAGATGTGTTTGCATTTTCGGTTGCTGTAGGGCTGCTCCATTGGCTGCAGGGTGAGGGGACACTTTATACTGAGGACCTCTCGGGCAACAGCAATGTCATCGTCGTCGTCGCCTGCATCGTCATCGGCCAACTCACGCATGACAGGCTGACCATCGGGGCGGAACCAGCGCGAAGCATCAGGGAGTGGGGGACCATCCTCACCAGCCATGGCATCGTGCCAGAGCTTCTTGAAGGCGGCGTAGTCATTGTTGAGTGCATATCGTTGCTGCATAGACAGCGCGGAGTATTCTGTCGCCTTTTTCAATCGCTGTTTCTTGAGGACCTCAATGACACTAGGGAATGAGACCACGGGTTTTGCTTCGCCCTCATCATCTTCTTCTTCTGATTGAGAATGTCTGTCCCCGGAATGCCGGCCTGAGCGTTGTGATGGGTCCAAGTTCGCATGTGAGGCGTCGGAGGCTGCGACAGTGTATAGATCGCCCAGGATGTCTGATTCGTCCTCCAGCTCAGCCCTACGGTCGATCAGGTCTCGGATGGCCTTCTCTGACTTGTCAGTCAGGGCTTGAACTTGCGTCTCAAAATCAGCGACATGCGCCTCCAATTGCTCCTCCTCGGAAGATTTTTCGGTGCCCTTTTCCTCCCTCTTCGCGCATAGGGCAGCGAGCCTTTCCCGTTGCTCCCTCAAGCGCTCATGTAGGTCACCGACGCTCGAGCCGATGAGGCGCACTGAGTCCTTCAGGTGCATTTGGTACTCCACAGTGCCACGGTTGTTAGAGAGGTCCCCCAGGGCTCGGCGCGCGGCTTCATTGAGGGGGCATGAGGGTGACTGATAGTCGGGCAATTCTGTGGCAGTGCGTGACGAGGCGACAGCTGCGCCGGAGCGATGGACGAGCCTGCGGGACATGGCGTCGCGATGAGGTATGGTGTATGCAGGCTGCCGTTGTGGGCGCTGGATCGTGCGAATGGGGGGGTTGCGATTAGGGAGGGGTCGTGCAAGACAGAAGCATCGCGAAACAGAGCGGATCCCAGTCTGCTTTCTGCCAATTCTTTGGTGAGCTCGTTGGTGAGCTGAGCTGAAAAAGAAGACGGAGGGATCGAAAGGTGATGCAAAACGCGGCCGGGTCGTATGTGGTGGTGGTGCACAAAGACGCGACGTAATTAGAATGCAGCCATCGACGCGCCTGGGGCACAGTGGCTGCCAGCATGTCACGGGAAAAACGGTGTCAGCCTACCCTGAAGCGTGCTAGGTGTAGCACATTGTGACTTCACTGGCTGGCTACCCTGTCTGCCTGTCCACAGCGCCGAAGGCTACCGTATCAATCTGATCGATCTAGGATGAGGGCCGGGGTGTCTCGATCTGAGGCTCAGGTAGGCAAGAGGAAGGGGCATTGGAGCACTGGCAACTAGTCTGTTGGGTGGCATCGCATGGTAACCCATCCCACCCAATCGCATTCAAGCAGTGAATGATAGTTCGATGCGCGCGGGAATGCAACGCCCAAACGATGCTTTTTCTTCCTAAATAAGCAAATATTCGGTGGCAGAGGTACCAATTTATCACACTTGGGGCAAGATTGTTCCTTCCCATCCAAGTCCGAGACCATGAAGACGGGAAGGCGTACGCACAGCACGTGGTGAGCAGCCATCATACCCTTTCCATCCACTCAACCTCCTTGGCTGCTCACGGTCTAACTACTGCGTACCTCCTAGCCAGGATCCCCATGCCGCACACTCTGTACTTTGATGTTTTTCGACAGCAGAACATGTGGCGCTCGCCTCTCCAAAACATCGACCCACGGACTGGTTCATCACCTCTCTACCGATTCGTGTTCGGCGGTGGCCAGGCCGGTCAGGCGCCTACCATCAGATAGCTCTACCGAACTTACCTCGCCTACCTACCTCGTACTCTGATGCGGCGTACAGTGGGAATTTGCATCTCAACGATGGCCACGCCAAAAGCGGGATCGCAGCATCGGAGCCTCTCTTGCCTATCGATCTTGCCTATCGGTCATCGGGCACACGAATCGAGCTCCAGTCTAGAAAACGGCGGCCCTGTCTCGGCTCATCAGCCCAGAGCCTAGAGGGGCGGTCCAACCCATCACCATCATCGCGGATCCAGGGGTCTTTCTAGCTCGCCCCACCTGGGTCTCACTCCCCAGTCTCCGCCTGGGACGGATGCGTCGTGATGGGTCGAGTTTATTAACATCGGTGTGCGAGCAAACACCACAGGGAGTCAGACAGCATTCAGCAGGGATCCGTGGATCGATGCTAGTATCCTGGAATATATGACAAGAAACGGACTGGGTCGCGGGTCACACGGATGAGGAGACTTACAGGACGTTGGGCAAGAGAGGGGATCGGGAACACTGGCCACAGCTCTATGCCGCAGCTCACGAGACACAAACACAGCATAGCTCTGGCCATCGTCATGACAGCATCTCCATCGACATCGCCATCGCCATTGCGTCTAGTCGGCCCACCTCGAACACTCAGCACGCCCTTTGGTCCCTTTGCGCAGGAAGACCTGACGAGGGCGGAGGAGACGGTCCCAAACAGAAGACTCACCTCGCCTCGAAAGTCAAGCAGATTGGCCCCAATCGCCCGGTTGGCCCCGCCCCTACAAACTCCACCGATCAAACCGATCCCGGGCTCCGGGGCTTGAGCCGGCGATCTGGATTCTGGAGCTAGATCCGCACAACGAAGCTGGGAGCTCAATCCGTCCTCAAACTCCAAAAACACAATTGGACAAGCGTAGATAGCCACACCCCAAACTGCCGGTGCCCTTGTCGACAAACTCATCAAACAGGCCAGTCCACCGAACAAACCAAATACACCATAGCACACCCCTCCCTCTGGCGCTCTCCGCCCCCCTCCGTATGTCTCCATTCTGCATCGGCAACGCAAAAGACACCAGGCAGTCAATCAAAGAACGAGGAACTTCCGAGAGATTGCCAGAGGCTTGAGATGATGCTTGTTCTTGGTCCCGGACGAGTTCTGTCCTAGAAGTGCACGGTCTGGTGCCTGCTTGGCTGCCACTCGACGCAATAGCACATCAGGGATGAAGGGATCACCAGGTTACCGCATTCTGAATGCCGCCGCGGAATTGTCTACGACGAGCCACGACAGACCGACCCGTCGCTACGCCCACGTCCGCGTCCACATCCACACACGCATACCCACATGTTTGCCGTGGATTCCAGCATGGCCACCTCACCTGCTATGGCCTGTGTTCCCTGGCGAGCCTAGCCCTCGCTGGCTCCCTGGGCCCACGCCGCTCACTGAAGGCTCCACAGCTAGACCTCGCTCCGCGCCGCCGCAGCCATGGCCACGGCATTGCCTTGGCTGACTCCAATATTGGCTCTGCTTGTCAGCCGGTAGCTCTGGGATCTGGCTTCTGACTAGACGCCCGACGGATGATGCGTGTAACCAGGTGGTTTCGCAAGCAGGTGCTTACCTTTGTCTCCATCATCCTCCAAACCCGCAATCTCGATCCTCTGCCGTTTTGGGCCATGACCTCCCATATATCTCTGCACAGGTTCTCCCCGAAAACAATCCCTTCGTCTCTCGGACCCTTGTATTCCTCAAACTCAGTCACTGGCCATAGTTATTATTACCACTCACGACAACTTGACCTCGCCGTCTCTAATCCCGTGCGCCATCCTCCTTCTTTCAGCCCCTTGAACCTTTTCTCCAGATATTGAAGATCCATCGTCAATGTCATTCGAAGTGCCGTTTGCCATGAACCCCTGGGAAGTTCAAGCTCTCAATGTCAGTACCGCAACTTAATCATGTTCGGCCCAAATGCATCTACGACAGAAATTAACCCCTGGCGTTATAGTATGAGTTCCCAGAGCAGAGTTCTATTAACCCCGATGGTTCTGCTGTCACCGCTGCACCTACCTGGCGCCGCGTCCAGGACCCCGTCATCTACCCGGGTATCTATGCTCCCAGTGGTTTTGATCTGATAGATATTTTTGTATGGCATGCCCACGAAAACTCTCTGAAAGCTGCCTTTCCGTCGTCAGCGGCGATGAATTTTAACATAGCTCCCTAGTGTCGAATCTCATCCCGGCCCGACCCTAAGGTCTCCTTGGGGCCTGTGGACAGCTCCGTTTCCTTGATCCTCTGCGACCTCCGGCAACCCGACATACCGATTCAATATGTCACCGAGGCATTCACGCTGTTGACCGGCTACGCCGCCCACGAGGTCATCGGCCGGAACTGCCGCTTCCTTCAGACACCCCCTGGCAAAGACCGCCGTGCCGTGTCCAAGTCTAACGAGAAGTCTATCAGCCGCATGCGCCATGCCATTCGTGACAACAAGGAGATCCAGGTCCGCATCACTAACTACAGAAAGAATGGACAGCGCTTCACTAACCTGGTTACTATCATTCCTATCCTATATCCTGATGGCTATCGGTATTCCGTGGGCTTCATGTCCGAGGCCGAATAGGAGCTCGACCACCGAGGGCACGCAAGCAGCATCTGGAGATGCCATCATCATTACCATCACCACAGGCGTTTTGGGGTCAGGCCTTGATTACTTTCACATATTTTGACGACCCAGATGGATACAGATCCCAGGATCACATTTCTACAAGCAACATGATCATTTCTTATCAGTAACTAGCGTTGGACCGTTTGTTTCACACCTTTCTGGCTTCTGGATTACACTACTTTCCAGTTTTTACGAATACTTACGATACCCCGATTTTGCATAATTTCCACTGTTACGGCTGAACTATGGGAACGACACTGTCAGGTGCTTGCATTTATGGTTGGGGAATAGGCGTATCGAAGTTGCTTCCCGCCGCAGGGTTCACGGTTCCTTATTTTTATTTTTATTTTCCTTTGTCGATTTAGCATACACGCCGGAGTTGAGCAGCAAGACATGAACTGGGTAGCTAAGACACCTGAGCCTTGCGCAGTGGCTTTTTCACGAGCCTTTACGAAATGGAAAAATGATGATAACACACATGACAAACATTCCGCTTCATATCGAGTAGACGCAGGGGTCGTATCAAGGACCACAAGGGGGGGTTTTTTAGGCTCATGCTACGACTGGATGGAGGGAAGGGTAACGGAAGCCAGGGTGAATTCTTCCCATGCCTGTTGATACAAAACGGTTAGTATGTCTTGGGCTGACAGGATGCAGTTCATAATACGGAATGGAATTCTCGATTCGTGGACCAGGGAGCTATGTGTAACGTGGGTTTCTTGATTTGTCGATAACTGTAAAGTGGACTAGTACGTTTGCATACTCATGGTTGCTGCGTGCGTCAACAAGGATCAATACCACGGCTGGCCAAGTCAAAGCAGCTCTCTCCCCGATCTCGATGCTCACGTCTCCATGTAGGCCATGAGGATCGGCCGGGTTCCCAAGCGGCCAGCTCTCCGAAATCTCGCCAGGATGCCACGGGGGGAAGGACATGCGATTCGTTCTTGGGAGACAACCCCCCCGGCAGCATCTGTTCCACTTTGCTGGGAACGAAATGCACATCATCGAGCATGGGCACGAGCCAGCGGAACAGCCAGCCGCCACACACACACCCTTCAAGGCGTAGTCTCAGCTCCTCGCGCCCCCTCCCGTGTGAGGTGGCCGGAGGGATACCTCCGCTGTGCTCCCGGTCCGGACTTGTCGGGTGCATATATAGGTGCAGGAGGATATTTAAGCCCAGCGCCCGAAGCAAGCCCTCGCGTCTTGATAAGCGACGGGAGCTGTTCCAGTTGCAGATGCCCCCTCGCGACAAGCGTGCGGAAGGGAAAGGCGGGAAGGCTTATTGCAGACTTGGTGTTGATAGGTGGGAGAGGCGAGTCGGGTATCATCCATCAGAGGTCAAATGTTCCCTCCCAAGCATGTCGCAATCCTACTGGGCCGCCAAGGGCCAAGACATGTAGGTGGTCGACAATTGGCACCCCATTGGCAGAACATGGCGTCCCATCACAGTCCCCTATTCTTCACCGGTCTAGGTCTCTGGGTCAGAAACGCTCTTTTCTTTTTTTTTTTTTTTTTTTTTTACCAGGGCAAGGATGTGTGTAAGTGTGTGAGTGTGTGCAGACAGACAAGGGTCCTGGTGTGCATACAGACATGCGAGTTTGCCGCTGACAACTTCCCTTCTGGCTCGCTCCAGCGCAGGAAAAGACGCCCAAGAGTTGACTCGACATGCTATTCTGCAGTGCCAAAAGGGCTACATGGACGCAATATTGCACAAACGTCTTAACGGCTATAGGAGGTGGGTGCATTCTTCGCCCGGGAGGCACCTTGACGTGGCACGGCGAGACAGGGCGGAACTATAGAATTGAGCGACCAGCCGCACGTGGCACAGGCAAGGATAAAACGGATTAGTTAAGTAGTCAAGTTACGTAGCCCAGGAAATGATTTGCGAATATCTTGGTCTGGTTGTTGGCCGCTTTGAATAGGTACTAGGCAGTTTTTCAACCCTTCCCAGGATGAGCCACACCACACCTCGCTCGCCCCAACCAACCAACCTATTTTCAACAGAACTTGTGCAACAAGCCCTGAATGTTCTCAGCTGGAGACGTATACCCGAGACCTGTGACCCAGCTGAGACTTTCGGTCCTTAAATTGTCTCATTCTACGTATTGCTCCGACATCACTCGGTGAGAACCAACGCGCCACCCTCGGGTTGGCGTGAGCCCAGTCACGCCGTGGCTGCGTCGAGTGGCTGAGCCGTCACGGTCGACAATAGATTATAGTGCCTTCCTCGTATAAACTTCTATACAACTTTACTTGGCCATGTGATTTAGTAGTCATGGTCTATGTTGCGCTCCTAGTTGGTTTCATAGAGCATAATACTTTGCGTAGGTACTATATATACTCTGCATTTTCGGGCCAAGTCTCCATATACCCCATGAACCAGAATGCATTTAGGAGATTGTATTCAGGCATAATAAGAGGATACAAAATTATGGACTATGGACTATTCTATAGTTAATTTAGTATATTATGCTCATTGTTGAAATGTCTTTATGTATAGAGTCAATGATGAGACCTTGGGTTACTTGATCCAAGTCCCTTAACGCATACCTGTGTGATCACCAGTCTTTTCTCCACACTCCTTCAACGGGTCCGTACAGCGACCTAATTCTCAGGCTCATTCTGAGGCTCATGTGGCTGATAGCTTCTCTGGAGCGGATACATGAGAACATCACTAGTCTCTGTGGCCTGATAGTTGGGAGTTTCTGTGGCGCGGTCGTGATGAGCCTGTGTAGCCCCGTAGCTGTGAGTTTGCGTGGCCTCGTAGCTATGAGTCTGTGAGGCTACAAAACTTCCAAAGACTGCACCTCCCAGCTGAAGGTTTTGACAGTAAGCCATGGGTTGTGTTTGATAATTGCTGACTTGGGACTCTTGATAGAGAGAATTCGCCCTGGGCGTAGCGGCCCCCAGCGCAGGATGTGGAAAGATACTAGCGAGATCACCCATCTGCACTTGAGTATAATCATCGTCTGAGAGGTTGTTGAATGAACGCAGGGTGTCTGGCGGATTGCCAAGTTCCTGATATTGTGCATTGTTATCCAACACCGCCCGAGAGTCGTTCGCTGTCCCGGAGTCTTGAGCAAATCCATCCATTCTGACGGTAAAGGTCACTAGAAAGCTCTGAGGGACCCCTCTATTGTCACTAGACGGGTCGGCAACCTGCAGGCCGGACTGGGAAGCGTTCAGCTGGTGCGAGCCGGGAGACGGATTGGGATTCTGAAAGGACGGTCCTCCATCATCGGCGCCTTCCCCCACCGCCGGAAGACCTCGAGTTTCTCGTCAGCACCACTCCTCCATAACCAGGGCCCAACCTCGATGATACGTACCTGTCCAGACAGTGAGTCTTTCAACATGCATGGGATCTATGAGGACCTGGAACGGAACCTCTTGACGTTGGGTTCGAGTCCAGACAGCGACATGTTCCGTCACCTGGCCCCCGTCCGCCGTCTTGAACGGCAGGGGGATTGTGCCCCGAGCGATGACAATATCGCCATTAGGGAGCTTGTGTTGCGGCCGCTTATTCCCCGGGAATTTCTGCAACTCGTATCCGAGGGACTTGGAAACCTTTTCGCTGACGCCGGTGTAGGTTCCGGCAAGCCGTCGTCGAGGGCGGTGACAAACACGTGCCGTGGCAGACAGCCAGTTCCCATTTTTGGCTTGAACCTCCACAGGAATAACCTTTTGTAGATCGAGACTGTGATTTCTCCCCGATGCCATGTTTCCTATGGGAAGTCCGGAGGTCTGGGTGATGGGACCCGGCATTGGATCAGGTCGAACATCGTCTCTCGGCATAGAATGGCTCACGCCGCTGCCAGTGCCACTGTCTGATGTTGGATCGTTCTCCATAGTCGGTCTCGCCAAAATTGGGTGGACGCTGCCCCTCCATTCTTCCCAAGCCTTGGTCGTTTCTGCTTTGTCGTGACGTGGACGGCCCATAGCGCAAAAGGCACAGTGGAACGCGCTCAGGGACTGTTGCTCTTGATCGCAGTGACAGCTGATGGCTATCGAAATTCCCGTCTGGCCGGCTTTGCCACTGTTGGCATGTGTCCATGTACGACGAGCGGTGCGCCGTAGTCTCGGTGAGGATGGGACTGGTCTTCCCAAAGCGTAGGGGTGCGACGCCAGAGGTTTCTCAGGAGCATTATCCGGCCGGTCGGCAATAGGTTGACAAATTTGCAGGACTGAACAGTGGTTTTCTCGCAATACGTATGTATCCGTGGACAAAGACGTACGTATTCGTGGGTAAAGCGAGTGTTGGTAGGGTTGGGTTCTGAAGTGTGAGGTGGCAGGCCGGAGAGTCGGGGTCGAGGAACCTGGCGAGAGATGGAGAGGACAGGGCGAGTGACTTCACCATCTAATGCCCTAGGAGTCAGTACTGGCAAAGCAAGGCCCCATGCTGGTCCTAGGTTGCCTTGGGCGCAGTAATTCCCCAATACAAGTACAAAAAGGCAACCTGAATCGCACTACGCGAGGCGTACTGGGGAGTGCCGACCAGCGCGTCTGACGCATCCATTGGACTATATTTCGGAAGGGGGTGGGAAGAGGCAACCCCCCAAGCACATCCATGGGCCCAGGCCGACTTGCATGAGGCATCCGGCCAGGTGAAAAAGAAGGGCGAGGCAAAATCCGAGTTGCTCGAGGGTCTTGTTGGGGCTCTGCGTCGTAGGATTGTATTGCTTCCGGAGAGCAAACCTGGGGGCACTAGTGGTCAGCATCGAAGCAGCATGCACAATGCACGGCTGAGGTGCCTTGGCGTGGTAAGCGTCTTCTTGGAGGTACAGAGCGTCGTCATGAATCAGGCTTCCCGGTGATCCTTTGTCCTCGGGGGAGATGGAGGGGGGAAGTGCGCAACATGTCGCAATGGCAGCCAACCTAGGTCGTCACTACAACGCCCATCCATCAGCCGACGAAGGAGACGCCAAGGCACTGAGTAGCTTCTGCCGCATGTCCGCAGCCAAGTGTATAATCAGCAGTGGCCAGTACTCCTTGTATTCTGCTTCCTCGAGTGCTCGAGTGTGTGTGTGTGTTTGTGTGTCTGTGTCTGTGTCTGTTTGTGGTCAAGGGTGATCCGGGTGGCTACCAGCGACATGCGGGCCTGAGACAGACATTGGCTCTCGTAGAATTAAGGCAAACAAGCAGGCGTAAAGAAGGCACCCACTACATTGGCACACAAATGCCAAATTCGCTTCTGTCCAATACAGTCCCGCTGTCGATGCGCTCCGGCCCGCCGCCGCTACCAACGGCCGCCTCTTGCTGAGTCCTCGCATCCGCGCTTGGTGCGGGAATCAAAGATAGTTGCTTTTCTTCGGGACTTGAGAAACGCCTCTAGATTCGGGGTGGCCGCCATACCCATCATACGACAGACAGTCTTTTGTTCGTTGTACTGGCCGC
Organism: Dactylonectria alcacerensis; assembly: GCA_029931735.1. Classification (NCBI taxonomy): domain Eukaryota; kingdom Fungi; phylum Ascomycota; class Sordariomycetes; order Hypocreales; family Nectriaceae; genus Dactylonectria; species Dactylonectria alcacerensis. The sequence goes on along the minus strand of JAPMUZ010000012.1, from coordinate 1,879,422 downwards.
CAAAGTCCAAACAAGGGTTGGTCTATGTGGGCGACCAGCCAACAGCCAACAGCCCAGCCCTCTCTCCTCAATCCATACCACCACGACCCAAACTTGCCCTTCGAGTGTGGCAGACCTTCGGGCTAGAGCCCTGTTTATGTTCAGCCCCCAATGCTTTATTTGCGCATGACCCCATGCGCGACATTCACCCGCGTTCAGCCCCATAGCGAGGAAGTCGACGTCGATGGCGGCGAAACTCATCACACAACTGGACGGGATATAGCATTGGACAGATGTGAGATCGGGAAACGTCTCATTTAACGACACAGAAGGGAATTGGGGAAAAGATAGACAGGGGCACAACTGGATTGGCCCATCACTCGTCAATCATCTGGTCTGTTCCATCCGACCAGGCTTTGCTCATAATCAGGCTGAGCTGGCCACCCTCAGTGTAACCAGCCCGGTGCCCCCAAGCACCTCCATCTCCACCTCCAATTGCAGCCCTCAGCTCGCTATGTGGCAGCCACAGCGAGCAGTCGCATCTATTGGGAACCATGCGTCCAGAGCCGCGCTGATGGGGTTGCATTGCCTTTGCCTGTCCGACCCATGTCCCCCTTTCAGGACCATACACCACCACTGTCAGTCAAACCTCTGAGGTTTCCGGCCTAGGTAGGTAGGCATAATTATGTCGCGCAGGTGCAATACTCCATGTTCTTGTAGCCCATCTCGGTGGGAGCCGTTCAAATGGAATTGACGCTGTTCGTCATTTTAATACCATACAAACAGCCCTCTGCCACTAGTCGAATTTCACTTCCCGCAGCCCTTTTCTGCTCTTGTAAGTTGTAATTATCCCCCTGCATACTTAGTGCACTATCCGTCAGCTTGACTGGTGCGAGTCGAAAGCCTCCAGCGGCAATTGTACAGTAATGTCTCAGCCCAGGCGCACTGCTCCACAGCGCTGTGTCCACTTGACACCTGCAGACTATATGCCCAATTGCGTCGTCATCTATGCCATGAAATCATCCTCGATGCTCCCTCGACCACTTGGTTGATTCAGGTTCAGCCTCGCCGCATTACCTACAATGTCCTCCGTATCCTGTGCGGCCGGGCCTGCAGTGTCCGACCGGACTTGTACTTTAACCTCTCCTTCAATCCCATCCACCTTGATTGTAGACACTGTCGTGCCTCCAGGGGGAGGGCGGAGGTTTGTTTGCGGTGCGAGGTTTACAAGCTCGCGAAAGAAGTTATTAGCAGCTTCACATCCATCCAACAGCCATTTTAAACAAATTGTGACTCTCTCCTTCGCGAAAGGATTGTGGTCGTCATATGCGCAGCAGTTGAGCAACGGCACAATTCCGTTGTATTTGACCATCTGCATCTGCACATCTGGGTTTCCCGGGCTGCTCTGGCCAGGTGGGGGTTGCAGAAGCGTAGCGATGATGGTGAAGATTTGTCCTTTTATCCCAGACCACGGAAATTTGTGGGCTGGCTCTTGCAGAGGAGGCGGCGGTGGCGATGGGGAATGATTTTCGTCTACCGCCGCATAAGGTCTCTCAACCATCGGATTGCTGTCGTCCTGGCCCCTTGGTGATCGCTTAGGTAGCTCAATCAGAGGCTTTTTAGGCACTCCAGCCTCCAGCCCAGTGAGTACTGTGATGAGATCATACACAGACTCCCATTCTATCAACTTGGCCCTTGTGTCGACCATCTCGGCGACCGTCGTAAGGAAGTCAAGATACTGGGCTAGGCCATCTTTTGCGCGCTCCATGTCCCAAGAGTCCACGGGGAATTCCGATGGGTCACAGTTCTCCTCGCGAATCTGGGCCTGCAGGTGCATCAGGGCCGCACATTCGGGCACGATTCGGCTCCTGAAGAAGCTGAAGAAGAAGTGGACCAGTTTGATGTCTCGAGTGTTATCCTTGGACTCCTGGGAAGATGGGTTGTTGACACGAGCTCGGAACATGTGATTGACCAACCTTAATAGGACGGTTTGAGCTGGCGAGATGATGTCCTTGGGTATCCTAAGAGAGTTCCAGGCATACGGTATCAAAGCGCTGTGATGGAGCGCTTCGATAATTTGGGTGGTGACTTGGAAGATGAGAGACTGCTCATCCTTTTCCCAGACCGCAATAAAAACCAGCATTTCTCGGAGCAGGCTCTTGCCACAGTCCAGAGCAAGGAACATGCGACATCGAGTCTTCTGCAAGTTCTCGCCCGCTCGAGTGAGGCCGGAACCAGCGTTATCCAGGATGCACGACTTAACAATCATGTGCAGTGCCTCAATCTGCTTAGGATCTAGGATGTTTGGCACCTCTGTCAACAAGCCGGTCAATGGACCCTCCCCGTAGGATTCATCGTCGTCGGCTTCGTCATCGTCCATCATGTCCTCTACGTAGTCGTGCGCATAATCGTGGTCATGATGGTGATGGTGGTGGTGATGATGATCGTGCTCACATTCGCACTCGCATTCGTGGTCGTGGTCGTGGTCATGGTCGTGATCGTGGTCATGGTCGTGTTCATGATCATGATCATGTTCATGGTGATGGTCGTGCTCATGGTCGTGCTCATGGTCGTGCTCATGGTCATGCTCATGGTCATGCTCATGCTCATGCTCATGGTCGTGTTCGTGTTCATGTTCATGTTCATGTTCATGCTCACAATGGTGACAATGTTCGTGGTCTGATAGCTCCTCCTCGACAACTCCTGGCGGCGGTGAATGCTCTCCCCCATAAGAATGGGCATATCTATGCACCAGGTTGTTTCGGCAGTGCTCTGTGCGACTCTGTGCAAATTCCACAGAGGGCATCCCGACCACCCAGTCCTCATAATTAGGATCCCGGGCACGAAGCCACCAAGTATCGATCTCTCTAGATACTCGGCCATAAGCCCGGTCTTGCTCAAACTTGTCCGTTTCGTCAGGCTTCCAAACCGGGTTAATCTTCTCGTCGCTATTTCCCACGTCGCTTGGAACCTCCACTGACCCATCCGGGAGCCAGTTCCATGCCAGAGGTCGGATCGGCGCCAGGTTCCCGGGGGGCTTATCTGCTTGATTCTGCGCATAGTCCTTCAACAAGGTCCGGGCAGTCTCGCACATCTTTGAGTTTCTGTCCAGCCAGTGCTGAACCTGCTGCTTTGCGACGTCAGGACGGAATCCTGAGCCATCTCCAAGGCCCTCTTCGGACCCAGACAGGGTGTCATCGTCGTCAAAGAGCACATCGAACCAGAAAGACATCTTATTACGATCGTGTTTTGCGGTCCAATTATGAGCCTGCTGCAAGGAAGTTACGAGAAGCTTCTTGTCTGTACGTTGTTAGTTCGTTTGAGCGTGTGAAAAGGTTGGTGGATGAACGCACACAGTTCTGTTATATCCCCGAGCTTGAGCCTTTGAGTTTCATCCAAGATTTCACCGTCGTAGCCCTTGCTCGTGACATTGACGCAGAGAATGATGGTCTGGTAGACCATCTGGTCGAAATGGACTGCTGCACAGATATCCTGGGGTACCTCGGGCTCGGCGTTGACAAGAAGATTCCGCGCAATGTGCATGAGCTTGATGAGAGTCGCTAGGTCTTCCTTGATGGTGGCGTGGTTCATAACGATCAGTGCCGTGCTTTCCTGCGGCGTGACTCCTTTCTCCGGATCGTTTAGGCTAGACAGAGGCCCAACGGATCTTGTGGTCAGGCTCGGGATAGCCGCAGCAAATATCCGTGTGAGCCAGATCCAGATGGCGACATTTCTAGAAAGCGCTTCACTATGGGGCTATCAGCGGGTGCCATGTTGCGTCAGCCTCAGTAACACCTACCGGGCCTTTCGGAGCGTATGGGTCTTTTCCAGTGTCTTTGAAATCATGGAGCTCACTCTGGCAGTTGTCTGAGGGCCCATGGGAGGCGCTTGGGTGTAGTGGCCCTCGAGGCAGACAAGTGCGGCAGAGAAGCATCGCTCCTCGATGGTCTCGCCTTGACCGCCGTCCAGGCCATCGGCCGGCATGGTAACGTAGTCTGGCAAGCGTGTCATCGTGTCCTTGGTGCTCATCTCAGATGTGCGCTGCGACGTGAGGGGGAACGACCGGTCGGTGAACATTGGGCCACTGCAAATTTTGGTGGAGCGCGCAAGAAAATTTTGGCGGGGTTGGTCAGCAAAAGTTGTACACCTGAGGCGAATAAGACGAAGCAGTGGCGGCCAGTAATAGAGAAGCTATCTCAACAGTCTATGGGCTTGAGATTGCCTTGTATTGTGTCGGGAGAAGTTTACAACCTGAGCATGGCCATTTCCTTTTGTTCAAATCGTTACACAAGTCTTAGAACAGCTGAGTCGCACCACATTCGTAATCAGTAATTTATAATGCGGGGTCGTCACATTCATATCCCTCAGAATCTTGATTCCTCCTAGCTTACATGAAGTCTATCAGTGACCCGGTTCCTTACGCTTTCCCCAGGGTTTCAGGGGAGCCTCTCTCGTCCGCGTAGTTGTCTCTGTGGCTTCAATGAGAGCATATACTTACCGTGAAGGGCCAATGATGTCATCATGAGTGAGGGTTGTGAGCCCGCTTACCCTATAGTTCCACCGCTCATCTGCAAAAGCTCGCTGCGGCCTCTGGATCTTAGTCTGCCCATGACTGCAGACCAGATGAGGCCTTTAGCATTGATTAAACCGTTATGGAACAGTCCCTAAGCTTTTCCACATCCACCAGGTTGATGTGAATAATCCCCAGAGAGCCGGTTTTGTGTAGCAACCAACCAATGATCGGGAAGCATGGCCCACGACCCCTCCATCGCAACGCTCAAGCTCCGGCATGGTGGGGTAAAAGTTCTGGTCAGCATTTTGGCCATTGACTCTGGCTGAAACTCTTCCAAGAGACGAGAACATCCCCTTCACCGAACCTCCGTCAAACCAGCTCCCGTCCGAATCCCCGCAAGACAATCCGCACACCAGCCGCATTCTGCCACAGCCGTCAAGATGGGTGACCTTCCCACGACCTTTGACCGTACGTCAAGTGCCTCTGTCCCCCCCTCCACCACCGCGATAACGACGATGCTGAAATTCTCTCACAGAGCCCGTCCACATCGCCGTTATTGGCGGCACTGGTCTTGGCCAACTTGAGGGATTCGAGCCCGTGGCTGCCCTCAACCCCATCACCCCCTGGGGTCAGCCTGCTTCGCCGATCCATATCCTCTCCCACAAGGGTGTCAACGTCGCTTTCCTCGCGCGCCACGGCCTGCACCACCAATTTGCACCCCACGAGGTCCCCAACCGAGCCAACATTGCTGCTCTGCGTCATATAGGCGTGCGATGCGTCATCGCCTTCTCCGCCGTCGGCTCGCTGCAGGAGGAGATCAAGCCCATGGACTTCGTGGTACCCGACCAGGTCATTGACCGCACGAAGGGTATCCGCCCCTTCACCTTCTTTGAGGGCGGTGTCGTTGGCCATGTTGGCTTCGCCGATCCATTCGATGCGGGTCTCGCCAAAGTGGTAAAGACTTGTGCCGAGCATATGGAGGGCGAAGGTGTTGTTCTCCATGAGAAGGGCACTGTCATTGTGATGGGTAAGCCAAGACCCCTGGGAAAGTGATCTAGACATGATCTGACAAACAGGGCAGAGGGACCCCAGTTCTCAACTCGGGCCGAGTCACACATGTATCGATCGTGGGGCGGATCGGTTATTAATATGTCGACGCTTCCAGAGGCCAAGCTGGCCCGCGAGGCCGAGATGGCTTACCAGGTCATCTGCATGGCGACCGACTATGACTGCTGGCACTCCTTTGAGGATGTCAACGTGGAGATGGTCATCAAGTGCATGAAGGCCAACGGCGAGAACGCCAAGCGACTGGTGGGTGCTGTGCTGGATCAACTGGTGCAGCAGGAGCACGGAGACTTAGTCATGGCCAAGCATTGGGAGGGTCAATCGCAGGGGGCTGTCAAGTTCATGACTAAACCCGAGGGTCGCAACCCGGAGGCCATGAAGAATGTCGAGTACCTGTTCCCCGGCTTCTGGGAGCAGTAGATAAGAGGAGGGATGATGATCAAGGATTGTAATTGTGGCTCTGGTTCTCTCCATCGGTTTTCGGTTAGCCAAAGGACACTGGGTTGGCGCCGAGGAAACATGCTGGGATACGCGGAAGCTCCCCTGCTTCGCATTTCGTAGGCGAGATAGATTGCGATAGTTGTTGGAGAGTTCATAGCCACTACGTAGCAGACGCTGGACGAAAAGGGGCAACCGTCTGGCCTGACTTATTGGGATGGAGTAACTTCATACCTAGATGGGGATGGGAATCCGGAATTTAGAGCCAACCCTTGCGAATACACTTACGGCCTTGGGGTTACTTCGAACGTAGTAGAACTTTGTCGTCTCCAAAGCGATGCTCATGCCCAAAACGGGCAGCCCGGCCTTGTCACTCAACCGACTTTGCCAGCCAGCGCAAGCCTTGGAAAGGGTGTGGAATAACCCCCCGGCACACGACCAGGGTCCCAGTTGAGCTGGGGCGTCGGAGCGAAAGACAGGTTCCAAAATTTTCCACTTGTCGACTTTGTTTGACGTCTTGGCGCCTTCTTTCCTCAATTGTTTTCCCCACGGACCAGCATGTTCTCTCAGGACCTGCGTCTGCCAACTGACGTGGCTAAGATGCGGCTCTGGGGCGTCGATACGCTGTCGAGATCCACCGCACTGCATAGTATGCAGATAAAAATTTTTTCTTCCTCTCCATTCCTGTGAAACAACGACCACGGTACGCCTTGGTAGCAGCCTGTAGCGGGTCGGCCAACGCATATCGAAACAACCATGAGTAAACAACATGATGAAGTAACGGGGTAGCGCTGGGGCATCACTGGGGCAGCGCAATGGGGCCGTCGCTAGTTCGAGTCCGCCCTGGAGCGAAGGCTCGGAATCGGCAACGGGCCGTCCGCTGGGCGGTTCTTGGCCTCTCGGGGCCCCTTGTTGAAGACCGGCTATGGCCCTTGCCAATTGCGTGCAGCTCACATTAGCATCGTGGGGAAGAGGAGGACCTCACATCAAGCCGTCCAGCTATCATGCCGTCTCGATTTCGCATCACTGTCCCGAATGTAGCCACGCCGCCTGAAACGGAATGGATAGACTTGGTAGACTCATGCGCTGTCTTAAAGGCAGGCGGCCTTTAGTCGGTCTGTTCGCCCGCGCGTCGGGCATTATCGTCAGTTGGGGTAGCACAAGGCTTGATGTGAAGCAAGAAATTGAGGTTGAGCATAGAAGGCGTGTAGGCTCTGCCGCGCCTATGCACCAAGCACTTCTGCTCGCCATCGCCAACTCCTGCCGTGATTGAGAGCTCCAACTCTCCACCCTGCGAGCATCAGCGTGTATGCGATTCGCTCAGGAACGAGGGTACTGTCTCGGCCGGGTCTCCGGCTGGCCCAAAAGGCCCTTTCAACCCCTCCCCCCAATTCGAGCAGCCTCCCAAAGTGCCCCCCAAATGCCCACCACAACGCAACTATGGGGCGTCGCCCACGTCTATGTCCTCACACTCCGACTCCGACTCCGCGACGGCTTTCGGCTGTCACCTTCTGCTCCTCGTTGTTGTCTCCCGCTCTTTCCTCCCGAAACCATGCCCCAGCGGTAACTCGCGGTTGGAAATAGCGCGTTCCCACGCCGATGCTGCTGATCCTAGGCGACCCGGGCTAGCGAGGCCGGGAACACGCTTTGGAGCTTGGTTCTGTTGGGCCGCGCAGGGATTGCGCCGTGGCCCTTGTTGCGGTCGTACATAGTAGTTCAGTGCTTCCATTGTCGTTGTCGATACAGAGACGGCGGTGACACATCGACGAACCCCCATCCTCTTTCTTCGTTGCTGAGGTGTCCATATCCGATCCCACTATCTCCGAGCTGCGGCCGGCGGCCGGCAGCAGCAGCATTGATGTGCGAGGGTGCAGGAGAGCGTTTTAACTGCCAATGCGGCCCAAGACACAGTGACATTGCGTAGTGAAGAGGAGGGACTTGGTCTCGATTGTTGTCAAGTCCGGCCCGGGCGAATCCGGTGCTTGGTTGCCCGCGCCGACGGGTCCGTCGTCAAGGTTCGGCCGGCCAGGATGCCTTGGGAACGGTTCACGCGGCGACAAACCTTCCGAAGCCACCGTTCTCCCGTGGCCGAAACGCCCCTCCCCTTGCCGAAGAACCCTTATTAGGGCGAGTTACGATCGCCTATGAAGCCCAAGATGGACAGGACTTCGTTGGCTATGGCGGGTCGTCAGCGCAGGCGTGGGGCGCGATTCTATCAGGACACTTTGAGTTTGCGAGGGATGAAAGCTCTAGCCTCGTGGAGCTGGTCCATTGAGCCCACTAGCAAACCCACTACCTGCGGGCTGGAGCGGCCGGGCTGACGCCAGTCTCCAGCTTCTTCGCATCCCGCGCCTCTGCCCTAGCCCGCATGGATGATGCGATTGACTGGCCCACGGTAATTAGCAAACTGGGTCGCTATGGGTCACTGTTTGTTGTGCACCGCTCGAGGCCAGTCGCGATGCCAGACCTTGAGGGTGTTCTGCCGGGCTCTTGGCGGAACGCCCTTCTTGGTGATGATTTTCTAGAAGCATTGCGAAGATACGGAATCTTTTACGACCCACTAGCCTCGTCAGAGACCATCTCAAGCACCGTCGTTGTGCGCGGCTGCAGTTTGCTTCTGTGGTGTGGGAGTAAGCTCTCTATCGTCGCCCTCGCCCGCCTCCACTCCCAGCGCGCACCTAGGGCCTGCGCAGGGTTCTACAAGGCATCTGCCGGTCTCGCAGGAGCGTGAGCTGCAGCCAAAGGACGACGGCGTCGTGGCCGTCGATGAGGCCTACAGGCCATATCCAGGTGCTGCTGCTGCCGCTGTTGGTGTTCAAGCGGGAGCCCAGGACCCAGTACCTGGGCCCATCGAACGCCTCCGGGGGCGCCGTGTCGGAGAACAGGAATAGAGAAGAGCAGTCGCCAGTCCGTGCAACTCCCGGTGTCCAAATGACGAATAGCCCCGGGCGAGTTGTTTGGGGATCGCCAACATGAGCTCGTTGACCTAGCGGGTGTTTTAGTGATCAAATCCCACGTGGCATGTGACGGACCGAAAAAAGCAAGGCCAGGCCGGCGCGATGAACACCCATGATGCCAATTCCGAAGGGGAGGGGTCATGTCATTTGTGGTCTCTTGAGCACATGCCTTGGCGAGGAATACTACGTAGTACGCAGTGGTAAGCGATGGCGTTAGTTGGAAAGGGGGCTGCCCGCCAGATGTGTGATATGTAGCCCATGAGTACTGTACAGAATCGCTGACACTGTGGCCACTCTGAGAGCTTATTCGCTTGTAAGGTCGGCCGAGATGCCTCTCGGGCGTGAGCGAGACCTGGGACTCGGACGCGGCGTGGAGGCATGTGCACCCACAGAACGGTGGCAGTGGTGGTGGTGGATGTGATGTGGTGGTGGTTGAAAAAAAAAATACCTAGTATGTACTAATGTACGTATCGCCATGTCTTGGAATGGCTCACCTGAACAGAGACGCCACACCAACAGGCCTGGACGTCGAATCGACAACGCCTCGCTGCCTCATCTAATCCCCGTCCCCCCCTCCCTAGTCGTCGCGTCGTCCCCGAGACATGTACTGAGAAATACGTACGGCATGCATCGACCGACTTGATGCAGACACGGGGTTCTTGGGATCAGCCCTGAGCCATTATTCACCACAGCTTCCGCTTCGACGCATCCCGCCCGAGCCGGATTTGCTTTTTTGAGGCTCTCCGGCACAAGCCAGCATGCAGCGGAAACATTATGTGTGCGCTTTACACACGTAGTATTACACACTTCCTTCCATCCTGTCCAACAGACTAGACAAGGCCACTGACAAGGAGCACCGATTCGGGCACGTCCGGGGAGGGCACACGGTCGCCAAGGGCCGTTTCGAGACCACCCTGCGAATGGTTGCCCACAATGTTCGCTCACAGCGTCGCAAAGGTCATACGGAGTAGAGTCGCGAAGCCGTCTGCAGTGGGAGACCAGATGTCGCGCCCCTGTCGACCTAGAACCCTGTCTGGCCACCCCCCTTCCAGCCTGGTCCCAGGACACTTGCAGACCACCTTGAACGACTGGTGTCGACATTTACAGCAAAAGGTCATATGCAACCATCGAATGGGAGCACAGTCCGGGAGGCCTTGGCTCCCATATCGCTCTTCGGAAACGAGCCGATGAGGCCTGACGAGGTTGGGTTACCAGTCTGTCGGGAAACCAAAAGACCCTCTTTGCCTCGATCGGTCCCCATGACACCCTCTCAGGCTCTCCCTCGCTTCAGAGACTCTAGGGCTAACCCAGGCGCCGCTTGCTGCTCGATAAGCAATCAAACTCGTGGGATCCTGCCAGCCCGTCTAAGCAAACAGTCAAGGAGACCGCTTGTGAGCACTGACCTCCATCTGCAACCTGCTGCCACGACAAACTTCTCCCATCGCGATCCATCGGCCCGCCGCTGTCTGGGCCTGAAGGATAAGACGGGAGCACCCCAGTTCGGACTGCCTGGGCCGTGGGACCTTTGACGCAACGTACATGCGAGCCCCGTCTCTCTGGGCGTCCCCAGATACAGCTCGAGGCTGTTGCTGCTGACACTACAGTTACGTATGTACTCAGTGCAGTACCTACGTAGTACAGCGCATACGAGTGATGCCTGGTTTCCCATGCCGTATGTAAACCCCTCCGAAGCGGGTCAGGGTCAGTCAGCATGGCTTGGTTTTTTTGTCTGGTCCCGAGCCCGGACGGGTTTGTTGTTCATGCTCTAATGCAGGCTCTGACTTGGCCGTTCATTGGAGCCAGGGGACAAAGGAGGTGGAGGAAGAGGGCAGGAGAAGGATTTTGGGTTGAGTTGCAATCGCGATGTCATTGCTGGCTAACCTTTACCCGCCCTCTGGCTTGTCGATCACATTCTCGAATGGGACATTGTGGATGTCCTTACTTTCCCACTACGGTACTACTCAGGTAGGTGCTGGATCGTTGGTGGTACACTAAAAGCTATTAAGGCAAGGCTTCCAGGTTGTTTCAGTCGCTAGCCCGCTCACGATGCCACTATGTACTACTGCACGTACGTCAGCCAATTCGGGACAGGGCATGCTCTTGATGACAAGACCTCCCCCAAGCACCACTACTGCAGAACCCCGAGCTGGGGAGCTGGCGAACTGGAGAGGCCGACCTCATCAGACGTTGGGGACTCTCCCAATTGTGTCATGCAAAAGTGACCAGGATTGCGGCCAATGCGTGCAAGGGTGCTTCGAACAACGTCACCCGTTGATCCTGGTGTATAGGCCGCCAGTTATTATTTGCCCATGCTTGCGAGAAGCCAGACCCCCAGACCACCAGGACCCCATCCATCCTTCCTTCCTTCCTTCATTCTGTGGGAGTGGTAATCCTATGCCGTGCGAGTGGTAATGCTGGTACATACTTGCGTACTGGGAGACCACAGAAGGGCGGACCGTAAAAAGACTTCATTGTTTCTTACCAAATTACTACGCACTTTATACAGACCGAGATATATCCTGCCCATGTAACATACCTTAGGTACCTGGAGAAATGATCCATTCCCTCCTCGTGCCAAATGATCCCACCTGTGCCGCCATCTGCTGTGTTCGCCTCCTCCCGCCTCCTGTTCTCTCGCCCCTCTTTCTCCTCCAGGTGCAAGGCATTGAAGCCATGTCTTACTTGCACCGGAGACAGGCATATCCTGACGTGCTTGTTCGTAGCCCCGTTTATATAGCTGTTAGATAGGGTTTGCCGAGAATGTCAATAGGACCCGGAAGCTCGTAAAAACGAACAACGGGTTGCGATCTAGAGAGATGCGATTGCGCTTCCCTTCCCTATCCTGGCTCCCGAAACAGGCACCGCATGCAGCGCAGACGACCACCCTCTTCTTTTGGTTTGCCCCCCCCTTTCTCACCTTTCCCCACGCCTTTCCACTGTTCGAGGTATGCAGTCTGCAGCACACGGACACGCATCTCGCGAGAGAGGCAGACGGTACATACACGCCCCGTAACCCTGACCACTGTCGGTTCTCGTAGACAGAGGCTGCGCCACCGCAATGCAATCTCCAACCCACTGGAGGATGGACACACCCCTTCTCCCCCAGTTTGTGGGTGGTTGAAAGGAGAAACAGTCCACAGGTACACCATCCACTCCGGCTCCGACTCCACATCCCATTCCCCGTCAATGCCTCGACCCACAGCGGCCAGGTGACAGGCCGTTGAGATGCGACAATGATCTGTGTCGTACCGCGCGGCTGGGGGGTCGAGAGGGTCAAGAGGCACAGGTACAGGTAAACTGGCCCAGGTCCCGGGGTGACGAACAAGCTGATCTCGCCAACAACCAGCGGTCAAGCTGTGCTCCTCAGCGACTCCAGAAACAATGGGCATGTTCGGCTCTGCATTGCTTCGGTTCTGCAGTTCCTTACACCTATCATCGGGTTGCCGCTCTCCGCGCCGTAGTCGCACCGAAGTCGACCTTGTCCATAGGAACTACTCCCTGACATGTAAGATACGTAGTACAGTAACTTAGGTACTGTACAAGCAGCTACTGTGTGGCACGCCCGTGGCATCTCCAGCACGCCAGAATCGGCGTTGGCGTCGCTGCAATGGAGATCAAATCATTCACCAGTGCACCACCCAGGCAGGCCCCAGCTGCGCATCACACCCAATCAAGCTTTCCATCGAAACCACGCTATTTTACTGCCTGCCATGCCCTTGTCTCTTCTTGAACCATGACGTGCATTCTCACAGGACAGGGATGTAGAGCGCCACTGTAGTGCAGCCGCCCTGATCGGGAATCACGGCCAGGGTGCACAGTCGACAACATCAGCGCCAAATCTGACTAGTCATCTCGTCAAAAGCCTCCCAAGCGCCACGGTGTGGACAGTGTTGAGGGCACGGCACACCACCGGGGCAAGCGTTGGCGAGGGAGGCACATGAGGATATGTGAAGAACGGCCCTTGGAGACAAGTATAGGCGGTCCAGTGGAGCCGGCGACAGTTCAACCCAGGTTCAACCCAGGAGCACCCACCATCACCGTCGCTGGTCACAGAACAGACTGACCCCGATTCGTAGATCAGCCTTGTTCAATTGCTCGCTGGTCCCAGGGTAGGTAGCGTGACAGCTACCGTGACAGCCCGAAGCCGGACCGCTTCTAGCCCCCAGCGAAAGTGGATCGCGAAGAATCAGGATGCATCATGGGCGGTTCCTGGCACATACAGGGCGAAGGTGGGACTAGTTTTCAGAATTGGAGACCAGAATCCGCCAAGGGCCGTGGACAGAGTGACACAGCCAGAGCCAGAGCCAGAGCGAAGAAAAAAAAAAAGGGTCGCTTCTTCCCCAGCAGCTGCGGGGCCCCTTGTCACGGTGGAGGGCGGCCAAGTTGCAAGTAATGCCACCCTCCATGCATCGCCCTAATGTAGGACGAACCACTTCTGGCCAGGCCCCGGGCGTGGCCAAGATTCGCCTCAAATTACTTCGCATGCTGGGGCCCGGACGAAGAAGGTCATCCATCATCTCATCTCGGGGGCGTGCTTTGTTGTGTCGATTCACTGCCTGCATTTGCTCTGCTTCGCTGCGACACGACAAAAGCAGTCAGGTTCGAGCTGTCCTGCTTCCTAGTGTTGCTCTAAGGTACCTCGCTCTGGTGGAGTGAACACGCCCTCCCAGTCAGGTGAACCCAGACGCACTTCGAGTTCTGTTCCCGCTCCTGGGTCGCGTGTTGCTTCTCTGTTGTGTTGACCTGTCCCTTGGGCATTGAATCGCTGTCCCCGAAAAAAGAGTTGCCTGCTTTCTCGAGGTATAAAGAGCGCACATTGCTTGTGCCGCATCGCATAATCCTCCTCTTCCCCTTCCTTTCACTCTCCACAGCGACTCTCCCTCGATCCATCGATCCAATTGCGACGCAACACAGCATTCGCCTGCCGCCAGCGTCAAGATCCAGGGCCAATCGCCAACTTCCGAATTCGGTTCCCAAAACTCAGATTGGGTCTTTGCCACCTCTTTATCCCACCCAGGGTCCTACAACTACCAATTGACCAGTCATTGTCTCGTGACATCTCGTTGGACCTGCCAGAATGGACTTGGCCAAAAGCAAACCTCGCCATGGTGATGTTGTTGACATTGGTGGTAGCCGGATGTCCGACGATGTGAGCGAAAGATTGATGGCGGCTCTCAAAGCCCCGTATTCCTCCAGCGCCAAACCAGTTCTTCCAGACGAGCTGCTGTACGATGACCGTGGCCTCCCGATCTGGAACGAAATTATCTTCACGCCAGAATTTTACCAAACTCACGATGAGATAAAACTCTTCATCAAGCATGGCGCCGATATTGCAGCACGAGTTGGACAAGACATCACCGTGGTTGATCTAGGAGCTGGGTTAGTACTGCTTCGCCACATTACATACGTCGTGCACCCTCGTCATTACTCACACACCCCCCTTTGTAAGCTTACCTTACCAACTGATGGTTGACCAGTGACACGAAAAAGGTTGGCCACCTGCTAGCCGCTTTCGAAAAGGCTAAAGTGAACGCCGACTACCTTGCACTTGACATCTCCAAGACGTCCTTAAACCAGAACATTGGGTACCTGGTCAAACAGCACTCATCTCCGGAATCTACCGTCACTTGTGCTGGCATCTGGGGATCATTCCACGATGGGATGAGGTACCTGGACAGTGTCACATCCCCACGGCTCTTCCTCTCCCTTGGTTCTGTACTTTGTAACGACCCTTGGCCGGAGGCTCTGTCGCACCTCAAGTACTGGGCCAATGCTCTCCGCACAGACGACCTTCTACTGATCGGTATGGACGGACATGTCCTTCCAAACAACCCTGGCAAGATTTGGGCAGCGTACCATTCTTGTGACGACTTGTACCGAGAGTTCTTCCTCAACGGCTTTGAGCATGCGAACCGACTCGCAGGCGAGAAGTGGTTCAAGGAGGAGGATTGGGACTTCCTGGCCGAACTGGAGGACCAACCAACAACCAGGCACCGCTTTTACTTCCGGGCCAAGCGGGACATTAACCTCGAGAAGATCGGGCGTCTGATCAAGAAGGGCGAGGAGTTTGACTGGTTCGACTCCCACAAGTACGGCGAGGACAGCGTCAGGCTCATGTGCTACAAGGCGGGACTGATCGTGCTCGACGTTTGGCAGGCGCCAAACTCCGAGTTTCGTACGTTCCATCAATCCAATAATCGTGCTTACGAGTCTTATGCTGACCGATAATAGGACAATACCTCGTGCGCCGGAAGGGTGACAAGGACCAGCGCGACGATGCTGATAGTGCAGTGTCGGGCGTCAACTAATAATCCCGGGACCGAGCCGCAATCGCAACAACTAGTAATACTACACCAAAAGGGGGGCAGCCAGTGCTGCTGCGTTGATTGAATTTGATGGTGCCATGAGGGACATGCTGGGTGTAGCAAGGACAGGTGAAGTTTGCGACCGTCTATGTCAGACACAGGGTCTCTTCTTCCCTTTCGTGGACATTCGCGACGAGGTGTTCCCACCAAGGATACCTCAGACCGATAGACTTTCGCAATGCGGTGGGCGTAGACGGGATTCCGACCTCGACGTCGATCCAGGTCCAGATTCGATTTAGAGCCTGATACAGGGGTGGCACGCTCTAGAAGGACGGTCAATACTTAATCTTTATAAGTAATGGAGGTTGAGGGCGTGCGCAGCAGAACCAGACTGCCGACGACTAGTTATGAAAAGAGAGCAAGAAAAAGAACCTACACTTCGTACTGGCGTCCGCACGACCTCCTCGAACCAAGCCTGTGATACGCTCATGTGATCGGGATCCGTAGCTAGCATACCCAGGAAGAAAACCGGTAGCAGAGGCGCCTGTGCCGTGAAATGCGAACCAGAAGTGGGCATGATGCGGATGCATTTGGCCAAGTCCGCCATGTTGCTGAGAAGCTCCGGATGGTTTCGAGGTAGCCTGGAATTTACATCAGCAAGCCCTCACAAAACCCAACACCCCCACCCAACCTGGAATATCCTGTCGAGTAGGAGGAAGGTACGCAGTTGACACCAACTCGGCCATTCTCCGCCAGATCGCAGTTCCCTTACCTTAAAAGTCGACCTTGCAAGTAAATAAGCGAAGCAAACCTCCACGCCTCGGCCGTTGCTTCCGTCATGGCCTGATCCGAATCGATAGTATAGTGGTCGGGCTTCGCTCGTATCCATTCGATGGGTTGTGGGCGCTTCCGAGCTGTTTCCCAGGGAATTGACTCACGACTCCACTGCCGCATCTCCATCAGCTCGCGCTGCAAGTACTTGGCAGTGACTGGCACAATAGCGCTCATGGGCTCCTGTTGCAGACGCGCTGCACAGTAGGTGATCTGGCTCATGGTGTGCAGTAGCTTCTTGGAGAATCCGCAACCTCCGTGAATCTCATACATGGTTCTCTCAGTCCCGTACAGAAGCCATCCGAATCTCGACGCTTCCCTGATCGGGTCAAGTTCAATTGGTGAAGTGAGCGCCATCATGGGTTGTGCGAGAATGACGGCCCGGCCTACGATAATGGACTGCGATATACGGAGATTGCTGAGCTGGATGTTGTTGTCGCGCCAGAATCGACCTCCCGGGTCAGTCACATGAAGAAAGTGTTCACCTTGCTTAAAGCCCTCTAACCAACGAGGCGTATATGGCTTTTTGAGCCGGCGCTCAGTGAGAATGATCTGTGAATGAGTTAGCGAAAGGTGTGAGTACGCTGTGCGAAATGCCAAAACTCACGTCTTGCATTGAGAGGATGACGGCCATGGTGATAACCTCACTACCCTTCCCAACCTCAGAGCTCTCTGGACTGGAAAGAAGCTCGCTGAAGTGCTTATCAGCTCGAATGTATCGTTCATTAATTCGTTGCCGAATACGTTCGTCAGGGAGATAATCGTAAATGTACACTCCTGCCAAACTTTGGATGGCGCATCGAATGCCAGCATTTTCATGCATTTGGGCGAAGTCTGTTAGCCATAGATTCGTGTTGCTGAGAACACTCCGGCCAGGGCACCAATTTTTTATATCTATAGAGCGAGGCGTCAGAACTCCCGAGGAAAAAAAAGATGAGATTTCGAGGCCAGGTGACGGGACGATTTAGGAGACAAGCAAACGTACAGAAATCCCATAATCTCCTGTCCATCAGATCCATCTTGGCCTGGAACCCAAAGTGTGGAGGTAGCATCCGTGGGTCGGTAGGTGATACAATTGATAATGCGGAGTCTTGAGAGTACATTGGTGACACCGAGCTCATTGGCGGTGATGAGTAGATGCCCCAGGACGCCTCAGAAAATATTGGTGACGTTGTTGCGGTGCCTGGTTGAGGAGGAGGTATTGCTGGTCCGATGAGTGTCACAGCAGAAGTTTGAGTAACAGATGACGGTGTCGCGTTGGTGACGTCCTCCACGACGGTGGCAACGGGAGGAGGATCGGGGCCGATAGGTCGTGCTGTTGTTGAGGGCCTCCTTGACGGCCAATTGAACTTGACGTAGCCATTCACTTGTCCATTTTCAGGCCGAACATATCGAGGGAAGAAGCACTCGAACAAGCGATCTTCGTTATTGGTGAAGGGGCTAAAGAGGATCCTTGGGGGTGGTCTGTGTAACAAAGTCTCCTGGGGCCGAATAATGGCTTCCAGCGGATCAGCCGGGACGGCGGGAAGGAGGCGAGGCAAACGGGATGGATGAACAAATTGACGAGACGAAGTTCGACGTTGGCCGGGTGTAGCGGAGGGATGTTCAATGTTCAGCCCTGCAGATTGCGGCGCTGCATGGAGTGTTAGCCTACCGGCTGGAAAGTCCACCATGGCATGATCAGGGCACGGGACGCCCTCGACACCTTTCAATGGGAAGGGGGAGTGGACAACGAAGATTTGGGTCAGAGGTATGAGAAGGGGGGAGGACGCGGAAACATTGGGCGACCAAGTAAAGGTGAAAGCGAGGATGTGAGCGGGGTGGTTGCATGCGGTTGTTGTCTCTCTTCTCCCAGCCCTTGGTTACACCACCGAGTTACACCACTGAGGGTCTGGGGACCCATAACTCGATCCATCAAGGCTCCAGGGTGACACAGGGACAACTCGGACGAGTCAAGACAGGGTGAATCAGTGGGAGGGTGGGGAGAAAAGAGTCAGGGTAGCAGGGGAGTACTGTAGTACTGTAGTGATGATGGTGGAATCGATGGAGACAGTGAGTTGACTGGATGATTCCGTACCTGAAAGAACTGAGACCCATGACGGGAGATCTTCATCATCGTTTGACATGAGCAACTGCGATGGAGACCTGGCCAGGTCTGCGTGGAGTGACCACGAGGAATCAAACAATGGGTCATCAGTGAAAGAGCCGGGGATATCGCCGGCAGGCGTGATGATCCCCGCGGCCACGTTCACGGGGAGTGTGGCAATGGAGTGGTCAATGGAAATTTCCTCTTCCTCTTGCGCGTATTTGACACGCTTCAGTGGACGATCGGATCCTGGTGAGTCGTCCATGATTGCGAATGAGAGCAGGTTGCCGCGCGCTCGGGGTGGACAGAGTGGGTGCTAGACGCGTCGGAGACAACTTCCGACGGGCCTGCGCCTGCAGTGCTAAACAAAACTGCGGTACAGTACAGTAAGGTCTGGTACAGTACGGTACGGTATGGTAGGGTATGGTATGCAGTCGGGAGAGAGAGAGAACAAGATGGAGTGGCACCAGTCGGAGGTGGCCGGGACAGTTGGACGGTCGTGACCGAGTGAGTTGAGGCCGGGTAGTCGGGTCGCACAGCAGCACGGCAGACGGCAGCTGATGCGGCGCGGCGAGAACAATAACCTGAGAGACGACAAGGCGAAGGCCGGGCGACAACAAGGCCGGGTGATGACAAGGCCACGGACCAGAAAAAGACGAAAAGTCGACCGTTCAGACGGGGGCAGAAGCGCCGGGACCGACTGGGGGAGGGGGCTTGGGGGGCAAGTTCTCTCGGTAAGGTGCGGCGACCCTTCAGGATACCAACAGACTGGTTCGCTTCAAGGCCAAATCCGCGCTCGCCAAGGAGTGGATTGGATCAGAGAAGGGGGGGGACCACTCAGCACTGAGATTGCGGGGGGCAAAGGAGAGAACAAGAGGAAGGGAAGGGGGCGGGCGAGGAGACAACCGAGGGGTGTTGTAGCAGAGTCAGGAAGAGCATGAGCATGGTGTGAGCGAGTCTGGGGAGACACCTGCATTAAAAGGCACGTCGACCCAAGCACTTAAGGTAGGGCGTCGAGCGTGTACGAGACCCCGTTTGCCAGACTGATAGTGGACGTGTTGGCGACTGAAGCCCTGACCGTTGGACGCAACGCCGCCCCCCACATCTGAGGAGCTCTTAAGCTCCGGGCCAGGCGCAATCGCAACCTTGGCACCAAGGCATTAAACGGTGCTTTTCCAATGGTTAGTAGCACGCCGCTTCGCGATCGCGAACACAGAGCTGGCATCCCGCGATCGAGAGGGCAGGCAAATTGACGAGGAGTCTCACCCACCATCACACCCACGTTCGTCTGCCGCGCCTCTCGCGCCTCTGGCGTCGAGGTGGATGGACATGGGGGAGGGGCGGGCGTGTTAGTGCGCTAGAGCCCCAAATGATAGTGAGTACAGCAAGGAGTAGGCAGTACCACGTGGTACGGTACTCTACCCGGACGGTACAAAGACACTCAGTGCAGGTACTCGTCGTAATTAATCCTACCTATGCAAGGCGGTCGACATTCGGTCACTGGTGTATGGACTGGGGAAGGGGCGTGTGGAGGGTGTGTAGGCCAGCAAGCGAACAACTCGGTGGAGATGTGACCCAAAGCGAGTACCCAGACGGTACACACGAGGGCAACACGGGAAAACACACGGACCTTGAGTGACCTATGAATTTTGTGCAGTACAGTCAGGTACATGCCTAGCTAGTAGGCGATGGGAAAACGAGTGGCCAGGGATTGCTCGACTGGGGATCGACTGGGAATCGACTGGGCGATCGACTAGATAGGTAGGGGGCCCTATGGTGCTGAGAGACGCCCGCAACGGGGGCGGATCAACTGGCCTCGAAGTCTGAGAGGGTCTTTGGAGGGGCCTCAGAGGGTCTTATTAGAGGATCTCAGAGGCTGTTGAGGGCTGAATATGGCTCTCCTAGGGGACTCTTGGGCACTATCCTAGGTAGGGGTACTCAAGCCTCTGGGTACAAATCTACCTAGGGTTTAGGCCGTACTGTACAGGAGACAGTGCTTGGCTCCCAAGGTACAGGATGTGAGACGGCTGGTGGCCCCCCGGATGCATTAGCGTTGCCCTGGACTTGTTGTCTCTTCCCGCATTAACGTTGTTTCCTCTTGCCCCATCATCCGTCACCCGTCACCCGTCCGTCACCCATCCCGTCCGAAAAGCTGCGCCCGTGCCCGTACCGCGTGTCTTGCCTCTCACCGGCCTCATAAGAACCACTGTCCAAGAGCCCAGCGGCGAGAAAATCCAGTGCCCAGGCCGTCCGTCTCGCTGTTCGTCTCGCTGTCGAAATATCCCTATTCGTCTTCACCGTCACCCTCTCCCGCAGACCACAGCGCTCACGACGCCTGCAAAAACGCGAGCAGCCGCCCACAGCCCGCCCGAGGTTACGGCTACTACAGCTACTTCA
Source organism: Dactylonectria alcacerensis (assembly GCA_029931735.1). Classification (NCBI taxonomy): domain Eukaryota; kingdom Fungi; phylum Ascomycota; class Sordariomycetes; order Hypocreales; family Nectriaceae; genus Dactylonectria; species Dactylonectria alcacerensis. The sequence goes on along the minus strand of JAPMUZ010000012.1, from coordinate 1,858,851 downwards.
GCTACCCGTGTGCCACCAGTCCTTCCCGTCCACCGTCTGTGAGCCGTTTCCCGTTTCCCGCTTCCCGCCTCCTAAGAAAACAAGCTCGAGGGTGTGCCGACGGATGCTGCTGGGCCCGCCCCGAGCAAAAGTTCACTGCTACGCAATCCCGCCTATGAATATCTACCAGCCGTCACGCTTTGCCCTCTGGTGCCGACCTGCGCATCCCTTTTCTTCTGCTGAGAGCCCGAGTCCTACCCCCCCAGACTTGGCCCTCCATCTGTCCTCTGCTCTCGGTCCTCTGCTGTCCACCATCCCTCCCCCTCCCTCTTGCAAGAGCTTTTCGCATCTCCCGCCTTCTCCGCGCCGCGCCGAAGCTGGCCCCGGCCATTCCCTTGCGCTTAAGGCCTTTTAGTCTCGGTGCACCAGCTGCCCAAGCTACCCTGAGTGCCCGCTACAAGGCGCTACAGGTGCCCGCTACCACTAGGTCCCGCGTGGTTGGCCCAGCGCACTGGGCCGGAACCGTGGCTTCGCTGGCCCCGTGGATAGTCAGACCCTAATTAACCTCGCTCGCTCCATCGCTTGCTCCATTGCTTGAGTCCTTGACCCAGTCCATCACCATGTCGATCCCATCAGTGGTGCACGTTTTCGAGTCCGGAATCAATGCCGCGCCCACCAGCTCTTTAGAGTCCTTGGTCCGTCGTCAGCTGGAAATTGCTGCAAGGGAAGTCACGGCCCAAGCACCGCCGGCCTCAAGGCCCTCCTCAACCACGCCGGCTCAGCCCAAGACTCTAATCAGTGACATGGGCGACTATTTGATGCAAGCGTCACGCGTATGGTCCCGCTTGACCGACAACCTGGTTCGTGGATCGCATGTGGAGATGGCAGTTGTCGATGTGCATGAGCAGTCCAGGCTGGGCAACCACGTCTCTGAGCTCTCCGCCATCGTGCTTATGGATGTAGAGATTCGAAAGCTCTGGTGAGACAATCCCCAACCTCGCATGCTCACACGCGCCTATCGTTCAACAACGTGCTGTAACCATTGTAACCGAACACGGCTAACGTACCTTGATAGCAAAATCCGCGATCTCACCGAGAAGTTCACACGTGAGGTCCAGGAGATATGGGTGCCAACTCCCCCTCCGCCCCCCGCCGATTCGCCCGCTCATCAGACCGCTTTCTCGCCCTACGAGGTGAAGCGAACTCCTCTGTCGCGGCCCTCGTTAGCGGCAAGCGAGGCAGAGACGAGAGCCCGCGCCAACCAGGGCGAACTTGCCTCATCGCAAATTTCCCCGGGTCCGCTCTCACCTGGCGACGAGCTTGCGTCGATCATGTCGGAATCCTCCGAGGAGGACGAGGACGAGCAGTTCGCCAGGATCGACATGGACGCTCTAAAGCAAAGAGGCAAGGGCTCATACTACTGCCCCCTGGCACATCGTTGCGACAAGGGTGGGGTGGACAAGGACGGCAATCTAGTGCTCTTTGACCGGAATTCATCTTTTGCGTATGCTTGCCACTGTGTCCATGATACAACGGAAACGTTCATGATCCGCTAACCTGCAACGCAGACAACACTGCAACAAACATCGGAAGCCCTGGCACTGCGAGGTGCCTGGCTGCCCAAACCCTCCCAAAAAGCGAAAGTTTGCCCGCAGAGACGGCCTAGAGAGACACAAGGCCACTGTGAAGCACCGTGCTATGACCTGATGACGTTGCGGTGAGACCTTAGACGTGTACTTGCTTTTGGTGTGGTATGGCTATGACCGGTCAGTTGCCCGCCTCTCTAGACTAGATTGTGATTGGAAGAAGAGGGTGGCCGGTGAGGGATGCAAGGCGACTCGGAGTGTCTGGGCTACCCGATATGCGGCACGTATCAATTGGCCGCGCCCTACCTCCGATGTAGTAGTAGGCCGCGTCGGCCAAGGTGCCATTTACAGCCAGCCCCCACGGCGCTGATTGCAACTCCAAGTTGCAGGACAAAGAAAGTCCAGCTGGGACCCAAGTTAAGTTACAAGGTCCTGGAATAATTCAGATGACCTATCACGGTCATAACACTCGAGGTGGAAAAGATGGGTTGGGGGAAATTGGGTTGCTGTCATTTTTGTCTGTGGCGATTTCAGGCCTGGTGCGGCTCTCATCATCAGTACCAAATCACTCGTCGAATACCACTTGGCCTCTTGGCGGCAGAGAGACCTCCTCAACTTGCCTCTCGCAAGACTCGGAAACTCGAACAGTCAGTCTAAGGACGTTGGCCAACGCAAGCCGCCAAGGGGGGACAAATGCACAGCCGGGCTCGTGAGGGAACGAGCCCATCATTCAAAATCGCCAACACATAACTTTCTCTGTCGTTGAGTAATATCACGCTGGCACTTGCATGCTCAAGGCGGCGACACGGGATAAGTCACGCACTCGGCAGACTGGCCAACGAGGAAACATTGGTCTTCCGAGGCCGGAAATAGGTAAAAGGCGGTGGCACCCAAGAAGTCTCGGCTGCACAGCCATGAGTCTGCGAGTCATACGACCATGATGCCGGTGTCCAAATCCTTCGAGAAGAAGAAAGCGCCGCCACCTGGCGTGTGTAACGGGGATCCTCAAACTCGTGGATGCTGTCGGACGCAACAAGACGGCAGAGCCCGCTCGGTAGACGCATGAAACAGCGGGGGGGTTGAAAGCATGGCCTCTCATCATTCTTGGAAGGGTTGCGCTTCACGATGATTGCACCCGGTTGGTGGGACGGGCGGCTTTGGCGGACGGCTTGGCTCCATACCTCTGCGGCATCTAAATGACGCGCAGGATAAATGTGCCGGCAATATTTGCACTTGAGGGAGAAGTTTGCCGAGAGTGTGTTGCACCAGGAAAGGACTGTGTAAGTGTGTCAAGGCGAACCCGCACACCGTCAGGCGAAATCTCTTCCCTCATCAATGTTGCCCCTGCGAGATCAACCCCCCAAGGGACCGGGATCCTGGTTAAGAATCGGCATACTTGGAGATCAGGAGAACGGGCCACTCGGGGTAGAAGTGACATGGGCTAGGAGATGGGGAGGAAGCACGGTCTGACGAGAGCGACTGGTCATGTCGATGTCATGTCGCGGAGGATTCAGGGGCACTGACGGGTCTGATTGGGCACCGACTCTGCGTGAGCCCATGTTCAAGGGTTGGAGATGGAGCCTCAAACCAGGCATTGCGATCCGATCTAAATGGTCAATCTACGCTTCTCCACACACACGCATTCGCTCCCAAGAACAGTAATTAGCACTTCTCGCCCCCATCAAACCCGGTATTGTCCACTGCTTTGACTGCCTACGCTGCACAGTCCAACCCTAAGTGGCGCACGTGGCTCCTCAACGGTGCGGGCCTAGAGCATGACGAGCCAGGGATTAACATGGATCGCCCCAAGGTCGGCCAGCGTGCGACGAGACGAGAAGACAGAGGAGACAACGACAAAGAGGAAACGGCGGAGAGGAGAGAGGAGAGAAGCAGGGGCCGAGGCCGAGGCGGCGTCTGTAGATGCCGGTAGTCTTGTCCATGTTCTTGTCTCGAAAGAGGTAACGGGAGGACCCGGATGTGTCATGGAGTCAAGGTCAAACAGAGCATGGTCTAATAATTCATCATCATTGCTACGTCCGACGTGGGACGGGATGCAGATGCCCTCATGGTTGCCCGAGAGAAGAGTCAACAGAGGGAGCAATCAGTTAGCCCGCTTCTTGGCAATCGCAAGGTAGCCACTATTCTCAGCAACCGTACCCAGTAAGCCGTACCCACAAGGAGATTGCCATTGTCATATTTACGAAGTACTACCATCCAGCATCTGTATGGCCTGGAGAGTAGATCTCGTGGGGATCGCAAGATTCGCAACAGGCCGACCCCGCTAATGCGTGGCGCTTGTGGGTTTCGAGAGTGGTGCATGTCAGGGACCTCTCAGTGGGTTGCCTACGCTGGAACGTGCGAAAGTGCAGTGGCATGGGCGGCTGTGTCGTTCAAAGCCTACCTACAGGACCTAGACCCAAGCCAACGCAACCGACCGCAGTGCAGCACGGGAGACAACGCAGCAACAAACAACCAAACAACAGCACACATCGGTCGCCAATTTAGGCCATTGACGATGGAGGATTGGGATTTTAATTACAATGGGAGCACTATTTGCCTTGCCCGGCTTCAGCGGAGTGGAGCACTGATGTCGTCGTGCTACGTAAGGGGCACTAAAGTCACCTTGCGAGGCGAGCTGCCGCCAGGTGCCCTAACAACCTACCTCAACGAAAAACACCATTTGCGGGTGACACGGGTAACCAAGAAGCGTGGAAGCGTGCAAGCGTCCGGCGGCCGTCCGCCCGCCACGAAAAAGAGACACCAATCATCCCGAGACTGGCAAACGAAATGGAGCGAGGCGGAACCTTTACAGGTTTAGCTGGGATGTTTTGCTTTTCGTTTAGTATGAGAAGGGGGGAAAGAGAATTGAGAGAGCTCGTACGTGGTACGTATTAGGTAGGGAGAGACAGGAGAGAGGCAAAAGAGGCGAAGAGGGGAGCTTCTCTTCTCTCTCCTCGCATTCACTAGCCTATTGCAACACCGCACCGACTAGCAAGTCATCCCGTCTGTCCCACGTACATAGTACCTCCATATACGGAAACGCTGGGGTCGCTCCGGCTTCAAACACGGTACGACCGCCGTACGACATGGGATCCGGCAGCCTCGTGTCCCCATTCCTCCTCTCCATGGTCCGCCTTGTGCTCTCATTCGTGATCTCCCCGTCACGTCCAGCCCCGGCACCCAACGACGGCGGACCCCTAACTATCGTAGAACCTAGGAAGCAAGCTGGGCCCTTTTTTTCTTTCTTTCTGATCTCCGTTGTTCCTTTTTTTTTTTTTTGCACCCCCTGGACCCGTTGGATTGAGACAGATCCCGGCGGGACACGTCAATCTCACTCTTTCCTTGGTCCTCATCTCTCACTATGCCCGCGGCCGTGAGCCCCGTGAGCCGCCAGCCTATGGCCCTGGGAGGCCCGTATGCACGGATTGGTGGTACAGCCCGGGCAGCGTGGACGCTTTACGTTCCATATTACCTAGTAGTAGTAGGACTCTTTTTGGTTATACTGGACCCATAGGCTCCACGATGTGGCTGGCGTACGTCCCGGTTGCTTCTGGGATTCTCTTGCAACTGGGGTGGAGGGGGGCCAAGAATAGCCCGCGGCTTCGGATACGTGCCTTTCCATGCCTTGCCTTCCCGCGTGCCCTGCCTCGCCTACTCATCAGCCAACTCTGCTCGATGACTAGCTACCTCGCTGTTGTCTCCCCGACCGCTACTCGTTCGATTGGGCCTCCTCCTTCTCAAGCCCGGCCCGGAACTAACTCGGGGAGGGGGGAGGGGCCCGTGAAAGTGGAAGGTTAAAATAATATAAAGCTGCCGCCGCGCGCGCCATTGCTGCTCACGATCTACCGGACAAGCCATTCTATCTACTCCCAAGGGGTTCTCTCATATCTCATGCCTTGCATTGGCTAACTAGACATACTCGACATCCATCATGACGGCTTCCTCTACTCCCTCTGTCCTCATCATTGGGGCTGGCAACTTCGGTGCCGCAACCGCCCTCTCGCTCATCAAGAAGGGCAACGTCAAGGTCACGCTTGTCGACACAACAGCCTACCCGAACCCCAGAGCCGCCTCTCATGACATCAACAAGATTGTCCGGGATGACTACCCAGACAGACTCTACATGCGCATGCTGGCCAAGGCCATGCCGCTCTGGCGCAAGGACGAACTCTACAAGACGTATTATCACGAAGTGGGCATGTTGCGAGTTGACTCGACATCATTTGGTGAAGACAGCATTGCCTCGTACCGCGAAATGGGCGTTGCCAACGACTCGGAGTTGCTGCCCGTCGACGAGGTGCGGCGCCGCTGGAACGGAGCCTTCGCCACGGCCGACTTCAAGGGCGTGGACAAGATCCTGTTCAACCCCAGCGTGGGCTTTGCCCGAGCCGACAAGGCGCTCGAAGCCGTGATCCAGACGGCAGTTGATCTAGGCGTCGAGTACGTGGTGGGTGAGATGACCTCGCTTGAGATCGGAGCCAAGGGCGAGCCAACAGAGGGCCACTGCTTGGGCGTCCATATGCGGGATGGCACGACGTTGCGCGCAGACAAGATCTTGTTGGCGGCGGGCGCGCGGACGGCGTCGCTTCTGGCGCAGAGCGCGCCTGACCAGACGCAGCTCCATGCTGGAGACAGACTGCTGGCTACAGGCGCCGTCAGCTTCTATGCGAAACTGCACGGGGCGCAGAAGGACAAGTTCGCGACCATCCCCGTGTTGAAGAACTGCTTGCCGCAGGTCAAAGGTAGGTTTTCCCATATGTCGCACTGACGTCGTGTCGCACAACGCACTGCGCTGCGCACGGGCGAGTCACGAGCTTTTAGCTGACACATGATTTTTTTATTTTGTCTTACAGGTGAAGGCATGTCAATTCTCGATGATGGCACCATCAAATTCAACTGCGACCTATGCTTCACCAACTACCAAGTCTTCCCGCCCACCGGCGAGGCCATGTCTGTCGTGCCGGACCAGTCCATGTACAACACGTGGACGGGCCCGCGGTTCCTCAAGTTCTTCGAGGACCGGGCGCGCCGGACCCTCAATGGCTTGTACGGCAAGGAGGTCGAGAAGATCAAGATCGAGGCCTATAGGATGTGCTGGTATGTTGGAGACCGATTGGCGATTGCGAAGCGAAAGACACCCCTCCCCTCTCCCCTCCCCCACATCTCCTTTGCATTACGCATCGCATCGTGACGAGCAACATTATACTGACCGGTGTGACGCAGGGACGCATCCACGCCAACGCATGACTTCCTCATTTCACCGCACCCGCACTGCAACAACCTCTACCTAGCCACAGGAGGATCGTTCCATGGATGGAAGTTCTTGCCCGTCATCGGCGACTATGTCGTGGAGATGATGCAGGGCACCCTTGGCAGCGATTATGTGGACCGGTGGGGCTGGGACAAGAAGGGCGGCGACGGGCACTCGGCGAACCCCACGTACCAGATTGTCGGGGACCTGCAGGACTGGACCCGCGGATGGGCTAACTAAATCGCTGCTTTCGTCGTCTTTGACAAGTCGCCGTGGGAACCCGAATGCATACGAGAAAGGGACGGGGCAGATCAAGACACGAGGGGAGGACCTGAAGCAACATCACATCACGGAGGAAAACTCCGACTAACATGGAGCCGGCTCAACGGAATGTGGGTGGCGTTAACGCCGGCGCCTGGGCGGATGGGGATGGGCCGTGGCGTTGGTGTTGGCGACGGCGCTGGCGCCGGCGCAGTTGCAGCACTTGGTAAGTTAGAAAGCAGGGCTGGGCATGGCATGGCATGGCAAAGAAAGAGGCAAGGGATGGGATGATGGGCCAACGGCAATTATGGATGGGAAAAGAGTCGATGGACAAGGGCGGACATGCATCATTTCGCACCAAATAGCATCGCCGCCGCCGAACCGGCTTTCCGCTTCCAGGGTTGTCCGCCTCACCTCCGGTTGCACCTCCGACTTTTCCTCCGTCCGCCGTTCCGTCCAACCACCGGCTTGTGCGACAACGAACTTGGGAAATCATTAGAGGAGCTGTGTCTCCATTTGGGGCTACAAGGCTGGAATAAGGTCGCATGACGGAGTTCATCTGTGTTTTGATTTCATATCATCTAATGTTCTTTTATTTTTTACCATTTTTCCATTAGTTCTCATTGCTTTTTGGCGTATGTCATCTTGTGAAAGGTACTTACTTGGGTTGACCATCTCGCAACCTACCGCATATCACCCCTGCACGTCCGGCCCCTCCCTCCCCCCTGTTCAACCCGCCGGCGTCTGACCTTCTTGCTTCCTGTCTGGTTCTTTCTCCTTTCTTTTTTCTGATGCTGAGGTCGACGGGTCGAAATTACCGGCACTTTGACCTCTACCAGGGTATCGCAATGTGGCTTCGCGTCGGTCTATTGAGATGGGCTGTGTTTGCTTTTCATTCTTGGCCTCTGATCATTTTCTTTTCTTTTCCATTCTCCGTGCTTACAACGATTGGACATGTTGCATCAGGTATGGGGTTTTATCGGTCCGAGTGCATTAAGTTACCAGTAAAGGGAAGGGAATGGAGGGCATGGAGACTGAGTTAGGCCACAACTAGAAGACAAGGCGGGACGTTACTAGTGTTACAGAACTATACACGCACACGCAACATGCACGCGCACATGCACACGCAAACTACCTGGGAGACACTCAAGACGGGGTTTCTAAAGACTCACGATATCGTTGCGCCCCCGTTGACTCCGTGCCATGTCATACATCAGCAACTCACACCTCATTATCGCTTCCCGATTGTTGACAGAAACACTAACAACCCGCCCCTCCACGAGAGAGGTTGGGCACCGAAGAAGACGGAACCAGACAATTGATGGCACTTTGTTGCTGATGATCCCATGAGGAACTTGTGACGAAGAAAGAGAGATTTGGCACATCAGGCCGCTGCATAATGGCATCGTGTCATTCCATCCCGACTCAGCTTGTTGTCATGAGGGCGTCATGCGTCTGCGCCTTCTAACTCGACTCCACAGCCGGTGAGGGACGAGAGACGTTGTCTCGCCTCGGCTCCGTGAAACCCATGATCCACGAGTTGTCTTTGGCCTCTGGGGGTCGTACTCCCGAGTTCTGCCCTATCATGTATGATACTTGCACTGCGGCAACTCAAACTGCTACTGCAACATGCAATGCGCGTGCCTTCCCTCCAAACCCTGGGCTGGCCCGCTCGGTCACGGGGTCGAGATGACGTCCAGGCGCTTCTCCCCCACCTTCGTAGAGATGCACTTAACACACCGACTCATATCGTGACCTTGCTCCTTCAACATCATCGTACGTGCTGTCGTACTAAAGCAGTCCCTTTTGTGTGGCGCGCATATGCACATGGCCTGGTTTCATGCACCTCTTCTTTCGTCCCTCTTGTGGCTCTCCTAGGCGCATGCGCCAAGCCTATACAGAGGCATCATGCCTGTCCACATGCACCACGTCGTGCCACCTTGATCTTGTCCAGCAGCGCCCGCTGCGAGATGCGCGACCGGCATTGCACCCCAGCATCTCAGTGTACGTCAGAGACTAGTTCTAGGCTTTTGGCCTTGGGCCTTGTCGTGGCTTGGCCTCGCTGTAGTCTTTGCTTGATCTGATGATAGCCAACAAGAATTCGCGAAATCCGCAGGCAATGGAAGCAACCAAGCATCGTCTCATGGCAGGGGTGTCAGTCGCCCGCAACGCATGGAGCTGAAGACAAGCCATTCCCTCATGTTAGTCTCCTTTTGGGCCTGTTGGATCCCCAGCCTGTCGTTCCCAAATGCGCATTTCATCCTGTCCAGCGCCCTTGACGCCGCAAATACTACCTAACCGCCTCACACCTGTGTGTTGATGAACCCATCCACACTGCCGGTAATTGCCTTATTGGGCCACGCTCAGACGAGACAGCTAACAGGGTCTCCCAGCCCAGTCCAGGCCAAGCCAGCTACATGTCCCTGCAGTTCGGTACGGTGGCTTGACACTGCGGGTGGGAGAGTGGATCAGACACTCGGATGCTCAGATAGCTGTGGGCTCCGTGTAAGATAGACCCCGCCCAAACTGGGATATCGCAGATCCCGCATGCCCAAGGCAAGGGGGCACGCTCAGGCGCTCTGGGCAATATCTGCCCTTCCTGTTCGGGCGGCCCTTACATGTGCCGCTGTCTACGGGAGGGCCCACCTCCGGACCGAGACCGCACGGGAGCGAGATCTGGGACAAGTCACCGACATGGCAGAAAGCCATGGGGGTCGTTGGATTTGCTTGCATCGAGCTTGGATGCTACTGGGGTGCAACTCAAAATTCATATTGGGTTGTGTCAGGCTCACCGCGGCCTCTGGCACAAGGGGGCCAGAGCGGTTATCAACGGTCACAGGGTGCGGGGGGACGGGATGTAACGGCGGTTTGGTGAAGCGGCGTTGCCTGACAAGCCATGTTGGTGGTAACTTTGCTGGTTGCCATGCTTTCTTACTTGCTGCTGTTCCTTGACTTTTCTTTCCCATTTTGTTGGGTCCCTTGCCATCCTTCCCGTAGCTACACGCTCTGACCTGCGGCTGTCTGACTCGCACCTGGCTCGTGGCGCACGTGGACAGGGATAGAGCCAACCAAGGGGTCTCTGGGGGAGGATATCTCCATACCGGTCTGGCGGAGGATCGCACCTGTGGTCCTAATTACGTATGGTAGGTGGGTGGCTGTACAGGCAAAATCGACATCCCTTGACCCCTTCCCACATGGCTGCCGTTCGTTGGTGCAGCCCATGCAAGGCCACCGTCCAGCAAACTGAGTGTTGGGCAAAGGCTAGACAGCATCGATAGACCACGACGGCCCTCACTTGGCGTTCAAGTTCCTTCTGCCCACGGACCATACCCGCTTCTTCTGACGTTCGACCTGTTACGAGGTTGCGGCTTGCGAGCTGCATCTATGCCCCCAGGGTCTCATTCGCCGATGTCTCTCTGTCCCCCACACGATTTGCCCAATCTTGTGTTCATCTGCTCCCGGGACTCGGATATCTGGTTTTGGACCTTCCGTCTTCCGTTTCCCATCTACCGTCCACCGTCTACTCCATACCGTCTCACCGACTTACCATCTCGTCGTCTCGTCTCTCGGTCTCGGTTTCGGCTCAACATACCACCCCTGCGAATGCCGATTTTTATCACCGCTCAGCATCACAACCAATGACCTAAGAGACGGGTCCTCAACAAGACGGCTTTGCCTACAACTATTTACAACCGGTTTATGTTAGTTGGTTCAATATCCTAGGGTCGGCTCCGTGTACCCTCCTCTCCCTCTGGTCAACCTCAACGGCCCCCATGCCAGTTCCGCAACCAGCCGGTTGGGACTGTTTGGTTGGAGTTGGCGTCCCCCAAGAGCGCCACGAGCGGATGGAGTGCTCGCGAAGCGTCCTCGATGTACACACCAGGTATTCATACGCACATGCGTGTACATGGTACCGGACAAGGGACGTGAATTGCAGTGGAGACTGCTGCCCAGTAGTTCCAATTTGGTGGGATTGTGACCCAGTTGGCCGGCGAGGGGGTGTCGAAAGTTCAAGAAAAAGCAACGTTCAGGCTCCATCATCAGTCAGACTTTGAGGATCTGCGAAATTGTGTGTGGGCTTTAATACCTGAAACGACAGCCTCACCGCCCAGGACGAATTGATGCCCAGAAACTCAACACTCAACCTGTGACTGCTCAGAAGTCGATTTTTATTTGTTTTTGGTGATCGACCAACTGAATCAAATACGAGTTTAGACCGCTTCACTCATAACTGATAATCACAATCGGCAATATGAGATGACGTGTCTTATCAACCCTCGAGACAAGGACAACTGTTACTCGGCTCCCTTGAAGACTCGGCAACTGCTACGAACTAAGTAGCAAGCAACCCAGCCCTACTAGCTCATTGCGGAATTATCGAATAACTTCCAACACAATCGGCACCCCATAACGCCGATATTATACCCCAGCAGGGAACTAGGTCTATCAATAGAGAGACAAGGTTATCATCAAGGACATCCCTTACCGCTCAAGACATGCATCATGTGACAGTCTCACATCGGCCGCCCAGCCCGCTTCATCCGAACAGGGGCGATATTTACTTTTGTTGATCGAGGCAGCATCAACGTGGCGAATCCCATGCCTCGAATTTCCACATCTACCACCGCTGGCCCGGACAGGTCCTTTGGGCTGCAAGCGAATGCATGGCCATTGCCAAGCAGACTGATTGGTTCGTGGACAAGCCTCCCTCTAGCTTATCCCTCGTTCACTGGCTGACTGACACCCCCAAGACGCTGGTTTTTTTGTTTTGTTTTTTTTTGCTTGCTTTTTTCTTGTCGATCAGCTCGATGAGCCAATTTCTGCCCCGTTCCCAAGCTTCCCTCGCGTGCAGCGCCACTCAACGCCTATCACGAACCGTTTGGACCATCTACTAACACTTGATGGTGATGCTTTGACGCAGATGACATATCGCAACGTTCAGGGGTTGTTGCTGGGGTGCTCGAGAGTCGGTCAGACGCTCGTATCCACAAACCATAAAAATCAGCCAACGACTAGGATCTCCACCCACATAGTTTTATCACTTGCTCCCTATCCTGTCGCCCTCATACCCCTTGCTGTAGGTCCGTGTTTGCGTTTGGATCTTGGTTACCGCCACACGAATCGCCCCAGATGTCCAGTACGCATCTTGGCATCGGGCTATGGCCGACTGAATTGACCATGACTGTCAGCTGCATGGTCTGCCGTGCTAGCTTGCCCACATTCCTGTTCCCAGAGCGATGGGTCGGGTCAGTACCCTGTCACCATGGTCAAGCTGTAACCTAGCCGGTTCCGATAGCAGGTGTGAAGCGGCGATGAAGAGAACGATGCAGAACTGCAGTGCTAGGGACAAGCCAGAAAGGCTCCAGAATGCTTTGGTTATGTGTCAGATGTTCCACTGTAGTTTCCTTGAATCTAGAATATGTCCGAGTTCGAACTAGTTGTAAGCGTCAACCATTCCCTTGGGCCCGCTACTTGATTCCCATGACGGGAGAGTGAGGATGAGCATCAGTGGGGCTACACTTAGCAGACAGTGAGTGAGTGCAGGGTAAACTAGGAGAAGAAGTGATTGTGAGTGAAGGTAAATATCGACTGGCGTAGATGTCGTATGGTAGTTGTCGATATGGTTTAGTGTTAGCAGTAATAGGATTCTTGTCCTAGACTGAAGTCATTTGCATGTTCCTCGTCCTTGACGCGGTATCCGGCGTGAAATGGTCCTCAAGTATTGGAACTGGGTGGTTGCTTTGACAGCATTTTGAGCATAGGAAGCTATAGAACTCTGCGTACGTAGAAAGGGAGGTCAACGAACGTCAATAGATAGTAAGGGAGTAGACGATATGATCTAGTAAGAAGATTCTCGCTGCCTATCGCTGCCCGAGAGCCCCGTTGCGACATGGCAGAGCTGTATTCCGTAGTCGTGCTGGAAAAGATGCCATCACAGCTTCCCCGCTCGAGGCAGGCCCGTCCCGTAGTAAGGGGCAATGTGGCTCAAAGGCCCAAGGTCTGCTGCGCAGTGCCATAGTGACGTTCTCGACGATGCTAGGGGTATTGGCTACGGCTGTGATTCCCTCTCAGCCTTACTGCAAGTTGTTCCGCCGCCTGTGAGCCCAGTGTCGTCGGTGACTGGATCGTTGCGGGATTTCTTGCCCAGGTGACGGCGGAGGAGGAGGAGACCGAGGGCCTCCTGCTCCGCCGCTCCTGGGTTCTACGAGGGATGATTCACTTCGAGTCTCTCACAGTCCCTCGTAAGAACGACAGTCTCGAGACACGGGTCTGGCGCTCGCGCGCTGGCTGCCTGCTTCGTCGCTCGTTCCTGAGGGCCCTGAGAGGGTTGAGGCCCAATGGTGCCGCACATGGAACATGGCCAAACTCTCACCCAGAACCACCTCGTCGCAGCGCCTTGAGCGGCCACGACAAAGTCCCCAGCACGAGAAAGGGCAGCATTGCGAGATTACAGTCCTGGAAAGCGAGATGAATGAGCCTTCACGGCTGCTGAAGTCGTGGTGATCGGCGAGCATGCTCGACTGAGTAGGGCATCACTCGGCGTTGGGCATCAACCCATTCGCGTGCCAGAAGTTATCCACAGCTACTGGCCATGGGATAAGCTGGCATGAGAACCTTCAAATTAGACACTGAGTTAAGCACCATATGTGATATTGTCGTAATTGGGTCCTTGTCGCCCTTGTCGCCCTTCATCTCCTGCTATTTTGTTGGCTCTCTCTCACATGAGCGCCAGAGCAACCATCGGGCTGGTGAGCAGGGAGCCACTGTTTTCAACCTGTCGTTCACACAGTTGCATACTAGCAGAGTCCTAGAATGCGAGAAAGACGTTGGGACCAACCCAGTCATGGATTTAATGCATTTTGTCCGCTTGTTGAATACTCTCTGTGCCGTGGACCCAACCTGAGGGCAAACAGTCCACGCCAGCCACCCCACCAAAGCACCGAACCAAGCACAATCTCACACACGGGTCAAAGGATATCAAGACACATGATAGAAGATAAAATATTGCTTTTGACTATGCTCAAACGCTTCAAGCTACTCTAGTTCATATGTGCCAGACACAATTTTTCGGCGACATTCATAACAGGTCATATATACTCATGCAATTTAGTAAACCTCCAGGACGTATCGGCCCTCCTCCTTGAGCTTCTCAATCTCCTTGCGCGGGTCGATCTTCTTGCCACTGGCCTTGGCCTCGGAAGCGATGGCCTCCTCGAGGACCTTGGTCACATCAGGCACCGGCCACGTAGGACCGCAAAGGTAGAAGCTGCCCTCGTCCTCGATGTAGGCCTTGGCGATCTCCTTCAGGGTCTGGCGCATCCTGTCCTGGATGTAGATCTTCTGAGGCTGGTCACGAGAGAAGGCAGAGCCGATGAGAGTGACGACTCCCGCAGCCAAGTAGGCCTCCCACTCCTCGCCGTACAGGTACTCCTCACGCTTGTGACGAGAGCCAAGGTACAGGAGGATGGAGCCAATCTCCTTGCCCTGAGCCTTCTGCATGGCACGGTACTGGACAAAGGCACGGAAGGGAGCGAGACCAGTTCCGAGACCGGCCATGATGAGAGGCGCGGTGTCCTTGACGGGAAGCTTCATGACCGAAGGCTTCACCGAGGCAGTGACCTTGGCGCCAACAGGCAGGCGGCTGAGGTAGCGAGTGGCATGACCATATCGAGTGCGTCCGAGGGGGTCGACCCAGTCGACAACGACGATCATGAGAGAGACGGACGTGGGGGTGACGGCCTGGGCAGAAGCGATGGAGTACTCACGACGCTTCGCGGGGCTGACGATCTTGATCAGCTCGTGGAAGCTGGGATGAGCTGACTTGAACTCCTGGAGGATGTCGACGTAGGTGAGAGTGTCAACCTCGGAGCGCTTCTTGAAGTCCTGGGCACCAGTCTGGCCACCCAGAGCCTCGAGCTTGCCCTTCTCGGTCTCGTCGGTGGCAAACTCAGCCAGGGCCTCGTAGAATCGCTTGGGAGGCTTGCCTAGGATGTCGACGTTCTGGACCAGGGCTTGGTAGACGGTGCGGACCTCGAGCACAGCGTTGTCCTCGCGCGAGG
Source organism: Dactylonectria alcacerensis (assembly GCA_029931735.1). Classification (NCBI taxonomy): domain Eukaryota; kingdom Fungi; phylum Ascomycota; class Sordariomycetes; order Hypocreales; family Nectriaceae; genus Dactylonectria; species Dactylonectria alcacerensis. The sequence goes on along the minus strand of JAPMUZ010000012.1, from coordinate 1,843,714 downwards.
GGACCGACACGAGCTCGGCAGGGTTGAGGCCGTAGAACTCGATGAACTGGCTGACCTCCTCCTCGTCGTTCTCGGCGTGGATACCCAGAGCCTCACCGATCTTGTAAGTGAGACCAGAGTCGCCCAGGTCGAACTCAATATGGAAGATGTTGCGGTCGTAGTCACCGGGTGTGAGGCGGCGGTTCTCCTTGACGGTGATGGTGGCCGTCTTGACCGACAGATCAGGGCGCAGGCTGGACTTAGCGCCGTAGGCCTCCTTGAATGCAAGGGCCTTGGCGGCAACCTGCCAGTCCTGAAGCTCCAAGGTCTCCTCGGCCTCCTCCTTCTTGTGAGAGACGAAGCTGTTGCTCTGGATGGTGGCAGCGAGGTTGGGGTTGGCGTAGTCGGCTTCAACCTCGGCCCAGGCAGCGGGGACCTCAAACTGGCGGAGGCAAACGGCGAGAGCCTCGAGGGCAGCTCCAAGGGTAGGGGTCTTGCCCTCGGTGACCAGCTCGCCGAGGTTGTTGGGAGAGATGGAGGGGAGGACAGTGTTGTAGAAGGCCAGCTCAAGCAGAAGCTTGGAAGTGAGAGGGTCCTTCTCATACGAAGGCAAGTTGGAGATGTCCAGGATGAAAAGTTCACCAGCCTTTTCCTGAAGGGCCTTTCGGAAGGCAACCGGGAGTCTCTTCTCCACATCCTCGTCCTTGCAGTTGGGGAGTTTGACAATGACCTTTCCGCCCTTTACCAGGCTCTTGACAACATCAACCTCCTTGAGAACCTTCTCGTCGCCAACGACGACAGCGTCAGCCTCGTCGATGTCGTAAGGGGCCTCAAGAGCCTTCTTGGAAGCTCGGACGTCGCTTCGGATGATGCCGCCCTGGGTGAGGTTGTCCAAAGTCTCGTTGACGAAGACGTTGGAGGTGGACTCCTTGGCGAGCAGGTTACCGAGAGCGCTGGGGGAGTTGATGGCAGTCGAGTCGTCGAGGTCCCAGAAAGTGTACTGTTCGGCCTGGATGAGAGACGGGAACGTCTTGGCTTCGCCCTCATTGCCGAAGATCTTGTGGAGGGTGCCAACGAGGCTCTGGGGAGTCAAGACCTGGGTGGGAGTGTACTTGACGTCAAGGACAGCGGGCTCCTGGTCGAACTTTCCGGAGAAAGCAATGGAAGTGAGAACATCACTGTAGAGAGCAGACTGTGTGGCCTCATCCTCGACGGCGAGGTCATCCTTGACTTGGCCGAGGACGGCAATGGTGCGGGCAGAAGCAGGGATGGCCTTCAGGAAAGCCTCCTCGATGAAGGGTCGGTAGATGCGAACGTTGATGACACCAACCTTGGCACCGTCGGCGGAAAGCTTGGTGAGAACCTGCTTGGTGACCTGGGTCTCGATGCTTCCAAAGGCAACGAGCACAACGTCGGGGGTCTCGTGGCCGTGGTACTCGAAGGGCTCATAGATAGTTCCGAGCTCATCGTTGAAGGCCTTAAGCAACTCGACGACCTTGCCGGCAGTGTCGAGGCGGGTGTTCAGCTTGCCGACCTCGGAGGCGAGCTTGGTGTACAAGTCGGCAATGCCGGTCTCGCTCAGGGCATCGACGACCCGGAGAGTCTCCCTGGCGGTACGGACACCGTCGTAGACGTGGAGAGTGGGCAGGAGGGATGCCAAGAGCGTGGAGAAGAGGGCCATGTGCTGGGCCTCGTAAGTTGATGCGCTGGCAACCAAGCCGAGGCCAAGGTCTTCAGCGAGTCGGAGGGCACTGTCATAGTTGGAGACTAAGCCTTTGCTGTCCGAGTAGTCGACGGCGGCGACATGGGCAACGAATGGGCTGGAGACACCGTAGAGGAGGGACAGCTGGTCGAGGGTTCCGCGCAGTTGCTGCAGGCTGCCCGAAGGAGCAACTAGAGACTGGGGGATGTGGCGCTTGGTGACATCAAAGTCCGGAGAGAAGATGTAGCCCAGTGCAAGGGCTCCAGCACCTACTCGGGTCTGCGAGGGAAGCACGGTAGTGGAATATCCGTGGATGTTCTTCTCCTCCTTGGCAGCCCAGTCCTTGAGAGCAATGTCGAGGTCGAAAGTCTCAGGTGAGTAAGAGAAGATCTTGTCGGAAAGCTTGTAGGCGATCTGCTGGACGAGGAGCTGGGCAGTAACGTAGGTCGGCCCAGAGATGGACGCAAGAGGGACGAGCTGGCCAAAAGGCAGGCTGGACGACAACTTGGTCGAGCTAGAGGCCGACTCCTGATCCTGATGAGGCATCCTGGCGGCTGTGATGTGATGATTGACTCGCAGAGGAAGAGAATGTATTTGATAAGATAAATCAACGAGAGAAGGGGACCTGTGAATCACGTTCGACTCCGAAAGCGAAACCAAAGGGTCGTTCGTCTCAGGGTCGGAGGCAATGCCGTCTTGACTCCAGCCGAACTCTAGCGAGATGAGATATCGACACGGGCAGCTTTTCTAGCAGGGACAACTAGAAGAGCAATCAAGGGAGGGGAAAAGAGAGAAAAGGCAAGAGAAGAAGCGAGAGAGAGCCCATTCATAGGCGACTTACCAGCGAGGGATTTGCAACGGGCCCCATTGTTGCAAATCGAATTCTCTGCCCGTCCGTCCTTTGCGCTGCGCTTGCAAATTGTTTGATGCCGAGACGGAATCACGCAATAGGCTATGCCGGTTTCGGACGGGTATTCGATGTCGCGACCCTGGGGACCCCGAGGGGCCGATGACGCCAATTTATTGGAGACGCCTTTGAAAAGTTCAAAGACACTGTTCAAGGCAGAAGACGCTTCTCCGACTGCCGGACCGTCGGCGGCCGATCGCTTCCGGTTGCCGCCTTGGAGAGCAGCCAATGAGGCCGCGCCACTGTCAGTATTTCTAATCCAAGATTGCCCTTCTTGGAAACCCTTAATCGATCTTTTTTTCAACGACATTATTGTGTGAGCACAAGGGATTGAAATGCAGTAGAAGCCAATTGTGTGAACATTTACAGGTGATATCGAATCCGTTGAGTCATCAAGGGCGACTGGCGTTCCAAAAATCTTTGGCCTTATTCCTACCTTCCTTTTGCCTCCTAACCTTACCTTCCCGTCAGTCACGTGACATGCTTGGCTTTTCGGCCTCCCCGCAATGGGTTTTCGGCGATGGCTCGGTGTTGCCTCGTTGTTGATTATTCCCGTTCTATCGGCGCCTGCACTTGGTTCGACCCTAATAATAGGACACATTCTTGGCTTCGTTTCTTCGCGCAGCGTGCGATTCCATGCGTTCGTGTTGGCTTTTTAGAAGAAAACTTAGACATGAGAAAAAGCTAGACATGAGAATAATGCAGGTTTTAATATAATGCAGCACCAATGCCTGTGGTTACGGGATTTGGGACGGGGTTTGGCCGGGGTTCCTCCGTAGGGCTCATCACATCTCAGGCACGTCGGAGTCGAAGCTGATCAAATCATCCACCGCTACAGATTGAGGAGTTCATTAGTCGCGATCCCCCCACCTTCAACCTGCGACACGGGCAAGATTCCACTTTGTAAGATATTGCACTGTAATATCTGTAATATGCAACTTGGCATCCGCCAAGCAAGAGCCGAACCTCTAGCCATCTCTGATGGCACTTCTATCTTCGGGAAGTTCCAGGGGTAGTAACTTGCTCATAGTGGAGAAGACTGGGATCTTGGGCGATCCTGGGAACCCAGAAGTTATCAGTTCCCTCCATCATGCTAGCGCCCGTTATATGCATTACTCGCAGATGCGACTTCGTCGGTTTTTGCGTTGCCATCTACATGTCGCCAAATCACCTTGATATGCAAGTAGTAACTTAGGTACTTAGGTAAGGTATCTGTACCATGGAACCTCTTCAGCTTATCACTCTTCGGGTCATGTGACTGTGGCTTGACAAGCGTTCACCTCACCACAGCCCTGATGCTTAGGAGTCTTAACTCTTAACTGTCTTCATCCATCGAAGAGAAGCAGCGGTCGTCAATATGAGAAAAAGACAAGTGAAACATGCAGATGCATTGCATGTTCGTGTTTACTCACGATGTGGCGCGTGCGGTATCGCCTTCGGAGTCGGTGATCGGATCACGTCAGGTACGCCATCGGTTCACTCCAACACGGCCTATGTATTCCATTAATGTCGACAGTCGTCAAAATCAACGATGCCTTTAGAATGCTCGATGCACCTCCTTTTCTAGCTAATCCTGGTCGCTATGCCGATTCAAACTCATCCCCGACTGAGATGTTCTGTCAATTCCAACCATGCGGACCGTGCACCACATCGGACGAGAGCGCGACGTTTCACAATGACTGTGTGAACCTCTTCAGAATGGAAAGCCACAACAAGCCAAAAATCCTTCAGAACTTGTGGTTCATAGCGAGATCAAGAACGCCTTTTCACCATTTCCCACTCCCTCCCCCTCGTTTCGATAACATCAGTACTGCATTTCGTACTATCGCGAGCAAGGGATACGCCCTTTCGGCATTTACACATCTGCCTGTCGAGCTGTGTAGAATGATTTGGAGCTACTCGCCATCCGCGCACTTGTGGCAGTATTCTAGCGTCATGGGCCTCGCACACGAACTAGAGACTACCGCAGATGTCTCATCATGCTACTCTCTTTCAACCATCAAGTCCTGGAGCCGGGAGGAGCAGGAGGCATCATTGACATCTGACCTAGGATTCATGCGACTCACATTTGATCAAGATGGGCTGTCGAAAATTGAGCGACTGCAAGAGGTTCCCAAAGAACACGACTCCAGAGATACTCTGAAGATGTACGTGATTGAACCTTCTGCAGCGCTTTCTTGCGTAACTATAGAATTCAAGGTTGGTGGCCATCTTCATCTTCCGATGTCAACCAGGCTAACATGGACAGTTCAACCGAGCACGGCTTAGCATCCCCAGCGCGACAACAATCAGAATTTGGGATACGCCCGCTCCGCCTGACCTGAAGCGGTGCCTTTTCCTATCCTACTCTGGGCCTACATGTTCACGCTTTGTGACTATCCCTACCCGCAATTGTACTGGCTTGACTTTTTTTTACTGGCACCAATTTACCAAGGCAATACATGCCCATACGGAGAGATCCCCCTTTGCCCAGGAAACATTTAACAAACTTCCATTTGAATTTCGAGAAAATCTCGTTTGGATTTACGTACCTCTCACTTCTAACAACCCGATCGTCGGCTTCGGCGTCAGGTTGATAAGAGGCAGATTCAATCTCTTACTTCACCTACCTTGCTTTTTGGTGAGCTCCTCCTAAGCCAAGAGTTTTCGGGTCATCTAACGAGCAAGCTTCGTATGAAACTCTCCGGAGACCTCACGATCGGGCCCTATCATGGCACCAACACCGAAGACATCACGAGAAAAACAGCAAATTGGCCAACGATTGTGCATAACCGGCCCGAATGTGGAAGTTCGATTGAGAACGTCGGCGTGTACCCCTCCCTAGGCGGTGAGATCCAAATGCCACCATATTCACCAGATCGTGACAACACGTTCATTGGACCGCCCTTCTATTCTTCAGCGCCGCTGGAGAATGTCATCTGTACCAAGACATACTATGATGCACAGACCCGTCACTGTAAGGGAATTCTGTTTGAGTATAACGACAATACGCAGATGGCCGTGGGACAATGCTGTGTGGGGCTAGATCCGTTTGAAACGTGCCAGACACCTTCACATCTGTGCTATTCTATGCGACAATGCGCAGAACCTCATCGCCCGGCATTAAGTGTGGCCGCCGTGGACTCTGTGAGATTTATAATAAGGCAAGAATACAATGAGGGGGAGAAGTCTACTTGGGAATGTTCTCCAATGAGGGGAACCTTGATCTGCTGGTTCAACGAATTGAAGGTCAAGTTCGCATTTCAGTACGATCGCCTCTAGGAGCATGGCTATGATACAGCCTGGTAGAATACTGTTCAAGAGGCTCGTGAACTATGTGTTCTGCGAAACGACAAGAACTTCTGGATCTGAGAGGCAGGTGCTCATACTACGAGGCTTCTGTTGCTTTCACTACAGCTTCAACTGGCTCGTCCATATCTGGCTGACAAATTGGCTGTACCTAGATTTCTCATTTCACTTATGTTGGAAGGTTTGTTTGGTAATTTAATCTTGGCACTTTTGGATCGCACATGGCTTGGTGTTCTTTTTTCGGTTTGTCAAACTAATCTCCTCTTCGACTACCTAAATAATGGTAGTATTTAGCCGGTCATTGAGGGTTCCGTTTAGGTTTTTTTTTTTTTTTTAGTGGCTGTCCTTAGGTTTGTCAAACTGGCGGGCTATCTGCAGACTATGAGCGAGAATGCCTTGTTGTGAGGCGTTGTGGCTGTGTCCTGCAGTTCGCAATGAACCATCAACACGTTTTGACGCCTTCTCTTAACTCACAACGGACGCAGCCTAGGACTACACAGCCTGTCGATAGGGTATGTCCGTCTATACTTGTAATATTGACTGGCCGATCGTCCCTCTCCAATAATTGTTGACACGCGTCAAGTATACATATGCGGTCGGCTGCATGTCCTACAAATAAGCGTCGTCTATTCTGGACCTATCTGCTTGTAGGCGAAGCCTGGTAGGAATGAAGCCCGAGCCAACAGCCAGGCTGGTTCAGGCTCCGACGCACATTGAGATATCGGACGAGACAGTCCGCCTTTGCGCTTCTTAACACATCAAACATGGGTCTATGTGCTTGTGACGGTTAGGTAGACGTTGGAATACTAGCACTGAATAATCTAGATTTGTCGTTCGCTTACACAGAATGTGACGGACAGAATGTAACATTTTCACTCTTCTCTCGTCCATGCGTCATGTGCAATATCATGGCTGATTCTAGAAGCCCGTGGTATGCCTGGATAATGCGTTACGAACCATGGTGTTCTAGGCCCAGTGCCATCACCTGAAGCTGATAAATCCTCGTCACCGCGCAATTCTCGCAGTCAAGTTGATGGAGATCAAGGGTAGAGTCTGATCTAATAAGCAGCAATCAAGCGCCGCACAAAGGCCGCGGCAGAAAAGCCGCGAAGGCCCGAACCCGTACTAGTGGAGATCGGCGATCCACTTTAAATGAACGGGCCGGTCCCCACTCCTCTGAACTACAAGCAAATTCGCCCGCCGCTGTGACGATTACATGACTGTATCCAACTAGTTCTAGGTATCAAGCTGAAGGAGAACCTCATAGCTATGATCTCACTCAATCCATCAGTAGGGCGACTCGGTCATGGAGCAACTTATCTTCTGGAATAGAGCTAGTTTGATCTGATCTGGTTGGTCAGCCCCAGATCGACACTAGCCAACCGCCATCATGACAACCCATGCTTGCGAGATTTGTGCGGATTTTGGCGTCGAATGGCACAAGTATTAAAATGGCCACTTCCATCTCGAGGCAGTGGCATTTTTCATTGCCATCTCCCACTTCTCATCTCTGTGTTCTGTTTAAGTGGCATATTGCAGCGAATTCTTTTCCATCACATCACCCGCAAAACACTGGCATCTCGCAACAGCGCGGTGCAGAGTCGCCCATCTACAACTTCATTCAACAGTTACTCGCAGCGTATACTTGCTTCGCATCGTTCGCCTCAGCCACCGCTCACCGCGACTTCCTCGTCTTCTCTTCACCCCCCTCCACAAAATGCCTACCTCAACCATTCCTCTCGCAACCATGACATCGGCAAACATCGTCACCACATCCTACCTGTTAGGTAACCTTCACTGCCCGTCTTGCGTGGCGCTGATCCGCTCGCTGCTGCACGACACATATGGCGACGACGTGCTCTGGGTGTCACCAAACCTCGTCACATCGGTCGTGACGGTCGAGCACAAGGACGGCTCTGTTGCTTCGGTGCGCGGCATGGAGAAGACGCTGCAAGATGTCGGCTTCGACATCTGCGGAGTCCACAGCACCGCCGACGCGACCGATCTGGAACAAGGCTCGCAGGTCGAGCTGGGCCAGAGCAGTCGTGACATGCATCAATCTAGCCGACATTTCAACTCTTGGTTTCGCTCCATGTGGTCGAAGCAGTCGCCTTCCATCATGGAGTCCGCCAAAGCCGCCCACCTCGAAAACTGCCACGAGTGCCGATCCGAAGCCGCAAAAGGCGACAGTCTTGAACAAGAAGTCGATAAAGGCCAACTAACCCAAGTATCAACCGTAGCCTCCAACTACTCCGAAGCCAAAGACCCGTCTTACACCCTCCAGCAAGTCATCGTAGAGCCAGAACTCCCATCTTCCTCATGGCGAGTAACGCTCTCCATCGGCGGCATGACCTGTGCCGTCTGCGTCAACACCATCAGCGACGAGCTGAAGAAAAACTCCTGGATCTCCAACGTCGCCGTCAACCTCGTCATGAACAGTGCCACCATCGACTATACCGACGAAAGCCGAACACAAGATATTGTCGACGCCATCGAGGACTTGGGCTACGACGCTGCCATCGACCAGGTCATCAACCTTGAGGAGCAATGGACATCAGGGGAAGGACGAGACGTTGAGATTCAGGTCGATGGAATATTTTGCCCTCGATGTCCCGAGCGGATCAGCATGACTCTGAAGAGTCTCGGCCCGAATCGACTCGAAGTACTCCGGGAGCCTTCACCAAAGGACCCCATCCTCAAACTACATTACACACCTGAGGCACCAACCTTCACCATTAGACATATCTTGCGGGCTATCGAAGCTGCCGACACATCCCTCCGCACATCGATTTACCATGCTCCAACCCTCGAAGAGCGGTCCAGAGTCATTAGAGAAAAGCACCAGCGCTCGCTTCTCGTACGCGAGATCCTGACCATGGTCGTCGCAATTCCCACTTTTGTCCTCGGCATCGTTTACATGAGTCTCGTCCCCGATTCCAACCACGGAAAGATGTATCTCATGGAGCCGTGGACTTCAGGGCTCAGCCGCCTCGACATTGCCCTGTTCATACTGGCCACGCCGGTCTACTTCCTCGCCGCCGACGTATTCCACACCCGCGCCATCAAGGAGCTAAGAACCATGTGGCGCTCGGGGAGCCGGATCCCAGTGCTGCAGCGGTTTTGGCGGTTCGGTAGCATGAACATGCTAATATCCCTGGGCACAAGCATCGCCTACTTCTCTTCGGTCGCGCAGATGATTGTAGCTGCCATCTCCAACCGAGAACACCACGACTCAGGGGCAGAATTCTACTTCGACTCCGTCGTCTTCTTGACGCTCTTCCTCCTGGCGGGCAGGTTGATCGAGGGGTACAGCAAGTCCAAGACGGGCGACGCCGTGGAGTTGCTTGGAAAGCTGCGGCCCACCACTGCCCTCCTCCTTGAGAAGGACAAGGCCGGGGCTCAGGTGACAACAACAATACCCATCGACCAGCTCGATTCTGGCGATATCATACGGGTCCCTCACGGTGCGTCCCCGGCAGCAGACGGTGTCGTTGTCGCCGGGGAGACCAGCTTCGACGAATCGAGTCTCACTGGCGAGTCCCGGCCCATCAAGAAGGCAGAAGGTGACCAAGTCTTTGCGGGTACTATCAACAAGGCGTCGGCCATCACTGTGCGCGTTACCGGAACTTCAGGCCAATCAATGCTCGACCAGATTGTTCAGGTAGTCAGGGAGGGTCAAACGAAGCGGGCTCCCATCGAGCAGATTGCCGATGTCCTGACCACCTACTTCGTCCCCGTCATCACCCTCATTGCCATCATCACCTGGGTCGTGTGGATGATTCTCGGATACTCTAATCTCATCGCGGATCACGAAGGAGACTCAGCCGGCGGCTGGGTCGCCTTTGCCTTCCAGTTCGCCATTGCCGTCTTCGTCGTCGCCTGCCCATGCGGCCTCGCCCTGGCAGCCCCGACGGCCATCTTCGTGGGGGGCGGCATCGCGGCCAAGCACGGCATCCTCGCCAAGGGCGGCGGCGAAGCGTTTGAGAAGGCTAGCAAGATCGACTGCGTCGTGTTCGACAAGACGGGCACCCTCACACAGGGCGGAGAGCCCCAGATCACCGACGCTGCCATCTTCCCGGACGACGAGCAGTCGAGCGAAGACGAGCGTCGTACGCTCATGTCAGTCCTCAAGGCAGTTGAGGAGAACAGCAGCCATCCCATTGCCAGGGCCGTTGTTGGATTCTGCGGCGTTGACACTCGAGCGGCTGAAGTTGGACAACTGGAGGAGCTTCCAGGCAAGGGGATGAAGGCGACTTATACGGACAATGCAAGCGAAACGTGTGAGATGCTCGTAGGCAACGAGCTTTTGATGCGCGGCGCTTCGGTCACTCTCTCAGCTCACGTTTCCTCTCTCCTCGAGTGCTGGAAGTCAGAAGCCAAGTCCATCGCCCTGGTAGCCACGAGGCCAGCCGTACGAGACTCGTGGGCAGTTGCAGCCGCCCTCTCCATCTCGGATCCGATCCGCAGCGAGGCCAGCGCCGTGATCAAGGCACTGACTGCCCGCAAGATGCAGGTATGGATGCTCTCGGGCGACAACGCAACGACGGCCCGGGCCGTAGCACAACTCGTAGGCATCCCGGCGGACAACGTGCTCGCCGAGGTGCTCCCCTCGGACAAGGCGGCACAGATCTCTCGGTTGCAGGCGTCGCTCCAGGCGCGAGGCTCGTCATCTCAGCGAGCCACGGTGGCCATGGTCGGCGACGGCATCAACGACGCGCCGGCGCTGGCCACGGCCGATGTCGGCATTGCCGTCGGCTCCGGCAGCGATGTAGCCATCGGCAGCGCGGCATTCGTGTTGGCCACGTCTCGCCTCGCCGCCGTCGTCACGCTGCTGGACCTCAGCCAGGCCGTCTTCCGCCGCATTCGCGTCAACTTTGGCTGGGCCGTCGTCTACAACCTGGCCGCCGTGCCCATCGCCGCCGGCTGCCTCTACCCGGTGACGACGGCGTCCGGCAGCCACGTGCGCCTGGATCCCGTGTGGGCGGCCCTGGCCATGGCCCTGTCGAGCATCAGCGTGGTGTTGAGCAGCCTGAGCCTACGAACGAGTGTGCCGGGGGTTGGCTTTCGGTACAAGCAGATTGAGATTGCGGACACGGCGGAGGAGTGAGATGTTACTGTGGCTTGATGTTTCTTTATTGCAAGGCGTTGGGGGACTTTGGGTTGTTTGTTGGCTTATGCAAAGGGATGGGCCCGTAAGACGTGTGTCTAGGCAACGGAAGAAGGGCGATGTCACTTACAGGTAGTACTGAACACATACTCACTACCTACCTACCTAATCTAAAGCCAGGTACAAAACACCAGGCATGATATCAATCACACATGCGTAAATCGAGATGCCCTTGTCCCAGTTGAATCTCACCTCCAAGCCAATGGCTTCGCAACTGGCTGTTCTTCCCGCAGCATCAGCCCCAGCCCCAGAAAAGGATCCCCCTCCTCTTCGGACCCGAAAGATACCCATGGCCCCCAAGTGCTGCTTCTTAAGCGGACGCCATGAGTGCATCCTCCGTTCCTCCATGCCCGCTAATGAATGATCCTTCCGAGATCCTTGGACAGAGTGAGATTATTGGGTGGAGTGACGATGCATGCAACCCATTCTGCTCTAATTATGATGCCCTCCTCTCGAAAAAAACACCAAGAATAATCGTGATACCCTCCATCTTCCATTCATCCCTCCCTCCCCCCTCCCTTAGTTACTTAGATAATTCCCTTCTCTTAGTGATTTAGTCTCCTTCTCTTGTCCGATGTCCGCTCCCCCTCCGCTCCCCCCCTACTTTTCCCATTCCCAACAAAAGATGCAACATGGGCCGACCCATTCGATCCTTAACGCCCCCCGCCAAACTCAGGGCGAAGACGCCACGCGCAACACCAACACACCGCACATCACATCACGCACACATATCCAACACACGGTATGTCCCGCATCCCTCCGGCTCGCGCTGCAGCCGGGGGCTTCCCCGCACCCGGAACAAACAAAACAGGTATCGATAAACAAAAAAAACAAAAACAAAAAGGACCACCAAAGCCCCCCCTCCCCGGTCCGTTGGTCCTCGGTGGAAGAGGGGAGTCGGGGAGGCGTCCTCGGGATAAGACAATGCGGGCGCTTGGAGAGCTTGGTGGTTTATTTTCGTATCTTCTGCATCAAGAACGCGCTGCTGTTTCTTTCAGCCGTTTGTGGCTCCTCCTCCCCGTATGCACGTCTGCGTTTTGCAACACCTTGTTTGGTAAGTAGGTACCAACCGATATTGAAAAACACACTTTGTCAAATGCACAATCGCCCTGCCAAAGCCAAAGTATCAATGGCGTTTTTGTTTCGCCCTGTTAAAACTCTGCTTGGACCCGTCTGGAGAGCCGCCTGCCACACCCATCATGCACGAGTCGGTAGGCTTAGATGTCGGCGCAAACCTTCACCGAGGCTGACTGTCAGGCTCCGCTCGAGGCACCACTAAAACGCCAAAGCACTGCAGCTCGCGTTGAAACAAAGTGGTGTTTGACTGCGACAAACAGGCCAACCGGCTTACACTAGGCATTCAACACTGTACTAGGCATTGTACTAGGCATTATACTAGGCACTTTATTGGTCTTTTCAAATGGTCATGGTCAAACGGCCGAGCGCCGGGTATTGATTGATTCGATGCTTCATCAAAGCGGATGACATTTGCTTCTACCAATGACTCCACTTGCCCATCCCATCCCATCCCATCCCATCCCATCCATGTCCCTGAAATGAGGCGGTGTCCATCCCATTCGTTGCATTGTCCCAATGCGAGCCATGATCCCCGTTTGCATCTAGGCGTTTCTTCCAGACGAGTAAACCGATACCCGTCCTGTATGCACCTGCCCCATACCCTTTCAACCACAATGCCTTGATGCATTGACATGTAAATCCGGAACGCCGGTTTCTTGTAGTATCGGAAACCATATAGAGAGCACAAAAGCAAAAGGATAAACTAGGCGCCAACGTAGTGATAAAACAAAAAATGACAAATGAAATATGCTTCGGGGGGCTTCTCTGCCTCCCGGTTGGTGTATCTGGGGTTTCTAATGACAAACGACAAAAGCAACCAACGCCATCCGACTTCTTTTTTGAAGAAGAATTATGAGTTTCATGCCCATATTAGTCCGTAAACGCCAAGGATATGCATGATGGTAGGTCCGAGCATGAGAGCATGGTCGTTCATCGCACAGCGACGGTTCCACCGAGGAGACGCTCCCACATGCCACGCTTCGATGGGCGCTGCTTCTTGCTCTGGCTCTCGTGCATCTGGTACTGCTGGTACTCGTCGGCGGAGATCTCATAAGGAAGCATGCGGCCACTGCGAGACTTGGGGTAGTCGACATCGGCGACGATCTGGACAGGTGAGTCGTAGAGGCTACCTTGCTGGGTCTCGTAGAGGTATGAGGCTTCGGCTTCCGACTCCTGGGGGGTGGTAGCTCGTGAGTAGACTCGGCTTGATGCGACGGAAGAAGCATATGAGCTAGCGGAGCTGCTATAGCTGAGGCCGGGAGGAGTAACCGGTCCACTGAGGGTTCGGGTGTGCGAGTGGGTGTAAGTGTACTCGGGAGTCGCCTGGCGGGATCGGGATTGACCTCGGGAAGCGGGAGGGCTGGGGTATCGGGTGGCGGCAGCGTAAAGCTCTTGCTGGCGACGCTTCTCCTCGCGGTGGCGCATCTTCTTGGCGTGTCGCTCGGCGATCTTGTGGCGGAGGGGCTCGAGGAAGTCGTCGAGTTCGCGGTACAAGTCCTCCTCAGTGATGCGGAGATCCCACTCGAGGAGGAAGAGAAGCTGCTTCTCCATGAGGTTGACCTCGGTGCGGCTGAAGCCAAAGTTGTACATCTCAGTGTTGATGTTGGAGTAGTTGGCCCAGTGCTTGTTCTTGGGGGAGCTGTCGTTGAGATACTTGGCGGCAAGAATCAGAGCGGCGAGAAAGATGCGGTGGGTGGTACATCGAAGGCCGCGGGCCATGGGCTGAAGCTTGGACTTGAGGCGGGTGAGGTAGACCAGGGTGGACATGAGGGTGGGGACCTGGACGTTGGAGGAGACGACGAGCTGGGTGATGAATTCTTCGAGGGTAGGAAGGTCGCCGTCTTCGGAGCGGACGGTACGGGGCTCGGGGCTGCGTGAAGGTGAGGGGGACTTGGTCCGGGAGTCGACGGGAGCGGGAGGCATGAGGGAGGCGTCGCAGGAGATGACGTGGTTGGCGGCATGGGCGAGGTATGAGATCATGTCGCGACCGACGGGTTGGTAGACGAACTGCTCGAGGGCAGTCTTGTTGAGCTCGTCCATGGTGAGGAATCTTGAGTGGTTCATTGTGAATGTGTTGTGTGTGGTGTTGTGTAGAGTGGGTGGTGGTGGTGGTGGTGTATTTGAGTAGGTGGGATCAACCCGTGGTGTAAGTGGACCAACACTTGGGGGGAGGATGAATGACGAGGGGGTTGAGGAGTGGAAGAGAGCAAAGGGTATTATAAGGCTTGATGATGAAGCCGAGCTTGGACTGGTGAGAGCAGGGGGAGGGTGTGACGGGGGCGCGAGGCTTGATATATCAGACACAAAGCAGACGGAGTTGGCTCATGTGCCTCGTTTAGGACAAGTGACCAAGGTGCTGTTGAGTCGTCAGTACGTGACGTTTGTGGAGGGGCCACGAGGCTGAGTCCAACCAGGAGCCGTGCTGCCACAAGCGGGCTTGCAGGGGAACGTACAGGCGGACAGGGGTATGGAGATGCCGTGGTGGACACTGGAGAAGGCGCTGTTTTAGCGGGTCTCGTAGTGGTTGCAGAGGGTGGATGCGATGGATAGAGGTGGATGCAGCGGGTGCCAGAAGGTACGTAGGGGGGGTGTGGAGCCGGATGGGGCGGGCTGTCCGACAGGGGCTTTCTTTCCGGATGAGGTTCCAAGAGCGGGCTGGAGGCTTGGCCGGGTCTGGAAGTGGCGCTGGAGACCCAAGTCAGTTGGCGATTCAGGGCTTGTCAGTGGCCCTGGGCTTGGCCTTTGGGGCCTGGAAAACCTGCCAAAAGACAAAAGACGTACCTCAATGACAGACAGATGCAGACAGAACGGGAAGCGAGAGGGGGAGTGGCGACAGTGACCGAGAGACAATCACAGAGAAGAGAAAGCAAAAAGGAGGCGTAGGAGGCGTCAAGTGTCTCGCGCGTGCTGGGACGGGCTGGGTGAGTCGCTGGGCTGGGCTCAGTCCGAGCTGCTTCACTGTGGCTTGGGTGTTGCGTTGCGTTTGCGTTGCGTTGCGTTGCTCTCGCGTCGCAGTGCGTGGTTGCGTTTCGGCGGTTTCGGCTTCGGGTTTGGGCCGTGGTTTCGCGAGCCGCCTGGGAGGGAGGGATGTGCCGAGAGCGACCCGAGCAGGAAAAAAAAAGACGGAGTCGGAGATGTCCTGTTTGCAAAACAGCTGAGCTTGCGTTCCTGCTACACGGGAGCAGAACAGAATCCAGGCAAAAAAAAATCCAAATCAGTCCAGATCTAGCAAAGGAATCGAGATCGAGCGGCGTCGCAGGACAGCGTCGTCAGAGTTTCGCTTGCGTCTTTGCGATGCGTCCAGATGTCTCCACACGGGTATCGATGAGATTCAACGACCGAAAAGTCGAGGCCTTCCGTTCAGTCCGGTCGCGACACAATTAGGCGATTACTCCAAATAATTAACCTTCCGGTCTGATCTAGGCCGATGAAAGCTGATGAGCTTCTTTTTTGACTTTGTGGCAAGAAGCACGATCCGAGTGGAGATTTAAGCTTGGGGGGGGAATACCGCCGGGACGTAACTTGGCGGGTATTGGAATTGAGGCGCTGTGGGGCTGGTTGCTGATGATTGATGAGAGGATGTGATGCGAGTCCCCGACGAGGTTTATAATAAAAAAAAATATTGTCAAGACCAGCTTGGATGAAGGGGTTGTCGATTGTAAGTCGGGTAAGTCGACTACAGACGAGTCCTTGGGAGGGGCGGCGATGGGTTGCTTGGAATTGAATAACAAATAGTAAGGGAGGCGTCAAGGAGAGAGAGAGAGTCTTGCTCGTTCTCTGAATCCAAATCGGGTACCGGACGGGGGCAAAAGCACGAGAGGGGGTGACCGGCACCAAGAAGACAGGCTTTGAGCGAGAAACTGAAGCCGAAGCACTAAGAGCGGTGACTGTCGAATATCGTTTCAAAGGGGTTTCGCGGTAGACGAGTTTGACCTGCCAGAGGTATGTGGGGGAATGTAGCGAAACGAAAAACGACGGGAAGGGGGTGGAGGAGGAGTCGCCCTTGTCGGAGTCAATATTGTCGTCGGGAGAGGAATTTCAGAGAAGCGAACAAGGAAATAAAGGGCAAACGGGAGGATGGCGATGATGGGATGGGGTTGTCGAGACGAAAGGGCGAGAGTGGCTCCGAACGGGGGGAGGACTTTGTATACGTATGTGATTCCTGCTCATGCGAGCCCCCTTCACGCCTTTTTGCCCACTACTGGCTTTGATCTGCTGCAGATTGGGCCAAAAAGGACGCCTCAGAGAGAAAGACACACACACACACATACGCGCAACGCACCGCCAGCGCAGACACAGCGCAGGGGGGACCTGATCCGTCTCCATTTCCACCCCCTTGCCTCCCCCAGCGGACTTGATGATTGACGGATTGATTGACTGCCACTCGTCGCCGCATCGAAACCGAGCCAAAAAACGAAGGGCTGCTAAGCAGGGGCAGGATGGCAGGATCCAGACGAAGCTCGTCCAGTCGCAGGCGCCCGCATCGCTGCGACTCGGCCGATGGGCAATGAAGAAGAAATGTCCAACCAATCCTGCCCAACCAGCCCGCCTATTGAACCCTGTGTCGGCTCTGTCTAGGGTGGGCTCGATATCGATAGGTGCTGACTTGCTCGCCTCCGGGACCCACACCCAGACGACGCTGCCGCGCCGCTGACTGGCCGCCTGGCGCAACCTCAAACACGGACGGCTTTGCGGTTACAGCTCTTGGGCGGCTGGGCGGCCATGATTGGCCACGGCGGCTCGACAGGTGAAACCGCCTTCTACATAGAGCAGATACCTCAGATGAGTCGGCGGTCCAATCAGAAGCCTCGCTCCCGGCGGCATCCAATGCTGCAACACGGCCAGTTCTTGGGCTCAGCTCGTTGGGTTTCTTTCTTCCAGGCTTCCGGGCTTCCAGGCTATTCCTCTTCCTTGTTCCGGCTTCGACGGCGTAGCTGCCTGTCGATGTTTGACGCTCGCCGTAGGAGGCTGTGCTGTGCTGCGCTGTTGTGGCGGGTTCGTGCCGACCACCCCGTGATGCCCTGTCGAAAGATGCATCGAAAACCACGAACCGCAACGTGTAGCCCCCAGACTCGTCTCGCTGTCCCCCCGGTATGAGAACGGGCCCTCAACAGGAAGGAAACAAGAAACAATCTCTCATCGCATGACTCCACTTTGCAGATAGACTTGAGGGCTAGCCTCCTCAGGGTAATTAATCCTCCGTTCGGAACACTGGCACGGTGCGCTCAGGTGCTTCACGTAGGCGCTCGTTTCGTCTTTTTTTACCCTTCTACGCGCGACGGATGGGCATGGGGGCAGAGCAATACCCTCGACAGCATGAAAGAGGATTTGTTTCCATTCGTTTGACGACCTCCAAACGGTCCGACTTGGCCACTGCTTTCTATGCCACAGCAGGAAAACTTAAGTTAGGTAATCAAACTACCTCTATCCGCGCGGGTATTGTTTTATTTTTACACCTTAGCCCTGCATCAGATGTAAAGGCTCAACTGTTCGGGATACTTCTTCCCTTTCATTTTCGTACAGCGCGTGGCCCCATTTTCAACAGGCTAGATGCCGTATCTGCAAGGCGACAGTGTATTAATGTGACCCGCGGCCCGTGGAGGGGCCCGACCACCTGATGTGCAGCCGTTGTGCTTCGTCCACGACACCAAAGCCGCTGGCCACTCAATCTTGCATGCGGGCGTTACGCAGGGGCGGCATGGCAACCGTGCCATCGTGGCAGTAGTAGCAGCAGCAGCAGCAGCAGCAGGAACACCAAGAGACGAACACGTTCGAATACGAGGCGAACGGGAAAGGGCAAAACGGTGGAGAGGTTGAAAACAAAAAATTAATTACAATGCTAGTCAAACAATAGCCTTGGGTGAGATGTGACGCACATTTGGGGATCGCCTGAGGCTAGTTAGGTACCTAGGTCGCCCGCCTGAAATGTTCCAGCCGCCTCCTTCACCACGCACAGAGGCAGGTTGCTTTTTCTTCGGTTACATTGCATTGTGCGATTGTGATAAAGCAAGGTCCAGTGGAAACGACTCAGCGCCTCGTAATGCCCACTCCGCAATCAATAGTCAGCCAGCCCGCCGCGAAGCCATCACAAAAAACACAAGATCCATTCCGCAATAATTTCAACCTAACCCATCTTCAGGTTCTAGCTATTTAGTGAGCAATAGGCAGGACGCCTCCCGATTCGTAGGTTCCGCCGCTACCGATTAATTGCCTTCATCTCCATACCCGGGTGTCAGCCAGCCCGCTGTCGCCGTCGCCGTCCAAGCCCAGCAGACCCGCGTCTAAGGAGGGGGGCAACTTGGCTCCAGCTCCGGCCCCCGGGGACCATCGAGCACGTTCGCCAGCCACATCCCAAAGCTCAGACTCCCGAACGCTTCATCGAGTCTCCTTGTGGCGGCAGCCCTCGATCGGTCTCCCGGCGCTGATGGTGCCCGAAAGCGTATTGTGATAGATCGATGGGAGGCAGATGGAGGGAGGAGGGGTGGTAGTCTAGAAACCGCAGGATGCGTGCCTCCCGGTCACATTCCAGCAATGTCAATGCCCAAGACGGTGTCACGGTAGACTGGGCTAGCAGGTGAGCGGTTCGCTCAGAGCGAGTTCCACACGGTTGGGAGAAACCCAAATGTTTGGGCGAGATTTCAAACCCTACTCTCGCTGGGAAGGAGTCTATCTACGCCAAGCTGGAGCACAATAGGCTCTAGATCCAGGGAGTTACGGAGCACCAACAAAGTCCTCGGCTGGATTGGGACTGGGCTGGGACTCACATGGGACGAGGGGAAGGGGAGGAGGGCTTGATGGGCCGGGGGGCTGCTAGGGTCTGAAGAAGGGGGCCGCTAACGAGCGACAGCCTGTCCTTCAAGCATCGATTGGTGATCTATCAATCGCGAATCCCTGTGGCCCCCCCTGCGATGCTGCAGGTCATTCATCCAAAACCCAGACCCCCAGCCAGTCGACCCAAGCCTGTCAGCCAGACCCCGCGAAGCTTTCACGGATCTGGACGCCTGGTGTTTGATGTCGCTGTCTCCAGCTTGGTCTGGTCTCGTCTGGTCTCGTCTCGTCTCGTCTGGTCTCGTCTCGTCTCGTCTGGTCTCGTCCAGCTTTCCAAGACTGGGGCACGCAGATCGGCATGTTTTGTGTGTTTGTTGAGAAATAGTCTAATGCGTACTGCACAGGATGTGAGGTTATTCGGTGGCAGGAAGAGAGTAAGCAGTGCAGCCAGTCCCGCCCTCCAGGATTCGCACCATTGTCGCATCCCTCGCCAGTTGAAGGAATTCGACTCTCAATAATTCGCATCGTGACCCTGTCGATGCACCTCCGCTGCAGGCCCCCTTCCGATCGTTCATAGCCCACCCGACACATTTGTTTTCAATATCAGGTTTTTCTTTTCAACCCATCCGAACACGATGATCAAACACAAGCCCCCAGTTGTCTCAGTCAGCCCCTTTGATTGCTTCACACATGTACAGTGTCCCTGTCATCAACCCCCTTCCCCCTGCACAACACCCAGCGCCCGCTCCAAAACTCCGTGTCCAGCCCATCGGAGAGCGCTACTCGCACCTCGGGAGCAGCCCGTTTGAGGAATGGAGAGGGGGGGTTGCATTGGGTGGGAGGGCAGGGCTCAGACGAAGACGGACAGACGTATCAGCGGGTCGCGTCGGCACTTTTACTGGGGCGAGGGGTTGGCCCCGCGGAATGCCAGGTGATGGATTCGAGATTGTCCAGCAGGTGGGGGAGGGGGCTTTGTGCTGTGCTCGAGCCCAAGGGTTTCGTCTGTCGAGGAGGGGAAGAAACCTTGAAAAGGATCGTGGGACTCATGGGCCTCGAACCCTGGAACCTCGGATAGTCGTACATAGGCAAGAGCGGCATCGCGATAAAATCACCAATCATTAGTGTATGAAAGGGTTTGCGTGCATGCCAACGAACGAAACGAGGTTTGTACCGGTACAGCAATCCCCTAACATCGTCCCACGGCGCCCTCCAATCGCGGGACTTTGCAGGTTCGCAATCAAGGGTTTTCTTTTGGCATTGGGTGCCTTTCCAGTAGCGTCGATATCCACACCACCCATCTCTATCTCCATATCCATCTCCATCCCATCAACCCGGCCCACTTTGCGTCTTCCCAAAAGTCCAAGCCCAGACGCCTCCAGCGCAGGCCCCGTTGCCGCGTCCGTCCGCCAGCCACAATACCAACTGCGGAGCTTCAAGTCGTTCAAACGGACCACCGGATGCTTGTCTTGGGATCATTAACAAAAAGAGTTTTTAGGTTTTTGACGGATATGAATGCATCTGGCCGATGCCGTCCCTTTTCGGAATCAGCCTCGATTGTCGTTTTGTTCCTCTTCTCCGGGAGACACCTGATGGATGATTCATTCGTCCTTGATTCTAAACAAACCTCTTCTTTCGTTTTGTGGTGCCGGGGACTTTCGCCTTTGGTGGCATCCCACTTCGCTCTCTTCACCGCCCCGGACCCAAGACCCGGCCTCCTCGCAATTCATGCCCCAAACTAGACTTGTTGATGATCATCGACAAACGGCCACGAGCCCGCGCCTCCAACAGGTATCCATCTACCCACCAACTCAACACCAACGCAATGCGCAAAAATCGCATCCCATTCTCTCCCCATTGCCAACCCCTAACCCCTGAAGCCCTGCTGAAGCAAACGAAGAACGGGAAACCAAACCCCCTGCAGGCTTTCGTATTCCCGCCCATCCCAAGTGCCAAGTGCGTATGTAGGCCGCCCCTCCACCCCCAGATTCGCCCGCCCACCTCCCGGTTCTGCTGTCAAACACGGGCATCCACGCATCGTGATTGGCTCTGCCTGCTCAGCCTAGGTCCGACCACGCGGCATGGTGGGCGCGGAGGCAAACCCAAGGTCTTGGCATCCCTGATGGCCGCAGCTTTTGGCTGAATTTTCTTGAGTGTTCCCTGCATTTGTCATTGGGGGATAAAAGTCAAAAGCCCTGCGTGCAAATCAAGGCAGAGGCAAAGAGCGCAGTAAGGCACCTGCACGACCGCAGTTCCAACAGGCTTTCCCAAAGCCATCGGCGTCAGCGCCGCTCAGACTCCGTGCCGCGGTCCAAGAAAAAAAGGTTACGCAGACAAGCTGTGGCTCATGCCCGGGGATCCACCATGCTTGTGGCTAGTAGGTGGCGAGGCAGCCACGCGGACTATGACGACATGAGGACGACGAGGCCTGCTCGTCGCAGACAGAGTGGCCGATGCTCCGTGCTATGCGAAAATACCACCAATATCGTCATGCTATTATCCGTCTTCAAACTTCGCGATGCGTAATCGTGAAGTTTGAAGCTAGCACCGCCGCAACACACTGGGCGCAGCTACGATGGAGTTTTCAAATGTTGGTTTGTTGGCGGAAAGCCATTCACCGCCTGTGCGAAACCATACGACACGACTACTGCGTGCGTCGCCCACACAATGCACTGCGACTCTCCAATCTACGTATCCTCACCACCAGTCAATGCCAGATGGCCCGACGTGTTTCATGGCCCGTGAGTTGTTCGCCCCTGCGGTGTCGCCATTTGCCAGAGAACCAGACGAGGCCTGCCTTCGCCAAGGGTCCGATGTGCCCCCGGTAATGGAGCTAATCAAATAAGAATTAGTCGATAAGGCTGTGGGAAGGGTTGGTGAGTCCGGTAATGCTGCCGGGCCAGGAAACTGGCCCTACCGCCGTTTCCCTAGCGCAGATCTCCACCCGCTGCATTATGCACCCAAACGCGGGAAGACCCAGGTCAAGTGACTCTTTTGCCTCCTGGGCTGTCGGCCTGTTGCATTGTGACCGTTGTCCGTCAATGCATGTCCAGAGCGTCCGCCATCATGACCAACATCACCAGCCACACCGTCCCAGCGTCAGCGATGCTTTTCAACCAGCCTGGCAGCCAACTGCGGGGTGGACAATGCCCCTGTTAGTCTCGTTGACGGGCATGTCGTGCGACCGGGGGAGGGGGGTTTTTAGCATTGAGGGGCTGGATGTCGTGGTATCCATCATCGTGGGTTCTGTCCTCATGACTGCCCGGTCACGATGATGCTGGAGCTCGTTCTAGAGCTCATGCGGGGGAGGGAGTGAGTATGTGACTCCGCACGTGTTGAATTCACGGACTGTTTGTTGAGATGAGTCTTGCTGCTCGATTTGACAATGCGATACCGGTGCTGTCAGGATCTTGTTTGACTCGATCTGGAGTAGCACTCCCGTATCGTTACGATACGAACAATCACCTCGTATCGAACACGCAACGGCATCGAATTAGGTGCTGACAAGCAATCTAATCCCAACCACGCGCAAAAATAAATCTACGTACCCACAAGGGGAAATCCCATCATCTGTTATCCATTATGAATCACCAACCATCAATCATCAATTACCGTTGCGATCCTATTCCTCACTAACCGCAGGTTTACCCCTCGGCCAATGATGAATCCTCCCGCTGTTGGTCGGTCCGTCCACTTCGCCGGCTGCCTCCGGCCAAGAAATTCTCCACCCGAAAACCCAGTGAGGGTCCGGCGCCAGCGGCCTCGGCTCTTCGGGACACGCCGAGAGGGATCGTCTCTCTTGCTTCTTCTGCACCGCCGCACAGAGCCAGCGTACCTCGAAATCTTGGCCCGGCTTGCAGTAGCTCCCGGTGTTTCAAGCGTGCATTTCAGCAGTGTTGGGGTTCGTCCTTTTTTTCGGGTCAGGCACCTCAAACGACCATGCCGTAACTTTTGGCTCCTCTTTGCCGTTGAGAAACCTACCCATAGCATAATCACCTGCTGGTGGTGTATTTTTGGTGACGCGGGCGCTTAGGCTTCGTGCTAGCCAGGCTGCCTCCCCAGGTTCTTCCATGCCACGAACAACCCAAATCAGCAATCCTTCAATCCTTCCATCCGCCATCTGACAGGCAAATCGTAGACGACCCCCAGTAGCCCCAGCCAGACGCATGCATTTAGGTTCCACAGGTTCGGTTCTCCCAACTCCGAAAATCCTGAAACGCTCCCAGCCCAAACCGCTTTGACTGCCGTTCCCCATCCGGGCGCCTAAGTAAACAACTACCCACCACAAGCGCCGCGTTTCAGCAGCCAACAGCATTTCATTCAGTCTCCAATCTCCGACGCAGGCGCTTGTGGCCCGTAGGACTGCCTAGAAATAGAACACAGCGCATATGTGTACTGTAATTACAGTGAAGCAGAAGTTGCGGCGCTGAATCCTATGCCCAAGGTGTCCCCGCTATGGGCGCTTACTGACTGAAACCTCACCCATCCATGGGCGCTTCGCATCCGAGCGGCAACCGATAGGCATCGACAAGCATGTCCAGCAGGCACCTATACAAGCAGTCGTAATCTTAATTACTTGGCTGTCGACTTCCAAAGGCGCTTGGGTTTGGGACTGACGTTGAAGACTCCAGTGTTCCGAGATGAAGGATTGTTTCTTCCGCCGTGATCCGTCCTGACAGCCAACAACGGAACGACGAAGGATCATGTCCGTTCCAAGTGGCCGTGGCTATGCAAAATCCCCAATTGCATAGCTCCAGTCCTTCAGCATCAGATCCCAACGGTTTGGTAGATAGGCTAGGCGCAGCCTTGCATATGCGGCCTTCTTTGACCTATTCGCACTCGTTGTTGGTTGTGAACTGTTGGTCATCACTCACAGGATCAGGACGCATATCGGGCTTTCTAACTCTTAGCCACCCACGCTGTAGGCATGTTACTTCACACATCATCGTCATCGTCATCATCGTGATTGGTTTCGTGTCATTGATTACCCTACCCTGTAGTATCGGGAGCCAAATCATAGTATGCCCCATCTACTCTGTACACTCGAACCAAGCAAAAGGAAATGCCACCCTCTCTCACAAGCGGTCCAGCCTTGCTCCGACCTAGTCTCACATCCACCCAAGCCTCTGTCCAGTCAGCCTTGTTAGCGTTGGGTCCCTTTGTTGTCCCTCCACGATGTCGTTCCGATCTCTCGAGACGGGTCGACAATCAATCCACGAGCAGCGTCAGCTTCTAACGAACGTGGGCGTTTAGCACAGGCGGAGTCGGTAGGAAGTCGTGCAAAAGAGGCGTACAAAAATGAGTAAAGCAAAAGCAACAGAGTTCCTGGGTAAGCCTCCTGAACTGCAATGTCCCGTGCATGTCTGTTTGTCTTGGTATTTTTATTGCCGTGTTGATATCAATTACGAAATCACCTTCCCTTGGCAAGGTTCGGAGATTTCATTTGTATCCTAAAAAGGAGATTTAGAGGATACTACCCCCCAATAGCTCACCGGCTGATTGGGAGATCTTCAGCGCACGAATGGGTATGGGCCAGGCGGGTACCCCTTCTAGTGGTAGTATCCATTCGCGCGGCCAGTCGCCACCTGCTGCTCTGCCAGGTAGTCCTCGAAGTAAGGGTGGTTGCACGCCTGCTTTGCAGAAATACGTCCAGCCGGGTCGTAGACGAGCATCATCTCCAAAAGATCAAGGCCTTGGTCATCAAGGCTGTGACATAACACCGCGTGAGGGTCGCGCTGCCACTTGGGGAAGGATGATTTGAAGTCGGGATAGGAGGTGACGCCAGGCCACAGATCCTCTGAGGGGGTTCCGAGAGTTCTGAGTGTTTCTGTTAGTTATCTTCTCGGATGAAGTTTAGCAAGGTGGTTTACTCACCTGAAGATCTTAAAGATCTCGTCAATCTCTGAGTCGCCGGGGAACAACGGCTTGCGGGTGCACATCTCGGCAAAGATACAACCCACCGACCACATATCGACACCAGTCGAATATTGTCTTCCGCCCAGCAGAATTTCGGGGGCTCGATACCACAGCGTGACGACCTCATGGGTGTAGGTGCGGAGGGGTACACCAAAGGCACGGGCAAGGCCGAAGTCGGCCAGTTTAAGGTTGCCGTCCTTGTCGATGAGCAGGTTCTGGGGCTTTAAGTCGCGGTGGAGGATACGGTGTGAGTGGCAATACTTGACTCCGTCGCAGAGCTGCATCATGAACCTGCGGACGACCATGTCGCCAAGGCCAAGATGCATCAGGTGAGTCGAGGAACCCTCAGGCAGGGGTTTGCCACGACCACCATCGCTGACAGGGAGTGACTCCATGTACTTCTTCAGGTCGAGGTCGAGGAACTCGAAAACAAGATACAACTTGTGGCCGTCGGCATGGACAATGTTGTATAGGGTAACGATGTTCGGGTCACGTATCTCCTTGAGAAGAGAAATTTCGCGAATGGCAGTACTGGGAACACCCTCATCCTCAGCCTCGAGTCGAATCTTCTTCAGGGCGACGATACGGCCACTGTTGGCAAGATCCCGGGCCTTGTAAACGACACCGTAGGTGCCTATGGAGCAAATCAAGGGTCAGTGTCAAAGACGCGGCGGTGAGGTTTGTTGGGGGACACGCAAGGCTACAAGGACAGCGAGCAATCCAACGAGGCAGGACAATGCGAGGTACGCAGCATGCAGGCATAACACACCTTCACCGATCTTTTCCAGCTTTTGGTAGTTCTCCATTGTTGGAAATGTGTGGCGAGATCAGGGCGAGGTGTCAAAGGGAGCAGGAAGGTTCAAAGACGCGAAACTGATTCGAATACGTCGTAGCAACCGCCGAAGTCGTCGTCGTACAGGCGTCGCAACAGTCAGGGTATATCCAGTAGCGATGGCCGTCACAGTCGTCGGCGTCCTTCTCTTGGTCGTCGATGATGAAGGTGGGGGTTGAGGTGGGATCGGTCAGCAAGGGGGACCTCGAAGACAAGGGCGGGGTTGATCGAAATTCGAGGTTTGGAAGCGCGGCGGGCGGGAGAAGCCTAAAGGCTAAGCAAGGGAGGGAATGTTCGGGACTGGGGAGGGGCAGCCGGCAGAGAAAGGCTGGTCAGAAGAAGCTGGCCATGGGATGACAGATGCGAGAGAAGGGAATGTGGGTGTGGATGCGGTCGGAAGATTTGGTCGAGGCAGAGGGAGATTCCAGTGTGTGATGATGGTGACTTGTGCAAATTATGTTGTTGTGTTTACTTGGAGTGCTTTTTGGGCCATGGCCTGCTCCGCATTGAAAACAACCAGTTACAGGTACCGACGCAGCTGTAAGCACTGCACCAGCAACCGGCGAGCCCGCTAACCAGTCCGCCAACCGCTGAACCACAAAGCCTGGTTGTAGGTACCCAGGCAACAAACGCGTTGGTTGGCGAGAGACGCACCAGCTGAAGTGCTTATCGATAAAGCACCGACGAGGGAGGGAGACGATTCTTTGTCTCGCATTTGTCTCTGGGCTGTTGTTGGTTGCTTTATATTGATCGGAGACAAAAGAAAATCACTTCTCAATGAAAGGATGGCGCATTCAATGTAAAATACACATGCACGGCCTTGCCGTCATCAAGGTTACACCGCGAGACCGCAGCTGCAGACGCCGCGTCTCGTCTCCACGGTTGCCATGTGCATGCAATGTAAACATTCCTGCTTCCCCTCACCTCCTCGCGGCAACACCGTATGGCAGGCATGATAGCAACTCAAATTGTCTATATAGAGTTTTTAAGTGATATTTGCGGGGGGGGATGGCCCAGCGAAAAAAAAATTTGCAAATGCAACCCATTTCTATGGACAATTCTCACCCCCCAAAAAAAAACCAAAAAAAAAGAACACGAACGTGCCGACGCAGGCCTGATTCGAACAGACGCCTCCGAAGAGATATGATTTCTAGTCATACGCATTAGACCACTCTGCCACTGCGCCTTATTGGCTTGATATGATGGGGCAAGTTCTAATTATTGTATAAAATGCTAATTTTATTGTCCTAATTACCCTCCATTAAACCATGGAATAGTGAACCTCTTTCAACCTGTCAATTCTTTAGACATGCAAGTGGAAATCTCTTGCAATGAAGCAAAGTTCTAAGTTGCTCCGTCTATAAGCGAAGTGTTCGTGAACCCGGTGAGAGTTACCCATGGAGGCATTTATGTCCGCGTGCATCCGCACAGAGTAACCACCACCAGCCACGATTTTCCGTGGCCCGAATGCAAACAATCCCTCCAAATGCTTGAAATAAACAGCTTAATCAACAGCTCTAAGTCCGTTGGGACACACAAATATTCGAAAAGCTGTCAAATCGCACAAAGCATAGGTACTGGTTCTGTGCATTACACCACCGAAACTACCCTAGACCAACTCACGAAATGCCCGACTGTCAAGCACAAAACGACACGACACTGAACTGCCGACACTGTCCATCTCATTTAGCATCCCCCTACGGCAATTGAAACTGATCCAAATTCGCGGAAGATCATTTCTCGCCGTAGCATTCACCACCTCCCGGTTACAGGCAATCCCTGTATGCCACCCCTCCCCTGTGCCACACGGCGGCACATCCCGATATCATACGACTTGAATACATATACACAAAGTAAGAAGTACTCAACACTACACGGTCCCAGTTGAGAAGATGGAGCGTCAGGTTATGCCTCTTTTGCCGCGTCCTTACGCCGCAAGTCCAGAATCCTCTCCAGCCTGAGCGTCCCCTTGGCACCCCATCCAGCCGGTCCGGCGTCTACGTCTGGTCGGACTGTGATATACCAGTTCCACGCCCTCCGATCCAATTCATCGCGACTGAGAACCCCAGCCCAGCTCGCGAAAAGTAACCGCAGAGCACCTAGCAGCCGACCCAAGTTCTCCAATCGCTCCTCGTTCGCCGCCGTCACGGTCTTCTTGCTTGGCTCCGTCCCCTGCGCTGACCCAAACGACCGCAGGAGATAGTTTCGTGCTGCCTCGGGTCTATGAATGGGCATTCCGACCGTCGAAGTTGAAGGCCGTGTATCCTGCATGTCAAGCGCCCAGAGAGCCTCCCCAGAGAGACTCCATGTTCGCCGCTGAGCGGACAACGCGTCATTGACACACTCACGCATGAGTCTCCAACGATCTGGTCCTAGCATGACGCCGCCGTACCACCGCGTCAGAACGACGAGGGTGTTGCTTATATCAAGTTCGCGCAGTTGCTGAAGCAAGAAGTTACCGCAGCCCGATTCCCCGTCGTCGAACGATGCCTCTTGTTTCAGAGGCGAATTGCCATATGTGGTACGAACCGCCCAGGCATTGTGTGTTGCTGTCTCTAGCTCCGGCTTCTCGTCCATCAATGACTTGACGAGGTTCGCACGAGCTGTCGGAGAAAATACGGGAGTGGCATGGGCGATAAAAACAGAACCTCTCGAGGACAGCTTCTGACTTGCCGCCCATTTGCCAGTTTTTGGTTGACTGGCCTTGACGGTAGCTGAAGAAGACGACGAGGTTGAGGAAGTGGGTTGTGAAGAGCCAGACCAGGAGTAACCACCACGCTTTAGAACCGGGACTTGGCGACTCATGACACTCACCCTCGGTTGGCCCTCGGAGAGCGGCTCCTCCTTCCCTGGCTTCTCAATCCCTATACTCACGGCTTTGGATCGCGAGTTGAGGCTCACCACCGCTTGTGCGAGACTCAGACGACTGCTTGGCGGTTGCTCCGGCATTGTGAAGCGCAACAACTCCACGACAAAAGCCAGCACCAGGGGTGCCCGGTTCGTCTCTACGGAAGTCTCGCGTATCATCTCCTCATCCTCCGTCAACGGCAGCTCGAGCGCCGCCTCAAGGTCGTCCGCCGACATGGCGCCGTAATCCAGATCACGACGGGTCGCTTCCAACCGAGGCTTCTTGGCATCGTTGGTAGAGGCGCTGCCCTCGGCAGCCCGCTTATTGGATTTCTTCCCGTGGCCCTTGCAGGCCGTGTGCAAGCTCTTTGCTGCTTTGGCATCACCGGCGAGGGCTTCCTCGACGGTGGCCAGTGGCGCTTCGGCAATCTGCGCGATACTGAGAGGCTCAGACATGCGTCAGCCTGAGTTCATGGATATGAGACGAGTGAGAGCAGACCTCCGGAGATTCTTGGCCTGGAGGGCTTTAACCTGCCCCATTGCGGCCATCATCGACATCTTGCGGGCCGTGAGCAGTCTCAGAAGCTCTTGCAAATCATTTTGGCTTGCCATGTTCGCGTCACAGTTGAAAAGGCGAAACAATGCTCAGTAGGACGCGTTTTTATGACAAAAAGAGGCTCCCTTGGTGGTGATGGCTAAGAAAAGGTCCAAAGACGCGCCAGTTGCAATGTTGTAAGTCACAAGTTCGGTTGGCTCCATTCACGCTTCGAGATGCACCCAAAGCATGGACTGTGACCTTCCAATGAGTAGACCCACTTTTCCGAGCCGGCACCTGTCGGCTGGAGCCGACCCGCTATCGGAGAACCTAATCGCCATTTTCCGTGCCACAGTCGAGATCACAAAGCCGTATCGCGAAATCTCAAGTGCCGCAAGCCCTGCAACGGCCCGCCGCCCTTGCGCGCATCGCCAATTCCTCCCGACGACACCCCAGAAGCTCACCGGCTAGCTGCTCCGATGATCGTACCGTCTCGAGGCCTCGTTGCAAGGGTCGCACGTCCTCAATGGCGTCTGGCAAGCACCGTCTCGCGAGCCCCTCGTGCCGCCTCGAAGCCAGGGCCGGCCAAGGTGGTACCCAAGATCACCAGGCCCTACAAGCCGTACACTCCAACGTCCGAAACCCTTCTGCAATTCTCGCCTGCTAACCTCTATGGCCTACAGGAAGCCACCCCCTGCTTCGACCCCTCCCCCCCCTCCTCCCCCTCAGGCCGAAACCCTCCTCGATCTATGGCGCGCAACATGGCTCCCACTCTCTGGTGCAGCTATCCTAGCCGGTGCCCTCGGCTTCTACGTCGTTGGCACCGTCACCGCCTCTCTCAAGAGCCCTCCCTGCAGCGGGCCTTGCGAGCACAGCACGCCGACGGGTCGGCCCCCAGCATTGACAGGCGAAAATGCCGAGCAGTTCGACAAGGAGCTGAATATGCCTGAATGGTGGATGGGCATCACGAAGCTACGGGAGCGTCTTTCCGAGCGGGCAACCGGCCACGTACTAGAGCTTGCAATGGGAACCGGCCGGAACCTCGAATACTATAATTGGGAACCGTTGAACCAGCGGGTGGGACGCGAGAAAGCAGTTACCGCAACAAAAGGCATCGCCTCGTTTACGGGTCTGGACATCTCGGTTGATATGCTCGACGTCGCTCGAAAACGACTCGTCAAGACGGTCCCCCCCATGGCCTCCTCAGAGCCCATCGTTCGCGCATCCAACATGGTCGATCACACCGGCGGCCAACTCTCCTTCCTCGACGACCAACTTCGCCTCATCCACTCCGATGCCCACCGCCCACTCCCTCCCCCAGCTACATCCTCGAATTCGCCCTCTCCAGCCAAGTATGACACCATTATCCAAACATTTGGGCTCTGCTCCGTTGCCGATCCGGTTGCTGTCCTTACCAACCTTGCATCCGCCGTCAAACCCGGCTCTGGTCGCATTATCCTCCTTGAGCATGGAAAGGGATGGTACGGCATCGTCAACGGCCTTCTAGACAAGAACGCTGCCAAACACTTTGAGAAGTACGGGTGTTGGTGGAATCGAGATATCCAGAACTTGGTTGAGGAAGCGGCTCGCAAAAACCCGGGGTTAGAAGTCATCAAGGTGGAACGCCCCAATATCCTCCAAATGGGAACCCTCGTCTGGGTTGAGCTCCGAGTCGTCGACAAGTCACCATCCAAGTCCGACTCATAAGGCGAGACATGAAGTGTACGATATTACGAGCCATATGAGGAGAAGAGCGTGTATAACATAACTATGTACGGAATTAGAAAGCATGATAGAGCGTCTCAATCTGAGTGGTCATGTCCATTTGAATCTCCAGTGCGCGTCTTTTTGCGCCAAGTCAAACCCAACAAAGTATTGGGAACTACCCTGTCCCGTTTTGCCTCGTACACCCAACCCAACCCCAAAACCGACCCAAACCCAAAATCAGAGCATATCTATATGTACATATAATTCTACAAATCCACGCCATGCATATGTAGTGCAAATAATACGAATCGTGTATGCGCCGTCTCAGACATGGCAAATCATCATCCTGGTCATCCCCCTTCGTTGGCTCCTTGCGCCGGCTCAAGGAGTTGCTTAGCATGCATCTAGCAGGCCGTCAAGTTCGTCGATCTCGATGCTCTCAGCACCCTTGTCCCACTCTAGAAGTTTGCTTAGCTTCAGCCAGCTCTCAGCCTCGTCCTCTTTTCGTGCGCTTGACATGACGCTAGGGAAGCCATTAGAGATGCCACTAGGTTTCACGGACGGGCTGGTGATGAAGGCTGCTGAGCCGAAGATGCGATGATCACCAAACCAGATGTCGTCCCGGTAACCATACTCGGAGCGGTCACCGGAGTCGAGCACTGGAGCTTCCTCGTTGAGCTTGCGCTTTTGCAGGACGTCGGCGGTTTGTGTGAACTCACGCTCGTCTTTTTCTAGAGGAGGCGAATTGTGCCGACTGACCCGACGGGGAGGCATGTGGCGTTGGTGAGAGTGGAAAGAGCCAATGGGGGTAGCGGGCATGGAGAAGTCATCGTCGACGTCTTCGAACTGATGAGGTGAGAGGTCAACCTCCGGAGACGGGCTTAGTTCGCGACGGCGAGCATCAACGTCGTCGGAGCCGGAGTCGTCGGTGAGCGATACTGATGGGGTGACAACAGACTGGCGAGAGGGTACGGTAGAATTGGGGTCAGGGAGGGGTTGGTGATGGCAGGTGGTGAGGAAGTAATAGGTTCTCCGAGGGTGGACAGTCTCGAGCTCCTTGGCGAGGGGGCAGGGGGCCACAGCACTCCAGCAAGAGCGCTTCAGGTATGAGGCTAGGCGGGAGGAGATGATCGCACAGGGGTTTGCCGAACTAGAGTTGGTGATGTCAGCGCAAGCGAGACGAAGGGGTTGGGAGAGGGGAAGGGCAGGAATGAGAGGGCCAAGGGGGGCGAAGAGCGCAAAAACATACTGTTGAACGGATGTGAGGCGCTGGGCAAGAACGGTAGCCAGTTCCTTTACAAGATGAGGGCGGTTGGCGGTCGACTGCAACTGAACGATAACTGCCTCAACAATGTCGTCGTTAATACCCTCTAGATCGATCTTGGGAGGTTGGTCAACATCGGCCATGGACGAGTCTGCTGGAGGGGACGGTGGTGGCGTTTGCTCATCAAGGGAGTCGTCGCCATGTGATCGTTTTTGTCTTTTGCTCGGATGGGCATCTGCGGACTCGGAGCCAGACCTAGGTGGCGATAATGCGGCTGAAGCGGATGGTGATGTGCGTGATGGTGCTTTGGAGGCAGCAGCGGCGGCGGCAGCAGCGGCGCGGGCAGCGTGTGTCATGGGGACGTGAATACCCAAACTGGGTAGTGATAGGGACTTGCGTCGTGTATTATAAGGCATGATGAGGATGAAGACGAAGACGAAGACGAAAACCGAGAGGACCGGGGATTGTCGACGAGGTTAGGGAGAGATCTATGGGCGGTAGGTGGCGGAGAGATCGCTTTCCATGGATTGGTCTCCGGGACGCAGTCAAAGGCGGGATGATCTATCCGTGTAGATTGGAAGACAGGTAGAGGTCGAGAAGAGATCGTGAGTGCGTGTAAGAGGGAGAGACGGTGAGGGGGTAAACTCTCAGTTGGCGATGTTGTTGGAGGAAGGTAATGGGGGGTGGTTGTTGTTGTTGATCGGGCGCACTCGGGGGGTAGAAGAAGAAGGCAGGGAGAGGGCGGTCTACGGATTGGTAACGGCGGAAGCAACCTGGAAGACAAGGCAAGGCAAGGCACCTCAGGCAAATGGAAGGGAGGGATTGGAAGGAAGGCGGCGACGACGGGGATGACGGGGACAGGAGCGTGGGAAGTGGGCACTGGGGAAGGCAGAAGGCACGACGGAAAGCTCAGGCAATGGATGAATGAATGAATTTCTTGCAGGCTGGTTGGCGGATTTGGGGGTCATCGGTCGGGTCTCTTGCCTCACAGCACCGCACGACGATGGAGAAGGAGCGGCGACCACCCAGCTCCACACCCCCCGGTCAATCCAGACAGCCCCAGGCAGGAGCACGAGAGCTCGAACTTTTTTTTTTCGTTTCCCCTAGTCACCATTGGCTGGGACTGGCGTGCATGGCTGCCGGGAGTGGGTCACGCTAACAGTCTATGGGGCGCGCCAGAGCATCGAAAACCCATGGATCCTGGCCACTTTGGGTCCAAAAAAAAAAAAGAGGATCCAGCGTAGAAAAGAAAAAAAAAAAGAACGAGGCAACATCCGTCACCAGAGGCATGAAGTCATGGACAAGCGAGTTCAAAGGGGGATAGGAAAAGAGGGCCCAATCACACGCAGATGCAGGTGATGAGCACGCACACCCAACGATCCCTTGGGTAGCCCAATGCCGTGTGATGCCATCGAGACTCGAACCGCGTCCAGTCGTGCGGCAAGCGGTTTCGGGTCTCAGTGCGGCGCAACAGGGGGAGAAAGTGGGAGGCTGTAGATGCGGTCGGTGCGGGTGCTGGGGAAAGAAAGAAAGCTGGGCGCCAACAACCACTAAGCAAACACGCAGGCAGGCAAGCAGGCAGGCAAACAGGCAAGCAGGACAGAGACGCCGAGAGACAAGAGGGGGATGGGATGGATGCAGGACGGATGCTAGGGAGAGAGTGGCGGTGGGCGGTCAATGGACGCAACACGTCGTACCCAGGCGACCCAGACTCAATGTAGGTGCTCGATGCGGTCTGCCATGCATCCATACCGTCTTTCTCACGGGATGGTGCTGGGGGCGCTGGGTGCTGGGTGCTGGGCTCGAGATGCTACTGAGGGCGCGTGAATTTCGTCTTCCGGAACGACTCAGCAGGGGCATCAATACAATCATCCACCCGCCGATTGGTTCCTTTGTTCGAGACGTACGTCCAGAAGCAGGTTTGGCCGAGGCCATTTTTCATGCTTCTTCGGGGCTTTGCCTCTGCAATGGAGTTTCTCTCACGTCAAGCCTTGCCAGTAGTACGCAGGCTAAGTACGCACGTAGTACTCTTTCTCCTTCCCACGTACCTAAGGTACGTAGTCGCCGTCGCCTCATCCACCTGATGGGCGGCTCCACGGATCAGAGTTGCTTGAACGCTTTCAAGGTGGTCGCCTGCACTGGACGCTCTGGGACATCCTTGGTCGAAGCACCCTGCCGCCTCACCCGCCCTCTGGCCCTTCCGGCGGCCGGGCCACTCCGGGTCTTGCAGTTTAGTGCTTTTGGTCGTCGGGACCCTGAAATCCTTTTTGAGGCGCGGCACTAACACAAGCAGGGCGCCTCCGTCATGGTGCGGACTGAGTCGCCCACTGCCGATCCGGAGGCTGGTGGCGCTGTGCGAAGGCGCAGAAACGCCGTGCAACGTGTAAGCCGCTTTTAACATGATGACCCTACCTACGGCTAACATGACATAATCTATCTGATTATGCCGACGCTCACCTGGGTAACTATGCAAGGCATGTTGAATGGCATTCCAGCAGACAAAAAAAGAAGGGCGGCTCCCGCAACACCATCTCGACTTGGAGCGGTGCCGTCGGTGGTACGTAGCCCCATTTCGTATGTCCGTAGATGACGAGTGGACCGGATCATCTCTTCATCCATCATTTGCTCCATCAAGACCCCGTTAGATCCCTGGCACGCCCCGTTGGAGAGTCGGCCAGACCCCCGTCGCCCATGGCAATCGATCTCTCAGAGAGCGCGTGTCAGTGTGTCAGTTTGTGTCAGTGATGCCGACCAGGCATCGCTTGCCGCGTCTATGCCTCAGGTCGCTGTCGTATGCGATGTTTGATGTTTGAAAGACGTACTGTGTGTACGAATTAAAGCAAGCCTCTCTTCCGTAAATAGAGGTGTGTGAGACGGAGAGTGAGTGTGTCTCGACATGATCCGTCACGCTGCCAATCGCCATGTTTCTTTCCCCATGGCCATCTTGTTTTAATCCCTCCATTTTGCCTTGAGCAGCATCCGACCCGCAGCATCCGATACACACAAACTGACAGACACTTGACCGACATGGGACATGGATGGGCGGCGTCTCCAGACGTTGACGAGCCGTGCTTACTACTATGCACGTAGTACTTACACATGGCACTTATACATAGTACCTTGGACCCCCTCTCTCGTCCGATGCCAGCACTGAGCAGCCCAGAGTCCAGAACCGCTTCCCTACCTATTTGGGCATGTTCCCACTTGGCACTCTCGTCTGCCGTGCTAGTCCCGCCGCCTTTTGTCCACCTGTGGGTTGTCTGGCCGTTATTTCGGGATGCAGCTTTGATTGTTATTTCTGCACTTCTGGGTCTCAAGGGCAGTTGTTTGTTATTGCTATTGTGATTGTCCCACGTCGTAACACATCATGCAGAGCCTTTCTCTCGGGCCCTGTCCCCCATTCCCCTTCGCATTCGATGGTCTGTTATTCCGTTTCCAGCCACTACACTGAGACATTGAAACCCTCCAACCTTGTTTCTTCCCCCTGCTGCCGCGACAGCCACTCCTCTTACACGCACTTACATGACCGTACGACCAAGACCTTGCCAGTGCCGGGGGCTCCTGAGCACGACCGCAACGCTATCTGCCTCCTGCTCGACTGTTCCCCAACCGGCAGCAGCGTCATTGTCGTCACCCTTGAAAGCGCCAGCCTTCCCCCTCCCCCTACCTAGCTACCCTTTTTCTCCCCGAGATCTCACCTCCATGGCGTGGCTTTTTTTACGAGTCGACCTGCCCTACAGCTCTGTTGGCTCAAGGGTTGAGAACTCGAGGACCCCCAAGAAACCCAAGGAAAACTGGGCTTTGTCCCAGCTGAATCCCACGAGGTGGCTTCTATGCAGCTCTAGCTCCCCCTCCCCCTTGCTTTCGCGCTGCAGTCCGGCGCTTCTCCACCCACACCCAAGAAGGCGACTGGCACACCTCGCCCCGAAACCGGGCTAACATCGAATGATGTCCATCCATCCAGCTTGATTTCGCCCATTGACTCGAGGTGCAGCAAGACCAACCTCGTCAAGTGCTTACAGTATTTGTGTGTGTGTGTGAATATGCAGGGCTTCCTGAGGCTCCAGCTCGACCAAAGGACGAAGCTCATTGCTCCAGGCGCAAATCTGAGTTGTTGGTTGTTCACTATAGACCGTCAACGACCCGTTTCTCCCCCATTGCTTCTGCGGTTCTGCCCCACCGCCGAGGACGGTGCAGGACAGCCCGCCAATGTCCGAGGAACGCCAGCCGGCACATCCAAATTCGCTCCTCCTTTACCTTGCAGCTGCTCCTGACGGGAGTGGTTCATGTCCCCCAAAGCCACCGAAGCCCCTCCTTGTTTCGCTGTCTTGCTCTTGCATTGCCTTTGTTGAGTACATACTGTCTTACAGGCAGCCAAGGAGTGGGAAAAAAAACACCACACACCAAAAAGCATCAACTTCCCGTCTGCGGAGTAACTTCATATGCAAAGTTAACAACAGGATATATACTATAAATAATTTAAACTAATTTGGTAGAATGTTGATCTTATTATTGTTTGATTTTACTATGATTTAGTAATTACTTACTCCCTAAAGGAGCGAATTGTAGTAGAGAGGTAATTGATGTGTGGTGTTTTTCTTCCCCCAGCTCTTAAAGCATCATGCATCCCATTGAGCGAGCATGGATTGGACAAACCCCGCCTAATTACCTACCCTATACCATCGCTTACGTAGGTAGCACTTAGCCCCAACTCTCCTCTAGGTACCGAGTCATGCTCCCCTCGTTATTTTGACCCCACACCACCAACAGGAATCACCCCTCCCCCTCACTTGCACACACACAAACGCACACTTAAACGTACCACACACTTGACTCACACTTATTTCATCGTCACCAAAACTTTCCCTTTTTGCTAATTGCTAAGTGCCTATCTCCCAAAGCACAACTACATTACTCGAACTAAGTTTCGCCATACGCCATTGTGCATTGCGCCGCACGCACCCCCACGACAGCTACATACTTTCGAAGCTTCGGTCGACATACCCAATATGGAGCTCCCCTTCGTCACCCTCGACGTCTTTACAGCTACACGATATCGAGGCAACCCCCTGGCCGTCGTTACCATACCCTCAAGCGTTCCCCCGCCCTCCCAAGCCCAGAAGCAAGTCATAGCTCGCGAGTTCAACCTTTCCGAGACCGTATTCGTCCACGATGTTCCCGATCACGAAGTCAACAAGGAGCGAGTCATCGACATCTTCGTTACCAGTGCCGAGCTCCCATTTGCCGGCCACCCCACCATTGGCACCGCTGTTTTCCTTCGACCAGAAGGTGTACATACCCTCATTACAAAGGCAGGCCCTATCCCCCTCATTGAGACCGCCCCGGGCCACATCCAGGCCGCCATTCCGCATAACGTCCGTCAGCATCACAAAACCATCGCCGACCTGCCCGCGCCGAACCCCGGCCAGCTGAATTCCGATCTGGCTATCCGACGCCTTGAACTCGACGCTCCACTATTCAGTATTGTCAAAGGCATGACCTTTGCCCTCATTAACCTCCCCGACCTTGATCAGCTTGCAAACGTCACAACGAGTGTCACACCCTTCCGCACTGAACAGCTCCTTGACGACGGTTGGCAGGAGGGTCACCTGTCGAAGTATTATTTCGTTCACACTGGCCAGAGAAATGAGGCTGGAAAGACTGTATTCTCTATTCGCTCACGCATGATGGAGTCAACCATGGAGGATCCTGCTACGGGCAGTGCCGCATGCGCACTCTCCAGTTACCTCACCCTCAGGCAACCCGACCTCCACAACCAGACCTTTCGTTTCGAGATTGATCAAGGCGTGGAAATGGGTAGGGAGAGCAACATTGTAGTCGAAGTCGCCCTCCTTGATTCCAAGATTGACACAGTCAAGTTGTCAGGGACTGCCACGCAAATTATGCGGGGATATGTCACCATTTAAGATGGGGAGAGAGTTGCTTGTATCTCTTCTGCACAACCCTTGCAAACCTCCGGCTCAGAGTAGAACCACCACACTCACATACTGCTCTGGTCTCGTGATGATTATGTTCATTTTGTTGTGTCAAACCAGTACGCCTAGTATTTTCTTCACACCTCGTAAAACTACTTTATCGTACATTAATACAGTATTACCGTGTGTTGTCAGGCTCTGGCGACTTGTCCCCCCAGACAAGACAGCCACTGTCCGCTGACACTACATCTCTATAGTTTTCGAGAGAGCCTTTTACCAAACGCCTCCCTGGGTCTCTCGACGATGTACTGCACTGATACCAGAAATCATCGCCATTGCATGGTTCAAATATATCCTCCTTGTATCTCCGTGTTCCGCGACGCCTCCATCCGTCACGCCCGTCATGTCCCTTAAGCTCGTTGGAGTACCTGAGCAAATCGTTCGGCAGCCTAGTACATTGTTAGCATTGACTTGGCTTTGCATTCCATGTGGGCGCAAAACTTACCTCTGGGGTTGTTTTGATGAATGGAAGATCGAAGAACATGTACTTATCGTTCTTCACCAACTCCAGAACGGTACACATCAGGCCCCATGGCTGTGGCCAGAATCCGATAAGACGCTCAAGCAGAATTCGAGTGATCTCCTGACGGATCTCCGACTCTTCCGGATCGTTCAGGTCCTTGCCGAAAATGTACAAGAGGACTTGGCTAAAGAAATCTGTGTGGGCGTTTGGGAACCGCAATTGGTTGATCATGCTGGCTAGGACGTAATATCTTGCCTCAGGCGAGAGCTCATGAATGAGGAGGGACAAAGTAGAAACCTCAGCCTCTTCGCCAGTGACAGTGACAGCAGTGCCAGCCTGGGCGGCCTGGTCTGCGGCATGCTGCCCTATGTAGATGACTGCAGCTCCAATCACTCGCACATTTGCCGCGACAGGGATTTGTCCATAGGTCGTCTCCTTTGGCGGGTTGTGTGTTATAGCGTGGGTGATGGTCGCCACGATCTCTTCCGAGGGGCCGGTCTGGAGGGCTTGATCAAGGACGCTTAGTAGCCCAGCATCTCTGAGTATGGTAATCGCCTCGTCCACTAGCAGCGGGCTGACTCTAGCCTCACCTGGTCGGTCGCCCTTGACTCCAGGAGGGAGGGTTTCGGGGAGCTTGGGGCTCTGCTGTGGGTTAGCGGCCAGAACAGCATTGAGCAACTGGGTGCAGTGTGGTGGGATGCTGGCACAGAGTCTGACGTGGTTGGCAGCGATGAAATCCGGGAAGTCGTGTTGCAGAATGACGAGGAGCTTGAGAGTAGCACGGTAGATCTCCTTTGCAACATTGGACACCTCGAATACCTTGAGCTGCTCCCCAAGGGTGTCGAGGAGCTGGCACACGAGATCGACATAAGCAGACCATCCAGCGCCATCGAACATCTGAAGGACCACTGGTAAGAAAGCCCGGTGTTGAATGAGAGATAGCCAGGCGTAGATGAAGCCGGGCAGATGGGTAGGGCCTAGCCCCGCGAACCTAGTGGTGATCTTGAGGAAGATATCGCGACGCTCCTCATTGCCAAGGTCCTCAGAAAGAATATGAACCTCATGGAGCACCATGGACACAAGGCGGAAGAACACTCTCTGGTTTAGTTGCTCTCCACGGTTAACATGGTGATGGTTAAGCACCAATGTGACCAACGCTAGTGTGGAGTCCACGAACGACGCTCGACTGCCAGGTGTCTCTGGTTGCATGGCAATGAATGTACCAATCAGCTTGGCCAATGAGTCAACCATGAGATATGCGTCACCAACGGCGCCGGCGTGTAGGATATGTTCAAACCGATCGACACAGAGATCGATGGCGATGCGGAGAAATATGAAGAAGTCATCTCGATCGCGGATAACTTGCTTGACCTGTAGCTGTTGAACGAAGGCGATGCTAGCTTTTTCGGAGGCATTGTGGTTGTTGCAAAGATGGACCCATTCCTCGAAAACATACTCCATTTGGTCTTGTCGGAAAGTGGCCTGTTCATCGGTGACCTGGGACGGTCGGGGTAGCCCGGACCCAGTGAGTTTGTTCTTAACTCGTTGGCCTGCGGCCGAGTTGGGATCCTCGCAGATCCAAGCCCAGGCAGCTTCAAGGGTTCGAACGAAATCAGCGTATAGGGCAATAGGCCGATTGTTCAGGAGTGCGAGGTCCAGCATGTGCTCTAAGAAGTCAAGAGAGCCCTCCTTGCGGGCTAGGAGTGCTTTGGACATGGCCAAATCGATGTTCCTCCAATCCAGGAGGTCAGTCCGGGTCAATGCCGCGAGTAATGGTAGACTGAGAAAGGTAGATCCGGGTTGTTGACTGAATAAGGCGCGGACTCGGTTGTTGAGGCCTAGGCCGGAGATTTTTCTTAGGGTCTCTAGAACGTGGACCAAACTTTCCAGTGTCAAATTGTCTTCGACCTGTTGGAAGATAAGGGCGATGATCTGCTCGGCAGCGTAGATGACGAATTCTTCCGAATTCTGCGATGTCTTGATGATCAACTGAACAAGTGCATCGACAACGTCTAGGACGGGATGTGGCCTGGGGAGGCCCAAGAAATGGTCTTCATGCGCTTCATTGGCGACTCGAAGAAGTTCCTGGAGAAGCTTGTTCACACGCTCGGCCAGACCCCTCACATCCATCTGGAATGCCGGTGTTCGTCCGTTGGCCATGCTGTTGGCAGCAGGCGCATGGGGAGGGGCGTATGGTTGCATCTGGGCACCCAAGTGTTGCTGGATGGACGGCGTCTCGGCGGGTGTTGGCAGGTTGGGCATGTTGTTAAATTGCTCCTGCAGCACGTCGTTTGCAAGGGACCTCGTTGCATCGGAGGTAGAAGGGCCGTGCGAAGGGGTAGGAATAGCTGTGCTACGAGGCTGTCTGGCGAAGTCCTCGTAGATTGCCATCTGTTCGGGGTTCAAGCCGTTCATACTGGGCGACAGCTTGTAAGGGTTTGGAATTGCCATGGCCCATCGGCTTAGGTTCGTGTCAAAGTACGGGTCGTTAGGTCGTTGGAGTCGGTGTCGGCGACGGGCTTCCAGCTCGGGCTCAATCATCTCCTCAATCTCCGGAACCGCCCTTTCCTCGGCCTGCTTTTCGATGATGTTGCAGGCTAGGTCTAAGTTAGAGTTGACGCACATGATAATGGTACCTTCTGGCAGACCCTGAGGAAGATCATTCGACAGGTTCCGCATGTAGTTGGTAAAGTTGGCTCGCAGCGGTTCCTTTGAGGTGACCAAGGCTAGGCTGCCAGCGGTTGCCTTAACCATGTTGACAGCAGAGGTTCGCACGCGGTTCTCGTCATGTTCAGTGGCGAAATCCTTGTGAATCATCTGCTGGGTGGAGATGGCGGCAATGGTGACAGATCGATCAACCACAGGCTGAATGATATCTTGGAGAGCTCGACCGAGAGCTGTGCGAACGATCTCGTGAAGTCGGGTAGCGCTGACGACCATCTCGTTGGTGGGAGGAATATTAATCAAAGGACCGAGGTCAGGAATGGTTGGTGGAACGGATTGAGGAGATAGTCCAGCTCCAACGGCAGAACCCATGCCATTCAGTGACAGGTTTTCGAAGCCATCCATTTGTTCCTGGGGTAGCACCTCTGTTGGTTCTTCGATCACGGGGCGGTTCAATATCTCACCCGATGGTTCGATGCTCTTGTGGTCGAGGTTCAGGCCCTTGCAAAGCACCTCGATCTCGAACTTCAGGTTTAACTTTAGTTCCGCGTGGTGATACAACTCAATCAGCAAATGAATGATATCCATAAGCCAAGGATTCGGGGGTCGGAACACTGCTGAGGAGGCACCCTGAAGCAAGACCTTGCAGACGAAGGGAATGACAACGATCAGCCTCTTAGTATCGTGAGCCTCGATCAACAGCTGTTTGAAGGCAATGTTTTTGTGCTTGATAGGCCGATCCCGGGCAAGCGTCAGAAGTCCCAGCCAGCCACCAAGGTTTTTCA
Source organism: Dactylonectria alcacerensis (assembly GCA_029931735.1). NCBI lineage: Eukaryota > Fungi > Ascomycota > Sordariomycetes > Hypocreales > Nectriaceae > Dactylonectria > Dactylonectria alcacerensis. The sequence goes on along the minus strand of JAPMUZ010000012.1, from coordinate 1,801,820 downwards.
GATGTGTCCTCTCGGTAGAGTTCTGCATTGTGGCCTCAGAGTTAAGCATGCGGGCCACACTGATATACGTCTCTCGAAGAACTTCGCTCCACAGAGACCTGTCTTCGAATAGCTTGACCAACTCGAGGTACACATGGTGGTAGTTTGGCTGCATCTTGGCGCGTTCTTCGACGAGATGGCAAGCAAACCATTGCTGATGCTTACGCTCCATGGTTTCACGAAGCTCCTTGCACATTGACTGGAGGGTGCCCTCGGTGATGTTGTTCAAAACGAACTGAACCTTGTCCTGATCATCCTCGCCAGGTTCATCGAACTCGGTACCTTGGGCGTGCGGGTCAACGTTGATAGAGCTGAACGCGGGTGGTTGGCGATCGACGTTGGCTGGTTCTTCGGGATTTCCATTGGGGAATGCATCGGCGGGGAATGCGAGTCCATGAGGCGTCGCAGCACCATTGCGACCCCGAACCGTCTCATCGTCGTGATCATGGACGACGTCTTCCGCTTTCTTGAAAGCCTCCGTACCTTGAAGGCCTGGAATTTGTAGAAGCTGTTTGCAAAACCCTGGCCATTCCCGGAAGCGTACTAGAAGTTGCATCAGAGCCTGCAAACCAAACTTGTACATAGGGTCATCCGGCATGTGGTCCCGAACAGCTTCTAATATCATCCCAAGCCCAATCTTGAGGGGTAGGTCTGAAATCAGTTTGTGGGAGACTATGCCACCAAACAAGACCGCCGTCGTAGCTAGGGCTTCAAGTGGGTAATCCACATAATGGTTGTATTCGTCAAAGAGTCCGTGAATCATGCAGGCAAAGACATCTTGATCCAATGGATCTCTGGAATGCTTGTATCTGTCCAGTACCTCCACAATGTTGCGGACCTGAATCTCGTCGCTGTACATCTTCTTATAATGTTCCTCCATTTTGCTGTTGGCGGCTGGGGGAAGAGCATTGCCATCTTTGCCGTTCGCATCGATGATATCATCGTAAGCTTCGCCGTAGTTGATCAATCTCGGGTAAGCTGTGATGCAGTGGCGTTGGACGAGGATCAAATCTTGAACAGGAGCTTTTGGCAAGAAGTCTTCCAGGATAGCCAGTAGCGCTGAGACGGTGCGAACTTGGAGAGTGGTGCTGGTCTTAACGGGGGGATCGGGAGGAGTCCGCTGGAACTGGATTTCGAGACTGGCTTTGATCATTAAGAATTGTAGGAGGGTGCGAGAGATCTCGTTACTCCGATCAGCATTGAAACGAGCCCACTTTGACAGGTCAAGGTATCCTTCGGCATGAGCCAGAGCAGCCAGGTCGATACCAAAACCGTTTGGCAGATACACAAGCCCATCAATCCACTTATGCTTCACCGCATGCTCGAAGACAAGGGGAAGGTCGACAGGTTTGACTGCATGAGCATCAATCAAGCGCTGTGTCACCCATTCCTTGTCCTTTTTCCAAAGGCTATCGAGGACAAAATCGTACTCTGGTGATCGTTTGTAGAGGAAGTTCTCAAAGAGGGAGTTAAGGGTATCAACAGCCATTGTGGCCCATGACTGTCGAGGGACCTCGAAAGCAGAAACGAGGAAAATGTCAAGGTTGGGGACAACAACCTCCTGGAACAGTCGCTTCGCCTCAACACTCTGAGACGCATGCACCGAACTCAGTGCCACGTTGAAGATTGAGGAAAGCGCAGCAACAGATACCAAGGGGTGTTTGACGGCGACTGCAGCTCGCTCACGGACGTTCGGGGGAGAGTTGGCATAGTCTTCGAGGGTGATGCTTCGATGAAGCCCGGGGATTGTGGTCGCATCCAGCTGATCAGGAGTCAGTGACGCATAGGCGCTTACGAAGGATAACTGTGCTTCTGGTTCGCTCCAGGCACCTCCCCAAAGCCGCTGCATGTCAAGGCCGGACTTGGAATCCTGAGCAACAGGCAGCAGAGCATTGTACAAGCGCAAGAATTGCTGAGAAGAGATGCGAGCCGATGGTTGGTCGAAGAAGGCAACCACTTCAACCCAGTCAAAGGAGGTGGGAACGACTCGTCGAAGTGCAGCAACCAGGATACTAGGGTCATACTGTGGCGTTTGGCTGATGGTCGTGAAGGTAAGGGCTGCAGATGCTTGATCGGGAGTGAGTTGTATGTTACTGGGGCGATTTTGAAGATACGAGACGCAGGTATCCTCGTCTCGCGTGAAGTCAACACCCGTCTTCTGGATGTAGCGCGCCAGTGCGTTCGGCGGTCGTTCCGCAACAACTCGGCCAAGATCGAGAGCTGCAAGGACCTCAGAAGGGGGTGCTAGATCCATGCTCATATATCGCTTTACAACATAGTTTTGTAGATCGCGTCTGGATGAAGCGTTGAAGCTAGGAGGATGATGTTGGATGAATCGATCGATGATGAGGGCGATGAAAGTGGGACTTAAATCGGCATGTGCCTCGATTTCAGGACGCGAAATAATATCCACGAAGGATGGAAAATTGGTTGATAGAATGGCGTCGGCTTGGAAACCCAAAAGTTAGTTTGCTGACGCGTAGCGGTTCGTGTTGAAGGGTTGCTTACCTTTAGTCTTGAGATCTCCTCGAGAGCCAACCTTGAACGCTAGAGCCAACAACGTCTTCTCGAGCGCATCGAGTTTGAAGTGCTCCATGAAGGTCGAGAGATCGAAGTCACGGTAAATATCTTCGGTACCACTCTCTATCGACTCGGCGATCTTGCTTGCTTGCCCAGCATCATGTGCGATCTTTCGCATCTCACCCACGAGGATGTGATAGTTCCCGGGGTTTGAGACAGGCCGGTTAAGGCCAGGGAATATCTGCGGCGCATTCCCGGCAACCAGCCTGGTAAAGTATTTGGAGAAGACTTCCATACCGTGTTCATCGATGAGCTAAGGGCGGAGGGGCGTTTAGCATGGATAGAGCGCGTGAGCAGGGAGAGAGCATACCTTTTTCAATTGATCAACCTGTAGTTCCCACTTGGCGCGGTCCTTATCCTCCTTGATGGTGCTTAGCAGGAGATAGACCTGGGCCACGACGATCTTGGTCAAAGAGTTGCTGCCCGTCGGACTGCTGGCGCTGGGGCTTGCGCCAGCGCTGAGGATAGCGGCCTGCGATGGGTGGGGTGAATGACTGGATCCTGTCTGAAGTGTCTGCGCAGGATTGGGCGAAAATGATCCCGCTCGAGGTGGTGGGACCATGGGGGTGTATTGGTGGCGGTGGAGGGTTGATAAAGAATCGCCTGCCCTTGGTGTCGCGGCAGGCTGGTAGCTCACGCAACGAGCGAGAGGGTGATATAGGAAGGGAGGTTGGCGGAGAGAGTCCCTACATGGGGGAGCGGCTGGAGAAGACGACCGATCGGGGGCCGGCAGTGAGGACTCGAGAGTGCGCAACCGTGCAGCCGACGGATGCTGAACAAGGGAAGACTTGAGGCGGGTTCGGCTTTGAGGTGGAGAGGAGAGATGTATGTGAGTGACAGGTGTCCAGGTCTCGTTGTCGGGAGGGCGGAGCGCCGGGAACGCAGCGTATTAGGGAGCTTGGGGGAAGCGTGGCGGCGGTCCGGCGTCGATCGACGAAGAGTTCTGGGGGCGGCAGGGCGTGCGTGATGGAAATCTGTAGTGATATCTTGTCGAGTGTACACTGGTGAATGTGGAAGTTGGGTTGAGGATAAGGTATGAAAATGAGCCATGCACCGGAGCACGGTAAATTCCGGTCCGTCAAAGTCGGGGTCGTGCACGAGCTTCGCGAGCCCGGATCACGTGCGCAAGGGGTGCTTGCGTTGCCCTGTCAACCGGGCCCCACGACGCCAAACAATGGCATGGTCCACCACAGCTCCATCTCGGGGGAATATCGCTGTCCTTGACACTGCTTGAAGGTGCACACACCTTTTGGTTCTCCATCTGAAATCAGGAGAGTAGTGCGATCCAGGCTGGTTCCTTTTACCTATACACCACCTCATTGTTTGCTCCTATCCAAAGTACTCTTGTTTGTACCACCACCACAGGCACCACCATGCCTGCATCAACGGCGGAGGCTCCAGCCGTTGCGCTGTCTTGTGAGCATACCCTTGGGAACCTGACATCACATCAAACTTGCTAATATCTTTGTGTGTCAGTCGCAAACAACTTTTGGGGCAAGGACGATGCCGGAGTTGCGCCCATGCTCAACCGTTTGGCTGGGGCCAAACAGACCTGCGATGAACTAAAGGCCTTCTACGGTGGTATGTCCTCCCATGATACCTCCATCTTCGACTCTATTTCTAATCTGTGTGAATCGTACAGCACGAGCATCGCTCGAGGACGAATACGCCCGAAAACTCCACAGCCTCTGCCGAAAGTCATTGGGGTCCAACGAATCAGGTACTCTGAAGACGTCCTTGGATACGCTGCGCGGCGAAGTTGAGCAGATGGCCAAACAACATCAGAGCATCGCCGCCCAGATGAAGACCGAGCTGGAGGAGCCATTGGCCGCATTTGCGGGTGGTATGAAGGAACGACGCAAGATTGTACAGAACACTGTGGAGAAGCTTCTGAAGGTGAAGATGCAGCAAACACAACACGTCAATAAGGTTGGTTGACTCAACGATCATCTGTCTCAACGCACATCTAATTTGCTATCTCAGACGCGAGACAAATATGAGCAAGAGTGCTTGAAAATCAAAGGCTACCTTGCTCAAGGCCACATGGTCATGGGTCAGGAAGAACGACGTAACAAGGCGAAGCTTGAGAAGACACAGATCAGTCTCGCAACCTCCAACACCGAATACGAAAACGCTGTTCAAGCCCTGGAAGAAACCACGGCCAGGTGGAACAGAGAGTGGAAGGCGGCGGCTGACAAGTTTCAAGACTTGGAAGAAGAACGTTTAGACTTCACCAAGAGCAGCTTGTGGACATTTGCCAACATCGCGTCGACGGTATGCGTTAGTGACGACTCGTCGTGCGAAAAAATCCGACTGTCTTTGGAGAAGATGGACGTCGAGAAGGATATTATCACCTTCATTACAGACCGCGGCACAGGACAGGAGGTCCCTGGTGCGCCTAGGTACATCAACTTCTGTCGGGGAGATATCAACGACAGCCAATCCGAGACTTCAGAGGACGACAACTATTCCGTGGCCCAGTTTCCTCGCAACATCAACCCTGCATTTAGATCGTCCTCTCCACAGCCATCTACGTTTGAATCACACCACGACCCTGACTCGGCCTTGGCTTTGAACCTGGCGCACAAAGACACTGCACCGCCTGCTCGACGAGAGCCGACAGCCTCTTCTCAGAAGATTGCTCAGCCACCTCCAGACGAGCAACTGCAGCAACTGCAACAAATGCAGCAACCGTCCGTTCAGCAACAGCATCACCAGCAGCCGCCTCGTCAGCAACCGCCTCGCCAACAACCAACTCACCAGCAGCTTTCTCACCATCAACCTGCGCACCACCAGCTTTCTCACCACCAGCCTGCACACCAACAGCTTTCCCATCAACAATTTGGGCATCAGCAATCTGTTCACCAGGCCCCTCCACAGCCTCTCAAACCTCTTCAGCCTTTGCAACCCTTGCAACCTCTACAGCCTCTTCAGCCACTTCAGCAGTCTCTACAACAGCAGCAACAGCCAATACACCAGCAGATGGCCACGCCCATGACTCAACCCATGGCACAACCTATGAGACAGTCATTAGAGATGAGGAGGTCGACTGAAGAGCAGTATCATCGCCAACCAACCCACTCAGCCCACGCGACTCCTGCACAAATCAAGGGCTACGATGTCAACCAGCATGGCCCTGTTGCTGCAGTGCCACACGACCCATATCCGATGGATGGCATGACAATGTTGTGCCGCACTGGCCCCCCTGGCCCCCCTGCTCCCCTTTCGGATCGAAGCTCACAGGTGACTTCTGCCCGACCGTCGAGCAGGGACTCCCACAGCGACTACTCCAATCCGACCTCAATGTCTAGTCTGGAGCCTGCTAGTGGAAAGACTTCGCCTGTTAAGCAAGATCCAGTTCCAGTTCCGAGCCCGATAAAGCTCGTTGCCAAGAAGAAGAGTGGATTCCTGAAGAACCACAGCCCCTTGTTCAGACGTAAGAGTCAAAAGGAGATCCAAGCCACGCCTCAGACCAATAGAAACACCTGGCATGCCGCCAGCTCGCGGAACAGCGCAAGTCCCGTTCGCAGACAGCCATTGCATAATCCAGAAGCCCCGATCTTGGCCCAGGAGCGGACTCAAAGCCCCGAACCAATTGATGCCAATGCCAGTTTGGCATTGGGAGTTGGTCAAAACGTCTTCCCTGTGGCCAACCCAGATGAGAAGAAGCGGCCCGGCGCGACTCTTGTGAAGGAGCCTGAAGAGGCAGATCCTATTGCCCTTGCTCTTGCAAAAATCAAGGGTAACTCACTTGGCAAGCAATCATCCGTCCGCATGTCCGCAGACCATTATCACGGCATCACGACACCTGTCCCCTCGTCCGAGGCTAGCGTGCCTCGAACAGTTCCAGTTCCCGGCAACCAGGAAGCCGGTTCCGTCAAGAGGGGAACGCCGCCTCCTTCATATCACACGCAAACCCAGGTATCCAGATTGGGCGTGCCTCCTCCGGCAGTGACTTCTAGAGCTATGAAGGAAGCTACAAAGAAAGTCACCACCCAAGCTAGAAGTGTATTCGGCGATGCAGCTAGTCGGACTGGGGGTTACAATGCGGCTCCCTCACGGCCAACCACTCGAGGGACTGATGTGAGCCGGGACTCTGGGAGAGATTCTGGAAGAGACTCAGCAAGGGAATACGCAAGAGAATCTGTGAGAGAAACTTTGAGAGAATTTGGAAGAGACTCTGGAAGAGACTCTGGAAGCTTTAGCGCAGCCCCCTCTCGATCTGGCACAAGGGCAACAGAGATGAGCCGCGGTGACAGGGGCGGATATACCGCGCCTCCCATCTCTCGTACAGGTACCCGTGCCACTGATGTACCTTCTCCCATCACTCGACCTGGCACCCGAGGCACTGATGCGCCGTCTCCTATCGCTCGACCAGGGACGAGGGGCTCTGACATGTCACGGGGGGGATCTGGAGTTTATGGAACTTCACCTGGATCAAGACCGGGAACTCGAGGCACTGATATGCCTAGGGCCACTTCGCCAGCACCACTACGGAGTGCATCTCCCCAGCCGCCTCGAAACGACTCTTCCAGAATGAGTTACCGATCGGCATCTCCGAACCCCTATGCTGGTAGCCAGCGCAGCCCGTCCCAAATGAGCTCGCCGCAGAAGCGTGGCTCGGACCAATACTACCAGCAACCGTCTCAGCAAGAGGCCAGCCGAGCTCCTTCACCTGCCAGATATCGGGATTATAACCGCCCACAGAGTAGCTATGGAGGTAGCGAAATGGCTGTTCAGCTTGCCGACCCATACGGCTCGCAGAGGAGCCGCAGCAGTCGTCCAGAGTCCCGCGCAACGGCGCATTATAACGAAGATGGCTCGCGCCAACGAAGCAAGAGTGTGGCTGATCCTTCTCGACTTTACACAAGTGATGGCAGAGCAATCCTGCACTATGGTGAGTGCTCAACAGCAACGGAATGACAACGAATTGAATTATGGCTAACAAGACTTCGTAGCACGCGCATTGTATGTATATCAAGCGGCCATCCCTGAGGAGCTAGGCTTTGCGAAGGGCGATTACTTGGCGGTGCTGCGTCACCAAGACGACGGATGGTGGGAGGCTGAGGTCCATGGCGCTAATGGACGCATCGGGCTGGTCCCAAGCAATTACCTCCAGCCTTGCTGATTGCTTGACAGGAGCAACTATGCAAATGGCTAGCTGACTGATGTACTGATTGATTGACGAACTTGTGAATATCGTTGGCGTCGAGGGCGATTTCCTGTTGAGCTTGGGGCAGGCTTGTTTGAGTTGGCTGTCCATGTCATGACTTGGAATCTTGTTCTATCTTGGCGTTTTGTGTTTGAGCAAGACTGTTTTGACATGTCATTCGTTTTACGATAATTAGGGAAATGCATTGCTTCTTTCTTTTCTTTTAGACATGTAAATGACCGTCCGCATTTGTGATACCTCGATCTCAGTTGAAACATGTCTGCACTTACGGCGACGATGCGAGAGGTACGTACCCACGGTACAGGGGGTTGGGAGCTATGACGTTGTGAGCTTCTGAGCTCCCACTCAATAGCCATCTTCATCATTCACATGCCACTCAGCCTCCACTTTCCACCATTCCATCCCTTTCAAGATACACGCGAGCCGCGTCAACGAGCGTGGCAGGCCCGCAATGGTAAGTTTACGGCACGGCAACACTTTAACAGAAGATACTGAACGATATCGTCTTTTAGGAAACTCTACAGCAGACTGCCCGCCTCGCAACATCGAAGCCTGTTCAGCGAGTTGTGGTCAACACCATCTTGCTTGTGTCTAGCGCCGCCACCCTCCTTGGCCTGGCGGGAATAGCATCTGGCCTCTTCTTCCAGAATTTCCTTCCCCACGAGGTTGTTACAACGCCGTTGTATTTGCAATATGGGTATGCTGTATCACCTTGTCTGATGCTTGCTGGTGTGGGATGACTGACTATGTTGGGCGCAGATCTGGTGTCAATCCGTACGGCATCGCGTCAATCGCTACGCCGCCGATGAAGACACAACAGGAGTACGATATATCCCTGACGCTCTCCATGCCGCGATCATCTCCAAATATCGAACGGGGCAACTTTATGATCAGCCTACACCTTCTCGATGCTACGGTCGACGGTCGACTTGACACAAGCGCTCAACTACACGCCACCGAGCATGGGGGCTTTGGGGAGACAAAGATCCTCTTTAGCTCCCGTAGATCAGCACTGCTTCCATATGTTGACCCATTTGTTTCGCTTGCGACTCGAACCATGTTCCTGTTCTACCACATATTTGCGCCTGGTTCCAGCACTAGTGAGATGGTCATACCGCTTGCTGAGCGCGTTTGGTTCCCCAAAGGCTCGAAGATACCAGGCTCTGCTTACGTCGAAGTTGAGGCTGGACAGACGATTCAGGTATACCATGCAGCCTTGAGGCTAACCGCACAGCTTCGTGGGCTTCGATGGCTGATGGTGCACTATCGTATTTCCACTTACCTTGCGTTCACCTTCCTTTTCTGGGCCTGTGAGCTCGTTTTCATGGGAATCGCTTGGGGAATTTGGAGTGCGACAACCGGATCGCCACCTGGAGACGCCGGCGAAAAAACACAGAGACTAGAGGGAGCCTGGCGACAAGCCGTCAAAGACGAGGAAGAGGAGGGAGGAGAACAAAGAGATGAGGAAGATGGCCCCGTAACATTCCCAACATATGGAAGGCAACCGGCACTCAAGTATGAGCCAGAGGTGAAACATGAGGCAATCGAAGAGCAGCCACTGTCGGAGCTTCCCAGAGGAGGAGCCGAGGCGGATGACGAGGGTGATGACGAAGAAGAGGAAGAAGACGACGACGGCCATAGACGGAATAGAGACTCTGGGCTGGGGACAAGCTACAGTGAGGAGGGCAGTGGGAGGATTCGTAGAAGGCAATCGCGGAATGTCGAGGAGTAGAGGCCAGGATGTGAGGCGATGGGACACAACGGGATATGAATGACGAAACGGTTGATGGCTTGTACATAGATACCCAAAGGACTGCGACGATGGTTTGTCTTGACTGTTACAAGAGTTTTGGCGGATGGTGACTACCTAAGGTAGGTGCAGCCTCAGGCCAAAAGTCTCTGTACACTCCCACTTTTATACTAAGACTTGACACCTATATATTAAGATCCTTCCCTTAATTGAATATACTAGGGCTGCTAAAGACGAATAGAAAATAGCACATAAGCTGGGGAATACTAGATAACTTACTATACATTTAGTACTAAATAAAGATTACTGGTCTATGTCTAGTGTAAACGTGCGAATGTACAGAAAATTTTGGCCCGACACTGTACTTAGGCAGGCTGAAGTAACAATGCCTCTCCCGTTAAATTCCCTCCTTGATCGTCCTTATTGCTACTACGTTGTATAACAAGGTCGGGAGCGCCTCCGACGACCCGTGATGAGCGAGAATCAACGAAGTCTGACCTCCGTTACTAGCATGGCAACACCCCGGCAAGGTTAAAGGCTATCTGTACTAGCTTGCCTTTTTGTTTTTGTCAAAGAATCTCATATGCCTTGAGCTCGATCAGTGATGACACAATCGCGCATCGGTAGGTATGTTATCTGAATGTACACCTTTGAACCTTGCCGGCCGTATCACTCACATGGGTAGGCACATCCTTAGGTGGCTTGGGAATATGACTGATTCACGGTGAGACGTATGTCCTGTGAGCACCCGTTCCCTAGCGCATGCCTTGTCATCTTCCCACCCGCCAACTATAGTCTCGTATAAAGGCAAGAGGACGGGGATGGGTGAGGCTCTCACGAAGTGAACCGAGCGAAGTCACGGGAGCTGTCCGGGCTAGTGTGACTTGAGAAGTTCACATCAGGGGGAGCAGGTAAGGGGGGGAAGGGGAAGGAGGGGCTGGCGCTCCGACCCCGAAGCGCCACAAGACCTGCCCCGCTGGGCACTTGCAGGCGGTGACCTGGAGCTAAAAATTCTAATACCGCCCTTCGGCCCTGTTGGCCCTGTTCTGAACAAAGAGCCGGCGAGCCGCAGACCGATCTCGCCTTTTGGACACCCGATTGACCCTCAGGCGGACTCGCACCGGGTACAAGCCCGCAATTGCTAGGTCTAAGGCACCTACAGCACCTAGGTAGGCTGCTAGCCGTCTGACTAGGGGCCACCTGCCGCCCGCTGGTTCACTGACCGTCCAGTGATGGTTGCCCGCTAGCAAACTGCGAGGCGGGCAGCGACGTCGGCTCTCTTTCAGCGCTGTTGTTACCCAGCCACTCATTGTTGTCAGTCGCTGTGCACCGCTGGGAACACTCACTGTTCGCTCTTATTAACTTCCATGTTGGGGCACACTCACTCCACTGTCCGTCGCTTGTTTGGTCACAGCCAGCACCTCTGAAGATCCGACGGGACGCAGCAGGATTAACTTATTTGCTGTACTTTGACAGTATTGTTCTCTACTGTTGTCTATAGGTACATACATCCACACCGTCCAGGGCTATCCTGGCAACCCGCGCCCAAGTTTCAACCTCGACTCCACCACCCACGACTGTCCCGCGCGACACAAGCTCACAACCGTTTAAAACCTCCATTTTCTCCCGTCTGTCCTGTCCTTTTGTGTTCCCGCGCCCGCGCCCTCTCAGGCCATCTTTGCTCGGCCTCCCGTCCGCAACTCGTATCGCGTCTCGGCGAAGCGCAGTAGACGAAACGAAAAGCTCTCTTCTCCCTCGCTTTCCCTTCGCTTGCCCCCCCTCTCGTTTGGCTAACGCCGCCTCCCGTCGTCGTGACCCCCCCAGAAGGCCCCAAAAGGCCATGGCTAGCTGAGCGTCGGTGCGTTGTTCCCAGCTTCCTAGCAATCTGCCGACCCCACAGTCTTCCAGTGCCTCCACTACAAGTCGACCGCTCGTCCTGGCTCGTTCTGGTCCTGGTCCTCTTCCCCTCGACGCAACCTACCTACTACTAGGTAGGCCTTGGAAACTCCGACGATCACGACCGCCCGCCCACCTTTCTCCGACTCTTTGACGCCGCGAGCCTAAACCCAACACCAACCCCCAAACCTCGGCCTCTTGCCCTGGCTTGCCCTGAACTCAACCCGGCTCAACCTGACCCAACCCGACTCAGAATCCTCGCTTGTCCCTGTCTTGCTTCGATTCTTGCCCTTCCAGTCTCGCCACGATGCCCTGCTTCAAGGGCATTGCGGTCAGCATCCATGCAAATGGAGCCCCGCTGCCCGAGCACGGCATGCAGAAGCAGTCCCGTCTCTCGCGGATGAGCACCTACATTCCCGTCCCGCAGCCTCAGTTGTCCTCCGACTCCAACAAGCCTGAGCCCGCCAAGTTTGCCATCTCCATCACCCTCCTCACCCCGGGCCTGCCCATTCCCTACTCGACTCCGAAGGCGAGCGATGCCAACCCCTACCCGAAGCCCCAGTTCGTCGGTGGCATTCACCCTGGCTCCCATGGCGATCGCGGCAAGTTTTCCGGCGTCGTGAACCCCTACATCCCTATGACGAACTCCGAGAACGAGACCATTGCCGCCTACATCTACTTCGACGGCCGAGCCAAGGAGGAGGTCGCCACCCTGCTGCGCCCTGGCGAGGAAACCTGGGTCAACAGCCGCTGGGTCCAGGTTCCTGATTCCGAGGGCGGTGGACTTGCTGAGCGCGAGTTTCTCTTTCGCGAGGTCGGCCTCGAGCGTTGGTTGAATGGGCTCGATTTGCAAGGCCACGACGTCGCCGAGAAGCTGGAGAAGCGCCGGCAAAAATTCGAGAAGCGCCGACGACGACAAAAGGCCATCGAAGGGAACGTCAGCATCGACGTCGAAGAAGGGTCCAATATCCAGCGAGACACACTGCGCTATGGCGCCGACGAAAAGACGCCCATTGAAGCTGTCGGCGATGACTCGGATTCTTGGTCCGACGATGACGACGAGCCTCCGGAGGCGACTGGCCAGATCAAAGTGGCCATGTTCCGAGTCCTGGCCTCTGGCGAAATCAAGAAGGGCGAATATTCCCCCCAGTTTGATGCTCATGACGGTGACGAGGACGATCTGAACTCGAACAAGGGCAACGGCAACATTGATGCTGATGTTGAGCACACTACGAGCTTCGCGAAACCCAAGACTCTCGATCCCAAAACGATCAGCACACAGACTGTCACTGGAATTGATGGGCCAGAAAAACCCTATGCCGTCTTCACCTTCTTCTACCGCGGAGAGCGTCAGTGTACCTGTGCATATATAGTGAACCTCCCAGCTAACAGTCATGATACAGGTCAACTTCAGAAAATCGGTGTCCTGCAGTCATCGAAGAATCCCCAATCAACTCCAGCCTCGGCCAAACGACGATCTGGTCAACTCGACTTTTCGAACCTCAACCCCCTCAAGGCTGGCGGTACCGTGGGTTTCTCAACGTTCCGTGACCAAGACACAGAGGCGGCGAGGCGACGAAAGGCAAGGAAGAAGAGCAACGGCAACATCGCAGAAGATAGCGATGACGACGATGAAGACAGCGATATGGCTCTGGGCAAGATTGAAGACGCCGACGATAAGGACGCCGACGGGAAACTTGCCCCCGAGGATGCCCAATTTCCAGGCGAACTTGCTGACGGTGTGAACCGCATTCATGTAGGTGCTCGTATTGAAAGAGTCACTGGATTTAAAGAGCTAATCCCCCCCCGAAATAGCTTAAGAGAGCGCATTCGGCGGAACCCGATAGCAAGTCCACTCCAGAAGGATCACAAGGACCAGATGCATCTGCTACCGAGGTGCCAGGTACTGGGCAGATATTCGGAAGTGCCCTGACAAGCACAGGCGGCCCTGATGTGCCCGAAGCTGCCCTGGTGGGAAGCCCGCTGAAGAAGCAACGGCCAAGCATGGATCACACCGCGCTTGGAACCTTTTCCGCTACGCAGAATCTCAGTGCTGCTTTGGATTCCGTTGTATCTGGCGGCTCTGGGACACCAGTCAAGGCTGATGTAAAGGCACCGAAACTACAGGTCAACGAAGAAGAGGAGCTGTAACATAAAAGCCCACCGACTTTGAGCTTTTATATGCACTTGTTTGGATCAGTTGTCCTAATACCGACAACCACAATACGAAGTCCTTGGAGTTTCGTTACAACCAGGATTTGCTACAGTCACAAACAGACTTGACCGATATGAACAGACTTGGTATAGAATCAGGTGGCGAGAGTTTGAGCCATTTTTGTTAGCGAATCTTGCAAACGGGTTGATTCCTCCATCTGTTGGATGTTTCCGATCCAGTCTCCCAGACCACCATCGACTGAAGCGTGGATAGCGTTGAGGCGTTTGCAAAACGAAAAAAAGAGTATTGCTTTTATTGTACTGGGAGGCTTCGGCGATAGGTGCTGGATACAAGATGGCTGGAGGCCGTGAGGCAAAGGATACTAGAGGCTAGAATCAATTACTGAGCTCTTGGTTCGGCCAAATATCAAGTACTTGTTATTGACTTGCCGACTAGTCGTGCTCCTTGTGTTGTTGGTGTTGCCGTTGGTACTTAACGGTGTGCTCAATTCTGTCTGCAATGTATCCACCTTGGACACTGAGAAGAAGAATCATCTAACTCGATAAGGATGCGTAGGCCACGTGGAAACAAGGCCAAGGCTACTTGAGCGCCTGCGACCTGAACATCTTACTCAAACTGGCAGGCCGCAACTGACAGCTAGGATTCGATAAACATGCCTGCGGGGAAGAAAGACACCACACACCAATTTTCCCTTCCACCAAACCTAGGTAACCCATTCGCTACTCTAATATGAAGTAATACCTACATTGTAAAACAAAATTAATCTAAAGGAGGTAAATATTGGTCAAAATAGTCGATAGCATTTATAGTTTATATCCAAACATCTATCACAAAGGCAGAAGACAGGAGTAAGCTGATGCCTATTGGTGGGTGGCGTTTTCTCCCCCTGGAGACATGTCACCCCCAGTTTGTTGCGTAGCCATGTCCACTCGCTTATTAACCTGCCTTACGAACACGAGAAGCATTCGGTATATTATGTGCATTCTTGCAATCATCATCTATGACTTGCTAGGATACGTGGGGGACGCATCGGGCCGAATGCTTCGTGCTTGATGCATGTATAACTTGAAGCTGGGTAGCGCCCTATTTTCTGACATTTAGAGATTCTGGCAAAGAAGGATTGATCTGGAATCTTGATTTGGTGGCAATGGGAGAGTATCTGAGAGTTGACGATGAGAACCCGTTCACTGACGAGTTTGGCGATTTTGCCAAAGCGATACTTGAGGATTGGAAAGTCCCAGGCGTCTCGATCGCTGTGATTGACGACGAGGAAGTCTTTACGCAGGTATATTCTCCCTCAGACTGCTCGAGAAACCGACAACCGTTTCATGAAGTCTTCACACTTACTAACTAACACGGCAGAGCTACGGCATCGCAACGTACCCAGACACGTCCGCAACACCAGACACGCTCTGGTACGGGGCATCGACCACCAAAGCTTTCACCAGCGCAGCGCTCGCCCACCTGATTGACACAAAGGCGTATCCGGCACTGGCCAGAGGCTGGGCGACGCCCATCTCGAGCCTCATCCGCGACGATTTCGTGCTGAAGGACACCTGGGCCACGGAGCACCTGACGCTCGAGGACGCTGCTTGTCACCGCACAGGGTTCCCGAGGCACGATGCTGCGACGGCACGCTTCGTCGACGATAAGGACGGCGATATCGTTGGGCCGGACGGGAGGAGGAAGAGATTCGCGACCGTTAGGGATCTGGTGCGCAACCTGCGACACCTAGACATGACGGAGGAGCCCCGCGTCAAGTTTGAGTACTGCAACCTGATGTATTCAATGTTGTCGCACGTCATCGAGACGCTCACGGGCAGACCGCTCGGCGACGTGCTGCGCGAGCTGATCTGGGAGCCGCTGGGCATGTCGTCGACATACTTCTCCCTGGAAGCGGCGCAGTCGGCGCCGGAGCACCTGGCGACGGGCTACTACTGGGACGAAGTAGAGGGGACTCACCGCAAGGAGCCGCACATGACGGTCGTCGAGATTAGCGGCGCGGGCGGCATCATATCAACGGCGGCCGACTACGCAAGATGGATCAAGTGCCTTGTGCATCAGACGGCGCCCTTCTCGGCCGCGGCGCACCGCGACATGCGCACGCCGCGCATCCTCTGCGGCATGCCTTCCATGGGCAAAGACATTGCCATGTACGGCCTCGGGTGGCAGCGCACGCTGTATCGCGGCCATCTGATGTACACGCACTCGGGCGGCATCGTTGGCTTCGGCGCCCAGGTGTACTGGCTCCCCGATGCCAAGTTCGGCGTCGTGGCGTTTGCAAACACCGCCATGACGTCCAATGCGGCCGAGGACGTGTTGGCGTACAGGCTGCTGCATGACAAGTTGGGGATCGCTCCTGATGACCAGGCTGATCTAGGCGTCGAGTAGGCAGCCCAACCCGAATCTGGCACAACTGAACGAATGAACAACTGACACGACTGTGTAGGTGGCATAAACTGATTGACAAGCTCGCTAAAGGCTATGATAAGGGGGTTGAAACCATCTTCCCAGATAGAGCGGATCCTCCGTTGCCGTCTCCTTTGGGTGGTGAAGATCTAGCAGGCACATACTACAATCAAGGCTACGATGGCCTCACGTTGCGTGTCGAGCCGGACAGCACGAAGCCGGGACGTGAGATCCTCGTGGGCCACCGTCGCAACAGCACATTGAACATCTCGACGCGGTTTTACCACGTCACTGGGAACTGGTGGATTCTACTCGTGGACCAAGCTGCCAAGAACCCGCCCAAGTTCTCACAGCAGTGGGGGAGGGTTGAATTCAAGATTGGTCCGGACGGGAAGCCCTCTGCGCTCGTCATCGGGTGGTGGGACCGTATTGCGGGCGCGTATGAAGGCAGCGTGGAGTTCCAAGCTGTCTCTCAGACGGTTTCTAGGCTAGACTGATTGCCAAGTTAGCAAAGCATTCCCTTGCATGAGTCCCGGAATCATAACAAAGTGTGGAGGGGAAACGTGTCAGACGGTTAAGCTTGGTAAAATTGGTTTCAACAATGTAGTTCAGTTGGCCGTTCTTATAAGCGAGTGTCATCATGTTGGGTGTGGACGGTGTCTTGGGTGTTGACTACTTGTTGGAGACGGGCAAAGTGCATCATTGGCTGCGCAACGTACCTTACTGGGCGGGCTCAAGTCGGGCGGATGGGACTTGAACCGTGGAAAGTGAGATGATGATGGATTCGTCATCCAAAGCCGTCAGGCATCTTTCAGCCTGACCTAGCCCAACGTCACTTGACATTGGGCAGCTTGGGTGCTCTTTTGCTGAGAGATTGGTTTGTTTTGGAGAGAAACTTTTCTGGAGCTCGCATTTTATTCCATGCCCCGTGGCTGGGGCGGAGTAATTCCTCTGGGCACCCGACGCGGCCTTGCAATATCGGGCTACCGATGCATCAGATATGCTTCTACCGGGGCGCAATCTGCCGCTGGTGGCGTGCAGCACAGCAACAGCACATTACCCAGCCCCGCCTTGGATGCCCTGCCCCTCCTTAATAACCCCACCATCCATCCATCTTCTCTTTGCTCTTCTCCCCTAGGCAGACCGCGACTATTCAACAACCAAGCTCTCCCCCTTTGCTCTCAATCTTCCCCCCTCCTCGAGACCATCGCCCTTTAATTTCGACCGCTACACCGGCAACCAAACATTCAAGATGGGTGGTAGGTTCTCAGCTCCTCGCTCCAGCTGCCTGTGGCAACGAAACTAACCGCGCATTATAATAGACTTCCAGGCTATCGCGGGTATGTCCAACCAGCAAGCTTTTGTCGCTCTCGGTCGCGAGACGGTAGTATTGACGTATGCGTGAACAGACCAGTTCATCGACTTCTACTTCGGCAAGTTCGACACCGATCGCAAGGAGCTCGTTAGCCTCTACGTATGTCCTACTACTTTGTCAGTTTCTGCAACACGAATGAGACTACTAACGACGTCAAAAGCGCGAAAACTCCATGCTGACTTTCGAGTCCTCCTCCTCCCTCGGTGCTGCTGCCATTGTTGAGAAGCTTGCGGTGCGTTCATAAACTCTTAACCGCCTCCGCAAGAATTTCCATGCTGATGTTTCAAACAGGGTCTCCCCTTCCAGCAGGTCAAGCATCAGGTCACAACCAAGGACGCCCAGCCCTCAAACGACAACGGAGGAATTATCATTCTTGTCACCGGTCAGCTCTTGGTATGCTCATCAGCCACAATATCCTTACAGACGCTTTGCAGAGAGAAAGAATGGAGAATAACGTGTACCACTAACGCTTGTTGTTCTAGGTCGATGAGGAGCAACGCCCCATGAACTTCAGCCAGTCCTTCCAGCTGGCTCGTGATGCCAGCGGCCAGTACTACGTCTTCAACGACATCTTCAAGCTGATCTACGGTTAAGCATTGCACCCCAGCGGCGATATGTGGCGGAGAAGGAAATGCGGACGAGTCACTATACACCATGTGGGGCAGGTATTTTCGGCACGATGACGAGACTACTTGACGATGTGATGAATCTGAGAGCACGGAGATTGTGGGAGAAATCTGGGGAAAAGAAGGAGGGGGTGGAGGCTGGGTTCGATGATGCATCGCCTTCCATGCTTGCTCTTTAATTAGCCAGCCAGACAATGGTCCCATGGCCAACTTCAGGCATACTCAATCACTCTGCTTTTGGAGTCACCTTTACCAAGATTTGTGTCCAAAAGACGAATAGCCGACGTAAATGGTTTGGCAGCGCAAATGCTCCTCGCACGGAGCTCGGCCTAGCATTGACTATCAACAATGCACTTTCATCGCAAATCTTTCGCAGACAGATGCTCTTTAACCCCACAAAGAGTTTGCAGGCAGTCCGAACTCCCGGGACAGGTCCGTCATACGTGCATGGTATGCATATCAGGCGCAAGCTACAACTACCCCGAACTAGCTGCATCCTACGTAGACACCATCCTAGCATGTTAGACATTCCTTGAAGGCCAGGCACAAGTGGGTATAGCCGCGGTATGCACCTCACTACCTTATCTTACCTCGGGATATGCCGGGCCTAGAATAAGGCAATGTCGTACCCTGCTTCAAACGAGGATTCGAGAACAATTGCCACGAATAGCAATAGCAGCACTGTTTCATATGAATCAGCATAATAAGCTGAGATCAGGAAAGTAGAGGAGAATGTCCTCTTCCATCGCCAAGAAGACTTCTCGTAACACCCACCGCTAGAACCCTCTTTCCTAGGGCACTTCATACTTGAATGAAAAGCGGAACTGTGTGAGACGGGCTCTTGGTGGTTTGAATGCTAAGTCATGGAAGACCTTAAGAACATGGACGTTGTGGTTGAGAGGACGAGGGCAGTCAGGTAGTGCTCAATTGAAGGTCAAGCGGCAAATCAATAGGCTGGGATTCCAGAGTAGCGAAGATGGATATCAAGTGTCTTCGAAGGCATGGATGACAGCGAATCCACACATTCACGTCGAGCAACATCGCGCAGCATGGCTTCAAGGTCGTATCACATTTCAAGTCTGACTTAGAGACAAGCTCATCATCTATTGTGGAAGGGTCGAGCCCAAGCCCCACAGGTCACTGCGATGTGGGACGGGATAAAATGTAACCCAAGAAAAATCATTCATTTTCCATGCCCTGAACCGTGCAACACCGTTGATCCCTTAATCGCAATGCATTGTGAGGGGTATAAGACAGCTTAGATCTTGGTAGCAGCCTCCAGAGCCTTCTGCTTCTTCTCAATTCGCTTCACAGCCTTGGGGCCCATGATGCCTCCACCCCACTGTCGGCGAGCCTGGTCGTGAGACTCCATGTAACCATCCTTGATGGCAGAGACGAGCTTGGAGAGTTCGGTCTTGTCCTCAGAGCGGACCTCAGTGACGGCGAGGACAGCAGCGGTCTAAAATCCAAGTCAGCATGTTGGAAGGGGGGAAAACCGACGAGGCAAGAGATGCATACCTTCTTGTGGACGACCGTGCCGAGACGGGCCTTGCCCTTCACGATAGCATAGGGGACACCCATCTTCTTGCAAAGAGAGGGAAGGAAGACGACGAGCTCAATGGGCTCGACATCGTTGGGGATGAGGACGAGAGAAGCCTTCTTGTTCTCAATCAGGCCAACGACGTGGTTGAGACCGTACTTGACGGTATAGGGCTTCTTGGAGACATCCTCCTTCTTCTTGCCCTCCTTGACGGCGGTGGCCTCCTGGAGGAGGCGCTCCTTCTTCTCGGCCTTGGTCTCAGGGCGGTACTTGTTGAGGAGCTTGAAAGCCTGGGCGGCGGTGTTGCGGTCGAGGACGTGCTGGAACTGGGACAGAGCCGGGGGAACCTTCAGGCGCATCTGAAGGATCTTCTTCTGTCGCTGGAGGCGGACATACTCGGGCCACTTCACCATGCGGGAGACATTGCGCTTGGGCTGGATGTCCTGGCCAATACCGAAGTTTCGGGCACGCTTCTCGAGGAGAGGGTTCTAGCGGACTGTTAGCGAACTCTCGTTCGCAGGCGGAAGAGAATATTGATGTGCATACCTTAGGGGCCTTCTTGCCAGCCTTTCCCTGGGGGAAAGGGGCGGGGGCGACCTTCTTGCCGGACTTGGGGGGCTGTCATTGAGAAAAGAAGACATCAGCAAGGTATTCAAACCAAATGATCTTCTCTGAACTCTAGTGAGAGCAGGCAGTGGCATTTCTGCACACGCCGCATCTCCAGCCAAGTCATCACCTGGTCCAATAAAGGATGGCAGGCGGAATACCGACGGCGTCGCAAGCGACACCGCGGCTCAATTGCGCAGAGCGCATTTGACTCACGAAACTGTGGCCGTTAGAGTCCAGGTGGTTATTCATGTACTTACCATCTTGGATCTTTGGGTGAGTGCTCGTGGGTTGAAGGGCAAAGTCCGTGATGGGTTGTGGTTGACGAAGAAACTAAAAAAAAAGGCGAGAAGTGAATGAATTTCGGTGGGAACGAAAATTAGGGCTTCCTGTGCCTCGCGCCGCACTGGTGTTGCCCCACATAGACTAGGAGGGGCTGAAGTGTGGCGGGTGGCACGTGACGGCGCCTCACTTCACAGTGTGGACAGTGTTTTTTTTCTTTTGGGCGCCCGTCAAGCTCATGGGAAGCCTAGGGATGAGTAATGAAGAAGTTAGGTTTGCAAACATACTTGATAATTTCGACCATCAGTATCATCTTTGCACGTGCGCCAAGTCAGGCTTCGGGATCCGCCTATCTTTCAGATTGCAGAACCTATTGAACTCTCGATTTGCATAGAACGAAACAACGACCGCCGGCGTCTCTTCACTTTCATGATCTTGATTCGACAACCAACACAGCTCGAATTTTAAAAATAACGACTAGTTTCTTCAATATGCCTCCAACAAATTGTGGGCGGTGTCAGAATAATAGAGCCGTTGTCAGGCGGCCCAAGAACCATCACAAATTATGCAAAGACTGTTTTCTGGCGGTCTTTGAAGATGAGGTCCATCACACAATTACATCTTCCAAACTCTTCTTCCCAGGCGAGCGAGTTGCCATCGGTGCATCAGGTGGCAAAGACTCGACAGTTTTGGCATCGGTGATGAAAACTTTGAACGAACGACACGATTACGGGCTTGATCTAGTGTTGTTGAGTGTCGATGAGGGAATCAAAGGGTATCGAGATGACTCACTCGAAACCGTGAAGCGAAACGCCATCCAATACGATATGCCCCTGGAAATCGTGGGATACGACCAACTCTACGGATGGACGATGGACCAAGTTGTTGAGACTATCGGCAAGAAAGGAAACTGCACCTACTGTGGTGTGTTTCGGCGTCAAGCCCTGGACCGAGGAGCGAAGCAGCTGGCTATCAAGCATGTCGTTACAGGACATAACGCCGACGATATCGCAGAGACTGTGCTCATGAACCTCCTTCGCGGCGATTTGCCTCGATTAGCTCGAAGTACTAGCATCGTCACTGGAAATTCCAGCAGTGATGTTAAGAGGAGCAAGCCCCTAAAATACGCATACGAGAAAGAGATTGTGCTTTACGCCCACCACAAGAAGCTGGACTACTTCAGCACCGAATGCATCTACAGTCCAGAAGCCTTCCGAGGGACTGCACGAGGTTTGATCAAGAATCTGGAGAGGGTACGGCCAAGCGCAATCTTGGACATCGTCAGAAGTGGAGAGGACATGGCCCGGCTTACACCAGATAAGGGTCAAGGAGCTTGCGCCTGCGATGAAGGTGAAGGCATGGGAGGTTGCGGTTCGGCCAACGGTCGCACTTCTGGCAACGAGATGATGCAGGTGGAAGCGAATATCAAGAACCAGTCCAAATCCACAGCACTCGAGACTGAAATTACATCGAATGGAACACCGAAGCCGGAGGAGGATACAGTCACATTGCCGATTCGCAGCCGGCGCCAGAAAGAGCCTACTTCTGGCACATTGCAAACACTAGGCCAATGCGTCAAGTGCGGATACATGTCAAGTCAAGCCATGTGTCAGGCTTGCACATTGTTGGAAACACTCAACAAAAACAGAGCAGAGATAGCAATATAACAACTCGCGCTGAGCGCAGGTTCCAAGCAATTACGATTAAGCACAGACATCCAGTCACAGAAACGAGACTGCCAGAATTAGAAAGTGTTTTGGTTCTGTTTTGTTTGCCTATCCTTCTGTCTTTGGTGTCGCAATGCTTCTTTGTTCTACTATGTACACTTGCGATGTGCGCGTGCGGCACTTTCGCTGATGCGGCTGAGCTAGTGCATCTGTTCTCTCACAAGAAGCGTGACTCCAACTATGACTTCGTGTTAGCAGATTGCAATTCCTATCTCAACATAGGAGCATTCATACCTTCCAAGGATTGTTCAACTCGAAGCCTGGGGGGGCCGTTGCTTTGTCTGTCTGTCCTCGTAAACTTCCGGTGAGTCGACGATCACGCTCCATCACTAAAAGCCCCGTCAGTATCTAATATCTAGTATAATATCCTCTCGTCTGGGGCGTATCGTACTTTGCTGTGACGGCAATTAGCAATTGGTAACAATATTAAATGCGAGATACTCGACGTACTTTATCCCACTGGTCAATGGAATAGCGGGGGCGCTTGCCATCGTTCTGCATGGTCTTGATGACGGCAAGCCCAGTTCCAGAGACGGCGAACATCTGTCATTGAATGAGTTTCGTCCAACTAGGCCAAGGAATCGTCGAAGAGACATACGCCGGTCATGATGACATAGGGGAGGAGAGACTCGAAAGGGACGGGCATGGTCGCGGTAGTGCTGCCTGGGCAGACTCGAAGGTATCCGACGGGTGGCTCGTTGGTTTAGAAACTGGATTGACCAGGTTTCACTGGTCGATCGGGGCTGTCAGGGTGGGCGTTGATATTCCAAGCGGCCGGACCTGGAGTCTTGAAGCTCACGATGGACCGAGCCATTGACGATTGAGTGATTGGCGATGGGGTTGATGCCTGAGGCACTACTAAACCCGGCTCCAAGGTGAGCGATACTTTTCCCCTGCACCCAAGGTGACAAGGTTGGCTTAGCGCTTGGAGCATTCTCCACGGTGAACATACCGAAAATCAGATGTGGGCCATTGAGGGACAAGCTGCCGCGACGCCTTGATTGACACCTCACGAATAACGCGACATATCCCACCAGACGAACTTCCATCAACGCTTCCAGTGTTGTCTGAGATCCCAACGCGTCATTCCCACTACCTTTTAGACTTGCGCCTGAAACTTCAATCGCTGCATTGCAAACCGCCCTACGCGTCCAGTGGCGAGCCCCCTTCAATCCACGACCGCGTCTCCCCAGGCATCGTCATGAACCGAACGTAACCACATCGCGAGAATCCCGTCGCAACACATCTTAGTCGGCCGGCATGCGAATGGCAGCGCTAAAATTCGACCTTTTTCTTGCCAGGACGCAGAGGTTACCATGAAAAAGGCACATGCGATGGACCAGGAGCCGCAGCGTAGCGAAATGCTCTCCGACGACGACGCCGAATACGAATCGGCCGACACTCCAGAAGGAGCTTCCACAATCAACGCTCTAGGATACAGGAAAGCAGGGGCGAGTGCTGGCGCAAGCAGTGTTGCTGGTGAGGTTGACGATATGGAACTCAGCGACCAGGACGCATCAGGAGAGGAGCTTGACGAGGATGCATCAGGCGAGGAGGACACCGATTATCTATCACATCAACAAAAATCGATCTCTAACGGTCACGCCCATGGCGATATCGAAGAGGAGGGAGATGAAGACGCCGAAGGGGAGGAGTACGACCAAGAAGAGGGCGTGGGGGCTGTCAAATTCAAACCCGGGGATACAGATGAAGAAGAGGATGCAGAGAGTAACGCCTCTGATCCACCCAGTGCCCTCGAAGATGAGTCAGACGAGGAGGCGCCATGGCAAGAGGCGGGGGGCCCAGAAGAAGAAGACGAAGACTCAGAAGCTGCAGCATCGAATAACTGCATATTCTGTAAACAAGACGAGGAGAACGACCCCAGCGAGGATTTCGAAGCGTTCCTCGCATGTGCAAGCTGTGGAGAGAATGGTGCGAGCACTTTGCCTTAGATGTCGAACATGCGCTAATCATGGGTTCAGCACACCAGCAATGCGCCCGCCTTGCGGCGGCTATGAACGAACAAAACAGTAAGTATTCCGAAGTTACCAAACTTGCATCCGAGGCTAACTTACCCAGCTCCCAAAAATTGGAAATGCCCTGAATGCTTCGACGGCGAATCCGACATAGAGGAGCAGGGCGACCAAGAGGTTAATGGTCAAGGTGTAGATGGTGACACTCAGTTCCCTTCACAGCAATCGGATGCCCCTGAGCTCGCTGGACAATTGCTGCCGTCCCAGTCGAGAACTGATGTGTCATCGTCTCCCTCTGCGCTTACTGAAGATGTCATGATTGAGGACTCTGTAGACGAATCCCGGTCGCTGAGGAAGCGGAAGTCATCTTCTCCGGAGTCGGATGATGATGCCACTTCCCACAAGAAGCGCCGGCAAAACCAATCCAACGAGCCCGACTCTTCAAATGAGGATGCCATAGACAATGACAACTCGACGGAAGCCGCGAGGCAACATCCCCTCAGAGCTCGACTCAAAGTTACAGCACCGCCACCAGTTACGGTTGAGAAACGGACACGAAACGCCCTGGTTCTAAAGATCCAGGTCCGACCTGGCAACCTGAAGGAAATTCTATCTCGAAGGAAACGTGACAGAAGACGACCTGCAGCAGGGAGTGCTGCTCGACCAACGCCTCAGCGTCAAGTGACGGCGGTGATTCCGCCGACAGTACCAGCCCCGAAGAAAGACCTTATTCCTATCTCTAGTCTTCCAACGCCGTTTACCTCAGACGCCTACTCACAACCATTCTACTCTTTCTTTGATAGGGAGACTGAGGATATGAAGGGCCGCCCATACGGTGGCATTCTGACGGAGGCTGAGGCCGATACCTCAAAAACACTGCCTGTACCCGAGGATCGCCGGAGATTTGATGAGTCCAAGCAAAAGGCCGAAGACGAATGGCGAGCCCGCATCCTTGCCATGCAGGCAGAAAATGAGGTTCCTCATCGAAAGTCCAAGAAGACGGCGGACAATGCAAGCCAGATCGAGTGCATCGAGTTCGGTGGCTGGGAAATTGACACCTGGTACGCGGCACCATATCCGGCCGAGTACAGCCGGAATCGTGTGCTATACATCTGCGAGTTTTGTCTCAAGTACATGAACTCAGACTACGTCGCGTGGAGGCACAAGCTCAAATGCCCTGCAAAGCATCCGCCTGGCGACG
The DNA here is from genome assembly GCA_029931735.1 of Dactylonectria alcacerensis. NCBI lineage: Eukaryota > Fungi > Ascomycota > Sordariomycetes > Hypocreales > Nectriaceae > Dactylonectria > Dactylonectria alcacerensis. The sequence goes on along the minus strand of JAPMUZ010000012.1, from coordinate 1,776,467 downwards.
AGATATATCGGCACGGTTCTGTGTCAGTCTTTGAGGTTGACGGTCGCAAAAACCCCGTCTACTGCCAAAACCTTTGCCTTCTCGCCAAACTGTTTCTTGGTTCGAAGACGCTCTACTATGATGTGGAACCCTTCCTCTTCTATGTTCTCTGCGAATACGACGACTGCGGTTATCACTTTGTAGGATACTTTTCCAAGGAGAAACGGGCGAGCAGCCAGAACAACGTCTCATGCATTCTCACCTTACCGATTCACCAACGAAAAGGCTATGGCAATCTCCTCATTGACTTCTCATACCTTCTCACAAAGGCTGAGCAGAAGACAGGCTCGCCAGAAAAGCCTCTGTCAGATATGGGCTTGGTGTCATACCGCAACTACTGGCGCTTGATTATTTGCCGCTATTTTCTCAGTGTTATGGACGGGGAAGCGTACAAGAAACAAGGGCTAAGCATCAAGCGGATCTCCGACGAAACGGGGATGACAGCCGATGATGTAATCGCTGCTCTGGAGGGCCTGCGTGCCTTGGTACGAGATCCACAGACGAAGCTTTATGCATTTAGAGTGGACGTTGAATACTGTCGACAATACGTTGCCAAGTGGGAGTCCAAGGGCCATGTCAAGCTGAAACCCTCGGCTCTCGCGTGGACTCCCTATGTGATGGGGCGCAACAATGCAGCCAACTTTGAGCTTGGCCCACCCATTAACACAATTGCACCTCGGGAAGATGACGAGGCGAAAGTGGACGAGGGCCTTAACACTGTCGGGACCGAGACCCAGCCAACTACGAATGGCGAGAACAGGAGCCCATCCGCGTCCGGGCAAGAGACAGAACTCCCGCTAGAGTCAACCGAGGCGGAGGATGAGGCGGAGGATAAGGCGCCAGAATTGATCGATTCTGTCGGGAAAGCGACTCGAGATGCCGATGGACATGCCTCAAATGAGGATGAAGAGATGCTTGATGTTGATGATACTGAACCATGGGAATTGCCCTACCGGGATATTCCCCCTTCACGCTTTGAGATCTTCCCAGCTATTACGGGAAGTCGGCGGGCCGATCGGTCGCGCCAGAGTGGGAGTCGGCCGTCTGCGCAGCGAGCTGGTGGCAGCAGCTCAAGACCAAAACGGCCTGGAGGGAGCAGCCATCGACCCACGCCATCACGCCCCAAGTCATCCAAGAATTCCAAGAGCTCCAAGAGCTCATCGAGGCGGAAGAGTGGTGGCACCGGTAGAGGGCCTGGGCGCTGGCCGAAGGGAACCAAGAAGGCAGACTACGGCAATGCTGACAGCGGACCTGGCCTTCCGCCTGGGTGGCAGAAAGAGCCGCAATCCCAGCTGCAGCCAATTACTGAGGCTAAGGACCTTGAGCAGGCCGAGGTTCCTGTCGGAAGCACCCGTTCGAACGATTCGGTTGTCGTGTCGACAGATAAGGCTAACGCGACACGAATTAAGGAGAATGGCGCGGACCGTGACGCGCCAGGGGCAGAACCTGAACGCCAGTATAACGAAACCATCGAGGAAGAGGATGTCGATGCGGAAGGCGAGGATGTATGAATGAACTTTTTAGCGTGGGGCAACGGGGGGAGTTTGGACTGTGCACTACTATACCTTGCAGCTGCGAATCTTTGAAATTAAATCGTTGGATCTAAAAGGGGCGGCTCCTTTGACACGAGGCATTGGGCCGCCCAGGGGTCACGAAAGACGGTTACGGGATGTTCATTCGGGAGGCAATCATTGCGTGCGTTACGCTGGGTGTGTCCTCGTCCTTGTCGCCTGAGTATGGTTGCTATTAATAAACGTGATTCATGAGAGTGAGTTAAACCAGTTGATACCATGACAAAGCTATCGACTAGACACCTTAGGAGACAAGGTACTCGGGCAGTTATCCGTGCATTTATTAACAGGTGTAGTGTTATTAATAAAGTGTTGGATTATGTATCGGATTAATCCTAGCTATAGCAATAAGCGGGCACCCTGAACTTTTGGCGTAGCTGGTGAATCCATCATAAAGGCCAACTAGTGACAAACCGACATCCTGTCAGCCTGTTATGCGGGGCAGTGTCTTCAACCATTCTCAACTTCTCAAGTCGTATTAGACGGCATCATGGCGCATCGAAGCCGGGGCTGTCTGCGCTGCCGTCAGCGACGCGTCAAGGTACGTCTCTCATATCCCAGTTGACCCTCATTGCGGGATACTGATCGTCTGCCCATTTATAGTGTGATGGCGGTCGTCCCTCGTGTCAGCGGTGTCTGGCTCGCAGCGAGCTCTGCGTGGGCTACAGGGACGAAGCAGACCTCATCTTCCAGCACGAGACAGACAAGGTAGCCCTCAAGAGCCAGGCCCAGTCAGTCAGCGGACGTAGCGCTTCGTCTTCCACCAGCTCAAGGCAGACAAGGAGCAGGTCTCTCGAAAGGCCGTCGACGACTCCGCCCCAGGACCTCTCGAGACTCCAACTACCCTCTGCTCTACCTTGGCTGAAGACGCCGCCTCCTGGAAAAGATGCGCCGAGAATGGAAGATCAGGCAGTAGCCAACTTTATGGACAAGTACGTCATCTATCCGTGCAACGAGTCTTCGTCTCCGGGCTTCCTTGAGCATCTGCCTTGCCTGTTCAAAGATGTCAACGTCGATGGCCGCCACGCGCTGCGCTGGGCGGTCCAGGCCGCAGGTATCGCGGATCTCTCGCGGGAGAATGACTCGGAGCTTCTTGCTCCCAAGGCGCTGGAGTGCTATGGACAGGCCTTGAGCGCCCTGGGGAAGTCCTTGGCCGAGAAGGGCAAGACGCCAGATGATTACGATCTGATGGCCGTGGTAGTTCTTGATTTATTTGAGGTGAGACCTCCGTCCCTTTCGCGTTCAACCATTTGGTGCTTACCTTATGAACTGTACAGACCCTCTTCGTGCCTGAGGCGTCATCCCTCGGGTCTCATGCCCAAGGCATGGCCCACATCCTAAGGCTTCGCGGCCACGAGCAGTTTCACGACCCCAGAGGTTGGAGCTTATTTCGTCTTGCACACCATCGTTTAGTAGGTATTGGGCATGCTGGCGGCTATCGCAACTCGCTAATCACCTCCCCCAACTAGCAAAAGCAACAACTAGCAAAACAGACAGCTCCCCTCCCAGAGTCCGAAACCTGGCTAAACGCCCTCAACGACGAAATTCCGACCGTGAGCCTGGAGAAGAATGCGTTGGAGATTTCAACAATGTGCCAAAAGGCAAACGAAATCCTCCAGTCCCTAAGTGCGGAGACGCTCGATTTCGAGCAGTTTCTTGACTTGTTTCCGCAAATGATACGTCTCGATCAACAGGCTGTTCTGCAACGATGCAAGCCCGAGTGGCATTTTAGAACGCTTCAAAAGAGTGATATCATAGGCGACCAAGAAGTCATTAGCCGGTTTCCGGAAAAGATTGAGCTTCACCGGGATGTCTGGATGGCCTATGAGTGGAACTACCACCGCACAGCACGAATCATCCTCCATCAGAAATTGCTAGACTGCCTCAAGAGGGCCAAGTCGATTACCGTACGACACCAATGGCTAGACTCGGAAGATATCATTGGGTATGATGAAGAAACATCTCTGTCTCATATAGAGGGTTTAGCAGATGATATCCTGGCTACGGTTCCACAGTCGTTTGGCGAACTGGATCACCTGGGTCGCTGCCTCCCACACCCATCGAAGCCACCTCGGTGCCAGGCAATTGGCGCATACCTTCTACTGTGGCCCATGAGAATCATCAAGGATGCCGAAGGAATGTCCACCGCGTTACAAAAAGCCGCGGCGCAAACGGTTTTGGGGAGGATACGAGACTGCACGGGAATGAAGTCGAATTTAGGCCATCTATCTATAATATGACAGAAGCAAGGCATGTGTCTAGTTCAATGGACCACCAGGTTTTTCAGTCTTGAAGACCGTTTCATCCAGTCCTGTTCCGTCCTCGAGAACAATCTTGTCCGCCGCAAGCATAACAAACAAGATTTGACATGGCATATCTGTGCGGTTAAGCCATTTGTGATTCACACCTTGCTGAACAATGAACTCCCCAGCCCGGATGGTCTTCTCGTCACCACCATCGAGAACCAAGACAATTTCTCCAGAAATGACGACGCAGTAGTCGATGCTCTCCGTGCGGTGCATCGGGGAGCCGGCACCAGGCTGGATCCGAGTGAGGCAGCAGATGGCGCCTTGGGGGGGACATCGCGGCAGCGTGTTGGAGAAGGCAGGGATCGGATCCATGTTGTTGACTGGCACGGATTGACGGATGTCAAAGATGGTGAAGGCGCCAGCTTGGGGACCAAAGGGCATGAAAGGCGTGAGGCGAGCGTCGGATGCGAAGATGGACGTGCCGTCTTCGGTGTGAGCGGTTCTCACGAGGCGAGGGAGAGAGCTGTCCTCGCTCGGCGTGATGTTTTGATGAGCCATGATGAAGGTATTGGTGGTTTATCTATGGGTGACCTCTGTAGTAAGATAGTAGAGCGTACGCTGACGAGCAACAGCGTCTTAGACAGAGACAAGACGATGGTGTAAGTGCTGTGTTGCAAAACAGGGATGATGAGAGAGTCGAATTGGTTGTCTGAATGACTGGAACAAACGGTTTGATTCTGTCTCTACTTATACATTTTCACCTTCATTCCTTCGGCCACTTCGGAGTCGCGAGCATCCAGCATCATCGTCATCAACCCCGACATTGAGCATCATTCAGGGATGCTCGCGCCGCTTACCCGATTAGGAAACCCCAACGAGGTGGTGATGATGGCTGAGCCAAACGCTCGGATTATCATACATACAATTATATCCAAAATCCATGTAAAACTAGACTCACAACGACAGCAATTTCATGTCTATGGAACACCGTAAACGTAGGATTCCTTTTTCTCGCTACAGCGTCTCATCCTCCACCCCCCATGACTGACATTGTTTTTTCATGAAGCAACTTCATCAAATCGCTCCAATGTGTCAACCGGCCCTGTGTTCCTATATTTGCGAAAACAATTCGGTCACTACTAGTTATCTTTTGGAAGAGTTGACTCCGACGAAGGGCGCAACACAACTTAATCGGCCCGCCTCCAATAGACGACAATCCTAGCTCCTCTAGCTTTTGCGGGTGTCGTACCCTATACTGGACAACCTCGACGACACGCACATGACTACCAACGAGAATAAACATGAGCCACTAGCACAGAAATCGCATGTCACCAGCGTTCCAAGAGGGAGTCCTTATAAACTTGTGTAGTATTAGAGTCTAAGCCCTCCAGTCACCAGGTCATCCTAACGTCCTGGACGTTAGTCGTCTCCCATATGTGTTGTTGATAGAGCAGGGCTATTAACGCCCGTATGTCGTCCATAATTGAATGACGGCAGACACCATATCGACCTCTAACACGCACGACTAGGTCGTCAAAAAAGGACGGAGGTGTTGCATCGTGGTAAGTGTGCCTCGGAGGCACTGCATGCGTAACCATAACAAGTAGCAATGTTGTCAAAACCTTGTCGAGATGCCGTCGTGTTGTCACCACTTGGGCACGCTTTAACGCCACACAGTAGAGGCGTGCACTGAGATGAATTCCTGATTTTCGCCACCCATCTCATATTAACAACGTGACGCTTCCATCAAGCAACAACTACGGGAGTGGCGATCCCTTCCCTGGAGTCCAAATTGTGCCCGCTCCGAACGCGGACCCAGGTGTCTGGACCGCAATCCCCGTCGCCCTCACCGGAGTTGAGGGAGCTACAGTCCCGTCAGCCGGTAAAGGAGGGGGCGTTTCACTTCTCGGGAGCTGCCCGTCATCTTTCCGAGGCGGCTTGAAGTTGACATCCCGGCCAGCGCGGTATATGTCTTGTAGCATCGTCTCAAGAATCCCGGCATCCTGAAATTCCAGATACTTTCGATACAACTTGAGCGCTGTTCTGGAATCCTCGATTGAGTCGTGCGTTTCCAACTGAATGTCTTCCTTGAGCAGGTACCACGCCAGGAACGCTAAAGAGAGCTTGCGCAAGCGAGATTTGAGATAGAATAGGTCGATTGTGTCGATAACCTGACACTTGGGGACATGGATGTTGATGACTCGAAAATCTTGCTTCAAGCCGTGGCCCAGGAACTTGCATCCAAGGTTGAGTAGGATCCAAAGCTTCTTGTATGCCATCTTGAGTGGGAGTAGGCTGTGCGTCGAGACGCGAGGATCCAAGTCTTGCTCCGTGATGCCAGAGTACGACGTCAGATAGTCGACAATCGGCTCTCGAATCGCGATGTAATCATCGATAAAAGGGGTACCCTCATCCTCGCCCTGCCCTCGCACCACCGAAGCTCGAGCGAGCGCATATACTATAGGTCGAATCGTCTCCCGTTCACCATCGGAGTTCATCTCGATCTCCGACTGTCGCACTGCTACGAATTCGGTATCAAGTGCTATAATGGTCTCTGGTCCAGGCGCCTCTGTCTCAGATTTCAAGAGCTGGTACGTCTTGACCTCATTCTCTGGATTGGGACTGCGAGTGCATGTCAGCATCATTGCTCAAGCTACGGATGAACGGCCATACTTTAGATTCTGGTATAGAATTGATGTGTCGAGATTCTTCTTCCAGTCCGTGTCGAGCTTGTTGTTGGCGTCCTTCACCTGGTAGGCAACGACTGCAGGGACTTTCCAGGACGTGTTGAAAGCGAGCGCCTCCTCCGTGCTGACGGATCGTACGTGGAAGTCGTTGAACAGGTGCCACTGGCTCTCAGCTGGCGCCACCGGCTCAGCATGTGCAACTGTCTACTTGTTAGTCATATATGAGCGAATTTTTGAGCCACAACTTGCCATTAACCATCGATACGAGGTGCGATTTCTGTGTCTGGCCGCTTTCGATGTTTATAGCAACACCGATGAGTGAGTACACCGTAATGTTGTGCATGCCTCGTTGCAGGTGTAGTTTCAGATCTTCCCCTTCATAACAGAAGAACTGCCCCTGCTCAACAATAATTCCAATCTCTTCTGGAAGCCACCCTGGAGTCGACCAGAGACTTCTGTGATCCATGTTGGTTATAGCGGTATTTAGAAGAAGTACGGCTGGGATGCTGTGGATGCTTTTTCTGGTGGCAATCGTTTGATATCGTTGGCATCTACTACACCATCCTTTCGAGGTCGTCTCCCTCTCGACACTGTTCTTGAGTACTTGTGAAAAAGTGGTCCGTTGTTGCTTTATATTTCGTCCGCCGGACTTCTGGAGATTCTGTTAGCTTGATCGGGGTAAAGGTTCGATGTGAACTTACAGCTGAAGGATAGAGCAAATCGTTTACGAAAGTCGATCCAGGCCTAGTGTACTCGCTCCTGCAATTCATACATCTAATAGAACTGGTTGCGGACGTTGCGAGGACCTAGCTTCATTTAGCCATATCATATGCCATATGGAATGGGTAAAGCAAACCTGTTCCATCGCTGAGGAGTTCGGGTTGATCAGCTTGTGATCATGAACAATCTTGTCTAGTAGGAATCTTGTCAAGCCTTGCAGCATGACATTCAAAGAGGAACCAAGCGAGTCCTCTTCGAGAAGACCAAGAGGTCCAGCTACGCCAGTCAGTAAACAGATGATTAATTATGTCTGCTGATTCAAATACCTTGGGGGTGACTGCTCAGGGTTTTCAATAGGTTCGTCGCTTGGCAAATGGAGCCTTCTGCCTTCTCAAGCATATCAAAGAGGAAGCCCAGTTCGCATAGGAGGCATATCTCGCCAACACAGGCGGTGGCAGCATGCTGAAGAGCAAGGTTACGGAGAACAGGAGTAAAGTGCATGATCTGAAGCAGTGAGTTTGCGTACGAGTTCGAAATGTGAATCTCGAGTCCAGAGTAACGGGTTCGATTGTAAAAGCTGTACCACGTCAGTCAATAGTCCCCAATGTGACAACTCAGAATGTACTGACCCAAAGTCGAAATCATCCACGCCAAATTTACTGTACTTTATCTCGACATTGCGGTACATGACTGGCACCTCTGACTTCTTACTCTCAGATTCTGTTTCGGCGAGAGGGCTACCCAGTTCATCTGCTTTATCAGAGGCCTTTGGTGTAGATGTTGCTAGCTCTCGTGCCTTCTCGCTGAGGAACTTGGGTGCCTTGAGACCCGAGTGGACCGACTTGTTGAAATTCCGTGTGTCTTCGACTTGATTTCGTCGAAGCCCACGAGTGTTTCTACCGTAAAGGCCAAACTCGGTTACCTTGAGCCCTGATAAAAACTGGGTGTCGTACTTGGGGGGAGGAGCTCCAACGTCGTGTGGCATATCTGGCCAGGCTGAGGCCAGGACTTCTCGGTAATAAGGAAGGCCGATTGAGTTCAGGGGTCTAGGGCTATCAATTAGACGAAAGCGAAGATAGGTTCAGTTCAACTCACGTCTCAGCTGTCCAGTCAATAGAAGGAAGGGGCTCCTCGGGGGTTGCAAATTCGATGGGAGTGGGAAGGTCGACAAAGTGAAGCTTAGTTGGGGAACCCCAGAGATGAATATGACACTCGGGATCCGTCAACGCCATGGCCTCGCCAGAAGGGGCTATCTCAAACATGCTGAGATACGTTAGGACATTTGCCTGACGAACGTTGCTAGTATTCGGGTTCATGAGGTCCACGACATGAATTTGGCCGCTCTGAGATACGACTATGCTGGTCGTCAGCATTCGGGGATGCATGCGTACATATGCGGCGCCTGCTGGAAAAGGGATCGGTGGCATCGACGACATTTTCTTGATGTCGAAGACGTTGAGGAATGGATCCAGCATATAGTTTTGGCCCTGTCTGAGGGAGTATCCACAGGTAACGATGAAGTCGTGCTGGGCATCCATATCGTTGATTAAGGCTGAATGGGCAATCCAGGTCTTGACGACAGTAAAGCTGATAGGGTCGAGAAGATCAACCGAGCCGTTCTTGGTAGCGGCACAAATGTAACGACCCCGTTTCATTGTCGTATACTGGTGCTCGGTAGGTACCTTGGTGCGATTGTCAGCATCTTCAGACAGACGAAAGGAGGGGGCTATCATACTTGTTTGACGACATCGCCCTTAATGAGGTCAATTACAAGCATCGTATCCTGTAGACCAGCGACGAGGATCTCGGCCGTACCCTTTGATGTAAAGCACATACATCGTAAGTCCTTCATATCATCATGTCTGCGTTGGTTAGTGACTGATGATGAGGGAGTCTTGGACGTGTACCACTGCATACTTAATATGCCACAACGGCGGCCCTCTCCTTAGCGCCATGTGAACATCCTTGGAACCGAGCGCCACAACGCCTTTCTCGTTGACGAGGATCTGGCGCACCGGACCTTCAGGAGACAGATGGGCCTTAAAGGAAGTATATCGCTGAAGCTCGGTACCATAGAAGGAAGTTACGCGGCCCTAGGACCATGTGAGCACCCGTGGTGAGGTAGTTGGGCAGGAATCACGGCATACATAGTCATTTCCAGTCCAGAGGAGCTCTTGAGAGGTATCGAAGGTCATAGTCGTTACGGGTGTGGGCATCGCGTGCACACCCGGGGGCGGGAACTGAATCCGGGCGACCTAGAGTCGACACGGGTCAGCACAGCTTGGCACGCAGCACACAGCGCCAGGCGCGCTGGCGCAAGAAGGGCGTCTGGATGATGCCACGAGTGCAATCTCGATATCACCTCGACAGTCGCATCAAGAGGCCGCAGACAACCTGGCGACAGGGCAGCGTGAGTGCGCCGTTGGGCCAACATACTTCATCCCAATCTCCGTCCATTGTGGCAAAATATACATCCTCCGGGGGAGCATAACTATGGGGAAAGAAACGCAGCGTCACCGCCAGTGCCGTGGAGGCAAGAGGACGCGATCAGATATGAAAGATGAGCACCAGAGCCGAAGCGTTGTGGGAATTTGGAATCTGTCTCAGCAGTATAGCCGTGGAGGGATGTGTGAAGCTTGAACGCATGGAGGGGCAATGAGGTTGTTTAGCCGATATTCACCCGCGAACATTGATTGATGGGTCAACATGTGAGAGAGCTACCTTAGGTAGTAGAAAGGTAGGTAGGTAGTTAGAGAATACGAGACTTGATGGTGGTGGTTAACGGAACGAATCGTTATGTTAGCTATTTCTGGTTTTGTTTGTTTATTTGAAGCCAATTTCCTGGTCGGAATGGAAAAGGCAATCTTGTCTCAGGAGTCGAGACAACTGCAAACCGTCCTGAGTGGTCGAAGCACTTGCATGCGTGGCTAGGCCGTGTATGACACTGAGTTTCTAAGTCCAGATGCGTAGGTAGGTTTGGTTTTGATATACTCGAGGTCAATGACTATCGTGCTGTGTTAATTCTCCAGCCAATCACATAAGAGCCAAAGGTCGTCGCATTCGATTTAAGTGTTGCAAACGAACATCATCCCACCATGCACATTCAAACGTTGCACTTGCGGTAGACCAACAGATTCGAGTTGAAGGTGGGGGTGCATTTGGTGGCGCAGAAGTTTTTTCCTGCATTTCCTTTCTAGGTAAGATTCTTTCCATATCCATGCTTATGCTATTTATGTACGGATAGATATGGTTAACATGAACCATCCGCGGATTATGAACTTGCCTTCCTGGGGAAGAAAACTACCACATGCTACAAAGCATCAGTATATCCTTTGTCTTAATAATGAATATCAGGATAAGGATCAGGAATGCTATAGACTACTATAGCAGACGATCGCCCCTTTTAGCATAGTTTAGTCTATAATTTAGATATTCCACTCTCTACTAAGATGTATATGGGTTTGGTCTGGGAAAGATATAAATTGATGTGTCGTGTTTTTCTTCCCCCGGAGGCTTGCCCATCATTTTCCCCATGTGCCATGCTTCAAAATCCACGATACCAAACATAATTGCCCATGTGCTCTGAACGCCTCGTTAATCATCATAAGTGTTCTAGTTGAAGTGAGTTATTCATTTTGGAGTCTGATGGTTGAAAGCTCAGACTCATGCCGCGCCGCTGACGCGCTAGCACCGGGCGGAATACGCCAATGATACCGAGAATCTGCAACGCGATCTTCTGCGCATTATCGAATGTATGCAAGCTTTTCCAAGGGCGTCGTCGTGGTAGACTTAGCTCCAGCCGGCTTACGTATTTCGCGCGGAAGCTTCTGCCATGCTGCGCCTGGAAAAAGTATAATTGCCAGGGTCAGGGGTCATGATCCTGTAGAAGCGATGGCACCCTGCGGCAATAAGGCCGAAGAATCCGAGCGGCCGATGTGTACCCCTGTCAAGGGTGTGGATTGCTGCATGACGAAATCCGCGCTGGTTGCCATCGTGCGTCCAGACGACGAAGACGGGAGGTGACCGACTCGAAAGGAAAAAACACCAAGTCTTCCGTGGATTCCGGCCCTCATGCTGACGCTAATCACAAGTTGATTCAGGGCCAGTGGTCGGCCTAATTTGAGACAGGTCGACTAGGCTGACAGGGGTCGAGATCGACGCCGTCGAGATTAAAGTTGTGTCTCTTGCAGGAAAGGGGACAACATTGTTGCCACGGCGTTTGTCTCTTGTGCAGAGGGTACTGGAAAATGTGAACCCATGCGGTGACCCTTGGTTCAAGAGACCTGGTAGATGGTGAAGTTGACTGGGAATGTGTTGTGGTTGAAGCCTGGGAGCTTGGAGGTTGGCTCGCCAGTGGCTTCGAGCTGCACTTGCCAGCGGGTTCCTGTCAACACTCCAACCTCATCCCAGAGTTGTTGGAAGCTGTCCTGGTCATGGAGATATGCCGAGCGGGCACTGTTCATGGAGGCTCCGGGGTTGTTGGTACCGACTTGACGGCCGTAAATCATCGCGTTTCGTGTCCCAGGCTTGATGAATTCCACCAAACGCTTCGCCATGTAGAGTTGCTGGACCCAGTTGAACAGGTGGAAGAAGCTTCCGGCATGGATGATCGTGACCCTACCACGCAGGCCCGCTAGTCCTTTGTCGTTGGGGTCTAGCATGTCGCCAGCAATAAAGGTGGCACCGAGGCTTGATCGATCTTGGAAGAGGTCGTATCCAATGTCGATGAACTTGGATTGCAAATCGGTGCCGATGAGTTGGGAGCCCTTTGTGCCGTCGGCACGAAACTGTCGGATGACTTGACCAACGCCACAGCCCAGATCGAGGAGGACATCACGAGAGCCCGCGACGTTGAGGCGGAAGAGGACCTGTTGGTATCGAGGGTCCTGGGGATCTAGGATGTAAAGGAATTTCCACCGGCCAACACAAGGGTACTGGGAGATACACCATGCCTTCTCTCGCTGATCAAGGCAGGTCAGGTTAGTATAGTTCAGTGGAGTGGCCGAACGCCCAGGTTGTTGGGATAGCGGCACTTACGACACGGCGGATGTGATCGTCGAGATCCTGGTAGGGGATCTTGCTGTAGAACTCGAGTAGGTGTCGGGCCGGACCAATGTCTTTTGGGGGATCTTCGAGATAGGTCCAGTCCCGCATCTTCATGATGTCCATGCTGAGGAGCATTGTTTCGCGAAGGGGGCAGCTCGAGCAGCCGCACAACGCGACTCGGAGGCGCTTTTAGCGAGGGAAGCGACTAGGCAATCGTCTCTCGTTTTCATCGGGTCGTGAAATGATCCAAGTGTAAGCTGGTGATGTAGATAATGGATGGATGGGTGGTAGAATGGGAGAGTAGCCATCGAGCCAAGGGGTGGGTGGCTAGGGCGTCGTCGCGTGTTAGAGCTGCAGGCGTAGGAAGGGATGCATGGCGAGAGAAGCGATAAGAGTAAAGAGAAGGACAGAATCAGAGGTAGGGCAGAGAAGATGGGGGAAAGCGAAGTGAGGCCAATTGGCGAGTTATTAACGAGATCTAAACGGCCCGGGTACCTGAGTTCGGTACTTTGTCGACTGGGCTACGAGCCTGGTCCATGTTCTCAAGAGTCGACTAACACGGGCCAGGGTAGATGGTCGAGGGATGGAAGGCGCCCATGGAAGAGGCGCCGACCTAGTATGGAAGAATCAGAAACTAACAAAGCCGCTACGGGAGGTTTCCTCGGGGCTTCTTAGGGGCTTCCAGCTCCGTAGGACCGCTGGAAGGGAGTCTATTGGGAGGGAATCTCCTGGAATGGGGCAACGTTCTCCCCGACCGCGATCTGATGAGGCGACACGCCCAACTGATTCGCAGTCCCGCCTGGCTCCCGTCTCGGCAGCGCTTGGAATGGGCCAACGGAGAATGGAGAATGGGGCCCTGGAGAAGGCATCCAGGTTCTTCTGTAGGGGAGTCGGCGACCACCGGGGGCCCCGCCCCAGCGTCCCGCCCAGCAGACGAAACACGTCTCTGGGCGCCTGTCTGCGCTAGACCACGGACAACAACTATCTGGTATTAGGCCACGGACCAGACCATCAAAAGGGCATCATAACATCACTTGTATCCTCCCCCACTGACAGCTTGGCGCGCACCAATTACGCTGGAGACCAGGGCGCTACAGGGCACCCAGAAGTCCTCAGGGGTCAGCGGACAACGACTAAAGGTAAAGTGATCCGACTGCTCCGTAATATCCTACCTTAACGTTACAGTGCGACAGCTTGCTGAAAAATCCCATGTCTCAGCGGATGGATGGACCTATCCTGCCCGCCTCGCCACGGTCGAACTGCCTTAGCCCCAACACTCGAGTTGTCAGACGATTTTGGGTTGGAGTTTATCCCGCCAGCCTCACGTGGCTCCCTACGAATAATCTGCAGTTGGACATGTGAGATCGTGTAGGGCAGAAGGGCTGCAACCCAAGCGCAAACTCTTCCGCCACGCTGTCAAGCGCGTGGAAGCGTGGAAGCGTGGGCAGGCCCGCAAGCCATCGATCAATGAAGTCGCTTCTGGCCCATCCGTCCACATTTGCGCCCACACACCCACTGCTATGTGCAGAGAGGGCACACTGTTTGCTCTAGTGAACTCCCAAGCTCCTTGACCCTCTGCCGCCGGCCCACGCATGCACCCATACCTCCTCTAGTCATCCCTACGGTACCTTACTACGGGGTAAGGCAAGGTAGTGGAAGAAGCAAATAATAGTCGTCAGAAACTGCCCGTGGTCTCAACACGTCCCCCACCTACAGTGTCCACCACCACCTGGAGTGTCGCAGCCACCTCTCCGTCTGTTGTGGAAGCAACTCGTCCAGACTCCCGCGCTCAAGACTGGCTGCTTCTCGACGTAGTGGCTTTCTGCTAGTGGAGAGTCTCGCCCAGAACAGTCGGCAAGGTCGTCCCATGGCGGCACCCATTCGTCATTTGTTACAGCGACTCAGGCCCTGAGCCACCGAACCACCACCAACAACCACCACTAACCAACGATTACCAACCACCAACAAACTCGTCCGAGCTAAGCCAGCACTGGAACTCTGTATCAGGGGCTCCATCCGTGAACGTCTATCCTTACTGTGTTGGATCGCTTCGGCGCCCCGACCCTACCGAAAGGATTTATTTTGGTTGGTTTTGTTCATGACTCGCTCCGGAAGAGGCCGAGAACGCTGCCACATGGTGTGTGAAATCGAGCCTTCGTTATACGTCTCATCATTCCCTTGATGAAAGAGTGATGACACACCTCGTCATCGCATGCGACAAATTGTAACCCCGTCGATTTTGTCATTTATCACTTTGAGGCCCAGGGCCAAAAAATTGGCTGCCAACCCAGACACAATTCGCGACAAAGTCCCTGCCACAACAAGAGTCAAGCCCTGACGCTGACCGATTCCTCTTAACCCTGATCGGTGTTCATTATGCCTAGGTATCTAAGACAGCTTTGAGACTGTCTCAAAAAGCAATGTCTGGTCCCCCGTAAGGCTTCACGTGGCGATTCATTCCTCCACGCGACCAACAATGTCTCGCAACCCCCCCCCCCCCGTTCCCGCATGAGATTCAGCTGTTGTGTTCAAGTGAGACATCATGATCGTACTATAATACGTAGTCGAGTCCTGCATATGGGGATCAACCCTTCACCGCAATCATCAGTTGAGTGGTTGCAACCACTATAGAACTTGCTGATTTTGTCACAAATCTACAAAATACGTCGACAGAAAAGCGCCATGGCAGCATTGAAAACAGTTCCAAGTTATTGCAACTCTGTACCAGAATGCTATTTCTACTCATTTAAGAATGTCTTACCTCGGAGAGCCCGACCACCAATAATATGTCTTCGGAGACAAAGTGAGAGCCATTGTCCCGCTGATGCCTTCGTATGGAGAATGTTGTGGCGTATTCTAACGAGACACACCATCCACTGAACTTGTCCCTGTTTGGAACTGAATACATTTCGAGGTATGCAGAGTCTAAGCGACGGGTGCTGATAATCCTCTCTTTGCTCAGGCGAAGGCCAAATGCAGCGCTTTGACTACCTATTTGCCGAATGACCCAATTTGCTTAAAATAAACGGGATAACAAGAAACCAGGTGAGATAAGCCCCCCGACCTTTAAAACCGCAGGAAGGGCACACTCTCTCCATAGAGTACTGGGCCACAAGATTGATGAGCAAACTGATATCCTTGAGAAGCTCACGAGATATTGATCTGACAGGCCAACAAGCAACTCTTTGAACCCGACCAAAGGCACCAAAGTCATTCACGTAGTGTGATTCTCGTCACATCACAAGGTCTCTTGAACCCAGATTTGCCCCATCATAGTGATTGCCTTCACCGCCACGTGAAGTGGAACAAAGCCGTGTCCTTACATACACCCTGGTACCAATACTCTCAGACCCTCAGGCTGACAAAAGGCGCCTGCACCTCCACTTACCAGGCGGATCCGTCTACTACATAGTATACTTTCTTAGTCGGGCGTAGCTTGACCGAATGAGGTCCGAGGCCACGAGGAGAGTTCTATGGATTCCATACTTGATAACGATTCGACTATGTGGTACGGGCTATGCTGGAACATGTGCTTTTCTGAGCACATGATCCAGCAGTCACATCATAGGGACCCCTGATGATGACACCTTAAAATCTTCGTGATCCCTCTAAATTAAATGATGTCTCTTCCGTATTTGAATCTGACTAACTACTAAGTATGACGAACTCCGCTGTTGGTTGTCATACTAGATCGGTAAGGTGTGAACCAGGTTTGCGATCAGTTTTGAGTGGACGCCGTGTCACTGGATCTGTCATCTGGCTGCATGCAGACATTGTCAAAATAAACAGACCAATTACTCACTGGCCGAGCGAGAAAAGTGATTGCGAAACTTTCAGGTAGAGATCCCGTTTCATTGCAATCGCAACTGTAAGGTAGGGGTTGTAAGCCGTCGCATATAGTGGGATGATGTTCTATTCTACGCAGTTACCTGTAAGTGGAAGGTAGCTAACTGATAGGGGAACCAACCATGCTTATTTTAATGTTTGGTAATATACGAGAAAGCGATAATATTGGTGGTGGCGTGGATATGATCAGTTAATGCAATACCCAGCCATCGATTTGAACACATTGAGTTCTTGGTGCTCAACTGAGACGCATTATGCCAGGATGAAGCTGCTGACTAAGGCATCACCTGGCACTTGCCTGAGTGGGCAAGCCTGCTGGAGTGGGCCTGGACTTTCCTCCCGAAAATTCTTCCTTCTCCGTGATCTTGAGGTCAAAACACCCACACAGCAAACCGTCATCGGGGCCGAGTTCTTCCTCTTCCGTCGAGGCGTCGCTGTCGCATCGCATTTATCCTGCTCCGAAACCCAAGAGAAAGCGTCGTGTAAGTCCTCATTCGCAGACGTAGCTGCGCTACCCACCACGCACTTCCCTATCGTCGCGTCAATGTCCAGATCCTGTGATGTGTTGTTTCGTCCTCGACCATCGCGTGCGCGCATCACGTCGCAATGTTGAAGCCTACTGCTAACATATATTGCTTTTGTCAGTGACTTCATTGTCGCGTCGCGGCCTATCCCCAGTCGCGATAGCGTCGCGTCTCGCTGCCTGTGACAAACTCCTTATACAACAACCCGACGTCGATTTTTTTTTGTTCCATCTAGTCGACGTTTGGCTATTGTCGCCAAGTGCATCAATCGATTGATTTTCTGGTCGCTGAAAGTCATCCATCATGAGTGCACCTAGAGATCCGGAGGCGGACGAGGCCAACATATCGTATCCCTCCCCTGGCGCAGAGGGAATGGAAGCCGGTCCATTCTACAATTCGGCTGGGCGAGAAGGTGTACCAGAGCATCGCGATCACGCTGATCACCATGTCCCTGAGCATGGGCAGGTGCAGGTGCAGGAGCATGAACACGAGCAAGGCGATATTCCCACCGAGCCTGCTACTCCCCAGCAACATGTCGAGCGTCCCGCCAACCTGGAGGAGCTTCAGTTGGCAGCCCAGCTTGGTCAAGGCCTCGCCGGAACACCCATCATGCCCACTACCGATCCTAATATGAACGTGGAAGACCCCAATTTGCGGAACATCATGCCCCATCCCGAGCCAGAGCCTCAACATCAACATCAACATCAACATCAACATGCCCAGCCATATGTGCAAGAAGCGCCCCCTCCCGATCCCATGGTGCCGCATTCCATGTCCGTACCGGTAGGCCCTCCAATGCCGCCGCCGCAGTACTCCATCGACAACAGTATCCCGCCTCGGAAGCGATCCAAGGTGTCACGTGCGTGTGACGAATGTCGACGGAAGAAGATCAAGTGTGATGCTCAGTCGGATACGGGTGATAGCCCTTGTTCCAGCTGCGCACGATCATCTATCCGATGTCTGTTCAGTCGAGTGCCTCAAAAACGAGGACCCAGCAAAGGGTATGGCATATCCTAATCGTCTGTTCGAGTGTTAGGTGACTAAACCGTACCTAGTTATATCAAGGAGCTGGCAGATCGTATCCATAGTATCGAGAACAAGCTGGAGAATGAGGGTGGACTGAGCCAGGATGACCTGGACCATCTTTTTGTCCCAGAGCGAGCACGTCAGAACCACGTTGGCGGTGAGGATGCAAGCCGGAAGCGACCGTTCTCGAGCATCTCGGGCGAGTTCAGCACCCCAGCACCCCCGCGACAAACTCCTTGGGGATCGGAGCAACGAGCGTTACAGCCCTCGTCGGCGGCTTCAGACGGCTACACGCCCGCCTTCAATACCAGCTCGCTAGCACCTCAGCCTTCAGCAATTAAGCCCGATAGCACGCCGTCGAAGCCTCCAGTCGCGATCATGGAAATTTCTATGACTGACACCGATTCAGTGCCGGATATTGACGAAGAGAACCTCCACAGGTAAGTACGGCAATGAAGTCTTGGTCGATCTCTGCTCACCGTCACGTAGCTACTTGTTGAATGTTCAGCCGGTGTATCCAATTCTACCAAGCAGTAAAGTTCGAGTACAAGACTTGCTTGCGCAGTGCCCAAATTCGGTGCGGACCGCATTTGTTAATGCCCTCCCAGCGGTGACAATAGCATCAGGGGATGTAAAGCTCGCAAGCTCTCTGCTCAACGAGTGGGAGAGTAGTGAGGCTCCGCACTCCCTTGCGGCCAACATTGTCCATGCGCAAACCCTGCTGTTGCTGATTGTAGAGGCCGACTGGCGATCATCGCCAACATTACCGTTTCTCTTGGCTCGAGCAGTTGCGCTGGCCAATTCGATGAAGCTTTGGCGGTACACTCCAATGGAATCGGCTTCTGAGCCAGACTCGGATGACCAGTTGTGTGTACGAATCTGGTGGTCGTTGATTCTCATGGATCGTTGGCACGCGGCAGGGACGGGCAAGCCTGCGCAGATTCCCGACAGCAGTGTCGTCGCTCCGCCTGGCTTGGAGAACATCCTGGGAGAAGTGTGCTTCTACCTCGTCCGTGAGTAGCAAAACCCCGTGAATCATATTGCAAGATGCTGATCAACACCACTTCCAGGGCTATCCAAGCTGTTGAATCGAGTATCACATGTCGTGTCAACGCTACAGCCTGGATCAACGACGACGGAGCAGCCCATGGCCGCAATCCTGACGGATTACATTGAGAACTACCGCGAAGATCTCCCGGCTCACATTGAGCCTGCATCCCACCCGTTGGTGCACCTGGCTTACTGGCACTGTAAACTTCTTGTCGCGCTTCTGACACCAGGGGCAACTCCGGCAGAGACGATGTGGCCGACAAAGGAGCTTGTGAACCTGCTATTTGCAAATACGTATCTCAGGAGCCCGTTGGTGAATCACTTTGCATCGCTGGTGGTCATGTCACTTGCGAAACTATCTAAATTAGAGAGCTCGCGGGATGAGGCAGCGCAACTGATCAAGGATATTGTGGAGAAGCCTGGGGACGTGTGGGACGGGATCAGAGACAAGCTGTCGGAGCAGATGCGACCGACGTCGTCAGTGGAGGCGGCGGCGAGCCAGGGTCTGCAGCACCTTGCAGATCTAGCGACGGCACACGAGGGTATCGCGCCTGGAGGTGACGAGATTGCCTTCGGACCTTCTTTGGCGTCTGGGTATCTGGACGTTGCGTGATTGAAGAGATCAAGGATGGACCGGCGAGGAATTTCCTAGTCGTATCCTGGGAAGGAAATACAAGTGAGATGATAATGATGGACACGGAGGGGCCCAAAAAGGACGAATGACTACACCAGAGGACGAGTGAGTGGCGAACTAGAAAGCTTGATGGGAGCCATCCCTGAATGAGGCAACGTCTGGAAACGAGGGGGTTCGTTGGGGATTGAAGTATGTATGAGTACCGGGTTTGATGATTGTACTAGCCGTGGCCAAGGGATTGGGATGGGCCGATGGCGGACCAGGGACGATGGTGATGGCGTCAAGCTTGACGGTATCTTTTTATGACATTGGCCAATATTTTAGAACCAATTAAGTAAAAAACTTTCTATTTTTGAACCTAGTCCTCGACCACGAGGGGGGAAGAATAAGTTCAGCTACAGCTTCTCCTTGGCACTCTGTTCCTTTCTCATCTGCTGCGCGGACCTTAGTAGGGCATACAGGCTCTGCAGCCGGGGCATCTCGACGCCCCTCTCACGGGCAATGCGCACAGGGTTGCCCAGGATGACCTCAAGCTCGAGGGGCTTGGCGGCCTCCCAGTCAAGCAGCATGCTTGGGCGGGCGCCCTTGTTGCGGGCGGTGCTCTCGACGATCTTGTCGGGCGTAGCCATGCCATCTGGGAAGGGGCGGCCGAGGATGCGCGGCACGGCGTCCCGGATCTCGTGCATGACGCCCAGGAGGTGGCGGCGGAGCTCCGGGTCGGCGACCATGTTGGCGTTGCCCCGGCCGCCGGACAGCACGGCCGACGGGTTCATGGCTGCGTTGATGCACAGCTTGTGCCACCGCACCGTCTGCAGGCCGACCTCGTCGTGCGGCTCAACGTCACGGATGCCGCCCAAGTTGGTCCACCAGGAAGCCAGCGCCTCGGTGCAGGCCGTGCCGCGCCGGAGAACCTCGGCGTCGCCAGTACCCAGGCCATCGGTGTACGGGCCAATGCTGATGCGCGTCCACCGGTTCTGCCGGATGGTGCCCGGGGACGTCTGCTCGGCGCTGATGACGGTGACGGCGCTGACGATGGGCGTCTGCGGGAACCGCTTCCGGAAGGGCTCCTCGACGCCGACACCGTTCTGGATCAGGATGATGCACGACTTGGGCCCGACGAGGGGTGTGATCATATCCGAGTCGTCGCTCACGTCGGGCAAGGCCTTGGTGGTAACGACGATGTAGTGCCAGTCCCGCTTGTCACCACCATGCTCGCCAGGCGCAGCAGCGGCGGCACTGACGGACGGGAATGCGGCATCTGGCACAAAGGTGTAGTCACCGAAGCTGCGCGTCTGCAGCTTGACGCCGTCCTTCTGGATAGCAGCGTAGTTGGACCGGGCCACGAGGGAGACGTGGACGTTGTGCAAGGGCTACCGGGCCGGCGGTCAGCACGAGAGGGGACAAGAAGAGCCGCATCAATGTCTCGGAATGACGAGGACGCGAAGAGGAGAGGCACGTTACATGGTGTAAGCGGGAGGCGTAGAAACATCCCACGGCTCCCGCGCCGACGAAGACGGCATCGATACGACTACTCGAGAACCAGGCTTCGGTCAACATGGGGTTTTTTCAGGGGAAACGATGGATCAACACCCCTTGCCCACTCATGATACTATTCCCGTCCATGACATCCCCCGCCCATGGCATCCTCGGGCCCGTCTTCCCAAGAGGATGCGGCTACGGACGGGGAGACGGGAAACGGGAACGCGAGCACGGGGACACGGACGCGGACTCAAAGGGAGGGAAGAGGCAAGGGGGCTAAATTCACCTGTTGGTCTTATCACTGTCCGCCATGGCGTATTTGCCCCCGGATGCCGTGCTCGAGTGGCTGCAGAGTGAGTGAGGCGTGCGAGGTTCTGGTCTTCTAGGTAGGCCTAATGTCCGACAAACCAGGTCCGACAAATAACAGGAGGTCCGATGACGGCTGAATGCGTCGGCGGCGGCGGCTGGGGCTGGGGCGTTGGCGAGTTGCTTATTCGTACGTACGTAGTTGGGGGGCGTCAAACGAGGCTTCGTAGAAGAGAGGGGCTACTTGAGACAGCTGGCGCTGGTAGGATTCGAGCAGGCAGACAATTGCAGATCAAGGCGTTTCTGCGAACACGGGACTCAAAGCTGGACGACCTGGGCGACCTACGTACGTAGTACTACTACTGTACGAATAGGAAGAGGTGCTAGGTAAAGCAAAAGCAGGTCGACACGAATTGGGCATCGCAGGCGCAGGCGCAGGTTCAAGAGGCTGGACAAGCGGCATGGATGATCCGGCCCGCACATCCCCCGCTCCCTCGTGCACCAACGAGTTCCAACGAGTTCCAACCCCCACGAGACACACACGAGACACGAGACATCGACACATGAGAGGCACATGGAGAGACACACATGATGGTACTAACGATGCAATGGACGACACCGAGTCTCGCCGATGACGCCTCAGAGCACACACCTGGGGCCAGAGCACGCCTGAAGCCAAAGCACGCCTTGCACGCCTAATGCCTGAGCACACCATCGCCAAGCCCTGTGTGTTCCTGTTCGCCAGCAAATCGGCCCCTATCACACTTTGGTTTGACGCTGCCCAAGCACCAAACATACCTTCTTAGTACCTGAGGTACGCGACTGCAATATATACGACATGCTGATGAATACTACTGATGTGCCCAAAAGTATCGACTGAGTAAGTGTGATGCATACCCAGAGGTTACTCGCCTAAGTACTACGTACGCAGTCTCCCTTCAGGCTTCAAGGGATGGAGATGGATATAGCTACAAACTCGACAGCTGGTGCACAAAATAAGGTCACGTCGGCCGATCGACCGCCCAGCGGCCCCAGCCTACCGCCACCATCGACGAAAGAGGCCACCTGCATCCCAACTGCCACTGCCGTGGCCACTCATGCTGGAAACACTCTCGTGATTTGCAAAGGCCTTTTCCTCGACGCCTACAGGTTGCCAACACCCTTAGGATTGGGAACATGTTGGGGAAGCGATCCGACTGATGGATACCATAGCATACGTAGTATACGCATATACTTCCATGTCACAGCCGCCACACCTGTGACTGTGACCTTAGCACCTTAGCTCCCACCACACTGACGAACGGCGAACGCCTTCGATTCGCTCGTCAACCATAGAGGGTGCACCAAGCCCGATCGATTGTCACTTCACGTGGGCCGCGCCCAACCCGTCTCTCAACGGAAACCGGGCGTTTCCCATGGACGCACCCTCTAGCCTCTCTGCGACAGCCACTGTTGCGTTTGGTTGCCTCGACATGCCTCGACCTTCCAAACTGGGTACATTCGGTCAGCAGCCGCACGGCACAACGTCGGCGATGCCGTCCGCATCGTAGCCTCGCCGCCCGAGTTGCCACCCATCGGTTCACCTCGAGGTATCATTCGTCGGCGTGCAATCTGGGTCCGTAGATGCTACTCCACGCTTGCTCCCCGTGCCATCTATCCAGATCCACGACGGGAACATAACGTTTGCTGAGTGCCCTTCCACAGGATGATCCGCCAGGTAAGGCTGCTTGAAATGGCTTGTCGGCACACCTCTTCGGCATTTGTTCGGCTCACAATTAGCGTTCAAGGTGTAGCCGAAGGTGAGATGATTCGTCTTCACCAAAGCCCCTTTGGCGAGTAGTGACAGCCGTTTAATTCAGCAGAGGTCCGGTTCTCGACTAAGAAATGGGTACACAAGAAACGTGGGAAATTAGATATATGTGCCTACAGCTGATTCCCGGCTTGTCCAGGAAGCCAAGACGACTTCTCAAAACCGGGTGCCCAGCAACGAGTTCTATTTTTCTATGCCAGAGCGAAAACAATCAGGCCAATGGAGAGCAAGCACTGAATGTCGATAATAC
This sequence comes from Dactylonectria alcacerensis, assembly GCA_029931735.1. Classification (NCBI taxonomy): domain Eukaryota; kingdom Fungi; phylum Ascomycota; class Sordariomycetes; order Hypocreales; family Nectriaceae; genus Dactylonectria; species Dactylonectria alcacerensis. The sequence continues at coordinate 1,753,230 of JAPMUZ010000012.1, read as the reverse complement.
GCCGATAAATCGGTGTAATAGCTGGCAAAACGTCACAGAAACCATCATGTCGTAGTCTTCGTTAATTGGCGGCCAAGGTTGCCATTAATGTGGTGATGCGGTCGGCACTCGCGGGCTACTCCCCGATGAGGTCATGCTGATCCGACAGATTGGTCGGGATGAATCACTGGTGGCAAACAGAAGCTGCGAGGAGGTCGTGGAGTAAAACCCTTCACTCGAAGGGTCCAAACAGATATCGCAGTCCACGTGTGACACGGCCAGAGGTGTTGCTGTCGTTGCTAGAGGTGGACGTCGCCGAGATCCTCCAGCCTTACCGATCCGCATTGTAACGGCGACAGGTAAGGTGCAGTTGAAGGCCGTGCTCTGCGTCGCGTCGCGTCGCCAGCAGTCGTCAAGATGATGCCAATCCGAGATGCTCAGGGCGGAATCCCCGGACGATCGCCGCAGAGCGGCCATCTGCGAGCGTGCAACGGTAGTCGTGGCACCAGCAGCAACTGCTTCTTGTGAAGGTTGCAGGAAGATGAAAACTTTTCCTACGAGATGATACGGCGGGTTTTCTTTGCAATCAACCCTTGTCAACGTGGGGGCTCGCGCCCCAATCGCAGCAGCCCACCCACGCTTCAGGCTCCATGCCGTTGTCTCACCAATCAGAAGGTACCATCGGCAACGGTGACTGCTCCGTTGGGGGCAACTAATGGGCGAAGCGGAAAAGCCTAGCCCGCTCATTCCTAGTTGTCGTCGTGAACCGCTCGTGGCCATGATATACCGAGAAGCGTCTGCCGAAGAACGGCTCAATGACGACGAGCTCCATGCCTCACACCAGTCACCAGTCACCTGCCCACTGAATTGTGCCGATGCAATTCTTTTCAGCTCGCCATCAAAGCAACATTAGGATGCAAAGGAATGTAGCGTGCGGGCCCTTCTTACCCGCTCATCGTTTGGTACCAAAGACCCTTCCCTCACGCGACGTTGACTGAATTACCATCGTGATGCAACATCAAATGCTGGTGGGAATGAAGAGGGTATTTCCCCCTTTCTACTATTTGCACAGGCCGGTCTACCTCCGGTCTACACCTGAGACGGGCGGATTGATCATTTCATTCTAGTTCGGGGCAGACGCGGCTAAGGGAACGCCATCAGACTCTGTTGGACGCGACCCGACGTGCAGCGAGCGGAGGCTAGTGTGATCGATGCTGAGTGGAGAGGATAGAGTTGGCAATTGCCAAGCCAAGGGAATGATTCGCTTCGGCGACAGACCGGCCAGGCCAACCGAGATGATCTACAAGTCCAGTGTCGTACGGAGTACGAACGGCGCGCTGCTGGACGCGACGGATTTGGGTGAGGCGGAAAGACCATGGCGGAGATGCGATGATCAGACTGCATAGAACCCCAAACCAAGGCCGGAAACGTGGCTGCCATGAGAGTCGCAAGCAAATCACAGGTGAAGCAGAGAAAATTTCAACACACCCATCAGCCATGGAATTCTGCAATGACGATTCGGGGATTGACCGGCCGGATCCGGCAACTAAGCCGTAATGCATAATGCGCAGACTGTTGGTTGCTAACCATCGGCAGTTGGTGGTTGGCGATCCATATGGACGTCTTTTTGGAGTTGGTGTCTCAAGGAACCCTGCACTCCATCGCCAAAGTCAGTGGTGCCACTGTGAGCTGGACTAGAGTGCAACAAGCTCCAACAAAGAGGTAGCATTGCAGCTGTATGGTCCAAGCTCCCAATAAGATGCAGGGGCGCAGGCTTCTAGAAAATCAGATGGAACCGAACAGGGCAAATCCGGTTTGGAGGATTCACGCTTGCGATCAGAACCAATCATGGTAGCTTCTGAGTTGTGTCGATGATAGGGTGTGGTGGGCCCTATGGACATGTCTGAACGAGGCAGGCAAGGCTTCCGGTCCATTATCGAGTGACATGTGCAACAGTGCGAGAAGCATCCCACCTGAACTGCCCTTGCATGTATGTACAGTACAGTAGGTACTTGATGTACGTGGATGTGTGACATTCTGCGGGAGCCAGCTGTTTCTGTCAAAAGCATGTCTCAGAGAAGGGAAGCCACCATCCAAGAGCCTGATGATGAAGCTGACCTGGTCTGACAATTTGCAATTTTATGACTGACAATGACAAACAGCGGTGTCAGAGGGTCCTTCAGTCAGGTGAAAGAAGCTGGGGGGCTTCCGGGCAGGCAGCCAGTGGGTTCTTCAGCGGGCGCAGGCCAAATATCAAGAGCAAGAGTGGCGCGGACATTGGGAGTCCCAGCGCCCTGGGCCACTGAAGAGTACATTGGTGTATGAAGCAAAACCACGGTGCTCCCCATGGGAACGTCGAGCGCGGGGCATGGAGGCGGGAGGCGGAAGGCGGGATCACAGGTGACGGCGGAGAAGGAGGACTGGCTGGCTTGTGAAACCGCATCATGAAGAATTTCACGATGCGCGGCACCCCTTCGCGAATGCCCATGATGACGACCGAGTGGCCCAAGAACGGAGAACACTGCGTGAGGCTAACGCGAATCCCTGCTGCTTTTCTTCCGGGCCGCGGCAGACAGACACGGAGGCTCCCGGTCGTCATGTCAGTCTCTAATGCCAGCAGCCGTGCGTGTGCGATGGGACCCTGCGTGAGCCTCGTGGGCGTGGACATGGGCGTGTGGACCTGAGCATGGACATGGATGCGGGTATTGGCTTGGGTAAGACTTCCAGCCCGTGGCTGGCGACCAAGAGCCCCCGCGGCCTTCGCATTGTTGGTACCTGCGTGATTCCGTGTCACTGCATGATAATCCGCCCGGATGAATGCCTCATCATTCACCCGTAGCTTCAAGGTGAGGCGAAGTCGAGAGGCGATGGCGGAGGCACCAAGATTGGGAGCGCCGCTCAGTGGATAGTAATTCCACTCCCACAACATGGGCCTGCTTGGTCGCAAATGGCGGCTTGGACGCCTATGACCCACGATGCAGCACACCGGAGAGGAGCGGAGCGGAGCATCATGTCATCGCCGCCATCCGGTAAGACTTCATCCATGTTTCCTGTGAATCTCCGGCGTGGGGCTGGTATGTTGAGGGAGAAGCGGGGTCACGGATACATAATGGACCGAATCTGGACCTCACTGCTGCTGTTGTTGCTGCTCCTGCTGCCGCATCGTCTAATTCGCACGAACGACTGGGTGTCTGCGGCTGGCTGGGTGCATAAGAGGCAACATTGGAATTGGAAACCCCCACTGGAGCGCGTCTCATGGACTTGGCCGCTTCGGTAACGAACTAGGGTGTAGAGTCCACTGGACAAGTCAGTCAGCGACTGCCAGCAAAGCAGCGCCGCGCCGCCATGCAGCTTCATTGCATGCCACAGCGGCAAAGGTCTGACGGCCGCAGGTGTCTGTAATGTCTAGGTCCTTCCCCATGGATCCGGTCAGGCATGGTTCCACCCCGCCTGTGCATTTGTTAGTCGCATGTACGAATAGGCATTTCAGGATGGGAAGGGATAGGACAGGACATCAACTGGCGACGAGGCTCGGGGAAAGAAAGCCACGGTCTCGGGTCGCCCTTTTGCCTGAGGAGGACAAGCCAGCTTTGGTGGCCGAGAATGGCCACTCGTTGTTAGTGTTGGTTGCCGCTATTGTCGTCCTTGCAGCAGTACTTCGAACGTATCACGCAGTTCAACCATCCGGCACCCGCTCACCCGCGTTGTCCCGTCGAGATCCGTGCTGATGTCGCGGGGGGAAGTTGGGGAAATAGTGCGTTCCCGGCACTATGAACTGCGGCATGTGGAATAAGGTACATGCTGGTAGGCTTGTTAGCGATGTTCCACAGCTGTTGTTTGTGCATACTTCGTACAGGAAGTGTCGCTGGACCCCATGAGCCCCCGATTCTGAGTTCCGTCTCAAGCCTCCCAGCAGAGCGAATACCCGCCGGGCGGAGACGGGTTCTTACACCACATGGAACGAGCTGGCACTTGGGGCTGAGACGGAAATGTTGCTAGGCTGATAAACCATGAAATCGGAGAAGGATCAAGGGATGTCTCACTTGACGGACCAGGCAGCCTATGATAGCCACCCGTCGCCATCACGGCTCACAGTTGAAATTCGAGCCAGGCTGCCGGACCACCACCGAGAGCCGTTCGTAGACGTGAGCCAGTCTAGCCGGGTGCGTACGTAGTAGGCTTCGCCTCAAAACCAATATGCCTGAGCTAGGCTGTTGAAATCGTCGTGCTTTTACGTAGTCGGTAGTGGCTAGCAAATCTCCCGTCAGCCAAGCCTACGCCGGTTAGAGCGTCCCCTGGATCGGCGGTCTGTTCTCGTAGGAGAGTGTAGGTGTGAATAATTAGTGCGTATTCATCACAAAGTAAGTGACTTCGTCATGGCAGCACCATCAATGCTTCAATTAGATCTTGCCAATGGGGTCATCCAAAGAGCTCTGGTAGGAAATCAGTGTGCAAGAGTGGAGAGATCTTCATCTGCCACTCTAGCCACTCCATTCATCCATCTCTCTGCCACACCTGCACGAGGACAAGGTGGGTTTTCTCCCCAGGCCTGACGTAAACGCTACGGGCCGGGCTGACCCAAATGGAAGGCGCATTCGGGAAAAGCGCGGCCCAGGGCAGGCTTCAGATGTTCACAATTTCATACGTCCACAAGTGTGAACAAGGGTAATCTGGGGACTCTGGGATTCTGGACCTCGAGGGCTTCAGGGTCAACTGGTCGCGTGGACAAAAGACGAGGGTCCATTGAAGCACGATGATGTCTTCTGCAGTGTTTGAGCTGGGGCCATCGAAGATGGGGGCATGGGGGGCATGGGACCAAGGGAATGGGGCATGCCATCTTGGCCTGGAGTCTTGGGTCTGGAGCGCGACCGACAACGCCGACAACGCCAACAAGGCACAAGGGGACTACGGTGCCAGAACGAAGCAACAGGAGAGTAAAACAAAGCAGCGGCTAATCAAGACAAAGCAAGCCAATACACAGGGCAACTGGCGACGAACTTGGCGACAATGAACCTTGCAGAGCTTGCCGCACCATGCAGAAACCAAGTGTGGTCCAATCAACCCATGGTGCTTAGACAAGCCTCATCGACCGGGGCACAAACTGGAGACTCAAACTGGAGACATACTGGTGGCTTGCACATAAGCTTGTGAGGAAAGGGTCAGGGTCCAGGATTGCGAAGCCCGTGATCACGATCCAAACGAGACAGCTCTCAACCTCGCTCATACGAATAAGCAACACGGGGTGCGGTGCCAATTCTACCACGTATACGGAGTAATACTGTACCGCCGCCGCAACAGAGTCTTACGAACCGCGCTTGTAGGAACGGATGTGGATCAGGGGTTTAACAGGGTCTGGCGCAATGCCATGTTAATTGACGGGTGAGGACCGGCCTACGAATACCTTACCCAAATGGATATGGACCTGGAACATGCCGCCAAAGTCCCCTAACCCTGATGAGGACGGAATTGCTGAAGATGTTGCCCTCCGGCACTCGCACCGAGCCCGCAATACGTCTGTCTATCTGTATGTCTCTGTCGCCATCTGTCCGCCGTAGCTCATCGGCACCGAGCCCGGTCCGGTGGTGCTTTGCACCTGCATATGACGCCCGGACCTGGAACCAAAGACGTGGATCAGAGGCACGGGGACTTATTGCTGCAGGTCGTCGAGCGGACAATTACTATGTCCAGGCTGCTAGGAAGGTCCCGCCTGAACAGCGCTTCTCCGAGTCTCAAGGATACTCCGTTGACGGCGGCGGCGGCAAAAGTTTTTTTACTTTTTCCACATCTACATCCTTAGCCCTTCTTGGCCACGCCAGACCTTGTCATGCCCTGCCCTGCCCTGCCCTGCCCTGGCGCTTGCTACTATGCTTTTGCCTCCCCCAGTATGGACAAGCCCCCCCGCCAACGGCCACTAGAGTGAGAGAGACTGCGGGTGCATACAGCAAGGTAGCTCTTACACTTGTCGATAGCTGTGTCGCAAGCTCCAGTTGCTGCAGCCGACGCCGGCTACCGCGGGGGCGCACGCAGCTCAGAAAGGTTGAACCTAGCCTCTCGGTTGCCCCAAATAGGGTATATACAAGGCACATGACAGGCAGAGCGACAGAGTGTATGGAGTCGGAAGCACAGTTGTATGTACCAGGCTTCAGAGCGGCTGCCATGTTGGCATGGGATTTTCTTCATCACCTACGACGAGACCGGGGTTCAGATGTTGCTCCATGCGGGCAGTGATGGAACTCGGTAGGGGCCAGCGCTGGATTGGATCCGATCCGACTTGTGATCAACCGTGTCTTTTGCCTGTCGCCCGTCGTCCGTGAACCGCTGCGCCTGTGGTCCGTCCGAGGTTGAAGAGAAAGGATAGGCAGCTAGAAATGAGCATCGGAACGCCATGGTCGCTGGTTGTCCAGTGAGGACTGTTTCAAGGCCCGGGTTCTTCCATTAACCTGCCCTGAAGAGTAAGGAGGTCGGAGCCCAGAGGATGAGAGCGGCTTGTTGTCAGGCCTTTTCCGACAACGCTGCACTGAGCTGCACTGAGCTACGGAGTATGCTGGGGGCACTGAACAAGCTCCTGCACAGCGTTGTGCATCTCCCCTCGCACTCCGCGCCTTTCCTCTTCACAACAACCTTCCCCCCACCAAGTGTATCCACCAATCCTCCTCCTCCATCCAAGACAAGCCACCTTCGACCATCCCACCGTCCATGAGCCCCACTGTCCCTACAGCCAGTGGTGCACCATCACCCACATGCACACCACCACCCACACATCGACCAGGGGCTACATAGGCCCGCGATGGAGCCAAGGGGAGCCGTGGTTTGGGGGGGCCATCAACCTCTATCCACCGACCAGCCGTCGTCCTTCGGGAGACACGGCTTGAGTGAGTCTGCTAGGACGAGGACCTGGACGCTCGCGACAATGAAGTGTCCCCAAAACGCAACAACCAGCGCAGCAATGACGGTGGTGAAATGCACACGTAACAGCCTCGTGCATCCCTAATAAGCCCTTGCACAAGGCGCTTCAACCCCCGTTCAAGCGCCCGATCCCACCATGGGTGGCGGGATTGGAACCAAGGGTAACGGGTTGACGATGGGATGGGATGGGATGGGGGCCACCACCCGGCCACCACCACGCTCGTCATGGCGGTCCCTTGTTCGGCCTGTCCCCTTGGTCCAGCCCCAGTGCCCCAACCCGGTCCAGTCGCCGCTTGCGCCATCGTCCCACACACTGTACAGCCGAGTACCCTCGATCGTGCCCGTGTCCGTGCTTCCACGCCTCGCCTTGCTGTTCTGGGTTGTCATCCTGGGGCATGGGGCCTAGCATGGGCAAGAGCAGCAGGCAGGCAGAGAGCAAGCGATTCGCGAGGCGTCGGAGACTCGTCTCGACGACACAGTCACAACGGGCGGCGTCGCCAAGGGTCACGGTTGGCATTTCCTATGCACAGCCTGGAAGGGGATCAAGTGCAATGGACACCGTCCACGGCAGGATGTACTGGGCTGTACTACTTGTACCGGGCATTGAAGGGACCAGGCTGAGAAACTGGTTGTTTTCTGGCTGCCCGAGCTTGCGCCGCCCATCCCGATCCCATCCTACTCCATCCCATCAACTGGCCATGTCCATCAAGATTAAAGAGGACTGTTCCCTTCCCGTTCCCCAACCTTGAAGTTTTCCTTCTTCCCTTGCCCGGCCACTCCTGTGTGGTTGCTGCTGTCGTCCTTGTCGACGTGTGTCCACGCCAGAGCCTACACCAAGTCCTCCCCGTCCCGTCTCCTCTCGCCTCGCCTCTATTTCGGTCTCGGCCGCCGACGTCACCAACAAAACGAGTCGCCAGCTACTACTGGTATTACACCAGGCCCAACAGGCGAACGAGGCGACTAGCCAGCAACAGCGAAACGACCCCCATTCATTCTCCGACCCTCCGACCCTCCGGGCCGACAACTCCACTCACAACGTCCCTAGCAGACGGCCTGGTCTTGGCTTGTCGACATCAACGTCTAGCGCCCACCCGAGCTGAGCGCCAAACCCGCTTGCACGGCTTTCTGTGCCTTGGCCTTGGCCTCCGGGACCTTGCACATCTTCAGTACACACGCATACGAGACGAAGCCTCCAGTACTGTCCTGTACCTCAACCCCCGGTCCCGCCGCCGACTTCGTCGCTTGACTCTATCCACTCCACCACACCTTTTCCACCTTTTTTTATCCGTTCCTACACGCCTCTCTCTCTCATTCCCCTCTCCACTCTTCTCCACACACCACCTCGATCCCACACACCCCAAGGAAATCAAGCAAGAGCCCGTCGTCGCCCCAAGGCTTCCAAAGGAAAAATCTCCACCCTCCGACCAGCGCATCTCCACTCCCGCTTCTCGCTCTCATCAATTGGCTTTGTCCAACTTGTCCTCGAAAAGTTTTATTGCTTCTTCTCTTCCAGCCTCTCCAGCTTCAGTTTCTGTCCGCCGCGAAATGTTATTGTAACAGACTGGCGCCCTTGGTCGTCCCCGTTTTCCCCATCTTCTCATTCCCACTGCTTTTAGCGTGGAGTTCCTCCCCTGCCTTCACCCTCCAACCTTCAAACCCTCACCCATATCCCTCGGATTAACAGCCAAAGCTTGGTTTCCCCAAGGCTGACCCTGGTCTTCTGCCTCGACTCCTCGATCGCCCCGATTTCTGAGACAAAGCAAGCAAGCAACCTTGCTTCTCAGACAACATCGACACCTCTAGGTCTTTCTGCTTTCTCTTGTCATCAGCTCTTCTAGCTCCAACATCCGCTTCCGCTCCGTTCTCGGTCTTCCTCCCACATCTTTCTCCCACCTTGACGCCTCAACTATCAACCTCAACAACTCATCTGCCACCATGATAATCGACGGCGAGAAGTATGCCTGCGAGGCCTGCGTGCGCGGCCACCGCGTGAGCAACTGCCAACATTCTGGTAAGCGACGTCACTTACATCGTTGCCTCTTCCACGCAACTCTACCCTAGCCGCGGGGTCTCTGCCATTGCGAAAGCAATACGCCCCAAGCACCTTGTCCCCCTATGAGGATATGCTAACCGTCGTCCTCTACTATCCAGATCGTCCCCTCCAGCACATCAATAAGAAGGGTCGCCCAGTCTCCCAATGTGCGCACTGCCGCGCCATGCGCAAATCGCGATCAGCTCATGTCAAGTGCGACTGTGGTGAAAAGACTAGCAAGTGCGCTCACTTGCAGCCGACCGTCGAAGGACACAAGGGTGAGCTCAACTTCTCTCGAACAGTCCTGAGAGGTGTCGCAAAGTTCATTATTGACAACCCACTTTACAGAGACGTGCTGCTGTAACCACGGCGGACGCTGCACTTGCAATGGCAAGAAGGAGCCCGCTCTCGACACAGTCCCCGAGTCCGATTCGGAGGGCGAGTCTCAATCTGCCAGCATCAATGGTCGTGTCAAGGCTCCCACCCGCCGACGGAGGGCCAACACTGTCCACTCGGACGGAGTCTTGACATTCGACCAGAATGGCCATCACAAACCTGCTCACAGAAACAACAGAGTCGCACAAAAGTGTGGCCCTTACTCGCTTAACAGGGTCAACTCTGCACACAGCACCGGAAGCCTGGGTACCGACAGCATGATGCAGAAGGGCACCCGAGACCAACCCAGTACCCGGGCTCGAGCCTCGAGCACACGGGAACCGCGCCGAGTCAAGTCGGAGACGGCTTCCCCACTGATGAGCGGCAACCCCGGTTTCCAGAACCTCAACGGCAACTTGCCCCCGCTGGACTTGTCTGGTATCGAGTACCCGCCTTACATGGCTAACGGCACCTTCGACCTATTCGGCTCTGGTTTCAACTCGGAGACGGACGGCCCCATGTACAGCGCCGGCCTGAGCGCCGCCTCGGTCGATTGGAGCCACTACGACCTGTCAGATATGAAGGGCGGCAGCTTTACGCCCTCGAGCTATAGCCAGGCCGGAGCTCAGAGCTTCAATGGCTTGTTCGACTTTGGCAGTGGCTCAGAGCACCTCCCTCACCTAGCTAACACGACGTCGACTTCTGGCGAGGTCTCCGAGGTAGAAGACTTCATGCCCGGTGGCGATGGCGACTATGACGGCTTCAGCGCCGGTAGCACATTCCTACGTCAAAACAGCATGATGGCCAGCTCAGCAGACCTGACCAGCATTGACTACGACAGCTTTTACAAGGGCCCTGACAGTGGCCCAATTGCCGGAGCCGGTCTATCCATGGTCGAGGATGACCCCGCGTTCTGGATGCCCAACTACAACGAGGGTATCGCGACGATGGAAGACGCCCCAGATCCCCTCGGTACTGCTTCTATGTCCAACATTTGGGAGATGTGAAATTGTTTTACGAGATCGAGTTTTGGCGCACTGAAATACCCATGGTTTTAATTCGTTTGAACAAAGCAACGCTAGCCTTTTGGACATACCAATCGCCAGCAAATGCCATAAAGGTGCATGGCTTTCGCTGCTTTTTACGCGACCACCACACAAAAAAAATACGTTTTATTTATTAAGCAGCATAAATGCATGCTTCAGACCCATCTGCTTCTCTTCTCGGACGATGAAGGAACTGGCCTTGATTGAAAGGGGTGAAGAACACTCCTCTCTGGTCAGCCTAGTCCGGGATCTGACGATTATGATGATGACCACGACGTTTCTCATCGTCCAGGATAGGCGATTGAGTGGAAAGAGGATGACCTGCGGGAGGAGTCTGGAGTGGGCGGCCGGAAGTAGCCGGGGAGTCAAGGGTTCGTTTCTGGATCTTGAGTCTGAAAGGGACACACCAGCAAGATGAAAGAGAGCCTGCTTGGTGTCCCAAGTAGGAACAGGGAAGAACGAGTAACGGAATTGAAAAGATTTGCGATACGCGGTACGCGTTACCCAAGGCGAAGAACCCGAGCCGACCAGCACCCAGCCGAGAGAGATCAATGAGTGGTGAGATGATACAAAAAAAACAGGAGAGTTTTGGGAGATGGAGGGTTTGCCACGTCTGCACGCATGAGGGGAGTTAAAATAAAGGGGAGGGGAAACGGGAACCTGCACATATGGGTCGAGATAGACTTGATTGTCACGTCAGTTTTGCTTTGGTTTTGGGCAATTTGTCTTGGGCATTTCTGAATATTCTATCCTTCTTTTTTCTTTGTCTCTTTTTCCTTGTTGTCATTCAGCCGAGAGGTATATACGGCTCAGAATAGAGACGATGACGATGGAAAGACGTCAACCAGGCGGGTTGAGGTCGACGATGCCACCACCAACAACAGACAGTTTTGCCTTTGTGTCCTTGATCCGCAGGTGACTGACTGGCTTGGGTGCTCGGCTCACGTCTTCTTGGCGTTGATTTAACCGGGGGAGTATGACTATGGCATGGCAAGGCAAGCAGATAGCTAGGTACCTAGACAGCGGACATGACAGATGGCGATCGGGGTGGGTATCGGGGCGGGGATGGGAGATGGGAGATGGGGGATGAAAAAAAGACGGGAGCCGGGGCGGCAGTGGGATGGGAGCGGGAATGGAGATGGAGATGGAGATGGAGATGGAGATGAGGCTGCCTGCCGCCAACCGCCAACCTCGGATGGACTGAGGTGAATGGATAGAACGCCTTCGGCCGCCCGGAGAGGCGACATGAGGGCCGGAGAGGAAGGCGGAGATGGTTGCGCCTCCTCCTCCCCTCTCCCCTCTCTCCCTCACCCTCACACTGGCCTTCTTCCCAAAGGCCCAGTCAGACGGGATCAAGACCCTTGCGACAGTTGACGGGCGACAAAGGACTGGCGTCTGACGTCTGACGACTTACAACTGGTGACTTGTGACTTGCCTCGACCTTGTAAAGGTACCTAAGGTAGGTAGGTATGGGTACCTACTCATTGTGCCTTGTGCCCCGTGAATGGTCAAAGCCTCGCCAGGTTGGGGTCACGGACAGGGTCTTTCGCCCGATTTCTTCCTTGGTTTGTTTTCTGGTCAGTCTCAGCATCGACAAGGGAATTGTCGTATGCACGGAGCACGATCTCTCCGCAATCCTCCCTGTTACCAAATTACCAACTACCTACGTTACAAACGTACAGTAATGCCACTCCCGCACCACCCATTCATTCTCCTGTGTCTCTACGTAGTACGTAGTACTGCTATTGATTTCACATGCCCCTGGCCTACGGGAAAGAAGATGCCCATGTACACACGGAACAAGATTCAGTGACCATGCCCCGTAGAATCAGAGCTCAACAACGAGTAAAGGTAACAATGGGGCTTCACAATTGTGACTACCCTACCTAGTTTTAGGTTCTGATGCACTCCAAACGCGCTGGGGGTTTTATTAGGGTCCATTGGGGGCTTGGAGGCGCTGGGGGGAGGAATCGGTCTAGGCTTCGGGCTTTGGATCATTGGGGCTCCTTTGGGGGGAGAGGGGGGGCAAGTGAGAGAGCCCAGGCTGCCCCACCTGCGATGGCGGGGGTGACTCTCATCCTGCGCGCCCCTCTAAGCCCCTTGGCAGTGGCATTAGCAGTGTTAGTGGGAAAGGCACAAAACACATAACGAGGCAGATGCATAGAGGCAGAATGGACACGATATGTGCATTTCGAAATAGCATCAAGTCTAGGTACAGAGCAGGCATTCGGTGCTAGGTCATGCTCCTTGTCGCTCTTGGCAATTTTCCCCTCATGGCGGGGCCGCGGGCAACAGACACGGGAGATGGAGTCGGGATAGGCAGGGCGTGGAAGGGGAGAGCAACAAGAAAAGAATACAAGGACGTGCAGACAAGAGAGACAGGCAGACGGGTAGATAGACAAATGGAAAGAGAAACAAGACACAAAACAATACCCTGTCTTTCCTGTCAATTTGCATCCGTACATGACAGAGCTGGAGCTGGGATCATTAGAAGCTACTTACTTCTTACTGTCGTAGCCACGGCTAAATATGGCTACCTGTGGTTTACTGCACGTACGGGGGCTTGGGAGGTACCCTGGTAGTCAATAGGTGCAGGACGCCGCCCCACCAAATCCCCGGAGAGGCAGTCAGCGTCCGATTCAGCAGCAGGAGATTCCACCCTAAGCAGCTCCTATGCATGCTTGAAATTGGGATTTATTTGATTTTGTGCCTGCGTTTTTGCGTTTGTGCTTATGCTTATGCACTACTCTGATACCTCTTCCTTTTATTTTACCTTTTCCCATGTGTTACTTCTCACGCACCGAAAGCGGGGACGGCTCCGTGCTCTCACACAAAGGGTGGGATGGCCCGCGATGAGGTCACCGGTGGAGCAGCGTCGCCCCCCCCCCCCCCGTTATTAACCAGCCCCTTGCCCGCGTCTGGGTTCAACCTTCATCTGGCGGCCCTTTTTGGGGTCCGCCGCCCGGGAGAAGGGGAAAGCTGTGGTCGCTCTGTGTGGGTTGCACTCGCCTCTCTCGCGAGTACCATGTTTCTACCTACGTAGTACTACGTAAAGGACGTTTTTTTTTTTATGTCGGTCCAGCAAGGGTAGGAGAGAATGCGGGACCAGGGGGGCGGAAGCGGCGGAGGAGCATGGCGAGGAGCGTGGGAGGGCCGGAGGTGAACCCGGGGCCGGGCCGGGGGTCAGGTTTATATTTTTATTTTTTTTTATTTTTTTTATAAAACGAAAAAAAGTTTTGAAGAGGATGAATTATGTTTAACCTGAGGCAGGGGACGCAGCGGGCGACGTTGCGCGTTTGTGTTACGTACCTCTGTGATCGGGACCTTCCATGGTCGACACTCGACAGTGGAGCAGAGTTGCAGCAATGTTTCTGTAAAGTTACCGGGGGCACAAACCCACCTCATGGGTTGTTAGATATACCCATGGGTTGAGTTGATAATCGGCGTTCATGTCGATTTTTGTCGATTGACGATGTAGGGAGTCACTGTTGCAGTAGCATCACATGCCGTGGAACTTAAGCTACGGGCACAATAATACCCTGCATCGATTTCGAGATTTGACCACGCAGCGAAAATGGAAAAAAAAAAAAAGGGGGGGACAGGCCACCCAAAAGTTACATGTCAGATTGTTGAGATCCAATTGACGTGCCGTCCCCATGGAGCGCACCCAAAGATCGGCGCTGCCAAACGCAGTTCAAACCCCAAGCCGTTGACTCGGGTTTCCTGTTGGGGGTATGTCATTGGTGAATTTACCATGTTCTTCTAGGGGAAAAAATATCACCTTTTCGCCGACATCTTCGCCGACATCGCGAGCAGTCGTAAGTCAGGTTGTGCACCTCTGTTCCAAATCAACCCAAATCTCACCGCCACGTCGGCGAGCGCAATCTCGGCATCATGCTGGGTCTCCGTAGCTCGGTGAAGAGATTCCGCGCTGGTCTCTCTAGCCTAAGGCCGATGCGCCAGCGAGTGGGTTGGTGTGCGTGGAGGCCGACTTGGTAGATCCAAGTGGTGATGGCCTCCAATACACACAAAACAAAGGGTGGGTGTGCTTAACTGTGACACACCAGCCCGCGGAGAACCCAACTCCGAAAATGACTGACAGTGACTAACAACTAACAGCTATCTCACTTATCGCTAATAATAAGAAGGGTGTCATATCAAGCCAGCTTAATTAGTTAGCCAACGAACTAAGCTCGTGCGACGAACCCGCGATTCATCTAGTACGTAGTGCCGGCTCGTCGAGGTAGCGTCCTCGTCCGTCCATCAAACCATACCAATAAGACGTCGAATTAGAAAAAATCCGTGTTTGGTTGTTTCCTCTAGCCTACTCCCCGCCATCCGTCATATGCCATTGTACACGCACTTAGTGGATGATGAAGAAAAAAAGTAGCTACCTAGTAAATGATGCTAGCAGAAGAGCGTGGATGTCGGGTCAGCGGCCACAACATACTCTTTACACCAACACACAACCCCCCGCGCTTGAGGTTTGTAACGTACCAATACAATTTATGCACAACTTGGAACCGGTTTTTCTAGAAAGGAACTGTTGCCTTTGAATTTCCTTTTGATATGCCGGTCAAAGGCCTTCCAAGATAGCTGATGTCGGCCTTGGGCCTACCTAGATAGCTAATGCTGGCCATTGGCCTACTAAGATAGGTAGCTAGAGTTGAAATCGAGTTCCAAAAATGAAAACCACTGCCTGAAATGCCTCTCGCCACTTAAAAGCGGCGCGCTCTCTTGAACGGACTGTTGTCCGAATCTGCGCTCACATCTCGAGAGATGGAGCCATGGCAGTCCATCCGGGGCCTCTTCCGTCCCTCGATCGACTCCGCCTCCGACTCGGGCTCCGTCAGGTCGACGACCTCGGCCAGGGCGGCTTCACTCCCCGCCGTCGGGGCCCGCGTGTTCTGCCGGCTTCCCCGGGCGCTGTAGGACCGCACGATGGACCCATAGGGCGTCCTCGAGACGAAGATGCTGCTCGTCTCCCGCTTCTGCCTATCTGGCGTTGACTCAATCTTGGTCAGGAACTCTTCCTGTATGTCCCGGGAGGGACTCGCTACGAAGAGCGATGGCTCTTCGCCCGTCAAAACCCCTTCGGGATTCTGGTCGTGGGAATCATCGTCGTCGATGATAATCTGAGTGCTCGGGGTTGCGCCTTCAGCAAGTTGATTCAAAGAACTTCGTTGAGTGTCAGTAGGTCCATTGTCCCTCATGGCATCCAAACCGAAAGCCATATCATCCGAATCGGCCTCCAAATCGGCCTCATCCGAAGTCAAGTCAATGATTGTTCCCTCCGACACTGTAGACTCCGTGTGCGAGGCTCTCGGGAAGCGTTCTCCTCCGGCTGTGAAATCGAAGTGGATGTCCATGTCAGACTCGACAAGTCCGCTTCCCGCATCTGAGTTGCCCTGATCAGGATTGGCTCCAGCTTCGTCACCTCCGCCATCAGATCCTCCATCAGAGTCGGTTGAGCTTTCATCGTCTGAGTCATTAGACTCATTGTCAGAGTCACTGGATCTGACTGATGATGGTGGAGTTGGTAGAAGTGATCTAAATGTGTACTGCCACGCGATGGCTTGACGAACGGCTTGCCGAAGAGCAACATTGGGCTCGAAGCTGGGCACAAGAGGAGAAAGGTTGCCGAATTTGGAGAGTCTGCGATCGTGATCGGTCTTTGGATCACGGACTTGATTGTTGGCGTCCATGACAAACGAAAGGTCTCGCACCGCCGTCTTGGTCTTCTGCTCAAGCCACTTGTCATAGTCAAAGAAGGTCACGATCTCCATGCCACGAAGCGCGTGGACATTGTCCATGCCTTGGAGGAGGCGTAGAGCGCGAAAAGGCCTGTAGTTAGGTTGATGCTCCGTCTTGTCCGTCATATAGCTGATCATTCCTCTCGGCTCATGTCTTCGGCGCATGTACTGAGGCGATGATTCTTGGACGTAGACGGCGAGAGTCTTTAGACGACAAGCTTCTTGAAGCCAGACTAGAGGCTGTGTTCGCCTCGAAATGAACTTTCCTCGTTCGTTGGGCTTGTAGCAAAGCTTTTGTGAGCCAGTCCAGAGGATCTCGATGTGTTGAATGCGCTGAATCTTTTCTTTGATGCCACTCGCGAAACGACCCTATTCGCCAAGCGAGGAGAAGCAAAACTTGTTTTGAGAGTAGAAGAGGTTCGCCCCAATGTAGTTCCACTCCCTGGACACAAGAAGAGGGGCTAGCAAAGCCTGGGGATTCGCCGCAAAGCTGAGGCTCACCTTGCGTTTTCCAATGTGGAATCGGTGCATCAGTGCCTGATCGCCGCTAGAGTTGATAGGCACTTCTCGGGGGATACGATACGGGTCAAGACGAGAGATGGCATGAACTGGCTCGCCCTCATAGACAAGAACCATGCGGAGGATCTTGACCTTGATGTTGGAGTCCAACTCGTCAAATAGGAAAACCTCCTGTACATCGTCCAGCCCGTTGTCAGCGCCATCCGCATCACCCTCGTCGGAAAGGGACGCCTCATCGGCTCCCTCAATAGCAAGAGCCTCCATCAACTCTTCATTTTCTTCCTCCTCGGTAGGGGTCCGCAGTCTCAGGTCTGGGTGGGTCTTCCTTGGGTGGATCGCCATATCTGAAGAGAATGACTGTCAGAAAAGAAGGACTGCAATGTGCTTTGCGAGCATTACCCACTGGTTTCTTGGTAAGTGAGCTTGATGACCTTTTCCCAAGTATTGAGGTGTCGAGGCATCCGATCTGGGCCAAGATTAACGTAATCTCGGACAACACCTGGATAGGTCTCGAGGGAATTGTCAGTTGACGGAAGAAGGGCGACGGCGATGATGAAACTCACAATCTCGGTCTTCTCTCGCGACCGGCCAGAGAGCTTTCCCTTGAGCTCTTGAATACGCTGCGTCGCTTCCCTGAGCTGCGTCGCAAGCCGTCTGAACCGCGTCGCAAGCGATCTGTGTGCGTTTCTCTCGTCGATGAGTCTCTGCTTGTAGTTGAGATACAAGCGAAACACTTGTGTCCAAGGGGGCTTGCACGATTTCAGACATTCACGTCTCCACATGGGTTCAACGACTCCGTCATCGTCGTCGATCACCGGTAATTGCCATTGGTGTGTTGGGTTATCGGGATCCAGGGCATCACCCATGTCTTCATTATCGGAATCGGCTGGATCATTGCCATTGTCGTCTTCATCGCTTGGCTCATCTAGCTCAGGGCTACCCTCATATCCAGTGTCGCTTGCAGTGAGATCAACGTTTTCGACGGATTCGTTCTCCAGGTCAGACATGATGGCTAGGGCTTGAAACGTGATTGGAGAAGGGATGAAAGGGATGAAGGAAGAAGGAGAGAAGGGGTGAAAGACATGAGGTTATATAAAGAGAGTTAGGGATAAGAGCCTAAACTAAGGACGAAAGGGATGTGTAGACCCTACACGATGTCGCATGCATTGAATCACAAGTCCGTTGCCATCGTTGTTAATAAGGGACAATTAAGGGGGTGGGTTCTGATCCTTAGTTATCTAGAAAAGACGTACATCCAAAAACATGTAACTGATTTACATGCCTTTCAAGTGATATCAATTACTCGTCCCGCACGATGTGAGGAAGTATGATGGACGTTATGTATCGCAGGCCTCTGTAGGTAGACATGTCAATGCCTGCTAGGTGTGGCAGCAAGTAGAAACCCAGCAGACTGCTTCAGCGACGGCTGCAAGCTGCTGCAACCGCGTTTTCCCTTGCATCTATCACTGACATGTTCGGCCAGGTCAAGATTGTAAGACTGTATTATCGGTATAACTAATGCTTTCACAGTAGCGACTGAAGCGGTGACTCTGATAAAGCCATAATCCCCAGCCATGGGGTAACAACCACCTAAATCTTCAGCAACAGGGGAAGAATGAGACGGAACTTCTAGAACTACAGCTTCCTCCTGGCACTCTGCTCCTTTGTCATCTGCTGCGCAGACCTTTAAATGCCTCACATCTACCTAAGGAACGCTCTCAACTAAGCGAGCCTCACTCCCCAATCTGGGGTTGGTCTTGAGTCCCAGGGCATCGACTAAATCTTGGGATTCGAGCCTGCTGACGGCTTTGTGAGAAAGTTAGCGATGTTGTCTTATGATGGTATATTTGTATTTTATTGGTACCCCTAGCGGTGACCTCCCTGATGAAATAAGAACAGTCGTAGGAAGAGGTCTTATTCAAGCTAGCTGTTGAGTATGCCGTGATAACATCGTTCTTCCAGATCCCCCCCCCTCCTCTGGCCTCCTAAGGCGAGCAACATCCTCGAAGAAGCCGCTCTAGATATAGAGGGATAGGGTTCGTTGTAATCAATGTATTTTAGAACCATTTAAGTAAAAGACGTTCTATTTTTGAGCCTAGTCCCCGACCACAAGGGGCGTGTCAACTCCTTGTCCAGGGTTGTGCTGTTGCAGGTCAAATTCTCGCCAGTCAAATGTCGTGGATGGATGGAGAGCGCAAAAAGGGCGAAGGGGACTAGGGATTAGGGATTGGGACAATTTGGGGACCATCGGGAAACTGGGTCCGAACCTACCCAAGCAGCAAGGAAACCTTTCGACAATAAGACAAGGTGAAGCTCCCCAGGCCCGAAACGTGCTGAGAATGAATCCTTGATGCTCAAGGCTAGGCCGGATCTGGCCAACTTCCGCTCGGTCGACGGGGCCGGACGAAGGTGAAGGGCGAGGATGGACACGGCGGGGTGACGGGGTCTCGGTCAGGACGGCGAGAGAGCGAGGCGCATCGCAGAAGACGAATTCCGGGCTCGCTGAAGACGTCCGGCCGGATCTGGTCGGTATTTTGTAGTGCTCTCGCTCCATCAAATCGACATGGCAAACCGGCAAGTCACGGCGAACCCTTCCAACGCGTTGCCGGTCTCGCGGCTTCGGTGGAGGCTCATGAAGAGGGCCTATCAGGGTCAAGTAGCCGAGAAGATGGCTTGTGCCTGGGCAGCCTGTCTATGCTGCAGGGACAAGGGCGAGCAAGGATAGCTCTTACGCCTGGTACCTCTGGGCTGGGTCTGCACGATTGGCAATTGGCCCAATCATCAATGCCGACATTTCGCCATCCGGGACGGGAATGCTTCTGCTGGTGTCACACGACAGCGGCAGTCGGCGTCTTGGGGACGGTTTGGTGTCTCTCAATCAAGCCCTCCCGCGGGTAGGGCTTAATCTGGCAGCCTCGCGTCCAGTGACGGACGTCTGCATGGGGATTTGTGATACCAGGGTGTCGCCGTAATGGATCACAGATACCTAGGTAGGTATCTACGAATTATGCGTGGTGTAGTTAATAATTATACGTATCACGACCCGAGAGCAATTGGCCGCTGAAAGTTGCCAAATCCACCCCCGGACTCTCCAGTCAACTTCCGCCCTCATTATCCCGGGTCTGGGGTCTAGCGACTCTAACTTATTAGCCTGTGAATAATAGCGGATGCGCAGACTGAAAATCATGGCGGATCCGGCGAGACATACCAGTTCCCGGTCCCACCAGGCACCAATGCCCGTCAAAAGTCTCAAGACGGCGAAAGAAGCAAACTGCCGTAGCACCATTGACCAACGAGCATCCAGCTGGGCGCTAATATGCACCATCTTGGGCCTCGAGATGCCCTAGAGAGGCCCTCGGGGCGTGGGGGAGTTTTTTCGGCGTGTGTTTCTTAGCTAAACCCGATAAGACCATTTACCACCTCCACCAAGAAATTCCCTCCGATGGTCGCCATCTGGCTCTGACTTCGTCCCTCCCCATCCGCTCTTCCGCTCTTCTTTTTCTTCTCTCCTTGCCCTCTCCAGCCCCGTTTGTCTGTGTCTCTGTCTGTGTCTGTGTCTGTGTCTGTGTCTGTCTATCTGTCCCATTCCGTGTTCAGTTCGATCCGTCGCCATCATGTCGAACAACGAGAAGCCCCTACCCTTCCAGTACCAGTTCGCCGCAGGTTAGTATCCCCTCCATGTCTCAAAACCGGCCCGCGATGCATTGACTAACGTTCGTCATCAGGCGCCATTGCTGGTGTCTCGGAGGTATGCTTGCGCCAGCTACCCATACTGTTGGTATAAACCGCTAATTCCTCGCCCAACGTAGATTCTGGTCATGTATGACACCATCTCGTCCCCCTCATCGCGTCGCGGGTCTCAAAGCTAACGTGCTCCTCCCAGGTACCCTCTTGATGTCGTCAAGACCCGAGTGTACGACCTTGCGCAAACCTCCCACCAAACGATTCATTGCTGACGGACCACAGGCAACTCCAGACCGCCGGTGCGACCGGTGCCGACGCCTACAATGGCACCCTGGACTGCTTCCGCAAGATCATCAAGCAGGAGGGGTACTGTTTGCGCCAATCTCCTCCGTCGCACGTCAACCCTGCTGACCGCGCGCCAGTTTCTCCCGTCTCTATCGCGGCATCTCCGCGCCCATCCTCATGGAGGCTCCCAAGCGTGCGACCAAGTTCGCCGCCAACGATGAGTGGGGCAAGATCTATCGTAACCTCTTCGGCCTCACCCAGATGACCCAGTCCGTCTCGATTCTCACTGGTGCCTCCGCTGGTGCCACCGAGTCCTTCGTCGTCGTTCCTTTCGAGCTCGTCAAGATCCGACTCCAGGACAAGGCCTCCGCCGGCAAGTACAGCGGCATGCTAGACGTTGTCTCCAAGATCGTCAAGTCCGAAGGCCCCCTCGCCCTTTACCAGGGTCTGGAGAGCACGCTCTGGCGCCATATCGTCTGGAACGCTGGTTACTTCGGCTGCATCTTCCAGGTCCGACAGCTGCTCCCTACCGCCGAGACCAAGCAGGGTAAGATGGGCAACGACCTCGTCTCCGGTGCCATTGGTGGCACCATCGGTACTGTCCTCAACACCCCCTTCGACGTCGTCAAGAGCCGCATTCAGAACACCCCCAGGGTCCCTGGTGTCACCCCTAAGTACAACTGGGCCTACCCCTCCCTCTTCAAAGTTGCCCGCGAGGAGGGTTTCTCCGCCCTGTACAAGGGTTTCCTCCCCAAGGTAAGCCACGATTCCTGGGCCGGCGAGTCTGGTTCAAAGTGCTAAGTTTCCTATTTCAGGTCCTGCGTCTGGGTCCCGGAGGTGGTATCCTTCTCGTCGTCTTCACGACAGTTATGGACACTTTCCGTAGCTGGCAGAAGTGATCTCCCGCATTGCATACAGGGCCATCCAGACGAGCAATGAAGCCCGCATATTACATGACGAACTCACCGGACGATAGAATGTATGGATTTGGGGTTTACATAGGGGGCGATCGATTATCTTTATATACACTGATACCTGCCGGTCTAGTCCGTCAGGCCCTAGATATTATTCGGCCTATTCCAAAATAACCTGCGTTGAGGGTGTTGGTCTGGTCAATCACGGAGGGGCGCCGGGGTCACTTCACTTGGGACTGGACCTTTATAGACATTTCATATCAAATTCTAGCCAATTCATTGTATATGCGATTCATTCCTCGCAGCTCTAGTCGAGTCTCGACTCTGAGCTTCGGTATACACTAGCACTTGTCTCAGAGCATCTTGAGAATATGTACTAGAGGTGAATCTTTGGCATTAAAGGGAAATAGAGATATCCAAGGATATTTCAATCTCCTCTGAGGGCTAGAGCGACTCAAAATATAGCGTATTGTTTTGCTAGCAACGGCCACCCAATCAAATACAGAGCAAAACCAGTATCAATGGTACAATTGTAAACAAGATATTTCGCATAACTCTATCAATATTGTACATGTATTATATAGCCATGGCCGTTCTTGAAACGAACCCATGGAAGAATCATATTCTTTCCGATCAGCGCGCTGTAGCAACATCTGAACAGACTCAACTGGATATCTCTCCCTCCTCCAATTCCTCATCGCCTTTTTTGGTATCTGGTTTCAAACCCAGGATCTCTTTCTCTTTCCTCTTGACTGTCTCAATATAAATTCTGTACAGCCTCCGGAAATCAGCTTCATTAAGATGTCCCTCAACCGAGCAACTATCAGTGTAGCTATGCACAAGCTTCTCCGTCAGTTTGACTACGGTTCGGCCCGTAATGAAGGTGCGCCACATTGGCCAAGTTGGGTCCCGGATGGCCGTCAGTACTCCCGCTTTGGACTCGCTGAGCTCCCACTCCCAGAACGTCTCGGAATCATCACGGACGCTGATGTACTCCTCAGCGATGTCGCGACGGCCCTCAAGGCCCCTGCCGCGGTACGAGTACAGGGGCAGGCAGATGCAATGCTCGCCCCAAGTCTCCAGGATGATCATCTTGCGGTACTTAGAGTGGACTACGCCGAAGTCCGAAAATGACATGTTTCGATTGTTAGTGGGTATGTTTCCAGAGCGGGCTTGGGTGTGGTGAGGAGCAGAGATGATAGTCCCCGGCTGAAGTTCGTCAGGATCACGCCTGCGGTCGTAGCTCCTCAAGTGCGCCATGCCAGGATTCCCCAACGCATTGCTAAACGCCCTGGCTCTCAACCCAGTCGATCCTTTACGGGAGCCGTAGTGACGGGAAGATGCTCGTCTAGCAGAATGAGAATTTTCGAACAAGGGAGATGGTCCAGCACGGGAATTAGATCGCTGGAATCTTTCCTGGTGGCGTGCCGGCTGGTACTCGAAAGTAGAATAAGCGACAGACTCGAACCCACCTTGGGACAACGGGCTGTAGTCATCATGAGATGCACCCGCTGTGAAGAGAAAGGGTTCGTCGTATGCGGGTCTGCTAGAGAAACTCAGCCATCTCACAGCGCTCGCTGCATAGATATCTGCCTCGGTACTGTTTGCTTTCGAATTCGCATTTGTAGTGGTTTGCGGATCTCCAGGGGTTTCGTCCAATGTAGCTGGATGAGTAGTCGAGGGAAAATACTGTCTAACTTCAGCTTTCATTTTCTCCAGAGTTTCTGCGAGACTCTTTATGCGTCTTTGAAGACTTTCTTGTTTTTGCAACTGCCCGAGTCGTCGAGCCTTCTTGTTGATGGACTCCACATTGTGATAGACTTCCCTCTTGTTGCCAAGTGCCGGCGGGTGTGTTGGTCTTGGTGGTGGCTCCATTGAAAATGTGTTATGTTTTGAGAAATGAGTGGTTTGTAAGAGCTTGAGGCTTAGAGCGCAGCGAGAATTGCGATGCAGACGTAAAGTAGCCGCAATAGTGTTGATCGAGAACATGGTGTTTTAAGGAAGCAGTCTTCTTTGTGCTATGGACTTGCGGATGATTGCCAGAGCTACCATGAATACTATCAAAGCATCATTTGTTATTGAGGTGAACATCACAACCTCTGCACGTTGTAGCACAAAGGGAGCCAGAACATCCTGACATATCACTGCAATGTTTTGTGTCAAAGAGCTGAACAGAACAATGCCTAGCGCCACGGGGTGGCGTTGAAACGTCCAGAGGTGGCCTCGCTCTTCAATATCCTTTGAACAAAGGCAGTAGTAGAAGCCATGTCCCATGCCTAATGCAAAGATGTTAACTGCACTAAGCTCCATGAATCCAGAAGTTTTAAGAATGGAATTGCCAAACTGCCCAAGCCCGAACCCGGTGGCGCCAAAAATAATAATGCAAAGGAATAATCGACGCCAGAATATTGCCCTCCAGAACCCGTTCACCTATGCGCAGTCTAAATGGTGGCACTAGCCGGAGTTTCTCTCATTCATCACAGCATGCCTACATAACATAGAATATCGGAGTGTCTGCCGCAAGATGATTCATTCTTCGTCTTTGATGTCGTCCACACTTTTCTGACTTGAGAGTGTTCTAGGCGTGCGGAGTTTGGATGCTCATATCAACTCGCGACACCAAACAAGGCGCAACACCATGCACCTCGGCCAGATGTATGGCGCATCACAACTAGTATGAGACCCATATTACGGTTAGCTAGTAGGCTAAGTGTGCTATAATATAGGGCCTATTTTAGTGCAAATATTCGTAAGATGTATTTAATGTTTTTTTGATAAGAAAAAGAAAAATGTGGCTTGTGTGTAGGCAAGGACTTTTGAAATGGTCCTCTGTACTTACTGATATTATTGATGTTTGTATAATTATGGCGCACGCTGATGGTGTTAAGTAAATATCATGTTGAGGGCAGTATGGTTACTATTCTGAGAAAGACATACCTACAGTTTAAATTGGGAGCTGCAGGGTAGGTAACCCGGCTGGGGAGGAAGTTTTAGGTCAGTCTCATAGTTATATAAAATGTATACAGTATGGTTGGGCGCATAAAGAGTCAGAAGGGTGCACATTGGCAACGTGGCTGGGGCGAACGCTGGCCCGAATCATGGTCCTTAATTCCTCATGATGGTCCAAACGATGATGGATGGAGGGTGGCCACCCGTGACGTATGTAGGAGGTAGGGAAGTGGAGGCGGTGGTACTCCAGGCGGCCGAATCCGCAGTAGGGACGTAACTGGTGACAAAAATAGGAACATAAAACACAGTGGGACAAACTGTCCCTGTTATTCTGTCTGCCATGCTTCTGCCCGCTTCACCTCTGTCACTGTCACTGGCGCTTTTTCTCTGGGCGCAGGGACCCATGTACGTAATCAGGCTGGGTGCGCAGCCACCTTCAAGGGAAGGTAAAGTAGGTAGCCACCCACCCTACCACCCTCGCTCTCGCCGCCGTTCGCTCCCCAACCACAGCGAGCGAACCCGGGAGCGCCGCCCATTCCACCACTAACTTCCAACTACCCTACGACGAATTCTACATCGCTTCAACACTACAAGCCGTCGGAGCAAGCAAGGCAAGGCAATCATTCTCTGACGAGGTCGCCGGTCCAGCCCAAAACCTTCTCCCGTCCCTTCCACGAAGTCGCCGCGCGTTCCGCTGCACCCTCCAAACCCTTCGAATCCTCCTCTCGCCTCCTCCCGTTCCCATCTAGCGCTGCCTCCTCCACTCTGGGCCGCATCTCCCAAGGTAGTCAGTCGCTCAGTCACCCCACGAACGCTGCGCTCTCATCAACCACCAACCTCCCCGCAAACCATCTCTCGTGCCGGTCGAAATCTCTCTGGGAACCACTCCAGATATCGCCCTCGGCTCCCATTTCGCCTCTCTCCATCCCACCAGAACCACGGTCAATCCTAGATTGGGCATCTCGTGACCCTCCGAGCTCGTTTCCCATTCCCCTCTATACGGCCCTCTGTCCGTCATCGTCACCGTACTGTGCGCGCCATTCCAGCCGTTGCATCAGCGTTATCACGGGTCGCAGAATCAGCCCCCATCTCACCTGCAAACCGTCGACTCCCACCACGATTGATCGCGCTGCTGCCAACAACTCGTTGGCGTTGAGCACGCACGCTTCTCCCTCAGCCCGCCCTACAGCTAGCTACCGTACCCCATCCTCTACAGCCGCCCACAACGATCGCCCATCATGTCGAAGGTAATGCGAAGCGTCAAAAATGTGACCAAAGGGTACTCCAGTGCCCAGGTCAAGGTCCGAGAAGGTAGGCGCGCTCCCGCATCGCTGCACCATCGAACCACCGCTAACATTCGCCCACAACAGCCACCAGCAATGATCCATGGGGCCCAACCGGAACCCAAATGAGCGAAATCGCCCAGATGACTTACAACACGTATGCGATTGCCCCATGTTTGACGTACTATGATGATGTGTGGTATTGACCTGGCGCGTTCCTTACAGTTCCACCGAGTTCTACGAAATTATGGATATGCTCGACAAGCGTTTGAATGACAAGGGAAAGAACTGGCGCCACGTCCTCAAAGCCCTCAAGGTCCTCGACTATTGTCTTCATGAGGGATCCGAACTTGTCGTCACTTGGGCCCGCCAGAGCATCTACATCATCAAGACTTTGCGCGAGTTTCAGTATGTCGATGAGGAAGGTAGAGATGTTGGACAGAATGGTATGCGCACAATCAATCTCGCCATGAGCTAAAGCTAACATCTACATAGTCCGAGTTGCTGCTAAGGAATTGACTTCCTTGATCCTAGACGAGGAACGATTGCGAGCGGAGCGGAGCGATCGCAAGACCTGGAAGTCGCGCGTTACTGGCCTCGAGGAGTTCGCTCCTCAACATGCCGAACCCTCTCACCACCAGCAGCGACGACCTAGGGAGAGGAGGCAGATGACCGATGAGGAAGATGCCGAATACCGACTGGCCCTCGAGGCAAGCAAGTACCAGGAGGAAGAGGACAGGAAGAAGCGAGAGAGCCGGCCCGGGGACGACGACGATCTGGCAAAGGCCATCAAGCTGAGCGAGGAAGAGGAGGAGAGGAGGCGCAGGGAGCTGGAGGAGAGCAACGCCGCCTCCCTGTTCGATGACGACCCCGTCCAGACGTCCCAGCCACAGCACACTGGCTTCAACCAGGGCTATCAGCAAGGAAACCCCGTCGACTTCTTCGCCAACCCCATCGACCAGAACCAAATGCAGAACCAGCCTACCGGTTACATGCCCAACGCATACACTGGCTACCAGCAGACCCAACCCACTGGTTTCCAACCCAACTACACTACTGGTTATGGCATGGGGCTAGACCCCTATGGTCAGCAGCAACAGAACCTGCAGGCGTTCCAGCAGCAACCCACCACTGTCAACCCATACCTGCAGCAACAACAACTGCAGCAAATTTCAACTCCATCTTCTCCAGACTCTGCTCTCCACCCCGGGAGCAACAACCCTTGGGCAACCAACAAGAGCCAGTCCCCGGTACAGGCTCTGCAGCCCGCCCCTACAGGCTCCAACAACCCCTTTGCTCAGTTTGGCCGCCCTGCGTCCACTAAGCCCAACCCCATTGCCTCCCTGAGCCCCTTGCCCGAACAGAAGACCTTGTCGAACTTCAACAACCAGCAGCAACTACAGCAGCAGCAGCAGCAGCAGCAGCAGCAGCCCGTGTTCGCACAGTCACAACCATCATTTGCTGCCCCTCAGAAGGAGATGAATGAGCTTGAGACCCGACTGAATACTCTTATGGCCTCCGGGGATGGAATGGACACCTTTGGCAACACTGGAAACTTGCGTCTTCCCGCCCAGCACACCGCACCGGGAACCTTTGTTAACAGTGCCGGCGCTGGTATTTCCCGTATCAACCCCGAGGCTACTGGGAATAACCCCTTCCTCCGACAACAATTCACTGGCATGCCTAGCATGACCTACAGCCAAGTTCCGGCAGCTACTGGTCCTGCTGGCTTGAACGGCCACGGCACCAACAACCCCTTCGCTGCTCAGCAACACCCACCTCAGCAGCAGCAGAATCAAGATTTGATCCAATTTTAATCTTGGTGCCTTGCACTACTCAAAGAAAATGACTTGAGAGGCCAATTGGTCGAGTCACTCATGCCTACTTGCCCTCATCCTCATACCCGCCTTTCTTTTCCTTTTTTTCCTCCTTTCACTTTTTTTGACCCCGATTCCCATGTTTTTGCACAGGCGAAGATTGGTATTCCCTGTTCATAGTACATTGATGGTTTTCGAAACCATGTTGATTTTTAGGGGGGGATAGTTGTCACAGGGATTTGGAAGTACTTGTGATGACCCAGAGGAGGATTTAGACAGCGCGTCTTCCACATCAAAATTTAGATTTGGTTCAATATTTACTTCCGTCCTAGCAACCTCCTGTCTTTTACCACCACACTCAATGTGCCCAATTCCCAGAGAGCCTTGGACGCCGTCTCCTACTTCTTTGCCTGCGAAGCGGCTTGACCTACCCTTTTGCTTATAGCTAGATATCCCTTGCTCTGACGCCGTCGGGGCTTGTGGTTGTCGAGTTGGATGGCTAGATCAGGGTGCGTTGATCGCGACTCTCCTTGATGTTCGGGCTTAGGAAGTGTTCAATTCGGAACAAGCAGAAGGCTGCAACTTCTAATCACGTCGATGTCGTGGGCAGGGTGAGTCGCGAAGCTGGGTTCTGGGGAAAGGATATGCGCTTGATCAATGGCTCGGGCTGCGTTGCTTCCACTGTGCGCGCCCCTCCGTAGAGTCTTTGTTCGACTAATATCGGCCCTGCATTAACCGGCCTCCTCCATCATCTGAATGAACTCCTCGAGATTTACGCCGTTTTTGCCGTCATGATCTAGATGCTCGATCATGCTGTTGATCTCCTCGTCTGTCATGGTTCTCTCGTCCTTGATGTCTTGAGCTAGTCGTCGCATGTCGCTAAAGGTAATGAGGTCGTCGCCATCGTAATCGAACATGCGAAACACCTTGATCGCCTCTTCCCGGGGATCTCGGTTGGCTAATAGTTTCGAGGCGCAAAGCCTGAATTGGTCCAGGTAGACGCATCGGCGGTTGACGGGACAGTTGTGCTCCTGCCACTCTGGAGGCGGTGAGCCGTAGGCTTCGAGCTCCTTGAAGTATTCGGGCTTGGACATGTCAAAGCCCAAGGCTGCCAGTGAATGTCTGAATTCGTAGCTGTTGAGCCATCCCTTCTTCTTCATATCCATGAGATCAAACTACAAGGTAGCGGCGTTAGCTGAGTGGGTTAGGAGGTGAGTGCAGGCGCGAACGTACAACTTCATCAATGTGCTCTCGGTCCTCGTCAGGAATCGTGTTGTACTCTTCGTTGGAAGAGACCTGGGCGGCAACGGGATGGCGAGACTGGGGCGGATGGTTGGAGCCACCTGCTAATGATCGCACAGGGAAAGAAGGGCGCGGCGTTGTGTGAGAATTCATTGTTGCGAACTGAGTTGCGAGTTGTTGTGAGATGTGAGACGGGTGGGTGGCCGGGAGAGCGAGAATAGGTGGCGGTGGCGGGATCGACACGCGATTGTGACGAAGGCATGCGCCGGACGAGGCGGTATTGGCTGCTGAATGAAGCTATTCGCCGTCGCACAGCTTGATAGATGTACGAGATGGGGAGGGGAGGGGTGATGCAGGAGCGCGGCAAAAGTGTGGTTGTTTGAACCGAGTTGATAAGTTGGAGACGGTAACAAAGCTTTGGATTTGAAGGAGCTGGGAGGGAACGGCTCCAACCTGGATGCGACAACGCGCCACCGAACGCGCCAGGAAGGGAAGCTTGAGCCACTCCACTTCCATTGAGGACCTAAACACGGCACACTAAAAGCCTCCTTAACACTGTAATAGCTACATCCCCCCCTAATATAGCACTAAATTAGCCCCAGATAGCTTCATAAAAAATAGATAAATTATCCTGCTATCCGATTTGATTGTTTTATTTATTAGGATTTTTCTTCTCTTTTTAAAATTCGGTATTGCTTGGTGAGGGTGAAGCCGACTCTTGGTGTGCCATGTTTTGAATTGCGCCGGAGTCTGCCTTGGTACTCGTAGCAAAGGTACTTCTCCAGGCACCCTGCAGGCAACGGTGACTCCGCCTGTGTGTAGCCCAGCCGACAATTTTCATTGGCCTGGCGTTAGTCAGCCGACCCCTTGAGACCAATCAGGCCCGGAGTTCTTGTCTGAGGCAGCAACGCAGCTGTGGGTGACCGAGCGTCCGGCTGGGCAGTGTCCCCGAAAAAAAAGCTGGCTGGGCCGACTGGCGCCAGTGAACCTGACCTCACTACTCACTTTGTCCTCATCGACAACCCAACTTGAGGTGAAAAAGGGCGTCGCCTCCCCCCGTCCGCTCTTTTATTGCGGTCATCCCTTCCTTTGTTCTCCTTTGTTTCGCCACATTCTCCCAACTAGCAAGGCTCCTGCGACCAGTCCGGAGCAGCTGACGTCTCGAGACCCGCTACACGCTCCTGTTGGCAGCCGTGGTGCAACGACGCTGCTTCGCGATCCGCCTTGCCTGGTATAAGAAGCTTCGCGCGATTCTATCCGTCCGCGAAAACCATCGTCGATACATCTCCATCGAACTCCGCGAGGAGCGACTGCGCGCGCGCTCGATCTGCGTTAATCAATCGATTTGACGAAGCTCCCCTTACGCGCTGCTCGAGTCAAATACGCGACGAGTTCTTGAGGCTCGGTTCGGCCACGCAGAACCTTCGTCACAGATCCGCGCGATCCCCCAACGACCATAATGTCATTCGGCGGCTTCGGCGGCTTCGGCCAGAATAACAACACCAACACCACCACCCCAGCCTCCACGTTCGGTGGGTTCGGTGCCTCAAACAACAACACCACTTCAAGTAAGCTCTCCTCAACGGTTCCCGGTCAAACTCGACGGCAGCGGTGCTGACTGGAATGCTTCAAAAGCATTTGGAGCCAGCAACACCAGTGCATTCGGCCAGACGAACACTGCTAGTCCGTTTGGTGGCACTACCAACACTGCTGCCGGCGGTTTCGGCTCACCAGCAACTGGTACGCGAGTTTTGGTGCCATGTACCGCTGTCGTCTTCGATAGAGAGGACCGATAACATGGACCTTAACGTAACATATGCTAACATATTTTCTCAGGTGGATTCGGAACGAACACAACTGGTGGCGCTTTTGGGAGTAAACCTGCATTTGGAGCAACCACCACCACCGGCGGTACTGGACTCTTTGGCGGTTCTACCACGAACACCACCACACCCTCCACCTTCGGTGGATTTGGGAGCAACAACAACACCGCTGCCACGACCTCAGCGTTTGGCGGCGGCAACACTACTGGAGGGGGCATGTTTGGAAACACCGCGAGCAAGCCGGCCTTTGGCGGCACATCCAATACCGGCGGTACACTCTTCGGTGGAGGTAGCAACACCAACACTGGCACCACTGGATTTGGTGGGGGCTTTGGTGGCACGGCACTCGGCGGTGCTACTGGCGACCCCCCCGGAACCGCGGTTACCCCCTTTCAGGCCTACTCCGAGAAGGAACCTAACAGCACCACGAATCAGTCCAACTCTTTCCAAAACATCCTCTTTCAAGATCCCTACAAGAAGTGGTCGTCCGAGGAACTCAGACTGGCGGATTACGTTCAGGGACGACGGCATGGAAACGCGACTGGTGGAGGTGCTTTTGGCGTAAGCTCCTTCGGGGGTGGCTTTGGTACCAACACCACCAACACTACACCCTCTGCATTTGGCTCCACTACCACAAACACAGGTGGTCTATTTGGCAACACTAACAACACTACAACTACTACCCCGGCCTTTGGAAACACCGCAACGTCTGCTTTTGGTGCCAACGCCAACACTGGCGCCTCGGGTGGCGTGTTCGGTCAGCCCGCTAAACCTGCTGGGGGCCTCTTTGGCAGCAGCACCACCTCGCAAGCAGGTGGAAGTCTCTTTGGCGGCGGCAACACTGGAGGAGCTTTCGGAACTGCCAACAATACCACTGGAGCTTTTGGAACTGCCAACAACACTGGAGCTTTCGGAGCTGCCAATAATACCGCCAACAAGCCAGCGGGTGGATTTAGCTTCGGCAACACTGGTGCCGCTGCCACCACTACGCCCTCAGCTTTCGGCAACACCACGAACAACGCCTTTGGCGGTACGACTAACAACACTGGCGGTGGTCTATTTGGCAACAACAACAACCAACAAGCCACTGGCGGCTTGTTTGGTGGCAACAACGCCCAGCAACAAAACACCGGCACCTCCCTATTCCAGCAGAACCAGACCCAGCCTTCGGGAGGTCTCTTTGGAAACCAACAGAAGCCAACTGGAACCAATTTGTTTGGCTCTACCACCACAAACACTGCACCTACTGGCGGCCTTTTTGGCAACGCCCAGCAGCCCAACACTGGTGCCTTTGGCACAAGCACTAACACTGCCAATACCGGTGGTGGCCTGTTCGGCAACAAACCCGCTGGTGGCGGTCTCTTTGGAAACACCGGCACTACCCAGAACACCGGAACCAGTCTCTTTGGAGGACTTGGCTCCAACAACCAGAACCAACAGGCGGCGGGAACTGGATTATTCGGAAACTCTACCAACCAGCAGCAGAAGCCCGGCCTGTTTGGAAGCTCTACTCAGAACAACAGTCTTTTCGGGAACACGAACAACCAAACACAGGGCACCAGTCCCTTTGGTGGCAGCATCAACCAGCAGCAGCAGATGGGCAACTCGATTCTCGGCAATAGCCAGGCTAGCAATGCGCCACAGGGCCTTACAGCAAACCTTAATGATGTCTCTGCGTATGGCACTCCCTCTCTATTTGTTGGCCTGAGTGGAAACGAAGTTCAAAATCCCGGCCCCCTCGCCACGCCGCTTAACGGAAGCTCGAAGCCTAGGAGAAGCTCGATCTTGCCCATGTACAAGTTGGCTCCTGCCTCCGCATCGCGCTTCGCCACCCCCCAGAAGCGAGGTTTCGGGTTTTCATACAGCAATTACGGAACCCCCTCGGGTAGCCCTGCCAGCAGTATCTCTAGCACCCCCGGTACCATGGGCCGCAGCCTACTTGGTTCAAGCTCCGCGGGCAGCCTAAGCAAGAGCATGTCGACTAATAATCTACGCCGAAGCTTCAATACCGAGGACAGCATCCTGGCGCCCGGCGCTTTCTCCAGTAGCTCCCAGCCTCGCTGGTATGGTAGCACTGGCTCGAAGAAGCTTGTTATCAACCGAGACATTCGAAGCGACCTGTTCTCCACACCACAAAAGGACAGACAGTCTCTCGACGTCAACGGAAGCGCCCGAAAGCTGTCCAAGCGCGTCAGCTTCGACACGAGCAACGTCGAGTCTGATGAGGGGACTCCCGTTCGTGGCGTTCTCCCCGCGCCTGAGGTCGTCACCAGCCCTCCTGCCGAGGAGACCCCTCGCCAGACCCGTGTAGCTAATGGTTCTTCTGGCTCCAAGACCCCCGAGATGGAGGAAGCCAAGGGCAAGGAGCTCGCTATTGTCCATGAAGAGGATCACTCCGCTACCCCTGAGGCTAGCATTAACGGCTTCGACAACACGCCTGGCCAATACTGGATGTCCCCGCCTCAGGAGGATCTCGAGAACATGAACCGCATGCAGCGACAGAAGATTGACGGTTTCACTGTTGGACGGGACAATGTAGGCTATGTGTCTTTCAAGGTCCCTGTCGATATCAGTAACATCAGCCTCGATGAGATCTGCGGTGGCTTGATCGTTCTGGAGCCCCGATCTGCGACCGTTTACCCTGTTTCCGCGAAGAAGCCTCCTGTCGGCAAGGGTCTTAACGTCCCTGCCCGAATTTCTCTCGAACAGTCCTGGCCTCGTGGTAGCCGTGACAAGAGAGTCACCAATGACCCAAAGCGGTTTAACAAGCACGTGGAGCGTCTTAAGAGGATCGAAAACACGACATTCGAGAGCTATGACAAGGACACTGGCATCTGGATATTTTCCGTTGAGCATTTCACTACGTATGGCCTTGATGACGAGGACGACTCTGATGACGAACTCGATGTTGTGCAGCCCCAACCTGTTGAGCGCCAGCAGATCGGATTCGGTGGCTCGCTCGACTCACCCATGGAAG
This sequence comes from Dactylonectria alcacerensis, assembly GCA_029931735.1. Lineage (NCBI taxonomy): Eukaryota > Fungi > Ascomycota > Sordariomycetes > Hypocreales > Nectriaceae > Dactylonectria > Dactylonectria alcacerensis. Next base: position 1,719,646 of record JAPMUZ010000012.1, on the reverse strand, counting down.
ACGATACCTTTGAGTTCAGGAGGGGACCGGGCCTTCCTGGCGCGTTTGATGAGCATGGAGCTGTGTATGGAGACGACTTCACCGGTAAGCCGTCTTTTTTAGGGGTTAGCTCCGCGGATTCTGCGCCCAACGATGTCAGGCTGTCTCTCGACGATGAGTACACCACCGACATGGGTGAAGAATATGATATGTCCGAGGACGAAGACTTGGCGAGGTCTTCGATCGGACTGCATCTTGCCGCGGAGCACAACGATGCCTTGTCCGAGGACGGCCAAGAGGAAGCCAAGAGAGGCACTCCTGGTGGCGTTCTCAGAGCTCGAATGCGAGCCGTGAAGGACTCTGCCGGTCCTGTCACGCTCGAAGTTGCAGATGGAGACGATTGGACCGAGATGTTGAGGAAGACTGTGAGTCCTGTGAAGAGGGACCGGCAACTCTTGAGGGAACTGAACGAGTCACCCTCCAAGCAAGCCGGCCTTCTCATTGATTTCGATAAGAACGAGGGGGACAGTTTACGGAGATCTCTTTGGAAGAAAAGCACAGCCAAGAATGACAGATTGGATGGATTTGCGGCAAGCACTCAGCTTGGCATGGATAAGGGGCGCGGATTTGCCACGAGTATCGACCTGATGAATTCTCTATTTGAGAAGCCCAAGCCTGCTCAGAATCTTCGAGCTTCGATTCCTGGCAAAGGATTTCCCAAGGTCGGTTCCCTAGTTGCTACTTAACTACCTCCCAGATTGTGTGATGGAGGATCATGTATCTACGACACTTCAAATGAATTGAATGCTAAGATTGGAATTTGATTAGTGGCCCTACGAGCGACAAGATAAGACCCTCACCATGGGCCAAGATGAGAAAACGTTCCACAACGCTGGTCGCCCAACTTGGGGACCTAATGAGACCCTAGTCATTTCGAGACCTCTTGCACCTGAGCATGCTCGCCGAGCAATCCCTCAGAACTCCGACCTCCTTACTTTCCAGCGGTCCAATATTCAGAGTGAGAAGCAAGAGATCTGCCTCGCCAATTTCTCCACAGAGGTTCGTGCCATCGGGCTATGCATTAATACCAGCAACTAATCGTTTTGCCCAGTCCTCGAAAAGGTTTCTCGTTAGCCAGGATAAGCTCACCGAGATTCATATCGTTGAAGATGTCCCTATGGCGTCGTTCAAGACCACCACTCTCAAGGATGCCTTCCACCATCAGGATATGAATGACCCTGCCAGCATTCAGGAGAAACACGCTTGGGACTTGGCAAGCATTCTGTTTGATGACCTTACCCCCTCGGACCCGAAGCAGCCCTCGCATCTTCTGCGAAGGGCTAAGCTTTCACAATTCTGGACCGACTTGGTTGACCAAGCCTCGACGACTACAATCGGTCTCGCTGGTTCGTCTGAAGAAAAGGCCGTTGCTTGTCTGGCGGGTCACCGCATCGCTGAGGCATGCAAACACCTCCTCGACGGCAAGAACTTCCGTCTTGGAACCTTAGTTCCTCTCGTTGGAACTAGTGATGAGGCGAAGAAGGATATGCGTGAACAGCTTAAGGCTTGGCACGACTCAAAAATGCTCTCGGAATTTTCTGAGCCAATCCGAACTATTTATGAGCTCTTGAGCGGCAACGCGTGTGTGTGCGAGGGTATGAAGGGTGTCCCGGTTGAGGATCGCTTGGACTCATTTGTCATTTCCAAGAAATTTGGTCTGGATTGGAAGCAGGCATTTGGCCTCCGCCTCTGGTACGCCATCGCCCAACATGACGACTTGGCGGCCGCGGTCCAAGAGTTTAAGGACGATATAGACCAAGAGCGGGAGTATCTGCCCCTGCCCTGGTACATCGACCAAGGCATCAAGCCCTTGTGGGATGACGTTCACTCGGATCGCAGACAAGACATCCTTTGGGGATTGTTGCAGTTGTACACCCATGGCGATTCTGATTTGGAGGCGATTCTTAGGCCAGAAAACTCGCAACTGTCGCCTCTCGACATGAGACTGTCTTGGCAGCTGGGCATCGCGCTCATCTCCACGGGCAAGGTATCTTACGGCCCGAATGGTCCTGAGAAGGCGGATGCTGCTACAATCGCCTACGCATCGCAGCTCACAAGCGCAGGGGAGTGGCTAGATGCTATTTTCGTGCTCCTTCACCTTAGCAGCCCCGTGGCACGCACCAAAGCCATTCAAGAGCATCTCTGTCGGCATGCCAGTTTGATTGGCTCTGAAACTAGTGTTAACTTTGGCATTTTGACCGACAAGTTCCATATTCCTACGGCATGGATCTGGGAGGCATTGGCACTATATATGCGTAGTGTCAAGAAAGACGCATATGCCGAGGTGCAGTGTCTATTGCGCGCTGGATCCTTTGTGGAAGCCCACCGTGTCCTTGTGCAGCAGGTTGCGCCGCTCGCCATCGTGGAGCGCGACTACGCCAGCCTATCGTCTCTCCTTGCCCAATTCAACGGTCGAAATGAGGGCATCTCAGAGTGGTCTTTGGGAGGAGATATATACACTCTTTTCCTCGGCCTGCTTCAGCACCGAAGCAAGGGCGAGACTGTGCCACTTGCAGTTCTTGAGAGGCTGCTGGCAGGCTTGCACGCAATGAATGAGAATGCGCCAGACTCGGAGATTCTGAGATATGCCGCGGTGTCGGACATGGCGGATGAGACTGCCAAGGAGATTTTGCAGTCGACGGAGAAGAAACAGGTATGTTGGAATCCGATGGCACGCGAGCAATGTGCGATGACTAACGAATGGCAGGATATTGAGCTTCGGTCAAGAATTCTGAACTTGCCACTGACGCAAGATCGTTTGCTGGCATACTCGGTGGATTTAAGCATGGATCGTTATCGAGAGGTGATGTCTCACTAAGGGGGACTATCGGAGATGCATAATGCATGGGGCGAGTTGGGGAAGCATCTGAGTTTGTAATGGTGTTGGGAGTGTTTGGCCCGCAAGAAAACGGGATGCTCTGGAACCGTGTCAGGGCGAGTTGAGGAGCGCAACGGCAGGAAAATAGGGCATCGGATTGTAGAATAGTAGTAGATAGATGTAACGTAACTGTGGTCTGGGAACTTTTTGTTGTCCACTCTCGTGATGTGAAGGTTGTGGGAGTACGTGTTAGATTTGAAGCGTGGCACTGTTGAAATATCTGACGTAGAGGAAAACCTGCCTATAGTACATCTCTGCGTCTGCACTGGTTGCGAATCCATTGCAATTGAACTAAGTTGACTTTTCAACGTTACTGACTTTTGACATCAAGCTTCTCGACCAAGAAGAGCATCGCCTTTACACATCAACTTTCGCTTCTCGTTCAGCATGTCTAAACCAAAGAACTGGCCGGAGTCGTTCCCCTACGTCCACGCTCCCCTCCACGACAGGAGCCTCACGGCAACGCAGCTCCAGACACTACGGACTAAACCCGGCTCTGAGAGCGAGGGGGACATTGCCACGATCCAGGCCTCGGCCTTCACAACGCCCAGTGCGCTCGTCAAGATCCAGCCCATCTCGACACCTTCGCACCCTGCCCACGGGCAGTGCGGCCTCTTCGCGGCGAGGGACCTTCCGGCGGGGAGCTTCATCATGCCGTACCTCGGGCGGGTGCACTCGGGAGCGGCATCGGCGGCGGACAGCGACTACGACCTGTGGCTGGACCGCGGGGCCGACGTGGCGGTGGACGCGGCCCGGGAAGGCAACGAGGGCCGCTACGTCAACGACTTCCGGGGCGTGCGGGAGCGGGCCAACGCCGAGTTCCGGACCGTGTGGTGCGAGCGCTTCGGGGAGCTGTGCGTGGGCGTTTGGGTGGTCGGCGGCGGGAAGAAGGCGGCTGCTATGGGTCATGGCAAGGGGAATGACAAAGGAAGTGGCAAGGTAAATGGGAAAGGCAAGGGCAAGGCTTCATCAGGGATCAAGAAGGGGGAGGAGATCTGCGTGAGCTATGGAAAGGGGTTTTGGGAAGAGAGGAAGGCGGAAGAGGAGGAGAAGGAGGACCAGATTGAGGATGGCGAACAGCCTGAGGATCAGTCCCAGAGTAAAGATGAAGCTGTTGATGTGTAACACCTTGCTTAATGGGGTCAGCTATGTGGTGTTACTGAAGAGGCCAGGCAATGGGTTGTGGCCTGTTTTATGAGGTTGCGGGGAATTTCAGTAATGAACCTCTTGGGCAAGAAGCTGGCCAATACCTACTTTGCTCGGGAAGGTGCGGTGCAAAGACGAAGCTCACATGTTCCTCCTCCACACCGGGCCAAACTCCCGTTTCTCAACCTCGTCACGATCCCTTCCTACTACTTCCTCGCTGCTTCAACCGGCCCTCCCACATTATTTCAAATCATCTCCATTCGACCTACAGCTCGTGCATACGGGCGTTCCCTACGAGTTCAACTCTCTCACGCCAACCATATATAACTTTACCACGTCATTACTTTATCAGCATCATGGAACGCCGACTTGATGACGGAGCACGATGCCTCCCCAAACTATCGGCTATTTTTGCCCCTGGTCAATCCGACTTCACTCCCGACCAATCCCAGATTGTGCTCTATCCAAGATCTGGGCACCATCTAAGCCAGAAACGAGGCGGAAAGGTGGCAATCCAATCTGATCCTCGGGACACGATTGAATCAGATCGACATCGCCTTGATAGTACTCCAGGGCCCAACGGCGCTTTGGGCTGGAGCCTCATCAGTTCTAGAAGTCCCGAAGCTCTGGTCTAGCAGCCACAAGAGGCTCGCGATCTCTCCAAGTCGCCTAGAATACAATGTACAGAGACCGAAGAGGTGCCATTGGAACAATCAACCACTGGAAGCTCTCCTCAATCGGCCAAAACAAACAATGCAGTTGAAACTCCAAGTGCTGTTCAGGCAATTCCGGAAGAAGCAATTGTCGAGTTTACAGGGATTGTCAACACTGTTCAAAGCGCGGTATCGGACGAACCAGACGATGCTGGAGATGACTCTCTTGGACAAGAAATGCTGAGTGATGGATCCTCCAAGCACAACTCGCCTGAGCTCGAGCACCATCCTTATTCTCATAATCTACGGACTCCTCTAAAGCTGACAAAACCTCGCCCGAATCTCGTACCCCGAGTAAGCTCCTTCAACTTGAGGGCCCTTTTCGCTCGTTCAGCGGTGGCTGATGCATCCAACGTTGCGACCGCAGGCAGTGACACGCCTCAAGGACACGATGTGAACAATGGATCCTCGGTTCCGTCTGAATCTGATTTGGACTTACTTTCAACGGAAAATGCCCCATACTATGTATTCAACCCACGCTCACCTGGTTCAGCTTACTGCTTGTATCCAGGCGGAACCGACGCCGGAACCGAGTTCCAGGTCAGCAAAGTACCAATCACGCTGACCGTCCAAGACAGTGGAGAAACAGCCTACTTGATTAGCATGTCAAACGAGGATTGTGTTTCTTCACGTCGAAAGAGCCAGATCACTCTCTGGCCACGGCCACAAGAAGTGTCCTCGGCTCAGCAGTGTAATGTGGATACTCGTCTCAATGAGAAACCTCACGAGATCCTCCCAGTCTATGAATGGGAAGCTGCATATCTTGGTGTAGAGAAACAGCATTCACATATTGGACATGACAACGCCGAAGGCACTGAACTCGTCATCCCGCCCAGTATCATGGAGAAGGTCAATGAGCGGCTTCGACCCCGACAGCATTTTAAAGACCACATTCATATTGTTGACGGCAGTGGAAAACATGTCCCGGGAACAAGCGACATGTTTCTTGTTGACAACAGGGATGTCCGGGATGCCATTGGTATTGTCGTGGAGGGAATTCGCGGGTCTCAGGGGTTCAGCTGGGAAGGCGGTGGAGGTGGCATCGACAATAACCACGGGAATCACTTCAAGCCCAAGTTGGATGGGGCCATCAACATCATTCTTCCATCACCAGTGACGCCAGCTGATCCAGCAACAACCTTCAGCCTGCCTAAGACCTCTTACGCGAGTCTATGCGCAAAAGACTTGCAGGTTCATACAAGAGTCCGAGGGATGGAGTCTGAGGCAACGACGACAATTGTTTCGCGACAGAGTGTAGCCGAAATCACATGGACCCAAAATCATCCTCATGTCAATCAACCTGGAGTGCATCGTGTGCCTGGTCACTCTCGGGCTGTGTCCGAGTGCGGTCTACTGACACATCGACCTTCAACAGCACATTCTTCTGCCCGCTGCCGAAGTCAGCCCATGTGCACTGGTGGCTTCATATTGAAACACTACACCACTTCGGAAAATGGACAAGATCTTCCATCGGGAAGTGTTAGAAGACATGGTTCCCAGCAAACCGAAGACAGAGATAGTGTCACGGGCGTCAAATCATTTCCACGACTCTTATCCCACCACTGCACTAACGACTGGCTTACGCCTAATTGCAAGATTGGGGACACTGCGCAGCCTATACCCGATACATTGTATCATCATGGCGTCGATGCTCGCTTAGGTAGTACGTCGGGTATCCTTCTCAACTTTCCTAAAGAACCCACGATGACGAGTCTTTGCGACAACATCTTTGTCAATGATCCATTCTGTATTAATGCAGGGCATTTGGGTGCATCGAAAGTGACAGATATGCCACCAGTGGTGATTCCACAACAGAGATTTGGCGTTTCTATCGGGTCGGCGTCTCACCGGCGCCGTAGCTCGCCGACAACTGCTCTGCAGAGTCCCATTCCAGAAGCTCAGGAGAGCTTATTGCCTAGCTTGATGCAGAAAATTCGGCAGGGAAGCCACAAGATATTTCATTGCCACCAATCTCAAAAGGGATCAGAGGAGATCGCTCAAACTCCAGAAGAACATCACTCAGACACCAACCGGCGACTGAGGGACAGCGTGGTGAGGCAAGCAACGCTGGAGCCACCGAAGCCGGACATATCGGGGATATATGAGGCCATGACGGGAACTAGACTTGTTGTGAGTCGCTGCAGAAGGGGGACTTGCTCAGAGGACGGCCGGCCGCACACATGTGAGAACAACATATTTACGCCCCTTCGCGCACAGTCTCCAGTATGAAGTATGGGCTCTAACGATGGGCGTTTCTGGTCCTAGACTGAGAAGAGAGTACCCTCAAAGTTCCTAGAAATCAGAGTTACTGGCTGCCATCTCCCCTCATCGTTTTGTGAGTAGACTTTTCAAGGCTAGGGCGTTGAAGAAGTCTGAGGCACTTTGCACCAACAACTCCCCGACATGTCCCCAATCCGTATCCAAGCTTGTACTCAAAACAAAAGCCACACTGACTCGCTGGCATCAGGTAGCAAAAAGAAGGAGCCCCAACCAAGCACGACGTAGGTAGAACCGGCAAAAGATTTGGACGAGCGGGGAATTGAACCCCGGACCTTCCGCAAGTTACTTGTTAGATCAATGCGAAGCGGACGCCATACCCCTAGACCACACGCCCTGGATTTTGTGATGTCGGCTGGGAAACTGATGCGGAATAGAAAGGGTGGGTTATGGTGTCGAAGGGAGAAGAAGGGATAGATGGGAAAAGATTGAATTGAGGTGATGGAGTGGCCACAGATAGATGATAGGCTAAAAATCACGTCAACGTCACCAGTGAACAAATTGAAGTCGTGGTATAGATACCGCCCCATGGGGAGGCGAGTCTAGTATGTAGGAGCTGGTATTCATGTTGACGATGTAGGCCTAGCCTAATTAAGGGGTATATGATGCCATGATATTGAAGATACTCCTACACTATCTATCGCTGATGCTAGACTCTCATCTCGTCATACTGCCTTGGAGGCCCGCGCCTTGTTGTCTCGGTGGCGTTTCTCCTTGGACGCCGTCTTCCGTCTATTCATCCACGACCGGTTCAAGTCACGCCTGTTGTCCCAGAACCATGATTGGAACTCGCTCGAGCCTGCGGCCCCCGGAGTGGCCGCTCCGTCGTCGACCTGTTGGTCCTCGTCGACGGCATCATCCATCACTTCATCGTCCAGATCCGCCTCATCGTCGTCGCCCGCCCAGAAGTTGCGCATCCGCGACGGGTGGGCCGTGTCCGGTGTCGGGGCGGCGCTACGGGTCGAACGCCACTCAAGGTCCTGGCGGCTGAAGGGCGTCATGGGAACAGACAGACCGGGTTGGTCCGCGCCGCCTTCTTCGTTGTCAGCGTCCGCGCCGAAGAAGCTGAAGGGTTGAGCTTCCTTGGGACTTTCAGCGGCGTCTGTTGTGGGATTGGCACGCTTGTAGAGGGCCTCGAGAGGGTGCACTTTGTTGGAAGAGGGGGTGATGGGAGGGGGGATCTTGATAGTGAGGCTTTGCGAAGAGCTTGACGTCGTGGGTCGTGCATTGTCGGCTTTAATGGTCGAGCTAAGGGTTGAGTGTTCTGGGTGGGCGGGTGATTCATCGTCGTCAGAAACAGACTGTTCTCTGGTAGCTTTGGTCTGCACCTCCTCGTCCCCTGATTCCTCCTCTGATTCCTCGTCGGAAGAACTGCCACTACTGCTAGTGCCACTGCTGCTAGTGGAATCATCATCGTCATCGTCAACCTCCTCCTCGACCACTTTTTTGACGACAGGTTTTGTCTTCTTGTGTTTCTGGGCGGGTTTGGTGACCGGCTTAGCCTTGATGGTTTCCACCACGTTGCCATCCTCGTCAACCCACCCCTTGCCCTCGACGAACTCGGTTGCGGTTTTCGACTGTGGCTCCGGCACCGAATCCTTCAAGAAGCTCGGGAACTTGGTGGTCTTCTCAAACTCGTGCACCGTGACCTCGCGCACATTGCTCTTCTTCTTTCGCTTCTTCGGGAGGTTCTCGCCGGTGGCGTTGGCGACGGCATTGGGAGGCAGCGTAGTCTTGAGCAGACACTCGTCCTGGTCGGTGTACTTGGATTTTTGACGCTTCTTCTTCTCCGTCTTCTTGCCGTCCTTTTGCTCGTCCTTGTCCTTTCTGCTCGTTTTCCTTCGTTGGTCGGCAGGCTCGGTCCAGCCTCGCTTGATCTTGCGGTCGGTTATTGCGACGCCCTGGATCAGGTCTGGATCGCGCTTTCGCTTCCTCGACTCGACTGCGTCGGCATACTTCTTGGACTTCCTCTTCTGCTTCTTCTCCTCCTCTTCCTCGTATGCCTTGTCCGCCTCGCCGGTCGGGTCGGCTCGCTTCTCTGGGCGTGCCTTTTCGACACGCAGCTTGGTGCCCTTCAGCACGGAGCCGTGCAGCTTCTTCTTGAGTTTGTCGGCGTCCATGGTGGGCAACTCAACGTAGCCGTAGCGCCTCTCGGGGAAGGTCTCGATGGTGTGGTACGAGATATTGCGAGCTTTGGGGGCGACGGCCGCGGGCAAGACGATCTTGAGCAGCTCAGGGTCGAGAGGGCTGATGTGCAGGCGAGTGAAGTCGCTGGCTTCGCCGGAAGCTGCCTTGGGCGAGGCAGAGATCGTGAGCGACGCGGATTCAGCAGGCATCGCGGAGGATGCACTGTTGTGGGTAGATATGCGAAGCAATCCGCACCGTCAACGAAACGAGGCTTCGCTTCGAGAAATTGCGAATGTCGCTGCGCTTTGGAATTTGGATCCCCTGCAATCAAGATTCCTCAGAAAAAAAGTATAATAGCTCTGGCTTGGCTAAGCGCTGATTGGACCAAGGGGAGCTATGTTGTTCCGGCCGGCCGGCTTAGAAACTCTGGAAGGGTAAGGTACACCTGGTACCGCCCAGTGCCTGCTGTTGTTTGATGTTGTGGTGTTGACAAAGACAAAAAAAAAAGTGATACTGGTCTCTTGGAGGAATGAGGGGAAGCATTTGCCATGGTGACACAAGGACAGCATTGGCCTTTGACAGAATGCGGCAAGGACTGTGTGTCATCCTCATACCCGACGTCTCGTGTGTCACCAGGGCCCAGTGCTCTTTGTGCTGGGACCCATTGCCTAATCGGGTAATCAGACTCCTTACGGGTGGTGCTCTTACACAATGCGTATGAGACTTCCCCCAAATAATCGCCAAAACTTTTTTGAGGGAGCATCAGATGCAGGAATAGGCGGTGATGACGTGAGTGGGGACTCCATCCCTCGGCTTCTACCGAGGTGGCTGGGATGGCCGTTGCGACGCATTGAAACCCGTCACAATTACGGTTGGGACGACATCCGTGACAGCAGGACTCCTCACGGTGGTTGCGCGACGGCATTTGTCAGATATCATCGGGCCAAGAGACCAAACTGATCGGTTCTGGTTTCTTAGTCTCACCGTTTGGGAATAGCCTTTTTTTTTTTTTTCCCTCTGAAGCTGTCTCGAAGCGTAAGGAGTTGTTTATGAGTGATCTCCTGGGGGTTGAGATCGACATAAGAGGCCGTCTTGCCCTCGATCAATCATCTGAAGTACATTTACCGTACATCATCTTGTAAACAGTTCGTTCTTGTTTCTCTCGTTCTCCTTCTGGAAAGGAAGTATATTCTTGTGTTTAATTCTAAAACATTCGTTCAAACATTTTACCTTGTCAACCTATTCAACCTTATTCAAGATGAAGTCAGCCCTTTTCCTCACGTTCATTGGTAGCGCACTTGCAGGTTCGTCGCTTCATTCATATGCTTAGACAAGAAAGAGACGCCGCAGACTCACCATTTTCTAGCACCCCAATTGCTCAAACGACAGAACGCTTGCTTCGTCGTCGGTTCCGAGGTCCTTCCAGAGGAAGTTGCCAATATTGCCACATCTCTCGCCAACACCGTCACATGCGATACCTCGCAGACGACCATCGACGGCGTCCCAGACGTCAGCTCCGGCGGCGTCACCTTTTCGTCCATCAACTTCGCCACGTCCGGCCAGACGCCCCTCGCCTTCTCCCTCGACCAGTTTGCCACCACTTCGCCGCTTGCCGATAACGACCTGCAGCAGTTCCAGGACGAGTTGAACACATACCTTGCCACCGAGGCTGGAGTCCGCTCGGTCGCGGGTAGCCTTGACATTAAGGTGCCCAAGTTCTTCCTCCAGTTCCAGATAGCACGTATCCAGCAGGCCCAGGGAGTCGTATCTGACGTGCCCGGCTTGACCGTCGAGCACCAGCTGGAAAAGGTCGTCAAGAATGCTGCCGGAGAAGATCAGGCCTTGATTGACCAGGTTAATACCTTGGCTACCACTCTTCAGTAGATGTGCTCATTCAAAAATAATATTGTAATACAATCAATATTTAACTCCAACTCATACAAGTGCCGTTTAGTCGTGATTATAAAGTTACAGTCCAACCGCAAAGGGGAAAGAGAGGAGAAAGCAAGCTATACCCGTGCAAGATGGTATCCAACAGTCTCGAGAATTCAGGAGCTGCCGCGGAATAATGGCGAGGGATCCTGCTCCCGCCTATCACCGCCACTGGCCTTCCACCACACATCACTGCCCCACCGGATGATTCTCTCTGCTGCACCCTGGGGAGTCATGGCTGGCCGGACATCGAGGTAGAAAACGGGATCGCCATCCTGCTCGTCATCTCCTTGGTAGTAATCGATGACGTATCGGATCTCCTTCTTCTCGCCATTGAGCTCCCTAGTCACATACCAGTCGTGTCGGTCAAAAGGAGGGTCGATGCTGTAAGGCGAGTTAGTGAAATGAGTAGTTGGCCAAGGTTGAAGATCGTCTCACCCAAACTTGGAGGGATAGACCCAGCCCAGAACCTGAAGCATGGTGGCCTTGGGAGTCATATCCTTCGGCCGGCCCTGGAATCGCTCCAATGTAGGGGCGACATCGGTGCCGTCCCAATGGCGATCCAGCTCCTCAGGCACATGGTCCTCGCCTCGCCTGCAGACTTGCCATCCTCTATACAGGCCACGGCCAAAGCGCTTCTCCCATTCAAGAATCTCTACCCAGGCACCCTCGTTGAGGTAGTTGTGTACGGAAACCATGCCCTCGACGGCGGTGATGTCGGTGTCGGTATGGCCCTTTCGTAGGAGAGCATTGTACATCTGCTGGGGTGAAGGATACTCCCAGTTCCCGTCGCCCGTGCCCTTGGGAATGGTAGACTCATCTCGCTCTGTCGGGAGCTTGTATGTTTGGTTTGGCGCAGGCTTTTGAGAGAGATCGGGGAACATGTAGTTTAGAGGATTGAGCTGAGACATGATAGACTTGGGTTGCTCCTCGGTGCCACGGGCGGCGTGGGGAACAGGGCAGCCTCCGGATGGAGGGGCGCTGGCAGGCTTCTGGCATTTGGCATCGTTCGCGGGAGTGAGGGCATCGAGGCTCTTCTTGTGCATCGGGCATGCGGACTGGAGACAGGTCAGAAATAGTTGCTGGCGGTTCGAGTGGGTGCGCTGACAGGAGGTTCCATTCCGGCAGTAGCAGGAACATGAGGATGGCCCATGGGGACATGGACGGGTGCAGGAGCGGCGTCGGCCCAAAACCAACCCATGATGACGATGTAAGCGCGGACGTTAAAGGGTAAACGGTAGCAATTAAGCGATGAAGCTGGTGGAAGCAGTCGAAGTATATCGATCGACCGAGAGAATTGGAGATGAAGAGAATCTGGTGATGCGGGATCGACGGACGAATGAGTGCAAGGCTAAATGGGAGGATGCGAAATTTCTAAGAGGCTTGCGCTTGCGTTATCGCCCCAAGGCCAAAAATTTAAAGATCGGGGAATCCCGTCACTGAAATCGACTTGGATCGTTATCGTTATCCGACTTATTCCCGGCCCAGGGCGAGCTTTACAGCAACGACGACGTCACCACCACGCCCACTACCCATGTGCTCGCATGTGCTAACGTTATCATATGTAGCTCAGTTGCATTTGCACATGCGCTTCAACTGCAAGGTAGTCGGCATTGTAGCCCCGTATGACTTCGCCGCAAGGTCTCCCCGAACATGAACAAGCCGACGTCGACGACCTCGTCCTCAGCCATCATTAACGACGTACACGTCTTTGCCCTGTCGAGATGAAAGCCGGTTTTCTCCTAGGCCGTTTCTGCCTTCGTCAGGCCCCGCGACCACATCTCAATGCCCACATCAATATCGGCTTTCTAGTCCGCCGCTTCGCCTCTCAGACTCGTCATGGCGCCAAACCTTTGCGATCGCCTACTAGATGGAGGGCAATAACGCTGCGCGCTTCAGGCGGCGCTGCTGCTCTGGGGACAGCTGCGTTTGTGGAATTGTCGCAAAAGGAAAACACCACCCCGGATGACACGGCCGAGAAGCGCATGCTGGAGATGTCGCGGGGCGAAATCGAAAAGGGGATCAATGAAGAGTCTCGAGGACTTTCCCGAATCGTGCAGCAAGCCAAATACACCTGGGACCTTCTAATTGTCGAGCCAATATGCACTGGTATTCGCTTTCTGCAGCTCGTCTTCATTTTCGTCCCCGTCATCATCACTGTTCCGGCCATTTGGCTTGGGAAACGTCACCGCCACCGCGACAACGAGCGCACCGGGACTCTCTGGTGGTATGGCTTCCTGGTAAACGCCATGGAGCTGGCTGGTCCGGCCTTTATCAAGCTCGGCCAGTGGGCAGCATCGCGAACCGACATCTTCCCTACCGAGATGTGCGAGATCATGTCCAAGCTGCACTCCAACGCCCCCGCCCACTCTATGCACGCCACCCGGAAGACCGTGGAGGCCGCCTTTGGTGGCCGCAGTTTCGATGACATCTTTGAGGAATTTGATGAGACGCCATTGGGCGTTGGAGCGATTGCTCAAGTTTACAAGGCCAAACTAAAACCTGGCTTGGAAAAACCCGACGATATTGACGACCACAAGTTGTCCCGACCACTGGTGCAAAACGTCAGACACAATGTTGAAACAGTCCTCAAGAGCTCGCCGAAACGAGTGCCCTCCTCCTATGTCGCTGTCAAGGTCTTGCACCCAAGGGTTGAGAGGACAGTTCGCAGAGATCTGCGGATCATGGGCTTCTTCGCCTCCGCCCTCAACATTATCCCCACCATTGAATGGCTTTCGCTTCCAGACGAAGTGACACAATTTGGCGAGATGATGAAACTTCAGCTCGACCTTCGAATTGAGGCCGCCAATCTGTCTACTTTCCGTCAGAACTTTAAGGGTCGCTCCACTGCCTGGTTCCCTTACCCATATGCTGAATTCACCACTAGAAATGTCTTGATCGAGGAGTTTGCCCAAGGCATTCCCTTGGCGGACTTTATGGAGAACGGAGGCGGGGTGTTTCAACATGACATTGCTGATGAAGGCCTCGACGCTTTCCTTCGCATGTTACTCCTCGACAACTTCATCCACGCCGACCTTCACCCCGGCAACATCATGGTGCGCTTCTACCAGTCTGCCAAGCCAGAGTTGCGGTTGCGCGGAACCCAAGCCAAGCCTCATCCCGAAGACCAGGACGATGTGACCGAGCAGGTGCTAGAGCGCCTCCGCCCTTACCGCCACAGAAAGAATACGGTCGCGTGGGAGGCCGAACTGGCCAAGATTGACGCCGAAGGCTTCCGCCCACAGCTCATCTTTATCGATACGGGCCTGGTGACCGAACTGAATGCCACGAACCGTGCCAATTTCTTGGACCTCTTCCGGGCCGTAGCCGAATTCGACGGCTACAAGGCCGGACACCTGATGTGCGAGCGGTGTCGTCAACCCGACGCAGTCCTCGACAAGGAGGTGTTCGCGCTGAAGATGCAGCACCTGGTGCTCAGCGTCAAGAGCCGAACCCTCGCTCTCGGCAGCATCAAAATCGGCGACATCCTCCAGCAGGTTCTCGGCATGGTCCGCCACCACCACGTCCGCCTCGAGGGCGACTTTGTCAACGTCGTCATCAGCATCCTCCTGTTGGAGGGCATCGGTCGCAGCCTCAACCCCGACGTCGACCTCCTCAGCAGCTCCTTGCCCATCCTGCGCCAGCTAAGTGCCCAGAGCGGCACTGAAATGGCCAAGCACGGCGACTTTTCCATGATATTAGTGTGGGTGGGCCTCGAGGCGAGGCGGTTCATGCAAGCCAGCATTGACGATGTGAGTTCATGTCTCTACTTGCAAGGCTATTATCAACTTTTTCTAACTCCCGTCCGCAGGTCGAACGATGTGTCAAATACGATCTCCTTTCACCTAACGTGTAAAATAAAAAGAGTAGAGGCTTCGAAGCAACAATATTTGTAGATTTGGCATTGGCTGGGCGCCTGGGTTGAGTATGTCTGTGTATATTAATAGTGGCATACTAGGCATGGGACAGTCAGAAATACGTGGTTAGGAAGCCGCACCTCGGAACGCCGTTTTAGAGGGAGACTACACTTTGGATCAACATTCCCATATTCAACTCATCATGTAAATCCAACACTCGTTCGTAAAGCGCCTTGTCTCATAAACCACAACCAACCCAAACCCAATGGCAACAGTGATTATGTCTCACTGTGGCAAAAACTAAGCTGACTTCTTGTCCCCTCTAAGTGTAAGTATAGTACATATATATATAATGCATCTCAGTGCCGAACGCCGTGGTCAAAGCCAACCCTTGGATCCCTTCACCACTCGAAATTAATCATGGACTTAGCTGGCCTATATGGATGCTCTACCGTGACGCAGTGATCGCAAGCAGGACCCCATGGTCGTCATGCAGGGGCATTGAACATGATGCAGCTAAGGAGGTGCAGGTGTGCATATTTGCACTGGTCCTCACCTGCTACACGTTTTCATGCTAGTCCTGAGACGGCCAAGCTCATTATCCTTGCCTAACTGTATCGTCTTTCCACTAATGGCTGGCGCTCAGTTCCATAGACTTGTCCCAAAGATTCCTCAACACAGCTGCCGTGCCATCCTCCTCCGAGCCGCCGACTAAGCTCGAGCCACTGAGTCTCTCATTGAGGCGGGTTTCGTCTTCTCCATCAAAACTCGACGCAACACCGTTGGTGCGAGTCGAGTTGGTGCGTCGAGGAGTAATAGGTCGTCGGGCGTCGGGCATACTGACATTTCTCGTGTGACGCATGGTGAGATCTCCGGATCGCTTGCCGTTGGTCGCTGCCGTGTTTGTGCGGGGAATCCTTTGCGACTTTTCCATGCCAGGTAGTTGGCTTAGCCGGTCGAGAGACCGGGAAACCGAGTTTTGGTACTTCCGTACCACAAGATACTCCAGGCCGGTTCGTTCGAGAAGCTTGCTAACTCTAGGATCGCGACTGCTTCCTCCGTCATACCCGGGTCTACCTACGCCCATTCCCGAGTTGGCGCCGACCACTCCGCCGACACCGCTGACAGCCTGACCAGGCTCAATGACAGAGCTGGCTCGCTGCAAGTCTAGTTTCTGTTGCGTCCGGGAAGTTTGCGCTGGAGGGGCAGCTGTTCGTCGGGAATTCTTGGGTGCCAATGCACTGTCGTCTCCTTCATCAGAAGTCAAGGCAGCCTCAAGAGCATCTCGTCCGGCGGCAAGACTGGTGACGGACTTGATGGACTGTGGTTTTCGGAGACTGTTGTCATATCGGGAAAAGTCACCACGAGGAGGCCGGTAGAAAGATCCCTCACTAGTTAATCCAGAACCGGCCACCTCGACGAACCGTGACGTCAGCTCATCTTGGGTGCTCCCCAAGAGCGTCGTCGAGTCTCTGTCGTCGACTGAAGCAGGAGTAAATTGTCGCGGGGCGACTTGAGCGAGATCGGCAGTCATCTGGGGAGGAGCGCCGTGGGATGGGGTTCGTTGAAGAAGGCGAGAGGTCAGGTATTCTTTGTGATGTGCCCGCTGCCGCTCAGGGCTGGACATTTGGGGTTGCTGCGGTTTGTTGGGCTCGTCTTCGTCTGGTTGGTCGTCGAGTTCGTCGTGGAGATTGGAAGTGGCGCGCTCGCTAGGTGTTACAGGACGAGATCCAGCGGCGCTCGCGCCTTGAGGCAACGAGGAATGAGCACTGCTATTGAGGGAGCCTTTTCGTGACAGATAGGGCGAGTTAGACCCACTGGCGTCGACCCATTCGTCGTCCTGGCCGTCGGTGCCCAGATCGAAGTGAACCTGGTTCTTATTGTTGGCAGCGCGAGCCTGGTAGACGATGGTGGTGCTCGCGGCGCGCTTTAATTTGTCCGAGGACTTAGAGCGCTTCGCGACCTCGACATGCGAGCGATTACGCTTGAGCTTTGTGTGCGAAGGGCTCTTGGTAAGGTTGGTTGACGAGGACTCGCGAGAGGATAGCTTGAGATCGCTGCTTGCGCGACGATGCGAACTGGCGCTGGCTCCGGCGGTGGACGGGGTGGTGCGTTCTTTGTGAGCTTCAGAGTCGGGAGGCGACGTGTGTCGACGGCTGAGCTTGGGCTGCTTGGGGGCAGTCTTTGCGGCTGGAGCGCGGGCGGTATGTAGACGGCCGACGGGGTGGTGTCGCTGGTGACGGTGATGCTGGCGGTGATGCGGTTGCTGGTGTTGCAGGCCACTCGTATCGCTGTGTGAGTCGCTTTCCTGATGGTTGAGAGGCGGTCGTTTTGATTGGCCGCTGGATGATGCGCTGTCGGCGTCCCGTTCCCGAGTGTGAGGCATGGTTGCTGGAAATGGCAGTGGCCGGTGCCGGTTCTGGTGCTGGCTTGTGTGCGGCTGGGCAATTCTTCAGTGCTGAGTGCAGGGAGAGCTGAGCTTCGAGTGCTACCAGGAGCTGTGCTACTGCGCGTTGCGTTGCGTTGGCGTTGCCGACGTGCGTGTGATTAACGGAAGCCGAATATGCTGCGGCACCGAGGCTGATTCTAGGCTTCTAGTACGTGTCCCTCCTGGCCGAGCCGGCGACCCGAATGACCGCTGTCATGGGGTGTTCTGTGGCAGTCGTAGTCGACGGGTTTTTTCTTTTGCGAATTTGGACGGTGGCAGACGAGGGAGCGATGAAAAGATGGAGAGAGGGCGGTAGATGGGGCTTGTTAACCAAGAACCGAGAGTCGCGCGTCGCTAGAGGCTTTAGCTCGAAGCTTCCTGGTAGGGCCAGCGCAGTGTCGGACTCGAGTCAATGGCGGTAAGCAACGGGCGGGCTGGTTGGAAAAAAGATTGTTGTGTAGGATACAGGACAGAAGTATGCGTCAAGGGAGAGAAGGAGAGAAGAGGAGCTAGGAGTAGGCGAGCCGACGACGAGAAAGCGGCCTGCTCTCGTCGCCGCAATTCCTCACCAAGACAAGGTCCAAGACAAGGTCCAAGGGCCTGCCCCCAGGCAATCAACGACGAACCGGGAGATGAAATGGGGTCGTTGCTAGTGGTGCCGAGACACCGGTCTTGGACTAATTCCCAGCAAGCTACCTGGACAAGGTCTCTGAGAGGGATGAGTGTCGTGAGAAGAGCAGGTCCAGATGTGAGAGGTGGTGGTCGATGTTGCAATGGCGAGGGCAAAGTGGGAATGGCTGCCTGCAAAACAATAGTTTTCATGTGCAGTAAACAAGCGGTTTTGAATTTGGAGACGCTGCCAGTGGGCTAAGAAGCTCTGGAATTATGAGCTAAGGTCGATAGGAGTGAAGACTAAAATAAAACCGCGAACAAGCGAGACGAGGAAACGACGATGACGAAGTTCAGGCCCGGGATTGGGGGAAGAAGGGTAGGCAGGTAACTTAGCCTTCATCGCGAGTCCGATTGTGGAATGCGATGGAATGAGTGCTCCGACAACGCAATCAAGCATTAGTTGATGGTCAGGGAAGTCGGCAAGCACCAGCGCATTTTTAGGAATCTGCCTTCAGCTGCTGGAACTGGAACTCGACCCCCGGCGTCCTCGGTGCGAACACGGCATGCTCCGCGTCACTCACTCTTCTAAACAGGAGCTTTCGCTTCGCTTCGGGCACTGGGGAATCGCAGATACGACCCTGGTTAGTCCCTGACTCGTCGGCTCCAGCACTCATTCCTGGTGCCTTGCTATTCGCACTCTCACAGACTCGCAGATTCCGCATTGGCATGGGCAAATAAGAAAGCAAATACAATCGACGTCGTCGCCACGAACCGCTCACCAAGGGAGTACGTCACAGCACTCCCCAGCCCGACCCCGGCAGCAAGCGAATCGGTGATTCGTTCTAGCCAGGATCCTCCGAACAATAGGCATTGTGAGACGACTCGGACCGCGCACGCAGTGGTCAGATGTCAGATAGAGCTTGTCCTCAGCAATGCGAGACCGGCATTTGTGACTCAGCCTTACCAGACCCCATTCTGCATTCTACTTGAACTGGTCTCGTGACTAGGACCGCTGTCTGCATCATAATGGAACCTTAAAGGAGGAACGAGAACCACGGGCCTCGCTCGCGCCTCAACCCCAGAAAAAGCGCCTTGTCCGATATTCCCGATTGGCTGGACCCGTCCGTCGGGTTTTCTTTTCAGGGTTCCAGCAACAGTCTCCCAAGCTACTTGGTAACTGCTGCTGGCAGAAGAGCGTGGATGTCGGGTCAGCGGCCACAACATACTCTTTACACCAACACACATCGCCCCGCGCTTGAGGTTTGTAACGTGCCAATGCAATTTATCCACAACTTAGAACCAGTTTTTCAAGAAAGGAATTGTTGCCTTTGAATTCCTCTTGATATGCTGGCCAGAGGCCTTCCAAGATAGCTAATATCGGCCATGGGCCTGGTCAAGGCCTGTATTGCTAGATGCACTAATGACTTTTGCTATATACAGAAAATAATACACATGTAACTAATTAGCCTCTCAAATGCCTCTAAAGTCCGCTTTTTAAAGCGCCCAAATGCCTTTCGGAGTTTGCTAAGGCCTACTGTCCTGCAGTTATTTATTTCAGCCATTCAGCCACCTTTTGTTAGACATCCAGAGTCCTGTTGCCGCCTTTGCTACAACTTCCGCTACACTTTGGAGCAGGCATCGCTACGCTCTTATGGCAGGCTCCTCGTTCTTGCTGAAAGTTAGGGACGTAGTCTATTGCTTCGGTGTAAATGATTTTTCGTGCATATAGCAAAAAATTGTCTTCCTACAGCTGGTGGCCGATTGCGATGACTGTTTTGACTATGATGACTGCGACTAGGTTATAGTAATGTAGGCGGTTGCTATGTTCAACTTGGTCATCCAATATCTCAATTAAGGCTAACGATACTTCTCATTCAATGACAAGCCAAGGGAATGAATGGCTTCGCCCGTAATGGTATCGTACATGGAAAGAATAACCAAAGACCCAAAGAGTACCAATCCGCCCATCCCAAGCACACACATCATGAAACCGTAGGCGGGACATATCAAGTCGAGAAGGAAACAAATCATTTGTGTGAGTCGCTACTAAAAGCTTCCGACGCACCAGCTTTCTGAGTCTTCCTGCCCTGATTCAAGTATACGCCAATCTAGTACACGCCGTTCTGTCGATAGTAGTCGCTGGGAGCTGGGGCAGAGGGACCATCGCCCGGGGGAACATAAGGCTTGAACTGTTGCTGAGCAGGAGCCTGGCTAGGCAGGTTGTAGCGGGCATCGTATGCACTGCTGCCGGACTGCTGGGGAGGCGTCATCACGTTGTGAGGTGGCTGTGGTGGCTGTCCCGTTGGAACTGCAGGGGGTGCCTGGTCAGGAGGCACATAGCTCTGGTACTGGACGGGGGGCGGCTGCTGGTGCTGGGGAGCATATGCGTTTGAAGGGGGGATGTTGTTATTGGCCTGATCCTCTGGTGAGTATACGGAGCTCGAGTATGTGGCGGCTGAGTTGGGGTTGTTGGGCGCGATGGGTGAATCGTACACCGACGTGGCTAGCTCTTGAGCGCCGTAAGTGCTCGTGGGACGCTGCTGGCCCAGTGGGGGCTGTGAGTATGGGTTGGAGTCATGGTGAGGTGGGTGAGAATAAGGCGTGTAGGCTTGGGCTGGAGGAGAGGTGTTGATAGGAGCAGGCTGTCTGCCGTCGGGAGGAGTCTGAGTCCTTGGCGGGTACTGATGCTGGGAGGCCGAGATTTCGGCTCCAGCAACATAGAAAGGAGCTGTGTTTTGTGATTGGGGTTGGAAGTTGGGAGGAGGAGATGATGTTTGATAAGTTGGGTGATCTAGAGACAATCAGTATCCGTCATGACTAACCCCGCAATAGGGTGAGTATCGCCTGCTTACCATGACGGGGACCAGCATATCTCGGGTCTTGCTCTGGCGGTGGTTGAGGAGGATATCCTCCATAGCCCTGTCCCGGAGGCCCTGGCCGAATAGCATACTGCTGATAGTTGGGCTGAGGCGGGTGCGCCATGGAGGATTCGAGGAGGGATTCGTAGTCCCGTCGGGCCTTGATGAACTTCTCGTTGAGCTGGGTGAAGTCGTCTATCTTCTATGAGTAAATGGTCATGCCATTAAGTGAGTGCAGATGCTCACCTTTCTTCTGCGAATACTTCTCGATCAGCTTGATTAGTTTTGGCCGTATGGCCAACGTTTGGTGATACAGCTTCTACACAGTCGTTAGATATCTAGGCTCTGCCTAGTGTCCTAGGGAGATTGAACATACCGAAATTTCTTCGTTGTCTTCTTCCTTAGGCACTGCGTTGGAGGTGCTCAAAAGGGTCAATAGCTTCTCGACGTTCTTGATTTCAGCAAAAACCTCGGCCTCCATCTGGGCCTCGCGTTGCAACTCATCCGGGGTTGGGTCGGATAGCTTCTCCACGTAGTTGAGGGGGAAGATACCGGTCTTGCCCCGGAGGGAGCCTCGCCACCAGTCCTTGTAGACGCTCTCGAGAACAGCAATGACGTCGCCCGTCTTGAATTCGAGCTCGCCGGGCTCCGACGGGGCAAAGTCGAATAGGGCACGCACCCGGCTAACTGTGGCAGCTGTGGTTCCCGCAGGTACGACGGGAGTGGATGACCCTTGTTGGCCGCTGGAGCCGGCTTGCGCGCTGGAACCGACCGGTGTAGCCTTCTTGCGCTCCTCTTCCTCCAAGCTCAACTTGAGGGCGATCTGAAGCTCGTCCTCTTCCTTTTGACGATCGATATCAGTGAGGCCGCGCTTTTGGGGTGCGCTGGGAGGGTGGAGGGTGGGATTGCTCTTCTTGACAATATAGTAGATCTGGCTCATGATGCCGAGTTCGGGGTCTTCGCTGAACATTTCGGTCCATTCCTTCATGCGCTCGAGGACCTTGGGCTTGACCTGGCTGTGGGTGTTGCGGTCGCTGGCGAGGCGGTGGAGGGCATCGGTGAACGCGCGACTGGAGATTTCGCGCCACATAGGCTTGCCGCAGTTCTGGGAGAGGGCGTGTGCAAGCTAATGAGGTTGTTAGGGTAGCTGGGGCATAGAGCTGTCGAAGATAAACATACCTCGAGAGTGTAGAGCTGGACGTTCGCGTTACGATGGGCGAGGCGCTTGATCATGCTCTGAACGACCTCTTTGGGGCCGTTCGGATCGCTGGTGACCTTGTCGCAGACCTCCATGATGGCACCCCAGTCCTCAGCGGTAAGATTCTCATCGGTCGCCTTGGCTGCGATATTGTCAGTCACATCGGTCCCAACTAGGAATACCTGCTTCCCGGTGCTGACATTGATCCATCGGCCTGCCAAAAGCTGCAAGATCACACAATCATAATGACGACAGTGGGGCTTTGGGGATCAGGCGGGCGGGAAGAGACATGCGACGACGGACGGGGGAGACTGAAGTGATGGAAATGGAACGTAGAAGAGGGAAACATACCGACGACATCGTCGAAAGGCCCTGCTGCTGCTGCTCGAAACATGACGGGCTGTGATGGTGCGGCCAAACAGGCGGCGCTATGTGATTAGGCAAACTGAGGGAAGGGGAGGATATGCGCTGAGGTGGAGAGGTCGGTCTGTATCGTCGATGTGATGAATTTGGAGGATTCCGAAGAGGACAAAGCTTGAGAAGAGGCAATATAGGACAGACGTCGTCGCACGCACGTCGTTCTTGTGGCGTAGGTTGGGGTGTCGTTTGGCGGATGATCCGAGGCTGTGCTCTGTGTGGTGGGAGAGGGATCGAAGGGAGTCGTAGGCGTCGTACGTAGACTTGGTCCTTGCTGGAGGCGCGGGGAGAAGGCTTAGGCTTCGCACTCGGGTTGCCAGATCTGGTGGGGGGGAATTTCTGCAGGATGCTGGGAGGGAGAGGTGGAGGGAGAGATGGGCCCTTCGAGTGCGATGGAGATGATGGAGATGGGAGATGGATATGGTATCAAATCGTCCATCAGGCTGCTGCTACCTGGGTTGCCTGTCTGGCCGCGAGCTGAGCGTGCTCTGATTGGCTCGCTCGCTCGCCCGGCCGCCACTCGTTCGTCATCCATCGGGGGGTCAGAGGGGCTGAGCTTCGATCAGCATCCCCACCGAAACGCACTAGACGACAGCACGCTTGTGATCTGTTAGCCTGTGCAGCTAAACTTGGTGCCAGCACTATCTCGTCTCTGGGACCAAACTTGTTACTAAAAATGATGCTCAGCTGCCTAGCGGCCCAGTTTCGCAGAATCCTAGCTTCAATGTCAAAGGGGAAATCTCACATTCTTGGGCGTATTGCAGGCTTTTTTTTTTTTTTTTTCCGTCAAGTTGAAGGCACTTGAAATCACATTTAATATTCCAACATAGCTACATAGAGATCAATTAAATCTCTAGTCACAGGCCTACTGTACACACTACATCGCTTGACCTGTCATAAAATTATGCTGGTGGTGAACTATCAGAAATACTAGTGCATGTTGAGTCCTGTGAGAAATATCATCTCCCGATGTTGATTGCTTGTATGCACATTGCCCGTATTTTTCAAGACTGATGAAATCCTCCTATGCCTCGTATACATACGTGTTCTCGCTTGAAAGGCCTCGTATGTGACAGGTAAGTTAGCTAAACCTCGATATTATGTCATATTGCCCCAGTTACTTGTACGCAGTATTATTAGCAAGAAAGTTCTTTCGTATTTCTACAGGATGAGGTACAGTCTTAAGCCAAAGTCTCCACACACTCCCCGTTTAGAGCAGCAATACAATCTGTTAAGAATTAGTATATTTAAGATTTAATAAGTTATGTGGGATTCTTTAACTAGAGCTCTCTAAATAATACTCAAATTTAAACCCCATTTATATCTAAAGCTTTTTATTGAGGTGTTGAGCTTAAGAGTAGAACTGGTAGTGTACAGAGACTTTTGGCTTGAGACTGTATATATCACACCTTCTCATGTGAGGGGGAACTTAGTGTCATCAAGACTTCTGTGCACTAGAACACGATATATCAAGCATGGGGGAGACATATGTAATCACCTTCATTCAGGCATCTATCATTCCATAACTAGATCGTAACCAGACCCAAAAATTGGCGTAATCCCTCTGAACGCCATTCATGCATGTCTCATGTATTAGGTATCGTCTACCATCGCCGACCGTAAACCTCACTCTCCTGCCTCGCCATCGTAGGCTTCTTCTTCATCATCATCGCGGCCCGGTAACCCCGGTCCTCAATACTCTCCACCTCGCCGTCATCAGTTGCGCCTAGTAGGGCATGATTATCGTCTTGGCCGGGCTTGAACAGATTGATGAGTTCGTTAAGATCAAGCTTGAAGGCACCCTTCTTCATGCTGCCCTCGATAGCCTGTTCAGCGAGAAGACGCTTCTTGTTCTGCAAGTCGAGGATACGCTCTTCGACTGTCTTGGTGACAGTCAGCTTGTAGATAATGACGTCGACGGTCTGCGTGAGGCGATGAACACGGTCGATAGCTTGTTCCTCAACGAACTAAAATCCGAGTTAGCATACCGAAGGCGAAGAGTACAGACAGTCCAGGAGTTAAACACTTACGGGATTCCAGAACGGCTCAAGGATAACGACTCTCGTTGCGGCCGTGAGATTAAGTCCCAGGCTACCACACTTGAGACTGCACAGGAGGACACGCGTCCGCTTGTCTGACCGCAAGCTCCGCAGACTCTCTTCACGCTCGTCATTCTTCATCGATCCGTCGTAGCGAACAAAGCGGAATCCTTCTTTGCGGAGGAACGGTTCCACGAGGTCCAGCATAGAGGTAAACTGGGAGAAGACGATGAACTTGTGTTCATAGACCTCTGCCCGTAGAATCTTGGTCAGCTCGCGGATCTTGGCTGACGCTAGGACTTGGGTTGGCTGTGCGCTGAAGGCGGAATGGCGGACATCGTCATCGTCGGATGAGAGAATAGAGGAGTCCTCTTCGGAGTCTGATACATTGGAGTCTGAAGCTTCGGAGTCTGAGGCTTCGGAGTCAGGAGTATTGATGGTGTCCGCCGTGGTAGTGTCCGCTACAGAAGAATCTGCCGTTGTGGTATCCGCCGTGCTAGTATCGGCTACGGAGGTGTCTTGAGCATCATCCAACGTCTGAGCTGCCATCTGCTTTGTGAGGGCAGACACGGACAGTAGCGAATCATCATCATCATCGTCATCGTCATCGGACACGTCACCGACCGACTGGTATCCCTTCTCTTTCTTGGCTGCCTCGTCGTCTACGATGA
Source organism: Dactylonectria alcacerensis (assembly GCA_029931735.1). Taxonomy (NCBI): domain Eukaryota; kingdom Fungi; phylum Ascomycota; class Sordariomycetes; order Hypocreales; family Nectriaceae; genus Dactylonectria; species Dactylonectria alcacerensis. The sequence continues at coordinate 1,694,454 of JAPMUZ010000012.1, read as the reverse complement.
AGCTGCTGAGGTTGCTCTGGTCCTGAGTTTTGCTCTGGTCCTCGTCTTCCGAGTCCTCAGAGCCTAGCCAGTCACCGCCGCCTTCGGCATTCTCGTCTTCCTCTCCACCAGCCTTGCCGAGCCGAAGGGGAGCTTGCTCATCCTCGGGAACGAGCCAGCTCCCCTCAGCCTCCTCGTCCTCACTATCAAGGGCGATGTTGCGGTTGCGAGGGCGACGAGCGGCCTTAACAGGTGATTCAGCCTCTTCCTCGTCTTCGCTGTCGAGAACGGCATTACGGTTTCGAGGGCGACGGATACTTTTGTTAGGTGATTCAACATCCTCCCCTTCGACCTTCTTCTCAATAGCTTTACCATCCAGATGCTTTTTCGACTTGTTCTTCTTAGATTTGTGCTTTTTGGACTTGGACGTCTTTTTCTTCTCCTCTTTCTCGAGGGAGTTAAAGTATGCCAAATCATCATGACATTCTGTGCAAATGTCCCTCCCCAATCTGGTATCTAGGGTATTCAACCCCCGTCCGCAGATGTTACAGGTTTTGGACTCAATACCCATGCCGGCGAACATATCAGCCATGGCATCAACATCTGTGTCTTGGGGCTTTTGGCTTGAGTCTGTTGTCAGTGCGTCCCTGTCCTTGTCTAGTTTTCCCTCCAACAGTTTTGGGTGGTTGCATGCTTGCCGCAGTCGAAGGAGGAGGGTAAGTGCGTTGGCGTAATTGACCCGGCCGCGCATCATGGCTTCGATGCTCCGGTCAGCGCGGGCCTCTAGGCGCTTGTAGAACTTGCGCTCTGCGGGGGACAGCTCGGTTGATACAGTAACAACCTTGCGCTCAGTAACCTTGAACCCAGTTGACGATGCTTCGCCCTCAGCAGACGGCTTACCACCAGGGTTGAGTGCGCCAGCCTCCTTGAGGATCTCTTTCGTTCGCCGCTTCATAAAGCAGCGAAGTAGACTGTGTAGTCTGCGGATGGCAATGTGTCCCTTTCCATTCTTCAAAGGCAAATCAATGTGAGCCTTCCATTCCTTCAGGTCATCGTAGGGGCTGATGCGGAGGAACTTGACGAGAGACTGGAGCTCGTCTAGGTTGTTCTGCATAGGAGTGCCAGACAAGCACCATCGATACTCGGAGCGAAGGGCATAGCACGCCTTGGTGGCTTTCGCGTTGCGGTTCTTCACCGTGTGGGCCTCGTCGAGGACAACTCGCCACCAATGAAGCCCAAAGCACCCTGCCTTAACGCCACCCTCAGCATCTGAAGAGTGGTTGTGCTCTGAGACGAGAATCTGGTAGGTAGTGATAACTACATCGTAAAGGGCCAAGTCTTGGAAACGCTTCGTTCGCTGCGGCCCGTGGTGCACGCAGACTTTAAGTCCTTGGGACCTCTCCACCTTGTCCTTGATCTCGTGCTCCCATTGTCGAATGAGCGCCAGCGGTGCGACCACGAGTGTGGTTTTCTCGATCTTCTCGAAGTTCTTCTTCCACCCCGGGGCATCCTTTTCTGGTTTCCGATTTGTGAGGAGTAGGGAGATGGTTTGCAGTGTCTTGCCTAGACCCATGTCATCAGCAAGGATTCCGCCCTTGGGAACCTTTCCTCGCTTGATGGGGCCGAGCTCTCGACCGCGCATCCACTGGACACCTTCTACTTGGTGTGGTAACAGCTTCACCTTAAGGCCGTCCACAGTCCCGTCCTTGGCGACCTTGGTTGTGTCTGCCTTCTTTATCTCCTTCTTGGCTTCACTGCTAGTCCCATCTTCGTTTTCGCTGCCCTGGGACTCTTGCAGCTTCTTTAGCACTTCTGCTTCCTCCACTCCCTCTCCTTCATCATCGTCCTCATCCATCCCACCCTCGAGCAGGGCCTTGAGATCCGCGCTCGCTTTTGCGGGGTCTGTGAAGAACTCCTCCCCCCCATATTTCTTCGGTGGGGCAATCGGGGCGTTTGAGCTGAACATCTGCATCGGCGGGGGCTTTCTATCCTGATATACGGTGGGTTTCGGGCCGGTGACTCTGCTCGAGTCGAGGTGGTGCTCGGGTCGTGTCTTTTGCCGTAAGAATGGGTCGGCTCTCTGCTTGCGAGACGACATCATCTTGGTCGGGTGGCCAAATGCCAGCCGGTTCGTTGCGGAGCTGCCGGACAAGTTGAATACATCTCCTGATTCCCCATGGACTTGGCCCTTGAGCGATGCGAGGCCGCTCATCAAGGCGATGACGTCCTCGTCTGGTGACTGCTCACGTCCGCCATTCGGAACGATGGACTGCAGGGGCGCCTTTGGAGGCGCGCGTTCCTTGACCATGACGCCGCTAAGGTCTTTGAGAGCGGTGGTATCGTTAAGGCGAGACTTGCTCTTGTTGGTGTTGGTATTGTTCGTGGTGGGTGTCAGATTCTCTTGCCGTAGCGGGGGTTTCGCCTTGGAGAAGTCTGGGTCTTGAGTCGACGAGAGAGTGGTGCGCGGCTTAAATGCGAAAGAAGCTCCAGGCTTCGAAGATTTGAAAAGGGGCTTCGGCCTCGGGTTGTTGCTGTTCATGGGCCGATTGCAACGCGTGCGTGTCGGTGACTCTGCGTGAAGATGTTACCTGTAGGTACTGTACCTGTCTTTGTTGAGTTTGGCTGGTTCCTCTAGCAACTCGCCCCCAATAACATGCTTGCACACAACCCCGCACTGTGAACGCTCACGAATCGCTCTGGGCCAAAGATAGGACCCTAGTTCACAGTGTTATCAGCGAACATGACGCCTTATCGATAAGCAAGATTTTGGAGGGGTTAGAAACTCGCCACACGCGACCTTCATGTCCCAATTCTATCTGCCCAAGTTTTCTGCTAGTTAACTCTCTAGTGGGAAAAAAAAAACACCGGAATAGAACGGCCTATCGCGGTTGTAAATAATACCCACACACCTTCCTACTAGTACACTAGAAATCTGACTGGCTTATTGTGGCAGCTACCTATTACCTATTGCTTCAAATCTTCTTATTTCAGCTAAGAAAATAAATAAATTAAATAAAAATCCACAGTAGAGGATTGAGCTCTATTACTTTTCCTATTTTTTTTTTCATTTTTTATTTATTTATTTATTTATTTTTATTTTTTTCAAATAATCAGAATTTATTGTATAAAGAAATTATCATTGCTTTTTTAAGTATTAGAGCTCACTAATTTTAGCCTGGCCTCCATTCCGGTGTTTTCTTTCCCCCAGTGGACTCTCAGACGCGAAAAATGTACTAGATACAAAACACTGGGGAAAGTCGTTGTCTAATTCTTTCTACTAGGTAACTTTGTTATCGTGATGAAGGCGGGTTTACAAGATCAAAGCCTTTACTCTCTACAAAGTGATCGTCCATGATCCGTTTTCACCAGAGAGCCTGTTTAATTTTTCTTGACAGCCATCTCGTCAACCACTTTGTCTTCAATCCCGTTTTCCATTTAACGTCACATAGGATACCAATTTAGAGAACCAATCTTATGTAGATGATATATACTTTTTCTATTGCTTGCAAGATTCGTAAAGCTTTGCTCATGCCTACATTACACACAATCTCATCCATATCCCATCAAATTGAAAAGCAGGGCAGCCTGGCTGCCATGGAAGACGCCGACCCAAAAAAATCGAAATGCTGATTTGCCGCCAATCATTCTTGAACCATCCATCGCAAACCTTCTTAAACCTGGGGGCCAGCCTTGACGACGTCTTCGGTGGCCTCGCTCTCGTACTTGGTGAAGTTCTCGCGGAACAGCTTGCCCAGCTTAACAACCTCGTTGCCGAAGGACTCCTCGCCGGCGGTCCAGGCCTTCTGGGGGTTGAGCAGCTCGGCGGGGACGTTGGGGCAGGTCTTGGGGACCTGGAGGTTGAAGACACCGTAGGTCTCGTACTCGACCTTGGCGAGCTCGCCGGAGTGGATGGCGTCGAGGATGGCGCGAGTGTACTTCAGGGGGCATCGCTTGCCGCCCTGGGCGAAACCGGCACCGACCCAACCGGTGTTGAGGAGCCAAGCGTTGGCGCCATGCTTCTCGATCTTGTCGGCGAGCATGCTGGCGTACTTCATGGGGTGCAGGGCGAGGAAGGGCTGGGCAAAGCAGCTGGAGAAGGTAGCCTGGGGCTCGTTGACACCGTCTTCGGTACCGGCCATCTTGGAGGTGTATCCAGAGATGAAGTGGAACATGGTCTGCGAGCGGTCGAGCTTGGAAATGGGGGGCAGGACACCGCGGGCGTCGCAAGTGAGGAGGACGATGTTAGAGGGCGAGTTATCTGACAGGCAAGGGATCTTGGCGTTGGAGATGTACTCGATCGGGTAGGCGCAGCGGGTGTTCTCGGTGAGGGTGCAGTCGTCGTAGTCGACCTCGCGGGTCTCGGGGTCGAAGACAACGTTCTCGAGGACAGAACCGTAGCGGATGGCACCGAAGATATCGGGCTCCTTCTCGGCAGACAGACCGATGGTCTTGGCGTAGCAGCCACCCTCGATGTTGAAGACACCGTGATCGCTCCAGCAATGCTCGTCGTCACCGATCAGGGCTCGGTTGGGGTCGGCAGAGAGGGTGGTCTTTCCAGTACCAGACAGACCGAAGAAGAGGGTTACATCGCCGTTCTTGCCCTCGTTGGCAGAAGAGTGCAGGGTCAGGACGTTGTGCTTGATGGGCATCTCGTAGAAGAGGACGGTGAAGACACCCTTCTTCATCTCACCGGCGTACTCGGTACCGAGGATAACCATCTCCTTCTGGTCGAAGTTGATGGCGACGGAGGTGGGGGAGGTCATGCCCTCGGTGTATCGGTTGGCGGGGAAGGAACCGGCATTGTAGATGGTGTAGTCGGGGTGGAAGTGCTCGAGCTCCTCGCGCGGGGGGCGGATGAGCATGTTGCGCATGAAGAGAGCATGGTAGGCGCGGGCACAGATGACACGGACGCGGATGCGGTATCGCTCGTCCCAGCCGGCGTAACCATCGACGACGTAGATACGTTCTCGGGTGTTGAGGTAGTCGACAGCACGCTCACGGTTGATCTTCCAGACCTGTTTGGATAATTTTGTCAGCCATTGCGATCGAATGCGTCATGTCACAAGCTCGTGCAAGTCAAAATGGGATTCAAGTTCCGAGATGTCCAAATCGGGCGCAATGCGGCCGACGAAGATCGGGAAAAATCGTGCATCTCGATCGGGGGAAAGAGGGGCGGCCGGCCGTTCGGGCTCGGGCTCGGGCTGGAGCTCGGGAGTTGATCGAGGCTCGGCTGCGCCTGCCCAGGCCCAGGTGTGTGTCACAGTTGCAGGCGTGCCGGCTGGAAGGGGGAAGGGATGGAAGAATGGAAGGCATGCGAGGGGTGCGGGGAACGGGGGCGTGTGTGGTGAGGTGTGGCAAGGCAGAGGCGCTGGAACTCTGCGGGGTCGCTGCCGGCCCCATGACGCCAGCCCCAGGGGAGAACCGGGGACTGGCTCTTGGGCCTGAACCACTAGTACCGCTAGAAAGACCACTGGGCCAAGCCCCTGCCAACCAGCGCCTGCGCAATTGGGTAATCGCATAAGCACCACGGTGAACCATGACGCCGGTGCTGGCATTCCGGGTATCCTCGGGGCAAGGGGACTTTGATTTCCGGAGTGGGTGCAATGTGTGAAGGGCTTCGGCCATGGACTTTGGCTTGTGATTGTGATTGCCATTTTCCATTCTTGCCCTGGTGGAGGGGCCAAGAGTCATGGTGAATTGGCAATCGGGGAATGGGAGGAGCAGAGAGCGCGCACTGGTTGCACAAGTAACACTTACATCAGTGGACATGGGCTTGTTGACAGGGCCCCACCTAGAAACGCCTGTGTTAGTCTCATGATCATTTGAGTCTTTGACTTTCAACCAGGTCACAGCGGCACCGCCGAGGAAGCAGTGCGCGACCCAGGTGAAGCGGGAGAGAGGGAACCTACCAGATGTTGTCTTCTGATGAGGGCTCCTTGACAATTCGCTTGTCAAGAGGCGATCGACCGGTCTTGGCCCCAGAGTAGGCAGTCAGAGCACCGCTTGAGGTGATGGCAGTTCCAGTCTCATAAACCAGCGCATCCTCGTAGAGGGCAGCAACTGAAGGGTTGGGGATCTATAGGTGTTTAGTCAGTATGGTTCGGCCAGTGTCGATGAGGGTAGAGGGCGTACAATTGCGACACGGTCGTAGTCGATGTGCGCCTTGTCGTGAAGCTCCTGCTCTGAGGTGGGTGTTAGTCTCGGGGTCAATTGGCTTGCAATGCTGGCATTGCCGACGCGGGGTTGAGCGTACCGAGCTCAGTGTGCTCCACATGGGGACTGTCGAGACTTGTGTTAGTTGAATTGTTCAATAGCATGCCCAGTACGGGAGAAGGAGGCACTCACGTCACACCGTGGGGGTGGAGAGCAGTCTTGTTAACGTTGTTGGAAATCACTGTAGGACCACAATGTCAGTATGAGGCCAACACTAGCAAAGATGAAGAGTGATGGATTTGTCGTGACTGTCTAGTAACAAAAGAGGGCCAGAAGTAGGGAAGAGAGGTGTCGAAGCATCTCAAGCGTCTTGGGTGATGGGAAGGAGAAAGCACAAAGACCAACTCACTCTTGCGCAAATCGGGACCGGCTGCCTTATTCTGGGACCTTGAACCTTTGAATCTTGAATTGTTGTGAGGAGAATTTGATCTGAAGATGGGGATGTCCGTCCTTATTAAACCTTTTGCGAGGAGGTCGAGATTCGGGAGGCGACGCCCGGGTGTGTGGATACCACGGTGTGTTTCTCCACAGTGGAAACGCAGATAGTGCCCGTCTAGGAGGCTTGGAAGGGTTGAAACCGAGGATGGAGAGGATGGAGATGGACGGCAAGAGGCTCTGGGACGGCTGGGGACAAGCGCGGAGTGGAGCCGGCGAAGCGTCGCAGGTGGCCACGAAATCAAACCGGAAGGATTTCTTGGTACCGTGACGCCAGCTGGGTGTCGGCGTCGTTGTCGCGGGAAGAGGTGTGGGCGCCGGCGAGAACCCTGGTAAGCCGTAGTCAGAGTCAGAAGTCGGGGCCAGAGCCAGAGCCAGAGACGATACGAATAGGGATAGGGTCCGGGACCAGCAACAGAGTCCAGGCGCAGCAGGGACGCCGGGTGGTGCATGGACTGGGGGCTGTCTTGGACGATTCGGAACCTGTTGATACTTCGGGGCCTATCGACGGCACCTGGAGAACCCGGAAGAGACCTGGTGGCGGGAAATGGAGGGCAGATGCGGATGATGCAGGAGAGATGGGCGACAAGGGGTATGTGAGATGGTGGAGAGGCGGAGAGGCGGAGAAGAATGCTGGATGATGGATGATGCCAAGTGTATGGCGTCTTTGCTAGTTGGCGATGCTCTAGTTGTGTGTTGTTGGGTTGTGTGTGAGACACAATTGCGTTGGAGTTTTTATGTCCTCTCTTTGACAGTGATGGGCATGAAGATGTCAAGTTTTGAATCACCAACCTCCTTTCTCATATTCCTACATTTGAAGCCTTCCCCTGTCGCAACCTTGGCATCTGATTTGGCTTCTGCGTTTTGCTGACCATGCCCTGCCGTCGATACTCTCCTCCGGAAGAGGCCTGTCGTCATGATCGCCGGTCTAGAGCACAATACAAAGCCAAATACCCCCCAATCAAAGGCAACCCCGCAGGCGCACCATTCCGAAAAAAAATCGACTTTATTAGATACTGGCAGGAAAACAAGCCTCGAGGTTCTTGACTACGATGCCACAGAGGCGTGCATTCTGCAGAGGCATTGCATGGACATGGGATTGGATACCGGGAGTACACCTTCTAGTGTCCACTTCTTGGAAAACGTAGTGGGCTGGACCATTCCAGGTACATCCACGATACCTGTCAAGGAAGCGACTTCAAGGTTCACGTCATGTCCCCTAGGGAGCTTCTCTCATGGACTTAGGATTCCATTCCCCACTGACCCTGGCGGGGCACGGGGCGGCCGGGGAAAAGAGAGAGAGAGAGCGAGAGGGGCGTGATGCAACAAGCAAAGAGAAGGGGAATAACGGGCCTCACGGGATCCAGGGGGGCGTAGCCAAGCGCTTTGGATGTTTGGGTGCGTTTGGGCGTATGGTTGACAATGATGGGGACAGTCCAACTGGGGATGAATGCTGGAAGAATGCTCACTGGCCTGGGTAGGCTGAAGGTTGACAGCTGCAGATCACGGATTGGCTTGATGCGCCCGGTGTGGCGCTGCTGCTGCAAAAAAAAAAAAAAATGCTGCAGAGCGCCCAGGCTAACGGGATGAATCGATTGGCTAGGACCGAGGTTGTGATGATCTAACGGGCAATCGAGGGACCAGGGGGGTGCAACTTTCACGACCAGCAGAAAACGACAAAAAAAAATGATGATGCTGGTTGGAGGTGATGGGAGTACTTGATACGTAACAGCCTGGAAGGTACCTTACCTACCTTACCTACAGTAGGTACCTAGGTACCGAATCCTCGTCGCAAGCCGCAAAATTGGAAACACCTGACCCTCATAGAGTCTGTACGTAAGGTACCTAGGTACTCTACAATCAATGCGTGCTTCGACGGCCCATATGCTGAATTATAGGACGGGAGCACGTCAATATCCAGCGAAACGGAAAGTCTCCGGCCGCATGAAAGTCTCGTCGGGTCGTCACGGCGGATCCGCTCCAGGGCCAACAACTAGAGAAAGCGGGAGATGAGAAAATGGGGAGCGGAAAATGGACCAAGGCAGGATGGGGGCAGAAGAGAACCGACCCAAAAAGGCAGACAGCGCAGCGCAGCTAGGGCTGAGATTGCGGAGGGCCCAACGGGAAAGGGGGGGAAGCCAGGTCAAAGTCGCTACCAATGCCCAATGCCGATGCCACAGCCATTCTTCCCCAGGAGAGCCAAGAACAGCGCCGTTCCCCAGTCAGATTCGGCCGAGCACAGATACAGCTAACTTACAGACAGTACCGGGAGATGGAACAGAGACCCGGAGTGGAGGGGGAGGTCACCCGGCGGTCACCAGCAGGTCACCGGACGTGGCAAAAACCCACCGCCACGGCACGGGTCCGAGGGGGCTTTCGCCTGTGCGCTGAAGCTGTGCAATCGCTCCTAGGGCAGCTGAGACAATGCTACACTTCGTCTGTATCGACCTAGGTAGCCATGTACACACTCCCTACATGCCCCGTACTCCATGCTGTACTTACCTGCTGTACTAGGAAGCGCATCGTCAAGTTGCGGTTGCGGTTGTGGCTGCACCGCCCAGTCCGTCTAAGTGGTCCCGCAGCTGCAATCTCTGATGTGCCCCATGTATCATCCAATGTATCTCTTTATTTTTTGTCACGATGCATCAAATGTGCCACCGTGCTTGTACATTCATGCAATAGGCGGTAAGAAAACCAGAAGAAGCCAGAAGACGCAAAACGAGAGGACCTCACTTCAACTATTCAGACCCGACCGCTCATTTAGTCCTGTCCGACTCTGCAGGGCGCATGGCGTTTTCCCTCGTGGCCTGAAGGAGGTTCCCCCCATCCCCGCCTGAGGTACCTGGGCCTAAGTCCTCCTACCGCCCCTCCCACCCTTTCTACCCCGCGATTTCGCATCGCCAATCCTAATCGCCAGACAGCCAACCACCAGAAGCCGCCACCATCTTGTAAGTCGATTGATGGACGAATGAACCGCTGGCAATACGACGCACACGGTTACATGGCACGCGACCTCGCCTTTTCTCTCTTGCCATGATTTTTTGCCTCTGTCAGTTGATCTCGCCACATCCCGTATCCGCGTAGGGGGAAGGGTAAGAGAACTAGAATCCCCGATTATCGATGCCCCACAGGCTATAGATCACCTGTAGGTGAGGTGGGCGCCAGAAAAGAAAAGAAAAGAAAAACAATATGTACCTACTCTGTACCTGAAAAACCATGCCCTACTATTTCCGTCCACCACATGGCTCACACCCTCACGAGACCACATCTCGGTAATGGAATTCCAACCCAGGGGCCCCTGGGAAAAGAGCACGAGAATCTGGGAAATTCTAGACTCGATCCTCCCTTCCTGAGCAAATCGGTAAGCCTGCAGTTGACCCCCTTCGCTTTACCTCACCGTCTCTTGACCACGCCCCTCCAAAGAGTTTTCCCACGCTCTTCGGCCCCTGTCCCGTTGCCCGTCCCTCCCCCGTCCTTCCCCCGTCCTAACCCCCCTTGCGGTCTCACGACAGGTAGGTACCTAGGGAGGTACATGGCTTTGTTTGTACCTTCGTGGTCCTGTCCATAATAGGTAGTCCAGCATTGTTGCCACCAATAGCTAAACCCTCCACATGACCTCCCCATTGACCTTCACCCCCGTACGTAACCCCGTCAACTAGAGGTCACGACCGGTGAAGAAAAGATAATCAAATGAAAGTGAATCACATCTTAATCGAATGCTGGTCGCACGGAGTAGTCAGAAATGGAGCTGCTTCGCCGGAGAATAAGAAAATCAGAGAAGTCACAAGCCCACATAGCAGCACCAAGTACACGACGCCCGACTCCTCTGCCGAAATCTCATATCTCCTCTCATCTTCCGGGAATTCACCCCGTCCCAACCCCGTCATCCAAAGTGCTCGTCACACAAACAGGGTTGGCGCCACGATAACGTAGAGCCAAGAAAGCAGACACCCTTCGGCATCCATTCCCCGAAACCAACGTCGAACCCGGAAACATCGTGACGTACTGCAACAGTTTGCGCATCCCCTACATGATGCTTTGCACCAGCGGCTAGCTGATTGGCTGACAGGCGCCTCTGCCCACTGTGTCGCAGGGGCGTGTCGCTTGCCAACGAGGCATCCCGATTTCACCCGGGCCTTGCTCCGTTCCTTCGTTCAAGGCTCCGTCTCGTTTACGTTTTGATGATGCAGGCAGGCAAGGCGGGCTGCGGGCTGTGTTGTCCCCATTGCCAGATGGATCGGGGCCTGGAACGGGAGGGGGGGAAATTCTGGGGCAAACTGTACACGACCCTGAGTGCAGAGGGCCAGGTCCTTCTAACAGTTGATGACCCTGTTACCGCCACGCCCTTTCTCCATCCATCCTCCAACGACGAGCGAAGGGAGAAGAAATCCCTGATTGCGGGCGCTTGTTCTCCATCTCTCGGTTAACTTCCAGACCTGCGAGCTGCACCTCACCACCTTCAACGGGCGGGCAAGGGTCCCATTTTCTCAAGGTCAGCTCGCCGCTCCGGTGCCCTTCACCATGTTTGACCTTTTTCCGTGATGCATCAGTGACTTTGTTTCACCCTGTCCTGCCCGAACAAGTACCTGATGGTGGGCAACGGCAATGGCAACGACATGGCGATCCCTTCCCCATCCCCGTCGAATCCCCGTGAACCAACATGGCCGCTCCGCCTCCCCCCTTCGCCATAATGAGGCCCGAGCATGAGAATGAGGCCCCGAGCAACGATGCCCGCATTCCGCAAACGGTCTCCGGCATCTGCCATGGCATCTCACGTTCACATCTCACTTCGTCTTTGGATCCCAGATCCCAGATCCCAGTCCCGTTGCCGCCGTCAGATAACCCCAAACAAACTTCCTATCGCGTCGACACCCGGTTTTTGTTCTTGTCGTCGACCTTTTCTTCCTCTGGTACTACGTACGTACCTTGTCCGTCAGACATGACCAAACGACCGACCGACCGGCCGACCGAAGACGGTTCCTTGATTATATGCCCCGCCCGCAACCCGTAACCTCTTCTTCACGATCCCGTCCATCTCCGGCCGTACACCCATGCCCAGCTCGGCAACCTTCCGTGCCTTGTGCCTGCCTATCCAGCCTTCACTACCGCCGTCTCACCTACCTTACTTCGTACATACCTTAGTACTACGTAGTAACTCGAGCGCACACACCCCCACACACCCCACACCCCCAAAATTATCAATTCTCTATCCACCAGTATCCTTTCCTCCCACTCTCTTCTCCCTGCCCACCAAACCCCTCCCGATCCGCTGGGCCGCTTCGTACCCGCACGGCCCCGATCTTTCAAGGTCTGCAAGTCTGCTCTGCTCTCCTTGTTCGTCACCGCTTTGGTTCCGTCCCGGCCACATCGGAATCTCACGGCTTGCTTCCCAACCCGGCCTCCTCAACGTCCCGGTTCGTTCTCGTGGGCGATATTCACTAACACAAGCTCACCCAACATGTTTGGCTCCCAGTTACCGCGCCAGGTCCTTCTCCTAACGCTCTTTACCCTCCGTTACCCGCAACGGTTTGATCCCTTCCTCCACTCCTCTCCATTATCGTTACCCAATTTGATAAGTTGAATGCGGACTGTGGGCTGCGGGGGCGGCGTCTAGACGGAGGGGCGTGTCTTCATGTCTTGTCCTTGTCCCCCACTCACTCACTCTGTTGCCATGCATCTTGCATGATTCACTCATTCCCCCAAACCCAAACCAAGCGCCTACATACATTCATACGTCTCTCTGGGCTCTATCCCGGGTAGCAAGGTCAATGGGTTGCCTCCCATTATCAGACGATAACAATTCGGCCTTCGTTTTCGTCTATTTTCCCTTTCTTTCCTCCGTCTTCTTCTTGCATGCATCTCCTCACCGCCATCGTACTCCCTTTCCTGCCCGTCCTACAGCAAACTGTCAATCACGTTGCGTAAACCATCAGCCTGTGTAGTTCACCAGAAACATGATCAATTTCTTCCTATCTTCGCTCTCTTTCTCTCCCGTTTCATCCGTCCTAACTGAGGTTTGAACTATATCCAGTTTCTTCCCTGCCCTCAAGCCCTAAGTCTGCATATCATCATAGAGCAAGTCTATTGTCTCGTGCATGCCTAGCGTGGGTGGTCGTCTTGCCATCTCATCACCAACTCACTGCTTAAGCAAGCATGGCCTCATCGTTACACATTGACATTTTTATAGCTTCGCCTCTATATACCGAATGCTCGGGAATTCCGCATCCAACCCTTCACCTACTCCTTGTTGTCTCACTATCTCCTCGTTCTCGGAGTCCACGGCCGTGACGGACATCGCAGGTGTGGTCATCACATCACCTATACAAGTCTGCTCTCGTGGTCCCTTCTGCTTTTTGCATGATGGGAAAAACCGCCTTTCAAATCCTGTGGTGATGACGCCCCTTTACTTTACCTTGTTCCCGTTCATCATCTTATTTCTCTCATACATTCCGTCAAGATTTGAGAGGATGTTGATATATTTAGGCATCAGCGGCGAAGATGAGCTTCGTAATCTTGCCAATGGCAATCGTTTGTCCCTACATGCCGTGTTAGTGATGTGAGGTTGAGAAAAGCAGCCCCCGCCATTGTAAGTCCCCACGCGCCGTCCCGTTTTTTGGGACCGGGGGGATGGACGGGGGACGGGAGAGTTAGAACCAACCTGGTCTCGCAGAGTGAATCGACCCATCTGGGGATAGTCCTCAAACTTCTCCACGCACACGGCGCCGGCTCCGCCAATCACCTGCATGCGCGCAATGATGCTCTCGCCCTTCTTGGCGTGCGTAGGGGGGGCTTTGCTTTTGCGGCCAGTTCCCTTTTGCAACTTGTGCAAAAGAGCCGCAAACGTTACCTCCTCAATCGCTGAGTGAACGTGTAGAACGCAGTTGAATCCAGCCGTCAAGATGCTCTTGAGCTCCAAGATGCGGATCTGAGCCTCGAACTCGGCCACGGTGTGCACCAGTCGCTTGGGCGAGCACAGCACAAAACCAGGAAGAATATCCTCCTCCTCGATACCCTTGAGGCGAATTCGCACCTGGTCACCGCACTGGGCAACCTGTACTTCCTCTTCCTGCTCGCCATATACGGCGGCGGCCTCGACGTTTTGCTTGTTCGGCATCATGATCAGTCCCATGCTCTTCTTAACCACCCCGGCCTCGATCTTGCCTTCCACCACCGTACCCATGTCGCGGTACTTGCCGTTGACGGGCAACATAAACGGCGCGTTCAGCTTGCGCTCCAGGGCCTTCATGCTATCGAGGTATTCTAGCAACGATGGTCCGTCCCACCAGGGCGCAAGATCCTTGGAGACACGATTCTTGATACCCTGAGACTGCTGGGCCGCAACAGGCATGAAGAATACATCGTTCTTCAGGTTATATCCAGTGCCCTTCAAGAATTGGGAAAGCTTCGTTGTGCATTCCTTGTATCGGTCCTGGGACCACTCGACAGTAGGGTCATCCATCTTGTTGATAGCAACAATGAGCTTGTTGACGCCCTGCGTCTTGGCAAGCATGGCGTGCTCGCGGGTCTGGCCTCCTCGCTCGAAACCAGTCTCATACTCACCCTTTCGGGCGGAGATGACCAGAATGCCTACATCGGCTTGGGAGGCACCTCCAATCATGTTGGGGACGTACGTCTTGTGGCCGGGGGCGTCGAGAATACTGTATCGGCGCTTCTCCGTTTCGAAGAATCCACGGCCAACCTCGATAGTCTTTCCCTGAGTTCGCTCCTCCTTGTTCAGATCCATGACCCATGACAGGTACCATGACTCTCGGCCCAAATCCTTGGCTTCCCTCTTGTATTTATCCATGGTTCGTTCGTCAACCATGCCGGTAGCGTATAGGATGGATCCACCGAGAGTAGACTTTCCGGCATCGACGTGACCAATGAAGATGATGTTGATATGCTCCTTGCCGTAGATTTCCTTGAGTGTCTCCTCATCGACATCGGCGGCCTGCTCCTTTTGCACAGCATCGACCTCACGAGCGGGCTTCTTGTCGCCGGCTGAAGGGCTAGAACGGCCAGAGGCAGGGGCAGGAGAGGTTTTGCCAGACTTGGCAGCCTTCTCGCCAGTCTTCTCGATGGCCTTTGTGGCGGCGGCCTTCTGGCCAGCTTCGGGCTTGTCGGTGGGCTCGGCCTTGGCGGGTTCCTTCTCCTTGGCTGGGGCAGCGGTGCCGCCAAGGGAGAGCACCTTGGCTTTGGGCTTGGGCACAGAACCGTCGGCGCTGATGCTGAGAACCTTGGGGGCTACAGGGGCGGCGGGGGCATCAGCAGGTCGCTGGGCGATAGTAGGAGCGGCGGGCTGGGCTTGAACGGGTTGCTGCTGGCCCTGCTGGCCATACTGGGGGTAGCCACCGGCTACGTCAAGGTTAGTACCGGGGTGAGAGTAGAATTTGGCGCAAACGTCATACCATATCCTTGGCTATAGCCACCTCCGTAGCCTTGATTGTTGTACTGCTGAGGCTGCTGTTGCTGCTGATTAAATCCTTGCTGAGCGCCATACTGAGGGTAGTAGCCCTGTTGGTAGTATTGTTGTTGCTGGTACTGCTGTGGGTAGCCTCCAAACTGTTGGCCTGGCGTGAAGGAGGCAGCGCCCGGGGTGAAGGAGGCGGCGCCTGGGGTGAAAGAGCCGGCGCCGGGTCTGAAGCCGCCTGCATTCACGTTGAGCTGCTGCTGGGTCTGGCGAGCGAGGTTCTCATCTTGAGCGGACGGGTCGTCCTCCCAGGAGTTGAGGTCAGACATGGCGATGTTTTTTTTTTAGGATGACGAGGTGGGGGATGGTTCAGTCGGCCGGTCGGTCGCCTGTCGTGCGGTTTGAGGAGCTTGCAGACCTAAAGGGCCCTAGGTATGCAAGCTGTATATCCGAGATCCGAGGGGCGGGTGCGGGCCGCGAAGAAGGAGAAGGGCCTTGTCGTGAGTGAGGGCTTTTGGGCACCGAGATTCGATTTATGCTGTCGTCGAGAGTGTGCCCGACACAGAGTCGATTTGTGCTGGTTCAAGACTCGGCGGCGGGGGATTTGTGAGTGGGGTTTGTACTCGATTTCTGTTGGAGGGCTAGAGGCTTTGGAGGGGCTGTACAGTGTGCACACGGTGCGTCCTGCAACGCCTGTTACTGCAAAGTGTCGCTCTGCATGTGGGGGCTTCCTTCTAGAAAAGTCAGATACAGGTGCCCTTATGTACCTACCTAGGTACCTAGGTAGGTACATATAGTCCTTTAATCAACTGCTTTCCACCAACTTCTTCCAATTACGTACCTATCCGCCAAGACTCTCTCCATTTTCACTCACGTCCAATCCTTTCAATCTCTTTCAACCGAGTGAATGACTCTTTGCTGTCTGCTAATTTACACTCCTTCTCCATGAAGTGACTGTGCAAGTTGCTAGTGGCTAGCGAATCACAACAGCAAGGCAGCAAGTAGCTCCTAAGCTGCGTATGAGTCGAATATACCAAAATGACTCATTCATCAGGCACCAATGGTGAAGTCACTATGATCTGGGAAAGGGATCCTGGTCAGAGCATGTCATCTTCACCGCCCGTCTGATGTGTTATGCTAGCTGGTTGTCGTCTTTGTGGGAACTAGTTTTAGCTTCTGGGCCGCGATAGCGTTGCCTAAGAGTACGACTCCACGTTCATCGTTTGGTCGTTCTACATTTCTCAATGGGACGGGCGTCCTTAGTATGCGGTGTCTTTCTTCCTACAGAAGCCTGTTGAACCAGCCTACCCTGTATGTCATGCATGTCTCATTTTTGCATTTCTAGAACATTCACCAATGTGACAAACAAAACCGGATTCTAAAATGTGCGCGGAGATGGAACTTGTTCTCCCTCTATCCACATTGATCTCTAAAAAAGTGATTTTTATGTCGCTTCTTTGGCATCTACCTTGCCGGGACATCTGTGTAGGGATCAAATCCCATTCGCCGTTTAGCCTCACTGCGAACTCTCCACTGTGTCTCACCCACCAAACCAGTCGTCGATGTCTCTTCAAGAAAGAAAGTCAGGATATGGTCCGGGATGGAGAGATGGGAAGTCTGCTGGAACTCCTGAAGACTAGTCAGCCGGATCAGCATCTCCATCAGCGACAACGACGTTGTGATGGTCCCAAACGGTGACCGCGCCACAAAGTCTCGCGTCTCAGTAGCATCCTGGAAGCGAAACAATGACTGTGGAGAGTTTGGGCTCGTCGACGGCCGCAGAGACAGTCTTTTGATCTGGTCCACAATCTTGGAGTCAAGGGAATTGCGATCTCGTGGCGTGCCCTGTTTTGAGGGGCCTTCCTCAAGCTCTACACCCCCATCTGAGCCAACAGACTCATCCTCAGGCTCGAAGTCTTCTTCATCCTCTTCATAAACCTCGAGGGCAATCCATTCAGGATCGAGATGTGAAGGAAACTTGTATTTGCGGAGTCCGTTTTGCAAGGCCCTGAATGGATCTTCTGACTGCATCGCGACAGACTCCTGGAAGAGCTGCTTGTCAATGCTGGCTTGCTCGTTATTTCCACCAAATCTGTCACTTGTTTCGGGAGTAATACCACCATCGTCGCTTTCCGCGTCTTCGAGGTACTCTGCGATTCCGCCCGCAGGGTCCCGGTTCGGAACTGCTTGGACGTCACGCTTCAGTAACAAAACCGGATTATGGTCTCCATCAGTGGCAGTACCGATGTTGAGGATTCTGCCAGTGTCTGTATAGAAAATCTTCGACACTTGGTGTATCGGAATAGATTCCCGGACTCCCGCAGTCGCAATCTCGTCATAAGGGCTTGGTGCCTGGCCGTCATCATGGAGCCGTCCATCATCAAGGTCTTCGATAATCTCGAGATGGTATGCGTATTCATCGCCTCCACCAAGGGGTAATTGGGGTGATTCTTGATCCGGGAAGTTCTTTGATCTCTGGGTGCTTGATTGGTAACCCGTCGTGCTATTGAAGACGTAGTCCTGTCGGGTTCTGCAAAGACGAACACGGGCCTTATGCAACACTTCTTGCCACAGAGGCTTCCGGGAGCCTTCCTCTAACCCAAATGCTTGCCTATCGGGAGCACCCTCTAACAAGTTACGAGAATTGAGGGAGCCACATGGCTTAACGACGTCTGCTGTGTTTCCAGAGGTCGGCGTGGAGGCGTGGCTTAAGAAGAGCATGTATAGGGACAAGGTGAATGCGGGCCCAATTTGTACCGGCCGACTTGGATCCTGGGCGAACTGCGTATCGCCGACGATGAGGAAAGTGCTGGCCTGCAGTAATCTTGAGGGTGAGATGCCTGCAGGAAGCGAGGTGGAGAGACTCTCTCCCGAGGCCGTTATCGCCAACTGCAAGAGTGGGATTTCGCGATCAATTCTTTCAAGGAGATCTTTGATGCTAGAAATGATGGCCACTAGGTCATCATGGTCGGCAGCGGGCGGTTTGGGCTCTGCATGGTTGGCGGTCAACTGTTCCTCAGCAATGGCGACGGCTTCAATTCGGCGCCCTAACAAAACGATCTCCCTATGAAGCGACTTGGCGAGGGGCACAGCGGACTCAAGAAAGATGTTTCCTCTACCGGACCTTTATACGTATATGTCAGCTGTGCACTTTGACACTTTGACAAAGAAAAATCATGAGGGGGTGGAATCACCGACTTGAACTCGATTAGGTCTATGGCTGGGGAGATGATCTGTTCGGGGCGGGTGGTTAGCATGGAAGCGAAGCCACGAAGGTAATGATTTTCGAGGGGGGCAAAACATACCTTGATTTTGCAGTCAAGGAGCTTTCGCATAGATTTGAGCTGGGAATGTAGCTTCTTGTCCTCAACTGACTTGAGCAGGCGGGAACACTGACCCAGTGCATAGGTGGAGGTTAGGGCGATGCCGGAGCGGATGGCATACCTCATGGCCTGGACGCCGACTGTGGCGAGGAATTCGTCCATGACTGCGTCCTGCGCTGGAGGAGTTGCTCTTGCAAAAGTGTAGACAGATGGCTTCGAGAGTTGAAAGAAAGGTGAAAGGAAAACACGACGCACGAACACACGCACAGCGCGCTGCACGCCCCTGTTGTTTGGTGAGTTTGATGTGCATGACACATTGTGCTGGCATAATAACAGGGCCGGTTGACAAGCAAGTTTATCCGAATAAAATGCTGATTGATCTTTTAGCCCAACGATCAAGAGGCCTATTATTGTGCACCTTAGATCCTAGATACTATCGGCCTAATTGATAACTGGATAACCTCTGTCTGAGTGATTGACGCCCTCGTGAGATGAGATGCCTAGGTAGTAGGACCTAAGCCCTTTCCCTCTGTTCACGGCTGTCTGCTGGATGTACAGTGGCATGCTACTGTAGGTACAGACTTAGGCCGAAAGTCTCCGTACACTACCAGTTCTACCCTAAAGCTTAATACCTCGATTAAAGCTTTTAGACACAAATGAGGCCTGAAATTTGGGTATCTTATGGAGAGCTTTAGTTCAGGAACACTCATAATTTATTAAATCTTAAATATACATAAATAATATTTCTTAATAGACTGTATTTTGTTGCTCTAAACGGGGAGTGTACGGAGACTTTTGGCCTAAGACTGTACATGGTCTGCCTGCTGTGCCTCTAGGAGAAGACTAAGATTAGTGAGTGGGCTTGGCAGAAGCGCCCCGCTGGAAGGTACCTAAACTGGGGCGTTGCGGTACCCTGCGACGTGTGCATGAGTGAGAGCGGAGCAGTTCTTATTGCAATTTTTTTGGGGCCTTCTTACCTACCTAAGCTGCCCGCAATGTCCGGCTGACTTCTTGACCCATTTTCAATTTGCCCACTGTTCAATACTAGGTGTAGTTAAGGTGCTAATTCATACATTTTATTCTGGGAAAGGGCGGCATTGACTCAGCAAATATCTGGGCAATTGTTGTCCTTAAGGCACGTTCAGTTACAGGCAGTTGCACAGTGTTTCTCCTGGGGGGGTGGGCGGTTGGTTGGGCTTAGCGCGATTGACGAAGACGTCACTGTAGTCCATAGCTCAACATATAAACTCCGTCTCACACATCAAACGGAGTTTCAGACCTGACAACAAGACACCATTCAACGATTGAGCGCCTGGGAATTGACGGTTCAACATGACACCTTGGATACCGAGACTCCATCTCTGGGAGATTGATGACCAAGCATGGTAGGTTCCATTCCACGATGAGATCAACAGCTATCTTCATCTCCCCGCCTCTGTCCATCTTCAAGCTCAGTGCTCACGGTCGAGGCACCCCAGGTTTCCTGCCTTTCTCCGTGTGCGTGTTCAAGACGCACTCACTCAGGCGTGGAAATCGAACACGCCCCTTCAGACCCTGTCGGCTGCTCACCATGCTGCAAATCTTCTGATCCGTCAACTTGGTGACGCCCTTCCCGAATACACCATCATCGACTTCTGCGCTGGCGGTGGCGGACCCACGCCCTCCATTGAACGTATCGTCAACGGCCACCTACGCTCCCGCCACCTGGCTCCAGTCCGCTTCGTCCTTACCGACCTGTGCCCCAACATTAACGCTTGGGAAAAGGTTGCTGCGAAGAACCCGCTCATCACTTACGAGCGCAAGAGCGTTGATGCGAGCGCCGCCCCGGAGCATCTTGTGCGCATGGACGATGGCAAGAAGACTCTGCGTCTGTTCAATCTGGCGTTTCACCATTTCGACGATCCGCTAGCAACGGCCATTCTGCGCGACACAGTGGAGACAAGCCAAGGCTTCGCGATATTCGAGCTGCAGGACCGCAGTTTCTCCAGTTTTGTCACATGCCTGGTGCTGGGCATCGGCATTCTGCTCTCGGCGCCGTTGTTTGCCTGGAAGTGGCGATCTCCAGCCACGCTGATTTTCACCTATCTAATCCCAATCCTGCCCTTTGTTCTCGTCTTCGACGGTTTCATATCCTCGCTGCGCACGCGGACGCCGGAGGAGGTTGAGACGCTGTTGCGGAGCTGTGGGGCGGACACGAGCCAGTGGGAGATGACCAGCGGGAGCGAAAGGCACTTGTGGCCTTGCGGGTATCTCAGTTGGATCATATGTAAGCCAGTCTCAAGAACTTGAAGGCGTCATAGAGTTAAGTCTGAGTGTGGGGGGGGAATACAATACGTATGAATTACACCGTCCTAGTGACGAGGGACCGCATGGCTGGACATAGTTTCGCTGCCAACAAGTGCGGATCTAAGTATCTGAGAGGGCTGTCATCGAAACCACCAGTTGACGGATCCATTGAGGTGTCCCTTAAAGCCCTTACTTTTGACTGAGTGCCACCACCCATTGGGGATGAATAATGAATCTCCAGGCCCGAGCTCAGCCTCGTACAGTTCTTGTGGTAGGTCGTCTCGTTGCCAAATAGCGTCATGTAGGACCTCACGCTCCTTGCCCTCCATCATCTCCACCGTCCTGATGCGACTGTTGCCTTGCTGGCGAATTCGCCGTTGCACCTCGAAGAACAGTCGGTCACCGGAGGTCGGGGGCATGAGTCGGACTTGTTTCGTGTTGCACAGTTGGTAGAATAGGTTGGGGTTGGGGTCACGGTGAAGTGGCGTATACGTCGGCTCCGTGCCGAGCCAGATGCTGGAACTATAGACATCACCCTTTCCTGCGCGTTGGACAAGTTCTGGTGTAGGGAGGTCACTCTGAAGGGCCGGCGGGAGCTCCGGGAGGGACGACTGTGCAATGTAGAGCCCCAAGGGTCCGAACTGCTCGAGAAGCTGCGAGTGGTTGAATTCGAGGGCCTTGATGAGAAGGCGAAGCGGTGCGAAGAGCTGAAAGAAGGTTTGCGTGCCCAAATCCGCTATTGACGGCTCGAGGATGCTAGCGAGGAGCTGATCTGCGGGCTCGTTGCTAGAGAGGAGCCAGGTATGGAAAGCAACAAGAGCCTCGTGGTTCTTTGGTGACGGCGTGACAAGTTCGTAGGGAAATGGCCATTCCTGGAACTGATTCATGTACGGCGACAAAGTCCATGGGATTGCAGCCGTTGTTGGGTCACTGCTGATGCCGTCCTGGTGAAACCACTTGCCCGCAGCAGGTACCTTGTTCGTTGAAGAGCCAGCAACTCGGGAGAATAAGAAGGGCTTCTGGGGTTCCAGGGCCTGATCGCGGAATACCTGAATATCTGAGGGGTCTAGAGGAGATGGTAGGAGAGTGGTGAGTTGGCGACAGGTAAGCTTACACAGATGTCGGACCCATGGCCGTGGTTGTGTGGTGAGGCAGAGGAAGCTCTTCTGCATGCTTTTGAGCCAGGTGTTTCGAGGATAGAGAATTGGACTATGCACAAAACAAAAATGAGAAAAATAGTAATGTATGATTATGATTTTTTTTTTGTTTACATTGCCTCTCTGGTTTTCCGCGATGTAATGGCCTGATCAACGGACTTGGGTACTAGTTAAGGTTGGCACCTGTTGTAAGTGATGCCATTCTCACATGTCGTGATAAAGTCGTGGAAAGTCATCGGATACCGGGAGATCTATAATCCGAATCCGGGCACACAGCAGGTAATGAGGTCCAGCATGACCCACTCTCAGGCCTCTTCTTCGCGGGCGATGCGAGTGGCCCACCAACCTCCAAAGGTTATCACCAACAGCTTATATTTCACTCTTACGTCGCCTTCTCTCCCTGCGTCGCGTGACGTCGACAATGCGATCGCGCTGAGCCGACTCTGCCGCATCGCCCATTGCCGTCGCTTCCTGATCGCAGGCCCCCGTCCCCTACGTCACATCGGCCGCCTGGCTCCCTTATCCGCCTGGCTTCATCACCCCGCCTTGGCTGGCCCTTGACGCTATCGATACCGGCATTTCATCGACGATTCGACGCATCTTTGGCACCCCCGCCATCCACATTTGCGCGACACTACCCTGAACCTTGCCTACGCGCACGCGCACGCGCATAACCGCCGCTGAACCTACGCTCCAGGACCCTTCCAGGGCATAGAGGGCACCGCTACGCCATTCTCAGGGCACTACTACGCTCTCCCTAGGCCATCATCACAACCACCAGACGCCGCCGTCATGTCTACCTCGTCGGGTGTGCCTGAGTCCTGGATCTCGAGCTTCTGCTCGCTGCTCGGCCACGAGTACTTTGCCGAGGTCTCAGAAGAGTTCATCGAGGATGACTTTAACCTTACCGGCCTGCAGACCCAGGTTGCCATGTACAAGGAGGCGTTGGAGGTATGCCTGTCGTTCCCCATGTCGTGTGCTGTGTGAGGTTGATGCTGATCCGTGCGCGCAATCCTAGATGATCCTAGATGTCGAGCCAGAAGACGATGAAGATGAAGAAGAGGAAGAGGAGGAAGACGACGACAACGAGTCTGGCCCTGGAGATGGTCAGGAGCGCATCGGGAGACACACTGCCGAGCGGAGGCACCACAGTAGAATGGCAAGCGATCTTTCCGTCATCGAGTCCTCGGCCGAGATGCTCTACGGTCTCATCCACCAGCGCTTCATCTGCTCCCGCGCCGGCATTCAACAAATGAGCGAGAAGTACGAACTCGGCCACTTTGGCTGCTGCCCGCGGACAAACTGCGAACAGTCCCGCACGCTACCCGTCGGCCTCTCCGACATCCCCGGCGAAGACACGGTCAAGCTCTTCTGTCCCTCCTGTCTAGACGTCTATGTCCCGCCCAACAGCCGCTTCCAGACTGTTGATGGCGCCTTCTTCGGCCGCACCTTTGGTGCCTTGTTCCTCTTGACCTTCCCCGAATACGATCTCTCTAAACGTGGGATCGAGGTGCTGAGTAGCAACACCTCTCGTATTCCCGATCCTGAGAGCTTCGTCAACGGCATGTACGCCAAGAACATCGCCCCCGGTCTCGGCCCCGGCCGCATATACGAACCTCGCATCTACGGCTTCCGCGTCTCGGAGCGCGCCCGATCAGGCCCGCGGATGCAGTGGCTGCGTGGCCGTCCAGCCAACATCAGCGAGCTGGACGAGGCCCGTCTGTACGCCGAGCAGAACCCGGACGAGGATGAGGAGGACGAGACCATGAACGCGAACGGCCGCCCCATGACCCGACGCCGCCTACCCGGCCAGGCCCGTCTGCGCCAACGGCAGCAACAAAACGGCAGCCCCATGGCGCTGTCGACCAACGGCGCCGAGTCCGAGCTGTAGTGTCGCCCGGCCACGGCAGGGAGGCCCAGGCCAGATTCGCCGTGCCGCCGTGAGCCCGAGCGCGGTCGCTCGAGGCTGCCCCGGAGCCACAAGCCGTGCTGCCAGCTCAGCTTTGGCGCGGGTGCCACGTGACACAGCGAGAGAGTCAGTCTTATGTGAAGGCGTCGGACAAGGAGGGATACGGGAGTCAGGAATGGGAAGCTGGGCATTCAATGGCGACGTGGACGACTGGGGCTCATTGGACTTGCGGTATTAATGCATAGACGGCGTTGAACGTTATTAAGGCTACGAAAAATACACAAATGAACAACACATCAATGGTTTCTCTCGGACTGGGTTTTGTTCTTGATACACTTGCACATATAATAGTTTGGACACATCTTGCCAGAGGCTTCTTGTCCACGAGAACTCCTATTCAGAAATCACTCGAACGCCGCCTATATCCTATTTCAAAGTGGTATCCCGTAGAGCAGACACCGGATGTGTTTGTGTCTCTCGTCGCTCCCAAAAAGGCGGCCAAGTGCCTACCAAGGATAGAAATCTGGCCTCGTTTAACACCAGCTGAAGAGAGACTTTCTCTTCCCTGCCTAACATCTCCCCCCCCCCCCCCCCCCCTCTAACGACGAATGCAGAAATGCAAAAATTGCGATCCTCATTATCCTTCCCACCAGAGAAAATAAAACCGAAATGAAGAGCCTCAAAGCATCCTCAATGTCTTTCCTGAACGCTCAACGCCATCTGATTCCCATCCCGTCGCATCTATCACATAAGATACCCTTCTAGTCATGAAAATGAGGGAAAAAAGAAAAATGACATGCTGAAGAGGCAAACCTGAGGCCATGGATTATCGAGCGGGGCCGACAGATTCATTCAAGCGATGGGCTTAACTCCTAACGTATCAATATCTCCAGACTTGCCGGAGCACCATCATCAAAATTGAAGATTGCCTCAGGACTGGGGATCATCCTTCAGCTCCTTGGCTTGATCTTCAGCCTTTGGGGTAATCTCACCGTTGGAACTTGGTTCGATTGTTGGTCTGGAGCAAAACCAGCCTCCTCGCTCCCACTCCCCTGGCTTGTATAAGCAAGAGTTCCGGACACCCTCCTCCGTGATTCCCAGAAGGAGCGAGCTTAGTCTCTTGAAATCGATTGGCTTGAGGATCCATCCATCAAAACCGGCGTCTATGTAAGTCTGCCGCTCGCGTTCGACGAGGGAAGCGGAGACTGCGAAAATGGGAATGCGATAGTTGCTAGCTGCCAATGCGGAATGGCCGGCGTGCTCTGGTGACACTTCCAGAGCTCGAATTAGCTTGGTACTTGTGAGGCCGTCTACTATTGGCATCTGTTTCGATGTTAGCAACTATAGGAGCTTGATTGAGACGCAACTTACCTGCATATCCATTAACACTACGTCAAAGCTCCCTGACTTCTCCCGATACACTGCTGCACAATCCTCACCATTGACAGTATGATGAACATCGTGTCCAGCCCTCTCCAAACGCTTTCTTAGGACTTTTACGTTGATCGGGTCATCTTCCGCTATTAGAACCTGAAGAAGAAACTGATCCGTTGCAGTGCTGGCTACACTACTTGCACGAGCTTTCTGAGTAGGAGAATTCTTGTCGCTAGGAAGTTCGAACATTGGTGGAGGGTCCACTTGAGTCGGCGGTTTTGAAGGCGCATCAATGTATTCGTCGGGTATTCTGACAGCCTTGAGAGGTGTCTTGGAATCGCGGACACCCGTGTACCCATGTTCTTCTGGCTGGGCGATGGGCTCGGAGGTTTGAGGTTTGTGCGGCTCAGAGTTTGTTGGGTATGACTTGACGCTCTCGCCTTCTTCCAACGCTTGCATATTCGAGTTCGCAATCAAGGCCGTGCCCTGGAAGAAAGGATACTCGGGCTCCTTGTCATCCAAGGATAAGGGAGTTTGAATGGCATCGATAAGTCGATCAGCATCACTCCGATGACTGCCATGGCTAGCGAGACTCCCAGTACTCTTTCGTGTTTCCAAGCTTGCCTGCTCGCCACCCTCCGCCTCTGCTTCGATTTTGAGGTTGAGCATACTGGATCGATTGACGAGCAGTATCTCACCTTCGGGGGCAGCTGTTATCGACGCGGGAACCGAGACAGCGACATTTGAAGCCATGGTGGCTCGAGAGGATGCATTAATGCTCTCAGCCTCCGAGAGGGTTGCCTCATCTGGGAGTTGGAAGGGGAGCTGGATCACAAATCTTGACCCTTGGCCAACCTCTGATTTTAGGCGAAGTTGTCCACCCATGTTCCTGACAATTCGACCGACAACTGCAAGGCCTAGCCCCAAAGTCCGTATGTTGCTTGCAGTCTCGGCACCCTGTGGCGAAGGAAGAGGGGATTCCTCAGTGCTCACTTGCTCGAGATCACGGAATAGCACATCTATTTGGCGGGTGCTCATGCCAGCTCCCGTGTCTTCTACAACAAAGTCGACGACAGCCTGGCGATCGCTAACCTCGGACACGAACACTTCGACCTTGACATGGCCATTGTCAGTGTGAGTGACAGCGTTTGCTGTGAGATTCGAGATTGCTTGTCGAACTCGCCGCTCATCCCCATGCACAAAAAGGGGCAGCCCGGGGTGTTCGACGAGCTCGTATTTGATACCCTTTCGCTTGGCATCGACTTCAAATGGGCTGGTGGCTTCATGGATGCAGGCGGAAAGGTCGAATATTTCGTCTTTGACAAGGCTCTGGCCTTCTTCGGTTTGTGTCAGGTCGAGAAGATCATTGATGACGTATATCAATGACTTTGACGCGGAATGGGATCGTGCTAGATTCTCGCGCGTTTCCTGATCAAGCGATCCCTCAAGAGCAATTTCGAGGTAGTTGATGATGGCATTCAGTGGGGTTCGAACTTCGTGAGCTGAGTTAGCAAGTAGTAGGCGGGTGAGCTTGCTGCTTTGAAGGGCTGCCTCTTTCTGACGCCAAACCTCGATAAATTTTCCTAGACACCAGAGTCAGCTTGAGACTGTAGAAAATGATCATTCATTGAAAAGCTCACCGTAGACGAGACAAAGGACAGCAGCTGTCTCGATTTGCTCCTCATTCCACTCTCGACAGGTGCCCACCACCATTTCGTGCCACGTCTTGAAGCTCGTCCTGGGCTCCAAGTAGCTGGCTGTGCCTTCTCGGACCAATTTTTCATATGGGTTACCCGCCCATTTAACTTCTTTGATTTGCGCCCGGCGGAAGAAGACAATGAAATCACTGCCACCCACGCTCAATGGCACGTACAATAGGCCGGCAATGACTTGAAATCCAGGTGTATATCGTAGATCAGGAAAGCATTCGACGAGATTTTGCGTGGCAACCACTGATGTAAGCTTCCTCATACGGAGATACTCGAGCATAGCCAAAGCTTCCTGGCTTTGATCGATGCCTCCAAGAATTTTGGTTTCGCCTTTAATCGATAAGAGCCCAAAGTCGGCATCAAACAGCTTCAAGAGATCTTCTGAAGAGGCAATAATGTAACCAGATGGGTTTTTGTCGCTAGGAGCGGTGTTGATGAGTTTCCGAGCCTGCAACCGGGAGGCGTAGGAGAGTCTTTCAATGTTCCTGGATGCCGTGTCTCCAACCAAGCGGCACATTTTCCGAATCGGAAAGGATACCCGCATGCCTTGACTACCATAGGAGTGGCAAGAAATCAAACCCCATAGTTCGTTGAAGGCGTTGATAGATATTGACATTGATGACCGGACCGCCATGTTGGTTAGGTATTTGATGTGGATCGGGGACATGGCTCGGAGATAGGCGTGGCTCATGTCCAAGGGGGTATCAAGGTCCTCCTGCGTTCGACAGACGATCCTGGCCGTATCATGATCTCGATCGAAGAGCAATCGAACTTTGTTTAACTTATAAAGGTCTCGAGCTTGTCGGGGGATGTCGGAGGCCGGGAAGTGGAGGCCTTTGTATAAATCTCTGGTCTGAGAGGTGTTAACCAACTCAGTAACGACCTTTCCATTGAAATTCGCATCAAACTGGTAGATCATGACGCGGTGGAACCCGGTCAGCTCCTTGATGATCCCGACCAAGACTTTCAAAAAGGTTTCCAAGCTGGGGGCATTTGCGAGTTGTTCCTGGACCTGTGATAGGATATCGAAGACCTGCATTGCTCCCTGCTCTCCTCTCCTCTTCCTCGCACTCCTTAAAATTCTGAGAGGCTTATTGAGAATCTCAGTACTCTCTTCAATCTCTTCCATTGTGGGGTTGGCCTGAAGGGTATCATGGGGCGTATCTGGTGTCATTTCGTCGCCAGGTCGGAGTGGGTATTCCAAGTCGTCATCCATTTCGAACTCGCAAATAACCAGGTCGGGGTGAGCAGGATTGATATGGATGGCACACCATAGCTTCCTGCTTCTCATTTTCGGGGTTCGTATAGATAGGCTGAAAACCTCTGGTCCGTTGATGGAGGGGTCGGCGTCTTCGTCACGGATAAAATCAATGTGATCGAGAAGGTTGTCCTGTTGCTCCTCTGTCAATATATCTAAAAAGTTGTTTAACTGGAAAAGCTGCCTCGGCGAGTAGCCCAGCAACCTCTCGGAATTTTCACTGGCATATCGCACAACAAAAAACCCCTCGGCCTCTTCACGCAAGGCCAGTAGGACTCCAAAAATCTGGATCGCACCAGGAGTGTGGATTGGTTCGTCCTCGCATCGTTGAAGCACGCCGTCCCGGCCAGTGATGAGTGCATGCCCCTCTTCCGTGACAATGTGCGTGAAACGGGTTGTGATGTGGGCGTCAGCAAGCGACTGCCCTGTCGAGGTCGCTGATGTTGCGTCGGGCTCGATATCAAGTGCCGGTGAAGGCTCGCCGCCTTCGTGATCCGAAACACCAGTATCGAGCTCTAAAGGAGTGTGCGTAGGGCCTTGTCTGGCAGCATCCAGCTGTATGCTTGACATCGGACCACCCGTGTTCTTCCTCCGCGTTACGGCCGTCATGTCACCAGGTATTCTTGCAGGCATCGTATCCGATCGCCTCAGATCCGACCCTATTTCTCGAGAATTTCTGGAGGCATGAAAGGAAAAACCTCGTATCTCGCCATCGTGTGTCGTGGGGAAGTAATCATCGCGGGGACTTTTCATGTTGGCATGGTCAACTTTGATGACGGATCGAATAGGGAACACCCGGTCGCTAGAAATGTCTGAGGATGCTGAGAAGCGCCCTTTCTGCTTGTCGAGGTCGATGTGTAATGGGAAGAATGGCGGTTCCGAGTTTGTGACACTGTTACAGTCACTAGTCGCGGCTCCTGCGAGAGGCCCGCCTGATAGTCTTGGTGTAGGATCCTCGTACTGAGGCTGGTCGGTGGCCTGTGAAGACTCATACTGGGACGAAGGCGCTGGCTCTTGGGCTGAAGGTGCTGGTTCTTGGGCTGAAGGTGCTGGCTCGTGAGACGAAGGCGCTGCTTCCTGATATGAAGACGCTGGTTCCTGGGATGAAGGCGTCGGTTCCTCGGGTGGCTGTGGAGAATCGGTTTGCACCTGGAGGTGACTATCGATGACATCTTCGATTCCCTGTGACGCAGACATGGCGAACCTGGCCGCACCTACAAGTGACGACGCTTGAGGCTCAGGGGCGACGACGCGGCACGGGGACGGAGAGTGGTCGAGGACTGAGCGAAGCTGTAGTGTCGCACATGCCCGTGACCTATTCGCTGAGGAAGATCAGATCGAGGAAATATGGCACCGTTGGAGGGGGAGGGAGGGAGGGTCTCCCGAGAGGCACCTGACGGTAAGGTGTTACAGACCCAGACCAAGACCAAGACGTAGCAAGATCGGCGCGCTCTGGCAGACGAGGGTGTGTTGGGTGTGTTGGGTGTGTTGAGTCTGATGACTGATGGCTGTTGACTGTGGGCAGTACGTAGGAGGGGCGAGCGGATGAGGCGAGTGAGAGGACGAGGGAGATGAGATTTCACTAGTACGTATGCGAAATTCGGGAATTCGAGGCGAGAGGCGTGAGGCTTGAGTAAGACTTGAGCAATGCGTGAGTAAGGCTTGAACAAGACGACGATTTACAGGACGTCGTTACTGCTCGACGACGGATCTGGTTGAAGGTTTGGTGCCAAGCAGTGTAGCACACGATTGGCGATGTACAGTGCGCGCAGCACTCCCGCTCTGGTCAGGACACCTGCTTTAGCTTGTCGATCGTCTCACACTCGCCCCAAACATCACCACGCAAACCGTGCTAGGTAATTCATTACTACAGTACAGTACTAGGCAAGACCCACGACCCACGACCCAGGCTGCTAGCGGAGCTACCGACCGAGGTAGGTGGTAGGTTGCTGGACGGATATACACAGCGAATACGGTCCCCAAGAAAATGGGAGGAGCCATGACCCTCGGCCGACTGGGCAGCCGCGTCTCGTAGTTTCGTACTTTGGAGTTACCGTTGCAGAAACCATCGTCGAGCTGCCGAAGGTTTTACAGAAGCTGGCCCAATTACAGCAGCTGGCCGACAAAGCCAGGGTCTCGCATCAGACCCTCGAGTCGAACATGGCCCTACCTATTACGACGCGGGGGCGCCGTCGTGGGGCGCTAGCTTGTTGGTTAATTTCAAGGACTGGAACCACGTCTCGATTAGTGATCGAAGATCATCCTGTGGGACGACAGGGCAGGGCCTGGGGAGGGGCCTTGGGGAGCCGGTCATCAATTTGTCCAGCTTCTAATCTGGGGTCTCTGATGTCAGGTCCCTGATATCAGGTCCCTGAGAATATCGAGCTACATCATCGTTGCCACGACTTACCCCCATCAGACATGATGCGCCAGCATAGCCGTTTCACCCATGGACTGGCTCCCGAGTAACTGAGCCAAAACCACACCATTTGCCCATCCCTTTAATCGTCCATACCCCATCGTCCTACCAGCATGCCTAGACCGCTTGTGCATCCACAGCAATCGGCGATGACGGCGCCCGCTTCTTTATCACGATAATAAAGCGGACCAATACCCTTCACAACTTCACACTACTTATGTACTTCCCCTTACACTTTATCATCTTCGCCTCCTAATTAGCATCCATCTGTCTCCTCTCCGGGCAAGGGCTGCACCCTTTTGCGGAGCGGTCCAGTTTGCCAGCGAAGCGAAATCCGATGCCAGGGACCGCCATCTGCTGATGAGATCCGAAGCTGGAATTCCACATCTAACATGCTTGTCAATGATCGAGTTCCCATGTTTCGAGATATCAATCTTATGCGCCGTGCATTTGAGCAGAAAAGCGCTGGACATGGGCTGGCCGCAACTTTCTAGCGCACTGTGCAGTGGTGTGCCGCCACTTGCCTAATTAAGTCAATGACGTAGTTGCCCCTCTCATAAGCCTTTACGCGTGAAGGGCGTCAGTACCGGTACTCATCGACCGTCATATTCAACCAAGTTACCCAGCAAGCGGGGTGAAAATTAAATGGCACACCTCTCGTAGTAAGGATACTTGGCTGACAATATTGCCGATCACCTTGACGGTTCAACACTAGCTAGTGTGCATGAGTAATTTTGTCATGCTTCTAAAGTGTGCCATTTTTTTTCACCCGCTTGCCCCAGCAATTGAAGATTAGGGTTAAGAGGTACGTCGGGCCTCGTCCAAAACAGGCGGTAGCCGAGGTCTCGTCAACCATGAGCGCAGTGGAGATCTGCATCGAACAGCTCCGCTCCGAACTTGACTCCTCTCACCTGCTTTGCCTGCAGGGCAAGTTAGGACTTCCGGCGACGATGCTCCGGGCGCCAAGGGTGTGTTGAATACAGGCTAACCCCAATATAGGTAAGCGTCATCCAGTACAGCATCTGTGGCGCAAGACCCTTCAGCATCCGAATCCCCGGACCCCCATCGCGCTGAAACGGGACGTCCGCCACAATCACCAGCCTCCTTCCAAGATGACCGCCGATCCCAGTGTATTTTAGCCACAACCTTGCTCCCACTCCCGTTAATTCCTGTTTTGTACCATCATCTGAACCAATCAGACACTTGATCTCTGAACCTGAGTCAACCCTGTGCCAAGTAACAAAAGAGGGACTGCACTTGGCAACAGGGGTTAAAATTCAAGGGTACAGTTAGTAAGAATATACCATATGCTGGAGCGCATTAAAATCTAGGATCTACACAGAACAGCCTTGATCTGACGTGCAACTGATTGGAGATCTTCATCCATTGCCACTTCAATTGAGGAGTGATAACAACCCGTGTTCGAAATCTTTGGGCCTCTAAAGTCGCCCACTCGTCACTCCTCCGTGGTGACTCTGGGTAGATTATGGAACTTGGCACGGGCTTGTGCTTGGTTGCCGTGTTACGACAGCCAAACTGCTTAGACGAACTTGTCGCCACTCAACTTACTTGCAAGAGTACTTCCGCCTTCTACCTACCTTACCAAGGTATCTACCAAGGTTGCTATGTTTCTAGCAATCCAGCCCGTGACAACGATTCATCTAATAGTGTGCAA
This sequence comes from Dactylonectria alcacerensis, assembly GCA_029931735.1. Taxonomy (NCBI): domain Eukaryota; kingdom Fungi; phylum Ascomycota; class Sordariomycetes; order Hypocreales; family Nectriaceae; genus Dactylonectria; species Dactylonectria alcacerensis. The sequence continues at coordinate 1,662,307 of JAPMUZ010000012.1, read as the reverse complement.
CCTGCTATCCCTTTGACTCTTGGGGAGAATACGGGTTCAAACCCTAGAAGGACACTTGCTCAAATAGCCTGCATGCCAGGACTGACCGGCACATCATTGCCGCTCTAATAAAACCACGCATGTCACGGCTGATCCTTACGGTGAGGTACCTAGAGTAACATCGAATCTGCCGCCACCACCTCAGACTGTGCGCGCTCGTCAACATCCTGCAGGTTACTAAATGTATCTCTGGTTGAACTAGAATATGTGGAGATGATGCCTGGCTGGACGCTTCAGGCTTTCGCAAGAGTCGAACGGAAAGCCGAAACTGAAAACTAAATTAGTAAGGGTTCGAAACAGAAACATGGCACATGAAAACTCAGCTTCCCACTTACCAAGCGATAGCAAGTGTTTATAGAAAGAGCACTCAAGTCAATTCTTCTCCAAGAAGGCGCCTTTGGGCCACATCTCAGTACTTTTCTCATTTCGAGTCAGGCCGTTCTTAGAGAGATCAGTGCTGTGTCCAGTGTAGACTCACACGTCAGACTGTTAATAATGCTTTTGGTGTGCCTTGTTCCTGTCCCTACTTTGGTCAGCATGGCTTTGGACCGAAAGCCAACAACTTTTGAGGTTATGGGATAGACTTTTGCCAGAATTTATCTCTTGGTTGGCGGTCATAAGCCTCACCGTTAAATGCCATCTCGATAGCCCCTCGCCCCTGTACCACGCAGAGCTATTGCAAAGAGCCTACACTACTGTACTACACATGAAATGGCGTAAAGGAACTTGGAACGGACGGTGGCGAGTGGGCATGTGCCACTAGGTAGCATGCGGATCAACCGACCATCACCTACCCTATATTTCGTGAGATGACGATTTACCGACCAGGTCCACAGCCTATTATTGTTGATCAGGTGTCTAAACGAGAGGGCTGTGACGTTTGAAACAGATCTTCCGCGTTGTCAGGGTCTCCAATTCCACTGGATGCCCCATTGCTTAGACCAGCATTGTATGAGGGGAGAGAATATAATATCTTTATCCAAACATTAAGACGGAGAGGGCTTCATAAACCCATACTTGTCTCGCAATACAGTATCCACAGGGTTCACGATGCCAAAGAGCCAAAGGCGTTGCATGGTCAAAGTATGTTGTAGACTATGCTAACGGTTGAGATATGCAGCCCCCTGTGCCCATTCCCACGATCTCAGCTCTTAAGCAATGTGCCATGACCTATGCGCTTACATATATACACCAAAGCCAATACACTTCAGCAGCTACGTCCAAGTGTCCACCTTTCCATTCTGTTTCCATTTCCATGCGTACCCGCAAAAGTGTCTTCGTGTGATAAATAAATGCAACATGAGAACCTTCAACGCCAAATCAAGGAACAAGGCTACAGACCAGAACCGATGAAACAAAAAGCGCCAATCCGGCCGGCAACTCCGCCTGGGGCCACGCCAGGACCCAGCTCTAGATGAACCCAACATGCCTCCCCACATCCAGTTTCCTATGCGAGGTATTTGCTAGCTTGATCTATCAGAAAGCACATGTCTTTATGAACTTCACCACTCTCGTCGCGAGGTCCCTCGGGTCTCGTATCCGCCGCGGTCTGATCCGGCCCCTGTCGGGGGTTGCTGACCACCCCGCCCTTCTTCGATGCTTCTTCGACCTTGCGCATCCATCTCTGAGAGGTCAAACATGAGTGGTTCCTCGCCAACCAGTTCGTCATCGCCTCTATTCAGTCTGTTGATTGACCCGGTAAAACTGCCTCGAGAAGACTGCGGCGGGGTCTGGCGGTGAGCCGCTCCCATGCCCATGTAACGCCGTCTGCCGAATGGAGAGCTCGACGGGGCTACTGGGATGAGTCCATCTGGTGGATTCTCTTCGGACAGTCCCCGTTGCATCATCTCAGATGTTTCGGCAGTTGCTATCTCGGCTGCTGGTTGGAACCCACCTGGCAAACCACCCTGTGCCGTGGACTCTTCTTCTAATTGCATCTGCCTTCCAAGTAGGATGCTCATCGTGGGTGGTTCTCTATCCTCTGCTCCAAGGCTGATGCTTCGGTTTGCGAATGCCAGATCCGTCTCGTCCTCGTCAGCCAGTGCTCGATTCTGTTGTGCTGCAGAGCTGGATCGTCGCTGATACGACAATAGGCGCGGTGACAGGGGAATATCAATAGCCGTTGTGCCATCTTGTGTTATTGTGCTCTCTCTGGTGGGTCCAGAGGGTGCGCTCTCTGGCGCACGACCTTGCCGCGAAGTAATTCGGCCTTGGCCGGTGTAGTCGATTATCGAGTTCTCACTGAGACGAGACGGAATCGCGGGTGTGTGCGGCGTGTGAGGAGAAAGCGGCTTTCCAGGGGACGATGATGCTGACATAGATGCCGGGGCCACCATGCCAGGCACGCTCGTCAGTTGCCGGCTAGACGAGCTGGATGAACGCTGCATTTGCACGGACGATGTCATCGACTCCGTCAAGGCGTTGTTGGAATCTTTCATCATGTGGAACCTAGAGAGCTGAGCCACAGTCCGGTTCGTCGCCGACTCCCCTTTCTTAGTCGGCTCAAAGCTTTTGAGCGTCTTTTTACTGTCAAGTGCCTTCAGAAATTCGGAGATATTATCATCCTCATTTTGAAGCGATTCAGAGCTAGTTCCCGTTACTTCAGCCAGAAGACCAGAACCAGGCTGCGCAACAGACGAAGACAGACTCTGTCTTCCGCTGCTACCTTGCTCGTCGTCTCCGGCTCTGCTTGCGCCTCCAAAAGACAATCGACCGCGGCGATGCGTGAAGCTACTGCTGTACCGGCTTGTGGCAGACGGTTGAGGGGACCCCACAACAGCCGTGTTAAGACCAGGGGGAGGTCCGCCTCGGAGTGATGCCGGCATACCCGCAGTCAGGGAAGTTCGATTTCTAGCCTGCTGAAGAGACGGGATTCCTCCCGTGCGGGACAACGAGCTTGGTGATGCCGGTGAGTCGTTCTCGGCTTGTCGTGGAACTGGTGAACCTGAGAGCGAGCCAGCCTTGAAGGGCTGAAATGATACCGATGGTCTTCGGTTGGAACCCTCGAGTGTTCGCAGCTGCGGGCGTGTTGCTGCTTGGCGGCCAATTGGTAGCGAATTTGGACCATCTATTTCGCTGCTTACTGGTAATGACCCGGGAGGGGAGCTTGTGTCGGAGCCCGGGGGACGCACAGCTCTCAAGGCGGAAATTGGACTGGTCCCCAGAGGTCCGTTGCCGTGAAATGTGGAAAGACTTCCGTAAGTCTGTTGTAAATCACCAATGTTGGGGCGAGATCGGTTGTCACGCAACGAGCCAACCTCAGCCATGGGGACACGAGGACGGTCCGATTGTTGAGGTAGTGACGGCCTAAAGAAGTTCTCATCAACTCCCATGAAGCGAGAGCTCAGCAGAGATTCAGAATCATCGACACGGAAGTTGCAGTCATTGCGGTATGTAACAACAGTGCTCAGTCGACCTACTGGCACTTCTAGATCTCCGAACATGTATTCAGTCACCGGGTCTGGTCTGCCATCAATGGGGAGTCTAAGTTGGTCGAGTCGTGGCCGGGAGGGCTCAGATGTACGGATTCGGATTTTGGGGACGAGAGCTGGATGGGAATGTTTTGCCGGCCCTTGGCTGGCAAACTTCCAGGCGGGTAATAGGCGGGTGGTTATGAAGAGAGATCTGAAGAAGACAATGGCTTTTTTGTAGATCGTCGGGAGAGTAGGGCCGAAGTCGTCAATCGGCATGACGCCTGTCGGTGTGAGATCGACCCGCCATCTCTCGAGTATTACATCTGGATTTCGGCGAGACGAGCCAGGAGGGCTATCGGTAGACGAACCCGAGGAGTTCAGCTGCTCCATGACGTCCCATCTCTTTCCATTTTCGTCGACGATGACGAGGCTCTGGCTTTCTTTTAGTTGGGAGGCATCAAGGTAGACTTCGATGACCATAGGCGCTGGTTGGTTGTCGAGGCTGCCGCAATTCTTCCAAATTTTGAGCTCTTCTCGGAAATCGTCAATTTCGTCGGTCTCAATTTGGAACTGTGATGATGGTGAGTCGGTCAATCAGTCTTGAGGAGAATTGGAGCCGGACATACCCATTTGTTAGCTCGGCGGGCGCCGTTGACATTGCGCGAGGGCTTGACCTTGATACGAGAGTCAAGTACAAGGGCGGCGGTCTTTGCATAGAAGTTCTGCGGCACAGTTAGCCCAAGCTGCCAAGGAATACGGATCCGTCCAGGCAGAACGGCAGTACGACCAACGCACCTGTATTATCTGGTCGAGCTTCTTGACCGACTCGGCCGGCGGACCCAGCGATAAGGGCTTCTCCAAGACGGGAGATTCGAGGCCCTCTCGGCCGGAAACGGTGGAACCGGCGCGGGATCGGGAGCCCAGGGCAGCCTCCCTCGGGTTTGAAGGTCGGGATGAGTTGGGCAGCGGCGCGGCTCCGGGGGAGGCGACCCGGGGCGGGATTCGAGGTTGTTGATGCATGATGAGGATTGAGCAGTGAGGACAGATGGTGATGGAGGCCCGAAGGGATGAGAGCCCACGTCAATGGGATGACGAATGGATGAGGATATCGGCCTGCCACCGGAGCAGCTCATCCATGGCTCATGTCGCGAGCTTTGGGGAGCGAAGGCGGGGGAGACGGAGGAGATGGGGATACTGTTGGGTGTCTATGATCGGTTGGCGTGTGGAAACGGCGGATTGGCAGACGGGCCGGCAGACAAGTGGAAAAAAGGACAATCAAAAAAAGTCCTGGGACGAGGCAGCTGTTTCTGTTGGCGAGACGCAGGCACGGCCAAAGCAGCAAAGCAACGAGTGCAGGCAGCGAAAGAGACCAGGGACCAGGGTGTGGGAGCCAGGTTGTGGTTGATGCGACAGGCTAGCGAATGGAAGAGCCGACAGTGCGAACGTTATCGATATCAGTATCTGGGGGGTGGGCCTGTAGGCTTGTTGCAGCGGGAGAGGGGACGGACGCAGCCACTACAGCTAGATGATAGGATGATGGGGATGGGGATGAAGGAAAGAGGAGCGCAAGATGAAAGATGAAGGCGAGTGAGATCAAAAAGCTGACAAAAAGGAGTTGATGCTGCCACTGCTGCTGCCGCTGCTGCTCCAGCTGCATCTGCTAATGCTATCCAGGTCCCAGGTCACGACGTTGCAGGACTGGACACGCCCACAGGCCAGGGTCCTCGTGATGGGCCGCAAGTGGATTGGACGGGGGGCTGTCGTCATCGGCTAGAGCCGCACGTCAGAGGCCAGTCCAGTGAAGGTGCCTCGCCGCAGCAAGCGCCCTGATGAATGGAGAGCGAGAGACGATAGGGTAATGGCAAGTAAACAACTGGGCGACAAAGATGTTTCACAGCGGTGGCAGCCTTGCAAGGCGGCAATTTGATGCTGTGAGGTGAGATGATGGGATGGGCGTTGGAGAGCTTGGAGGGGGGAAGGAGGAGAGGAGGCTAGTACTCCGTACCTACCTAAGTACCTTAAGTACCTTACCTACTAGTAGGTAAGGTAAAGGTACCTCTACACTGAACAATCGTCACGTACCTTAACCTTTGGACAGTGGCCCACAGAGCGTAATCGCAACATGGACCCGTGTGACCTATGCTCGGTACTTTCCTACTACCTAGTACCTTAGGTAAGATAGGTGAGGTAGGTTGAGTCTATCCATTCCAATCCATGGGTTCATCCTTTGCTTAAAAGACACTCTCTCTTGTTATGATCTTATCCGGGCCTCCTCTCCAGGCTTCCATTCTTATCCAAAGGCCTTACAGAAACAGCTCTAGGACTGGACGAGACCCAGTATCGGAACTGGCGATGAACGGATGCCCACTGCCGGGCCTCAATGTCATGAGTCGTGCCTCTTGTCTGCACGAGCGTCCTGAGGTGAGGGTCAGTGCGTTTCATCCAAGGTCGTACTCCTTTAGTACCAGTACCTAAAGTGCTGGAGCATGGTGCACATGGTCGCCATCATGGAACGCCCAGTCATGGGGTGTCATGGACTCTTGGAGTACATACTGTCCAGCCAGCCATTTATTGACTTCCCTGGATGCACCGCTTTCGACGCCTGTGATTAGTTTATTTCGCCCGCCGTCCAGCCAGCCATGCAAGGCTCTTTGGCCGCCTGTGCTCTCTTCTCTCATCAGGGTTTGGATCCCTGCCCCCCCAACATCCACCACTGCCGAATCGGGACAAGAGACGGTAACTTAAGTAGCCATTGCTCAATGCATCCAGGACCTGGAATTGGCTTTGATGACTATACTCATTGATGACTCTCAAAATGACTCTGTGTGACTCTCAGCGTTGAGCCCCCAGCCACCTCAATAGCCTCTTCCCCCTTGTCCCCCGCATAATGAAACGGAAATCACACCCGCACTGCGTATCTCCGTCTCCTGTAATGGTGTCGTGGAAGTGAGTGAGCAGCTAGCTCAACTTATCTCACTCGCTTGAGTCTTCCCCGCCCTCCTGATAAGCTCCGCTGCCTGCCTACCTAGGTCCTGGGTCGACAACACCTTCAATCATGGTGGTGATGGATCGGGCCACTCAAGCCACGGGCATAGCCGATGTTTCCCGTTATCGTCCATTCCAGATCTCGTCTCTTATCTCCCGCCGTCCGTCCAGCTCAGTGTCATACTGTCACACATCACACGCTGTTCAACGTCTTCCATCCTGCATCTCAATCCCAACAGGGAAGTGCTCACGTGGGTCATTTCTCGTCAGCCCTCATCCCATCTTCTTCGTCGTAGGCAGTCCACCATTTTCACATGTAATCTGTTTCTTGCGATGCTAGATACCTTGAAGGCTACACCCAGGTGGCAGTAACATGGACGGCGGCACTACTTGTAAATGGTAATACTCACGTCGATCTAGTTCTACGTTCATTCGCAATAACATACTCACGCATTTAATTTTACAAGTACCAAATACACTGTGGGCTCTGCTTAACCATTCAACTTGTATATGCAATAGATGGCATTCAAAGGGTTAATTGGTCCTCCAACTCCATGCAACCCGGTCTCCATCAATGAGATTTGTCCAGTCCTATAGCTCTCCAAAACAAACCGTAACTCCAGAACTCTCAGGGCTTGGCACCTCTTGCCTTGACGCTTCTTCCTCTGCCAGGATTCCCACCGCCACGCGTGCCTGTTCCTGTTTTGCCCGGGTTCGCTGTGCTCGTGCTTGTGTCCATTCTCTTGTCCATCCTCTTGCTGGCGCCTCCGCTTCGACCTGCACCTGCACCTCCGCTTCCGCCTCCGCTCTGTCCACCATCCGCCATTGCCTCGCCGCCGTTCTTGACTTTGCCGCCTCTGCCACGGCGATTGCCCCGTCTGGGTCCCTTGTCTTCCTTATCTCTGCTCTTCGTGGCCTTTCGCCGCGCCTCTTCCTCCTGAGCCCGCTGGCTCTCTTGGTCCCACCATTCCTGGAACGCCTGTTCTTGTTGGATCTCTTGCAGTGACCGCTTCGCAACCGCTTCCTTAACCAGCTCCTGCTCGCGCTTTTGCTCTCCAATGATATCCGCCATACTGAATCCTTGAGTCGCCTCTGCCTTGGGTGCCGGCGTTATGTACGACCGTGAATGTGGCACCAACGGCTTCTTCTTAGCCTGGTCCGACGGCGCCGGGCCCGCGACCATGGCGGGGGAGTTGCTCATCCGAGCCTGTCCCGGAAACCTGGTGTCGGGTGACGCGGTACGCTGTCTCGCCGATTGGGCTCTCGTCTCAGATGCTACCAGAGGTTTGGCATTAGCTGACACTGCCCTAGGCAGCTTCGACTCCATTGCCATCACCTCCTCTACTGACGTCTTTGACGTTGGCTCTGTCGCCTTCCAGGGAGGCAATCTGCCACCAGTTCGTGGCTGTTCCCACGGCACCTGGCTGGACTGTTCGTCTTTGGCTGCCGCCTCTGCCGCAGCCTGCAACTGCAGCTGCTTCTTCCGTTCCTTTTGTGACACCTTCGTCTGTGGCTTATTTGATATCGAGTCTTTCGTCTTTTGTTCAGTAAGCCCCACAGTCAATGCAGATTTGGACGAACTTTCAGACATGATACCCTTCAGATCCAGCTTCGAAGTGATCAGTGCCGCAGCGGCCCAAGGGTTGCCTAGCTTGGTCATCGCATCACCAGTCGGGTTTGCATCACTCGTCTTGGACAACCTGAAATCAGGTGACAGAGAGAATGAGTCTGGCGTTGGACTATGCATGACATCTGCGATGCCTTTACCTTTCTGTTCTCGCCAAGCCTTGGGAAGTTGTGAGATCTCGTCGACGTCGAGTTGCATTCGAGGATTTGAAGGTTGATTGATTGGGGATCGTGGGCTACCGAGCGTAGGGCCATCCTCCTCGTCCATATCGAAGATCAAATCCCCTTGCGACTGCCTAGGCCGTAGACTAGGGCTGAAGGGTTCATTGTATCCCGCCCTCAATTTCCGGCTCGATTTGTCTGGGGTCTGCACAGGACCAAAGTCATCCAAACTTCCCACGCGCGCCTTGTATGAAGAAGATAGCTTTTTTTCATCCTCTTTTTGAATAGCTTTGAAGGCCATTTCCTTGACTCTGAGCTGGCGCTCCTCGTCAATATCGGTAGTAAGATGAGGGTTGCTTTCGTGCAGTATCAACTCGGCTCTCCCACTACGCACGAAGGGAAACCGGGCAAGTTGGTTGTCCCGTACCACTTCATCCAACTCCACAAGCAAATCTTCTTCTAAATCGTCCAGCAAGTGATTTTCGAGCATTGACTCCAGCTGGAGGCAAATGTACTCGAGGCCGGTGTCTTTGAATTCTGCCACTGAACAAGGGCTGATTTCGTTGAGCAGGTTTGCAATGTTTCGTGTCGTCACAAACTTGCCAATCAGCGATTGACAGATCTGCGAAAGTCGATCAAGCATGAGCTCGTTTGCTATGCTCATAACATCCAGCACAAGTTCTGACAGCTCGTCAATCGAAGCCGCCGCCACATCGTCGAATAGCTCCTCCCCAACATCGGCATAAATGAACGAAATCACGTATTGGAATGCTTCGGGGTCAATGTGGTTGAGGTCAACCCGCACCTTCTCAGCCAAATCCAAGTCATCGCGACGTCCAGCAAGCCACTGTCCTTTTGAGCGGCCGTGAAACATGCCTTCGAAAAAAGGACATCTCTGACAAAGCAGTTGGCTGTGTGCTGCAACTTCTGCTCCATCTAGCTCTAGGATGACGTCGGCATCATCAAAAAAATTGGAATGAGATATTGCCTGGCTGAAGTCGGCGTCAAGAGACTCTTCTAGTCTAGTCTGTAGCCGAACAGCTGCCTCGAGCTTTGGCATGCAGAGCCGAGTTGCTGTTTTCATCAGCTCCGTCCGGACGTGGCGAAACCGAAATGCCAGGACTGGCGATTCTCGTGTGTACTTCCACACCGGGATGGTCCTGTCCTGGTACGCGTATACAATGATGTTGAGAAGGGTGAGGATGTCAATTTCGAACAGGGTCACCAATATCTTGTCATCGGTAGCCTCAATGCTGAAAGCATCTGTACTCATCGCTGAGCCCTGGTTTCGAAATTCTGCGAGCCCTTCCCGCAAGGTAGAGCTTCGACCCGCCAGCACCCAGCCATGAACGGGAATTTGAACCTCTGGTGATGACGTTGTGCAGAGTGCAACTTCGAGGTCGTTGTATTGAAACGAGTTGACTTGCAGCCAATCCAACAGATCGGCCTCAACGTCTTCCGATCGAAGTATTTCGTGGGGTATGGAACCAGGCAGTTCCTGCACTATAGCTTGATTCCACGCTTTCCGTACTTTCTTAGTCTCGATGCTGTGTGGTGCCGCTTGAAAGTCACCGAGGCAGAGCAAAGACCCAATATCATCTCGTAAGGCCTTCTCAGCAATCTTTATTTCCTGGGACATCACCTTGCTATCGGTCCGAATAGCTGCAAAGGCGCCGAAGATGGAGCTTCGGACTGCGACGCAGTTTGTGATGCATGGCACTCGCTGGAATTTGAAGGCTTTTCGTTTAGTGTCCGTCGCGTCGGCGAAAGCAGCGCTCTTGCCCTTGGTCCGCTTGACTCGTTTCCAAACAGCTCCTGATTCAGTGCAGATAATGACAGAGCCGTGCTCGCCGACATCTACCGAGGCCACTCCATCCTTGTGCGAGTTCCAAATGCACAGGGGCTGTGTCAATGCGCTCTTAATTTTGACTGGATTCGTAGTGGAGGCTGCAGATTGGCTCGCATCACCCTTCTGGTTGAGCTGTAAGGTGAATAGGTCTCCACGTTTGTTTACAGCGGCGATTGTTTCCCCTCCCGAAGCAATGGAGATGATTTCCTTTCGGCCCGGATCATATCTACTGGAAAGTGGTCCTGTCTTCAAATTGTAGTTCATGAAGCTGTCGGGAAGCGGAAACTTGACCAGGTTGTAGCCATAGTTGCTGAACACCCAAACCGTATAGTTTGAAAGTAAACAGATCGTCGCCTTGTCAATGGCCGAGACCATGACAATGGAGGATGCCAAAAGCGAGGCAGCAACCTTTCTGGGAGCATTTTGCACATCCAGCGACCTTGAATCAGCATCCATGAGAGCCAATTGGCCTACATTTCTACCCCATGTATACAAGGAGGTTCCGGTGTGGGCAACGGAGTGATTCGCCGATGCAGCAATACCCAACACAATTTCCTTCTTCAGGGAGCCAAAAACTTGGCGTGGCGTAAGGCTCATCGGCTCCTCGTCTGGCTTCAGAGGTGGCGGTAGAACATATCCCAGCTGAGAGTTGGAGTTTAACCCCCAAGTCCAGAGCTCTCCGTTGCCAGCCACAGCCATGGTATGGTTCTGGCCAAGTGCAATCTGGCGGACTCTTCTATCCACGAATGGTCCTAGCACTGGCACAAATTTGAATTGGGTGTTCTCGTCCCCAAGTCCAAGCCGTCCGCCTCGCCCAACACCAGAGATGTAAAGGTTAGAGACCGGGTCAGTAGTCAGGATGGCAGTGTGCAATTTCGACATGGCAACATCTTGGATCACCAGAGGGGGGTTCTTGAGCAGAGTTGGAATGTCCTCCAAGTCAGGCAGAGTAGTGGGAGACTCCGTGTCGTTTTGAGCAAGATGAGAGTGGTAGAACCGTCGCAAGAGGTGGGCCGGTCGGGTCAAATGAAGGCGCTCAGGGTACTGACGGTCATCCTCGTCACCAACTCCTAATGACATGTTTTTGTTGCTGCCAAATACGAACAGTTCATCACCCCTGATGGAGGAGTGAATTGCATGGGGTACCTTGACAAGGCTACACGAAAGTCAGCCAAGTTACGGAGGAGAAGTCGAGGCCACTCACTGAGACACACCATCCCCAACGCTATCTTCGCTATCAGAATCGCTTTCCGAGCTGGTTTGGTCCGTGACAATCTTTAAGGACCGTGCTTCGATAGTCGAGTTGTAGACATCAAATGGGCTATTACCCTCATGGTCTTTGGCTTTGATCAACATGCCGACTTTGTTCACAGATGTTACATTGTGGCTTGTCAAGACCATACGCTCCCTTTCCAATAGAAGGCGCGCAATTGAAACGTTTCCAGCATATAATGATCGGTGAAGGGCATTCCAGCCACTCTCCGGGTCCTGGGCATAGAGATCGATTGAGGGGTGCTCAATTAGGAGTTGGACGAAGTCTCGAGCGTTCGAGTCGGTTGAGGCAGCGGCGCGCAACAACACGGTCAATCCGGCATGGTCACGGCTATTGATTTCGGCTCGTCCGAGGTTTTGACCAGCGTCCTTCGATTTCACGGGAGTTTGGTGATGTCCTGATGTTCGTCGCTGCTTTGCGACAGGTCGCGGCGAAGTCCCGAGGCCACCCGGGCTTCTATTCGGGAAACTGCCACCTCCTACTGCAGGGCTTTTGGATGCATTGTAGTTGCTGTAGCTGGTAGGAGCCAGCAGACGCCGAAATCTGTCGACATCGTTTTCCCAGTAGTATTTCCACAAAAGGTGACTCATGGGCGGGAGGCAAATGTATATCCCAGCGCTCGAGACAGCACCTCGCTGTGAGTCTCGTCGGACCACGGCTTATTTGAAGGTGCGATTTAGGAACGCCGGAAGCCTCGGAAAGGTGCGGTGAGCGCGTGATATCGTGAAGGGCGTCGTAGTAGGTGTCGGTGCTGGTGATAAATCGCGATAAATTCGACGGAGCTGTAAGTTGCCACCTTGATGTACGGATTCGGTCGGTGATAGGGGTAGATACGGAGCTCGGTCGCGTCGAGATTGGCCTTGGATCGGAGGGTTAAAAAGCGTGGTATCGAGCGTCCGGTATGATGGAAAGCGAAATGGGTGGAAGATGCAGAGCACAGCGCGAATTAAAAGATCCAAGTGACCAAGATGCTAGGCCGTGAAAGCGATATTGCCAAAGTCGGTTGCTTCCATGTGTTTCTCCGAGTTCTGGCTGCACCATCCCCCACCATGAGCTCCCACCTACAGTGCACGCGCGGCGGGGCACGCAGATAATTAGTGGACAGGTCGGCGCGCCTTCAGAACCCAAAACGCTGTGGAAGCTACCAACCGCTGAAGGCCAGCGGGCATAGCCCTCGGAGCCAATAGTAGCCCGCGCTGACAAGGTGTGCCGAAATGGAGCAGACAGGGCTTTCACCTCGTCCGCACATGGCTGGCATCGACGCTTTCTATTTGCTAAGAACGGGATCAAGCCGGACATGGATTTCTACCTTGAGTTCAGCTCTACAGTTCATCATTCATCAATATCTCATCCTCGTTTTTTGGATACCTGCCTCTCCGCGTTATTTTCGGTGACTATCGTAAGTGGCGACATATGTTTCCATCGGAGAAGAAGAATGGAAGAGAGGGATAGAGACTTGAGAACAATGCATATATTGCTCTGTGCATGAACATTTTCTGCTATATGTACGAAAAGTCATATGCACCGAAGCAATAGACTACGTCCCTAACTTTTAGTAAGGATGAGGAGCCTGCAATAAGAGCGTGCTGATGCGAAGGGGGTTGGACAGCTGTCTGACATAGTTGTGGGGACTAGAGATTCAACTCTCTAGATCTCAGGTAATTTTAGGGGATTTTTTTTTAGAGAGAGATCATCATCATCAGCTTCAACAGCCGTAGAGGAACGAGACCTCTCAGTTGCTAGATGCGGCCGGACCTTTGTTTTCTAGACTTTATGACTATCAATTTTATCGCAGATTTCCTGCCCTTTGTCTATTCTCTTCCAATTCGGCCGAAATCGCCCTCTTCTTGCGAGCCCGACCGGCAGCGTCCTTGGTCTTCCACCCAAGCCGGATCTGCCGCCGCAACCTTCATCTTTTTGAGCCTTGCCACACTCCGCAGCGGCGACTCGATTCAATAGAGTGTCTAATTAGACACTTTTCTAGCTATCTTGAAGAGACCGACCTATCATCTTTATCCGCGGTGGTGCTGGAAGCAGCCGTTGCCGGCCTCTGCCGGAGGCGGCGAGATAGCGTCGGTCGCGATTAGTCTCCGAGGCCCCGGAGGGATAGCTACTTATTTGGATGTGGTTTCTTCCTCGTCCGCCAAGGTCGTTTCAGTATTTGGGGCGAATGTAGCTATTACAGTGTTGGGGAGGCTTTTGGTATGCCATGTTTACTGTCCCCGTGTCACCTACAAAACATAACAGATAGACGCCCGCAGCTGGCACCCCCCACTGCCCCGCAATCATGGCAAAGATCGCCCAGATGGAACTTTAAGTGACGCTTGAGCCATGGCCGTTGCAGGTCGACCGAGTCAGCCTGACTGAATTACTTTCTGTTGGCTCTCCAGATGGTCACGTGCGAGTGCACGTGACTAGTCAGCCTCTTTCACTTGAGACCCCAACCAGCGCCTTGGAAGGCCCACCCGTAACACTCGACGAAGCTCTCTATCTGATCACGCAAACCCTAGAACTTCTCGACCTTGACTCTTCTCCTTTACTTGTTTGCCCTCTGCAGTCATGTCTGCCCTTGCCGGTCTCGAAGAGGAGAGACAGCAGTACCAAGAACAGGTTTGACTCCTGGCGCCCCACTGTGCCAGATATCAAGGCTAACACTTGCTCTTCACAGCTCGATATCGTTCTTGGCCAACTCCGAGATGACCCCGACAACGCCGAGCTCAAAGCGCTACAGGACGAGTTGAAAGAATTCATCAACCTTCTCAATGAAAACATTGCTGAGCTCAAGCCCAAGCAGGCCCCCAAGCCAGTTCCAAAGCAGCCATCACCACCACCCCAACCCGAGAAATGGTCGCGTGAGAACCACCCTGCCTTTAAGAAAGCCGCCCCAATAGAAGAAAAGGAGGAAGCCCCGGTAAAATACCAGGTTAATGATACCGTGTTGGCCAAATGGGTCTCAGGCGACAAGTCCTTCTATCAAGGTCGCATCACGTCCATCACAGGATCCTCGACAGACCCTATCTACACCGTCAAGTTCAAGAGCTACGATACGACGGAGACTTTGCGCCTTAGGGATATCCGACCCATCTCGAACAAGCGAAAGGCCGATGGACCACCCGCCACTTCATCTAACGCGACCCCCGCCCCTCCCGCTCCTGGTGTGGTGACGTCCGCCGGCGCCACTGTGTATCCCGATGCAAAGAAGGAATCCGAGCAGAACGCCGAGGCTAAGCCGCCGAAGCCCAAAAAGATCAAAGCCAAGAAGGAGCTTGAGGCTGGTAAAAACAAGTGGCAAGAGTTCAACAGCAAATCAAAATTTGGAAAGAACCAGAAGAAGGACAGCATGTTTCGCACTCCTGAGGGAGTCCATGGTAGAGGTAAGAATGTCCAACTTACGTGTTCACAAATACCAATCTACTAACAAAGATATCAGTTGGTTTCACTGGCTCCGGGAAAGCTATGCGGAAAGACCCAACTCGAAGCCGTCACGTCTACCAAGTGAATGAGGACCTAGACTAATCACAATTCTCTCCGGACAGGACCAGTCGATTATTTGGCGAGCAGATGGCGTTTGGGATCTTTTGTGGGCCTTGACTTACTTCGTTTGGTAACATGCCTTACAATTCGTTGTGGCAGAGGCTAACGTTTTGTGTGTCTGGCGTTTGTTCCAGTTGTTTTTAACCCATTCTAGCCTCGAAGTACATAGGACTGACGTTACCGCGAGTGATCAGTTGGGCGCAATTGAATATTTTTGGAATGAGACAAGGCCCCAGGCCCCTTTGCAGTCGAGTATTTTCACTAAGTTGTGTTGATAGGATCCGCACTAGGTGCTTGCTCCCCTTGAAGTTACCTAACACGATACTTGTGACTATGCGTTACTCTAGATGCCGCTCAAGCTAATCTTGGGACAAATTTCTCGGGCAATCTTCAAGAAGACGGATGCTCTCTCACTTGTGGGTTCAGCCACCACGGTTGGCTTCCCCTTCTCAGCATCGTCCCCAATATTGGGGTGCAGTGGGATGTCGCCCAGGAAATCAATTTGATGCTCCTGACACATCTTCTCCACTCTCTCATTGGAACCAAACACATGTGTCTCCCCGTGACAATGTGGGCACTGAAAGAGGGACATGTTTTGGACCAGGCCTAAAATATTGACGTTGACAGCCTTGAACATGTTGATACCCTTGACCGCGTCTTTGGTTGCGAGCGTGTGGGGGGTTGTGACAATTATCGTGCCTATTCCGGACTTAGTCAATGTGAATCTCGGTTTCCAATATAAACTCACCATCCAAGATGATCTGTTGTGTGATGGTCAACTGTGTATCGCCGGTGCCTGGTGGCAAGTCCAGCACCAAGACATCTAGACCACCCCATTCGACTTCGTGAAGGAGTTGCTGGATCGCCTTCATAACCATGGGGCCTCTCCAAACGACTGGAGCATTCTCCCCAACCAAATACCCCATAGACATGGTCTTGACCCCATAGTTTGTTAGAGGAACTAATTGGTTATCTATAGAGGTCAGTACATGATGGAGAGAATTTTCCTGGTTTCGACGTACTTGTCGACAATCTAGGCTCTCCCGACAGGTCGAACAGTGTAGGGATGGATGGTCCAAAGATGTCAGTGTCTAGAATGCCCGTGCGATAACCGAGCCTGGCAAAAGCGAGGGATAAGTTGGCTGATTCTAGTCAGCGGGGTCACATATATAAACATAATTCATTAATACCTGCAACCGTGCTCTTGCCCACGCCCCCTTTGGCTGACGACACGGCGATTATCCTCTCGACGCCAGTGATCTTTCGCCTCTGGGGACGTTTGGGCCAGTTGGGAGGCGTTCCTGAACGAGGAAGACCCTGAGACTGTTAGTCGCTAGGAAAGGACTTGTAGAAGGGTGACTGCTGACTAGTGGATTCTCATGTCGAAGAGCGCGGGCAGCTTGGAAGAAACGGGCTGAAGTTAGATGCATTTTGGTGAGCAATTACGCAACAGCCAGTGGATGGCGATAAATGCGCAAAATGAGAAATTCCTATCTCACGATTCTCAAACTTCTGAACGAAGTTATTTCAATGATTAAAGAATAATTGTACAGGATCAGAAGGCGAATCCAACCACTCTCATTTGAGCGAAGCTGACTTTGTTGTTACTTGAAATGTTGATGAACCTGTCAATGTTCCCATCTGTGGCGAGAGCCTAAGCTGGAGTTGGCGGGCCCTCGAAGAGCACTGAGGCGCTAACGAATGCCGGTGCCACCACTCAAACCACCCGACTGCAAGAAGCTCCCCATGTTCTGCCATGCGCCACCGCCTAAAAGTTGTAGGCCCGAGACCAGAAAATTTCCAACGTGGGGGCTCTTGGGTGGTGCAAGTTTTCCCAAGCAACGATTTGCGACAATGGTGAAATCAAAGAGTCGCGCGAAGCAATTCGAAGAATTGGACGAGCACATCTCCAAGGGTAATATCTTACACATCGTATTAGTCCTGGCTGTTTCTAACCATTGTGGCGTATAGATTACGATCCCGAAGCGAACCTTGAGGCTAGCGATCAGGAAGCCAGTGGAAGCGAGGCAAGCGACGATGAGAACGCGGGCACAGAACACTACGTTTCCGTGGGAAAAAGCAAGTTGAGGGAGAAGGAAGGTGTATCCCTCGGCCCTCAGTATCGAGGTGCCCGAGTAACTAGAAAGGCTCTCGATCAAGAGAGCGAGGAGGAGGCCGATGCAGACGACGACAGCGACGAGGGATCAAGCGACGAAGCCGACTTCGATGATCCTGAAACGGCCAACCTGGAACTCGACACTGCGGAAGCAAGCGACTCGGACATTTCTAGTGACAATGCTCTAGGTGAGAGCGACGATGAGCGGTTGAAGGACTTTATCTTCCGAGGAAGCTCGAGACCGAAGAAGCCGTTGAAGTCAAGAAAGAGGTCCACTGCCGCAGACTTCATGTCCTCGTCTGATGAGGCGGGCGAAGGCGGTGCTGACGTAGACGAGGATGAGGACGATATGAGTGGTGTCGAGCTCGGCGAGTCTGATGAGTCTGACGAAAATGACATGGACGATGGTTTGGATGCGCTTGTGAATGGCGGGGACTCGGATGAAGAGTCCGACGAAGACGAAGACGAAGACGAAGATGAAGATGACGAGGATCATGATGAGTCGGAAAGCGACGACGAGGGTAGCAAGAAGAAAAATGACCAGACTGCGAGGCCAGTTCTTGCAGCCCTGTCGAACCGCACCGATGTCGACAAGGGACTCGCGATTCAGCAACAGAGAAAGCTCTATGATGGGCTCCTCAACCTTCGAATTCGTCTTCAAAAGGCTCTCATTGCGGCAAACACCTTTGCTACAATCGAGGACAGCCCCGAACCCGAGTCTGAGCCTTACGAAGCTGCCGAGGAGGCGGCCATCAAACTTCTCAACACAATTAGCAGCTTGAAGGACAACTTTGGATCGTCATCTCGGCCTGGAGACAAGCGAAAACGAGAGCTTGAGGTATCAATGGCTACCCAGGACATCTGGAACCAGATGCAGGAGGAAGAAAAGCGGTCCACCAAGTTCAGGGAGGACAAATTGGGGAAGTGGTCTCGCAAGGTCCAGACGGCCAACGTCACGGCCCCTGGCGGCCTTGGCTCGAGAAACAAGACGCTCATCAGCACTCTCCAGGAGCAGCTCACCAACCCGGATAACCGTTTGGCGAAGCGATCCCGTGTCCCACGGTCCTGTGCCCCCGCGCAAGCCGCCAAAGGCGTCACCGAAGACGCAGACATCTACGACGATGCTGACTTTTACCAGCTCCTACTCAAGGAGCTTGTGGACCAGCGAACCGTGGAGAGCGCTTCGGCGCAGGCAGGCGCGGTGCCTACTGTGATGTTGACGGTGGCCAAGGAGGCCAAGATGCGGAAAAATGTAGACCGCAAGGCTAGCAAGGGCAGAAAGATGCGCTTCACGGTGCACGAGAAGCTGCAAAACTTCATGGCCCCCGAGGACCGACGGGCGTGGGAGCAGGAAGCCATTGATCGGTTCTTTGGAACCTTATTTGGACGCAAGATGGAGCTCAATGAGGATGACAGCGACGACGACATGGAGGTGGATGCGGAGGAGGCTGGTCTTCGACTCTTCAGAAGCTAGGAGTTTATATAACAGATTGTACTATGATGTAGACTTAATTGCCAACTCTTGAACACTTCCAAACACCGACGTTCCCAAAAACATGATGAGCAAGACCAAGTGAACGACCAAGTGTACAACTGGTCCACCTAGAGTTTTCTCCGTTGCAGCGTCTTTCTTTCCACCCCCATTCCCAACGCTACCGCGGTGTCTTAGACGGACAAAGGCGCGGTAGCACGGCCACAAATGCCAGAACGCCAGAGCGAGGGCAACGTGGCGAGAGACCTCGTCGAAGGGGCGGCGAACAAAGACGAGAGCGATGAGGTTGGTGGCGAGGAGGAGGCCGCCGAGAGACTGCAGGAGGAGGCTGGCGGATGGAGGAAGTGGAGACACGTGCGCGGAAGGCCGGAGGATGAAGGTAAGGGCGGCAGGGGTCTCGATGAGAATGTGGGCGAGGAAAGGCGCTGTGGAGAGGGAGAGAGGCATTTTGGGTGGTGTTTTGGAGAGGTGCAGCTTCGCTTTGTGCTGACGACGGTGCAAGGTTACGTCTTGCGGGCGATGAGAGGGTGGATTTTCCACTTTGGGATATGACAGAGTGTCGGGATGAGCTGCATCCGTGGGCTAACGAAGCAATGGGATTTCACCTGACAGGATATCCTATGAGGCCGTATTCGTTTACTCGATTAAGGCCAAAGCACAGTGCAGTGGCTCCATCGACGGCAGCGCAACCAACTCTATCAGAAAATCCATCCATGTGGCGTTGAAAAAGCGGCTCAAGATCTTCGAGACCCGTCTTCGAATCCTGGGGCGCCCTGCGCCACACTCGCGAACCCACACCAGGGGGCTGGAACGACCCGACCACGGGCCTATGAATTGGCCCGACGGGGGAATTGAGTGTGCGATCGGGGGAACTGCAGGAACTTGTTCCTGGATCGACTGAGCGGGATGACGTCGGGTGTGGGAAGTTGGGATCGAGTCGCACAGAGTGGTGGTGTGGCTCACTGGATTCGATATGGTGGAGACGCGAGATGCTATGAGCTCTGATTTTCAACGATAGAATTAACGTTTCTATAGAAGGGGTACAAAATCCACAGAATCTTTCTGGACGAGATGCGAGATGGGCCTTTGCTTTACTTCTTCACTTTGCTTCCTCAAGCCTCGACGTATTGATTCTCAACTCAAGACCAGCGCCGTCTTCCAATTCGATCTTCTACCAAGGCCCCTCCAAGTGTTTGCTCCGGCAGTTGCAGCGAGATGCGGTCCTGAAATACCCCCCTGTACCCAATTGCCAGCGCCACATTTGCAACCTGATGGGTCTGGACCCTCCTCTCTCATCAGTGCTCTCTTCTAGACCTCCACCAACCAACCACCATTATCAACGTGCTCGTACATCGTACCCCCACCCACATCTTGGCCTGTGCCTACTGTGAAACGTATTCGTACTTCGTACGTCGTACACAGTGTCGCACAACATGCCTACCTGTAGGTAGCCAGGAACAGCTTCACTGAAGCCACCTAGACCCTGTTTCAATCATCCTGACGCAGCATGCCTCATCTGTGTTGTAAAAAGTCTGGTCGGCGACGTTTTGCCATCACTCAGCAGCATCCAAAGTTCCAAGCTGTTTGTGGCTGTGCGCCTCTAACCGCGTGTCATCTAGCCTCTGATCCACGTCTTCTCGGATCGTCGACTCCCGGAGCCTGAGCCTGTCACAATTGGATGGCGGCCGCCCAGCGCTTCAACAAGGGCGATGAGACATGGCGGCCGGTAGCCGGTTGCGTTGAGAGCTGCATCCTGCATCCCAGGCTTCCCAGCCAACAGCCACCAATACCTACCTAGCTAAATAAGCACAGCTTCTACAGGAATTAGACGAATTGGTTGGAGGTTTAAATCCCATGAGCCCCGCGATCTTGCGACATGCCGCACCTTCTGTTCCACATGGTGCAACAGGACAGGTCGACTCTTGGCTCCACGTACACAACCTCCTCCGTCAACCATAATTTCTGGCTCTGCATTCTGAGATTGTATTCTCTCTTTCTCGAAGTCTCCCATTCTCGTCCATTGCCACAAGTAGATACGTCACCATCCTCCCCGTCCAATTTTCAGGCTCCTGGTTGGCTCATCTTGTACCGCTGTTATCACCGCAACGTCATCGATTGGCCGACCCCTCAACAAACGAGAACGCCGCTTGTTGAATCCCACTCGAAATCGCAGACGAGACACGCCTACTCCTCGCCCAAGACACCTTCGATCGTTTACGCCCGACCTGTGACAGCATTGACTTGGCTAGAGGTCGATTGACCTCTTATCATTCGGGCCATTGAGCATTCGCCATTGAGCTCCCAACACTACCAAAAAGCAAACATCATGGCTGCGCCCAGCACTTTTTCCGAGCTGGACATCTCCATCACCGGCATTGGCGTCCAGTATCCGCCCTATTCGCTCGATGCCAGCTCTGTAGATACCCTTAGCAAGAGATTCTACCCAGACACACCCGCGTGAGCCCTTTCAGTTGTCGAATTGCGATGGTTCATTTGGCCATACACTAACAAATCGTCCCAGCATGCGAAAAGTCCTCGCTATCAATCGATTCACCGGCATTGAGTCCCGTTCTTCCGTGGGCACCCCCGACCACCCTCTCGTGAACCAGAAAACCGCGCCGTCAATAGCAGAAATCCACCGCATGTTTATGAACGACGGTGTTCCCTTAGCTGTCGAGGCAGCTCGCAAGGCCATCGCTGAGGCTAAGATCGATCTTCGTCACATCACTCACATCGTTTCCACAACCTGTACAAACAGCGCAAATCCTGGATTCGATCATTATGTGGCAAAAGGCCTGGGAATAACACACCAAGTCGAAAAAGTGCTGTTGCACGGCGTGGGCTGCAGTGGTGGTCTTGCGGCTCTGAGGACGGGTGCGAACCTTGCGCTGGGACACAGGGCGAGAGGTCAGCCAGCCCGAGTCCTGTGTGTGGCTCTGGAGGTGAGCACAATTATGGTGCGCAGCGAGCTGGATAGTATCAATGAGCTTCAGGAAACCAGAATAGGACCTTGCCTCTTCTCTGACTGCGCAAGTGCTGTCGTGTTGAGTAATGGTATCGGAGAACCAGCGGAGCCGGTGTATGAGCTCCTTGGATGGGACCACAGGATAATCCCAGATGCGGAAGACGATTTGGGATTTGACGTCGATCCTCTTGGTAAGTGATATCGAGAAAAATCACAACCAAGCAAATGTTCCAAGACTAACACTGGATAGGGTGGAAGGTTGTTCTTTCTCCACGAGTCCCAAAGCTCACGGGAGCGTCCGTTGCCCCTGCCTTTAGTGACCTCAAAGCTTCATTGCCCAGTCTTCCTCCCAACTACCAAAAGCCTGCCGACTTCGACTGGGCCATGCATCCTGGAGGTGCGACTATTCTCTCTGGCGCCGAGCGAGCGATGGACATTTCGGCCGAACATATGCGAGCCAGCTATGACACATACATCAACCATGGAAATTCGAGCTCAGCAACCATATATAGTGTCATGGATCGCCTACGCTCGAAGGATATGGACGCCCTGGCGCCTGACGGCCGAGTCCGAGAATACATTGTTGGATGCGCGTTCGGGCCCGGCATCGCGGTCGAGATGTGCATGCTTAAGCGTAACATGAACTATGGTACGCAAGTGAGCGGACTGCAAACACCGCCGGAGACGGAGAGCGAGTCGAGCGAGTCGAGCGAGACGGGCGAGTCGAGTGAGGTTGGAGATGACGAGTGGCCCGTTGACGGGAGCGGGGCCCCGGCCGGGAAGGATTCGGCGGGGGTGGAGTTGCGGGACCGGGATGCAATCTTTGTGGCCGAAGCGATGGGGCATTTGGACCTTGATTAACAGGGCGAGGGACGGATATACGGCGTCAAAATCGTGATTTCGATAGACCGCGTCACCGGTCGACCTACGAGACAGAGGCCGACGTTTTCACGTAGATATTTCATGGGAGACAGCAGTGCTGTTGGGATCAATGCAAAGTAAGGAGAGAGAAAGTGGAGCGTATCATTTCTCTGCTAGCAAGACTTGGTCTTTGATTTTTTGTGAAGCGAAATGTGACAGCTCAAGCCCACTTTCTCAAGACAATATTTGACTAAGAAATTTGACTTGTCTCGCCAAGTCCGTCAAGGCGTAGAGGGGGCGAGATGTGAGACATTGAAGTTGAGCGCGAGGCTGTCGCGACTAGTTCATTGACCACAAGGGTGGTGGGCTGAGGACGACGCCTCGCCTGCATTAAAGTTCCCAGTCAAGAGACGGAAGAGCGCCAAGATCTTTGGTAAGCGACATGGCGATGAGACTAGGAACATGAAATGTCGATCAGTGAGGAATCTCAAGGTAGACAATCCACTTTGAAGCGCAAGGAAGATGAGATATGCTTTTTGCGGGATCGGCCTTGGGCAAAGTCGAAATTGAAGCTCACCGCTGGCACTGCAAAATTGCCAACCGACTCATCGTGCAGCATGCAGAGGGATGGATACATGAGGTTCGTCATGACCACTGGCATTGGAGCTGACCTGACGCTGACGAATGCTGTCCACACGCCGTTACCAGACTCGGCAATAACCTCGCGAGGACGCGAAGGAGGATTGTCCCACTTGGCCTTCTTTTTAGCCTTTTTGCTTCGCGTCCGTCTAAAATAAATGAAAGCCACGTTCCGGGCCAACAACCTGGGACGGGCGGGGGGTTGAGGGACGAGTTTCGACGCTTCGAAGGGGCGAACAATCCATCATTGGTCTACCCAGGTGTCCGAAGACGCTAGAGACACCGACCGCCGTTGAACGGCGGTGGTGTGTTTCGTAACAAGATCCTTTGGGGATAGACTGGACAACCAAGGAGCAGCAACAAAGTGCGCCTCGCTATTGAGATTGCTGCCAAGTGAGAAGTCAGAACGGCATTTTCAGCCTTGCGAGGGGGGGGCCCTGAGCTCTGAGGCCCTGGCGGCTGGTGCGGTGGGCATCTGCACCACTTTCTTGCCGCAAGCGAGATCGCGCAAACGTCATCTGGGCGATTGGGAAGCTCTCTCGTATCTGGACAGCCTGGAACGGTTAAATTAGTGGGGGGGATGATCTACATGTTTCAACGGATGACGAGGGGATTTTAGGAACAGTGTTGCGCGACAAGTGTTTCGAAAAGGCCAGCAGGGAACGGGAAACGGTGGACTTGCGAAGGTTTGCTAGGGGGGAGACGGAGCGTACCATCGTCGATTCGGCCTATGAGATTGTAATGCGAGGTGACGGTCACAGACATGCAGGCAATGATCAGATCATGGGGGGACCGGGTGTTGGTTAGAGTGGATTGTGAAAAAGTTCCTAGGACGAGATGAGGAACATGGCTTGATGGACCGTCGACTGTCAAAGTTACCGATGGGAAGGATGGGGCACTGGCCTCGTGGCATGAGCAGGGGTATGTCTCCATTCTCTAATGGGTGCCTTGGCAGGCGGGGACAGCACACATGGCACACCAAAAGCCTCCCTAACACCGTAATAGCTACATCCTCCCCTAATATAACACTGATTTAGTCCCAGAGAGCTTCATAAAAATGGATAAAATTATGTTAATGCTATTCGATTTGATTGCTTAATTTATTAGGATTTTTCGTATTTTTTTTAAAAAAAAAAAAAAACCAAAATTCGGTATTGCTTGGTGAGGGTGAAGCCGACTCTTGGTGTGCCATGTTTTCTGTCCCCTGCTTGCTTGGGTACGATGTACATAGGTACAAATGTGCCTAACTCCGCCTCCCGCGCTCAGTGAGCCGTAATTAAGGCGGGGAGGAAAAAGAAACGAGTCACAAGTGGAATACGTGCATAGGTAGGTCACAAGTGGGAAAGATCGTAACAAGGAATAAAAAGCATGTGCGTGCACTTTGAAAGGCACGCTGTTGAGGATTGATTTCTGATGCTTCATGGGCATTGCATAGGCAAAAATCAGCCCGGGCTCACTGCAGGGCGCAGAGTGGGACATGTGACCGAGGGGAGAATTCACAGTCCAGTGTTAGACGCTTGCCAGAGTCCTGTAACGACCCGACCAATAGCACCCGGGCTGGAGCGAGCTGTCGTCCTGAAGGAGAAATTCGTCTACGCCCGCGCCCTGTAGTTTGCGGTTTACAGGGTCTTGTGTCTGCCAGCCCCACTGGGCCGCAACAGCGAAAGGTGCCAGTGGCGAGACCAGGGAACGGCGGGGAGCAGATGGATGGCATGGCATGATATTATGAGTGGTTTCTCAGTGACATCGACAGGCAGAGATGAAAGCAAAATGCAAGCATTCAATCGAAGCTATGCCCGTGGAAGGTGGACTCGCTGGCCGTACCAGATCTGGAGTGTCATCGGGAATGGGTCCTGGGAGTTCGGATTCATCCCAGCTGACGCATGCACGGCGCACCAAGCGGTTCTCAGATAGATCCCCCCGGTAGGTAGCCGGACGATGATGGGGTGGGCCAGCAACTCAGGTCTCGAGATGCCTAGGCGCTTGGCACGTATTCGTAGGTATGTGGGCAACGGGACGGCATCTTCCACGCAACGGCAGGCTAGAACCCAGTCAGAGCCCTGCCTGCGTTGCCACGCGAGGCGGGAGGGGGGGAATAGCTGGCTCAAAGAAGAAAAAAAGGGCCCTAGCTTCACCTATTCACCCAGTCAGGCCCTCTTCTCAGTCCGCCGGGACCACATTGGCGGTATAAGTGCCATGCGTAGGGCGCGGTTTGCAGGGTGGGGTCCCGGATGAGGCTATCCTATCCGGTTGACATCATGGTGGATAACCGATGAACAGGAGCCGCGAACCGAGGATGCCTTGTTAATTACGAAGTATGCCTTCTTTGAGCAGCAGCACCGGGCCATGTGGGCGTGGACTGGCGTCCGGGGAGGGGGACGGTTCCCCTAGTGGGTACGAAGTAGGTAGGTAATTACCTACGAAGTAGGGGACGGAGCTCTCGGAGCCTAGACGAGGCATGTACAATGCTAGGGGAGGAGATGAGTGTGTCTGAGTGTCTCTTGTTCGAGCCTCGAGGGGCGACGACTTCGCGAGACACGCACGTTCGGGAGGGAGAGCTAGGTTTCTTATGGACCCTCCAGCTTTTCTCGGGATGTTTTCGCCCCAAGTTAAAGTCCGTGTCCATCCCGCCCACCATCACCCATCACACCGCAGGCTCCGGGGGACGGACGTGTCCCACCATAACCCACATCCGCCATCCCACATCCCTACCTATACCCTCATACCCACGACCCATCACATTACCTATGCCTATCCAGGCGCTACATCGACCTACTAAGTACGTGTTGCACACGATTCCGCACATGTACGGGCCTGGCAACAGAAAACCATACATAGTTCGCTCCGGAACGTGCGCCCAGAAAGCTGAACGGGATACGCCAAAGGGGTACCGCAACACGCCTGCACGAGACAAATCGACAATTCCGCGTTCTTTTTTTACTCGCACATTGCATTGCCTGACCTAACCGCTCCTGAACCGCAAGGCACGACGCCCGCAGATGGTTGGGACTGTGAGCAACGCAACGACCCAACGAACAAACGACAAACGTCCCTGGACCGGCCTTGCGAAGGGAACGAACCAAAGAGTTTGGCGTACCTGAACCTAGGTACTATCACTTTTCACCTCGCCTACTAGCAACGATATCGGCCAGTATCCGACCAGAGGTCAACTCGCATCAGCCCGTCCCAGCATCGCGGAACCCAAGCCTCACCCTTGGCCCATCTGCCGTAACTGGCCGCAGAACCGCCGAACGGCATCACTCGGCCCTACGCATCAGCCAGCCAGCCATCCAGCCAGCAGGCCAGGGACTCTGCAGCAGCTATTGTTAGCTGCTCGGCTCATCTGTGCTCGGCATTTTACGAAGCAGGGCAGGAGAGAGAGACCCTGCGGAGGGAAGACGCACCCAGAGGCGCAACGGCAGCATAGGGCTCACCTCGCCTCACGGCACTCGCACGAAACAGCCGCACCGGGACAGCGGAACGCCCGGGCTTATTTGCTGTTATCCTTGTTTCCTTACTTCTTGGTTGGCTGCAGTCATTGCATCCCAGCTCGGCTTAAGAGACTCGACATCCTTTTTTGCTAGGGGGTTGCTTCGAAGCTTCAGCCGGCAGGTAGGCAGGTGAAGCATCAAAGGCGGCCGCGCTGGCGGGCTATTATCACGTCTTTGGTGGCGCGGGCGCAGCTGAGTTTGGAACTGGTGGTGGCCGAATCGCAGGCGTTGGCGCTGGAGCGGGCGCTGGAGCTGGGGGCGCTGGCGGGGACCCGAGCGCTGGAGGGGGATTTCCAGGCGCTGGAGGGGGGCACCTGGGTGCTGGAGGGATAGTGGGAGGAGGAGGGATTACAGTGGGAGCATTGGCAGGAGGCAGAGTGGGGACGGCGGAAACGGGCGCGATTCCGGGTCTGATTGCGATCCCAGGCGGCGCAAGTCACGTGGCCGCCCCGTACCCGCACGCGGTGCCTTCTGGCTCCTGGCTCTCTCTGCAGCGACGGCCAGTGGCTGACCCTGACCCTGTGTTGCCATATGATGCCGGCCATCTTGCACACGCATCCGCACACGCGCCCGACCCCGATGGTCCATTTGTTGGCACTATGGAGCAAATTGAGACCCAGGTGAGCGACCTGCGTTACCTATCGCAGGCGCCTGTCACCCTGAGCCCCGGAGGCGGGGGAGGAGGAGCCGGAGGTGGTGGTATCGGACCCGGCGGCGTCGGCGTTGCGGGTGTCTCTGCCGGCGCTGCTGCCGCTGCCGCCGCCGCCTACGACCACCAGAGCCCGGGTTCCGCGTCTGTCGGAGACAATTCCGCCCAGAGCGTGACCGCCTCCAATGCCAACAATGCCAACAAGAGGAAGTCGATTGACGACGGGACGTCCAAGCAGACGCGGAGCAAGAGAAATCGGGTGAGTCTTTCCGTCTTCTTGTTTGGCGTGGCTTGGTCAACATCATGGTGTTGTCCGACTTGTGTTTCTTTTTTCTCCTCCCCCCTTTCCCTCCAGCTTCCAAGTCAGCGCAGGAACTTAATGCAATTGACATGAGATGAGAGGACACGGCTTTGGGGTGAGACTGATCGCAGGGACGCTGACAGCCATGGGACCTGACATCAATGAGAGTGAGCGGCAATGAGCCGTTGCTTCATTCGTCTTCCCGATGCTGTGTAACTAAACAGCGTCCATCTGTGCAACCACTCACTCACTCTCACTATCCGAATGCCGCCACTCGCCTCACGTCCATCACATGTCATGTCGCACATCGCCCTACGTCACTTACACATGTTCTCGTCTACCTCTTTGCAGGTTGAACCTTGGCTAACATGAAATTCTTCAACTACAGTATATTTCCATCGCTTGGTGAGTCCCTCCCAATCACCAAACCCCTATGACGTCTAGCATGGCACCACTCGGCCATGGGACGACATCTTCCTTCACATCCCCTGCACCAGCCTCAGCTCTCTTCAGCTCCCCACTGCGGAAAAGTTCCTTTGCTCACCACCCCACAGCAACGAATGTAAACGACGCAAAATCAAGTGTAACGGCGAAACACCATGTCAACGTTGTGGCAACCTGAACCTGGCTTGCCTATACGCCCCGAACTGCTGCTCCAACAATTTCAAAGACTCGGATGACTTTAGGCATGTCACTTCCCAGCTGACTCGCCTGCAAGAAGAGGTCGGTTGGCTCCATCAGACCGTCAAGGCCCTTCAGTCCGACTCCAGCCGCATGGCCTCACATGGCGACCGACCGCTGCCAATCGGCACATCAACAGTTGCCCCCTCGCCCTCGCAGAGCTCGAGCTCGCTCAACCGCGATGCCTCCCACTCCAAGTACGGCGCCTTCAGAGGCCCGACCAGCATGGCCTTTAGCCTCGACGTCGCCAACAACACCATCTCCAACATGGGATACAGGGGTATCGACGAAGGCGACGAAAACGGCCATCCGGTGGAGGAAATGAGCATGCAAATAATCAACCGGCCTGCGGAGCCCCTCCTCGAGTTTGACAAGGACGAAATGGTCCGGCTGTGCCGTCTCCACGAGGAGGAGATTGGCATCATGTATCCGGTCCTCAACGTCCAGGCTGTTATAGCGCACGCAAAAGGCCTGGCGCCGTTCCTAGACACGATCCGACATCAAAGCCCCATGGAGCTAATCAACGATGAGAAGACGCTGCAGTTGAAGATTGTCATGTGCTGTGCCCTCGTCGTTGAAGAGCACGGGCACAGTGACAAAGCGATCCGGCTATACGATAGCATGGAGGTGGTGCTCAATCGAAAACTCATGGCCGAAGCCGCCGAAGTCTCGACTCTTCCCTTGTTAGCGCTCGTGGCAGGCTACCGATTTCTGTCCAACGACGAGGTTCTAGCTTGGCGTGTGATGGGCCAGGTCGCACGGCTGTGTTTGGAGCTGGGCATCCACCAAAGAATGGGTCTGATGAAGATTCAAGACGAGGAAGAGCGCAAGAACGCACTCAACAGTTTCTGGTCAGCCTACATGCTGGATCGACGATGGGCATTCGGAACAGGTCTGCCTTATGTTGTACAAGACGAAGAAATTGATGTGGAACTTCCTTTTCCGGTACGTTCAGTGGCACATTGACACGTGCTTAGCTAATAATTTCAGGACGAACATCCGTATCTAGTAGCCATGATCACATATTCCCGAATAGGAGCCAAGGTCTGGCGACAAGTATCACATTTTGGGCCGGTTCTTGCGCGAGACTTGCAACAAGAGGAGATTGAGAATCTGGACCAAGAAATCCTCGGATGGTACGACGCCATACCCGAGGAAATCAAAGTACGAAACTGGGACAAGGACAAGAACATGACTTCAACACCTTCCTACAACCTCCAGCGTCTCAGGATCTGGACATATCTTCGACTTAATCAGGTAAGCCTTCCTTGTGACCAGTCAATCAATTGTGTCTAACAGTTCCAGATGCGAGTCTGGCTATATACGCCCGTGCTGCATAGTGCAACGAGCATCATGGCAAACCCTGTACAGTCACAACGCGTCGTGGACATTGCCAAGGATACGATTCGATATCTCAGCCACCTGAACAACACGTCAAATCTATATCGACGAGTTCAGGTATTCTATCACCAGTTTCTGACTTCAGCCATTGCTGTTGTGTTCCTCGCATCGGTACATGCACCGGTCCGCTTCAGCGCCGCCTGCCGCGAGGAGTTTTACATGGCGCTCGAGCTGGTCAAGGATCTCTCTGCCAAGAGTTGGGCGTCTCAACGCCTCTGGCGGACCATCCGGTCTCTCAAGGATGTCGCACCGCGTTTCGGGCTCAGTCCAGAAGACGACCCACAGTCGACGGCTGCGTTGGGCATGATTGGTCTTGCTCGAGGGCACGTAGATCCTCGGAGTAGACAGCAACCATTCCGCAAGCCCTCCATGGTCGGCCAGCAGTCACAAGCCGCGACGCCTGATCCCATGTCTCAAAACGGATCGAGGATTCAAGCGGAGATGACACGGATCTTCGAGGGATACGTGGGGTTGAATGGTTTTCAGTACGACGGCAACGAGGAACAAGCATCAGTCTCGAACAGCGAGATACCAGCGGCAGAGCCAGCCCCAAGCATGTATGGGACGGACGGGACTGTGTTTACGCACTTGAGAGAAATGTATTAACGATACGGCTTGGGAATGAGGCGGGACGGACGGGCGCGAACAGCGACCTGTGGAGGGAATATCCAGGAAGGCACCACATGGTTTGATAGGTGTCATTTGACGACGTAGATATAATATATAAACACGAGCCGATAATAACAAACCATTAAGAAATCGGTTCAATATGCGAGGGTGGTTGTGTGAAGGGAGAGGACTCTACGCTGACGACGTCACAGGCTCCACCGAGGGAAATGGAAACCAACTTGAAAGCTTTTAAATACACACACGTTCGGTCGAGATCGAGCATGTCTTCTCAATTAATTAATAGCAGGACAAGAGAAAAAATGGACCGGGGATTCTTTTAATGCGGTAACGTTTTTGTAGACAATTTTCCGTATTCGTATCACAACGATACGCGTAAAAACACCTAGAGTTGAACCCAGTGTAGGGTAATCACCAATTCACACAGTATGTACTTACAACATTTCATGTTTGAAACCTGGCCGTTGACCTCATCACTCAACAGCAGGTTTCATGCTCACCATCAACATGGCCCTTTTGAATATCGACGGGCAGACAGCATTGTTTCTCATCGTGGTCGTCACCATAGCGCTCATTATCCGGGCCAAAAGGAGACCGACAATCACCCGCGATGGAACGGCACTCAGGTAAGCTCAATCTGGGTGTCATCGACAACTAAGAATTGAACAACTGACCTAACTACCTAGGGTTCCTCCCAATACTCTCCCTCTAGTTGGGAATGGCATTATTTTCTTACAACCTCGCCAGCGTCTATTCGCGTGGTTCGCCAAGTGCGAGAGCCTCTTTGGCTACGAGACGCTGCATATCTCGGTCCCCTCACTGCCCCCCGGCGTCATCATCAGCGACCCGCGCAACCTCGACTTTGTGTTCCGCAACGAGGGCGTCTTCGAGAAGGGCGACTTCTTCAAGCAGCGCTCGATGGACCTCTTCGGCCACGGCATCATCAATGTCGACGGCGAGCTGTGGCGCTTGCAGCGCAAGGCTGGCCTGCGGTTCCTCGCGGCGCCGACTCTGCGCGCCTTGACGAGCGTCGCCTTGCCGCAATATCTGGGCCAGGCCGTCGTGCAATTGAAGGGCAAGGCTAAGGCCGAGGAGCGCGTGGATCTGCAGGCCGTTGTCCATGAGGTGACGACGCAGTTGATGGGCGAGATGGCGTATAACATGGAGATGCACGCCGACGACGACTTCACTGTGGCCTTTGAGCACGCCTCGGGCGTCACGGCTGAACGCTTCCAAAACCCTCTATGGTTTCTCACAGAGCTTGTCACAGGGAATAATCTAAGGCGTTCCGTTTCCACTGTCAAGGACCACGGCCGGCGCATCGTCGCCAGTGCCGTGTCCGACCGCGCCAGTGATGCCGGCAAGGTGACCAGGTCTGATACACCGGGCAGCTTGATACAGTCGCTGTTAGACACCATCGGCGACGAGACGCTTGTCGCCGATGCGGCACTCAATTATCTGTCCGCTGGTCGAGATACCGTGGCCCAAGCCTTGACTTGGACTCTGTACCTGCTCATGAGGCATTCAGACGTGGTGTCCACGTTGCGAGAGTCGATCCAAGGCCTCCGCAACGAGCATAGAGGTGGCAGTACACCTCTCGACCCAGAAGACTTGACTCCTCTCAAACTACCGTACGCCCTGGCTGTCTTCTACGAGTCCCTCCGCCTGTACCCGCCCATCCCCTTCGAGATCAAGCAAGCCCAGCAAGCAACCACCCTGCCGGACGGCACCGTGCTGCCCTGCGGTGCCATCGTGGTGTGGTGTGCCTGGGCCATGAACAGGTCCCGCGACACGTGGGGCCCGGACGCTGACGCCTTCCGGCCGGACCGGTGGCTGACCGGCGACGGGGCCGGCGTGGCCCAGCGCTCCGCCGCCGAGTTCCCCGTCTTCAACGGTGGGCCGCGCGTCTGTCTCGGCAAGCGCATGGCCGAGCTGGTTGCGGTGCAGACGCTAGCGAGGCTGGTGGATGCCTTCGACTTTGTCCCAGCCTTTGAGGGCGAGCGGGTGAGCAAAAGCAGTCTGACGCTGCCGATGGAGGGCGGCCTGCCTGTGTATGTACGGTGCAGGTAATTATGAATAGTAAAGAATCAACGGGAATGAGATGAAGTATGTGATGGTTGTTCTGCTATGTTGGTATCTCTACAGCATGCGTAATTAGTCAAATGTAATCTTGGATCCCGCAAACGAGGCTGTTTTCTGTGACTCCTTGGCCTTCTTCATTGCCTCCCAACTGGGATGCAACACTCCCTCATCGTCCTTCTTCGGCGGCGGCCTGTCGACTTTCTCGGCCCTCGATCCGCCGCCTCCTTGACGCACCAGCGGGTTCCGGATGCCCTTCTTCCAAGGCGTGCCGGCGTCGGCGCCCTCGACGGCTCCGCGCCTCATGTCCCAGCCTGAGTCGCGGCCGCCGCGCTGGGGCTTGACGGGGTTCTGCAGGTGCTTGGCCTTTTCGCCAAACTTCTTCTCCCAGATGGCCTGGCGCTGGCGCTGGCCGCGGCGCTTCTTGGCCGGCGCCACGTCGACGTCCGAGGCCGACTCGGAGCCGGAGATGTAGCCGCCCATGAGGGAGGGCAAGAACGTGGAGCCGGTCGGTCTGCCGGGCGCCGACGAGGACGACGACTTTTCCTTCTTCTTCTTCTTTGCGGGTGGTGGCGACGGTGAGCGGGAGGATTCTTCATCTTCAGGTTCAGAGTCGGAGTCGGCGCCTGAGCCGGAGAGGGAGATGTCGTCGAGGTTGACCGTTTCCTTCCCTCGGAAGCGCTCGAATCGTTCATCGGCAAAGTCGTCTTCTTCCTCGTCGGAGGAGCCACCGAGAAGGTGATCGTATTGAGAGAATTTCTCTTCCTCGTCGGCCTCTTCCTCACTATCAAGCTCCTCGGCCTCGCCAGGTTCGTCAGAGAAACCTCGGAAGTCTGATTCTTCATCGTCCTCCACTGACTCCACCACGTCCTCCTCGTTTACTTCCGGTACTTGTTCATCCTTTTGTTTTTCCTTCCCTTCCCCTTTACTCGCTAATTGGTCATCCTGTTCTTCCTTGTCTTGCTTCCCCTTGCGCACGCGCTTGCCTTTCTTGGGGACAGGCACGTTGAGGAACTCGCACACGGCTGTGACAGCCCGGTCAACGGCCTGCTTGACTGGGTCGCGGTTGTACAGTCCGCTTGTGACATTGTGGAGGGCGACACGCTCCTCTTCTGAGAGATTTGGTTTGGCGAGGCCTCGTCGTAGGTCTTCGGGGAGGTCTTCGGACTCGGCGATGGCCTTGACTTTGAGGAGGGAGCCGTGCATGTGCGCGCGAGCGGTCTGATGGAGGTCGAGAGACTGTGAGTCGGCGTTAGTCAATCGCATCCTTCGAACGTGATTCATTGACACCAATGTACCTTGAGAACAGTAATCTCGCGTTCTAAACGCTCCTTCTTCTCGGGTGTGACGCCATTCTCGTGAACACGCTTACTTAGGCGTTGTCGCTCGAGGCCTTTGGCAGCCTTGAGGGCGCGGGAGATTTCGTCCGAGTGCTTGTTGAGTCGCTCTTGCAAGGTCGGTTCGCTCGATCGCTTTCGTTTTGACATTGTGGCAGGGAGTGTGGTTTCGTAGCTTGAGATGGTAATATCTAGTGATGCAGACAGAAACTCCACGACAAAAGTCGAAGAAATTCTAGACGGTGTTGGTAATTCAGTGATTACTGTGCTCGCGTCATAATTTAGGTCAGGCCGTACAGTGCGCGGCTAGCAATGCAACTTGACACCTCTTACCCTTGTTTTAACCCACTTGACGATGGTGGGGGTTTTGATGATGCGGGGGCAGATAGGAACTGCGTCATCCCGAGAAGAGGTTAGGAGTTGACTCAACATCTCTTCTATCTTTCGCTTCATCATACCAAACTAGTGTGCTTGTGCCCTTCTGTTTGGTCGATTTTGATTAGGATATTGGGACAAGCAACTACACAGTGATAACCCAATCTCGTTAACATGACTTCCCAAAGCAACTCAGCTACCCTTGAGGCAGGCTCTCTATTCAATGTGAACGGGCTAGTGGCTCTAGTCACCGGCGGAGGCTCTGGTAAGTTGACGAGTCTGGTTTTACAAACGAGTAACACTGACTAAAGCAGGTATCGGGCTTATGATGACCAAGGCTCTCGCTATCAACGGCGCTGCCAAGGTATACATTGCAGGGCGTCGACTGGACATTCTACAGCAGACAGCTACTTCTGTTGGTCCCAACGTGATACCCATCCAGTGCGATGTAACAAGCAAGAGTAGCTTGGAGGAAGCAGTGGCGGTTGTCGAAAAGGACGCAGGATACCTGAACCTATTGGTGTGCAACGCAGGCATCGGCGGGCCTCAAGTCAAGGCTCCGACGCCTGAAACTACGCTCGAGGAATGGGCAAACCAGCACTTGGCTCACGACTTCGACGCCTACGTGCAGCCGTTTGCCATCAACACAGCGGCGGTTTGGTACACGACCATGTCGTTCCTGAAGCTGTTGGACAAGGGCAACCAGGCCGGTAACGTGTCGCAGTCATCGCAGGTCATCGTTACGAGCTCGATTGGGGGTTACAACAAGAAAGCGCCAGGAGGGTACGCGTACGGCCAGAGCAAGGCGGCGGCGACGTTGGCGTCGAAACAGCTGTCGGTTGCACTACCGCAGTGGAATATCCGGTGAGTGTGTTAAAACTTGAGGCCTCCTTCCCCCGTTCCAGCTGGGCCATGAGGAGGATGAGGATGAGTGATATTCCGACGGCATTGCTCGGTTATTCTGGCGTTTGGCTGACCCGGCGGTGTATCCAGGGCAAACTGTATTGCGCCAGGGTGTAAGTCGGACCTGTTATTATTGTCGTGGCATTTGCCTCTCGTTTCATTTGCCGTCGAGTAACCTCGGATATTGGGACGTGCCTTGTCCGAAGCACATACTGACATGAGCTGTGCCCAGTGTTCCCGAGCGAGATGTCGGCGCCCATCGTCAGGCTCTACGGGGGCGGGGAGGGTGCGCCGAGCGGGCCTGCAACTACAACTGCGAATGCGAGTGTCCCCGTCACCGTACCAGTCCCTGCAACGGCCGTTCCGATGCGGCGGCTGGGCGACGAGCAAGACATGGCGGGCACGTTGCTCTATCTCGCGTCCCGAGCGGGCGCCTACACCAACGGGGCAGTGGTGACGGTGGATGGAGGCCGGCTCGGCAACTTCCCGGCTGTCTTCTAAGAAGAGGCCTCTTCGTGTTTGATGAGGGCTAGTGTACATACGTAGTCGGATAGAGTGGGTGAGGTTGGTTGAGGAGGAGGCTGATGCGGCGGCCCGTGGAGAACCTGGCAAACTTCAAAGTCGTTGAGTGGGCCATCCGGACATCAAGTTGCGGCTCTCACCCTTGTCCAGTTGTCCCTGCAAATTAATTCTCTCTCCCCAAGATCAACGCCACACGGGCTTGGAGGTTTGATGATGACCTGCCGAACCGACCAATCATGACCCCGGTCTGCATCAGCGTCGCATGATGGGGCTAGATTCCCGGTAGGGCGACAGGGCTGCAACGACGTAAATCACTCCATCATGGTGCCCTCGCTCGCACATTCAATGCCGGCCGACCAACCAGCCGTGTCGACATGGTGCTGTCTAGGCCTAGAGAGAGACCAAAAAGGAGCAAGGGGGTGAGCATGGCATGGGGGAGAGAAACGACCAAGCAAAGAGACACAAACCTTTCATGTCTTGCCCTTTTCGGATGCCCGTGCAAGCCGCCGCGGAACTGTTTCTGGATGTTGAAATCTGGCGACTTGTCGTGGGAGTATCGTGATCTCCGAGGCGGCCCCCGGTAAGCAAGAGGGCGAAAAGCCTGTTTATTGCACCAATGGACAAGCGCATGGTGTGATGTTTTACTTTGGTTTGGGCGCCGAGCGTGCTTGTTTCGCTCTCATACAGTCTCTTGCATCGCATTGTCTCGTGCTTCATCAAGCCACCAACCATGATAAAGCCCCCCCACAGTCACAGGCATGTTCACCGAGTTCCCCAGTGTAAAAAAGTGTTGGTATCCTTACCAAGATGGCTTGCTGAGATGCCATCTGTCTCGGTCTAGCTCGGTCAACGCCGCTCCGAGCCCGAACTTCGATGTCATGTACCGGTAGCTCCATTGAACATGATCGGATATGACATATCCACGTCAAGACCGGCACCGAGAATAGCGGCGGTCTAAGGCGAACCTGCAAGACCTGCATTGGTTTGGCGTGAAGAATTCGACCACCCCCAATCAATCCAAGGATCGGATAAACGACGCAAGCGCCATGCGGTCGAAGCACCCCCAGTCCCGTCGGCTTCCAACTGCAAGATGTGCCCCAGGCTGATGAGCCTAAGCCCCGAAGGTGCCGCCATCTTGGGCCTCGTCTGCTTAGTGACCCCCCTGGCCTCCCCCAACGTAGGTCCGATTGCGTTGACGTTGAACGGGCGGGAGTGGGCTCACACGGGAGACGATCCTGACAAGTTTTGGGGTTGAGAAGTTCGACAACTCGGTGAGCTTTGGGGGTTGGGGTCAGCTCGGCGAGGTCTGCATCTTGACCGTCTTCTATTTTCACTCCCCGACGTGTTTGCCGTATTGTTGAAGCCCCAACTGTCACATCATAGCATCATAGCTGGATATTGAGACTCTCATAGCGTCTTTGTTGTTTGCTTACATACGAATACCGAGCAGCATCGCATCTGGCAGGGGTCGGGGACTTTGGACAGAGGGGCGGACTTACAGACGGCCGCCTCTCCACTCCCCCAAAATCCACCGACGAACCCCACCATGGCCCAAGCTCTGAGGTTGCACCAGGGATTGAGGAAGAAGAAAGAAGAAAGACGCTATCTCGGGGTTCTAGAGCCCACGTCCTGCACTATCGAGGGTAAGGGGGGGCTCGTCCCGGCCCTGGAAGGGCTGCCGGCCGCGGCTGGGAGTTGCAAGCCTACTGGAGCCGGCATGCGATAGGATATAATGTTAGGACACCCGCTTTAGCCTCGTTGCCGCCTGAAAAGCCGCTGGCGTGGGATGAGGCGTCTTTGTTGGGCCCGTGGCCGAGGAGGAGCTGGCGTGGGATAGGACGGAACAGATGGGATGGGTAACTGTGAATGCCGCGAGATAGAGCCGGAGGGGTTCTGTACGACCAGACGGCGGAGAATGACCGTACTAGCAAACTGCCATGTCATTGCTGCTTCTAATGAGGCTGTTGAGCGACGTCATTGTTCTGTACCGCACTCACTCACTCTCACACACACTCTCTTACATTCAACACCCTCTCAGCCATGCACTGCTGATTGCCATGCCATGCCATGCGCGGCCAAACCATGTGCTGTCGCCGCAGCATGGATAGATAGACTGGGAATGGAGGGATGGATGGTTACGTGCCCTCGTAAGCCATGGCCTGGCCCATGGAGCAGCCCAACCGACGACGACAACAACACCATGATTGACAAGACCGCATTCATCGGGAAGCCGAAGATGCATCTCCGGGGAAAGAACCCAGGCCCAAAGGTCTGCAAAACACGCAACTTAAATCTCTCACTGGGCTCGGCCTTGGGTCCCCCGGACTTGCAACCCCAAAGTGACGTGTTGCGACAGCGCAGTGAGCCCATCGCGGTCCATAACCGAGGATATAACCTCAACCATGGACCATGGAACATGACGCTTGTGGGAAAGCACGGTCGTGTTGCGGCTTTAACAAGGCTCTAAACAGCTTTGACACTACTGATGGAGGAATGGTCTGGGCTCGGTCTGGTCCAAGGAGTTGAATGTTTTTTTTTGTCTGACCTCTGTCACCGAGCGTCTGAGGCGCAGTCTAACCGTCCAAGGGGTGTCGTCGTTGACGGGCCTCCAAGGGTGAGGGTGTGCTCGACGATGGGTTCCTCCTACGTGCTGCATCCGTATACAACCCTTTTGACTTTTGATGGGTCACTGACATGGCCCCCTTCTGAGCTGGTTCCTGGCAAGGGGGGCATGGCATCCCTGGCCGATGCGTGATCGGGCACCGCACATCATGCACCTCATCCCTCAAACATGTAACCACCCATTGCGTCGTTGTTTTCTGTGCTGATGCGAGGTTTTTCTTCTTCTTCTCTCGCCCATCTCGATGATGGCTTACACGGGGAGGGGGTGGAGTCATTAGGTCCGGGGGGAACGTCGGAGGCGTGGTCCGAGCCGAGCAGTCGTCTATATTGGCGAGCCGAGCTGGAGTTGATGGGGTTGGATATGGTGGAGGACGAGATATGGTGGAGCAGATGGATGGTGGAGGGGAGGATATGAGGAGAGACGGCCCGCAATGCAAATGAGTCGCCTGTGGAAGCCTTGAATTCTTTGATGCTGTACTCCGTACGGAGTATGCTGGAGAACTGGTCGATGCGACCTGATGCTTGTTAGTGCTCGTTGATGCTTGCTCGTTCGTCCCTTTTGTTGGGTCCATCGTCATGAGTAGTAGTCGCTAGCGCCGCGGCCAGACACGGTTTGGGGGGTTTGTAACTCGACTCGAGCATATCATGACATCGCCGTGTTCATGACCACTTTTGATAGAGTCAACGAATTGCTCCCTGCCTACGTTGAGAAACCTTGATGGAAAGACACATGGCATCATCAGCAAACCCCCCTCCCTCCCCGCTCGCACTCTCACTGCAGCAGTCGCCTGCGAGGCTAATTATGCAGAATTACAGCATCTGCAAGCCCCCTTAGAGCAAAAAAGCAAGCATGGCGTCTCCCAGAGCTGGAGGGGAGAAGCTGGGCCTTGCCCTCCCCGGCCCGGGCCCGGGGGCTTTCAGGATCTAGCGCCTGGGGGAAGCGTGTATTCTTTTTTTTGTTGTTGCTGGGGGGCCCTGATTGATGCCTTTCCGGCTTGGATGGTGAAGTCGGGGAGCGGCAGCAGCGGGCGTTGGTGGCGTGGAGGGTGGGCGGTTGTTGCGCTGATGACGATCTGATATTCTGAGATGGTTTTTTTTTTTCGGTTGGAGTATGGATGAAATGGAGGTTGCCTGGGCTTGAACTGGCGTGGTAGTGAATGCAGCCAGCATCAAGCATTCGCGGCAAAGCAGGGCAACGCAGCCGTTCCATCCATCATCCATCATCCATCTACTGTCTTCCATCATCCATCCGACCCGTCCACTCAACCCCCAGCGTTCAACCACACCTGAATCAGCCCGTAGAAACTGCCACAGCCCACCAGAATCAGACCGAGAACCCTAAAGCGAGCTGCATCGGGTTCTTGTCAAGATGCTCATTATCCGACTGGATGGATGTCACTTTCGGGTCCCGGACAAGGGCAGCCTTGCTCTCTTCCGTCGCCAATCGCCTCGCCTTCTCCTGCTGGCCCCTTCCGTTGTCGTCGGACATTCATTCTGCCACCAATTCTGACTGCCACGGTTGACGACTCAACACTGTGAGGGCTTGTGTCAGCCAAGGCCAGTCCAGACCGGACCAAGACAAGGTGCCTTAACGTCACCCCTGGCGTCCGAATTAACACCATCTCCACTCCGGATTACTGCGCGGAACTCCTTTGTCTGCACGCCGATTTGTTGTCTCATCTGGAGTCTGTCTGATCCCTCCCCAAACAAGTTTCCGCTTTGGCCAACAATTGGGGAGGAGGAGAAGTGATGAATCTAGCCCCCCCATGCCCACTCATCGCAGACAGTGCCCACTAATCACATTGCAGCGCACACTAATTACAGCGTCCTCTAACTCTTCCAGCGCATGCAGCTGCAAGCTCTCTCCGCTAATCGACGACGTCCTGCGTCAACAGAGTCCCGCCCCGTTACCCTTTTTGCTGCAAACGAGACGTGATATGCTCAATCAACGCACAGCGCTGGAGAGGTCGCGCCCGCAGTGGGTGTTGCCAGCCTGCCAGCTTCATCAATAGCCCGGGCCGGCTTTGGCAAGGCAAACGGGCCGCCTGAAGTGCCGGATGGGACAGACGGCCAAGATGGCAGCAGCAGCAGCAGCATTCCCACAGGCAGCTAACCAAGCGCTGGGAAGCTTCCCCTCTTCGCGATGACGACAATCACAACTGTTCAGGTAACACTTGTAACTCCCAGGTATTAGTAGCTTGCAGCATTCAAGTCACTTGATCGTCCCCCTCTTCCACGCACCAAAAGCAGCCTCCCGAGCGGCCCCAAACCCAAACCCCGCAGTTGCCAGCCCCAAGATGGATGGGCGACTCCCAGCTTGAATGGCTGCTCTGCCTCGTGAGGGTGTGAAGGCGAGCCAGGACGAACAATGGATGAATGCGCTGGATGCAACGCTATGGCAGCATCGTCGGCCTCGTTCGGGCCCCTCCAGCCAGTCGCAGCCCTTCAGAAGCATGAACCAGCAAGCCCCCCGCGGCCAGAGGTTGCAGAGTTGCAGGAGTTGCGCCCAAATAGCAGCGGTTGCAGAGTTGCACTACTCAAACTGCCACCGCCTAAAACACCATGGCCTGAACCTTGGGCGTTTCTCGGTGAGGGTACCATTGACCTGTCGGTACGTCGCAGATGATCACCTATTGCATCGCAGCTGATACAGCCCCTCGCCATCGACATGTCGCCGACATGCCGTGAACATGCCGTGAACCTCACAGTACGGAGTACAACTCACCATGATATCTCCGAGATGCTACCTTTCTTACCTTTCTGTCGCCTGGTGGAGGGTCGCCAGTGGACGGTATGACTTGAACCGTCGTCATGGCCGCCTGGATAAATATCACAAGCAGCCTCCTCGTACTCGTCCGTACTCTCTCGTCCCTCGCCGTCCCGAGAAGCGTGAAATCAATCCCAACCTACCAACCTAAGGAGAAGCCCATTCGCGAATCCCCCTCCTTCCCCGCGTCTTTGGCCCGTCCCTTCCCGTTTCTGTCATCACCTCTTGTCCTCTTCCTCGGCCTCGACGGGCTTGACGTTGTTGATCATTTAGACTCCTTCACCTCGTCCAATCTCTCCTCTTTCCACACTTCCTCTCCCTAAGCCCTCTTCCTCGGTCGCGCTTTGACAGATCTATCCCGGGCGAGATCCCGCTCTCTTTCCCGAAATATCAGTTTCCGAGGAGCTCCTAGTCCGTCAACTTATCTAGTGCCTGTTGTCTTTGGTGCCTGTACCCGATTCAATCCCGTCATCGCCTTCAACATCTCCGGTCTGCGCTCCAGCCTACACAGCTAAACAACAAATCAATCGCCCGGCACCGCCCATCAATCTCCGTCGTCTACACCTATACCGGCTTTCACCAGCCTATCCAGCACCAGCTGTTTGCCCACTCCTTCGCGCTTGCGGCAACACGTCTACCAGCCCCACGGATCGATCCTCTTTCTCGTCGCATCCCGCGCCTGAAACCTGCTAGGTATGTCGGCCAGCTTTCTTCTCTCTACTGCGTCTGGAACGTCGTTGCCCAATGTCCAATGCCCACTCTCCAATGCCCACCTCATTCCTACTCGCCAAATCCTGAGCCCTGCATCTGCTCCCTAGCAACTTGATCCACCCGCCGGGCGGAACCCTGGCGGCATTCCACTCCCGTCGATTCACACCCCCCTCGTTTTAGTGAGACGCCCTCAAGCTTCAAGCCTCATGGACTTTGTCCAAGTCCCCCCACCCCCAGCAGGCCCGGACCCGTCCTCCGGCCGAGGTGTATCTCCGGATCTCTTCGGCCTGTCTGTCCTGTATGCCATGGATGTCATGGTATGAGAGAGTCCTTCAACCCGTGTTCGGTTGTAAGCCACCACCTCTCCACACCCCAGAGCCATGGATGGCATATTATATTAAACCCCCGCGGCTGCCACCTTGATACACATCACTTACACCAACCCCAGATCAACTCACCCCTGCTTCTCATACGCCATACACACCTTGAGACACTGCCCCGTTTGGATCAACTTCTCTTTGCTTGACTAATAGACAGTCAAGAACTCGAGATCCGGCCTTCACCAACAAATACTATTTCACCACCCACTACCACCATCATGAGTTCCGGAACTCTCAAGCAGGCGGCTGAGTCCGCTCGAAACAAGACTAGCGAGGTCATCGGAGCCGCTAGGAGTGACTCGACTGCCATCGCTACCGATCTTCTTCACTCTCCCATCGCCAGGGCCGCTCTACCCTTCATCAATGGCGGCATCAGTGGTATGGTGGCCACTTCGGTCATCCAACCTGTCGACATGATCAAAGTCCGCATCCAACTTGCCGGTGAGGGATCTGCAACCGGCCCCAAACCCACCGCCTTGTCCGTCACTCGACAGATCATCTCCAGCGGCAAGGCCCTCGACTTGTACACCGGTCTCTCCGCCGGCCTCCTACGACAGGCCGTCTACACCACCGCCCGCCTTGGTATCTTCGACACTTTGATGAAGAACCTCAGTGCCAAGGCCAAAGATCAAGGACGACAAGTCGGCTTTTCCGAGCGAGCCACTGCTGGTCTTACTGCCGGTGGTCTTGCCGCCATGGTCGGCAACCCTGCTGATCTAGCCCTAATCCGCATGCAGAGCGACGGCCTCAAGCCTCTTGCCGAGCGCAAGAACTACAAGTCCGTCATCGACGCCTTAAGCTCCATCGCCAAGAACGAGGGCATCGCCGCCCTCTGGTCTGGAGCTGCTCCCACCGTCGTCCGTGCCATGGCACTCAACTTTGGCCAACTTGCCTTCTTCAGCGAAGCGAAGGCTCAGCTCAAAGCCAACACTGATCTCTCCGTCCAGGCCCAGACCCTCAGTGCCAGCGCCATTGCCGGTTTCTTCGCTTCCTTCTTCTCCCTCCCCTTTGATTTCGTCAAGACCCGACTCCAGAAGCAGCAAAAGGGCCCTGACGGCAAGGTCCCCTACCGCGGAATGATCGACTGCTTCGGCAAGGTCGCTAAGCAGGAGGGCATCTTCCGATTCTACCGTGGATTCGGTACCTACTACGTTCGCATTGCTCCTCACGCGTAAGTCTCTCGGTTCTATGCGTGTATCATTCGCTAACTTTCACAGCATGGTGACGCTCATTGTTGCCGATTACCTTGGTTTCCTTACCAAATAGACTGTCCAGCGCGAGAAGAACAGTCTTTGGGATAGATATTTTGTATCAGGCGTTAGGAAAGCATTGCTATGGGGGGTTTGGGCCGGAATAGTGGGATACCATTGCTGTCATTCGAATTTCCTTAACTCTTTCTGGTCTCTTTGAGTAGCTGGCCTCTGAATAAAAGAATGTCAAGTTACTTTTGTGTTGTTTTGAAGGGACCAGCTTTCCACGGGCCTACGTTGCCACCATCTCTGTCTGTTGCTGGCCACATTGAGGCTCATGAGAAGTGTTTAGAGGAATACGGAGTAAAGTAGTGCAGAGTATAGAAGAATCCCTCTGCCTCCAGCATGTATACTAAAGTCAGCATTGTTGTAGTGAGATTTTTTTTTTTTTTAGCTAACTTTAGACATAAAGAGCTGTGAAATGAAGTATTATATGGAGCTTTGGCTAAGTAACAGCACTGCTTTATTCGACCTCAAATTACCTAAGTATGAAATCTTAATAAAACGAAGTTTACTATTTTATAGCATAAATGAGGGACTAAATGGTGAAAGTAATTAGCCTAGTAT
Source organism: Dactylonectria alcacerensis (assembly GCA_029931735.1). Lineage (NCBI taxonomy): Eukaryota > Fungi > Ascomycota > Sordariomycetes > Hypocreales > Nectriaceae > Dactylonectria > Dactylonectria alcacerensis. Next base: position 1,618,690 of record JAPMUZ010000012.1, on the reverse strand, counting down.
TATACCACACATCTCGTGTCCCTACCGTCCCCGCCGCCTTGCTTATTGGCTGGGTCTAGGCTGCATGTCGATTATGCACTGCTCGCGGTGAATCGGGGTAAGAAGAATCCCCCCTTGATACCCTCACCCTTGATTTGGAATGAGATGTTCTCAAGTCGGCACCCAGATTCTTTAAGCGGCGTCGGTAGGATTGGCAATGGCCACTCTAGTTCGAAGTTTTGGAACAGGATCGCTTTGGTGTCGTGATCCGTCGGCTGACCCGCACATAGCACGCTTCTAGAGAACCTCCCGGAGGATGTAGACTTGGCAGACTCCTGGCCGGGGCCGGCTGTAAGTTCACTCGGCGGAGGAGCAGAGCGCCACAGGAGCGAAACGGACTGGGAGCCGGATTCCGAGTCCCAAAGTTACTGGTACCCTCAACAATCGCACTTAGGGCCGAGTTAAGGCGCTCCTCGGACTTAACACCGAGAATGGAGCCACAGCTAGCTGGTTGGTCTTTGGGAATCGAGCATGTGGTGACAAAAAGAGGGCCTCCTTCGAGAGGATTGACTGTTGCCCAGTCTGTGATAGCTGGTAGACCAGGTAGAGCCGCCATCGTCACGAGCTCGGTATCGCTCTCTTGGTCTGTCACTTTGACAAGAGACAAATCGTGATGATAACCGGCGGGGTACGGCTTGCTTTGGCTGGGAGCATCGAATTGGTACCCGATGGTTCCAAGGCGCTGGTTGCTTGCCGTCACCCACACGCTCTTGCCGAGGGCGCAGTTGGAGGTCGGAACATCTGCCGAGTGTACGTAAGGTCAATCGTACGAGCGATGCAGACTTAGTAGTCGGGACTTTAGGACGTAGTCCTTGATGGTCCAAAACAGCTGCAAGGCCATGTCTTGGTAGCGCTTTCTCGGTTGTTTCTCTGGGAGATGCACGAAACCGTTTGTGGCGGTGGTTAGAACCGACTCTCCGGTTAGGAGCCGCAGTCGAAGGCCCAAAGAGCATGCAGGCAGGGGAGACGATCGTAGCCCAGAGCCAGACGATATAACGGGTTCTTTTAGCACTGTTGATAGTCGACTGCGTAAAACGTCCCAGTACAGTTCGTGGCCCGGAATGTCATAGGCTACACAGTCGTGAACAGAGAGGTATACTCTGTCTTCGCTGGTATACAGGACTTGGATTGCACCTCCAATCTACACCCGGACTCCACAAGAGAGTGGAAAAATCAATCGAAATGTCTTCAGATCTTCCTCGGACAGTAGACGTCGTGGATTGATGACATGTCTAATGAGGTACCGCATATATGGGGTAACCCACATTATATTCCACAGCCTCCTCTGAGGATCTGTTAGGTGGTGGACCTCCAGCCCTGCGACGTGTGTGTATTGACAACATTTCGTAGTTCTATAGATAACCCAGATGTTGCGTCCTTCCCTCTCTGTCAGAATAGCAACATCGTCGGGTTCGGGATTTGCAAATGCGGGGTGGTATGTCCGAATGAGATGTTCATTCTCTCGAGATGGGTTTCTCGAATTGCTCTTGTAGCGGCGATGACAGGGGAACCCCAATCTTTGAGTTTTGTAGCATAAGGCCAATAAAAGGACCATTTTTAGTGAATTTACGCTCCAATGGCAGACATAAAGACAGGGCGCAAGTTAATGACACCGGGGAGAACTCCCGCAAACAGCAAACTCTGATAGTACGTGTTGTTTTCTTCTCTCTGGAGTCTGTCCATTAATCTCGATGTGGCGAAGGGCTCTTGTTTTTGCGCTATGGTGAATCACAACGGTCAAACACCTCTCGGAAGTGTTCTAGGAACAAAGCGAATGCACGCCACATCTTAGCCGAGCTCTGAACAAGGCCATATGCCCATCGATCAGAACGGTGCCTCCAACGCAACTATTCTCAAAAGCTCGGGCCGTCTGCGAACTGAATTGGAACCTAACGTTGTCAATAAGAGTGGCTGCCAGCTGCCAACCGGCAGTCGCCAGCTAGCAGAATCAGGAAACAATATAAAACTGCTTGGCCTCGGTCGCTTTCCATAATTTGCCAACCATCTAACCTACCTACCATTGAAGACATATATCCAGTCGGTTTCCGCGATCAACTTTCTCTTTCTCCTTAAGCCAGTTATCATTTTGCACAATGCCATTCCCCGCCTACCAGCTGCAGCTCGCCCACCACTCCCTCCTCCTCCGCACTTTTCTCCGCAACATCTTGGGTTCCATCTCCTCCCTGGCCCCGCCGGTACTCATTCTTCCCTCGCTCTTCTTCCTTCCCCTCCTCCTCCTCGGAGCAATCATCGCCAAGAGAGTTTCAGGGGAACACCATGACGAGATTTAACTCGGGTAGAATTTCCTAGATCGCGAGAGGGGTAAGTGATTCCAAGAGAGCATGGGTTCTGTCAAGAGCGCTTATGGAGTCAAAAACAGATGCTTGAGCTGGCCGCAAAACCACACCACCGCAGAAAACACCGCCTTGTTCAAGACTGGTTCCACCCTTGGGTACAGCAGCAATTCTTATGACCTGTGCCTTTCCCTGCGGCATGTGAGAACAAACTTCCAAAGAACATTCGCTAGGTTCCTTATTGTATTGCTAATCTCTGTATCTTAGAGTGCGACACCGCGCGATTCCAATAAGAACAAGCAAACTTGCGGACCTTTGCAGGGCGACCCACGGCCTTGCACATTCACAAGGGAATCGCAACCAAATGACGAGTTGGTTAAACATGGAGAGGAAGAATATGGAATTGACGAGCCGGTTCACACAATGGAGTAAGCAAGACTGGCAGGATTAGTGTGTGATATTCTTTCCCTCCAGAGAACAGCAGAACAAAGAGGGGTAGGAGAACCTCAGTACTCAAATTTATATAAATATCACCAACTTTGATTATCATTGTGCCTTTCAATCGACGAAGAGGAGTGAAGGAAGATTCAGCGTCATCGTGCTCGAAATATTGCTTATCTTGGAACTACCCCCAGAGTATCACTTGCTCGGACTAATGCGGGGAGTTTTCGACGACGAGTGAAGGCTCCGTACATAAAAATCTACTTCCCGAAAGGCCTATGGGTTTGAGGATAGGTACTGATCTAGGGGACGCAAAGTCGGTCTCTTCGGTTAATGCAAGCCACGAAGCGTCTGCCCTCTATACTATCACGAACTGCACACAAGCCGAAGCGTCGGTTCAAACAGGTCTACCGAGCGACCCCTGCCGATAATTCTAAATAGATGGCCAAAAAATAAATCCCACCAAGACTTGTCCCACATTCGTATGCAGTCAAAGGCGTGTGAGGGTATGAGTCAAGTCATAATGCCGCCCCCAAAAATACAGGAAATGCCTTCAGGCGGAATCGAACTGCCGTTTCCAGTGTTTTCTGAATGCGGTGAGCCACAAACTGGTATCCTAACCACTAGATGATGAGGGCATTGAAGAGTTTCCTGATGCGTTGTGAGTGAGTTTGTTAACTTGGTCCATATCCCCAGCCAAGCCAAAGCTCCGTGCAAAGTGGGTCATCATGTAACTTCTGCATGGTGTAGAGAATGAGACGGACATTAAGTTTCATGTAAGGGCGCAAGTCTGTCAACAAGAGAGGCGTTTGCGCAAACTTTGGGCTTCATCGCCTCTTCGTTTGTTGAGCTGGGGGTCTCCCCCAGCTACTACCCAGATACTTGATAGACCTTCTTGACGACGGGGGCCATTTTAGCCAGCTATTCTTAGCCAGTGCCCATGTGAGTTTGCCAGTTCTATGCTGATGATATAGTCGCTTTGGTTCACCCCGGAAAGAAGTGCTAAGTGTTGGATGATAATAGTCAGTAGAAGTACTCGTCGGTGGTGGACAGACGATGGACTGTTCAGATGAAGTTCACGCATATTAGTAAAATAGGAAGTACTATCGTAGGCTCCAAAAAGAAACAAGGGAGCCCTCCTCCATGGAACAAAGAATGGTCGTTGTTGACCTGGGCTAAGTAGGTCTGCATGCTGCTGTGAGCAAAAAAGAATGCCCATGGGCGGAATCGAACCGCCGTCGTCAGTGAGTTGATAGACAGAGATCCACAAACTGAAATGCTAACCACTATACCACATGAGCTGAGCTAGTAATCTCCCGCTTAAGATCACGCCACTTGTGATTGGGCAGCGTCTATTGGCATACATAAGGAGCTGGATGATTTCGAAGTTCACCGAACGGTCAGTGTCGATGGGTTGACAACAGCCGAAATGAAGCAGACAGGGATATGGGATGCTTTCTCGATGTATTCTTTTCCTAAATTTCAAAGGGCCTTTCACATAGTTGTCCCATAGTGCTTCACATTTGTTTTCTTCGACACCTGGTAATGTTAGATAGAGCCCACTGTCACTACTCGCACCCCTCAATAGTTTTGATCAGCCCGTGGAAATATGAAGCCAGGGAGCTAATTTTTCCTTCGGGGGGTATTGGAACGACGCTACAAAAAAGGATATGATTACGTGTAATGAATAGTATCTACACTCCAACTTGTGGTAAATAGCAAGTGGCACATACGGATGAGCAGAGGGGTGTGCCACAATCAGTCTCCCGTTTAGATTCATATCAGATGGCGAATTAGAAAACTTTCGCTCTCATCGACGGCGATCCAGTTTGGTTCCAGTGAAAACCAGCAAAATGTAGCACTAGCTGAGCCGCCGTTCTGAGTACTCCATGTGATGGAGGCACACCGGGAGATGATGGAGGAGCTGAGTAGAGAAGAACGGCCCCGCTTTCGGCCCCACCACCGATTCCATTGAATGACCCGGTCCATGTGGCCGGTATGGTCGATATTCGATGTTGCGTTTCGCTTCCCTTTAGCACTATGGAATAAAAATAGTTATTGGGCATAGGAAATGAATAAAATTGCTAACAAATAGTAGAAAACTGCCTGACCGGCGGTCTAGAGATCCTTAGTCGTGTTGAGGGTAAGTAAGGCAGCTATGGAGGCGTGGAAATAACTCTTTTGGAAGTGTGCTCGAGACTGTAGGGTAAGTGGCATTCGCTCGGGTGAATGTTTCAAAGGTCTCATTGTAAAGCACGAAGGTGAGTGTATGGCCTCTGCTACATGGCATCAGTGCCACACGTCGCGGCACGTTGACAGCACAAACAATGGATGGATTTAACGAAGCGTTGAGTGTTTTCCTGACCATCTTTTGCTGTGTTCGAATGTCGCCCACCCGAGTAATCACAGCCAAAAAAAAACAGTTGCCCCGCACAAATTGTTACCTACCACCGTCTCTGTTGTGATCAACCTCACCAAGAGGCAAAAAGACATGCCCATGGGCGGAATCGAACCGCCGTCGTCAGTGAGTTGAATGTTCCACAAACTGAAATGCTAACCACTATACCACATGAGCTGATGTGGCAACCTGTTGGAGTTGTGCTCCTGGTTGATGAAAATTGCGCGATTATTCTCGTATATACACTTACGCGGAGTGGAAAGCCCCCTCTAACCCACTCACCCTCTCTCCCCGCTCCAGTAAAAGAGTCGAAATGGGCTCCACAGGTAATGGCAAACGTAAAACCACGAGCGGGGACCTGGCAAGCCAACATTGGACAGAAGCATTGTGAAGATAACTTTCTTCACGAAATCCTTCGTTGCAGACTGCACTAATGCTATGTGGAGCTTTCTGGCATTACTCTCTGCTCACTGTTCCATCCTTTCCATATTTGAAAATTCCTCGTCATCGTTCTGCGAGAGTTAGGCGATCAACTGCCTCAAGGCAGATTCTTGTTGGCTCTCAATGTCGCCCAAACGAGCCACCTCCTTGCCCTATAAAAAGTTATTACGTTAACTCAAGGATCGCTTGGAAGATGAGCTGACTGACGTTTTCAATTCTCACAACAGTCGGGACGCCTTGGATGTTGTAAGGCTCACCCCGATACTTGTTCTTCTTCGGGCCCCTCCACTCCTGGAAGGAGCCTACACGAACAATGTACGCCGTAGGAGCAGAGTCAGCTCCGAAGACGTTTTTGAGAGCAGGAATGGCGTCGCGACAGTCGGGGCACCATGAAGGCTCTCCAGAGGCAAAGTACACGACGTAGTGAGTCGCGTCCTCGGTTGGCGGGGTATCAGCGTCGAGGAGAGGCATTGTGGTGGAGAGTGAGAGTTCAGAGTTGAGAATCAAGGCGATAATTGTAAGGAGAGCAATTGGCTCGAGAAGGAGGCCTTTGTCAAGGTCTAGTCATGAGAGGTTGTAAAGTGGAGAGATGTGCTCATCTTGACGGTCTATTGCGCCGTCATTTATGGAGCACTGTCCCCACAGTGATTTGGTCATGCACGGCACAAGTGGTTCTTCGTGTTGCGTTCCTATCATGATGTCTTGACCCTTGAAGCTGTCCGTACAAGGACGCTCGTATTGCAGCACTACTCCCATCTAATTAGAAATGGTTTATAGAAACCTCTCGAGAAGCCTATCTGCGCCATGATTGGCTTGGAGGTCCGCATTCATCAAGAGCAGTCTGATTCGAGTGGTGTCCGAGTTCCTAGGGCAGTGAATACCTGAACTTGAGCAAGTCGCTGGCGTTATCAATTCGCTGTCGCTGAGAGTTGGTGGATGAGCGAGTGAGTGGTGCGCCGCCTCTCTGACCAGACCTTCGCTGTTCGTCATAAGGTCGTTGCGGGCAAGGATCAGCCAATAATGCCCATGGTGAGAACTTTCAACTTAACTTGCACACGCAAGGGATTGTAGTGGTTGATTCTGAGTGCTCATCGCCCATATCGCCTACAACACGCTGTTAGACTGTCCTGGAGCTGAACAAGTGGAAGTGAGTCGTGACCAAGGACAGACAGACCAAGGTTGTACGTAACCCGCACTCTTGTAGCAATTGAACCCCATTGAGAGCACTTGATCCTAGTTTGTCGAGCACTTTTGCATAATCAGAAGCTTCCAGGCCCGGTCGCGGCGTCTAACCCCAATCATAAATGTAAGGGGGAGCCATACTGCCGACAGAGTATGGCTGGCCATCCGTACCTTCTCGCTTTCGTTGACCTAATTGATACCAAGTAAGCTCATGTATTTGAAGTTCTACATAAGACTGATAATTCCATCGTGAGCCGAAGCTAACAAAACCTGACCCGCAGTGGTGGATTGTCCATTCAAGCAGTTTTGAATGGTGGTGCCACAGCCCATGGGATCAGATACTGGCAAGTCCAAGTTCTCAAATCCTCTCTCCACCGCACCCTCGTCAAACATGTCATGAGGTTTCTTGCTGCTCATGATAATATCTAACACGGAGTCAAGGCTGAAGATATTGTCTGCTTGAGTAGGAGATTTCCTCGGCCCTATGCTCGTTATTGGTATCTTGACGTTGGAGCACTGTGTAAAGTAGCATCTGCAGAGTGTCTGTGCCTGGATCTATCACGTGGTAGTGATACGCGCTTGAATGCTATTGCCTCCCAAGGTCAGCCAGCTTGGGTGCGGTCAAGCACTGATTATATGTGGAACGAGAAGGTTCCATGTTGAAGATCTGGCTAACCGGTCATTATCAAGTAATCCCATCGACTGCACTGGCACCTGCTGCTATCGGTTGTTGTTCAGGTCGTGTGCTGGCGGCGGCGTGAGTGTAGCTTAGACTATTGCTACATGGACGGGATGAGTAGGAGAAGGTGAGTAACATGTAGCTTCTGTGTATAATCTCGTAGTCTTGTATCTCTTTCTAACCTCGTTCTTGCTAGCAGTGGCATACAAGCATCACGGTGGCCACGCGTCCACTGGTAACTACTACCGTCGCATGAAGTAAATTGGATGAGTCCGCTGTCATATTCCCTGTAGCGGTATGTGTTTCGGCATATGTTTGGCTTCTTGGCCCTTGCTATTCTCATAGTGCATGTATGGTTTTCTGAAAGTCCGCAAATATTTGCGGACTTATATCGCGGACTTGTATCGCGGACTTTGTCTTAAAAGTTTAGGACGACATTATCCACTAGGGGGTACTAGCACGTTACGAAGTGTAAAGTGACGGAGTTCGCAAGGGATGCTTACCTGGATTCAAACCTCCTCTTGCCAGTATAAGAAGACTGAAATCTGCTGTTTGTTCTAATCATTGCTTCTCAAACACTGACTCTATTACTCTACTCCTATATCCCTATTAAAATCTACACCCATCAAGACCCTCAACCCACTATTCCAGAAAGGATAAGAAGACATGGCGACTCACGTCACTAGCCCTGCGATTTATGCAGATAGCGAAGGCAAGGTTGTTATTCGGCGCGATCTGCCAGCTCCCGAGCCTTTAGAGGGTGAGATCCTGATAGAAATCTTCTACTCTGGCTCCAACCCTTCGGACCTCCGCATAGTGTACTATCTTGGGTACCGCGACATTGTTCTCGGATTAGATTTTTGTGGCCGAGTCCTTGAGTCCCCGGGGCTAGATGGCTCTGGATTTAAGGCCGGTGACATTGTGGCCGGCTACAGTACTTCTGAAGATGTCCTTCCCGTTCGTTTCGGAACTCACCAGTCGTACATCTCAAGACCACCAATTGGTCTTTTCAAAGTCCCAGAGAACTTACCACTCCCTGATGCCGCTGCGCTGACAACTGTCGTGCAAACCGCCAACGACGCCCTCTTCAACATATTCCAGCTGCCAATGCCGGGAAGTGGCCAAAGCCAGGCTGATGGCACACTGGTGGTGTGGGGTGGCGGTACAGCAGTTGGGACATCCGCTATTCAGCTGGGCAGCGCAATCGGCATCAAGTCTATAATTGTCACGGCTTCATCTTCTCGACACGAGCTCCTCCGAGGCCTCGGCGCAACACATTGTTTCGACTACCACGACGAATCCGTGGTAGAGCAAGTTAAACAAGCTATACGTGAGGCTGGCCAAACACAAGTTTGGGGATTCGATACCGCGGGTACGGCCGATTCGTCGCGCCTCCTCCTCGATTCTTTAACTGGATTCAAAGGCAATACCCAGTTTGCATTTGTCGGTCTAATGATCGGTGATCGTCCAACAAGCGAGGTAGCTCTCGGTGTTCGTCACCAAAGGCTCGCTTTTGACATGCCTGGAGCATTAGAGCCACTTGTGTTCCCAGCGGATCCTATCGCAGCGGAGAAAATGTGGCTGGCTACCGAATGGGTGGTTAAGAATTATGGGAAGGGGTTTAAGTTGCCGGGATTGCGAGTGTTCGAAGGGACGGCCGAAGAGGCGCTGGATCAGCTCCAGACAGTGGCTCAGCAGGGAGCCTTTGGCAAACTTGTATTGAAGCGTCCACTTAAGTGATAAGTAGGCTGGCGTGAACTTATTTTTGGGAAAGCATACTGAGCTCGAGACCGAAGAGAATCTTATATGCTGTGTACTGACTTGTGTCTGCAATGAGATTGTGAAACCTGAGAACGGTAAGTGTTGCCTCTGATATAAGAGGGCGTGAAGAGATTCCGTGTGAAGAAAGATTCGTCAACATGGACAACAAATCAGGGCTGGAGTAATGGCAAAGGTATTGCACCTGGTGTGGTACTTAAGCACGACATCAATTCTCAGGAAAAGTACTGTTTTAATGCAGAACACTTTTAGCATTCGAAGAAGGAATCCGACAAATCATGCTTGCCGGATGACTGAATTCATTTCGACGTAGGGCACTAATTAAACCCGACAACATGGAATCATATATCATAAGCGCTGCCCTGCTGGAGGCATTTCCATGTTAGTGACCACCTGGCTGCCCTCTCCATGCCTTTGCACATTTACGACCCTGCCTTCGTCGACGCGGGGTGTCCCCTACAGATAGCCCTTCAGAAAATTGGCTGTATCGATGATCGTCTGCTCGACGGAGTAATGAGACTTCCCTGTTGCCTTGACTGCTTTGGATCCATCAATGATTCCGGTCTCCGGGAATGCAAAGTCAGGGTTGTAGCCCTCGCCGGGCGTTCCTTTCTTGATGATGTCGCGACGATCTGGGAATGCTTCACGGAGAATATCAGCAGCTGCCTGAGGAGGAACCATGCCCCTAGCCAAGATGTATCGCTCCCCATTGGCCTTGTCGTGGTGATCAACTCCAAAGACGACGACTCTGGCAATGTCTCGGACATCGACAAACCCAGGGTTCGGTGTCAATGGAGCGGGAATTTCCTGCCCTGCAAATACCTGCAAGATGAAGGCTGTCGTGCCGCTGATCTTGGAGAGAGACTCTAGCGCCACTGGTGGACCCATGACGAAGCTATCGTGCAGTCTGTTAGCGAGAATCTGCAATGGAATGTGGACTAAATGACTTACGTAGGGTTGACAGCTGTCATGGCGAAGTTCGGTTTCTTCGCATCGCGGAACTCCCAGAATGCGCGCTCGCTGGCGACCTTGCTCGCTACATAAATCAAGGGACCTGGAGCGTTTTTACCGGCGCTCTTGACAAGAGGCAGAGCTTCGGTGTTCCAGTCTGCTTCGGTGAAGCGGTTCGAATCCGTCTTGCTGTTCGTGACGGCAGCGATGGAGGACATCAAGACGACGCTCTTGATAGAGGATTCCTTGAGTGCCGATTCCAGAATGCCGCGAGTTCCCTCGACCGCTGCCTCGAGGACTGGGTCCGGGTCCGAGAAATTGAGACTCACGGGAGAAGCCAGATGAGCGACGCCATAGATGCCTGAATGGATTGTTAGTGGCTAAGTTAGATATTCTTGGAAAATAATGATTACCTTTAACGGCGGCATCAAATGCACCGGGAGCAACGATATCGGGGACTTCGACAATCTCGATGTCATCTTGGTACTGAGATAACGCCTTGATAAGACCATCTGCAGAGGTTTTGCTTCGGACCGTGCCACGAACGGCATAGCCAGCCTTGAGAAATGCTTCAATTACTGGACCGGCGATGTAGCCATTGGCGCCAGTCACCAGAACAATGCGCTTGTCTGGCATGATTGTTGATGTGAATGAGTTCTGGAAAGAAATTCAAGGGATGTAATGAATCGTGATGCTAAGTAATTGGGAGCTTGTGAAGATGAACTGGTATTCGTAGAGGCTCGACAAAGGGTGCTTTATACCCCTCTGCGGCTGAGATAGCGTGTTTGACATGGTCTTTGGTAGGTTCTGGGCATTGACAAAACCGGCAATTGCGGCGATGGCGTTTTCGAACGGCCCAATGCAAGCAATCAGAGGACAATCGCATTTAGCCATCATGGAGATAATGTTTACCCGCAGCCTCAGATTGCGGAGCTGGGGCTCACGGATCGGAGGGTGTATGTAAGAAGCCCGGTTTGGTCTATTGGGCATTAGCTGACAAAAAGCTGGGGCAAAGAAAAGACTGACGGCGATACAGAGGCGTCTACAACGCTGGCCGATTACTGATCAAGGATTTGGAAACACTGGCTGTTGCCTCGCTTAATTTGAGACGAGTAACGTGGAAAATAGGCAACTTGTCCGTGTTGAACTGATCAATAATCCATTCATCGATACCTTCACGAAGTCTTCTTCAGTGAATTCATGCGTCATGAACTGCGTAAGATAGATGCCGTGTTCTTGCGACGGTCAGCTAGCAGGGGCCGACACTAACGATCCACCTGTCTCAAGGGAACATTGGAATGTTCATTTTCCTGGAGAGTGAAATATTTATCAGAGTCCCGAGTATTCTCTCAGATTCCTTACATGATTGTCAGCTTGAACACTAAGATATCTGATTTTCGATTGACGATTTAATTTAAGGTGCTGACGATTTGATGATCCCGTTGACGGGCCGGTAACAACGGCACCTACAGTACCAACGATGACGAAGTTTGGTACCCATTAATCAGCTGCATAGCATCACGTGACCTCGCGACTTTCATTTTCGCGATTCCACGATGACGCAACTGGCTCAGCATGCATTGACAAGAACTTGCGACTTCATACGCGGTATCTTTTCCACCCCAACAAAGGTGTTCCGAGAAATGTCCTGATAATGGTCGGTCGGAAACGGGCTGCGACAAGGGCCAGCAGCAGGCGGAGTGCTGCTGCGGCGACACCCAGCGCACCGGATGTCTACCAAGATATGCTGGCTGATGCTGGCGTTCACACCCAGGATCGCACTTCTCCGGAAAGACCGCTGAAAAGGCGTCGTGCTGGACCAAGCCGAGAGGTAAAGGCCTCAGAGAAGAAAGTTCCAGAACGGGAATCTTTACCGACAAGTTCCACGGCAATACAAGTTAACGAAGATGACTCTGAAGAGGAAGACATTGAGTTCCAGGATGTTGTCTTACCGGAGCCCACGTTGCAGACCATGGAGTTGGAATCCGATGACGATGACGAGGGTGAAGACATGGTCTTTGAAGATGTTGATTTTGGCGTTCTCCCCAAAGAGACACCTACTCAAGAGCCCAAAGAGTTGGTGCTCAATCTCACGGCCCAGCAATCTACTACATCCCAGGCAAATAAGAGTGCCGAAAGACGAAGACCTCTGACTAAGGATGAGAGGGTACGCCGGGTTGACATTCACGAAGCCCACATACTTTGTCTTTTGTCACATGTCGCACGTCGCAATCACTGGTGCAACGACCACAGGGTGCAAGACTACTTGCGACCGCATCTCACAGACAAAATGGCCTCATATCTGACCCCCGGCCCCCACCTCCCTCAGTTTGGCCGAACCGAGAGTATCAAAACTGGACTGAAACAGGCTGAAGGTGTTTGGGCATCCAAGTTTGAAGTCACGGAGAGGGGACTTCGAAGAGCTCTGTGGGCCGAGGAGCCGGAGCATCTGCAAGATGTACGTAGAACGCTCATTTTGGTGAATCTTCTAATTCGGAATAGTATGATCCTCCTAATGATATGGAGTCATGTTTGGACCGTGATGACTTTCGCGAAGCCGCAAAGAAGCTACAAGGCTCACGAGACATTGGCGCGCAGCTGTACTGCGCACTTCTACGGAGTGTAGGAGTTCAAGCACGACTTGTGTGCTCACTTCAACCTCTGGCCTGCGTCTCTGGTGCTCCTACGCTTCCTAAGCCAAAGCTAGCTAAGCCAACATCAAAGGTATCAAAGAAGGAGCAAGTACAAGCTACCATAGCCAAGTACCAGGAGTTGGCAAACGCTGGCTATGGTTCACCCTCCAGCGGCTCTACTGCTCGTCGCAGACTGGGTCACCCCAACGCAACCGCATACAACTTTGAGCCAAAGACGACTCCGCCCAAACCACGCCCTACGTTTGACGCCCCCAAGAGAATCAAGGAGTCGTCGTACCCAGTGTATTGGGTTGAAATTCTTGATGTTGGTCATCAAAAGTGGCAACCCGTCGATCCAGTGGTCACACGCTCTTTTTGGAAGCCAAAGGTGTTGGAACCGCCGATCACTGACAGGGAAAACTCACTGTCATATGTGGTGGCATTCGAAGCCGATGGAACCGCGCGAGACGTGACAAAAAGATATGCCAAGGCGTACACAGCCAAGACACGCAAGTTGAGAGTGGAGAGCGCGACCGAAGGGGGCGACTTATGGTGGCGCAAGGTAATGAAGATGTACCGTCGTCGGCGACCAACAGATCTCGATCAGATTGAGGACAACGAACTAGCAGGCGTCGAGGCAAGAGAACCGATGCCACGGAACGTGCAAGACTTCAAGGACCATCCGATATACGCGTTAGAGCGACATCTACGTCGTAACGAGGTGCTAGTTCCGACAGCTACTCCGTCAGGGACCGTCGGCGCCGGGAGCCGAGGGCCTCTGGAGAGAATATATCGTCGGAAAGATGTGCGGATAGCAAGAAGCGCAGATAAGTGGTATAGATTGGGGCGCGAGCTCAACCCGAATGAGATTCCAGCCAAGTGGCTCCCGAAAAAAGCGCGACCTAAGGGGTCGCGGTTTGACGAGGAAGAGGAGGATGACGGTCAAGGAGATGCGGGCACGCCAATCTACACAGAAGATCAGACAGAACTGTATGTCCCACCGCGAGTACGGAATGGTCGTGTCCCAAAGAACAAGTTTGGAAACATCGACGTCTATGTTCCTAGCATGGTTCCTGCTGGAGGCGTTCACATTGTTCATGAACACGCCGCACGGGCAGCATTTGTGATGGGGGTTGACTACGCACCTGCGTTGACGGGCTTCCAATTCAAAGGACGGCACGGCACTGCAGTTCTCCATGGCATTGTGGTTGCAAAGGAGTATGAGGAGGCGGTGTGGGCTGTCATTCAGGGGCTAGGCGATTTAGAACAGCAGGTCGAGGACGAGAGGAGGAGAAACCGGGCATTGCGAGCGTGGAGAAAGTTCTTGATGGGGCTGAGAATTAGGGAACAGATTTGGAGTGGAGTGGATATAGAAGAGAGGAGGGAGGCTGACGAGAAGGCGGCCAGGGAGGCACAGTTGGATGCTGAGCTGGACGACGCACCGAGCGATGTAACTGAGGAATTTGATATGGATGATGATGACGACGGGGGAGGAGGATTCCTGATAGAGTAAGGAACCACGAAAGATGCCAATCAGTCAATGGCAATATGTGACCAGCCTTTGCAGTTAGCACTGGTCACACTGACAGGTTGCGGCGCAAGATGCGGCGCATTTGGATGACGCGGCTAAGACTCCTGACCATCAGGTCAGATTGTCAACCTGGTTAAGCAGCCCGGTTGGCAGTGTTATTTGCACAATGATACATAGTTCCATGTCCTCACCGAACAAGAGGTGTTTTGGTTGCAGTTGCGAAATTTGTGGCCGGCGGTGCAGCCTCCGCCACCACCAAAGCGACTGAAAGGCCGGAGTTGATTGGAGCTCCGGCTCCGGAACTTTAACGCCCAAAGAGGAAATTGCCGGCAAGGCGGGCAAAACGTCGCCGAGATGCCACGAGGGCGATTAATTCCCTGTCGTATTCCGTATCTCGCATTTGGGGGTACGAACGAAGCCAGCGGGAGCGTTTCCGCGACCATGGAGAGCCGGGGCTTCTGCGACACAGGCCATGTAACAGCTGGGGATGAGGCAGTGCTGCTCCTACTGGGTCAGCGCTGCTTCTTATTTGTTGATATGGATGTGCTCCTTTCATGTTTGCCCATCAACTAGTACCGACGGTCAATTCATTTGAACACGATATTTCCGACTCTGTCGTTTCCGAATTAGGCATCGTCAGTAGGCTCCCAATGAGAGGCCTCAAACTCGGTTGTGTCGCATTGGTCCGCGGGATGCAGACACGATGCCACGCAGTATTAGATACGCGAGTATACGACAAGGTCATCGCCCTGGTGGCGTCCACTTGAATTGCGACAGTGCCGACGACAGTGCCGCTATATCATAGGCAGCCGAAAGGCAAAATGAACCTGTTGGATGCAAGTTTGGGTGAGGAACGGGCTCAGCCTTGGAATCTGCACGTGTATCGGAATGTTTTTGTTGATGCCTGGGGCAGTGAGGAGAGGTGAGGCTGCAAAGCGAAAACCCGAGCAATACGGACCTATGGGATCACTTTAAAACTCCGTTGCACAAGGTTGCGGGCTGAGTCTCCTCCTAGTGGAGACGGACCTACAGGTGATTTGCAGTGACGCTTGGTAGGTGTCATTGATGTTGCTGGGCGTTGTCGGAGTTCGGGCTGACAACTAGCCGATGCCGCAAACGGATATTGATTCGAGGAAAGCGATTGGATACGAGGGAAACAGAGGGGTCGGATCTGTCTTGGCATCGATGCCCAGGCCCACGAAAGAGAGTGATGACTGCAAGGGTGGGATGGAGCTTCGATGTCCACAAGGGTGTTTGATTGCGAGATGAAAGGGTGAAATTTACAAAGAAGATGGGCCAAAGTATTTGGTCAATGTTGTAATTCTGCCTCACAATATAAAGATCCAAGCTTATGAATTGAGATACTAGACTAGGTGTACAACAATTGTACAGGCTAGGTAAAAATTGAGATAAAATATGAAGATAACTCCCCATTGTCAATCTACGTGTTGGTATGCTGGTACAATCCTTCAAACAATGAGGGCAATAAGAATTGCCGTCTTGAGCAGGGAGCTCAGGAGTCGTCGTCATCTCCAAGAATTGGAAGTGTAAACGGCGGTGGGACAGGAGCAGAAGCACAGCCACAACGTCCCCAAGAATCCTTTCGTCCAACCAATGTATCCATCCCGCACGAGCATTGTCCACTCAGATGGTCGGTCGCTTGCAGGCGAGATGTTCCGATGGTGTGAAAGTGTAGCTAACATAGCGCCAAGAGCCAAGAGAGCCAAGCGCCAGGAGAGGTGCGATGCCGCGAGCGGGAGTAATAAGCGTCCCAAGGGAAAGCCGTCTCGGGGAGGCTCCCACTGAAGGGTGCACCACCCTCCCACTGAAGATTGCACCACCCTCCCACTGAAAAGTGCACCCTACCACTGAACCATGCGCCCGCTGTAATGGACGCGAGGGTTATCGGATGCACGCCTGGGCACCCCCTGTATGCCTACCACACCAGCGGGCCACTACGGGCGTCTGCCCAGTGCCAGCGCCCACCTACAGTACACCAAGCCCGCTGTGAGACAGCTCGCGAAACGGCACCCCCACTGGGCTGATCCCCTGCGACACGCCCCCTCCATCCCCACCGCGGAAAGACAAACCTGGAGCAAAACATTAATATAACTACCTCCGCTCGACTTCCACGTTCGAGTTGGACCCTCACCATCATCACGTTTCGACGCCTTCTGTCGCTTCGTTCGAGTTGCTTCCGATATCAGAAGCTTCGGGATCGACGCAACCTTTCATTAAGGCGTCGGTCAAGTCGACTGCCCTCAACAACCTTCCGCGCGAGAACTCCAATACGGTCTTGCCATTTTTCGTTATTGCTTCTTGTGCTTCTTACGAGATCCGACTGGGCCAACCCCAATTTTATTATTCAACTGCTTTCAACATCCGACTCTGCTGAAAACAATTGCCCATTATCCAACAGAACTAACACAACCTCGCCTCGAAGCCTTCGGGCTCAACCGCCGCCCGTCATGACTTTCTTCAAGCAGGTTGTGACCCTCATGGGCAAGAACCTGCGCATCCTAATCTTCCGCCACCTCTTCCTTTGCATCGTCATGGCCTTCCTCCTTCCGACAATCCTCGCGTCCTTCTTTAGCTTTGCAAAAAACCTCTTCGTCCCGCCAGCGGTATTTGGCATTGGCACTCCACATCCCGTCAAGACACTTGCCGAGGCCTTCGATAAGGGGCACGGTAGCAGCCGTGACAAGTTCGTCCTCGTTAACAACGGTTTTACAGGCGGCGCCATCGAAGACGTTCTCAACACACTCGAAAAGCAGTCCAAAGATGCTTCTGATACCATCAACGTGGTGCGCATTGAGGACGAGGATCAACTCACTACCGAATGTCGCAGCAGTCTTCGTGGCGTTTCAACTTGCTTCGGTGCTGTCGTCATGCGTTCTTCTCCTGACGAAGGCCCGAGTGGTATCTGGAACTACACCATCCGCACCGATGGTGCTCTCCTCGCCAGTGTCGGTAAGATCGATGTCGAAAAGTCTAGCAACGATCAAGAAATCTACCTCCTCCCCGTCCAGCGAGCCGTCGACTCCATCATTGTCCGCCTCAACAGCTCCAGCGATACTTCCCTTGACAACAATATGGAGTATCCCTTCACGACACGGACCCCAGAGGAGCGCAAAGACCGTATCCGAGAAGTCTATCAAAAGATCATCATGAGTTGGATGGGCGTTGCCTTTATTGCTACCGTTATCTGGGTCACCTACCACCTGACTGGCTTCATCGCCACTGAACGCGAAAGTGGCATGTCGCAGCTGATTGATGCTATGATGCCCGTTAGCAAGCCTTGGAAGGCCCAGGCCGCTAGAATTATCGCCCATCATCTGTCTTTCTCTATCATCTACGCCCCTGCCTGGATTGTCGCCTCTCTGACGGTCCGTCAGGGAGTCTTTCTCAACACGAGCATCGGTATTGTGCTCATTTTCCACATCCTTGCTGGCCTGGCTTTCGCCTCCTTTGCCATCCTCTTCGCATCTTTGTTCAAAAAGGCCCAGCTAAGCGGCGTCACTTCCATCTTGGCCTGCTTGTTGCTCGGAATTCTTGCCCAATCCCTCAGCTCCCCTGGCACTGGTCCCGTTGCTATCCTGTCGCTTTTGTTCTCCCCTTGCGCGTATGTCTTCTTCACCACCTACATGGCTCGCTGGGAGGAGGGGGGAAGGCCCACGAATCTGGTAGAGATCGCCCCTAATAGCCCATGGAGAATCCCTGGCATCGTCATTTGGATATTCCTCATCTTACAAATCTTTGTCTACCCTCTCCTCGGTGCTATCATCGAAAAAGCGCTGTATGGCACTTCGACTAAGGGTCGTAAGATCCTGCTCCGTCAGGATGAAGTGAGCAACATGGGCCACAATTCTGTACAACTACAACAGTTCTCGAAGACCTACACCCCTGGTATCCTGTCGCGTCTGTTCGGTCGAGGCGCTTCCAAGAAGGAGCCTGTCAAGGCAGTCAGTGAGCTGAGCTTCAATGTAGGCAGAGGCCAGATCGTCGCCCTCCTGGGTGCCAACGGAAGCGGAAAAAGTACCACTCTAGATGCCATCGCCGGCATGAACAAGCTGACGGGCGGGTCGATTACTATTGACGGTTCAGGCGGTCTTGGAATTGCCCCACAGAAGAATGTACTCTGGGACGACCTTACTGTGGAGGAGCACATTCGCATCTTCAACCATCTCAAGGCGCCCAATGCACGAGCTACCACTCAAGGAATCCACGATCTCATTAAAGCTATTGATCTATGGAAGAAGCGAAGAGCATTCTCAAAGACTCTTTCAGGCGGCCAAAAGCGCAAGCTGCAGCTGGGAATGATGTTGACCGGTGGCAGTGCTGTTTGCTGTGTCGACGAAGTCAGCAGCGGCATTGACCCCCTCTCGCGACGAAAGCTCTGGGACATCCTCCTGGCCGAACGTGGTAGAAGGACGCTGATCTTGACGACACACTTCCTGGACGAAGCCGATCTCCTGGCGGATCACATTGCCATCCTCTCCAAGGGAACTCTTCGCGCCGAGGGATCATCCGTCGAACTCAAGGACAGACTTGGCGGAGGATACAGAGTCAACGTGCCCAAGGATCAAGGCTTCGAAGTGAGCCCTGATGTCGACGGCGTGGTGAAGAAGGACGCATTTGACCTTGTCACCTACACTGCACCGACCTCCCAACTTGCTGCTACAGTCATCAAGGACCTCGAAACTGCCAACATCAACGAGTATCGCTTCTCGGGCCCAACCATCGAAGACGTTTTTCTTCAAGTTGCTGAAGAGATCAGAGAGGAAGAGGCCTTTCGCACTGGCAATGATATGTCTGTCGTATCCAATGACAACGAAAAGTCTTCCGAGAAGCAAGATGGCGCTCCCAAGGGCTTGAAGCTCTTGGATGGACAGAGGGTCGGATACGTCAAGCAAGCCACAATCTTGTTCATGAAACGATTCACAATTCTCAAGAGAAACCGGCTGCCTTATCTCGCGGCTTTCGTACTCCCAATAATTGCTGCCGGGTTGACTTCACTATATATCAAAGGTGAGAGCGCCACAGGCTGCTCGCCAGAGGACCAGGCCTCGACGTCGTCAACTGAGGATGCCTTCAGCCAGATCGCCTCGGATGATCGAGTCATGTTCCTGACTGGCCCGCCATCTAAGCTGTCTACATCTACCCTAGCCAGACTTTTAGCTCCCGTCTTTAGCGGCTTGAGCGGTGGTTCCTCTGCCGCTACAAGTGCGTTGTCAAACCTCGAAGTTGTCGACACATTCAGCGAATTCCAATCTTACGTTGAAAAGTATCGCAAAAACGTCACAACGGCGATGTGGCTCGGAGACGATGACCAGGATCCCACCATCGCATGGGTGGCCAACTTGTTTCTCACCAGCCCATTAGCAGCCCAGCAGATTCTCGATATCATCTTGACCAACACGTCCATTGCGACAACCTGGTCTGAATTTGAGGTTCCATTCAGCCCCAGCACTGGCGACGGTCTGAATTTGATCGTGTACATGGGCATCGCAATGTCAGTATACCCAGCTTTCTTCGCACTCTACCCAAGCATGGAGCGCCGCAGATTTGTTCGTGGTCTCGAGTACTCAAACGGTGTGCGTCCATTCCCTCTCTGGATCGCCTACCTTTTGTTCGACATTTCCATCGCCCTCGTCAGTTCCGCAATCATCACAGCGGTGTGGGCCGGAGTCTCTAGCATCTGGTTCCACCTGGGCTACATCTTCCTGGTCTTCTTCTTGTATGCTATAGCTGCTACTCTCATGGCCTACGTAATCTCGCTATTCACCAAGACGCAGCTTGGCACCTTCGCCTGGGCCGCTTCCGGGCAGACTTTCATCTTTGTGGTCTACCTGATATCGTACTTCAGCGTCATCACCTACTCGCCTGTTACAGAGATTGACTCGAGCCTTCTCTATGTTCACTTCATTATATCCGTGTTCGCACCTATAGGATCGGTTGTGAGAGCGCTGTTCGTTTCGCTGAACATCTTCTCCACCGCCTGTGATGGAGACGAGCTTTCTTCAAATCCTGGAGGAATCCTATTATATGGCAGTCCGATTCTGTACCTCATTGTGCAGTCTATCGTCTTGTTTGGACTGCTCATCTGGCTCGACCAGGGCTCCGCGGGCTCGTCCATTGCCGGACTCTTTGATCGTCGAAAGACACCCGTGGCTGACCCAGACCACTCGGACGAAGAGATTGCCAACGAGCTCGCTCGAGTCACCAGCAACGCCACAAACGAGAATGGATTGCGCGTGATGAATGTCACCAAGAACTTTGGGAAGAACACGGCTGTCGACAACGTGACCTTTGGCATCAAGCGCGGCGAGGTGTTTGCCCTTCTGGGCCCCAACGGTGCCGGAAAGTCCACTACCATCTCGATCATCCGTGGCGATATTAAGCCCAGTCGCAATGGTGGCGATGTTTTCGTCGAAGATTTTTCTGTCACTAAGAACCTTGCTGCGGCTCGAGCCAACCTCGGCGTCTGTCCTCAGTTTGATGCCATGGATCAGATGACGGTCAGGGAGCACCTCGAGTTTTATGCCAAAGTTCGAGGCATCCCCGACGTTGAGCACAATGTCAGCGCCGTAATGCAAGCTGTTGGTCTCAGCAGCTTCTCGACTCGCATGGGCAACGCTCTGTCTGGCGGCAACAAACGTAAGCTGAGTCTCGGAATAGCACTCATGGGAAACCCAACGGTTGTACTGCTCGACGAGCCTTCCTCGGGTCTCGATGCTGCTTCGAAACGAATCATGTGGAAGACTCTCGCTGCCACGGTACCCGGTCGATCTATCCTCCTCACTACGCACAGCATGGAAGAGGCCGACGCTCTGGCTGGTCGTGCCGGTATCCTCGCTCGACGTATGCTTGCCCTAGGAACGCCGGATGATCTGCGTCACCGATTCGGCGACGCCCTTTACATTCACCTTGTTTCTAAGACGGCACCACGAACTAGCCCCGAGGATATGGATCGCGTCATTCAGTGGATCCGTCAGACACTGCCCTCCGCAGACGTCGACGAAAAGACGTATCACGGCCAGATCCGATTCTCCGTGCGCGCGAGCCAGGTCCTTGCCATTACGCAAGGTCGGGACGAGAATGACATTATCAAGGCCGGTCAAAATATCACCCAGAGCGCCATCGGCCACCTTGTCGTTCTATTAGAGGAGCACAAGGAGCAGTTGGCTGTTGGTCACTACAGTGTCACGCCTACAACGCTGGACCAAGTATTCCTGACAATTGTCGGACAGCATAACGTGAAGGAGGAGAACTCGGAAGAGAAGACGGACAGCGTTTGGATGAGAATTTTGAAGTTTGGGTCTTCTTAGGTTCGTCTGCAAGACTACGGCAGTCTTTTTGTTTGTATTGATGCGTTTCGTGTTTCTCATGATACCTCCATGCTGCAGGAACATGTTTTGTTTTAGAGCTACTTAGAATTGTTATGGATAATACAGGCCAATATCCTTTGTTTGTGAACATATTCATGTGTTTTCTTGTTGCTTCATTGAAAGGTAACGTGCCGTCCCATTGTTGAAGGCGCCTTTGGCTGGACCTTGAACACTATGGTTTCCCGTTTGCTTAATTGCTTTGTTCTGGTGAACAGCGGAACAGAGAAACATGAAAACAACAGAGCATTGTTCATTGACCTGTTGCCCGATGGGATATTTAATTCTAGGCGTATGCACACATGCAAATCCTCACTCCTCTTCAAGCAGTCTCATCTCAGGACGATACTCATTCAAGCAACTGTATTGAGACCCAGTCTATCCTGAGACGAGATTGCATTCATTCATTCATTCATTGATTATCAGAATACCATTGGCAAGCCTAGTCATCAGAACAATATCCCATCACCATGTGTCACGAAGTCATCACACACACCCTCGCCTGCGACATCCGGCCGTTGCGCTTCAATGGGGCAGAAGCCATTGTGGACACATTCACGTCGCCTCATATGTGTGACTGCGCGCCAAAGCCAGAGATCAATCCATGGTTTCGCTGCGAACTCCACGGCTGCTGCAGGGTGATGAAGAAACAGATCAACTGCCAGCAATTTGAGACGGACAACTGCAACTCCACAGTCGAGCTGAACTATTACGATCAAATATACACCGAAAAGAAACTGGTGGAATGGGTTCCAGCGCGAAACATGGACAACTGTGTCTTTCCCCACGCCGGTATGCCGACCGACATGTCCTCCGCTCGTCAACAGTCGCTGAATTCTATCATTGTTACTATGCGACAGATCACCTTGGTCATGCTAGAGCTCAACTCGGCAACCAGAGAACTAAGCGTGGCAAGAGGAGAACATCATATGTCCCACTGGGCATGTGAGAAGTCGCTCAGTCCGCTGTGGTGTAAACAGCTTAACCACGTAGCACAACTGCAGAGAATGGTCAATGAGTGGCAGGCATTGCTGGACAAGTTGGTCCCCGTGTATCGGACAACATGGTGGCTCTTGCAGTTCGATTGGGAGACGGTGGACGACTTGATGAGAATCCTGGAGACTCTCATCATCGAAGATACAGAGGAGACACATATGGCGACTGTTGTGGATAGGAAGATAGAGGGGAAGCAGACGTTCAACATGGTTATTGGCAGTGAGAGGAAGTTGGCCATGAAGGCTGCTCCGTGATGTTGGTTAACGAGCTTGGTGGCGGTAATTCAGAGGACAGAATGATTAGACAACACAATGCAAACTCGCACGATCCATTCAAGTATGGGACATGGACATCACAGCTGGTGCTTCATTTTTTGTTCAAGTGAATGTGATTGCTGGCATAAACAGTCGCGTTTTTGGACATGGCGATAATACTGGAGCCCACTGAGTGGGAGTGAGTGGCATAGTGGAAGGCATCAATCAGTCAGGTTATGTATGTGTCGTGACGGTACTCTACCGTACTGCGTGGGGTGAATTGCTGACCCAGCACACAAATGCAGTGTCGGTCAGTCGGTGTTGTCAACCATTGCTAGCCAACTAACCATATCCACGCCGCAACTTGTTAAACTGATCCAACTGCGCAACTGATCAATGACACTCGTACACCCTGTGTCAATTGTTTGTGCCACGAGAAAAATAAAGGAGGATGAATGAGTGAGTACTTGAGAACAGAACAAATTGAAGCCCAAAAAAATATTTCATGTGTGTCCACATGTGGCGACTCTCCCGCCGGGAATTGAACCCGGGTCTCAAGCGTGACAAGCTTGCATACTGACCACTATACTACGGAAGATGGATGGTTGTGATCAACCACTGTAGCGAGGATTCGTGACAACCGGGGAAGCAAAACATACCTATAGACCCTCCATCAACCTGGCGGAACTCTGGTTGTCGCCCAAGCCGACGAGGGACAGACCGTCAGTGGCAGCAACCAGTTCGGGTCAGATTAATAGGAAAGGGAAAATAGAAAGAACCCCGTCACACTTGTGGAGGTTGATTTCCGAGTGCAAAATGATGAAGCGGTGGCATGTTCGTTTTATTATTTCTCTTCATCGGGTAGCCCATATTTGCATCTACTATTAAACGCCTCTGTTCACTTTTACAACCGGCGGCTTCGTGGTATGTACAGTTTGACCACGATTCAACCCCGTGAAATTTTTACACATTCCATCATTTCGATCTCTGCTTGTCCGCTGACTCGTAATAATTTTCCTGATTTAATGAGGCCGCAGGCGACGAGGTGGTGTGGGACTCGACATCGCGCATGACTTCGTGAGTGACCATGATGGCACCATTCCCGTCCGTCTTATGAGGGAAGATCTCGTCGGTGCTGTCGTTTTTGGTATGCGGCCCTCCGACGGCCTTGCTGGTCAGGCCATAGTTGCTCGCATACGGACCGCCGTTCTTGGACTTGTTGCTCTGCAGGTAATCCTTGTGGCTCTGGTTGAAGCTCTTGAGAGGAATGGACCCGTTCTTCTTCGATCCGGATTGGTAATAGTTCTGGGATGTTTTGTTGCTGGAAAGACCCAAGGCATGGTTGAGCCACGGAACCTTTTGGACGACTTGACGTAGACAAGGGATCGTGGAACAAATCACTAGTGACGCGAGCTCGACTTCTGACCAGATCATCGGCTCGACAAACTCATCTGTAGAAGGAAGGTCAGTGCGTATATAGCAGGGTAGAGGGTAGTTGGCTCTTACAAGTGTCATCGGTGCCGATGCGAGTGACAAATACAATGCGAATAATCGAGGTGATGCAGACCCTTGAAACAATGAGCCTCCAATATCACTAGTTCTCTCAGCCTTGAACTTACAGAAGACCCAAGGACAGCATGCAGATCAACCCAATTCGCTTTGTCAGGGGCAGTTGCAGCTTCCACATAGCCGGGATGGGCTGGATAAACAAGAACAAATCGGTCGACATGTTGAAGATGAACTACACCACGTCAGTTCACACCTCGTGAATCTTGCCTTGAACAGGCCAATAGAGCTCTTACGGTGCTCCACCACAAGACACGAAGGTCCAGGCACTTGGCCGTCGCAAGCTGCTCCAGGTTCCATGATGCAGAGATAGGGTTGCATTTAAAGACGACCACGCACGTTTCTTCGATGGCCTGGGCAAACAGGAAGACAACCAGGCACTTGTTTGCGATTCGAAGCTTTCGATTTGGTTGGATGCGCAGGTACAGCACGGCGAAGGACGACTTTGCAAGGGAGACACCGCAGCTGAAGGTCGACGAGCAGACAGTCGTTAACTAGATATCGGGGAAGTCAGCGCTTGATTTGATAGAATTGCCAACATAAAACATACCTTTAGGAATTGCTGGTAGTTCTCGGTGCTGACTTTATCTCGATGGAGGCCAAAGCCGATTCTGCTGGCTGTTGAATCGTCAGAACATCGTTCCTCCAGGACATACACCGCAGGTGCTTACCCATAGTAGTGGCTATGCACAGCGCCATCAAGAAACCCTATCGCTTCATTAGCATCGTGTCGGGGTCACATAAACAGTGAGCTGATCGCCAGCCACAAGGGGTTGAAGTATTGGCGTACCCAAGCAGCCGTAATCAAATCTGTCGACATCGTCAGTATTCATTCTCTTCCATCTCAGCCACAAACCTCGCAGGGGGTTCGTACAGTCGTCCAGGCCAGTCGTTTTCAAATTTGCTCTGATCCATAGTCGCATGCCGATCGCCAGCGTTGTGATGCACATGACCACGACCGAGGACGCCAGAAGCGCCCCGGTCAAGTCTTCGGCCATATCGAGTTGTTCGGGTCGCTTTCCAGTTGCGTTGGAGTTTCAACGGTCCTTCTTCTTTCACCTTTTCTCTCACTCTCTCTCTCTGTCGGTGTGTCGTTCCTTCAATAAATTGTCGGGTCGAAACGTCGGTTCGGCGCCGAGTCCGTCTTAAGAGAAAGGAGTCTCTCTATCGCATATCCAAGTCGGGCTAGGGTGTGACTGGACACGAACGACACCATTGACATGGCTCGGAAGCAATTCAGAGGAGGGATACAAATGGACTACATTGCTTCGCTCTCATGGCGCCATGGGGGACTAGGTCAACTGGACTCTGGGGCTACGGCATCTTGAGAAGCTGGGGAAACGGGGCGCTCTGTTGTCCGTGAGCGTGCTCCTTGACGGACATGGTGGCGGCGCCTCGTCCAGTACCCTGAATATCCATTTTCTAGACGATGTTAGCAAGCGACGGCGGGGATGTATTCGACGCCAGACTTGTCGGTCCAGCGTGATCCCGGGACGGGTCTATCTTTCCGGCACGATCATACGCTGGAATGGAACCGGGGAGCTGTCTGGCTTGAGCCGGAGAGGATCCAAAGGACCCTCGTCTGGAGGTGGATAAGTAGAGCCTGGAGAACTGGGTCCGGCCTTGTACGAGAAACACCAGCTTACTCCACATTGGGTTCCTTCGCCATGTCTTGACAGGTGGAAGAGGGTCATGCATTGACGAGGAGGCGGAGGACTAGCGTTAACTAAGTGAACGGACTCAACTGGCAGCGTCTAGAAAATGAAGCTGACGAGACGTTGTTGATGGGCAGGTACTAGCTTCCGACTCGCCGGTTCAGATTATTCCCGACTTTGCAGAAGCTAAGAAGCACTAGAAGAGAGAGGTGTGCAAAGTACTATCACTACGAAGGCGAGCAGGGTCAAGATGGAACTCAGAATATCCAGGCGAGGCTTGTTGGTTTGGACTCGACAGGCATCAGAGGCTCGACGCGGTCCAGGGTTGAAGTGATGATCCCTTCCTGTTATAATGCAAAACCCAGGATACTGGCTCGGGCGACCCGAGCTCCAAGCTGATCTGCGGCGGCGCATCGAAGAGGCTGTCGAGTCATGATCCATGTCCTTGATTCCTAGTTTAGGGCGCCTCACGATCGGGGAGGAACACCACCTTTCGACGCCGTGTAAGGGTGCAAAGCCACTTGTGGCTTGGATGTAATAGATGCCAGTGAGATTGCCATCATTATCTTGTGAAGCACCATTTCCGAATGGGAACAAAGTTGCCGGCTTCCGCGCCAAGAGTGTGCCTCGATGAGTACTGAGACGAGCAGATTTTTGGACGGCACAGAGCTCGGCTGATGGAAGTGTACGCAGCTTCAAACTGGCGATTCATGGCGCCCGGATCCTGAGTGATGCATTAACGCACGCCAAGCGCGAGCTGAGCCAGGGCGTTCCCAAGAAACGACTAGAACGACGACCCGGCGTCCAACGTCCTACGTAGGAGCATCATTAGCTTGTTCCGACAGGCTTGCGAATCCTCCTCTTTTTCGTACGTACTACGTAGTAGTAGCAGAGCCAACAGGCCCTAATCTGCTCCCATCTTTGCCATGGATGTTGTTGCATACGGATATCTTTTCTCGGTCATGGTGGCTTCTGTCGAGTCACTAGCATTCAGCTGCGTCGTGTGTCAAGCCAGACGCCATCGGGGGTTCCACTTTGGCACCAAAACGAGTAGGGCGGCCGTTGGCATTCCATTCCATGCTTCCTCTTAATTACTTCCAGAGTACGTAACTAGGTACGTAGACATGTGAGTGGCCAGCCTGTATGCCATCATCCCTGCTTCCGAAATACGTAAACCCTTGTAAGCGTCAACCTAGAGCCCTAAACGAAAGGTGTTGGCCGAGAGGCAGAGTTTGACCATGGTGTCGCGAACCACGTACTGCAGCCAATTGTTGGTCCATGCCCCTGAAACGGCTGTCCCGTCCAGCGCCAGTTCGATACGACGTACCAGGGGGAAAGACGCATGACAAGCGGAAGGTTTTATTTGGCCATCTCCTTACTCGTGGGGTCGGGCCAATGTTGGCTGTCATACTCGGTGAAGTAGCATCGAAAAAGCCGCTTCATGAGCAGACAACTCTGCGGCCATGGGTCGACAACCACGATAGCGGGCGCAAAGAGAGGATTATTTACAGTATTATTTGGCTGTCAGCTATCGTCCCAGGCTATTCCCGCTATTATTCCAGGCCTCAGATCCCCCGTGGGCAGACTGTTGTGGCTCCGCCCGGGGATCGACGGCTTTTGGTAGTCAGGAGGATCCCCCATCTCATCGACCCGCTCTCTCCGCGAAAGATCAATGATCACCAGTCTATCCGTAATGAGGGGCAGATGAGGAGCCACTACGGACCGTAGTCCGTAGGCGCTCCACTACTTCCAGACGGTGTGCTCGATGTTGCGCGGTTTCCGTTCATCCTGACAACCTGAGCCGCTGTAGACGCAAATGTGATCTGCAAACACCAAATCTCACATTAACGCATCGGATTATCGGAATATCACTTTACGGCTGCCAACAGCCCGAACCGGATCCACGGTTCCCAATCTGCCAGCCATCGACACCAACAAGTCGGACAGACGCCACTCATTCTCATGTCCAACGACACCCTGGTCCCTGGTCTGTCTTGAGCCAGGAGAGGGCTGCAAACTGCCAGGAGAAAGGGCTGTAGCCTGTAAACCGCCAGGATTCGGGAGGAGACTGTGCCTGGCATCCTACCTAGTAACTAAACGTACGAAGTCCGACAGGTCTAGAACTCTGAACCCATCAGTCTACACTGGTCTACGTTACACTCGCATCGCGTTGCATCAGGTGTCGAGAAAATACCTCCCCGGCCGCATTTCGAGAACGGACTCCAGCAGCCGGGACAGATGGGCTGAGAGTCGCTTGATGCCGTCTTCAACCCCCTGTACCGAGTCGACGGGACGCGCTTGTCAGATCCCTGTAAGTGCGAAAGGAGGATGAGAAGACGGTTAATCATTGCCGACAACGCAGGATAATGCCGACGGCGAAGCGAGCCTTGGATGGCCCGAGGACAGCGAATATGTTTCCCGCCCCTGTTCCATCTATCGGAACATGTCCCAGACAATCAACTTAATTATTTAAATTTTAATTACTAGGTACGGAGTATGTACAGAACCCATGCATACAGAAAATGTGGCTGGCGCACCTTGCTTTGCGCATCGTCCGAACACCCCCAACCGTTGGCTCATGCAGCGAACTTCGCGTGACAGAAAAGACTCCGAGAAGCACCACCAAACCAACGTTACGTTCCCTCCCCCTGTGCCTTGCTTCAAATTGCGTCTGTGGCTGCTCATCCGGAGAATAAAAGATGACGGTCCAGCCATCTCGCTTCACTGGGATCTTGAAGCGGTCAACCCCAAGTTCTAGACCGCAACGGAGTGCAGCCAGTGGCCCAGCAAGTTCGTTCAAATTGCTTTTTTTTTCAATCCTTCTTTAAAAACTCTTTTTCAATCTCCATTCGCTTTCCAGAGACAGGGCAGTCGTCATAGCCCTGCGCACCGGTGGGTTCTCCAGAAATCTGGTCATCCAGAACGTAGCATCGCTTTACTCTCAATCATTGCCCCACGTAATATCCATGTCATGTGGTAAGAGCAGCGGCACGAAGAAATCCAGAATGCAGCAGACGCGTACAAGAACTTGAGGAACCTCTACCGGCTAATGAAAGGAGGAGTCGCCGGAATTCCTCCTTAGATTGACGCAAAAGTGCACACAATTGCGTGGCCAAACAGGAACAGGCTTCTTATGTCTGGTATGATAGCCGAAACCTCTGCTTGAATCCTGAATTTGTCGCACCATGTCCCCAGTCTTCCTCCTGGATCCCCGATGGCCGACATATATTAGCACTCCACTTTTCTTCCCGATGAGCAGACACGAAATTCAGATTTCTCAAGGGTAGGGAGCAATGTGTGAAGATATTCGTTAAGGGGAAGGACGGGTTGAGAGAGCGGGTTGAGAGGGCGGGTTGTTCTGGGGTGCCATCCCTCCCACTGTCGCTTGTTCGACGTTGTCGCCATACCAACGGAAGTTTATTTCGTACCTCGGAAATCGCATCTGAATCCAGCTCCGCCTGTTTTGTGGAGTCTTTTTTTGTTTGAGTTTTTTTCCAGTTGATATTGTGCAGAACAACTCTGGCAAAACAAAAAAATAGGATTGGGTTATGCTCAACGTGTGCTGCCACAATTACACATGCGCTGTGAAAGAGGTCGACTCCGTTTACGACGTCCGGCAACATGAGCCATCACACCGGAAAGACCCTCTTTTTGAACTGAAAACTGAAGCACCTAAAAACCGATCCAGACCTTGACTCTACCAACCCTTATCGAACACATTGAAAGTTCCTCCTCTGAAGTGTACCACCGGGCATCAAATCGGCTCACCTACAGCTCATCTTCAAGATTCAGGGATGTTAGTCTGGGGAAACTGCAAACAACGCCAGATTCGAAGATCTGCGGCTCTCCACTACAAGACCAGTAGATAGACTCTACGGAGTACAAGATGATCCAATCTGTGGTCTTCTCGTTATCGAAATTATCCCTGCTGCCTTTTCTTCGTGCGAGCATGTTCCGTGGATTCTCATGTCAAAATTGACACTGTTATCCGGGCACTGTACCTACACTGTGCGATAAGCTCGACCTCTCCTCGGACAACTTCCCCGCCTCAACGTCCGCCCTTAATACAACCCCCGAGTCCGCGGCCGGCGAGGACGATTCACTTGCTTATCGCAAAACTGAGCAATTGAAAAGAACGGGTCAGTATGCAGCAGCAGAAAGCCCCCAATGACCGTCCGTACCGGTCCCATCTGCGGCCGGCGTGCCTGGCGTGTCGCCGGCGAAAGTCGCGATGCCAGTCCGAGGCTTCATCCGAAACATGCTTGATGTGCCGAGCGCATTGCACGGACTGCGTGTTTCCTACCGGGCCCAGTTCCGGGCCCAACCGGACCCCCGACTCTACTCGACGCCGGCGACAGACCCGGTCAACCGGCGGAGGTGCCACCCCGGTCCGCCGTCCTCTGGAGTCTGTGCCCGGGCCGGCCGACGATTCAATTCTTCCACCTTCCACTACGGAGATACTCCCAATTCTTAGTTCTGCTTCCAATATTCCCATTGAGTCCCCTTGCCGTATGCAATGGACAAACCAAGGCCAGATTTCCCAAGAGGAGGAGGAATCGCCCTTGGCGCTGGGGTCAGCGGACGACCAACAACATAACCTGCACATCCTTGGACCAGCCGTCACATCAGACAATCAGGTTTTGTCTGATTACTTGTCTGCAATGCCGGGAGCGACTCGAGGATCCAGGCTGGTCATTCCAGTGCCAGGAAACCGATCTCAGCCCGTCTTGTTCACCATGGTCCAGAAACGTCCGCTGGGAATGGCCGTAAACCGAAGCCGTTCTGCAGAAAAGCTAGAGATGATCGAAAGGCTCCTTGAACCTTATGAAGGTGACGTGATTGATGTGTAAGTGCTGCCCCTGACAAAGCTCTGATAGTTCACTAACATTGTACAGCTACTTCAACAAAGTCAACTCCTCATTTCCTCTGTTGGATGAGGCCTCATTCCGTCGACAGTTTCTCGAAAATAAAGAGCGGATCTCGCCAGCATTACTAGCTTGCCTATATGCACATTCAATGACATTTTGGGACACGTCTCCAGTATTATGTCGCCATCGATGCCCAGACATACGATTCATCTGGAACCTTGCAAATGAGGCCATCTACTCAGAACTACACGTATCCCCAGGAATGTCGATCATCGAAGCCATTCTCTTGAACGTCGGCGGTCGCCCCACAACATCACTCATCGGCAACGGGGTTCTCTTGGGATCGGCCGTCGCCATGGCACATTCCCTCGGTCTCCACCACAATCCAATACCATGGGAAATACCGAAGTCCGAGAAATATCTACGAATGAAGATATGGTGGGCTCTCTGGGTTCATGATAAGTGGTGTGTACTCCGAGACTCTATCCCATTTGCAACATCCTGACGCGACGAGATATAGGACAAGTCTTGCTCATGGCACCCCTCCCCACATCTCGAGAACCCATTTCAATGTGCCAATGCCAACACTCGAGAATCTTTGCCCATCAGGTTCAAAGGAAGGCGCAAGGGAAAAGGCATCGGTCTTTGTGGCTCTCGTGGGCCTCACTGATGTCCTTGATTTAAACCTCAAGCACATCTATCACTTCGAACTAGGAGAACCTAGGAACACAACACACCTTGAACTTGCCCTGAATAATTGGGTTGAGTCCTTAGATGATGACATTCGCCGCATCATCATTCGGGGTACCAACCTCGAGGTGTCGGGGGCAGCAAACCTACGGCTCACTTATCTAACCGTGCGACTTCTCCTCGAGCGCATCAAACTTGAGGCAGACAAGCAATTATACGACACTGGGGATAGTCGGCTATTGAACCGCTATCTTCAGGCACGAAGAACATCCGAGGAGATACTCATTCTCACTCAGGAGTTACAACCAGCGCAGCTTGCCGACTTCTGGCTTCCAAGCTGCGCATTTGCATTTCCAGCCACCGTGAGCTTCTTGCTGCGGTGTGCCTTGGAAACTGAGAACTCACCGGCCGGCCTGGCACAAAGCAGCTCTCTTCGGATTGCTTCTAGTCTTTTATCCGCTCTGCGATCACACAAAGAAAAGAGTTCATGGGACCTTGGCGACATCTGCCTCGCCCAACACGCCGAGGTCGTGGAGAAGGTATTGGCCATGGTGCCCACTGAGGATCCAGATCTGGACGGAACACTGGATCTGCAAGACTTTATCATGCCTGACGTGTCAGTTATCGACCAGTTCTTCCCCAGTCTATGGGACCCATTACAAAGTGCGTGGTAAATCGTTGGGTGAGATAAGGCATGCCAATGCCCGCGGGAAACTTTCCCGCGGGTGGGAAATGAACGCGTGGCACGCTCTTATCCTATGATAAAGAGGCATGTGAAGGCTTCACACTGATACTTCATCATTGACTTGCAGCATCGTGCGTTACATTTTCTCGTACTGGTCATTGACTTGTGCAGTTGGTCTCAACTCATTTGAACTAGCACCACCGATCCCCGCGGACACCTACCAACATGGCCCCGGGCGCACTCACGGCCGAGGACAATTCCACTGTTCTCGTGGCAAGTCAACAAAAAGAAACGCCATCCCTCTACAAAGCAGTCAGCCAGGAGGAGTATCAAAAGAAATCGGAAAAGTACCTTTTCAACTACGGTACGAAGTTCCACAAAGATGTCATCACTGGTGCCCGCGGTCTCTTCGTCTACACTGCGTCTGGCCACAAGGTTCTTGACTGGACTTCAGGTCAGATGTCCTGCCTTCTTGGCCATGGGCATGCCGAAATTGTCAAAGTCATCAGCGACCATGCTTTGGACCTTGACCATCTCTTCTCGGGAATGGTCTCCCCTCCTGTGATCTCACTTGGTGAGCGTCTCTGCGACGCCCTTCCTGCTGGCTTGGATAAGGCCTTCTTCCTGTCTACAGGCGGCGAGAGCAATGAGGCTGCCATTAAGATGGCAAAGGTATACACTGGGAAGTTCGAAATTGTTGGCCTCGGAGCTTCTTGGCACGGTGTCACTGCTCAAGCCCTCGGTGCTCAGTATCACTTTGGGCGAAAGGGCCAGGGTCCTCTGATGCCCGGTATGCTCATGCTCCCTGCGCCCAATGCATACCGGTCAGTCTTCCGAAACCCAGACGGGTCGTATGACTGGGAAGCGGAACTCGAGTACGGATGGAGGATGATCGACATGCAATCGTGTGGATCCCTAGCTGCCTGCATCGTCGAATGCATTCAGAGCTCAGCTGGCATGCATGTTCTCCCGCCGGGCTACCTCAAAGCCCTAAAGAAGCACTGCGAAGCAAGAGGTATGCTTCTCATTGTAGACGAGGCACAGACGGGCGTGGGTAGATGCGGTGACTTTATGGCGATCAATCACGAAGACGTCGTTCCCGATATCCTTACCCTGTCCAAGACTCTCGGTAACGGACTTCCACTTAGTGCGGTTGTCACTAGCGAGAAAATCGAGAGTGTTTGCGTTGAGCGAGACTACTGCTTCTACACCACCCACGTCAACGATCCCCTCCCAGCCGCAGTCGGTGACAAGGTCCTCGAGATTGTCATGAGAGATAACCTCGTCACCAAGTCTCGAATGTGCGGTAAGATTCTTCACGATGGGCTCAAGGAACTTCAGTCCCGCTACGGTTGCATTGGTGACGTGCGAGGGAGGGGCTTGATGGCAGGAGTTGAGATTGTCAATGACCGGGTGACTAAAGCGCCGGCATTAGAACTTGCCAAGAAGATTGGAGATCGTGCGTATGAGCTGGGCGTATGGGCAAACCTAAGCAGCCATCCTAGTTTCGGGGGTGCTTTCAGAATCGCGCCACCGATTACCATCACGGAAGCGCAGCTGAGGGAGGGTCTTGCGATATTTGAGCAGGCTTTCAAGGACACAGAAGGAACCATGCCTCTATACTAACGGTTAGACTTGTAGTGGTAATTAAAAACACATTGCGCATCGCACGAAAAGTTAGAAGACGATTGTTCATATCCGTTTCATGGATATGCAGTAAAGTTTCATGCACAACAAACGGTCCGACCAGTGCAGTAATTCAGTATCATTTCGGTATCCTAACACATCCCCAAACCAGTGCGGCGATTCGCACATCAGGCCTGTAACCTGTCTTCGCTGTCAAACATACCATCCAGCCCAAGTAGAAAACCTCCGTAGTCGTGATTGCCATCTAAAAAGTTCTTAGGGTACATGGTGCGGTGATCAATGGCTCCTTTGGCATACAACTCCAAGCAACCCCCACAAGTCTCTCGCCCATACTTCAGACACTGGCAATGCCGCACATCTGACGTCTCTTGTGCTCTGCTTTTAAGGAATTTCCCACACCAATGGACATCCGCTGGATGCATTCCTGGCAGCGCATTCTCCAAGCGGTTCTAGGGTATTTGTCCTTCAGGCAAAGCTGTCGTTCAGTGAACTTGGCTCGAGGTCGTATTCGGCAGCACATGTAGCACGGGAACGTCTTCAAGGCTTCCGGGCCCATATTCAATGTGTCCATGGTCCACTTGCGTTGAATGAATTGGAAACGGGTGTGGAGGGCAATCGACTTCAAAGGCTGTATCGTTTCCTTGAGGGCACAGTTGACCATTGCAAGATGAAGTGCGTCGTCGTACCCAAGATGGAAGACAATGTTCTTCAAGATATGCGTGGGAAGTGAATCCAGGCTCTTCCCTTGTGTCGCCGATGTCGGTCTGTGGCATCTGACATTCTCGACGTTGTCTAAGGCGGTTCTAGAACAGGACCTTGCGCACCGGCCCGACTTCGTCTTGTACTGGCCGCAGTTATGGCAAAAGTAATATCGCAGTTTTCCGTTGGAAATTGGCTGCAAGTGATCAAAAGACGATGTTTCGCCGCGCAGTCGAAGCAGTGTCGACGGCATTCATTAGTCATGGCTTGTCCCTTCTTTGCCTTCCTATCAAACGTAGCCTTCTTCGCAAACTTGTCCTTCGGCAGGAACCGGTAGCATTTTTAGCAGGCGAAGAGGCCCTCGATTCTGTTTCGGTCGGCTTTGTCTCGCTCGCCAATGAACTTGATCAAATCTTCACAAGCGAGGACAGATCTTGGATTCAATGTCTGTTGGAAGTATCGATTTGCCAGTGCCATGTTGAAGGCGCCTCGAAAGTCCAAATACCGGACCACTTCGTAGTGAATGTCGAAAGGCAAGCCCTCAAAGAGGCGCTGGCGAGCGTTGGGATTTAGAGTGGCAGGTTGGGAACGATTCGCATCGTGGAATGTGATGGTCCGCTCGGGTTCAAGTTCAGTCATGATGGTATCGGAACTTTGAAAGTAGAGGAATGGTACAGGCCAAGTTCCATGATCAACCGTAATACCTTTCACTTCGTCCGATGCCGCAAATTTGAACACCAGAATTCAGAGTTTCGGGATTTGGCGTGAAAGACGGCTTGAAAGGATTTCAGCAAATCATATACTAATTTAGTACGGCTTATAGATCAGAGCAGAAGTCCTTTCCTTGGGTGCTAAGTCGCCATTTGTATCCCGTCAGGATGCTCGTCAAGGTCTGTTACTCGGCACGCTGACTCACACGGACATGGTGAGATTTAGCCTTGTAAGACCCGCACCACGATTGGAGGCATCTGGTACTGCAGCCTAGAGAAGACTGCCCTTTTTAAATAATGACTCTTTCGCGGCTGTTCAGTATTCTCCGATTTGTCCAGACGCTCAAGCGCAAAGGCGGTAGCTTAGGTGTCTACCTTGGCAACGTGCAACCACAACCTGCGAATGTCAGAATGCCCACACCAGGTACGCTATGCTAGTCGACTCACTGACCTCTTCAGGTATTTAAACAGTTTCAGCATTGCCTTTGAAGCGATAAATAGAGTCAGAACGAGGAATAGGCAGCGACTTTCCTAGTCCCTCGTCCTCAGCATATCGAGTCGCGCTTGATCACGAACCTTGCAATTAGGTAGTCACAATCACAATGCTGCGATATCATTAAGAAAAGTAAATCAATTAAACTCCATATACTGTGTGCCAGAATTGTCGGGTCTATTTTCTAGTGTTTCCTCACACCCTGTCTCATATTGTCGTATCAATCTGATAATCAAAGCACCCAACCTTCAGGTATGTACGGAGGACCATTTCAAAAGTCTTTGCCAGCGCGCAAGCCTTTTGCTTTTTCTTATCAAAAGAACATTAAGTACAACCTATGAACTTTAGCACTAAAGGAGGCCCTATATTATAGCGCACTTAGCCCACTAGCTAGCCATGATATAGGTCTAACCCCACTGAAGCTGCAGTAGATTTAGCGGGTATTAGCCTATAGCGACGTGAGGCTAAACGTACCGTACGCATTGTTCATTTCCTAGTTTCAATGACAGATGCCAACAATTCTTAGACCAATTGTCTACTCTCGGTAGCAAAGACCAAGAGTTCTGAGGCGTCAAGGTAGTCGGGTTACCATTGAATGCCACCATCACGCTTTCTTTTCTCAAATGGTGTCTTCGCGCCTGTCTCTGATGTATCAGGCTCAAGATCGAAAGTGCATAAAAATCAAGGACTTACGGATAGTCCAATACATGCTCACAATGACAAGAAGCAACAGTTCTTAATATGCACTTCACCTCTCGACGCAGGAACAATTCTTAAACCAAACTGATGAGGTTGTCGCCTTCGAACTTCGGAAAGCTCATCATGTCGTCACCTCGGAAATAGTACTGGCTGGAGCTGTAGCCATCATCGATAGTTTCAGTCGCGTCTCCGTCGGTGTCGTAGCTTTCCACGGCCTGGTCGGCGTTCGGGCCCTCAATTTGTTCTTCGTAGTAGACGGTTCGGATGAAAGAGATGAGGTTGTCGTCTTCAAAAGTCGGAAAACTCATCATGTCGTCGCCGTCAAAATGGAACTGGGTTGGGTCCTAGCCCCCCCTGAGCTCGTCTCTCTTGGTATCACAATCTTGCGCGACTTGATCAAAGCTGATGAGGTCTTCATTTTCATCTCCATGGGAGACTGGTCGAGTGAATAGGATGCCTGGAAGAGGGGTTGTCCTTCCACTTCCTACATAGGTATGGTACCTGTCCTCGTAGTTGCGGTCAGGGGGCGAGATGGCTTCTTGGTAACCCCCGTCGTCATCAAATTCGTCTTCAAAGCCCCATGTGCCTTCAGATCCCTCGTCGAACGAGGTCTCCCACGCGTTGCCACCTCGCGTGCGGTTTGGCTCAGGAGGATCGGAGATAGTAAACACATCATCCACAGTGGCAGGTCTACCGGCACCTGCGTAGTCACGCACCTGGCAAAATCTGCCGTGGGTTTGAATTTCGCGAAAGCAAGGCTTCACGTCCTGGTTGTGCAATTTGTTCAAGAATGACTGGGAGATCTTCTTCAGTTCTTCTCTTTGAACTTGGAGGATGATGGTTGGGGGCGCCAAGTCCTGCACGTTGTCGTGAGAACCTTTGGTACAGAGACTGCAAAGGGATTTCTGCGCAAGTCGTTCCTGAGTAGTGAGAATACGACCGCATTTTCCAGTACAGTGGCCATGAGCTGCCTGCTTGTACTTGACCCTAGTGGTGAAGTCGAGTAGTGATGTGCACGTAGTGCACAAGTAGCCTACGTTCTTGTGGCCGCTGCCATGGATACCGCAAGATGGGCAGTGCTCTGGTCGGTACGCATCTTTAGGGTCTTTCGCTGAGACATCAAACAGAGGTGGCCGACGTTTTTCGTCTCGGCCGGGACGCGTTGGGGTCTCGCCAAGCCGACGAGGGATGCCGAGGAAAGGCATGTTGTTTAGGCTGGCTCGTTGTGCGAGGCACTGGCCGCGGGTCGAGATGTCGTGAGCTAGAAGGGTATGCTACGTTGCGGAGTTGACGCGTTGCAGAGTTGTTGCGTTGCGAGTTGATACGTAGCGAGTTGATGTGTTGCAGAGTTGTTGCGTTGCAGAGTTGTTGCGTTGCAGAGTTGTTGCGTTGCAGAGTTGCAAGGCGGTTGAGGTGGTGGTTGTTGTGAAGTTCAAGTTTAGGAAAAGGGCGGTGGTTGTGAGAGAGAGAAGTTAAGGAGGAAAATTCGGGAGCGTGTTAGGTAGGTAAGGTGGGTGATGAGAAAGGAAACATTGCCTAGGCTAATGACTTGTGTTGTGCTTTTTGTATTAGAAGTATGAAGTGAATGAAACGCTAGTTACAATTGTGTTCGTAATTTCGTAAACATGTCATGCATGAGCCCGTTCTCTCTGCCGCCTTTCTCTTTTATATCCCCTACTGTTCAACAGCATCGATGATTTCCTTTTCCGAGTCGACAAATGATATGAATGCCACGTGGATCTTGCTCCGGCTTGTCGTTCTTCTGTCGGAACGACGGTCGCTGTACTTTCGAGTCTCTTCTGGGGACTTTTTCTGCAGTTCTCAGAGCCGAGGCGACACTGACACTGGTTTTGATGGTGATGCCCGTTGATTAGAGCAGTTGGGACTTTAGACTTCTTCGCCTTGCTTTGAGCATCCGGTTGGTTTGTATCCGTCTGACGAGTCCCATGACGATGACCCCGAATACCATCAACACTTGAACGCCGAGGAGGCCCACCCAGATGGCGTTCAGGATCGTTTCTTCGCGGAGTTGCCCCAGCTCGCGCATCTGCTCGCGCATCTGCCCCCTCACTTGTCCCCATAGTATTATCATCCTGTTCGACGGCGTGTGTGTGAACTTCAGTGTGCTGTATATTATGGACGCGCAAGCATGACCTGCTACAAAAGGTCAGCACTCTGGCGACGGGCAATACGTAGTGTTCAAGGAATTGGGTGAAGGGCTGGGCAGAACAGGTCGTCCTGTTAGGGCAGGTAACCTACTCATAGGCGAGCAATTCACAGAGGACAAAGACATGTTGCGCTTACCTTGGTCCCTTGATCGGTCCGGCCGACGTTCAGGAGACACCGTCAAAGGGACACCAAGGTCTTTTCGATTTGTGTACTTTTTTCACGGCGAGAAGGCTGTAGGGACTGTGAATCACGAACAAAAAACAACGTCACCTTGCGGAAGAATGCCGCCCATCTAACGAAAAAGCATGGTGACCATGGAGTTCCTCGCCAGGTATTAATAGCTTGGGGGCAGTGGATCGCTCCCGTGTGGGGGGCGAGGGGGAAACCTGGAAAAGGCTTTGACCGCACCGCTACCCGTGATGGATCCTGTTCAGACCGCAATAAGGCTCTTCAATGCAGGGAAATGACAAGTTTCAACTAGCGTTGGGGGCAAAGTGGTTAGAGGGATTGTGGGCTCATGCTTGTTGGGTCAACTTGGGTGGCCGAATTCGCATAGGGGACCACCTTTGTAGCACGTAGAGAGTGATGCTCTGGGGCATCGGTGGCGATAGGATTGGACAGTCAAGCGTTCAAGATGTGACGCTTCGCTGCCCATGCTGCCCACGATGCCCTGTGACCCCAACCGCCGACTTTTTCGACGAGGGTTAAAGACTCTTAGCCTGGAGCGTGTCCAGATGAGGAATCGATAGCGTGGGCAAGCGCCGAGGGTTTGCGGCGAGATGCCACAACAACATGATCGGTGAGCGCCGTATCCTTGCAACCCATGGCTCATGACTCCATGAATTGGCAAGGTTGGTTTTTGTCGACATGGGTTCGAGTGGGCCGCTCACCAAACCTGCTAGACTCGGTCCTATCAAGTATCAGCCTGTGCGTCCAAACACTCTGACAGCCGAGAGCCCATGCAGGCTGGCAGGTTTAGGCCTCAGAGGTTTGGCGGAATAGCTTCATCTCGCTAGGAACAAGATGCGCCATGCCGATCATCAAGAACCTGCTCGGGTATCTCGCTCGGGGTGGGCACGGGGCGTTTGCTGTTTGCAGAGCCATGCCGGCATTCAACGCCCAATGCCATCTCTCTGCATTGTGGCAATTGACGCACCTTGACCCTGTCTACTGATGGAGTCGTGGGATTTCTTTAGTGCCACCCAGAAGCAGTGACACCCAACAGACCAAGTCCCAACTCCCAAGCCTAACTGTAAAGAGTGCTTGGAATTATCAACAAGCTTCTAAGCAACTTGCTATTAACTTCTCACACACATCGTGCGTCCAACATACGAAGTCTATACACGCGACATTTTTAAACTTGGTGGCTGACGCGTATTTCTCCCAAAAGACCTCGCGGATGCGTCGTGTGTCTCGTTGGCGTGCTGAGTTGACAGGCATCAGGATTCGGTCAGGCTGGATGTCGACATCTCCGACAACCACCAGCACAAGGCCGCTACATAACAAATTCCTGTCAGATCTGCATAGCCTTTCACGAACGGGAATAACAAGAAAGGGTCTCTTCACATGTCAAAATAAAATCCCCTACGTCAACGTCAAGGGACGCCTTCGCCACACATCTACGTAGTCGTTCCTGAGCAGCTTCTCCCGATCGAGAAATAACACGCAAAAACGCCCAAGACATCCCCCACCTTCATTCTAGGCACTTCTTTTTCTTCGAGTTGTCTCACAGCCATCCCAGCCGCCGTTGTTTGTGCAGTACTCATGTGTTCCAGGGCTATTGGCGGTGGTTGACTGTACCCCTCTAATGCCTGCGTGCACAGCCACACGTGCACCGCCAATCATGCCACCCGTTATCGATGACGTCGCCCACTGCCCCGCACCAGCTCCCTCCCTCCCGAGTTTCACCCAACACTTGCCTCGTCACGGACGACTCAACGACAATCAAGATTCCATATAAAAGCAGTCGTACACGCCATCTCTTAGCTCTTGCTTGACTATTCCACACCATCATTCACTGCCAAGGTTTCCATCGAACCTCAACATCACAACTTTGTCTTCACATCACACTTTCATCGAACGTCATCTACAGTCGATACGATGGCTTCCAACGCAACTGTCAACGTTAAAAACATCGCTCTCGCGACCAGTGACAGCGAGATTAAGGATTTCTTCAGCTTCTGGTACGTCTTCTCCCTCTTCCGAGGCACTCATCCCCCGTTCGAGCATACACTAACCCCATGCGCAGTGGCAAGATTTCCGATCTCAAGGTCACCACCGAGGGCGAGACCAAGTCGGCCGAAGTCACCTTCGAGAAGGAGACTGCCAAGAAGACTGCTCTTCTTTTGCACAACACCCAGCTCGGCTCCAACCAGCTTTCCGTCACAAGTGCTGGTGGCGATTCCGAGGATGACGCCCCCTACACTAAGAATGCCGAACGGGACTCTGACGAAATCACGCAAGAGGAGAAGCCCCGCGCCCGCATTTTCGCCGAGTACCTGGCCCACGGTTACGTCGTCGGCGATGTCGCCATCGAGCGTGCCATCGAGCTTGACGCAAAGCACAAGGTGTCCAACCGCTTCTTCAACACCCTCCAGAATCTCGACACCAAGTACCACGCCACCGACCGCGCCAAGGCTACCGACCAAAGCTACGGCATCAGCACTCGTGCAAACAGCCTCTTCCTTGGCCTGAACTCGTACTTTGAGAAGGCTGCCCACACCCCTACTGGTCAGAAGATTGCCAAGTTCTACGAAGATGGCAGCCGCCAGGTGCAGGAAGTGCACGCTGAGGCCCGAAGGTTGGCTGAGCTGAAGAAGGAGGAGAGCGGAGGCAGCGCATACAAGGCCTCTGGCCTTGAGCGAGTCTTTGGCAAGGAGAAGGAGAAGGAGAAGGAGGCTACACAGACTGAGACCCCTGCGGATTCTACGACCGCCCCTCCCCCCACAGCGCCTGCTCAGTCGGAACCCACAGGTGTCAAGCCTGTTGATGAGAAGTCGGGTTAATTATGAATACTTTGGGAGTTGGGAAAGGGTACTTTTTGAGAAAGAGCAATGGGTTTATGTTTAGTTATGAGTTTTAACGGCTTCTGTGCATAAGCAATTTTGACATGATTTCGGATTCTGTTGATATGATTGTATGGTTCTATTATCAATGCCACATCCCCAACCGTGACGTTCTGTGGCCTTATCTACACATTTCCAAAATGCCCAACCATTCCCTGATTCTATTCTTTACTCTGGCTTCTCTCCAGGCTTCGCGAAGATTTTCTTCCGAGCTTCTTCCATCACATCCTTAGGATTGGACTCGAGATTCTGACATACGTTAGTCTGATTCGTGAGCGAGACATGTTAATCTTGTAGACGCACCTCGAGCTGAGACTTGGGGTCCTTGTCCTGCTTATCATCGGTCTGGCCATAGCCCTGGCCGGAGCCTGGCGGGTCATGGAGCTGTTTGCCAGTTTGGCGTGATGGTGAGGGAGATTCACGACCTTCAGGCATGTTGACTTAGGTATTCGGAGATAATAGTGGATGTGGGTATAGAATTTGTGCTTCGATGTAATAAACTTAGAAGAGAAGAGACGTGGAGGATAGTATAGACAGTCTCGTTAAATATGTGTTGGGAGCAGAGAGAATTAAAGATGAACACATTCTATTCTTAACGGATGAGGCAAATACTGATCTCAAGTTGACGTCGAAGCAGAGTCCATGCCGTCATGATGATTACATCATGGATCAACAGTCCAGGGTAGCTTTGGTGGAGAGCATCAAGCCCACTTTGCCGTCTTATCTTCACCCCTTACGTGCCTACACCTTCATGTGCAATTTGACCCCGCGTGGGTGTCTTATGAATTTGGGTTTCATTGGAATGAAGCAAGTGGTTTAATGAACGAGCTCTGGTTTTCATATGACTCTGACAGGTCAAAGGGAGGAAGGAAAACACCACACATTGTAAAACATCAACTGCCCCTCTATCTTCAGAAGTAACATAATGATATAAATTATAATTAATTCGAATTGCTTTAGTAGAGTATAAACTTAAGTTTACTTAATTTATTTTATCATTTAGTTATTACTGATTCCCGAGAGTGAATGGTTTTGGTTCAGTAGAAGATGTCAATTGGTGCATGGTCCTTTTCTTCCTTTATTAGTTGCCAAGCTTCGTTAACATGCGACTGTGTTAGTGAACGAGAGCTCATTTCCTGCTTTAATGCCTTAGCAACCCCACCGCCCGCATCTGGCTGGCTTTCATGCAACACACCTTCATGATACGGCATGGTTGCATGAAGGAAGCCAATATGGTACCCGCTCGAGATTGGCTGACGGAGTCGTATTGGTATGCTCAGCATGTCATGTTTGTGCTACCGAGGTGGAAGGCTCAGATCCTACATGTCTGACCAGCTAATCTCACTTGAGGCGCCAGCATTCCAAAAATGGCTGGACTGCGAGCGGTTAACATTCTCGTTGAACCACATTGAGTACGAGGAGGCACTCATCATGGCCGCCGTCTCGCGATGCCATCTCCGACTGTGATGTCATGGCTAGATGCAAGGTAGGGCGATTGTGATTGAAATGAGACGTCTAGCCCCTGCACTTGCAACTTATCAGAGCTCAGGGGGGCACTCCAGGGGCTTGGGTTAGTGGCTGGACCACTCGGTTCAGCGGTGCCAGTGGTTCACCTCGACCCCGCACTCGCTGAGACCCAACACGCGCCCGCCCAAACGCGCCTGGGGGAGCGTAGGCGTAGACCGTAGCTTGCGGATATCAAAACGACAGGGCTTCGTCTTTCAACAAACACTTGTAGCTATATACTCTCATAACACAACACGACCGCCTAGGCTTCAAGCTGCGACAAACCACCGCTGCGAGCATCAACCATCGGGTGATTTCGTCAACGAGGCCGGCATGCCAGATCTCAACTCGGTCCCCCCGTCACCGCACACCCTCGCAGCCTCCCGCCGCCAGTCGACGACGCAGATGGCCGCCGTCACTCCTCCAGGGCCGACTTCGCCTTCTCTCAACATCTTGCCCTC
Source organism: Dactylonectria alcacerensis (assembly GCA_029931735.1). NCBI lineage: Eukaryota > Fungi > Ascomycota > Sordariomycetes > Hypocreales > Nectriaceae > Dactylonectria > Dactylonectria alcacerensis. The sequence continues at coordinate 1,574,774 of JAPMUZ010000012.1, read as the reverse complement.
GAACCAGGACGCCGTGAACCACTTGCAGGCGTCCTCTTTGCCCTCGCCACAGCTGACGGCCGTCCAGCCGCCGGTTCCGGGTTCTGGCCATGTCTTGGCCTCGGAGCCCGGCGTTGGACCCGGCCCTGGCCCATTGCGACATCCTCGCCCCTTGACCGCCGCAGAGCTTCATCTCGAGCTGGAGAAGGAACAGGAGGCTGTGGTAAGAAGCTCTCTTCTATAGCCTTTAGCTCTTTAAGCTTGATCCAGGCTAATAGTAGAGCAGGTCAACCGCTTGACACGAGAGCTGTCCCTCCTCCGCGCGGCCCAGAACGCCTCAGTCGTCTCCAACACATCGTCGACTTCCGCCGCCAACTCGTCCCACGATGCCGTCGCTGAACAGTCTCTTCTCTCTGGCTCCGGCTTCTCCATCCCAACAGCCCGTCAACACCAACGCACCTCGTCCACCACGTCACAGAGCTTCGGCCAACCACCGCTGTCGTCGTCTTACGAGGCTCGCATCCACGCCCCTCGCCCTATGCAAGCCACCCCCCTCTCGCGTCAGAACAGCTCAGCATCTCGTCGGAGCCAGACCAACTCTCCCGGCCCGCAGAGTTCCCTCGACCCGTCAAGCTACTTCCAGCACCAGAGGTTCCCTCCGCCAACATCCGTCCCCATGAGCTCCGTCGGTGCAACCCCTGGCAGCGGAAGCGTCAGCGAACAGCTAAGCCCAGGTCTGATGCCGGCCACGATGCGATATGAGGAAACTCAGTTTTACAAGCACGAGCTAGAAAATGCCAAGCGAGAGAATGAGTCCCTGAAGCGCCGCATCAGAGAGTTGGAGAGGCACGTTCGGCAGCGGCGAGCCAGCGATGCAAGTCGGACCAGGAGCGAAAGCGTGAGCACCACGGCCAGTCTGAACATGACCCCGGCCGGCGGCGCGAGCATCGCAGGGCCGCGTGATAGCAGCCTTGTCCGACCCGAGCGAGGGATGACGAGCAGACACAGCATGATCAGCGTCGCCGGCAGTGTTGGCGTTGGAGTTCCAGACGATGAAGTCAAGGTTGGAGAGAGCGCCGCTAGTTCCGGCCTCGCACACCACCCATAGAGACTAGACTTGTCAGGTGAAGTAAAGACGGCGAGATGAGTCCCGCTCAGCAGATTGAGCGGGAAATGAGTATGAGCTTATGAATAGGATTTCGGGAATGGCGTTACAGGATGAAGGAACAAGACGTAAAACGGATCGTGCAGTAACGGATAGTTCTTATTAGCACCGGTTAACCCAGATCCTTTCAATAAACAAGAATGCACAACCTCGATCTCATGATTAATACTGGACGAGGCCGGTTCCGTCTTCCAATAGTTCTATCGTTGTCCCTGGTCATTACCCCAACATGGCCCTCAATTACACGTGCCTCGATAAACTTGCCGACAACTGTACTCGAAGAAACCCTCCGCCACGCAAAGAGACGACAACCATGATTAATCCAATGACGCAGAAAAAATTACTGTCCCCCGAGGACGCTGAGACGCTAACTCGAAAACGCTGACCCTAGTGCTGATTTGAAGTGTCGGCTCACCAAGGAGCTAGTCCTTGTTGCTTCGTTCATGATCCAGTCCGGCGTGCCTCGCTTCCTCTTGGTGGTGATACTGGCGAAGCAAGGCCGGGGTTGTCGGCTTTCGGGCCCGACACGAGTTGCGCTAGGTGCTTGTCGACGAGTTGATCTCTGACTGCCCGTTTTGTTCGGATCAGGAGACTCTTAATAGACTCTCTGTCAGATACAGAGGGGAGTTGGATATACGTGCTCTTAAGGGCGAATTCAAATACTAAAGCCACGCGCAGCTTGCCTCGAAGCAGTTCCGTAAGGTTGCGCATTTTATTGCGGAGACTGGCAACATTCTCTTGCGCTGACTTGTTGAGACCATCCGAGATGGCTCGCTGGTCTTGCAATGCTTGACGTTCGCTTTCCGCCTTGATGCAGCGCTGCTCGAGAGACTCTGAAAGCATCTTCTGTCGTTCAAGGGCTGCATGCAGCTGTACTAGCTCTCCGATCTTCTGCTCCACCCTCTCTTCTTGCTGGGAAAGGGTGTCCCGGAGAGCCTTGATATCAGCTGTGTCATAGCGATGGCTTGATCGTAGGTGCTCCAGCTCCGCCTCCTGCTCGTCGACGTGTTTCCGTAGCTTCACGACTTCGCGCTCGAGTGACGCGACCTTGACAGCTATGGGGAGGCTAGACATGTCATGAATGGATGTCGGCCGAGTTGAGTAGGTGGATCACGAGATGGAATATTGCGGTATCTGTCAGTACATTGGTTAGAGGGCTAAGGGGCAGGAGAGGACGACAGCAATACCTGAATCAGCATACTTTGCAAAGATCATCAACTTAATCGATATGCTGTGGTTGACGATAAGGCAGAGTCCACGCATCGATCACAACATGGCGCGGGTATACGGTGCGACTCATACCGTTAGTTGGCAGTGACAGACAGCTGCCCACTAGCTACCAGTGAAGAACAGTTGCATCGTGATAGGGAGGGACCTATCGTGGGTCGAACCAACGTAACTATTCACAGTGGCTCAAACGTGCGTGTTTGTAGAAACAGCCAAAGTGTGATTTGATTCAAACTTGATCCCTGGGCTCTTTCAGGTGAATCAATCTTTGGCTATCAATGTAGACGATCTGTGATGAGTTACCAGCTTGATCTCGACTCTGGGATAAATACTGTCGTGACCATTGACTTTCTCTGAAGGGAACAAGCACCAACTATTACATACTTCCACACAGGGGGCAACTAACTCAGGTTCATTGACTCCAACGCATCCAGGCAATCACAAAAGACCTATCAACAAAGATGGCACAAAGCAGCGCTCCCGTGGCGGGAAGAGCCACCACATATCTCGCGTTTCATACCGACCAGCCGGACACCAACCAGAGCGGGTTGACTCAGCAACAGCTCAATCAATACACAATACGCAAAGATCCTCATCTTACACTGGTTCCTGTCACGCTTTTGGACCTTAGAACGGGTCTCCTAGATGCCTTCACCACTATGTCTGGTACGTGGGGGATGGGTATCAAAGTCATACCCTATAGCGGTAGAGAACTCATGGCGAAACCCGGAAAGGGGGATATTGACAAACACGTGAGCGGAGTTTTGGACGCCGTGGAAAGCCTCTTTAGACACTGGAAGCTCGCGAGAAAGCCGATTGCCTCAGATTCGAGGTTGGTTCCTACGCCAGTCTCCCCATGGTTGTGACAACAGCTCACATGGAAGCAGATGGCCAAGAAATGGACAATTGCAGTTTCGGAGAACGAAACCCTCAGGACTAATGCGGGGTTGCTTTGCAATGTCACAGACACTCTCCCCGACAATATTGTTAATATTGGTGAGTTTATGAACCTAGACGGACTCTGGCCAAGACTCGCGACTAAACTGTGCCCAGCCCCTTCCACGGAGGAAGCAACGAAAATGCTCACAGAGTATTATGGAGAGGAGGAATTTAACCGCCGTCAGATAGGCTACCAAAGATGGGAGATCATTGAGTATGCCTTTAAACGCCCCATGCCGCGGATGATGTAGAGTCGGCGCGAAATCAGCTCTAACGTCTTATGCAGAGTCATCCATCCAAGGACTGGTGTTGAGTTCTGCAACCCAGTTGCACTCTGCGATTCAAGATACGTCACACCCGAGTCAAAGACAACCACAACGATGGTCGATGGGCTGCCTGTTGTGGTGAGAAACAAACGTTTGAAATATGACATAAGACAGTCATGGCGTTATCTCAAAGAACACACCTCTGGAGAATTGCTGGTTCGCAGAGTAGCCGCCAACAACCCTAGCATGGGGACTCATGGGAATTTTATAGGTGAGTCTTGTCAAAACGAGAAGTTGCTCATATGGGTGGGTTGCTAAGAATAGTATTGGCGCATCTAGTCCCCATGGCAGCTTCAGCTCGCATCAGGAGTGGTCAGTCCACAGATATGGTGCGCATGTTTTTTATCATGTGGTACATGAACCCCATTCCTGAGGTGGCGCCCCGCCACTGAAGTGTCATCCTTAATGTGGTTCTTGCTGTTGTATGTTCATCCCCCCTAGGATCGAATTGGCGGCATAGGCCAAAGCGAAGGATGTGGTTTGCAAGGCAGCAGCGAATAATCATGGCACAGGAGACTGCAAAGAATAGTTCAACGTCAGTAGAATATTCTAATAGGGTTGAGAAAATATGTGCTCAAGCTAGGGGTGGTCATATGACCTTTCTTGGGAGCACTTGAGATAAACGTGCGGTCTCTTCATCATACCCATCCCTCCTGAGTGACAATTCCACAAACGAACTGAAGCGCGCAGAGGTTTTTCGGAAACCCCACCTCATGTCATACTTGTTTCTTCACGCGGTATTTACAAGTAATATCACTGATGGACCGCACCTAGTTTGCGGGCCTATCCATGATGACTCCACGGGGGTCTTTGGTCTCAACATCACCCCAAGTAGCCTCCCAACCGTGATCAGCAAGGTATACTTTCCAGGCAGCGTCGTCATCCTCGAGCCGTGCAGAGACATCGGGGATGACAAAGAAGGCAACCAGAGCACCCAAGACGGCAAAGGCTGATCCGATGAGGAAGGCAGTCTGGTTCCCCTTCGAAGCATTCTCTTCATCGTAGGAGTTCAGAATTGCAGTAAAGACTTGGGTGCCGATCGCGGCACCTGCTTTGGACCAGGCCGCGATGAAACCGAGCATCTGGCCACGAATCGAAGTCGGGAAACATTCGGAGGCGAGCAGAACGACAGTACTGTATCAATGTCAGCAATTCGATCAACTGAATCGATCGCGCATCGTGCATGAATCCTTACCTTCCAGGCCCAACTTCACCAAGGGTGAGAAAGACGCCATATAGAACCACAAAGAGCGGGAAAATGCTTTGGATTGGCCCCATTGCACCGCCAAGAACAAAGCCGAGGATGGCTTGAAGCGAGAAACCGAGAGCCATGGTCTTGCGTCGTCCGATTTTATCGGACAGATAGCCACCTAGGAAGGGACCAGGGAGGTAGAAGCAGTTGATGACAACACCCCAGCCTAGGTTCTTGACCAAGCTATCGCCCACGTTGGCGCGCGACATGATGGTAGAGCTGAAGATGCCAAAGGGAATCGAGATCCAATTGTACAAGAACCAGCAAGAGGCTACTCCGATCAAAGGACGGTAGTAACGTTTCAGAGCTAGTTTGTATGGCACGCGCTGCTTTCGCATGGACGACTTGCGGTATGCCGTGGCTACTGCCATGCGCAATCTGAACCAGAAGATGGCAAGGGGCGGAACAGCGCCCAAGGCAAAGGAAGTTCGCCAGACGATACCGTACTTGTCTTCCTTCTGGCCTACGCAAAGTAGGAGAAGCAGCGGGACCAAGCCGCCCCAGACGTAGCCCAGGGATGCCGACAAGTCGGCGAGCATGGCAAACATGAAACCACGTCGCTTGCGATACTGGCCGCTCTCGTCTGTTGCTTCGGCGGCACCGGCTCCGGAGACCGGATACTCGCCACCGGCGCCGACGCCAGCGATGCCGCGGGCCACGATGAGCATCCAGAAGAGGCCGGTGGGAGAGGTGCCGTTGGCTGCTGTCGACAAGGCGATACCCAAGACTAGGAGGATTGTCGTGGCCACGGCACCGGTCTTGCGGCCCAGCTGATCAACGATAAACCCAAAGAAGAGCATACCGATGATCATTCCAATAAGGAATGCATTGCTGAGGCGCGTATAGATGGAGCTGGTGAGTGCATCTGGGTAGATGATGGCCAACAACAGCTCGACATTGCCAATAACGGCAGCATTACTAAAAAAGAGAACCAGTGAGTTACGTCCGATGATCAAGAGATTGAGGAGAAAAACGAGAAAAAAAGGAACGAGGTGATTCTTACTATCCGTCGGAACCGATGGCGAGACCTGAGAAGAGAATCATCAACCAAACGGAGACTTTGCTATAGTAGCTCTTGGCGGGTTCGTCGATGCTGCCCCTTTCGACTTCGACTTCATCCTGCCCGACCATCGACTTTTCATTCTTCTCGGTGTCCGTTTTGCCGATCACGTCGACGTTTTGCAGGGTTGCCTTGGGCTCGATGGCCAAATCAGTTGCCGTATCCGCAGCCATGTCTAAGTGGTAGTGCAAGGTGCATGGAAACTTGTAGGAAAAAAGAAATTCACAGAGGAGCGAGAGGGTAAGGAGCCTATTAACACACCGTTATCATTCAGTTGCATGACAGCCCACGCAAACAGGCGTGCCCATCCGCCCATATCTCTACCAAGGATACATCGCGCAGACGCTACAAGGCTGTTCAACAGGGAAGTCTGGGAAGTTTGGGCAGTTTGTAGCGACATCTCCGCCTGAATGGCCGAGCATTCTCCACCTAGCAAGGAACGTCGTATGGAAATATGGCCCACTCGTGTTATCTCTCCGCAGAGGAGCACCTCCATTTCCCCCTCACGACGATCGTCCTATGCCGTTCGTGGTAACCATTCTATGCCGGAGGGTCCACTGTCCCACATATCGAACGGAGCATGTTAGACGACGTTGATAAACATGGGATGGGATTGGGACGAGAAGCTACAGGCGCAGGGTGTGATTGTCTCGGATGGGGATAACTTTTCCCGCTGTCATGCCGACCTCGCCCTCCTGGGCTCAACTGTCGTCTTACATCACCAGCAAAATGAGTCTGAATATGTTCGACAGCGAGAAGAGCCAATTGCTACCCCAGCAGCCTCAACCAACCAACAGGCGCAAGTCGTCGTCACGATTCGCTACAGTCGCCGCTCTAGTTTTGACGTCGCTGGTCCTTTTCGGGGGCGTCCATCATCGCTGCTCGCATTCCAACGCACTGGATGTGGCCAAAGTCCAGCAATGCTCCATCGACAACCTCAAGGCCGACCTATCATTTCTGGGCAATGCTCGACCTATTGAGGCCGACGAGTTTCTCGAGCGCCGCGATCGGCTAGCAAAAGCCCTGGCTGTGAATGGCGTTGACGCCTTCGTCCTGGAGCCGGGCTACACGTTCCAGTACTATGGAAACATTTCGCAAGTGGATTGGGAGCCTTGGGAGCCTGAAGAGCGCCCATTCTTAATGCTGATCCTACCGGAGACGTCTGCCGACGGAGAGGTCGTGGCGAAGACAGCGTACCTCTCGCCGCACTTCGAAGAAGGCCGTGTTCGCATGTTGGGCATCCCCTCCAGAGAGGAGACACTGGACATTGTCATCTGGGAAGAGCACTGGAACCCTTACGAGACGCTGATCAAGTCGAGGCTGTTTGAGGGAAATGCCAGCCCGACGCTCATGGCTGACGAAGAGATCCGCGACTACATCGTACGCGGCCTCGACTCAGCTGGCTTCACCACTGTTGGACTCTCCCCCGAGGCCGAGCTTGTGAGGCAGCTGAAGAGCCCTGCCGAAGTCGAGTTGCTCCGCGCCGTCAACACCGGGACTGTGGTTGCTGTGCGCGCGATGCGGCCCTGCTTAGTTCCCGGGTTGACGGAAGATCAAGTGACGACCATCCTTGACAACTCGATGCTGGCCATTGGCTTCAGCTTGTTCTTCAACATTGTCCTCTTTGAGGAGCACGGGGCTCTTCCTCATGGTGGTTTCGTCACTGGTGGCAAGAAGCTCACGTACAACAGCATGATCGTCATCGACGTGGGCGCACATTACCTGGGATACTCGTCCGACATTTGCCGAAGCTTCCTCATTGACCAGCCAGAAGGACAGGGCAGTATCGTGCCTGATCCATTGCGGGAGGAGAAAGAAAATGTGTGGAACATCGTGTTGGAGGCACAATCGGCGGCGGCGGCGGCTTTCAAGCACAACAACTCGGCCGCAAGTGTCGACATTGCGGCGCGCACCGTCATCGAGGACGCCGGATATGGATACGGCTTCACACATCGGCTGGGTCACGGCATTGGCATCAAGGCACATGAGTCGCCCTACTTGAACAAGTGGAACAAGGACGTGCTCCTCAAGCCGGGCATGACCTTTACCAACGAGCCGGGTATTTACTTGGAGGGCAAGTTTGGTGTGAGACACGAGGATATCTATCTGGTCAAGGAGGATGGCGAAGCAGAGTTGCTCACTGGGCAGAGGGCAAGAGGTCTTCGCGAGCCTTGATGGGTATCATTAAGTAATTAAATATCTAAATATCATGGCCACGAAGGAAGTGTTAATAGATATATACAGCCCAGCATTGATGCCATCGCATTGCCTACGACAACTATGCGGAAACGGCGTGCTTGATTGGGAAGCCATTGGCGATCGCAGCACCTTGCAATTGCTTCAACCACGCAGCGCCGTCGCCTTCTGGGACTGGCCGATGCGACAAGCTGCAATCGACGTAGATGGAGTCATCCAGATATGTCCAATCGGAAATCTCGACGGCGCACTCTGAGATGGCGCCTGGGAAAGGCGAGGCGCTGAGGGCGGCGCACGTCCAGGCCATCTGCTGCAGAATCTCAATCATGGTATGGGTCCAAGCGGAAACGCTCAGCCTGATGGATCCGTCCTCGACTTCTAGATGGAGGAGCCGGAGGCTTGGGCAAAATATGTCTTTGCCGTCCGTGTCGTCCCAGAGAGACATGCCAGCGAATGCGTGTCCTTCGCGGCATGAGATGGAGGCCTGTTTCACGGCCTCTTCGATGCAGCCCAGCAACAAGGAGCCGCACTTGGGCCATTGTTTGTTTGTGTACTCGGAAACGGTGGTGTAGATGCAATCATTTGCCGTTCCAGTAATGGCCGGCAGAGATCCCATGCTGACTAGTTGCGGATCGCCGATACCGTCTAGGGGGCCAAAGAGCTGGCATTCAAACTTGAATTGAATGACATGGAATCCGTCTGTAGGTGGCGTGAAGCGTCGCTTCATTAGGATGTCCCAGACTGCAGACTCCATGAGATGCATCTGCACGAAATGAGGAGAAATCAAGACCTCGCGGATCCTGGCGATGAGGGCCTTGGCTGACTCCCCGGTGGTGATGTAGGTGTGTAGTGAGCGAGCAATGTCTTCAGGTGAGCCCCTGGGCGAGCGAGCAGGAAACTCGCGATCCCAGTAGCTGCAGAGTAGCTGCAAGGCAAGCGGCAGATCAATGCCTCGTGCGCTGGAAGACCATGTCGCCGGTCGTCGCGTGATGCCTGGGCCTATCTTGTCGAGGATGCATCGCGGTGTCTCGGGTCCGTTGAGAACGAGAAACAGTTGGCATATGGGCCCGTCGAACAAGAGGCTGACCTGGCGGGCCGACTCGGGGTTAGACTGCGAATAGAACTGCCAGAGCTCGTCCCAGAGCTGGCCGGTGAATTCAGAAAGGATGCGATCCAGCACACGGTCGACATTGACGCGTACTTTCTGCTCTGGGAGGTAGTAGTGGGTAAGGAGGTCGTTGTTCAGTCCATCGGCCAAGGCGGTGGCAAAGGCGGCGACGAGAGCGCCGGCGACAAGAGGTGGGACCTGGACTTCGGCATTGTTGGGCGACTGGGCGGTGCGAGGTCGCCTCGTAGGCAAGGGAGGCTTGATGCGTAAGATGGACTCGAGTGAAGCCTCTACATCGGCGTTTGACTCAGACTCAAGGGTTGTGGATGACGGGGGAGGGTTTGGCGGGAGCATGTCTAGGCATGGCTGGAGAAGAGGGCAAGCCTCGCGGGCATGGGACGAACAAGCAACTAGAACACTAGATTCTAGAATTTTGGAGGACACACACACACATACGTCTAGAACGCAGCATTCATGACAATGGGAGTTTGGCGAGATGGGGTTTTGGCAGCGCAATCTTTGGTGTCTTTGTCGGGTAGTCCCAAATTCAAAGACAGAGAGCTGACGTTGCTGTTGCAAGCATTGCGCGTCCCGCTGACAAAACGGGGCAAAAGACGGGTTGGTGATTAGTCGGCCTGGACAAGAAGATGCCGGTTGGGGATGGCGCCACCGAAAGAGGCAATTGAATTTCGGAACCAGCGATGGAAACAATAGAAGAGCAGATTGAATGGGAAGCCCGGCATTGATAAAAAGGATCGGACAATAAGAGCTTATACCATACGGATCTCTGGGATGCCGTCTCGAGGACGAAGCGAGAGGGGCAAAAGAGCTGCGTCAACGCCGCAAAGTTGGCCCTTTTGCTGACGGTTCGGCGTCGTCGACGGGTTTTACCATGAAGATTTCAAGGGGGAGGCCGCGTCACGTACGAGATGGGGCCACGGTCGATCCACGCGGCCCTCGAGTCTCGTTTCTTTTTGGACTGAGCGAGCGAGCGCTTGCTTGCCTTTTTGTCTTTGTTCACAATAGAATAAGAGATAGAGTATATGCCGCGTCCTTGCAAGGGCTCGACACGGGTTCCATGGTCACACTCGCTTGAGCGTGAGAGTCTGGATGCGCGTCTTCGTGGGCTCTGCGCTGCCAAGTACAGCGAGTGCGAGTGTGCGTGCGCGTCCCAAAAATTGGGGGTTTTTTTTGGGGGGGGGGTTTTAGTACTGTTGCTGGCTGGCTCGCCTAGACTTCTAGGCGAATGAATTAACGGACCACGATGTCGTGGCTCTGGCGCAAGAAAGACAGAGACAGCAGGTGTTGGTGTATTGGCGGGAGACATTTGAGAGGAAAAGCGAACAAGGGCCCAAATGAAAATGTGAGAGGAAGAGGGAAACCAACACAGACAATGTCGGGGGTTGATGAATTTGTCGTTGCTTTCGATTGAGGCTGTGCAGACAACACGGGTGCTGCCCTTAGAACTGTCTCCAGCGATGATCATCACCACCCACCCACTAGAATGGCCCACAGGGGTACTTCGTATCTTCTGAGTCGTCCTGGATCATGACTTACTTACGTCCTGACCACTTACAGCCAATCCATTGGCCTTGACCCTTTTCCCGCAGCCCAGTTTCGTAATAAATCTCCGGCGAATAAAATGCTAGCCTGGATCATGAGCTAGCATTCGTCAAGCTTTGCGTCCAACGTTACACATGCAGGAGTCTGCTCGGCTCAGTTACTATCAGGTCAACAGTGGGGGTTCTCGCACAGCCCCAAACTTTGCACATCCCAATGCTTCCCCCCCCCCCTCCTTTCCTCACGCTTCATCCCTGATTCCCACGTTTCTCTTCACTCTCATCCATTCACCCGCACCTCCTAACCTACTATGTGGCGCCATCCAGAACACCCATCTCGACGTCAGCGGCGCTGAGTCGACTCATGTCACAAGTAAAGTCGGTGAGGCAAATATCGGGATTTCCCAATGCGGTGCTCGTCTGTGTTTGGACCCCTAATACCCTGTGGCTAGGATATGAGAGAGAGATGGGATGAGGAGACTCCAGAAAGCACTGGCCTCGTTCATCCGTCCATACAGGCCCGACAATGCTCAGGGCGTTTGATGCCAAGCATTTTCTCGATCTCTTAGCCCCCCACTTACCGCCTCACACAGAGGAGCTTGTTGGAACCCCCGTCTAAGTGTGATTGATGATGTGCATTAGATTTCCATTGCACGGGTTACTGTTGTCACGTTTCTCCTATGACTACTGTGCGGCTGGCCGTCGCATGTTTGCCTCTGTATACATAGGGCAGGGCTAGGGTAGTTCCAGCTATGAACGGTGTTGATGATGTGGCTTTTGTCATAGTGGCAGTGATAGGTAGCCAAGAGGAAAGCGCGGTGTGAGGCATCTAAAACACAATGTTAAGATCGTCGTCCAGGAACGAAAAGCGGCGAGAGGACCGAGAGGATTGGAGAGGTGACATGCGAGCAGAACAAACCCCCATCCACCGGTCCGGATCAAAAGCATGCATTAGCTCGAACCGGCCCGGATTTGTGATCATCTTTGGGCGTCTAAACGGTGCATGAGCTGAAGGTGCTCTTCGACCACAGCGGAATTTCGCATCACAAGCCCTGCCCTCATGCAGGGAGATGATAGACATGTCTTCTTAGCTCGAGCGCAACCCTCAGGGCGACAGGGCTAATCTCTTGGTGAATGAGAGTTATGGAGACAAAAACCCATCGCTGTGGGCGCGCATCGCTGGTGGTGGGAGCTAGGATGGAGACCCGGTCAACTTCATGCGCCGTCTCCGCCCCTTGCCTTGGTCGAATCCCATCATCCATGTTATGCTTAAACTGGGCTTCTTGTGTGTGGTTCGAATGAATCAAACCATGGCGATGTCGAGGGATTCTAAGACTGGTAGTTGCGTGATACGTTCAGTCCTGCTCAGAGTGTGCGAAAAATCGCATAAGTAAATAAGCAACGGCAACTCCAAGAGAAAATGAGCAACCAAGAGACCAGATGGGCAGTAACCCTCGACGGTGCAAAGGAATGCCTGGAGAAGGCAAGGCGCCACGACACCAGTCGACTCGCAGGGAGGGGAATCTGACCAACAGACAACACTCCCCCCCGTGTGGTGGCCGTAAGCTGCGGCCGCTGTTTCAGTGCTTCTTTTTGTCCAGATGACATCAGACCCGTAGCTACCCATAGCTTCATGGAGCTCTGACGGTTCTGGGGTGCAGCGATGGATGCTGCTGGGTGGTGGAGACTGAACAGTCATGGCCAAGCGAAGAGTTGTGGGAGGCCGCCTGCTACCCTTCCCACGGCTCATGTCGGCACTGAGGCAACGATGGATGGGACAACAAAAGAACCGGCCGAAAAGGAACATGGGAGGGGCGGGCTTGTGACAACGGCTATGCGGATGCATTGCCCCCGCAGGCCGTGTCATTTTTTCCTGTTTTTTTCTGGCTCTCTTCTCTCGTACAAAGGCGGCAACAACAACAAAAATCGCGCTGGGTTCGTACGGCCAGCGCCGCATCTCAGATGCCGGCCAGCCTAAGCTGGATACAGGAGACCGAAGTCTCATCTCCACCTGGTTTCGGGGGGGCACAGCCAGATCCAGGCCCGAGGGCTAGATGGTGGGACAGGTTTGGTCAATAAAATAGACGGGAACCTTCAGTGTGTGTCACTCGCTTGTTCCCGCAAAGCTTGGCTCTGCGGGCGGGATACTTGGCTCCCAGATATCAAAGACTTCACTCGCGCGACAACTCGCAACTCGACCACTCCGCCTGCTATGAGCGATTTTTCTTTCGACCAACCCAGCGCCCGCTTGCCTCGCAAAGACATTCTTGACGAGGAGAAAGCTGTCGGATATTACACTGGGTCACTGGGTCCTTGGTAGCAAGTCAGCTCGTCGCACTGTGAGGGCCTCTCCTCGTCTCGCTGCGTTTCCCCCTCGCAGTTGTCTCCTTGCCGCCGTGCGCGCACATCGTCACCTTTGTCTAGAGCCATCGCCTCTCTCTCTTTCCTCTACTCAGCTACTCTGTTGTCTCGTGAATGCATGCGCAATTTCATCACACCTCAGGGGGTGTTGACACAGCCTTGAACGGGCTTAGAACGTAGTCATCGTCAGTTTAGCTATAAAGGGGACTCCCACAATCATCAATTGTTTAAACTCAACACTCAGTTCCTTCTACTCTCTTGCCTCATCGTCTGCATCACCTGTGCATTACTGCTGTGACTGCTCTGCTGTCCTTCTTACATCTTCATTCCTCATGGACGACGAACCTGAACCCAAGTCTCCGGCCCCTGAACGCGTCCGTTGGCGCGATGATGAGGAGGCCGGGACCAAGGCCAGACCGCACCTGCGGCGAGGCATGTCGACGGATTCCATGGGAGTCCATTCCATCCATTCCAGGCGCAGTTCCATAGACGCTGCTGCCGTGCTGCCCATCCAGTATCGGACTGTGTGAGTACCCGTTCTTGACATGGTGAAGAGCTTCCCCTGAGATTGTGCTAGGTCTATGGACATTGAAGACTACCAACAAAAGACTGGGTTTACACAAAAGAGTGCCGCTGCTGCGACTGGTACGCATATCCTCCCCTTATTCTCATCCATCCCCATGTGCCAAGGGATGGTGCTTAACTCTTCATAGATCTTGCAAAACTTGAGTGGCATACCAACACCCCCGAGGAGGTGCTTCGCCGCCTTTCCACTGCCATTCACGAAGGTCTCTCCGCGGAGCAAGTCGAACGACGAGTCGCCCGCTATGGAAAGAACGCGCCATCGCCCGCGCCGACTCATAATACAAAGAAGATTCTGGGATACTTCCTCAAAGGCTTTGGCACAATCTTGTTCGTCGCGTCAATCCTCGTCTTCATCGCATGGCGTCCTCTGGGAAAGCCCCCTGCGGATGCCAATCTCGCGCTTGCCATCGTCCTCCTAGCCGTGTTCTTCATCCAAGCCGGCTTCAACATGTGGCAGGACTGGTCTTCGTCGCGGGTCATGGCATCCATCAAGACCATGCTCCCTGAAAGCTGCCAAGTCATTCGTGACGGCCACGAGGTTTCCATGCTTGCTGAGCATCTTGTGCCTGGCGACATTTTGCTCATCAAGGCGGGCAACAAGCTGCCGGCTGATGTGCGCTTCCTCAAGACATCCTCCGATGCCAAGTTTGATCGCTCCATCCTCACAGGCAAGCACTAGCATCCCAGATCACAGGCGCGAATTCTTCTAACCCTGAGTAGGCGAATCCGCTCCTCTACAGGCTACCGTGGACTCTACTGATGACAACTATCTCGAAACAAAGTGCATCGGACTCCAGGGCACTCACTGTGCCTCGGGTACCTGCACTGGAGTCGTGGTCTCGACTGGAGACAGCACCGTCTTTGGCAAGATCGCGCAGCTGACCAACGAGCCCAAAAAGGGCCTCACAACACTCGAGCGAGAGGTCCTCCACTTTGTCTTGGTAATCTGTTCAATTATGTTCCTCATGATTATCATTGTCATTGTTCTTTGGTAAGTCTATGCAGGTCTAATTGTTGGGCTGCTTGATGCTAATTATGAATAGGGCGGCTTGGCTTCGCAAGGAGTACCCTGACTGGATCAGTGTCCCTAACCTAATCATCTCTTGCGTCTCGGTCGCTGTCGCCTTCATCCCCGAAGGCCTTCCAGTTGCCCTGACTGCAAGCATGACCATCAGCGCCAACATGATGCGGAAGCAAAAGATCCTCTGCAAGTCTCTTAAGACAGTAGAGACACTTGGGTCTGTGTCGGTTATTTGCTCCGATAAGACCGGCACATTGACGCAGGTTAGTTGCACCTCATACAAGGCCTACCTAAGGTCTATTGTAGACGTTTGCTAACCATAAAAGAACAAAATGGTCGTGACCGAATGTGCAATCGGCGAGAAGAGGATGGTTGCGGATCAGGTCAGGGACATGATGATTCTCAGCCAGCAGACCAATCCCAAAAACAACTCCATCACCCAGCTCCGTGCAGTCGCAGGACTCTGCAATGCTGGCATATTCGACGCTTCCACCATTAACCGTCCTCTTCATGAGCGCATCATCCATGGAGACGCCACGGATCAGGCGATTCTTCGATTCTCAGAAGGCCTGGGTGAAGTGTCTGAGCTCCGCCGGTTCTGGAACACAAAGTATGAACTTGCGTTCAACAGCAAGAACAAGTACATGATCAAGGCATTCACTTTAGCACACCAAAGTGGTGTCTCGCTTGCCTTGCCCGCCGATACTGCCTCCGTATTTGGACCCGGTGATGTGTAAGTGTATCGTAAATCAATCCGCAGAAATAGAACTAACTCCCCGAAGTCTCTTGACCATCAAGGGCGCGCCAGAAATCCTCCTCAATAGAGTCACCTCCTATGTCAACCCATCCGGCGTTACCGTTACCTTGGACGACGCCACCCGCAAGAGTATGGAGCTGATCAAGGACGAGTGGGCGTCGCAAGGAAGGAGAGTTCTGCTTCTGGCTCGCAAAGCTCTATCTGCCTCTGTCTTTCCACCTGGAATGTCGGGTCTGGCTATGGAATCGGAAATGAGCAAGCAAGCTTCCTCGGGTCTGACTCTGGTCGGCCTGGTTGGTATCGTTGACCCTCCTCGTCCGGAGATTCCCGATGTGATTGACACGCTTCGTCACGCCGGCATTCGAATCTTCATGGTAAGAGACCTTTCTCTAATTTGGGCGGTCAGGGCTGATGTGAAATAGGTCACTGGAGACTTCGCACTCACTGCGCAGGCCATTGCAAAGGAATGTGGAATCGTCACGAGTAGAAACGTCGACAGTATTGATGCACTCCATCGAACTACCACTATCGACCCATCCCTTCGCGCTCTCGAGCTCGATTTCGGAGGCGACGGGCCGCGTGAAGCCATCGTTCTCAGCGGCCCCGAGCTCATCACCCTCAACGAGGGCCAATGGGACCAACTCGCAATGTACCGCGAAATTGTGTTCGCCCGCACAACCCCAGAGCACAAGCTGCGAATCGTCCGCGAGTTTCAGGCTCGCGGCCAGATCGTGGGAATGACTGGAGACGGCGTCAACGATGCCCCGTCCCTCCGAGCTGCCGATGTGGGCATCGCCATGGGATCCGGCAGTGACATCGCCATCGAGGCCGCCGACATGGTCTTGCTGGACACGTTCTCGAGCGTTGTAGAAGCGCTTCGGTATGGGCGAATGATGTTTGACAATCTCAAGAAGACGGTGGCGTATCTGCTCCCAGCCGGAAGCTTTAGTGAATTCTGGCCGGTCATGACAAACGTCGCATTTGGAATCCCTCAAATCCTGAGCAGCTTTCTCATGATCATCATCTGGTGAGTTTCCAAATGTCACCGGCGGTGCGATCCAAGTCAACTGACCTATCTAGCTTGTTCACCGATGCTGTAGCCGCCATCGCCCTTGCATACGAGGCGCCTGAGGCGGATGTATTGCTTCGGAAGCCAAGAGTCCCGGGCAAGGATCGACTTGTGGACTGGCAGCTCATCGTGCAGGCGTACGGCGTCGTGGGCATGATGGAGACGACGGCATCTTTTGCCATGTCATTTTGGTATCTGCAACGCAACGGCATCCCATTTTCAGAAATTTGGTTCTCGTTTGGAAAGATCCCCGACTCGATTGATCCAGACTACTACACCCAGAAGCTGTATGAGGCATCGTCCATCTACTTCGTCAACCTCGTCGTCATGTAAGTCGCGTCACACCTCCGAGATCGGATCCGTTCCTGTTGGGAGCCATCCGTTCGCATGAGCATCTTCTCTGACAAATCGCAGGCAATGGTTCAATCTGTTGGCCGTCCGCACCCGACGTCTCTCCATCGTCCAACACCCCCCGCTGTTTAACAGGGAAACACAGAACCTGTACCTTTTCCCAGCCATCCTCTTCTCACTCGTCATGGCCTTCCTCTGGCTCTATCCGCCTACTCTCCAGCGCGTCCTGCTTACGGCAGGGGTGCCTGTCGAGTATTGGTTCCTTCCCATGACATTCGGTCTAGGTATTGTTGTTGCAGATGAAGCGAGAAAGTATTGCGTCAGGAAGTGGCCGAAGGGTATTCTGGCTCGCATGGCTTGGTAGACCCGAGTCTAAACGAGGACCGGCCGTATTTTATGTACCTTATTGTAGTTGATGTCTGCTTTAATAATCTTCGATTCCTATCACAATTGTGACCCTTTGCTATTGTTTCTCCATCTACTGGTATCGTTATTCGGCCTATGGTTGTGCCCTTGGTGGGTCATGCATGAAGGCGCCGCTTTCGGAATCGCTTTGCGAATCTCGTAACTACGAAGAAACCGGAAAAGATGTTGTTTGTTTAGGTTATTGATTCGCATACGAAAATGTGTTAGATCGAAGACGTGATTCGGCCCGAGGGCAACTCTATCGACGCATCATCGTTATCGGCGTACGAGGCGTGCCCGAGGCTGAGAATTGGCATGGGTCGGAGAATTTAGACGGTTGGACATGTTGGCACGAGATATGAGACCGGTCACCTACGGTGAGGAAGAGTCCCCGTCAGTTTTACGGCACAGAAATCAGCACATACCATTCTTTGCTAGGTTTCGTCGCCGCTTGGCCACCTTAGCTATCCTCCTGACCCTCCTTCAGTCGAGTGTCCGTGTTGTAACCGTCCCATGGCATTTAACGTGGTTCGTCTGTTTTCCTTGTTTCGGTTTGGGATATGTCGGGACCATGCTGGAAAGTCGGTGTCGACAGGTCCATGGAAACGATCATCAGCCCACAGAAGGCGGTTGGAGCGTCGCGGAGTTCGGCGGAGTTCATGTGAGGTGGTAGCGAGGGAATTGAATGCTTCGTGCTGATAAATTGACTGCACCGAGACGTCTCTGGGACGACTGCATTAATAGAATTTCGAAGTTGCCATGCTCACACAAGTGCTCCATCCTATTTTGCTCATGACCACGGCGATACATCAATTCCTTTTCATCATTGCTGGTCGGATGGCCCCGGTGCCGGAGGTCGTTAGACAATGGCATGCTGGGTGAGCTGACGGGGCAATCGCTGCCAGGGTTCCATCGGGGCTCCACACAAGGTCGCCTGTTCCCGGCCCCACTATCAGATGTTGGCATTCATGATGTAAGACAAGGGAGAAGTGGGGAAGCTGTGCGAGGCAATGCTGAGACCGATTGATAGATGACGAGACGGATTGACGCTGAATTGGATGGGCTGCTCGCGGAGAAAAACCCCAAGGACGAGGGATTCCAAAAGTGAGGGGTTGGCGATGCAGGCGGCTACCTTATACGGCAGCCGGCCGGCGTCGATTTCAACCAAGAAACATGCCAGGGCAAGCAAATGGCCATGAAACCAGGCACAGGAACGGTAACAGGCACACGGAGCAAGGGAGGGCACAGGGAACATGGGCACGCGGGGCGCACACGAAGCGTCATGGGGGGTCATGGGGTTGCTCGCGGCAGTCGCCATGACTTGTCCGCGGCCTGATGCTGGTACGATGGCGATCAAAGAGGGGCAAAAGAGGCTGAAGCTACAGCAGTTAGTTGAGCTTGCTGAGTTGGTTTGCACAGATGGAGATGGGGCATCAGAGGGCATTGTTTGCGCCATCAATCCAGCCCAGCTTGCTATCCAAGCTATCCAAGCGCCAAACACTAAAGCTTCGCCCGGCGGGGTTGGCCATGACTGCAATCAGCGAGGCGTGCAGATGATGGTGGGAGCCCAACCAGCAGCCATATCATGAGCAGCCAATGGTCCCCTAGGAACAATGACTCTTGTCTCCCCCTCCTCACCACAAGGTTTCACTCGGGCGCCGGGGTTACAGCATAGCATTGGGCGGGACGTGGTCGATTTGGTTGGATTCCCTCCCCTGGGACGTGGGACAATCCATCAGGTGAGCATGAGCATGAGCGGCGCCAAACGAGACGAATCCGTAGCCGAAGGCTCCGGGGAGGGGCAAGACCTGGCGATCCCGCGTCATTGGTGATCCGTCACACTGTACTGTGTACTCCGTACCTACAAGCACCACGCACGACACACGACACACCACCCGTTTCCCCTGGCATTCGTCCCCCTCCAGCCCTCAATCGGGTCACTACAGCTTCCAAAATGCCTCTTTCCGAGCTGCCCTTTCTTTCAATTTTGATGCAAGAAATTCGAGACCATACGCCTACTGCCATCACTCTGCTGCCTCCGCTACCCATCGCTCGACTGCCGTCACTCCTGACGCCACAGCGACCGATCGCGGTGGGGCAGCGACAAGCTTTCCCCGGATTTGCGCCCCAGCGACTAGTCTCAAGTGGGTACCAAACGTGCTCTGGTGTCTCTGCTCCTGCTGCGTCCACGGCCAGAGCTAAACCTGATGCGGTAGCATGAGGTCGCCTGAGCTAGGCGCAAGGGGCGTCAGGCCTTCCGTCAGGTCAAAGTCACGCGATCGTCGCAGGTACCTCCCGCGCCTTCCATACGACCTCACCCATCACCGTTCACAGGAGGCGGCGCAAGCAGGTGCAGGCAAGCGTCCTACGGGGTGGGCAGTTACCCCGCCCGGTCTGACGACAGCGAAATGGGTGCAGCTGCCTTGCAATAAACAACCCTCTTGCCCCTCGATCTCAGCTTCTCGATCTCTCTTCTCTATCCATCCACCAACAGTATCTCTTCACTACAATCACCTGCTTTCCCATCAAAGGTCCGTTGTCATGCTCATCCCTCATGCTTCCTCATGGCCTCATGACTCGATTGAAGTCTTGTCATAAGTGCTGTTTCATGTCATCTCACACACCTTACTCAACCCCGCTCCATATCATCATCATCATCAGGCCTAACACTGATTCTTCATTCTCAGGTTAGCACAATTCAATCATCGTCGCTAGATCTCTCGACCACTCTCCAATCTTCACACAAACCCGCCATCATGTCGGAACCTGTCGTCCCACTCAACAAAGTCGACTCTGCCGTCCAGGGCTTGTCATCATCTCCCCCTGCCGAGGGTGTAAAAAAGGCCGGCCGACGAGCAAGCTCATTAAACCCTGATGTGATGAACATCACCGACCTCGGTAAGTCATATGACATTCGCCCCCATTTCGACATCCCAAGTTCCGTCCGTCCCGATGTCGGAAGGCAGACCAGACAATGAGTTTTAGAACCATGACGCTAATGCTTAACGCCAGAGGAGAAGGGAATCGAACTGACTCTCGCACCTGAGACACAAAAGACCGGATGGTAAGTCACATCACCATGAGCCCATCTAGAGGGATGGCCACTGACTGCCTGGTACAGGAAGATCAACGCAAGCCCCAACGGCATTGAAGATCCCGCAATCCTAAAGCTGCCCCTCACAAGCCCCTTGGTCAGGAAGATCGACCTTCACTTCAAGCTAGGGAAGGAAGTAACAGCCCGAAACCTGAAGGGAGTAACAATCAAGGATGCACTAGATGCCATCCACAAGGCATACAAGAAGCGGGTATGTGCTTGCCACCATAATTATCTTTTGCTACATCACGCTAACTCGTCTTTTTCCAGTCGGATGATGAGCTCGACAAGCCCTACCTCGCTGGATTCGAGTGGGATAAGGAGGAGTCATGGACCCAACTAGTTGTCCACCTCCAGGCACAACCTACTGCTACCACCTTTGGCGCAGCATCAGGCGGTGGCAAGAAGAAGAAGAACAAGGACAAGGCCTAATTACCTCATGCCAACCCCGATATCTGTTCCAATACTTCCTTCAATTCTTGTTCGTTTCGCGGGTTCGTTGCGATCGGCGCTCGGATATTGCGATTAGATATTCTTGGCCAGGTCATAATCTGTGCGACTGCTGGTTGCGTCGCCTGGTGTACTCCTCTAGTTCCATTCGGGGCTGGCCGCTTCGGTCAGCATATGGAGGTTCCAACATGGTTCCTCGAATAATCGAGACCTTTCTCCCCTACTTAAAGCAATATTGAGAAATGCCGTGTCCTGTAATCGCGAAATGTTGTTGAAACTAGCAGCGTTGTGTCCACACTAACCCATGAGTGAGATCCACAACTGCAGCTGGGGACTACTCCAAGAGATCAAAGTCATACGGGGAAAGAAGATTTGTAATTGCTCAAGGTGATCTGTCTTGACACAACTTATGGGTCATCATCTTCCGCCGGGTTGTGCTTATTCCCTGCCACTTTTTTCCACATTCGCACTTCCTGTGAGTGAAAAGTGAAGATGACAAGCTATCGCTTTCTGCTTGTTTTTTAGTGTGTAGCTGTTAGTGTACCATCAGCGGCTTAAGCCTTGTTCAGCCATCGAGCAGCGGCGGAATTGGTTCGCATCAAGACGGCTATTGTCGGGCCGCTTATGATCGCATCTTGAACCTGCAACGCGGAACTGTGCAACCACAAGGACGGCTCAAACGGCGGATGGACGTCATCCGTGAGCACTTCGCATAACCGGACGTGGTTTAAAAGATGGGGTAGCGTCTTCTCTTGAGGCCAAATCTCGGGCTTGACATCATCCACTTCAGAGCTAGTCAGTCGCTTCTTCTTCTTTCAAGATGCCTGTCACGCAATTCGACTTTAAGGAAAAATATCGGTATCAGAATGGCTTCAACTGCTACCTAGAGTAGGTTCAGGATGGTGTTGTTTGGGTGAAATCTGTGCTAACGTTCTCCAGGTCCGAAGCCGTCGAGGGTGCGCTCCCAGTGGGACACAACTCACCCCAAAAGCCACCTTATGGACTATACGCCGAGAAGCTATCAGGAACGGCCTTTACAGCTCCGAGACACGAGAACAAGCAGACTTGGCTGTACCGCGTTCTACCTTCTTGCGCCCATCCTCCCTATCAACCCGACGCCGTGCCAGGGCACGCAGGCTCAAATGAGACCATCAGGGGCACCAAGGAGGGCACGCTACATTACATCCCAAACCAACTCCGCTGGGATCCTTTCGATCACGATGAAGCGAAACATCTCGACTTCGTTTCCGGTCTCAGGCTCGTGGCTGGCGCCGGAGATCCTACCTTGAAGCAAGGCCTTGGCATGTACGTGTACGCAGCTGGTAAGAGCATGGATGAATCCGCGGCTTTCTACTCAGCCGATGGAGATCTATTGGTCGTTGCCCAGGAAGGCACTTTGGACATCCGGACCGAGTTTGGATGGCTTCTTGTGCGACCCATGGAGATTTGTGTCATTCCTCGCGGTGTCAAGTTCCAGGTGCTTCTCCCCACGGGACCAGCTCGTGGCTATGCGCTCGAACTGTATGAGGGACACTTCAACCTCCCCGAACTTGGACCCATTGGTTCCAATGGTCTAGCCAACGCTCGCGACTTTCAATCACCGGTCGCTTGCTTCAGCGAGGCCTTTGGCGCGACTGCCTCGGACGGTCCTGGCTCATACACAGTTACTGTCAAGTTCAACAACGCGCTCTTCAAGACAGTCCAGCAACACACCCCATTTGATGTTGTCGCCTGGCACGGCAACTACTATCCTTTCAAGTACGACCTTGGCCGTTTCAACACCATCGGCACCATCTCCTTCGACCACCCCGACCCATCCATCTTCACCGTCCTCTCGGCACCGTCCCCCATTCCCGGCACCGCCATCGCCGACTTCGTCATCTTCCCTCCGCGCTGGCTCGTAGGCGAGGACACGTTCCGCCCGCCATGGTACCACCGCAACACCATGAGCGAGTTCATGGGGCTGATCCAGGGAGGCTATGATGCCAAGCGCGGCGGCGCGGGAGGGTTCGTCCCCGGCGGCGCGAGTCTGCACAATGTCATGAGCGGTCACGGGCCTGACTCGGAGAGCTGCGAGGCCGCGCGTGATGCAGACTTGAAGCCCATGAAGGTTGGTGCGGGGAGTTGTGCGTTTATGTTTGAGAGTTGTTTGATGGTGGGTGTGACTAAGTGGGGGTTGAAAACGTGTCAGAAGGTCCAGGAGGGGTACAATGAGGAGAGTTGGGGAGGCGTCAAGACGCATTGGAAACTACCAGAAGGGTTGAAGGTGAAGACACACTTGATCTAGTGAAGGTCATGGACGGCTTGCAAGTTACGGACTAGTAGTAAGCGCATACTAGGGCATTCTCCTAGAAATTGAAAAGTGTTTAGTGTTTTCATCTATAATAGCGAGTGGTCAATGGAAGTTCGTACGTCGCGCTGATGAACACAAACAGACCACAACTTGGGCTCAGATCTCACAATTGAGTAAAGTCATATTGCATGTATCATAACTCCCTCGCTATGTGTCCAATTGCTCTGCTGTGATGTATTCGGGCATGATCTCTGGAGGAGAGTAGCTATCCCTGCGTTCGCATGATGAGGTTGGATGGCCGGTCTCGATCCGCAAACTCGGGATCAACGTCATATTGAATCTCTCCCTCCGGCTTGAATCCCATCTTGGCATATACATGTCTGCCCATGCCGGATCCCTCTAGGAAGGCCTCAAGTCCACCACGACGCTCTGCTTCGTCGAGGCCCCACTGCACCAGTTTCCGGGCGATGCCTTTGCCCTGGAAGGCGGGGTCGACGATGCAGAGATCGAGAACCATGAGAGCCGGCGGCGAGGCGGTCGCCTTCTCTCTGATCACCTCGAAGCGTCGCTTGTGCAGCGACTGGAGAAGCTGGCAGCCGTACCGCTGCTCGGCCTCGTTGTCCGGATAGATGGCCTTGGTGTCGGCAAGCGAGTGCTCAACGGGGACATCTCCTTCGCCCTCGACGACTGACGCCTGCACCCATATCGCGACGCCCACCAGGATGCGCTCGCCCTCTTTCTCAGGGTCTGGCAGCGTCGCCTTGACGTGCATGACGTCCAGTCTGCCCTTGTCGTTGGGCTTCACGCCGGCCCAGCGATCCACCATGCGCTGGGCGCCTTTTGCCCTACCCTCGGGCGTGTCCCACCCCGGGTTCATGGCAATCCAGATGCCATCGCCGGTCTGGCTGCCGAATGTCTTGCACGCGCAGTCGAAACTGGCGACGATGCTCTCCTCGTCGGTGATGAGTTCGATGCGGAGGTCGGAAGCCATGGTTGTTGGGCCAGCGAAGACGACGCTGGATTCGGTTGCAGTGACGTTGAGGACTTAATTATCTGACATGCCCAGTCGACAGTGAGCTCGGGAAGTGATTGCTCTCGCTGCTGGTGCTCGAAGATTCCAGACACATGTTCTTTCCATCATCACCGCGCCGCAAGAGGGGTTGAGTGAGTGCATTAGTAAACGGCTCCGCTTTGGTTCGAGTGACCCTCATGAAGTTGTGGGTGTCGAGTCTTGGCAAGGAACACTAGTTCGTATATGTGCCAATATGCTTAGGCCTTGTTTCCGTGTATTTGAGGAATAAGTTGTGAAGTATTAGGATGTTGATTGAATCCACGAGAGTTGAGCTCTTGTCCCCATGCGAGTTTGCAAGAAAAGCGCATCCGCCTCAAGCTGCGATTTAGCCAACCTAGGTTATGAGCTTCGAACACCACACAGAATCATAATTCATCAGAAAACATTTAGATAATCAAATTTTTTTCGCATAGTATGGCTCAAGTTCTCTATTCCAAGCGATCTGTGCTTATAATTTACTTCGTGTATAGAAACAGTCGGTGCCGGGTCAAAGGAATTCAATCCGAGTTACCCTGTAGCAATTGGTTGACAGATCTGTGTCACTGCCAAACGTACTTTCGCAAACCTAGTGGATCGGACCATTGGGGCTAGACGACACTGACAACTATCGACATCAAATAGTCTCAACTGGTTGAGCATTCTATATCAAGGTATTTCACTCTGTATCTTTAAATCTAAAATTATATATTACACATCCAGTGTTGACTTTGCTGGACTAACTTCATACTCTCTTGTGACCATGATGCCGTTTTGGTGACCGCTGCGGTCACTATTCGTGCTCCCAGCTCGGATGTCATTCTGGTATGCATTGAAATCAGCAGGCTTCTTGGAATAGTCAGCCTTTTGTACAATATGCTCCTCGCTGGAGTTGTCTCCCAGATCCGTCATCATCTTGCGATGGCGGTTCGAAGAAGCTGCGCTGGGGCCAGCCCCTGTGCCACCGATTGTGCCCAATGGGAGTCCGTACTTGTTGCTCCCGTAGCCGCTCGACTTGTAGTTGCCGCTGCTTCCTTTGCTGGATCCGATCCAGCGGGATGCTGAGAATAGGGGCTTGATGGCGGCGGCGTTGACTGCGATGATGCCTACAAACTAGTGACAGGTTAGCAACAGGGCAGTGACGAAGGAGGGACCAAAACAGGCAGCTAAAGGCACAAGAGGGTAAGGGTTTATGGGTCAACTGATGGTACTTACTGTTTCTCGAATAGCCCAGATCGTGCTGGTGTTGATGCCCGAGATGTCTTTTAGCGATAGTATGCAACGTAGTAACGTGGCGATCATGATGAAGACGCCGGAACATAAGAGGACACCAATTATCAGCTTCCTCTTCAGGGTGAGCTTTACTTTCCAGAGTAAAGGCACTGGAATGCAGACAATGACGAAATCGGTGCTAATGAGATGTTAGAATTCATCACCACACAGATGATAGATACTTGGGCAAGCATCGATATGTAGTTTATAGACTTACCATAGGTTGAGAACGACAAGGGTGAGGTAGTTAGCCACTGCCAAGGTGCACTGATCTATCTCAAATTAGTAAACTAAGTTTTGTCTAGTTCATGGGATACTTACCGCCAGGGTACGGCCTAACTTGCCAGTTCTTATGAACAGGAGTGCAGTGCCCCCAGATGACGGCAATGACGCCGATATAGGCCAGGACACATGCAATCTGTGTGTATCTGACAGTCTTTTGATATTTGAGACCAAGACTGATCGTATTGTTAGTTCGTCTGTCATGTCGGCGTTGGGCGTATCAGGGGGCGTACGTCATGCGGTCGTAAAAGCAGAGCATGGTTCCTTTGAGACACCAGATGAGGGTCACGTAAAAGTTCCAGCCGGCGAGAAGGCATTTCGAACCGAACTCCATCTTGGCGATCTCTTTGTCCGTGAGTGTAGCGCCGATCTCGTTCGTGATGCCAATGTTGGTCCCGTTTTGGCCTGCGAGGAGTGTTAGCGACACCGTCTAAGACACGCGACCAACAAGTCGCAGGGACTAGTGGAAAAGCTGGTGTTGGCAGCGTGAACCATTGTGGCATCACGTACCGATGAGCTCTAACATGACCAACTCAGCCTGCATGATAAAAGTAATTAGTTAGAGACGTCTATGGGCTTAGTTCGGAGGGAAGGGTGACATACCGTCCAAAACACAAGGGATAGTAGAGCGAAGTAGTCGTCGCCTTGCCAATTCTTGATGCCAACCGTTTTCCATCGGGCAAAGTACCGTAGCATCAACACCAACGCTCCAATGCCATATTCGGTCCAGGCTTCTGTCTGAAAAGGCGTAGCCATGATGACTCGGTTCGACCAAGGGCCTGGTGTATGCAGGAAAGATCCAGTGCTACCAGGGATGCTGCGGAAGGGGAAAGACGAAGGTGTTTAAGTGCCTTGATGGGTTGCCAAGGACAGAAGAGGCGCAACAGTCAGGTGAGTCTACCAGAGACCATTGGAGAGATTCACAAGTTTGGTGTACTTAGTGCGAAGCGATGCGGTGGGTCAGAACTAGAAGGCGAGCAGGACAACGACGACAAATTGAGGCAAATTCAGCCGTCTATTTGTCTAGTAACATAGCGTTGCATCCTCCCCTGAGCAATGTGCGCCATACTCTGTAGATTCTGGAACATGTTCATGCTATGGCAAGGATGTGATGTCGATGAGCGACCATGAGGGTTGATACGTTGACTAACAGACAGGGGGTAGCGAGTCAGGTCATTGCGAAGATCCATAACGGCTTCGGCATGGGGCTGGGCAACTGGGGTAAGCTGCAAGTAGCCAGGGGGGTTGACGATTTGCACGGGCCTTGTCAGGGCCTTGCAGCTGGTTTTGGTGTTGCGGATAATTGCTTTGTGGACTGATCCTGGGGTTGTGGAACTGGGGGGATCTCGGCATCTGGCCGCATCTTGAGGGCGGTTGGTGCGGCGGGAGCGGCATCCCGGTGGTCTCCCGAGCCGATTCGATTACTTTTGCGTTTGGTCTTTTGAAACAAGTACGTTTAGGTAGGGTAGAGGGGTTGACCTCGACTCAAAACTGAGTATCAAGATGCAGGGCGCCTAAAGATTCAGGGACCGTTACAACACAACACTTGGGAATTTCCGAATGAGGACGCAACTTGACATGAAAGACGCCTATTTAGCGTGACGCGCCGGCTATTAGCCCAGCGTTGATCATTGATGAGTGGCAAGTGTCACATCGCGGGACGTTGGTCAAGTAGTTGACGTAGCGTCAAGCTAAAGAATTGTCCGCGCATCGGTGCATATCTAGCCTGCTTCACCGGCCGCCTCATAATAGCCGACGTATGCGCGCAAAAGGATTTTACGTACCTCGGATATCCTGGCTCAATGCTCAGGGCACGGAGCATGCATAGATACCGGAGCGCGGTACGTCCGTACGTAGTGATTATGTGCTAACTTATGTACAGCCTCCAATACTACGTACGTAGTACTGAAGGCAAGGAGTTGATGCCAAGAAGGATCCATCTTAAGGCCCCTGGTCCCTGTCGCTGGATATGGCTGTTGGTCGCCGTTCCCGACTCAGACGCATCAGCACGCCCTCCGCGGCTCCTCTTGCAACGTTGATGGAGAAGAAAACCACTTGCTGGTACGGGCGGCTGGCCATCCGATTGGGTCGTCCCTCAGCCTGGACAGCGCGTTGGCCTGGGCGATGCATATCGTTGCCCTCTGGCTCTTCACAGGTCCCTGCAGGGCCTCGTGTCTCCTCATGACCGATTGGCAGCCGTTACAGGTGTAACAGTATCGTTACGGTTACAGCATATTGGACATGTTTGGAGATCCCAATCTAAAAGTGGCTTGATGTGTTGTCCTGGGCTAGCCATGCCGGGAGGCTCATCGAGGAGCGCTGTTTGGTGCCCAGATCGCCGACCATATAAGACATGTGCGGCACGCGGCCGAGTTGCATTGGAGCATTTATTCCGACAATTGACCACTATTAAAACCCATCTTACTGCAATTTACCCCTTGTTATTCGCAAAGAATACTGTACTGTACCATGGCTACCCTTGATTCCTATGACTTTATTGTGTGTGGGTAAGTGTTGCGTGCTGGCTGCCCTTATGCCGAGATGCGATCGACAAGAGAAAAAACGGTTCCGTGCCATTACTAACAATCCCTCCCCGACAGAGGCGGCACCTCTGGTTGCGTCGTGGCCGCACGGCTTGCCGAGGATCCTAACACTACGGTGCTCGTGATTGAGGCCGGCCAGCACAATGAGAACCTAGAGACGGTACACATGGTTGGAGGGTATGTGACGGTCCACCCGTTGCCACTTCACCGCTGACTTCTCCCCTCTAAGCTGGTCCCAGAACTTCGACAAGGAGACGGACTGGAACGTCGTCTCTGAGAAGAACACCTCCGCCAACGATCGTCAGGTGAAGCTGAGTCGTGGCAAGTTTCTTGGCGGTTGCTCCGGGTGCAACGGCACACTGTGTGTTCGTGGCATGAAGCAGGACTATGACGATTGGGGTCTCCCTGGCTGGAGCGGCAATGAAGTATTTGGTTACATGAACAAGGTACGTTTAAGCCCTAGCATTCCCAAGTGTCTGGATACTAGTCCCCAGTATTACCAACACGGTGGCACATCTATTTTCTTTTTCTTTTTCTTCTTCTTTCTTTTTGCTTTTTCGTTCGCGACTGACCCCGCCATGCTAGGCCGAGACATTCCATGGCAAGCCGTGGTTCGAGGAGTCCAAGGAGTTCCACGGCCAGAGTGGTCATCTCCACACAGAGCCGCACGACCTGGCCCCCATCTCGAATCTCGTTAGAGACTCGATGGTGTCTAAGGGTCTTCCTCTGGACCCGGACATGTTCTCTCACGGAAACAACCCGCACGGGTGCGGACACGCGGTGAGAACCGTCTACAAGGGCTTCCGCACGACCGGGGCCGACTTTATCACAAAGGCACCGCCAAGGGACAATCTCCATCTGATGGTCGAGACTCATGTAGACAAAGTGACTGTCGAGAAGAACGACAAGGGCGAGCTCGCCGTCACAGGAGTCAAGGCTGTCAGAGCAGATGGCACTGTTGTCGAGTTGAAGGCCAAGAAGGAGGTCATCATCTCTGGCGGAGCGTACTGCAGCCCCAACATCCTAAACCGAAGCGGCATTGGAGCCAAAGACGAGCTGGCCAAGCACGGCATCTCCACTCTCATCGATCTCCCCGGAGTGGGCAAGAATCTGCAGGATCACCTGATCGTCTTCATGTTCTACGAAACTGAAAAGGAGGGCGTGACGCTAGACCACCAAGTCTACCACGGCGACGCGCTGGCCAAGTCGTACGCCCTCTGGAAAGAGCAGAAGGAAGGGTTCCTGTCCAAGTTTCCCTTTGGCATCTTCGCTTTTGCACGCCTGGATGAGCGTCTCGCCGACTCGGAGCTGTGGAAATCGGCGCCGCGGAGGGAGGGCCGAGACCCCATGGGCCTGACGCCCTCGCAGCCCAATGTCGAGTTCTTCACGACTGAGTGCTACGGCGGGCCGAAGCAGTTCGACAAGCACCCCGTCGATGGCAAGCATGCCTTTTCTATCATCGCCGAGCTGTTCGCGCCCAAGTCGCGTGGCACCGTGACGCTGCGAAGCGCAGATGCTACTGCCGTGCCCGTCGTCGACTGCAACTACCTGGCGGATCCCCTAGACGTCGAGGTTCTCGCGGAAGCGTGCAGATTCGGCAACGAGATCGTCATGGAGGGCGCCGGAACCAAGGACATCGTCAAGGGAGCCTGGCCAGCCGGAGGCACGCACACCGGGTTCAAGACTCGCGAGGACTGGGTCCCCTACGTCAAGGACCAGGCGACGACGTGCTACCATGCCGCCGGTACTTGTGCCATGGGCAAGTCGTCCGACGCCAACGCGGTTGTCGATGAGCACCTGCACGTCAAGGGCATCAAGGGCCTGCGTGTTGCCGACTGCAGTATCATGCCCCTGCTGAACAGCGGCCACACGCAGATGCCGGCCTACGCCATTGGCGAGAAGGCGGCCGATATGATCAAAGCTGCCTGGGCCTAAGAGGAGGCGTCAAAGTCGGGACGATTTGATCAAGGCCATCCATGTGCGTGTCTTGGGGACGTGAGGGAGCGGTCAAGTCAAGCGAGATCGAGCTGTATGCAGTCGCCGCCACAACTCAGCATCTCTCGGCGGCGAGGTTTTGATGAGAAGGCTGAATCACGCGTCGAAGATGCGGTGGTGATTGCAAAAAGGCATCGTGCAGTGCTGCATACTGCATACGGCATACAGCCAACAGGGCTCCCCGCCGGCAATGCACGGCCCGAGACAGTGTGTAGAACCAATGACGGCACTCGGTTAGAAGCGAAAATATGAACAATCCAACCTCACTGCCTGCATGGGCTCCATTGTAATGAAACGAGTCCTTTTTCGAGCCTGTCGTGACCGTACATAACCTGTGGGCCCTCCAGGATGAAGGGTTGAAAGAAGCTAAAATTATATCTCCACCCAAGTTTCTGCAAGAAACGTCCAGCCATGCCCTAGTCCAGTACAGTGGCCCTGAGCAGAGCAGGACAATAAGGTCCAGGCCAATTAAAGGAGCGAATTTCCACCAAAATCCCCCGTAGCGTCTCCCTCGCTCATCCCCTAGCAAGCCTGGGTAGGGCTTAACGTTAGGACCTCGGCCGCTTGCCAGTTCAAGGGGCGGAAGATCTGCCCCGTTGCAACAGCGAGGCGAGGCCTAGTTCCGCTATCCTGCCCCTTCTGTAGCTGCTAGCAACAGTGCTAAAACCCTTCTGGACTGCTGCCTGTAACCTGCCCCGCTAATTCTCTCTGAGCGCGCTCCACAAGCACCTAATAATAAAGTGGAAAGAGAATGCTCCTCTGTAGTCCCCTGGAAGTCCCCTGGAAGCAGATCTTCTCATCCATGATTCATCGCCCCGTCGATCTCGGCGAAAAGCAACCCCCTACGTAAACAACCAAGCAAACCCCTTTCAACTCAACGTAAACTCCTGACTCGTTCCTGTAAACGCAGAGATGGTTCCGAAAGCGTTCTTCGAATCTCCATAGTACTTCACTCTGAACGTGCCCTTCGCCGCATTGCCGCTCGTCTCCCAGGTGATGTCTACCTCGCTGTAGCCAAGCAGCCAGTTGGTGCGACGCCACGAATAGACCAGAAACCAGTCTGCGTCGTCGCGCACCTGCGTCCAAACCCCATTGACCTTTTGCTCGACGGCCGCAAAAGTGCCTTCTAACCGAAGGTTGTTGCGGGGGTTTGCTCCCTGGAATGTCACCTTAACGACGTTCCCCAGGCTATATGCCGAGCTGGGTTGTGTCACTACCTTGCCGAACGAGGACCCGATCGGCGCACTGTCATACACAACCCCGGTGATGAAGGAGAGGGAATCTTGACGATTGTCGGGGGGCAGGGTTCCCTGGCTGGGCAACTTGTTTGAGCCTGGTGCAAGATAGCCCAGGTTGGACACTGTGAGGTTGATGTAGGCGGCCAGTTCATGTGGACCGTACAACGTTGAGGCGCCCTCGTACCGCTGCACCGCGTATTCTTCTGGAGTGGTAACGTAGTGTGCGTACGTGTTGGCTGGTCCGCCTAGAACCACAATGGGGTCGTCATCGAGGAAAGTAGACGCTTCCTCAGCAACCGCGTTTCTCCACCTGCGTCCACTCATGGTCGTTGCTTCACTGGGGCTGATGATGAGAACGAGTTGACCCGCACGGAGCACCTGGATGTCGACGATATTCGGCGTCCAAGCATATGGCTTCGTGATCTCTCCGACATCAAGGAGGATGGGCTTCGATCCTTGACATGTCTTTTGTTCGGCCGTGGGTGTTCGGAGCAAACCCGACACAGCCGACCAAACGGGATTCGCGTCTGGGTCGTCGGAATCGCCTTGAGTAAAGTCAAAGAACCCAGGCCAGTCAGACGTGCCAGCGGCGAAGGAGTATCCAAGAGCAGCAGGGCAGGTTTTTCCTGTGCTGCCGTCTGGTAGCTTGAACTCCCAAAAGCTCATGTTATGGTAGAAGTGAAAGCTCTTCACCGATGACCCGACGACAGCGGTTGAGGCAGAGTCCTGCTTGCTAGTTAGGAAGACCGGTCGGAAACACATAGTCTAGTTGGTTGGTAACTTACGTAGGCTTGCTTGGCACCAACATATTGGCGACGCCCAATCTCGTAGCAGCTGGAGACACCTAGGTCCAGTTTCCGGAACTCGGGGCCGCGACCATGGCAAGACTGCGACAGCCCATCTGCACAAGTACTGTTCTCATAACTACACTGATCACCTGAGCCGTCATCACAGTATGCGCCGAGTGTATTCGGTGTCGTGTCTCCCACATTTGACTGGCTGAAACCAGCCACGAAGCCGTCAGCGGCCGAGTCGTCACTCTCCATTGCGCGCTCGAACATCCAGGCGGCAACTCCCTTGTTGTCTCCCGCCACGTGCGTGTTGTTTCCCAGGAGAGAAGTGCCGTGGACGGGAAACCAGGTTAGAACGCCAATGTTCTTGCTATCCGATGCTCGCTGAAATTTGAGGAGAGTTAGGGTTGTGTCTACTTCGGCGCTATACTTGGCGCGTTCTGACGCAGGGTTATGCTGATACGCCCAAGGAGATCTGTTTATCGCCGCATTTGTGACCTCTGCGGTGCTGACATCGAGGTAACCCTTGATAATTATTAGGACCAGTCTGCGGAACTTGACAGAAATTCGTTTTGCTTACTTCCTCGAGGCTCTCGTGGGCTCGCTTGATGGAGAGCACAGCGCCGTCAACAATGGCTTGATACGTCTCTTTGCTGAAACCCAGCGACGTTATCTGAGGGAGTAGGTAGTTAAACCAACCGCCCGGTCCTGCGTGGGAATGTGTTCCGGTAACTGCGACGTTGTGCTGTGTATAGACCGAATACTCGCTCCCGAGTGCTGCGAGAGCATCCAAGATACCATACCTCATGGCAGTATCTCCAGATGAGGCGTCTAATACTAGATACACAAACCGATCTTCGGGGTTTTCTACATCCGCGACAATGAATGCGCGACTGTAGATGCGCTGTCGCAGTCCTGTACCTGTTTGGTCTAGGTCGGCGTACCCAGCGAAATTTATCTCGACCTATATGCCAGGCTTAGCATATCTATGTTAGTAAATACATACAGGGTTTGTTGCTAACCACTGGGCCGGTGATATCAGCCTTTCCAACTCCAAGCAAAAACAAGTCGCCTGCTGCAGAGGCTCTGTGCTTGATCTTTGAAGTTCCGCTATTCTCAAAGTGAAGCGTCGACTTTGCCGGCGCAGCGGGCGGGACAAAGTACACAACACCGAGGAAGAGGAGCACAATGATGGAGAAGACTCCAAGGAACTGACGCCTTGGCAGGACTCGCCCATGATTTAGAGCGTGGCTTGGAGCCATGGCGACAATGTCTTGGCCAAGTTGGCTAGAGTTGTGGATCAATTGTTTTTGGATACCGACACCTTGGATTAGACGATACCTCTTGTGAGCAAGCTTGCTCTCAAATTTATGATAATGCAATTATGCCGTCATAAAAATGGGAAACGAACTGGGAACGCCCTTTCTTAAGGACGCGACGGTTCACATCTCGTTGGCAGGACGGCAACCGGCAGACCGGTACCAGATGAAGATTTGCTCGTGGAGATTGTACCCGCCGAGGTTGAGATTGAAGGAACTATCGTTCAACTGTTCCAGAACGGAAGTCGGCTGATGATCAACTGCCTCCCTGGGTAAGTGTAAATGATAGTTTCTCGCTTGACCAAGTATATGCGTGGTTTTGATGCAACCTCACGTCACGAGGCAATTCGACAGAGTAGCGAGCAACTGCGGGGGAGGCAACGAGGCCAGTCTTTTGGTGTAATGGGGGTCAGGTGGGATGAATCTATAGGCCTTCGTACACCCGGAATGAAGCCTACCGAGTTTCCTTATCCCAACCCACTATCCCAACCGCAGCTATATGCCGTCCAGTAACAACACCAAAATGGAAGTGTCCTCCGGTGGCTGTCAGATAAGCTTGCACCTCGCTTATATTCAACAAACTAGAATATCAAATGCGGCCATTATTATCTCACGATTTATAACCTGCTTTCAGCTCAGTCAATCGGTCCATTCGTATGTGATGAGCCTAGGCCGTCGTGGGATGGACGGACAATACTTCCGAGTCGGACGAGAGCAGCGGGGATGAGTGACGACAACTCCCGTGTGACAGCATCCTTCACCGAAACTTATCTTAATTTACTCCATCTAAATGGGTCTTTTTTTAAAAGCGTTCGTCGAGTTGTCTGCGATTCTGTGATTTGATCGATTGATTATCCTTATTGTGGTGCCAGTATCAGGCGACTTGTGGCCGCCATCCTAGAAAGGGGGATTGAGTTTAGACATCGAACAATCACGACAAATACCATTGTATAAATCTCATTCTCATCTCCTTTAGCCTTTTCTAGCATCCTCTAGGCACCAGGGGATTCTTTTCGCCACCTGCTATGGACTTCCATTCGACACATGCCAAGATGACTAGCTCAGGGGATTTCCGGACCCTCAAAGTCAGGCGCGGACATTCCACCGCTTAGTAGACTTATCATCGGCCCATATTATCTACAAGGTGTGAGTACCGGCACGAAGCACCTGCATAATCTACTCAGGAACATGCAACTAGACGCAGCCTTATCATCCCCTCATTGAACCTATCTGAACGCCAACCTCCGGTAAAAGATAGGAGATATTACCGTTGAATTCGTACAGCAACCAAGATAAATTTATTCTGGTTCGGCGTAAAGGTATCTTGTCCAATTCATCGTTGAATCTCATTGGTGTGCTCAATTGTCACCGTCGTGGGCTGAAGGATTGCTTTTTTGGGTGGAATATGGATAATTCCCTTCTCCGAGTCAGTGTCTTCCCAACCCACACCTTCTTCACCTTGGCTTCCCACTCCTTTAGAGTCTGACAGCCTGTCGTTGGCCCCATAATGTATGCATCATTAGCGGTTCCTCGCTCAGGGTCAAACTGCGAATAATTGTTCCGATCGCGTCGAGATTGAGAAGACGGGATGTTCAGTGCGTTCGTTGGTCTTGGTTTTACTTCCACATCGAGATCTTATAATTTTTGGAGCAATATGTTTGAAGAATTTCTCGAGGGTCGGTGTTGAAACGCAGATGATGATTAGGTTGGCTTCGACAATACTTGAGCATGGTCAGCCTTTGCATAGATCAGAGGGGATTCCAGGTACTCACGTCCACACACTAACCCAGGAGACTACCCAGGTGGTATCAAGTTCGGTCAAAAGCGATGGCGAAATTGAAACGCGAACAATAGGCGTGATGGCGGTCAAAGACTTAATGCAGAAGATCCCAAACAGGCCAATTTTCTATCGCCTAGGGATCTGCAGCTTCTCAATCATCCGAATGGGGACGACCAACAATACCAGATCAGAAGCAACGTTGACAACAGCAGTTGCGACATACAGCCTAAGCCTGTTGAGGCAAACCCTGTCCATTGTCTTTATTTCCAATTCATGGCGGTGGGTTAGCATGCGAAGATGGGAGGAAAAAAGATGCCAACTGTGTATCCAGAGACCAAGATGAGTATCGCTCAGACCGCCATTTTGAACCATTGTTGGGCGGATAAGCGGAGCGAAAAGATCAGAAGAGCAATTTTAGATAGCTATCCGCAAATCGCGTTGAGGGTCACTGCGAAGTGTACGTCCTAGAGCTGATGCTTGTTAACTGTTGTCGACTTGAAGATAGGCCAACATGCCTACACGACAGCACACAACGCATAATCTCGACTTACCAGCAAATAGGAATTAAATTGTTCCACCGATATCCCATGCATATACTCACCCAACTCCTGTCGCAAACATGACTAGCCAGGAGTATCAGTCTATCCAATTCGCCTCAGCTTCAGTCGAACTTACGAAGGCAAAGCCCCTGTGCCGCAAATGCTAAAATCTGAACGTACCCAGTTAGCGACTGAATTCTTGAGGAAGATGTAGCCTTTTGTATGGAACCATGCAAGATGCCGATATGCTGTTTAAGTGGCAAAAGAGTGAAGCCCCGGCGTGTTTAGGTGCGTGGTATTGGGAGCTCTTAACTTACCCAAGAAGTGATGAGGACTAAAAGAACATCATGTCAGCGATACACCTTACTTTGTAGATCGCCAGGACCGCTTCCAAGAATTGCATCTGCCAAATGTCCCCACTCGGTTGGAGTATAAATGGAAGAACTGCCGAGGAACCGATCGAAACAAGGGAAGCATGAAGAATCCACCATCGTCGACCCATAGTACGCCTGTGGGACGTCTTGTCTCTGAGAATGGTCAAAGTCAACCACATATCCGTCCGGTGAGGCCAAGGCTGTCTCTACTCCATTCGTGATGGGAATTTTGACGCATTCACTCTTTAGATATGGTCGAAGATCTGCTTGTGAGTGAAAGACGCAGAGGGAGAAGAAGACGAGCTGCAGTATGCGAGAAGGGGCCATAGCATTCAAGTGCCATTCTGCAGACAATCCAATTACACCCGTTTACCGCCCTCTATAGCGCCTCCAACAGGAAATGTCTCAATCAAAATGTTCTATAGCTCATGCCATGCAGGCTGGATTCTCAGCCATTGTCCGCCTCTATGGCCGCGATACCAGCAACATACCAAGGTGAGTGATTCGGGGTTAGAGACAGCTCCTAGTGAGGTGTACTCAGGCCGTTTACGCATTGCCCTCTCTAGTCTCTTCCAGATCCACGCATTTTGGCCATTCTGGGGGGGAATAGTCGCTATTCTATGGTGAACTGGGAAAGCGAGGGCAGGATAGAAGGGAATATGGTTCAAAGAGACCAACAATCGACCTCCTTTATCGCTGAAGTGAGTGATTATCTCCATACCCTCTACAGCTCAATCATTTTCCGCCTATTGCCAATCAAGACTAAATTCTACTCGCTTGAAACCAGTGGCGATGTTGACTCTTGACTTGGTCTCGTGGTATTTGAGGCATGAAGCACATTTGAAAATATCCAATCGCTTCGCGCGGCTGGGACCTTCGTCCCTGAGACTTTGAGATCCTGGGAGCAGGGGGCCCTGAAAAGCGCTGTCCAGAGGAGACACAGGGGCCTCTTTGATTAGGGATCTCAAAACCTCTCACGGCCAGCTATCACGTTCAATAAAGATGCAGACATTGAGTCAGAACCAGTTGTCGCTCCCGTTGTCGCACTTAATCATCTCGTAGTCCACCACATCATGGTCCGCTATCTCACGATGTCCTCAACTACGTACGAATCCACGTTAGCCACATTGGCTTGATTCGGTTTTGCGCTATTTCGGCCCTGGCTGACTTGGCCAGTGCCAGTTGGCTTGAAGATGGCGTCAAGGATCCTCGTTGATCGGTGACCAGGATACCGATCCCTCCGCACTGTGAGTTCTGCCATCACAGATGGAACTCTAATTCGAGATATTATGGGTTAAATTTGAGACATCTTTGTTGCTTGTCTTCCAATAGCAGAAGAGATACTATGCCGTAGCACTTTCTTTTTTTTTTTTTTCGCTGTGGCTTCATCGCAAAACCCGGATTCATCAACAGCCCCCTGTATTGTTCACTATAGCCACTGAAGACTTAATGAATCCTACGAAGTAAAGACGGTTTGTGGGGCATATTTAGGAACTGTACGAGTCTAGTGAGGATACTCCGTACCCCGGATTAAAACAACCAGGGGGCCTGTGTCGAGTGGAGGTGCGGCCCTGTCGTCTTCCACCAACGACCTTGCTCCGTACACGTCAGGACCTTTGTTAAGCAGATCCGATTTTCCGGGCTCATGTATAAGGTTTAGGCAGGATTGCCGGTTAATAAGTACAACACAGTTCGCTTTGCTTAGCCTTCTGAGAGCGCAAGCCGTCGCTGTTTTCCTTGAGTTGACCGAACGACTATCCCGACATTCGATCTACTCTACGCAGTGCTTGCGCACACCTGTATCATTCAGTTTAAGAGGCTCTCAATCCTACTGCACGGTTACTTTACATTTCGAAGATGAAATACAACCTCTGGGCGGCCACCCCAGCGGCCGCAACACTCGCACAGTCGGTGGTCACTAAAACGTCTTCGAGCAATCAATGTGTAAGCCTCGGCACCCTTTCAGCTTCACCGTCGCGCCACCAATACTCCAGTTTCCGGCGGACTCTTCCGTTCAACATTCCCAAATACTCCAATAATCACCAGTTTGCTCGGCGTATCTCGCGGGCCGCGATGAAATGAAACATGTCTAATCCGAAGTACAGTGTGCCCAACTCGCCGAGGCTGGTCTCACTGACAAAATCTTGTCCCCAGAGCAAATGCTGTATGAGGAGCGTATGGACTCATACTGGAGCGTGAGTGCTGCTTTGACGCCTTACTGCATCGCCTTGCCAGAATCAGCCGAGGATGTGTCCACCATTATGAAAGTCATCGTCAAGAATGATTGTCAATTTGGAATTCGAGGCGGTGGCCATGGCTCCTTCCCCCTGTCCAATTCAATTTTAGAAGGGATCACGATCGATATGGGTGAATTGCCTCCCTTCCGGCAACTTATAGGCCTCGATCAACCACTAACACCCTAAGGCTTTATGAACAAAACTGTGTATGATGAAGAGAGAAACCTGGCCTTGATCCAGCCTGGTGGTCATTGGCAAGACGTCTACGACACGCTCTCTCCCCATGGCGTCACCGTTGCAGGCGGTCGAGCTGGCACTGTTGGTGTCGGTGGTTTTGTGACGGGAGGCGGTAATTCATTCCATGGAGCCAGCCATGGTTTCTCTTGCGATACCGTTGCCAACTTTCAGGTTGTTCTGGCGGATGGCACCATAGCCAATGCAAACACCACTCACAACGCTGACCTCTGGCAAGCAATGAAGGGATCTTCTGGAAATCTGGGTGAGTCGTTTTTCTCTATCAATCCTCGATTGAAATAGTGCTCAGCATCTAAATAACTGCCTCAAGCCCTAATTACACGCATTGATATGTACCCTATTGACTTTGTCGACAAGTCGAACCCTGTGATTTGGGGTGGCAATCTACTCTATGATGAATCAAAGGGCGATGCCGTCATCGAGGCCCTCGTCGACTTCAACAGCAACGTGTACAAGGACGAGAACAGCAGCTCTATTGTGTATTGGGCCTACCTTCCCACACTCGGAGGAACCATCTTGAACGCCGCCATCGAGAACACTAAAGCGGAGGTGAAACCTACGGCCTTCGATGCCTACTACGCCGCCGGGCCTTCAAATGACACGACAGAGGTTGATCAAATGTCTGCGGTCACGAAGGCACTCGGGGCCGGACAACCTGCGGGCTTTCGCAACATTTGGTTCACCAGCACGTTCTCCAACAACGCGGAGATTATGAAATACGCAGCGAAGAAATTCAACGAGCTCAACGAGAAGCTCGAGGAGATGATGCCCAGCGGCGAGTCTGGTCTCAACACGCTCTGCATGTTCCAGCCCATCACCAAGAGCCATGCCGAAAAAGGCGTTGAAAACGGCGGCAACGTCATGGGTTTAGACAAGTATACGGCAGAAGACGGCAATCTCATCCTCTTCTTGGTTACCTGGGCCGCCAGCGGCGCGGAGAACGAAGAGGCCGCGTTTCCGCTGGTGAAGGCTTATACTGAAGACGTCGAGGCGCAGGCCAAGAAGCTTGATGCATGGTGCCCCTGGAAATTTGTCAACTACGCGCATTTGTCGCAGGATGCTCTCGCGACCATTGGTGATGAGGCTCTCGCCAAGCTTCAGGCTGCCAGTCAAAATTGGGATCCAAATAGCGTTTTCCAGTCACTGAGACAGTCTGGCTTCAAAATTCCATTTTGAATGATGACAGCAACGTAGTATCGAGAGGGCCAAGGAACAAGGGACTCCGATTTGTCATTGCTGCACTGCATGAACACCAGAAAGAGGCTCAGATCATGAGATATGTCATATAGAAATAGCATGAGTATTGCTATCCGCACAGTTAACTGTTACTATCTGCACAGCATATCGTAATAGCATCAAGCCTGAGTGCGACTAAATTGTCTCTAAATCAGCATATAATACTTCGCCATAAAAACATGTTGTTTTCTACCTTGCCATCAATTAGTTCCTTTACTTCTAATATTTGTATAGTCTAATAATCTGAGTTTGGATTACTATTCCTAAGGAGAAGTGGGCTTATCTAGAACTGCTGTGTGGATAGCAATACTTGATGGAATTTTGAATGTGGCGACTGAGTTCTAACAAAAATTCCCACATTCTCATTCAGGGCTTCCTCGCTCGTACTCGAGTCCAATAACCAAGCACCACCACCTCACTGACACCTTCCAGAGAGATACCAATATACCTCCTCATCTAATTTCCATTTCCGTTACTTCGAGCCAAAAATCTGGGGCCAGTAGTGGTAGAGGACATAAGTGTCAACACAAGTGCTCGCCAGGAGGCCGACGACAACATAACGGCGGGTTTGGGGCGAAAGATTGCTCCATCTCCACTTCGAGAAGCTGGAGGTGCCGGCTGGGGTCGATGCGGTCGCCATGGGCTTGAGTAGGGGTGTCGCGGTGGAAAAGCCGGCGTGGCGGGCAGTTTGAAGAGCGGGCGAAGCAACGCGATTGACGAGAGTCGACGACATGTTGCAGTGAATACTGGGTCTTAAAAAAGGTATTAGGTAAACTTGAGTTGTAAAGACTTGGTTGTCTGGTGTTTGGGTTATTAGATTGTGCGATCATGGAGCAACTCTTTAGCATTTATAAGTGTATCTGATGTCATGATCGAGTACGAGGCGTAATGTCCTTCACGTTATGGTTCGGCGTTATGGTACAAGGTTATGGAGCATAACTCCACACACCACCATCACACATAACTGCTGCAACGCCACAGCTCCCCCGCTCTCCGATTCTTTCCTCGTAGTTCTCTTTCATTCAGCCAGATGGGCCTCTTGGCCGGGTAATCGTAAGAGGCTTGAAGGGCTTGCGTAATCGGTCCATCGATGGTGGAGGACCCAACCCTACAGGTCGCCTTGGTTTGACCGATGCAAAGGTCGTGGCATGGAAACTAGAGAAGGGCCGATCAGGAATGGACTTTGTCTCTTGTTCGACATGGTCCTTCGTTTCGCCTTCATTTAAAGGAATGCGTGGCGGCGAGCTCGAAAAGCAAGCGTAGGGCTTCTTTGGCCCTTCGTCAACCTTCAGCACATTTGGTTTCACAAGAGGCTTCGCAGTGGTGAGCTTGTGTCTCGCTAGTTCTGGTTCGATCTGAGGCTTTGGTTGCTCGAATCGTGAAGCCCCCGATGGCTTTTGATGTGGTGACATAGCAGCTTGGTATCTCAATTGCGCCAAATCAACCCTTTGCTTGTTTTCAAGTGGCCCTTCGTTCGACTTGGATCGTTGCGTCACAAATCCAAGCAGACTCTTTTGGTCCGTTCCACGCTTCGTAGTTCCCCTCTTAGGTCCGACTTTAGGGGGTGGTGCCTTCGCTGCTGCCTCAGCAGTTGCCACGTCGAGAGCTGCTTTGTGTGCACCAGCAGTAGTGAATCCAGGAAGTGAGGAGACGGTGAATCCAGACGACTGCTCCATCGTGGTTGCATACTCTCGGTGCCAGGGCCTCTCGTCCGATTGTTCATAAGAGGACTCATCGTTATTATATGACGTCGTTCGTTGACGCTTCGGCGCGCGGGAATGATGTCGTCTAGAATCATCGTCAAATCCATCCTGTGTCTTACGGTCGAATGGATCTTCTGGGAAGGCGTCATCCTCCGGAGAAAACATGGGTGGCAGTTTATCGAAAACGGTTTTCTCACTTGGTGCTACCCTTCCCAGAATCTTGGCTGCACTTTCGACAACTGCTCTGTCGAAGGACGGGCCTCTCTTTGCAAAGGCAGTGGAAGCAAAGGGGGCAACAAAGGGAGACAATTCGACCTTCGAGCTCATTCCCTGCGATCCGTAAAGCGGACAGCTGAGGTAGAGAAGGGCCTTGGCTCGGGTCATGGCCACGTAGAGCAGCCGCCGTTCCTCGTCGGTGTCTTCGGACCTTGAGTGCGGGATTGAGCCAGTGTAAACAGAAGGGACGAAGACTATGGGCCACTCGAGTCCTTTCGAGGCATGGATCGTTGAGATTGTTACCAGTGAAGTCTTGTCTTTTGTTGCATCGTCCTTTTGCGCATCCGATGCAAGTGACACGTTTGCAAGGAATCGTCCTAGGACATCATCCTCCTTGACCTGTTCAAGATTCTCGATTTCAGGTAGCGCATCCTCCTCCGATGCACCAAAGTCCCGCACGAAATCTCCCGCCAGGTTGACAAGTTCCTGAACGTTTGCCCACCTCTGCTCATGCTCTTCCGGGTATTCCTCCTCCAGGTACTTTTTAAAGCCCAGCTGACTGACTAGTTGCTCAATCAGGTCAACAATGGTGAATGGGCTACTTTCCGTGATTTGATCCTTTTGTTTCCGGGCATTCGATACGACTCTGAGTAGCTCGGTGTTGAGTTTCTGTTCCATCTTAGCCCTAATGGTGGTGGATGCTTTTCGGGTGCCTTTGCAATGCTTCCACAGAAGTGTCCATAGACTCATTTTCGCCTTTTCAGCCTCCTCCAATAACGACTTGATGGTCGCCTCTCCGATTCCTCGTCGAGGTACGTTCATGATCCGTGCAAGGCCGTCGTTGTTGTCGGGCTGGTATACAACTCGCAAATAATCCAGCAGGACCTTGATCTCCTTGCGATCGTAAAACTTGTGTCCACCAATCATTCGGTAAGCGACACCAGCTTT
Organism: Dactylonectria alcacerensis; assembly: GCA_029931735.1. Lineage (NCBI taxonomy): Eukaryota > Fungi > Ascomycota > Sordariomycetes > Hypocreales > Nectriaceae > Dactylonectria > Dactylonectria alcacerensis. The sequence continues at coordinate 1,531,801 of JAPMUZ010000012.1, read as the reverse complement.
TCCAAGTGCTGACTCGATGTGCCGGGATAGTGCTGCGGACCTGAGGAGGATTGCCACGTCCTCATTTTTCAGCATCTCCCCAAACATCATGATGGCTCGTTTGACTTCCGAGACGATCCACTCTCCTTCCGCCGCAGAGCTCTTCAGTGTCCTTAGAACTGGTCGTGCACCCTTAGTATGCACCGGTAAGAGGACTTTCTGATATCGTTTCTTGTCTTGTTGAATGACGTTGAGAGATACGTCAAGGATTGATTGTGAAGATCGGTAATTCTCCTCTAGGGAAATCTCATCGGTGTTGGGGTAGTCACGCAGCAAGCGATAGAGGTTTTTAATCTCAGCTGAACGCCAACCGTAAATGCTTTGATCCGGGTCTCCCACGATAGTGATCCGATTGTTCGCTTGAGCGAAGAGTCGCATCAGCTCATATTGGATGCCGTTGGTGTCTTGGTACTCGTCGATGAGGACGGTCTGGACATTGGAGACACAAGCAGGGTGTTCCCGCAGCAGCTCGACACACTTTGTTAGAAGGTCATCATAGTCCAGGAGGTTCGAGCGGGCCAGCTGATCTTGGTATTCTTCATAGCAGGTTTGAAGCGCAGGGTTCTCCTTTTGCTTCGAGTTCGTCTGAGACAGAGCACCTGCTTGGCCCTTCGCCTTCTTCTTGCTGATCCATGATTTCGCATACGACGGTTCTATCCCAAGGTTCAGTCTTTTGCAGATTCTCTGAATGATCGCCTTTGAGTCTCCATCATCCGCGATGCCGAATTTAGAATCCAATCCAATATGTTTTCCGTAAATGGCCAGGTAGCGACGAGCAATCGAATGAAAGGTTCCAAGGACAACCTTCTTCTCGCATTCTTCGCCAAGTGCCTTGCCAATTCTTTCTTTCATTTCCCGAGCTGCTTTAACAGTAAAGGTCGCAACAATGACATCGTTTGGGCGATACCCGACGCGCTGGATGAGCCACACTACGCGCGACGTTAGAGTATGGGTCTTCCCACTGCCAGGGCCAGCTAAAATAGCAACGGTTTTCGCGGGGGATACGACGGCTCGACGCTGCGCCTCGTTCAGCGATCGCAGGATCTTATCCTCGGAGTTGGGTGTTGGCATGATGGGGACGCGGACCGGTCGACGCGTTGCTGCCACTGTGTCGTGGAAAAGAGTGTCATTGAGGTGCTGTTGACAGACGAACGTAGTGGCTGTATTCTTTTGGATCACAATTCAACGTCAATTCGCAGGTCTCCGCAGCAAAATCGAGGCTTTAGTACGCATATCCGCATTTGATCGTGGTGTGAAGCCATACTCAAACGTAACTGTGGCTCGCGTCACGGCCGAGTGTCGCGGTGTCACGTGCGCCCTGGGTAGGGGGCCACATGTTTTAGATGGTATCACTCTAGGGTAATGTCAGTTAATCGGGGAGTAACTACCTACGTTATAACAAGTAAACATGATGCTTCTACGATTATGGTTATCTCCGATTGTGTCTGGTACTCATTAATCGCTCATCATCTATGTATCGGTTCAAGGAGGCGGAAAATTTGATGGTTAGCGTTGGCCTTCACGACGTTCTTTCTTCCTCTGTACCGAATCACATATCATGGATAGCGAGAGCCGACTTCACTTCGAGATAAATATCGCGTCTAACAAAAACTTTCAACTACGACGGATAAACGTGCCGTGTTGTTGCCTCGCTAACGGACTAACTAAGACGGATGCGAATTATCGTTAAGTATTCTGTCACAATCACTATCACCACATCACACTAGGTCACACAGGTTGCAGTCTCTAAGCAGTCAGCTTTCACCGTTACATCGCGGGCTGCATGTCTTGCACAGCATCACATCGCGAGCAGAGAGCAACCAGGCGTCGAAAGCACTAGCACTTGCGCATGAACGTAGATCAGTATGGTCATGATATTACGAAAAGGAGGTATAGCATGTGCTGCCGCAGGGTGAAATGTGTGATATCGAATCATAGAAACGGTGGCGAGTGAAATTAAACCACCTAGCTCTGCGTGATGAAAGACGTGCTGTGGTGAACAAACAGCCTTCACCGCTATCGCTTCGCGCGGCGTGTGTGACAGTCGACGACATTGGATGAGATGAAGACGATTGTGGAGGGGCTGTGATGATGATGGACGAGACGTGCGATGGTCTAAAACGACGGCCCAATGCCATGCTGGCCAGGGTGTTGGTCGTGCCATTCTGGAGGATAGACGCCAGTGATGGGCATACCCAGGGCGAAGGGTTTCGCACCAAGGACCAGAGGGTGCCTGAGTTGTGTGATGTCACATCTGGTTGGCCATCTTATTCGACCTTGACAGCCTCACATGATGAGAGTGGGATGGTCGACTCCACCACATGCACGACCCGAGGCCGTGGGCATCAGGAAGCGCGCAGGACGCAGACAATTGGGGCTGGACCGGGTTTTAGATGGAATAAGGCATTGATTGCTCGGTACGGCGTACCCGTCCGTGAGAGAGAGAAAAGGAGACGAGAGCGGTCGGTACTTGGCAGAGTGGTGGGTGGGTGGTGGATTCAGGAACAGGCACTTTGCCGAAGCAGAGCTTGTCCCAACCAACCAGATGCATCAACAACACCACCAACATGATGAGAAGATCCCAGAAACCAGTGCCCTGGGATTGACAATGGCTCGCGCCGCGCCGCCCGTTACGAATATGAGATGCTGCTTCGTAATTGACAGCCAACAACACCTGCTACTGTTGGGCATGTTGATCCGATGTGAAGGAAGTTGATTACTTGTTCTGTGGGCAGTCTACCCAAAGCAAGACTTTGATCTCATTAGTGTCGCTGCCAATCCGTCGAATCATAATCAGCGTTTTGAGAATGGCGTGCAAAAAATGTTGATGGGCGGGGATTAGCACAGGTGGTTGGAAACTTGGCGTCGAGGGCCCCGCATGTCGCCAATCATAGCGGCCATCCCCAGTGACTACAACCCTGGCCGGCGCTTAACTGATCGCCGTCGAGCCAATCGCAGAGTATAAACGACCTTTTTCATCACGCCGCATCTCCGTCACACTCACCATCGGCTGTGATCCATGGATGCATCGCCTGTAATCCATGGATCTATTCTCGGCCTTAGGCCCTTAGCCATCATGCCCCCTCATGCCCCCCCTCATGCATGTTCCACCATTCGACGACTTGCAGCGCCCGGTCCCCGGCCATCCAGCAAGTCAGAGGCCGACACTCGAGGCCAGCGGCTAACTCGTCCAGCTTCATCAGCCGCTATATACCTTACTCGGTTGCCGCAGCTTCCGTCTGGTGCATGTAAATCTTTCCCCTAGATATGTTTCGTCTTGTCACTCAGGAGGTTGCGTCCCCACGACTAGACCCTTCATAAAACAGGTTCATCGCCTTCGCCCTCACTCTCCATCATGCCACCAAAGGCTAACCGACTCTCACCATTGCTCGCTCTGCTTCTACCTTTGTCCTTACTTTCGCCTTGTGCCCTCGCTTACCCCTCGGTGCTTGACGCCCGAGACGACGACACCAGCAGTGACCCTTTGTCAGACAAGAAATACCTGCCCGCCCAGATCGGTGGTATAATCGGAGCCTACGCTGTTTCCCTGGTGCTGGTCGCCATCGCCTTACTCGTTCTCTCCAAGAAGCGCCGCGAACACTTGACAGCCGGCAACGAGGAAGCCGAATTCTCATCACACAAGGATATCGCCATCCCGGACTTTCAGCCTCCATCTCTCCACATCAATACCAAGAGCCCACGTGTTCAGAACTTCTCATTACCTTCACCTAGCAAGAGCGAGTTTGGCTCTCCCAACCCCTACGTTCACCCTTCGCCGACATCAACGATTGTCGGAGCTCCAGGGGTTAACTATTTCGTCGACCAGCGAGTCGTGGCCGCCGATAGAGTCATGGCCCAATCTCAGCTCGAAGATATGTACAAGCACGTGCTGGAGCATGAAGACGCCAAGAGACGAGGAGAGCAATATGAGGCCCCTCTACCTGTACCACCTCACCACCCGCGAAGCTCAGCCTCGGTGGCATCTATGAAGTCGACGGGAACGACCTTGTCCAAGAGAGAGCGTGCCAAGCCGGCCGGCTTGAACCTCTCAGCGACTAAAGATGAGGAAAAGACGAAATCGAGAACTTCCTCACTGTTGTCGGCTCTTCGATCTCCCAAGAAAAAGGCCATGAGGGGCGTGAGCATCTCTTCTCCCATCATGACCCCCCAGTCCGCTACCTTCCCCCGGCAAGAGTCGCAGGAGCTGAGCTCCATTCCGGTCCGACATTACGCTCCGGCAGCTCCGCCTCCGGTCCCCACCGACCAGGTCCCGTTCGGAGCCGTTTACTCCAAGCCTCCGGCACCGGCCACCCCTGATATTTCGCCCCAGAGTGTTCAGAGCATCGATGAGCGCATCGGTTCTCAACTCCCGGTTTCTCAAACACACACCAGGAACGTATCACTGGCACCCACCGAGGTTGATCCCGAGTCAGCCACCTCAGAGCATTCTCAAGCGCACCTCATCGGCCTCCCATCGTCACCTAAGCCCGGTGCTCGATTTCCAACCCTGCCATCGTCTCCTAAGCCAGGACAGACGTTCCAACGATCCAACACCCCTTCGGCAGTGCGAACTGGCGGCGCGTTGCCTCTGCGTGCCTACGAGCCCGCCATGAACTCTCCTACCACCATCGGCCAGACTACTAAGCAGACTGTGTTCGAGAGGAGGGGGCCGCTTTCACCTAGCGGTGCCATGACCCCGTACACTGCAGGTGCGGTGCCATACTCGCCGTATCAGCCCTTTACCCCCTGCATGCCCATGACGCCATCGTTGGTGACCAAACAAGACCGCAAGCGAATGAAGAGAATGGTACCAAAGACTCCAACCCTGGACATGGTTCAGAGCTCTGACGAGGTTTGGTAAACCATCTTTGTTGACAGTCGGGGTATATCTCATTTGTTTCTCTGCTATTTCTTGTCACCCGATTTCCTTAGATTTTAAAACGGCTGGCCGCATCCCCGGACGGCAAGCATCATGTCGCTATGACGTGCGGATTTACTTTATTTCATATATTTTTCAGCAGGCAACGTTGCGTATACCACTGGTGTCGGCCCAGAAGGAGGGGAACATGGAGGAAATGTGAAGGGAAGAATAAGAAATTTCAACAATGTATACCATGTCTTACGTTACCTACCAGTACCGCCATCGTGACACCGCTGATAGTGTTTGGGTTGGCGGGGAATACCACCATCTAATTGTGTGCACCATGGACCTGAGTCTGTGTACCAATTTGTGATATGTGATTTGCGTTAGGGGCATATCAATGTTGAACAGGTTGAGCAGGAAACGTAGGGCTGAATGATTCCCGCTGAACGTGGGTTTCCCGCTCAATGTGGAGCTGAATGTAACCATTCCCAGCTGAGGATGCAGGCCAAAGCAAAGGTCGCACATCCGATCTGGGTGGCGGCGGGGTGTCTAACCCAGCCCATAACGTGCATTTTGGAACAAGCGTGCATTTTTAGAACAGTGTGCATTCCTCTTGGGGGAAGATGCGTCGAATGTCTCAATTGCTTCCCACTTTTGGGTAGGCTGGAGAGATCGGTCGTTTGTGACAGGCGTTGGGAGCCAACAAGCCAAGGACAATCGGGCTCGAAAGGGGGGAATATCATGGGAGGGCACTTTTGAGGACCAACATCTGGGGTCTGGGCTTTTGGAGAGGAATGGCGTGAAGCCTGAAGGTGGGATGCCATGAGCCAGCCGTGCAATCAATATCCACCGCCACCAAAGACAAAGCACATGCATCGAACATGGTGGGACGGGCCTCGGAGGGACGTCCGCGATGACAGGGCATGGAGGGATGGATTTAAACATAGTCAGGGCGTATTGGGTTGCCGTGTTATCGTACATGTCATACCTATCGTACATATCGTACGTCCTTAGATAGCATACATCTTAGACATGGGAGGCGTTGCGGCTGGACTGAACCACGTTCCCACCTATGAATAGCCACCACCACCAACACATCTCTCCAGACCATAGGAATCGCCGGGGCGAGGGAACCTGGAAACTCGCGTGGCCAGGCTGAGACAGTTCCGCGCCCCTGGCGACAGATCAATGCGTTTCCGCAGCGCAGCGTCACAATTTGCGGAACAAGAGGAGCGGGCTAAGGGATGCAGGCTTGTCTCAATAGGTAGGAGGCGTTAATATTGTGAAATCCTTGCCGGCATGGGCTGCGGATCCCGTAGCTGGATTTGCACAGTTGGGTGTTGCATCTACCGCACGGAGCGCCGTAGAAAACATCGGAGACTCGGGGGGGACGGGAGCGAGCGGGAGGTGAAAAATCTGCGGGAGGTCGCACAGTGTCCAGGTACATGTCTCAGAGCACGGACACTGTGCGACGCCATGCCCGGCGACAACCCACCAACCCACCACAGATACCCACTTAGCCACGCTGCGAATGCGTGGCTTTGACCTCATCCCAAGTCCTCTGAGACTCTTCACTGCGTGTGTTTGTTCGGCCACGTGCACAATGTGTACCCAGAATCCGCGGGGCTAACCTAACATCTATTTGCAAGGCGCGGACCATCCGGTGCTCGAAGCGTGGGATTGGAGGTGTGGTGGGCTTGAGCCATGGATGATGGGTGTGAGGGTTGCGGCAAGCTTCAAGGTGACTGGAGCCAGTATGGAAGGGTCGCACCCGGACCCCTCGGTGCATTGTTAGCACTGTGTTAGCGTGTACCTGTGTGCGCAAACGGGTTGGAGCCGGCAGCTAATGCGCAATACCCAGCGATCGCGCACTGTAATCAAGCACTGTAATCAAGGGCTGTGTTGAAGAGAGTAATGGGCGATTCCCTTCTAAAGCCCCCCCTGTGGAACCTCGCGCGCAAGTTGGCTTGGCCCAGCTCACACTGGGCTGGGCTGATGTCCGGGTCCCATCGTACGATTTCCCGCCCGTCCTCGTCCACCCTCCTCAAATCGAATTGCCTGCAGGCCTCGACGTCTCCCTCAAACTGCAATCCCCCATTTCCATCACCAAAGCGCTTCCTATTCCCGAGGCTCAGTCAGACCATATTGCGAGCTTGCTATCGCCTTTCCCCCCAGCCCCTGGCCTTCGATCGAACGTTCGGCCGCATCCGCCATCGGTCGATCCCACCTCACCCTCGTTCTCACCCTCGTCCACGCCATCGCCGTCCCCTCGCCGCTGCTACCTAGAGGCCTTCGAAGCCTGAGATTCGACCAGACCTTGCGCCGTCCAGCGACACACCACGCGGCGATAGAGAGAGATTGGTGCCGTGTGCGCTGAGTGCAGTGCCTGCAGCGTGCTGAGAGCGCTGATTGAGGGAGCCAGGGAGCCAGGAACCGACAGTGAACCAGTGAAGCAGTCAGCCAGTCGTCTTGCCAGTCTCGTCAGTGAACCCGGGAAAGCCAGTGGGCGAGCCAGCCCTCGACTGAGACCGTCCCGTAGGTAGGCTCACCTCAGTGACCTCACTCGGTCTCTCTCACCCAGGCTCACACGCCACTCGCCCGTACCATTCCTTCCAGCCTTCAAGGACTCTCACCGCGAAAGGCTTCGGGGCCACCCTAACAACTGGGACCCTCCCGTGGTGCCCATCTTGCCATCAGCCCATCGGTGCATGGTCCTGGGCCTGCCATGCCCGGCTCCAGGTACTCTGACATGGCCGACCATGACAATGCGAATAGCCTATTTGGGCTCCAAGACCCAAATATCGCTTTTGGCGAAGATGGCTCGGTCGTGAAGCCGGAACCCTCTCTCCCTCCCAACGACTCTTCTTCCAACGCCTGCCCTCCGCCCCAGCCTTACTACGCCGCTGCGTCTACTGCCGCCTGGCAATTTACTGGCACGCCTCCTTACGACTCGTACGACCCCTCGACCGGTGCTCCTCCCGCCCAACCAAGCTACCAGACCTCCCCCTGGGACATCTCTTTCGGTCAGGATCAGCAACTGCAACTCCAGCAGCTCCCCGTTTCTGCCAGCCTCGATAGCCTTGCGCCTACTACTCTTAGTTCCGACTCCATCTACACTGCATCCCTTCCCTCGAACCCCTCAGCGGCACAGGGTTCTGTGCCAAACGCCAGTAACTTCCTGCCGCGCGCGCTCAGCTCTCTGACTCCTGCCCTGCAGGAGAAGCTGCGCAATATCGCCATGCCACCGCATCTCCAGTACCAGTCGCCCAAGAGCGCCTCGAGCCCCGACTCGGCCACAGGTGAGGCCAAGATGGGGGTTCTCTCGTCACCAGATCTTGCTGAAATGTCTTCTAAAGCGTCTCGAAAGCGAAAGTCTTCGGCGGACCCCGAGGACGATGAAGAGGAGGAGGACGAAGATGGAAACCAACCCATCAAAAAGACTGCCCACAACATGATCGAGAAACGTTATCGAACTAACCTCAACGACAAGATCGCTGCGCTGCGGGACAGCGTCCCCAGTCTGCGCATCATGTCCAAGAGCGCCAGGGGCGAGGACACCACTGAAGATCGCGAAGAGCTTCACGGTTTGACCCCAGCCCACAAGCTCAACAAGGCCACCGTAAGTAGTCCATGTTGAGACGCGATGCCCACCGCGTCACGACGCTAATCTGTTGTCCAGGTGTTGAGCAAGGCGACCGAGTACATCCGACATCTCGAGAAGCGCAATAACCGACTTCTCGACGAAAACAGCGCTATGCAGGCGAGAATCGCCGCCTTTGAAAAGCTCTTCATGGCCGGCGCGATGAACGGCGCGATAAGCCCTCTCCAGCAACCACCTACGCCCATCCAGTACGCGCAGGATTCCCAACAGTTTGTCGGCTCTCCCATGTCGGCTTCGCCGGACGGAAGCGGTGCGCCAGCGGGAATGATCCAGGTACCGGACGACATGAAGCGAATTATTTCGGCTCAGATGGCTGCTGGTCAGCCTTACCCCGTGCCTCAGCAACCGTATCGTGGTGGCAACCCTGCCGTCATTCGACAACAGCAGATTCAGCAGCAACAGCAGATGCAGCAGAACCGTTGGAACAATGCGGGCCCATACTTCGGTAAGCTCATGGTTGGCTCTCTCGCTGGCCTGATGCTCTTGGAGGCCGTCCGAGAAGACGAGATCAGTAATAAGGATACGGAGGGGCGCGGTCTCTTTGCCTTGCCACTGCATCTCCTGCGAGGCGTTGCTTCTAGCTTGGATCTCAACTTTATGGGATACCACGTCCACACGTCACTCCGAGTTCTCATGCTACTCGGTACCTTCTTGTGGGTCTTTGTGCCCTCACTCTTTACCCAGACACAGGAGAAGTCGAAGAAGACGCTGGCTGGGGTTTTGCAGCCGGCTCCTTCGCTGGCCTCACCGATCCACGTGCGACAGCAGGCTTGGCTTACCGCCATTCAGACTGTTTGGATCCCTCGTCACAACTTCTTCCTCGAGGCGGCTGCTCTCATGCTCAAGACACTCAAACTCAGCGTGCGCAATGCCATCGGCGTACAGGGCTATCAGATGCTCACTGGCCTGACTGAGGAGCAAGAGACTGCCCGTGTCAAAGCTTGGTGTATCGCGCTTGACTCGCAACTAGCAGGCGGGGATGTCGAGATTAACAAGAGCCGCCTGGTACTAACCCTTCTCGCATCTGGTACCCTTCCCAGCTCCCCGATTCGGCTCATGCTTAAGGCCCTGCACATCCGCGTGCTTCTCTGGGATCTTAGCCAAAATAGCCTGCACTTGGGCATTAGTAACGTGATTTCTGCCAAGTTGGCACGGACCATGTGGAAAGAGGCGCGACAACTCAACCGGCTGCTCATCCAGCTTCGCGATGGATCAGAGGCTCAACATGAGGATGAGCTGCCAGAGCACCTTGCCGTGCTCGTTGAGCAGGAAAGCGACGATATTCTCAACGACGACGTGGTTCAACGCGCATACAACTTGGCCTTTAACAGCGAAACCGACAACAACGTGATGACTTCTATGGACGGAATGGACGCCGTTGTCGAAGATACTGCTATCGGATCGCCGATGGATGCCGTTGCAGCATGGTGGTCGACCCAAAAGCTGCACCGAACACTAGTTGCGACTATGGACAAGGACGAAGAGATCTTGTCCACCATGGCCGAGGATATTGACTTGGCAATCAAGGTTGCCCCCATTGGGTCCACTGCCCAAGCACGCGCGGTCGTGGCGCGTGCAGTCTTGGACGACAAGGCCCGTGGCGCCAACATCGCTGCGGCCCTCCAGGCCTTGGGAGCTGAGAGGGAGGATAGCCTGGTTGGGGCCTCGTCGACTATCATCGACCCGAGCCTGCAGGCGTCGACCCCGGATCTCCGCCTCGCATTGCGGTGCGGAATGGCCATCGCCCATTTTCGACGAATCGAGAGCACGCCCGGTACACACCACAAACGCTTTCGCGCCATTGAGACTATCATGAGTCAAGGCGACGCATCTCATATGTCGCTCCTTGGCTGCGCCGCGGCTCTCCAGTTGATGGAGGAGCTTTATGAGCACAAGGATACAGCCGAGATGTTTCAATCATCGCTAGAGCGACTGGCAGCGGGACTCCGTCTCTGGATGGGAGGTTCTCCTGGCGAGAAATGCGGTGTGGCGTTGGATATCCGAGGAAAGGTAGTGGACCGATGTCTGACGATTACCAAGAGCTTGGTGGGCATGGATTCAGATACCGGTTACGGAAGTCTGAGTGAATGCGAAGATGATGGGTGCTGAAGGCGTGGAACTTGACCAAACAGATCCTGGAACGACACGAACGAATTTTCCCAGCAATACTCCACTTGACCACATCTACACTTTTCCCTAATGCGTTCGTTCTTTTGAGATGACTTCTGTACGATCATGGGTATCTGTTTTCTAGAAAGGTGGGATCTGTTGGGTTCCGGAGTTACTATCGGCAATGAAATAAAAAGGACGATACAGGACGGAGGAAGAAGGGATTTTCCAAGGGAATTGGCGCAGCGACACGAACCTGTGCCGAGAGTTTCTACGACAGCTTTCATTTTTATTTTAACTTTTTCTACCTTGCTTCATATTTTCAACGTCTATGGCCATTTATGGTCCCTTTTATGGTCCTTTCAAGCTTGAGGCTGGGATATAATTTCCCAGGCAGCGAAATGGCATAACTGGCCGAGGTTGGCTTATGATGAGTATCGACCGTCTTGATATCGATGAGGTGTACATGGAATGGTACTTTGGGTCTGTCTAAGCAACAAGTGGGATAAAAAGACACATGAGCGCATTACGTACGGCCATTCGAATTTGAAGGTCTGTTGAGAATAATATTCACTTAATAACGTTATTGCACCACGAAAGAGGTATCCCAGACAAAACAACCCATGATCGAATCTCAACCCAGTGTCCGATGCTATCTAATGAACCTTGTAATATCCGAAAAGTCATGTCAATCGTCCTCAAAACTCCAAGCCGTTTCTATTGTCTTTTTTTCTACCAATCCGGCGTGGTGCCACAGCCTACTCCGGCGGCCAGGAGCTCGAGGGGCTTGGTCATCTTGGTGCCGGCGAGGGGCCGGACGCCGGGCTTCTTGCCACGGATGCCCTTGAAGCCGATACGGCGGTCGAGCTCCGTCATCGGGGCGGCGGCATCGCTCTCGCCCTTCTTGACGATCCATTTCGCGGTGCCTAGCGCACCGTCGAGCTCCTCGACAGGCGGTAGCCGCAGGTACAGCATGCCGTCGGGCCGGGCCTCGGCGGCGAAGGTGGCGATGGAGAGCGCCGGGTCCGATTTGCAGGTGCCGTCGCCGAGGTCGAAGTTGCGCTTGTGGAGCGGGCACGAGATGTAGGGCGACGTCTCGCTGGGCTCTTGGCCGACGAGGCCGTCGGCCAGAACGAAGGCGCGGTTGTGAGGGCACATTTGCTGGGCGGCATAGAAGGCGCCCTGGATGCGCCAGACGGCCAGCTGAGTGTCTCCGCGCTTGATGGTGGCCGAGATGCCGTTGGGCATCTCGTCGGCGCCGTCAAAGTAGGACGACTCAATGACGGGCTGCCACGTCGTGCTCGACCAGCGGTCCTTCAGGCTTGCAAAGTCCTCGCCGGCCGATCCGCCAGCGAAGACGGGCCGAGCCTGCTCGCGATCCTGCTCGACCTCCATGGTCGGCAGGGTGTCGCTGGTGTTGTGGAACTGGCGGAACTTGGACGCGATGGCGGGCGTGCGGATAGCCTCAGCCCACTCGTCGAAGAAGCTGTCGACGAGCTCGGCCATCTGGGCCTCGAGCGACGCGCAGATGCCCAGCTTGTCCTCGAGGATAACCTCCTGCAGGTACTTGAGGCCGCCGGGGAGGCCCTCGATCCAGCGAGCGGTGCGCTGCAGCTTGTCGGCGGTGCGGATGTAGAACATGAGATAGCGGTCCAGGATTTGCACCACGTCGGATGGGGGCACGTCTTTGGCCAGCAGCTCGGCGTGTCGAGGGATGGCGCCGCCGTTGCCTCCAACGAAGATGTTGAAACCCTTTTCCGTGGCGATGAGGCCGAAGCTATTTTGGGAGCCTTGTTAGTTATCGTGGGATATACAGGGGAGGGGGGGGAGTATATGGGATCAAGCCCTCAGGGGAGTGGAAGAAGAAAACACTTACTCTTTGCTCTGGGCTTCCGCACACTCTCGCACACAGCCGCTCACGCCTCCCTTGAGCTTATGCGGTGATCGAATGCTCTTATATCGCTCCTCTAGTCGCACCGCCAAGCCGACACTGTCACCGGTGCCGTATCTGCACCACGTCGATCCAACGCAGCTCTTGACCGTCCGCAGCGACTTGGCGTAGGCGTGGCCGGACTCCATGCCAGCGGCAACCAGCTCGCCCCAGATGTCGAGGAGCTGATGCTTCTTGGCGCCGAACAAGTCTATGCGCTGGCCTCCCGTCACCTTTGTGTAGAGGTTGTACTTCTTGGCCACCTGGGCGATGACCAGCAGCTTGTCGGGCGAGATCTCGCCGCCCGAGATGCGCGGCACGACCGAGTAGCTGCCGTCGCGCTGGATGTTGCCCAGGTAGCGGTCGTTGGTGTCTTGCAGGCCGTAGGTGGACTTGTCCAGGACGTGCTTGTTCCACAGCGAGGCCATGATGCTGCCCACGGCAGGCTTGCACAGCTCGCAGCCGAGGCTGTTCTTGTCGTTGCCGGCTTCGCGCATCATCTCCTTGAGGGACTTGATCCGCTTTACCATGGCGATGTTGAACAGGTCCACTCGCGAGTAGTTGAAGTGCGGGCACACGTAGTTCTTGACCTCGTTGCCCATGGCCGCCATGGTCTTGTTGAAGATGGTCGTCACCAGGGGCATGCAGCCACCGCAGCCCGTGCCGGCCTTGGTGCACTTCTTGAGGCTCGCAATGTCCTTGCAGGTGCCGTCCTTGACGACGGCCACGATGTCGCCCTTGGTGACGTTGTGGCACGAGCAGACCTGGGCGTCGTCGGGGAGGTCGTCGCCATCGTCGCCGTCCTTTTGCGCGCCGAGGATGAGCTCGCTTGGGGCCACCTCCAGCTCCTTCATGGTCTTGACCATGGGCACGAGCTTGACGTAGTCCTTGGTGTCGCCAATCATCATGCCTCCGAGCAGGTACTTGCCATCCTTGGTAAAGATGTATTTCTTGTACACGTTCAGGAAGGGGTCTCTGTACGTCAGGGCCTGGACTGATGCAGCGGCGGCGGCGGCGGCAGCACCGTTGGTCAACCGAGCGCCGTTGGCATCCTTCAACGTCCTCGCGAACTTGGGCGGCAGCGACTCTGGCCCGTTGATGTCGGCGAAGCAGTCGCCGAAGCTGGCGACGTCGACGCCCAGCAGCTTGAGCTTGGTGCTAAGGTCGGGCTTCTTGAAGGACCGGGGCGAGTGCAGCTTGGCCTGTGAGAAGTTGAAGGCAAGCACGTCGGCCATCTCGACGCCCGGGCCGATGAGGCCGTACGCCTGGCCCTTCCAGCTCGCGCACTCGCCGATGGCGTAAATGCCGTCGACGCTGGTCTTGAGGCTGTCGTCGACGACGATACCGCCTCGCGGGGCGCACTCGAGGCCCGAAGCCCGAGCCAGGTCGTCTCTAGGCTTGACGCCGATGGCGAAGCAGAGCGTCGAGCAGTCCATCTCGTCCCCGTCCTCGAAGCCGACGCCTGTGAGGTTGTTGTTCTCGTCCGTCTTGATGGACGCGAGGCTCTTGCTCAGCATAATGTCGACGCCAAGCGTGCGGACCTGGTCGACGACCATCTGGCCGGCATCCGAATCCAGCTGCCTGCTGAGCACCCAGCTGGCGCGCTCGACGAGGCTGATGTTTTTGTAGCGCTCCAGGTCCAGCATGGCCTTGCCCGCCTCGAGGCCGAGCAGACCGCCGCCGATGACGACGGCGTTGGTCCCGTTCTTGGTGTCAGCATAGTCGATGAGGCTGGTGAGATCGTTGATGGTGCGGTAGACGAAGACGCCCGTGGCGTCGTAGCCCGGCATGCGCGGGAGGAAGGCGTCAGAGCCGGTGGCGAGCACAAGGATGTCGTAGGGGTAGATGTCACCGTTTTCGCACGCGACCGTCTTGGCTTCCGAGTCGATCAGGGTGGCTTTGGTGTTGACGTGGCAGCTCAAGGCGCCTACGGGTGCTTCTTGATACTGCCTCGATTGTTAATAACACAGGGAAACCAACTCGTGGAGGTTTTGTACGCACCCATTCTGCAGGGTTGAGGTAGAGGTTCTCGATCTTCCGGTGCTCGAAGAAGCTCGTGAGGCCGACTCGGTTGTAAGCCAGGTGGGGCTCCTCGCCGAGGACTGTGATGTTGTATTCTCTTGACTTTGCGTCGTATTTTAATAGCTTTTCACTATCGAGCTGTTAGATCCCAGCTTCTCACCTAGAGGGTATGTATATGTGTGTGTGTGTGTGTGTGTGTGTGTGTGTATGTGTGTGTGTATGTGTGTGTGTGTATGTGTGTGTGTGTATGTGTGTGTGTTTGTTCGCTCCTCCGAATGGCATCAACTTACATGAAACTGATACCGACCATGCCTAGTCCTACGACTACTAGACGAGTCTGTGGTTGGCTCATGATGGGCAAACTGTGATTGTCACCTAGTCTACTCCGTCTAAGATGACAATGCCGTTGAATTGAGAAACTGGTCTACCTTCAAAAGTCCACCGGGCTCGCAATCAGGGGATCGATGATTTTAAAGAGCTGTCCCCGACTCCCCATTTAGAAAACACCACCAACAGCCGAGGAGAACCTAGGGGCCTCGACTGTTTGCGTTCCACCGCTCCCTATCGCGATATTGCATCTCCGGGAACTCGCCAGATCTCGCAGCGTAAAACGCATTTCCGGTTTGCCCATCGCCACACAAAGAAGCCAGCGGCCCGGGGAGAAGGTCGTGCTGGGCCTGCGAGGGCCATCTTGATAAGGCGAGGTGGCCCGGCCAATCAGGATGCGGCGTGGGCGTTCCGCGGAGAAAGCGAGTCGCTCAGGGCCGTGGGGCTCTGCTCTTTTGGTGCGTGGAAATCCGGCGACGGTGATAAGTCGGACAAACTGTAGGTCATGCCACGAAAGACGGAGGCTTCGTTTACACTTGGAACGCGTGATTATGACAGTTGGGATTATCAATTATCGTGTTATAAGTAAGGTTGGCAGGAAGGTGAGCAGGTGAGTAGCAGGCAAGCCGGTGGTGAGCTTTGGTCAAGTGTCAAAGCAGTCTCGGTCAAGAGTCAACCTGTCCAGGTCCAGGTCCAGGTCCAGGTCCAGATCCATCATCCCGGGTGTAGCGTCAATCAAGAAATCGTATCAAAAATATCTCCTGCTGCCCGTCGTCCGACCGAGACCCCGAGACATTTTCCATCCAGTTTTTCTCTTCTCCGCGACTAGTGCTTTTCCTCGGACGCGGGCGCAGCTTTGGGCTTTGGGCTTTTTTCGAAGATAAGATCTCCATTTCTCGACACACGCCTTCAGCTGCGTTTCCAATGGCAGACGTACAACTGGCCGCTGTTTGCCCCTCCCCCACCGAGATAAAGAACATCCCCCCCCCTCAATTTGTCTTTGGTTGTCACAGAGGAGCGGTTGGATCATCGATGGGGCTTTAGCGAGAACCGGCTTGTTTGCAGGCACTCGAGAGCGTTCCCACAATAACGCCATGACGGATTCTCGTAATAAACAGCTCACAGGGATAACGTATGACATAATCAGCCAACATGCCGAGCCCCAACGGACAAAGCCGGAGTGCATCTGGAGAGCATCGATGTCGTTATGAATTATTGTAATGTCGAGTGTACACATATGCTGACCCCCCACATCTGTCTCAGAATCAATTCTGGGACACTTCCATGCCTCACAATCCCTTTTACATTTTATCACCGATCGACGAACCTTCCGTTCTTGGTTGGTAGCTGCAAACCGAAGTTGAGTAATCCTAGTCAATTGTCGCAATTGACTGGAGTTGATTTTGTCATTACTAAACCGAGGCACTCAAAGTAAAGTGTCTTTCTACAGGTTCACTAGGCGGAACTCTATAGAGCCATCTTGATCGATTGTAGCGTAATTCCATGATTCAAAGGAAACAACCTGTAGCTGTGGACCAAGAGCAAGATATCCGGATACCTGATATCCGTTTGTATTTGTGTAAGAACGCATTGAGAGTTGATAGCAAGCTTCATCAGCGAAGACGGCATGGAAAAAAAGGTTAACCTTATTACGGATGCCCCCTATCTATCTAATCTTATCAAGACACATCACCTAGCGTGTATTGTCCTTATTGGTCGGATTAGAAGTGAGATGCCTTGCGCCCGCAAGTCTCAACCAGTCAGAGGCTTAGAACAAGCCAAACGCCACTGCAAGCTTGTGGTAGTAGTTATCGAACGCCCGCCATGCGTGATAGATACCGAATCCTTGAAGTCCCGATTCATTCTCGTTCGTCGCTTGTCAATCCTGATTGCTGTGACAATTATTCACCAGAGTCGCCTCGTGGACCATGGGTGATGGTATCGAGCTATGTGCGCTGAGAATGAAGCTCTCGCTGGAAGAGCGCTGGAGTGTTAGTGGTCTAGGCACCTGCCCATTCACTAATCGGGCTAGCACGTGGCGGTCAAAGGGGGAAAATGCCCCTTGCCCCTCACCCCCACGTCATGGCATGTGAACCCCGCCAAACCGCAGCCTCCAACTTCTGAACACCAAACCATCACGATAGCTTCATCTCAGAGCTCCGAAACTGGCTTGCTTCCATCTCTAACCCCCCTCTCTGAACACCCGCCTCTCTACATCCGAGCCGCCGGGGTCCACCCGGGTTCTTTCTCCCTTCGCAATGGCGTCCGCGTCCGCGTCGGCATCCGCTCTATCCACCGCCGCCTCCGACCCATCCTCGGCTTCGGCATCCACAACCTTCGCCTTCCCACGCGAATATCACTTCCCGGCCTTTTACACCCGCCAGACGAACCTCGCGACGCTTCACGCCCAGCGCACCAAGTGGTCAGCCCTCATCCTCGCCTACGCCCGCCATCACCGCGTCTTCCGCCTCGCCCTCTCGTCCGCCGCCGACTCGGACCTCTTCTGCAACCGCCGCCTCGACCGCCGCCTGGGCCCCGACGACATCCGCGACGTCGTCGAATTCATGCGCAAGGACGGCCGCGCCGAGTACGTCGGGGGCGGCTCCTCCGGCGACGTCGTCTACCTCTTCTGGCGCAAGCCCGAGGAGTGGGCGGGGCTCATCGAGACCTACGTCGAGGAGTCTGGACAAAAGGGTAGTGTGTTGACTGTCTACGAGCTGGTGGAAGGGGACGGCACAAAGGGAACCGGTATGCTGTTAACATACTACTACATAACACAACGGCGCTAATCAACGGGATAGACATCCACGGCATGGACACCGAAATCCTGCTCAAAGCACTCAACGTTCTTGTCAAGCGAGGCAAGGCTCAAATCTTTGGAGAGGACGACTCATTGGGTGTCAAGTTCTTTTGAACAGGATTCCTTTTGCTACAACGACCAACATACGGCTGCGCCGCTCCATGGCCAAAACGGGCCGGACCGATGAAACCCAAACCGACAGCCGGTACGAGGACCAGCGATGCCACCTATTTTGCACCCAACTCCGTCATTACATTATGTTACATGCCCTTTCTAGGCTTTGTAAAAGTTCTCCACGAGGAACTTCTTATCGAAACGCACTTGTTGTGCCATCGCCACGTCCAGAAGCCAGTCGGGAGCAACGACTCTTGGTTCCATGTTGCCCTTGTGCGCCATGTCCCGGAAGCGACCCCATAGTGCCTTCTCCTCGGGCGAGTTACTGCTGAGGAGATAGACCGGCTCAGGCGGCGCATTGCCGTCCTCCTCTGCCGTCGTCGGTCGAATCGTTGTTCCGCTCCGCGCTCGATAGATCATGAATATCGCAGTGTTGGCCTCTGCAATGGCCTTGTAGCTCTCCGGTCCATTTCGAATCTTCTCGGTGCAGTAAATGGGAATTCCCAAAAGAAGTTTGCCACGGTTCGACTTGGCGCGGGCCACCGACTTGTCGAGGCTGAAGTTATACCGATTCTCCGTCTCCTTGTCCTGGAGGATGAAATCTTCCACGTCAGGAGTCTTGCCCGTCTCCAAGATCTTATCGATGAAGGTGGACGAGATGACAGTGGGTCCTCGAGCAAGGGCACATAGGAACTTGACTGTGCGGACAACATGGGGAGCTGCCAGGTAGTCACAGGGCTGACCTTCTTGCACAATCTGGACACCAAGATCGCGCAGTTTCCTCTGGAAAGGCTGTTAACGCAATGAACAAGAGCCAATGAAGTGACCTCCAACTTACCCGATCGTGATCCTCCTTGTGTTTATCTCCAACCCACCGATCAAAGCCAGTCAGAATAATTCGAGTTTCCACACCCGGCAGCGACGGGCGCGCCTTCTTAGTCGGCCGTTTGTCGTCCGCGCTCTCGTCTTCGTCTTCGGGGCTTGCGTCGGGCTTAGGCTTGGCGGTCTTGTCGGCTTGATCTGCAGCGCGCTTCCCACCCCAGGGTGCATTCGCTGCTTTGCTGTGCCGCTTCTTCTCCTTCTCGTACAGTGCGATATCGGGGGCGATAGTCTGAAGTAGATCTTTCGCTTTCGCTTTGGCGCTGCGGCCACCTGTTGATACTACCGAAGGAGTCTCATTCTCTTTCCCTGATCGGGCTGGGCGAGTCCGAATCGGAGTTGCCACGGTTCCCAACGTCTTGGTGGTTTTCTTCTTGGCTGTGGTCTTGATCTCGGAATCATCCTGTAGAGGGTCATCCGTGTCCCTGTCGCCATCCTCTCGGCCGATGACGACACCCTCTGCCGGGCCTTGTTGGTACGCGTTGTCCTCGGCTGCTTCAAGAATCTTTCGCTTTCTCTTAGCTCGGGGAGACATGTTCGCTTCCCCACCAGGGTAATACAGTTCCCGCAACTTTGACTCGTCAAAGAAGGTCTGGCCAATAATCTCGCCTAGGTTTGTGCGGGGAGGGAAGTGATTGTATTTCTTTATAGTCATCGGCTTCAGCTCGCATTTGGCATAGCTCTCCTCAATCCACAGATGGTTAACCACGGAAATGCCCCACTCGGGGGCTGCTTTGCATTTCTCGCTTGAGTTGCGAGCTGTGATGAGATGGGTGTTGTCAGCCTTCATTGTCTTGGTGAACTCAGCGCCGCTGGCCCGGATGAGGTTCTCAAGATAGACTCGAGCTTCTCCGCCGTAGTTGGACACTGTGATGCGCAAACCCTTGAAGCCCTCGATGCCATTTCTAGGAATGGGGTAATGCAAGAGACGACGGAAGGGTGAGGTCCACTCGTTGTGCACTATGAGGTAAAACAGCCATGCCAGGTTGCCAACATCCTTGCACGATTGAGCTGCCCGGATGTATTGTGGGCCGTCGCGATATTGGCAGACAAACATGTCACAATCGTCTACCTGCTCAACAAGCTTGCCTCCGCCATTGAGGATGATATCTTGGATGGCTTTTTTGAGGCGTGGGCTGATGCTCAGATCCAAGGATAGCATGGCCTTTCTGTCCTGAAAAACGGTCGCCGGCGGTCGAACGACCTCTCCGTTCGGTGGCAAAGGGAAGTAGTTTGGGGAAGCGGATGTGGCTCCGTTGAGATTCGCATTTGTTGGAATCGCGAGCTCGTCTTCTGGAGACTTCTTCAGAATCTCTGGGTCAGGTAGAAGATAGGGTCCCTCATCGATTTTTTTGCCTAGCTTAAAGCAATCGTCAAACCTTTGGGAGGTTAGCACTTTGTCCGTAAGTACAACACAATCGTACCTACCAATGCGGCAACACGACCTTTCCCTTCCATCCCCTCTCTTTGGCGACCTGGATTTTGGGGTGATCCATGGACAAGGCGCAAATGTGGGTAACCAACCGCGTCGCGTCCTTCGACTCCTGGCCGCCGAGAGCCATCGTGGCACCGGCGATGCTCTCCTTGTCACTCTCAGGTAGGTCGGCGCACGTTACGACGACTTCGGAGAAGATCATTCTGGGATCGGGCGAGAACGGTCGAATTGGGGCTTGCTTGCGGCGGGATATGGAATTTATAACCCACTTCTCTGTTGCAACCGGAATCATCAGGGCCTGCGACTCGGTGTACTGCGGGAAGTCGATGGTGTTGGAGATGATATGTGTGACCTTTTCGATGGGGATGGAGCCGTCGCGTCGAGGCTCGCAGATAGTAGCGCCATTGTCTTCTAAAACACTAGAAAGCTACGTCTCCAGTTAACTTAAAAGTCCTAACAAGCCATGATGAGTGTAATATACCTCGCTGATTAACTTCGGAGTCAGGGCGGCGCTGGGGAAGAATGCAATCGCAGTCTCGGCAAAGATGCCAGATGTACCCCGATCATCACCCATTTTCGTATGATGCGAGTTATAATACTATGTTTATGAAAAGAGAAAGCTAGAAGAGCCAAGTGCGCCTCGAGAGAGGCATTAAGTCGAAGTGAAGGCGGTTACTGAAGATGCAGTCGTCAAGGCTTCAGCGTGGCGTTCGGTGCGAATTGTTTGTCGAGACGCGCTTGGTGGTGAGCAAATCCACTGAACGCGAAGACGCCAGGCCAGCACGTGATCAAACTCTAGGTATCGACTACCAGGCGCCTGCAGGGTAGGCTGTGTGGGAGTCGGTATCGCTACTTTGATTGGCGGAGATCTGTAGGCAACAGAATGGATCTCGACGCGTCCCGCAAAACACTTTACGCCACCATGGCGGGGTCCACCATCACCAGGATTATAATCACCAAGATTCAAGATGGCGGCCAAGTCTAGCTGCGGCTGTGTGCGTGATTGACGTATCCATGGGAATATGCCTAGAATCACTCGAGTCAATATTCGTTTCGGAAGTATACGTCTTTCCCTAGTCTGATTGACCGACCTCCTAAACTAAGGTGACCCTGTATTGTCACTTTAAGCCGATGCGCTTCTCTATCCTTGGAAACCAATCCTAGTCTGCGACCACTAAATGTGTGGCTTCATGTCTTCAAACCAAAACAAAAAAGCATATTTGACGCCGTTCCCTTCATATGCATCCACCTAGTGCTCCTTGATCATGTATGTACCACGAAAAGATTACGCTTTGGGCAACTGATGCCGGCACTGACAAGACACTGCCATGAAACCCGACTTCAAGCGCTCCCTTGCGCTGAAGCGAGTGCTACTGCCGCCCCCAAAAGAGAACTCTCCTTCGCTGATACGAGTTGAATTGTGCTTTGTGTGCCACTCTCGCCCTCCTGTCCTGTGACCAGATCGTCCAAGTATTGCTGACAACTGCTCAGGTATCCTGGGTAATTCTCAATCACGCTTCCGTTAAAGGCGACAGTCGTTTCCGTAATATCCCTGTCCGCCTCTGCAGTTGGTCGCAAAGGTGAAGAGTTAGGAAGGGTCTTAACCCAGTCGGCTTGGGCATTGATTCGCAGCTTCCAAAAGGTGTAGACACAAGTCGCTACGAGGGCACTTGAACGTTTTGAGATGAACGACGCCAGCTGTCTTAGGAGGAAGATATCAGAAGTTGTAGGGTTGTGAGATGACGGATGTCGGAGAGAGAATTCTTTGCATGCATCGCCAAGTTCGAGACTAGTATCACTGTTGAGTGTTAGTATATATGGTAATGCTGCGCAGTGGTGCTGATGTATACCTTTGGATCATGGAGAGAGTCTCTGTGGCCAAGGAGTAACGCTTCTTGAGAGAAGAAGGCAAAATACCCCCAAAAGCGCCGGTCGACTCGATGGCTTCGATGAGTACCTGCCTGCAGATCTCGCCAAGGTACATACCACTTGTGAGGTGTTCCAATGGTTGAAAAGTCGGCATGGGGTGAGTCTTGAGTAACTCTCGATCCCACCGAGTCAATGGCAGGATGTCATGCCCAAACATTCCAAGCTCAGAGTTGACAATCAGATGAGTCCAGTCGGCTGGTTTTTGACCAACCTTGGATCGCCCGATTGCCGAGATGGGAAGATACGCAGCGATGTTGATGCCAGTACCCAGGATGAGCCCAAATCGCGTCGACGAGTGCGAGTAGGACTCTGACAACAGACACGCACTTGAGTCGTTGACGATGCCCCCTAGCTCTACATTGAGACCCTGTTTGCCACAGGCGGTTTTGATGATGAGGCCCAAGTCTTGACCCACTAATCCATTCTGTGCCAAGAAGCCTTTGCCCATGCCCTGTAGCTTTCCGCCGGCGAGAGAAGTTTGCCTTGATCTTGTTAGTCTTTGTATCTTAGACGAGTTGGCGAAGCAAAGGCGGGCCTACTCACTCAATGGGGAAACTCCAAGCCATTGCCATCAGTAATGGTTGATCAAGACTGTGATGTTGCACTAGATCTCCAGAGAGAGTATCTTTTATCCTCGCAGCCATCCAATCAAAAAAAGCCATGCCCTCCAGACTCTTAATCTCGGGGGTGATGGGAAAATTGCGCATGCTCAGTATGCTGCTGTGTTCGCCGACCTTGGATATGCGTCCTCGGAGCTCCACTAGGGCCACTCTAAGTGTTGAACCGCCCACATCCAACGCCAAATAGTGCCCTCGTTCGGATCCATGTGGTAGCTGGTGACTGTAGGAGGGGAGCATGCATTCCATATCAGTCTGGAGACGCTCAATGAACTGCTTCATCAGTTGGCGGGAGAGTTGTTGCAAGTCATGTTGGCTGACTGGACCAAGAAAGAGTGCCTCAGCCTCCTCAAGAAACTCTTGGATGGAGCGGTGTGATGATACG
Organism: Dactylonectria alcacerensis; assembly: GCA_029931735.1. Taxonomy (NCBI): domain Eukaryota; kingdom Fungi; phylum Ascomycota; class Sordariomycetes; order Hypocreales; family Nectriaceae; genus Dactylonectria; species Dactylonectria alcacerensis. The sequence goes on along the minus strand of JAPMUZ010000012.1, from coordinate 1,508,690 downwards.
GAGCCTCGATCCTTACCGTCAGCGGTGACAGCAAGAGATCCGGTCCAGTACGCCAGGATGGCCTGGAGTAACGACTTGCCTCGGAGGAGGCTCTTGAAGAGGGCAGTGATGATTTGCTTTCGAAGAGTCGCCATTGTAAGAACGAACGTGTGCCCTTTATCGACAAGGACTATCGAAGAGGAGCAAGGTGAAGGCTGGGGACGAAAATGTCAAGTCATGGATATGAGGGAAGTAAATACTGAAAAACCCAACGACAGGATGATCATCTAGATGGGACAGACGGGGCGGCTATATCTTACACCCAGGGTCCCAGCAGCCAGCGATCTGGATGGATTGGTAAGGAGTGATCAAATGGTCGGGAACAAGACCAGACGAGACGAGATGAGACCAGACCAGCCAAACGAGACGGAGGAGGCAAGGCGAGGCGAAAGAAAGCCGCGGCGAGGGGACCTGCCTGACGTGGAGGAACTAATTACAGAAGCAAGAGCGCCGGGGAACGCAGAATGATGGACGGGGCAGGATTCGACGTTGCAGGGAGTCGAGATGCAGTGGCACTCTGGCAGCAACCGTGGCACCGAGAGTGGGTGTTGCAGACAGGGCGGCAATGGACGCTGTTAGTCGTTGGTGGCCATTGCAGCAGTCGAATAGGACAGGTCGAAGGGGGCAAGTCGAACACGGGACTGGTCGAATGGATCAACAAGGACGTGAGCGAGCGTGAGCATCAGGATTCGGGGTGAGCTGAGCATCCACACTTTTGCTCAAACCCAACGTCGCACAGATGGTGACGGCACCGGGACATGCGACAGCCGAGAACCGGCTGGCAAATTGGTTGGGTTAGACAAGGCCACTGCCGGCGTTTGGGAAGAGGGGAGAGCCAAAGTCATTGTCGTTCAGCGCGCTGAGAGCGAGCTAGGGCGTGTCGTGTCTCTCACTCCTGCTGGACCAAAAGGCGCAAAGGGCAAAAGGCGTGAGACGGACGAGTGAGGGCTTGTTGGAATGGGGTTGTTGTAACGTTGCGTGGAGTGGACGTGAGCCAACCCAACCCGTACCTAAAAGGTAAGGTACCTGCCGTAGGTGCCTGCATGTCTCACAAGTGGAGGTCCCGTCAGCTACCGCGCACGGTACGTACCGCCCCGCTGTGGCAGCTTCAGTGGATGTCAGTGGCTGGTCAGTGGATGGTTAGTGGATGGTTAGTGGAAGGGCAATGGAGGATCAAATGGAGGATCTCCCTGTTGAGTCTTCATTTATTACACCCACCGACAGGGAGCTGGTTGCTTCTTCTGTTTGCCCCACGCTGAGGCTCCCCGCCCAGGCCCGCCCCGTCCACCGCCCAGGCATTCGCCGACCAACCTCTGCACGCCTCTAGCACTAAAGTCCCCTAATTCAATTCAGGCGCAGGGGGCTAATAAGTGGCAGTGAGCAAACGACCTGCTACTACGTAATCAATGTCAGTGCGGTATAGGCATGTATGACGGTTGATAAACGACGCGACCAAGTTGGGAATGCAGCTCGAGATTACTACGATAGAACATTCTCATTCCCTTCCATATTATCGATCCCGAGAGGGATTGCTACATAAACTCCACCAAATGCCGCTCAATGGCCGGCCTTATGAGGGGTTCCGCCTGTAGGCCCGATTGCCAACACGGCTGCCAACCATTTGGTGACGATTTGGCTTCGCTGTCAGGGATAGGCCTTGCCGGGGAGCCTGCATATCGATGACGGTTTGTGTTACGGGTATGCGTTGTACTTCGTTATGCAGCGTTATTGTGTTGTTTCCCGACTGTACCTACTGTAATGACTGTACAGAGTAGTATTGCAGCGATTGCTGGGCACTCTGACGGAACCTCGACCTGTCGTGCACCTCTTGGCCCTGGATGCTGGCCCTGGCCTGTCAAGCTTCATCAGCCAGCCATCCCCGGTCGGCTTACTTAGGGCAAGTCAGATCTCGAAGTAAATGCTATGCTCAATCCTGAATTGCAGCTCTCAATAGCTCCAACCACAAAGCCTCGTCATCCATCAGCGCACCAGACCCCAGCGGTGGCAAGTCATATGACCCTGAGCAACGTTGGGTCGTTGGCAGCAAACGGGCTTCCGGAGACCGTCGGCCCAGAGCGGAATAGCGTGATTCACAGCCTCTGGCGGCACGTTGAACGCCCCATGTCACTCTGCTTTGTCTTGCAACAGTGACGTTCCATCCATCACGATACACCTACAGTAGGCTCACAATCGATAGCCCTCGGCCACTGAATGGGCCGTCATGGCGAGACGGAATCTCGACGGCCCCCCTGGATAGTCATCATGATGGGAGGCACATGATGCCCTTCATCGGTGGCGCACCGCTGGTTGCCCTCCTTCTAAGCTCATAAGCAAACTCTCTGGCCTTCCTGCCCTCTTGCCCTCGACTTTTTGGTCTATTGAACCTACCAACAACCCTGCAAGCCTTCGCTCCAGAAGATCTCATCAATTCCCTATTCCATCCTATCCTGTAATTATACACCCTGTCTATCGAGCTAGATACGAGCAAGCCATACTAGGCTAGTTTCGTATACTCCATCGACACTACCTAACCTACCCGTCCTGCGCCACCCCCAATCCTCCACCATGCGGCTGATCATCCGAGACAACGAGCATGCAGCAAGCATGTATGTCGCCAACTATGTGGTTGACCGCATCAAAGCTTTCCAGCCAACCGCTGAGCATCCCTTCGTCCTCGGACTGCCTACCGGATCGAGTCCCCTCGGCGTCTATGAGATTTTGGCCAGCAAGTACAAGGCCGGCGAAGTAAGCACCAGACCCCATCCGTAGGTGTGCTCACTCTCTTAACATGGGTGCAGATCTCCTTCGAGAATGTCGTGACCTTCAATATGGATGAATATGTTGGGCTTCCCAGAGATGACCCCCATTCATACCACACCTTTATGTGGACGCACTTCTTCTCCCACGTAAATATCCACCCGTCCAATGTTCACATCCTAAACGGCAATGCTCCGAATCCGGAGGCCGAGTGCGCTGCCTATGAAGAGGCCATCAAGGCGGCTGGTGGCATCGACCTATTCCTAGCTGGAATTGGGGACGATGGACACATCGCCTTCAACGAGCCCGGGTCAAGCCTCGCAAGTCGCACCCGGGTCAAGACGCTAGCTTACGATACCATTTTGGCCAACTCCCGCTTCTTTGACGATGATCTGAACAAAGTGCCCAGGATGGCCCTGACAGTGGGTGTCCAGACCATCCTTGAGGCACGAGAGGTCGTCGTCATAATCTTGGGTGCTCGCAAGGCACTGGCGTTGCAGAAGTGCATCGAGCAAGGGGTCAACCACATGTGGTCACTCTCATCTCTACAACTACATCCTCACCCTATGATTGTGGTCGATGAAGATGCCACCCTTGAGCTACAGGTCAAGACTGTCAAGGTAAATCCACTCATCTACGATCTGGTTCCACGAGCGACTGCTAATTTGGCGGTTAAGTACTTCAAGAGCATCGAAAAAGTGGCACGAGAGCAAGGCTTTGAGCAAATTCTCCCCTCTAGTGTCCGCACTGGAAACGTCCCTATCCCCGAGACCAAGATTCAAAAAGTCCAGTCGACCCCCATTGTTGCCCCTGAGCCCATTGCCTCTCACCTGCTCCGGGCGAACCCTGCACCTACCTCTCGTTCTGTTTCGCCAGACCTTGTGCCTGATCGAATGGCATCCCGTATCCCAGAGCCTAATCTAAATGGCAGATTGACACCAAACCCCGAGCATCAGATGAGACTAAGTGCGGTTGGAGCTTAAAGGGTGCCTGCTGAGACAGGTGCTCATGCTTTCAAACTTTTCTTTTCTCCAATCACTCATGGGATAACTAGATGCGCGGTGCGCTGACACGAAGCCTTACCTCCTGATCATCGACGCGCTCGACCTTTTTACCTGGAACAACAGAATGACCTTTAGGTTTAAAAATGAGGTATTATCGTTCTATTTTCATTCTCTGTACTATAAATTACATGAAATCTTTCTTATCGCTGCCATGGAATCGAATTTGTTTTGCGTATTAGCGTATGTGTTTCGCCTTCGTGCCGCTTCGCCCATGAAAGTCCAAGAGTGGAATTATTGAGCAAGTCAACCCAGTCACTCATGTCAATAAGCCCAGGACTAGATTTACTGAATGAGCTGTAGTTGGAACAAGTATCCAAATGTAAACTGAATACTGTATTGCATCAACAGACGTTCAGTCTATTTGACGCGATGGCTTCATGAGTGTTGCATCGCCCTCTGCATTACCAGCCCTAAGAAGCCTCTATACTTACTGGACACTTCGCACATTTAGAAAACTACTACCTATAATTTGGTGGACTACGTTTTAGAAGAGTATATGATCTTCGACAATAGGTTTAAGGCGCGCTATGCGTGAAGTGGGTTTGCATACTGAAAACTCTGATGATTATGATACTGAAGAATAGTGCACTTGATACCGTCAGACCTTTGTAAAGACTACCCATTCAACCCGAAGTACAGCACCCACTCGGGCGACAGAGCCAGGCCGTTGTTTCCGAGCCTCGGACTCCTCCCCTCTCACAGTGGCGACCGCTTCTTCCGGCGGCACCTCCTCCGCTGGCTCGACCAGTTTTCTCGCAACCTTCTCTGTAGTACGGCCCTTTCCGGCGAAGATCTTATCCAACATGTCCCCAGCTGTCGCTCGCTGGCTGGGATTGACGATTGCCATGTCGCGAAACGGTTTAAGAACGACGTCATTCGCTGCGTCCTGAACCGCCTGGATCAGGAGGGCAGTCGTGTGCAAAGGCTTCTTCTGAAAGCCAGCTCCATTGACCGCGTATGCAAGAGTTACAAAGAGGGACCAAACATCCATCTTCGGTGTTTGTGGCAATGACGAACTATGTTCCAGCTCAGGCGCCATGTAAGGGCCTGTCCCAACCCTTGACTGAGCATCACCGACTATGTTAGCAAGACCGAAGTCTGCAAGTTGGTATAGGTATGCTCCCTCCTGTAGTGATGTGTAGAGGATGTTCTCGGGTTTTACATCTCGGTGGATGATGCTCTTGCTCACCAGGTAGTCCAAGGCCTGGAGCATCTGGTGAAGAAAAGGTTTGACCGAGCTTGGCTCTTTTGTAAAATGACCAGCCCGAATTAGATGAAGGACGTTTCCAGACTTGACGTCCATAAAGATCTCCAAGTACTCGTCATTCGCTGCCCATTGGGTCGCTCTGTATACTATGATGTTCCTCTGTGGTGCTATTAGCTCATGGCCTAAATACAGACGACTCTAGATTTTGCTTACGTGTGAAATACCAGTCAAGCTTTCGACTTCCTGCTTCAACAAAACATATTGGCGGGACTGGAGAATAGGTCGCTTTAGCCGCTTTACCGCCAGATATTCGCCAGAATCGACATTCACAGCCTTCCATACCTCGCCAAATGCGCCGTTTCCCAGTTTTCCTCGCTCTGAGTACCTGATTGTCCCTAGACCCCCCGGAGGATGAATTCGGGTAACTGGATGAGATGGCGCTACAGTCGGTGGCGCATCTAGGACAGTCCGGGTCTGACGAGGATTATCTTCCCGATATTCAAGTCCAGGTGTGTGTTTAAGATGGCCATGCCAGACTATCCGGAATTGGTACAAATCGCCCGCATCCCTACCAAAACCGAATTCCAGATTGACCTTGTTGTCCACGACGACTCGGCGGTGCGGATGCCTGTTCTCAAACGACATTGCTGTCTCGCCGAAGAAGTAAGTTGATTTGTTGGTCGACCGATCGTGGAGCATAATCTCTTTTTGGTTGATCTCACTGATCTCGAAAGAACACTGGATGCGGGATATGCTCGATCCCTCCACTAGGATATCGCCCATGCGCCCGATGGTGGCTAGGGTGTAGCGTGATTTTGATCCAATATGGATACCAACATCTAATCCGCGTAGATGCTCATCTTCGTGCCAAAAGCTTGACACGTGGTGGGAATTGTCGGGTAGATCGAGAACTTGAAAAGCACGCTCGTTCAGAGGCACAAGAGAGAAGAGAGCGAAAGGATGCGGGGCATCGCGAAGCATGGTCGACAAGAATATCGCCAGGGAGCGTGGGATACCAGGCGGATAGAGCACAAGTCTGACAAGAATGATAACGTTACAAAATGCACGAGATGCTGATGATGTCTGGGATACTGATGAACTCTGACATGGCGCACTTCACTTTAAGGGCCCTTATATAAGAAGAGCTTTAACTGCATTGGACGTTTGCTCGAGGAGTTGAAGCATAGCCTTTTTCTCTCGCTGTATGCCTAACTGTATAGAAAAGTTTGAAATAAAGCTCCTTTTTTCTCAGACTCTATCTAGCTGCATCTGAAGTTTGTTTAAATGACTGACTTTAGCCCTCTTTTGTTCTCAGTGTGCCTATGTGTAACTGCGCCAAGCGTTTGCTTTAATAAGTGGGCTAAGCATTTTTTGGTTCTCGCCATATGCCTAACTGCATTAAAAGTTTGCTTAATGAGTGAAACAAAGCTCTTGGTTCTCTCTCTCTACCTGGTTACACCCGATGCTTGCCTAAATAAATGGCTTTACGGCTCTTTGTTCTAAGTGCATGCCTAAGTACAATAAACGTTTGCTTAATAAGTGAAACAAAGCTCTTAGTTCTCTCTCTCTACCCGGTTACACCCGATGCTTGCCTAAATAAATGGCTTTACGGCTCTTTGTTCTAAGTGCATGTCTAAGTGCAATAAACGTTTGCTTAATGAGTGAAACAAAGCTCTTGGTTCTCTCTCTTTACCTGGTTACACCCGATGCTTGCTTAAATGGTCTTACCGCTCTTTGTTCACAGTGTATGTCTAACTGCGTTAGAAGTTTGTTCAAGTGGGTAGATCAGAGCTGTGTAGAGCCCTAGATAACAAAGGCAACACCAATATAGTGCCGGGAAGACGACAAGGCCAAGCAATTCTCATCATAGCTAATATTCACTTTGCTATCTTCCGTCTTGTAACCTCAATTTATGAATAGCAGGTAAACTGCGCCATCATGGAAGAAGATACACGTGTGATTTTTAACAATATTTGGGGTCCTGTTCTGCCTTCAGTCCTCGAAGGGCTCGAAGGTCTCCAGCAAGATGACGCCCAAAAGCTTGAGGATGAGAGGGATCGACGTTTCAACGATGCGTCACCCTCGTATGCAGAGTCAGGCGAGACCACGCAACCTCCGAGTCCTCACTCCCCCACTGTCGACGAGTACTATCAAAAAACACTCCGAGAGAAAAAGGAAGCCCGTGGCAAGTCAATTCCGCTGCGCCAGTTCGCGAGCCAGGCCAGACGAGAGTGCGAACGCCTAGACCGTCAGCACTTAGAGAAACGGACTGGCCGAAGGCAGACACTGCCGTGGGACAACACCTCGGATTATACGGCCAACTCCGAAAACAATGTCCGGAGTCGTTGGATAGAGCAAGGTATCTGGGGGGATGATTGGGGTCCAGCGTGGCCCTATGACAGTCATCCGATGACCCCAGGCTGGATAAGTCGCGAGGGTCGCCCTTTCGTTGGCCACAGCCACAACAGATACAAGGCCGTACCGGGTACTCGTTGGGGCCACGAAGAGCCTGACCCTGGGTTTGAATCGGAATCGGAGACACAGTCAGAGCCAAGGCCAAGGCTAAAACAACGACCCCTCAGTGCTCTCAGCGTTGGTTTAGGTCAGCCGAAACCACCAAAGCCTCCTCCGCCACCTGTCAGATATGTCGAAACACGATGGGGCCTGATTGCGCAAGCCCCAGTTCCGAGGCCCAAGGTTCGCGATCGTGAGGCATCTCGGCCCTATCCCCAATTCTTGTATCAGGCGTATAAGGAACGTGACTGGATCGAGGACGAGATGAACTACAAAGCGCGCACCAACTCCCATGAGGCACGCAGTAGCGTCATCGACCTCAAAACTCTCGATGAAATGGCCTATGAAAGCGTCAAGAAAAACTGGATCGAAGATGGGATCTGGAAATCTGACTGGGATGACTTTCCGGGAGGGACATGGGCCCACGAAGATCCCGATGAACAAGATGTGGTGGAAGCTCCCGCCGCCTCTGTTCCCGCCGAGTCCAAGATATTATCTGAGACAGAGGCTCAGGCCACATCAGACGTATCGCAGCGCCATGCCTCGGCGAGTCGTGCCGGACTGCCTGAGGAGAAGGGAACGCAGGGGAGGCTGAGCCGAAGTCGAAGCGATGTCATTGATGATGCGTCGCCCTTGGGACGCAGTGTCAGGGTCCCCTCTGCACCCGGCCAATCTAAGCGGAGTCGCGCCTCCGACACAGTCGACGAACAACAGCCTTCGAAACGTCCTCGGCATAACGCCCAGTATTCCGTTCTTTCTCTGCAGAGTACATCCGAGGATGATGATACAAACAAACAGTCGTATGACTCCAGCACTGCTGTCACCAACGGTGTAAAGGAAGCGAAGATATTGCCTCGCGACAAGGAGGCGGCATCTACAAGCAAGCAAACAGCAACGAAACACGCCGAATCAGTCGTCGGTTCACTTCGCCGTAGCCAAAGGATTGCGGGATTGGAAGCAAAACGGAGGGCGGACAAGAATACAGAGGCGGAAGAGCGATGCTCGAGGTCTGCGCCAACAAAGTTTGCAAAGAAAACAGAGGTTGTAAAGCAAGCAAAGACGGTCAGAAAGGGCCGCCGAGGGCGACGCTCTTAGGTAGCCTGTGCTGACACTGCTGACCCGAAGATTGCAAAGAAAGGAATTTGGTACCTGGGAGGAAATATAAGGTGTGGACAAGATGAAATGCAAGAATCAGGAAAAGCCTTAGAATAGCCCTGATGGAGACTGTAGAGAGGTGGGTTGTTGTTTTATGGATTTGTTTGGAGCATGTAAAAGACTGCTACAATAGGGGTCTTGGAGTTGGTAATTCTTTAGTCGAAATTTCAACTTGGCACCTAACATATCGGGCTTAACCCCAAGCTAGTGGTGTCTATTGCAAGCCCGAAGAACCCATCGCCCAATCAACCTACTTCCCAAGAGCGAGTGTCAGGGGGGTTAGTTGAGTTAGGTACAACCCGACGTACACTCCTGTCTAATGTGCGTATGTATATACATTCTTCTCGGGCCGTATCCTTTCCAGCGAAGACCTGTCCTTTGCTGCGTTGAGGTATGCCAGGGGAACTACTAGAGGTAGGTAAATACCTAGTCAGGTAGGCAGGCATCTTGTTAAGTATGTTAGTGGCTTAACCGCATGCTATGACTGGCAACGGCACCGACACGCCAACAAGATATGTCGAGCGGCATTCAGGATGACATGGCCACTCATTCGAGCTGTAGATAAAGATAAGGTGCCTCACCAATGCTGCCTGGAGCAGCCAGATTTATTCAACTCCTAATCAAATCTAGGGTATACGAACATCTCCTATTTCGTTGCCGATACATTGAGTAGTCCCTCTCCTTTGCTGTCAGTTGTTCTCTTCGGTGGCAATTAATGCCCCCGTACCTGGTGGCTGATATCATAGTACAAATTGGAGTGTAAATAGGCAGATATACAAGAATGGTACTCCCCGCCGGTTCATGAATCATTATGACTTCCAAGGACTAATGGCCTAATCATTCAGGTGCGAAGTATCGCTTCGCCTTGCTTCTTAGTTGTTGAGCTTTCATCTCGGGCGGGACAATAGTATGGTGGACGACATGCGGCCTGTATACAGCATCGACAGGAGGCATCCTGGAACCGGTTAGTATTCGGCATGGTCAAAATAGCGGGCGCAGAATCATACCAGTCGTCTACTGTCAAAGGGAAATATTCGTAGAGTGGGTCTGCGTCTTCCGAGGGACTATTCTCAGTGTTCTGACCCGTAGCGGCATTGGCTTTTCCAGGCTGGGGGCTTTGCAAATCGGAACCTGACCGATTGGGGCTTCTTTCATCCTCGGACAGTGACAGATTAATTGGAAGAGATGAGCCCTGGCGAGATATTGAGCCTCTGATGTTTTGAGTAGTTTGGTGCTTGATCGGATGACTCGGCTCGGTTGACCAAGCTGGAACCGGTGGCCTCGGAGCATTAGAAGATATGGCCATTCTCTTGGCGGGATGTGGATTTTGACCCAGTTGGGGGCTAGGGATTGGTTTGGACATCGATGTCGATGTTGACCAGTCGTTTGTTTGCTGACCAGTTAGTACACAACCTGGCTCTGGAGGACAATAGGAAGCAGAACTCACAGAGATGTTGCCCAGAGAGTTGAACCTCTGCATATATGCCTGTGAATTCTCTCGCGCCATCTTTACCGCCGATGGATCGGGAGTTGCGGTATTCCTCCTCTCTACGCGCTTGTCGGTCGTCAGAGGAACATCCTTCTTGTTGTCAAAATTCCTTGGACTTCGCCCCCGGACGATGACTGGGCCGGACTGAATCTCAGCAATCTGTATAAGATCTCCAGACTTGGTTTTGCCATGGAGGCCTATCCTAACGACATAGTGTTGCTGAAGGCCCTTTCTGCGACCATTATTAGCCGTCGCGTGTTTGAACTGAAGCCGCTTCCATGAAATGGGCATCGAGACTCGGTTTGCATCAACCTCCTGGGCAGAGCTGAGGTCTAATGTTATGTTTGGTGGCGCTCCAATAACCTTGGACTCCTCACCAGGCGGGGCAGTCGCATTCTTCCAGGGAATGGATATGATCTCTGTAGGCTTGCCCTCGATGGACTCTGTTGATGTGATCGTTGCCACCAATTCGAAGATTTGAACTTGAATGCCCTGCTCGTTTACAATGTTGGTAATTATTCGAGGTACAACGATCTGGCCGGAACATTGCCAGAGGTTACGGCGATAGCAGGTCAACTCTAGCGGTCGCCCAGTTGTCTCGCCACCGAAGACATCCTCGGCAACGAAAAACATGCCGTATAACTCTGCGCTCATGCCCGTCTCCGAAAACTGTCCCGTTTCATCAATGACGGTTGCGCTTGCGACTGGGGCGGAGAAACCAAGGAGCTTGTTATCAAGCTCCTGTGGCGATTCTTCCTCATGAAGAACATCTGGATTTGGGGTTGACTCGAATTGGCGGGAGGAATAAGAAAAGGGATCTTCGAATGTCGTCGAGAAGGTCTCTAGGTCGTACGAAGGGGTGAAGGGTAGGTTCTGCAGAGTGGCTCCATCCCTACGGATGTCAGCATGGTTGTATGGATATTGCGCGAGCGAGCATCGGATCAAGGGGGAAGCTGCATGACCTACAGTAGGGACTCATCAAAGGTCAACTCCTGGTCGAAGACGTCTATACCCAAGCCCTGGGTTTGGCCTGTACCGAGATTCATCGCCATGGGGTCGTTGGAAGAGGCGCCGGTGGACAGCCCCGGGATCGAGTTGTAGGTGGCCATGGCATTGTTCAATTGTCCGTCATCGCTTCATCGGATCAGGCGCGCCGGTGAGATCAGCGACTCCGGCACCCCTGCGAGCGATGGGTGAGACGTCGCAAGACACGGGAATGGCCTGCGACACGGGAACGGCTTGCGTGATACGGCGCTGGAGCCTGGAGATCGCGACGGCGTTGGCGACAGCGGTAAATGCGATGGCGATGGGGCGCGATATGAGGCGATTTTTGTCTGTCGCGGCTGTAGCTAGGGAATTCTACAGAAGATCAGACGACGAGCGTGTTGGACTTGGCTGTCGCAGTTGATGGAAGAGCGGAGGTGGAGGAGGAGTGGAGGAAGTGCTGTGGAGGAGGCGCTGTGGAGGTGGCCCACTCGGCTTCGACCTTTCGGACTTGGCCTATCAATAAGATGGTGGTGTGGCTAGGGAGGCGACGCAGCAATTGGCTGGTGTACCCCCTCTCCCCTGTAAATGGCTTTCTCGCATTAACCTGTGAAGGAAGGCTAGAATTACAGTGGACTGCACACTGGCAAGCATGCGGGATCAGGCCGATCTAAAGCTGTTTCAGAAGGTTCAGTGGCTTGCGAAGCCCCAATCCACCATTTCGTTAGGCTATTTGACCAAAACACGAAAAGGAGTACATCGCGATGAGTAAAATAAAGAGACGTACGAGATCGGGCGACAGAAATGGTACAGAGCTGACGTTAGAATACTTATTTAAGATACGTACCTAGACATTAATTGGTAGAGTAAAGGGCTGGGGATGTGCTACGTGAGGTATTACTGTTGTTCAAGTGCCGGTCAGATACCCACCTTTGCATGATAAGCGAATCCTCCCAACTTCAAATCTGCGAATCCTCCATGCCCACGACCAATACCTATCATGTCCACATATCTAATGCATCTAGCTATGGCAGTTCGCATCTGGTCCCAATCTTTCACGACTCTATCAATACGTGCCTTTCTTTCTAGATCACAATCTCTAAGGATAAGCCATTTGCCACTCTACCTATCTGCCTGCCTAACAACGCTCCACGGGGCTTGGTTCTGCCCGACACACTCGCTGGCCAAACTTCCACACCTCGTCCAATACGAGGCGGTGACAGTCTCCCACAGCCTCGTCAGACAGCACCACCAAATCGGCATCCGCCCCCGCGTCCAAAGTACCCTTGACTCCTTGGAGCCCCAGCATCGCTGCCGGGGTCGACGTCACGGCCCCGAGCGCCTGGGGAATGCTGGTCCCGGTCCACTCCAGGAAGTTGTTGATGCATTCGAGCAGAGTGATGGAGCTATCGTTTGTTCATTAGCTCATGTTCTTTACCCTAGCAAAATCTGGCTCTGCCGTAGAGATACTCACCTTCCAGCAATAGTCTCAGATCCCTCAAGGAGCAACTTGGAGCCCTTCTTCACAATGTTGCATGTGTACTCTCCATTGGTCCACGGATATGCCCCGTCCTCCAACCCGACGAGGTGCATCGCATCTGTGACAAGAATGAAGCCATCGGGATGGGAATTGTAGGCGATTTTGATAGTAGTAGGGTGTAGATGAATCCCGTCGGAGATGATGCCAAAATAGGGCCTTGGCAAGCTCTCTGCCTTGCCGAGAACCCCAAAGATGCCCGGATTGCGATGGTGCAGAGGCCGCATGGCATTGAACAGGTGTGTAATCATGGTGGCTCCTTTTCCGACCGCCTGGGAAGCTTCTTCATAAGTTGCTTCCGAGTGGCCGATGGAGTAGATGATACCCCTCGAGGTCACCTCGGGGATGAGTTCCATCATGCGCCCTCTCTCCGGGGCCGCCGTGATCATCTTGATCGGGGGCTTTCCACCCCCGGATCCGTTCATATTCTCGGCTCCATAGCATTGCTCGAGGTCTTTGATCGAATTGGCCTTGATCAAGACATCCACATTGTGGACGCCGTTTTTGGTGGGGCTCAGAAACGGACCTTCGCAGTGAGCCCCGAGCGATTCGGCGCCGTCGTCGGCCTTCCTGCGGTCTCCAGACGGGCCTAGATACGGGAGGGTCTACCGGCGCCGTTAGTCTCATGTGCCAAGCCCCACCGTTTCAAGCCACGATGAAACCTCACCTTCTGGTACAGCTCAGGCCGTTGGCTTGTGATGGTCGGGATGTACGATGTAACCCCCGTCTGAACCATGAGGCGGTTCACTTCTTGGAGTTTCTTTCCATATTCGGACATGTCGTCGAGCAAGGTTGAGAAGTTGAAGCCGAAAGCGCCATTGAGCTGGCACTCGATGAACCCAGGGGCGAGGATGCGCCCGCCAAGGTCAATGATCTTGTCCGGGAGAACCAGTTCATCGTAGAACGAGGCCTGGCTATCGATGACCTTGCCTGAGACCGAACTGACCCAGAGATCCGCGTCAACCAGGGCATCGTTCCTGAGCAAACGGCAATTAGTGAATTTGGTGAGGCCGTTTGGTGGCCGCGTGGGCGAGACGGCGATGGGCATGGTTTCCAGCACACAAGAAGGGTCTGGGGGGAGGGTGTTCAGAGAAGAGGGTGTTGAGGAAAAGAGGCTTGAAATGTTCTGATCAGAGAGTCCACTAGCCAGAGTGGTGTATACCCGAGTATTCTCTCTGACCAGAATGAAGTTTCAGCATCCAACGAGACGTGCCTTCCCTTAGTATTCGCTCCCGGAATTCACGGACAGAGCAGCTAGCGACTCATCGGTGACGCAGCCAGGCCGTGTCTCGTGGCATCGCGGCACGGTCTCGTGACAGTGACCATCGCCACGGCTATCGCTGGGCCCACGTAGGGAACCATGAACGACACCACGGACGGCACCAAACCATGCAAACGACATGGGACTACGGATGGCAGGACGGACAGAAGAGCTTGCTGGGTGTAAACCCCGCCAAGCCTGTGTTCATCGGGGCCGGCCAGGGCCATCGGTTGAGCCCAGGTGTCGAATCTGATGGATACAAGAGGGCAGCATTCGTCCATCGGCCCTTCAAACCAACGTCCGTCCTTGAACAACCAACCATCAGCCTGCCATCACCAACGTTGGAGTACTGGCCACACGATTGACACCTGCCACAGGAGAGATAATACCTGCCACTTGAGAGATACCACGCCAGAAATACCGGACTGATGAGAAGACACCTCCAAATGATCCTATCCATGTAACGTTAACTCAGCCGCCGCCCATCAGTGCATCACACAACCAAAAAGCCCCCACCCGCCAGCGCCTTCGGTTCACAGCCAATCAGATATCCTCGGCCCTGTTTAGCCAGAGTTTATCCGTCATCACGTCGGGTGCATTCGCAGGATGGTCGCCCCTCTCAGGTCAGATTCCTCGTCGTCGTCGCCGTCGCCGCCCCCCGACAAGGCATCTCATCGTTACCTCAAGTCCAAGTCGAGGAGCGACCGGCATCTCAACGCCTCCGGCTCCAGGTACCATGCCACTAGGCGCCGTCGCCGACACCGCCCGACCATGGCCAGCTCAGCACACGGAGAAGATCTGGATCCACTATGGCAGAACCTCGATTGGTACGTATCTTCTTCTATCCACCTCAGTTGGCAGGTGCCGTCGCCGTCCGTGGGGCCGCCGTCCCCCGCCCCGGCACGGCATTGGCATTCCGCGAATGACTCCGTCTCCTCCGGCTCCACGTCCTGGTTAGCGGGTTTCGGCTTTACTGTTCCGGCTTCAATGTTACGGCTTCCCTACTATCCATTCACATCATGCTAACATGTCATCTTCCCATCTTGCAGGGCCATTGGCCAGATCCTCATCATGGGGTGGGATGGCACTGAAGTCACCCCCCAAATCAGGAGCCTCATCGAGGACCACCATCTTGGCTCCATCATACTGACTGCCAAGAACCTCAAATGTACGTTTTCTTCCTGCTCCAAGTGGGCCCCTTTGTACTCTTTGACCTATTTCCTCACCTGCAATTGTCCGCTGGCTGACTGGCATCCCACAGCCGCCCAACAAACCGCCAGACTAGTCCAGGAACTCCAAATTATCGCCCAGAAAGCTGGACATCCCCACCCACTATTGATTGCCCTTGACCAGGAGAATGGCGGTGTCAACAGTCTCTTCGATGAGGACTTTGTCTGCCAGTTCCCTAGCGCCATGGGCGTTGCTGCAACTGGCCGAGCCGAGCTAGCCTATGAGGTTACCAAAGCCACCGCAACCGAGATATCGGCGTGCGGTGTAAACCTCATGCTCGGTCCAGTTCTTGATGTACTTAACAATGCCCGGTATCAGCCATTGGGAGTGCGTAGTACTGGCGATGACCCTCAAGAGGTCTCGCTGTATGGCCTCGCTGCTTTGAAAGGTATCCGGGACGCCGGAATGGCATCATGTGGAAAGCATTTTCCCTCCTACGGAAACCTTGACTTCCTAGGATCTAACCTCGACGTCCCCATCATTACCCAGACCCTCGAAGAGCTGAGTCTAAGTGCGCTGGTCCCCTTCAGGAATGCCATTGCTACTGGCAAGTTGGACGCCATGTTCATCGGGGGCTGCGGTATCTCTAACCCGTCTATGAATGTCAGCCACGCTTGTCTGTCGGACCAGGTTGTAGATGACCTACTGCGCAATGACTTGGGCTTCAATGGTGTTGCCATCTCAGAATGCCTGGAAATGGAGGCCCTGAGCCATGACCTCGGTGTCCAGAATGGCGTTGTCATGGCGGTGGAGGCCGGGTGTGACCTGGTTCTTCTTTGCCGAGCATATGATGTCCAGCTTGAGGCGATCAAGGGACTCAAGCTAGGTTATGAAAGCGGAATCATCTCCAAAGAGAGAATATTTACGTCGGTAAGACGTGTTCTGCGCCTGAAATCCACCTGCACCTCGTGGAACAAGGCACTCAACCCTCCAGGCATTTCCCTTTTGTCTCAGCTCCATCCTGCCCATCTAGCCCTTTCACGTCGAGCTTATGATGATTCCATCACCGTCATACGAGACAAGGAGAAGCTACTCCCCCTTTCGACCTCAATGCACCCGGGAGAAGAGTTGCTTCTTTTCACACCTCTCCTCAAGCCGCTACCGGCATCTTCTTTGACCAAGAAGCTTCTCAACTCCAAGGATGCTCAGCATCTCGCCTGGACAACTCATGATAGTTGGTCTCACCGCGACCGTGAGCGAGGCGCAATAATGAGTGGGGAAGGCGTTTTTAGGGAGTTCGGGAAGTCTCTGGCACGGTCCCGCAATGAAAAGCTACTCCATACCAGCTACACTGCTAATGGAGTGAGGCCGGGTAGGGTCTTCTATACGTAGCTTATTCAACCACTGCTAACACTGTTGTAGTTCACGAAAACCTCATTAACCGGGCGTCTTGCATCATTATTGTCACAGCCGATGCAAACCGAAACCTTTATCAAGCTGGCTTCACGAAGCACGTTGATATGATGTGTTCCATGCTCCGAAGCAGGGGTCAGAAGAAGCAACTCATTGTGGTGGCGGTTAGCTCGCCATATGACTTTGCCATGGATAAATCTATCGGCACATATCTCTGCACATTCGACTTCACAGAGAATGCCCTACATGCGCTAGCCAGGGCACTCGTGGGTGACATTACCCCGCTTGGGACGCTTCCCGGCACCCTGAGAAAGAGCAAAAAGGTTATGAAATCACGACAACATTGGCTCGTAGAGGAGTACCATCCCGAACGTGATGCTTCGGGACTAGACGAGCTATTGCGAGCCGTTCATCGAGGCAGCGCTCCTGACCTCCCATTTCTACAGAGTACTACGGCGGCGACCTTTCAGCTTAACAACCAGCACATCAGCGAAACTCATTTCGTCGTTAGAAATTCGAGCACACAAGCGCTATATGGATTTGTAGCCACGTACTATCTACATGGGGTCGGAATACTGGGTGCCATCTTTGTCGATCCCGCCAAGCGAGATGTCTCCATCGGCAGATCGCTCCACCGGCGCGCTATAAAGAGCCTCACTCAGAGACGAGGCGTAAAGAAGGTGCAGATCGGCATGGCGCTTCCGGGTGTATTCCCGGGTATTCCTGTGGATGTCCAAGTGAACACGACCAAGGACTGGTTTACCAATAGTGGCTGGGATACACAGTTCCCTCGTCGCGTCACTGACTTGGTCATTCATGATTTGGCCAGCTGGTCCGCCCCGGAGGGACTCCTACAAAGCATTCAGAGAGTCAACATCAGTTTCGACTTGATCCACGGAGCAGACAATGCCGAAAGTGTGCTCAGCCATGTGCGCGCGCACGCAAACCCGGAGATCCTTGAGCTCTATAGATTCGCTCTCCAGGAGACAAAGACGTGCGGCATCGTGCGCGCCAAAGACGGCGCAGGGAGCCTATTGGGAACGATCATCATCTCCCGCCAGCATAGCCCTCTAGCTACTTATATGCCAGCGCTGCTGTCAGATACAGAAGACATTGGCGGCATCCTCGCCCCCGTCGTTCCAGCGATGCCCTTCGCCACGCTCGTGCTGCAAGGGTTGGCGCTGATGGGTGTCCGCCAGAACAAGAGCCATAGGGCGTCAAAAACCGTTCTAGGCTGGGTAAGTTTACACCATCCGCAGTCGTTCTAGAATTTTGCTAACGAACCAGGTTGTTGACGATGGAACTGAACCCCTGGCGGCGATGGGGTTCGAGACGCTACAGGCATTTGATGAGATTACCAATTCGCCGGAAAATGTGAGTAAAAGACGTAAAAATACAATGACCGCATGTACTAATTGGTGTCTAGTTCGCAAGCATATGATCTGAGCTACGGGGTAAGAGACTTCACAGACAGAGGTTGGTAAAGATGATTGGCACTGAAGTGGTTGAACTGGCCATGCCTGGCATGGGAATTCCAATCGCATGTCGAACATACCAAATTTACTCAGGTTCTATCTTTAGAACCGGCACAAGGCCACATGGTCATTGTTCGTCTCCGACACGTTTACTCGATGAAGCCTTTCCCCCCGACCGACCTAGTCGTTGGTCACCCTCTTCCTCCAATGACCACAAGCAAGGGGATCTCTAGAATCGTGCCCTGTATTCTAGAGTCAGCGATATGATATGGTTTCTTGAATAGTCATTTGAAAACTGATCACGGTTCATGTTTATCATGTGTGAAGTGCAATTGACTACGGGCTCATGCATCCTCCGCCGCGATTCACTTTATAGCCATTTTGTATAAACATGATTGCCCAGAATTCAATGCCGGTCTCTCTCACACAAGCCTTGACTTATCCATCATTTAGTATCCGATTGAAAACAATGACAGCCTTGGTGAGATTGTATCTTCTTTTCCAGGCATCAAGACAAATCCTCCTTATCCTCCTTTCCTGTCGAAGAGTCATCGGGCTTCTCATCAAAGTCCTCAATCGTCATGACCTGGCACAGTTTGCTCGGTGGCCTCTGAGTCGAGCGTCTTGGGCGTCTCCGAATAGGGGTTCTTCGCAAAAGGCTGGGGACAAAGGGCTGAGCGAGCGGCGTCTGCGTCGACACATCTGACGGACTGCCCGCGACCCTGTCCCGTGAGAGTCCAGACCTGCTGAGCCTCGGGGTGGCCGGTGGCGAGGAAACAGGCTCGTTGATACTACCGCCCCTCCTAGTCGCCCAGGAGGTGGTCCTCAAGCGGAAGCCCGTCCAAGGGAAGATCTGCTCTTGGTCCTGACCCTCCTGTCCACGAGACTGGTCGAGGCCAGACGGGGAAGGATTGGAAACATCGTTCTGGTTTCCCGATTGGGAAGTAGTCGCCGGTTGCGTTTGGTCAGGCTTTAAGGATGTCCCGGAGGCAGACGGGGCAGGGTTCTGTTTCTTGTCCATATTTGTCACTTCGCAGAGTAAGGTCCGTCGCTATTGCGTACTAAAGGCGTATAGAATAGAAACGATACGTCTTGGGAGTATTGTACAAAAGAGAAGATTTATCGCGTGCTGTGGATGTTTCACAGAACCGGAGGGCAAGCAGAAACAATAACGCAATTTAGCTGGTTATTATATAGTACGTCTCTGACGCGAGATGCGCTTCGTCAGGGAGGAGTGTGCAAATATGAAGGGGAACCAAACCAAGAGGCTGTGGATATGAATATGAATATAAGTGCCTCGCCGAGACATGGGCTACTAGAACCAATAGCCAGTCGCACTAGATTCCAGAACCCAACATAGATGAGCAAACGCATACTGTTTGAAAACACGAGCTCACTCGCCGCCATTCTTGCATTTTCAAAAAAAAAAAAAAGCTCAGTCTATTTGAACCCTACGAGTAATGAGATAGTCTACCAATCAGAGCGTTTGCCCGCTTTATGAGAGGCATGCCGAAATAAACCCAGTGTTTGTATTTGGTAGATCGTCCCATAAGTGATTATTTTTCTGGGAGATGGGTCAACACATCTCCTCGTTGTTTAACTCGGCGGCAACAAAACCTTCTCTCCGATGTCAGACATGCGAGTGGATAGCAATTTCTCAAACACACACCAGACAAGGAAATGCGTTGCATAGATTCATCAATGAATTCGTTATCATAATCCTAGGCGAGTACGTTCAATCTAATTCTAATGACCTTATCCCAATTACTCGTATTCCACTCACTTGGATGGCCAACCATTCTGTAACCAATCCCATTACAATGACTCAATCGACACAGGAGCATCTCCCTCCAAACTTCGACCATTTTCGCCAACCTTTACGTCACCCGAGAGCTTGTCAGTCTTCTCGAGGCTGCCATCAGCTCCGACGGTAAGCTCGACAATAACTCCGCCATCACCGTTCACCACAGTCGCCTTAGCTCCAGGAGAAGTCTGGTATAGAGCAACCTCGACATCCTTGGCAAAGTCGTACGCCGCCCCGACCTGATCGCGGCTGCCGAGTACCAGGATGGTGTTCTCACGCACGTAGAGGGGCAGGGTGCCGAAGGCGTGCTTCTCCTTGAACCAACCTGGGCCGGCCTTGATCTCGTTGGTAAAGTACGAGGTCCACTTTCCCTTGGGCAGGTAGAACTCGACCTCGCCCGACTCCTCGTATATGGGAGCCGCAAGAAGCTGTGATCCCACCATGAACTGGCGGTCGAGGTACCACGAGGTGGGATCATCTGGGAACTCGAGAGCCATAGCACGCAGAGACATAGGAATACCACCTTCGATCGACTCGATTGCCTGGGCGTAAATGTACGGCATCAAGCGCGTCTTCAGCGAAGTCCACTTAGCAAGAGTTTTGGAGCAGCCTTCCTCGGTCTGGTCGTCATCATCGACAGTCCACGGCACACGATAAGAATTGCTTCCGTGCAGACGGCTGTGACTACAAAGGAGACCCATCGCCACCCATCGCTTATAGATCCACGGGGGAGGAAATCCTTCGAAGCCACCAATGTCACAGCTCCAGAAGGAGTATCCACTGAGGCCCATCGAGAGACCCCCGCGTACGGACTCGGCCAGCGCCTCGGGTGTCGACTCGCAATCGCCGCCCCACACAAGGGGGAATCGCTGAGTGCCGGCGCAAGCAGCGCGAGCATACAGCACGGCCTCGTCTTTGCCGTAGCGCTTCTGAAGAGCTTCGTAGACAATACGATTGTATTCAAATGCATAGTAGTTGTGCATCTTGTGAGGATCGACGGTGGTGTCGTGCCATTGGACGTCGAGAGTGGGGATTCGCTCACCAAAATCGGTCTTCAGAGCATCGACGCCCTTGTCAAAGAGGCCATTGAGACATTCGACGTACCAGGCAACGGCTTCGGGATTGGTAATATCGACGAGACCCATACCAGCTTGCCACAGATCCCACTGCCAGACATCGCCATTCTTCCGCTTCAGCAGGTAGCCGCGTTCGGCAGCGTGCTTGAAGGCGGCGCCATGCTGGCCAATGTATGGGTTGATCCAAACGCACACCTTCTTGCACAGACCGTTCTCCTTGAGACGGGATATCTGAGCCTTGGGATCGGGGAAGCGCTCCGAGTCGAAGACGAAATCGGTCCATGTAAAGGCCTTCATCCAAAAGCAGTCGTAGTGGAAGACGTCGACGGGCGATCCGCGGGCCTTCATGCCCTCAAGGAACGAGTTAACGGTAGTCTCGTCATAGTTGGTGGTGAAGCTGGTTGTCAGCCAGAGGCCGAAACTCCAGCTAGGAACCTTGCCAGCTTTTCCGGTCAGGGTGGTGTACTTTTTAAGGACATCCTTAGGACCCTTTCCGTAGATGATGTAGATCTTCAAGCGCTGACCCTCAACAGTGGTCTGAATGCGGGTGGTTCGCTCGCTGCCAATCTCCAAGTCTACCCGGCCGGGATTGTCGACAAAGACACCATATCCACGGTTGCTCATCCAGAAGGAGACGTTCTTGTAGGCCTGATCACTGGAGGTGCCTCCATCAGCGTTCCATAAGGAGACATGTTGGCCGACTTTGTTCCAGGCGCCAAATCGCTCCCCCAGGCCGTGAATAGACTCGCCCACGGATAGGGTTGTCTGAAAGAACATGTAGTGCTTGAAGCCGCGCATGTCACCAAGCTGCATGGGCGAGCTGGGTGATGGGGAGTAGGCGAAACCGGTGCTGCGGTTGCCAAGCGTCGTGAGGTGCTTGGAGCCATCGGTGCTATGGAACTTGATGTCGAAGTTGTGAGGATCTGGGTGAAGCGTGGCTGACAGGAGGCCAGACTTGAGTGTGGTGCCTTTGTCGCTCTTGATGATCTCGCCCTGGACAGTCGGCTTGCCATCCGGGAATAGCTCGAAGTGAGGGCCCTTGATTTGCGCTCCAGCCCAGTGTGTCGACTCAATGGAGATAATACCGTCCATCTCGGCCTTGATGTCGAGTGTCACGGTCGGCTGGTTGAGTGTGTCGCCGCGTGAGCGGATGTGCTTGACGGGGCACAGCAAGCTCAATGCCTGCTGGTCCTCCGAGGGCGTCACTTCATAGACATCCTCGGCGTACTCTGTGCGGACGCCCTCGGCGGGTAGCCACATGCCATCTCGAAGGCGTACCATTGCGATTGTTCAAGTTGACGGACGATCGAGTGTTGCTGGTGGCTCAATTGGCTTGGCTGTGAGGAATTGGAACGAGATGAAAGTGGCTGGAGCTCGACGGGCTTTCAATGGAAGCAAAGAGCAAAGAGCAGCGAGCAGCGAGATAGACCCTCCGTCATCTCGCGATCCACCATATCGTGTAGCATCATGACAATCTGCCACGAAGCTCGGCTCAGTACGAGTCTAAGACTTCACCCGTGCAGC
Organism: Dactylonectria alcacerensis; assembly: GCA_029931735.1. Classification (NCBI taxonomy): domain Eukaryota; kingdom Fungi; phylum Ascomycota; class Sordariomycetes; order Hypocreales; family Nectriaceae; genus Dactylonectria; species Dactylonectria alcacerensis. The sequence continues at coordinate 1,486,221 of JAPMUZ010000012.1, read as the reverse complement.
TCATCCACAGCTTCCCCTCGTTCGTTTCCCCTCCTCACCCCACCATCTCTCATGACATCGTCACCCGTAAGCTGCCCTAGCTACCCTCGCCCACTATGTGCTACCGTAACCGGCTGCAACCCGCTGTAACGCTGCAGCGTCATTCGCCCAGCGGGAACCAGGCACGCGGGACCGGTTGGCGGCGACTGAGCGACGCTAGAAGTGCTTGAGTTGCAGGCGCAGGCACGGCTCGATTGGCGCGTTAATAGGCGTGGGGCCCGGTCGACCGGTTAAATGCGCATCGCAGAGTCTAATGATGTGAAGGTGGCACCGACTCCCCCGCGATACTTCAAACATGGGATATGGAAGAAAGCGGAGATGGTGGATAATATGTGATGGCAGGGCGGGAAGAGTGGGAAGAAGTGGATGAATTCTGCCGTACGAAACTCCACACCACTGATCTGTGGCCCGTGGGTACCTTGGTCCTCAGGCAATTAGACTGCGTTGACTTGGCACTAACCTAAGGCATTCTCCACTCACAAACAACGCTCCACCTTCAATGCTCCATCATCCACTTACACCGAACAACCTCGACTCCTCAACAGCTCACGTCACGTCTCCAGGCCTGTTCCTCGCATCTGCATCTGCACCTGGTCCCTCCTGGGTCACGCACAGCTTCTCGTGCTAGGGCTAGGGATTTCGGCGCGGCATTCCAGCCCGGACAGCGCTACGCCCATCCACCGCGCCTTGGTCATCTCCGAATCCGAGTGTCCGAATCTCCCAGAATCCCACGAATCCACACCGTCGCTGCTCGTGCCTGTTGCCTTCCTGGGCTCGTCTCCCGTCCCTCAATTTCTCCAAGGTCTCCTCAATTGGTGGCGCCCCCGCACTTCCCCGGGCAGAGGCTAAGAGCTACACCCCGGTAGTTCCTGGCCCGACCACTCGTGATGATCTTCCCGGCGTCATCTCCCAAAGGCATAGCCATACCATGAACCATGAGGCCCTTTTGCAGTTCCCAAGGCCTTTCTTGGGGATGGCTCAGTTCTCCATTGTACGATTTTACCAGGGCCAAGGATGAACGGTTAATTCAACGGTTCCGCGCTGTCGGTATATAATTGCCAGCTTATAGCATTGAATTGTATTGTTTTCGATTTGCACTCAGCTTCTCCGATACTTTCTTGAGTTTCTGAATCTTTGCAATGAAGCTCTCGTTGCTCTTTTCCGCGGCTGCCTTGGCCGGCTTCGGCCAGGCTGCCAAGAAGCCTGTGTACAAGGACAAGAATGCCTCCATTGATGATCGAGTGTCCGACCTCCTCAAACGTATGACAGTCAAGGAGAAGGTGGCTCAGTTGATCCAAGGTGACATGACCAATTACTTGAATATCACTGATGGAACTGTCAACAAGACTGGTTTGAAGTGGAACATGGAGTACCGAGCCAATTCCGTGTGGACCGGGCTGTACACCGAGATGGAGACCATCCAGAAAGCCGCCAAGTTGGCACAAGATTACTTGGCTGATGAGACTGAATTGGGCATCCCAACATTTGTCCAGAGCGAAGGTCTCCATGGTTTCCTTGCCCTAAATGCCACCATCTTCAACTCTCCCATCGGAATTGGCTGCTCCTTCAACCCAGAGCTTGTCGAGAAGATGGGCAATATCATCGCCACGGAGGCCTTGGCCCTTGGTGTTAATCAGCTCTTCTCACCCCAGGTCGACTTGGCTAGAGAACTGAGGTTTGGTCGAGTGGAGGAGTGCTTCGGAGAAGACCCTTATCTGTATGTCAATGTCTAGCTACAACATTTCGGTCATGCTAACGTACTTGCGTAGGGTTGGAGAGATGGGATACTCTTTTGCCAAAGGCCTTCAGGATAAAGGTGTTTCAGCCATGGTCAAGCACTATGTCAGTAAGACCCCTTTAGTAATTGTACCGTGCACTAATCGAGATAGGCTGCGTTTGCCTCCCCAGAGCAAGGCATCAACACTGCCCCCGTTTTTGGCGGCGAGAGAATGTTGAGATCACTCTATCTCCCTCCATTCAAGCGAACCATCATCGACGCCGGTGCCACTTCCATCATGTCGTCCTACAATTCGTATGATGGTATCCCAGTAGTCTCAGACCCTCACCTTCTGCAGGACATTCTCCGAGAAGAATGGGGCTATGAATACTACGTCATTTCCGACGCTGGTGGTACTGCTCGCCTCGCCAATACCTTTTTTGTCTGCGAGCTTCAGGATAATGAGTGTATCACCCTTGAGGTATGCTAAATTTTTCCCACACAAGTACACAAGCTGAAGAATTCCTAGGCTCTCCCCAATGGCAACGACGTCGAGATGGGTGGTGGATATTATAGCTATCAAATCATCCCTGAGTTGATTGAGGCTGGAAAACTCAGTGAAGACGTCTTGGACACTGCTGTTTCTCGGGTCCTCCGTTCCAAGTTCAAGATGGGCATTTTCGAAAAACCCTATCCCGGTGTCCCTGCCAAGAAGATTTTCGACTATGTCAATACCAAGAAGAACAAGCAACTTGCTCGTGAGCTCGATACCGAAAGTATTGTTCTGCTTGAGAACCACGACAACACTCTACCATTGAAGAAGAATGCCAATGTCGCTGTTATCGGCCCCATGGCCCACGGATATGTCAACGTTAGTGTTCCTGGATCCAAGCCCGATGTACGATAATACTAACATTTGCCAAGTATGGAGACTATGTCATCCACACTGCCCAGTCGCGTGGTGTGACACCCCTTGACGGCATCAAGGCCGCTAGCAAGGGCAAGGTCACTTATGCCAAGGGCTGTGAGCGCTGGTCGAACGACGACTCTGGCTTCGACGCGGCCATCGCTGCTGCCGAGGCCGCCGACGTTGCCGTCGTGGTTGTGGGAACCTGGTCCCGCGATCAGAACGAACTTTGGGGAGGTCTTAACGCCACAACTGGCGAGCACATTGACGTCAGCAACTTGAACCTCATCGGCGCCATGCCACGGCTGGTCCAGGCCATCATCGATACTGGAAAGCCCACCGTCGTGGTCTTCAGCTCTGGCAAGCCCATCACCGAGCCGTGGATCTCGGAAGAGGCCGCTGCTCTAGTACAGCAGTTCTACCAGTCTGAACAGGGAGGACACGCCCTGGCAGACATCTTGTACGGCAATGAGAACCCATCTGGAAAGCTCTCAGTCAGCTTCCCATACGACGTCGGCACACTTCCCATCTACTATGATCATCTCAACTCCGCACGCATGTGGCCCAACCCTGGAAAGGAGTACGAGAACGGCACTCTGGTCTTTGGAAGCAATTACGTCCTCGAGACTCCCACGGCTCTGTACGGTTTCGGATACGGCCTTTCGTACAGCGAGTTCGAATTCTCCAAGATTTCGGTCTCGAAGAAGAAGGTGTCCTCATCTGACACAGTCACCGTCTCAGTTGACGTGACGAACAAGTCGAAGCGTGACGGCGCAGAGGTTGTGCAACTCTATGTCAAGGACATGCTCGCATCCGTCGATGTGCCGCGATTCCAACTCAAGGGCTTTAACAAAGTCGAGGTTAAGGCTGGGAAGACGAAGACGGTCAAGATCGATTTGGCGGTTTCTGAGTGGGGTCTATATAACCGCAAGATGGAGTACGTAGTCGAGCCGGGTGAGTTTACCGTTTATGTCGGAAACTCGAGTGAGAACTTCTTGGGCAATGTCACGGTCACCGTGTCTTGAGGCAGCCCATGAGAAGAAAATGAATGTCATCAAGAACTTCTCTTAATAAAAATACAAGGGGATTATTATCCAAGTTTTTTGCTCAAGTTGAATTGACCTGAGACCTATCTATATTTGTTTATTCAGGTTGATCATTGTAGACTGCGTTGCAGAGATATCCTTAGAGAGACATGTGTCAAAACCATGTTCCAATGAGCATACGCATCAAACCCAAACCCTTGTTTAATCCGACACTCGCATCTGGAAGTAAAAACAGTTTTTTATCTTCTTGGACGCACATACAACTCTACTCCTGGGACTGTAATTCGACGGGCTCGGGAAAAGCACCACATGGAGTCTAGGGTTGTCTTTAGGTCCAAATCTCGTCTTTTCCCAAGTTCTTGGACGTGATCCTATTACCGCCACGCCATGACCATCAACTACAGTTCGAGTACCCTATGTTCTAGAAGCAAATGACAGCTCAGCCTACCCTCCTCTTCAGATTCGTCCCAAATCCGTCGCTCTCGTGGGATCCAAGCGCATCTTGTCAACAGGTCACCTATCAGCTGCTGTATACTCTATGAGACCCATCAGACAACTTGACATTTCTCAATTTCTCGGAGCCCAGCTAATCATTAGAGGGCGTTCATTTAGCAAGTTGAATTGTGGCCGGTCGCGCGACGTCAGCTCCATGTGGGCGCGGCCACATCTGCATCCTGCAAGACCTATTCAACGCGTGATAAAGTATGTGAAGCCTAGCGAAGACTCGAGGCGGGTGATTTGATCTGATTGTTTTCACTGAAGAATATCCGGTGCCAACTTACATGATGTTCATTCTCATTCACTCACACGCAAGACGGGTTGTGGTAGAGCTATAATGTAGATAGAATCAGCGCTACCCCGAAGGAGAAGCTCATCACTTTAATCAACGGGATGCGAAAGTATGGCTTAATCTTCTACATCAGCGCGCATCTAAACATGTAGCCCATCGAGGACGATAACGATCGCACTACATAAACTAAAGACATCACGTTCTATAACAAGGCCGACAATGGGTTGTCAGAATGAGAGCTACAGAGTAGATGTTGTCTTAACGTTTCTTTGATACGCCAGAAGCTCCCCAGATTTATTTTAATTTCTTCCCAGCCTCATATTTAGCTAGGTTTGTGTTGGGGCATTCATAGATCTGGATATCAAGTACCTATAATGGTTGTGCTGAGATTGATTGCCACTATTCTCCACAAGCTGAAGCAAAACACCTGTTCTGACTTAAACTCTCCTTGCTGCCTGACATCTTTCCCTTCTCTATTCAATACACATGTAGGGAGAGAGTTCAAATCTCGCACTCGCAAATGTTTTGAAAGAATAGGATCAGGAAGCCGATGGTCTCAAAACGGCATTCACTGAGTGCAAAACTCATGAAGTTGTCACCAGCCATGCACCTGCCGCTTACTAAAATAGGCTACACCGTGTCACGACACATCCAGATCGGCAAGGTACGTACCTGTGTTTTCCCCTACATGCGGACCGGCAAAATATAGCTCCGCCCTGCGGCCTCCTAATTGGACGGGCGTTGGAAATGTGGTCATGGGCCATGGGAAGGTGGGCAGCCTCGCTCCAGCTTCTCCCCCGTCGTTACAGCACACTCGCGCAAAATTGCAGTTGGGTCGTCCGTCTTACCACTCGGCGTCACCTCTTCGAAAAATCCCAGAAGCGCCAAGATCCTTTCGACACGACGAGCCATAAACCCCAAGCTTTCGACTCATCGCCAACCCCAAAAGGTCTCCTGGGCTCTCGCCCGCACCGACTCGCCCCGGTCCTCGTCCCTCCACCTACGATCATCGTCCTCGCGCCGCCCGTCAATCCTCACTCCCACCCACTATGGCGTCGCAACAAGTTCTCTTCTCGGAGACCATAGCGGGTATGAAAAAGGCCTTCAAGAGGAAGGCTTATGGTAGGTTGATCCATCATGCGACGCCTCGGCCAACGCACCACTGACGCCGGTCGCGCTATACAGAATCCGACTCCGATTCCGACATCGACAGCTACAGCAATCGAGGACAGAAGCTCAAGAAGCGAGCCCGGTTCGCCCACAAGGGACAATTGGTACCGACCAACGGCCCAAGCTCCTACAGACAGGTACCGTCCACACTCATGACGCCAGTCTCGGAAGCGACCCTTGCTGACAGGATTGAAGTTTGTCGAATACGCTGGCCTCCGACGCCCAATCCTCTACCGCAACCCACCTCTCATCGACGACGAGGGCTACGAAATCGAGAGCGATGACGATGAGGTCCGCCTCCAAGAAGCCGAGGCCCTCGCGTCAGAAACGAACCCCTACGCCAATATCCAACTTGAACGTACGTCGCCGACGAACCTGATCGATGATGACAAGCCTGACAGAAGCAGATCTCCTCGCTCCGCTTACCGCATCGACCGGCCTTTCTACCCACCAGACCCTTTCCAAGCCCTTCACATCCAAGACCTTGACAAAGCTTGTCGACCAGAGCTGTGATAATATGCGCAAAGAGAACCGTTCGCTGTGGCAAGTTAGGCATCTCCTAACCGCGCTCTGCGGTGACTTTACCTGGATTCCTTGCGAAGCGATGGTCAAGCCGTCGGATATTGAGCTGTTCAGAGACGATCACGTTGCTCGTCATCTATTAAGCCTGTCCAAACCCCATGTTGGTGGGTCTCAATCGGATTTGCCATCCACGGGGATTAACGGGGGCGCACACGGCCTCAACGGCATCGAGGCTGGAGCGGTTCAACCCCATGCTGTCGTCGAAGGACAGCTGCCACACAAAATTACCACAGAGGATATCGATGTCTCGATGGCGGATGCGGATCCTGCGGGTCAGACTAGCTCTCGGCCAGGCGAGGACAGACACGAAACAATTCCAAACGGAGAGGCCACCGGCACTGACTCAACTGCGGCAATGAAGCAGGAGGATGGTGACGCTGAGGTAGAGCCCCGAGCGATTGAGAAGGACAAGTCCCCAGAGCATGTCGACGAAGTCATGAATCCAAAATCAGGCGGAGACAAAGCACCAGGGACACCAAATCCTACAAGGATCGCCGAGGGAGAAGTTTCGAACGCTCACGACCCCAATGAACTGAGTAACGGTGTCCAAGACGTGTCGATTCCATTAGAGGGGCTGGAGCAACTGTTTGTCCATCCCATGTTCATCGCACCAGTGGGCACAAAGCCAGATCGGGATGTTGGGCTGCCTGAACAAGAGGCAGAAGACATCAGACGGCTGCTTGCCCTGTACGTGCAGAAGCAGGAGGAGGTGTGTCGTGGAGCGACGAAGTTGTTTCTAGGTCTTCTCCGAGCGGACAAGCTCCGAAAGGACGTGTTGCACTGGTCCAAAGCGGAGGCGCACTCTGGTCCCAACCGGGACATGTCGGACGGAGAGGATTGGTACGACAAGGAGGAATGGGGACTGACAGAGGACCTGAAGAAGGGCCAGGATGAGGAGGAGGAAGATACCCAAACCACAGGGAAGAAGACGAGGAACCGTCGAACTTGAGGCTGCCCTTTTATGTTGTCTTTTGCTTTTGTCTTTTATCTAGTTGTCTTTTTTCAAGTCCAATGTGCTCAGGGTAGAGAACATAAGCGGAGAAGGTGGATTACCATGACCCTAGAGGGATATAACAAAGCTTGTCAGGCGTATGGCGTTGGACCGGATCGGTCAAGACAGGGTCCAAAGACTCCCGAAACGCGTGTTTTGTACGCCTAGAAGGGACAGCATCTTTGGCCTGTATATAGATAGACAAACCAATGGATTTAGTGCCTCGGAATGGGCGAGCTCCAATGTGACAATAGGGTAATGATGAGGGAAATGGAGGGATAATCTGATGGTTTGCTAGCTGGGTTGAGTGACGGTGTGTGACGGTGTGAGAGCCTAACTGTGGGAGATGGTGATTCGGAAAGCCCCCGCAGCGTGAAGCTCAGCCCATCAGCAACCTAACTCGTCCGCATCCAGTTTGCGGGGCGCGTGGAGTCTCACTGATCAATCCCCAAATTCAACCCACAAAACAGCGTGTCCATTCAGCACACGCCTTGGTCTAGCTAGCTGTAGCAGTTGGCAGAGGTCCAGACTGGCAGATTAGGCGTCTTTCAGCCCCCCAAGGCCCTGAGCCACCGCTGAGCGCTGAACAGGCCTGCTTAGCTTATTATGACGCCAAAGGGTGGATTCGTTCCTTCCACTCTCTTCCATTAAGAACAAAGGCCCAGGTACCAGACATGTGACAGTGGCTCCTCGTCCTCATCCTTACACCAGAGCACTTTCCTCTTACCCCAACAAAGCTCTCACTTTCTCCTTCGCATTACAACGCTCAATGACCCGTGACTTGTGCGTGAATCTCGTGCATCAGTGACCTCACCCGCCGCTCTCTTCTCTCATCTCTCTTCTTTCTCTGACAGAACCAACCACCAATCCCATCCATCATGGCTTCCTTTGTGAACGATCTCGTCAATTACGTCGATTTTGACAAGCAGACCTTGCTACGTAAGTGGCCAGCTGGAGCTCTTGAGCTCAAGATCCTTGTAAAGATGCATCTTGTCTAACCCGGGTTCCGTTGCTTCCCTCCAGTGTCTGCGTGCTCCATTACCTTCAATCCACTCTTCTGGAAGTGAGTTCTAGCTGTCGAGTTCCCCGCTTCGCACATCGCATGTCATGCTAACCTTCTCATGAAGCATCGTCGCTCGCCAAGGTGATTAATTAACCACGATGTTCGGCCCGCTACGGCCTTAGAACGATGTCCAAGCTAACCTGTAATGCTCATTACAGAGTACCACAACAAGCTCCTTACAAACATCTTCGGCGGGCGCTCCCGCATCGGCTGCTATGCCCTTGCTGTCACCATCTTCTCCCTCGGCATCATTCGCGATCTCATTTACAAGAAGGCCATTTCTGAGCAGCCCTCTCACCCGCTGCTCTTGACGCCCTACGTCCAGGCATTCGCCATCGGCCTCTTCTTGACTGGCAATGTCCTGGTCGTTACATCTACCTGGAGCCTTGGCATTACTGGCACCTATCTTGGTGATTACTTTGGCATCCTCATGGATGAGATGGTGACGGGGTTCCCCTTCAACGTGACCAGTGCTCCCATGTACTGGGGCTCCACCATGAGTTTCGTCGCCACTGCCCTCTACTTTGGAAAGCCTGCCGGCCTCTTGCTATCCTTTTGGGTCTACGTCGTCTACGTGATCGCCCTGCGCTATGAGGACCCCTTCACGGCTGGTATCTACGCCAAGCGCGAACAGGAGAGGGCATCAGGAAAGAAGCAGAACTAAGGAGCTCTCCTTCTGCTCTTGCATGGATAAGCTCGTGAGACATTACTGCATCATCCAAAATTTCCACGCCTAGTATCTTTTTGCCTGGCGAGGACGAGGACTCCAAAGGAATCCGCATATGAACCAACGTGCATCAACAAGGAGTTCAAACGGGGAACTGTGCCTTTCAACAGGCTCGAGGGAGTTTCGGCGACACATAAAACAGGATATCGGCATCAACCAACCGAGGGTTATTGGGGAGTTTTCAATTTCAGACTTACACATTTACACACTACATCACTCTACTCACAATTCAAAAACTACATCATAGGGGGAGCCCACAAACACGCATTTCTCACAACTCACAAGACAGCAGCAGGTCCCAACACCGCAACCGATGTCACAAGACCTAACATCCAGTAAACCGTATTCATTCTAGTCAACGGCACTCTCGCCAAACTGAGACACCAGGTAGCTGGTCTGGAAATGGAACCTTGCTGCGTTCTGTTTAGGTTATCCCACCGCACAGAGGCCCTTCACTGTAAATGACTTCAGGTGAACTAGCTTCATAACAGTTCTTCATTGTACATATATCTAGAAAGCCTTCTAGTTCTCTAATTCTCATCAGTTGATCTGAGAATAAATCCACTTTACACCTCAACACCTCCATAACCTCTCGGGGTACATGTTGAACTCCGTTCCATCCTTCCCAAAATCGCCTGCTCCGGTTATCCGAAAGGCACTGAAGGTCTGGAAGAACTTTTTCTGTCGCCAGAGGTCCATCCAATATGGACTAAAGTCAGTAGGGTCCGTCCCTCACTGCTTCTCCGCAGCAGGGGGCTCAGTAGGCTTCTCCGCAGCAGAAGCCTCGGCAGGTTTCTGAGTAATAGAGCTCTCGCCCTCTTTCAGGCGGAGGGCCAATTTCTGCTGCTTCTTTCTCTCCTTCGCAGCCTTGTTAGCGGCGGCTTTCTCTGCCTGGAGAGCCTTTTGCTTGCGAACTTCCTCTCCGCCAAAAGCCTCTCGCCACTGTTCGATCTGCGATGCAGGGATCTGGGAGAAGAGCAGCTTGGGCTCGCCGATGGCCTGGCCAGGCTTGACAATGTCCCCGCTCCACGTCTCGGGCACGGAGATGAGACCGGGGCAGCCGATCTGCGTCAGGATAGACTCGGAGGTGGAGGGCATGTAAGGGTAGAGGATGCTGGCGAGGAGTTGGAGATGGTTGATGCCAAGGCCGATGACGGCGGCGCAGCGTTCCGGCTCGTCGGCCAGCAGCTGGTTGTTGAGCTTGCTATCCTGGAGGAGCTTGTTGCCCAGAGAGGAAATTTGCATGACGGTAGCGAGACCGGCACGAAGCTTGATCGCCTCGAGGTTGGAGTTGTAGGCCACGAGGGCCTCGTTGACCTCCTTCTTGTGTTCCTCGAGACGCTCATCCGTGTACTTGGTGTAGTCGGGGACAACGCCGTCCATCTTGGCCTGAGTGAACTTGACGATTCGCTGGTTCAGGTTACCGAGGTTCTTCAGGAGGTCATTGTTGTTGCAGTCAATGAATTCCTGCCACTTGAACTCGGAATCAGAAGACTCGGGGCGACGGGAGAGGAGGTAGTATCGCCAGACGTCGGGGTCGACGCCAGTTTCCTTGGCCGTGTTTCCGAAAACACCGACACCCTTAGACTTGCTGAACTTTCCACCCTCGTAGTTGAGGTAGTCGGTGGTAGACAGCTTGTGGACCTTGGTCCAGGTGCCGCGAGTTCCGAGCTGAGAGGCTGGGAAAATGATGGTGTGGAAACTGATTTGTCAATGTTAGTGAGCTCGCCAAACCGACATGTTCTTCGGGTAAATATTGTCCGGGCCAGGCAGTCATGAGACCACCATGATGTATTTTGGAGGTGGTGATTTGGATACGTACGGAATGTTGTCCTTGCCCATGAACTGGTAGAGCTTCACATTGTCAGGGTTTCTCCACCACTTCTCCCAGTTGTTGCCTTCCAGGTCATCTCCGTCAGTGTACGTCTTGGTGATGGATACGTATCCGATACAGGCGTCGAACCAGACGTAGAAGACCTTGTTGGCGTACTCCTCGTCGCTCAGGCCTTCGAGACCCTTGGGGATGGGGACGCCCCATTTGAGATCTCGCGAGATACCACGGGGGAGGAGGCCTTTGTCAATCCAAGATTGGGTGACGGCGGTACAGTTAGGGCTCCATTCTCCTTCTTGACTGCTCTTCTTGAACCAGGCGACCAGTTCTTCCTTGAGAGCATCTAGCTTCAGGAACAGATGTTTTGTTCTTCGCTTCTCGGGAGCAGCACCGTCGAGCTTGCAGCGAGGGTTAATGAGCCAGCCAGTGGCCTTAGCCTCGACGTGGTCACCGCCGCCAGTGTTGGGCTCTTGCTCGGGTTCGAAGGCGTCGAGGAGGCTTCCGCAGGCATCGCATTGGTCTCCACGAGCACCGCTGTCGCCGCAGATGCTGCAATCTCCCTCGACGAAACGATCGGCGAGGAACTTGGAGTGACCGGGGGTGGGGCAGAAAGGCTGGATGGTCTCGCGTTCCTCAATGTAGTCGTTCTTCCACAAGTCGGCGAAGATCTGCTGGACAATCTGGGTCTGCTGGGCGGTCGGGGTTCGGCCGAAAACGTCGAAGCCGATTCGGAACCAGTCGTAGATTTCTTTGTGGAGGACGTGGTACTTGGCGCAGAGGGCGGCAGGTTCAAGCCCCTCCTCAAGGGCCTTGGTCTCGGTGGCGGTGCCGTACTCGTCGGAGCCGCAGACATAGAGGGTATTGTAGCCGCGGGCCTTGCAGTAACGCGCGAAGACGTCGGCTGACAAGACGCTGCCGATGATGTTGCCCAGGTGGGGGACATTGTTCACGTAGGGCAGGGCGCTGGTGATGAGGATGTTGCGCTTGCCCTCTTCAGGGAGCACGGGTTTTAACGAGCCCATGGTGGTAGACAGCGTTTGATCGCAATTGTTGAATGTTGAGTGTCGGTCGATGATTATAGTAGGTAGGTGGTGGTTGACTCACAAAGCCTCCAGGTTTGTTTTCTTGGGTGATAGCGGGGGAGGGGTAAAGATTGCGTCAGGGTGTAGGGTAGGTCGTTTTAAGTGGCCGCATGTCATCCGGCGGGGTTTGATCATACAACCCAATGCCAGTGGTTGCCAGCAACGGATAGAACCTAATAGATTGGGTCAAGACAAGATTTACTACACGCTAATGTGACACCTTTGGAGCTAGACCATTTGTATCTCCTCTGTTCCTTCGACAACTTCAACGGGGCTAGGGAAGCATACGTGACTGAAGAATACTTTCTTCAGTTGAGATCCGTGATGTTCCATGTAAGAGGCCCACCAGTGCTCAAGTTGCCCGACAGCCCAAATTCGTTGCTCGAGGTTGATCATGTTTCGAGGTGCTAGCGGGGAAGAAGAAAATAAGCAAGTTGAATGAGTCGCTATTATAATAGAAATAGAGACGCAGATCATTCGCGTTGCTATTGTTTCGGTATAGAGCTAGGTTATCCAGATGCTTCAGGAGACTGTGTGCGGACCAGTGTAGGTACAACATGGTTAAGGCGGTGCACATGTTAGTTGCTCTCTTTTCACTATCTAACGACTCCAGTACAGTAGGCTTTAGCAATTCAGGTCCAAGGCGAGGTGCTGCCTAGCAGCATTAGTTACATTGGGGCAACGCTGCTTGCTGCGGCAAAATGAGGGTCAAGGGCTTCCCTCGTTTCATATTTCAGTATTCCATGATGCGAAATAGCATGAAATACAGATTCTAAAGTATCAGATGATGAGTTGAAACAATTGAAAATCCCTGGTGTTTATAAAAGCCCATTTATCTAACATACACGTCCTCAGAAAGAAGGAATTAGAAATAGCAAGAGAAAATTCCCAGATTGAGTGAATCACATCCTGAGTTATATGACTGGCTGGATCGAACCCGCGTCGCTGTTGATTCTATACTACCTACCTAGTAATACATCGCGGTACCGACTCACAGAGGGATGGAACCGGCGGATGCTCCTATGCCCTCGTTGGGACAAAGCTAGACATAAATAAAATTGAGTTCTGTAACAGGTATGGCAATATCGCGTGAGTTCCGAGGATCATTAGACCTGGTTTCGGCAGTTCGAAGGGCGCTGGCAACTGGTATGGTGGCACAGAATTGTCTACGACTAGTACGTATTGCAGTAGGGTTTTGACAGGCGGTAAATTGTGATCGACGTCCGTGTAAGCCTAGAAGCTTCCCTTCCTTCCCCTGTCGAATTGCCCTGGAGCTTGAGGCTCATTCTCATTCACCAGGTCGCACCTGTTTCATAAGCCCTTGTCACCTGGAATCCCAGCCTTGCTAGGTAGGTAGGTATTTGATTTGATGGGAAGTACCTAGGCGCCTAGGCGCTGGGCTGGCTGATGTGCGTCCCAGTGAGCTTTGTTAGAAATAGGTAGGTACCTAGTACACGGTTGGAAACGTTGCACTCGGCTGACCTCTGACGCAGTGACGACAGCTGGAGCTCCACTAATACTCCAAGTCTCCAAACACTCTGTCACTCACTCACTCAGCCCCGCGTCGCAGCGCTATCCAACAGCACAAACAACCCCACTACGACGATATGCTACCGGTTTGAGCTCCAGCTACCTACCCATTAACCATCTTTGCATCAAGGCCATCTTTGCCTCGGTTTCTTACGCCTCTTTGCTTCCTCTACACCTCCTTCACGCTATTGCTTGTGCCGCGACAGGTTGGTCCCCCAACTACCATCTCACAAGAGAGAAGCTTCACCGGAATCAGTGCTACCCCTCCATCAACTCGTGTCCCAGGCCGACGCCATCACCCACGTGCACCCTTGGCAAGGCGAGATAGCATCAAACTCTCCATCCGCTACTGCGCCCCCTCCTCTCGGGATCCTGCATCAGTCACAGATATCATCAACATCCCCGAACCATGTTCCAGCAGGTTAGTAATGCTTTTCCCCCACACTTTAGCTGTATGCGACGGGGTATCTCCCGGGTCCCTTGCATTACCGTACCCAGGCTACGGCGTCTCGCTTGAGCTATTTACCATGAGACACCTTCACACCTTCTCCTCTTTCCATACCCGTAATCACCCACTAAGCCCTAGAACAGAAGAAACCGTTCTCGGCGGTTACCGTCACCATCGAGAACCTCACTTCCGAGTCCTATGAAGAGGAGGACCTGAGCGGCATCCCCGACCTCGTCGAAGTCATCAAGCTCCAGGCATCAGGCCCCGGTGAGGCTGCCCGAGCCATCCGCAAGAAGCTCAAGTATGGAAATGTGCACCGCCAGATTCGAGCCCTGGTCCTCTTGGACGGTCTCATCCAGAACGCCGGAGAGCGGTTTCAGCGCACTTTCGCTGATGAGCCGTTGTTGGAGCGCTTGCGCGTCTGTGGAAGCGACCCGTTGTCAGATCCCGAGGTCAAGAAGAAGTGTAGCGAGCTCTTCCGCAGCTGGGCTCAGTACGCGGGCACCCCAGGCCTAGACAGAATCGCGAGGCTTCACAAGGTGAGTTGCTCCGAGTTACCTACCTAACAACAGGTGCTGACACATCCAGGAACTACCTAAGAGGAAGGTTGCTGTAACTCAAGAAAGGTCAAAGGTCATTAGGGAGACAGAGGAGAACCCATTCGTGGATGATGAGGAAGAGGCTGCCAAGGAAGCGGCGCAAGCTCAGGCTCATACTGCAAGCGGCTCCTCCAATTCTCAGGCCTTTGGCCACGCCAAGTCCTCGTCCATGTCCAGCTCGTTCTTCGGCGGATCAAAGGACAAAAAGAAGGACAAGGACAAGGCAAAGGGGAAGCGAAAGCCGTTCAACCTTGAGGAGGAGAAGGAGCAGATGAAAGCAGTCATTGCAGACTCCTCCTTTGCGGCGACCAACTTGCAGAATGCCCTTCAGAGCATCAACCGTGAGCGGGAGCAAATCTCCGAGAACCAGGCCGCTGTGGAACAATTCGAAGCCTGTAAGCTTCTCCGGCGTAAAGTGCTGCGATATGTAAGTCTTCCACCTATAGGTTTGCATTTGAACGTGTTTGTGGCTAATGGACATCAGATCCACCATGTTGAGCATGAGCAGTGGCTAGGCGGTTTGCTTCACGCCAACGACGAGCTCGTTGTGGCGCTCATGACTTTTGAGCAGCTCGATCGGTCCATTGACGCCGATAGTGATTCCGATGATGAACTCGCCGAACAAGCCCACCTCTATAGAAGTATGCGATTCTTAACCCATTCCCATGCTCCACACAATGCTAACTAAACGTCACAGTGGTTGCACTGAAGGGCAAAGAGGCCATGGCCGCTGGTCATTCCCCCACGACCTCGCAGCCCCCCGATCTTTCCGACCTGAGCGTCACAACGCCTCCCAAGCTCGCTGCGCCTCCTCGACCTCCTCCCATGTCCAAGCCAGGCCAACGGGGGCCGCCGCCGCAGCCACCGCGGCCTGCGGCGCCTCCAGCTCCTCTGCAGGTGCCCAAAGATGAGGAAGAGGATGACGACCCGTTCGGGGACAGCCATGTGATTGATACGCCGGCTGTTGAACGCGAGCAACCAAAGTGGTGAGAGTTATGTGAATGGGGAGTTTTTTAGTTTCTATTGTGGAGGGGTTAGGAATGTAGCGATGAGATTACTGTGTAGTGATTTGGAATAGCTCGCAAACGAGAAATAAGCGATTATTCAAGAGCGTCTTCTATCTAATTACGAATACACTGCTTTCATTTTTTTTACGGAACATTCATGTGCATCAGTCTTTATCCAACTTGAGCAATATATCAGCTAGAAGTGTCCACAAACCGGGCGATATAGCCGGTATAGGGTAAGTCGATCGCCCTCGAAGCCAGGTGCATCTACGTTTCATCTTCTCCGTAAGCTGGAACAAAAAACACACTGCCGGGCGCCGATCCTCGACCCGACAACCCCCGACTCAAAGTTGCGCTGCATGCGACCGATGGCTGTCTTGGCTCGTCCGACTTTGGCTCGTCCGACTTCAGTGGCAGGCTCATCTCTCACGCGTCACACGCTTCTCTCTCCCAACCGGGGGGAAAGCAAACCATTCTTCGCTGTTTCCACTACTACCTACCCACTACGTACATTAGCTACATTAAGGTACTCTGCCCTCGCTATTGACGAGGGATAATCATCAGGGGGTGTGGCAGAAAGTGAACCCGCGTTGTCCATCGCATAGTGCGCTTCGAGAAATTCCAGACCGCTTTGCAAGCCCTCTCTCCACCGCTGTTTATCCTGACCCGTCCTCCGTATCCAAACGGCTCCAAGATGCAGCCTTATTGGCGACCCGGCCCTCCGCGCAGCGCTTGGCTAGCGAGGCGTTCGTCTAATTAATCCATCTCCACGACCGCCATGCACACAAGGCCACGCTGCATCCAGCGAGATTTCCGAACCCAGCTCCCATGGGCCATGAGAGAGTCAGCCCACTCAGGTGCGGGTGGCGGGCATGCGAGCCAAAGCAAGCAAATCTCCACCGTCCGCAAGATGGCGGGAGCATCGCCAACAAGGGGGAACGGAACTGACAGGAAGAAAAAGCAAGAAAAATGCGAGCATCTCGCTGAGATTTCTGGGGAATCTGACAGCCACCAGGCGAGACCCCTGGCTTCATCCTCATCAACCCGTTCGCCGCCCTCAACCCTTCGTTGAGTGGCGAGCGGCTTATGTAGGTGAATGACTACGTACTTCATAATGCGTTTAATTAGGACGGAATCTTTGCCCATGCCTCCCGACTGGACCATATGCGCGACTAACGGTGAAGAAGGCGGACACAGGAAATCGAACCGGTGTAGATCGGCTTACCCTGAAGATCTCTGCAGTCTTATGGGTCACTTTGCATGCTTGCGCCGACCTGTCTTCACCGACACTCACATGGGTTTGACACGGAAAAGAGTCGGATATGCATCCGAACAAAGCTCATCCTGTCTGAGGGCGGATTACAACTTTATAGCTATGACAGATGTGCTGATCAGAGACGATCCTGCTTCCTGGTATTATCCCGCATGGCCGGACCAGTATATGGCACGTTGTTCAAATGCCATGCCATCCATGAAGCAGCAGCATTGAACAAACTCATCCCAGGCGATTAGACATTGACAGCACATAACAAGTGACCGCGGGTCGGCACCTACGTACGTCCGTAGATCCTGTTGACCGGCATGACACAGAGATTCCGCACGGCACTAACATCGGTGGATTGACATATCGCGCCGTCACTCAAACTCGTTGCCCAGGACCAGGTTGATCGAGCAAGTAAGTGAAGTGGTGCTGCTTTCGTATGCGGCATGCGGCCCCTTGCTCCGCCATCCCGCTTCAGCTGTCAGGGTCCCGGGCGCAACATGACGGTCACAGGCTGAGACAAGCTGTTTGCACTACGGATGCATGTGAGGCTTGGATCCTCAAACTGCACCGACTGCATATTCAGCCCAGATACCAAGATGCGCGCCCACCGTGGAGAGAGGGCTGAAATTGCAGAAGAGTGCTACCTACCTACACTACTGTACGTGGTAAATACGCAACAACTACGGAGTAATTAGTTCGCAGTAGATGAGGGGCGTACGTACACATGACCGCAACACTTGATCGATACTCGATACTCGAATCGTCTCTTGGCCGTGATATGTGAAATTGGCTTTTGTTGTCCGCCTTGGATCGGCCCCCACCTCACCTGAGGATAGCGCCGTGGGAGCCGGAAGAGGGTGTGATGAGGGCTTTTAGGTGGCATGGTTGCCAACGCAGCCGCCGCACCGCAGAGTGGTGATTTATTATTTGCCATTGTCTCCCGATGCAGCAACACAAAGGTGCTAACATGGCATCATGGTGTCGTCAGACGGCTTTGTCCACAGCTCAAAGGCGAACGCTGCCATTATGGGACCTTCTTTGTTTCTAGCCTCTAACCTCGCCCTTCTAGCCTTCTGGGCAAATCTAGCGTCGTATCCGGGGAGCTGTAGCGACGAGGTTATCGCGACAGAAGCAAAGGTGCATGCCTGCATCGAACCCTCGTGGCAGCCACGGGCCCAGGACATCCCTGCCGGCGGAATGGTGCGCACCCAGCACTTTGCAGCCCTGAAGATGGAATTTCTCACGGACCTTCTGGTTTCTGGGCCGCCCCCACTGCTTCTGGAAGGCTTCCATGGGTTGTTTCATCGACTGCGCGGAAATGCCCGTCAACGACTCGGAGCTGGTCCCTCCCTGGGTGGGATCCATCATCCCGGGGTCGCAACCTGCATGACGACGGCCGCACTCCCGGTTGGTCGGTCGAAGGGTCTCGCGTTGGGCTCCCGGAGGGTTAGAAGGCAAAGTGGACGGAGGGGACGTACGTACAGTAGTAGGAGGGGACAAGACGAAGCAGTGTACATACATACGAGGTGGAGGAGGAGGCGCGAATGAACAAACAAAGTCCGACTTGGAAATGGGGAGAGGCCACTCAATCCGCAATCAGCGCCGGCTGATCGACTGAGTCTCGTCGTCGGTCGGGCTGCATGTTGGGCGTCGGGCGATCATCCCTTGCCATGACCAAACCGGGTCAACAATAGGTGGCATCCGCTGGTGCGGCCAGGGGACGTATGTACGTGTGTGCAGCATATACATACATACCAACCGTACATACGTGCGTACATACAGTAGGTATTGATTCACACATGCCCTCTGAATCCTGGGGAAACGCGATGTCATGTCGATCATGTGTGATGCAGTTCGCGTTGACGCCCGCTCCACGATTTAGACGCTCGATTGTTTCAACTGCGCTTTGGGCAACCCGTCGCCGAGTGTACTATTTCGAGGCAATGGACGCGCAACAAGGGAGGAAAGCTTGGATATGATCGACAAAGACTGTCGCAACAGCTTTGCGACAGCCGGGAAGCCATGGCCACCTGAAAGGCTGGATACCATGGGCCACCCGCTGGACGCCACAAGCCGTCGTCCTTGTCCCAAGCTCCCTCCCATTTCCTCGCTCCCTTTGTCCAACGGCCCCCCCCCGAACGCCAGTCTCCACGACGGACGCTTGGCCAGTTGGTGTTGGAGACGGCGTGTGGGCAGGAGTGGCCCTGCACCAGTGCTTGCAGCCCTGTTCGTTTGTTGCAGCCGGTTCTGGTCATAGCGCGCTGCGTTCTGGCAAAGATAATCAGCCATGGAGCGGCTGGGCGCTGAGATGCGTCTGACTGTATCTTTGGAGTCTGGATAGTCCGAGATGGGCACCGCAGAAGGCTGGGGATGGATGTACGTCCGTAGTAGTAGGCACGCTAAGGTGAAGACTATGTGCTTATTGTTTCATCCATGCCGCAAGATGGATGCCCCATTTGGGACGAAAATAGTCACTATGGGATTTCGCATTGCTGTTGGCGGTCGTTTGATTTGATTCACCAGGGCCCTGGGATCTTTTCGGCGCTGGCGCATCGCCTTCACCGAACATGGCGCGCGCCGGTGACGGGACGACGAACGGGTTGAAAGAGCAAGCAAGCAACTGACACTGACATGTCCGTTCGTAACTACATTCAATCGCAATGGCGCAGGGCCCTTGCTATTGTCATGGACGGATAATGGAGTACGGAGTCGCTGCAGGGCTCTTCAGGCGCGCTGACGGGAGGTACGTGCATGGAACTTCTAGAAGGTTTAGCAATGGTGGCAGGACCAAAGTTGCACTGGGCGTTTCGGTGGTGGTGTGGCGTGGCGCTGCGGTGATTGGACAACCTCAAGCCACACGCCGTCGAGGGCGTTCGCAGGATCCATGACAATAGACAAGCCGGCCGCCCTGAGCTTATTGAGGCAAATGCGGAGGTGTACTTCATGGGCCAAGACCAACAGGTCCTGCGTGCTGAAGAGATGGTGGAGGTGGGCTAAGGGCTATCACTGGGCCTGGCCGACTGCAGCATAGCAAACCCGCTTATTACACCGATGCAATGTGATGGTGAGTGATGGGACGCGTTGAAGGGCGGTGGCCTGTTTGAGTGGTTTCTTCTCCGCGCCCCCCCTTTCCCATCACCCATTGTTCACCTTTCTGAGTCGTAAGACGGGCGATATCGAGGCATGATGCCTGTTCCTTCGGGAGCGGTGACCCTGGCTTCCCGCGCCGGCACGGCCAGGATTTCCCCAGCTGGTAAGAGCAAACTCCTGGTAGTCCTGCGGAGCTGGACGTCGTCTCGTGCAGGCCCTCGGGAGCATTCCAGCAGCTGGAGTGGGAAGGGAGCCGTCCCGGAGCCGCAGCCGCAATACTTGCCCTGCAAGGGTCTTGGAGGAATGGCCTATATCTCACCATGGGTGAGAATGGCCTCAGCTTCGAGCTCGAGATGGCTTCCAAGATGGGCAGACTCGGGGTCTCAGTCCACCCCGGACGCATCGGCCAGGACGGACACCGAGCCCTCCGCCGGCTGCTCCCACAAGAGCTCGAAGGGTTGGTGAGGGCAACACCAGCACTAAAGGACGACTAGAGAAATGACCAGATGACGACGCCAGAACCCAGAGACGACACCGTTTTGGCTTCTCGAAGAACGTCAGAACGATGGCATGATCCTTGCACTCGCAGCACGGGGCAAGCGGGAGACGGGGCCATGAGAGACCGCAAAGGGCCCCAAGGGCCATGGCGCAAAAGCATCGCGACAGAGGGTGTGTGAACAAACAAAACAAGTGACAAGGGACCTGGGAATTGGGATATTGGCATGGGCAAGGGGCTAGAAACACGGGGCAAGATGGGCTTTGCTTTGCGCAGGGCCGCAGGCCAACCCGCCACACCATCGAGCAGAACCTGCGACGTGACTGCGGCAAGCACGGAGGCCGAGGCGCTAGGTGTTAAGGGTGTTCCATCTTTCCAGAAGCCTTCGAGAAACCTTCCGAGGCTAGCTAGCGTAATTTCCCGTTGCAATGCATTGGCCACCGGCCACCCCACGCAGCCAACCACATGTCAGCTGCTGCATTTTAGGGCCCGCCACCCCTGCGACAGCGGCCCTGGTTGCCTGGTCCTCTGCGCTCGTTTGGCTGGCGGCCCCCCAAAACCCCCTTTTGGGCTTGGAGCATCGCCGGTGTTAGCGGCAGAAAATGCGATGGAGCGTGCCTACTTTCGGATATTGACTGGACTGTTATTGTCTCAAAGACGCACTCTGACTACAGCGTCCTATTGTGATCCGGTGGTCATGCGCCTGCAAATTGCGGGGGGACAATAGACGGACGAGGTTTTCGGAGCGGGCGGCGTGCGTGTGCCGTGCGTTTGTGAGGCTGGGTCGTCTTTGTTTCTTTTGGGGGATCGTGATGTCCATCACTGATCAGACGCCACCCTTGTCCATGCTCTTCTCCCATCGGTCTGCACGGATAACTTAGAAGCAGGTGTGTGTAAAAGGGTAAAGCCAGGTACGGGTCTTCAAGTACCGACGCATGTATCGTGCACAGTGCAGCGCGGCTCCAGTACAACTCCAACACCCACCACACAGGGTTTCTTGGTGGGCAACTCTCGAGGGGCGACCGCGGCAGTGCGCAGGCCACCCGCTTCAGATCCGATTGGGCATGCCCATCAATGCTCTGGGGCAGGACCTTCTGATCCATGCGTGAGCCACGGTCAAGAAACAGACCACAAGCGGAAGAGTTGTGCTGTTGCGTGCATTAATCCACGGCCTATGGCACAACACCAGCGAAGCAACGTAGCGTATCCCACGGACCCCAGGACATTCCGACACTGGGCCATGGATGATGCTTGGATTTGCCTTTACCCAGGGACTCGAGAACCCCAGGCCGCCCGCCAAATGCTTGTGGAATGAGAATCCCCCAAACAGGGGCAGCCGTAGCACCAGCTAGGCAAGCGAGCGATGGATCGCCCGAGTCCTTGGGACGGTACTCGTCCGCAGCGGGTAGGTGCTGGGACAATCATATGACTCTGACTACCGCCCGTCATTTTGATTTGCATCACTCTTCATTCTCGAAGCCTTGCTAGATGGGGGACGACTGGGGTTGGCGGTCCTGATTCGCAGTCGCCGAGATTCAGGTGCAGGCACTGGAGCGATCGCAGGCGGCCATCGTCAGCGGTGATGGAAATTGCCAGCGGTCGATGGAGCTCAGTATTATGGAGTCCCCTGGAGGGCTCCTCAGCAGGGCGCCTCAGCAGAGCGCTGGAGACGTGGCCGTGCTGCCAAGGGACGTGGACTCTCAGGTGAGGCAAGCCACAGTAGACAACGCGACACCGCCCGGCGATGGGACAGGGATCGTGGGAATGGCCTTCTGGAAGCTCACTTGAGATCTGGCTCCCGTGTTGGAGTACGCAGCCTGGCTGGCGGGCCTGGCCTGACAGCCCAGCTCCGTCGCGCGCCCAAAACCTCGGCCCCATTGATTGCCAAGGGCAGGATGGGACAGGGGGAGAAAACAGCTTTAGGCCTTGGGTCTTGGGACGCACACGCCATCCCTCAAAGCCCTACAGGGGGGGGGGAAAGCGCGAAGGGCTGTCGTGTCATGACGTCGGCCCTGGTTGCTTGCTGGCAAAGCTCGTACGTACATTGTACGTAGTGCGTGCTGGTAGTGCCACCAAAGCCAGAGGACCAGGGGAACCGTTGAGAATTTGGGGTTCGTGGATCACGAGCTCTCGGGAGATGGTCAGAGAGAGGCCTGTTCGCTATCCCGAGGGTGAGGGAGACGGTATCAGAGGCCAGAGCCCCTCTGAACGCGTGCATGCATCGGCAAACCGCATCTCAATCGCATCGCATCACACGGCACAGTAAAGTCTGCCTGGCGTGGCCACCACAAGCCCAGCATTAGTGCTAGATGGTTGTTTGTTGCGGTTGGTGGTGATCCTGTGTGATTGCTTTCTCGGCTTATGGAGTCCAATACTGACATTCGTATTGCTGCCGCATTAAATCAACCTGGAACCAACCATCCCGCCATGCCACCCCAAAACCCATCCCCCCTACCTAATAGCAGCATCTTACGGGTAACAGACCAGACGGGAGGCGTCCACTCGCAACTCGCATCAGCATGATGTCGCCCACCCGACTTGCAAAGAGGTACGACGGCCGACGTACCAGGCTGACAGGGACAGGCGTGTTTCGGTTTGCTTGCATCCCATCCTGGCTGGAATCCTCAGTGCTGCGCCGGGGGGGGGGGGGTTGCCCCCAGCCCATGCCAAGGGTTCCATTGATGATGGCCGCCCTTTGTCCAGATGAGCAGGACCACCAGCTGTCCCAATCACTGGCAGTCTAGCAGTTAGTAGTCAAGATGGTCCCCCAAACACCCAGTTGGCCCAGCACGGGTCCCCGCCCTGCGCTGTACGACGGTGCCCGTTTGGGTCTATCCCAAGACCCTCGCGGCCCCGTAACGGAGAGATGCGTACGTTTGCTTGCTCGACTCAGATCCCCGTCGCTCCCCCGTTTCCCCTTGAGGTTGCACATCTGCCCTCCTGGTTAGTTGCCTTTGCTCGATGGGGCGCCGCCGCGGCGACCGGGGTTGTTGCTCGGCGCTGAGGCTGGACGCATTGCTGGGCTGGGGCGCACTGTGTGCACTGTGCCGGGATACTTGTGTCGCGGGAGTGCATTCGCTCGAGTCTCCATCCAATTCTCCAAAGTGTCTCCATTCTCCATTCTCCAGTCTTCCCCGACACCTGGACCAGACACCCAGACCAGGTCCTTTCGGTCGTTGGGTAGCCACCCGTTCGTTTCAATTCCTAGGGTCATTTCTTTTTTCTCGGGCTCGCTTTCAAGGAAGGGGGGGGGGTTTCCCTCAATCTTGGAGCTGCTATTTTGATGCTGCTTAGTCTATCTCGTCCGTCATTCACACATTGTTGTGTCCACCGCCTTGGCCACACGCCCTCCAGCACACCCACTTCCACTCCCTCCCTTTCCCACGCCCACCTTCCCGCCCACCTTGGGCTTCAGGCTTCACAAGTTCACGCCCACCTCGATCTCCACGCCCTCCAAGCCCTCCAAGCCCTCCAGAAAGGTACCGCGGGCTGAGTTGGCTCTCTTGCCTCTGTCTTGCTGTTATAACAGTGTCGGCACTCCCCCCAGGCTGTATTTTGTCCCAGCTCCTGCCCGTGATCAACTACCCCCTTCATCGTCGTCGCTCCTTCCCTTGATCTGCGCATCGTTTTTCCTCCTGCCGCCAGCCGCCAGCCGCCTGCCTGCCATCTGCCATCTGCCGCCCCCCGTCCCGTGCTTGCTCCATGCCACCGCCCTTTTCCTGAGATCTGGCGCACAGAACAAACTCGACGAGATCCAATATCCAACCGTCCAACCCAAACCAAACCCTCGCATTCTACACCTACACCACCAGCAACTCCCAACCATCAAACGTCCCGCCGCCGCATCCAAAAGCATTTTCCTCAACCTCCGACATCTAGTAAGTTCGACTTTCCCGTTCGAGTTCTTGCGCGCACACCCTCGCTCCGCGCCATCCTGAGCTTCCTGGCTCTTGTTGCACTCGCATTGCCGTCGTTTGATCCCTGCTCCATCGCGCGCTGTCGTTGGTTTGCACGGCGTTGCACGGCGCGCGTTGGAGTCCCGCAATTCACGCCCTCCCACTTCATGATCCCTGCCCCGGCCTGGGAGTTTTTTTTCGGGGCCTCCACTCCACAGCCTGCCTGCCTTGTCACGTCCCGCTCAGAGACCCAACCTGACATAAAGGCTTGGCCCCTACCTGGCCTCGATCGAGCATCTACTCCTTGACCTCCCCTCTACCTGTTCCCCTCGATTACATTCCTTAGAATACTTTATCATCGATCAGATCCTCCTCAGTGCCAACTGGGTGTTGTCATCATTTATTCACCTCGACCGTCCTTCATT
The DNA here is from genome assembly GCA_029931735.1 of Dactylonectria alcacerensis. Lineage (NCBI taxonomy): Eukaryota > Fungi > Ascomycota > Sordariomycetes > Hypocreales > Nectriaceae > Dactylonectria > Dactylonectria alcacerensis. The sequence goes on along the minus strand of JAPMUZ010000012.1, from coordinate 1,461,521 downwards.
AACCACATCTTCTCTGACGTGGCTAACCTTGGTACCTGCATTTAGCTTCATCGCGAACAGACCACCCTGAGATCCCCTCGTCTCCCTCCAACGTCGACGCCCCCCCTCTCGACCTCCTTTCGCACCTCGTAGTGTGATTCAACAACAAACGGACTATTCAGTTCTACACAGGACTTGCCTTCAGCTCACACTCTCAACCCGCCCTCCCCGCTAGTCGGCAAGAAAAAATTCTTCAAACAACCTGGATCGCCCTTCGAGCCGCTGTTTATACAAGCACCTCTTGTCGCGGGTCGACCTGGAAATCAAGGTACGTCGCATATGCGCTTTGGAGCCTTGGCAACTACCTCGGCAGTGATCCACTGCCTTGGTACATAGGTATATGATGATCATGTCATGCCAACAGCAAGGGGCAACCGATTTTCTTCTTGCCCTGTTGCCCATGTTTCGTTTACTAGCTCCTGCGATGCACTGGAGTTCAGCGCTGACTTTGAACCCTTAGTTACGACCTCCCTCTCCTTGTCACACTCCAGTTTTCAAAGCCCTTTGTGCGAATCCGAATCGACCGTCAGCGGCCCTTCTCTCAGCACAATGATGAATGGAATGCGATCACCGGCTCCTACGGAGGTTATGGACATTACGAACATGTTGAATAAGAAAGCTGGACAACTGCAACAACTTCACAACGGTCTCCTGGATCACCACCATCAACTCGTCAAGCCTGAGCCTGGTATGGAGCGATCAGTTTCTCCCCACGGCTCTGAGCACTCGCAATACTCTACTCCCCACAGTATGGCACGCGCCTACCCTTCACCATCCGCGATGCACGCACCTATGCACATCCCAAACCCTATGCCAACCGCCATGCAACTGTCTGGATATCCAGAGATGGCCAACATGGGCGGTATGCCTAACATGGGCATGCAACACATGCCTCAGCAAGCTCCGCCTCCCCAACAACCTGTCAAAGCCTATCCCTGCAGCACATGCGGAAAGGGATTCGCGCGACGAAGCGATCTCGCTCGACACGGTAAGCAACAGAAACAATCCCAATACCATACGGTGTAACTAATCGAGAACAGAGCGCATCCACAGCGGCGTCCGACCTCATGTGTGCGACTGGCCCTCATGCGGAAAAATGTTCATTCAGCGGTCCGCCCTGACTGTCCACCAGCGAGTGCACACTGGCGAGAAGCCCCATCACTGCGAGACTTGTGCAAAGGTTAGTTCCGTACTCCTCGAGCCTTCCTGACCGCAAAGCTAACCTCAAGTAGCCTTTCAGCGACAGCAGCTCTTTGGCCCGCCATCGACGCACACACTCTGGCAAGCGACCTTACAAGTGCCCCTACGCCGACTGCCAGAAGACCTTCACCCGCCGAACCACCCTCACGCGTCATCAGAACCACCACAGCGGAACCATTGAAGAGGCTGCTGCCGCCACTGCTGCCGCTCTTGCTGCTTCCAAGTCTAAGTTGGCCCAGGCTCGATCTGACAGCGACCACATGTCCAACCATGGTTCTCCCATGACCACTCCTTCCCCGGCTCAGCGTACCATGTCCATGTCGCCCAGCGTTGACCTGTCTGGCAACAATGGCATTCCCCGCCACGCCAGCGACTTCCAGTACATCCAACAGAACATGCAGCAAAACCTGCAGCAGAACGGATCTCTTCCCGTGCACCTACGTGTTGGCAGTCCAGTCTCGACCTCTTCAGGCGGCTACAACTCTATTCGACCTACCTCACACCCCACTGGCTACGGACCTCCTCCCACTCTGGAGCCCAGCCTGGAGCAGCACCAGGGCGGGCCCGGAAGCGCCGGGGGCAGCCCTCATATGGCCAATGTTGGCTGGCAGTCGCCCTCGAACGTTGCGTCGCCGTCACAGCACGCTGCTAGCTACGTCTACCCTGATCCTGAGGCCTATCCATCGAACCCTGCGATGAACCAGATGTACTATGGCGCCCCACAACACATGCGACGCCCCCAGAGCGCGGAGCCTGGATTGGTACACATGGCTTAGATGGGCGATGTGCCATGCACAGAAACTGCGGAAGAGGCCGTTCCTCACCCTGGGCCTCCCAGCTCAACACATTGATACCCTGTATTTTGTCGAAGATCTACCCGTGACTGGTCGTGGAGATTTCGGGCGTTTGTTTTGGACTGGATGCCTCTACACCTCTCAAAATTGCATGGACTCGGAATTACATGCTCACGGTCACCTAATACCACTCCACCCCCGACGCGTGGGCTCACTCCTTGACGGAGCATGTTCGGAATGCCATTTTTCCTTTACTCATTTTCCTAATCTCTTGATTGATTCCCATAACCGACCTCGAATTCTTTTTCCTTTGTCAAGCTGGAAATAGACTGGCGGCCGGCAACCTTACGATGATGGACACTGGCTGCACGATGCTAAAGGGAAGGGAGTTAAACTGGAACTGCTGTGGCTTTTCACGCACGGGAAGCAGTCCGGCCGGCATTATGGGAAACACAACACGCTCTCCTGTTTGATTTTGTATGTATTTAGTAGCCGATAGACGTTTGGACTCGGGACCCGGGAGCAAACACATTATAGACTTGCCGTTATTGCGATTTCATTCCAACAAGTGCAGATTCCAAAGTGCAGAGAGGAGAGAGCGAGACAGAGTGGCGTTACAATCACGTCACAGTGGAATTTTGAGGAAAGCTGGCTGCAGCGGTGGGCTGCATGCTGAGATTGGATCAGCCAGTGATCTGTACCAGCTGTGCCAGCTGAATGCACATTAATGTCTTGGAATCCAGCCTGGTCAGCCGAGCCACTACTCCATACTATGTAGGGGGCTGACATGTCCTCAGATCGATCGATCGCGTTGCAACGAGGCAAGCTCTTTGCGTCTGTGCCCAAGATGCAACTGCCCGGGGAGGAAGAGTAATCATGAAAGAGTAGTCCAAACAAGAGGAATGCAAGCAAGAGTAATCAAGAAAGAATAAGGTAAGGTACTGTGGACTATGCACGACGGAGTATGCAGAAGATAGATGATAGCTCGCGGGCCGAGACTAGTTCAGTTAGCTGGTCTTGCAGCGGTGGCGGCCGCACTGACGGCGGGCTCGGAGGTCTCCTCGGTGGAAAGAGAGAGTTGAATGGTCGACAATGTGACACAGACCGGCGGAATGGGCGAGCCTGACTGGCTGGCCGGACTCTCCCTTCCGAGGGTGGTTGATGATTGGTAGCCGATATATAAAAAAAGAAGATCTGGAGCTTGCATGTTCCAGATGACAGGATAGCAATCAAGGAAGCTGGGGCGGGGCTGACGCCGCATCGCGGAAAGGCGCAGGGAAGATGCGAGGTGCGAAGACATGGCTTGACAGCTCGAGGCTGTGATGTCTAGAAAAGATGGGCTGGCGTGTGTCTCGCCCGCGGGGGGGGGGGAGGGGGCAGCGAAGACGAGCTGGAAGAGGGGGCGATCTGATCTGCTGTCTGAAAAGGCGGCCATCGTGGAGGGAGAGGGCTGAAGGACACTTCTCTCGATTCTCTTCCTCACTTTCTTCTTCACGTTTTAAGGCAAAGGCCGCCCGCCGTCTTTGGAGAATCGATCAGCAATTTCTTTTGCCAGCTTCGCCATGCGCATCCAAATCGTCTTCCACGCGGACCTGCTGTGTCCGTGGTCCTTTGTTGGAAAACGCAGCCTCGAGACGGCCATGTATCGGTACAAGATGCAGCACCCAAACATCGAGTTTGAAGTCATCTGGAAGCCGTTTCTGCTTTATCCTGGGCTTCAATACAGTAAGTGGAGTCCGTTTGTTCCGAGGAGTCGGGGTTGGTTTTGCCTCGTCTCGTCTCGGCTTGCCCTGCCCTGCCTGCCCTTGTCCTTCCTGCGTCGACGACTATACGTCCCCTTCATCTTCCCAGGCTAAAGATTGCTGATTAGTGATCGAATCCTTCTCAGTTGACAAGCGAGAACTGTACATCCAAATCATGGGCACCGAAAAGCTCCGCACCTTCATTGACGGGGTGCAGGCTGCCGGTGTGCGCCACGGCGTCGACTTCTCCGTCCACGGCGCCACAGGTCCGTCGCAGCGCGGCCACCGCCTCGTCGCCTTGGCCCTGCAAACGCTGGGTCCTATGGCGCAGGGTGCTGTCGTCGAGTCCATCTTTCGCGGTCACTTCGAGCACGGCATGGACATTGCCGACGCCAAATGGCTGATGTCTGTGGGCAGCGGCGTTGGACTGGAGCCCCAGGCCGTGCTCAACGCCCTCGACTGCCAGGCCATGGGCCAGATGCTCAATGATGAGCTCACCGCTGCTGCTACCACCGGCGTCATTGCCGTGCCGAGCGTCCTGATCGGCGCCCGGTTCCGCGTCGCCGGGTACCAAGCCCCTGAACTGTTTGAGGGGGCCTTCGACCGTCTCCGCAAGGAGAGAGAGCAAGGCCTGGCGGCCATGAACCAGGCCATGAGATGTGACAGACTAGGCCGAGGGGGCCTGGGGATGAGCATGGAAGACGTGGGACCAAACGGAGGATGGACGGGACCAGCCCAAGGTAACCAGGCGCCGGGTATACAAGGCACCGTCCCTGATGAAGAAGGTCAGGAACTGTCTGGACAGGCTCTTGGCCCCTATAGGTTGATCAGACCAGCACCGGCACCAGGCAGACAAAAGCCTAGCTTGGATAGAGGGCAACCCCGATCATCTGCACAGTCTCCTGGCCCTAATAGGTTGAGGAGGCCAGCACCGGAGCCAGCCAGACAACAGCCTGCCTTGGCTAGAGCAGATCCACGATCGTCTGGACCAGAACCTGGCCAACATACACTCAACCAGCCAGCACCGCAACTGGCCAGACGAGAGCCTGCCTTGGATAGAGTACATCCTCAATCGTCTGGACAGTCTCCTGGTGCCAATAGGTTGATCAGGCCAGCACCGCAACTGGCGAGACAAGACCCTGCCTTAGACAGAGCAGATCCGGCATCATTCAGACAAGGCCCTGATCTAGATATGCTGGATAGGCCAGGACCGACACCGTTGCCTGCCGGACAAGGGCCAGCACTAGCACCTGCCAGACAAGAGTCTGCCTTTATCAGAGTAGATCCAGCATCATCCAGACAAGGCCCTGATCCAAATACGCTGAACAGACCTGGACTGGCACCAGTGCCTCCCAGACAAGTACCAGCACCAACACCAGTACCTGCTAGTCAAGGACCTGCTCCACATGGAGTATACCCGCAGCCGGTCCGACAAGGCCGAGAACTAGACATGGAGATCTGGGGCCTGAGCAGAGACGACGTGACTACTGGACCAAGCAGAGGTAACCCGGAGCCGAGCAGACAAGACCCAAGTCTCACCGGAGGGAATCCTCGATCACTCAAGCGAGGCCGCGAGCTGGATAGAGAAATCTGGGGCCTCGACAGAGAGGCAACGCCAGAGAAACGGGCTGGAGGAGGCCCGACGGGCAAGTGGCGAGAAGCGGCGTGAGGCCTGGGAGGATTGGAAGTGCGAATTCAAAATATATACTAACGCTATGCTTGCGTCTCTTTGTCTAACATAGTAACCACCTAATGCCGAGCACCTTACCGTTTTGCTTTTGAACCAAATGAGAGAAAAAAACAACCTGCCTCCCTGCCTGCCGTGAACGCCGAATCAAGTCCCTGTTGCCCATTCTGAGGGAAACCAAAAGTATGGGACAGGCCACCCAACGCCCCGAGTCCTCATATAGCTCGTGAAAAGTACAACCACACTTTCTTTTTCCCTGCTGCCCTCCAACCACCTCCCAGTCAGCAGGCCAATCCATCATCGCCGCATGCCACTGTAGTCTTGCATCAAGTGTTGCATGTGGACGTTGGTCGCCTTGCCGATACGCTTGCCGGCGCGCTTCCGTTGGGCCTTGGGCTTGGCCCCCACCTGGGTCAGCTTGTTGGGGTCCTCGCTCGTGGGCTTCTGCCCGACGCTGACGAGCTTGCGGTGCATGTCGTCGGTGCTGGGCAGCGGCACGCGGTGCCACATGACCTGGAACTCGTGCTGGACGCTGTAGTGCAGCGAGGCGTCGTCGGGCCACACGTACCGCGGCAGGTTGTCCTTCTTGGTGCGCACCACGAGCACCTTGTGCTGTCGCTCTAGCGAGGAGAGGGTGTCTTCGCAGTCTGGCCAGCCGTCCTTGAGATCTTTGACTGAGACGCCTGAGGCGTCCGTCTTGCGCTGCAGGTGGGCTAGAAGCGACGTCGCGTCTTTGACGCCCGGGATAATGGGCCGGTGGGCGTACATGCCCGTTTGCCAAGTCTGCTCGCTGAGGCTTGCGTCGGGCTTCCATTCAATGCGAGGGTGGCCTCGCAGGCCATCGGCTAGCTCGCGCTTGTGCTCCTCGGTGTAGCCGCGCAGGCTCAGGTGGTCGATGATCTCGACGATGGTCTTGGACTCGCCCTTCTTCTTGAGGTACTCGACGGCAAACGTCATCTGCGTCTTGACCTCGGCGCCGTAGCCCGTGAGCTGGGGCTGCGAGTAGGGCACATCGGGGACGGCATCGCGCTTGCGCTTCGTGCTCGGGGTGTTCGGATCGGAGGTGGCGGACGGCGAGGGCGAAGCGGGAGCCGGTGAGGGCAGTGCGAGCGACACGGCCTTGGTGGACGTCGGGTTGGAGAGCTTCGTGGCGGCTGAGGCCAGCGTCCCCTTGAAGGCGTTCGTCTGCTTCGCGAGATATGATGACATGGTGGATGAGGCGGGCTGTGCACCGGGAGGGAGTCGTGAGAGGCAAGCGACGGCTTCGAAGGGGTTAGAACGAGGAGAAATGCAGGGGCGGGCGGCGGAGAAGAAATGCACAAAGGAGAGTCGCTCGCGCGGTCGAGGTGAAGTGAAGTCGAGATTGAGGTTGATCTGAGAGCCAGGCGAGGCTGACGAAAACTGTCAAGTGTGGCGCCACATGTGACCAGGGTGATGCAGACGTGGCTCCCAGAACTAGCGGAGCAAAGTCTGTTTGGCAGCGGTCAGCGATCTCCATTCCAAAATGGCCACAGTGGATACATTTCAGCCACACAGCCTTACCCACATGGCAATGTTGGCCCCTTAGTGAGAATGCCAGCACAGGCAATGAATGAACCGAGGTGCGTCGTGATCAATCGTGTTTTTGTCGATTAAAAAGAGGATATACGTCTACTGCCCAGATTGCCTTCCCCTGGGTGAATAAAATCTCCCCATTACAACACCGTGCTCCATAGCCTTGCCTTGCGCAGCAGAAACTGTGCCCCTCGACAAGGATGCCATTCTCATCCTTGGGTCTCACGCCCACCACCCCTCCACCCCCAACAAAAAAATCGGGGACGCATGGGTTTGGGAGCCGCCCGCGGAATCGTTTCAATGTCCAAGTTGAGCCGAAACGTCTGTATGCGCATGCCGTCTAATTTGCCCGGACCCAAGGCCAAAGGCCAAACTCCTAATTGTATTTGCCGGCCAATTCGGCGGCGCCTGGAAGCCCGCACTTTAGATCTCCCAGAATAAAAACAAACAATTGCGCTATGCGATCAACCAGCGGAGAGCGTTGGTTGGCCGTCATGCGCTTCACGCCTGCTGCTGGGTCTGGGCAGCGGCCTGCTGCTGCAGGTACTGGTAGCCGACGTAGGCGAGGAAGCCGCCGGCGACGACGACGGCGTAGAGGCCAAGGCTGAGGCCGCCGTCGGACTTCATTGAGGGCGCAGTGTTGCCGCCGGAGGGAGCGCTCTTGGGGGCATCGCCAGGCTGGAGAAGGAGTGTTAGCCTTTCTAGTTGTGCGCAATTGAGCATTGGGGTCGAGTTCTCTTACCTGTCGCTTCAGGTCGCCGACGTAAAGCTTCTCAAGGACCTCTCGGGCCTCGTCACTGTGACCGACATCCTCAAAGGCCTCGGTGGAGTCCTGGCCAGCAACGTCAAGCATGACTTCCTCACCACCGCTGCGAGGAGAATGTTAGCTGGTGGCGGTCGCGCATAGCAGATAAGAGAAGAGAAGAGTCAAGGACGTACGGATGCTCATCCAGGAACTTGGTGCAGTCGTAGACCTTGTCGTGGATCACACAGAACATGTCATTCTTGGTGTTGTGCTCGGCAACATCTTGGTAGGTGAACACCTTGATCTCAGACATGATTGCTGTGTTGGCGGGGGGTTATGGAGGTGTGAAAGTGTCTGGCGGTCTCGGGACGAGGGGACGGAGAGCGTTGAGCTGCTGCGGCGGGCGCGAGGGTATGAGAGTAGTCGTCGGTTCGAGCGAGAGAGGCGGTTGGAGGAGTTGAAGAGGAGAGGGTAGAAGGAGGAAAGAAGAAGAGGACGGAAACTATGAATGGGAATGGGATGGGATAGGATGGCAGAAGAAACCAGAGACGGACTGCAAGGCCACGGTGCCCGTCCCTTGTCATGGCAGACGCACTACGACCGCTGGCCTGGGCTAGGGACTGGGGACTTCAAGGTTAGGATTGAGGTACCTGGACGGAGCAATCTGAATCAGATGCAGTACTTGAATAGGTACTACGTATCGGCCAAAGGTTCACTAATACCGCCCGGCTTCCAGGCCGCCATGACGCTCGACAGCGGCCAGAATCGGCAGTTAATCCCCTAGAGCCCGCCGTGGCAACAAAGTACCATTAAGGTACCTTGGCGGGTTGAGGCAAGTACCTCTTTGGCCGCGACTCGTAGCGGTCGAGGTGGGCAAGAGAAAAAAAAAAAAAGGGTCCACGGGTCCTTGTCGTCCCCTCCGCATCCCACTGCCTCCACTAAGGTACCGAAACAAGCCCCAACGCAGCGCCAAAAGGTCGCCGTCGCCAGCGCCTTTTGCTTGTGCCTGCCTTGCCTGCTTGCTGCTCGACCTGGTACGATCGGTCCTGCTCAGTTCCGACCCATGGGGCCCGCCCACTCCGACCGCCTGCTGCCCGTCTCGGCCAATGGCGGGCGTCTATATTACCGTCCTCGTTCGCTGGTTGGCCCTTTGCCGCTGGCTTGTGAGAAGCCCCAGGGGGCTAGTTGCCTGGAGAGGATGTTTCTTTTTAGCAATCTTCTGCCGGTATGGGCCCCCATCATCCCCCCCGAAAGCGCTGCCAGCGGTGCCTTATCGAGGGCTGCCAGCTCTTCGCCGCGAGCGCTGAGGCCCAGGTACGAATACGCAGTGCCGTGCAGAAACATCCGCCCGGCTTTTCCCATCCCCCATGCTATGATGCCCTGAAAGCGATCCATTCCCTCCCCAACCCTAGCACACGCATTGCCTGAGATCCATGGTGGTCACCGTCATTTCGGCCGACGATGAGGAACGAATGCGAACAGGATGCCACAGACTCGGTTCGTTGTACTTCTACGTTGTACACACGCATGTACTCGCCGTATGAGACGCGGCCACACTCTCATTCAAGCCCGGAACCCGGAACCCGGAATCCCTACCGAGTGGGTTGGTTATCTGTTTCTAGTGGGCTTGTTCATCCCGATACCGTTGGATTCCGCCCAACTCCTTTGATTTGGTTTATTTCCGCCCATTCGATTTGGCCCAAACTATTCAAATTTGGGTGGGAGCAACGAAGCGCGAGGACACATAGCACAAACGCTCGCACTAGTTCCGCAGAATGTCGATGAATTTCGATACACTTCTGCCCTCGGGTAACCATGGGTTCTCGGTTTCCGGCCCAGGACGGAAATTTCTCTTTTGAGATGTCCCGCGGCCCAAGACAACCAAAAAATGTGCACCGCCAGGGTGGCTTGAAGCCTGAAAGGCAACTATGCCCGGACACCATGCCGGCTCTCACCCACGCATAAGCCGTCACAACTCACTGATGAATCAATCTCCTCCTCTCACTTGTCCGAGGGATCGCTCTTCTGTCCACTCTCGCCCACTCTCGCGACAAACTACCCCGCCTCCACCAAGGCCACTAGGTCGTCGCCTGGCGCATGGCCCGCGATAGGTGCTGTGTGATGTGCAAACTGGATGGAGAATGGGGATGCGCAACCAACCATCGGCCCGTCCGACACCCCGCTGAACGTAGAGCTGGCCGTTTGATGACACTTTTGTCCTGCTTCCACCCCGGGGCGGAACTCCTAAGGCCAAGGCATGGTCTCCGTCTACCTGCCCGCTGTGTCGTTGCCGACGCCGATGTGAGCGATACTTCGGCCATGCCTATCGCAATCGCAATCCCGATTTCCGGATTCCCGAGGAGACGTCACCTAGATGCGGGGTTGTGGCGCATCGTGCATTCATCTAAGTCACTGGTGCTTTTTGCATCTGCTTGTATGTATGATATACGCAACTGTTCGTGAATTATTGCCCATTGACGGCATCGCAACAGTACTTTGACACCATCTCGCCACTCTGCTGCTTGTTCTCCGCAGTCGTGCATCATCGATTGCTGCTATTTGCAGGGAGCACAGGAGCACGGGGCACACTTTATAGAGCCCATGTAGACAGCAAGAGAGCAGCATATCGTAACCATTCTGCCATATCTTGCATGTTTCAAGGTTCAGGAAGCTTCCACAATACTTATGGCTCTCTGTAAGACATCCCGGTCGTCCTTGAAGGTTAACCTCTGCACCGCCTCCTCGCAGTCCATGAAGTGTGATGTGAACTGGTCCTCGCTGTTAGCCGGCCTAAACTCCGCTGAGTCAACCTCCGCAATGAACCACCATATCAACTTGATGTTTGCTGAGCTACCCCCAAGCTGCCGCATCGTAAGCATGAATGGCTCCGTGATCCCGGCGTGAGAGCGCGCCACGTCGGGGACATGGTTGGCGTCCGTCGGGGCCGGGGCGCGAGTCGCTATCTTTACGGGGTACAGATGGCATGGGTAACCCGTCTCCTCTCGCACCTCCCGAAGAGCTGCTTCACCCCGCGACTCGCCACAGTTCCGTCGACCTTTAGCGAGGAGCCATTCCCCGGGTTTATCTTTTGGCTGGAAGTGAAGCAGGCACACCTGTTTCGTATGGCCTGAAAGGTTGAACTGGATCGCCCCGCTGCTCTCAACAAATTGATCTGAGGTGTATTGAGTGTTTACAAACTTTGAAGACGCCATAACGCTTGAGCGAATTCCTCTTCGTTTGCAACCACCACGGTAGGTTTCCCTCCAAGATGGGGTAACCAAGAAATTCGCCTTTTTGGGCGCAGACTACCCGTGATCGAGATGGCCTAAGCTGCGATCAGCTGGGTCGACCTGATCAGTCCACACTGGTGTGTGAGGAGTTACCAACGGGTAGAAGGAGGCGAAAGGACCTGGCTCGAGTCAGAGGAGTACGAGGTTTGGCGGAACTTGACCAAGACGTTTGAAGAGCGGCTTAAATTGTGGCACACCCTTTACTCCCCAGGTGACTGAGGAACCCGTTCCAGGCTGCGACCTCGAGGGGCGGGCTGGCTGCATCTGCATCTGCAGCTGCATCTGAGGCTACGAAGGTGTATCCGCTGATATAGCTGATAGCCTATATTTGCCCAGAACAGCAAGTAGATGAGGCACTTACACGCAACCCACACCATAATACCGACAAAGCCCCCACCCTCACGTTGCAGAATGACCATAATGGGTATTTAGCATGTCAACCAGTTGCTGCTATTCTCATCATAATTTCAAATGCTACCTATCGCCATGCCGCTGACAGCTACCGGTTGGTGGGGTAGGCTCTTGAGGTGCCTGCACCATCCATGGATCATCCGTGAATGGACTCCCCCTACATTCGATCGCTTTTCCATCTTTATCGCGACTCCACGGACAATACGAGCATGTCATCTCTACTTACAGTCGCCGAGTATAGTTGCTAAAAACAGTCGCTTGTCTCGATCCTGTCTATCGCCTCGAGCTTCCACCTCCAATGTCCTGGCCCAGCCGGTAGCTCGTCACCCGATCCCACTCAATCTTCTGTCGGGTGACGGGTAGCTGGCGTCGCAGGCCCTTGAACGCGCCCTCGCTCAGGTTCACGAAGCCCCTGTTCAACTCTTCCTGGTACTTCTTCTCCGAGGTTGAGATCTCCTTGACGATGCCCGCGCCTGTGCCAGAAGGGATCGATGCGCTGATGGGCTTGTTGGTGAGCAGACGCACGTTGCCATCCTCGTAGTAGTGGACATCGACCTTGACGGAGCCCTCGAGGCTTCCAGACGAGGGATCGAAGACGTACAGCGATCTCCATCGACCATTCCTGCAACATCGCGTCAGCTTCAACCATTCACCCAACCCACCATAACCCTAGCAAACTTACCAGAAGTTATTGGGGCTGTATTTGTTTCCGACAATGACAGCAGCAATCTTGGAATCGGACTCGATGGGATAGACGCCGTATGCCGCGTTGGCAAAGTGCTCCTTGACGTAGAGGCCCAGACTCTTGAGCGTAGATTTCCTTATCGATGTTAATGGCGAGGCCATGGTCTTTGTCTCGGATGGGACTACTCACACCAGATCCGTTTGCGCACCCTCCAGGACATGGCTTTGTACAGCGCTAGCTTTCTGTCGTTACATCAGAACCTCCGTCTTATGCAGCTCGATTGGCGATCTGTGGACCTACCTGGGTTGTGTGGTTGAAGGCGAAGCTGGACGAGCTTTCGACATCGTAGTATCGGCCGTCTCCAAGTGAGTTGTGAGAGCTGATGATGACCTGTGGAGCCGGATTCAGTACTTTGTCTCCATATGTGATCAGCATCCATAGCTGGGCCACCCACAGGCTGACTGCTGCCCGGCAGCTTCACAGTGACGAGCTGTTCCTCGTTGTACTTTTCGAAGGCGGGTACGAGGTCGTCGAGGATGTTGGGCGACGAGAGGGTAAGGGCTTTGATGTCTGGCGGCCGCGTATCAATGGATGATCCTAGCAGACAGGAGCAAACGGGGCATAAGTACCTGCAACGACGTCTGCGAGCTTGAAGCGAAACGTTAGCTGATGATGATAGTGACGGCTGACGTGGAACTCTCCAACGGCAGCGGGGACGACGGTGAAAGTACCTCTCCGGGCGGAGCGCCCTCGACAAAGGCTGAGACGGTGTCAAGGTCCGACATGGTGCAGATGACCAGCTGAATAGAAGAGGTTGGAGGCGAAGGCGACGTGTTGCGGCGCCGGCTTGGGAGTTGGTGGAGATGGCGTCGAGAGCTCGATTCAATGCATCAAGACCAAGTCCAAGGCCGGGGGATGGAAACGGAGAGGCGGGGCACCTCCAAGCTGTCCAAAGTGGGGACCTTGAGGGTCGTCACCGTCCATGCACAGCGTCATAAAGATGATGCACCATACCCAGGATTGGATTGCAAAAAATAGGGGAAAATGAGAACAAAGAAGTAATTAGGTTTACGGGAGTTTTAAAACTCGGACTTCCTCGTCTTTGGTGCTTCAGTCATCTTGCGCAGTAACAATGCGGTTTGAAACACTGCAAACCCAACAGCCAAAGACTACCCAAACCCCCATATCTACTACATAGATAGTACTGCAATTCAGGATTTACAATATGAACACACGGCTTCGATTAAAATTCCTCTTTCTCCGAGAACCTCGGAAAAAAATGATTTGTGGGTCAATCACGATATGGAGATACATGTGGTCGTGACAATTAGAGAGCGGCTATCTCCCAAATTCACTTTTTAAGAGACACTTACTTCACCGTGCTGCAACTATATCCGAGTCTAGATGTTAGCTTTTGTATTTAAAGAATATATGATGTGCTCGCTCTCTGTATGTAATTTTCACAGCCATTCTAGCTCCTAAGTGTGTCATTCAAGTCTATGGAACCGAACCTTGTTGGGTGGAACATACAACAAGCCTCAGTCCTTTACCCAGACCTAGTAATCCAAAACCCGCTTGATGTTGTCATAAATTCCTAGTGGGCAATTGTTAGTAACGGAGCAAACCACATCGTTCTCTTACTGTACTCACTTGCAACATCCGGGAGGTGGAATTTCTCATAGAGCAAAGGGTTATGGATACTCCACCCAGCAACCCGTGCCACTGGTGCTTCCAACCGGTTGAACGTGTCTGGGTCTTCTTGTATCACCGCCGCAACCTCTGCGCCAATTCCAGCGTTTACCATCGCTTCATGGACGACCATTACTCGTCCCGTCTTCCGGACACTCTCAAGAACCGTCTTCTTGTCCCAGGGGTAGACAGTCCGCAAGTCGATCAGCTCCACTGAGATACCCAAGTCTTGTTCCGCTTGCTTGATCGCGGACATGCAAAGATATAGTGGCTGACCGTAGGAAACTATTGTGACGTCATTTCCTTCCTTGAGAATTTCTGCTTTCGATAGAGGTAGCTCATAAGGTGCAGTAGGAACCTGCTCAACAGCTGCTCGGTAGAGAATCTTAGGCTCCATAAAGATGCAGGGATCGTTGCTGCGGATGGCAGCGAGAAGAAGGCCCTTGGCTTGGGTCGGAGACCGCGGCATGATGACTCTCAGACCCGGGATATGGGTAAAGAGACTCTCTGGGGACTGAGAGTGGTAGAGTCCACCATGGCCGACACCACCGCATGGCATCCGCACCGTCAGTCCCCCAACACTCCTTCCACATGCTCCGTCACGGTATCTAAACTTGGCCGCCTCGTTGACGAGCTGGTCGAATGCCGGATACACGTAGTCGGCGAATTGAATCTCGGCAATGGGCCGCATGCCCTCAGCGGCAAGTCCAATGCCGAAGCCCATGATGCCCTGCTCTGTAAGCGGCGTGTTGAAGACCCGGTCGGCGCCATGCGTCTCTGACAGCCCCATGGTGCATCGGAAGACGCCTCCAAAGGCCACATCCTCGCCAAAGATGACGACCGACTCGTCCTCGGATAGGGCAATGCCCATGGCGTCGTTGATGGCCTGAAACAGGTTCATCTTCTTGGTGGTCCCATTGCGGACATCTTCAGGCAGTTCCTTGCTGCTCAGGGCAGCCTGAGAGCTCCGGGACAGAATAGGTGTTGTGGCATAGTCAATTGGAAGGTTTAGCTTGGCATTTGGCGGGTGTGTCGAATAGCATCTTGTTGAAGAGAGTGAAAGCCTGGCGACCGATGAAGGCGCCAGCGCCCTCTTCAACTGGTGGAGTGCGCGGTGCTTCATGACGTCTGTCGGAAGGAATTGTGATGATGGATAGAGGAAAGATACCATGCGCAAGCCGTCGGGGACGGAATAGTAGCGGCGGCTCACATACCTTATTGTCCAGCTGCTTGTCCTCGGCGTTGGTGATGTCCAGCTCGGCTTGTCACGGCCCTCGCGGGATGACGGCAATCATCGCCTCTGTAACCACTGTATGTCACTGATAAGATTGTTGCCCCGTCGACAACCGACCAGGGCCAAGACCCGCATTAAATCGCCAAAAGGGGAAATTTGTCGCAAAACCGGGCAGCGGCGTCGTCATCTAACGTGGCAGCTTAAGCCCTTTTCTGCATTCTTGATGGTTTCTAAATTCTGAGACTTCATTCCAGAGACGACATTCCAGCCTGCAGTATGGCCCCACGAGAGTCATCGCGGCCGTCGCGCGGACACCGACCACGAGACCGACAACGAAATGGCCAGTCCGCGAAGAAATCAGGGAACAAGAAGAGGAAGTCGCAAGGGAGCCGCAGGCCGGTATCAGGGTCAGATGAGACGCCGGGAGGAAGCCGAGGGGAGAGTCGAGGGGAGAGTCGAGAACATAGCCGAGGAGAGAGGAGCTCAAAATCCTTGTCTGCTGGCGCATTGGCAGACCTGAACAGGGAGCAGCTTCGCCAGAAGAGACGGGAGGAACGAGCAAAACGAGCCAGTCGAGACGAATACCGAGACCGAGACCGAGATCCTGAAAGGCCACGGAAACCACGCAGGGAGAAGAAGCGAAGGGTTGTCAGCGGTGCCATCATGGAGGAGGGGAGAGCGTCGGGATTACGAGGGGGGAACAATCGTTGGAGCGATGACAGTCTCGACAAGGACTTCTATCAAAAGCAGCGCCCAAAAAAGAGCAAGAAGAAACTATGTGAGTGGCTTGTCGCTGAAATAAATAGGATTTTCGCTAACGAGCATACCAGGGATCCTCCTCGGATGTAGCGTTGTCCTCTTAATCATCATCATCGTCGTGGCGGTCGTCGTCAGTAACAAGAACAAAGACAAGGGCAGCAGCGATTCCAGCAGCTCAGATTCGACCTCGTCGTCATCATCAGACTTGGACGATATGAACCACTCAGATATACCTGACAAGTGGCAAAATTCGTACCTTGACCCGTGGACATGGGCATCGACAACTGACTTTAATGTCACTTTCACCGACGAGATGGTGGGAGACTTACCCGTCATGGGTCTCAACACGGAATGGGACGACTCGGCCCAGGCGAATGACAATGTGCCGGCGCTCGACAAGGATTGGGGCTCATACGCCGACACGCCAGCTCGCGGAGTGTGTTTAGGAGGATGGCTTTCGCTCGAGCCGTTCATTACGCCGTCCTTGTTCAACTACGATACCAAGCTCGGGATCATTGATGAATGGACACTGTCGGAACACTTGGGTTCCGATCTTCAGAGTACTCTGGAGGACCACTATGCATCATTCGTCACGGAGGATACCTTCAAGGACATTGCAGCAGCGGGACTCGACCACGTACGAATCGCCTATTCATATTGGGCTGTCGAGACATACGATGGGGACCCGTACCTGTTCCGGACGTCTTGGCGGTACTTGCTGCGAGCGATCGAGTGGGCACGAAAGTACGGCATTCGAGTGAACCTGGATCTTCACGGTATCCCAGGTAGCCAGAACGGTTGGAACCACAGTGGAAGATGGGGAGCGATTGGCTGGCTGAACGGCACGGACGGAGAGACAAACGCGGAGCGGGCGTTGGCTATTCACAACCGCCTGTCCAAGTTCTTTGCTCAGGATCGATATAAGAACATCATCACGCACTACGGCCTCGCCAACGAACCTAGGATGACATATCTGTCAACGACGGACGTCATCAGCTGGACCGAGTCGGCTTACAAGCTAGTGCGGAAGAACGGTATGAATGCGCTTGTTATCTTTGGCGACGGCTTCAGAGGCCTCGACAACTGGCAGGGTCAGATGACCGGATACGACGACATGGTGCTCGACGTTCACCAGTACGTCATCTTCAACGAGAACCAAATCGACTACACCCATCAGGAGAAGGTCAACTATGCGTGCGATGGATGGTCAGAGCAGGCGGTGAACAGCATGGACACGAGCACAGGCTACGGACCAACGATCTTTGCAGAGTGGTCACAGGCCGATACAGACTGCGCAAAGTACCTGACGGGCGTGAGCTGGGGCAACCGATGGGAGGGCACGTACGACACGGGCAACACGAGTACGTCGATCCTGACGCCGCGATGCCCGACCAAAGACTCCAAGTGCTCCTGCGACAACGCCAACGCGGACCCGAGCGACTGGAGCAGCGAGTACAAGAAATTCCTCCTGATGTTTGCCGAAGCCCAGATGCACAGCTTCGAGAAGGGCTGGGGCTGGTGGTACTGGACGTGGAAGACGGAGTCGGCGTCGCAGTGGAGCTACGAGACCGGGCTCAAGGCTGGCGTGTTGCCGGAGAAGGCCTGGGACCGGGACTTTAACTGCGACTCGGATGTGCCGGATTTCGAGGACGACGGACTCCCAGAGTATTACTGAACGGGAGGGGTGATTCAGGGTATTTGTATATGTGTTGGCTATCCTGTGTTGGCGGGGAACAGCTTGGTGGTCTTGTGCATTGTTACATGGCGTTGAATGGGTGGTCATCGCTCTGGGGCAGCGAGATATGTATATCCTGGCGGTTAGAAAGGTTGGGTGTCTCTGATTTTGATATTTTTTGGTTTGATGTTATGCCTGTACGAATTATTCAATTATGGATTAACCGGAGTATACGATGGGATGTAAGGATATATAGGCTTGTTTCGGCATGGCACAAAAATGCATCCACGCGCGGTGTTTATATAGGCACCAATAGATCAGTCCCTGAAGTAACAACGTGTTGATTGCATGAAGTAAATCCTGTTTGCGAAGAAACGGTGAGACCGGGAAAATAGAAAGACCAGAAGAATAACAAGAGAAGGATCATAACCGTAATTCAGCTCGTCTAGAAGCAAAAGCCACCTCCGTCAGGGTCGCGTTGTTGGTTGTCCAGTGTTGCAAACCCCGTTCTAGCTTCCATCACAAATCTCACAAATCGAGGCTAGTCGCGCAGGGTGTGCTGACAAAGGCCGTGACTGATGGAGACAAGGAGAGATGCCGCCACACCATCCTCCGGCATGTCGGCGCCGATATGACATCACGGTTGCGGCAGACGCTAATAGGCCTGGGGGGTTGACGATGAAAGAACGATGATCTATGACGGATTCGACATCGCTTCGATAACGTTTTCACCTACTGCTGATGGGATGTAAACTAGTACTCCACGGCATATTATTAATAAATGTTGACAAACGGAGATATGGCACATTAAACGTTGACAAACCCGAGCTTCATCTGGAGCTGGAGCTGAGAAGAGGTCCAACTTGCGACGAGACAACTAAGAACTGCCAAACTCTAGAAAAGAATATGCTGTTCGTAGTTTCTCGGCGACGCCGCCGAACAGCCGAGCTCGCAATTGGCCGCGTCAGGGCCAACAACCATGTCAGTATTGCTTCGTATGCCGCCCGCCACCCAGGAAACCCGGCACGACCTCACCGTAATAGTATAACACACAGGCAGAAACGCTGCCGAATTCGCGTTAATTCCGAGTCTAATCCGCCACGGCCTTTTGCTTTCTCTCTCCATTCTTGACATTGCGAGCTTTCTATTCGGTGAGGCTTTCTCCTGCAAAAAAAGGTGCGGGCCGTTGAAGAGCATCATGGGTCGCCTGCTTGCTCCGTCCAATATCCGAGGCCGACCAAGCTGTTTCTGGCGATGGCGATTCAAGGGTCCCACAATCCACTCCTGCTTGAATGGGGGGACGATGCCTTTTTCCCGAGCTCTTAGTGGAGCATGAGTAATGTTCTTTGTGAGCTCCACGGAGCGTTGAGCATTGGTCATAGGTGGTGGTGCTAGTCCTGGTTGTAGAGCGCTGGTGCAGGTATCGAGTCGTAGGTAGTATTTGAAGTCGAGAGTCTGCCGTCTAGACGAGCTCAATCTGCTACGTAGGTTCTAGCTGACACAGTCGATACCCCATGCCTCATTTCTAATATCTTCGCCCCGTTCTGATCTCCATCTCTGGACTCCATTCTGATTCCTTCTTTGCCCCATTCTCGATTCGAGTCCAGATATCCCTGCTCAAAACCTTGGAAGGGCGCCGGGCGCAGTGACTAACATATCAACCACCATCCACTCTTATCAGTACTTCCTCCCCTGAAGGAAAAAAGGAAAAAGGAAAAAGAGAGGGAAAAAATCAGACACGCACACACAGCTCCAATGGATCGTGACGTCGAAAAAGCGTCAAGTCACTCGGGCGACGGCCCCGAAGACTCGTCCAGCACGACGTTTGCGCCCATCCAATCCAGCGCCACGCGGGCCTCTGCGGTGGCATCCCGGCCGTCGACCTCCGAAGGCCTCAGCCGGGCCGTGTCCCACAATGGCTACAGCTGCGAGGACGCCGGCGGCAGCTCCGATGATGCTGCCACGACCGAAAAGGACCCTCACGAGGTCGGCTGGGACAATGGCGACGAGGACCCCGAGTGTCCGCGCAGCTTCAGCAGCGCTAGGAAGTGGACCATCGTTATCATTGTCTCGATGGCGAGTTTCTGCGTGTAAGTTGGATGAAATCGCTGTGAACACATGTCTCCCTGTTTGGCGGTTGTTTGAGGGACCAAACCAGATGAGAGACATGAATGAATCAGATGAAACCCATGAAAAACGCAATCTGCTAACCCACCGCTGGATAGAACCGCCGCCAGTTCCATCTATACGTCGACGTACGCGCAGATGGAGGCCGAGTTTGGCAACTCGCGCATCGTGTCGACGCTGGGCCTCTCGCTCTTCGTCCTGGGCATCAGCCTGGGCCCCATGTTCCTGAGCCCGCTGAGCGAGTTCTACGGCCGACGACCCATCTACCTCGTCTCGTGGGCCATGTACGTCGTCTGGATCATCCCGCAAGCCGTGGGCCACAACATCGCCACCATGCTCGTGTCGCGCTTCCTCGACGGCTTCTCCGGCAGCGCGTTCCTGGCTGTTTCTGGCGGTACTGTCGGCGATTTGTTTGCGAGACAGCAGCTGCAGGCCCCGATGCTCATGTTCTCGCTGGCGCCCTTTGTCGGTCCGTCTATCGGGCCCTTGATCGGCGGCTTCATCAACTACAATGCTGACTGGCGGTGGACGTACTATGTGCTGCTAATCTGGGGTTTCGCCATTTTGGTGAGCATCGTGTTCTTGGTGCCAGAAACCTATCGTGAGTTTTGTTTTCCTTTTCTCTCATTAGTCGTTGGTCAGATGTGAGTGTAGAGTTGTCGAATGGACGGGCTGTATGGAACTGAGCCTCACTAACAAGACAACCCCAAAACTAGATCCTATCCTCGTCAAGAAAAAGGCCATCCGGAAGCGCAAAGAAACAGGCGACGAGCGATGGAAGGCCCCCAACGAAAAGACGCAAAAGTCCGTCATCGGGGCCGTCAGCCGCTCGCTCTTGACGCCGTTCCAGCTGCTCATCTTTGAGCCCATGTGCCTAAACCTGTGCATCTTCTCGGCCATCCTGCTGGGCATCCTGTACCTCTTCTTCGGCGCCTTCCCGCTCGTCTTCCGCCTCGTCTACGGCTTCAACCTGTGGCAGATCGGCCTGACCTTCCTGGGCATCCTCATCGGCATGCTGCTGGCCGCCTGCCTGGATCCCGTGTGGCACCGCATCCGCGGTCGCTTGGTGCGCGAGCTGAGCGCCGAGACGGGCGTCGAGGATGCCAGCGAGCCTGAGTTTCGTCTGCCGCCGGCCATTCTGGGCTCCGTCCTTGTTCCAACTGGCATCTTCATGTTTGGCTGGTCGGCCTATCCTTGGGTCCACTGGATTGTGCCCATTATCGGGTCTGCCATCTTTGGAGGAGGGTACGTCACACGAGAGCTCCAAAGCCCTTTTCAGCTTCAAGCCCATTTTCCAGCTTCAAAACCCCCCAGTTCCTTTTTTTAGTCCCGGCTTGGTCATGATGGCCGTCCCTCATCTCGTATTCCCTCGCTGCATCTACCCGTTCCTGTGGCTAACCGCTGGTGCTTGCAAACAGAACTCTCCTCGTCTTCAGCGGCATATTTACGTTTCTGGTGAGTCTCACCTCCTCGTTACACGGCCGGGACACCCAAACGCAACCCTCTCTCGTCTCTCCTCCCCTCTGCCCTTGTCCGCGTAACCCAGATGGCTGGGAGAGCAGCTCACAGGGGTAGAGACGCCCGTGCCAGGTGAGAATCAGTGCTGACTTGAGCTATCAATAGGTGGATGCGTATCCGCAGTACGCCGCGAGCGCCTTGGCCGCCAATGCATTCGTGCGCTGTTCGTTTGCTGGTAAGTTGGCATCCCATCCCTATGCCCCTATTCCCTGCCACGCATCCCATCCATCCCACCCTCACATCTTCTCCTTCACCGCCGTAACTGGCCGTCTCTCCCTCCTCCTCTACCCCCTTGTTCTGGTCTGCAAGCCCCGCACGTCCGGGGGGGTGGAAGAGGCTGTTGGGTTAGGGGAACATCAATCATCAGGGATATTGCGTGGCTGGTCCAAACATCATGAACAAAGTGCGAGAGATTGACACCGGCTAACCAACTATCCAGCTGCCTTCCCTCTGTTCGGAACGCAGATGTACAACAAGCTCGGTCACCAATGGGCATCGTCGCTGTTGGCCTTTTTGACGCTGGCCATGATGCCGTTCCCGTACCTCTTCTTCCGCTACGGTAAGAAGATCAGGGCCAAGAGCCGCTTTGCGAAATCATAGTCTAGTTGCCGCCTTTGACATGACGGCCCGAAGGATATCACGGCTACGTTTGCTCTACGTCGTCCAAGGGCTCACACCTATGTCGAAACATGCCATGCCCATGTCCTTGTGATGCGACAGACCGATGGCATCCTCAACCAAGGTGGCCCCGCGCCACCGGATCAGGCACCACCCACCCGGAGCTCGCGCGCGGGGACATTGTCGGACGCGTCTCACACTTAATAACTACCTACATACACATTTACCTGGGTAAGTTGCCGAGATTAACGCAGCCGACAGCACACGTCCCAGAACGAGACGGGGGCGTGGGTCGTACATACGTACATAGCATCCAAGATATCGCGTCGCCGCGGACCCAGACGGGGAAGCATGAAGCAACAGCAACGGCGCGGGGCGGCATCTTTACATTGGCGTTTTGACTGGGGTTTCTTTTTGATTTCTTGCCTGTATATTGGCGGGTCTGCTTTAATAAATGTACACACGGGAAAGATACCCGAGCGGGCTAAAAAAAAAAAAGGACCAAAGCGAGGGCGTCCCTCGAAACATTTGAAATCACAAGATGCGGGTCATGTATGTATGAGTTGCAGTTCACAAAAAGCACCTTGTGAGACATTGTCCCTAGCAAAAAGAAATGTAACTGGGACGACCGCCTGCAGTGGACGCGCAGGCTGCAGTACATAGCAACCAGGTGTGGGGGTTCCACGCAGTGACAGCTAGTTTGACCATCATCAGCGACTTTGTTGTTGGAAGATCGCCCATCGCCATTGGGAATACGAGAGATGGAGCGGAGTAAATGGAGTCAACAAATGGGTGAGCGGAGACTCGGCAATATTAAAGTCGGCAACTGAAGGAGGATGCGGGATTGGGTGCTGCCAAGTCACAGACAGCCCGGGTCAGCCTGGTACTGTATCTGCAACTCATCGCTTTCCCCATAGCGATCTGACATTATCTTGCCTCGCCTCGCCTCGCCTCGCCACCGCGCGACGCGCCCTCCAGACCGCCACTGCATCTCTGGGCTTGCAAAGAGTTTGGGGGTGAACGGACGATCTGCATGACAAAATCCGGGGAGATGGAGGGGAGGGACATCGCTTGAGCCGAGGATGAGATGCCGCCCTTGTTGCTGGCAGAAGAAAGTCCATGTACGACGGCATGTACTGTAATGTTGGGGCGGAGAATATGGGATGCGGCCAGTATCGACTAGCAAGTGGCATACACGCACCAGGCCCAAGGGAAACGCCACGCATATCCCATCTACAGCTTTCTAGCATTGCAAAGAGCCAGTAGTATACGAATACGTATGCCTTAGAAAGCATTAGAAGCATGCATCCACATCCACTATGCAATGGTGCGTCTGAACAAGCGGTTGAGTTTCACAACAGCAGCGTGTGATGTGACGCATTCATCCATGCCAGATGCTAGCGGCATCAACCAACACCATCAGCGGGCGGCAAAATGTAAATCCCAAGACCCAAGGCCGAAGCCCAGTCAGACAAAGGTGGGCTGGTTTGTAACGAGGAAACCGCAGAACAATGGGGCCTGTGTTACAGCAGCATCAGCGAGATAAAGTTGGATCCTTGTTTGGAGTTGATGACAGGGGACTGTGAAGGTGGTAGGTAGTATCTGTGAACGGATACGATGTAATAGATCGTCTCAGCCCACATAAAGTACAGTACGTCTCGCCCAAACAAGCAATTCGCAGCAGGCAAGCAAATGCGGTCCCTACCTGTATGCAAAGCCAAGGGTCAAGACAACGAATTGGCCAAATCGATCCCCAATTCGGTGTCTCCAAAGCCTCCAATGAAGGGCATCGTGGTTGTCAATGAATCGATGCGGCGGACTGGGGCCATCAAGTTGCTCCAAACTCCATCGGCCAACGATTGACCAACCAAGTGCTGGGTGGGAACACTGCCGTCGAAGTCGACAAGGGTGTTCTAGAGCCTCTGGCGCTGGTCGACTGCCTGCCCCATGGACGAGCCTTGGACCGCAGCCGCCATGGGTCCTCGGTTATCGCATCCTGACAGCGCCTTGGCTCCATGACAATCACCACCTCAGCCTCCAACCAGAGGGGCGGGCCCCTCATCTCAAAGACTCAATTGACATGGGCCGCCTCGTCCAAAAGCGGACGTCGACGACGTGCCAATCGTCGACCCCAAACCAGAGGCAGAAGATGCAGATATGCAGAAATGCAGCTCGCCATCTACGCCCATCTGGCCATGCGATCCATGTGCAATTTGACCTCGCCGTACGCACGCCGCTGTCATGCAGGCCACAGCCGCAGCAGTCACTCTCAATAGCAAGCGGATCGCAACCACGGAAAGGAGTGGAAGCCTATGAAGGCTCTAAAAGAAGCAAAACTAAACCCTTGCTCTGGAAAAAGAAAGGCCGAAACGTGGGAGAGGCGTAGGAAAAAAGAAACATAGAGACCACGCGCTCGCTGGCTAGGACCCATGACTGCAGACTTACAGGCTCGGCAAAGCTGAAGCTGGAGCTGAAGACGAAATTCCACAAGCTCCACGCCCCATCATGTGCATGGTAACTCAACTAGCACTTTGGATACGGGAAGCCGTGATTGAGAAGCCGTTCAGGTTGCGCGCCAAGAGCCCGGTGTAATGTCCCGGGAGCCAATTGACTCAAGGCTGGCTCATAATAATGCCAATGATCAGGCAGTTTGACGACGCGAAAAAGGAAAGCTGCATGATGTCCGCTGCGGATACGTGCTGCGGAGAGCAAAGGAGACGCGCTTTCTCCACAGGATTATCACGGCGAGCCTCTCGATGTATGGACGGTATGTACGAAATATGTACGAATAGCGGTGGATGCGATAGCTTGGACGGTGGTGCACGGTGTGGTGGATGGGAGCAGGTGGCCGACGGGGTGGTTTGCGACTCGAGAAGTCGAGATGATGACGCGAGCTGACGGGAAGCGGCGGGCAGCGAGGTTGACGGACGGCCTTCCGCCTCCGGGCTTGCGGGGGGGTTCTGGCAAGGCTGTTCGGTTCTCCACCATACCCCGAGATCACTCTTTGATCCAGTCTCACGCCCCGAACTGTCGTCTGTCGCTGTCGTTGTAGTGTCGCATTGTGCACCTGTCTCACTTTCAACCGCGCACCCTCTCACCTCTTGCCCTGTCACATTCTCCCGGCCAGGTCCCGTCTCCCGCTCCCATGTCTCCGGCTGCACCGGCTGGCTCTTGATTGGGACATCAGCAACGGGCCTTGTCAACCTAGTCAACCCCAAGTAGGCAGGCATGTCAAGGCCGCCCGCGACGAGCCCTCTGTGCCCCTCAGTCGTGGCCTAAGATGGTGCGCATGTATGTCTCATCGGGTCCAGGGCCGGCCTGGGCAACACTTGCGGGACTTGGGTTCGGGTACCTTGCGTTCCTCCAACGCCGCCGGTCCACGACCGGCTGGGACTGCGACTGGGCGGCCTGTCTTGAGCAAGAACCTGGTCTCGTTGGTGCTTTGAACTGGCGTCATGGCCCGTCTAGACTTTAGCTGGCGCTGGCTGGCCTGTCGCAACGGCAGTGCAGTCGCACGACACTGGAGGAGTCCATGGCCCCAGTCATCGACGACGGGACGAATCACCCACCACCTTCGACAACACGTCGAGCTTTGATTTTTTTCCGAAGTGCTTGCCCGATTCGTACCATCGTGTTTCTGTTGTTCAATATAGCCAAGTAGAGTGGCTGGCGACTGTGAACCGCGCTCGATTTAACCCATTTTGGCACCGATATCTGGGCTTTGGTTGTCCCTGGATCCATGCTTCGAGGCCACAACCTGCAACCCTTCCTCCACTTCCCACCACCCACACCTGGATTCCGGGTTCCCTGGAAAGCGATCCATGGTGCAGGGCGCAAGGCGGCAGGCGGCAGGCTACCGGCGGTGACCCCCCAACTGCTTCTGTAGGTGCAGTACAATACTGATTGCACACAACGTATGTATGTATGTACGTACGTATGTAGTAGCAGGCCAAGGGCCCCAGTACAACCTGGCGGGGCTCGCTGACAGTGATTGATGTCGTTCCTTGTCCCCTGATGCTGAATTTGCCTGGCAGAGGCATTCTTTATTGGATGAGGAGTGCAGGATTCGAAAAGAGTGGAGGAAGGCACGCGGGTGGTTGGGCGGCTCAGTGGGCCAGAGCCTAGGCTGGCAAGCTGGGCATTACACGGCCTTAGCAGGGACGATTCCATAAGTAGGTACCCAGCAGACGGGAAGGTACCTGGTACCCGGCGAGAGGAGCCGGCCAGCAGGGATGCCTGCCGTTTGTAGCACCTGAGAAGCCTTGTAGACGCCCTGGAGACGCCCTTTCACCGTGACTTCTATGCCACTTTGGTCACTAAGGTGGGGAGTCAACCAGTAACAAAACCTGGCGAGCCTGGCAGTAGCGTTCCTAGGACCAAAGTCGGCCAAGTCTTAGGTACAAACGTCATGAGCATCGGACCAATGGACATCGCGCAGTGTTCCCCCAGCGCGCGGGCCATCAGTGATCAGCTCCACTTTGGGAACCCCGCAGTCAAAAAAAAAACTTTGCGTGCGTTTCATTGCGCTGTGCGTGCGTGCACAAGACTCAAGGAACTGGAGGTCGTGTGTGTGTGTGAGTCTGCAGAGATGCGCGAGAGAGAGGCGAATCAATTCATCCCCCACCGTGTCGCTATGAATTGTTTGCTTTTGCTGATTTTGCTTCTTCTGCCTGCATCTCCGTAAAACTTGGCATATGCGCGTCCGCATTTGTGTAGGTGTGCTGAGGTGTGCTGAGGTGTACTTGGTGGTCTGTACCGAATACGTATCGCATCGAATCGCATCGTTGTTCCTCGGGAGCTGTCTGGTCTGCAGCACGCGTCTGGGGCATCTGTGTGTGAAGAATGCCTGTCCCCTGCCTGTGGCTTTCTGCGCTCCAGCTGCTGTCCGTCTCGGCGTCTCGTCATCTCGTCCCTCGGGCCCTGGTCCGTCCCGTCTTTGGCCCTAATTACCTAGTCCTGGTGCTGCGGCTGCTGGGCATGCAGTTGCATGTGCTATGCATGTGAGTGTGGGTGCGCGGCTCCAGGTTGTGGATGATCCTTTTCACATTGCCTAGGTCCCTTGGTCTGTGTGATTTGACCCAGTGTTTATTCTACGCGTTTGTGACTCTGAATCCTCGCGTGAGCATTACGCATAGCAAAGCCATCAGCTGCTGCTTGTTGCTGTTCTAGGCTTGCGGTGGGACGGCCATCTCCATGACCTTGCCAAACGACGGCCAGTCTTAGGCCAGTCGCTGTCGGTTTCTTACCCGGTTCTTGCGTGTGTCCTCATCCATGAATCCGTGATACATCGCATACATTCCCATTGGCAATTGCTGGGCGCGAGGATCCATTGTTTCCTCTTTTCTTTCTTTTTAGCTCTGCTGGCTTTCCATGCTGGCTTATCCTGTCTATTTCTATTACCCATTGCTCCACAATGTTGGTCTCTAGGAGCCTACGCTTCCCAAGGAAGCACTAATAGCCCCCTACGGATAATGCGTGTCTGGCTGGGCATGGGAGGGCCGAGTATTATTACATATAGCCTACTCCGTGCAGTAAATACAGCCTCCTTGAGTCTCGACCCCCCTCTTGTTTGGCAAATCCACTATCCCCAACAACGCGCCAACCAACCAACCAACCAACCCAGTCGGCAAAGTTCTTTTTAGCTGCCTTGGTAATTACATCTAGGCCCTTGCCGGTCTGCGCCGCCAACCCCGAAGCCTCTGCCGCCCTCCATCCCGAAGGCATTATTCCACGGCTCGCTCAACTGCTCCTGCCGTCGATAATCCACACAAATCCACACACATCCACACCTCCACACTTCCCACACTTTCCTTCACATCCACCCAACATCCACACACATCCATTCACATCCACACATCCCACCGCCGCCGTCGCCTGACCTCTGACCTCAGGCTTCCGACCTCTTGCCCTCTGATTTACGGCCACTGACCGCCGTCGGCTATTGTGCGAATTGCCTCTTGCGCATATTCCTCCAATCCACCATCAGCTATTTACCTCCTTTGCCCCCTGCTCCTCTCCCTTCTCTCTTCCCCTTCTCTCTCGCTCGGCTCTCCGCTTCTTCCTCCTCCCCCCCCCCCCTCTCCCCTCTTTGCGCCGCGCTTGGTTCGCATGCCTCATCTCTGCGCAACGATACGCTGCTACAATAGCCTACCTCTCCGGTCTCCGACGCCGTGTGAGCTGCTGCTATAGTGCGCGTCGTTGCTTGGTCGAGTGCTCTGTGCCGCCAACTCTCATGGCCCTCGGGTAGCTGCATTCTGCATTCCTTTGCATCCATCTCCACTCCGTCATCTTCTTTGTGCTCTCCAAACTCGTGCCGTCGCCCTGTGTCGCAATCCGACGCCCATCGTCAATCTCCTTGCCTGTGTCTCGACCGCGAAAGACCCTCGTCCGTCGAATTAAAGCCGCGCCAGCGCCTCCATCTTCTCCCTCTGTGACGACATTCGCAACCTCGTCCTCCTGCCTACCATCGCCCTTTGGCTACCTACACGGTCGCACCAAACCGCCCCTTGCGTGCCTATCACGAGCCCATTGGCCCTTTCCGAAACCCTCCCGTCCAGAATACGAGCTTCTCCGCCCAATTTCGGTCCTGCATAGGTCAAGAGGCTTACCAACAGCAGACCGGTTGCCCACAGCCTTGTTTCCGCTCAACGCTCATCTTGCACGGCAGCCGCCCGCTGCTGCCGCATCAGGTCCGCATATCACTCATAGGCACACGCCAGTCTCTGCTCGACGACCACTTTTCAGGGCAAGTCTTGCGCGCCTTTCTACGCCACCGTGCGCCTTGTTGTCCTTGTGAACAACGCACATCGCATATCCAATTCGACAAACTTCTTTGTGCCTGCTTGGCTGTGCCACAGAGGCTTGATTCGGTGTGGTTTCGCAAGGTATTGAATGGGTGACGGGAGACAGGTTTACTGGTTTACTGGGGGTCGGAGCCTGCATTTCCGGGCTGCTTGTGCTACAGAGAGGAGACTGGCTCCCCATAGCTGAAAGGGGGGGATTCCAGCCGTCGAACTACGTTGCGTTGGTACCAGGGCTTGTATATAAACTAAGACACCATGCCGCACGAGATGGAGGAGAACGGCGCTGAGGTCTCAGATGTCATGTCTGAGAACGACGACGACACGGAGACTTTTATCAAAGACGAAGACAGAATGGCCGACCAAGGCGCATCCGACGGCACCAACGCGGTCAAGAAAAAGTACGACCCAAAGGATCCTCTGCGACCTAGGAGAAAGAAGGCGCGACGGGCATGCTTTGCTTGTCAAAGAGCTCATCTGACCTGTGGTAAGTCATCTTTGCTGATCATCCATTCTCTCGTTTTGTCTTCGTTTTCCCGTGAAGTTTGATTTCTGCTTCTCGCCAATAATGTCCCAACAGTTACTGTTTGCTGGCTCCCTTTCATTATTCGATCGTCCGAGGTCAAGATGCTCGGAGCTTAATAGCGGAGTAAAGGGTTGCAGGCTGACACCTTCGCATAGGAGATGAGAGGCCCTGTCAAAGGTGCATCAAGCGCGGCTTGGCCGATGCTTGTCAGGACGGTGTTCGCAAGAAGGCCAAATACCTTCATGATGCTCCTCCCGAAGCCCTTCGACCTGTCCTTGGACCCAATTATAACCCTGCGCCCACGCCCACTCGACCCAACGGCCATCGTCAGAACTCCAGTCACTCGGACAACATGTCAACAGCGGGAAGCACCTTTTTTTCGCAAGGAAGCACTGCTTCTTTCCCGGTTTACTCGGCTGGGGGGCAGACTCCAGTTGCAATCCCAGATGGCATAACCTTCCCCACCCAGGCATCTCCCACCTCTTTTCAAGGTCCCTCGCCGAACGCTCAAGCGCCAATAGGCAACATCATGCCTACGAACCCGATGGACTTCAATGCTCTGTTCGATCCCAGTAACCCAGCTCTGTACAACTTTGATCTTGAGGGCCTAAATTTTGGCAGCCAGTATGCTGGGTGGGAGTTCGGCATCCTCAACAAGATGGCACTTGGAGCAGAGACCCCTCCCAGGGACAACTCCATATCACAGACTCCTACAACCGAAGCCAACTACGCTGCACTCTTCGCCAATGGCAATGGCACATCTTATGACCATCCCATGATCGGCGCCGACTTCTCCGGAATGGACCACAACAACCAGTCTTTGTATGCACAGGGCAACCTCCAACACGGCCTACCACATGCATTCGCCATCGCAGCTGGCCCAACGAGCCTTCACAGCCCTAGCACAGACACCACAGCCAGCCCTCATTCTGGAGGAGGAATGGACGGATCGCCCAATAATAATTATGCCGGCATTCCTCAAGTCGCTCCGGCCCCGACCCGGCACAGACAGAAACACAACAGGTCGGGTCCTCAGTCGATCCTTGGCAAGAGACAGCGAGATTCGGCCGCCATCTATGAGAGCGTCAAGGAGCCGTACCCATACACGGCCGGGTTCCACAACATGGTTGCCGTGCTGCGGAAACGTCTATCCAGCACCAAGCTTCTCAAGATTGCCAAGGCTCTTGGCGAAATTCGACCCTCGTTCATCTCCTGTACCAAAGACTTGACTCGCCAGGACCTCATCTTCATGGAAAAATGCTTCCAGCGCACATTGGTCGAGTATGATGACTTCCTCCAACACTGCTGCGCTCCCACAATCGTCTGCCGAAGGTCAGGCGAAGTCGCTGCTGTCAATAAGGAGTTTACTGCTTTGACCGGCTGGACCAAGGATATCCTTCTGGGCAAGGAGCCAAACCGAAACGTTTATAACCGTTCGCCCAACGGTACATCATCCTCATCATCCCAAGAGAGAGAATCTGGGAGTGGGATGACAACACCTCGCCCCCAGAATGCGACGCTGGACTCAGCAAACGGCCGACCCCAGCCCGTGTTCCTCGGAGAGCTGCTAGATGACGACAGCGTTGTGGAGTTTTATCAGGACTTTTCGCAGCTCGCTTTCGAGGACAGCCGTGGCAAGGTGCAAAGGAGCTGTCGACTGGTCAAGTATCGACCGCCGCAGAGCTTCGATGACAAGGAGATATCCCCTCGCAAGGAGGCTCATACGAGCATCCTGAGCAACCGCGTCACCCGTATTGATGGTGAGCACGGCATCTCGAGGATTGAAAAGGACGGCAAGATGGAATGCACTTACTGCTGGACCATCAAGAGGGACGTTTTTGATATCCCAATGATGATCATCATCAATGTAAGTTGACCCCCTGGGTCTACGGGCTTCAGCAATGTGGGCATTTCGACTAACCCTCGTGTAGTTTCTACCACGATACTATCCTGATCAAGGTCCCCAACAACTCGCAGTTTGAGATTGCTGCAGGGCTCTTGTTAAATACGTTCTTTCTCCCTTTACTTTGTGCATGGGAGGTGTTTTCTATGATCATTTGCGACTCTTCTTGACCTTTGGGGGAGGAAGAAGAAGAGAGAGCAGAGCAGAGCATAGCCCCTTGAAGGGGAATTAGTCATGACATGATTCATGTGCTTTATACGCTTTAACGCTGATGTTAGGGCGGTTGTGAGGTGATGGTGATGGGCAATGATGAGGAGGAAGATGATGGAAGGTCCCGCGCGATGCCGCGTAGTGTTAGGAATTGCGAAAGAGCGAAAAGGATCTTATCATTTTTTTCCTTCTAAAATCCGTCTATCCCAAACTCCCTGTCCTGCTTTTCTCTTGCCGTACATTACCATCCCTTGCTTGGTGCTTCTCTCCTGAGCTTTGTACCTGCTGGTACACAGTGACTTACTCAAGCAGACCTAACTAGCCACTCGACATCCAGTTTGCCTTCGACATCAGGACTGCCAACAACAAGTCCTTTGGCGGGGGCCCAGTTCTCTCGGGCGAGGCTCTTCTTGGCGACTACGCAGTCAAAGTTGATGTCGTCGATGAGGGCCTCGAGGCTGTCGTAGTTCTTCTCCTCGCGGATGAAGTCGAGGATGAGCAGGCGCATTGGGGCGTCGTAGAAGTCGGCGGTGAACTTGTGCAGGACGTGGACCTCGGCGCTACGCACCGTGTTCTTGTAGAAGGGGTTGTAGCCAATAGACATGACCATGGGGAAGATGTGGAAGGCGGCGCCGGCGCTGGGACGGTCCGGGTGCGACTCGGGCAGGGCGAGCGAGGCGTAACCGAAGTAGACACCCGAGGGGATCGCGGCGATCCACGGCGTATCGGCATCGTCGACGGGGAGGTTGGCGGTCGGGATGCCGAGCTGGGGAGAAGGCGTGAGCTTCGTGGTGTCCTCCGTCACCGGCGCGGCAGCGGGCGCAGACGTACCTCCTTTGATCCTCGCCCGAAGCCCGCGATGACCTTGCCCTCCATCTTGTAGGGGTAGGGGGTCGCGGGGCCGGCCTCAGAACCGACGACGGACGGGCGGGCAGTCATGATGGACGCTGTTCGGGGGAAGTTTTGTTGGTGTTTTTGTGGCTTGCGACGGTGTGGTTGTGTGAGAGTTGGACTAGTTCCCTCGGCAACTAAACGGCTCAATCTTGCTTGCCAAGAACTACGTCGTTTTGCCCTCCTAAGTGCGGCGCGACTGCTAAGGTAAGTCGGATCGTGAGTAGATCTGGGAATGCGAGAGGTGAGAAACGAGAGACGAGAGACCGAGTTTCTCACGGGATGCGTCGGCAGCTTATGTGATGGGAGGATCGTTATCGGAGGGGGCCCCCTGCTCGATGTTGGCCTTGGTGGGGTAGTTTTGAGGAGGGGCAGGTTGGGCAGGCTGGTAAGCATGTCAGCGAGCGCGGGGCATAAACGATGCCGAAGTGCGAGCAGGGTCGCACCATTACTAAGGAAGATGACCGAGGAGCGACATTATTCTCGTCCTCCTCGAGGCTCGATTATCACAGAGCGACGTGGTTTCGTTGCACCTTAAAGAGCGTTGCAGGCTTTCTCGGGGCTGATCTCAGTGTCCTTCACGGTTTCGGACATCCTGCTGTCTAATTGCGAACTAGGCACGGCTCGATTGAAAGATGACTGATGAGTAGTCATGGTCAATGAGTGATATGGCTGGGGACAGTTGACAACGGTTGGAAACTAGTAACCTTACTTCTTTTGTGAGGTAACTTGCCATTGGTCTGTCTTCTTACAATCTTTCTTCATCAACTATATGTCTTACCTTTGGTCTTACTCTCAGCTTTCAGCGCCCTCTCTTGCTTTCTCCGTACTTTCCCCCCCAAGTCTAATTCAGTCTCTGCTTAAACCCTGGGGTGATGTGGCGTTTCCTCCTTACTGAAATTCTAGCTTAAACTGAAGTGTGTGGCTTACAATCATGCAGGTATATTCGTTTATGCCAAACAGCCTGTGACATACCAATTCGATAAAATCCCTAGTGAATCACCCTGCACTCTCACAAGGGCAGGTAGACAGGAGCAGGGCTAATCAGCGGCCCTGCCATCTTCTCCTCAAAAAGCAATAGACCGCTTCATAAGTTCATTCAATACCCTCGTTGCAAATCCCGCCGCCGCCTCACGCAATTCCCCTAGGCGCCGGCTTCTTCCGACACAACTCTGCGCAACAATACGGCCAACTAGCTAAAACCACCCCGCCTAATACGATCTAGTTTCACAATGTCGTCATCCAATTATGTTCCGATGCAAGATTCTTGAGAGGCGTGGTGTCGCTAGTCCCTTCAGTGAATGAATTCGCAACTTCAACTCGAGTCGATGAAAAGATAAACAATGCGCAACGCAGCCCAAAGACGCAATGAAAGACATCGGAAATGATGTAGTCAATTTCTCAATCAAGCAAGTCCCTCTGGAAGCTCTCGCCCCTAAGTGAGCGTTGTCCTGAAGAACCTTGACTTTCTCACTGCGGCACAGTCTGGGTTGTGTCAAGGGCAACAGGAGCAGCCTCTTTACTAGGCCACTCAGTTCGTCCCAGCCTGATAATGTCGGATCCTTCGAGAACCCAGTACTTGCTAGGCGCCTTGCCCTCGTTCGCCAACTGAACGGCCCGAACTGCTGACTTCGCAATCTCGTCTGCGTCCTGTCCAATTCGGTCCTTCAGGCCAGAGCTGACGGAGCCGATAGCATTGGCCACAGTCTGTGCCTGGCCCTCTCCGAGACGGCTCTGCTCTCTGTGACCAAGAATCAGCCCAGGCTTCACGATGATGGCCTGCTCGAAGTCCAAGTCCCGGATGGCATCCTCGACGCCATTCTTCATCTTGCTATACGGCGCAAAGCTGGAAAGGAAGCTACGCGTGCCACCACTTGAGATGAAGACAAAGGTCCGGGCACCAGCTTCCTTAGCAGCCTTGGCCAGCTCGATGTTCAGGTCGTGGTCAATTTTCCACTGGTTGGCAAGACTGCCAGCCTGGGCGCGTGTGGTACCGAGCGCAGAGTACACGGCGGCGGGAGTGGGCGTCAGTCCGGCGAGTGCAGCGGCCCATTTCGTGGTATCTGCCTCGATGATGGCGTTGAGATGTGTCGAGATAGCTTTAGGAGCGCGGCGGGTAATGGTGTTGACAGGGCTGAAGGAGGTTTCAAGGGCGAGGAGAGTGGACAGGATATGAGAGCCGACAAGACCGGTGGAACCGATGACGGCAGCGGAGGTAGTGGTAGTCATCGTAAAGGTGATGAATTCGGTCGAGATGGGTGTATGGGAGGGAGGATTAATGGAGTCGTGAGTTCGTCTGCTCGTGGAGTCGTCTGGTCAAAGTTTATTGGAGAATAGAAGCTCCGGATGGTGGGAAGCTTCAACAATAAAGGGTATTTCGGTATAAATAGAAGACGTTGGGTATCGAGAGACAACAAGGAGATGGGGAACTTGAAACGGGATGAAACTTTGCTTAAGTTCGGGAGGTTGGCAAGAGAAGGTTTATATGATGCAAGGCAGGTCTGGTGATTTGCGGGCGGAGCGGACTTTAAACCTTGACAGACGCAGAGGCCACCTCCCAGTGACGACATTCCAGCGATGTTCCGCCATTTTCTAGTGCGCCTCCGAAAATGCCGTTGTTTTGCTTGTGGTTTTTCTATTCAAAAATGGAGAAATACGGTATAATTCTGCAGACGCAACTCACTATTTGTATAAGAGACAACGTTTGTTAGTTAAAGAACCAATCAGCAATTTAAGTGCTGACAGGTAAGATGTAGGGCTCCATCCTTTCGAAGGTGAGACCAGGTCTGCATTGAGCTCGCATGTTCGGAGTACGTACCGGGCAGGGGTGCATTGAGCTCAAGCACCCCAAAAAGGGAAGCCATTTTGCTTACCCTGGAGTCAAGCACCCCCAGCCAATAATTCGCTGTGTGACCTGAGCCGCGACATCACCTCTGCCTGGCGCTCACTTGAACCAACGCAACGCGCAAGACAACCTTGTTCATTCCATTCCTCCTTTGCAATCGCAAATCATCCCTTCATCTTCACTCTCTTCAGCGTCCAGAAGCCGCAACCTATTCTGCAATGGCTACCCAGTACGAAGGTCAGCAGAGCTACCCCTCCTACATCACCCCGCAACACCAACGTCTCGATATCCAACACGCAGGATCTAACCGCTAACACGACTTCGTAGTCGAGCACAATGTTAAATTCTCCGAGCCTCGCCGCTCCGGCCGCCGCGTCGACATGGCCTCGTTCTTCTCCCTCCTCGGGCAACTGAGCGAGCCCTCAGGCGATCAGACGCCCCAGCAGAACCAGCATGCCACGCCAACGCCCGTCGACACAGCCGCTCTCTTCCGCCTCCTGCAGGACCAGCTGCTAACGCTTCACACGACCGCCCCAAGCCCGGACAACCGTGAGTTCCTCGAGAGACTCATCGCCGACATCGAGAATGACATCCACGATCCGCCCACCCGCCTGCAAGGCGTCACCCAAGAGTTCGTTGACTCGCTCGACCGCGTGAACCGCAAGAAGCTCGACCAGGAGGACGACTGCGCCATCTGCAAAGTGCCCTACCTTGAGGACGAGTACTGCCTCGTCGTCGAGCTTCCCTGTAAGGGCCGCCACCAGTTTGACCTGGAGTGCGTCGGCCCGTGGTTGCGCAGCAAAGGAACCTGCCCCATGTGTCGTCAGGAGATGGGTCGCAAGAAGGAGGTGCCTGTTGTCGAGGACGATGAAGAGGATGACCCTGATATGATGTATGCGTGAGGGGGGAGTTTCGGAGATCACGGGAGGTGCAATGGTGATTATGCATGGCTTCGGCGTCTGGGAGTTCCGGCGGTGGTGGTGGGTTTGAGCATGTTCAAGTCGGCGAGCTTGGTTGCCTCGCCCTACTTCGATAGATATTGATGAACCAAATGCTTCTCCACTACGCGTCGTCTTTCACTAGGTACCCTCGGTTCTGTTTATTCCGCTTGCTCGGCACATTGGACGTCAGTGTCTTTGTGCACGTTTCAATTCTTATTGACTGGTTGACGAAAATCAGGTATCCGGCAACATGGCATCACACCCCACGTCGGCCTCTTCTCGAACCACATTCTTTTATGCGACAATTATTCCATTGAGAAATTCATTCTCCCCGACCATATGCATCTCAATCCTTTGGTAATGTTCCCTTCTTCTGCGGGCTCTTCTCCTTGCTAGCCCCTCCCTTCCTCACCTCCTTCCCGGAGTCGTCTTCCTTGACGGGTTTGTTGATATCCTTGTTTGCACCGCTCGCTTCCAACGGGTCTGATCCTTTCCCGCTCTTCTTTGCGCTCCGGGCGGCCGCGTCCTCCGGTCTCGGCTCATTGCTGTTGAACGCAATGTCTGGGTGGTCTTTTGCTATGTCATCGTCGCGGCCGGACCGGGTGTTTTCAGTCGAGCCTGGTTTGAGAGATTCCCGGTCTTGTGAGTCTGCATAGGGCATCCGAACGAGCGATGAAGTGTGGATTGGTCGTGCAATTGCTGTCGCGGTGCGGAGCGCTGTTCGAAGTGGTGGAAGCATTTTGGTAGATTGGAGATGTGTAGAGTTGAGACACAGTAGTCCAATGCGATTGAGTAAAAATAGCCGGATGGTATTTAATGAAGCAAGCATTTGCAACTGGATTTGAGCATGCCTTTTTTATGACAGTGGTTGCCGGCTTTGGCATGTACCCCTGACGTCATGGAGTTGCAGCCAACGGGTCATGTAACTGTCATCGACACAACCCGACCACCATATGGGTACGTATCTCGAAGACCCATTTGTAATTAGATGGAATTGAAAGTTGCACTCGCACAATTATGCCGTCTAGCCTTGCAATTTACAACGCTTACTGTCCTGGGGTAGACGCATGAGCTACCCTAAACCGTCCCCCATGTCGTCGAATCATGTTGTAAAATGTGAATATTACTCTTGAGCAGAAATAAGAAGAGCATATAGCTATTCGATGATATGTTGTGATTAGGTAGTGCCCCTACCATCCATTCATGGTCGACTATGGTGTAACTAATGATGGTTTGGTTGAGGCATTATAGTCCGAATTACACTCCTCTGTTGAAGATCTGTATCATTTATACTTCCTATGTTCGCATTAGGCCAAGCCAGTATCTTGTTTACCATTTAAAGCCAGAGTGATACAGCAATAAAGACCATAATTAGTTTTCTGAAGTATTTCTTGGCTCAGCATCTACTGTTTCCCAACCCCGAGTCATGCCTTTGGGTGTGAGTTTGCCAGGTTTTTACGGTCGCGTAATATTAAGAACACGACTTAGCTTATTTGAAGAAGCTAAAAATGACGTTAAAAATGATAATTAATGGCTTGCATGAAGGAACCTGCCAAAGCCGCCGTTTTTGGCATATCAAAAGTTGTCTAAACGAAGACGTTCATCTCCACTTCGCAGTTCAAGATTGAGTCTAATACACCGTACAGGGCATGTGACGAGAGCAAACGCCACGAAGGGTTTAGTATACGCACATTCTATAGAAATTACCGATTAGAAAATGTGGCGTTCTATATCTTCCAACTGTCCAAGTTTACGGCTATGCAGTTGATCCACCTACATGATGTTCAAAGATATGGAGCCAACCTGGTAAGCACCCAAGCTCCAATGACCAACAAAGCTCATGTCACTTATCAAGGAGTACAGTACTTGACTTAATGGAACTGAGTCAGGTCTACTTGAGCCGCCACCAGACGTCTCGTGATGACTGTTACAAAGGGAGGGGCTAACTAACATCTGCGTCAACTAAACTGTCCGCAACTAACATCCTTTCGAGGGCAGTGAAAGCTAGCAAAGTCCTCCCGTCAGCTCAAGCCAAAGAGAACATCAATCAAGACTTAGCCAGCATCGAATAGAGACACATGGCTGGCCTCTTCTGCCTTGCAATGTGCTTGCAAGGGTGTCTGTGCTCTAGATTAGTTGGCTCTGTGTCAGACTATGACATGCTTAAGAAACAAAGAAACTGATGAGGGGAGCCTATTTCTGGCATTGGCCTAGTTACATATTCAATAAGTCGAGCACAATTTCGCATCCCCCGTCCGCAACCTTAGCTGTTTGACCTAAGTTGCCCAGATCCGATGTGGCCGCCGGGACGTCTATAATTATAACGTCGGGCCGAGTTATTCGAGCAATGGCTCGGCTTGTGGTCCTGGTCCGTGGTTACAACGGCATTTTCTGTCAATCCGCTTCAGCCGCGGTCGTTTCTCCTTTGGCTTGAGTCATGGAGAAGGGGTCAAGTTACTAGCCCTCTGCCGTGTCCTCCTTCTGCCCAAAGCTTTGGCCTACTGACCCATGATGGGGGTTGATGGTTTGCTTGATGAGTTGCGTCTCTGCGGAACCGTGCATACAGCAGCCAACTGACCGCTTCTCTGTAGTCTAATAACACAGCCATATTAAGGAACGGAGGTTTTAAGGGTTGGTTGATCGCTCTGTACAAATAAGCACCAACTTTGCTTGGCGGGCCTCAGCGGTATTTACTCGCCGAGGGGCACAACACAGCCTTGCATGGCAGAGACTGACAGAAATATCAAGTTAAGGCAGGGTATTCATCACTTGGTTTTGTTATGTTGGAGTGGAATTAAGGATGAAGTTGGTCGTGACTTGGAAATCCTCCATAACGAGAGCGAGGGTCTCGGATCGTCAGAGGGCCAGTG
Source organism: Dactylonectria alcacerensis (assembly GCA_029931735.1). Classification (NCBI taxonomy): domain Eukaryota; kingdom Fungi; phylum Ascomycota; class Sordariomycetes; order Hypocreales; family Nectriaceae; genus Dactylonectria; species Dactylonectria alcacerensis. The sequence goes on along the minus strand of JAPMUZ010000012.1, from coordinate 1,422,768 downwards.
CAACTGACGATTCTTCCACGTGCCAACTTTCTCCAAACCAAAAGGTCTGAAGCAGACCAACGTCTGGGCTGAACCCGGAGGATCAATCTCAATGCCAGCGACGATCACGATCGGGCAAACCACATTTGAAGTATCAGTTCTTGCACTGTCTCACACAGGTGGCTAGTGGACCCAGTTCGCCTGCAGACCGGATATCCTTTTTTGCAGGCTCGCGCTTAGGCAACTTGTCGTTTCGGAGGATGAGACATGTCATGGCAGAAGAGAAAGGCTCATGATCCGGGGGGGTTCAGCGCATCAAGAAGTCTCGCGGTAACATTCACATGTCTATCAAGTTTGACGCTTGTAGTCGCCGCGATAATTATCACCCGAGGTGCGTCGTTGAGGCTTGCGATAACGTCAAGTGCTTCTAGAACGATTCCGTGTCAGTTCTCAGCTTCGCAGCCCACCAAGCCTGATTGGTTGTGGAGAGGTGCTAGGTTGTTAGGTGCTGATGTTCGTGGAGAGCTGAAGCCCTGGACCAGGGCCTGCCACTGGCCAATCCAAAGCCGGAGGTCATTGTCAGCCATGAACCCTGCACGGACGCACCGGAGGAGCGGACAGAGGAGACGGTCTGAAGATCTGTGACCGCGCTGCTCAAACCTAAGAATATTTCACATGCGCTTGAACTTGCCTTCTCACAAGCCCCAACGGCCCTAGACTAGGCCAGCTGCAGGAACGCATAAGCTACGCCTGAAAGTGATAGAGACGAAACTCGGTTTCACAAGGCGAAGATGACTGCCTGCTCATCTCAGGGCTGGTTTCAGCGTCCAGTTAGGCGCGGATGCGGCGCCAAAGAATAGGAGGATCGGCGGGCGTGGGTCAGACGAATTTGTGAACGTGGGACTCAACCCACCCCCTACGACGTCAGGTCAGCCCTGGAACATATCCCGGAATATATCCTGGAACGTAGGGACAGGTTGCAGGTGTGAAACGCAGTTGGAGATGCAAATGGGGAGCTACGGCTTCTGGAAGAGGTCGGCTGCAGAAAGAGGCGGCGCCATTGGTGCAGGGGAGCCTGGGCAGTTAATTGCTTTTTCGTCTTTCACCGTTGAGTGATTTCGCGCATCTGCAGCTAACCTGTACCTAGAGACTTAAGTGGTACATACTACAAAAAGGAAGTACACGAAGCACAACGCACCATAAAATAGGATGGGGCTGATGTGAATGATTCCCGTTTGTACGCAAGAAGTTAGAGAACACGAATGGAACCTATCATGGTATTCTGTTGCCTTGTTGAGATGAAAGGTTCCGGCTGACCCGCTTTGCGTATCCATATTTTCCCGCTGGCGTGACCACATTGCCGAGGAGTTAACGGGATAATCGGTAACTTAGAGCAGAGGGGACGAGTCCACCGCGTGGGCTGCTGCGCCTAGATGCAGTACAAAGTATGTATTTTATCCGTTTGTCCTAGAATATCTCCGAGGATGACGAAAGGGGGGAGATGAGTAGCGGCTGCGGGCATCTCCGTCGCTTATCTGCATGTCATTATACAGTCCTCCATACTCTGTGAGGGGGACCCATGGGAATGGACGATAGAAAGCTTCCAGAAAATAGGGGCAGGGTCACATTGCAGATCATGTAGCTGGTAAATGATGGGGTTCTGGGACTGATTGTGACGGCAGCATGCGAATCGTGCCGTTCATCTCAAACCGACCAGGGCCTGGATGAAGCCACCGGGGCAATGGGGTGGTATCTAGCCCAATGGATCGAGGACCAAGGACAGGAGTTCTTCAGCTTGGTGGTTGGCTCGTTCGTCGACGGTGACGGTGATGGTTGGTTGAGGATGCTAACATGTACTGCTATGCTAGTCCCTAATTTTGGGTATGGACGGGTTGGGTTATATTAAGTCGCCTGATGAGGTGGCTTGGAAGAGGCAAACATGGCGGCGGGATGACTGACCAACAACGGCGATTCCAGATGTCCGAAAGGGCTGGCCTCGGTGCTGAGGAACCCAATTGTTGCGTGCTCTGTAGCTCGGAGTGACAATCGAAGCCTCGATGTTGAATTTAGGGTCGCCGTCAACATTCAGGATCAGTGTCTTGAGTCACAGCGGGCGCCATGTGTTGGGGTGACAAGTTACGGATAACGTTGCGGACGCAAGGTGAAGGAGTCAAGAGATTACTGAACGACATGGCTCTAATGGTCAAGTTCCCCTGCAGCTACAAAACTACAAGTGCTTTTTTTGCTACTGGTACCTGGATATACTACGTACAGTACCCTTGCAGTAGTCAGTCAGTCACTCGCTTGTCCAAGCCATCGGATCTCTGTGCTCGACAGGGCGAGGTGAGACAAAGCTCCGTATAGCGTAACACTGTACCAGTTAAAAAGGCGTCACTGCGTCAGCCGCTTGTGCGGCACAGGCAACAGAAGGCGAATGGGCAACCATTCGACCATCGACCGCGCCGCAGAACCCAGATTGGGTTGCAGCCAGCGCGTGGCTGGCGTCTGTGTCAACGTGCCGAAGGGTGATGAGGCCGACGATGAGGGTCCACGGCATCATGATTGGCCGAGGGGGCAGTATTTATGTACTTGAACCACGACCTAAAGCGATACCACAGGCAAGGGACATGTGTGTAACAGTCCAGTACGTATTATTACGGTGGCACGCATCGAGTTTCCCACACACCTTGGTCCTAACCTCCGAAGTTTTAGGGGGGCGTCCAACGCTACTCCATTCAAGGTCCAGGGCGGCACAGCGATCTTGGAGGGGTAACAATGGTACCGAGCGTAGGTCTTAGCAGTCATGAGCGGACGGACACTGGATATTGGACATTGATGACTCCTGAGTATTCCAGTTGACGTACGAAGTAAGCATGGGGAGCCATCGTCATGGTTCACTTATCAACTGGTGGCGGCGGGCGTATGGCCCCAGATACCCTTTCCAGCCAAGCTCCCGTCGGGCATGCCGAAGACGCTTGTGAGAGACCATCGAGCCGTGGCTCTGATGTGGATGTTCACAAGCGACAAGGGACCAACGGAAGAAGAACATGACAAGAAAAGAAAAGAAAAATACCAGATGTGATTTGATGAGATCCATAGAGCTAGCAGACACTTGAGGCGTTCCTCACTGTGCTTGTAATGTCACCGTGTCATCCTCCCGTCTTCGGGCCCGACGGACGTTGTAGTTGGCCCGCCATGATTCTGGTCACGAGAAGCGTCATGATGGACCTAAATGCTGCCATTGGGGGTTTGTAGTGGTAAGCCGGACAGGCAATAGTTACATCGTGGCAAGCCCTGTGACAGGCCAGACAAGTGTGCTTCCAGCGAGTCGGTCAATGTGTCAGGAAGAACATAACCTGCTCTGAGCTGGTACCTAACTTACCTTACCTTACATACCAACGCGGTAAGCGGTCTGGGGATGGGCTGGGAGATGTCGGTGCTGTACTCTACATGCTCAGGGAGGCAGCGTGATGCTGAGCTTTCGGGTACCTTGCCAACCTTGCCTGCCTTGCCAACACCCACGAGGTGGGCGGTGGACAGACCCCCGTCCAGGGCATGACGGGTTCTCAACTCAACTCTGAGCCAAAGCCAGAAACGAGAGCCGCAGAATGGACCGGGAATAATTGTAAGACCTGGCCAAAGACAGAGGGAGAGGATAATGATATTAGGGATAGGGACATGACATTCGATTATTCATTCGTGCAAATCACCCATCCACCCCGCCTGCAAGCCGCGACCTGTAGGTATCCGTCCCGTGCTGCGGGCATGCATGCATACCTACCTTAACTGAGCATTCTACCGCCATTCAAACGAAGGCGATAAGTCTCACGGATACATGCTGTGTACCACGAAATCTGGTTTTGGGCGTGAGGCCGGCGGCCGGCCTAGGCATCTAATCCAGGTTGCGGAGCTGTGGTGCTGTAGTGCTGTCGTTTTCTTGGACACGGCCAAAGCAAATCCCATGGCTCATTACTCGATATCCGCGATTCGACTATCGATCCATCCCATCCCTCCACCCATCCGCCCGTCCCCCATCAGCCCATGGCGGGCGTAGCTAGCGTCTCTTAGACGGGGTCTGGAGCCCCGAGCTTCTCGTTGCCGTCGGGTTGGGACAGGTTGGTAGAGGCAGAGGCGAGAAAAAGAGGCCGAAGAGACGCGGGCGTCAATTACACATGCATGTATCCTCAGCCTGACTGCGTAGGGCCTAGGCTCGCCCGTCAACAGTCGACGGTTCGTGGCCCAAGCAGTGGACTCTGGACGACGCCGGTTTGGCAAGCTCGGTTCGGTCCCCCTCATTCCCTCATCCCTGAAAAGCGTGGCCCCCTGCAGCCCCCTCAGGATGGCTGCAGGGTCTCTCAACGACTTGGGCTCAAGGTAACGGCGCAGGACATATCAGACCCGGTATTCAACAGCCAGCCAGCCCCAATCGTCAGCGATCAACGATTGCGCCTCCAACGCCGTCATCCTGTGCTTCCATCAGTCGTCAGTACTCCATCTAGTGCACATCACAGGAAGGTATCCTAGCGGTACCTCGCCGTACAAAGTACGAACCGGCTTTTTTTAGTCGTTGATTCATTCATCAACCAGGCCCCTGCTCTCCTGTCCGTGCCCTGTCCCCCACCCACCTCAGGTACGGATACCTCAGTTACAGCATCTCTCTGCCAGCGCCACTTGCCCCTCTGGTCCATACCTCGTCCGTCGGTCGGTCCTGTGGCCGCCCCCTTGCGCAAACTTGGGGTGGGATCATCGTTTTCTTGACGGCGTGGCTTTCGCTGGAGATTTTTCTTGCGGGTAGATGCTGGTTGTTTGGATTATTGGATGCTTGATGTTGGATACTGGCTGTTGGTTCTGCCATTTGAATTTATTTTTGGCCATATCACTTGCCCGCCATCACATAGAGGAAGAAAGAGTCACATCCCATCTTAATTAACTCCCTGTTGCCCTCTCCAGAGCCTTTGACTCTAGTGCCTTGCCACTTGGACCTTCCTTATAGTTGCCGTGCCTCCAGAACAACCAGCCAGCAACTGCTTACCTACATACCTACCTACCCTCTTACCTGCCTTACCACCTATATCCTCCACCCGGCAGGTACAACGACGCAAAGACCCTCCAGCGCTCCTCCCAACCCTCAGGCCCTCTAACTCCTCTGTCCATCCCAGGTCCCCTTCTCCTTCTCGACTTCTTCCCCTTCACTGCTGCTACGACGTACTGGGCACGAACTTCTTTCTACGCGCACCATATCTACGCCCTCATCGCCCAGTGCCACACCCGCGAGCTCTTCTAGACCTGCGCCAACGACAACGCCAAAGACTACGCCAACCCTCGCCGGTGTGCCAGTGTTGAAGCCGTAATTAGTCCCTCGAGACGTCTTCAGAGTCAATCCTCCCACTTTCAATCAGTCCGCTCTCACAAGCAGAGCCACCACTACTTGGGTTTCCTACCTAATACTACCGCCACCACCATCGCCCTCCAAGTCACCAGCCAGTCCTCCCAAAGTTGCCTGGTGCTCTTCTTCTTCCCGCCCGCTACCACTGCCACCACAACTGCTCCGTACTTTGTACCTCCACCGACGATATCCCCAAGAGCGACCCGATCGTCTCAACTGCACTATCGAGCCGACCTTGCCCGTGGTGCCGCCGCCGCCAGTTCAAAACCCACCCCAGAGGTCCAGGCCCAGGCCGACTGCCAAAAGGTGCCACAGTTCAACTGCCGCCCAGCCTCTCATCTACAGTCCCCTCTCCACATCCCCTCCGTTCCCTCCCTTTGGCTCTAGGCCCGAGTCGTAGCCTGAGTCGTCGCCGTCGTCCGAGCCGTAGCGGCTCTGTCAATCCTCCCCTCTTTCTCCAGTTCGCCTTCTCCCTCTCCCCTACTGCCTACCGCCTACCACGCATAGTACAGTGCACCTGGCGCACAATCACCACGGCGCTCCGACTCCACTCTTGTCGCCCTGGCCTCGAATCTCAGCATGGTGCTTTGCTACCAGTCACGATAATTCTACGTCCTCCGCATCGAGACCTCCACGATGGGCAACGGTCAAGGAAAGCCCGTCGACCTCAATGGCGAAGGTATGTGAACCAATATTTCTTCTTCATCGCAGCCCGCACACCGACCCCTCGCCTCGCATCGCCTCTCCAGCTCCACGCCAACCATCCTGTCTCCCACGTGTCGCCCTGCATGGTGCGGCGTCCTTCCCGCCCTCGCGCCCCCCGCCAATTGACGAGAAGATTTCGGCTCCCAGCAATGGCGAAATGCCAACATGGCAGACCGTTCAATCATCACCAGCTGTTCTATTGAACCCCGTTGACGCTCGCTGCTACAGTAAACCTCAATCATTTCCGTCTCCTGCGTGTCGTCGGCCGAGGCGCCTTCGGAAAGGTGCGCATCGTCGAGCGCAAAGACACCAACCTGGCATTTGCCCTCAAGTACATCCGCAAAGATGAAGGTACGTCGCCGCACTATGCCCCTTCTTCGTCCTACCACGACCTTCGACTCCTGTCCCACGGCTTGTGTTACACCATATCTTGTCTCCGATCCTGTCTCGCCCTCTTCCATGAAGCGCCCGTTCCTGGTCACGCAATCTGTCTGCCCAAAGACTGATCCCTATTCCACAACCACAGTCGTACGATCCGAGAGTGTCCGCAACATCATTCGCGAACGGCGAATGCTCGAATATGTCAACCACCCCTTCATTTGTAACTTGAGATATAGCTTCCAGGATATCGAGTACATGTATGCAGCCCCACCGACCCCCACGGCCGTGCCAGCTTCGTGGCTTACAAGTAACAACAGGTATCTGGTGGTTGATTTGATGAGTGGTGGCGACCTACGATTCCACATCTCAAGGAAGACATTCACCGAGGAGGCAGTTAGGTTCTGGATCGCTGAGCTGGGTTGTGCCCTGAGGTATATTCACGAACAGAACATTATCCACAGAGATGTCAAGCCGGATAATGTCCTCCTGGACGCTGATGGCCACGTCCATTTGACTGATTTTGTATGTCTATTTGCGTCTGGGGGTAAGGCAATATGCTAATCATGGGCTAGAATGTTGCCTCGGACGTCGTCCCTGGCAGGACGTTGACGAGCAAATCTGGTACTCTTGCCTACCTCGCCCCCGAAGTGTACGCTGGAAAGGGATACGATGTCCGTGCGGATTGGTGGTCATTGGGCGTTCTATTCTATGAGTGCATCTACAACAAGGTAAATTCCAAATGGGTTTTCTTCAATTCGGCAGCATCACTTCCGAACTGTTTTCTGTGCTTTCATTGGCATGACTGACTCGACAACAGCGACCCTTCGATGGAGGCTCTGAAGGCTCTCTCAGCTCCCAAATCCAGGCCGCCAACCCAAAGTACCCTGTCACGCAACCGCCAGTGTCACTGACTTGCCTCTATGCTATCGGTTCAGCCCTTGATCCCAACCGAGACACCCGTATGGGAGCGACGTGGGAGAGCTTCATCAATAATGAATTCTTCAAAGTTTTCAACTTTGATCATCTTGAGCAGAAGCGAATCGAGCCCATCTTTGTTCCATCCTCCGAGAAGACCAATTTCGACGCCACATATGATCTGGAAGAACTACTTCTCGAGGAAGCACCTCTTGAGGCTCGGGCTAGGCGCCAGAAGCCTAGAGAACGCTTAAAGGACGACGCTACCGATAAAGAGATCCGCGAAGACGAACTCTATCGAATGATTGAGACTGACTTCCGACCTTTTGACTACACAGTGGCCGCATACATGAAGTGAGTTTGTCCAGGCATATGGCTTCTCTTGCATTTACTAACAGCGTCAGGATTACTGAAGCAGCGGGAGGCCTCAATGAAGAAAGTCACCAACAGCCTACGTCCGAACAAGATCACACGCCCCAAGCCCTTACGACCGACGAGGCAACGCCTGTGCCCGCAACAAATGGCTCGTATCAATCTTCTCCTCTCAACCCGAGCACTAGCAACGAGAGCCGGCAAGGCCGCCCAGTGCGACCGGCTCCACCACCGCCTTTCCAGAACGACTTCCGTGCCCGACACCATCCCATCATCGCCGGTCAACGTGTGACAAGCCCCACTGGAGGTGTCCAGGTTACTCTTGACGGAGGCGGTAGCTGGTCCGAGTTGGCACGTCAGGATGCTACCTTGCCCACCGACGCCAACAACACCGCTGATGGCAAGAATGAAGGCTCAGGCGGTATGTTTGGGTTCTTGAAATCCAAGAAAGGCCGGAACAACAGCCCAAAACCAAAGGAGAGAGGTGTACTAGGCAAGGAAGGTGCAAGAGTTGTCATCGGCTAGAATGGGACGGCGGCCCATCATGGCCTATTTTCACATCGCCAACGATGTATTGATACCCAGCCCCACGACATGACTGACGCCTGAGGACAGAGCCATGGGCAGTGATACATGGCACTCAGCCTACGGGACTGCGCAGCTCCCGTGGTATTTTATGAAGATTATGGGCAACAATTATCACAAAGTCCCGGATGCGTGGATCATGTACCCACTCGAAGGGCAAGTAATAGAAAGAGCCCGCCGGAAGGAAATGAAAGAAGAGACTAACGACGAGCAATGGCCTTTATCTCATTCATCCATACGGCGTCTGGTCATTGGATTGCCTAGCCTTTGATGAATGACATGGCGTGCGCATCGAGACTCTTCATTTGGATTAGCTGCCAACCTGCCTGCAGAATTTGGAAGATCTCAGAAACACGGCAAACACGGAGCAGTTTATCCATCTCAGACATCTTTACACATACATACGTCACGATGTACTGTCACCGCAGCGGCGTTCTATCAGATGGGACTTTTGCCCTGTATATTTTCTCTACTTTGTTTCAGGTTGCATGTTTGCAAGTTCTGAGTTGAATCATCACATAGCTGGCCGTTTGGGACGCACGTAGACGGGCAGAAAGAGGCGGGATATGCAATGAACGGGAGGGAGGCACAGTCGTCTGCTGCGATTTTTTGTTGATCTATTTGATCTTGAAAGCCTATTAGGAATAATACCCCTTTTCAAACTTGAAAGTTGGATGTTTTCGTTGAGCCAGCATGTGAGGCTGTATCGATGACTATCGCGTGTGCTAGACCCTCGACTGTCATAAAGCATGGAAATGGCTGGAATTTGATTGCAACATTGGTACCCATCCAACACTTGAAATGCGCCTAGGTAAGCAGCAACAAGCAAGCACACCTCGCGAGTGTTGGTGGCTTACAATATGCTTCGAGTGTGACTTCCCTGATGAGGAAGACGAAATGGAATGCAATTCGGACTTGCCAATGGATTAGACACAGTAATCATACGCGGGGTTGTTCCTAATTCATCTATCCTCGTTGCATCCTACTAATGTACAGACAAGTAGTTCGTCATTTGTACCAACGTGTATATCAACGTAGATCAATCAATCACATGTTATTACCCTAGTGCAATGCGCCCCTCGCGACCACCTTTGCCTTCATCGTCATCACACAACTTAAACTCAATTTCATCACTCGAACACTCGTGGCGAACGCAAGAAAACTTCAAAGACGAAGAAAAAAAAAGCAACAAAGTCAAACAGAGTGAAAAAAAACCCCGAAATCATAAGATCGCGAAATGAGCCAGATATCATGGCATCTGACTGATTGGTTCCATTGACGGCGAAAGTGTGCGAGATGCCTCACAAAGCCAAACCCCCTTCCTCGGGTACGAAATATCCTGCCATTTGTCCATATAAAACGAAAACCAACTATGAAATGTGTTTTCCCAGTCCGGCCCCTCTGTTGTTAACGCCGCGGCCCTTTGTTTGCTCCTATCCCAGGGGTCGCTTGTACTGTACAGCCATCCATCGAGTGGACGGACGTCATGGATCATCGCTTCATGCCAGCGGCCGACGGAAGGATTCGCGCTTTGTCATCCGACTTGATTTCGACGCCCAATTGCTCCGCGACGCAACTCTTTGATATCTCTTTGCCCATGTACTTGGCCAAAATGGTATCAAAATCTGTTTCTCCCACGACGGGGCCAGTGCCGGAGCATTTGGCTTTCTTGGTGAGTTCTGAACAGAGACCATCGAGATCAAACTCGCCGTTCTGCGCCTTTGGACAGGCTTGAAGTTTCTCCCTATGAAAAGAGTTAGTAATCGATGCACACGAGGGAGCGATTGATGAGTCGTACCAGAGCTCGTTGCAGTTCATATTCGGCTTCTTGAGGGGTTCTTCATCCATATCCTGCTGAGCATCAATCTCATCGATGAGATTCTTCTTAATGGCGGGTGCGTTCTTGGCGAGATTGGGGCTAGGTGCCACGTTGTAGGGTGTAAAGAAGTCTGTATCGAGGGCATCGTTGAAGAAATCGTCAAAGGATGGGTTTGACAAGACACTCTCCTGGGGTTCACGGTAGTCGCCGAAGAGTTGAGGGTCGAATTGTCCACCATTCTGTTGAGCGAGCCAGTCAAAGTTGGTACTGCTCAAGTCGACATTGGAAAATTGTGAGACAGGCTCTTTGTTGGGAATGGACGAATACATGGACGGATGTTCTTCGCCGATGGTAGTGAGCATCTCCACAGGCTTGAAGCCCATGGGAGACTGCATGAACGGCTCAGGGGACGTGCCGCAGGATGAGCTAGGACCTGTATTGGAGTGAGACGATGCCGACGGGGAGCTTGTTGCGCCGCCGACACTGTAGTTCCCAGAGTCAAGGCTTGCCCGCGAGATGTTGGTGGCAGAGCTGGACATGGAGGGGCTAAAGACACCGGAAAACTTGGCAAGATCATCCTTGTGTTGCATGAGTGGGGAATTGTTGCCATTGTTCAGATTGTTGGACGGCGTCGTGGCTGAGACCTGCTGATGCGGGCTGGTGGGCTGCGAGCCTGATTTCTGTTGCTTGTTGGCCGCGGGAGGCCCTGGGAGCATGCCGAATTTGGGAAATTCGAACTGAAAGTTGACATCGCTGAGGTTATTGACGGCAGCATTGCCGAACGGTACCTTCTCGCGAGGGATGGCCTTAGGATTTGTCATCAAGGAGATTCGCGACTTGTACTGATTGAGCTCGCCGGTTATCCGATCAACTTGGGCACGCAACCGGCCGTTCTCATGGTTGGCGGCTTCGGACGCCTTTTCCAACTCCTCAACCTTAGTTTCGAGATCCTTGAGGTGCTTCTCCTTCCGCTCTCTGAAGGCACGCTGGGCGGCTCGGTTTTGGGCCTTGCGCTTCTATAGTGAGGATTAGTAAGTAAGCCAAATGTATGTAAAGTAACTGGAGCGAGTCAATACATACCGAGCTGGGCTCCGAGGTGAGAGGCTTGCGGCCAGGCTTCTTTGGCACTTTTTCAGTGCTCTCGCGACGCTTAGGGTCGTTTCCAGGGCTGTCCTCGTCATCCTCATCATCAGGATGGCTGCGCTTCTCATTGCCCTCGTTGCCGTCATTTTCTGTAGAATCTGATCTAACAGTGCCGGAAGTGGGAATATCTCCGATCATCCTGGCTTGCTCATCGTGGTTGGAAGCGAAAGAGAAGTCGAAGCTAGAGTCGCCAAAATCGTAGTCGTAATTGTCGAGGTAGGGACTCTCGTGGTAGCCATGAGTCTGGGCAGGCTTGGACTGCACAGGCGAGTTCTCAAAGGACGTAGGCGAGAGAGACAAGGCACTGGGGCCGGACGGGTTAGAGATCTGCTGCTGCTTGTTGGAGTTGAGAGCGGCGAAGAGCAAGCCCTGCTGTTGCGGGGTCAGGAGGAAGTTTGGTGGCAAGGTGCCACCAGCGCCAGTTGAAGCCATCGCGAAGGATTAAACGGCGGGAATTGCAAGCGGTTGATTGGGTGAGAAACTTCGCGGAACGTGGCGAGAAGAAACAGAAGAGCGAGGGCGAGAGTAGAATATCAAAGCAAGCTCTCTGCCGTCCGGAGGCTCGGAGGAGGGGGCAAAGAGCCTAACAAAGATACGGCGACGTCGGAGGGGGCACTGAGACGGAGGCGGGAGGGAGAAGAGCGAAAGCGTAAAATTGCACCAGCAAACGAGGTTCAAACTGAGAATCGCGAACCCCAAGGGAACGATGAATGGACGGGGAAGCAGCACACAGGGTCTGATGAGACGGAGGGATCGGTGATGTCAAGAGGCCAAGTTGGATGATGAAATGGTTGCGATGGCCTGGTCAGGTGGGATTGAGCACGCCCCAGGTGAATGTGGTAGTAGTCAGGCCGGCGGGGGTTAATGCACTTTGAAGCGGGCAGCGAGTGGCAGGGGGCTGTTGAGTTAGGTACGGAGTACAGTGAGCGTCCCACTGTACTGGGTTGCCAAAGCCACTGTAGATTCGTATGCCCCGTACTAAGGCGCCTGTGGCGGATGGCCGGCAGGAGTCGCGAGGTGTTGCAAGCTAGGCTTGCCGGGTAGGCGTGCAGAACTCCGTGCGTGAAGCAGGACAGCGGGTCGCCAAAGTGGTATGGAAAACGAGGCAATCGGTCAGAATTTGCTGCCTGAGTCACAAAGAATGGTTCTAGGAGCTTCTGTGTCCAGTGCACAGGATGCAGATGGGGGAGGATGGAGCTGCTGATGGGAGTGGAGGCTGGTAGAAGAGGGCCATCATTGTTAATTTGTCAGCTGGAGTCATTGGTGCTGCATTGGTGCGGGCGAAGACAGGCAACGCACGATGACTTTGGAATCAAAGCCCCAGTCCTGGACTGACGCCCCCGCCACCTCCCTCTAACCATCCAATCAGTGGCCCATCTAGAGCAGGCGCTCACTCCTTCACTCCGTTACTCCGTCTCTCATAGTCACTCACGCACGCTGTCTCACGGAGTTTCGGAGCGTTTTTGTTCTTCCGGAACGTGGCAGCACCACTGTACGAAGTACTATGAGTACTGCCGATTCCTGCGTAGCATGTTATGCGCAACGGGCTCGGTGGCCGACTCATGAAACCGAGGCCAAGACCACCGTCAGCGAGGGCCATCTCAATAGCCTCATGCAAAAGGACCCTGCACACAGACTCTGCGCCCAGTCTGCACATCCCATACGCCCACTCATCCATGGAGTTGTACATCAACACAGTGTGCATCTCAAAGACAACGACCGCTCGGCAGCCCCGGCGCCTTCTATTTGTGCCGCTATTAATTGACACGCTCGCGCCCTTCCATGCCCGGTTCTGGATTCCTGGGGTCTACGTCTTGCCTCCCATCCATCCATCCTTTAGAGATGAATCCACCCAGTCATTCACCTCGATTCTAACACGCTCCCGCCAGGCTTCTGCTTTGACGATGTGACTTTTCAACCACTCCGTCCAGTCTTTCACCACATCAGCAAAGAATATTACGATCAAACGGCTCGAAACGATGACGACTGCTGCATGTTCCAGCTTCCAGCAGCCTTCTTCAAGCTCGATAGTGCACTTCGTCCGTACCATTCGGCGTGACAATGGTACAATGACGGACATGCAGCTTTCAACGCCTCGTTCACCGACTAGGGCCCCAATTTGTTCAACCTGGCCAACCTCTCTTGAGCTTTGTGCTTACGGTTGGCTTGGGCGACTAACGCCATTGAGGTTCTTGATCAGCCACTCACCTGCTTAGAAGAACCAACCCCGCGATAACTCCTTATCGCCGAAACGAATCCCCGACACCATTCCCTGGGCGCCAGTCTTTCCACCTCCCCGCCTCCGGATTTAGACGCTGTCTCGGACTTTGCCATCACATGCATGACACGCTTGACGACGACCAATTGGCTACATTTCCATACCTCCGGGCCGGCTGAAGCCGTCAGTTGCCTGATCATACCCTTTCCGACATGGCTGTGTGGTTGCTAAACCACATCCGATATGACCTGCCCCTGGGCGAACCTCGTAGAATGCTGCCTATGTTGGGAAACAGACGACTCGGCCATGTGCTTGAGACTCAGCACAGCGCACAAAAGATTAGCACTGTGATCAATCGGCCTTTAGAAAGGGTGTGATTTTTATTTCCCTAAGTTATACATTAGTAACGTTCACTCTTGGACCGTGAGTTTGCTCGACTCTTTAAGCGTGTTCTTGAAAGGGCCACAGCGGGGTTCAACACAAACTGCATGCTTGGCGACTGCTTCTTTCCTTCGTCATATTACTTGCGTCAGCTATGAACCAAGCGTTGCGGTGGTTATCAAATAATTTTGCAACCCTGTTATGTGGCATTTGTTACAGTTAATCCGTAAACCGGCAGAGCTACCACATGTTCACAGTTCGGACATTTCCGACGATTGGAAGAGCAAGGGAATATGTAGATGCTAATGCGTTTGTATTAAGCTCTTGCTACTGATCAAGGCTACCAAAACCATTCCGCATCCTCAACACCATTCAACGCCGTCTCATTCATCGTGTATGATGCGGTGGTGCTTAGTTCTTGGCGATCTCCTTGTGGGCTGCGGCCTTGTTCTCGTGGGCGGACTGGTCGAATTTGTCACCGACAGCGTCGACGGCGGCGTTGGCACTGCAATGAGGTTAGAGGAGATAGGCGACATCGACGATGGGCAGAGTGTGCTTACCGAGTGCCAATGTTGGCGTTGTTGTCCTTGGCAATCTCCTTGTTGGTCTCCTTGCTGGCGCCAGAGGCAGCACCCTGGACGGTCTCAGCGACGTAGTTGAAAGCTTGCTTGGCAGACTCCATTGTGAAGGTTGTGTGGAAGGTGGTGTTTGTGTGAAGGTAGTTGTGTTTGAAAGTGGTAGTGTTGGTTGTTGAGGTTGTTGTGAGTGATGATGATAGAAGACGGAATTATCGTGGGATGTCTGGAGGTTTATATAGATGAATTGAGTTTCTGATGCTTCACGCAAGCATGTGAGAGTGAATGGATACCTCAGGGCGACATTCTACCGCCTTCAGTAAGATCAAAGTACTGTTTGCTAAGGATATCCACAGAACCTAGCGGAATTCCGCAAACGCTCCTATCATTCGAAACATGATCTTGCGAGGTAAGAGCTCTGTCTCGAAAGTCGTGACGTCAAAGAAGGGGTTCGTGACAGACAGCTTTGGCTAAGTACGTCATTTCACCCCACGGTGGCTGTCACTGGGAGGATCCCCGCAACGGGAGAGCAACCTCCTGGGATTCGCTGAGAACATTCCGGGGCCTGAACTTGTCGCACCAGGCACAGTTTCCAGTGCAATTCCCGGGCAACTATTGGGCAGCTTCATTGATCCAAAGATCGGGAGGGTCCTGGGAGTTGCTTGAGAGACCTCAGCTAGGATGGCCGATGTCTAACATAGGAGCTCCACTTCTTCAGGGCCGCCTGTATGGTTGGCTACAAAATGTCCCGCCCTGTGCATCATGACATCACCACTTTCGCCGTGGCTTGCTTAGGCAGGCAGGAAACGTCTGAGCCATCACGGCCTCACAACATGATCTTGGAACCAGTCCAAAACGTCGGATCTTGTGAAGACTGTTCAACCTGATCGCTAGCTTATTTCGGTCTTGCCATCGGGATCGTCACAAGATGGCCTCCTGAACGAGGCATTTGAGCCTTTGCGTGGCCTTCTGCATAGAGGGTTCTGACGTCAATTTGATACCAAATGGAGCTAATGATTGGCATTTTCTCATCATGTCACCGCCACCACGATGAGAAGATCCAATGGGTTCTTTCAAACGCGTGGACTATCCCGCTGACTCGGGGACCAAGTTGCCAGACCCTGAAGGGTTCAATGATGATCATTCATCACCTGACCACTTTGGCATTCTGTTCCCCCTTAGTACGGAACAAGCCTATGCCGAGTGCTAGTAAGCACCAACACTCTCTCGGGTATTGAGCCATCCCGCAACAAGCAACCGATTGAATGGTGCGCTGGCCCGTCAGCTCCTTCCAACATAGATTATGTTTGCGGACAGAGTTTCAGCCACCGTAGTCATCCCCGGAATTGGTTAGGATGGCAGGAAGTCATCAACACAAAGGCCAAGAGAGGTGTTCTCCATTTGTCCCTGCGATTACCCGTCAAGAACGAAGGAGACAAACTATCAAGCCAAACCGAACTGAGCAGAGTGTCAAGTAGAACGACTTTCAAGCAGACATCGGCGATCAAACACCTTGCCCGCACTTACCCTCTTGTAGTCAAAGAAGCTGGTGCTTCTGCTGGGGTGGCCTAACCTTACCGGGACAAGTTGACGCTTGTGAATGGCTACGGGCGAGATCGTACGAGTTCCTTCCCCATACCATCCGCAACGTAGAGAACAGGTTGATTGAGATAGGAACCGATGCCCTGATAAGTCGCAATGGCAATCATCATTAAGTTTGAGGTGAATGCAAGTCAAGCACGCAAAGCGAGTGGTCGCGTGTTTGGGATTGTTAGAGCAGTCACGTGGACATGGCCACTGGCCAGTGCGCCCAACCCCACCGAACCCCGCGGCGTCCCGGTCAGGAGGTGAGGCTCCAAGATCGGTCAACGTCTCGGATGCTAAGGAGACGACTCTACAGCAGCTCAACCTGAACTTCCTCGCAAAGGACCCTCCGCGACTTCTATCTGTCTCACAACGGCGGTGTAGGAAGCACCGGAAGCTCTGATACCAACATATTTGCCACCCGCGGATAGCCGGCCGTTCGCCATGGATCTTGCCTACGACCACATCCAGGAGCAAGCATATGCCAAGAAGGACCAGACTGACCCCAAAGATGGCTCCTCGGCGGCGGAGGGCCGCTCGACTCTGAACGATGACTTCCAGGAAGCTTACAAAGCTTTCTCCAACAGCCCATGGGGCGCTAAGCTCGGCGGGTTCTTTGGTAACGTAGTCAAACAGGTGTGCTAATCCATACCGGCCTCTTCGTGGTGGTTCTGACATGTCAAGGGTGGAGAGGTTGTCACCCAAGCTCAGAAGGAGCTGGCGGAAGTGGGCGAGGACGCTCAGAAAGGCCTTTCTGGTCTTGGCAAATCGTTGATTAGCCACACCCGGAATCTCTCTCTGAACACCGCGCTTGGGAACACCGCGCTTGCCGGAAGCTCCAAGGATGCTGAGGATGGCGGACGGACGCCGACAAAAGCGAGAAGTGGGGATGACACAGCAGAAGGTTCACAACAGTCTGAGACTGTACTTTCCCGACTTCGATCCGAAGCTGCGAAGCGACTCAAGGATATCCAAAAGGCCGAAGATGCAGCGGACGAAGCCCTCCTCCGATTCGGCAGTAACGTTCGAGACTACCTTCGCGATGCGGTCAAAGTAGCACCCCCAGACAGCAATGACCAGAGCGGCACGGTGCTCTTCGAGAGTAAGGATGCGCAGGGCAAGAGGGTCATCCACGCTTCGAGATTCGATGCTCAACTACACGTGATACATACCACAACCGAGAGCTTCATGAAGGACCCGAGCGGCTCCGAGTACGGTTCATGGGCGAAGGAGTTTGACGTCGACAAGAAGACACCAGACATCAACAGTGATTTGCAGAAATACCCCGACTTACGCGCTACAATGGAGAAGCTGGTTCCTGATCAGATTCCCTATATTGACTTTTGGAAGCGCTACTACTTCCTTCGCCATGGTATTGAGACGGCTGATGCTAGACGACGAGATCTCCTGAAAGGTAAGCTGCCGCTACACGATACAGACATGATTGCTCTAACAAATATGTAGCCGCCTCCGCTGAGGACGAGGTTAAATGGGACGATGATGATTCCGAGGAAGAGTCTGAGGAAGAGGAGTCTGAGGAAGAAGATTCCGACGACGAGGAAGATTCCGACGACGATTCCGACGATTCCACCTCCGCCAAAGCCCCTGTCAATGCCAAGCCTGCCGTCAGGACCGCTTCCGCGGGATCCTCGACTACCATCCAACCCCCGGCCCAGAAGCTTCTTAAGCCAGTCGAGTCGCGAAAGTCCAATGATGAGAAGTCCCAGGCCGATAGCGAAGCTAGCTACGATGTGGTCGGCGCAGCATCGGGCAAGACCACACAAACCCCGAACAGCCCCAAGGACCCGAAGAAGGATGATGACAGCGATGACGATAGTGACGCTGACTGGGAATAGACTCTGAGGGGATGTTGAAGGGAGTTTGAGGGAGCAATGTATATGTGAGATGGTGGGAGAGGGGTCGTTCGTCCAGCAGTTCGGCGTTCGGTATAGTGACATCCAATGTGGCAAGAAATCGCCACAAGCCTTGTATCTTTGTTTTGGGTATCAATATCAGGGATCCATGATATTTGTTCGCCTGCCATGTCCCGGACCACTCTTTTTGAGCCCAATGGCCTTTACCTCTTCTTGGTAACCATGGTGAAGCCATCTTCGTCGACCTGCGGCTCCTGTTTCTGTTTGGGTACCAGTTGAGGGGCATCATCCATCTCAACATCAGCGCCCTCATCGTCGTCTGAGTCGTCGCTCTCCCAGTCCGTGTCTTGGTCCGCGTCGTCAGCCTTCTTAAACATCTGGTCGACCTTTGTGCCCGTTCGGTTCAGGAACCGGGTCCTGAGGGCGTCGACGTCGTCGAACTGGCCAATGGCGCATCCTGCACGCGTCTTCATGATATTGTTGGCGACCTCGGTGGCCGAGTCGTCGTCCACGTTGACCTCGAACTCGTCAACCATGATCTGTAGCAACATGGTCTCGACGTCTTCTAGGTCCGGCTCCTCAGGGGCCTTGGCGGGCGGGTTGTCGACGAACTCGGGAAATAGATCGGCGACGGCACCAGCGAACCAGTCGCGCTTATCGGCGGAGTCGGGACCGCCCCATTGGTTCTGAACGGAGAGGGTGAGGGCGGGCCAGAGGTGGAGGGAGTAGGCAACGGCTTGCTCAAAGTTGGACTGGCGGGTTGCTGCCCGAGTCGCCGGCGTTAGCATTGTCAGATGCACTCCATAATACAGATTTGAAATACATACCCGCCGAGGGCAGCTGTGCGGGCTCTGAGGACGCCATGATTGCTGATGGTTCAGTGATTTCGGAGGGGTCTGGAGGGGTTTGGAGGGGCAATTGCTAGGAGACAAGGCAGCTTTGTGCACAATTTTTTTTGGTGTTTATCCATCCTAAGAATCCACCCAACGGCACACAATAGAATCCACAACCCGCGCTGGGGACGGCGCACGGACCATGCATCTCCTGGACGGGAAGGAAGGACTGTAATTTCTGCCCATGCCAGTGACATGCAACCATGCTGTGCGCTGTAATAAACTCAGGGAACAAGCAATAGCGGTTCGCAGATCCTGGAACGTTTCTGTCCCCATATCATGCGAAATTAGGGGCAATCTGGAGTACCTTTGAGCCAGTGCGTCCCCTCCCAGGGGACCTTCAAAGAACATGACATCATCAAGAAAGACCCTTATTAGTGACCCAGGGCAACCCGTTCAAAACGCTCGGCTTGTTATTAAGTTTCCGGCCGGCCTTCACTCCGCATCTGATATCTGTGACGTGCCGCCAGCTTAATCAATTCAACTTCATGAAAACGCGGTCGACAAGTTAAAGGCCGATATTGCGAGCTTGGCAAGTATAGCCCAGCCATGAACGCACTCAACACGACGTCCGTCTCCTTAGCTGTGACGCCGACTGTGGTCTCGACTCTATTTTCACATGTACGTACATCATGGTCGCGCAAGACACTGGTACCAGGCAATAGATGGTCGTACATCTAACACCGACCTCCGGGAAACAAACTACCCTATCCAAATTCGCTTTGACTTCATCCTCTTTGACCATGCAACTGACCTGGCTGCGATCGGCAGTACCTAAACAGGAAACCCCTGAGAGAGCGTCCCACGGCGCATCTCTCATACGACGAGGGTCTTCATCTCATCCGGTCTTTCCTCGAGTTCGCCTCACATCATACCGTCGAGGAGCTCCAAGGTTTCACCGCGCAGTGGGTGCCGCACCCGCAATGGGTCAAAGTTGAAGATGTCACCATCGCTCATGATCAATTGAGCCGCGCGGCTGAGGTGTTGCATGCTCAGCTAGGGCCGGACGGCCTGCGACAGGTTGGAGGGCACCAATGGTGGCAGTGGCGCAAGTCCAAGAGCAACTTGCAGGCTGAGTGGATTGAGATGCGCTCAGATGCATATGAACGCAAGAAGAATGGCGGTGAATGTCAGCGCGTCATGATGTACGTTCATGGCGGCGCCTACTTCTTTGGCAGCGTCGACGAACATAGATACCAGATGCAACGACACGCGCGCAAGCTCAAAGCCCGTGTATTTGCGCCGCGCTATCGACTCGCGCCTCAGTTCCCTTTCCCGTGTGGCCTCCAGGATTGCTTGGCCGCGTATCTTCACCTCTTGACGGTGCAGGATCCCAATACCATCGTCCTTGCGGGCGACTCGGCTGGAGGCGGCATGGTCGTATCATTGCTCTGTGTACTCAGAGACCAAGGGCTTCCGCTACCTGCTGGTGCCATCCTCATCAGTCCCTGGGTCGATCTGACGCACTCCTTTCCGAGCGTCTCGGGTCATTCCCCGTTAGACTACATCCCTCAGGCGGGGTTTCATCACAAGCCATCGAGAGCATGGCCACCTCCTAATGAAGACGATATTGCCATGTTGAGAGGTGAAGCTCTAAAGAAGAAGAAGGATCCCAAAAAGGAGGATCCAGGAACTCAAGAGCTTAAGGGGAAACAACAGGCTCCTGTCGCAGAGAAGAGTGATTCCCCCAACACAATGGGCTCTAGATCTGCTTGGATCAATGGTGGAGTACCAACCGATCCTGAAAAGCTTCTGTCCGTTGAAATTGATGGCAAACTGGTCAAATTAAAGGATCAGATCCAGGTATGTCATCTCTCACTCGAGGCCAGTGGAAAAAATTGACAATATTAGATGTACACAACCAATGAGCTACTTGCTCATCCTCTGGTCAGTCCGGTTATGCAACCAACACTCGGTGGGCTCCCACCACTACTTATTATGGTTGGAGGAGGGGAAATTCTCCGTGACGAACAAATTCACCTGGCTCACAAGTGCGCCAACCCTGAAAAGTATGCCCTTCCCGATGACGCTATGGACGAAAGAGCAAAGGTGTCGTTGAAACGATACAAGCCGACAGACGTGCAGCTTCAGGTATGGGACGACCTTTGCCATGTAGCTCCCACGCTCAGCTTCACTCGTCCCGCCAAGTACATGTATCGGTCTATTGCCCAATTTGGAGCATGGGCACTTGCCAGGGCCCAAAAGCGTGGCATTGAAATCATGGACGATGACGCGATATCGGTTATATCTTCCTCGGACTCAAACACAGATCATAGGCAAGATGCGTCTGCAAAGGAGAAGTTAGAGAGAGAAGCGGCCAAAGCCGGGCCAGGCCAAGTTGGGAAGGCTGGAGACCCTCTTCCCGCATTCAAGAACCACATGATTCGACAGAAGGTAACCCGACACGGCGCTACTCTACCCCTCGATCCCGAGTCTGAGTTACCTGGATGTTGTATGCCAGCCGGTTCCGTCGGTCTTGTCAAAGAGGTGACCGTGAAGAAGTGGCTAGAAACCAGGACACTGTGGGACCATCGATATGCTACCGCAAAGGCCAAAGTCCACAAGAAGATTGTCAAAGACATGGTAGCTGGATATCATGAATTTGACCCTGGCGAATATCCTCCCCCCAGCGCACTAGCTGGAAGGAGGAGAGTCGACTCAGAGTTGGTCGAAGGCAAGAGACACAAGAGCGTGGGACTGGCCATATGGTCACTCTGGGGCTCCAAGCACGACGAAATGACGGTCGAGCGCGAACAAAAGGCAGAAAAGGCCAATGAAGAGCCAGACTTTCAAATTGCCACTCCAGCCCATGGCCAAGGGGCGCGCTCTTTTGATGACATTGAAAAGCAAGAGCATCAGCACACCCGTGCACCAGCTTCACGCGGTAACTCACATCGCAGGACGGTGTTCAACGAGAACCAGACGGGAAGCATTGTAGTGGACGAGGACACTCCAGTCGCACAGCTTCTTGAAAAGCGGCGAGAAAAGGAGGCAGCTAGCAATGGTCTTCTCAGCTCCGACTATGTGCCAGCAACTGGAGTGGTAGGCAAGCGCCCATTTTTAGATGGAATTGCGTTGCCGTTCAGTCTGAATAAGGAAGCTGACACCTCGAGCATGATGACGCTTTATTCCAATGCACCGACTCCGCTTCCAGGGTCGCGGCCAATGAGCCCTAACACTTTGAGCGATGCATCTGATCAATTGACTAACCTAGGTAGCCAACCGAAAGAGGAGGAATCATCGATAGCCCTTGAGCGGCCAACATTGGACACATTCGTTACGGCAGCGGAGAACCTGCCCCAGACCAAGAAGACGGGCGAGTAGGGGGTGGATTATGAAACTCGGCGTTGCATATATACGTAATCGGGTAAAATTGTATTAGTATCAACATCGCCAGGATGTCTCGTTTGTGCCACCAATTCTAGTATGTCGAGTGTCGACTATATTGATTGAACAGTAATCATCCAACATAATGTTTTTTTTTTGAGATTGAGTACATTATCATACATGGTGGTATTGTACAAGGGTATATACAGCCACGCCAGAAGCTCCCTGCGTTATTCCTCCAGCGCAAGCTTGTTCGTCTATGATCCCCTTTGGGATCTACGACATGTTGTTAAAAGCAGGTTGATCGATCGGATTCGTTCAGTCCACACCATTGTATCGCTTCCACTGCTCCACATAGAATTGGGGATCTTGAGGACCCTTTTCGAGGCCTTGATAGTCACCTTTCTGTCCCTTGATTTCCCGAGTCACGAAGGGAGTGAGCTGTTCCCGCAACGTCAGTTTGGTGTGCAAATCTCCAATGGCGCTTATATGAGCCCACCTTGAAGTCCTTCAGTGGTGGTACAGCATATGTCCGGACCTTGTTCCACTCAATCACATAGCCTCCGTACTTGGTGTGGCGACCCATCGAACCCGTCCGGTTACCCTTGTAGTAGCCTTTGGCGACATCCTTGGTGGTGAGCTTCAGGTGGCGATAGCGGCCGACGGAGAGGATTTGCGTGGGTCTCATGATGGGCGGTTGAGGCTCAACGCAGTACCGATCGGTTCGAGAGCGCCGGTCGGCGAGGGTGAGGCGATCGGGAGGGAGAGAATGCGTCAAGCGTCGCCGGGCTATCGTGAGATCTTGCCGAGAGTCGGAGCGTATGGTGTATCTCGAATTTTTGGAGGGTCGGCGGTTCGTGTTGTTCCGATTCCGGGCTAGCTCCCGATGCCTTGCAGGGGTGCTGTCTGGCGTGGGATGTTGCGCAGAGGTACTCACTCATCCATGACATAGCTAGAAACGACTTTTGAGACTGGTAATTTGCGCTCGAACCTGCGCCGGCGGCATTTGATCTTTGAATACCCAAAATAATCGTCGAAAGGGCGTGATTTCGTCCCATTTTGGTTATGGGCGGCGTAAGTGGTTGGCGTCGCTGAACGAGGGGCAGCCTCAGTTGAAGCTAACGTCTCCAACAGCTCTGAATTACCGACGAGACTGACGCAGCGACCCATGCCTTCAAGGTGCCGACGCGACCACCATGGACGGATACCCAGCGGGAAGTCTGGACCATAATGTCCCGTTTCTCGTCGCCGCGGGGCTCAACTCTGAGACCAATGAACTCCCACTAAATGCCGAGCTGAGGGACCAGGGCATCCTCCTGCGGTCGGAGCTTCCGCCGCTCGAGACCAAGGAGGCCGAGGTGCTGGCGCAGTACTTTGAGGAGATCGATGCTCAAGGGAAGTCCTGGAGCGGGGTAGAGAGAGAAGAGACTCATCGGTTTCGAATCAGAACTCTGGGAAGGGTACGGCAATCCTGAAACTATACTTTGAAGCGTATTGAATCTGATAATCCAACAGTCGTTTACCTTCCCGCCTCGACGAGCTCGACTACCCGAAGATGCCGAGCCTCTCAGTGTGGCGCCTACGTTGCACTCTCCGTTTTCGCCCCTAAGCCCGGTGTCAACGCTTTATCCCGACGGACTCATCGATACCCAATGGATCAAGAAACACCAAGAATTAGTGCCAAGCGTCTACCTCTGCTTTTATACCCTCACAAGCGACCCGACGACCACAACACTGCACGACAACCATATTAAAGCCGATATCAACAATCTTAGAAGTGCTCTCGCAAGATCGGGGTACAAGACTCGACTAGCTGTGGTTCTGCTTGGTGAGAGTGGAGCGCCGCTTTCTATATCGGATGGGATTTCAGAGAGACTGGAGAATATTCGGAGGGGAACGGCGTTGGACCCGAAATCAGTCTTCTACATCCCGCCCCAGGACTCTCCAGCTGAGCTGAAGGGCGTCATCGACAGTATTCTCGGCGTGCTATATACCACCGCGGTGGAGTACTATCGAGACCTAGGACGGCATGCTAGGAAGAAGCGGTCCCGTGGTATTGCCCCTCAGCCTACAGTGCCTCCCACATCTGGGACATCGCAAACACTCTCGCTTCCTGATTGGAACTTTCGATACGATTTCAAGTCTGCCGTGTTCGCAGAGTTTCGGCAAGAGATAGATGCTGCGCTGCGATCCTTTGAACAAGCATACGAGGTGCTTCTTGGCCAAGACGTGCTAGACATTATTCCTAGTTGGAGCCCCCGTTGGAATGAGGCTCGTTTATTGTCAGATCTTGTCGCTATTCGGTGCCTGCGTTGTCACATGTGGATTGGGCAAACTACACTAGCAGTTCGACGCTGGCAGTCCCATCGGGACCGAATCGGTGACTTTGTTGATCGGCGCGGACGAGGCACAAATAACTACGGTTGGCAGGCCTGGGAAGCACGGTGGGCGACAGTCATGGCCAACCTGATCGAGAAGGTTGGAATCCCAAGCCTAGCTCCTGCGACGATGACGCTTTTCCTTCAACCAGAAAAGGCTGTCTTGGGCGAGCGGCTGCAACCTTGGGAATTACTGCACCACACCGGATATTGGTATCGCATAGCAGCTCGTCATACTGTGGCCCGCCGGAGATTGGCGTTTGATATTCCAGAGGAGGATAGGAACCCCCCAGACACATCGCCCGCGTCGCTGGTGGCCAGCAAGGCTTATACTTACGACACCTACATGTGTCCAGAACCATTCCAAGAGTATCCAGTGTCTGGAAAGGGTGTGAATCACTCAGAATTGATCATCAACTGCCTCAAGAAGGCGTACAC
Source organism: Dactylonectria alcacerensis (assembly GCA_029931735.1). Classification (NCBI taxonomy): domain Eukaryota; kingdom Fungi; phylum Ascomycota; class Sordariomycetes; order Hypocreales; family Nectriaceae; genus Dactylonectria; species Dactylonectria alcacerensis. Next base: position 1,397,815 of record JAPMUZ010000012.1, on the reverse strand, counting down.
GCAATTCAAAGCCCGCAACCAGACGCGTATCGCGGCAGAGATATCATTAGATTGCGCCAGAGAAATGGCCAACCTAGAGCAGTGGGATGATGCAGCCCAGTTGCTTTTGCCGCTGTGGGAGAACACTTCATTTAGGTCAGAGGGCTGGAATGATATCTCCGAGGAATTGTGTTGGGTCATGCGGCGAGTTGCCTCGGGAGCTGGGCGCGCTGAATTGGTGGTTGCTGCTGATTGGGAGCTTATGAACAACCGTATGTATACCAAATGTGTTGTGATCGAATGTCGCTAACCTTACAAAGAGTTTCATCGGCGACCTCAGTGGACTTATGACATCAAAAGATCCCTTGAAGGGGTTGCGAGTCCATCCAAACCATCGATTAGTTTGTCCGACAACACTACGCGGTCGTTCGTTTCGGCGTCGCTAATCTTCCGCAACAAGGAAGGCAGGGCGGGTGAGACGTGCAACGCGCAGCTTGCCCTCACATCACATACTTTCCTTGACGCTGCTCCATTGTCGCTCGACTCGCTAAAGGTTGAGTTCAGTGGTAACCTAAAGCCCATCCTCCTGAAGCAAGCGTCGGAAGGGGACGATAAGCCTGTTTCTCACCTAGGAGTTTCTATCTCTTTCATAACCCTGAAGGAGGACGTTTTAGAAGCTGGTTCTGAGGACGACCTGCCGACGGTGGTCACAGGACAAGCTGACTTGACACTCAAGCCTGGCCAGACTCGAGTATTTGAGATGAGGATACCCCTGAGGGAGCCAGGGACGGCGACAGCATCATCTGTGATTCTATTTCACAACAATGAGACGTTCAGCCTTGACTATACGGCCAAGTTTCGAGAAACGGATCGAATAGTCGGTTGGTACGTTGAAGGGTCAGCACGACCCCGACATACCCGACCGCAGGCGCAAACTATTCAGATCCAACCTCGACCTCCCAAGATGGAGGTCAAACTATCGGAGCCACTGGGACAGTACTACGCAAACGAGCCAATTGAGCTGCACGTCGAGCTACTCAACGCTGAGGACGAATCAGCTAGCGTCAAATTAGACGTGCACCTCGCTGGCAAAGAAGTTCCTGGAATCCGAGTACAGGCAGAAGGACGCGAAGGGTCAGCCGAGGCTGCGGAAGGCGAGTCCAATGTGTCGGGTCTCGTCCTCGGGTCCATCGAGAGCGCTTCCTCATTCAGGGTGGTTGTGAGCCTTGACCCGGCCAAGGCTCCTACTACGTTCAACTTGCATTTGAGGGCAACGTACCACCTTGCTTCTGACTCTGCAACTTCCATCTTGCAGACTTTGCCAATCCATCTGAATGTGGTCAATGCTTTTGAAGCCAACTACGACTTGGTTCCACGGCTGCACTCTGAACCTTGGCCTAGCCTGTTTGACTACGAGGGGCTTTTGGAGGCGCATGAGGGCGACGCCGTCGCTGCCGCCAAGGGCTTTGCGCAAAAATGGTGCTTGCTGTGCCACTATGCGTCGTTTGCACAAGAAGACTTGAAGGTGGTGGGAATGGAACTGGACGTTCTGTCATGCGTTGGGGGCGCAAGATGCAACGTGGTCCAGGCCCCCAATGTATCGCAGGACGGGGTCGATGTTGCACCCAAAACGATGCACGAGGCACAATTCGATCTCGTGGCGCAGAAGCTCAGCCTGGAGGACCGGCAGCCTGTCACACTGGATCTGGCGTTTGTCGTCCAATGGCAACGCAAGAGCCGCCCCAATGGGTTGGTCAATATAACGAGGATGCCAGTCGGGAAATATCTAGTGTTGGGCACGGAGCCCCGGGTATTGGCATCAGTGTACCGCAGCTCAGGGGATGAGCCGAATCTAGTGCAACTAGATGTGACGATCGAGAACCCGTCGAACCACTTCCTCACATTTGGATTGACTATGGAGCCCAGCGACCAGTTTGCGTTTTCCGGGTCGAAGCAGACAACGTTGAACCTACTGCCTCAGTCGCGGCGGGTCACGACCTACAGGATGCTGCCGTTGGTGGCTGGAACGTGGGTACGGCCGGGATTAACGGTGCGAGACAAGTATTTCCAGAAGGTTTTGCGGATCATCCCGACGGAGGGGATGAAGATTGATAAGGACGGGCTGCTGATTTGGGTTCCTGGGCAAAAAGGGGAGGATGAGGACAGGGAAGGGGAAGGGGAAGGGGAAGCTGCAGCGTCAGAAGCCAACTAGAGAGGCGTCTGGGTAGAAAGCCTTGATGGGATAGATGACGGCAGGCAACGAAGCTGTCACGAGATATGCCGACATGATGATTTTGCAATTCCTATTTGGTGTGTTTGGATATGTGCATAATAAACGCACATGCTGGTGGTGCAGATGACATGGCAACTTCTCACATCCCCACCAACTTGCAAGAGAACAGGCAAGCTTACGTGGGACGGCTACATGGGGACTAAAGGTTGCGAGAACAAAAAGGGCGTGAAATGATTCGTTACGTCATCCCCTTCCTTGGGATGTCAGCCGTCACGAACGACGCGGAGACGATGTATGGGGGACGGCGTCCGGGCGTCCAAAGGCGAGAGATGGTGTGGAGAGAAAGTGTGTGGGTGCTGAGCGACTTGATCATTAAGTCGTCGTTGTCGTCGTCATTCAACACTAATCAAGGACATGATGGGGTCATTTTCTCCCTTCAACTAGATCCGAACAAACGATTTACTGCAAGTTCGTCCGAGATGACGAGATGGAGGTCGCGGTGAGTCAAAATAAAGCGACCAATCGGCTGGAAATGGAGTTAGGCTATTCTCCGCCATGCGCCGGATCCGGGGCTCGAAACTATCCGATCATGTTGAGATGCGCGGTGTGAAGCACTGCATGTTGCAATTAGGATGGGATGTACTCCGTAGAGAAGAAAATAACACCCCTCCCCTGTGGCTCCCTGTGGGTCAGACGCCAATACCAGTCAAAACGCTAGGTACCCGTAGTATGTGCTGTAGATGGCGTAGACTGTGTTTAATTCCGTAAGACATCACTGAAGCGAAGGCGCGAAGGCGCGAGGAGGGGGATCGAGACCATCGATCCAGTCGGCCAACCGTCTCGAGTGGCATCGTGAATTTTGCGGGTGGATTTACAGGTGGGTTTTGGGGGTGGAGCCTGGGACGATCCACCGTCCTAGGACGAGGGTGGCTGGTTATTACAGTATTAGCGTGCGCCTTGTAAGGCCTGGGGAATGAGAGAGTGCGAAAATAACAAGAAGAAAGGAGACAGGCCAAGAGAATGGGACCCGGCATTTTGTTTGGGTAGATGAGTGCGTAGTGCGTAATTGATTGATTGATTCATTCATTCATTCAAAGAGGATGATGATGTGCGTGTGTTCGTACAATCACCAACAAGTTCACCCGAGGAACAACATGATCAAGCCCATCGTCCAGCTAACAGCTTCTAGCGAAAAATAAAGCAAAAAAAAGGGCAAATCAAATTTTAGATCCATGGCTCTTCTGAGACTCGGTTTCGCTCATGGCAGCCCCGTGTTGACTCACTCGCTCAGCACCCTCACCAAGCGTCCTGAAGCGTGGGATGCCTGATTGGGCGCCACTTGGGGACGCCCTCGGACGTCGGGCTTGTCGCAAGTCCGCCATGTCCAGCTTGCTGACCGATTTTCCCGGGGGGGGTTGTTACAGTGGCATCGTAAGTGTTTGCTGTTATTCGTACAGCGCTGGCTTCAGTGGATCCCCCCCCTCCCCCCCGGGTCATTAGAAACTGTTCTGCCTACTGGCAATTTGGCAACAGCTGGAGGTCGTCAACGATTTGACGAGTTTATCGTACCGGTCGGTCTCGACGTCGTATGCACTCAGATCCCTGAACAGGGGTTACGTATCTGGATCCTTGGTGGGCCTCGTAGTGCGCAACAAGTGCGAAGTGCGTGAACAAGTGCGAGGTGCGAACAAGTGCGAGCAACCAGAGCGTGCAATCAATCGGCCAGCGGGCCCAAAATCCAGCCGCTGATTGAAACAAGCACTTTTGTGTTTTTTGTTTCGGGTGCCATCTTGCCCATCGGACCGGCCTTGCTTGATTCTCCGGTGACGAGACGACGGCTTGGCTGGGCGTTTTCACGGCTGCTAGCTGCTAGCGTCCTCGCTCTTCGCTCCTTCCCGTCCTCCCTCCTTACCACTCCTACCACTTGTATATATTATCAACTTTGAACCACCCGTCGTCCATTTCATTATTGTTTCGATATCCGCCACTCGATCCAGATCCCCTTCATCAAGCATTATCATCTTCCCCTTGGGTCTCATCTTGATTCACCTCACCCCCTACTTAGAACCTAATATTGCCAGCCAACAATCCATCCCCCGGACCTAAACTGGAGTCTGTGCCTTTACGAAAAATCTTACACCCTCGACCAGTTCTTGTTAGCTTACACCCACGGCCTGCCCTTGCGTTCCCGCTCTTTAAATATCCCTTATTTATTCGCCGCGCCTCCCTTGGTGGCTGCTTCTCAGAGTCGCACAAACATCGCACTGCATCTTGACAGCGCCTCGTTCTTCCCCAGTCGTTCGTCATGGCTGCCGTCGTCGCTGACGAAAAGCGCAGCGAGCGCTTGTCCTCCGACGACAAGACCGAAGTTGGTTCCGGCATCCTGGATACCACTTATGACAACAAGCCCGGCACTGAAAAGACCGGCACTGAAGAGCCTGCCAAGGAGCTACCCCCCAGCCAGGACACCCAGCATGACGCCGAGGACACAAACAACTATCCCGGCGGCATCAAGCTGGTCCTAATTCTCTTCTCGCTGTGCCTCGCCATCTTCCTCGTTGCCCTGGACCAGACCATCATTGCCCCTGCTCTGGGCGCCATCACTGCTGAATATGGCAGCGTCAAGGATATTGTGAGTCGTATCCCCCTCCACATCTACCAAACCTCAAAACAGGTCAAGACTAATGTAATATGCTCAAAGGGTTGGTATGGCTCCGCGTACCTGCTCACCACCACGGCTCTCCAGCCCATGTATGGAACCATCTACAAGCTCTTCAACGTCAAGCTGGCCTACCTGGCTGCTGTCTTCATCTTCGAGATTGGTAGCTTGATCTCTGCTGTCGCTCCCACCTCGGTCGCTTTCATTGTTGGTCGTGCCATTGCTGGTGTACGTCTATTATTCTCTCGACATCACCCTTCAAACCATTGACTAACTTGTCTAGATTGGAACCGCCGGTCTCTTCTCCGGTTCCATCGTCATCCTGTCCCTCATCAGTTTGTCCCCCATAATTACCTATGCTAGTGCGACAACTCTCACTAACACACCTCCAGTGCCTCTTGAGAAGCGGCCTCTTGCCTTTGGCCTCATCGGCGGCATGTGGGGTATCGCCAGTGTTGCTGGCCCTCTCCTTGGTGGTGCATTCACCGAACACGCTACCTGGCGCTGGTGCTTCTACATCAACCTGCCCATCGGCGGTCTCGCCATGGCTATCGTCTTCCTCTTTGTTCACGTCAACCGCAACTCGGCCGAAACCAAGGATATGTCCTTCTTCGCCCGTGTTCGTCAGCTCGACATGTACGGTGCCGCCATCTTTATCCCCGCCATCATCTGCCTCTTGCTTGCTCTTCAGTGGGGTGGCGCAGAGTACGCGTGGAGCGACTCCCGCATCATCGGTTTGTTTGTTGGGTTTGGTCTCATGATTGCCATCTTCGTCGGTGTTCAGTTCTGGCAGGGCGACAAAGGAACCCTGCCTCCTCGACTGTTCAAGGATCGAAACGTCTTGGCTGCCATGATCTTCGCCATGTTTTTCGGTGCTGCCTTCTTTCCCCTTATCTACTACCTTTGTAAGTCTAACTTCCTCGTCTCGTCCCTACCTATGACCGCAGCTAATTCCCCACGATAGCCCTCTACTTCCAGGCCATTCAGGGTGTTAGTGCTGTCCAGGCTGGCATCAAGATTCTCCCTCTGTTGCTATCTACCGTTCTCATCTCCATTGTCGCCGGTGGTCTTATCACTGCTATCGGCTACTACAGCGTTGTCATCATCCCCTGCATGATTCTCAACACTGTCGGCTGCGGCATGATCTCAACCCTAGACGTCGACTCTCCCATGCGGGAATGGTTTGGTTACCAAGTTATTGCAGGCCTCGGTATCGGCGCCGGCTTCCAGATTGGTGTGCTCGTTGTCCAAACTGTCCTGCCGCAGGAATGGGTTCCCGTTGGCACTGCTTGCGTTCAGTTCTTCCAGGCCCTCGGTGGCGCGGTAGCGATCGCCGTTGCTCAGACACTCTTCCAGAACGGTCTCATTGATCACATCAAGTCCAGCGATATCGGTATCGATCCCACCATCTTCATCAACAGCGGCGCGTCTCAAGTCGAAGAAGTCCTCAAGAAGATGGGGCGGGAGGACGCTTTCGACACTGTCCTTGATGCCTACATGTCGGGCCTGCGAGATACCTTCTACATCTCGCTTGCCTGTGCCGGATGTGCCTTCGTTGCTTGCTGCTTCCTACAATGGAAGTCGGTCAAGAAGGATGCTAACGGCAACGACCGAAAGGCGGAGCCCGCGGTCCCCGTCTAAATAAGCTCAGGCTGTCTCATGGAAATCTCAGCGTTTGTTATAGAGGATACCCCGGATAATCTCCACCCTGCATCGCATCTCGCGCCAGGCGCTTGGCTTGTAATAATAGTATATCATCCAATTTGGAAAACTGGATTCATAATAGACGTATTTTGGTCGATTCACTGTGTGTCGTCTGGTGGCCGGTCCCATGATTTTCGTGCTGCTCTCGTCTTTGAAACCGGCTCACCGCCCACAAACTTGAGGACCCAGTCCTTGACATGCCTCGTCTTTTCCACCTGAGGGTGTCTCTGAGCTCTCCTGGCGAGATCCTTCGTAGAGTAAAGACCTGAGCCATCCCGCCTCCACAGCAAGTTCACCTTGGTCATGTCCTTGCGTAGACTTTGGCCATACACCTTCCCGCGGAAGACGTGTAGAGCCACATTCTGCATCAACACTACGTCCTGGCGCCTCAGGCTACGCACCTGGGTCTCAATTGCGTTGTCGTTGGAGAGCCAAAAGGTCACGGCGAACCCTGACTTGGTGTCGTCGCCGACGAGGACTTCGACCAGGGCTAGCACGCGACCCCATCGTGTGGTGACAGTTCGGGGCTGGGCAATAGAGAGAACACCCACGATGAGGTTAAGCGTGACGGTCTGCGGGCTAAGAGCTTCGATGTGCCGCGCCCGCGGTATGTCCTCTAGGTCGGAGAGGTGACAAGGCACGGGGATTGAGGTGGCGCATGGCTGGTCTGTCGAGGATGTGGTCATAAATGAGGTGTCTGTAGTTGAACTCTGATCGTGACTCTCTAATTGAGACGATGGTATCGAGTTGTGAACGGCGAGCGAGTGGTCGTAAAACTGGGACAGCACATGGTGCATGCCCTCGCTGTCAATAGACGGAAGCTCTCCATCAAAGGAGGCATCACAAGAGACTTGGGCCGTGGTGAAGAACTCGGGCCGGCTGGGCAAGAGGTAGTAGTCGCTCACGTCGTGGGTTTGGCTGAAGCCGGTGTGCAGGGGCTGCCTTGTGAGTGGGAGCGAGCGCCAAGCGACCTGCGATGACGGCGGCGAGGGCTGAAGCCTCTGCTGTCCACGGGGTATGCCGAGGAAAGCGGCGAAGCCATCGTCGAGCTCTTGCAGGGTGCAGGATTCGGGACTGAGAGTTGAGGCTGGAGGAGCTCCCACGAAGAGCATGAGCTTGGGGGTTGCCATGGTGTGTAGTTGTGGTTCAGGGTAGGGAAGCGTGCTGTGGAGGAAGTTGGGAATACACAGATACCTGGGTTGTGAACATCACATGACTTGGAGAGTACGATGAATGAGAGAGTATCGGTGATGCTTTGAACTGCTAATTAAGCTACGATGTACATCCTTCTACGATTCCAATCTCAGAGTTGTTGATGGACGGATTCAAACCACCAACCATGCTAATCGATACTGCGTAGTCGCCTCTCATGTCCCGACGCCGGGTCCCGTTCCCAGCAAAGCCGAGGCCTGTTCGTCTCCCCCCACACTGCCGCATTCTCCACCCACCCCAGATCTGAGCCGAGGCCATGATACAGCTCGCAATCTAACATCCATGTCATCAGAACTTCGATGTTCAACATCAATCTTTCTCTTTCCATCATACTATCCACTCCATGGCAACAGATGTATAAACCGGTGTTGAACAAGGCGAACCAACCTCCACAGCGACTCACATAGACTCCCATTCCTTTCATTGTCTTAGACCAGCCACCAGCCAGAACCATGTCCGCCGTCTTCGACATACAGGAACACACCATCGATGCCGCACATATACGCGAATTCGCCCGCGCAACCGCCCATTCTCAAGATGAGAAACTCCTGCTGCACGTAAAGCAGTACACGCCCAAGGATAACCGCGACGCGCAGAAGGGCGATGTGACTATTATCGGTGGGCATGCCAATGGCTTCCCCAAGGTTCGTCAAGCTCTCACTTACTCATTCTCCGTACCGGGTTGGCCAGGAACGCTCGACTAAACTTGGCAAAACATAGGAACTTTACGAACCTCTCTGGGAGGAGTTCTATCATGAAGCCAAGAGTCGCAATGTCCGTATCCGTAGCATCTGGATCGCCGACACGGCGTGGCAGGGCAAGAGCGGCGTCCTCAACCAAGATGCTCTCGGAAATGACCGTAAGAGTTTCCTAACCGCTCCAGCGTCATCTCAACACCCTCGCTGATCCGTCTTCTCTAGCGGGATGGCTCGACTATGCTCGAGATATCCTCCACATGATCAACACGTTCCGCCCGCCGCCTCCCATCATGGGCGTGGGCCACTCGTTTGGCGGCAACGCCCTTACTAATGTCTCGCTGCTGCACCCGCGCCTCCTGAGCTCCCTCGTCTTGCTTGACCCCGTCATCTCCCACTACGCCTCTTCCCCAGACAGCAAAGCCGTGAGCCCTGCCGCCGCCAGCATGCACCGGCGTGACGTTTGGCCGTCTCTCGAGGACGCCAAAGCTGCCTTTGGCCGCAGCCCTTTTTACAAGTCCTGGGATCCCCGCGTGCTTGAGCGATGGGTCGACTTTGGCATCAGGAAAGTGCCCGGCAAGGACACCGTTACACTGACGACAACGAAACATCAAGAGGTATTCACCTTCCTCCGACCGAGTTGGAACGCGTACGACGCCCAAGGTAAAACGCTCATCCACCCGGAACTCGTCCCGGACTTGAACCCGGCCCTTAACGAAAAGTGGCCGACGTACCCGCTCTATCGTGCCGAGGGCGCCAACACGGTTGAGCGGCTCCCGAACGTCCGGCCCAGTGTGCTCTACGTCTTCGGCGGCAAGAGCGACATCTCCCCCGTGGACCTGCAGGACGAGAAGATGGTCCTCACTGGCTCCGGCCTCGGCGGCAGCGGCGGCGCTGAGGCCGGTCGCGTAAAGAGGATCGTCGGCGACGAGTACGGCCACTTGATACCTATGGAGGCCCCCAAGTTCTGTGCCCGGGCCGCCGCCGAGTGGATCGAGGCCGAGCTGCAGCGGTGGTGGGCCGAGGAGCGCAAGTACGAGGAGTGGACACGGAGGCCGGCAGTGGAGAAGACGACCATCTCAGAGGAGTGGCATAAACACCTGAGACGGCCAGAGAGAAAGAACGGCAAGGAGAAGGCGAAGATTTAGGGTGGACTTGTCCTGTGTTCTCACAATTAACTAGACACAAAGACTGTATAGACAAAATTAACTATGAAAGCAAGTATTCCTGCGCAAGAAAACTCAACCGCTGGTAGGAGGGGGTCCTCAATCCTCGATCCTCGACCATGGCCGTATCTCATACAAGTAACCCTATCGCTGTCATTAAACATAAGCTGACTCCACGGTGCTGGCATCGCACAGCCGTCGTCGCAAAACGAGCGATCCTGATTGCTCCTCGAAAGCAAAAATCTCAACTAAAACCCCAAAACGCTTTTTTGGCCAGGCTTAGATGTAGTACATCGAATCTCGCAGGTTCTCATGAACCTGCTTGCCGCTACTACTACTACTGATGCTCGACGCTGGACCCGCCGTCACGACACTCTCCACGTCACTGATCTCGAAATACTCTGGGCGATGAACTCGGGCCCGCGTGCAGACAATGTCTGCGTAGTACGCCGGGGGGCAGATGCTCACGGCCTTGGTCGCCCGGCTGAAGAGGTAACACAGCTCATGAGTGAACTTCTCGAGCTCGTTGGCGGCCTCGCTCTTGTACTTGGGCCGGAATATCTCATCCAGCAGCACCGTGTAGTGGGCCGGGCGAGCCGTACCCTTGATGGCTGCGTGTGCCGTCAGAAAGAAATCCCAGTATCGCGCCTGGGTGACGCCTCGATCCACGACGGTGCCGTTCTCAATATTCAGGTGCTTGGGCAAGTTCTGCTCTGTGGTGGGATAGAAACGTGTCTGATGACGCTTCACGGAGACGACAATGGTAAGACGCGGCTGCGGCTTAGCCAAGTACAGGGCCGAGCAAGCTTCCTTTATGAGTGGAAGCTCCTTCTCCAGAACCTGGCCGAATTGACCTTCGGATACTCCATCACGGAATATGACAATGTTTTCGGGCAGCTGTCCGTTGTTGTGCTTCTTCCATAGCTCCAGTCGCGACTTGAAGGCTTCGATAAGTTGGTGACCGAGCATTTCCTGTTTGGATGTCTGCTCCCACGCGATAGAGGGCCACTGCCCCATATCTCGGTCGATGCTGGCAACAAGTCCAACCAAACTTGGTGCTTCATCACTTTTGCCAGATGGCATATTGGTTGGGTGTGTGACGTCGTATCCTACAACCATGGTCTTGCCACCCTTTGCAAGTTCGAGATCGTCCCGGAGTTTGTGGTTGATGCCTCCAGCCTTGGCGTTCCACTTGAGGGCAACGTTTGCGAAATACCCCGGGCTGCCGCCACCGAACTTCTTGAAATGACCCTGCACACAGCTGGTGTGGATTCCGAACGTGCAATCTCCAAGCGTCTTGACCTTGCTATACACCTCAGTGTCCATGCTTCCGAGAATAATCAGCAGAAACTCAATGCCTTGCTTCTTGGCCCATGTAAAAAAGTCCCCGAGCTTTCCACCATAGAGGGCATTGTCAACAGTGATGACCTCGGTCGGAGGCGTCACTATGGTCTGGTTGATTTTGATTCCCATGTCGCTCATGAACTTGCCGAATTGGTCCACAACGCCATAATCAACTGGGTTAGCTCGGTCAGGCAAGATGTTCACAAACGACCAGCGTTGGATCATGGCACCGGGCTTGTACACCTTCACGTCCCTCATGTTCCAGGATGCATTCATAGGACGAACATGAAGCGGCTTGGCCTTGCTCTTCTCCAGGTATGTGATACCTGGGCACGGGAGAACTCGACCCTGTACGGTCAAGAGATGTTTGTCAACAGAGATGCCGAAGAGGTCCTATTTAAATTAGTTGAGCAAAAATATAGTCAGGCGATCTCGGGGGCATACCAAAGAGCCGTCATCAAGGCCCAGGGCTCCGCGTCCATCGTTCGTGATGGAGAAGGCATTTGCGTAGGGTGATCGGCATGCGAAGTTGACCATGTCAGTGGTTTCTTTCGGCATTAGCTTGGCCTTGACCGACTGTCCCGGCTGAATCTCCACGAATTCGGCAGGGTAGTAAGTCGGCTTATCAGCACTGCCCATATTGAGGAGCGGGTAGTCCTTTAGCGTGACTTTGTACTCTGATTGTATGTTAGTATAATTTGCAAGTGGGAGATGAGGGCGCTTACTTTGTTGGTAATAGTCATGGACTGAAACATAACGACCGTCTTGCCCCGGCACCTCCATCCAGAACTTAACATTTCGGGGTCCTGCAAATTCCCAGTCACGATCAAATTGAGGGAGATTATGACTTCTTGATCGAAGAAGCTCGGAAGCCGTGGCCATACTGAAAATGGCCTTCTGCCTACGCACCTGCTTTCCATTGGCAAGTGTCATGTTGACCCAGGCGCGCGTTTTGGGCAGAAACTTGGATATAAGTCGCAAGTTTCGCATAGCACGGTGATCGGTCTTTGGGCCAGCCCTGACATAGAGATTTTCAAAAATCTCATCCACCTTTCCAGAGATTTTGAAGACCCCATGAGTGACATTGACGTTGAGTAGTAGCTGTCCGGTCCCGAGTCGTACTGACTGGAAAAACCCACGCGCAGCCTGCAGGCCTCGGCCATTGGACACGAGAGGTGTTGCTATGCCACCATTCTTGAAAGAGAAGAAGCGAGAGCTTCCAACGGGGCTGATATCATCAACCCTTGACCGAGGACCGAAACCAAAGATGACGTTGAGAGCATCCGCAACCTCAGGATATCGAGGGAGAGCATGGTCCCCGGAATCGGGAGTTGGGGAAGTGAGGTACTTCATCATGTCGTCGACCCGCACCTCTGCGGGCCCATGGATGGTAACCTCAAAGACGTCTTGCCTCTCAGGGTTGCTTTCGGCGGGAATGGTGAGCCGAAGTGGATTGTTCTCTAACTTGAGCTTCGTCAACGAGATCAACTGAGACTTGAACTCTGTTGCTAGGACTAATGACTTGTCCGCCTTGGATAGTTCAGCCAAGGCTTCGCGAATGACGAAGTAGAGCTTTCGACCCTTGACTTCCTTGGTCTGGGATTTGGCAGGCCTCTTGGACCTGCCTTTCTCCTGAGGTTTGGCAGGTTGTTTTCCCTCTACCTGGATCTGAGTTACATCCATGGTATACTTGTAGAGGATGCCAAGTTTTGTGACGACTCGGAAATAGTTGGCCCAGAGAGTGACGGAGGTACCCCGTGTTCCATGGGCGGGTCTGGCGGGAAACTGTTCTTGGGACAGAGGTGTGGGATCGCTCTTAGCTTTCACCTTAAGCTTGCTCATGTCAGAAACCAGCTGTGACATCGAGGTAGTCTGTTGAGTAACGATCTGCTGCTCCAAGCTGGTGACGGCAGGGTCTGGTTGAAGAACGGCTCCATCGATGCTATAAAGGTCAACCGTGTCAATGAATATGAGAGATTAGTTTTGACTTACGTGAATACCGGTTGCTCAGGAGGTCCACCACCACCACCGCCGCCTCCACCACGGCCACGGCCACGGCCACGGCCCCGCCCGCCATCGAAGCCACCGCGTCCACGATCATAACCACCGCGTCCACGATCATAACCACCCCGGCCACGATCATAACCACCACGACCACGATCAGAGCCACCTCGACCACGATCAAAGCCGCCCCGATCTCGGCCAGGGCCACTGAAGCCTCCTCGGAACCCGCCAGTGTCGCCTTCGTTTCCACGGCCCGCACCATAACCTCCTCCACCGCGTCCGCCGCCTCTTCCTCCACCTTGGCCATCAGAAGGGCCGCTTCCACGGCCGCCGCCACGGCCACCTCTTCCTCCCCCTCGGGAATCTGGAGGACCTCCGGGCCCCCCGCGTCCACCACGACCTCCTCGACCTCGACCTCCTCGGCCGCCTCTATCGGCCATGGCGAAGTGAGGTGTGTTGCTGAGTTGCACGACAGGTGAGATGATCAAAACGATTGGGGGTTTTCAGAGATAATGAATAAGAATTGAACTGTTGATAGAGAGGATGAAAGGTGTGAGAATTGAAGAAAGTAAGTAGGGAAGAAGAGAAAGGTGGGAGATGGAAGTTAATAATCGCTAGCGGGCAGGTATTCACTGATAGGTTAAGGCAGGCGCAGCTGTAACCAGGTGACTGATCAACAAACTAGCAACTGGCAACAAAGGAGCAAGCAAAAGCAAGAGCAGACGAGACTTTGATAGGCAGGCAGTAGCTAGGTAGGTATAAAAGCGATTGGCGAGTCTGTGACAGCCAGTGCTTGATTTCGTTCGCTGTTGGTTTACGATACGTATAGTCTGAGTGACGACGGGACGGGAGCGAAGACCGGAAGAGCTTAGCTGAAGTGGAGCGGAGTTTCGGCCTTGACGTGGGGAGAATTTGAACCAGCGCAATGATTGATCGCTCCTCGAGGTTAATTTACGTCAGCATTTCATCACTTTCGAGAGCAACAATTACGCACTTTATAATTCATTGAAGATGGTGGAGGGCCTCCCGCAGCTGAACCTAAACGGCGCTGAGTGGCGGTCAGCAGTCGCCTTTTTGCGGCCCAACACCCATCTCCTCCTCCACTTTGGCGGGCTGAGTTTGGCGATATGGCAACCCTTACATATCTACCTTACCTTAGGTGCCTAGTGGGCCAACCACCCTTAGGCAAGCTCATAACTACACAAGCACCTATCATGATACCGTAGAATTGATTTTTCGAGTTTTTCACCATGTTTTCTTGTCCATGCACCATCAAAGCTTGCCCAGATTGTCAATATCTACCCAACAGCCGAGCACTCGTTTCCCCTTCTTCTGTTGCCCCGATATGTTTGCTTTTGCCGTGTAGGGTCTATGATTGGGATAGAGCCCCGCTCCCAGCCCACCCCATCATAAGAAGCAAAACACATTATCATGGAACAAGCAACGTGGGGACAGAGGCAAACCCGATGCGAACTGGGAGCGTCGGTACGTGGCCCGTCTTCGTCTAGCAGAGAAACCCCGGCCCTAGAGTCACTAACGAGGGTCCTGTGCTCGGTAACTTATCAAAGTGCTACGTATCATGAGTCCCGGCAGCAACGGAACCGGCGCGCACTTTACTTGTCACTGGTGACAGCCCGTGGGAGTAACAATCAACACGTCGTTCGTCTATCGGCAAATTGAAGTCACCGTTCCAAGTGCAGGCCTGGTGACGCAGCAGCCATGTTCGTCCCAACTCTCAAACACACACCCATCGCCTCAACTCTGAATCAACCTGAGCACAACATATTTCCACGAAATCTGGCCTCTTTGTTCTGCTAATTGCCGGCTAGTAACACAAATCAACGGCCGCAATTAAGCGACCGGAGGCTGTCTACATGTGACCTTGTACGAGCTGTCTGGGACATCCGAGTTCCGCCAGCCCGCGCCAACTTAGGAGACGTGACCGTTTCAAATGAGGTTCCAAGCACCGAATATGTCTCTTCTCTTTGGCCCTTCTCTTTATTCATTGCATCGCCGGCCTCGTCAACTCTGACTGGAGTCTGGGGTTTGTAGCCCCACGTTGTTCGACCTCCAGGTGTTTGAGTGTTTCCGCTTGTATTCTCAAGCCGGCGGGGATAATAATTAAAATAATCATATGAGTTCAACTAAGCTCGGCTTCTGACATGAATGTGTGGTTGTCTATACAATATGCGTGTCCTAACCTCGCGAGATGATATTGCCATGATCCCGTGCACATGCGGTTCAATTCCTCATCACACCAATCGTACCAACCTCGAATCATCGCGAGAATATTTGGCTTTCCTTTAAATTTGAGTCAAAGCTCCCTCTAAGCCAATGGCCCCCGGAAAAGTACACCCCTGGAACCTCAACGACATAATCACAAAGCCTTCGACTCCAAGATCTCGTGGGGAAAGCGCGCCAAACACACTTCGCCAGTCTAACCTTGCTCGCCCATCATGTGCACTGGAGAGAGAGGATTTCACGTCTGTTGCTGCGTAAAGCTCTACTGCCCACTGAGAAACGTTAACAGACATCCGCTGGTAAAGACTGGACATCTGGTCCGCATCGAGATTGACACACTCTCATGGCAATACTGCAATAAGTGGATTGTGCAAGGGCCACCGGAGCAAGTTCTCAATCGCTATCTGAAGCCGACCTGTTCAGAATTTCGGTGGCATACCCTGATCATACCGATGGGCATTTGTGCAGGATGTTGTGCCAGCTGCGCAACCCACAAGGCCGACGATGACAAGACAGTGGTGGGAACTTGATCTAGTCGCGCTGACTTTCTTACTGGAGAAAGAATATTGATTAGTCAACCTTAAGACTATATAATGTTCTGCGTTCTCTCATATCCGAGTGACTTGGATTATCGACACCGGCGGTAACTTCTCCGTTATCTGAGAATAGTTCTATTTGACGTGAATATTGATCACAATCTAAGGAATACAGACACCACTAATCGCGCAGTACTTAGCGAGCAAAGTATTGAGCTACAGGCCGGTGCCGAAATACCTTCTTAATCCTGAGCATGTCTTTCTACCAATCAGACTCCCTATCATCACTGACGACATTGGGAGGGCAGATATGGGAGCGAGGAAAGGGTATGTTGAGCTATTGCAAATTGGGAGAAGCAGACTTGCATGATGGTATATAAAACTAATAATGAAGACACTTTTCCACCTTGCAGTATTTCTGGTGTCAGGATCTGTGGTAGGCGACTCCTGGGGCCAAATGAGCTAGCCAGTGGCAGTTGTTCAAACATATTCAGCCAATGCAAACGCCCCCATGAACTTGCGCTAATCGACAATAAGTCGGCATACCAAACATACATTTGTAAAAGACTATCGAAATTGTTTCAAACGCATTTTGTGAGTTGTGGATGACCAACGCAGTTACGCTCGACTGCGCAACACCATTGAAAGCCAACGAGATCTAGAAGTGATACAACGCGCAGGCCCTCATCTAGAATATTTAAACAGGTTGATCGGGGAACCTTTACCTGACCGCTACACGTTCAACAGTGACAAGAGTTGATCCAATTCAATCCCCTGGCCCCTTCACCCCAGGATTACGGTCACGAACCTCAATTGCCACGACCAGATTATGATACCTGTCATCGCTTCAACCATCACAAATTCAACCCATATTTTAAATCATACCGAGCCACATTTGAAGAACCAATCACAAAGCCACGCCAACCCTACGGTCCGTGTCTGAATAGCGACCAGGAACCTCTCCAGAAGAACAGGACAGAATATCGAACCGGGCTGCCGAGAGGACTCCGAGGAGTGATTCGCAGAGATGTGTAAAGTCAGAGGCGTACGAATACACTGCGCCTGCAAGGACTCCCGTTGCAAGGAGCGTCGCGACTTTATAGACTGGTCAACAGAGGACGGCGTTTTGGTGACTCGACGTGGTCATGGCTGGCAGTATTACATCAATGAGATTGATGAGATCTGCAGCGAAGGCGAATTTCTCATCAGATCAGGAATCATGTTCTGGCTGGACAACAGGAAGAAGAAAGTTCGCACAGTGGTCGCTCATCAGGGCATGGATGTTCAATGGGAATATCGAACCGTGAATGACAGAGGCTACGGTGTGCTCTGTAAATTCTGTGAGGAAAGAGAGCATAACGTAGCGTAGGCTAGTACTTGGAGTTGTCTCGACATGAGAGCAAGGAAGCGGTATGACGAGGGACCTGAGCAACCTACCGATAACTGTCGTATGTGGATGGCGGTATCCAGAATTCGCAACGAATGTTTCCGGGGTTGCATCTTTATTTACCTCGTCGACCAGTTTTGCTTCTTGTCCGCGAACGAGAATATCTACTCGATGAGCGCTAGCGACTCAGCTTAATGCATGAATGGATCAACGGAGCAGAGGGTTATCCCTAGTAGCCTTGGCCGAAAGCTTACTGGCGCATCAATCTGCCATCATAAAGTTTTCATTCGAGATTCTTCTCATGTAGCAGTGTGTCCCGCCGTTGCAACTTTGAGTATCTCCTCCTCCAGGTCGTCGACGTGGTGAACTTTTACGCCGGCAGCCTTGAGCGATTGGAGTCCCGTGTTCTGGCCAACAAACGTGTCTGGCTCTAGAACACCCACATAAACTTTGGTGATCCATGAGCTCTGACGCAGAACCCTCTCCACGCAAGGAAGTTTGCCGCTGAGGCGTTTGAAGCATGGCTCGACGGTGGTGTACAGAGCATGAGAGCCTTTCATGACAGCAGCCAGGCCCTCTTCTGAGGTATTGTGTTCATTGGCTAGTTTCAGCAGGCAGCACTCCTCAGCATGAGTGTTTCCAGGAAGTTCAAGGGTATACCCCTCAGCGAGGACGGTGTTGTCGCTGAGCCGAACGATGAGAGCCCCCACGCGGAAATTTGTCGGCTTTGGCGGAGACTTGTCGGCCAAGCTGAGTGCACGTTGCATGGCAGCCTTGTGGTCTCCGGGCGTTATCGAGTCCATGATCAAAAGCAGTAGATGATGCGATGATAATGCCGTCAAAACTTGAGGTGGGACGCTGGTAGGTGAGGTCTGTTTTAGACACTGGATGTAGATGCACCAAAAAGCCTGTCGTCGGTGGTTGGAACTCCGATGGCCGAGCCACTTAAGCTTCAGCCCCACTAATTTCTCAGGCGCGTGTAGCAACGCGTCTTCAAGCAACTCGGCTCTGTCACCTGCAAACATCTCCCATCATCAACAAAAACAACAACTGCAGCCAAGATGTCAGACTACGAGGATGCAGTAGAGAGCGAGCCTCCTACTATCGACCCATATGAGGTTCTCGATCTCGAACGGTCTGTGACCGCCGACCAGGTTAAGGTTGCGTATCGCAAAGCCGCATTGAAGAACCACCCAGGTTGGTGTCACCATTCATCATTTAGTCGTAGGGTGCGCATTCTGACAAGCTTTTTCAACAGACAAGGTCCCAGAAAACCAAAGACAAAAGGCGAAAGAGAAATTTCAGTCGATCGCTTTCGCCTACGCTATCCTGTCCGACCCAGCTCGACGGAAGCGGTACGACACCACTGGCTCCACGGCTGAGTCGATTGTAGATTCCGAAGGCTTCAACTGGAGCGATTACTATAACGAACAATATAAAGACTCTGTGTCAGATGATGCGATCCAGAAGTTTGCTGAAAAATACAAGGGTTCGGATGAGGAGAAGGACGATCTCCTAATCGCGTACGAACAATGCGAAGGAAACATGGATCTGGTGTACGAGCAAGTGATATTGAGCGACGTGCTGGAAGACGACGAGAGATTCCGGAACATCATCGAGGAGGCCATTGAAGGCAATGACGTACCGAGATTTCCAGCGTACACTCGGGAGTCCAAGAAACGACGGGAGGCGAGAGTGAAGAATGCTCGAGCTGAGGCAAATGAAGCAGAGGACTATGCGAAGGAGTTGGGAGTCCACGACAAGCTATTTGGCAACAAGAAGACGAAAAAGAAGGGCAAGGGGAGCTCCGAGAACGACCTGGCGGCGTTGATTCAAAAACGGCAGCAAGGCCGATCAGAGAACTTTTTGGATCATTTAGCTGAGAAGTATGGGGCTAAGGAGCCCAAAAGCAAGAAGGGAAAGAAGCGGGCAGTCGAGGAAGAACCGTCCGAGGAGGCATTCCAGGCTGCTGCTTCACGACTGAAGACTTCAAAGAGGACGAAGCGATAGACATGAACTGATGGAAATGGCGCTGAGCAGGGTCATAGTGCAACCAGGAGCTTGGAGTACTGGACATTTTGGGACAGTTTGGGGGGTCTTGTCACTTCAATTGAGAATCATTCGTTGAGCGACTGCAATAAAAACTAATAAATCCGCTCAAGATCAATGAAATACACTGTGCCGTTGAATGGTGAATCATCTATTAGAGGTTGCTTGGCCCCATTTGTGGCCCAGGCCTTGCTAGGTGACGTGGGGTGTGACAGCGGGGTCATCCAGCTTCCACCTCGTAGCCCCGGCTAGACTTGACCAGCGCTTTCCATCACCCATTCTCACGACAGGTCGCGATAAGTCTCCCTCGGCCGCACCGTCCTTACTTCGATGCATTAGCATGACAAATAATGGATAAGCAACTGAGGAGACAGAATTCGCGATGATGCTGCCATGGCTGACCCATTAAAGCCTGCAATCTATCCGCGATACTGCTTCCACCTCGCGCCAACCGTGAATTCCTGGTGTTTCTTGCACGCGATAGACGTGAACAACCTTGAGCAACACGCAGGCTTCGAAGGTAATTCACACCACACAAATGCCGGACATGAGCTCTGACTGTGATCAAGGGGAGAACTTTTACTTCTACAAGAATCTGCCTATCAAATGGGTCCGGGTCGTGGGAGTGGTGGTCGCGATTGACGAGCTCAAGGGGTTACGCATATTCACGGTGGACGACAGCAGCGGCGCGTGCATCCAATGTACCATCCCGATCCCAGCAACCGCGATGGATGGTGCTGCGCCACAGGAGGAGAAAGGGGCCGCTTTGCCGACATACATGGACATTGGAGTTGGGAGCGTCGTTGATGTTAAGGGAGGAATATCGTTTTTGTTCGAAGACCGGAGGATCACCATCGAGAAGATGGCGGTTGTGAAAAGTACGGCCCTTGAGGTTGTGCTTTGGGAGAAGAGAAATCGGTTCCGCGAAGACGTGCTCGACAAACCCTGGGTGCTTCGGAGTCGAGACATTCGCAAATGCAAGCAGGAGGCTGAACAGAACGAAAGCAAAGCTGAGAGGAAGCGCAAGCGTCTCAAGGCCATGATCGAAGGGCGAGCCGCGGAACAGTCGGCAGAGAGTCCGGCCGAGGAACCGAAGGCTGGTAGCGAGAAACAACCAGGCATCACGAGGAGTCTCGATCTCAGGCAAATTCTTCAACAAGGCGGCGCCGGAAAATATGATGCGCTGGGATTGTGAAGTTCGGGGTGGAGTAGCAGCTCCAGCACGCTAGTGGCATCTATTGAACGGTCTAGACTAATAGGACGCGTAACCAGACAATAGCGATTGTTCTCAAGTTTGAAACTCCACACGGTGACAGCGCATTGTGCCATGTTCTGGAATGCGATTCCCATCCATCATGACGAGGTTTGGTTCAGTCTCACGGATAACGGCCCCGCGTTGGACTTGCCGCATTCGTCGGGCTTGAAGCCAGGTCCCTAGAACATTGACCATGCAGGCTGGTCAACTGAGAAAGAATGTCTCAAGCCCCCCTATTGACCCGTGCCGCCGAGGTGGTGCGCAACTGACGTTGAGTTGCAGTGGCTGGGTTGCAACAGAAGGTTGCAATAGACAGAGACATGAACGGGCTGACTGAGGCTCATGACAGTCGTTCAAGTCAGATGCTGTCCACGACGTAGCATCAAGAACTCATCACAGCACAAAAAAAGAAAGTTTAAAAGTCGGCATAATATTGCAGGACTGAGAGGCCTGAGAGGCCTGAGAGGGCCGTGATACTTCAATAGTTCAGCCGCCAAGTGTGACGGGCGAGCCTCGACTTTGAGGGGCGAGAATTGCCAACTGTGAGATGGTGTTGCCCCATTCGCCAGCCTACGACAGGATAATCTAATTTGCATATTGACCCCTGGCAGGATATGGCGCGCAAAAAAGGGACACCGTCGAGGCTAACGCTTGACCTAGGATCTGGATAGGCGCTCTATGCCGTCTTGGGGCTGAGATATGTGGGGATGACGGCCTCTTTCGATCTCGCGCCACCTAGGACCCTGCGTTGGCCCCTCTCAGCACACATGGGTGCGGAGAGGCCATATGGAATGTGGAAGTGACCGAGAAGTTGCCCTGTTGCCCTGTTGCCCTGATCGTGGTCGTACCGTCTCCGATCGCTCCTTTCAGGAGGTCCCAAGAGCTTGAGCACGCGGACTGGTCACTGAACGAGCACCAGACCATGTAACGGGACCGCCTAAGGCACCCAAAGGGACCCAACGGGACTCGCCCCGACGACACATGCTCTCCCCTGCCTTTTCTTCACACCATCATCCATCATTCCTCCAATCCGACCAATCCTCGTCGCCCCCATTCTAGCCTTGTGGCTCTCGCATCAGTGCTATCCTAGTCGCGAATCTCTGTGGACCTGGAGCTATTGCTTGTGGTGTCGGAGCCTTGAATCTTGGCTAGCCAGGTAAGGAAAACTGCTCCTCCCACGCCGCAGAGACACCTTCATTTCTCGACGGCGCCCGCGAGCCTTCTAGCCCCATCAGTCTCTGGCCCTGCAACTAGTGGAACGGTATTGAGTGAGTGCTGAAAGCCACATCGGCCTAAGAGTTGGCCCTGGGCAAACTATTTAACCATGGATCCCCCTGGCCAACACTGGCGATTCTGCAAGAGAGTTCTTGTCAGTCTCGTTCGAGTTGCAATTCTCTTTCAGGAGGGCTTTGTACTGCATCTCCCATCATGAAGTCTCAATCTCTTCCAGTATGGCTGTTCTGGCTAACCCAGACTCAAGCCTTGACCATCCCCGGTGCTGTTGAGCGCAACATTGACGCTCACGGAGGCGCCCACGCTCAGTACAGACGTGACGGCGAGGTTGAGCGTCGCAACGCCGAGACATCCAACTACCTCACTACCTACGGCACAGAAGACATTATCCCCGTTACCGAGACTGTTAGTGTTAGCACCTCGACCATTCAGACCGGTGTTGTCGAGATCCTGCCCAGTCTTGAAGACGTCGAGCCCCAAACCGAGGGTATCATTATCACAAAAATCGAGGCTTCCGGAGATAAAACAGACGGCCCTCTTCTCACATCGCACATTCCTAAACCCACGTCTCTCCTACAGCCTATCACGACTCGTTCTGAAGCCAAGCGGGCTGAGGAAACCGACACCTCGTCCATCGAGATGGCTGAGGACTCGGATAAGGGAGTCTTCGCGCGGGCCGCCACTAACATCTTTGCGAACCCCATCGCCACTTCCGCACCGCCCTCGGTCATCTCACAACGGTCCGATCACCCGGTTGCTCGCCTGGGACTCACCAAGAACGGACCTCTCCAGACCAACAAGTTTTACTCCAACTTCTTCCTCGGCTCACAGACTCAGCCAACCTTCACTTTCCCCTACTCAGTTGCCTGGGCTGGCGGTACCGGCGCAGCTGCCAGCTGGGGTCTCGCAATCTCACATATCGCGGCGAGCCAGAGGGTGTTTGGTGACGTTGTCTATAATAATGCCGCGGAATACTACATCAACCCTGTTGGCATCCAGTCCATGATCATCTCCGCTCAGGGGCTGAGCAACAAAACCATTCTGTCCGTGGACTCGGTCACGCCGTACTCAGCCAGAGTCAACCTCAAGAAGGACAGCACTTCCAACATCGCGATCCAGTTCCCCCTTGTCCAGGGGATGCAATTTGTTACCGCCAGGTTCAACGGTGCTAAACCTATGATTCAGTCCGCCGTCTACTTCAAGACTATGACTCGAGTGACCAAGGACCCGAAGACTAATGTCGCAAAGTACAACTTTGTGCTCGAGGATGGCACTACTTGGCGATTGTATGCGTACAAGACGAAAGGCGACGAGTTGAACCTGACGCTGGTTAACAACGGCCTTGCTCAATCTTCCAAAGCTTTCTACGGTATCATCCAGATCGCCAAAGATCCCAAGCAGACTGGTTCAGAGGCGTCGCTTGATGATGGCTGTGGCATCTACCCGAGCACTGTTAAGCTCACGGGCTCTGTTTCCGGAACGGTGGGCACCTACAACTTCAACTTTGTCCGAAATGGCCACGCCACCGGAAACCTGTACATGCACGCGCTTCCGCATCATGTTGGTAGCTTTAACGCGGACACCACCAGCCGTGTCATCAGCACCGTCAGGATGCAGACGACGACCAAGGGCCTGACCACGCTGGTCAAGGGAACAACCTGGACTATGACTGAGCCTAACATGCCCACAACCATGGGTTTGACCCCGTGGAGTCCCACCAAGGGGGCGATCAAAACTCTCTCTGCTAAGGCTAAGGCTGCCATCAAGGCTGTGGCCCAGGTCGAGATCTCTCAAGACATGGTTGCGCAGACAAACCTCGAATCAATGTATTTCAGCGGAAAGGTGAGTAAGAACTCCTGCGCTAGGTCCGATGAGAGTTTACTAATATATTCCAGGCCTTTGCCAAATTTGGTCAAATCATCTATGTCCTGAATGAAATGTTGGGAGAGAAGGACCTGGCTCTGGCTGGCCTCGAGAAGCTCAAGACGGCCTTCAGTCGCTTTGTCACCAACAAGCAGACATATCCTCTAGTATACGAGAGTAAGCACTGCTATCCGCTTCATAATGTGACTCGATAGACACTGACAATGACAGGTGCTTGGGGTGGCGTGGTCTCAAGTGCAACCTATAAGACCGGTGACTCTGGACTTGACTTTGGCAACACCTACTACAACGATCATCACTTTCATTATGGCTATCACATTTTAGCTGCGGCCTACATCGCCAAGTATGACAAGACTTGGCTGGCTGCGAACAAGGCTTGGGTCCAAATGTTGATCCGAGATTATGCGAACCCAAGCACTTCTGACCCCTACTTCCCGGCCTTCCGAAGCTTCGATTGGTATCACGGCCATAGCTGGGCTACTGGGCTGTTTGCCCAGTGGGACGGCAAGGTAAGCCACGGCTGAAATCCGAATACGCTAGAAATCCATGCTAACCGGCCGATAGAATCAAGAATCCAGCTCTGAGGATGTCATGGCCACACACGCCATCAAGTGTTGGGGCCAGGTCATCGGCGACACCAACATGGTTGCCCGGTACGTTTATATCTGAAAACAATTTGAGGTTTGGGGTTCTAACAGTGAGACTTGACAGAGCCAACCTTCAACTGGCCATCCAAGCTCGCGCCATGAAAGATGCCTACCTTTACACCACCGACAACGTTGCCCAACCTAGTAACTTTATCGGAAACAAAGTCGCTGGAATTGTTTTCGAGAACAAGATCCATCACACGACGTTCTTCAGTGCCGACATCGAAGCGATTCAAGGCATTCACATGATCCCTATTGGGGCACCAAGCATGTACACGCGGTCGACCACATTCGTTACGCAGGAGTGGAATGCTTATTTCAGCAATGGTCGCATCGACAAGATTGCCAACGCTTGGAAGAGCATTATTTATGCCAACTACGCGACTATCAATCCCACAGTGGCCTGGAACTACTTCAATTCGACGAGCTTCAACACTGATTACATTGATGGCGGAGCATCCCAAACATGGTACATGACGTACGCTGCAGGTAAGCAATGTTGTTCGGGCGGAGGACGTATTTCTGTAAACGAACTTACTGACAATTTGGCACAGCTCTTGGTGGCATCTAATGATCGAAAACGAGGAGTTCATGATGCGGTGCGTAAGAGAATAGCATGCAAATGACTTTGACCAAACCCTTCATACGCGAGTGAGCGGGGAAGAATGATGGCTGCCGGGGTAGAAACCTCTACCGGAAACTTGATGTGACCATCAACATCCTCATCGAGCATTGTATTTTGAGCATCAACGGCCAACAAGAGTTCGTGCAAGATGCACGGGAATGGGATAGACGGGAATAGACTGGGCGGACATGGATACGATACCTCAGCAACAGTTTGCCTTGTATGTTTGAGAAGAGGAGGCAATTGGTTTCATCGGGCTACATTGGGTCGGCGTTTGGAGGGAATGGGAAGACAAGATATCACCCACCGACTACACATTCATGCAAACCTATCAATAATGCTCTTCCCCTTCGAGGTTGTTCCATGGAGATTTTATGACCTCGCTTCCGATCTCTCCATCGTAGACTAGTACCTGAAATGTGCAAGTGGGATCATCGGCAGGCAATTCCGACTAATGATTGGTCTTTGGGACGATATGTGTTTGAGAAAATGATGGGAAAAAATCCCGACGGGGAGAGAGAGATGGAGCCAAGCAAAAGGAGCACATTCCCGGGCATCCGACGGAATGGATGCGACTGAGAGGTATGATGCTGGGCCAACCACGAAGGGAGGGTGACATCATTGCAAAGGTAAGGCGGAAGACAAAGCAATGCCACAGGCGGAGTGACAGACTGGTTAGTGATCGGCGCCAGGGTTACGACGAATTCAATTGCCAAGGCAAGGCGAAGACGAGGCACGAAAAAGACACTGCCCAAAGAATTGGATTGATGGGAGGCGATGGTGGAGAGTGCCAAGGCCGTTCCCGGTTTTCTGGTGGAGTAGTTAATATTTGAGGGGAGCGGTACGCGGTTTGTGGGTTGACGAAATTACGCAACTGAATGTTTGATTGTTGATGAGACGAAGAGGCGAGGAGACGATGTAGCAAACCGTGTCATGGCTCGCAGCATCCACAGGGTGGGTTGTGATATTCAATTCAATTGCATAGGCAGTCGGAGACAATATCTACGACAGGCAGGCCAGGACGTCAGAAAATGGGTGAGTGAACCGATATCGATAAGGTTGCCAGGACGCCGCAGCCTCCCGCCCCCGTTCCCCTGTCCCCTGCCTTCGTGATAAAGCGCGTGCGTGTGACATCGTTACCCCGGGCAGTGAGAACTCAGCCAGCAACATCACTGCGCACATACGTCGGCCCGCGCTTAGAGACACCATCGAGAGCCGGGATTGGAGGAGAATGTGAGCGGATTAGCCGGAATGGCGCAGACGCTGATGCATCCCGGATAGCTCTGGTCGCCTTGGGATTCAATAGGACAATGACGATGTTTGTTGGTTTGGTTGAATGAACTTTGGTGGGCTATGTATTCCGTACTATGACGAATACAGTGCCAACAAGCTTCACAAATCCCGAGACGTCAATTGGCGCCTCTTCTTGTGCTCTTCTTGGGCTCATCTTGGCGCTAAAGAACAAGGGAAACAAGCTTTTTCTTTTGGCTGAATTCAGGGCCACCTTCCAAGGCGAGCAAGACTCAAAGAGGCTGTGCGGGTTGATCTGGAGTTGAAATTGACTCGGCCAACGAACAAGAAACAGGGCCGCACGAGGTGGCACCCTGTCCGAAGCTTGTCAGAGCTCCCCGTCCAGAGCTTGTTCGGTGCTGAGCCACCGCCCTTTTCTGTTGGCCTGCCCAATGGTGCCACTGCGACGAATCAACTGCGGGATTGGCGCCGTGGGCCTCCCTCCCAAGACTCTCCTCTCAACCCCCCTGTCGCAAACACTCTCACTGCGAGACGATAACTGGCCCGCCCGCTAAACCTGACAGTGACACACCCCTTGCCTAGGAACTTGGGTGCTGTGGGTTTCTTTTGTGGGGGGCGGGTCAGTATTCGTGCGAAGGTCCTTTTTGCTATCGTCCAGTCGGCGAACCCGACGAGGGCACCACCTGCAATACTAAGCACCTCGTCGAATTTATCCTATCCCGTCTTCTCTCAGAAGCCGGAGACCATATTTCGATCTTTCGGTGAGGAGGGGATTCTCCGGGGGTTGCAGCTTGAGGTGGGTGTCATCGGCGAGCAGTATTGATTGGCCTGTTGCCCCGGCGTTTGGTGATGACGCGGGGATGCAGCGCCCGCGCGATAGACCGCGAGCTCTCCCCACTGGCCGCGCATTTCCCTGACGATGCAGTGCCGCAGTGCACTGTGCTTCAGTGGATGTTTCTCATGTGGTTAGTGATTCGTTTAGGTAGCAATGATACCGTGGGTCGTCCTACGGCCCTTACCTTACCTTACCTTACGTAGTCTGTATTGTAGGTACAGGAATGAGAGTGCATGTGGGAAACCGAGTCTTGGCTTCTATTGCCAAGACGAGCCTAGACCCTCCCTGCAGCAACACGTTGTGGGGGAAGAGGCCTCCCACACCTCAGCGTCGGCTCGTGCTCGTCTCTCGACCACCTCAGTTCTTTCAACATCCATCCCCAGACACCGCATCTCCCGAGACCGCTTCGGAGCCCGCTGTCGCGATACCGACCGACTCATCCATTGCCCAAACCATTGCTAAACCGCAAGGCTGTGCAAGAAAGGTACTACTACGCACCGAGACCGAGATCGCCTCAGTTCGTCTAGCTGCCCTTCTGTGCCTCTTCCCTGCACCACCGTCTGAGGTCTCTCTACCCGCCCCCGCCCCCCTTCTGTGCCCCCTTCTTTCTTCCCGCTCCATTTACTGCTGCCCTTGAACCGCTCCTGGCGAGTGGCATTGGTATTTCCCGTCCCCGGCCTTGCTCGTCTCAGAAGCTGCCCGAAAAGAGATCGTCATCACCACCCTCACCGTTTGCTATCACCACCACCATCATCATCGAGCCGCAGCACAGGCGAAGACGCACCGAGCCACAAGACCAACCATGGTTTGTAAGTGATAGAGTTTTCCCCTTTCGCCTCCGCCTCTGTCTTGGCCCATGGTCCCTCGTCCATCCATCTGGATCTCCCTCGTCAACCGTACAAGGGAATCAAGTTCGAGATTAGCTTCATTCACCACGCCACAATATCCCAAACTCTCTGCCACACTTTTGCGCCTCTTTCTTCCTCTCTGGTGCCACCCGGATGACCAGAAACACACGCAAGTTGCATGCCTTTGCCTACATTTGCCTACCTCACCTACCAACCTTGTCTATCACACCTCGCCTGCCTCATCCACCTTTTACACTACATAGCCCACGCTCTACATTAGAGTGAGGCTAGCCGTCAAGCTACCCTCAACCCCATCGTGCAAGTCGCAAAGTAGTTCGAGCTACAAAACTTGCTGCTACCGCCTCCCAACCAGCCTTTGTAAACTAGCTCCAGGCGCCTCCCCTCCCCATCACCCTTGCGAACTCGCAAAGAACCTAACCTTACACACACATCATACCCTTGTCTCCCTTTGGTCTGTCTCTTTGATCTACCCTCCGTTGTTTTCTTCTCCTTCAACACATATCTGTCTTGGCCTCCCACCCTCCAAAACGTCCCATCAATCCCGAAACGAGGTCCCTGCCAAGAGCACTCGTCAAAGAACCAAAACAGGAGCCCCAGGGTCCTACCCTCCACCACAACATCCCAGCACCCCATCACGCTGTCGCAATTCTTCGGCCCAGTCCAGACACAATCTAGAATCCCTGCTCTGATACTGTCCGCCTGCCTGTCTTCTACTTGTTCGCTCGCCGACGCCGTCACTCCCGAGAAACATCCTAAGCTGACCATGCCGGCGCCTTGATTCGCTCCATCAACAGCTCTTCCATCATTCAACCTCTCAATCAGACGAACAATGTCCAACAAATCTAGTCACTTGCCAGACGAGAGGGCGCCGCTTCTCAACGGCGAGACCTCGTCAGGCTCCCTCGGCCAAGCTCACAGCAATAGCAACGGCAACGGCAACGGCAACGGCCATCTTCACGTTCGCCATGGCACCGGCGCCCTCATGTTTTTCTTCGATTCGAAGCGCACACCGGGTCTCGAAAGCGAAAATATCGCACTGAGGAGCCTCGCCTACATCTGGCACGTTACCAAGATCACTCTTCTGAGCAGTACGTTATTGCGCGGCCCCCAAACCATGCCTCTCAATCCTGGGAGCTCGCGGAAGCTCCCTGTCAATGCGATCCTACAGACACTCAGCTAACCTCGTCCTCGCGCTGCATAGACTATGTCAATTTCCTCCTCATTATGGTGCCCATCGGCATCGTAGCCGGTAAGCTCGGCTGGAGCCCGACTGCCGTCTTCACTCTCAACTTCTTCGCCATTATCCCTCTCGCCGCCGTCCTATCGTTTGCGACCGAGGAAATTTCCATCAAGCTAGGCGAAACCCTCGGTGGACTGCTCAACGCTACCTTTGGAAATGCCGTCGAATTGATTGTACGCCTCCATCCTATCCTCGTGGTGAATCTTGAATTGGGTGATGCTGACTGTGGGATAGGTCAGCATTGTTGCGCTGAAGGATAACCAAATTGAAGTTGTCCAGGCCTCTATGCTAGGATCCATTCTCTCCAACTTGCTCCTGGTCATGGGCATGTGCTTCCTCCTCGGCGGTCTCCTCCACCGTGGCGAGTCTGGAAATGGTACAGAGCAAAGCTTTTCTTCCGCCACTGCCCAGACCACTTGTTCGATGATGACTCTAGCCTCTGCCTCGCTCATCATTCCCGCTGCTGTAGGTTTCCTGACTCCCCATATTCATATCATGAAGTCGTGGACTGATTTTCCATTCAGCTGTATGCTGTCCTTGACCAGAGCGGCTCCGAGGACAAGATGAAGAGTGTTCTCACTCTTTCTCGCGGAACCGCCATCATCCTTCTCCTGCTCTACGTCTTGTACCTCGTTTTCCAGCTGCGCACCCACAGCAACTTGTTCGATGCCGAGAACCAGGACGGTGGAGAGGAGCACGAGCCCGAGGAGCCATCCATGGGCCCCATTGCTGCTGGAGCAGTCCTTGTCGTCACCACTATCCTTGTTGCCATTTGCGCCGATTATCTTGTCGCAAGCATCGATCCGCTGGTTGAGACTGCCGGTATCAGCAAGGCCTTCATCGGTCTGATTCTGATCCCGATTGTAGGCAATGCTGCTGAGCACGTCACTGCCGTAGTTGTCGCGGCCCGAGACAAGATGGACCTGGCTATGGGCGTTGCTATCGGATCTAGCATTCAGATTGCCCTGCTCGTCACTCCTTTTCTCGTCATTGTCGGATGGATCATTGGGCGCGACATGTCTCTCCATTTCGAGACTTGTAAGTCTACATCTAAGCGTCGTCCACACAAAACGTGGTGCTAACATTGCTTTCCAGTCCAAACTGTGGCTTTCGCCGTTTCGGTTCTCGTTGTTACCTACACTGTCCAGGATGGCAAGTCAAACTACCTCGAAGGCGCCATGCTTCTCGGCCTTTACTCTATCATCGCATTGGCATTCTACGCCACCCCCAGCGACGCTTTCGACACCGGCGTGTAAATCACCAACGCCGCTTCGATCATCTATACGATCGCGAACCCCCAAGAAATCAACACCTCACTAGGTCCAATTAGGGCCACCAACTCCGAAATGCGTTGAAGGGGCTCGCTACTACTTCATTTAAGCTGCGTAGCTTAGTCTCCGCAAAAGACCAAGTGGTTCTCACATAGCCACTTAACCAACACAAAATCCATCCGGATCTCGACCCGTGCTAATTTCTTTGGTTCATTTTTCGCCCGTGTATTATTAGGAGAAGAGGTATGCCGCGCGGGGTAAGCCTACGATGGAATAGGAATGGGAAGGTCAGTCGAAAGGTGCAGCTAAAGAGACCTGAGGAAGATCAAAAGGATCGGTAACGCCGCGGTGCGGATTCACGCTCGTCATTTCATTGTGTCAAGAAAACGGTTCGGACTATTCCCTTGTATTACGCCTCGGACTGTGCATTTTATCTGCTTTTTTTTTCTTTTTGTATATTGCGAGGCTGCAAAGTCTGGTGGGACGATGGGGATCTATAAAGAAAAGAAGAGGTTAAGCCCCAAAGTGGGCTTGAAGAAGGGGAGGGCCAGATTGTCGGTTGCTAGTCTTCTTAGCCATTAACAGTCAAGAAAAGCTACTCTGAATATTACGTTACCATCAGTTTAACTACCCTCTGAGGTATCCATGATATCTAGGCACCTAAATACCTCTCCAAGGTATCTCTCTACCTTAGCTCGGTAGTACCAAGTCTGTCTCGTTTCCTGTGTAACGGAGCAAAATCCACTCCTCTCTGTGATGTTACTTCAACCATCCCACGTCAAATGCTGTACCACCACTTCTCTTGCCTTGTCGATCCCGGCAGCTTCATTGGGATCCGTTTCAGCCGAGATCGAGGCGGTTGCCAGCCGAAACCCCGCACCAAAGCCTGGCGACGCATGATTATCGTGCAGAACCATGTGCGGAACATGTGCAACCAGTGTAAGCGGCTGCATCACGAGGCGTGCCAGCCAGAGCCACTGCTTCTGCGGCGGGAAAGTCTCACCTGCAGCACTAGCAGAGCAGCACGCAATCAGACATAGGTACACCGTTACTCTAGGCGACGAGATGATAGGCAGACGTACAACGGCTCTGGGACAATCACTGGTTGAGATGTCATAGGGCGTAAGGCATTCCAGAGGGCGCATTTTCCCCCTCTTCTAGGCGTTTTTCATTGCGTGTTTTGGGATGCGCCGGCTATTTCTGGATCAACTGACAAAGCCTTGTACCCAACGACCAAAAAGAAGATAGGCTGTAACTTGGGAGTTTATATGGGGAAGAATTTAGTTGAACTGACTGGCAAAATGTTCAATCATATGGCTATAGATGGTCTTTGCCCTTTTTTGATTTGTTCTTTGTTTCACGTATATTTTTTCTTCGTTTTTTCTTCGGTTTTTTTTCCCTTGGAGTGGGAGTCGAACTGGAAAGGGGTGGGTGGGTGCCAGTATGGAAACTAGAAAACACTGTATGTAGCCTATTGAGTTATATGTTAATCCTCCACATGTTTCCAAAGGCCAAAGGGGAAATCAATCTGATAAGGTCACTTGAATTTGGCGTCTGGACATCAGGGTTGGAGGTCAAGCTAGCTGTGGGCCGCGACCAACCTTCATCACGTAAGATACGGCGAGGGAAGGTGGAAGGAGCAAAATATTTTGGTATTCGTGGTAAGGGGTTCGGTTCTGCTAGGTTTCTACAATGTCTATTGGTTATATCATGGGCTTGGACATGGGCGCAATAATGCCCTGCTTCATTAGCACGCGAGGCTTGGTGCTTTCCTGGAACGACTCCTTGGTCATCCATTCCGGGCCCACTGGCAGGCGCAGTGAACGCTCGTACTGTTCGCGTGACTCGAAGGGGTGAGGAAGTTGGGATGAGAGGTAACGGTCGTTCTAATCAAATGTGTTAGCGCGTTGATTCCATCACCGTTGGTGTGTAAAGCTGGTGAGAGTGGGGAATGCTCACCTTCTTGATCCTCTTCTCGTTGATAATGACCTTGTCCAGCTTGGCGTCCTTGCGGTTCTTCTTCTTGATACCCTCCACCTTGGTCAAGAAGCGACCTTGATGACGCTTCTGCTCACGGCTACTGACACCCTCACCAACCCATGAGCCCCAACCAGGAAGTGTGTTGTCGATTACTTTGTCGTCATCAGCCTCAGCCACTTCCGCCTTCTCGCGCTCAAACTCTCCAACAACGTCCTCCCCAGCAAAAGCACGCGCTACCATCTCCTGGTCGCGGATCGCCATGGGCAGATGCTGATCCGCATCAGAGTCATCAGAGCCGTCAGCGTCTTGGGTCGCACCGTTTGTGGCTTTGGATACGGGCTTGGACTTTTTGGGTCGGGATGCCACGATGACGTTAGCGGTGAGGTCGAGGTCCTCAATGCGCGAGCTGGATTTGTCCTTCTTCTTGCGGCGTGTCTCGCCGCGGGACCAGGCTCCTGCAGTTGAGGCAGCCGTAGATGCGGACAAGTCAGTCGCAGTGGTGTTCGGCACGGCTGTGGCTGAGCTCTTTGTAGTTATCACCACGCCATCGTCATCGTCGTCATATTCGGATCTGCGCTTCTTGGCCTTCTTCGATGAAGATTCGGTAGTGGGTGCGAATGGTTTGCCATCAGCGGCGCCGTATTGTCGTCGGCCAACCTCTTCCCTCTCATCATCATCACCAGAATCCTCAAAGTCCTCCCCATCCAGCTCTCGCCGAATCTGTTTGACGAGCGCGTCGTTGGCTTGCTTCTTAGCAGCCTCTGCTTTTTGCATAAACTTCATGCCCATCAATCCGGTCTGAGGCTCTTCATCCTCATCTTCCAACTCCTTTAGTTGTCGTCGCAGTGAGGCATCACCGTTATCCGAGTCGCTGTCAGAGGAGGAGTCATCCAGCCCTGATCTTCCTTCTTTCCTCCTTCGAAGCTCCTCATCCTTGCGTGCCATTTCTGTCAGTCCAGTGCGGAAGTCTTCGTCCCAAACAGCTCGTTTTGCCTTGCCTCCAATTTTGGCCCACTTGCTCTCTTTGTGACGCTGTCCAACACGCTCAAGGGCTCGTCGGCGGTCCTGAGCTTCGCGCTCCTCTTCAGAGTCAATCTCACCGGCCTCTTCCATGGCTTCCTTAGTGGCAATCTCATCACGCTCGCGCTGTTTGCGGTGAACACGATGGTAGGCCTTGCTCTTGATCTTCTTGATGCGCGCCGCTCGCTTCGTCTCCCGCGAGATCAACTCACGCTCCATGCGCTTTCGCGCCAGAATCTCCTTTCGAGACAGCTCGTTGCCCTCGTCATCAAACTCCTTTGCGCGTTGCTTCTGCGGCTTTTCGAGAGACAAACCACTCTGGGTCATGATTCCCATGATGGTAGACTCCAATTCGTTGGTCGGGTTCCTGGTGCTAAGAGGTTGAATCTCAGTCGTGTCAAGACCAGCAGTCGCCGAGTTCTGAGCGAGAGGGAAGATGAGATGTTCAGCTCTTCGGTTCTGCTTCACAGTCTCATTCCATCGATCCAGGGTCTCATTGGTCTTTTCGTAGGCGGCACTTCGGTCCAGACGAGCTTGTTGTCTCCTCGCTAGTGGAATGTCCAGCTTGTTCGCGGCGCCGGGTCGTGTTTCCTTCTCCTCCTTATTCAAGAGCTTCATAGATTTCTTCACATTCTGGTCATTAATGCCGCCAAGCCCCAGGTCGCTGAGGCTGATTTTCGCTTTAGACTTGGTCTTGGTTTGGTCTTCCTCTTCCTCCCCTCCGTAACCAGCAATCAATCCCTGAAGAGCCTGTAGCTTCTCCGGGTTCGCATCTTCGTCTTCGCTATCGTCATCATCATCATCATCATCATCATCATCATCATCGTCCTCTGACTCGTCAGAGGCATCGTCATCTGATTCCGAAGAGCCGGACTGATCCTTGTTATCTGGTTCCTCTTCTGAAGATTCTTCGAATTGGTCGAGTGCAGTTGCTAAGTCGATAGCTTCAGCGCCAAGAGTCTCCCCTTCGTCGTCTTGAGAGTCGTCAGAGTCAGAGTCAGAGTCCTATCGCTGTTAGTACGATCCCACGGTGAGCTCCTTTGGGGAACCTACCTTTTGTGTCGACTTGCTCCCGCGAAACGTATATCCCTGCATCTTCTCTTGGTCGCTTTCGCCGAACGCGTCGTCACTCTCAATCTCGGAATCTTCATCGTCGTCTCGTAGACCTCCTAGTCGCCACTCATTTCCCTCGCTGTCGCTACCGTCATCGGCGTCCTCGCCAGTGGGTCGGCTCGGCTTTGCCTTCTTCCTCTGAGGCTCTTCCTCCTCCTCATCCTCGTCTTCCTCATCCTCGTCATCCCGGCCGTGTTTCCGCTCAATTTCGGCATCTAGGTTTCTCGCTCGGGGCGTCTGCTTCTGTCGTGGGGCAAACTTTTCTTGAGCGATGCCGAAAGCATCGAGAGCATTCTTCTGCGACCGGGCTTTGGACTTCTTGTTGTTGGCGGCGGCCTTCCCCTTAGGGCCGGCTATCAGGGAGCGCCCGTGAGCCTGTCTTCCACCCATCTTGCACGAAGAGCTGCGGACGTTCAGGATGCGATGGTGGATCAAATTGTCGATGTCGTCGTCCTAAGATCGCAAATCCGACTTGAAGCTGCGCCAATCGGTGCTTGGTGGGCTGGACACTTTTTTTCACTTTTCTGCCGTGCAAAAAATTTGGCGGTGAGAGGTGGGCCTTGGAGGGGACCCCTGCGGAGCAGCGCAGCGGGTACCCGCCTATCAACGGTGCCTTATTCCAGCGCACCTCCAGTGTCCCTCCAGGGCCGACCTTAAAAATTAGGGGCAGGCTCACTAAGAACTCCGAGAGCGCGAGCGCCGAGACCCATCGGATGTTGCAAAGTACTTGAATTTGTCGGCCTCGTATGACTTGAGCTTCCTCTCTACTCCTTCAACGTAGCTGTCACCGCTGCCATAGCTCGGCATCCGCACCCTCAATCATGGCGTCCTTCGCCCCCGGGTTCCGGAGGTTATTCCTCCAGGCCTCGGTATCGGCGCCAAAGTTCTTCGTCTGCAACCAATGCCTCCGCCAGGCCCCGCGCACCATGGGGATGCCCTCACGCATCCTCAATGTCGTCCGATCTCGCTCCTACGCCGACGCCGCCATAGCCAAGCCCGTAGCCAGTATTTCCGAACAAGTCGCTGCCCGGTCCGCTCCAAGTGTTGCTGAGGCAGCCAAAAGCTCCTGGCCCAAGGCTTCCTCAAAGAGCGTTGGATACTGGCTCATTGGCAGTGCTGTCAGTGTCTTTGGTATTGTCGTTTTCGGTGGCCTGACGAGGTTGACCGAGTCTGGGTAGAGTGGCCTGAGCCAAAACACCCGAACAATCTATCGAGACTAACATAGCAATTAGATTGAGTATCACCGAATGGCGACCCGTCACCGGCTCCATGCCGCCCATGTCCCAGGCCGACTGGGAATCTGAGTTCGAAAAGTACCGTGCCTCACCCGAGTTCAAGCTGCTCAACCCCCACATGAACCTCGAGGAATTCAAGAAGATCTACTTCATGGAGTGGTTCCACCGCCTCTGGGGCCGCTTCATTGGCATGACCTTTGTTCTTCCTACGCTGTACTTCATCGCCCGCCGCAAGGTCACTCCCAAGATGGCCGGCAACCTCCTCGGTATTTCCGCTTTGATCGGCTTCCAGGGCATCATCGGCTGGTGGATGGTCAAGTCTGGTCTCAAGGATGATCTCTTCGCTCCTGGATCCCACCCCCGCGTCTCCCAGTATCGTCTCACAGCTCATCTTGCGACCGCCTTTGTCTGTTACTCCTGGATGCTCATCTCTGGCCTCACCGTCCTCCGAACTCATCGCTGGCTCGCCAACCCTGAGGCCGCCCTCAAGACCATCAAAGGCATGAGCCATCCGGGCCTTGTCAACTTCCGACGCTCTGTCTTTGCTGTTGCTACCCTTGTTTTCGTCACTGCCATGTCTGGTGGTCTGGTTGCCGGTCTCGATGCCGGCCTCATTTACAACGAGTTCCCGAAGATGGGTCTCGGCATCTTCCCTCCCAAGAATGAGCTTTTCGATACCTTCTATTCCCGCAAGGAGGACCACTCCGATCTCTGGTGGCGCAACATTCTCGAGAACCCCAGCACTGTTCAGATGAACCACCGAATTCTGGCCGTTTCTACATTCTGCGCCATTGTCTCGTTATTCGTCTACGCCCGCACTCGAAAGGTCCTCCCTTTCCTCCCAGCCAACGCCAAGGCTGGTTCTACCGGCCTGCTCCACATCGTCACCATGCAGGTTGCCCTGGGTATCAGCACTCTCATCTATATGGTTCCAATTCAGCTCGGCGCTGCCCATCAGGCTGGTGCTCTCGCTTGCCTGACCATGGCCCTCGTCCTGGCCCATCGCTTGCACATTCCCAAGCCCACTTTGCGCCTATTAGAGCAGCGAGTAAAGCAGTTGACCAAGTAATGGCATGATAGTGGGGCGATTGTACATGAACAAGCACGACTGTAAATTATCAATTAGTGTATGATACTAGACCGAGTAACAGGCGGGAACGATGTGGCATGATGGGCACGATGTTCGATGAACATGTAAAGACACACTCAGCTCTAGATGGCATTTCACTTTACAAGCCTTCTAAACCAAATTCTCTTTTTTTTTACTACCTTGTCATGAATTTATGGACACAAGTGATGCCACGACTAGTTCGATGTCATACGTGACCTCATAAGAGCTAACCGGACCTCAATATTCATCATCCTAAGCACACCGCATCTTTACTTGTGAGCTGACAGACAATGTTAGCATGAGCTACACAAGGATTCACATATGAAACTTACGAATACCCTCGACGGGGAGGGGCTCAATGCCAACTTCCTCAGCCGCCAGCTTCTCCTTCTTTTCCGTAACGTCGTCCTTCATGAAAGGGAAAGCTAGAACCTCACGAATGGTGTAGTTGTCGGTCAAGAACATGACCATGCGGTCAATACCCATACCCCAACCGCCGGTAGGGGGCAGGCCGTACTCGAGTGAAGTGCAGAAGTTCTCGTCGATGAGCTGGGCCTCGTCGTCACCCTGATCCTTCTGGCGAGCCTGCTCCTCGAAGCGAAGGCGCTGGTCGAAGGGGTCGTTCAACTCGGTGTAGGCGTTCGCAATCTCCTTCTTGCAAACAAAGGCCTCGAATCGCTCGCAGAGACCGGGGGTGTCACGGTGGTACTTGGCAAGAGGACTCATGACCTGGGGGTGTCCGAGGATGAAAGAGGGGTTGACACACTTCTCTTCAATGAACTCGCCGACCAGCTTGTCGATCATTCGGGCGTTGGTCAGGGGGGGCGTGCACTCGAGCTTCATCTTCTTGAGAACACCTCGGAGGAAGTCGTTGGTCTCCTGAGTGTGAAGCTGGTCGCCGGGTGGGAACTTCTCTCCGGTGGCTTCCTCGAGGGTAGGGATCATCTCATAACGAGGCCAAGGCTTCTCCCAGTTGACCTCGTAGGTCTCGCCGCTCTGGGTGTGGAAGGTGGTTGTGTATCCGCCAGTCAAGTACTTGACAAGTCCGGAAACCATGTCCTCGGTGGTGTTCATCAGATCGTGAACGTCGGCATACGCCTCGTAAAACTCAATGGTGGTGAACTCAGGGTTGTGGGTGAGATCGGCGCCCTCGTTTCGGAACTGACGTCCAATCTCATACACTCGGTTCAGGCCACCAACGACCAGCATCTTGAGGTACAGCTCGGGAGCGACTCGCATGAACATCTGCATGTCATACTCGTTGTGATAGGTAGTGAAAGGCTTGGCCGTAGCGCCACCGGCAATCTGGTTCATCATTGGCGTCTCAACCTCGACGAAGTCTCGCTCGTCGAAGTATCGGCGGATCCAGGTGATCATCTTAGATCGGGTAAGGAAGACGTTGCGCGACTTCTCGTTGCAAATAAGATCCAGGTAGCGCTTGCGGAAGCGTTGCTCGAGATCCTTGAAGCCGTAGTGGTCGTCGGGCAGGGCGTGAAGGCAGGGCGTCAAGAGAACAATCTCAGTCGCGAAAATTGACAGCTCGCCTTCCTCACCCTTCTCAAGCTTAGTCTTTGGAGCGGTTCTATTCCAGTCAGTCAGTATTTTGTTGCCCCAATTAGGCCGCTAGTCCACCAACCTGCCAGGGTAGCCAATGATACCAATGATATCACCTCGGCGAATATTCTCGTGTTGAGCATCGAAAGACGGAGCACCCTCTCGGACCTCTTGGGCCTGGCACATGACCTGGACCTTAACACCCTCTGTTCGCACATCGTAGAAGGCGAGCTTGGAGCCGGAAGATCGCTTGCCATGGATTCGGGCACCGATCTGGATGATCTTGTCCTTGGCATGCTCACCAGACTTGAGGTAGCTGTACTCATCGACGAACTTGCGCAGGTCGTAGGTGACGTTGAACTTGTGGGGGTATGGGTTCGGGCTCTTGGTCTCGCGGAGCTTGTTGACGGTCCGCGATCGGATCTCGAAGTACTGGTTCGGGGTGAGGTCCTTCTCGGACGCCTCGCCACTGACGGGCTTCTTGGAGGCAGCGGCAGGTCGAGCAGCAGCCTTCTGCTTCTTCTCTTCCTCCTTCTGGCGGGCCTTCTGGCGCTTCTTCAGCTCCGTCTTGGACACGCGCTCACCCGTCACCTCGTCGAGGTGCAGGTTGGCGACCTGCTCGGTGGGAGGGGCAGCGGCGTCAGCCATGCTTGCGTATTGCGTGCCGACTAGCTTTTGGGTATTCGGTAGTAAATGAAAGCTCAACAAGAAAACCCGAGTGCTGTCGAGTCGCGAAATCCGTTCGGTGACAAAACCTAGTTATTATTGTGGAAAGATACACAGGGCACTGAGGGGCAAAATTTAAGACTTTTACCCCGCGGCCCTGTGAGTCAGCCCCTCCAAACCGCGTCGGCCAACACTCATCCACTGTATGACTCAGGTACCAGCCGACGCTGAATACCAGAACTAAAGCTTCATAGCAAAGGTCTGCTGCAAATGTACAAAGTATTCGTATTAACACATCATGAGCAAGCCAAACTACGCTCTGTGAGTTCTTGGTCATTATGATATCCTTATCGGCCCTCCAAGCAGTCACTCCACCCCTCGACGGAGGTTTTTCAAACATGGCACCACATCCGTATCTATTCCATATACATGGGATCCCCCCGAACTCCTTGCATAGCCATGCCCAGATCTCCTCCGTGCATTGCACCGTTTTGCATTGCCATATTCATGTTGGGCATTGATCGGCTCATGGCAATCGCCGCTCTTGCCGCGGGACTACCATTGCCATTCGCCATCATAAATCGAGGGTCCGGGTTGGGCCGTTGTTGAATGGGCTTTCGAGTCCGGGGAACCTCGAGCGTGGCCTGCTGCTGCATAGGCGGAGGGGGTGGTTTGACAGGTGAAGGGTTCATTATCGCAAAGCTGTCATCATCCTCCATCTCAGCGTCAGCGTCCTGGTCGCTCGTTTCTTCGACTGAAGGCGGAGCAGTCGTGGTGGTAGAGCCTGCGCTATCTTCACTCATGCCACCATTCGTGCTCGTTGTTGATAGCCGTTTAAGCTGCGGTGGCGGTTGCTGCTGCTGCTGTTGTTGTTGCTGCTTTTGCTGTTTCTGTTTCTGTTGTTTCTGCTGCTGCGCTGGCTGTGATTGCTGTTGTTGTGGTTGTGCTGGCGGCTGAGGAGTTTGCACCTGAGGCGTAGCGGGTGCAGCAACTTGCACCTGGGGAGTAGCCAGAGCATTTCCGTTAACGGCGGCTCCTGCAGCTGGTTGTGCCGTTTGATCTAGTGACCTTTGGGCATTCATGCCGGCAGTGCTAGCACGAGTAGATATGATGACGTTCTTCCAGCGCTCAATTGACTTTGACACGATTGCGCTCAATTCGAGTCGAGGATCCCCCAAGCCGGCGCCCAAACTTTGTCCACTCCTGACACCTCGCTCGAGTAGCACGTTCAGGACCTCTCGTTCCATGGGCACATTCATTGGCTGCGAAATCTTGAACTCTCGGGGTTGTTGCAATTGACTCAGCTGCTCGATTTGGGACTTGAGGTTGGCGTTGTCCTGTTTCAGTCTATGCTGTTCTTGCTTCATTTTTTCTGTCTCCTTGTGTTTTCTGCCAACGCCCCTTGCCAACTCCAAAATCCAGAGTTCTTGTTGACGTTGAACAGACAACGATTCCCAGACTGTGTATGCTGACTGTAGATGCTCGTCAACTTGCGCTTCGAGGTGCTCAGCAGTCTTTTCTGCATTTCGAACTGCTTCGCCTGCGTCACGATACGGGCCCATGTTAGGAGGATGTGTCGATTCTTCCACAGCAGAAGCAGTTGCCGAGGTGCAGGTCAGCTTCCAGGTCCGGAATTCTGACTGAAAATACGATCGGAGGGCATCGAATTCGCGCTGCCCCGGGGATTGAACAGACCAAGAGGTCGAAGTGGGGTGTTGGGTCGAGGAGAAGAGCGTCGGTGGTGGTTGGAGGCATTGGAGCGTCAGGGCGGGAAAGTCAAGAGATAGGGGGTCGAAGTCGAAGGGCATCGAGTTGATATCAAGTTGCAATCTGCCATTGGGTTAGCTATCGTCTACAGCAGTCAGAAGCGGGAACGCGAACCTGGCCGCTTTCCACGAGGACAGCAGTTCCCGCAATGCCAACTCGGCTGCACGGGCGGTATCCATGGCGTCAGTCAGCTTGTGCTTCACGTCAAACTGAGCTTTCTGAACAGCTTGCTTGCTCACGGCTCGCTGCATGCCTGGGCGCCTCATTGGTTCGGGTGTGGCATCGCCATCCCAACTGCCCCTTTGCGGGATGTCATTGATGACACCCGTTGCTTCCCAGGTCGGCTGGAAGGGGAACTTGAAGGAAGACTCGACCGCGAACTGACCACCCTTGGAGGTTACCGGGGACGGGTATCTATCTCTGGTTTGGACGACAGCATCCCTCTTTTCTGAAGCTTGGGGCGTGCCGATAGGGGTTGAGCTCTCTCGCCTGCCGCCGAGCGAGCCTCGAACTAGGCGTCTTGTGATGCCGCCTCGGAGCTTCCTAATAGCATCGACATCGTGGATGCCATCTGGGGCCTTGGGATTCTTTTCTTTGATGTACAGGTCGAGGTGGCGGCCAAGTGAAGACGAGGTGAAGGCTTGCCCGCAGTAGGGGCAGTTTTTGTCCTTAGGGACACTGCCCTTGGGCGTAGTCGAGTCCGCAGACTGGGCGTTGGTTTCGGACATTATACAGGATCGTCTCGAGGCGACGGGATGACGGATGAAGTAAAAACGAGTGTGGGTGCCTCACGGCTACAGGAGATAAGGCACAGTGGGTTAGGAGAACAGCTCCTGTTGGGGAGCAGAAGAGCCGAAAATCATAGGGAGCGAGCGACGAAGAAGTGGTAAACGAAGGTGTCGGGGCCGAGACCTCCAAAAGCACAGGTGAATGGACAAAGGTGAGCTACCCAGCAAGGGAAAACCGGGACAACGGACGAAGAAGAGAAGGACACAGGTCAGAGTAGACGTTCGCTCCGGGACAGAAGAGGGTATTGAGTAATACTATGTAGTAGTAAGGGGAACCGGGAACCCATCCAGTATCACTGGGTTTAATTATTTTTTTTTTAAATAAAGCCTCCGTTCAGGGGCGGATCCAACAAAGTTCCCCCCGAGAGCTGGCCCCCCCGAAGCGCCCCAGCAAGTCCCCAGTAGCCCCGGTGGCCCCCTCCAAGGACCCCCAGATTGGCGCCGCTAGCACCAACAGATCCCTGGGCTTTAGGGGCCTTCCCGTTGGAGAAGCGTCCATTGTGCCCACTGAGTTGACTGATTTCCCACCATCCCGTCCCTCCCAGCCCATGGCCGCTGCCCTGGGCGTCTCCTCCCGCCTCTCGCTTAGCGCTGATCGGCCGCTCTCGAGAGGCCGTCCTAGCGCCCTTAGGCCTCTCTTGCACGTCAATGCTCTCTGCTGGGCACATCCATCGGGAGCCTTCTGGGGGGAAGACGGGGACCAGAATCGATCGATGCGACGAGCTGTCACTGCCCGCATGCACTGACGGAGGAGGAGGGAGCGTCGTCTTTGGGCGCAACTCCCCTTGCTGGGGCACGTGTGCAGCGTTGACAGGGTTGGCGAGAAGTCGGAGTCGGCACTTGCGGCTCGCGGCCAAGCGCTCAGCCAAGGTCCAAGGTCCAAGGACAAGGACGGCGGGTGGAATGGCTGAATGGGAATGGGATGGGTGGATGGATACCTACGATAGACGCCCTAGATGCGAGGCTTTCAGGCAAGTACGTGAGAGACTACCACTGACCAAGGGACTGCCCACCAACCAAAGGCAAGTTCTTCGGCCAGTGGCATTGTT
Source organism: Dactylonectria alcacerensis (assembly GCA_029931735.1). Taxonomy (NCBI): domain Eukaryota; kingdom Fungi; phylum Ascomycota; class Sordariomycetes; order Hypocreales; family Nectriaceae; genus Dactylonectria; species Dactylonectria alcacerensis. The sequence goes on along the minus strand of JAPMUZ010000012.1, from coordinate 1,355,213 downwards.
GGGGCCTCTACTCTCTCTACTCTCTCTCTCCCCTCTCCCCAAACCCAAGACTGTGGCGATCGCTTTGTAACTCGTCATTCGCAATGTCGTATCATCCAATAGCTACGGCCTATTGACCACAGGTCCCAATACGACAACGCAACCTGCCGAAGGCTTGCCAGCAAGACACGTCGGTGCTGCCATCATCAATGCCGTGTCGGTGGCGTCCCGACCCATGATTGGCTCGTCTTCAAAAGTCCACCTGTTGGGTCTGCATCTCACATGCAGACCTCTGGACGTTACCTTGCCATTTTGTTTGCGTCTAATTCAACTTCTGCATGGCGTTCAGTCCGGCCTCCTTTTCGCCTCCTGTCAGCAGCTTCCGTCCACTCAGAGACGTAGGAGATTTACCCCAACGCACCCGGAAGACGTTGTCTACTTCCCTTCCCACACAGACAGAGGCACAACCTCACTGCAAGGCTCCAAGTCGCAACAACACTCGTCCAACCCGGCCTCAAGGTCGGGCGGACGGGAGACAACAGGGCCCAGCCGGCCCCTGTAGGGCCAGCAATCACAGGACGCAGGCATCGGCAGTCTCACAGCGCTAAGCTCTCTGGATTGGCTATGCATGGGTGGCACCGACCACGCGGTCGCCAACCTACGACATCCTTGTCCGAGACACGGTGAAGCTTGCCTACCCCTTTACCACTGCAGAACAAGTCGCCGTATTCCTTTATTACATGCTGCAGCTGAAATCCCTCACGCGTAATGTCTTCAGCCCTTATCCTTCCATCCGGGGACGCCATCTTGTTTAAGAACAGCTCGAGAAATGAACTCTCTCACTCCCTGGCAGTCTACGACAGAGATGGCAAGCTATTGCAGTAGCCTCTCATACCAGCATCACTGGCCCCAGTCGATGAGAGGTGGGCTCCAGGCGAACATTGACCCTCTCTACCCCTGAACAAAGCCGCAAAAGGCGCCCATTAGGGGTTACGCGGATACGGCAACTAAACCTAGGGAGGCAAGGCATCGAGGAGCCACCTGCCAGCAATTGTTGGCGCTATTCCCCTGGCCACTATCCATTGACATTTGTCGATGTTTGGATCGTCGTATGGGCAAGTAGCCTAATGCTTAGAACAGCCTGAAAATCACTTACATTTCCGGCGTCAGTCACAGTCTGCCAATTTAGCAGACCAACGTGTGGCTTACGAAGTACTGCTTTTGCCACGCCGGCAGAATCACCAGCGGCTCAGGGACACCAAGCTTACGGTCCTGAAGGCGTCTCCACGGAACTGCTTTGGCAGCGATTGAAGTACAGGCCGATCGTTCAAGCATACTGCTATCCATGCCGATGGAGTACGAGGTTTGCTTTCTGTTGCTGCAGCTTTGACGTATATCTTGAGAACGGCAACCCTAAAAGAGGAGAGATTCATATTGAGCTAATTATGAAAAGACAACTGAGATAATGCGCATCAACTGAGTTATGGGATCATGGAGTGTCAAGAAACAAAACAATACTGTGAGACTTGTCAGGACTCAAGAGACTCACTGAGAGCTATGGAGCGTCCAAGCTTGGCGAAGTCAATTACCTTGATGAGACAATGGTCACGTGAGCTGCGCCACACATGCGCCACGTTCAGCCCCTCCTCCAGATTAGCGTGGATTGAGCAAATCGCCCTATGCAAGTAGCCACCTTGGAACCCTATGCGCGTATCAATGTTTTGAGAGACGTAACTTTGCCTCGTTCCCAGTCGCCAAACCGAGTAACGACAGGTTCACAGCTCATCTTCCTGCACGCAAACACGGTATCGCTCTAAACGGTCGTACAAGCCCTCAGAATGCCTCCTGGTAAGTGATTCATCTCCGCCCATTCCATGGCCGCTCGTATTGTTGCGTGTTTGTCTCGTGTTTGTCGCATACATAACCTCATAGTGTGTCGCGCCTTCGCTCCGAATAGCTTCCCCTCCTCTTCTGCGCGCATCGCAGATAGTCTACGTCAAGAGCTAAACGGCTTGCAGCACTTAGCGACGACGAATCGTCGGACCAATCCGAGATTGCGGCCCCAATCACTCGGCCGACACAGAAGGTCGCGTCAACCGCGCCCATCGATCCAGTCTCCGACACGAATATGGACGAAGTTGAAGATATCAAAGGCGATTCCGCGGGCGAGGGGGACGAAGATGATGAGGGTGACGAGGATCTTGATGAGGATGTGTACGTCTGTCAGGTTGAGAACATATTGGCCGTTCTTACTAATGGCCACAGGTTCATAGTCGAGTCGATCAAGAACCACCTCGTAAGCGAAGATGTGAGGATACTGCATTCGACCTTGTGAAGCGTATAACTAATTTTACTCAGGGAAGTATCAAGTTCCAGGTTAAGTGGGAAGGTTACGATAAGCCAAAGGACATGACGTGGGAGCCTGAGGAGAATCTCAAGTGCGTGCCATCAACTGTTCTTCCAACTTACTTCCCGCTAACTAGTGCTCGTTATTAAGGGAATCTGCTCAGGAAATTCTCGATTTATATTTTGACCAAGTTGGCGGAAGAGAAGCAATATTAGACGAAACCGCCAAAGCCGCCAAGACCAAGAAGCGCCGACGACCAACAAACGGCGGCACCCCGAACAACACGACGACAAAGCGATCAAGGCGTAACGGAGTTCATCCCGCCGAAACAACTCCCCCTGCGACAGTCAAGAAGTGGAGCCCTCCTGCAGGCTCCTGGGAAGACGACATTGAAACGATTGACGCCTGCGAGGATGAGGGCAGTGGGAAACTGATCGTGTATCTCATCTGGAAGAACGGCCAGAAGACCAAGCACGAAACGCATATCATTTACAAAAAGTGTCCACAGAAGGTATACGACTTAGAAGGGGGCGCTGTGGTTCGTGGTCTAACCCTTCGGTTGCTAACAAAACAACAGATGCTTCACTTTTACGAACGCCATGTCAAGATCATCCGCGATGAGAACAAGGCATTGGACGGATGAGGCCGTACGCTAATTTCCTGCCGTTCACCATGTAGCAGACTTGGAAGACATTTTGTTGATAGGGATTGCTGGCTATTGCTGCGATCTCCGGAGGCGTTCTGGCGATCGATGCAGGTCATGAAGACCTTGGTTTCTGATGGTGAAGGATTGAATGGGATCATTTGAGAAGCAATCCAGACGGTTCAGGCTTCGCAGACATGAGTCATGTGAGTTGCGCCATTGCCGAGTTCAATCAGGTGCACTCAGGTGAATGAATGTATTTTTAATTGCTACACTAGGGAAGATGACTTTGAACGCCATGCCACACATTGGTACGGATGTGAGGAAGCATGCAATTACGTGAATGATTGCAGAGATTACCAGAGGCGGGTTCACAAACAAGGAGCAGGTGATTAAAAGAGAGAAGAGATTTCCACCAACTTTTCGAGATGAATGAGAAGTGAAGGATTCAACACTGATGTAATGCAATTGTTTTGGGGGTTTGCGTTGAATAGTATCAAACTGTGTACTCCTGTTGAGAGGTGCATCAGTCAGTTCCGAAGACTCTTGGGAAGATGAATCAGGGAAATGCACCATGTATAACTCTCCACAGTCGATGACTCTGAAACGAGGCGAGATGGCATCTTTAGGCATTCCATTTCGACACCCAATGAAAGACAATGAGTTGTCGTTGAACGAGGCTGGGAACTTGGAAGTGAAAAAATGCCCTGGTGATGCGCCGTTCAGAGCACTTTAGCAGGTGTCAGAGGGGCGCGCGACCCCTGTAGGAGGTCCACTATACACCCCTGTACAATCGGATTTCCAGCGGCTGGGCACCGGGATCTGGTCCCAGCCTTGCCCTTTTTTTTCCCGTTTGCGCCGCGCCGCGTCAGAAAATAGGTGGCGGGGCAACGAACCTATATCTGCGAAGCTGCCACAAAGAGCTTCTGCCAGAAACCCGCATTCCAATCAATCCTGCATTCATGTCTTCTTGAACTTGACGAACCTATTCTACGAATTTTGACGATTATTCCGACCGGTTTTCATTAAGACAAACCACACGATACACTTGTTACGAGGACGTTTGCCGGCTGATCCGTTTCCCTTGCGACACCATCACCAACCCGACCCTAGCACATTTGGTTGGACGGTCAACGACGCCAATCCCACCCCGCGCACCTTTACCTTCTTTCTTCTCTTCCGACGCGAGCACTTTACTCGGTATGTCAAACCTGCATCTTCCAACTATCCATCCCACTCTGAACTATTCAAGCTGACTGACTAGAATCCAGATCTTCTACCACGACATCCGCTGTTACAATCACCCTTCTCTCGCCCCAATAGCCCATTGACGCTCCCACAACCTCACCCTCCTCGACGACACAGCCGCCACCATGAAGAAGAACGACGTCATCGCTGTCATCATCATCATCCTCTTCGTCCTGCTCGCAGGCGTGTCCTTCGGCATCTGGAAGCTAGTCAGCGTCGTCAAGAAGAACATGAGTGTCACCTCCGGGTCCAGCGCCAGCAGCAGCTCCTCCAACGACATCGTGGACGCGTGATTGCGGCAGCTCATTCTTCCGTTTCGATTCCGAGTACAAACACTTTGTTGTAGTTATGGGCACGGCGTTTCCTGGGGGCTTTTACAGACACGACATGCAATGGGTAGAAATGGTAGTCACGAGGTTGACTGGAAGTGGTAATCTGCTGTTGACGAAGCATCCAGGAGGAGATTTTCTGGGATAGGGGACAATGATGGCGAATCATCACGGCGGGCATCGTTTATGGGATCACACGATCAGCACAAGGCGTTATGTTGGGATACGGGACACGGTTTCTATGGCACATGGGTTGACGACACAATGATATGCGTCAAAGATTGATTGGCATTGTATATTTAGAAATTAAGCCATCTGCGAGGGAAAACAGACGAACAAGTATATAGACGACAACGACTCGAAATGCCATGAGGAATCACGTTCCGCTCACCACTTATTTCATCCCTACCTTGCATGTGATCATACAATATGAATGATGAATGTGCATTAACTTGTCAAGGAAGCCAAGCCGCTTGTGTCCAAGGTTCCGGGTCCGGGTGCAACTGATACTATACATAGTAGCTACAAGTACGGTATCAAATGAAGATGAAATATCAATCAATCCTAGCATGAGGGTTCTCTTATGTCCTTGTGCTCACCTACTCCATGTAAAATCACCGCGAGTTTCATTCTCACATTTATCTTAACCGAGGTTACTTCGAGGTGTGTTAACCTCGTTGGTTCATGCTGTTAGTGCAGGGTAGTAATTAGAACTTTATATTGATTCAAGGTACCATAGGTCTGATAAGAGCAGTCAAAGTTGCAAACGTCCATCTTCGACAATTTCAATTAGCGCAAGCTCAACTTGCTACGACTTCGGTGGCCATAATTATCCTTTTTATCTGCAGGTGTGTTGCTGCTCTCTTCCTCAGCTCTCCAGCACCTCCCTGCCCTCTACTCTAAGAGTTAATAAACGAATGAGAACTAAGGGATTTTATTGCAGTATATGGGTTACTATTAGTATATCACATGAACATCTCGTAGACGAATCTTGGTGCAATTGTGGCCGTTGAAATGCATAGCGCCTAATAAACGTTCGCTTGGCCGCTCGTGATTGGCTAGTTGGCCAGAATCTGACTCAATAAGGTAAATGGCTCAACGACTTCGAATCCCTTCATCTGCAGGGACCCAGCGGGAATTCTCGTACGGCAGGATGAAACAACACATATAAGCATCAATTAAGGTGGCCATGGCTTTTATTTCTTCCTGAATTATTGTCTCAAGTGGCATATTTTAGACATATGCTATTCTGTGAACTACCATATATTCATACTCAACCAGCTAGAAATATGATGAATAAATTCAGAACGATAATTTATTTGTAGCACAAGAACTGTGTCACGCCGCCTCTTCTCCATAAAAATGGAACTAGTGAATCAAATAGTAGATTCCAGTAGTGCTGGCGTTGTAATATTTGCATGTTCGAGTCAAGAATCGCAGGCCGCGTCATCAAACCCGCTCAAACACACCCTCCGCACTACCCTAGAGCCTCACGCAACACCATCCCCTCGGTTAAAGAAGACACTCGATGAGCCCACATGCAAAAGATAGACAAGGTCCCCAGCTTCTTCACGTTTGAGTCGGCGTTTGATCTTCATCCACATCACACTATAGATACCAGTAACGCCTGCAACACCAGTCGTCACACAACGCGTCTCAAGGCGTTTACATATCCAAAATCAGTTGATTGCGACATAGTTATCCAAACCATACCAAGGCCATAACCGGGCTGCCCTAAAATCTAAAAGCGTATTCTTGTATATCTTTATCCGTGGGCATTGCACATTAACGAGTGTAGTCATCTCCAGTCTCAAGTCTTCCACCGAACCAGGCGGCAGGAAGCGATACTGCGCAGATTCTTAAATAGCTGTTCCATTGAATGGAGAAAGTTTGACCGCTGTTTAGAGAATTAGCGCTTGCACTCTCGCTTAACACACATGGGGGTTAATTGAGCAACGTACCTTCTTCTGGTTGATCAAGGTTGACAATGGTAACGACTATGCCACCATTCTGATCACGCTTTTGACGAGCTTCCAGATGGCGCTTCTTGACACGTCGGCGAGGTTTGAAGGACTTGCGATAGGGTGCCATGTCACGTTCGTCGATCAAAACACTCTAGAGGTCCGTTAGCTAGTGATATTGCTAGACAATGTTAGATATCTTACACCATCGGCTGGCACCAGGATTGGTTTGCCCGGTACCGGCACGGTTGGGTCGTCGGGGATGTCCTCAGGCTCAGTAACATTGAGAAAGCGAGGCTTCAGAATGGGCCATCGAGCCTGGATTGGAGGTCTAGTGATTGCTGTTCCCGGGCAGTCAGTGACCCGTTCACGTTGCTATCCCTCAATGGCTCTCGAGCTTACCGCTGTTCGATGTAGGGAGCGAGGCAGTGAGAGGCACCACGACGGCGAGGAGGAAGGCGAGAGCGCTGGCGGTCCTCATGGTGAATGATGATGTGTCGGAACGAGGTGCTCTGCAATGTCTGTGATTTCGACGTCGAGGCGGCCTTTCTTTTGACGAGAGCACAGCTCTGGGGATCGGAAAGGCAAGACACAACAAGAACAAGCAGGTCCCAGACCGTGAACAAGAGAATGAAATTAAGACGAGATGAAAGTAACGGGCTGAAAATAGGAAAGAGGCTGAGATGAGCAAGCTTTTCATCCAGAACGGCATCGATATATAGCCACATGGACGTTCCCTCCCTCCTTGGCATCCGATACCAAGACACCCCAGCTCTCCCACGCAGATCCAACCTTTCAAGCTCCAGCATCGCGACTTTGATCCGCAACACAAACCAGCTTTCCCCGTCCCGGAAGAACCGTCACTATAGCCGGTAACGCCCCAAACGAGGGTGACCCCGATGCTTCTCCTTTCCCCCCACGCGACAACGGCGCCCACCGTCTTGGCGAAGGTTGCAGAGCCTCCCGGACTTGGAGCCTTCCGAGCCACAGACGGTAGCGTTTTTTCTTCTTGCCTCCGTTTTAAAGAGCTTCGCTTGTTTGGTAGTAGCAACCGACCACCCCCCCTTTCCCCTGGGCGATCGGAGGCTGGGCAGGGATCTACAGCCAAGGAGGCGGCAATTGCTGGGTAGTTTGAGACGTCGGAGCTTTTTGACGGTGGCGCCAGCGCGTCAGAGCGGATGGGAGGGAGGTAGTTTGGAACGTCAGGATTGACAGTTGGTGGCTTTAGCTTGTTCTATAATTACAACAACCAAAAAAAAGAAGAAAAAAAGAGAACAGATAGGTACAATTTAGCTTGAGTTTTAGCATCCCGAGACTCTCTGGACGGATGTCCCGGGGCGTGCGCTTGGGCAAGCTCAAGAATGGTTCGCAATCCCTTCAAAGCACTGTGTTGCCGCGCTGCTCCCATGCTCCGTCGTCGCCGAGCCGATTCATGCCAAGCTCAATTATAATTATACCAAGAACCGCGAAGAAACACACAAACATGTTGGAACAGCCTTCACAAGAAGCTTGGTACGAGAAACCGACCAAAACCAAGACGGAATCAAAACGCACTTCAAGGTGGTACCGGGAGGCCTATCGCCATCCATCCATCCACCAACGCTAACCCTTGACGGTTGGCGTTTCAGAACAAACGCCACGGCTTGACGATCAAGCACACTCGCAAGAACGAACAAGACAAAACGTGGCCAACGGCGATGGTGGGTTTGCAGGTTTCTCGACTCGCACTGTTTCGGACCCATTGTTTGACTTTGACGGGCGAATCGCGAGACCTGTGCGTCGGGGCAGTTTCCTGTCTTAGGAGAGGAAAAATACCAGCGGGTTCGTCATCTATCGAATGCTTGCTTCTGCGAACTGCTGCACGGTTGACTGCACCGTAATCTGAGACAAGAATGCCCATCGCTATGATGCTTATTCCAGATAAGACTAATTGGGCTGGTGGTGATACACGGGCAACGCTACTAATATGCATACTGTCATACTCTGAAGTTGATTTAGAAACCGACAGAGTTTAAGCCACTCCCGTAGTGGTTTCCCCCCAAATGTCTATTCCCATCTATTTTAGAAAAACTAGGTACCTCTCCGTAGCCAAGCGCCTTTTGTTCCTGGCCAGGTCGTTGGCCGAGGTATCATGACCCGTATCTAATGTGAACATCACAATTGGCTCCAGTTCAGTCTCCGCTCGTTGAGTAGAACCAGAACAGTGTCTTCATAGCCAACCAGCTCCTCGTTCATGATATTTTCATCACCAACTCATTACCCCTCTGCCTCTGTCGAAGCCTCCTCTCAGCTGGCTCTCGGGCTTGACCACTTTTCCTCGCAGCACTGTGTACTTGACGAGGTTTTCACAATCCTCAGGCATCACGCGCGCGAGCCAGATGCATTGCGCAGCGCCTACGAAGCCTGTGTCCTCGGTCTTTTCCTTCTCGTTGCCGTTGGTTTCCTTTGTTGTTCCGTTTGTACCATTAGTTCCATTGGTGTTATTCTCTGTTCCGTTAGTGCCGTTTGCGCCGTTGGTTCCGTTAGTGGTGTTGGTACCATCGATTCCGTTGGTTTCGTTTGTGTCCCCGTTAGTCGTTTCCTTGGCATCTTCCTTGGCCTCGGTCCCTTCGTCATCCAGTCCAAACGCATTCGGCCGACGGTACACCATGACGTTGGCCGAGTACTTGTGACCACCCACATGGCTAATAAAGTAGATGCCCACGCCGCCCGGCCGCTCGTCATGCAGATCTCGATACAAGCCCAGCGGCCGCAGCTGTCGCTCGAGCTCTTTGCGCAATAGCGGAGCGCTCTGGCCGCAGCGCACATCGCGCGTTCGCTGACTGCACATGAGAATGACGACCCGATGCGGGCAGTCGGTCGTTGTCAGGTCTGGCACCTTACCCGGGCTCGGCGACGGTAGCGAGGCCGGAAGGGAGAAGGGCGTCATGGGCGACGTGCTGGTCGGGGCGTGCGAGATGACGTCGGAAACGAGCTGTGGCGCATTGAGAGGGTGGACATTGTGGATGAGGGTGAAGGCTGGTAGGAGGAGGGCGGTGGTGGGCTCCGAGTAGTCGTGGGTGTCGTGAGGAGTGGGTATGTTGGAAGCAGAGAGCTTCAGGTTCTGGGAGGGAATTTAGCTAGTACCGTTCATGCTACTGAAACTCAAGATGGGCGTATCCTGTGCATAATAAGGAAACTCACCCCGTTGGTTGGCGAACTGGCTTTCTCCACGGCCTCCATGACACTGCCCTTCTCATCGGCCACGTCGCGCACCCAGTCCGCCTTGCCAGTACCGACGAGGAGATGCGTGCTCCAGGCCTTGATCTGGCCGTACATCACGTCGTCGGTGTCGATCTTGAAGCCGCGCGGGTACTTCACCGAGCAGCTGTCGCAGTCGTGCAGGCAGTCGTCGCCGTCGACGGCTGGGTCCGTCTTGGTGAATAGCTCCGATACGGCCGGCGGCTGTGGGCCCCGGCCGCCGCCGAGGACGGAGCTGACGAGTGACTTTATTGCAAATGCCATCTTCTGCTTCACGGGCATGCGCGGGGGGTTGCGATGGGCGGTGGTGTTGGAGGAGGGAGGTGGAGGAGGAGGCATCGCGGAGGACGGCTTCGGAGGGTGGGGGTGTAGGGCTTTTTTAGATTGATAATGGGAGATCGACGACGTCGTGTCGCTTTGCGATTGCGCACGCTACACGGCCTTGGACCAAGAAAAAAAACGGGACTCGAAATGTCGCTGCGAAGGGGAGCTATCCACTCGGATTTGACGATCTTGGCTTCATTCAGTCTCCGGGCGGGCAGGTTTTTGGCTTTGCAGGTCGGGGTCGGCTCGGCGGGTGGGATAGCGTCTTTGTCGGATAGGTGGGGGATAGGCAGATGGCTTAGAATTGGTGTCTGTGGCTGTCGGAGCAGAATAAAACTGAGATGGAGGAAATGGCGAGAGAAAACTCAGATTTGACGGCGACGAGAGTTCAAGTCATTGCCTTGCATGCGGAGGAATCAAATACTTGACCAGCCCTGACCGCCTGAACGACGTCCATCTCGGTCTTTTGCAGTCGTCAACCAAACTCACTCCCAATATCGCAACAAGCCGCGTATCTCCGAACCCGAACCATGCGGTCTGCCCATCCGCAGGTGCCGACGACGCCAAACTTATCAGATCCGAGCTCCCCCTCCTAACGCAAAACTCCCCCATTCGCAATCATGCGCCATCCCGGGCTTCAACCTGCCTAGACATGATGGCCCCCTGCCAGCCCCACCAACGGCGCTGCCCCTCGCTGCAATGGCGCCGGCTGCTGTTCGTCATGACAGGTTGCAAGCCGCTCCTCCCCCCCGCTTTGGTTGCGTCTCCCGCTAAGTCAGTGAGGCCAGTTGACCAGCAGGCCATCGTGTAACTCAGCATGACGAATCCGCTTGCGAATTGGTTTCTGCCTCATTGGGCAGCCCTGAGTGAGGGTGGGCTCGGAAGTCCGACCCCAGCATTTGGTTGGTACTTGGTCAGGGACTGCGGGGAAGAGAACCTGTGTCATCGCATCCTATCGAGTTTCAATACGTAGGCTGTCAATGAGCAGCTTGATTGCTTGTCAAGACGTTATCTCTAGGCAAAAGACGGCTTCAAAGCAATTGCCTTCGATTCATCATCACCTGGCCACGAAATCGAGCTTCGAGACTAACAAGTCTCATCTGAAGGTATGGTATCTAACGGGAATAAAAGAAACTACTAACAGGCCGCTTATCGAGCATCACCCCCAGCCCACTTGCCAACCCTTATCCCAAGATATTCCTCCTATTCAACCAATACACGACATTGGACAAGATTAAAGAAACCACCCAGAGATCATGTAACCCGTCCCAGCTATATATATAACACAAAAACTTGCTCAACCGCACAGAATGCATACAAGCTGTCTGTTCGCTTGTCCGCTAGTGCCCTATCAACGCGTCCTCCTCATCCTCCTCACCCTCATCATGATGTAACTTCTTAGACATCCTTCTTCCTCGCCTCATTGTATTCGTCCTCTTCGCTATCCTCCTCCTCCTGTTCCTGTCCTTGTGTCTTGCGCCTTCGCGTTTTCATCGCCTCCCGGATCTTGCGGCTCGCTTCATCGAAACCACCCGCAGAGTCCAAGGTCGTGAAGCCGCTGAGCGGGAACCCACCCGACCCAAAACCGCCTCCACTGCTGCTCGACCGTGATCGGCTACGCGCTCGGGACGGCGGTCGTGTCGAGAAGATACCCACACTTCCAATGTTGCTAAACGAATCGTTACGGGGCAGGGCTCGGCTGGATTGGGTGGTGCTTCGTCGGGACAAAGCTGGAGGTGTCTCTGGCTCGAAGCCAGTACTTGACTGGTCGCTGTCACGGCGTCGACGTGCCTGGGGTGACGTTGGCTGCGAGCCACCCGTCTCCATCTTAAGGATGTCAGGTACCAGGCGTGCCTTGTCAAAGTCGGGGAACATCTCCGGTCCCAGCGTGTTGATGAGCTCCGTTACCTGTGCGCTCAGCTCCGCCCGCTTGACTCGCAGCGTCTGGATGTTGTAGCTCGACGATGGCTGCAGGCACAGCACTAGTGGTCGCAGCGACTTGAAGATGTCCATGCCAACCTCGCCGAAACGGAGCGCCGCAAACGTGATGCCGACCATGACCGGCCAGATAGCAAAGTACATGGTCCACAGCGGTACCCACTCGGGGACGTAGCCCCAGAGCCTGTCGTGCCACACTTTGATAACAAGGAGGATCGAGTAGAAGTGGTACAGCATGGGTGCGACACCTATCGCGACCAGGATTTTCCACGTTGCCATGACGTCGCGACCTCGGATCTTGACAGTTGAGCCCGCCAGAGCTGTCTTGGCCTTCTGCCGGCTGATGACCTTGGTGGCAACGAAAACGGGCGAGAACAAGAGCAGGCCGGGGACTGTGCAGATGAAGAGGAAGAGAAGTTTAACGGAGCGGTAAATGGAATAGAAGATAACCTTGACAATGGACATGCGAGCATACTGGACCTGGTGGTCCTTTAGGTTGAGGTAGTGCAGTTGCGAGTTGTATTCCTTAACTGACTCGGAGAGCGATGTGATCCGTTCGTCATCCTTGTATCGCTCGTAGCCCATCGATAGGCGCCGGTTGAGCTCTACCACGACTGGAAGTGGCAGCTTCTTGCCGGTAGGGTTGTAGAGGCGGCGTGCCGCCTGAATCATCATCAGGTTGTCGTAGTTGGGAGCCGATACGGTGACAGAGCTGAGCGCCTGGTAGACAGTGTCGATGACCTGACCGATGGCTTCACGGCGCTGGTTATTGCGATATAGCTCGACGAGGTGTCGGGGGATCTCAAAAGGCGCACCGAACTCGACGACGGCGCGCGATCTGAACTTGTGGGCGTGGAAGTAGTTCATGCCCACGGGCACTATCTTCAGGCCACAGTCGGGATCCTCGGCGAGCGTGCCCAAGGCCATGATGGCGACACCGGCCTTGAGGGGCAGGAGCTCAGTGCGGTCGTGGCTACCACCCTCTGGGAAGATACCGACGCAGCCGCCATTGCGCAGACGGGAGAATACGGCCTCGTACACCTTGGTCTGATCGATGTGAGGTGCCAGCTTGTACTTGGTTCCCTGGTAGTCCGGAGCCGGTCCCTTGAGGTCCTTGTTCGTGAAGTTGCCACTCTCGTCGATGTCATCGCGACCAGTCAGCTGTTGCATTGCCAACTTGCCCTTAAATGGTCGCTTGACACGGATTTCCTCGGGGCCGATGATTTGGGCGATATCGACGTTGGCGCCCGTCGTCTTCTTGCCGGGGGGGAGGAAGAGCATGCCCTGAACCTCACCCTCGCCCTCGCCGAACTTGGTGCCAATACCACGGATCAGGGTTGGGTCGTTGATGGGATCGGGAAGGTAGATGGTGCCAGTGGCGGGTTTGGCAGAGTCCTGAGCGCGACCGACAGGCACGGCGCCGACCTGGCGGGAGCCCCAGCCGATGAAGCCATGGACGGATTTCTGGGCGATGAGGAGGGAGACTCGGCGATTCGCCTCGTTGCGGAGCGTGCGCTGGAGGATGAGGGCATCGACGAACTGTAGGGCAAGCAAAAGACGTCAGCGTACATGTGAAAGACAGATCCCGATGCGACATGGCATGGCATGACATGTGAAAGCCTGTGGAAGCTCCGGAATGCACTGACCTGATTGGCATGAGGTGCGGCGACGAAGAGCACAGGGCCAGACTGAGGCACGCGCCAGGCGCCCCTGGGCACGACCTCGCGAAAGAACATGTCGACAATGTTGCCGACGCTGTAGAGAAACAGGTCGTACTTCCAGTTAACCATGGGATACAGCTCCTTCTGCGGGGCGGACTTGGAGAGGGCCTTGGACGATGTCGCAGCATCGTCCTTCCTGGCGGGCTTGGTGGCCATGGCGGGCGGGCGGGGGAGGGGAGGAAGCGAGAGCTGGAGAGCGCGAGACTGCTGGCGAGACGTGAGAAATGGTCAAGCTGGAGCGTTTCTTCAGCGGTCTCGAGAGCTCTCTGAAGTTTGCGCGCGCGCTACTAGGCGGCGATGGCGATGGTGGAGCGAACGAGCGAAGGGTAATAATGGGTTGGTGGTCGAGTCGAGACGGAGGGGACGAACGGCGGAAGACGGAGCACGGAGTTTTTTCTGGGGGGGGGGGGGAGAAAGCTGGGGCTGGGACAGTGCACTCGGGGGGCTTGCTTAGGCGGCTGGGAGCTACCAAGGGATGGATATGGATGGAGGGGTATGATAGAGCACTAATAAGTAGGTATCTATACCTTGGCTGTTGGTAGAAACGATCCAGCCAAGGTAGGGGTGGTCTGTAATGAATAGGCTATCGCCTCGATGATGAGCACTGGGATCGTCGTACAGCTAGCAGCTCGACAAGCCAAGGTTGGGGTTTGCCTATGAGAGTTTCTGTTGATGCATCCATAGCACTTTTGTCTTCACACCAGCTTCCCCCTCAAGTGGACTGTAACTCGATGAAAAACTCAGTGTAATTGTATCCACCGACCATATATCATCTCGTAATGTCACATCGTCTCGTAATGTTCCTTTCTTATTTGTACATCGGCATCCCACAAGTGAGGCGACTTTGCCCGTTCCCATACGCCGTCGGCATCTCCATCTTGTTGGTTCCCTTGCCCGTCCCTAGCGAACCATCACCCCACTTCATCGGAGATCCGACACGGATACAGCCATCTAGCTTCCCTTTTCGCCCTCGCTGCGCAGGACTGCTAAAACAAGGGCAGGGAACTCGGCTTCGGCGAATATTTTCCCTGTGATAATCATCGCCAGCTGGTGACACATGCCTGGATAGAGTGACGCTGACGCCGGGCCGGCCAGGACAAAGAATGGGCTTCAATATCTACCTTAATGTGGCTCTACAACTGGGACGGATGGCCTGCCCAATTCCCCCCTGCCTCTTAAACATCAGGAGTACATACAAAGCCTACCTAATACGTCCTGCATCAGCAACAACAGTACAAAATGAATCATGAAGCTCTCAAGCAACCCGCAACCAAACACGCCAATCGCGTCCCAGAGTGCTAATCGTAGTCCTCATGACAGTGTCTCAACCTTCTTGCGCACATCCCCAATACTAGTCCCATGTTCCATGTCTCATGCTCCAAGCCACCCTCCCACTCTCATTCGTCACATGCTAGCCCACAGCTACCAACCTGTCAGCAGCTGCATGTCTCTCCATGACCCCCCTCCTCTGCATCTGCATCTGCAGCGGTGCACCATCGCCAAAGTTGGGGAACATCCGGGACGACTGCCAGACTGTCACTAGTCATGCCTCTAGCTTGCCAACTTAGTAGTACCCGATCTAGGTTGCGTCCCCAACAAATGCACCTGGGAAAAGGTTGAGTTCTGAGCCCGCCATGGACCAACGGATAGACTGAGGGAATAATTATATGTGGTTCGGTTGCATCCGTGAGTCCGATGTGCATCCGAGGAGGAATATCACCTTAGGAGACAATTGCCCGAACAGCAATTCCGCTGGCATCAGGATAACCTCCTCACGTACCTCTGACGTCATCACACCCGTCTCCAACATGATCGATACACTCATCATTGTCATGGGACAGCATGTGGGTAGGAAGACAGGAGCCGCCACTTTTGAATACTCTATGAAAACGGGGGCGATGGGGGAGTCGGAGGGAATCCTGAGACTGTGTGGTGTAGACTAACATCTTCATGATTATCAAACTCGTAACGCTAATGTTCATCGCTATTGGGATATTAAAAAAGAGGCTACTTGACCAACATCTATCACAAAGCTGTGTTCCATCTTCTGCTCCTCACTTCTTCCCTCTTCGTCGGCTCTTCTTCTCCGGCACACTCGCACTTCCAGCCTCAATCTCCCCCTCCTCTAATTTGCCCTCCTTTTCCAACTCTTTGAGCTTCTCTTGGCCCGAGATGAACATGCTCAGGTCCCGATTCATCTCTTGGAGTTCGACAGTCTCCGCACGCAGCTCCAATACCTGTTTGGTGAGCGCTTCGTTGTCTGTATTTAAATGCTCGATTCGCTTTAAGAGCCCCTCATTCACTCGCTTCTCCTCCTGTAGTGCTTTGCCTAAGCTGCGCGCAAGGGCTTCGCTCTTGCTCGCCTTGCTGCGCTCCCTTGCAAGATCACGCTCCAGCTGAGGAATCGTCTCCTCACATAGAGTGTTGTGTTTGCTCTCGAGGAGTGCTAGCCTGTCTAGGACTGTTGACGCCTGACCGACTGCGCCATCGGCCGCGGCCGACGCTTTGGAGGCCTTATCTACGGCCTTGCTGAGCATCTCTTCGTAGTAAGCTCGTTGTGATTCGAGTTGACTTGTAATCAAATGGGTGTATTCCAATCCAATGCTGTCCAGCTTCGCCCGTGGTACAACGTCCTCCTCATAGTGATCATTGTGTCCACTTCTGCCTGGAAGCTCGACCACTTTACCGTCGCCCTTATCCCGGATGAGTCGATGAACCCACAAGTCGCCCGCATAATCCCACACGTGCTGCGTCTCCAACTCGAGGGCAAAACTGTGTGCCGTCTCCTTCCAGTGGTCTTTGGCATGGCCGCCTTTATACCGTCCACAGCCCACATAACCACAAATCAAGCAAATCCACAGATCCTCTATGCAATCGCAAACACTGCACAAATTTGACACATGGGAGCCAAAGGGTTGTGTGTAAGGATTAGATGGGTCAGAATCCTCTCCTGGAGAAGTGTTCGTGAATCGACAGACGGGGCAACCGGCACCCTTCCAGCTCTGCAAACAGGTACAGTGGAAGACGTGGGAACATGGAATCGTCATGAGGCCATTTGTTTCGTCCATTCGTTCCAGACACACGGGACAAGTCGGCAGCTCGACTAAGTTCGGAGTAGGTGGGGGGAATGGCCGGAGGCTGCTGGACATGCCGGCTGAAGAAGAGAGAGCAGAAAGGCCGTGACTAGATTTCCTCCGGGTCGGTGTCTCGAAAGTAATGCTCTTGACGAACACGGCATGGCATATTTGAGGCTGCTTCTGGTTAGAGATTCGTCTGGGACAAAAGAATCACCAAAGGGCCTGAGAACTCACTTCCATGGCATTGAAAACTTTGCCGTCAAACTCTTGTCGCCACTCGCTTGCTCGCTTGCCCTCGCGGAATTTGAGCAGTACGAGATACCTGTTCATCTTTGATGTCATGACCATTCGGCAGTGGCTGATGTCGTCTCTCCACTTGCCGCCCACAAACCCTAGGAAATCTCCTGGAGTCATGTACGCGGGGACTGCGGGAATGCAGAGTGTCGAGCAGTCCTCACCCACTTGCGCCTCGTCGTCGTGATGTTCAACCACGTTAAGGCCAGGCGACTCCTCAGCCTCGCGGTAAAAATGCACCACTCCCCAGCCGATATCTGTATTCTTCGTCTCAAGAGGGAGATATTTGGCTTTCGTCGCTGTTCCCGCACCTCCAAACGTAGGACCCAGTGTTGGTGCCGCCGAAGGCCCAGCTCTACTCGACATGCCAGCCATAGGATCGCCGGTTCGCAAATCGACAGTTTCGATGCTGACTCGTCCAAAGCGCCAGTCTTGAACCGCCGTCTGTGGTCGGAGCGCCGCGCTGGAAGGCGGAGGTGGGAAACTAGCTGCTCTCTCCAGCCACTGCCGCTCCGATACAATCTCGATTCGGCGCTCGGGTTTGGTCGAGGATGGTCCACGCGGGGCTGTGCCGCAATCTATTACACTCGGGATCGAGGACGAAGAGCTATGCGCCGTTGGTATAGATGTCGTATAGCCCTGTTGG
The DNA here is from genome assembly GCA_029931735.1 of Dactylonectria alcacerensis. Lineage (NCBI taxonomy): Eukaryota > Fungi > Ascomycota > Sordariomycetes > Hypocreales > Nectriaceae > Dactylonectria > Dactylonectria alcacerensis. Next base: position 1,337,466 of record JAPMUZ010000012.1, on the reverse strand, counting down.
AAGGCTGAGGATGTAGCCGGAGCTCGTTGCGATATTCGTCGGTCGGGCCGTGGATGGGAGGGAAAGTCGTCAAACACGCTGGCATCCGAGGGCGGGAGCCAAATACCGCTGGCCGGTGCCTTTGACGCTCCGTCCGCGACGGGGTTCGGGGTCGGATACAGCTCAAAGGTGAGGTGGTAGAAGTAAGAAGGCATAGCCTAATGCTTAGCTGGGTGATAAGAGCGTCGTGATAACCGTTGATCGTTCGTCGCCAGTGGGAGTAGAGGAGATTTACACCCCACGTTGTTCGGGTGATAAGCGGTCGGAGAAATGCTAGGATTATTAATGCGGCAAAAAGAAGTGCGCGTGACGAGGCCGGAGCAAACAGTCTTCGAGGTTCGTCATCTGCCTAGAAATGACTGCAGAGGTCAGGGTTTTTATCATGATCGAGAAAAACGTCGTTGGTTCAGTCGACCCGTTTGAGTGCCCACTTGACAGTGGTGAAGGTAACCCCACCAACAAGGAACTCTGATCTGGGCAGGCGGGACAAGACATGGACAAGACAAAGTGGAACAGGAGCCATGGGCGGGGTGCACAGCCACTAAGTTCATCATGATCCACCGCACTCCACTCGTCATGATTTACCACGTAAGTCGCGGGAGGAGTCACAGAAGTACGGGCACGGAATTCATCTAGACTTCAATGGAGTCTGTATTGGGGCACTGCAATCATGTTGCGTGCAAAACTATTGTAATAGTAGGATATTTCAGTCATGTTGGGCTGCAAAGCTGCCCTTTCCCAAATCTCATTGCTCAACCAGAAACGCCATCTGCCGGTAGCACCGGCGTCGTCATTAACCCGTTACCATCGTGTCGGTCGCTAATTGCTTACTGACCGCCACGAAGACGAAGGACCAAGTGAAGGGTGGATTCCTTCTGGATGTTGTAATCGGACAGAGTCCGGCCGTCTTCCAGCTGCTTTCCAGCAAAGATAAGACGCTGCTGGTCTGGGGGAATACCCTCCTTGTCCTGGATCTTCGACTTGACATTGTCGATGGTATCAGATGACTCCACCTCAAGAGTAATCGTCTTTCCGGTCAGGGTCTTCACGAAGATTTGCATACCACCACGAAGTCGAAGAACCAAGTGCAGGGTTGACTCCTTCTGGATGTTGTAGTCAGACAGGGTACGACCATCCTCAAGCTGCTTTCCGGCGAAGATAAGACGCTGCTGGTCTGGGGGAATGCCCTCCTTGTCCTGAATCTTCGACTTGACGTTGTCGATGGTATCAGATGACTCCACCTCGAGGGTGATAGTCTTACCAGTGAGGGTCTTGACGAAGATCTGCATACCACCACGGAGGCGGAGGACGAGATGGAGGGTGGACTCCTTCTGAATGTTATAGTCGGAGAGGGTGCGGCCATCCTCAAGCTGCTTGCCAGCAAAAATCAGGCGCTGTTGGTCCGGGGGAATGCCCTCCTTGTCCTGGATCTTCGACTTGACATTGTCGATGGTGTCAGAAGACTCCACCTCGAGGGTGATAGTCTTGCCAGTGAGGGTCTTGACGACTGAGGGGGGTAGTTAGTATGGTGCCCAAGGAGACGATTTTGACGTGCCGACTTACAAATCTGCATACCACCACGGAGGCGGAGGACGAGATGAAGGGTAGACTCCTTCTGGATGTTGTAGTCGGAGAGGGTACGACCATCCTCAAGCTGCTTTCCGGCGAAGATAAGGCGCTGTTGGTCCGGGGGGATGCCCTCCTTATCCTGGATCTTCGACTTAACGTTGTCGATGGTATCCGATGACTCCACCTCGAGGGTGATGGTCTTCCCCGTCACTGTGAATAGTGGTTAGTCACGAAGTCAGGCGGTGAAGATGGCAGTTCAAGGCAACTCACGAGTCTTCACGAAGATCTGCATGGTGACGGTTGGGTTCGTGTCGTTTGTGTAGGGAAGGAGATCGGGTTAGAGATGGTTGTATGCGTTGGTTGGTTCTCGAAAGCGAGGAGTTGGGGATGAGAAGATGGATGGTGGAAGAGGAGAAGAGATGATGGGGGCGAGAGGTTTAAATAGGCCGGGGAGAGAGGAGAGGCGATGCAAGGCAAGCAGCTGCTTCGCCTGGTGCGAGCGGGCAAGTGGGAAACAGGTGGGAGGCAGGTGGGAGGCGGGGGGCGCAGTTGGCCGGATTACGCCTACGACGAGGCAGGAGCGCGGGCGCAGGGGACTTGGGGCGGGTGATTCACTGCATCCAATGGCGGCTACGCCACGGGAAGGCTCCAGAACACTGGAGCACCTACAGGGTGGAGACAACCAAAGACAACTAGTCCTGGGTACATAACCTACAAGCCATCATAAGGCGAGATCTGATGTACCGGAAACTTGGCGTATCTTATCTGGATAGTGGGTCCGAAGACGGACCCGTTCGGGACAGTCACTGATGTCAGAATGGCCACTTTGCTCCTCATGCGCTTCACCAGACCTCCTCCTGTTTTGAGTCCCAACGAGCGCTTAGAAATCCGGGTGAATGCCATACAAAGAGAGCGAAAATTCTGCAGCGCGTCACCAGGTTTGCAAAACGTGGGGGAGCACCCAAACCGCCAGAAGACGGAAATGCAAGTCTGGGCCGGTTTGGTTGCTTGAGTCCCGTCGCCTATCGCCGTCACCGTCTTTGCTTTCACTGCCATGGTCCGACGGGTGTGGAGGCTTGTCTCGCCGCTTCCCCAGCAAACCCAAGATGGCCTGGCATCTCTAATCATGCCAAGGCAATCTGCCCGATTGGAAGACGAACAAACGTCGAGCAAACCATCGTGGTGATCATTCCTCGAAGCGCAAGGCCGAGGCTCTTGATCCTCAGGAACAGTGATTCTCAGGAACAGGAACCCGGAATAGGGACCTTTCGAACCGGGGCTAGGCGTTTGCACACATTCCAGGTCTCAACTGAGTCAACCCTCAACCAGCGGTGGGTTCGAGACCCTGGCAACCCAGCTTGGCAACCTTGACATGCCAATGAAGCCTGCCACGCCGAACTCGTTAGTCCTAGCCCATGTCCATGCTCAGCCCATGCCGCTTCAGTCAGTGCGGGGTCACCAAGACTGACCCAATGAACCTGGTCTTAGTGGTGTTGAGAACGACGTCATTGTTCGGCATGCGCGCAGCGCGCTCCATCCGTCCCCTGTTCGCTCCTCGGTTCCTAGTTCTCGCGATATCGGGAAGCGGCAGGCTCGCCGAAAACGCGCGCGACACCTTGTTAATCACCTCATCCCTGAGAGATTTTGTGCTTGAAATGTCCTGCAACGGTCTTCTCAATAAATGACGTAGAAAACGTTGAGCACTATTCATCTGCTATCCCTAATAGAGGCCCTTGCATCAATGTGTGGTCGTTGTTTGACTCGCGTCCTCGATTCAAACCGACCCATCAAGGTGGCACATGTCGCGGCCACCACATCATCGATAAGATCAAAGCGAGATCTCGCCAGGTCTATGTACCGACGATATGCAATCGTGATATGATTTCAAACTTAAGATCAACATATTTACCCATAGTAGGTTCCTGAAAGATGCAACCGGTCTGCGACAAGTAGCCAGACACCCAGTCCCTCTCTGCTGGTCCCAACACTCATAGATTGTCAATTCAAATGAATAAAGAGACTACAAATCGCAAAAAGACGGTTGCCAATTCTCAGGACACAAGTGTCGGCCTTGCCACATGAGACCTCAATGATCACGAAGGTAGTTAAACACCCAACAAGTATAGGAGACGCATATTTCATATTTTGATTGTGTTCACCCGGAAGCATGACATCCTTCGAAAGCAAAGAATCTTACTCAATCAATCGAACAATATTGCGAAGTGAGGCACCTTTTGAGTGAGTAAGTAGTAGTGGCCATGTGGAGAGACAGGCTTAGGTGAGGTAAAGAAGCCAGATGAACTGTGTGAAAAGAAGTAATTCAAATCAGCAGCGGTAGAGCAACATCGAAACTAGACATGTAACATGCGTCGCCACCTCCAGTCGACGCCTGTTAAGCAGATGCCAACGGGTGTTTTGATTGTGCGTGAGTTGGCTATAGATCAAACGCCCATTTCTTCATTAGTACATTTTTACCTGGTAATTTGCGTACTCAAGGATACACCTATGCGGTTATTTACACGGCCGTTGAGAATCTCAACGGACAGACTATAGATGCGAGATCTATAGACGACTTCTGGATTGGGAACGTGTTGACGGGAATGACTTGCTCAATGAAAAACAGCGCCGCTGTTCACATACACATATTGCACAATCTCTAACTCGGAGGTGCACCATCACAGACCAAGAGTTGAGGATGTGTTCGGTTCTCTCCCGTTGTCACTTCCAGTGTCTCATATAGCAAATATGTGGGCAGCATAAACTTCGCATCTTTCCAGCCTCTATGCGTGATGGCACTACATAGCCGCCACTCGCACAGACGGGTGATCGGTACGAACCCCGCTTCTTAGGATAGTGAAGCGACGACGATTGCGGTTTGGTACTCATGCAGAGCTGAATGGACCACGACACCGATAGTACCGAAAGCCAATGGATGCAAGCTACCGTATGTCTTGCGTTATCGCGCGAGTGTTTGAGTTCGTGGACACCCGTTACACTAGCACATGCTACTAAACAGGACTTGACCAACCGTTGTTAGGACATGAGCTCTCCATTTCCTCATCGACCTCACGAACTAGATACGGAGAATCGTCGGGAAAGCATCCTAGAGGGGAGCTGCAGGATCTCCTCACTTTGAAACACTGCCCCCTAACCACCAACTCTAGGCTTCGTTAGATCCCATGTCGAAACACCCCCGGCTTTACCGCTTCTCTCAACGGGGGTGCCTGCCTCATCGAATGCATGCTGGCCTTCTTATTGTTGCTGCTTATTGAAACTGCAAGGTCAAGGAGGTGGCGTTGTTGTTCAGGATACCTGCCATACCAAGACTAACATGGTGAAAGCAATGGTCAGGGGCGCATCACCGGCATCAAATTAGAGACGTCAAAGTTAAAAATGTAAATCCAGTTTCCTAGCAGGTGCTGTGGCACCTGTCTAGCATACGTGAGCCTTTTGTGTAACTACTCGAGAAATCCTCGACACCGCATATCGCGCAAATATCCGCTCCAATACGAAGGTCCGGCCCACTTGAGCTCGCCAACGCCCTTAAATACCATGCACATCTCCATTCGTTCAGGCTCAATAACCATGCAGAATCGTATCGTTCTTTCTCAAATGCCATATCATGAAACATGATCCATCAAAACACCCCTATCAAGGGTCTGTTCTCGTCTGTATCCATCGTCTTCTCCCAAGCAAAAACGTGAACATCAATAAAAAGCTTTGTCTTCTTCAAGTCATACAATCATAGAAGAAAGTCATAATAGGTCATAACACATTTCCCGTTGTCAGGTAAAATGATGCTGTGTTGGCGGTGACCAGCCGTGAGAGAAGGTAAAATCGTCGTCTTGCGTGGTGTTTGCATCGACAACGGTTGGGGGCCGTTGTCGTCCAAGATTCGGGTCATGAAATCTTGCAACGCTATCGCTGAAAAATCAAACAAAGGACAAAATACAAAGGAAAAGTGGCAATCCAAGAAAGCCTGATACATGGTGTCATTGACAGACGTATGTCAAGCACCGTTGTTTTGAGACTTCTTAGTTGGCCCGGATAACAAGCTTCGAGAGGAACTTGTTAGACAGGGAGTCAAAGTCGTATCGGTCGAACTTGGACTCCTTGCGGGTTCGAAGGTAGGCCTCTGTAAGATATGGTTAGATAAGATTGCGTGTCAAAAGGATGTAAAGTACATACCGTGCTTGATGACGTGCTGTCGCACTTCGGTCATCGCCTCACAAACGGAGGTGTTGTTGTGGAGAAGGTGGCCGTGCTTGCGGGTATCCCAGTCGGTAAAGGCGGGGAGCTTCTGCGAGATGGCGTGAAAGAGACCAACGATGACACCAACGGGGGTGGTCTCCATGTCGTTGCAGAACTTGTTGACCGCGATAGGGTCGGGGACACGGTAGTGGCAGTCGAACTGCATCTCTTCCCAAACAGCCAGAAGAATGGAAGCCAACATGAAGATCGTGGGCCAGTTCTTCATCTTCTCACCACTGTAAACACCGGAGTACAAGGCAGACAGCTCCTCGAGGATATCCTTCTGCAGCTCGCGCCACATGTCGGCGAGAGCACACTTGATCTGGAAGTTGATCATGACGGGAGCGACAGTGCGGCCGTAGTACTTGGAGTCCTCGTCATCAATCTGGCCATCCAGGGTAACCTCAGAGCCCTGGTTCTCGACCATGGTGATGTGCATGGTGAGGTTGTAGGCCAGGACAAGTTTGAGGGCCTTGCGGATGACAGGCATCTTCTCCTTGACGAGGAAGCGGTGAGCAGTCTTGAGGATCTCAGTGATGAATGGAGTACCCTCAAAGTGATCGTCAATGAAGTCCTCGAAGGGACCGTCGATGTGCTTGTCGAGGTACTCGGAGAGAGCATCGACACGGACACCCTCGGCACCAACGTCGAGCTTCTCGGTGCGAGTCTCGAAGTCGATCGGCTCCTGGTCGGTCAGGGACGACTCAACCCAGTCAACTGAGAAGCAGCTGTCATCGGCGACAAAGACCTCACGGACCATGACGGGAAGGGCAAAGCCATAGCCGTGGGTGATCCACATGAGGGTCTCCTTCTGAGCGAAGCCCTTGACATTGTAAACAGAGACACCGCGGTCCATGTGGCGCTCGTAGTCGGCCTTCCAGTCTTTCATGAAGTAACCAATGTCCTTGATGTCGATGCGAGTGCATGGTACCTGCCACAGACGAGCGTGGGAAGGCTGGCAACCGGCACACGGCTCTCCCTTGTCGCACGTCTTCTTCAGGAACTTGCATCGCAGGCAAGCCCTCAGCTTTCGGATCTCGCTGGCCTGCTTTCGCTGCTCAGGCAGAAGAGGTCCCTTTCTGCGGCCAACCTTCTTCTCAACAGTGCCATCCTTCTTGCCGTTGGAGATACGTCGAGTCACGGTCTTGGTGGTCTTGGCAATGGGGCTCTTACGCGGACCAGAGTTGCGGCGGGTGGTGCTAGAGGATGGGGGGGAGGTCGAACCGGCGCCGCTGCCGGGGCTGTGACGGCTGGATGAGGGCTCGGACTTAATGGGAACAGGAGCGACAGCAGCAGTAGGGCTGACGGTGTCATGGGTATGGCCAGCGCCTTCTCCACACATGCAGTTGCGGTGGTTGCTAGTATCGACATAGCCGTCTGACTCGGGAGAGAACGGTGAGTAGGGGAAAGGAGCAATCTCCTCAAAGCTTCCAAACTCCAGAGAATTGGCACCGTCGGATGAGTCTGAGTTAGTCCTCAAGTGAAGAGTCTGCGAAGGATTGAAGATGGCAGCACCCTGGGCATGGGCCTGCTGGAACTGGTCGAAGTTAGGCTGGTTCCAGTCGACCATGGCCCAGCCTTCACCCGAGGACGAGGGAAGAGACAGAACCTCAAGGTATGTTCCTGTTGGAGAGTTGCTTCCAACGCTATCGAGGCGGGGAAGGCCATCCATCTGCAGAGTGCTCTGAAACTCATGCCAATTCTCCATTCCGGCGCTTCCCCATTGAACCGCCTGGGTGGGATCATCCATTGGGGGCATGGCGTTGAAGGTCGACTCAAGCAAGTTGGCCTGCAGCGCTGCCTGGGTCGTCGGGGGCAGGTAGTCGAGGGGGTTGGTCTGGAAATTGGCGGGGAAGGCATTGAAGCTCATGAGGGCAGCATCCTGGATGAACTGAGACATGTCCGGGGCCTGGGCGAGCTGCTGCTGCTGTTGGTGCTGCTGCTGTTGTTGAAGAGCCCAATCCGTCAACGGGTTCGCCGCTGGCTGGAAAGGCGAATGTTGCAGCGGCAAGGGCGATTGTTGCAGCGGCGAGTGCTGGCTGTGAGGGCTAGCGGACTGAGACAGAGGTGAGTTGGAGAGGTCCTCCGGGCTCATCGAGGCATGCCCATGAGAGCTGGCCGAAGCCATGTCGAGCGGCACGTTCCAGGAGCGAGCGTTTGGGGGCATGATGTTTGATGCCGCCGAAGGACTCGAGTGGGTAGTCGCAGTCGGGTAGGTCTGGTAAGCGGTACGGTCTCGGGTGTCGAAGTTCAGATCTAGCAAGGCATCACCCCCGCCGTTGTTGAAGTCGAAGGTCATTCTGGGCGAGAGGCAGAATGAGAGTGGAGGAGAAGAAAGAGGACGGTGCTAGTATTGTAGGAGACGAACGGGACGACACCGCTCTTTCGTCAAGTCCCTGGAGAGGTGAAAGAGAAGAGGTTTAGGAGCAGCTGGAGAAGGACGGTGCTGGAGTACGCTGAACCCTGGGTCATCCTCGCTACAGTGGGCGGTTGTCGATGGGGCCGGCGACATTGATGGGGGGGGAAGAAGCGGTGAAGCTCGTCCAGCCCCAGCCGGGACTTGCAGCCAATGGGGGCCGCCAAGCCAACTGGAGCACCCACTGAGCATCCACTGGGCCGCTGGGCCACTGGGGGCACCCGCCTAACCCGCTGGAGGCACCTGTTGGCGCTGCTGGGGAGGGGGGCCGCCGCTGCAACCTGCGCCCCATGTGGAGCGGGAAGCCAATCATGCCGCAGCCGCTAGCATGACGGGGCGCTATCCACACTGTGAGATCACAGTGTGAGTTGGCAGCGTTTGCTGCCCCTAGCACCTGAATTTGCAGCCATGACCCAGTGGGAGTTGACGGAGCAGGAATCTACAGCTGTCGCGGTCCCAGCCACGCCACAGTGCGTGTGGGCCGTGCGCACATCCTCACCCCCACCAACGATTCGTCGGCACCACCGCTCACACGCCTCACAAGCAGACACACACACACAACAAGCACACAATGGCCCGCAGTCTTGATTCAAGGCCCGGTCGTTCTCTTGAAGCGGGCCTTTGGCGTTGAACTGACTTGGAACTCGGCCTCGCTCGGCCCCTAGACATCCAAACAGCGCAGAAAACACAGAAACTAGACCCTTGACGCAATGCGAAAACCCACTTCGTTCAAAAACCCCGTCCAGCACCATCGATATCAAATCACCACCTGCAGCGGGGCGTCTCGACAGCAGATCCGAGCCCTCCACTCCCTGCTCCCCCGTTGCTCCTGGCCACTCCTTGTGCAGCCAACACGGGTAGTTTGCAGCTGAAGATGGGGCAAAGACTAATGTTGCTATTTCCTCTCCGCAGGGCCATCGAGTCGAGCTCAGTGCTTATTTGTTTGGTGACTCGAGAGCTGTCAGAAGTCATCCCTAATTCCTAGTTCCAACTCTCACCAAAGACGGGATGCACCGCCCGACGCCATCTTCCCAGCCACGTACCAGCCTGGACCCCATGACTTGAGTACCCGGACCGAGCGAGCACAGTGTGGCCGCGCTGACAGCGGGGTCAGCTTGCTGCTTTTTTAAGGGGCGAGACGGCCGGAGCGCGCCAGCGCACTGTCCGGACGCACTGTCCGGACCCCTGACCCATTGCTCCACTAATACTCGCCTCGTCCATCCGTCGCATCTCGCCCACCTCACCGTGCATGACCATGATGACACCCGGCAGCCACCGTTGCAGCACATATCGCTCCCGCCGCGTTGGCCACCTCTCTTCATCGCATGCAGCACTCAAGTTAAGGGTAGTGGCGTCCGCCAGCTGCCCTATTTCCCTTAAATGCAACCCTCCTCTTCATCGGCCTTGGGAATGATGTGCCTCAACTGTGACCTTGCGTGGCTCGGCAGCTGCACCATCTGCAGCCAGCATTCAACCCATCGGCCGCCTCCACATCCACCACGACGCTCCATCATCCGCAGGCAATAAAACTTCTCTGCCCATCCACTGTTGCAGGCACATGGCGAATCGTCGTGTCGGAAGCACCCAAGTCACGCATAACTGGATCACAGCGGCAAGCCACATGTTGAGAGATGCACAGCGTCTGCGGGCGGTTACTCCTCTCGAATTGTCTCGATTCCTGAATTGCAACACCACGCTGCATGTGCGAGGGTGTACAGTCATTACTAAGGTAGGCGGCATGTAGGAATACCCAACCCAAGCCCTCCGTTTGGGACGGGCGGGCTTCTTGCTCCGTCCGAGCGGCGAAGCTTAGAGGCCGTAACGGACAAGGATGGAACGGCTTGTGTCTTCGGAGCAGGGTAATATCGTTAGGTGTTTCGCAACAATGTCGGTAAACGACCTCACGGACCAACCTACCAGTCTCCCGCCAGCCTCTTTACTATGGAGTTCATACCGTAATTAGGATCCTGCCATTCGCATGGTCGTCTTTGCGGTATGGACTTATATACTACTTTTTAGACCTAGTAGACGTCGGCATACGAAACACAGCGTTGAGTTGTGGCTACCGCCGGCGCCAAGTTCGCTTCTCGATCCGCCTCAGTTCCCCAGGCCATCTGTCTCTCTCACCTTGGGGTGTCTGAGGCGTCTGAGTCTCTGAGATGTCTCAGACCTAAAAGCTCGTGATGCACTGCCAGCGAACACATTGATGGGCATTATCTGCCCCAGCGCGATGCGCCACCGCCAATCGTGTGTCTTCGCCGTAACCTAGATCTGGTCTGGATTGTGCTGCGCAGCAGACCGGATCTGCATAGTGTGCCCGCGCCAGTGCATTAATGCGGTCAAACCGTTCTTCAGCAACCATGATTGTCTCTCAGACGCTTGTGGCGTGCACTCACTCAGAGCAGCTCCATCGTAGCCCCATAGTACAGCACGTAGGTGCATCGCAGCAGGTGGTGCGAACTTCTGCCCCGTGATCCTCCACTTGGAAGAGGGAAACCCGTCAAACGTTGCGATGAAGTCGGGTGGGAACCTCATGGTTCGCCATTGACGCAGTTTAAAATGATACATACATAAGCATGCTTTCCGGGGTTTCCCGGGTAAGGTATGCAGCAAGGGAATGCCAAAGCCGTTGAGAGTGGACTGCAGCTCCAGCACAGCGACGGTTGAGATGGATCATTTTGATTCAACACGGGATATCTTATCGACGCCCGCTGCCAAGCCTTCCACGAGGGATGCAAGAGAGGCTAGAGCTTAATCATGCTTGTTACTCTTGATGTCGTGCACCATAAGTGCTTCTTCCAAGTTTTGCCCGCAGCTGTCGACTGCACTCAACCCTTTTCGGCAAGGCAACCTCGCGTGGATCTGTCTGCATTGCTGCATTCCCTCGCCCTCCAGGGAGATGCCCGACAACATGAGGGGTATCTGCGAGGGGCTTCAGCGAGGGGTATCAGCGAGGTTCACAACATGCTGCCGTGTATCTGTGGCCACGATGTTGCTGGCTACCCCCCTCACGACGCCAACGCCTTGACCACCTCGACTCGCACACCACCTTTAAGCAAACCGTAGCCAACGATAAGGCAAGGCAGCTCTGGGGGCGCACTGTCAGCTCTACGATCTGTCCAACGGGATCCCCAACCCAAGAACAGGAGGTGATACTGATGTCAGCACCTCCCCACGTCGGCAGCTGACAACGAGATCATATCCCCCCCCGGATGAGCATCATCTCCCTTGCTTGCACCCCAGCGGCTTGACCACACCAACTCGATCGCCCGTTAGTTACGATGTCCAGTATCCAATCCACCAGTCACCAGTAGTCTGTAGAGTAGGCTCGTCCTCCCTGGACCGTGCTGGTATGCTTGTATCGTATTTGCCCCCTTGATCTCTTGACCGCATATGACACAGTGCGTTGAGGTTTCTATTGCGACCCTTGTTCCCTCCCGCGTGCACGTCTCACCAGGCGGTAGTGTCTGCCTCCAAGCATAGGCGATCGACGTGCTTTTTCCTCCGACTGAGGACGGTCGATGGAGCAAGCAAGGGGGTCAACAGGCCAGAAGCCTAGTCACGGTAGGAGGCTTGCGTAGTAAGGGTCTAGGAGCCAACGGAGTCATCGACGAGTCCAAAGAAAGGCCCTCTCCGATCCTCAGATCGTCCTCGCTCGGAGGCGCACACGAAGTCGGCCGCCTTAATTTAGCTGAGGTCAAAACTCGGACTGTCTCGTAGTCGACCGACGACGGCATGCGCGGCAATAGCTTCCCAATAGCCCTCGCCACGAACCACGCATCCCTGCGCGAGACGATGATGGCCCGGGTCGCCCTCGCCTATTACTGCGTAGTAGAAAGAAGCACTGGCTGCACTGGACCGAACAGTCCTGTCAAGCCTGTACCCAAAGCAGCGCCTGTCCTTGCTCGTCGGCGTTTGGCCGTGGTTTTGACGGCCTTCCCTCTCCGTTCCTGTTGGTGGCCCAGCTATTCGCTCATCCATCAGGCCATTTCCGATGCAGGGGCTTTGGGAGAGCAAGATGCTCCAGGAATGGCCCCAGTCACCCACGTCACGATTTCTAGTCGTCGATACCACCAAATCCTTGGAGGAGCGCGCCGAGCTCCACTAGCGACAAATCATTGTGGTAAGACGTGCCCAGTTGCCCGGCCTCAACTGAATATGTGTCGACAGCGAGAGCAAAGTCTCGTCTAAGAAAGGGTAAGAGGGGTGCGCAAAGACTTCACTAGACTTCTAGAGTCTTCTATTGCCGTGACATGCTATGCATCGACTCTGGGCTTACTCAAGCACACGTACCAGATGGAGCAATTTGCCCGTGCGTGCCCCCTTGAGTACATGAGTATTGGGCGGCAATGCTGCCGTACCACTTTCGGAGAGCTGAACCCAACGCTGGAGGAAGGCTTTCTTTTCTCGGTCAGTCCTGTTCTCAGGCTCAAAAGCCGGCCATATCGGGTTGGACAAAGCAGTTGTTGGGTTCAGCCGCTTCGGTGTCAAATTTGTAGTTACTGTCGTAGTTTCGTGAAAGTTGACTCTGTGCCAGTGATTCTCGATAGTACTTCGTAATGTTTTATTCTATAAAGCCTTGTGTGAGTCATATCGCCCATACAACAAGTCTCAATACTTACGCCTCCTACCAATGTCCAGTTTACTTCACCAGCCAGCCAAGCCACGATCCAATTGCCGCATTCAACTATTTAGGGATACTCTTTAAACAGTCTCCACGAAAGCCAAAACATTAGTGATCTACTTGCCTAAGCAGAGCAAGCATCCCAAGATGTAGCATTTGCTGCCTTGTCGTTCCCCAAAACCATTGACCAAAAACGATACAAGTAGTCAACTTCCAGTGAACGTCTATCATCCTCCAGATTCCGCTAGTCTTCCACAGAAGGTACTCACAGAACACTGCTCTAGATCAAGATTACCAAGACGATCGTGCTGTCTTGTTCATACCTAGACTCCATCCATAGTCTATAGGCCGCGGAAGAAGAGGAAGAAGAGGAAGCCAAGTTGAGAGAATTTTTTGGTCCCAAGTCTATTTCACCCGCCCTACGTACTATATGTGACACCGTCCATATCGGAGACATGGTGTTCGGGGACTGAATGTCCGGTCAGGCGAATGCGAGCTATCCTTGCTAGAGTTGTCCGAACCTGTCCGACTTTGTTTGTGGCTGGACTCAGACACTGTGAAACTAGGTCATATAGTGTACCGGCTCGTCAATCAATATAATGGCATCAATCGCTTCTAGAGTAAAACGAAATTCCTGTGTCAGAGGTAGTCGCGATGTAACAGGTGTCGACATCCGTCAATCGCCGAATCTTCCAATAGTAGCATGTCATTTACAGCCCAAGACAGTTGAGATACTGGTATTTTGACTCTGCCATCCAGCTTTTCGCAACTTTTCAACACACATGCATGAAAAGAGTTCTCGTGATACGGCGCTGGGTACAGTCTTGCAGTCATATATATGGTTGGCATAATCTGCCGCCCTTGTGACATAAGACTTCTAATGACCTAGCAAGCATATGAACGAATGAGACATTTTATTCGACAAGAAGCCCATTCAGATCTTTGAATTGAATTCATTTGCTTCGTAATTGTGGGTGTTTCTTCTGTAAGCAAACACTCGAGGCAAGGATGTGTTTCAAACAGTATAAGACGAGATACTCCATTACACATCAAAACTTATTCATGTTAACCCAGAGCATTTTTAAGACGGAAACTGTGTGTATTCCAATTTTCTATCTCTTTTGAGAGGGGCTATACAAGGAATACTCAAGAGTTTTGATCAGGCTTGAAAGGCAATTGGACGCGATAACAGCGGTGTCTGCTGTGGGTGTAGGGTCTGCAAAAGTTTCTTACAACTCCGAACGAGTCCGCGAAGTAAATGGCAGCAACAGGATCTATTGAGTTATCAAAGCCTTGGGCGCTTAACCGATCTGTTTTCTACGCCATATTCCATTAGCTGGTTTTCTTCTATTGATTCCAAAATCCCAGCGTGATCAATCTTGACATGGCTACCCTCGGTTGTGTATGTTCAAGCATGTTTTCGACGCAACCATTATTTGCTAGATCGCCGACCCATGACTAGCACTCTCCGACCCAAGATATTTTGAGGCCGGATTCTTCCAAGATCAATTCGTGTCGCCCGTACCTCAGGTCTTTACCTGTCTCGGCGACATCTAGATCTCCTGGAACCGGTGTCGTGTCATTGCGGTCTGTCTAATATCGCTCTTTTCACGACGTCTTTTATTGATTTTTATTCAACTAACTCACAAAGATAATATGAAGAGAAGTCCCTACGAACGACGCATGTTATCAACCGTCATCGGAGGTACATGAAAACCAGAGTTCAATCCATATAAATGAACGATAACCTTCATCCTTCATCGATTAAGCTGTCCCTCTCTTGAGCTCAGATTCTAAGACAATTACTCAAATGAACCATTACATATTTCATTGCCAGTGTCGAGTCTCGCCGCTTCCGACAAGTTTCCTGAGTATGAGTTGAGACATACAATGTCTTTTTGCGGGGAACATAACGTGAGTCCATTACGGCAAATTCAGGATGATCTTAAGACTATGAATTAGTAGCGAGCGCACTAGTAGAAGGTACAGGCATTCATTAGGACGGGAGTGTTTGTCTCAGTAGTAATGGTCACTGCTCTCATCCAAGCCATCAAGAAACGGAGTGACGATACCGCAATCACCACTAAGGTTTCAGAATAGTCGACTACCATTGCCAAACAGGCAGGATCAAGCTCTTTTCAGGACAGGAGTTACAATATCCCTGGCGCAAAATGGCTGGATCATGGCTTCGCAAGCATCAAGAAAGGGATGTAATTAAATCTGCATTATGTCACCGGCGGCCCGCCAGCCCGCCATGGTGAGATGAGCAGAGGCATAGTTATGCTCTGGTGATTGCGCAAGGCATCGATACGGCACCTCGGTGCTGGAAAGGGAAAGAATCCAACAAATAGATGTGCCGTGGAGAAATAAATTGAGGCCTGACATTAGTGCGCCTTACTCAACTCCATGATACGTTCTAATTTGAAGTCAGTAAATAGATCCCTGACAGGTGAGGTGGGGTAATACAGGAGGGATGATTGTAGTGGTGATGAGCGCTACCAGTTTGTGCTCCCCGCCAGGGTCTCGGCCGGAAAAATATTGTTGCAATTAATTAGCAACGACAGCTAGGAGCTTTTCGAGCGTGCGGTCTGCCCCTCCCCCTCCTCCACCACTAATTGACTGACTCACCCGTTTCGCGAGAATCGTTTTCCACCGTTGCCGCCTAACAATACAACACGCCCGCGATGGCTCCCACGGGCGTTCCGACGGAGGATCTCACCTCAGAGGTCCTCCTGGCATTGTCTAAGGCAGACCCGATTCTGTCCGCCGCGACCTTCACCAAAGTTCCCTTCGAGTCCCTGAAAGCCGCCTTAGATCGTCTTGCATCACGGTCCATGATCACATATGAACAAATCGAGCGTGCCGAGGCTTTCTTGGAGCCCGAGGCGGAGGTCATTGTCACTCACGGTAGCCACGAGGCTCGTGTCTTCGATGCAGTCCACAAGGCAATGGGTGGTCTATCGATTCAGGAGCTCGAGGCCGAAGTCGGTGATAAAAGTGTCACGAAAATTGGCCAGGGCAAGGCATTCAAAGAGAAATGGATCAAGAAGGAGGATAACAGACTTATTGCCTTGGTGAGCTTTCTCTATATATGGCCGTCCAGGTCTCGAAACTGACGGTATTTCAGGTTGATTCAATCAACGACGTGACCCGAGATCAGCTCCGCACAATCCAAGAAACCCGAACCCATGACAGCAAGATCCTGGCCGATCTGAAGAAGCGCAAGCTTCTGACTCTCCGCAAGGCCATTTCCTTCAAAATTAGCAAGGGGGCCAAGTTTGCGCTCGAGATGGTGAAGGAGGAGACTGACCTGACGGCCGACATGCTCGCGTCCGGTTCATGGAAGACGGCCACGTTCAGTAAGTACCTTGAGGATCTTAGAGTGTGACCAAAGGGGCGTTTTACGCAACTTTTCGGTTACATTCCTCATTTTTCTTCTGCGATCTATCCCCTATTCACCTGAAGGAAGAAACCTGACTCGGCATACTACAGAGCCCTACAACTTCAAGGCCTTGGGCGCGGACCAGCATGCTGGTGCTCTGCACCCTTTGAACAAGATGCGACATGAATTCCGGTCCGTATATTTCAGGAGTCAAGGGTTGCAGGATGCACGCGTGCTCCTTCGAGAATCCACTCTCCCAACTTTCTCTATGTAGGAGCTTCCTACTGACATCGAGCGTCTCTTATGTACAGACAAATCTTCTTCGAGACCGGCTTCACGGAGATGCCTACCAATCAGTACATTGAGTCAGGTTTCTGGGTATGTATTCGTCAATTTTTGCATGCTTATAGGCACATTTCCTCCAGACAAGTTTTGATCTCAAAACGTCAGGCCTGCCACACCTTCAACAGCCCCAAATACCAACAATTCGCTTGCTAACCTTATGGATCAGAACTTCGATGCACTCTTCGTACCTCAGGTATGGCTGCCAAAAAAAACTACATTGTCCTGTGTTTTTCTAACATTTAGAAGCAACACCCTGCCCGTGATCTGCAGGACACTTTCTACATCTCAGACCCGAAAACGGCGGCTAGGCCTGGCCCGATTTCTCCAGATGACAAGCAGGACTACGCCAAGTATCTCGAAAGTGTGAAACAAGTCCACGAGAACGGAAAGTTTGGATCGATCGGATACCGATACCCATGGGCGGAGGAGGAGTCACTAAGGTATGCCGCTGCCAGCACCAGTCTCATCAGTTCTTGTTCTTCTAACATATGGCAGACTTGTCTTGCGAACTCACACCACTGCCGTCTCTGCTGCCATGCTGTCCAGGCTGGCGTCTGAAAACCCTGGCGGCCATTGCCGGCCAGCTCGATACTTCTCCATTGACCGAGTCTTCAGGTACGGGTCTACTCGTCGGCTTAAGTGCGTATCCGAGGCTGTGTCTTACTAATATCTTGTAGAAATGAATCGGTCGACGCAACTCATCTCTGTGAATTCCATCAGGTAGAAGGCGTGATTGCTGATTACGGACTAACCCTGGGTGGTCTTATGGAATTCATGGAGAAGTTCTTCGACAAGATGGGTATCACGGAGTAAGTCACCACTCACAGACAGTCTTGAGCACAAACTAACAGTTATACCCACACAGTCTCAAGTTCAAACCCGCGTAAGGCCCATTCCTTCCAAGCGCCTCGAGGCGACATCGTTGGATACTAACTGGTGTAGTTACAACCCCTACACTGAACCCAGTATGGAGATTTTCAGCTTCCATAAGGGACTCAACAAGCTCGTGGAGGCAAGTACTAAACATATATTTTCTATCCTTGTTCAAGATGTATATGAAACACGAACCTCTGTAGACTTTCCCCCACAACCTATGTGCTACAAACTGCCCTACACACATCCATATATTTAAGGGAATGAACTAACAACCTAAACAGATCGGCAACAGTGGCATGTTCCGCCCGGAAATGCTCGAGGCCATGGGTTTGCCCAGGGACTTGAGGGTGTTTGGCTTTGGATTGAGTTTGGAGAGACCGACCATGATCAAGTACGCCATCTCCAACATCCGTGAGTTACTCGGCCATCAGGTAGACCTCAACTTCATTGAAAGGAACGCTGCCGTACGGCTGGACAAGAACTAGGGGAGGTGACAGTCGAAGGCTTTGGGTAAAAGAGTCGCTGCGCAAGGATTTCTCTATTTTGGGACGGGGCGGAATGATTGGATCCCTTGCCGTGTCCTACACTCGTTGTCGGGGACCTTTAACACCGTGGTCGTCCAAAAAGCCAAGTACATTGGCGTGCAAAGTGTCAGAAACTAGACAAGTCGGATAAGCATTTTGCTTGTAGAGATAGAGCACAAGGGTACCTAGCCTGCCTACCTTGTGGTAGCTATTTTATGAGTTCACGGAATATAAAAAAAAGGTATGGGATCATCTGTGCCTAGCGTGTCTATCATTATGCTCTAATCCGACATCAGCCATGAACCTAAAATCACAGGAGGATAGTCAAGACTTTGTCCGTCTCACAGTAGTAATCATACTGCCCTCAACATGATGTAAGCTAAACACTGTCAGCGTGCACCATAACCATGCAAGCGTATCAGTAGATAGGGGCGCTGAGAATTCAATTGGTCCTACAGTTTAAATAATATGCTGTGCTTGGGATACGGTCACTGTAGAACAGATGCTTTTGAATCCATGTCAGTCGGAAATAGCAGGATGCATTATCACGATTCGTCTCCGAACCATGCTGTCATAATGATAAATAGTTTCAGTTTGAAATGAGGGGTGCCGTGCCGAACCTCGATTTTCTCATCACTCTGCAGTAACAGCCCCTACGGCGAGTCATAGCGAGGCCAACATTGAACACACTTGTGTTCGAGCAAGTATAGTTTGTCCTTTACAATCCATCAATCTGGAGAAGGGGTTGCAAAATTCATCTCAACCTACGGTGAGCGCAATAGGCGATGCAGTGGTTCCACCCGGTGACTCGACGTGAAAAGAAGCAAACATGAGACGAGGAGCAGAACCAAGCAGGTCAAAGGTAACTACACATATGGCTCTCAGCTTTCTTAAACACGTGCATCCAAAAGGTATGCATGAGAAGTAACAGACAGTACCGCCGTTAAGATGGAGGAGAATAGGGTTCAATATTGGTCTAAGTTGCGGGGACGTTCGTTGCGCTTACCAGCAACATCAAGTCACATAGGTCCGGCTAATGGAATCGCAGGTTTGCCATATGTAAAACAAGCCACGAGTCCTGTTGAGAAAACTTCGTCCCATCTCGAACTAAGACTACGTCACCTTTCCCTCCGCATCGAAACATTGGCCTTAACGTTTGGGGTGCGATGTTGCACGTGGGGGTTTACGCCTAAGACTGGTTGAGTCATATTGCTCTGCTCCGTCAAGGCCGACGAGCATACAGGTACAATCCCAGATGTGAAAGGCCATCAAACAATGGTTCGCGTCATTTGACTAGCACACAATCCACATCCACAGATTCGAGGGAGTGCTGAGGAGTTAAAGGATGAACCTAGCTGTGGCTAGCCCCAAGAAATATCATTTAAGGACGACGACAGACATGTTAAGTGATGACGCTGGATGAGCTCCTCACATTTTGAAAGTCAAGGCTCTGTTGATGTATATTGATTCTGGAAATATTCTTGTTTGGTGAGCCCAGAGGAGCTACTGATCCTCAAATGGAGGGTTAGAGTTATTAACTAATGGTGAAATCGATAAAACTCGAGTGAGCTATATCATTCAACTTAAGCGGTCGTTAGCTTGTTTGCTCCCACAATATCAGACTTACTCTTGCTGACTATTCGATGATTATTCGATTCCTGGAGACAAACATGTCCAAGAACAAGAAGCCATCTTTTTTCGTTTATTGATATCGAGTTTGTCTTGTGTCGCATTCTTTAGCAGATTTAGACCTGGAATATAGGGTAGTATCACCATCAGCAATGGCAGTATCTTAGTTGATGCTCGGACCACGTGGGCTGTGATATCTCGTGCACGACAGCCACATCTAATTAATGAATGATGAGAAATGATACAAGAACAAAGAATCGGGAGCCTCGTTCCGATCATCGTCACCCGGACCGCGGCGTGGTGCCTGCGAAGTTGATGGCCATTGGGATGTCGTTGCTGAAAATGCTAACCGACAAAGACCCGACGAACCATGCCCACGCGACAACGTCCGTTTGCTATTGTGGGGTGAGTGTACATCGATGAAAGCCCCGCGATGGCTTGGAGAACAATATCAACGGAGATGAGGGGATCTCGCTTTCAAGTCGATATTAAAGCGCCGGGCAGCCCACCAGTTGCGTGATGAGATCTCGAGCGCGTCTAACTCGACCTCGTCCTCGAACTGTCTTTCGACACAGCAGCAACGGTAGTGGCAGCACCAGTAACCGCAACACCAACACGAGCAGCAGCACCAGGATGGCTGCTGCAGCCCGCACGATGAGTGCTTCGTCCTCCCAAGTGGGCAGCGACGCTCCCGAGTACTCGATCCCGAGTCTCTTTACTTCAGAGCCCCCAATCCGCGACGTCCTCGAGACGATTTCGTCGCAGCTCCAGGAGGGAACCGTTGACGAATGCATGCCCTTTCTGACCGGTTACCAGCATAGGGAGTGCAACGCCCACGGCCTGCCCCATCTGGACCGCGACCGCCACATCAGCTTCCTGCACAAGCAGCTGGGCAAGCTGCCTGGGGCGTTCACGGCCGCCGACCCTAGTCGGCCGTGGTTCTTCTACTGGTGCCTCGCTGGGCTGAGCCTTCTGGGCGAGGATGTGGCCCCATACCGCGAGAGACTCATCGAGACGGTCCGGCCCATGCAGAACGCCCAGGGCGGTTTTGCCGGCGGCTTCGGCCAGACTTCGCATCTTGCCACCACCTATGCGACTGTACTGTCACTGACCTTGGTCGGCGGGCAGGAGGCCTACGACGTCGTCGACCGCCGGGCCATGTGGCGATGGCTGTCCTCCCTCAAGCAACCCGATGGAGGGTTCCAGATGGCACTCGGGGGCGAAGAAGATGTCAGGTATGTCGTGGCCCTCCCTAACCGCCTCCATCCGTTCATCCCTCCCTCCCCTCCCCTCCCCTCCCTTCCGTTTGTGCCTCTCTCTCCCCGCCTCAGGCCCGCAGTTCCCCCATCCCTGACCAATATCATGTAGGGGGGCCTACTGTGCGTCCGTCATCATCTCGCTGCTCAACCTCCCCCTCGACTTGTCACCGGACTCGCCTGCATGTTCCGCTGGCCACACTGGCCTGTTCACTGGCCTGGCCGAGTACGTGCGCAGATGTAGGTGATGCACAAGACCCAAAAGTCGTTCCCGCTCTCTGATCGCTCACCAATAAGGCCAAACCTACGAGGGAGGCGTGTCGGCAAAGCCGGGCGTCGAAGCACACGGTGCATATGCGTTTTGTGCTCTCGGATGCCTCTCCATTATCGATTCTCCACATCGAGCCATCCCGCGGTGAGTCCTTGCTCCACGATGCCATCCACTGAAGAGGCGACATGAAAGCAATGCATGCTGACTCCGTCCCCGATCGCCAAAGCTACCTTGATGTTCCACTGCTTATCTCCTGGCTGTCCTCCCGCCAATATGCTCCCGAGGGTGGTTTCTCAGGTCGCACTAACAAACTCGTTGATGGCTGTTACAGCCACTGGGTCGGAGGTTGTTGGCCCCTGATCGAGGCCGCCATCAACGGGCCAAGAGGGGCGGTGACCGACCCTGGAGACCACCCGCTTCCGCATGCCATTGACAGCCTCTTCAGCCGGGACGGCTTGATCCGCTACATCCTTTCGTGTTGTCAAGATCAGTCTAGAAGGGGTGGTATGAGGGACAAACCGAGCAAGTATGAACTCCCCTCCACCCATCCACACACAAAACCCACCCCCCCGGTTGTCGAGCGTCGAGGAGTACTGATACGAATACCTCCCAGGTACTCGGATGCCTACCATACCTGCTATGTCCTCTCTGGACTGAGCTCGGCGCAACACAAGTGGGACCTAGTCGATACTCGTGCCCACGAGTCAATTTTGGCGGGAGACTCCTGGACCGTGTCACCTTACATGGAAGGCGAGCAGATCTTTGATGAAGAGGACCGCGTCTGCACGGTACACCCTGTCTACGTGATGCCACAGCACAAGGTGGAGGAGATTCAGTCGTACTTTGCGACCAAGAGTGGATTCTAACTGTTGAGGGTTGTGCTATATGGTTTCCCCTGAATTTGACCGAGGTTGCGGAGAATGCTATTCACACGAGCATGAGAATGACGCTGAGAGCAACTGTCACGTGTCGGGACACATATACAATGGTAATGCATTATAGTCGGTACAAACCCAAACCCTCCACGCACCAGGAACTGGACGGATGGAGCGAGGTCTGATTTCGAGTATTCGGATCAACTCTGAGCCGTGGCAGGAACTGCTTGATACTGTGCCTTTGCATAGATGGTTCAAGGATGGGCCGGGCCACATGTAACCTGTCGGTGGACAATACGACATGACATCTGCATCGTCGAGGTAGGACAGGCTAGGTAGATTGCAGCGTACCCTCTTTGAATACCAAGATACAGTGCCCCGGTGCGTCCAACCAGAAGTCGCCGCCGAATGCATGCATCAGTGAGCTTTGAACTTTGAAGTGTGTGTGCCGCCGCGTGGGTCAGCACGGGTTTGTCCACGAGAGACCTTTCCGGCCGATGGGTCGCCTGGATGGTTCGCCGGAAGGCGGTGGCCGCAAGGGAGGGATGGAAAGGCATTCGCCAATCTGGACTGCGGTCCTATGGCGCCATGTCGTCAACGGGCATGGGGTGTGAGCCAGCACATCGTCCGGAGGGGCAAGGATGGCAATGGATGCAAGTACGATATACGCACACAACTTGTTGGAGACATGGGACGGAGCAAAGGCGAGGAGGAGGTTGGGGAGTGATGATCCCACGCCGCACAAGCGCAGCAATGCAGCAATGCAGCAATGCAGCGATGCAGCACGCAGTTGCCAGGTCTGCACATCATCTCGGAGTCCATGGCTGGGCACCCGGCAGCCAGGCCAAGACGAGGGGGACCCTGGGCTCGCCGAGCAGGTGAGGATATCGTCCACCTGTTGTCATGGCCGCTATGGACCCTTCGAAGCCAGGATTTGCTTTTGCTGCTGCAAAGGATTCAAAGTGGACGCCGCTCTGCCAAGGGAGCAGCCGGCAGTCGAGAATAGGGCTTGATTAGCTCCCCGTTCTGGACCAGGCCGCATGACGAAGCCGTGACGCACCGGGGTGCCGGCCGGGCGGTGGGCTTTGTCGTCGACAGACCTAACCCAGCGCAGGCTGCATTGAGCAGACCGCAGACCGCTTCGCTGGCAGAGGGCTTCGTATTGTACAGGTTGAAAATGCGTCTGGTGCGTGAGGGCTGGCTTTGATGCCCGCAGGCCCGGACCGTGTATGGCTACCCACCATGTCCGACCCCCGCCCAGGACTTGTGGCCGCATTTCAGGCGACCAGGTCCTGTGCTCACGTACATACATACAGCATCTACACACATTTCCGGCGGCCTACCAGACGCGGAGGAAATAGTCGAGAAGGAGGGGGAAAAGAGAGGAGGGGGTCATGATCGTGCTATGTGCGTACACACACGTTTAGATGTAGAACGGGTTCCCGATGGTGGCTTGGACGGGCAGTAGAGGTAGCCGAGACATGGGGCGGGATGGCCGCGTCCGTAATGGCCGCGTCCGTGATGGCCGCCGCCGCAGGATAGGTTCGAGACGAGGCGAGACGGACCTTAAAGGTCCGCAGAGGAGCTCTGCAGCAGAACCTCCTCGCCCAGGGCGCATTTAGACACGCAAAGGGTTGCGGTTGCGGTTGTCGTGGTCGTGACGTGTGGAGGAGCTGTCGTGTGTGAGGGTGTCCACCGCAATTCGGGCGGCACCGTTAATAACTGGGGCCCTGCAACGGTCGACGACCAATTCCGGGTGGCTGACGAACGACAACTCTTTGTTGCCAAATTGGCGTTGCCGCAATAATTATCCAATTAATTGCGGGTTACTCGTTTCAACCCCTCCAACAGTCTTGCAAGGCCAAGCAGGCCTCGCGCCTCGACTATACGTAGCACTTTCGAAGTGATGGTAGCCAATGGAAGCTTCACCGTCTGTTGTTCTCCAATGAGGGATGTCAAGTCGCGTCCGCCATTCACGAAATCTAACACTCGGGGGACAACGAGGTAAAGCCGATGCATGTCATGAGGGCACGTCCCCCGAATCATAGTTGACGGGGCTAGGGAGCGTTGAGATCGGCTATCAGAAAACAGGCGAGGTCCATGCCCCCCGATCTGATATTGAGGGCCTGGGCGTCGATTATCGGTGACGGTCTGTGTTAACAACCAGGGTGATCCAGGCACTGACTCTTCAAGGGGTAAGGCCCCTCCTGGGGAAGGAAAACACCGCACACATGAACAGCTATTAAAGAATAAGCAAATAACAATAGCGAAATTATAATAAAATTAGGATATAAAATGTTTATAAAAAGGATTATAAAGTGAACTCAATATAGATATAAATTAGCATTTTATATTGAATTTGCTTACTTAATACTAAGGGCACAAAGTATCCTAATGCTTTGTGGTGTGTGGTGTATTCCCCCCCTTGGGCCTTTATCCGTGGCTATGTGCTTTTCTCGAAGAGAGCCCGTCTGTCGTGCAGTCCATTCCGTTATCCACTTGTGCCAGTTGCCACCTGAGACACGGCGGTTGTATTATTGGGTTAACAATTGTGGTTGTATCCCTGGTAAGGGCGGGCGCTTCCGCGACCTGCATCCAGGAAGCAGGGAAACCCATCTTAGTTATCGACAATCCACCGGCGTCAACTTTTGCTGGATACCTGGAAGAGGATACCTGGAAGAGGGGGCAATTTGGGTCGATCGCCGAGCTGGTCTCGTTGCCACGCCCATCAACGACCCATCAAGGAGGCCTGGAATGAAGCGCTGGTGGCGTGGTGTTCTTCTAGAGGGATTCGGAACCTTGACGAAGTCCGGTCCGGTTGAGGTTGCGATCATCAAGTTGATTGACTGACTAACTGACTCCTCTCTTGGACAAATATCTCATCCACCTCGAATGAGAAACCCTAATTGAGGGCCCGCGCATTGCCATTGCCTCGTTCTGCCTTTGCCCCAAGGCTCAATGGCAATATGCTTTGTTCCGGCGAGTGCAAGTGTTGGATACAAAGTTGGCCTATGATATCCCGTGACACGAAACCCAAGTTGCTGGGTGGGGATTTCGCAATCCCGTTTGGATTATTCTGCTTCTTTTCGGGCCAGAATTGCTCTCAAAAAACTGGGTCTCGTTGATTTCGCCCCTCATCGTCATCGGCACCACATCTTCATGTCTAGTTGCATGCCCCTCATCTGCCCCTCCCCTATCCTCTCTTGACCAAGACCAAGGCCAAAGGCAGAGAGCCAAAAAAAAAAAAAAAAAAAAACAGCTCGTGAACTGTGCAATCAACGCGCCACGAAGATGCGGCCGCAGGAACCAGCCCCTCCCTTTCTGACGCCATGATCTTTTGTGCTAGCCAAACCGTTTGACTGCCTCTAAGCTAAGTCTGCGGAATGTTGGCATTTCTTGAGCGGCAAGATACCTTGTTGTTTGGCGGGTCTTTTGTTGTTGTTGGACCCAAGTGCTTCTCCTCGGCTCGGAACCGCGGAGGCCGCTCTCACAAGCTATCAAAGCAGGCTTCGTTGGCGCGCGCTGGACTGGTTCTTTCTGATGGGCGATACGCCCTAGCGGAGGCGTGGGAAGGCAAGGGTGTAAGAGCCGGAACTGCTTCTCATCAAACCTTATCAGGACTGTGGGCTTTGGTGGTTTGCTTGTTGGCTTGCTTGCTTGCCGTGCTCTCCCATCATGTTCCGATTTGGTGGACCAGGCGAGGAAAGGGTGGGCATTGTGTCATGGGATTTCTGTGACCGTCACGTCAGTTAGAATTTTAGCGGCCCCTCCTCCAAGTGACATTCTGGAAGAGTTCCAATTGTCGAATCGCTGTTCGTCATGGATGACTTGGCTGTGGTTCTCTCCACACGTCAACGCACCCACACGCCCACAACTCGGGTTGGTCGTTATGCCTATTCGGAGCTAAGAGCTCCGCCACCCTGGTCCACGAGTGGTAGTGATTCTAGTGTGGTACCAATATGCTGGCGTTGGCCTTTGATGCAACGCATCAGCACCAGCCCAGGACGGCGAAGACCAGACGCCGGAGTCCAAGCGACTAGACGAATCACTTAGCTGGGGTGGGGGTATACTGGGACCATGTCTCAGTCCAGACTTCAGAGTGCCTGGTTCATCAACGACTCCTATGTTGCCCCTCGAATTGGGAGAATATATCAAGACCGGGGTAGCTGTCGGCTTCCTGGTTGCGGTTCTCCGCCTGGTTGCTGGCACCGGGGAGCTGTGAGATAGATGGCGAGATGGCGAGATGGTATCGAGTCAAGGACGGAGACACAGCATGGAGTAAGGTATGCAGTATGGAGTACCAGGTCAGAGCACAAGGTACCCCGCGCGGTGGGCTGGGAACAAGTACGTCTCGCTACATCGGGGACATCTCCTGTTGTTGATTTCCAAATATCAACAAGAAGCAATGCCAACTCATCATTGCATACGGGTTGATGGCTCCTTGGGGCCTGCCTTTTTGCCTAGTTGCCTCGCGCCTCTTTTCGGGACCCTTCCCCTCCCCCTCCCTCCCCCTCACGTCATACCCTGTTCTGCTCGTCTGCTCCTTCCCCCCGCGGACCGCACAGGCCACAGCAGGCCATAACCCGGTCTAGGTAGGTAGGTACAGCAGGTATAGTGGGTTGTACCTACGACCTAAGGACAACGCGGGCTACAGGGCAGTTACAGGCCCCTCTGCAACGGCTCAGCGCTCTGACAGGCCAGGCCGGTCGGTTGTTTGAGCTTGCAAACCAATCCGTCCATCTGCGTCTTGTCCCTCCTCAAGTCTTCGGTCCTCACTCAACGTCCTCACACACTTCAGCCACCTACATCCGCTCTGACGGGCGCCCACATCATCGAGACGAGAATAGACACCCCCCATATGCGCACCTCATCTCGTCGCCGTCCAATCAATCATGCTGTATTCACCGTTCCTTTCACCTCATCTCATTCTTGTCCTTTGACTGAGGTGCAGGGGGGAGCCCTAACAGCGGACACACCTACACACCCACGACCACTCGCAGGCCGATGCATGGCCCAGGCCAGGGATGTCCATGGCAGCATGGTGGTGATCCACTGCGGCCAGCCACGGATTGTCCTGTTCATGCACGTCGTCGCGCTGCTTCACCGACCATTTCCCTGGGAGTGGGAAGTGCCAAAATGGACTGGCTACTGCTAAGTAACTAGGTAACTACAGTAGGTAACTACTAGGTAAGTGATACTACAGCTCTGGTGCTGTGTTGGGGGTTTCTCGCTCTCCGTCGCTCAATGCCCCTCTCTCTTCACAGCCAACCTTGTTTGCCGCCCACCTGGCGCTTCACAATGCATATCGCCCAGCAGATCCCGATCACGTCCAGGGCTTCCGAGCGCCTACCGGCGAGCCTCCTTGTCCCGTCGTGTGCAAAGACCGCGCGACAAGCTAATAGAGTCGTTCGACTCTCTCTCGGGCCTCTAATATGCCTCAAGGACCCGCGCGCTTTGGACGCTGTGCGAATCGCCCACGTTCCCAACCGCCACATGGCGAGGGGAACGTGGCCCGCTTTCACTGAGTCGTCGTTGTCGGCCCCCAGTGCAACGCTCCGGTTCCCAACTAGGGCCGGCCAACAGGGCCGCTGATGTGCGTGCTACAGATGAGCCTTGATAATTTTTGCTCAAGTCGGCTCTGGTAGCGGTAACAGTAGCAGCAGTAGCAGCTCGCAGCGGCATGACAGGTACCTTGCTTGGACAGCTTTGGCTGCATTTCCGGCCCCGGGGCTCGGCGCTCGAAGGGGAGGGGTGGGCTTGTTCCTCGTTGTGCTTTCGGTGCCGTGGCGGTCCCTTTGCTGTCGTTATACTAGACGGTACTTGGGTGGTCGAGTAGCGGCGCATTAGTGGCCGCCAGAGCAGAGATCTCGGAGGTCCAGATGGTGGCAGCAAACCAGGCACATCCTGTCCTGTTCTCTTGGCTGTCGCGCAGAGTGTGAGAGTGTGTGCGAGGTATTGTTTCGCTCTCTCTTCGCCCCCTCGCCGTCGGGGTCACCACCACCATGGTTGGCCCTCGCCCCTCAGTCCCATTGTGCCCTCCGCTTCAACGACAGACGAGTTACCCGCCCCTGTGGCCAGTCTGGTCTCCTCTTTGCCACTTCACTAGAGGGCGAGGAAATTACCATGCGGCCTTGGTCTGCATGGGCCTCGGATGCTGTGCCCTTGTCAGGCCCTTGGACGAGCCTTTGGACAAGCTCAGGTCCCATTAGCCATGCCCTATGCCTCGATCCCGACCCCCTTCTGACGGGTATGAGCCCATCGCCCGAGACCCGGACACAACCCGCCCTCGACCACCGAGGCGGCGTCGGCGGCGTCGGCATCGGAGCCCAGCGGGGATGCGAGCAACAGAGGAATGGAGAATGGGAGGGGAAGTGGCCGCAGAGAGTCAAAAAACAAACCAAGAGGGTCAAAAAACACACTACCACGTAGTAGGTGCCTCCGTGGTACGCCGGTGGTCCAGGTGGCCCAGGGCGTTAACTTTGAGACTTATCAGAGATCGCCTGGTTGCTGCATCCCCCATGTGTCGCGGTGGAGTGGCCTAGTCGCCAGCGGTTTTGATCAACTGGCAACCAGGTAGGCCAACACATCAAGATGGGTCACACTCTTTCGAGAGCCGCATCGTTGCTTGCATCTGCCTCCATTCGCGCGTCGTCCTTTGTCTCCAGACACCCCCGGTCCCGCGCTAACAAGTCTGTCTGCAATAAAGACACACATGTCTCGCTGTCTGTCCATGGCATGGCTCATCTTGTCCGTCCCGGATTGCACATTGCACCAAGACCCGGAATACGTAGTCTACCCTACTTTAACCACCATTCCCAAACCTCCGCACAAACTTCCATTCTTCCCCAGCTAAGACACGCCTTTCAACGACACTTTTGCTTTCCTCTTCCTTGCTTTCCAATACTTGACTCGTGGGCCCAGCTTCAGCTCAAACCCAGACAGAGGCTCAAGAGTTCTACACCACACCACCGCTACCTCCTACCCGTCAACAGACGTCTCACTCAATTGCCGGCCCGCCTACCATCGGACCCTGGATCATCCCGCCCCTGTCGCTGGCTTCTCCCCCTTGCTCACCGGGGGGCTTGTTTGTTTTTTGTTAGATTTTGATTTGGGTCCTTGTTTTATTTTTATCTGCGAATTTCCCTCCCCTCGTCCTTTCAGCGTCGTTGCTGGCTCGCCTCTGAGGAGTTGTCGAGTTCGTTCCACTTTCTTTTTCCTTTTATTTCCTGCCAACCGCAACAAATACGTCTATTTTCGAGCATCAACGCCACAACCACACACAATGGGCGGTTTCTACATGCAATACCTTGAGAGTAAGTGATCAAACCAAGCACTGTGCACCTTTTTGCCACCCAATTGCGTCTTCTTTTTGGCAATTCTTCAAATTCGTATAAGTGGGTGGGGAGCACCACACGGTCGGTGAGGGGCGACGGCGCTCGTCCCCAGAGTGTCATGGCCCTTGCAATGCCATGGTGTGGGAAAGTCAGCCATGGAGTGGTATATGGAATTGATCACAAGAACCTTAGTTCAAGGTTCAGATCCAACATTGGGGGTTTTTTTTCTTCTCCTTTTCTCCATTATCCTCAATGGCTTGGCGAGGAGCAGCCTGATGTGGCCATCGAGACTCATCCATCTCAACACGGCTAGTCACTCAGATATTGGTTTCTCTAAGCAAGAGCTTGGTGGATGCCATTGTTGCGCTGAACCTTGTGTTTATGTTTGAACTGCTAAACTATATGCAGCTGTGGGCTAACCAATGGCTCAAATAGGTCTCTGTCGGCGTCGAGGATGGACGGATCCCATGTACGAGTGTTACCGCGACCACAGTGGATTCACTTGTCTTGTTCTTGTGAACGGTCGTGAGTATCAGACAGATCTCGCCTACGAATCGGACGTCCTGGCTCAGGAAAACGCGGCTATGCGCGCCTTCATGGTGTGCCGTAACTTCTCAGTCAATGGTGGCATGCTTGCTCGCAACGGAATCGTCCAAGGCCTCCCGGCCGCCGAGACTGGCCGCCGCCGAAAGAGCCGCCACACTTCCTCCAGGGACAGTGACCGTCACAGCCGACGATCGGGGAACCACTCAAGCAGCAGCTCGACCGCCTCTTTCGACTAAGGGCTCATGAACAGACAGTCAAATCAGTGTGAAGGTGAATCCACATGGACTTGGAGATATCCGGGAAACGGAACCTCTCGTACGCGGATCCCACTCCCGGAGACAAAGGGGCAACCTGGGCGCAAGACATACAAGCGGTTGAAAGGCTTCACAGCGATCCCGAGGGTTATACCCACATCCCCGCCCTCGGCAACCCGCTCATGAGAAAAGGCGAAGGACCATTTCCCCCTCTCTCTCCCTATTTCTTTCTTTTCTCTCTTCTCTCTTCTTGATTTTGATGAAAAGAACGGAGGTGCACCTTTTTTTTTGTTTTTGTTTTTCAACATTTTCAATGACTCATGACGACACGATACGACTTCTTAGATGCAAAATCTTTACTCCAACGGCCGGCATTTTGCAAAGTTTCATGGAAATTCACTCCACGCCTCACCCCTCACACAAAATTGGACGGAACCTCCCTCAGTGTGGATATTTGGCACATCTACCTTTCCTTACTCAAGTTTGCAAACCGTCTTCATTGTTCCTTGAGGTCAGCTGCCCGGCTTTCTCTGCTTTGGGCGGTTGAGATTTAGTAAGAGCAACTAGGTGATCAGACTCTGTTCCCTTCGGCAATCTACCAGAAGACCGCATGAAACAGCCAGAGCATTCATCCTCAAGGATACCAACCCTTGCGAGAACTCGAAGCCCGCGATTGCCCACGCAGGATTAATGGAAACCTGGCCTGGGAGATTTGGATGATGGACCCGGTTCCCGCATTTACGAGAGCCATCTACCATGAGGCTGAATGCGATTGTTTCCTCGCATCAAGGAATTGCAATTTGTCCTAACTGGACACCACAAAAAAGAACAAGCACACGAAAAAAAGCGAAGCATTCTATTTCTTTTGCATTCTAAAACTTCAAGGGCGCAAACACCCCAACGTCAAGCTCTCTGCTCTTGGGAAAAATGAAGAAAAGCACTGCAAGAATTTGATTGGCGAGCTAGGGAAAAAAGTTGAGCATGAAGGGTGGCAAAGCGATGTTTTTTATTGGTTGAGATTCGAGATGAGAGGGATGCGATGACACGAGAAGGATGAAACCATGATGAGGACGAATGACGCGTCGGATGATGAGACAAGACACTTATGATGATAATGATAACGAACTTCTCTTTTCCGCTGGTACACATGATTGGCTTGTGTTCTTGCATGCGACATTTCGGCGTGTGAGCTTCCTAGCACAGTCACAAGGTGCGATCTGTGCCTGGCTTGAGATCGTGGATCTATCACACCTGAATCCTGATGGGCCTGGGATTTTTTGCGATGCGTCCAGCCTCACCATGACTAGTGGTCGAGACATACGCCTAGGAATATTGGATCAGACAGCACGGGTGTAAGCCGAGCCAATACAACTCGATTGGATTTCCTTCCCTGCCACCCAGCCGACCTATGAGATGTCCCTCTCTCTGGATGGCGCTGGCAGCGTCTACACAAGTCAAACAGCTGATCAACTGCCGAGAGCTATTGTGGGCTAGGCTGAACGCGTGGTGGTTCCGAAACGTGGGGAAACGTTGAGAGGCGCACAATTCAACGGGGGGGCGAATTTACTTTTTGTCTTACGGCCTTGCTAGGGAGATAATTGGGTAGCGAGAGCTTCGGGGGAGAGACTTGTGGGAGGATGGAGTGACCCTGATGTCATTCCTGGGGTGACAGGGATAGTGGCGGAGGCTGTGTGAGATACGAATTCCTGTGATGGAACTGACCGAGGAATGTAGGTGAATGGAGGTGAGGTTGAAGGTGAGGCGAGGAGGTTGAAGGTGAGTTTCCCCGGAGAGGTCTAATTCAAGGGCTCTGGAACTTCTGAAAGAGGTTGCCACCTTTTGAATGCCAGGGCTATCCTAGCTCAGCTCCAAGACCAGGACCCTTGGGGGTAGAAAGTTGGCGGCTTGCACGTCAGGTGACTCATGAGATTTTGAGTTGTCATGAAGTGATGCACTCACTTTTACTCTTGAGGGTCATCGAGTCTGGGGATTACAGATTGCGGTTATCAATCTAATCATGATGACGGAGGCCCCACATTTGAGGACGATTGAACTCGCGCATCATGAGAGAGTAGATGCGAAGATGGGTAAGGCAAGAAATCCACATCGAAATTACTCGACATTGCCACTCTCTGCTGAGCCGCCTCGTATCACAGACGGAGGTGCATAATAATGAGTGGGGGGCGTCGGCTCTGAATCACGAGGATGAGTAATAAAGGCTGAAAGCAATCCAGGAGTAAGACTGGCATCGGGCTAGACTGAGCGAAGGAGCTTCCTGATGATGTGTCCCGTGCCCTCGTGCCCCCGTGGTTGAAATGTTGCCAACGCGGGATGATGCGAGATGATGCGTACGCGCAGAAGCGAGCTGGGCTGGTTACTAATGGGGAAACTAATTGTTGGAGAATGCGAAGACAGATGGATGAACGTCATCCTGGTGGTGTATGTGGCTTGGGCTCAAGCAGGGCATTGGGCAATTGAGGTCTTAGTTTACCACGTAGCTGATTGTGAGCTTTGCGAGCTTTGCGAGGCGTTGACCCCATTCCATGATATCAACAGCACAGAACGTAGAGAGGCCTTTGCCGATGACGGAAATTCACACTGGTTAGTGCACTTAGGAGCAATTACGGTGAAGAACCACCATCCATAATATATGGGAGACGCATTTCCGTATATGTGTCCCATACTTCGTACGTGGCCATGCCATAGCCACAACCGTCCATGCAGAGGCATCGTGTTCTGTTTCACAGAGATGGAGACGCAGGCCATGGCAGCTGACATGCAGATTCGATGTTGGCCCGTCCTTTGGGGGGTGGTTGATCAGGGAATTACACGGGGAATGATAGGGGCCTGGGTAAAGCATTGCCACAAAAGATGGCACCACTATTTTTTTTTTAAACCGAAACTGTGAGACCTTGTGACTGACGTAGCTGAAAATGTGAGAAAAGGGGAGGAGAAAAGGCAAAAACGCTGGGTCCAGCTATGCCAAAGTACAGACATGGGCGGATGGTAAAATGTTTCCGAGGCAGGCCACTAGTCATCGACATCGCTTGTTCTCCTTATTTGACACTGACATTGGATGTGGATGAAACTTGGGAGGAATTGACTAAGATTATTACCCTCATTAGCTGTCGACGCCAACCAGCAGGGTGTAGCGGGCCACGCATGGCCGAAAGAGGCGGGTGTTCAATGCCTCCTGGCATGCTAGTGATGATGCTCTCCACTGTGATCGAGACGGGCCGTCCACAGAGGTGCCCGTAGGCTAACTGTTAGTTTTGTACAGAGTGATCGTACTTCGTACAATATTACCCAAATTAACAACAAATTTGTTTAGACCATCTAGAACGGAGGCACTGACTACCTTACGAATGCTTCATCCATCGTGGCAGCATGCGACTCGTCTGTTTGGTCGTTTTCAGTCTCTTCACCTGAGATTCCCTGCTGCCCTATTGGGGCCCGTACGTAGCACGGTAGAATTAGAGTGGTAGCATCACGCTCCAATTTCGCCAGGGGAAATTTTGCGGCCCAGGTGTCGAGCCACATTCGCCCCTCATGCGCGCTGTGATTGGCCCGTTGTTGCCCCCTTTCCATCGTCTTCACGGGGCCTCGTGTCGGGATCGGTGGCCCGTGTGGCCCAGTGGCTTTGGCGGCCACCGCTTTCTCTCCCGAGGCCCCCCCCCTAGGCGATGATGAGCCGCTGAAGCTCTGAGGCTACGGGGGGCCAAGCTTGTGACCACAGCTCTTTTTTTGGTGTGTTGGGTTGGCACTTGGGGGAACTTTGGGGGGAGAGTGCTCAGTGGACCGCCTATTACAGGCTACAGCTGCGCCAGCTGGCGGATTCATTCACGAACTCCCCGCCCGCACCGCATCCTCCCACGTTGGCCTTTGGTCAAGACCCTTCTCCATCCCTCCTGAATCTTGAATCCTCTCCTCCTTTCTCTCCTCCTCCTCTTTGCGACGTCCGCCACCATCACTCTTCTTTGACCACTTGGCCCTCTCTCTGAGATTACGAGATTCTGAGATACCCTTTCTAATCTAATCCCATCGAGGTTGCGCCTTCTTCCTTTCTCTCCTCGCTGCTGTCGCTCTCTTCTTACACTCGCTGTAAACCCCCCCTGTCGTTCACGCTTTCGACACATACGCAACAACTTCCTCACCACCGCAACTATGAAGGGTACGTTCTTACCTCCTTCGCGCCCTCTCTCGACCAAAAGGGCCCTCAAAATGACCATCAATATGCTAACCGCACTCTAGGACTTATTCTCGTCGGTGGCTTCGGCACCCGCCTTCGCCCTCTCGTAAGTCCGTTCTTCGGAGCTCCCCTGGAGCTCCTTTGCGCGCACCTCGCGCCCGCACATTGTGCGAGGCCCCTTCGTCGAGCAGTAGACTGACATTGTCTGCCCCTTCTCTAGACCCTTACTCTCCCTAAGCCCCTGGTCGAGTTCGGCAACAAGCCCATGATTGCGCACCAGATAGAGGCGCTGGTCGCCGTTGGCGTCACCGACATTGTCCTCGCTGTGAACTACCGACCCGAGATCATGGAGAAGTTCTTAGCGGAGGTGAGACATCCCACAGGACTTGCAAACCCCCTGAGACACGAATTGACACCCCGTGCAGTATGAGGAGAAGTACAACATCAACATTGAGTTCTCCATCGAGAACGAGCCCCTCGACACCGCCGGTCCCCTCAAGCTCGCTGAGAAGATCCTCGCCAAGGACGACTCGCCCTTTTTCGTACTGAACTCGGATGTCATCTGCGAATACCCCTTCGAGGATCTCCTCGCGTTCCACAAGAGCCACGGCAACGAGGGTACCATTGTTGTCACCAAGGTTGAGGAGCCCTCCAAGTATGGTGTCGTCGTTCACCAGCCCGGGCACCCCACGCGCATCGACCGATTCGTCGAGAAGCCTGTCGAGTTCGTCGGAAACCGTATCAACGCTGGCTTGTACATTTTCAACACCTCTATCCTCGACCGCATTGAGCTCCGCCCTACCTCGATCGAGAAGGAGACCTTCCCCGCCATGGTTCGCGATAACCAGCTCCACTCGTTTGACCTGGAGGGTTTCTGGATGGATGTTGGACAGCCCAAGGATTTCCTCAGCGGAACCTGCCTGTACCTGTCCTCGCTGACCAAGAAGGGCAGCAAGGAGCTCACTCCCCCCACCGAGTCCTACGTCCATGGCGGAAATGTCATGATTCACCCCACCGCTAAAATCGGAAAGAACTGTAGAATCGGACCCAACGTCACCATCGGCCCCAATGTCGTTATTGGCGACGGTGTGCGTTTGCAGCGATGCGTGCTCCTGCGCAGCTCCAAGGTCAAGGATCATGCTTGGGTCAAGTCCACCATCGTCGGCTGGAACAGCACTGTGGGCCGCTGGGCCCGTCTCGAGAACGTAACGGTTCTGGGTGACGATGTCACCATTGGCGACGAAATCTACGTGAACGGCGGCAGCGTCCTGCCTCACAAGTCGATCAAGGCCAACGTCGACATTCCTGCTATCATCATGTGAAGAATTTTCCGGTTCACACCATATCAACCACCTCTTGGAGGCCACACCAACGAGGCGAACTTCATAATCTGGAACAAGGACTACAAAAAAACACTCAAAAACTCACCACTCTCCAAAGACGTGCTGGCACCGCAATATTGTAGGGGGCTTAGTGGGGGATTTGAACTTGTTGCTCTCCCTACTCTAATACGACTAGCAAGTGACTGATGCCCCCTTTTTATGCGTGTTTATACGGCGTACCGGGCGGATTTTACAGCGGGCAGGCTGGCTAGGCTAAACCAAGGCAAGGCGGGCATGCACCATGGATTCAATTGAGAAAGCCCATGATGAGAGCTTTATAGGCTAGCGAATTGAAGACCGAGTGATTCAAATACACGATCCAGTTTTTCATGTGAGATGGGACGACAAAATTGATGTGATGGCCTGGACTGGTGGGCGAAGTCCAACACTGAACGTGATGTGTGAGTAGACCTTGACCTGCCACCTAGATAGTGATGAGGCCTGCGAAGAGATTTGTTGAGACTCAAATCACTAGCATTCCATACTGACCCATTACCCTCTTTCTAGTCTTGGATAATTACCTCATGTAAAACATCAATGAGGTTGTTTAGCTTAGGGCGTGTAGGAATGCGATGTTGTGTTACAATCTACCAAGCGAGTTGTCAAGGTTTCAATTGGCACACACCCTATGACAACCTGGTACTGGCTGGCTTACACTTGGAAACTGACATCTGGTTTTGCAGACCCTAACTCGCTCGTGACCTGACGCCCGGGTTTGTGCGGAAAGCGGCGGCGTTCACTAGATCATGTGTCACAAGACCGTTGAGGGCAACTGACCTCGCACAGAAATGTAGGAACCCTTTGTTTCTGGCTGTGGACCATTTCTGCTGCCGTCACGTAGCGTCATGCCTTTCAACGTATATATTCCGGGTTTCAAGGTGGGCCTGAGGAACACACATCGGCTTCTCTCTGCTGGGTTGTGTCTGCCATCAATCGAGGGCATATGTGAGATGAGATCATGATGCATGGCTACATGGCTGCATGGCTACATGGCTATATGGCTACACGGCTGGTACCGGTGAATACAGGGGCCAAACAAATCTATAGATACGAATGATGAAGTCAAGCTTTACAGACATGTAAAGTGTCGTTGTGGGTGACACCACACCTTTATGAGGGTCTTCTAGGATCAATGCGTTGGCTTGATAGTGTTGGTCGGTGAGGCTCAGGAATCATCCCACAATTGACGACCCAGCAGAGCTTCAAGTTGGCCATGTGAAGATGGCGTTGCAGGGAGTCAGTAGCGTCCTTTTCACTCCTGGAGTGACCGACAACAACTGGAGGCGTGCTAGGGACTTGAGTAGGGTAGTGAAAGGCTCGCAAATGGCTGGGGAGGGCTGGTACATTTTGAGTAGAGGGGAGAATTGTCGTACGGCCTCGTCTGATGATGGCCGCGCGCGGTTCGGTTGTGCTCTACGTAGTAAGGGGCCACATAAGCCAACGATAGATACCTGCCTATCACCAGCTCGCAATACGCCACGACTTATATGACATATATCCAAGCTTCTAGAACTGGAGGCGAACCCGGGGGGGTCCGGTCCCCCTGTACGGCCCCGGTCCCGGCCCCGGCCCCGGCGGGATGGACTGGCACCCCGGCGAGTTTCCACTCTGTTATTCGTGTGCAGCTATTTCTTGCCCTTGATCAAAACACCCGTTTCCCTCCGGAGACAGGTGTCTCTATACCCGGAGCTACCTGGCCCATGTTTTGTGCTTTTCGTGACAGCGCTGTGACGATATGGTGCACTTGGAGCCTTGGTGACTAGCTGACCGTCTGCACTGACGAGAATATGAAGTCGTATTGAAGACTGTCGGATGAACTCGTGCCGCCGTCAACCCTAGGCTACTCGGCCTCGGGAGCTTTGCTTGTAGGGTTGGGGTTTGGTCCCTCTCTTGGGAGCAGCTTTATAGGGAGGGATTCCATTCCAGGTCTTTCGATTGGCCATTCACTGTGGCTGGGGTTGTGGTATCTCCGTCGTCGCCCTAATATCGTGACCTTTGTCGCCTAACCAGTCTCGTAGCCTTAACGGTTATGATGTAAGAAGAGAAGTTGAGTTCAGCCTCAGCTCACAAGTTTCCATTGGCCTAGTTTGTAACTAGTCAATACAGACCGCGTGGCGGTACCACCGAACATCTCTAATCAAAAACAGTGTATGGGAATTATGATACCTTCGGCCGATTCGCATTCTGTCAGTCCATTTATCTTGAGGTTAATCAACAAGTAACGATGCTGAAACAACCATAGACATTTGGCCAAAGGCCATGTCCACTTCATGAATCATCGCTATGACTATTTTTATCCCTGCTTGCGACTTGTTAACTTGCGGTAGACTCAAGGCGCAAGTGGATGGCACCATTAACTGAGGATGCACCTCTAAGAGACCCTTGGCAGGCCAACTAAACCAGGGGCGGAAGGATAGGAGTGTATTTCTGCGAAAATTCGAAAGCGACTGTCAGTTCTAGATGAACAGGGAGACTGGTTTTTGGTTCAGATCAGATCCATGGCTAGGATTCTAGGGCTGATGTCGAACCTGCGTACAGAGAATAGACAGTGTAACAGGAATGAGGAATTAGTTGGAAAATAAAGAGGGGAATCAACGGAAAATGAAGAGCAGGGGAAGTCGGAATAAATCAGAGGGCTTGTGTGGGCATGGTGTGCCTGTATTACTGAGGTGGTTCATCAAAAATATAAATCTATACAAAGAAGAAGAAATCCGTCTTGGTGGGTAGATTTATCGTCAGCGATAATGCGTTTGACAAGGGTGCATATAAAAGGCGTGGTAGATATTGTTCCTGAGGAGAAGTTCACTCATTGCTTGACTTGGTCATCAGAGAGCAAGTAAAAGTAAATCCGAAAAAGTAGAGGACTCAATATCTGCACCACAAACAGCCATGGTCAGAGAATATGGAACAATAAATCTCAGCTACTAGCACATACAACTATAGCTCTGAGAAACGCGGGATTCCGTCCACACCGTCACCGGAACGGGCGAGCCGGTGGGCGGGCGTGGGGGAAGACCGGGGTCCGGAGGCCGGGGTCCCGGGGTGTCGGTGTACGGTATGGTAGGTAACTCGGTGCCTTTGAAACGGGTACTGAGTCGGAAGAGCTCGTAGCGCATTGGCAAGGCCGGAGCCCAAACTGACGGGTCCCCGGTCACGCCTTTGTGGCTAGGAGCATGAAACTATGAGTTGACGCGCATTGGGCCCAATTCATAGTGCCTCGCTAACAGGTTCTTGCAGTTGTCCCCTCTCTGGTGCTGTGTGCTGGTAATCTTGGTGCCGTTTCGTTTCGAGGGCGTCACCGCACCGCCCTTTGAGCCGTGTCGCCATGTGCCGCTACGATTCGCTTAAGGCCCAGCGCGAATACTACGTAAGATGGTGAGTTACAGGTTTAAAGGTAGCTCTAGCTTCGTCCACATCTGCGATCCTCTGGCGCTACGGAGTATATAGGTAGCTTCGCAGTTCCTTCTCGATTTACAACTCCCTCCTCTTCGCTGCCTCTCCGGTGTGATGACGAGTTAGGACACCGCCCTTCTCGCGGGCATAAAAACGACCATTCGACGACTGGGTGGCCCCTGGAAGCATCCCCTGGAACGACAACGACAGGCCACTGAAGGCCCCTCCCTCTCTTCCGATCACTGTTCCTTTGGGTCTAGTTCTCCCCAGTTGAATCATCCACTGCCGAAGCTTCACCTGGACCTGCATACTACATATTTCTTGCTCTCTTGGGCCGGACGCCGACGCCATAGAAGCGAGTGAGATTGGGCCTCAGTTGCGCTCGATTCGACCCTGGTGAGTAAGGTAGGTAAGGTAGAGAACACAACGCACAGGGGCGCGGATTCCGCCAGTTCTCGAACGACCAGCATCGTGCAGCTGTGCCTGCATCGTGCATCGTGCGGGTTGCAGTTGAGGGTTGCGGCTGCGCAGGAGGAACGATCGACCACAACGAACCCAGTGGAAACAACAGCAGGCCTAGGGAGGGGTTTATTGGAGCCTGAGCTGGAGTCGAGTGTTGGGAATTGAGAGTCGACTAATTATTAGGTACTCGACCTGCATGTGTATCCGGGATTGAAAGCCACGCTGCCGTCT
Organism: Dactylonectria alcacerensis; assembly: GCA_029931735.1. Lineage (NCBI taxonomy): Eukaryota > Fungi > Ascomycota > Sordariomycetes > Hypocreales > Nectriaceae > Dactylonectria > Dactylonectria alcacerensis. The sequence goes on along the minus strand of JAPMUZ010000012.1, from coordinate 1,297,618 downwards.
CTCCTTGTCCGCGGCCGCTATCGTTGGTGTGCGCCTTTAGAGCTTTATTAAGAGCTTGCTTCAAGAGCTTGGACAAACCCGCAGCTGCAACTCGCCGACACCAACGAAATATTCTCCACTTTCACACTTTCACACGGAAGGAACCCACCTGCAACCCACCTGCCACCCACTCGCTACGCCTTTCCAGGCACACCGTCCACACTACCAGCCCGCCGCCGGGAGGAGATTCCAGACGCCGCATATACCGCACACCATCCATCTATTAAGCCAGCCAGCCATCCAGCGACCTTATTATCGCATCGCAATTAGGCAATTGATACGGAGTAGAAACCGTCTTGTTGCCCCGAAGCTCACCCGCTAGCCTCCCGCCCCTCCCCCGACCAGGGTTGCCGGCAATTTCGTGCACGTTTCCGCCTGCAGGACGTCATCGCCAAAGGACCGACTCTGAGAGGTGATTCCCACATACCACCAGACCAGACCAGCCGGGCCGTTTCCAAAATCCTTGGTACCCAAAAGCCCGCCGCCTCCGAAGCCTCTCCGGAGGCTGACCACTCCCCAGTTTTCGACATCGGCCGTTGCCCCAGAACCCCAGAGGGGGGCCTAGAGGGGGGAGCGTGGAAGCATTGGAGGAAGTGGATAGCTGGGGCGAGCTCCAGACACGAGATCATAAGAACCCATCACTATCATAATCATACAACACCGCAGCCACGGCCGCTGGAGGCAAGGATCCCCGTACGGCCCCAGTGGCGCCAGAGCTGGGTCTGGGGGTTGCAGGCGGCAAGGCCAGGGCAGCAGGTGAAATGGGATCACGCCGTGTGCAGCGCACAAGGCGAGGGCCAAGCGTCTGCGTGTCTCTCCTCGGGCGTTGGTCGCTCATGGTCATCGTCGTGGGTTTATTAGTGGTAAGTCGAAAGTCCCCAGTCCCCTATTTGTTTGGTCCCCAGCCTAGCCCACAGGTCCCAAATTCATCGGTCTCACCACCATTCTCCCGCTGTTGCAGGCCCCCGTGCCTCGGTGCGCTGCCAATCTTGCATCCCTTGCATCCATGTCTGCGTTGCCTCACCTGGCAGCAGCTCTGGTCTCAGCGTGGCTAACCATGGCCTGACCGAGAACTGGGATCTGGTCAGGTTATGTTCATGATACTTTTCAAGTGAAAAAGTTCATGTGTCGCGTGCGTCGCGGTTGCAGTGCTGGCCCGATTACTCCCAGGCCAAGAATCACCAGAAAAGGTGTTGGGATGATCCAGCTCGGCGTATTAGCGGAGCTCCAAAAAAAAAACTTCCCCCGCACACCTCACTACACACACTAGGACCCCTCAATGCGACACCCACTAGAACCGTCATTGCACCCACTATGACACTCACTGCATCCACCGCAAGCACTGCACCCTCCACTGCACCCACTGTGTCGGCTCCAGCCACTGGCCGCTGAGCCCAAGCAAAAGCCACCGAGCCCGCGGTGCTTTTTCAGGCCTAGTCCCTGCAACTATCCCCCCATCATGGCACCCCATGGACGCCCCATGGACGCCCCAGGACACACCCGACATGCCCCCCTGCCGTACCCACTAAGCCCGCCATTGGACATCCCTAAGCCACTGACACAGCATCCGTCAGCTCTCACAGATTGTCTTCGGCGTCGCCAAGCTCCAGTTCGTGCACGCCCAGCTCCGGTTCCAGTTGGAATCGTCTGCCAACTTTTTGTTTTCTTGCTCCTCCTCCTCCTCTTCTACTTCTACTTATTCTACCTCATCTGCCCTTTCTTTGCATCGCTTCTGTTCTCTCCTCTCCCCGCCCTTCGCATCGCCCTCCCTCGCCGAGTCCGAGTCCGTCTGCTCGCTTCAACCCTCCTCCGTCCCCACGGCGCATCCCACCACACGACCCCTCACCATGGCCCTCGCCGATGAGACCAACCGGATCGTCTCCGAGTTCGATTTTACCGATGCTGACCTGAACCGTCATGTCCAAGAGTTCTTGAAACAGATGAGTACGTCAATGCCTCTCCTCACGATGCGCAATTACCCATTTACCCTTGGGAATTGGGACAATCTCCATCCCCATTCCACCCTGCCACTCTGTCCCCACACCATCACATCATAGGTAGCTGCGAATTTCTGACCACCTCTCCCTTCAGATGAGGGCCTGGAAACGGACAGCTCCAGCCTTGCCCAGATTCCAACCTATGTCACCGGAGTTCCCAATGGTACCGAGAAGGTATGTAATTGATGTTGAGCGTTGCTCAGTGATGCGCCTCGACTGACGCGCTTCTCGCTAGGGACTGTATCTGGCCGTTGACCTGGGTGGCACAAACTTCCGTGTTTGCTCCGTCATGCTCAATGGCGACACTACCTTCAACCTGACCTTCAACAAGGTCGCTATCCCCAAGGAACTCATGGTCGCCAAGACGGCCTCAGAACTCTTCTCCTTCCTGGCAAAGCAGATTGAGCTATTCCTCCGAGAGCACCACGCTGAAAGCTTCGAGAGCCACATTCGCCGTCGCAACACAGTCAGCACCAAGGAGGGATTCCGCGACGAGAACATTTTCCGCCTTGGCTTTACCTTCAGTTTCCCTGTCCAGCAGCTCGCCATTAACAAGGGCCTGCTTATTCGGTGGACCAAGGGTTTCGACATCGACGATGCCATTGGCAAAGATGTCTGTGCTCTGCTCCAGACGGAAATCGACAAGCTCGAGCTCCCTGTCAAGGTTGCCGCTTTGGTCAACGACACCGTCGGCACGCTCATGGCGCGCTCATACACATCTACCGGCAAGAGCCGATCTATTCTTGGCGCCATCTTCGGCACTGGTACCAATGGCGCATACATGGAGAAGATTGATAATATTAAGAAGCCCATTCCGGGCGAGTACGATGCTTCCACGGGCGAAATGGTCGTCAACACTGAGTGGGGATCTTTTGACAACCAGCTCAATGTCATGCCCTCAACGTCCTGGGATAAGGCCCTGGACGCTCAGAGTGTGAATCCCGGCTACCAAATGTTCGAGAAGCGTGTCTCCGGCATGTTCTTGGGCGAGATTGTTCGATTGGCCGTTGCCGATATGATTAGCAACGAGAAATCATCACTCTTCAAGGACGTCAACTCAAGTTCCAACGATTGGTCCAGCACGACCAACATCTCTCCTCAGTCTGGATTCCTCAAGCCCTGGGGACTGGACAGCGCCATCATGTCGGTGGCTGTTTCCGATAACACCCCCGAGCTCTCAACACTGCGCCAGGAGCTGGAGAATCTGCTGCATGTCTACACCCCGTCGCTAGAGGATGCGCAGGCCTTCAAGTCCGTTGCGTATGCCGTCGGTCGTCGAGCAGCCAGGCTATCGGCTGTTGCCATTGGTGCCATTGCCATTCAGTCGGGCAAGCTGGACGACCCCAATGAGGAGGTTATCGACATTGGTGTCGACGGCAGCTTGGTCGAGCACTACCCCTACTTCCGAGATATGATCTACGACGCTCTCCGAGCTATTGACTCGATTGGCCCTAAGGGAGCAGAGAAAATTCGTATCGGAATCGCCAAAGACGGCAGCGGTGTCGGTGCCGCCTTGATCGCCCTCATCGCCGCCAGCAAAGAACCCGGCAAGTTGATCGAGGACCTACGATCAACAGCCAAGACGTCGCGGAGACCCAGCTCTGCATTCTGTACGTCTAATGAACCCCATCCAATCCCCCAAATCACCTACTAACAAATCTCCTTCCCACAGCCGACGATCTCCCCTCCGTTTCAAACCACAAGCTGCTGGTCGGCGGTGTCCTAGGAGTGCTTGCGATCGCAGCGCTCTGGTGGGCTAAGCGACGTTGAAGCAATTGTGTTGTCATCTTGGGTTTTGTGTCTGCATAATGTCTGTTTCTTGTGGGGGTCTAGGCGTCTCCGTCTGTACATTTACAACTGATGAGAAAACATGTATATATGATCATGGAGGCTATGAAGAATTACTGTGGAAACTTATTGACTTTTGTGTATGGATTTTAGGCTTCATCACATGATGCGGTCTTTTCATCTACTCCCTACGTACATGTTCTTTCTGTGCGCCTTGGGATTTCCTTCCGGTGCTAACTATGGCGTGTCTCATCATTGTTTTTTCTAGATTTATCTATGTTCTTAGTTGATCACCCCGACGTCTACAATTATACCTAATTCTCCTGACTCCCAAACGCCGCAGCTGGGTAGGAGCGGTCTCTCTTCTTGCGGACCGTGGAGCTGTTCCTTGAACTCGAGGAAGATCCGGTCGCACTGGTGCTGGTGCGAGGCGGGGCGGTTAGACGGCCGGTAGCCATATCCTCAGGAAGGTCGTTCCATTCAGTTTCAGCTCGCTGATTTTGGTAGGACTGGCCCCGTGGCAATGGAGGCGCGCCTAGAGCCCTAGGTGGACCGGACTCAGTAGGTAGGTTCAGGACGGCAGCAGTGGTGCTGAGAATGGCGGTGCCGCGATCGGGAGCGGACGACTTGGAAGGTAGAGAGTTCCGGACGGAGGCAGCGACGGGCCTGGTAACAAGCCAGGCGGAGTCTGGGCGGAGCTTCATGTAGTATCCGCGGATGGGCTGCTCCTCATACTGGAAGCCTCTTGCTTGATACCATTTTAGGCCCTCTTCGTTCTCGGTCCAAACATGGGCCGTCAGGGTGGTGACACGGAGGGTCGGATCAGTCACAGCAGCAGAAACAATGTTGTCTACCGCGGCGTTGACAAGCCCCAAGGAACGGTATGGCGAAAGCAGGCAGAGGGATTGAATGTATATGTTGTGGGGAACTTCGCCATTGTCGGACCCGGCAGCATTCAATTTGGGCTCGATTTGGCATACGACACTACCAACGACCTTGGGCTCACTACCGTCATGCGCCCAGGTGATGACGCGCGAGAAGCGGCCGCTGACGGGATCGACGGCATGCTGGTAGAAGCTGTCCGAATAGCTGACGGGGAGCAGCAGGGCGTTGATGCGTCGCAGGGCATTTAGGTCATCGCGGGTGACAAGGCGGATGGAGGCTTCGCGAGGCAGCGACGCGGGGAGCGGCGGGATGGCAGAGGTAGCAGGCGGCGAGGGCGTTGGTTCGTCTTCTCGTGCTGGCAGAGGGATTGATCTTGGCGGAGCGACTACAGGAGGAGGAACAGCAGCTGGCGGTGGAGGGGTCGAGAGACTGGCAATCTTGGACGGTGGCGGAGCGTACTGAGGACCCTTGGGTTGGAAGAACGAGCGGATGGAGAGCTGGGCGGGTTTGATGTTGGGGTGAGACATGATGGATTGCAGATGTTGATGAGATGTCCAGCGATATTGGTCAGGGTTCGAGAGACGAAGACGAGAAACGAAGACGAGAGATGTGGCAGGCGGAAGAGACGAAGGGCGAAAAGAAGGGAGTGGCCACGACAATGTTATTGGAAGGTCATGGCTCGAAAGTGAAGGTTAGCATTTACGTTTGCGTCGAGCTCTCCAAGTGTGCAAGTGTGGCACATGCGCGGCGACCCATCATTGGGGAGAGCAGTCGTCATTTTCAGATTGCAGCGTGTCTCAGATTCCGCAATGGGGAAGCCAGAACCAGAATTGGTCGCCCCCCCCCCAAACGGAGCGCTCAGACGTTTTGCTTGCGGGCTGTTGAAGAGTCCCCTGAAGAAGAGGAGAGAAAAAAAAACAGACAGATAGAGAGATGCGTCCAGAGGCGTGCTAGCGTGCTTCTTTCCGCCAGCACCAGGCGCTGTTCGTTGTGCAGGTTGGTCCATTAGTCAGGGGACGGCCATCTTTGGCATAAAGGGGTTCAGTGGGTGGTCTGGGCTGCTTGGGGGATGAGTGCTGTCTCATGGGTACCTCGTACGCTGGAGGTTAGTGGAGGGGGACTTTGCGTTTAACATGTGTCTTGGGCTTGGACTGGTTGTTCAACTCTCGCCACGGAGTCGCCTCAACGAGGGCCCATTGGGTTTTGGCTTCTTGGTAGTGTGGGAGCCATCAACAGTGGCAAACGCTGCGTAAATGGTGCTTGAGTTGAGTCGCAGTGTTGGCCGGGCAGTCGTGCCGACATTGGCTAGTTCTGGGTTGGTTCTTGGTTGGTTGTTGCATGTTGATTTTTCCCCGTCCGAGATGATATTAATCCCTGAGCGCACTGAGCCCCGGGTGCTGCTGGCGCTGGCTCTCCACTGCCCAGCCTACCAGCTCACTACCCAGCTCACCTTAAACTCTCGCTCCGGGGGGCAGTCGTCACCTTTTTCAAACCTACCCACCTCTATCGCTTGCCACTATCATTCATTCATTGCTCACTGCTCACTGTTCACCTTTTTTTTTCTCAACTCATCCCCAATCAGACGAGCCGCGAGCGCCTTGTCAACTGGCGATTGCCTCGCTGAGCAAGCAAACACGCGGGGACGCCCAAGCCTAAGCCCAGGGTATAGGCGCTGTTTCTATCTGACTTGGCTTTATCCCCCGTCTCTGCTTTCTGTTGAACCCGTTTTTCTTGGACAATGATGCCGTGTTAATGGCAGTTTTTGGCAACCCGCGACTCGTACTGGTCTTTCTCCCTCGCACGCTCCCCGTAGGCCGGATTTCCAGAACCCACGCCCCCCCCTCCACCCGGTAGCTGCCGCCGTTGCTCCCTCGGCTTCATCACACGATTTCAGTTACACACCCTCCGCTGAGAAATCCGTCAGCCTTGGGCCGGATTTCTGTTCCCCGGCGGCATCATGAATGCGTCCTCGGGCAGGGCGGGCGTCGTCCGCGCCCACGAAGACGCTGGCAGCATGGACAAGTTGGTAAGCACATGGTTCCTCGTCTCTGGCTTTTTGGCCTTCCTTGGCGGTTGGCGATGGCGATGGCGATGGCGATGGCGATGGCGCGCTCGCGATGGTCACCACGGCCACGCTTCAGCGCTCGTCCATCGAGCCGCTCTGCGCATTGCCTCGCGTATTTCCCTCCGCCTGTGGATGATTTGCATCGTGGCTGACTTTTGGGGGTGTCTGCTACAACAGGCACATTCTGTTCTGGACGATGTGCTCTACAACATCATCTCCGACTTGCTTATGAAGACGCACCGCGAGGAGAAGACGGCGAGGGCGACCACGGCCGCCATCCGAGTCGAGAAGATGGCGTCAGACGCTTCCGAAAGCTCGAGCCCAGACTCCAGACCCGACGTGCGAATCGAGACGGACGCCGCGATTTACGAGGATGGCAAGGTGCTGCTCAAGGGGAACCCTCTTAAGACGACGCCCGAGATCCTCTGCCCGAAGTGCCACCTCCCGCGATTACTACACCCGACCGATGGCAAAGGCGCCAGAAAACCCGACCCGAGCATCATCTACTGCAAAAAGCACCCCTACATTGATAAACCTGGATGTGACATTTACGGCCAGAGCTGGGTCGGCCCGGGTCCCGGTCGCGGCAAGAAGAAGAAGGACATGGACAAGAATACCGACTCGCCCACCCCCGAGCAGCGACCCCCCAACGTTCTGTCGTTCCCTTCGGCGACGTGCAGCAAGTGCAAGCGATGCATCCTCGTCACTCGCCTCAATAATCACATGGGCTCTTGCATTGGTAACAGCGGCCGCAATGCCAGTCGCGCTGCCGCCCAGAAGCTGAACAACGGGGGCTCGCAGAATGATGGCACGCCTCCATCCTCACAAAAGGCTACGCCCACACCAGGATCACGCGCTACGAGCCCCAAGAAGCGCGACGCCAGCGAAGACGAGGAGGAATCTGAGAACAGCCACAAGAAGAAGAAGGTGAAGCCGACTGCTGCTGCCCCGACCAAGAAGGTTATCATCAAGACGAAGCCGACCCTCAAGAAGGAGAAGGCTAAGGGCCTTTCGTCACTAAGCCAGGAGCAAAAGGCCAACTACGGCAGCCTCAACTCGAGCGTCGACGTGGCCCCTAAGAAGGTGACCAGCAAGAACGTCAGCCCCCTCAAGAAGCTCAAGGTGGGTAGCAAGCCTCCGCTAGGCTCACCTAAACCTAAGGCGAAGCAAGTCCGCGAAGCTGACGGAGAGTCCGAGTCATCGGGCACGCTGTCGTCACCACCCGCGCCCCATTAGAGGGAGGGCGCGTTGAGCAGGACCTACGCAAAGAAGCAAGACCCTTGACCGAAACGTACGGAGAATGACTACTATCTACTACATCCTTTGGCGGATTAGCTAGGCGGTGCCAACTTATCACAGCGCCCAAATCGCTCGAGACTGACCGGTTGGATACGGATAGACGCAGCGCTGGCGGCACTGTGCAAGACCGGGAGGGAAACGTCTTTTCTTGCTTCGAAATCATTTTTTACCTGTATTATTCTCTCAAAACAAACATTGCATTGGTCGGTCGGTTTGGTTGGCTAGGGTCTTCGGGGACCAGATCATAACAGCATCAACGGAAAACAGGTCTGGGGCGTTGGGCGTCATCGTATGTAAGAATGGATATATTGCCCGAGAATGCGTGCCAGCTCCCACTGTAGTGCTTTTTGGTTCATCTGATGGAGAACCGAGTGCGTATTGCGAAATGATGCGATGTCTCGTTGCCATGGCCCCATAGGTACTTTCGGGGACTCTATACAACTCCTCAACGCCAGGCATACCAAATTTCCCAAGATTGATAGTGATCACAACGCCTTCTACCAATTTGTTTTTTACTTTCCCTAGATAGTCTCCTCCTCCTCCACAATTCTAGCCTTGACAATCTTGATGTCCTCTTCGGGGCGATCTTCGGGACCTGTCTTGACGAGCCCGAGACGGCGAACGGTACCCATGCCACTCTTCACACGGCCGAAGATGGTGTGCTTGCCGTCGAGCCAGGGCGTCGGGGCGAGGGTGATGAAGAACTGGGAGCCATTGGTGTTGGGCCCGGCGTTGGCCATGCTGAGAATGCCGGCGCCGGTGTGCTTGAGGCTGTGGTCGATCTCGTCCTCGAACTTATCGCCGAAGATGGAGGTGCCGCCGCGGCCGGTGCCCGTGGGGTCGCCGCCCTGCACCATGAAGTTGGGGATGATGCGGTGGAAGACGGTGCCGTCGTAGTAGCCGCGCCGCACCAGCGTCGTGAAGTTGGTGCACGTCTTGGGCGCGTGCGACGTGTAGAGCTCGACGGTGAGGGAGCCCTGCGCCGACGCGGTTAGTTTAGCGATTTTGAGTGCAGGCGGGGAACATTGAGAGTGACAGTAACGGGGAGACGAACCATTGAGGTCTCCAGCAAGATGTTGGTGGTCATCTTTGCGAATCTGTACCGGGAAGCTGACAATATCCAGGTATACCAGAGAAGCCGCTTTCAGAGCTGTAGCTTGGTGGAGGGGCTCAAACCCATCAGACAAGGCTGCGGCTTTCAACCTTGCACTGTGCCCCTGCAGGGTCCCACCGACGGCCCAGACAGCCACTAGCCACTAGCCACCAGCCTCAGGCCTTTTCCTTGTACCTGATTTGGCAGCCGCAGATTCACCTTCAGACGTCACCTCAGCCCTGGAAAGGTGAATGCTTGCCTCTACAACTTCCACACATGTACCTTGTCACTGTGCAACTCGCTCGCTTTTCGGAGTTTTTTTCTTTTTCGACTACAACCCAGGTCCTTGGGTGGAATTCATTCACTCTTCCACTTGAAATGCAGTGAGACTGCGACTTTCCGGCGTCAGATAGCTGCAACTCAAGAACACGTTGCGCCGGCTGCAACACCACCAAAGGAACAACCATGTCGGAAGCACATTCTACATCAGCCCCGACCAACTTCTCTTCTGCGGAGTACAACTCCACGCTTGAAGGCATCGGTGGCTCTTCTTTGTATTTGGAGTTTCTCCAGGATCTAGACTTCCTCCTCCTCGAGTTCAAGCTCATCTTCAGCGCTCTCGGCATCATCTACATTGGCGCTCACGCGGCGCTGCGACGGCCCCCTTCTGCGGCACCCACAAAAGACCGGAAGCCCGGCCAAAAGGAAGACGAAGATGAGCGCCTCTCGTCAGGCCTCGAGCCCTCTGATGCGATCTTGTTCCCCCTCATGGCCGCCGTTACTCTCGTCGGTTTGTACTACCTAATGCAGTGGCTCCAGGATCCCAACATCCTCAACAAGATCCTTCGGTGGTACATGTCTGCCATGTCCATTGCCAGCCTGCTTTCTCTCTACGCCCACGGCATCGAGGTGGCCACGACGCTAGTGTTTCCGCGGTTTTGGCGAGCACGGGACGGCTCGCTGAGGGCAGTCGACCAGAAGACGCGGTCTGTCAAGATCTGCGACGATGTGGGCAACCCTACACCGGGTGTTTTGGGGACGAGCAACCCGCTGCCTGGGCCTCTGGCCTTGCTAGCGGGGCCTTCGAGGGCTCGAAAGTTCACCTGGGAAATCCGAAGTCTATTGACGCGGAATTGGGTTGTAAAATTCGAGGTTCATGGGGTGGGCAAGGAGAAGGGCAAGATCAAGTTTGCCCACATGGTAGCCATGCTAATGTCGGTGGCCACGGCCATCATCTATACAACTACCACGTCGCCTTTCCTGTCCAACACCCTCGGCTACGGTATGTGCTACGGCTCATTCCTGCTCCTTTCTCCAACGGACTACCTCACCAGCACTTTGGTCCTGGTTGGTTTATTCTTCTACGACATTGTCATGGTATTCTATACGTATGTACCTTGATGGCTGTCCGCTCCAATTCCCCTTCGCGCTAACGAACCTCCACAGGCCATACATGGTGACTGTGGCCACGAAACTGGACGTGCCCATCAAGCTCACCTTCGAGGCAGCACAGAGGAAGAGCATCCTCGGCCTTGGCGATATCGTTGTCCCCGGTATGGTCATTGCACTTGCTCTGCGATTCGACCTCTGGATGCACTACATGCGTAAGATCAAATACGAAACCACAGACTTGAAGCTCATCGAGAAAGACCCATCATCCGGGGCCATCGTCACGAGAAACGAAGTGAAACACAGGGAAGTCAAAGCCCGGTACGTCAACGTCAAGGGCAACTGGGGTGAGAGCCTCTGGGTTCGCGGGACCATGTTCCTCTCAGGGCCGAAGCGGTCGCCCCCGGCGCTGGAGGCATCACGGTTCCCCAAGACATATTTTTATGCGTCCATGGTTGGCTACATGTTGGGAATGGTAGCGACTCTAACCATGCTTCTGGTCTTCAGACGGGGACAGCCGGCCTTGCTGTATCTAGTACCCGGGGTGTTGGGGTCGCTGTGGCTGACGGGATTGGTGCGTGGGGAGATCAGGCAGATGTGGACGTACACCGAAGACGGTAGCATCGACACGATTGACGTGGTGGTGGATCTAGATGGCAACGGTAAGGCGATCAAGACGATTGGTGAATTGAAGGACGGTGTTGTGGACACCACCAAGGCCAAGGATGAGGATAAGGATGGCAAGAATAAGGCGAGCGAGGCCCAAGCTTCCCAGGAGGGTGCGGAGAAGACCAATAGCAAGGATGGACACAAGGTATTCCTGTTCTCAGTAGAGGCACCTGCGGAAGAAGAGGATGATTCATAGTCACCTGACAAGCCAAAGCTGGGTTATCAAGGTTGGGCAAGCATTGCCTACAAGGGTCTGTTAAAAAATCAGCAACACCCTGATTAGCTAAGTGGAAAAGCATGTTGAAAAAAAACGTGCCATCACCTTTGCTTTTGAGGGGAATTAGGCCGTGTGCGTTGTGAATTGTGAATTGTGAATTGTGGCATAGATCGTGGGTGGTTGCGTGAACGTGAATTGTCAGGCCCGAACTAGGCTGACACGATGCTGCGTTTGCGTCAATGTGCATGGCGCTGCTATATCTTTGCACCGCCAACCAACCAGAGCAGGGATCACTCTCGAGGAATTCCGCACGAGACTTTACTATAAAAGGCGGCCTTTCTGCCTGTCCTGAGGCAATTCTGGGCCGCCTTCTTCTTTCATTCTCTTTGATTCCTCGTAGATCGGCAACTTTAGGCATCGAGACAACTTCACTCTCAACAACACTTCTCTCTCTATCCGCGAAACTCTTCTAGTCTTTCAAACACTTTCTAGCCTGTAACTCCTCTCCTATGCATGCTGCGCCCTTGATGCCCCTAGGAAAATCCGCCGGGCCGTAAAACGGACTTCGTTAAAGCCGTCCCGCGTGGTCAACCTTGGGTCATTCTGAACTCAACACGCCTCGTAGGAAGACAATCAGCGTATGACTCTCATAGACTGTGTCCTGGATCAGTAACTCTCCCTGGTTTTCTATATAATTCCCCAGATCTCCCCGCCTCCCCTTCCCTCCCTTCGGGTTTTCTGTCATCTTTTCTTGCTCATCGCCTAGCTCGAATTAAGTTTCCCCATCTTCCATCATATATTCCTTCCTTCTTCAAGGTTTTCACACTACCCTGGTGGCATCGCCCGTCCCGGCGGCTGGGTGATCTTGGGAGCCCGCACAGGTTGCATCTCCCCTGTATCTTGCTGTTCGCTCCCCGTCCTGGTGGTTTCTCTTCGTCTTTCTCTTCATCATTCTCTGCACATACCCTTTTGTCGGTCCCTGGGTTTGCCAGTTTTTCTGCACCCATCACACCCCACACAGCCTCACCACCCACAAGGCATCTACTCTTTTTCGCCTCTCTATTCACTCCACTTAGCAAGACATCACGACTTAAATACAGCTCATCAATCTGGGATTCACTTCGCAGTCACTGCATCATTCCATCACTCCATCCCTCCTCCATCCTTCTTTCATCTTCAAACACAATCACCACACACACAATGTGCGGAAAGGAGTTCCCCAAGAGTCCCATGTCTCCTGAAACCCCACGAACCCCAAAGCGGTCCCGGGACGAGGATGAAGAGGCGGTCAACACCAACGCTGCTGTCGAGAGCCGACCGGCGTCTCCTAGCAAGCGCCGCCGTATCAACAGTAGTAACGACGACAACAAAGATTATAAAGATGCTCTTAAAGATGCCGTCAAAGATGCTATGAAATATGCTATTGAAGACTGTGCCGACACTACCTCGACACATTTGTCCAACAACCCTTCCGATGACGACAATCTCCTCGATTGCGAGGATCTCTTTAATTACGAGGCTTTCTTCGATTGCGAGGATCTCTCTAATGATGAGGGTCTCGCTAATGACGAGGATGTCACCGACGACGGGTATCTCTCCGATGACGACACTCTCTCTGATGATAGCGATCTCTCCAATATAGAGGTCGGCCTCGATGACCTCGAAAGCATCCCTGATGATGAAGTCGAGATCATGTACCGCAGCCTCACTCCCATGGACTTCACGAGCGACGACGAGAACTTGTACCCCGGCCTAAGCCCCATCAACTTCATGGAGGAGGACTACTTCAGCGACTCCGTTTCAATGACCACCACTCTCGCGGCTTTGATCGATGAAGTAGGCAACGAGGAGCTGATCGGCCGAGAACTCGATGCCGTTGAGCTTAGCTTATCGGACAATTCCTCCCAGCACCAAGTTCCTCGCCGAGTCCTACCCCCAAGCGCGACCGTTAGCGGCAGGGAATATCTCCGATACGTTAATGCAGGCGGCGACATTTCCGAACCAGATGAGCCCTTCGATGATGAGAAGCCCTCCGACGACGAGGACTAAGACGGGTTACGAAACCACATGTATCAACAAGGACATATTTGCTTGAGATCGACTATTCAGCTTCGAGTTGGTCATCGAATACTACAACGGCAACCGTTCATCCAGATGAATGGGGAAATGGAATTAGCTTAGGTGTTGGAACCGCGGCATGGCGTTTTTCTTTTGGGATTCAAAGGCGTTGCCGGCTTATAGGGCAGCTTGATACCCTGGGATGCAACTCTCATGCAGAGTATGCAGTTTGTTTTCGGTTGGATTTTGGCATAATTACGATAGAGCCGGGCACTTGATGCCCCGGGACGCAGCTCTTATGGAGTTTTGGATTTGTTTTCTGTTGGATTCTTGTATCATTATGAAGGGTCTGGGTTAGAGAGACACCATAATTAAGCTGGTATTATACATTATCCCCCATCTCCGCAACTCAAGGCGACCGCGCTCTGGGACAGACAGTTCCCCTTGCGCATAAATAAACAAACAACGTAAAACAATGAGTTCCGGTTCATTATACCACCCCATTATTGCATCAGTCCTTCATTCCAAATCCACATTAATAATAGTTCCTGAGTCTGTATCGGTAGGCGTCGATAAACAAAACATGTTGTCGCCATTAATCCCCCACACCACGTAAAGGTTCAGACTCTCAGTAGGGGTACCCTCCACCCGGGATCCTTCCCTCTGTCCCAGTCGTCGTCTAGCGTCGACTAGCGAACTGAAGGCTCTCTTCCCGGGCTTCCTCAGGCTTCTTTTGCCCAACACTCGGCGTTAAGATGGGCAGGACGTAACGAGGCAGCACAGTGCCGAAGGCATCTCAACACTCTAGCGATTCTTTCTCTCTGTTCCTCTCTCCCACGAATGAAGTTTTTGGTGTTTTGCTGCCGTCAAAAGGTAGCGACAGACGGCATAGATCGTGGAGAGTTGAAGAATGGAAAAAGGTCGCTTTGAGCGGAAAACAATCCTCACGGCGATGCTGCCTCCTTCACTAGGCTCGCGAGCTCTTCCAGCGGATTCTCATCATCGGTGGTGCAGAAACCGTCGTAGCGCAACACACCGACGGTCATCAACGCTTCAGGCTCAGCGATAAATCATCCAGCGGTTTAAATCCAAGACAATCCAGCGCAACACCATCGTCTCCGCCAATTTTTCCCCCTTCGCGTACTAACCTATTTAAAGGCGGCACGAGAAGGAGACGGAAAGATGGAGAATGCGCTGGGGAAGAAGGCGTCTCGAACAAATGATTCTCGACTGCTTTGCAAGCTGACGCCGCGCCATGCAAGCAGGAAAATCTCAACTCTTCAATTCCGGAAAAAAGGGTGGAAAGGAAGATTTGTTAAAATGCTTCTACGCTTCAGGGGAGTCTCGAAGACTCGCCCTTCCAGCGGAGCACTTCCTCCGGGCCACGGCGGCGAGAAGTCGAGGAGGGGGGTTTAATCCAGCTCGTGGGGAGGGTTTGGTTGAACGGGGTTGGTGGCAGGAGTCGGGGGTGAATTTGACGGAAAGACGACTCGACTGCAGTGCTGGTTCCTTGAGGGGATGCGAGAGGGACCTGCTGAGGAGAAGGAAATCTATTTGTTGGGGCGGATGTGGGATCCCATTTATAGAGATTGTGTTGTATCATACGACAATGAGACGAAGGCAAGAAGGCTCCAGTTGGCGTAGCTTACCCTAGACCTCCGAACCACCCCGAGAATTAACGGCCCTCCGTTGGGCTTAGCGCCCGACGTCCCGTGTCCCGCATTCCCGCTCCGAGACACTTAAACCTCCGCATTTGGTCGCATCTCAGACGCTGCGCCCAAACGCCAAAATCTCAAACATGCCCTGACACATATCCCGAACACATCCCCCTCCTTTCCCCCTGGCGCTCCCAAACAGTGTCTAGTTTCCATCTCATCTTTTCGTCTCATATCCCAGATCCTGCCCTCCCCTACTGTAGCCTTGACTCATCCAGTCATGGCCGCAACTGCTACCTTGCCGGTTCCCACGGTGATCCAGTGGGTGCTCGATACGCGCCCGCTGTGGCCGGCCGCCCAACAAACCCGCGATCTGTCTACGGTGGTGAGTTTCTCTCTCTCTTTCTGTTTCAAAGCCGTCTCGGCCGTTTCCATTTTTCCATTTCCCCTCGGAGACAAACGCAGCCGAGGGAGGAGCTAACTCGCAACCCATCCCAGGCCTCCCGCGCGCTGAACCTCCTGTCGCAGGACGAGCGGACTGCCGTGCTCCGGTTCTATCATGTCCGCGATGCGAAGCTCGCGCTGGGATCGATCCTGCTCAAACACTACGTCATCGCTCGCTTCTGCGGCGTGCGCTGGGCAGACGCCATCTCTGTGAGAGACGAGCGCACCAAGCCCGTGTTTCTACTACCAGATGGCTCACAGCCCTTGCTCTTCAACGTATCACATCAAGCTGGTCTGGTCGTTCTAATTGCCGTTCACAGCCCGCCTCCAGGCGTTGCTGTAGGCGTCGATGTCGTCAGCCCGTTTGAACGCCGCGCACGCGACCATCAGACGCTGGCGTCAGAAGGTTGGCCACACTTTGTCGATGTTCACGCTGAAGTTTTGTCTCTCAACGAGGTTGCTGCGCTGAAGCGGATTACTCCCGGCAGCACGCCTTCAGGTCGCGATCATGCCTTGAGGTACTTTTACGCCGTGTGGTGCTTGCGTGAGGCTTACGTTAAGATGACGGGCGACGCACTCCTTGCGAGCTGGCTAGGCGAGCTGGAGATGCGCGGGTTTGCGCCGCCAGAGGATATGCGCGGACCACAGGAAGTGTGGTTTAAGGGACAACGAGTCGAGGATGTAGATGTCAAGTTGACGCCGTTGCTGGGAGAATACATGGTGTCAACGGCAGTGCGTCAAGGACACGGCGGAGAACAGATTGAGGTCGGGCAATTTGACAACCTAGACATAGACCAGGTACTGGCGTTTGGAGAAGCTTTAATCGCATCGTAACGACTGATGAAGGGGGTGGCTACCCGGGACTATATGATTTATGACAGAAAGAATGCATGTGTTCAGGTTGGGTGACCTCTTGCATCACTCGAATGATGCGGTATGTTGAGTCTGTTCTTCTGTCTCCTCAACGTGCCGCTCTTTGGGCCGCTGCGTACTTTCTCGAGGCGCCAGGTGGTCCTGTGCAGCCCGTTGCTTGTTAGCTGCACGCTCTGCCCCGTATCTCATTCTGCCTTTCAACGCTCCATGATTTTGACTGGTGCTTCCGGCTCCTTGCAAGCCTTTTCTCCCTTTTCAATGCTGCTCGGACTTCATGGTCTACCAGGTAAGGGATGTCCCTAAATGAAATAGCCCTCAAGATAGTCGACGCAGCATGGCTTGGATCTTCGCAACCACGAATTGCTAAAAGAAGCGCAGCTCTGAGTGTGAAGTGCGCATCGCTTCCAGCACTATGCAGCCGATCAAAAGGGTAGCCAAGCATGGTAATCAATTCTCTGAGAGAGCAGCCCCAAAATCCAAAGACTTCATTAGCAAGACTTGACGTATCAATTATCCCAGAGATAGAGTCTTCTGTGAAGTTGAAGCCTAGTCTTGCCGATATATCCACCTCACCTCGTATACCATGCTCAATGAGGACAATAGCCTGATTCTTTAGAATTTCCGGCGGCCGGATTGGGGACGATCTTCCAAAGAGAAATTTCTTAGACGACTTGATAATATAAGACGGAGATCCAGTTATCAAGTTGTATGTTGAAATTAACTTGGTTGAGTTTGCGCGGTGCAAATCTTTCGTATCCAAAACCGCAAGGCCAGTCTGGCTATCCTCGGCCTCCAAGAAATTATTCATAAGATTTCTTGTATTCTCAAAGTCGATTGATACGAGAAAGGCATCGGGGCTGCTGGCCTCATAACATTCGGGAGCAAGCTTCAGAGCTTGGAGTAGAATTCGTAGTCCGTTCTTCGAGATTCTCGGCCTCGTATGTCCATCCATCTGGGCGCCTTTGAGATGCTGTCTCAAAAAGAGTGCACCGTAAAGCGTCGGCGAATACCAGTGCTGCCCTTGAGTCTGCTCGCATAACAGCCCGATCTGGAGAGTGAAATTTGTAATAATACCTAGAGCTGGGCTTTACAAGGGTAATCGAGACGCCGCTTGTAGTGGGCGTGTCTCGTAAGGGTAGGCGATGCTGGACGACAGCTTAATGGCTTTGTGACGTGGCCTTCTTGCTCGTTTGCCCTCCTGTCGACCCTGAATAGCTCTCCCCAGGGTAATAAAGCAAGTCGTGCGTAGTAGGAGATGAGCTCGCAGTACAGTGAGTGGGATAAGGAATAATCGCATGGGTGTCCGTGGCGCCCGCGGCGGTTCAACTCCCTCATCCGACGTTAGGTTTTTTTTTCAATTTTTCAATTTTTCAATTTTTTAACTTTTTTACCATTATCTCAGCGGTTATTTTTCAAAGATTTCAGTATCATGGCCTGCCCGACCACGGGAGGTCCAGAACCAGTACTGGGGTGCCGGCTCGAGCGCATCACGAGACACCTTCTTGCCAGTCAGGAAACGGGACCGCCGACCCAAACACATGGATTGCACTGTACATCATCCGCAACAGAGCTTAGCATGTATTGAAGGTCCGTTTTCATGGGCAATTCCCTCGTTGATAGATACAATTTTTTCGTTTCACTCATGACACATGCTGGCCGTTAAATAACAAAAGTTAAAAGTTCTTGCCAAAGAAGCCCAGGACAGTCTTGTAGCCGCGCTCGTATTCCTCTCGGACGCGGGCATCCTCGAGGTCGGCGCGGGCGGCCATCCAGCCGTGAATCTGGTCACCAAAGGTCTCTACATGCTTGGGAACAGTGAGAGCCTCTTCGAACTTCTTGACCTCCGTGGCATCTTCGTCCTTGGAAGCTAGAAGCGCAGTAGGGATGGTCACACCAGTGGCATCGTTGGCGTCGACCATGGCGGGGTGGATTGACGCGGCGACAGAGAAAGGGTTGGTGTCAGCCTTGGTGGAGAGGGCAACGACCTTGCCTCCCCAGCAGTACTATCGAGAGAGTCAAGCTTAGCACACGGAATCTATGCAGATATGAGCTGAGAGTCACTTACACCAATGATACCAAACTTGGAGATGGACGAGTCCTTGGCCTGAACGGCCTTGACGTAGTCGGGGACAAGGGCAGCAATCTTGGGAGGAGGGAATTTTCCAAAGAAGTCGCCGAGGCCCTTCTGCTTCTCCTCAGTGTCCGGGGGATACCTGCGAGACGACGTAAAGCAAGTTGTCAGCGCGTTTCGAGAATTGATATGCTGTAGGAACACGGGAAGATGGCAGTGGAGGAAAGCGTACCACTCAATGGGGCAGGGCTTGCCCTCGAACCAGTCGGGAATATAGACCTTATACTTTTGATGGCCATCGCTGAAGGCTAGGATGTCGGCGCCCTGGATGGTCTGGTCGAAGTAGCCGAAGATGTCGTAAATGACAACGATGGCCTTGGTGGCGTCGGAGGGACCGGTGACGTCTGATTCGGAAATATCGTTAGCTCCAAGATGAAATTGCTCTCCCTGGGTGATTTGATCATGGAAGAGGGGTCCGTACATGTCTTGTATCCGCCAACCTCCTCGTAGGAGCCCTTGGCCTTGTAACCCTTGGCGACAACGGGGGGTACGTTGCAGCAGGCCTGGCTGTGGCCGTGGGAAGCGGGCATAGTCGACATGATGGGCAGCTGATTCAATCGAGTGGCCGGATTATCGATGATGGCTTTGTCTTGGTTGAGTTGAGAAGGTGGAGGATTAGTGAGTGAGTGTAGATGTAATCCATGTGTTGGGGTCGACGGTCCTGGTTTCTGACTGGCTGGAAAGCATGACGTAATGCGGCCCAGCCAGCTCCTCGGCGCTGGCTTGGGACCTCTTGGTGTCGTTACTGTCCACAACCTCGCCGACATGTATGCGTATGCACTATTATTGCCCGCAACTCGTCCACGGTTTATTTTTTATACCTACTTTAATAAAAATAGACTCGACTCTTGAGGGAATACCCAGTGTTGAGTTGATGTTTTCGGGATGTCGGAGGAAGAAACCGGGATGCTACAGCCGGCAATCGAATGGCCCCCTCTTGATTGCGGGGGAGGGAGCACCCATTTTCCATTTCTGAGGGTGGGGGGTGTTGTCACCATTATTCGGCATGACGCGAACCAGAGGCTTCACTGTAATTTATAGAATCCGAGCAACGAGTACGGTGGATAAGAGTCAATGTAGAGTCAAGACGAGCCATAGCTTGAGCTGCGCCATGCTCCTTTCAATTACGTAGGCAAATAAATCCCACCATTTGTCTTATGCTCCCGACGGTGACTGTATCATAGTACCGCTTGGCTTGCCAAAACTCCATCGTATGCTAAAATGCCTTGAGCCATCCGTTCGCCACACATGTTGCCGTCGCCGTTTCCCCCAGACACCTTGTCCTTTTTGACCGATCCCGTAACGCCCAGAGAAATACACAGAAAGATTGCGTCGTTTCGTTACATCCATCATCCTTGACTCGGAGCCGCCTCGCCCTGGTTCCGCTGTCCTCGTGCCGTCGTGCCATCCAGCAGCACAAGCCATTAACTTTCATCATCTCACAGGTGAGTTGGGGCTGAGTCCCCCCATCCGCCGGACTACCATTTGCATCTTCTCGATAAGCTCCGGAATTCGGTATGGCTTCACTAGAACGTCATCGCAGCCTGCCTGCTTCGCCTCCATTACCTGCTCGGGCCTTGCGTTGGCCGTCACCGCAATGATTGGGATCCGGCCTCCCGATGCGCAAAATATCTCACCATTTTGCTCCAGCTCTCGGATTCGTCGGGTGCACGTCAAGCCGTCTTGGATGGGCATTTCTATATCCATCAGGACGAGATTGATGGCAACGGGCAGCATGCTTGGGCCGGTATCAATACCTAAGGCTTGACCAACTCTGGAAATAACTCCTTGACGTCGTTGAAGTTTCTCCAGAGCCTCGATTCCGTGATTCGCCACATCAACTGTATATCCGCGATCTGTCAGACCACGTCGTGTAATTTGCTGATTGATGAGGTTATCTTCGACGATGAGAATGCCGTCGAGTCGAATGTTACCGCCTGGGTTTTGGTGTCGCTGTAGGCGGACATCACGCAAGTTAAGCGCACGCTTGTTCTCCAGCATCTCTGCAGCGTCAGTACTGGCGATCAGCCTGGCAGCTGCTGCCGCCGCTAAAGCTTCGTTTCGCGACTCTTCGCTGGGGAGATAAGACTCGATGTAGAACGCAAACGTCGACCCAACACCGGGCTCGCTGGACACGCCGATGGCTCCATTCTGCAATTCTGTCAAGCGGCGAGAGATGAAGAGACCCAGCCCAGACCCTCCGTATTTGACGTGCGTTTTTGAGCTTGCTTGCACAAACTTATTGAACAGATTCCCCATCTCCAAAGCAGTCAGGCCCTGGCCAGTGTCCTTGACTTCAAAGAGGAGATACACTGGGTGGCTGCGACCCCGCAGAGCAGGTTGATCATACTCCTCTGACAAATCGCAGAATCGTGGAATGAAATCGACGGTTGTCAGGTCCTCATTTGGGGGCTTCAGAGAGCCCTTGACACAGATCTTGACATTGCGAGTCTTGCCGGATTTGGTAAACTTCAATGCGTTGGTGAGCAAGTTGATAAGCACCTGTTTCACTCGGGACGGATCTAGGTCCAAGTAGTCATATCCAAGATCTGTGTAGGACTTATCAACAGACGACGTTAGTTCAATGTCGACGCGGCGAGCCTCGACCTCAAACATCTTCAATGCGTCGTTGGCGATCTGGATGGGATCGACAGTGCAAGGGGTGACTGCCAAGAGCTTAGAGTCTAATTTGGACATGGTAAGGATGTCATCGACAATGCGCTTTTGGTGTTGTGCGCAAGTCACAATGGTCTCGGCATTTTCGATGCTGTCCTCCAGCAATCGCTTCTCCTCGTCGGTCCTTTCGATCCGGGGAGTCTGTTCCGTCGCACCGGCGTCGGCTTTCGTGGGTGTGAGAGGAACCGGATTCTCAATGATGTCCTGTACCCTGGAAAGAGATGCAATGATGGCATCAGTGCAATGCAGGATAGCGCTAAGGGGGTTTCGCATCTCGTGAGACGTCATATCGATAAAGTTCTCCTGTTGTCGCTTTGATTCAATGGCCTCCTCCTTTCGCGACTTCTCCTGATCCAGCTGCCACTTTTGCGATGAAACATCGCTCAGACAGCCTGTAAAAGAGAGGATAGCACCATCAGAGCTTTTGACTGGCATGAATGTCCCGAGCACCCACCGAGAGCCGGTGAAGGTGCTCCCTTCGCTATCTTCGGCTTCCCACGGTGTCTGAAGTCGGAACTCTGCAGTCTGCGCACGCCCCGACTCTTCAAGTTCTTTTAAGCTCTGTTCGAGAATGGCCAAGTCTTCCTTTACCACACAGTCGGGCCAAGGCTTCACCACGGCTTTGGTGAGGTCAACTTGGGCCACGCCGGTAAGCTCCCAGAACAAGTTGTTAGCGCTTAGAAGTATGCCATCCATGCTCATATTGAACATGCCGACGGTGGCGAACTCGGCAAGACGCTTGAGGTTCTCTGCCTCTTGTGCCCGCTGGATGGCCTCCTCAGCGGTGTCCTTCTGTGCTGTCACATCGGTCAAGCACGTCAGAATTCGGACCACACTACCGTCAGGTGCGCGTTCTGCTTTGATCGAGGCTAAGACGTGACAAGCTACTCCGCTCTCCACTCTGGCCAACGTAGTTGGGGGCGATCTCAGACCCTGCGGCTCTGATCTGTTTTTATTTTGAGCAATTCGAAACTCGAATGTCACGATATCGCGCTGTTCAACATCTTTGTACGCCTGGACGACTTTTGACTTGTCCTCTTCTAGGACGGATTCCAGTAGAGCGCCGCGGTGTACATTCCCTCTTGGGTAACCTGTCATGCGATACCAAGCCTCGTTGGCATATGTGACATTGCCATCTGTGTCCACAAAACACATGCCGACTGGGATGAACTCGGCCACAGTCATCAGGGTCTGAATAGACTCGTTGGTCTTCTCTGTTTGATACTCCAATCTCTCTTTAAGCATGGCATTGTCAAAGGCAGCCTGCTCCGCGGCGTTGCGCCTTCGGCGAGTTTCTTCCTCGAGAAGAATG
This sequence comes from Dactylonectria alcacerensis, assembly GCA_029931735.1. Lineage (NCBI taxonomy): Eukaryota > Fungi > Ascomycota > Sordariomycetes > Hypocreales > Nectriaceae > Dactylonectria > Dactylonectria alcacerensis. Next base: position 1,275,028 of record JAPMUZ010000012.1, on the reverse strand, counting down.
GTCGAGGCGAGTGAGCTGGTCAATTTCTGATTGAGAAGTGAAATGAATTGCCGATAGTCATTATCATAGGGGCGTCGCGGATTCAGGCCCAGGACCAAGATACCCATTACATTTTCCTCTTTGGTGGGACGAATCGGGCATATGATTGCAGCTTGGCAAGGATCGCCAAAGCCTCGCCATTCTAGCCCATGAAGGAGTCTCTGAGGTAATGTCCCATCTTTAGTCTGAAGCAAGAGGGCGTGGGGTGATTTGAGGGACTCCCGAAACATAGGGGCGAGCCCGTCGTCGGAGTCTCGAAGATTTATCACTGGGGGAGCAATAACGTGGCCTTCGGGGACCCCTAGAGATCCTTCTAGACGACAGGTCCTGGGGCAACCATACTTCGATGCTGAAGAAGCACCATCGTCGTCACCGCCAACCGAGTAAATGAAGGCGAGTGGGACGTCATAAGTAGGACTCCAACGTTCAAGTTCCTCAATTGTCCTTGTCCAGTATGACTGCACATCCCTCGTGGTGACGAGGGCTTCGCCGAGATCAATGAGCATTTTCATCCGCCGCTCCCATAGTCGCCTCGAAGTTGTCTCAAGAAGACAATGTTGGACGCCAAGATATTGTTTGTCGGACACAATCGGAACCATGGACCAGTCCGCGTATGTCTCCTCAGAGGAACCGTCGACCTGTTCAATGAAGAACCTCGATTGATCCACAACTTGGGAGCACTTTTGGAGGGGTGACGCGATTATGTTGTCCAGTTGCTCCTTGAGATGAGGCCAGGAATCGAAGGCAGACCGTCCCAAGCGCTTGGGGTGTTTGACACCGCAATACTTGGAGAATCCCTCGTTATAAATGGTGATACAATCAGGACCCCAGTAGAGGGCTATGGGGCGCGAGTCAGATATGACTTGACTAAAGGCTTGTTGCAACTGTGCCGACCAGCCTTCCATGGGACCTAGCGAAGTTGACGCCCAATCCACACTTTGAAGGACGTCGAGAAAAGGCTCAGGCTCGGAAACGAAGACGGGGACCATGAAACCTGGGTTGGTGTCGGGGCGATATATCTTGGGCGTTTTGCTATCAGATTTTCTCAGCGACACTAGGTTCGCGGCATCTAGGACTGGATTATGGGACAAGGGTTTGGATGTCGCGCCGCTCCCATCTTTGCACTCGATTCGTTTCTTCCTAGGAGGTTCGGAGGAGCAAGTCGTCTCGTTGCCGCTCATAACGACCCATTGGTTGCACACAACACTCCGGGTCCAAAAGACACCAAAATAGGGGAGAGAGTGTTGGATATCGGTGGAGGCGAGAGGCTCGGCATCGGCGTCGGAATTCGATTTTGGAGGCAGGCACGTAACCCAATTCCAGAAAGGGGAGTGGGAGGCATCGTGGGGGATGGAGCCAATGGATTGATCTAGAGTGGCGGTAGCCTTCAGGGCTGGATTTCGGTAGGTGATATTATGAGAGGGGGCATCGGAGGAGGAAGAGGAGGAGGAGAGCTGGACAACGAAGGTCGGGCGAGGGTCGGAACTGATGAGGTCGACAAGACCAAGAGACTGCAATGACGGACTCATGCCCGCTGGGTTTTTGACGGCAACAATCGGGGCTGCTATGCGGGAGGTGTGCAAGGGCGGGCTGGCAAAAGCGGAAGAGAGCCCGGTGGTTTGGTGAGGCACAAGGCGAGCACCCGAGGCGGCTAGGTGCAACGCGGGAGAGGGTTGCGGGTTGGCGTCGTCATACTTCTAGGTTTCGGCAGTGGTTGCAGATTGATTCTTGGACTCGGTTTCGAAGGCGCAGTTGACCGGGGAAATGGCTGTTGTGGTCGCGATAGCGGTGATGGAGGTGATGTCGTCGGTGATGCGAATATAACGAGATAGTGGAGGTAAAGAGTGAGGCATCACGTAGCCAAGCGCAGGCTCTATCGGGGGCGTTGCTTGGAAGACGAAGAGAGGAACAAGGCGAGACGGGACGGGCTGGCCTGGGACGGGCTGGCCTTGGACGGGCTGAACGGTGGAACGGTGGAGAAGGGACGGTGGAGAGGAACGGTGGAGAGACGGGAGAGAGGCGTCCGGGCTTTGAGTGGAGCCGTATGGCGCCTGTGGTAACGGATAGTGGGCGTTGAGTGGGTGGCGCAAGCCCATTTTGAGTGCTGGTTTGGCCATGGGGACGGGAAAAAATCCACGCAGCGGCACCAGTGTCAGCTCCGAAAGCCACTGAAAGCCACTGTAGGCTATCACTGAGACAGTATCCACACCTCAGTGCGTAAGTACTGTTCCGTACGCCGCGCTTTAGGGCGTTCTAGGGAGTTGTCTCAGCACTGGCCGTGCCGAGGAGTGGCAGTCCCAGTGCCTCAGCGCATCCCCCGTCACTCGCATTAGCGCCCTTCTCTCCCTCAGTCCTCTCCCTACGTGAGGTGCCGCGACATGCCGGAGAGGCTTTGTAGGCGTGAAGCGGGCGTTGCGCTAGAATTCTTTGCGGCAAGCCCATGCCTATAACACGAAACTCCTCTTACTGAGGGATGACGAGTTTGAGGCAGCTGCACGGCGAGACGAACGGCGACGGGTTAGTCTACTGGGATGAGGGCTCTGATGTGGAGTACAGACGAGTGGACAGCATCGCGGGTCGTCTCAAGATGCGCCGATCTCCCTTCTAGTCCCAGCTGTGTGGCCCGTGGCCTAATTCTTGCAACTCTAACCTGTTAGACTAACCCTCACTTTAATTGCAAGATGGTGTGGAGAGTGAGTGTTTTTGTCGAGAGAACGGACTCGGAACGATTCTTGGTTTTGCAGCCACATGACTCAGTTGGAATATCAACACACCCACTCGGTACCTACCTTAGTGGATAGTGTTTTCCAGCGATTCCAGCATGCTTCTAATTTTGATCACCTCCAGCCTTTCATTGGGGTAGGTTGAAACCGTTCAACACCTGTGTAGGTGGGCAGACAATCCCGCGCTTGTGACATGTGTCGGTCAGCTAGCCTTTTACCCCGTACCGCCTACTACGTAGGGGAGTCGGGTAGGTCTCCTCTAGGCTCGGGAAAAACTGCTCGTAGTGAGACAGTAGTTCGCAACTAGCGGTACCCAAGAAACAAGCCTAAGTGAATTTGCTGTCTGCGTCATGGCAGTCGTAATTGCCACGCGACCGTGTTGGCAAGATAGAGAGCCTAATCGCTGAACTGGGAGAACGAACGTGCACAGTGATATTGCTCTCAGGCCCCTGATTCAGCGCCTTGATCTATTGATTTAGTCCTTGATTCATCCCTTATAAAAAGAAAGAATTTCAGACACCGATCTCGGTATCTTCCGTCTCACTGCGCCCCGTCACGTTTCTTTTTCTCTTCCAAGACTCACTATGTGCTGCAAGGCGTATGCCGTGTCGCATGGGCCCCGCGGTGGCAAACATTTCTCTGACACTGAGTCGCGAAGCTCAACACAGACGAGGGCCTTCTGAGGTGCGTGACTTGAAAATAATAATAAGTCTGTAGTAGAATCTAGGTCAGACTAAGGAAACCTCGGTGAGCGAGGCTGCGACGAGCTAATTACTTAGGTGGTTGACAAGTGAAAACTGCCGGACCGTTCGTTACGGTAGCGCAATTAACCGTCGGGGTAGCGCAACACCAAGGAGATCAAATCGGCATAGCGTGTGAGCCTGCGCGCGCGACCTCATCTGCTGCCCACTTACCTCATCGAGTGACATGGCGCTTCCCAGTGAACCTGTCACCAACTCTGGCACCGACTGTAGCACACCTGGACTCGGGGCCTTGACTATCTCCCGCGCACTCGGTAACGCAGTGCGCTATTACTAGCGTTGATGCTACCAACTTCTGGTCGCCTATCTGACAAATGAACGCTCTCCGTCCAAAGTGATTTGTGCCGTTTCCGTCAATCATGATTCATCATGCATCCAGCTCATCAACTGGGAGCCCCTTGATGCACTTCGTCCGCTACACAACATTGAATATGCTACAGCAGTTCATTGGCTTAGTACCTGTTACCAACTAAGTACCTGCCCAATCTGTAATCCATTTACGTCACATTTCAGCCTCGTGACGAACCATGTCTAAAATATTGATCATGCAGGTCTAAAAAGCTGTTGGTTCACCACATACGTTTGAACCATTGATCGAACCCATGCCTGTTTCCACTTTGTGACTTGCCAGCTTCCACTCGTCAGTCTTCTGCCGTGCCTTGATACTTCCCATACAGGAAAAGTGTCAAGTGCATACGACTTCCTCATAGGTATCTATTCCACAGAAGGTCCCTTCTAGGTCCGATTGGAGGTGAGTGTGCGAGTAAAGATGTGAACCTTGTCCTTTCTGCCTTTTCCATCGGATCCCCATGCTACATTAAGGAAACCAACACTCGAAAGCTTCGCACAGGAGCACTTGCCTGAGGCGCCGAAGATATGGGCTCTAGGGGGGGGGGAGTACCGCACCGCAATTCATACCTTTACTTACCCCCCGTCTTTACAAGCGATAACATGACATAAACCATAACTGTTGAGGGATAATTTAGTAGAATCATTGCCTCTCCCAATTTAGTTTATGCTATGATTTATTATCCAGGAGCGAATGTGTTGGGTTTGGTCAAAGAGGCATTTTTGTGTGCAGTGGTTTCTCTCCTCGAGAGGACCTTGGGATGGGCAGGTGCGTGCCTACCCAAGTAGCTATTTTACCATCACTTCGCCTGAGGAGACACCCAACGTTTCAACTCACCTCGCTCCCGCATCACTCCCGAATTGGCATCGTCGACCAACAATCATTCATTCATTTATCCATTGATGCCACATCATCGCTTGTTCATTGTATCTACACGCGTCTTCAATAACAATGTCGTGCCGTGGCAATTGCTTTTACGTCGACTACACGGCTGACAAGACCGTCTGCCGGGTTGTGAATCACGACAAACCGTCCCCCACTCGAGGCCAGACGTAGTATTTCTGTCCGACTCACCGAGTCTACCATGCTCTGTTGTTCACCAAGCCATCCATTCAGCCCTTGTGTGGCGAGTGTGCCGTTCTCTTCTTCTGCAACCACTACGCTGTACCCTGGCTTTATCACAACGATTTCAAGGCCGGGATGTCAAATGCTGATGAGCTTCGCATCGAAGCCGAGAATGACATGGCGGGTTTGGCTCAGCAGTCAACCCAGGGGAGAAGTATGGCCACCATTACCAATCCAACAGCAGGCAGCAACCCGGACATTGGCCTGTTTTGCTTGCTACCGCAACCTTCAGACAACGTCTTCGATGAGATTCCGATGGACGACTTGACATACCAGTACGAACACGACGACCCTATTCCCCACGGCCGTTTTCCAGAAGTGCTCTTGCACAAGTATCGGACTTTCGAAGGTGCTTTTGCGTACCAACCCTGTGGCAAGGATGTTGACCTCTCGGAAATGTTCACGTGCCTATACCCCTTGGACCGGAATGGGGACGCCCTATTCATTGCTGCCCGAGCGTGGTCTTGCAACTGCCAAGGGCTGAACGACCTTCCAAAGGAGGTCAGATAGGTTCTTGCCACCATTTACAACTTCGCCAACGAGGCATTACGGCCTGAAAATGACGAGAACACGCTTTGGGGAATGCGAGCTTGGCTGCTCCATTGGTACTGCGTTGCCGATGAACTCTTTCAACTTTTCGGAGTTCCTGCTACCACCCCAGACCCAAACTGGTTTATGCCACCTACCGTTGTTGAAGTTTTGGGCCTAGGGGGGAACACGATGCGAAACCATACGCTCATTGGCCATTGTGAGGCTCAGCTATCAGACTGCTTCGCGGCTTCCGATGGCCCTGCGAATCGTGATGATGATCGGTCGGTCGCTAGTGAAGATGACCCATCCCCAATGATCGTCCTTGAAGAGACTTCAGATGAAGAATTGGAGCCTCTGGTCTTCACCCCGACAGTTCACACCTGGTCAAATGGTGAGCCTGACCGCATGGGCTTTGTCAGGCAAAATCGTTTATCTTTCGACTCAGTTTCTAGAGGAAGGGTGCCTTTCGAGATGAGACTAGTCGCCTCTCAGCACAACCAATCCACGATATCGTATGCCCCTAGATCCGAGTTTGCGACAGCAGATCTCGTCCCGGAGGCTATCGAATTCACGTTGCAGAATGAGACGAACGATTGGCTTACACTAGGGGCCAGCTACTGTGACATCCTTTGATCAGTTTTCGTGGCTGGAGAATGGTTGGAGTTGTTGCGAGGATCAGCGGAAAAGCGGCCTAATAGAACATAGAGTCTAGTGTATGGTAGGTATTCTACATGCTTTCGATGTTGACTTGCTCAGTCCTTTGCGCTACCGCCCAGCACCTGTTACATTCTCCGGACAAAAGCATTCGTACACTCCACGGTTTACACGGAAAACTATGTGCATGTAAGAAGTCGTAATTATTCATATTTAAAATAAATTACTTGTAAGGTGTTAATGTGATGGTGCTGAGTCTTGGTGTAAAAATGGGACTAGATAGAGACTTGGACCGAAACTGTATATGAGGATCACGTACCAAGGAGGCACCCCTACTCTCGCCAGTTCACAGCATCGTCGCGTCTGTCACTAACAACCTTGCCACGCAGAAATACTCTATCGAATGGTATTGAACAATCCTATCTGGCCTTCTGTGAAAGCTAAACATGGATTCTAAGCCGAGAGTGAAAACTCATTGAGCTGAAATCATGCTCATGTAGATACCCCAAACCACGCCGGCCAGAGAACCAACAAGATTGCGACCCTGAACCGTCTTGATAGCGGAAAAATTGATGAGACTCACGGCGGGCCAGAGCTTCCAGCCGGCAACAAGGATGGGCCAAAACTCGTCGAGCGACGCAGCCCAGACACGGTCCCAGTTGACGCGAGCGAGGTCGACAGTGCCCGGGCTGGTCCAGTAAGTGATGGCCTTGAAGACGCTGGTGATGCGGGGGACCGGGTGAAGAGCGAGGCGCAGGGCGTGCACGTAGTTGCTAAAGAGGAGGGTGTTGAGCGTGGCGCCGACGGTTTGGTCGAGGAACAGCTTGATGAGGGTGTTGCGGATGGAGAGCTTTGGCGGTGCGGGAGGGTCGTCGGATTTCTTGGGGTGAGGGGGAGCTGGGTTGGATGGGAATGTAGATTCCAGGAAGTCTTGCCTGGAAGGGTGTGAGATTTTGCCATGTAATTTTTGAGAGTTGATGACATGAGACGAGATGGTGAGAGTGGGAATTTGGAGTTGTCAGAGCTCACTCACCAAAGGTAGTTGGGCGGCGTGCTAATCAAGTTGAAGAGAAGAAACTGGAAGACGGGGACCCAGTCAATCGTCACCTCAGACTATGATTCAACAAAAGTCAGCATTCTCTATTCTCTGCGGCAGGCAAACCTTGTGAGTCTCGTTCACGTTCACGAGCCATGAAGCAAAAGCGCAGGGCCAGGTTCAGGGCAGGCATATTCGTACCCCGGTTCTGTACGCCGAGATCAGCTGGGCCAGCACATTGGCGGTGCCGCCCAGCATGGCGGACTGGATCATGGCCGTGACCATGGGCGAATACTCCAGTGACATTTTGGCTGATTTCTTTTTGTTAGGAAAGGTAAATTAGGGATCTAGGAGCGGGAAAGATGGGCGAGGGAAAAGGGATGGAGGCGCGGTTGATGGTGAACAATGATATCGGTGTAATCGGTCGGTAGGGCTTCGATTATCAATGCACGGGCGGAAATGCGTTGGGCAATGGGGAAGGTCGTCACTGGCAGCCTGGAGGTGGACGCTAATCAGCCCGATTTGCTATTAGGACAGATCGCGCTTTGATAACTTGATACCCGATTCGCTCCCCGCCTGACCCCCACCAAACAACCCTTGGGAATCGTCGAGATAGACTCATCGTGCTGCTCAGGCTTTTGCCCAGACTTTAGATGTAGATGACGTCTTTTGATGCTGTTTACTTTTGTTAACCTTTCATCCTACGGTAGCTACCTATTCGAGATGACCCCTATCGTACACAAGTTCCGCGTCATTACAATTGCCCAGTCCAATGTGTCTGGCTAGTCCATCTATGTCTCATTGCTTGCGTCCCTGCAAATGCATGTGCACCGGCGCCGTGAAAATGAACCAAACCGCCCCTATAACCCCCTTCGCCCTAGAGTAACAACCTCCCCTAGCTGCTCGTTGAAACCCCTTTACGCAAGGGTGAGAAGCCACATGAAGATGAGCTGCACAATGTAGGAATAGAAGAAGAGGAACTGGGTCCGCTGGTTGCGCTTCGCGCGCGAGTCGGTCTGCATGGGGCCTCCGTTACTGTCCGAGGTCTCGGGCAGAAGGACATACTTGAGAGATCGCATCTGGCCGTTGTTAGTATGGAAGCTGAGAGTACGCGACCAAGTGTCTGCTTACCAAAAAGAGTGCGTTGGCCAGGAAGGTGTAGAGGAAGATGAGCCAGCCAACCCAACCGCCAGTGCCCTTGCCACCGCTGACGATCTCCGCAACCACAATCGTCACAATGATACCGACGAACTTGTATCCTGAGTAGGCAATCAGATCGAAGAGTTGCGACTGGCTAGAGATGCTAAGGAGGTAGCATCCCAACTTGAGGGCGACGATCTCAACGATGACGACGGCGAGTCCTTTCGTGGCAGTAAGGCCGAGAAGTTCGGGTTGGAATTGGCCCCTGAGACCAGCGATGAGGGTCGAGAGTAGGATGTAGGTTACCAATGCCATGACTGAATATATTGGTCAGTTACCCCCCTTCCAAAGCCCAACATGGAAGCGACAAACCTGGGATGTACATATCGGGGCTGTTAACATCGTCCCGCGGGGGAAGATACCAACCCTCCTGGCCATTCGCGCCAACGGCCTGCTTACGCGACCACGGCTTATGCCTCCAGGGGAACAGAACTAGGAACAACTTATTAAGGACGTAGGAGTTCGATACGTTGAAGTAGTGCTTGAGCGCCGAGACGTTGACATATCGACCAAACTGTGACAAAGTCAGAACCTCTGGCCCATGAGTACCAAGGATGTTTCAAAGACGTACGTTTTGTTCCATGTATTCCTGGCCATGCTTGAAGGCCGTCTGTCCAAACTGCGCCGCGACCTGCGCCGTGGGATCGTTCATGAACTGGCCGTAGGCGCCAAAGACATTGCCCGTATTACCGCCCTGCTGCTGATACGGCGTGCCTCCATAGCCTTGCTGCTGCGACTGCGCGGAGCCTGGAGGCGGGGGCGGCGACCTTAGTTGGGGCACGGTCGAAACATGCTGGGGGACTGGGTGGTGAAGGGGGGGCGACTGGGCATAGGTCGCTCGCTGCATGGCGAAGGGAGGGATGAGAAAAGTCGTAGCGAGCGCTAGAGCTGGAGCTGAAGCTGGAGACGCTGATGCGTTATCGATGAAGTCGTGTGAGCGTGATTTAGGGGGAGAAAGCGCAGGAGGAAGGGTTTAAGTTGACAGCCGTGGTGGCGCGGAGAAAGGTCGAGCTGCAAGCTGGTGTTTGTTCAGGAAATGTGGTCGATTGTCGTTCATTGGCGCAAGCGTCATGGCGCCTCCGCTGAAGGACTTGGAAGGAAGGGGCCGACACACCAGCCACTTGTCCTCCCGCTTCAGGCAAAAGTTAAGTCGAATGCGTCTGGAGCACAAGCCACAACCACCACCTCCAGCCACACAGCAGAGCACAAGGCAACCAATTGACAGTGGGACGCACGAGTCGCAGAGAGCCCACACACACACACACACACACACACACACACACACACACAGACTTTGGCCAAACTATCCAACCGGGTTCCCTGCTCTGCTTCCTGCCTGTCACATTGAGTACCTCATGGCTCATGCTCGCCGGGTTGCCGCACGTGATAGGTGGGCCCTACCACACTCTCAGGAACGATTCAGAGTGGTTGAGTGGCTTCCAGGCCCTACTGTGGAGGTGCCGCCCCTATCGATAAGGCCGGCACCCTTGCAGCCCGCCGCGGTGTCTCCGGCTCGAACCCCCATCATGGTGCGAAGACATGGTACAGATTAGCCACATCGCCTCCATCCCGCATTTCCTTAACTTCCTTCCCTCCCAAACTTCTCCTTATCCAGCTATTCTAGCTCCCTTGACTATTGTTCATCGCTGTCGCAATACGTGCCGGTGCGCGCCCAACAAGTCAGCATGTTGGACTCGTTCGAGATCCTCACAACCTCCGGTGTTGTCGTCTGGTCGCGGACCTACTCGTCCATCAACCCATCCATTATCAACAATTTTATCGCCGACACATTTATCGAGGAGAAGGGTGGCTTTTCCGCTGTCGCCGACTCCAAGTCTGCCTCCAATAACCCGCCATACAAGAGTGACCAGCACACGCTCAAATGGACCCTCGTCAAGGAATTGGGCGTCATCTTCGTCGTAAGTGTCTATCGCCTCCATCCTGCACCGATCCTCGGCGCTTATATACTCACTTGTCTGCTAGGCCGTCTACCGATCGCTACTTCACCTATCCTGGGTCGATAAGCTTGTCGACAATATCAAGACAATCTTTGTCAAGCTCTATGGCGAACAACTCTTGAAGCCTCACACGACCCTGGTAGAGTGTCACGCCTTTGATGAATACTTTGACCAACAGCTCCAGGAGCTTGACCAGACCAGCACCAAGGGCACATCGTCCGCCTCGGCCATCCTGCCTCTCGAACAAAATACAGTGCCTACTATAGTTGGCGACGATCCCCCCCACGAGCCGGGCTTAAAATATCGAGGGCACGCCCTCAATGGCGCCAACGAGCCGTCCTCCCCCGAGCTGGTGCCCGCAGTCAGTCCCAACGGGTCGCGACCCATGACTCCAAGTAACAACCATCTATTGGTGGCCAAGGCTGGCCCTGTCGCAAAGATGTCGAGGCGCGCACGCAAGTCGAAGAATCACACATCCGCGCCCCTATCATCTGGAGATGAGGCGTCGTCCCAGAAGAAAGGCAAGAAGCCCGGCAAGAAGGGTCGAAAGTGGGATGCCGATGGGTACGCGGACGAAGAGGACGATGTCCAGCTCGACTACTCCCCGGCCAACCCCAATAGTGATTCTGAAGTTGAAGCGCGGTCAAGCGCCCTCGAGGAGGTCGATTCCAAGACTTGGGGCACACGCTCCAAGGGCAAGTTCGTGCTCAACGACTTGAAGGACGAGGTCGACGAGATCCTTGCCTCCGAAGCAGAAAAGAAGAACGCAACCGCCAAGTCCCAGCCCAAGTCTGGCCTCTTTGGCTCTGGAGTCAACGCCATCAGCGGCCTCTTCCGAAATGTCGTGGGCGGAAAGACCCTTACCAAGGAGGACCTGGCAAGCGCCATGAAGGGCATGGAGGAGCACCTATTGAAGAAGAACGTCGCACTCGAGGCCGCCGTGCGTCTGTGCGAAGGCATCGAGAAGGAGCTGCTCGGAGTCAAGACCGGCAACTTCGAGAGCATCAACACCAGAATCCAGGCCGCAATGGAGGCTTCTCTTACCAAGATGCTCACACCCACGTCGTCCCTCGATCTCCTCCGCGAGATCGACGCCATCACCGCCCCTCCAGTCACCTCTCTCCGCAAGGCTCGTCCCTACGTCCTTTCCATCGTCGGTGTCAACGGCGTTGGCAAGTCAACCAACCTGTCCAAGATCTGCTTCTTCCTCTTGCAGAACAAGTACAAGGTTCTCATCGCCGCCGGCGACACCTTCCGTTCGGGCGCCGTCGAGCAGCTCGCTGTCCACGTCCGCAACCTCAAGGAGCTTACGGCTCGTGAGGGCGGCCACGTCGAGCTCTACCAGAAGGGCTACGGCAAGGATGCCGCTACCGTCGCCAAGGATGCTGTTGCACATGCCGCCCAGGAAGGATTTGATGTCGTCCTCATCGACACTGCTGGTCGAAGACACAATGACCAGCGCCTCATGTCTTCCCTCGAAAAGTTTGCCAAGTTTGCTCAACCAGACAAGATCCTCATGGTTGGCGAGGTATGTTTCCCACATCACCCCTCACCCCCGCATTCTCAATCTAATCAATATTCGCAGGCACTTGTCGGTACCGACTCGGTTGCCCAAGCGCGCAACTTCAACGCAGCCTTCGGCGCCGTCCGCACACTAGATGGCTTCATCATTTCCAAGTGTGACACCGTCGGCGACATGGTCGGCACACTCGTTAGTCTGGTTCATGCCACAAATGTCCCTGTTTTGTTTGTCGGCGTTGGCCAGCACTACTCAGACCTGCGCAATTTTTCAGTGAAATGGGCGGTCGAGAAACTCCTAAGCAATAATTAATGAATATTGAATATGAAGTATCCTTCTTACAAGGTAATAACAAAAGATGGAAATCAAGCCTAATCAATCATGACTTTAACTCTGATGTTGACTTATGAAGGTCGAGTGCTGTAAAGTGACCATTATGTTCTCAGAATCACCCGCCTAATCGGTAGACGAAGTTTGTGAAAGGTTTGGTGTCTTTCGTATCTGAGCGTAGATTATGATTATATAAATATACATGGCCATTCAACGTCCTCGTTCTCTCAGCCTAAGTGGGCGACCTGTCCACGCCATCACACCGCTATGCCAACAAAGGAAGATCTTCTCTGTATACCGCCGAAAGTGAAATCGTGCAATCAAAATCGGATTTTTTTTGTCTTTTTTTCTTTCGTTTGTGTCATCTCGGTCTCCCCTTTTTTTTTCTTCCAAATGTTGATTCTTCTTTGAAGCACTCGGTGCAAAAACAGAAAATCAGAAACGATAGCAATGAGGGATTTCGGTTTCGAAACACCCAAATTTGTGTGGCGTAAACGTCAATCCAAGGGGTATCTTTCTAGGTTCGCAATCTCGGGTGAAAGTAAGAGTAATATGCAGCGTGTGTATGCATCGGCCGTAGTTGGATGATCTTATGACAAAGGAAATGGGTTGTTGATATATTCCTCCTCCTCTTTTTCCTCCACCCCAATACCTTAATCTTCTTCAAAGAAGTCGTTATCATCAAAATCTCCTGGCTGGGCATCCGAGTCGTAGACACTCGGCCGCATCATAGGCGGAGTCATAGGCTCAGCTTCTGATTGCCTCAGGGGTGGGGTGTTGCGCCCGGATCTGTCCGATCGGTACGAGGTGTTGGAGATGCCTCTTGATCGTGCAGAGATGCTGCTGTGTGAAGGGTAGCGGCGTCCGGTGCTGGCAAAGGCGGTAGGTTGTGCCTTGCCATTGTCCACGGGAGGGGTCTGACGAAGTCCCGAGGCAGGGGGGGTTAGGAGACCACCGAGAAGGCTATTCTGGGGCGCGGGACTACTCCTCGCTGGGGTCGCATTTCTTCCAGTAGCTGGTGATCCCAGTACGCCGGAGAGGCCACTGAAGGAGGACTGGTTGCCCTTGCGCCAGTTACCCCAAGCGGCGGCAATGGGACCAACCGCTTGGGCTACACGAGGAGTCGCAGCCTGGATGGATTGGGCAATGTTGGGCAAGTTGATTGATGATCCGCCATTCATAGCTCTCTCCCGTTCTTGCTCCTCCATCTGAAGGTTCGCCTTTAGTCTGATGGCGGCGTCCTTCACTGCATCAGGGTCGTAGCGATCACCCGAAAGGGCAGTAATAATGTCCTGCAGGTTTTCGTGCCTAACTGCAAGAAGCTCGCGCAGCCAGCTGATCTCATCATCACGCTTGGTGATCTTAGTTGCCGCATCGGGATCTGCCTTTGCGGCAACATGTTCCAGCTCCTCGATTCGCTGCTCGCGAGCCTGGAGCTGCTCCTGAAGAACCATGATGGATTCTCGGAGAGCCTGGGGAGAAATCTTCTCGGGCGCCTCGAAGCTTCGAGAGGCAGCCGACTTAGGATGACGGACGTTGTGGGCAGGACCGGCATCGGCACCAACTGACTTGGCAGCGGCGGCAGCAGCGGAAGCAGCCTGCTTAGCAATATCGAGCTTGTCTTCTAGATGAAGGATGCGATCCTGGAGGTGCTCGGTCTTCGAAGTCGACAGACTGAGGCGCTCCAAGAGATGTCTTTCAGACTTGTGAGCATCCTCCTGAGCGTTGCTGACTTGTCGCTCATATCGGGTCTGAATATCTTCAATCTCATTCTGGTGCTTGCGATGGAGCTCTTCAATCTCGGAGGACTTGGTGCTCTGGGCATCTTCGAGAAGCATCTCATTTTGTGCTTTCGCAGTGTCAGCTTCCAGCCTGACGTGGTCGAGCTCAGAGCGCAGCTTGGAGTTCTGCTCCTCAAGCTCCTCGCGGATGAAGTTAACCTGGTTGTTCGCAGAATCAACTTCGAGCTGCAGGGCCATACGAGTCCTCTTCACTTCGCTGAGGCCAGATTCCCTCGCCTCCACAAACTCGCGCTGGAATCGCATTGCAGCCTCCTCAAGCCTGTGGTTCTCATTCTTCATCTCGTCCAACAAGACCTCGAGACGCTTGCATTCATTGACGGCACGCATACCGGAGCGCTCGTTATCTTGAAGACGCTCCATCTCAATCTCCAATCGCTCTCGGGTCTTAGCCTCAGCCTGAAGACGGGCATCCAGTACGTCTTGGCGAGCAAGCATGGCCTGGTCCTTCTTGATGCGTCGGGCGTTGTCCTCGGCGATCTCGCGAGCGGCCTGGCCCATATCTTCCTGCAGCGAGATGAACTTGCTTCGCCACGCCTCACGCATGCGATCGTTCTCCTGGAGCTGAGTGGTGAGGGTGACCAAGGACTTTTGCATGTGCTGGTTATCCTCGACAACTCGGCCCAGCTCGCTGGCTCTCTGTCTAGCAGACTCATCAGCACGCTCAAATTCGGCACGCCAATGGTGGTTATCTTGTCGAACATCTCTGAGTTCAACGTCGATAGCATTGCATTTGTTGGTCATGTCGGTCACAGACTGGACAGAGTTGGCCTGGGCGGCCTCCAGAAGAGCCATGCGCATGGCTGTCTTGCTGTTTGCCTGCTCAGCCAAGCGAAGCTTCTGCTCTTTCTGCTCAAGCGCTTCACGAAGACGCACAACTTCCTCAGCAGCAGCTTCGTAGTGGCATCGGGTCTCGGTGAGCTTGTCTTCAGCGACGCGTCGTGCATTGACAGACTCCTCGCTAAGAGCCTCGTGCTGTCTGACCCTGCCTTCGAGATCACTGACACGCTGGTCGAACACGCTTCGATTGATAGTCTCAATCTCAGCGCGGGTCTCAGCAGCTTGAAGTTTGCGCATGATCTCAGAGGCCAAGTCTTCAGCAGCCCTGCGCTCTGAGACTTCATTCTCGACCTTGGCCTGCTCAAAATAGAGGCGCTGCTCCAAGTCCAGGACCTTCGCTTGCATCTCCTCAAGCTGAGCATTGTGCGTCTCGTCCGCATTGGGGAGCGCGGGCATGCGGCTCTCAACAGCTTGCTCAATGACTCTCTTGAGGTCATCGCCCAGCTGCATGTTGGAGCTAAGCGACTTCTTCATGTCGTCAAGAGCCTCTAGAATGGCAATAGGTGCCGCATCTGGGGCCGCTGGAGAGACAGCCGCCTGGTTGCGCTGTTGGGCATTGAAACCTTCCATGACAGCAATGCGAATCTGATCCAGTCGACGGTCTCTCCTGGGGCTCATGGAACGGCGAAGAACTGGCTCCTCATCTTCGTCGTCGGCATCGCTCTGCGGGAGCTCCGCTGACACGCTTCGCATGTCGCGACGCGACGAGGGGGTGCGTCGGGCCCTGGTGGCAAGGACCTGCTGTATAGAAAAGAGGGTCTTCTCCAGCGGCTCAAGCCGGGCGGCAAGCAAGGTACCAACCACCTCGTTAACACGGCCATCGAAGAACTGTGCGCGGTTTTCAAGCTTCTCGTGTTCATCCTCGGTGAAGGCACCATCCCAGTCACTAGCTGGTTGGCTATCACCATCCATACCGGCAGCATTCTCAGGTGTTCGTGCCAGAGATGGCGGGTCAACAAAGGGATCTTCCAATTCAGTACTCAGCATAGGCTGAACAGCAGGATCCTGGAGAGCGTGGTATTCCCGCGGGGTGGCGCTGGCCTCGTCTCGAGTATATTGCTCCACACCCGGTTCCAGCCGGTACGGTGATGAGTTGGCAACCGCAGCAACCGA
The DNA here is from genome assembly GCA_029931735.1 of Dactylonectria alcacerensis. Taxonomy (NCBI): domain Eukaryota; kingdom Fungi; phylum Ascomycota; class Sordariomycetes; order Hypocreales; family Nectriaceae; genus Dactylonectria; species Dactylonectria alcacerensis. Next base: position 1,259,051 of record JAPMUZ010000012.1, on the reverse strand, counting down.
CATATTGCGGGTGGGGCTGCCGTGTTGCCACTTGGCAGCCTCAACCGCCTTGTTAACGCCCATGGAAGGATTACCATAGAATTCATTCATGACGGCATCGATCTCCTCAAAGGTTGGCTCATAGTCCTCCTCGCCGTTGGCGGCGTGGGCGACCTCAGGTTCAAACTCATGCTCAACAGACTCCATCACATTCTCGTCAACAGGCTCAGCATGGTACAGCTCTTGCTCGGGAGTAGGGCTCTTAGCAAATCGAGAGCCAGCAAGTCCCTTGGGTTTGGGCGGAGGGGAGGCGAATCGAGAGGAGCTAAGTCCTCCAGAGACAGTCCTGGGCTGCTGTTGACCAGAGCTGAAGCGAGAAGTACCAAGGCCTGAAGCAGGTCGAGCAGCAACAGGACTGACAGCGGGGGAAAGGTCGGACACCTCGTCCGCTGCGTCAGTTTGGGAGGGTACTCCCACGGATGGAACACCAGGTACGAAAGGCTGGGCGGTGGCCGACAGAGTCTTCTTGTGCCCGTGCATGAATGCGTCCTCGCCGAAAGGTCGCGCATCGTTGAAGTTCTGTACCTCAATCGAGGACTTGAACTCGAAGGGCTGCCAGCGGCTGGCATTGAATTCGGACGGTGAGGTTTCCGAAGGAGTAGCAGTTGTAGCCTTCGTGTCGAGCTGGTCAGAAGTAACAATGGAAGACATCGACGTATCGATGGGCAGATTTTCTGCTTCATTTGCACTGGGTTCATCCTTGGCTAGCACCTGTGACTCTGGGGTGTGGTTGTGCTCATCCATAGGCTGTTCAGCAAAGAGGTGCACGTCGTCGTCATCAGGTGCAGAGCTCTTTGCCCGCTTAATGCGAGACTCGTCGACCAGAGGGCGGCCGTCGAAATCAAACTCTGGGCCGTCATCGGTGTGTAGAGATCGGCCAGATTCATTGGACGGTCTGATAATCGGCACGGCCTGTGTGAACTTCTTGCCAGGCTTGAAAACTGCGCTTGTCGAAAGATCAATACTACCAAAGATGCTACCGCGGTTGCCCACGCTCTTGGAGCCCGATGCTGGGCTGGCGAATGAGTCAGACAGCGGTGTGAACGCAGGAGCGTCGGGGTTGAACTTGGGACCAGAAGCTGAGAAGCTGAAGTCGCTCTGTCCAGGAGAGAAAGACGGCGCATTAGCATTGATCTTTGCAGGAGTGGTGAAGCTAGGCGCGGCCGCCGGGGGAGAGGCCACAGGGTTGCTGATTCCAGCATGGAATACAGCGGGCTGGAAAGGCGCCGCCTGTGCAGAAGGCTGGAACGACGACTGGAAGGGTGCAGCCTGGAACGGGCCTGACTGGAACGGAGCGGGCTCGAAAGCTGCAACAGGTTGGAAATTGTTGGGTTGGAAGTTGAACTGGCCAGGCGTGAAGGTACTTTGTCCCGGGTTGAACTTGAATTCGGGAGCCTTGACGTTGAGCTTAGACAGAGAAGCCTTGCTGCCATGGCTAGATCGGCGTGCTGCACTGCTGTTAACGGAAACAGCATCGTTCCAGGGGTTGCTGGCTGTAGAAAAGTTCTTTTTGTGTGCGAAAGCAGTTTCCGAAAAGTCGAATTCCTGGACAGGAGTGCCCAGGTTGCTTGGATTCGTCTCAATCTCGTAGGCTTCCTCGGCCTTTTGTGTTTCAGGAATTTCGTTGAGGCTTCGGAAATTCTGAAGGCTGCCCTCCTCTGTAGCCTCCTGAGCTTCAATCTTGTCACGATAAAAGGGTTGCGAAAGGGAATGTCCGCGGCTGTGGGGTCTTGGGTGGTGCAGGACAAGGGGTTTGGAGGGCTCATTGGCAAAGAGCTCAGGAGCAGGGAAGTGCTCTGAGGCCTGGCGTTCATGCGCAGGTACGAATGGCTCAGCAGTAGGAACTGGGGCCTGCGTCTGAGGTTGAGGGTTGTAATCCTCGTGCTCTAGCTGATTGCGCAATTGCTCCTCCAGGTGGTATTCGGCATCATCGATCTCGGCCTGCAAACCTTCGGGGTTCTGCTGCTTAGGCGGCTCAGGAGTCTTAGATGGGCTCTTGCTAGGGACGCTGGGAAGCGGTTCTTCGTCGTCCTCCAGGACCTCTTGCAAACGGGGCGAAGCTCTAGTAGGCTGCAGATATTGGAACTGCTGTTGATGAGGCAGCATAGGAAATTGCAAAGACTGGTGGCGCTGGTGCAATGGGAAGCCACCGGGGCTCTCCGGACCGCCAAATGGCGATTGCGGTGACATTATGCCATTAAAGTTCATCATTGAGGGTGAATCATGTCGGCTCATGCCGTGGAGAATACCAGCCTGGTTCTGCCAACCATGCTGTGGCTGCGGTAGGCCAAAGGGCGAGGTGCTAGCTGGCAGAGAAATAGATTGACGGGGATTGTACTTTCCAGGGACGAAAGACACAGGAGAGGTTCCAATGGAGAGTCCTGGGCTGTGGCCAGCTGAGCGTCCCGGCGCAAACTGGCCATGGTGAGGGAATCCTGGCATGCCATGGTTGCTAGACGCAGACGAGGTCGGCAGTGGAGGGGAGAAGGGCAGTGGAGGATACTGCACTGACGGCTGTCGACTTAGGTCCGTGGTGGCCGGTGAGATAGACGGAGGCGGCTGGTCGTCGTCACCAAATGAAACACCAAGCGCTCTAAGCTTCGCCTCCTGGAGCTCGTTCTCGTACTCCTTCCAAGCGTTGAGGTCTGGAAGCGTGACCTTGAAGACTCGATCAGCTCGCTCTCGGTCCACTTCGTCGAAGTTGGGCCAGGAGTCACGCGTCTGTGAATCATCAGTTCCTGGAGGCTGATATCCCTCTACCTCCAAGTCGAATCCCGCGATGTTGTATCCAAGCTCTTGCCAAGAATCGAACATCCTGTTGATTTCGTGCTGGCGCAGAGGAAACGGGGCTTTGCCGGGTTGTCCTCGTCCCTCATCACGCGGAATCAAAACCAAAATGTTCTTACCCTTCCATGGCACCTTCTTCTTGATCCGAGGGGTCATGACTTGAGATGGTTCCTTGGGCAGAGGCTTCTGGGTAAGTTTGGTCGGAGTGGCGGGCAGCCGAGGCTCCCCGTTCGTAATGGGAACAGCCTTCATTGGACTTTCTGCGACAGGTTGTTCCTGCATCAGGGCGGCCTGAGACCTGTCGCTCACCGCGTCGTGGGCTCCCGGCGCGGCTTCTGAGGTCGCCATGCTATTGTTCTGACCCGTCTTGGGACTAAGGGTATCCGTCGGTTTAAGAGTCTCGACGCTAGATCTCGCACGGGGCGTGTGTCGAGATTCTGCTCGAGATACCGGCTGAGACGACGGATTTGATCGTTTCTTGGCACGGGGCGTTCGAAAATCGCCTTCTTCCTGCCAACCACGCTCTGAGCCGCTCAATGAAGAGTGCTCACTGCCACTTCCGTCACTGAACCAATGACGACTCTCGGAATTGTGTTGGTCGTCAGTTGTATGGGTACGGATCCAATCTTCGGTGAGTCCAAGCGTCTGGCGACGAACTCGGTTCGCAAGGACGGCGGCGGCGGCGCTCACAGCCGATTGCGGCTCGGTCTGCGATCGCAGGAGCTCGGGAGCTGGTCGAAGAAATGGAGTTTCGATGTCCAACTGATGGATCGGGGAGTCGTCCGATGCCTCACTGCTGAAGCTCTGGCGTCGGAGATTTCGGTCAGATTGAGGATATGGTGAACCCCAACTGGCGGTGCCGAATCGATTGTCGCCTGCACTGCCTGCGGGCGGTGTCCTCAGCAGTTCCGAGACCCGGTCCGGGAGCCTGGGCGCTCTGAGGGGCGGGAGGACTGGTGACGACTCGATCTCCTCTTCGCCGTCAACGGTAGATGCTGTCGAGAGAGCAGGAGATGCCGGAGTCGCAGGTCGGGAGCGGGAGGCTCCAATGCCGTCCTGTGCCGGCGCAGCAGGAGGAAGAGCGGCGGGCAGCGACCGTGGAGACGACGTCTTCACGACGAGCTATTCGTCAAGAAACAGACCCAAGTTAGCATGCTGTGGTGTCTGGGAATGCTGTATCAACAGCTCGAGGTAGGCAAGCGTTAGCTTACCTGGGGAGATCAGTGCAGACGAAGAACGTGTCGCCTGCAGCTGAGTCTCAAATATCACGGCGCTCGAGGTCCTGTCGCTCACACGAATCCGAGCTCGATAGCCTTGGGAAAGAGTATGAATCTCTTCTTCCTTTTTTTGCTTGGCCGTTGGGGAAGAAGGTCTGGCAGTGATACGCGACGACGCGTTTTCCAACTAAAGGGGGCGAACAGCGGAGAATATTGGCGCTGGACGTTAGGTGGGAAATTCCCAGGGGGGCGTGCCTCCAGGGGTTTAATTCGAGAAAAGAAACGGCGTCATAAAAGGAGCGGACGGGCAAAGAAGGCAAAGAAGAGCGCGGAACGGTGCGGCCGGACGCATCGAGGGGGATTCTTCGACAAAAAAGTTGCGGTCGAGGGACGAAGGGGACAAGGAGAAGAAGAGAAGAAAGGGCGGCGTCCGAGGTGAGGGATGAGAAAAAGCTCCAGCGTCGACGAGAGCTGATGGAGTTGGGAAGCGAGAGGTTCGAGGCTAGAGAGGCTTACAGCACCAAACCAGCAGCAGCCACCTTTTTTTTTTTTGGGCGTGGGCGATTTTTTTGGGACATCATGGAGGGGCGTCCTGCCTTGATGGGGGGCATAGCCTAGCACTGGCTCCGCTGGGAATAGCAAAGTGTCCCCTAAAAGAGCCACTGAGGGCGTGGGACCCGGTGAGCCAGACGTCTTCATTGGAGGCGCACACGGGGTGGGCACACACTGGAGTGAACTAGAGCCCGGCTTAGGGACCCATAACGCACCTTGGGGCAGCTCACGAGCACCTCGAGTCAACCCGAGTTCTTTAATGAGGCCCGCAATCAAAGGCACCGCATTGGCCCAGGGTAATCTCGCCAAGGGGGGTGCGGGAAGGGGGGCATGACGGCTCGTCTGGTAGACGATACACGAGATTCCGGTGGCGGCCATGGCGCATTCCGTGTACCTGTCCACCATACGCCATGTTCCCTAGACCCTTGGAGCTAAGGCTCGAAGAAGAAGCCTTGCTTCGCTGGCATCAATCTGTCGGCCCAAGTTTGATTATCTGCTCCTGTGAGCCTGTGAGCCTGTCTGTACGGAGAACCACGTAGCCTCTTCTGACGGAACCGGCATTCACTATCACTCTCCCTCGCCCAACTGATGGATGCCTGCCCTCAGCCCTGTCCCTCGACCCCCCTCACCCAAAGGTCACATCGTCTCAGGTCGTTCACCACCCGGTGGAATGCTTCGCTGTCTGCCCGCCGCAACCAAGACCTGGCCCGTCAAGAACACGTCTCTCAAGGCTTGGATCGCAGACGGGTGACCTGGGCGACCGGGGGACATCATGGTGTCCTGGCGCCGTTGCGCGACTAATTAGAACCGGTTTTCATGTGGGACTGGCATGTGGAGTTGGTGCCTTTCAGGGTCGCGCACCCATCTTAATCACGACGATAGCAGGACTTGCAGACGACACAAACACGTATTTCTTTGTTTTTTTTGGCCCTGCAGCTGTCAAACCGCATCGTGAACCAGTCGTTCGTGCGGTACGGTCGGTAGCTCCCGCACCGCACGCAACTGACAATGGACAAAGCCAATGGGGAGGCCTACCTAATCTCCCAGAACCATCAAAAAGAAACGAGAACCAGCAGATGTTGGCAGCTCCAAGCGCGCTCTTCCCCTTTCACCCGCATCACAGACAGACACACTCCGTGAATGGGTCCTGCCTACGATCTGCATGCAATCAGTGGGGAGAGAACTGGGGCAAGACTGGGCAGTCTGCAATTCGATTCCCAGGTTTGCCAGGACAACGCAGTGACTCTCCTTGTGCATGCGCGTCTTGCTCTGGCCCTCTCGGGTCCGTTCTGTCCTCCTGGGCGCCGTCATTGACCAATTCCTCCGCCTCCGCCTCCGCCTTTCAGCCACCGCGGACCGGGCTCCACTTGTTCCGGGCCGCCGCGGGATTGTGGCGTCCAAAGGGTGGGCATCATCGCGGGAATGGGGCCGATGTAAGGGAACCTGAGTCAATCCATTCACACACTCCAGGAAACAAGAAACAAAAACCTAGGAGCAAACAGTGATACTCTCTTTCCATATTTTGCTCAACTATTGATCTGTGAACAATACGCCGTTTCAAACGAAAACGAAAATCATCATTCTCGTAGAATTGTTTTCCATCATACACCAGCGCGATGCGTCCGTTGTCTCCTCGATTACGATTAAAATATTGAACTCATTCTTCCTTCTCATCCAGCACGTTGGTCCAGCAACTGACTGTCTTCCGTCCAGGTCTCTCCAAGGAATGACTCGTCACTCTCGAATCCGAACTCTGTCTCAGCCCTGTTCTTAGGAGCCCCCTTCGTCGATGAACTCACGACAAGTTCACCGTTACCGTCCCAATCCCGTTGGCTCTCAATCTCATTTCGAAAGAAAAAAAAAATGGGCTAAGTTGTCCACTTTTCCATGGGCACTCTATGTTCACCTAGTGTTCCGCTTTATAAGCTAGACAGTGAAGTTTCCACGGTGACGTTCAATCAATGAACGACGGCTTCGTGGTTGAGGCGGGATTGTCGAGTCGGTATTTTGTACGGGCTATGGTCTCTTCATTAGTTCAAGATTCACAATCAAGACTTCATTGGGCACAGTTACCGTTCGATGCATCCCCATACTACTTCATTAAGAGGAAAGGCTTTTTGAAGTCTCATGCGATTCATGCAACCATTCGCCAACCTTCATCCAAGATGTCGAAAGCGAAGTCCAAGTCCTCAATCAAATCCCACTCATCAAACATCTCCATCCCAGCGGCCCCAGCTGCAAGAGTCAGCAGCAGCGGTAGCGTAAGCCACGTGTGACAGTAGGGCATGATAGAGCTCGTGTCTGTGTTGAGGATATTCTCAAGCAATGAAAGGAGTGCACAGCGGATTCGCAGATCAGGAGCCCTTTGGATCTATTTATTCCAAAGCCATGCATCTTGGAAGACCTCTGCCGCCAAGCATTTGTGAAGATCGGTAGTTTGACCTGCCGCCACTGACCAACGTGCAACCGACGATGTGACTTTATTGTGGCTATCACACAACGCCGAGAAACAATGGCGGCTTCCCCATCCCGCAGAATCACTGTTAGAGACCGTCTGCTGAAACATGCATGCTATCCAAAACGTCATTGTGGCCAGGGGCTGAGACGAAACACCCCCACCCAGGACACCCACGACTTGTCATACCGTGCAGGAACCGATACAGCGGGCTAAGAGAAGGGAAAATCAAGGAACACAAGTGACAGGTAGTAGAAACGTTAGCAAAGGTATCAGGCAGTGGCGGTGATTGATTTTGACAAGTCACGCTTGCTATATTGCAGTCAAATTATTATCTCTAGTCTAGGTAGATACAGGTCCCCTAGACTCAGCATTGACGTAGCCAGTGCTGACTTGGTTGGTGGAAACCGAAGTGTGTCACGCAAGGTGTTTCGTAACCAAAGTCACAGGTCAGACATGTTGAAACTGCGACCACTAGTTCCGAACAAGTCCTAACGCTGAGGCCAGTGAGATTTCTCAATCTAAACTAGAGGCCCATAGGGCAGGTGTGTCTGTGCTGTGCCGATTGGTCACAGCCATCAGGTATCGTAGTCGTAGTATCAAACTCAGACGAATCCCTCTCTATTTCCCATAGAAAATCACGATATGCCCGTGCCCGGAACGCCCTTATGAGTCACAGAAACCTGTCGAATTGTGGATGTGATGATGATAGAAAAATTGTTGTGGTGATAGAGTGCATCAACTTGATGTTATTAGATCATCAAAAGTTGGATGACGCATTTACCGGTGCAGTTGGTTGGTGGTAGTTATCCAGGTTGGTCTGGAACGGGGAGGTCCGAGGGCCACTGTCCCGGCCGGCACTGCTGGGCTCCGACTTCTCTACCGGATTGTAGCCGCTGTGGTAAGCTGTACTGGAGTTGTTGCCGAAGTCCATCAATCCATCGGCCTCTTCGGCCTGCTTCTTGCGGCCCCGGATCCTCCAAGCGACGAGGCCCAGGGCGCCGAGAATGATAAAGCCACCGATGCCGACAACGACACCGATCACAGTGTTGCGAGTCTTGGTAGACATGCCGGAGGAGCTGTTGGAGTCGTCCGAGTTTAGGCCAGGGGTAGACGTAGTGATAGTAATAGATGTCATAACCTCCTTAGACCCATCATCGTTCGTCTTCGTAACAACGTCCACATGTGTCGATGTGACCAGGCTCTCGGTAGTCTGGTCCTCGCTGCTGTCGGTGGTAGATTTGTCATTGTCATCAGACTGGCTGCCGCTGCTGGTGGTTTGGGGAGGCTCGCTGGTTGACGTGTTGTCGCCAGCAGTCGTCGACTCGGCGGGAGCATCTCCGCTGGATGTCGTAGGCGCAACCTTGGATGAGCTAGAGTCCTCGGTGGTTTGCTGAGCCGGAACGCTGGTCGACTTCGAAGAGTCGCGTGCAGTAGTCTCGGCAGGGGCTGAAGTGGTCTCGGGAGCTGAGGTCTCCGCGGTTGTCTGTACATCCGAGGTGGTTGCTGGTTGAGTTGTTGCACTCTGCTCCGTTGTGCTGACCTGGTCGGTAGGTGCAGCGCTGGTAGATGAGTCGGCTTGTGTCGCAGTAGTTGCCGCGTCCGTTGTCGAGTCGTCATTGGTCCCAGGGCTCTGTCGTCGGATGATTTGTCGGTGGTTGCCAGAGAAGTCGATCAGGGAAGCCTGTGCGACACAAATGACGGAGAGAGCTACCAGAAGTAGCTTGAAGAGGTGTGAGGCGTACATCTTGATGAGTTTGGTGAAAGGAGTATGTATGTGAGAAGACGAGGATCGGTCAAGGTCGCTGATATCGGCTCGGGAGGTCGGCTGGGGTTAGGTCGACGAGCCAAGCGCAGCGAAAAAGCCCAAGAGGCTGTTTGTCAGGGCTTGAGACACTCCCAAGTGTGAATCCCAGGTGTGAATCACCACTCGAGGTGGGAGGATAGCGTGAGGATGAAGTCGTCGATGGGCGTGAGCTGATGAGCGAGGGACTGTTGGAGCAGGATAGAGATGGGATGAGGCCGAGTTGGATGACAATCGACAGCGTCGAGAAACGAAAGGATGGCGATGAGCCGGATTAATACAGGAGGCGTGAAATAGATAGGAAGGAAAGGAGAAGCGAGTGGCAGAGGGTAGAAATAGAGCAAGTAGAAGGAGTCACGAGAGGCGAAGCCAAGGATAAAATAGCGAGAGACTACCTAAGGTTATGTATGAAGGAAACCAGGGTGTGCGTGGGCGGCAGCGTGCTAAAACAGTGAAAATGCCCCGTTACAGTGCAGCGTGCAGATGCGCGATGTAGTGCAAACAAAGGAATGGAAAGGTATGGATTTTTCGAGAGTGGATAATAAGAGGTGGATAAAAAAGAGAAGGACTGGGGGCATTTTGGGGGGTTGGCCCACGAAGTACCTCTGCAGTAGGTAGGATGGGTGTGGGATGTGGCTGGCGTGAATGACGCTCGTATTCCAACTGCGGAGTTCCTAGCTCCCAAGACCAATGGGCGATGCCACAGCGAGTCTGTGACCCCCGATACACATCTCATCCTTACCCAAAAGGGACGAGAAGCGGTGGGAAATGGGCTTGCCATGCAATGCAAAAGCCCGCAAGACCCGTCTTGCCCGTTTATGCACCGTCCCTGGCCGATGGCTGTGTGCCTGTGGGCGCCAGTGAGCGCCAGTGTGTCAGCGTGGCATTAACACCCGACAGCATCATCCCAGCCCAGCTTCCAAGGCGTGTTGGAGTGTCCCCAGTATCTGTCATCCTACGGAGCGAGTGAACATGACGATAGGAATGCGGTGAATTCAGAGGCACAACCCAATTTTGCACACAATAACAGGCGGCGAATTCTCCTGTCTCTCACTCTCCTGTGTGAATTGTCATCTGCATTCATATTCCACCTCTCTCCACTGTAAGATCCAACCGTACCGGCGGCCATGCCAGAATCCAGACCATGCCAGGACCCCCCAAGTCAAATCCACAGTAAGCCTCAGGGCGCCCTAAAACGCCTCCCCAAAAACCAAAACCGCCGGCTCAAGCTGCCCCCAAAACGCGCTGAAGAAAACAAACCAAAGACGGCCCGGGGACGCCAACAGGCCCCTGCCATATATTCCAGCCAACGACATTGGTCAAGGGGAGGGTCGCTTGCGGACACTGGGAAGTCCAGTTCAGGCTCCGACCGCCCTGGGAAGGGCCCTAGACTCGCCCAACCCGCGGTGTACTCCGGGAGCCTGGGCCGCTGGATAGGCCTGCTGCGTGAGCTGGGACCGACGATAGCCACTCGTTATGCAGCCGGGACAGCGCACACCAGACGATGCCTGCAGCGGATAAGGTACGATGCATGGTTCTTTGTTCTCCAGGTCTTGCAAAACGGCCTTCACAAGACTTTGATTCCCGTACGATGGCAAATACCTGTACACACAATCATTAGGACAGGGTCAGGATTATAATTTCATCTGCCGTCGAGGATTCCAAAGGTGTGCATGCCCTGATATGCAGCGCAGTGGAATTGGAGCAGTGGGCTTGTGGCAGTAAACTCGTAGCGGTTAGTGGCGCTGAGCTTAGAATTCCTGCGACGGAGGCGGCGGAGAACTGTGATGTATGGCTGAATTTTTCTGCATCTTTGCCCTGATCCCTACGGATACCGACGAACAATAATTCTCAGCTCGCGCCCTTGATCATTTCTTTCTTATTTTCTTTTTAATCATATTCTGCATAGAAGGGCACCAATCCACACTGTTGTGCATGGTACTGTATCTGGCCATCCTCTTGAGCGGACAAGAGGATGCAGAGTGAGGGGGATAGGACAAGATCCTTGATGACCAACTAGGCTGTGCATCATCGGACAGTTAAGTCCAGCGTCCAGGCGTCGTCAGCAACGGGACAAATGATAAGAATCCATCCATGAGAGGGCTCCCTCCCTCGCTCCCACTTTGACTGCCACCCCAAGGCGAACCCCATCGCGGACATCTACGTCAGCGGGACTCAATCCCCTCCATCCTCGGCTCTGTTTTAGCCCCAGCCGTTAAAGGAGAGCGGACGTCCGTGTTGATCATTCAGGGTCATGACCAAGTTCACCAAGAGGCCTTCCCAACAACTCGACAGCGAGCAGCCTTCTTCTTCCGGGAGCCACGGGGATCGCCTCGCAACGGTGCCGGGTCCCAGTGTCGGGGTGCCAGGGCGCCAACGCCAAGGGGACCAGGGTGTCGGGAGGTCAGGACATGGCGCCCTCAAAATAGAAGCAGTCCAAACAAAGGCCAAGACGCTTCTGGCTCGTTCGCGAAGAGAAACAAGTTGACGGATGAATGACGGCCAGTTGTGTCACACCACCTTCTCTATACCACCAGGAGGGCGACGAAGAGGATGAGAAACAGCTCCAATTCAAGTTTGACCCTTAGGCCTACCTGTTGGTCTGTTCATCCTTTGTGAACCCACCTGACCGAGCTTGTTTTCCCGTCGCCAAGCTCGTGCCGTCGAAATATGCGAGGCAGAATCTCACTGCTTGAGGCTTGTGTTGGTACCTACCTTAGCTGCCTTCGCCCCGCATACTCAGGCGGACCACCTAGCTCGCATGTTTTGGACCAAAACTATCAAAAAATTCGCGTCCATCGCCAACCTCGGCTGCCGTTGCGAATAAAAACCGACTCAAGTCTTGTCAGAGCTGCATGCAACTATCCCGTGTTCCCCCCACACCTTATTGGTTATGCGGCTCGCTATGCTACTCTCTCCACGTCACGCAGCAGTTCAAAGTATCATGATATTGGCGCCGATCTGCCAAGGGGGGCTGTGTCATCCCCTAAACCTAGACATCAAATCGCCATCGCCATCTCGCGGCAACGTCACACCCGCTTAGCCCTCCAATACTTCCCGTCCGCTGTCTCGGGACTTCTCATCCATACGTAGTTGGTAAGCCGTTCTTTGATGCTGCGTCCAATATGCATTGATTCTCTCAATTCTGGTCACGGGACCACCATGGCTGGTTGTGCGATCATGTTCATGTTCCCTTTGTGGGCCGCATCACCAGCCCACTCCTGAGTCCTAGCAGAGCTACGTAGACACCCACATAATGTCACCAGCAAGCGGAAGCTTCCCAACAACACCAAAGCATGCAGTCGTCAACGGACTCTGGAGCGATCGAATCCCGCATCTAGAGCTCCTTGTAGGCTTTCGGATTCCCCGAGTTCCGCAAGCTCACCGACCTCCCGAAGCACCCTTGCCCCAGATGTCAAATCATCTGCCTGCACAAACTCCTAGCTCAATCATCAGGCCCTTGTCGCCAGAAGAGTACGTACGCGTCGTCACGAGACAGCAGCCATTCCAGCAAAAAGCTAAGGGTGACGACTCGCAACCCCATATGAAGTGGGGACGGAAGCATGTCAATCGGAATGGGCGAGCCAACGCTGAAGTCCGATCATGGTCCATCAGGAGCCGGCAAATCAACAAATCGCCGACGAGGTGAGTTTCGACAAGGGATAAGATACTAGACATCCACCTGGAATCGCTCCGTGGAGCTGGTGCGCCCTCATTGAAACTGTCTATACTAGACATACTTGCCTAATTACTTCGTAGGTAGGTACGTGGTCATTCAGAAGTGCGGCGGCGATAAGCTGGGACTGGGCTCTTGGGAAAGTAAGGAGACATCGAAATCGACCGATCTTCGGATACCTCTATGTCCCTCAATAATTACAGGGGCTTCGACTCGCGTTGCTACCGAAGTTAGATCCATCACTTTGATCATGTTCCTCAATCCAACAGACGGCAAATCTCCCAAGGGAAATTATGTACAGTTACACACTCAGCAAAAAGGTACTCAACGTTGCACAGTCCTAGATTCACAAAACACCGTGTTTGACTAGAATCACAATCTTAATTCTATCATATTAGGAGGTACATAGGTGAAACGTGGGTTGTTGCCATTCTCTTTCCACAATCTCGGGGTATCTGACCTAACCGACCGACCTATTTTCCCAAACCCGAACCCCAGATCCGCAGTAGAAAATCAAAGTGTGACTCACTCAGTATGAGAGGTGAATGAAAACGGTCATCTCAACCATTGCTTGGGATTTAACATCTGTGAATAGGGAGGCCAACCAGGCCGGTAATGATGGCGAAAAGCTCTCTCTTTTTAATCTTTTTTTTTCGTCAAGCAACGTGGGTAGCAACCGCAAGGTGTGAGGGGGCGAATAAAGAAAAGCTTGTGTGACGCCGGGAACTCCATTTTGTTGGCTTGTGGTATCGTAGAGGAAACAAAACATAGTAAATCAAAGAAGGTGATGCAAATAAATTAGCCCCAAATGGGGGCCCCCTTATATGCCGGGGAGTTGTAGCTGTGAAGGACGCGGAATGGCGGGTTCTGGCTGTACGTCGCCCCCTGTGAAACCGCCCTTCTATGGCGCGAGTGGACTGGTTGGGGGGTCAGGGCCACATGACGGTCAAGTTCCTGATACATCATGGCATCCATCCCATGGACTTGTCCATTGAATTGCATCGGATGGGGATGGAGCCATTGCTGGCCCATATGGCTCCCGCCATACATCGGCTGTACCTGAGGAGACAATCGACCAAGTTGTTGTTGGGACAGAGCACTGCCACTCCTAGATCGGACTCTCGAATGTCCATGATGTCCTTGTGGGCTCGGTGCCGAACTCCGTCGTTGGTGGCCAGGCTGGGCAACGGACAAAGGAGACTGCGAGCCGGATCCAGTATGCCATGACGCCGTTCGGTGTCGATGGAGGTAGGCTAGCTGTTGTTGATTCAACGACACAACCTGGTTGTAGGATGGATTTCCATAGAATTCCGGCGCACCTTGCGCCTGCGGATAGCTTTGAATCATGTCACGACGAGCCTCTCGCGGGACTGAGGGCTGCCGCAGATGAGCCAGCTCTGCCGGGGAAGGCGCTGATTGAGAGTGCGAAAGTCCCTGTCCGCGGGACTTCTTACCAGAGCGCGTCTGCATACTCACTGGCGGCGGAGTTCTCGTCTTTTTAACGCGGTATGGTGCAGAATTCGTTTCGGGAAGCGATGAGCGAGATCCAGACAGAGCCGGCAGAGAGTTCCTTCTTGCGGCGACACTGTGGTGATCAGGAGTCTTTGGCAACTCGGGCTTGGCTTTGTTAATAGGCTCTCTTTCTGTCTGACTAGTGACTCGAGGTTCCTTGCCGTTGTGAAGGACCGTTTGATCGGCAACTTCGGCTTTGCGTCGTGGAGAGCCCGCGTCAGTGCTTTTCGACATCTTAGTAACCGGTGATTTCCCTGATATGAGCAAAGTCGTGGCTGCTTGGGTAATCGATTTTGCTCTCGCTCGAAAGGACCCGCGTCGTGGCGTCTTTGGGGTTGTCGGCTCGGCTGTCCCTTGCTTGGCGGCGTCATGTGCTTTGATGCTCTGGCGACCTTGTGCGTTTAGAACATCCGTACTGCCCATACTCATAATAGTCCTCAGGGTCTCCTTGCTTTTATCGTCATGGAGCATCGGTCGCCTTGAGTCATTGCCATACACGCGATTGTTCTCTGTAGGCCGTTGGGTAATATCGCTCCGGCTTCGCTGGATCGTCTTGCTGGCCGTGCGATTGTTTCGAACCTTGGGCGGGCCTTTTCGTTGAGAGGTGCTTGGTATTCGTTGTGTTCTGCTCCAGTGGGTTGCTCTTGTATCCTGTGACAGAACAGGGGTAGGCGGGCAACTAGAGCTGTGTACGATGTGGCGCTGAGTCTGAGCTGGGCTGGATCGTGGTCTCGATGTCGGTAGCTGAGACTTATGGTTTTCGTTGCCCGTCAGGGACGGCATCTTGATCGGGCCCTCACGAGTCAGTGACGACAGAGACTTATGCGAAGAGATCTTTGCCGGAGTTTGATCGTCCGACCGGGCTACTATTGGCATTGTTCCTGGCCTCCGTTGGATTTGGGGGTGTCGAGTCGTGGCATCGTTTGAACTTGCGACCGGAGCAGGTCGCAACCCAGTATTCTTCGGGCCTGAACTACTCAAGGCCCGATTTTGCTCTTTTTCAGGAGACTTGCGGCTAGCGTCCGTGGCAGCAGATCTCAGACTTTGGAGAGAGCGTAGAGACACATTCGAGCTGTAGCCACTATCCGTCTTGGAAACCGCTTTCCGAGAGCCCTCGGAGGAAGGGCTCGAAATAAATCCGCTGTCTGACCTATTTAGATTCTTGAGTGTCTTGCTTTCGAGCTCGAGACGAATCGTCTCGGCGGTAGGCTTCGCATTTGGGTCATCCCTGACATATAAGATCTCAGGAACTGCGTACTCTATCCCAGTACCATTTTCAGTGAAAGAGCCATTACGCTCGTCAGAGCCCTTCAACCTTGGCGAAGAACGTGACTCTTGATCAGCAGAAGTAGCTGTGGTTGGTGCGAATCCTCCGTCCATGTTGTTGTCCTTTTCAATCCTTGGGCTGAGCTTGGGCGCCCCATTCATGATACGCAGTGAACCAAACTTCATGCCACCAAGTTGCTTGTATTCAGCCTCACATGGTGTCACAACACGTTCTGGGGTGTGCGAGCCAAACTTGACTGGTGGGATAGACAGGCTTGGGACTGCGCTTGACTCAATTGAGCTATGCCTGGTTTGGCTCGGTGTTGAAAGGCTGTTAGGGAAGTTTGACCTTCCAGAGGCGGTGCTGGTGCTCGGGTAGGCACGAGTGGCAACGCCAGGTGTCTGAACGAGGGACCGCCGGCGCATTGGCATATAGATAGAGGCGTCTGAATTGGACCTAGGGATGGATCTTGCGTTATAAGTGGGATGAGAGCTCTTCCAGGTGTTTTCCGTAACATCGCAGGTTGGGGACTGGTTTTCAGGTGTCGACAATGATGATTCGTCTACGCCCTCTCGATCAAGAGTTTGAAGCTGCTGAGCTTCACGGGTCCTCACATTAAGGTTGGCGGAGCTACAATGCCTAATAGTGCGCAGGCTACGCAAGTAAGTCAGCAATGATCACGCATGGCTCAGCTTTAAGTACTAACTTTTCTCCTTGAGCAAGTGGCAAGGCATCGCCGTCACTGACAAAGGATCTTGGTCTCGTGGTAGGAGCAGTCATCGATCTTGACCGTGTATGATCTGGTTTGAACGAGTGGTTTCGAGAGACAATGCTCCACAGGCGAGAATCTCGGCGAGAGTTTCGGCGAGGTAATGGTGGTTTCCCATGTTCGAAGTCATCTACAGAAATTGCGATGCCTATACCGGGGTGTGATGGCTCGATCGGGGATGAGTTGGGAGATGAGCCGGGGCCCGATCCGACGAGATATGAGTTGGAAGAACGGCCATGATGAGTCTCGAGCTGATTGAGAGCATGATGTGGACCAGTTCCCGGAGCGTCGGACCCCAGCTGCAGTTTGGATAGCTTCTGAGGCCGTCTTGGGTCCTCGGAGGAGGGAGTATTCCCCATGAGGCTGATTTGGCTATAATCTTGGAGACACGAATTGACGCTGGAAGGTGCAGAGGAAAGAGGGAGCCTGGAGGGGGAGGGATGATATTCCCTCGACCAGCTGAAGAGGTGCTTAGGATGATTGTGTATGGGCCATGCCGTCGGCGTGAACCTAGCGTCGAGCTCGATATCCCGGCACTAACGGGTCGAGGGCGTAGCTTGTAAGCAGCTAACGATGGGGTTGAAAGACCGGGGCAGCGACGAAATCAATGAGAAGCGAAGAGTAAAAGATAGGAATTGAAAACGAGAGAGTAGAAATCAAAGTTGAAACGCAACGGGGAGGGGGGAGAACAAGTGAGCGAGAGAGTCAGAGGAGAAGGAGCCTGGGAGACATGGGGAAGAAGAGCGTGTTGGAGACGGAGGTGGAGGTGGAGCCGGGGGGGTTTATGATGCATGGACTACCATGGGTTTATGATCCATGCCGGCCGGTTCATGGTGGAGGCATTGGAGGGAGGGGAATAGCTCCGAGGCGGGATCGGATCAGACGCCAAGCGGCCAGGGCGTCGATGGTCAATGGAAAGAGGAGAAGAAACACGGAGACGGTGAGGTGAAGCTACGTGAGCGCGAGTACGGGTGAGGTGAGGGGTGAGACGGCCGAAACCGACGCACACACGCACACGCAGATGCATGCGAAGGCGCATCATCACGAAGCAGGAAAAAGAGCAAAAAGGCTCGAGGTCGTCAGCCACAGCCGAGCAAGGTTGTGTGGGTAGCCGGAGCTGAGATGCCACTCAGCGCCAGGATAGGATGCGTACCAAGAAAACAAAAACGCACGCAAACAGGCAGCGCGCGCGAAGTTGGTGCGTTGCGTTGCAAGCTTGGTGGAATGCAGGTTGTTGGTTCGGTCTTGTTGGGGGAGCAAGGTGCAATGAGCAAGGCAACGGATGGCGTAGAGTTGATGCTTCCAAAACATGCTACCCCATTACGTTAAGCTACATACCGGTACATATCTAAGGTAAGGTAGGTACCTTTAGGTAAGCGATTACTCCGCACCAGTTGACCGCAAACCTCACTTTCTCATCGGCATGCCTGCCACAAGCTTCCAAAGTGACTTGTCGGCCGAATGAATTCCCAACCGACTCAATCATCAAGAGGAATTGTGAGAGTCGTCAAGGGGGATTGTGACGGTCACCAAGGAGATCTGCAAGATGCGACTGAGACGGATTCGGCCAGGCCAGACACGGGCTGTTTCCAGGGCCCCCTCCCTCGCCTACGGCTGACGACCCGCAAAGCGCTTGGAAGATCAAGATGGTTGTCTGAGACTCCGCAACAAAAGAACGCTGAGACGCCTTTCTGCTCTCCTCTCGCCTCTCGATGTTGTGCAACCCGGAACATGCCCCATGATGACACCCTCCGCGACGAGTAGCGGGCCACCCAAGCACCCAAAAAGCAGCCAAACAGCACCCGCAGCCGTCGAATCGGGGAGCATCTCCCCGGTGGATCTGACACTTCCTGGGAATGGTCCCAGAACCCACCCTGGATCCGGTTTTGGATTTCCCACCATCCCTCATCCCAGCAGGAGATTAATAAAATCCAATGCGTTTACGTTACGGAGCTGTGCCGGTGCGGAGTAAGAATCCTGTGCCAAGTGTGCTTGACAATGGGCCATGGCTTCTGCCTTGGCCGACCTGTTTACCGTCGTCATGACTTCTGCTTGATCCCTCATTGAGTCTCTCACTAGCAACACCCGTCAATCTACTTCGTACATAATACCTAAGTCCCCATCACACGCGCCGGTGGGCCTGGATGCCGTTTTCCTCTGGAACGGGCATCATCCCGGCCTCGTCTCGGTAACTTTCGAACGCATCATTTATCGTCATAGTCGAAGCTGGGATGCATCGGCTGCGTCTGTAATGTTACCACGTTTGCAGGAAGCAGGCTTGGACGGAATTCGTATCGCAAAACTTCTTAAGGGAACTCCTCCCACCCTACTCCTTGAATCAGCGCCCGCATATACACAGTGCGTGGTGTCGATGCACCGCTTCGGGCTCACCCGGGGTGGCTTTTCTTGTCGGATGCTTCCTTTTGTACGCGTTTGCTGCTGATGAATCGCCCTGCTTACAAGAGATCTACAGTGACCTGCCCTGCATCATGCCATGCTGTCACTCTCCAGAAGGTCACAATCAGTCATGTTTCAGATTGTCTCAAGTCACAATTTAGCGAAGGCTCTGCTCGGACAAGCCCACGCTAAGAGAAACAGCGTCAACACCTGCTTGCCCTAGGAGCAATGCGAGCAGGTGGCTGAAAGGGCACATGCAATCGCACCTACATTTTGCATTTGCATCTGCATATTGCAGCTCACCAAGGATTCCCTCTCCCGTCCATCAACTAGTCTGACATGCACACCACGACACACCATGACGCGCTATCTCCATGTCGGCAGTCTTAATCAGAAGTTACACGGCGTCTCCTTCAGCTGGTCTCGTTACGCCACTAACCAACAGACCGGGCATTCCGGTTTTTCAACCCTGAGAGATGCAGTGGACAGGGAAGTCTCGGCAGACAATACGGATCCCGGCTGCGAATAAACTTGAAAACCACAAATTAACATCACGTCACAGGCGGCTCTTGTGTAGGGATATCGGGGATTTTTCAAGATTAATGAAACGGTCCCCCGGCCCCTGTTGTGCATGCTGACCCTGCACATTTCTCTCATCCGAATGCTACGCACTATGAATGAATGGACAACAGCAATTCTCAGCCGGCTCTCTTACGTCCGTGACAAAAGGTTGCCAGGCCGCGTCAAGGCCAGCCACACAACCCAAATACGGGCACAGCATGACGTTGCATCGAAGATACGGCCATCATTGACTTTTGTGGGGTGTGGGGAAGACCGTATTGGCGCCGCCTCGTTGGATAGGCTGAACGGCTGCGATCGATCCATAGAATCAAAGATTCAATTCAAAAGGATCTGGCCACAGCCTGCAGGTCGATGCCTCCGGACAACCCTCACAACTTTTGCGCCCAATCGCGACACAAGGTCGGTCGGGTCCGTTGCAACTATCACCGTTGCCCACCGCCGGTCTAAAACTTTCAACGCAGGACCCGTTTGCGAACTTCGTAACCGGTAGTTAACAACAAGATAGCCCCATCGTCGCACTGGGGCTTACATCGGCCGGATGCGGCGTCATTCCTCCACTCTCTCGGGAGGTTGGGCTTGCGCCGTCCGAAGCCAACGCCCCCGTAGCGGCGTATCAAATCAAAGAAAGCAGTGTTGTGATCGGCCTAGGACTTTCTTTGTCGTGATCGATGTGCATTTGGGATTTGCATGACACCCTAGCGAGTTCTGTCTGTCTATCGTAAACAGATCGGGGTTTACCGCGTGTTTATTCGCCGTTATTGGTCCGAAAGTCTGTGTGATAAGGTTCACATAGACTGCAAGACACCACTTGCAGACTCGGTAAGAAAAATCCCGAAATCCTTCAAGATTTCACACGTGAAAGCTGCATCATTGTCCTGTCCTTCCCCGCTCATCATGCTCACCTGACAAATGTTTAGGAACCCGTTGGGTTGAGCTTGGTTTGGTTCTGACTCGTTGTTGATACCCTAGACCACAGCCCACAAATTATCCTAGCCCTCAGCCCACTCGACCCTGAATATACCTCACTACGACACAAAACTACAACAATAACCGGGCGAATGGTTTAGTGGTATAATACTCCCTTAGCATGATTCGTTCGAATATCTGGGAGTGGTCCAGGGTTCGATTCCCTGTTCGTCCAACACAGGTGGTTTGATTCCACTATTATCCTCTCTTTTTGCTGCTCCTCATAAAAGATGGCAGTTCACTCAACGCGGGGATTGCTAGCTTTTGGCGGACATCATTATCTCTCTCCATGCTCCATTCATATGTTCTTTCCCCAGCCGTCAAGTCATTTGACATGGCTCGTCAGTAGTTCAGGGACACTTTCTACAAATCGAGAGTGAATTGAGTTGATTGGGACCTTCATGCTAACTCGGGAAACGATCACACATCATTGCCATGATGAACATCGTTCCACAACTCCAATACGATTTTTATAATAGTCCTACTTTCGACTGACTGCTCCTACTCCCCTATCACATATGTGCACCCTCGGCTTCCAATGGTTACCTCATGGACCCTTTCAGCGTCGACGTCCACCCGCGCGCCAACGCCGAACGTTGTCTTCTCACTGCCCTCTTCACGCGGGTACCACAGAGTCATCTCGCCGTCGACAATGAGATGGGTTGTCAACGTGGCGTGGGAGTGTGGCGGGTAGTGGGTGTTGCTGCAGCCCGCTATGTGTCAGCGCCGAACGCCTTGCTAAAGAGAGCCAAACCTCGCAGCTACTGGGCGTTGAGGACGTCATAGGCAAACAAGAAGATGGGTGATGGGTAAGGCAGGATTGAGAACGAGGCGAGAACAATGACCCAGCCTCGTGCTCAGCCATAATGCCTTGCGGGATGGGGATGGGTGCATGCGCAGTGCAGTCGCTCTGTGTTGGGCCAACTCACGGGGCGTCGGTCCAAGTGAAGACGTGCGCAAAGCCCCACGATTGCACTTCTCGCTCCAGCTCAGCGCCCATGGTTGACGTGCGTCAAAAGTGCAAATGGTTCTTGAACAGGCAAGACAAGTCAAGCTTTGGACTAGTGCCCTGGCGATGGATGAATGACCTGGATGTTTGGTGAGGCTCTGCTGGGCGGTGCTTCCTCCGGGGGCGGCGAGAGGGGCAATTCGGGGATGCAGCGTGCTGGACCGCCCGTGACAGAGCTATGACCTCACGGTCGCCCCCGCCTGCTCCGGGCCGAGTATCCACAGCTGCTGCGCCGGGCATTGAGATTTGATGAGTGCTCACTGCTGGGTCAGTGGCCAAGCCAAAGGGCTGGGGCCGTATTGTGGCCAGGGCTGGCCTCAACGAGCTCCGAGAGTCGGCGGGGAGATGATGCGCAACAAGGGGTGCATTGATGCCAATTACCGCCGTGTCGGGGTGAGAGACAGCAACACAGCAACACAATGGCGGGAACATAGCCCACGAAAAGAGTCAGACATTTGTCAATCGATGGAAATTAGCGGTGAATCGAACCCCGGCGTCTTCCTGCACTCTGCAAGCACTGCAGGTCCCCGGAGCCAAGCCCGCAACAACACAGCCTCGATGGCATGAGGACGCAGCAGCAGCGGCAGCAAGCAGAACACACCACGTAGGTATGTACGGTGGCCGTGTCCACATTCCTATTCCAATTGTCGCGCATAGCACGGCACACAATTCTTATGACTTGTGCACATCCAATACGTTACTTCGTACATGCACAAACAGGTAAGCGACATGGGACATTGGGCATTGGGGCAATGGATGGGGGGAGCAGTCGAACCAAACGGCCCCAATCCCGTGCGGCCAACGTCCAATCACCGCCTGCAACCCGCCTGGCTGGGCCTGGTCCCCAGCGCTGTGGTCAGGGGTCTGGGAGAGGGGAGGGAGCAGCCTGCAGCCTTCTAGGGCTGTGCTGCTTCGAGGTTACCTTGTGTACAGTAGCAAGCAGCGTTAGCGGCGGACAACTGGGCCCCCTTTGGGCAAGAAAGGGCGACAAGCGTCCATTGGGGTCCGTAGATCCCGTTTCCAGCTGTCTTCAAAGGACGTTTCCGTGGGGCGGGTGATGCCAGCCCTGAGTCCGCTGTCCACTGAGCGTTTGGCTTCCAGGCGAGGCTACGGTCAAGTCCGCAACGCCCTACCAATGCGATCCCAGCTATCCCCCAATCCACTATCCGCTATCCACTAACTATCCGCTATCCCGCTATCCGCAGCCTGCAACCCCCAGCAACTGATTTCTTGTTCGCCTCCCACGGCTTGGCTTTTGGGGGGCTTGACAGTGCCTCTCACACCTATCAGACCCTGGTGCTGACATTCATCCCATCCCCATCCACCTCATTTTCTTCCAGCCGCCTCTCCCTTTTTGCTTCCTTGTGCTCAGACAGGTTCTTTGTTCTGCCATCACCAAGTCCTCGAGGATTGTCCTTGCCAGCACCATCCTGCTTCGCATTGCGCCTCTCCCTGAGGACCGACTTGACGAGCTCGCCTCTCCCGGTTTCCATCCGCCATCACCGTCGCACTCTCGCTCTCGCGTTGCCAACATCTACGCCTACACTCTTCGAGCAACTGCTTCCTCTACGCCCCCCATGTCCCGCGACGACTAGCAACCCGCCGCGCTTCGCCAGCTAGTTCCCAAGCTCCCGGGCTCCCGGGCATCTACGCTCAGCCATGCATCTGCTCTGCTTTGGTCCCGTGGTATGTCTCCAAGTCTCCGATCACGGTCCCCTCTACTCGCGATTGCGCAAAGCTGACACTGCCATCAGCGCCGCTTTAGGGCCAACAGGCGCAGCGACAAGGCGCCCAGACGGCAGCGGACAATGTCCATCCTCGCCAACTCGAATGCCAAATCCACCAACTTCATCCGACGAATGGTTGGCATTACTGTTGGAGTCGCGGTCCCGACTCAAGTCCAAAACCCATGCGCGAAGCCCATGACACCCGACGAAACCTCCAGCGGTACCTCGGCGCAGTCATCTTTGCCATCTCTCGATATCACCTCCCACATGTACGACATCTTCGAACGAGTTTACAACGAATTGCGCGGCTCCGATGATGCACTCTCAAAGGATAAGTTCGCACATTTTTTGGAAAACGTTCAGGGCGAGACTGGCGTCGATTTGACCAAGGCCGAATACACTCTGGGCGAGTTTCTCTGGACCCTGGCCCACGATCATCCATGGGAAGCGACAGGACCTCTTCCAGAAAAGGATCTATCGAAACCCTTGACAAATTACTTTATCAACAGCAGCCACAACACTTACCTAATTGGAAACCAGCTTGCTTCAAAAAGTTCACCAGAAGCATACAAGGACGTTAGTGGGCTCTTTCTCAACGAAGTTGTTGTCATTTGCTCACATTGTCGCAAATAGGTCCTCCGAAGTGGTTGCCGTTGTATCGAAATCGATGTCTGGAATGGGAACGTCATCACATCACCTAGCAGCTCAAGGTCCGCCAAGGGGCATGGGCGTGTTCTTTCTGGCAGTTCGTTTCCTAATGCAGCGACGGCCGTCTATGACACCGTAGAGGAATACCTCGCCGACAAGTCAGGGAATCGTCCACGCAGTGCGAGTGCTAACAGTCGGTTGGAAAACGACCCATCACCGAGGTCAAGCAATCAATTCCCTGCGGATCCTAAGGAATCCCACGACCGCATCGACACCCCCGGACGGGGACGAGCGCCTGTACGACAACCATTTACGAATGGCGAACCGATTGTCACGCATGGCTGGACATTTACCGCACCATGCGGTTTTCGGGAGGTGTGCCAGGCGATCAAGGAGACCGCATTCGAGGGCAACGACTTGCCTATCATCATCAGCCTTGAAGTTCACACGGACACAGACCAGCAGGAAATCATGGTGAAAATCATGAAAGAGGAATGGAAGGGGCTGCTTTTGGATGCTCCGCTTGATGGCTGTGACCCCAAGTTTAGGCTTCCTAAGCTGGGAGATTTGCGTAACAAGATTCTCATCAAGGTGAAGAAGGCCCACGATAAGATTGTCGTGCCCGCAACGACAATGGGATTGCCTGCGATTCTTTCCGAGGACGCCGATGCTTCTGATTCTGAGGACGACCATGTACGCGAGCGTCCTTGGCTCATCTCGGGTTCTTCAGCACCTGGCTACATCCCTCCAGATTCGAAGAGCGCCAAGGTGCCCATTTGTGAGAGTCTCGGTAGCCTGGCCATCTATACGCGAAGTCAGCACTACAAAAGCCTCGAGACGCCAGAGGCCAAGATCCCCCCTCACATATTTTCCATCAGCGAAAACCGCATCCGTGAGCTCAGGCAAAAACAACATCGCGAAATGTTCACTCACAACAAGGGTTATTTCATGAGGGCTTTCCCTGCCGGGCGGAGGATCGACAGCTCCAACCCAGACCCAAGCCTCTTTTGGCGCGGTGGCGTTCAGATGGTAGCCATGAATTGGCAGAATGTCGACCAAGGAATGATGCTCAACGAGGGCATGTTCGCCGACACAAAAGGCTGGGTCCTCAAGCCTCCAGGTTATCTAAGCTCCAACAAGTCGACCGAGACTGAGAGTGAGGCTGCTCCTGGTCGCACCATGAACCTGAAGATCACCGTTTTCGCTGGCCGGCACATCCCGCTACAGGAGGGTGACGCGAATGACAATACACGTAGTGCTAGCACTATCCGCCCCCTCATCAAGGCGGAACTTCATGTCGGAAGGCCAGATGAGACGGATCGGGATGGGGAGTGCGAATACAAACAAAAGTCGGACGTAGGCAGGACAGACCATCCGAGTTTTGGCCCACAGGGCTCGCTCCTCAAGTTCCTCAACATCCCTAAAGTCGTCGAGGAGCTGGGCTTCATTCGGTGAGTTGTCATACTTTCTTTTGTGCACATCTTGCTTTTCCGTGTCTCACCCCTACACCCTTTCCGCCAGCATTGTTGTGTGACTGCCCGACTGCCAATGCTTTCTCCCCCGTGCGAACTAGTGTCCTGAACGGTGCGTGACCACCGCCAACCCATCAGGAGATTGGAAAATGTCTCGAGCGAGAGCCTGTTCCTTGGTTTGCCGAGAGTTCGGCAATGCATGAACAGTTGGGAGTCAGTCACCCACCCGGATTTTCTCTCAGTACATAATCTTATTGGCTGGGAGCGAAACCTCCAGGTGACACAGCTTTGAGGCCCTCACCCTCACCCGGCCCACTCGAACTGCGGGATTCGAGCATGTTCTCGTGGAACTGGCCGCGGCGACTGCCGGGGCATCTGGCCCAATGAACCCGTTGCTAAAATGTGCAATGACGAAAAAAGTGCAATACTGCAGACAAGTGTCGCGAGGCAAGCTCATCTATCAAGGGTCCATTCGATTTGGTGTCCACAACTTCGGCCCGGTAGTTGCATATTTCTTTGTTGCACAGCACTAACTTTCGTGTCATCTAGGCTTAAAGTTGAGGATGACTCGGCAAAAATTGTCAGCTCCTCAGTTCTCGGCTGGGCTTGCATTCGCCTGGACCGTCTGCGTACGGGCTATCGATTCGTGCGGCTCATGGATCCTCGCGGATACCCTGTCGATGGCGGAAAACTACTCGTCAAGATCGACAAGACTATTGCGTGACAGGTTATCGTTGTCATCATGGTGGTGTGGAAGCTATAGCGCTGTCATGTCATGGCACACCGACTCACCGATCTTGGCGGAGATGCTTGTCTCTCCGGCCGTCGCCCGACTGCGCCACGACATTGGTCAGACGGCATGAAAGTGCTTCCAGACATCAATGGCCTATGGTCCTTTACATTCTGCGCACTTGCCGGTATTATCGCGGCTCTTGGCACGCTATCCGGCTTGCTGCATATTACGGAGTTAGCAGATTGGCGTTCGGGACACAACATTTCTTTTTTTTCAACTTTCTTCTTTGGGTATGGAGGGTATGTGTTAGACATCTTGGTAGCGAGCCTTGCCAGTCAGGATTTCCTTACGGGACCTAGCGAATATGTTTGGTAAGAGACAAATCGGGAGAAAGCAAAATCGGAGTCAAGGTTGTCTGGAGTTTTTTGGAGAGTTGTTTTTGGGTTATCCTTCTTGGCAGAACGGTGGGCTGTATGTCGGTTGGACGCCGAGGTGTTCCCGTGATCACTGTTACCCGTTAGAAACAAGCCGAACGAGAATACCTTTCGTCTAAAATATAGACGATTGGTTCAACATCACTATTATTATCATGGTACCGCGTATGCGGCTTGCATGCCTTTTAGCAAATGACTCACCTCCAGCGTCCAGCGTGCATCCAATTTCTGCAAGTCTGCCGGAGCTTAGTACTCGAAGCGGTAATGGGCTGAGATATCTCCATCTTAGAAGTATGGTTCCAGCCAGCCTCGTGTCGGACGATCGGGCTGCCCGATTCTTAGTTGGGGAGGGGAAGCACCGAGATCGAAGTGACCGCATCCCATTGGGTCAGGGGAAAACCGGATAAGCAGGATGGGCGGGAGGATTGCTTTTTCCTCTGGAAGCAACCCACTGTTTCTGTTGTTGACAGTGGCTGTCTTGACCGAGTGATCGGGAGTACCTATTGTCAAGGGGTTGCAGCCTGTAGCAGATGCCGGAGCTCGGTGGGTACACAAGCTTGGCTCCGCAAGAGTACCTGCTGCAGCTTGGCCGCTGGGCAAATCCCGCAGAGGCGGCCGCAGCCTGTGTTCAATGTGTTGGTTCTCAATCGATGCAACAACCCCCCCCCTTTCGGCTCCACTGGGTCTGATCTTCAGGGATGGTTCACGGCGAGATCAGATTATCAGAATGCAGCATAGGATATGGATGGGGATAAGTTTGCGATGCAGCAGATTCGATAATGTGCCCGTCGTTCATCGGCCAGGAGTGTCAGTTACATCCGCATCACTCCCATCCTTGGCCGTATCATGCGTATTAAGCTTCACAACTTGGCCGCCATATCAGCAACGATACGAACCAAACGAAAGTTCATTTTGCTGTAATTCAACTGCATTCAGACGTATGTTGTAGTGAAGGCTCTAGTCTGCGTGAGTGAGAAGCTCGACAAGCGCAACTCGCGGTGCTCGAACCGAGTCAGAGACGACGATCCCTGCATGGATAGTCGTTTGACAGCGGGTTGCATTCCGCTCAACACGAGCCTGCATAATACCATTGCGGCTATGAACGTCACCGGAAGCTCTCCTCAGAAGAAAAGGAAGTGCAGAACATGGAGAATCCGGGCATGACGCACATGCGATGATGAAGCCCTATTACATGGCAGCGGATCGTTAGTCGCGGCGGGTAGATGTTGAGATGCCGCTAATCTGCCAATTACTGGTGTGGCAGCAGAGGATCATCGTTCCCGGCCGTGGGGTTAGCTTACAAGGGATGCCTGTCGGGAACTTGGCCGGTGCGAATACCTCCCCTGAACTTCTGCCTGCTTAGCGCTCTTAAACGAAGGGGGGGTACACGAAGGCACTCGATGCTGGTAACCCATTCTTCTTGCATGGGACATGGATCATCTACTCCTACTCCGCACATACCATGTAGTACTTGAGTACGGAGCAGGCGCAGGCCCGGGTACTGGGTCCATGAAGGTAGTAAGGATAGATATTGTATCGCCGCATGCGAGATGTCAGTAATTATTAACAAATCAGACATGGGTTTCAGCCGTCTTTTGTTCGCTTTGCATCAGTGCACCGGCCCAATGCCATCATAGGCCATGGGCGTGCCTCTGTATGCGAAGATTATAATATGTGAAAGGATGATTTGCGAAACTGAGACGAGAGATGAGGTGTGCAGGTTGTGCAGTGCTAGCCCGGTCGAGACCGGAGTCACTGCATTGTGCTACCTCCATTTGTAATTTGTGATTTGTGTTAATTCAGTCACACTGCGTGAATCCCTTACCCTCATAGGTACGTCATTCAAATGACATGAATGGAGTTGATGGCTGCGTGCTTTCCAGACTTCCCTCGACAAATGCAGCTGTCCGTGATACCGAGCTGTTCTAGACCTGGCTGAATGCCATTGAGTTGTCAATCAATTATCGTGTCTTCACTTACAAGCCAACATGGGGCATTGTGATTGGATGCCCTGCGAGTGGTTGGGACAGGGTTGTTGCTTTGTTCCCTGATTAGCTGGGGTTCCTGGCTCCAAATGCTAGTTCGAAAATTTCTCACGACGCATCCGCTTCTCTCATGTAACCGCTAATTGGTGTGTCTCAGAACTTCGGAGCTATAGAAGGGCAGGACAAGGTAAGAGTGTCGACAGGGATGAATGTGGTACATGTTGCGGGAATCTGTAATGGAGTACCGAGAATGACCTGCCAACGAGATGACGGAGCTGCAAAGAACAATAGCGACGCGGTTGGACGGGTGTGCGCATTTCAAAGCCCACTGACTCCATATGCCAGGCAAATATCACAATAGTCACACTGGAGATTGGCCTTGCAGGCGGTGGCCACGGTGCGGTAAGCTGTAACTTCCAGAAAGACCCGCCGGTGGTGGCTTCAATGCAACTAAAGAAACTGGGGGGATCCAACAAGGGGTATCAGTCCCATGATGCGCTAGGTGGATATTTGAGGAATGGTGCACCTAACGACAGTAGTTTCATAGTTCCGAATCAAATCTCCTGTTAGACTTTGCCTAGTAGCTGTGATATTCGTTCTCACCTGCGATTGAAGCGTTATGGAAATCCCGTGATATCGCCCATCTGTGGGGGGGAATCTCCTTCCTATTGAACGACAACGATGGAATTCCTCAAGCTGTGATCTGTAGACGAGCCTCGTCGCAGTCTACTAGCAAGAAGCTGGGGTGGATGCTCTGGGCAGTCCAGATCATCTGGTGCGCCGAAAACCGAAATGCTAGTCTAGCTAAACGCCCTGAAGCTATGGGTGAGGAAGGGTTGAGAACGGGGGAGGGGCAGTGTCCTGCTTGCTTCTGCCGAGTAAATAGCAGAAACAGCTGTCGATCACAGAGCTGTCTGTTCGCATGAGGCACCCCTAAGCTGCAATCGCTCTAGGTTCTCCTTGAGCTGTGCAGTTGCTCATAGTCCCATTACTACTTGATCATTTGTAGCGGCTTTTGATTCTTTTCCTTCAACCAAGATGGCGGAATCGCTTGTTTCCCATATTCAGCTCAGTATTTTCTGGCAGGGGCTTTAAGCTGTGCCGAGGCAGATGATGCGGTCAGTTCATACGTGGCTCTGAGCCAAAAGAACCGTAGATTCTTGGCAGCCAGCGCTGAAGCACATGGCTCCAACATCGAAGAGGGTCTAAGGCATTTGCTCCCGTAGTGCTTGGTTCGCTACTTTAGGACATGATCGCCATGTGGTGTGCAGGAAGACCTTTCATTAGCGATCTGAGCATGGCTTTGATTGGGGTAGAGCGTGGGAAAAAGGAAGAAGTAAAAAAAGAAAAGACTAACCTGACATAGAGCCGAATCCGTCCCGAAAACGCACCTACATTGTGGGATAAGTAACTTGTCAGGGGTTTCAAAGATTGTCTGGCAGACGCCATTGGTGGGGGTCCAAAGCAGATTGCTCAGCTGGCTTGGGGTTGAAAAGGCAAGCTGCTCGTGCTCACCCACCCTCGCCCACCCTATGTCTTTCATCCTTGTCTAGTTACTCCATCCCACCCAAGGTCACTAACTGTTGCTGAGAATGGAGCCTACAGGTCCCAGGCGGTGGAATAACCGAGATGGCCCCAGAAATACACAACTTAGGGGCACGGTGATGGCGTCATTGGTGTTTCTGACCCGCAAATGCGGGATAATGTTGCCAAGTCGACATATGTTAAAGCATCTGATTCGTCGTAGCAGCCTATGTGTTTATCATTGAACCATCCTGAGAGATAAACCAAAAGGCGGTCATGTTTTTGGGATTCGGGAACGGAACAATACCAGTGAAGGTCATAGTGTCGGAGCCACTCATGCACTGCTGGGGCGGGTCGTCGATCATGGGGTGGCAAAACTCCAATTGCAGTCCAGAACACGAAGCAGATGATTCGATAAACCTGCTGTGCGTTTTGTAGGACGGGCCCCATATGCCTTAGGTGCTTGGGGTGTTTTAACTAGTTAGTTGGGCTCTGGGGCTAACACGGCCCGGAGTGGAGAGATGTTGGTGATTGATTCTGCTGTTGCTCATGAGGACGGGACTGTGTAGTGCTTTATGCACACTCGCTAACGAACCGGAGGTCAAGGCGGCCACGAGGCTTCAAGAAAGAGGCGCAAGACCCATGGAGGCCAAGGGCCATGAGCAGAACGGGTGTCCCGATGGTGGCGTCCCATATACGGTTATGGTGATCGACGCCTAACCGCGAGAGGAGCGAATTGGTGTCGATAGTTTGGTTGGATGAGGCGGAGGTTGCCGGAGCAAGGCAGGTCAGAACAGAGGCTGAGTTTGGTTGGACAGTTAGGCGACTGACGTCCCCGAGAAAGTCGTTCAATTACGAGTTAGTAGCTGTGGCTAATTGGGACTTAACTCGTACCTACCCCTCGGTGATGGCGTCAGTCGTGTCTTAGGTCTGGCGGTGGGCGGCTGGGCGTGTGCGGCTAGGCCTGCGAAGAAAAAGCAACGGCGGAAACTAAGCAAGGGCTGGTCTTGAAGAGCACTAAGTGGTGCAGGGGCAGCGTCGGGGTAGGCCGAGCAGAGGGTGTCGCAGAGGGTGCCGCAGAGGTTGCTGGAAGTTGGAGCCTGGAGAACGACGACTGCAGCTGGATTTGGCATGGACAGCCAAGGAGGCGAGGGCATGCATGAAGGGTGGAGGAAGAGGGCGGGAGATGACGAGCGAGTGGGGTGATGACCTGCGATATGGTGGATTGAGTGATGAGATGAGATTTGCGAGATCCAGCAAGATGGAGCGAATGCGGACGTAGATGTAACGGTATGATTGGAAGTCAGCAGCTGATGGATAGCCAGGTCGGTACGGAGGACCATTTTAAGCCACACTCTTTTAAACAGCCAATCAGAGTGGGCGGAGTACATGAGGTACTGTACCATCACTTACCTCCCCCAAAAGCTCGAGATCTATAGCGCATCAAACACTGCTAGCAAATAGCGGCGGGTGCTCTTAGCTTCTGAAGACCTCTGGAGATACAGGGAGCTACGGTGGAGCTAAGGAACAAGTGCCCTAAAGGGCTTGCACTGCCAAGTAGCTAGCAGGGGTACGAGGGCGTGGCATCGTTAGTGTACCTGGGACATGAATTTTGAAATGGTCCTCCGTATTGTGGCGGATGAACTGACCTCCAGAACAAAAAAGCAGGAGGTGGAGGACAAGTTGAAAGGGCAACCACCCCTGTAAGAGTCGCTAATATTGACTTACTGGCGGGAGCTACAGCACTACTACAAGGGAACCCGCGGTCGGGCCACCTGCCTGTCCAGCTGCCGTGCCTCATCGAGGCACGTCACGTCGGCAGTCCGAGAGGTCAGGTCGGCCCGTGAAAGGAACGGCTTAGTCAAATTAGGAAGCGGAAAACACACTAACTACAGGTAATTAGAGCGGGTGGGTTGCGTCTGAAGCTTCATGTGGCCACCTATGCGTAGCACCGTCTGTAGGTAGGTAAGGTATGGACTTGGCTTTGCAGCTATTGACGGTTAACACCAAGTATAGTAACGCTGGTGTCTGGCCTTGGTACAGATAGACCAAGAGCAATCTATGTCTAGTAATATGACTAGAAGGAATTTGAAGAGATAGGTCAGGTCTGCAATAAGAAGCTTGCTATGGTTAAGGTAGGTAGGCGATCAAATGGCACAGGCTGTGCAACGGAGGCTCCCGTCAGTACCGTCGGTCAGGTCATGAGGATGAGGAGCAGCCTCAGCCAGGTCAACCCACGGGCATGCGCACCAACTGCTTGAAAGATACCAGGCACACACTGCAGGTGCCTAAGGTAGGGACCCAAGCACTTGCGCAAAATTTGCAGAGTGCTCTGTACCGTTGTGGCCCGCCACGCAAAGTGGCCAACTGACGTGCCTAGGTTGGTAGGTACTCCTTGCTGGGCTACAGTATTTCATCTGCCGAACTGGGAACCCAACCGGCAGCGTCATTCGGCCAACGAGGATAGACAGAACAAAATGGATGCGTTCGAGCAGCCTGGGGGTGTAGACCAGACGGCGCACCGCTAGACCTACCTCAACCTCTCAGCTTACCTCTCAGCTGTCTCTCAGCTTGTCTCTCCGCTTGTCTCTCAGCTTATCTCTCAGCCTGCCTTACCTAGGTCGGTTGGTACCCTGTCAACCCTGTCTCTTGCAACTCGATGCGGTGCGCGGCACTTGGCGGCTGAGAAGACCACCCAGCCAATCCCAGCCGCAGGAGCATCCCATCTCAACGGGAACCCATCACTAGAACCTTGCATCAGGAACTAGGCTTGGTGGTGGCTTGGGCGAGAGTCTATTCGCTCCATGGGCTCCGTGGGCTCCATGAACTGTTCTGGCTCTGTCCGCCGGTCTGTTCGATCCTCCACTGACAAGTCTGATCTCAAGGGCGACCAATGATCTTGACAACCTAGGTAGGTACCTTACCTACACGAAAAGTGTCCAATGTACTTGCGCAACAATTCGCCTTGGCCAGAATCGGCCTTCGCGCGCCGCGGCAGTGGCCGCTGCCTCTCTGAGGTTCCTCCGCTCCCATTTTCCCACGTCACTCTGATATCACTACTCCCGCCGTGTTCCTCTGCCTTGCTGATTAGGTATTGGAGGTACATAGACACAGCGGATGACTACAGAATGAGTTGTGGCGTCTACATACGTCGTCAATTTACTCTGCACTACATGCCTTATTGCCGTTGAGCGTCTGTCGCGCCAGCGCACCGTTGCGCCGTTGCGCCGTTGCGCCGTTGCACCGTTTCACCATTTTGCCATTGCCGTATTGTGCCGTTAGACGCCCTAGGCTCAAGAGGTTTTTGAGACCCTCGACTCCTAGACCGCAGAATACAGTCCCCGCACCTCCGACATCTCTCGGTCCCGTAGCCATCAACTCTCACACCGCAGTCTCGAGCAGACACAGGGCAAGGCAATGAGGCCAACATGACATGGACAGGTCACACAGGGCGCCGGTGGTTGGTGACAGATTCGGAGTGGACCCTGTGCTTCACTGCATAAGTGTGGAGACTGGCAGCCCACCCCTCCAGCATGTCGGTGAGATTGCCTGATGCGCGGGCGATCACTTCAACAAGGGAGGGGTGGGCGGTGACAGAGGGTCCATCACCATCATCCTGGTGGCTCTCGGCTCTACGGTCTGGGGCCTCCAGGGGTCAACCATTCCAACGACCCGGTGTGCTTCCGTCCAGGTTCTAGGGTTGATGATGGCAGGCGCGGCTCTGGGACATCTCAAAACCCTGTTTCGTTGTGTCGGCCGTTGCGCCTGAGTAACGACCTTAATAGCCATCTACGACAACGACATCCGGAGGATATTACATGACTGGCATGTGTTCTTTTACCAGGTTAGGTATGGAAAAACTCCTGTGTTAGTGTTCACTATCCGTGCCGTAGGCCCTCAAGCATCGTGGTCTTGGAGCCAGCCAGACGAGCAGTCACATCTTTGCTTTTCTCTCCAGCAACCAACGCCAACAACGCCCACGCCCCCCCGTACCCATTGAGACCCTCCCCCCCTTTCTCCTCGCAACCGGACCGGTCGCTCCTCTTCTTCCCACTTAACATGTCTCGATGCTCGGTATTACGACCATGTCAGGAGAGAATTTTGGACTGGTCAGAAACAACTGCGCACACGCCCGTTGGCCCTACATACAATGTGCAACAACTAGGGACATTCACCCCCTCCCCTGGCCGCTGTTAACCATTGGCTAGTGGCAGATCAATAGCAGAGACAAAGACAAGGAAAGACAGGCCGCAAGTTATGGGCACCAGACACCGCACACAATCGACCCCGCCCCCGTTCGGGCGGACCAGCGTTTCCCAAGGGCGGCGCCACAAAGTTGTCTAGCAACTAATGACAAGCTGGAGTCTCACAGCAGCGAATATGACAGGTCTACTGCTGCCGCCGCCGCCGCCGGCACCCAGCATGCCTACCTGGACCATCGACCGGCCACCTAACGATCATCAGATGGCATAGTAGCCCACATTAACATTGTGCAGGGCACGAAGTACGTATTGAAGCTTTCAACTTGCGCTCGTCCTCGGTCCCTCGACCTTTCCCTTCCCGGCCTCGCGAGGCATCACCGGACGACGTTGTCATACAATGATCGTCACCTAGTTCTCGCCGTCCCAAAACCATAAATCCCATCTTGCCCCCGCATCTTGCGCCAGCTCGGATCTTTGCAAGCGATACACTGTCACTTGAACTCTCTTACAACCTCATTGTCTGGGTCCACCATATCCACTCCCCCACGTTTATCATACAGGCCTGGCATTGCCAACAACAAATTTTTGCCATGTTACTATCTCAACATCATCACCTGGCACCCTCTACCCAGACAACCGCCTGGGATGGCCAAACGGGGGAAAGCTCCCCTGTCACGACCGTTCTCCTGGGACCCAATGGCGTTACCTGCAGCTGGGCCACAACCAACAACCACTTGGACGCACCGCAAGCCACGTTCCCTCCTGGGATCGTCCAAATGGTTCCAGGCACTCGGTGTCCAAAATGCGCGCTCACGGGCGAGGAGGTCTGGGTTATTCCAGGCCGTTCTTGCGGAGCCTGCGGAACTGCATGCTGAACAGGCCCATCTTTGATGTCGAGGAAGCTATGAGCTGTCGTCTCGCCCAGCACCCGACCTCGTCAAGAAATACTCAGCACCATATCGAATAGTCAAGGGCAAGCCGAGCCTAGGACTTGTCGGATGGCGCCCTCTGCTGAGACGAGGATGAGCCTCCAAACAATGATGACCAGACCAGCTTGTGAGCGCAACGTGGATAGCAAAGGGATTGAGCATTGCAGAATTTCGGCGGCATTGACTCAGTGCGCTGCGGGAAGACGATCATTCCCCCTCCCGACACCAGGCAGCCTCTGGAATATCTCGACTTGAGTGTCGGACGTGCTGCGACAAGCGCTTGTCACCTGAGCAACACTTGGAAGGATGACACTTTGAGCCGTCAATGTCCCGAAAAAAAAGTTATCTCAACTGCTCTGCTGGTTCGTCAGCCGAGGCGCACTTGTCCTGGGGCGACTTTCCCAATGCGATTCAATTGCAAACGCAAAATATCGATTCGATTACAAGAGCCAAGATAGGACAGGCGGGAATGGTGGACGCACAAAAAAGTGCTCCTACTATGATATGGAGGTTCCCTACTTAATGAGAGGTAGTTTGTTGCCTCGGTATGAAATGGAGAGTCGCATTTTGCATCGGAGTTATTGCGGCTTGCCGTGCTAGCAGGAGGTCAATTTTTAGGAGGCTATTTTTTAGGAGGCTGTCCCGGGGCCATGGGATGCGTTGGCGATCTGAATATCTGGGCTTGCATGAGCCACCCCTGTTGCATTGTCGTAGACCGACTGGTTCCCAGAAACCTGGATGCGGCCGCACATTGGGCCGCGGCGCGGAGGTGGGAGGACACCTTATGATTTGGCAGGAGGTACGCTGTGTTTTTTTAGCGCAATAATTGTAATCTGTAGCTACAGTAGCATTTTCTTACGGGGAGTACAATTGAAGCATGTTCGCGTCATCCAAGTCATCACCACTGATGCAAGTAATTGCCAATCACCCAAGTAAATAAATACTAGGCTAGTGTAGAGACATGGGTGCGAGGGGAGACGGCTTATACCCCTGGCAATGCTTCAATAGAAAGAAGACGTCTTCAATCGACTCGTCTCGTGCCGCCTGGGCCAAAGGGGGTTTGCCTACCAGTTCGGACTACGTATCTCACGATAGGCATGGCATGACGCCGCCGCAGCGCTACTGACCCTATGTTTGGATGTCAAATATCAGCTATCAGCTTTCAGCTATCAACTCTCATAAATTGACATCCCCAACTGAGCCTCGTTCTCAGCTTTGGGATGTCGCGAAGGCGCTGCACAACATCCGAGGGTTGCGCCGATATGCAATGATGGCGGTGTGTGGGAGAGAATTGTGACCCGTTAGAAGGGGCTTATCCTAAACTGTCATGCTGTGTCAGTGCAATCCCTATTATAGGCATCTTGTCTCATTTGACTGACGGCCTCTCCCCGTCCCGTCAACTAGCACAAGGCCGGAGCTGGCCCGGGGCTGGGAATTGGCCTACGCTCGCCGGACTGGGATTCGGGTTCGGTGGCCGGAACCGTTTTGGGCGGGTGTAGGCATACACAGGCCGACGGTCGGCGATTGTCCCGGGCCTGCCCGCTAGGTCCCAGACAGGCCTAGCGGGCTCTGAAATTGCGGCACGGGCATTGGTTGCGCACGCGGCAGGCGCATCCTGCCGAAACCCCAGAATCCGTGGCCCTCCACGTTTCCCTCCACCCCGCCCCCATTTTCCGACTCCGCGTCTCCTCCAGGCTAGCATCGTCTCGTCTTGCTCCTCATCTTCACCCCAACTTGCCGCGCCTGTGCCATTGACATTGCCCTCCACGCCTCCGTGTGTGTCGCAGTCCGCCGCGTCCGGCCTTCGGTTCGCCTGCTATCACGTCAATATTGGCCCTGGTCCGGCTCCGCTATCGTTCTGCCGGATGCCCACAATGGCGGGAGCGGAGCAGAACGGCATCGACATATTGTGCGACGCCGCTGGTTCCGACATGCTCCTGTCGTCTCTCTTCTCGCTCGCATCGCCTGCCCAGGACCCGAACCAGAGAGGCCATCAGGCACAACAATCGCAACACCAGCAGCAGCTTTCGCATCAGCAACAAGGCCAACCGCAGCAGCCTCCCCCACCGGTGCCGCCGCAGGAGCACACTCCTCAGAGTGGCAACTCGTCGTTACCGACCAAACGCAAGCTTTCGGATGCGTCACTTTCGTCCCCATCTCACGTCTGCCACATCTGCCGCCGTGTCTACGAACGGGCCGATCATCTCACCCGGCACTTGAGATCGCACGAGAATGCCCGCCCCTACCAGTGTTCCCGCTGTCCCAAGCGCTTCAATCGAGCCGACCTCCTCACCAGGCACGAGACCACCCACGATCGAGATGGCGTCGCCAAAGACCGCCCCTTCATACGGCGTAGTGATAGAGCCGCCGAGGCGTGTTTGAATTGCGCCGCTTCCAAGGCTAAGTGCGAGGACCAGAAGCCGTGTAGCCGCTGCCGAAGCAAAAGTCTTCCTTGCCAGATGCCCTCCCGCCGCGGAACACAATATCGCACGGACTCACAGGCCGGTATGTCACCCTCGGAGGCCTCAACTATGGCTTCAGTCATAGGTATGGACAATCAAGGTTTTGCTTCGTGCGACTCCGGCTACATGGCCAAACCCTCGACAATGGCTCAAGCTCCGCTCAACGATGGTCATGGAGAGTACGAGGGGTCGGCTTTCCTCGGTGGGCCTAGTATGGATGGTCTCACGGATGATATCATGTTTTTCAACCCAGCTCACAATCTCTTCCAAGACATGGACTTCTCATGGGACCTGGACTTTGATGGTTTTACGATTCCCAGGCTGGACGTGAATGGACCTAGTCCCCAGTCGACAAGCACGATCAACTCGAAGCGATCATCTCGTAACATGGGACGTGATGCGTCTCGTGGGCATGCAGCGTTCAAGCGTTCGCCATGGATATTTGAACCAGACATGAAAGACTATGTCCACCGCGAGACCGAAGCCCTGGCACTCGATGACGAGACACTTCCAGCGTCCTCGGGGTTTGACAAATTCGCCAGCGGCTCAAAACCTCGACTGCAGATGCCGTCTCATATGCGTGATCGTCTATTTGCTATGGTTCTGGCTCACAATCCGAATCCGCAACGAGTTCCGTCTTTTCCGTCCCTGGAACTTCTGAACTACCTGCTCCAGGCGCATTTTGCTCAGGAGGACCGGAAGTGCGACGCGGTGATCCACAAGGCTTCCTTCGACCCTGCGACAACAATTCCAGAGCTTCTGTCTGCAATCATCTCGATCGGTGCCACGTATATTTCGGTCCCCGCTATTTGGCAGTTTGGCCTTGCTCTTGACGAGGTTGCGAGATTGGCTATTGCTGGTCGAGTGAGTGCCCCCCTGATATTACACTTTGAGACATCTCACATTCGCCCCTCGTGCATGACAAAGTGGTCACTGCAACAAGTGCTTACTGCAGCGACACTGAATTATTCCACAGTATTCGGATCCAACGGCTAACGAATTATATGTAGTTTGAGGGATCAAATTCTACCACTCGAGACTTAATGACACATCAGGCAATGATGCTCCATCTCGATGTCGGGCAATGGAGTGGTTTTAACCGTAAAATGGAAATCGCCGAAAGTTTTGTTCAGCCCTTATTGACTGTGAGTCTGCCCTGCCGATCCTGTTAGAGCCGTCTACTGACATGATGGAGATGCTTCGACGCTCTGGAAGGACGTCCTTTTCTTCAGATTCTGTCTCACAGATGCCATCCATGTCCGACTCCCCCGAGGCACTGGATTCGAAATGGCGGCAATTCATCGTCTTAGAGTCTTACAAGAGGTAAATATTACTCGTCATTTGTGACAGACACGCTTGCTGACCACCACACAGACTAGTCATTCACCTGTTCTTTCACGACACCCAATCGTCAATTGGACTCTGCAAAAACCCACTCATGTCTTACAATGAGCTTTGCTTCACGCTGCCGGCCTCGCGTGATCTCTGGAGAGCGCGGACGGCAGAGGAGTGGCGGGATGTCTCCCTAACAAAGAAGCCAATGGCCAATGGCGGTATACCGCGAGTCGCTGAGGTGACACAATGCATGACAATTCTCGATGACCTTGAGGACCGCATCGACATCGAGCTTTCTTGCACTGCCCTCCTTCACGGGTTTTGGGGTCAGATTTGGTCGTATCGCGACGCCGTCAAATTTCATAGCTCGGGAGGCCCCCATCGACGTGGCGCGTCATCGCCGCCATTGTGGCTCAAGACCCAGCATCAGGAGCTCTATCGAGACATCGCCGAGTTCTCGAATCAAATCCAACAATTGCGAAAGCCAAAGCCGCAGCTAATTCTGCTTGCAGAGCTATTCATGATGATCCTTCATGTGTCGCCGGATGATTTGCAGCAGTTCGCTGGCAAGAACGGCGAGGAGGAGGCTCGGAGAGCAGCCCATACTTTGGAAGAGAATTGGTTCTCGGGGTCTGAATCTCGGTATGCCGCTTGGCACGCTGGCCAAGTCTTCCACTGGGCTCGAAAGTTGGCGCCGACGTCCTTGCGAGGATTCAATGCCATCGCCGTCTACTTCGCTAGCCTTACCTTGTGGGCCTATGGTCTAGCTGCCTGCACTCACTCGACTAGCGGACATCAAGATGGCAAAGACCGCCGTGCCTCGACGGTCGAGTATGTGCTAATGGATGGGGACGAAACTAGAGAGTCGCGGGCCTTCTTGCAACTTGACCGGGGTGTCCCAGCACTAACAATGAACGGAGACACAAACTCTACTGTAGAGTCGTTGTCAAACACCGGAATGGTTCTGACAATTGCTCGAAATGTCCTTCGCGACAACTTCCCCGTGCGCAAAGAACCGTTACCGCCACTTGTAGAGAGCCTGGGTCAACTCCTCCGCGATTTGGGATCTGGCCTTGCGGGTCGGGCTTCTCGGGCAATGAGCGAAAACCCGCCCCCCACCAATGGACGGTCTCCTTAGCGTTTTGTTTCCAAGCGCATAATTATGTCTTGTTTTCCTGTATGATAATATCACTGTAGGAGTCTCTGGAAGGAAAAGCGGAGCCAAAGGAATTTGCCTCTTGTATTGAAGCACATCGTGTCTATTATTAATGGAGGGAAGGAAGTGCCGAGATTTGGATAAGTGCGAGGGTTGCAGTGTTGTGGCGCCTAGCCAGTTTTGTTCCGCAATAGTTTTCATTCGACAATGATATCTAGGTAGGTAGGTACACACGACTCACCATCTTCTGTGTGGCTGTTGAACAACATAGGTCAACTGGAAGCTTCGTCCGAGTTTGCTTCGCAGTGATTTGTTTGAGGGGGAGCATTCACAGCACGTTTGCCAGGGGCACTTCCGCTACAGCGATTCACGGCTGGACCTGTGAAACACAGTGACGCAACGACATCACTTTCTTCATTTCTAACCCTCGTCTTTCATATTTGAATCTCCCCTCTTCATTAATACGATATAAACTTAGCTATTAGATCTAATATCTTTTATTAGATATTGCTATAGGCACTTCTGCTATAGCGATTTATAGCTAGACATATTAAATATAGTAACGTAATAACATCACTCTCTTCATTTCTAACTCTTATCTTTCATAGTTAAATATCCCCTCTTATTAATAAGATATAAACTTAGCTATTAGACCTGACATCTTTCGTCAGATATTGCTATAGGCACTTCCGCTATAGCGATTTATAGCTAGACCTATTAAACATAGTAACGCAATAACATCACTTTCTTCATTTCTAACCCTCGTTTTTCATATTGAATCTCCCCTCTTCGTTAATAAGATACAAATTTAGCTGTTGGACCCGACATCTTTCGTCGGATAGCTTCATGCTCTTTGCCGAGCCTTTGTCAATGACACAGAACGTTACATCACGCTACAACATTTTAGGTCAACGTCCTTGGCAGCACACACCCGGAGGGAGGCCAGAGGTCAAACAGTCCAAAAAACAAAAACAAGCAACAGTAAGAATAACAGTATGATAGGCTCAAAACCTAAGCCTAAGGCAACAGCAACTCAAAATGACTAGAGTTTCTACTGCATCAGAGCATAAGCTTTGTTGCCCCAACCAACCCTTCGAGATGCTTCATGCAGCTTGACAAGCTAGGTGTTGGAAAAGACAAAGTGGCCGAAGGATAAAACCCCCGCGAGGGTCACTCTTCGCATGCCAAGCCATTCATCACACTACAACATCAGCACATAAGGAGCTACTACCCATCCAGGTAAAAGTTTCAATCAATGGATTTAGCGGCTGCTTTGAAAGAGAAGGATCTCGTCTTCGAGCGGGCCAAAGGCGGACAGATAACAAAGCACTTCATGAATATCGCCCAAGTATGGGCCGGGTCCATGTCGCAGGACGCCTGGCTTGATGTCCAGGAGAAGCTTGCAGACACCCAGGCTTCGGTGGGCAGCATGTCCACCTGGATTATTCGAGGCCGCCAAGCCCTGATGGATATCCGTACAAGCTGCACGACATTTACGCGGGATGCCATCGCCACGACTGGGCACGGCACACGCAGCAGCAAAGCCATCATTATTACTAACGTGTTCACGTGCACCGAGCACCGTATGCGTGGTATGGCGAAGCTACTGCTTAGAATGCTGAAAGAGGAGATGGACAATGGTACGTTTGGGGATGCAGAGTTCAGTGTGGTTTTCGCGGAAGCCTACAAGGACTTGTTTCGGGACCTCGGTTGGAGGCCGCAGCTGGCTACGCAGATGAGCATCATACTGAATCAGAAACTTCCGCTGCAACTTCGCAACGATGTTCCAGGAGTCGAATTCCAAGAATACCAGGGCGTGAAGGAACTTGCGGATCAGGATGTCGACATCAGCAAGCTCCGCCTCTCGGGCTACCGGGATGGCAAAGTTTATGTCCAGATCCTTCCTACCCCCCTTCTCCTCGGCTGGCACATGATGCGCTCGCAGCTCATCTTTAACTACATCGGGCCGGCTGAGAAGAAAGACCAACGATACGGGGCGACCTCTACTCGTGACTTTCCAAGGGCCTGGGTGTCGTGGGTGCATGACTTCAACACGCGGAAGCTCCGTATCACGCGGATGTTTGTGACACGGCGCAGGGGGATGGAAGATATTGTGCGGTTGCTCCTGATGGCGGCGGTGGTCGAAGCGTCGGTGTGTGGGTTGCGCGAGGTGGTGATATGGGATCCCAGCGAACAGGTTGCCCAGGCGGCGCTGGTACTTCCGGATCTTTTTTGCGAAGGGGTGAGCGTCACGCAGGGGGAGAGGTCGGACGTGGTGCCATTCCTGCGATGGAAGGGCGGTGAGGACCGGGATGTTGTGTTGGAGGAGAGCGAGTTCTACGGGACGTCTTGAGATGGCATTGAATTTAGGCGGGGAGAAGGGAGGTCGATGAGTTGAGGAGAGCTTGGAGCTTACATGGTGCGTGTCTCGTGTAGGAGCATGACGCACAGCAGGGTTGAGGCTGACGGAGGATTGGGGACTATTTTTTCCGTCGCTGAGATAGAGGGCGCCCAGCATGCAATAATTACCAATTCGAAGCCAGAAAGCTCTCATTCGCTTCGTCGCGGGCCACCGGAATTTTTCCGTCTACCGGCTTTCCCTCTAATGTCCATGGCTAAGATGGCGAAGCTGTATACTGTTTGTCCGGCCTCAGGGCCGGCATCTCCAAAGCTTGTGTGGGGCCGAGGATCGGAGGATGCAAGCCCGAGGCGGTGGGGGCGGGGTTAAGCCTCAAGGGTCGGGCCTCGCGGACCTGTCCGTGGCTCGGATTACAAAGAGGGAGCGCGGAATCGACACAGCGAGGGAAGCCGGCCGCGCGAATCTCTCGCCCGTTTAACTATTTTTCTTTTCCTTCTTGAACCGCCTGCAGCCGCGGTTTCGAAACTTCGTTGCCCCGTTTCTCCCCGCATTCCCCAGCCGCTGCCTATAATAACTGACCCGCTGCTGCCCTCCCCCGCGGCTTTTTTATGATCCCGCGGCTGTTACCGAGAGCTCCGACGTTGCTTCGACCTTCAGTTGCGTGCGCCGGCCGACTGAATACTCCCCGAACTGGACCTTCTGCGCGACTGCGAGCCCAGGGAATCATTACCGTCAAGATGGCCGACCGCGTGCACCGAGTGACCATGTTCAAGCTGCCCAGCA
This sequence comes from Dactylonectria alcacerensis, assembly GCA_029931735.1. Taxonomy (NCBI): domain Eukaryota; kingdom Fungi; phylum Ascomycota; class Sordariomycetes; order Hypocreales; family Nectriaceae; genus Dactylonectria; species Dactylonectria alcacerensis. Next base: position 1,216,270 of record JAPMUZ010000012.1, on the reverse strand, counting down.
AGGACGACCAGGCCAAGCTGCTCAAGCAGTACGAGACGCTGGGCGCCGAGCAGCAGAGGGTGAGGGCGATCCCCAACTCCAAACCCCATCCCTAGTCCTGATCTCCTCTGGACCTTTCTTCCTACTGCAATGTACTGATAAATGGCCGGGATCACATAGGACGGAAAGCCCTACATCCTGTCCATGGTCGTGGGCCCAGCCGAAGACGACGCCCGCGCCCAGGGCTACACGCTCGTGTCCAAGACGGAGTTTGCCAGCATGGACGACATGAAGTTCTACGACGACGCCTGCAAGGCACACAACGACCTCAAGACGTTTGTCAAGACGCTGACGGTCGAGGGCGTCCTGACCGTCTTCTTCAAGCCCGCTGTCGTTGGCGGCACCGATAACTGAGTGTGGCGTGCGCAGGATCATGACAATAAAACCACTCATAGCCTCTTGTATAAGAATCAGAGCCGCAAGAGTTAGGGAAATAGAACACGTTTCGTGGATCTTTGTCTCCAGGACTTTGGGGGGTTCCTGTTGTCCTTCCTTGATATGTCGACCTGCGACAGGGTCTCCAAGGATCCCCCAAGTCCACCAATGCGCATCACCACCCCCTTGCGGTGACTCGTCCCTGAACATAAATACTGCCCGTATTCAAATCTCACGCAGACATGATTGATCGCGGTGCTCATTAGCCCGTATGTACCATCGAGAATCCTTGTCCCCTCACGCTGTGCCAGTGACAAGCGACGAAGCAATGTAGACACCCAACGTAACAAGCAAGCTTCGTTGAGCGCCAGCCACACTAACTTGGGAATTGCCGACCAAATAACTCTGGAGCGAAAATGATAGCCTCGAAGTCATGCCTAATTAGCAAACAATAAGTGCTAATATGCTCGCCGTTGATACATGATTGGGGGCAAGAGGGCTCCAATTTTGGCATTAGACATGCTAGTACACTCGAACAGAAGTGTGATGCCCACTGAAGATGTTACAAATTACCCTCTCCCCCTCCTAACCATGTACGCCTTGGCTTGCTTGCTCTCTAAAGCTGTAGTCATTTTACTAGGAATGTCGATTCAGATTGAAGAAGATTGCTTTGAAGATCGCCATTCTTAAGCAGCAACTTTCCCCTATTTAACGGCTCTCACCTAACATTAGGCCGCCATTGTCTCTCCGGCAGTGTCACAGCGGCTACAGCCATGCTTCCGAACCACCATTGATGAGTCAAATGATTCAAAAATATGACAAAGAACCATCCTGTTGCTCATGGTGCTGGTGTTTATGGTATCGGTACTTGGGACAATCGTTTTGTGATGGTGGTCATGTTGCTGTGTACGGCAAACAAGCCATTGACGCAGCCATTGACGCAGCCATCTGTGCCTGGTCCCACCTTGTCACCACTCTCTCCGAGTCTCATCACAAAATCACTCTGGGTTTTAGAGAGATTGTGTGTTGAATTACACACAAGGGGCTGGTAATCTACTGTGGGAAACTGGCGTTGTGAGAAACCTTCCCCTCCCCCCTCCCCCCTCTCGAACCCGAATGACTTGACACTATTATTCCACACCCTGATGGAGCGTTGAAACGCTTCCTGAGAAGTAGCGAAAAACTCCTGTGCGTACCGCAACTCCGATCCTGTGGGAGATTTCTCTCATTGGGCTTACTAAAGAATCCTAAGTTCATATGTACACTTCAGTCTATCATTCCAATTGGTGCTGGTGTGGGTCATAGTTGCAATGGATGTGTCTGCTACAGTACCGCCCTTCTCCTTCAAAGACGCCCTCATCCTAGTAACCTCATGATGAGATGACTGGGTCCAAGAAATCATGATGAATAGGAGGGCGGGTTGTGAGCCATATCTGGTCTACCCTGACCCAACTCGCAGAATTCAAGTTACGCCACTTGTTGTCAACACAGACCGGCCATGTTCCAGCTTAAAGCAACAGGGCTGACATTGAATGGAATCAGCTGGGTCACCTTGTCTATGTTGGGACTTGTCTCATATGCCTTTTTTTTTTCCTTGGAGGAGAAGGAGTGACAGATGCTCTGGCGGTATTGACATCTTTGACCAGGATCGTCCATAGATTTCCATTTTAATCAGGGATATCTCCTCCCTAATTAGATGGCATTTGCAAGTTCGTGGATCACGCGGATACCAGCTGAACAAAAAAACCACCGAAGTTGGTGTCCTCTGGACAATGGTGAAGGAGACAAGGAACGTGCTAGGGAAAATGCTAAAAGAGCCAAATACGTGGAAGAGGTTTCAAACATGAGGACGGAACAAGCAAGGTCGCAAAATGGTCTTTCGTTTTGGGCTTCAGCAGCGGCGGAGGCGCAGCAAACGCATAATCATGGATGGCCTCTGCATCAAAGAAGACAAGTCTAGGCTCGTCGATTGGCCATGCCGCACCCATCTCGACCCGGGTCCACTGCCTCCGGCCCCACCTCCGGGTTATCCCTCTTTGGCGCCGACCATTCGCAGAACCGGTTTTTCGGCCGCCTCAGACGAGGCCCACCAAGTCTACCAAGCCTGGACTAGGTCAACTAGACCCTGTATCATGACGCAAGCGCGCTCGCTTGTTCCATGGCCCTGTTCTTGGGCATGATTGGCAAAGAAAGGGCGTCAAAAAAGGGCTTTGTTGGAGGCTGTTTGAAGCCGTCATTGGCATGCCTCGGCACTTGGCCATGCGCTCATGCGCTGATCGCCCCATCCTGTTTTTGGCCCTGTTTGTCGAGCCCAATGCTGTGTTGGCGCGCGCATCGAATCGTATCGCATCGCATCACTGCATTCCATGCTAAGGCGAGTCGTCTTGCACCATCATACATGCTAGGAGGGAGCCGGGTTAATGATCTATATAACCTTGGCTGTCTACCCGCTCTGGAGCAAAGTCTATTCCGCCCACTTTGAGAGCCCCTCCCTCCATTATACATTTCATGAGAATTCGAATACACCAAACCAAACCAAAAATAACATAGGTCGGAACATCACCACAGGCCACCACAATCATGCTATCACGATTCTTCGTCTTCTTCCCCTTGGTATTATCCTTGGTGGCCTTTGTTCTCGCCACCCTGTGCCTCTTTGCAGGACGAGACGAGGGCTTCATGGAGGACTACGCCATTGCCAGGGTATGATGGTCCCTTGTCCAAAATTGCTTCCCTTGACACTGAAGAGATGATCAGGTAAATACTTCGATGCTAGGACACAACATACTCGATTCCTCCTCCAGCGATAGTGACGACGATGACGGCGACGGAGGCATCCTGGACACGGTGACGGACGCATGGGACGACATCAAAGATGAGATCACCGACACCATCAATGACATCACTGGCGAGATCGCAGACCAACTGGCCGAAACCCTAGGCATCCACGAGTGGTATTCCGTTCACGTCATGGACGCATGCGAGGGATACTACAAGCCAAACGCGACATCGCCAGGCGCCGGCCTCAACGTCACCGGCTGCACCCAGTCTCCTCCTGCTAGTACGAGAAACCGCCCCTTTACTGCTTTGACACGCGTGAAACTGACAACGAGGTGGTGCAGAACGCTTCAACTTGAACAAGATGATCAGCAAAGAGCTCAGCGTTGGCCCCTTCGATATCTCTCTCGCCGACCTTGACTGGCCAGACACCATCGACGACGCCATCGACACCCTCAACGCGGCCTTGCTGGCCATCTTCATCTTCTACGTCCTGGGCATCGGCTTCTCCGGCCTCGCCATGCTGACCTGCGTCGTGGCCTTCTTCCTCGCCGCCCGCCGCGGTGTACTCTGGGTCAACCTCATCCTCGCCGCTCTCGCCGCTTTATCCATCACCGTCGGCAGCATCATCGGAACCGTGGCCGCCCACAAGGGCGTCGGCAAGATCAACGAGCTAGGAGAAGACGTCGGCCTCTCTGCCTCGGTGGGATCCAAGTTCATCGCGCTCACGTGGGTGTCTTCAGCGTTCATGATTGCCGCAACACTGTACTGGACGGCACAGCTCTGCCTGATGAGGCGAGAGAAGAAGCGCGAGTGGAAGCACCGCAAGGGGAGTTACTAGAGTGTATGTTTGATATGATTTTACCGATTGATTTTTAGAACGACGCGGTCACATTGGGTTTGGGATCCTGGGCAGCAAATGCGAATTTGGGAATGGCGGTGCACATACGATACGATACCATGGTGTTATAGATGCGTTTCAGGGCTGCGTTTCTGGTCCAGAGATGAAGGGTTTTCTCGTTTCATAGCCGAGACATGCAACATTCGTACATACATCGAGTAATCCAACTAGGTAGCGATTTGAGATGGCTGGTCTATCTCAGGTCTTATACAAATAATTTCGACTCCCAACCTCAAGAGTGAGTGAGGGTGTCAGTAATCTCCCTTGCCTGCTGTGCATCCACACTTCAAATGTCGCACTGAGATCGCCAATGCTTCCGCAGGATCTCATATTCCCCCCTGATCAATTATGACACTCACTGTGTCATCATTGTGTGGCCGCCCAATGGGGTTAACTGAGCCGCGCTGGGTTGGGTTGCTTCTCTGCTTGACTGGAATATAACTGAGACGAGGTGTCACGCGTCAGCTCGGGTCGTGCAGCAAAGGCCAGCTCCAATCTTCATTGAAGTGGTGTGCAATGTCATTTGGATGCTGAAATTAGCCGATGTATGGCATCGTTTCCCGGCATGGGAATGAATACCCGCCTCGTTTAACTTCGCTTGCTGGGAGACTATTTGCTATGAAGATATCGAACACGCATGGCCTGTCATCGAACGCAGATCCCGGGACCTGGCAAATAGGAAAACAATAGGCTTGCAGGTTCGTATTAACATGCGCATCAGGTGCCACTGGTTGATTTCGAGTTTAATGTCTGCAATATCCCGTCCAAAAACCCGTTGGCCAAATACTACAGAAAGCCTCCCACCAAGAAAACAAAAGAAATGCTCCATGCATTAACCAGCCGTGCTAAAAAACCGATACAGTAACGCCGATTTGCCCTTTAAACGTCGGGATACCACACATTCGATGCCTAATAAGAGGCTCGTATAGATAGCCCGAATACGAATACAAGCAACAGTGGAGAAAAGGAGAACCTAAACATGTCGGTTTTCGTTTGCCAGATCAGTCATCTCGGTTCCCGAATCGCTGCCTCGACGAGATGAGAGATCCTCCTCCTTGTATGAAGCTGTAAGTCTCTCGAGAGGCACCGGATCTCGTTCCAAAGTGAAAATGGCGATAACAACCATGGCAGCACAAACAAGCATCATGACCTTTATTTCCTCCTCAAAGGCACCAGCGTATACGTGCCTTATAAGGTCCTGAAGATCTAGCGGAAGGTGCACGCTCGAGACTGGTGAACGGTGAAGATCTTGGAGCTGCTCCGGGGTCAAGTGGTCTCCTAGATATTCATTGACGTGAGCATTGAATATTACCGTGCAAATCGATAATCCGATGCAGCCGCCGAGGACACGGGCTTGTGAGACTGCGCCTTGAGCAGAAGCGAGCTCACTCCGCTCTGCGGCCAGGATACTGGTCATAATTGTCGCGGCGGAGAAGGAAAGGCCGACGCCCAATCCGAAAATAACCTGAAAGCCGTATTGAGCCTTGATACTGGCGTCGGGATCTGATAGCATTGACATTAAGCCAACGCCTAGCAGTTGTAGGCAGGAGGCTCCCAAGAGGGTAACCGAGGTGTTGTTTTTCTTGCTGGATATCGCACCGCCCAAGAATGCCCCGACTGCGCATGCGCCTAGCAAAGGGAGAATGTGCAGACCTGCCATGAGAACGCCTTCTCGTTGGACAATCTGGAAGCGTTCCGGAATCACAATCGATAGGGAGATGTAGGGAAAGCCTGTGAACATGGTCACACTGCAGAGTGGATGAGTAAGGGTTAGTCAAGAGGCGCGAAGAGAAACGACTCACAGAAAACCAGCAGAATAGACCCGGCGAAGCATTAGCCGAATGGGAAAGATGGGTTCGATACGACGGCACTGCTTCGTCTCGAGAAGGACCTCCCACCAGACAAACACGACCCAGCTGACTCCAGATATCGCGAGAGCTGAGATGATCTCTGGACTGTTCCATTCAAAGGTCTGTGACCCTGCTTGTTGAACTGCAAATACAAGGAACCCAGAGCTGCTCAACAGGGTTGCGCTACCAATGAAGTCGATGCTTGTGAATGCCTCCCAGGAAAAGAAGGGGGCAACATCCTCTTGTGGCCAAAAGTTTGTAATGCAAAGAATTGTCACTAATCCAAAGGGGACGCTACACATATTAGCCGTAAGCCTTGACTTGGGTGAGGAACATACTTAATGTTGAACAGCCATCTCCAGTCGGAGAGTTGCGAAATTGCACCGCCAATGATGGGCCCTAACACGAATGCAACCGCAAGAGTTGCGCCGACCATGGCCCCGATGAGGCTGGGCCGATGGGATGGCCCAACCTCGACTAAGCCGATCTGTGTGAGGCTGTATAGGCCGGAAGCTCCCATTCCTTGGAAAGCGCGGCATATGATCCTGTCCTTCATCAGCATTGCCCGACGAGCAAGGAGACACCATAACGCACAATGCTGTCATGCTGGTCGATAAGCCACATCCCTGCGAAAAGGCCACAAACATGACCCATGATATTACAAGCATGTTTCGGCGTCCGTAAATGTCGCTGAGCTTTGAAATGCAAACAGCGAAGCCTGTAGTCCTCGTCAGATACCCCTGTTGGTGCCGTCGTAATCGATTTTGGAGTCATACCCATGTACGTCAGAAGATACGCCAGAACGATCCATGGCGCGTTGACAAAGTCGTTCAAGTCTTGTGAGACGGTAACGAGTGATGTTGACACGATCGAGGTATCGAGGCTGGAGAAGAGTAACCCAGTGAGCAAACTGGACGACGTCAGTAATGGGCTAGTCACTCTAGGACATTGGTTTCGCACGATAATACAAGCACTACCTGTCGTGGCCCGGTTACAGAGTGCTTTTGTATTCCAGAGATGCATGCCGAGGGACGGCCATTCCCACCTCCCTCCTCCACAGCCGCCATCTGACCGAGCGAGGGATTAGGGTAGGAAAGCGACACAGGATAGTCATTTGCCATGCTTGATTGCGTAGAGTGGAAATTGTTGAGTAATTCGGAGGGCAGTAGACACACTAACTTTGGAGTAGAAATCGATCGGTTGAGAGAAAGGAATCTGATGTAGAGTTGGTGATGTTTGTTTTTGTCTGTCGAGGTCGAAAGAGGTCGGCCTGAGGCTTGGTTGCTGTGGGAAAAGGAAGCGGAAGGTGCTGCTTCCTATATAGGCCGAATTGTTGATCAGCAGGAACGGTAGGGGAGTGATCAGGTGTAATATCGACCGCTGGTTGAAGGAGACGTTGGTCTGGAATCAATTAGCAAGGTAGAACTGAGCCTGGCCTTTTGATAACAGAGCCGAAGTTTTTGACGAAGGAGTTGATAGGTTGATAGGTGCAATGACCCTCACTGTTGCTGCGCACATCGTTTCTTTGAGACAAGTTGCCTAAGAAGGCGGTTTGCAACTGTCTTGTCGGCGCAGGCGACGGATTGAATATGTATTTGAGACATGCCGTCCTCACTGTCACACCATGTGCAGCGGATGCTCATTCAGCTGCACCGGCTTCACACCTCGTCTAGTGAACTAGCCAGAGATCCCAGAAGCAGGATGAGATCTTTTCTAACAGTGACACAGGGAAAGAGGCAATGGCTATTGACGGGTGCTGTATAACTCAGGACTTCGCCCTTGCGAGACACACTTGTCTAGAACCAAGACGCGTATTACGTGCCCAAATACGGCCAAGGTGCGGAGCGAACCCATCCAGTGCCTTCGCCCATTCCCTGGAACTTACATGGTGTTTATTTGCTATTGTGGTAAGCTTGGGCTAGTTTGATCCCCGAGCACGAGCCAGAGTATTGTGCGTGAACAGTGTCGGACGGTCCGTCCGGCTCATACCTTCCGGGGCAAGCGACCAAGCCTCGGCATGACTGCGAGAAGCCGCTTGTGCTCTGGTCACACATGGCTCAGCTTTGGGAGCCGGACCGGTTCTGAATGAAGTGCTGCTTGTACAGGCCGGATCATACTGCCATTCTGGTCACCGTGTGAGGCGAGTTCTGATCTCAGGGCCTATTGCTGGCTGTCTTCGCGTGAAGTATTTCTTTGTGTGGCAACCGGGATATGTTGGTCTGTGAGAGACGTCAAGTCCCAGCGTTGCTTTGTATCTGTACTCTTCTAAGATCAGCGTCATCGGGTTTTGTTTGAACAGAGTGGCGAATGGGTCTTGAGAGAGGCAGATTACCAAAGGAGAGCGATCCGAGCCACTTCATCCTAGGCCCTGACAGTTTCGCGTTGCTTGTGCAACCGTGTTCCGCACGCTCGCCACATGCTACGCCTGTTGTCGGGAGAGAAACCAAGGGAGTCACAAGTACAAGGCGCACAACCAGCAGACGAAGTAATAATTGGCTGTTTCGAGGTGGCGAGTGAGTTAGTCTTGCGACGTTGGGGAGAGACGGGATGAAGCCCTCAGAGAGTGCTGCATGAAGTCGTGAACGGCGTCAGTCACGTGGATCCCAACGACCTCACCTCTCCAAACTTGACGACTGCATGCCGACATGTTCACCCATTCAACGCGATGGACTCTAAGCGTAGAGAGTCTGCCCTTTTTTGTAAGGCGTACACTGTACCCGACTCGTTCAAAGACCACCCGAGGACCTTCGCCTGGCATATAGACACGAGGCAACTCCAGTATTCTCGACCATACAGTCTCAAATTTCTGGACCACGACGGCGGATGGAGATGACACCTACGTTCGGGATTTCATCTCGGAAAATTCATCTCGCATGCGACGACTTGAGTAATTGCGCAAACAGGTCGCGGGCATGGGGCCAACTTAGGCCTTCTCCGGAGGGAGCACTCTAGTCTTACTCCTGAACAGTTTGGTGAGGATCATTTCGGGGAGCCTCGAGCACGTCCATCGGCAACCACGGGTCACCATATATGGCTATTCTGTCTGTTAATATGTTTGTCAGTATTCTTAGACGTGCCATGCTTTGAGTTGTTTTCAATTGCGCCAAGCCCAGCCACGCCATCGATAATGTGACAGGCGTCTATCCGTAGGACTTCCAAGACCGTACAATTATTGACGGCACCTTCTGCACTCAGCATTTGCCGCGCATCGCCACACGCAACATTGAACAGCTCTTTGTTACAACATGAACGTAGTTCTGGGAAAATATCGTCTTTCAGGCTCGAGTAGTGACAAAATCGTGGACCAGTCACACTAGCCTGAGACCTCCCTCATGTAATAAAGTCTTGCTGGAATTGGGATGAGTCCACTCCCAGTGGACTTTCTAAACTGTCGTCTGTGCTTCCTGAAGGAACAAAGACTACTGCAACAACCCGCCGTCGAGATGGCGCCAACGACTCGGTAAGCTTGAGGTCGCGAAATGCACAGGACACATCCGATTCTGTTTACTCGATATCAATTGACACCGCTGTTTTACAACCAAGCCTCACTAGCTCAATTCTACGTAAAAAATGTTACCTGTCACCTCAAAGTTATGTCTATTGTACTGCTTCAAGGTTCTTTTGCAAGTACTTTACTCATCAGGACACAAACCGCAAGATTCGGCCACCGTCGCGTGTCTCGGACTTCTTTCGCATACCCAGTAGCTTTCAGAAAGCTGGCCCTCGACGAACCTAGTTTGCGTACCAACCGGCAAACGGCACTGCCTTGTTTGTGGTCGTAGACGCCCGACTCCCGGGGAATTGGCTTACTGGGTTGTCCCTCGGCTTTCTAGTTTTCCATGCCATTCCAAGTCAAGCTACGCCTCCGACCCCAAGTACAAGCACTTGCGCGAAAGATATATCAGTAGCATCCAAAGTATAGACCATGCAGAAAGCACTGCGTTTTGAAAGGTTCATTCTTTACTGGTCCAACTCATGCCTATTAGGTATGTTCAATCAACCCTTGCACCCACGCCCTCACTGATGAACCCACACAGGCTGAAAGAAAAGGAAATGATCAATCCACTTAGCACCTACCAGTGATCAACGTGCTTTGGGATGGTCAAGGTAGCTCAGAGACTTGATTGAACTCATCTTGCGCATGGATGTGGGCCGAATTCTCAGCCTGGTGTTCACGAAAGAACAATGCTTGGCCAAATAACAAAACTTCTCAGGGGTGATAGAGCGGCATAGTTGAGCCAACAAAGCTTAGCATCATTCCCGCACCTCTGCTCGGTGTTTCTCGAACAGTATTATTTTCTAGCGACTGTACATAAGGTCAACTCTTTCTGTCAACACAACTCACATGGAAAATGATCCAGCTCCAGTTGGCATAACCTTGACAGCTGGCACACAACTCTTGACAGCTGCCAGACACTTGGTCGGGCCAAGCGAACATTCACTCGACGAGACGTCTCCAACCAATGCCTTAATGATTCACAGCACACTTCCTTACATAGAAAGCAACTCTCCTCCGCCTTTCTTTTTCATCCTTCCTCCTTCATCACCCTCTCTTCTTCTACTCTCTTACCGCTGACCCTATTAACTCTCAACAATCTCAACACTTTCTTGGCCCACTAGTCAACGTCGCCGCTTTCATCCCGATCAACCTAAACACTTTCTCGCCGATCAATCCAAACACCCTCTTCCGCAAAACCTCACCACTTTCTTCCCCTAGTCACGACACTTCGTCCCACCAGCGCATAGCGCAACTAACACAATGGACGACATCGCCGTCGTCGGCATCGGCCTGCGATTTCCAGGCAATGCCACCTCACCTGAGGAACTCTGGAAAGTTCTCGAGCGCGGAGAATCGCAATGGTCAGAGTTCCCAAAGGATCGCCTCAACATCGATGGTTACTATCATCCCGGTGGGGATAGACAAGGCAGCGTAAGTGTACTCAACATCATCATCCTCAAGTACCTAGACTGACTTGTTATGCAGATTTCGTTTCGCGGTGGCCACTTCATCAAGAGTGACTACACCTCCTTTGACGCTCCGGTATGTCTAACCATTCAATAAACATCCTAGACCATCGTTTTGCTAACAAATAACCCTTCAGTTTTTCTCAGTCGCGACCGAAGATGCCAAGGCAATCGACCCCCAGCAGAGAATTCTGCTCGAAGCTTCGTACGAAGCCCTTGAAAATGGTAACTACACCCCCACTCAAACCCACGGTGATCGATGCTAACATGGACGCCCACAGCCGGAATCCGGAAGGAAGATATCGACGGAAGTGACACTGCCGTCTATGTCGGGTCCTTCGTGAAAGGTAAACTCAACTCATCTCTCTGTGCGCGCTCAAACTAACACACCTCAGATTACGAACAAATCTGTCTCCGGGATCCTGATTGGCAACCCCAGTATGCCGCGACTGGAAATGGCACTGCGATCATGTCAAACCGAATTTCCTATTTCTTCAACCTACACGGCCCAAGTATGACCATCGACACTGGATGCAGTGGCAGTCTTGTTTCCATCCATCTGGCCGCCCAGAGCCTTCGGTCTGGTGAAAGTTCCCTAGTGAGTACCAGTCTTCCTTATCTGATTTTTCCGATTAGTGCTAACAACTCCTTAGGCAATTGCAGCTGGCGCAGGAATGATTCTCACACCCAACACCATCATGCCCATGACTGCATTGAACTTCCTCAGCCCAGATGGAAAGTGCTTCACCTTCGATGCTCGTGCCAACGGGTACGGGCGAGGCGAGGGCATCGGCGTTGTGATTCTCAAACGCATGTCCGATGCAATTCGGGACAATGACACAATTCGTGCTGTGATCAGGGGTTCCAAAGTCAACCAGGATGGCCACACGACTGGCATCACGCTTCCAAGCAAGGAAGCCCAAGTCGCGAACATTCGCTCGGTCTACAAATCTACCGGGTTAGACTTCAATCAAACCGCCTACGTCGAGTGTCACGGAACTGGCACGCAAGCTGGTGATTGGCGCGAGCTGAAGGCCATCTCCGAGTCCTTGGGCTCAAGCCGTTCTGTCGACAACCCAATTATTGTTGGCTCAGTCAAGCCGAACATAGGTCACCTCGAGGGCGCTGCTGGTGTTGCTGGCTTAATCAAGGGTGTTCTCATCTTGGAGCACGCAAAGATCCCCCCCAACATCAATTTTCAGAAGGGAAATCCGGACATTGACTTTCAGGAGTGGAAGGTCAAGGTTCCCCAAAACATGCTCGAATGGCCACTGTCTGGTCTTCGACGAGTCAGTGTCAACTGCTTCGGTTTCGGCGGGACCAATGCCCACGTTATACTGGACGAAGCTCCCGGATACATGGCTGAGCGCAGTCTGAAAGGAAACCACAACTCTGTCAAGATCATCAGCCCACATAAGAGCCACCTTCTCGAGACACCAACTACCGTGCCCCTACTCTTTCTCTTCTCATCCCACGAAAAGGCCGGAGTCCAACGAGTCATGGAATCCCATGTCCCGTATCTGAAGTCGAAACAAGATGATTCAGCAGTGTCAACGAGGTTTCTGCGCGACTACTCCTACACCCTCGGTGCACGTCGATCTAATCTTGAGTGGAAGCATGCCATCGTCGCCAAGTCTATTGGAGAACTTCTTTCTGAGATTGAGCTTTCATCTGAGCATGGCTTCAACCGAACAACAAAAGTCACGCAACCCAAAATTTGCTTCCTCTTTTCGGGTCAAGGCGCCCAGTTCGCGCAGATGGGCAAGAACTTGCTGTCCTTCTCGGTCTTCCGCCGCTGCTTAACTTCGGCTTCGCAGTACATGAAAGATGTTCTCGGTAGCCCCTTTGATCTGCTGGACGAGATCTTAAAAGACCCAAAGGAGTCGCGCATTTCGGATCCAGAAATTTCTCAACCCGCAACTACCGCATTGCAGGTGGCACTCGTTACTCTCTTTAGGTCCTTCTCTATCACCCCCAATGTCACCATTGGCCACTCTTCAGGTGAAATTGCTGCAGCTGTCGCGTTTGGTGCCATTTCTCGAGAGACTGCTTGGGAAGTCGCCTACTTCCGCGGCCTCGCTGCATCGACCATCCGTCAAAAGGGGGGTTGTGAAGGCGCAATGATAGCTGCTGGCCTTTCTTCCACTGGGGCGGAAGACTTTGTCAAACAATGCGCTTTGCCTGTTGAGATTGCTTGCATCAACAGCCCTCGCTCAGTTACTCTGTCCTGTACTGCGGAGGTTGCCGACTCTGTGTTGTCTGACCTATCTCAACAGAAGATCTTCTGTCGCCGTCTCCCGGTTAGCGTTGCGTACCATTCTTCTCATATGAAGCTTGTGACAGAAGATTACAACAACGCCATCTTCCATATCACCACCCACAATTCTCTTCAAAATACCACCATGTTCTCATCAGTCACCGGTGCACCGGTTGATAGCGCTGATCTCGGAGGTCACTACTGGGTCAACAACATGGTGTCTCCTGTTCAGTACATGAGTGCGGTGAAACAGATGATGAGTCTTCCAGCTGAGTTGCGACCCGACATTGTCATTGAGCTCAGCCCTCGAGCAGCTCTAAAGACTCTCACATTAGACATCTTCTCGGATATCGGATTGTCCCAACCACCGAGCTACTACGCCGTTATCGAACAGAACCGTGGTGCTGCATCTTGCTTGGAAATTGTCGGCGCGCTATGGAAGCGAGGGTGTGTCATCAACATGGAGAAGGTTGTGTCACCAATCTCCAGCCAATTTCCAATCAAGTGCCTGACTGACATTCCGCCTTATCCTTGGAACCATACGAAGTCATACTGGCACGAGTCCCACCTAGGCCGAGCAAATCGCTTCAGAGAGTTTCCCCGACAAGATCTCATCGGTGCGCCTACTGCTGATGCAATATCCTTTGAGCCCCGGTGGCGCGGGTTCTTCCGCATCTCGGAGAACCCTTGGCTTCAGGACCACCAGGTTCAAAAGACAATCATCTATCCTGCTGCGGGAATGGTCGCCATGGCTCTTCAGGGAGCAACTCAGTTGACAAAAGACAAGACTAACTTGATGGGGTACGAAATCACCAACATGAGAATTGACAAAGCAATGGTTATCCCCATCACCGCCCATGGCCTAGAGATGGCGATGAACTTCAAGCAAAAGTCCCAGGCCGGTCATTCTTTCGAGTTCACTATCTACTCAAAACCACTTGATGGCGCCTGGGAGCAGCATGCCACTGGTTCGATACAAGCCCAATACAAGCATCGAGGTTTGATCGCAAGCTTCAGCCAGCACGGAACTCTTTTCAAGTCCTTGAAGGAAACTTGCAATGTCCCCGTCATCCCTAGACAGCTGTACGAACTTCTCGACATTGTTGGCATGAATTATGGCACGACTTTCCAAAACATCAGCCAGGTCTCCAAGGGAGAAAATGCCTGCGTCAGCAAGGTTCGCATCCCTGACACTAAATCCAAGATGCCTGCCAAGTTCGAGTATCCCCATCTGATTCATCCTGCTACACTCGATTCCATGTTCCAGACTCCTTTTGCAATCAACAATGAACCCATGGTGCCAACCTTCATCAGCAGCCTCTTTGTCTCAGCTGAGGTCTCGACAGAAATCGGCAAAGAATTCACTGGGTATGCTACCGCTAGTCGAGTTGGTACTCGCTCTGCCAATGCAAACATTGCCATGACCCAAAGTACTTGGGATCAGCCTTCTGTCATCATCGACGGCCTTCAGTTCACGAGATTGTCTGGCCCATCGCCAGGGACCCATGGTTTTCTGCCAAACCATCACAACCTCTGCACTGAGATTGTCTGGGAAGAAGACGTTGCCTTCGCGGAATTCAAAACCGTCGAAGAAACAATCAGATTGATGGCTCACAAATATCCAGGTCTTTCTATCTTACAGATCGGTGGAAGCTCGCTAGTTGCTGAGCACGTTCTCAGAGAGCTGGTATCCACAGGGAGTCAAGCACCGCGCCTCGCGAGGTACACCATTGCCCGAGATGGGAACGACCATGTCTCATCCGAAGTCTTGTCTCACTTCAAGGGCACAGCTCTAGAATCTTTTGTGGAAGTGAGGCCAGTGGATGGTCCTGCACCCTTGCCAGACTATCACTTGGTCTTCCTGTGCAATGACAACTACAATGGTTCCCATTTTCTCAAGCACCTCAGAACGGACGGAATCCTCTTTCAACAGGATCATTCCAAAGGCGATGAAATTGACTTTCGCATCGGAGGAAAGATTGGCGCCGAACAACCTCATACCACGTCAGACGTCATCCTATTGTTGCCCAATAATCCCAACTCGGTGGCGAAATCACTTTCAACGAACCTCACAAACCGAACACAGCAGGTTTTGTTTCCTTCTAAAATCATGAGCGAGGGTCAGGTATTGGAAAACATCGAGAGGATCAAGGGCAAGGTAGTCATTTCTCTCCTCGACTTTGCCAATGAACCCAACTGCTTTCCCTTTCTCTATGACTGCACGAAAACGAGGTTCGACACCTTCCATGCGCTGCAGGAGTCTGCGAAAGGCATCATTTGGATCACAAATTCTGCACACAGGAAGCCGCTCAACCCAAAAGGTACTCCCATGATCGGTTTGGCACGAACACTTATGTCGGAAGACCCACTCAAGGTCATTGTCACTTTCGACCTAGAAGCCGGCACGGACCCATCAAGCCACCTACTTTCAAACGCCATTGTCAGTGTCATGCTCAAGACCTTTCTTCCAAACAAGGGATCTACCCCTCGGGAGCTGGAGTATGCTGAGGCACGCGGCAAAGTCTACATTCCGCGTCTTGTACCCATCAACATCCTCAACAAGTTGATCGAAGAAGGGAATTATCCGGACACCATAACTCAACCTTTTCACCAAAACAACCACTGCACCAAGTTGCAGATTTCGCAGGATGGTCTTTCTGAACATAGACTACTATATGTTACGGCTTTCAGCCCGTCTCCCAAGCCTGATGAAGTAGAAATCATCTTCGAGAGCGTCACGATCAATCATATCGATCTGGAGGCTGCGATGGGACATTCTGCTGATTCTGATATCGGTCACGACTTCATTGGTCGTGTTGAACGAATCGGCGACAACGTTTCCGGTTTCGAATCAGGTGATTATGTTGCTGCACTCGTCTCTGGTGGTGCCATTCAAAGCAGGAGAAACGTCGATGCCAAGTTCGTGAGGAAGCAGTCGTCAATCTTGCCTCTCAGTCAAAGCATCAGCGCCGCCCACTGTCTGTGCAAACTTGGAAGACTAGGCCGTGGAAAGGCCGTTCTAATTCATGCTGGGGCAAGCTCCCACGGCCTTTGTGCCGTTCAGGTTGCTTCTCGGCTCGGTGCAGAAGTCTTTGTCACCATCATGGGACCGAACCTTGCCAAACAACGAGCTCTTCTTGAGGGCAGTGGCATCAAATCCAATCACATCCTTGAGGCGGACGCGGATGACTTTATCAGGGCTGTCAAAACCGCCACTGGTGGAAAGGATCTCGACATGGTGTACAACTCGACACAGCAGCACATTGAGGCTAACTTTTCCTGTGTCCGCAAAAGTGAGTAATCTTTTTCTTCTATTCCTTCTCTTCGAATGCCTTACTAATTGTTCCCAGGTGGACTTATCTTGCAATTCGAGAGCAAAAGCCCTTGCCCGCCGAGCTTCCGACTTCCTTCAAAGCCTGTCTCCGTCATCAACTTCGACTTTGCGCAACTCTTGAAAGACGATCCGGAGTATGTCGTGGAACTACTGGACGAGACCTTGGAGATTCTCAAGAAGCCTGGGTGGGACGTCACTGCAGATTTTTTTGTTAGCAGGAATAATTTGACTTCAATCCAGGAAGCATTCTCGTTTGTCCAAGAAACCCCATACCTCGGGGTTGTATCCATCAACGGCGGCCCTCAGAGCGACTCCAAGGTCAAGGTTGCCATCACGAAGCCCACCCGATCTCTCAGCGACGCTATTTTCAAAGACAGAACCTATCTTCTCGCCGGTGGCCTGGGCGGTCTTGGCCGAAGCATCTGTGAGCTCATTATCAGCAGCAATGCCCGCCACATCGCCTTTTTGTCGCGATCCGGCAGTTCCGGCAAGGGATCTATGCAGTACATCACAGAACTCCGCAACAGAGGCGTTGATGCAAGGGTCTTCCAGGTCGACATTTGCGATGCTAGTGCACTGGAAAATACTGTTCTGCAGATTCAAAAGGAGATGCCTCCTGTCGTGGGCGTCTTCCAATGTGCTGCCGTCATCAAAGATGCCGTTTTTGACAACATGAACCATTCAGACTGGCTCACTGCGATGAAGCCTAAGACCATTGGCTCTGACAACCTCGCATCAATCATCCCTCGTGTCAACCAAGACGATCCCTTCTTCATCTTCCTTTCCAGCTCAGCCGGTGTGATTGGAAGTCGCGGACAAGCCAACTACGCCTCTGGTAATTGCTTCGAGGATGCCCTCGCTCTGAAGAATCGTATCCTCGGTAAACGAGCAGTCTCGATCGATCTTGGTCCAGTTCTCGACGCCGGCATGCTTGCAGATGATGAAGAAACGCTTGACAAGCTTCGGGCGAGTGGCTTTTACGGCATTCGCCATCAGGACTTCTTGACAATCGTCAGCCACGCCATCACCATGGAGATTGAGCCATCGATTACTATGCCACCACAGGTCATTTTGGGAGTCGGCACTGGTGGTCTGATCCGACAGAACAATCCTGCCGATCCTTATTGGTCTCGCACAGCTCTCTACAGCTATCTCAATCTTGTCGACATGCCCCCTCCGGATCTCTCCGACATCAACGGATCTCAGAAGGTCGACATGAAGTCGATGCTTACTTACTGCGCTGATTTGGACGCAGCCACAGAAATCGTCTGCACTGGTCTCTCCCACATGCTTGCCAAGGCCATGAACATGCTTCCCGAGGAGATTGACACGGGTAAGCCACCAAATGTCTACGGTGTAGACTCACTAGTGGCTGTTGGAGTGCGCAACTGGGTGGTCTCTAATTGTGGTGTTGTCATCTCGGTCTTTGAGGTTTTGAGCGACAAGACAGTTGCCGAGCTTGCGGCAGAAATTGCACAGAAGGGACGTTTTGGTCTTGGTCATGACTGAGATAAAATGGCGAGAAACGTCTTATAAAGACATTGGAGACTATATTGGATTGGTAGAGCCAGAAGGGCGAGAAATGTTTTGTGAAGATATTGGTGACTAGATTAAAGCGGTAGAGCCAGAAGGACGAGAACTGTCTGGTGAAGTCATTTGTCAGCAGATTATTTTAGTAAATTAGAATTGGTAATATTGTGAGCGTGGGAATCAAGGAAAGGGGTAGAAGGAAAGGCTGGGTTTTGATGTCGGGGGGCATAGCAATATACACATGGTCCTCATTCGGTCTCGTTCTTCATGCAGTAACCGTGAATAATGTGTGGGTGTGCAGACGCAAAGGCATAGTAACTGATTTAGTACTACGGTTGGTATGCCAGTTTCACGTAATGGTCTATCAGTGATGTCCCGGTAAAGGCTGGAGCAATCAGCTCACACAGCCCACGTGAATATTTGCACAATCAGGCAGATTGTGTCACATTAATCAAGTTGTAAATAAGTTAATATCCCTCTAATTGGTAATAGAAGCCATAGCAGCAAGGAAGTCATTCGGCAAGACCATCAGTTCTCTGGAGGAAGAACCTCGAACGAGGGAGTAGCAAACACATCCCAATGATCCGACGAGCGTGGATTTCCGAATGGCTTCAGAGCTGCAAATCGCATGTTGTACTTCCCAGGCGCAATCTGAGTCCCGTTAGCCAACCGGCCCAGCCACCACAGCTCAGTTCCGTAAACTCCAACAATACTTCGAGGGACGTCCGTCATAGGCATCGTGATAACCTCATCAGCATCATCCACGGTCGCGTTGAAGACTTGCTTGCCGGACGGGTTGGCCCAGCTCGTTGCAGCCCCAACATAGCCGGCCTTGCCAACTACTGGCGGATACTTCCACTTGCGCTCCGTCCATTTACTATCGAAGATATCCCATCGCAACTCTCTTGTACCAAAGTTGAGACGTGTATACAGGTTGGGGTAGTCTTGAACGTCTGGGTCGAGGTTAAAGGTGAAGTTGCTCTTTTCGCTGATGGGGATCTCGTCGAGGGTAGAGGTAATGGTCGGGAAGCCAATGGGATACTGGAATATATCTCCCACGTCTTTTTCGAGATCGGCCGCGAGGCCCACGTAAGGGACAGCAAGAGACTCGCCATTATTTCCAGCGACGACGACCTTGCCGCTATACAGAGGCAACTTGGAAGCGTCCAGATCACTAGGAGCCTTAAAGGTGAACTTAGCCTTCTTAGTCTCTCCTGGCTTCACGGTGAACTTTCCTCCGGGGAATGAGATTGTCGGCACCATTTTTGCTGGGGCAGCCAAGACCTCCTCGCCCCAAGCAATGCGTGGTGTTCCCCAGGTTTCTGGGTCAATGTTCATCGCGTTCAGACCGCCAAAGTCCTCGGAAGAAAAGGTGTACGTGATTGGTTTCTTGCCGTTGTTGGTGATGTCAAGAGTGTGGCGCTTGTTGAAGTTGCGTGTATCATTCAAGGCAAACTTGGTGAAGGAGAGGCTCGTACTGTAATCAAGAACCTTGGTGGCGTTGACAAGTCCAGTACCAACTTGAGCCACCGACGCTTTGAACCCATAGTCGGTGCCGTCTCCGGTTCCATCGCTCCAGGAGATAGAGTCTCCGGAAGAAATGATTCTCATGGAAAGGTCCTTGGCAAAGTCTGGGCCATGGGCGGAGCGACCGCCGTGTTGCCCGATATACAGCGCTGCAATGCCTGCTACATAAGGGCAGGCCATTGATGTGCCGCTCAGAACTGCGTAGCCACCACCAAGGTAGCTGGACAAGATCTGACCACCAGGGGCTGCAATATCAGACTTGACGTATAGGTCATTAGTCGCTCCAATGGTGGTGAAGTAGCTCGCTTCTCCGCCTGTCTCCTCGTTGACCAGCCCGGTGAGCGTGAAAATAGGTCGAGTCGTAAAATCAGCAGTGACATTTCCGCCAGCTTTAATAGTCTTGATGATCTCGGCACCAGCCTCTCGTGTGATCATAGCAATCTGTCCGTCCAAGAAATCCGTCGTAGGTATCACAATAGGCATGTCGTTGGTGTAGATCAGAACTTTAAGGCCACCGAACGCGGCCAGATTTCGCTGCTTCTGGGAAAAGTTGCATCCTCCTCGACGAACAAGCACCACAGAGTTAGTGAAGTTTTGCGTATCCTCTGGTAGCGTGTTGCAGGCCTCATCTGCGATACTGGTGTCGAGCCCCAGCGGGATGATAGGCCACCCATCGATCTCGGAAGGGTACCAATCCTCGACTGACCGGTAGGGCACACTAATCTTCTCAGTATCGCCCTCATGGCTGAAAGTTGCGTTGAATGAAGACGTTGGCGTGATATCTGCCTCAACGGAAGCAATGGCAAGTACATGTTCGCCTGAAGAGCCACTGCTGGCAGCAAAAGCACCAGCTTGTCCATCATTGCCCGCTGAGATGGTGACAACAACACCTTCATCTACGAGTCTCGAGGCAACTACTGCCCATGCGTTATCCGACCATCCGGCCAGGCCACCCACGGAGGAAGTAATGACATCGGCCTGCAAACACGTGTGTTAGCATCATGCCTCGGGGTCACGCTAATCAGTCCGTATTTACGTACCCCGTCCTTGTAAGCCATGAGAAACGCCTCGATGAGGACATCTTCAGTCGTTGCATCCAACGTTGCAAACACTTTATACACTCGCAGGGTAGCCTCTGGGGCAACTCCAGTCAGTCTAGGAAACGTCAGTTTCACGGGAAAGACGACTGAAATACAGCAGCGATAATGTATCGAGCCTGTCTTGGTCACACTTACAGATCGCTCTCTCCAGCGATGATACCAGAGACATGGGTGCCGTGGCCCAATTGATCCATTGGGTCTGAATCAGGTTCTCTTTCTGGGTCATTGGGCCATTCTAATGCTTGAATGTCAGCCCGATAGATTCAGTCAGATGCTCCAAATATCTCTCACCTCCATTGCCAACGAGATCATATCCACCGGCGATCTTGAAACCCTCGCCTATCCCTCCGCCGAGCTATTCGTTGTCAGTAACGCGACTCGTTCGAGATTCATCATCTTGTGCCACACACCGCAGAATGAGTGTAATCAACGCCCGTGTCAACTACGGCGACAACAACGCCCTTTCCCAAGACGCCCTTAGCATGTAACTTGTCGACCCCGGTCATGTGGTGAATTGACAAATTGACGCCTGCGGCATCTTTGCCAAATGACTGAAGCGGTGTGATAGGAGCCAAAGTGACTCGCTTCGCCTGCCATGCCTGGATGACCGGGTCCTCAGCTTTAAGGGTATCCAGGTTATCTTCCGGAGTCTCTAGAGAAGCTCCATGGAAGATGTCGCTGTTGAAGACTTTGAGTATTTTGACTCCAGGACGGTTAGCTAGTTCGTCGGCAGCGGCCTGAGGGTTGACTCCCTAGACTTCGTTAGCAAAGTCGCTGAGAATAAATGTATTGAGCACACCTACTTGGCCAAACTCGACAATGAATCTCTTGGGAGTCACATCAGTCTCGTTGACGCTTGTCGATGGAGTAGAGTCATCCTGTCGTCGCACAAGAGGGTCGTGGCGAGCGAAACTAACAGCTACGCTCGATAAAACGAGGATAGCTCGAGTAATCAGCATCTTGGAAGACAGCGGTCAACTACTTCCAATACCAGAAGGCTATTATCTAACCGAGTAGGGCGCAGATACCGAAACAACTCAGAAACCCAATAAACACAACGACTATGTGTTACCGTTATATATGTATATTTAACACCCTAGACGCAAGAGATCACGTTGTATGATTCCGGTGGGCAAGCTCTCCCTTGCTAACCCGGAGATGTTACCTGATGAGAGATGCTCCGTTCGCCAAGATGCACTACCACGTTATCTCTAAAGACCGCTGCAGGCAACTTGGGTCACAATGAACATGTTCAGCTTCTCCCAGTCTCTCCAACATGCACAGCCAAATGCAATTCGGACCCCTGGTAGTCAGTCCACGGCCAGAAACGTTGCACAATGCGACCTCTATAAGTCGTCAGGTTCGCCGTGTTGAGCACAGTCCCCCGATATGCCTCGTTCTATCACAGCCTGGAGTGGTCAGGCATCTCGTATTCAAGGCCATCACACAGTTCCGGTATGCATACAAGGGTCTTTGATCCTAGTTGAATTGCAACCTTCTATTTTGGCTCTAATTAATCCATGTAAATGGTGGGATTTCAGTCAGGTCCTCACTGATCGGACCCCACCAGAGGGACGATCGCTCGTATCCGAGCCATGATAGCACGAGGCATGCATGAAATAGGTGCGATTGTATCATAGAGAGGAATAATGGAGAGAAGGCGCAAATGCACCTCGAGTCACATATATCCACCAATGATGCCATAAGCTATATGGTTTATTTGTTTCTTTAGGAAAACATACTTCGCAATTTCCCCTACCCATGTCGATGGCGAACTGTTTCAGTCTATACACTTCTAATCAGGTGGCTCAGCAGATGCGTGCGTTATCGAACAAACCCGGGAGACGAGATTCGGTTCGCAAAGGGTACGTGAAAGCACACTTAGGTCATCAATGAGTAGGTACAGCCATCCCAATAGCGGTTTTTCGCACATTGTCAAAAGTTCTAGTGGCAGATAACCTCACAAAGTTTAGGCCTTTGCTAGGATAAACGCAGCATGGGATAGAGTTTAAGCTTAGAGGTCTGAAAGGTCGGCATGGTCGGTATCTAACAAACAGGCATGGCGTGAGACTCTCTAGAGTCAACCAACTTCCTAAACGAGCCCTAGTATGATGTGAAGTCAAACAGGTGACTCTCCTGCTTAACTACCTTGTCGGTATGCTTGATACAGAGAGGCGACGGCCCTCGATTACCTCGAATGCGTACTGCGAGACGCAACTCTTTCCAGTTGTACCTTCCGGTCCACCGTCGAGTTCTGTAAGTTCAGATAACCAGCGCCCGGAACTTATCGGTGTATGGCTGTACTTCAGATGTTGGTCTGTATCCCTCGGGTTGGATGGGCTCAATAAAGGGTTCCCATGATGGGTGCAATGGCTAAAACGGAGTCTACCAGGACTAATTGAAGAGGGAGACAATGGTCACAATAGTAAATTTGTCCAAACTAGCTGATATACCACCATATAAAGAAAGATATGTTATCATAGAGGGCTCAGGGTACTAATCTAAACACTCGTCAAATTTGAAAGGCCGTGGCATCGTTTCAACATGCAGCTTCCCATCCATACGCTCTTACAGTCTTCCAGACACAGATTTCCATTACCTGACACTCACAGCAACCTTTTCGAATCTTCTCACATCATCTGGCGTACGGGCAATGCACAGCTCACGGCAGAACAGACCCCACTCGCCACTAGTAGCCTCACGGACGGCCTCGGAGAGGCCCTTGCCATATCGCTCGCGGTAGGCCTGCTTGATAGCACGCAGGTGCTCCGGATCCCAGTGATAACGCACAAGTCGTGAGATGAGCAACTCGCGACGCAGGCCGTCCTTGCGAGAGCCAGTAATGGCATGGTGGAGAAGGAGAGCGTCGCGAACGGGCCGGTTGATAACGCCATTGAGGATGTGAGCTAGAAGTTCACCCTAGTCACAATATCAGTTTCTGGGTCCAAATATGATCACGGCGAGTAAGATGCTTACAACAAGGTTTCCGCTCTTCTTGAGAGCATCACGGGCAAAGTTGCTGTGATAGTAGTGTTCATACTCCTGGAGAACTGCACGCAGATGGGATTCGCTGCGCTGAACGACAATGCCAATCATGGCTGTCTCACCACCCTTTTCAGACTTGATAGCACGACGCAGCTCGGTCGCGTCATGGCTGACGAGGTCATAGTCGATCGGGATCTGACGCCCGTATCCGTCGTACTCCTCCATGCGGCGTTCATCCAGGACCATAAGAATTGCCTTTTTGAACTTGTCCTCCTTGAGTTCTGTCTTCATACACTTGGTGAGACTATTGTCGTATTTTTTGTCAGAGAAGGCGTCCTTGATTGCGCGGATCTCGTCGTTGGTGCGGCCCATGAGCGACTCGATGAGAAGCTCGCGGCGGGTTTTGTCGCCCTGGTACCAAAAGTTGGCCCAGTAAGCCTCACTCTCCCACATACCGAGGGCGACGGCGTAGCAGGCTTTCATGAGCAGCGGGTCCTCGTCCTTGAGTCGCGCGCGAATATGTTTAGCGACGTTGACGCCCTTGCGGTCCGAGCCAGTTTTGACGAGCCGTTTATACTCGGCGCGCAGTTCCATGACCTGCTCGTGGGTGAGACCCGGCAAGATTTCGATGAGAGGCTCTGTATCAGGACGTCTGCTGCCCTTGAGGGCTTGGGCAAGTTGGGTAGTGATGTCCTGGGGGTCGTGGAAGCGTGCACGTCGGCTGCGCTTCTTACCATCGCCTTCAAAGTCGGAACCGAGAGGCGACAAGGGCTCGAGGCCCCTGGTGTCATCACCCAAGCCCGGGGTTGCAAGTAGGAGAGGCGATGGCATAGGCGAACAGTCTTGGTAAGTACCGTAGTACGATTCCAGCAGAGGAGAACCGGGTGCCAAGGCCAGGCTCCCGGCTGCTACACGCCCCGTGTCGACAGACAGAGACGAGGATCCTCGCCCATCTCTCGACCTCGACCTCTCTCGGCGCCCAGGCTCAACAGACAGCATGCCCGGAGCTGGCGACTTATCCCTGCGGCGGTCTCGAGACCGTTCTCTGGATTTGTCTCTTGACTTTGACTTGTCCCGCTTGCTACTGCCGGAGTCAACAGTGAGCAAATCCGAGCTGCCTCTGGTGCTAGTCTTTTCCTTGCGACGGTCACGAGACCTTTCTCTGTCGCGGCTCCCTGGCTCAACTGTTAAGACGTTGGCACTGGAACTAGATGTGTCTTTGAGGATGGAATCGCCTCGTCTGCGAGAGCTACGCGCTTCCTCGGTTGGGCTGTGTCTGCGTCCCTCATCTGGACTCTCGTACCGACGGGCGTCATAGTCATCTCTAGGGCGTCGCCGGTCCGGGCTGTCATGGCGATCCGCGTATCTAGACGACCGTTTTTCATCCCTCCGCTCACCTCGTTGGTCGTCTCTCCAGTCATCGTATTTCTCGTTGCGTCGCTCGTCGTATTGGTCACGGCGCCTCTCGTCGTACGGATCATCGTGGTTGCCGTCGAATCTAGCATCGCGTCTTTCGTCATACGGATAATCACGGCCTTGCTCGTACGCTTCCTGACGTCTATCTTCGTATGGCTCACTGCGTCTCTCGTCATACCTATCGTCGCGCTTGCCGTCGTGCTCATCGTGAGGTGGAATGCTCCCGTATGGAGTCAGGGCATTGCTGGCAGTTGGGACTCCAGTTGCCTTGCCATACGCCAATTCCTCGTTTCCTGGAGGGGGACGCTTAGGCACAGGCGGTTTGCCGTATGCCAGATCGTCGTCATCGTCTTTGCCGCTTCGTCGGTCCTTCTCCTTGTCGTTTTCATGATCCGAGGAATGGCTGCTAGTACCGGTAGACAGCCAGCGGCTGTACTTTTGCGGGAGGAACTTGAACCTGCTGTCCTCGTCTTCGCGGGTATCATGCTTATCTTCTTGGCGCGTCTCGTGCTTGTCTTCGCGACGGCTGCCATACTTGTCTTCGTATTGGCCAACTGGCTTTTCCTCGCGACGCGCATCGTTCTTGTCATCTCTATAGCTAGAGTACTTGTCATCTCGACGGTTGTCGTACGTGCTGTCACGAGGAGTTGTGCTATAGATGTGGGGTCCCTCATCTTTACCCTTGCCGTGGGGTTCGTCGTCTGGGAACGCACCGGGCAGCAGGCCAGTCCCAGCGTTATCGCGAGCGCTAGGAGACACGGTTCTGTACGTGGGTTGCTGCCTTGTGTAGCCGTAGATATCCTTGCCGCCCGGAAGCATGGAGTCGATGCCGCCCTCCTCGGGGTAGGGAAGGGCGCCGCTGGCCTGGGCTTCACCGTGGCCCTTGTAGCGGTCATCGAGGTCGTCTTCCGGGTAGATATAGCTCGGCTCGCGCACGTCGGCGTACGAGACGGGACGCTCTGCGGCAGGCTCATCCTTGGAGCGACGGTCACGCGATCGCGATCGGGAGCGACCCTTTCGGTCCCGATCCTCTGGATAGAGCGACATGGTGGTGTGTTGTGGTGTGATGTGATGAAGAGGTTTGGCTGGGGCAGGTAAACAAGGTGACGCTCAGGCCGAGGGTTCCTCGAAAATCAGGAATCCAGGCCAGGCGGGGTAGGTCGGAGGTAGGGGAGGAGGACCTCGTGAGGTTGCGAAGAGGACAGCAATGTTCAGCAACCCAGTCCCAAGCACAATCACGGAGGAGAGGGATGGTGTAGGAGGAACAGAGAAGTGAGGGGCAGAGAGAGAAAAGAGTAGCGCGTACTACCTTCTATGTAGCAGATTTCGCTCGACAGGCAGGTCAGCCAAGTCCAAGCTGTCATGCGCCGAGAGTCAAATGCGATTGCCACACGTCTAGGGCGTCTCCAGGCTCTATCCAAGGCTCCGGCTGGGGCTGAAACCTCACTGCAGATGGCATATGCGGCGGCTCCGACCACAGCTCCCCCCATCACCTCCAAAAGCCGCTCCAACCCCTGCCAAACTGTTTAGTTGCAGGTCATGTCCCATGCAGCCAGGTCGTCATAGGGCGGTCCGTTGGGCGCTACGGAGGCACGAACAGGCCCTTGGAGCCCTAGAACCCTTGGGCCAGCCATTGGAGCCGATGGCGCAGCGCGAATCAGTCTCTTGAGAGCGGGGAGCTCTCCACTGTGGTGAACCCTGGGGCCTCCACAGCGGCATCCACCATCGTCATCCACTACGACTCCCCGCTATGAGCACCCACAGGGCAGACCAATAGCACCTGCAGCGCTGTCTCCGAATGTCTCCAGTAGTCGCTCCCCCAACATCAAAAGTTCGCCTGCTCTGTGGCTGGGAATTCCATGCTACTGTACGTCGAGCCCACTCCTCACCTACACAGGGAATGGCGCAGGGCTGGGGAGAAGCAGGTGATGGCGGCGTCAGCGACAGAAAGAGATTACCCCTTGTCTAAATCACGAGTTACATGCTGGGTATGTTGGGTGGGGGCCAAAAAACAGAGATGCCGTGGCTCTGAGTCAAAGCCCAAGCCCATCTTAAATGGCAAAGCGGCCTCCAATTCAAGTAGAGGAGCAAGACTTGAGGGCATGGCGAGAACTCACCTTGCGCGTACCTAGGAAGGCATCGATAGTATCCAAAAACTTAGCTCGATATCTCAGGGCTTGAGGTAGGTAGTCTACATGTTAAGTCTCTGGGTAAACGGTACGGGTATGTGCCACTTTGATTTCCATGACATGGACTCCAAGACTTCACCAACGCCCAATCTTTTAGGGTAGGGCCACAGATCCTATTGACACAAAAATGTAAACAGCATACAAACAGTCGAAGTAGATCGATCAATTAAATCAGAATGACTTTTTTCCATTCAGGATATAGCTCATAAGCATAATGCTAATTGACTAACCTTCTCTGAGGCGTATCACCCTGTACTGTGCATCGCTCTCCCCACCTCCTATATGGTCCCATTTTCTTTGGGCTTTTTGCTGGGCGATGCCCAACGACACACGCCTACTTCAACAGGACTTCGAACAAGGGCAGCTTCGTACAAATCAACACCTAGAAGCTGGAAGACATATATGTACCGTTAAATGGAACCGGCGCTCAGGACGCTGAGCGCATAGATGCATAGCCTAAGAGCGTTTCGGGTTTCGTATGCCTTTCAACGCAAGACCGCCTAGGTATCAAAATAGGCATCTGAAGTTTGTGGCGTCCATGCCTGGTGCCCAAATGAAGTCCTCGCCTACCTCGGTATGCCACTGGACATATGCTTTGGTGGTCCCAACCATCTCCATACGACAGACCCAGTCTTTCGGCATGCTCTGGTCGGATTCTAGGAACGAGTGAAACTGTCCATTGCCAGACCAGGTATCGCCTGTCAGGATTCTCAACAGAAACAGAATTATGAAGCGATGCGAGGGTGCTGTCAGGTTGTTGACTCGTTGTCTACAATCCATCGGTCCTCAGTGTTTAGGATCCCCTCTGCATCTCGAGAGGAAAAGCCCATGTGTCCCCATCCTCCGCACTTGAAACAGCTGGGTTAGTCAGGGTCTCTCATAGCTAGTAGCTCTTGGCCCATTTAACTTGAGTCGTTCGGGGAGCAGAGCAGGATCCCGTTGAATGGATGAAGACTGGCGAGTGGATATCCAGAACTGCAATTTGGAGGCTGCTGGTCAGTCCAAGCACGAGATTCCAGGATTCCCTGCATCAATTTTTGAAGTCTGAGGCACAATTATTATTATCATTCTTCGCCAAGAGATTCCTTGCAGTCTTGCAACTGGAGGTTGTGTCGACAACAGTCCACCCCAGGTCTATAAGTTCATTTGGTGCATCCTCAACACATCAATGCGCCGTCTCCCATAAAATAGGTACATTATGGTGTGAAATGTGTTCTACCCGATACAAATTCAAGTTACATGAGTCCATAATTTATTAAGCACTCCACAATCAGTACTTGAAAATTCGCCAATATCCAGGAAGAAAGTTCCCTCAACGTGGCCTCTATCTGGCGAGTTCCGCACTATAGTGCTTTGGTCCAGGCTTCATTTGCTTTCTTTTGTATATTCGGTAGGATAGGCTACGTACTTGTTTGCTTTAGGAAATAAAGTTGATTCGACATTTTTATTGTCTTTCACGCATATTAATCTATCTGCTGACCTTCCCACGAACCCATCTGCTCTCCATCATAGAGTTTAACATCGGGAGTCTAACATCGAGAGTAGAATATGAACTAATACGAGCTGCTAGACCTGTGAGCGGAACAGTTGTCACAGAATTCTCAAGCCCCCAGTGAAGTCGAGGACAACGGCGGTGCTAGATAGCTCAACGGAGATGAGACCACGACCACTGCCTAATCCACTCTTTTCTGGTGATGAAACTGCGATCTTCACAACTGGCAGATCAAGGTTGCATGCATACTAACTCACCATTAGACACCTTCTCACACATCGAAGAGGAGATAATGGCCTGGTGTACTACTGATAAACTTATCGACCGGGGCTGTCACACTTGTTAGTAGGTAGCAGATAGTGTTTCGTATCCGACCCGATTCTATCTCCGTTATCTACTCGCGAGGCGCCCTGTCTCCCCTCTGAAAGACGTACAGCGCCTCGTCTTTGCCCGCAAAACTAGGCAGGGCGATCTGAACCACCTTGGTCCACTCTTTGTGCTCCCTTTCCATGAACTGGTCCATCGTCATGCTTTTGAATCCCGTATAGCCGTTCCCGTTCTGTGTGCCGACCACCGCAATGGTGTCACCATCATAGGCGTCAACCAAGTTACGTGTAAAACCACCCTCGGTGCCACCTCCAACTCCACCACCAACAACAGGGTACACGAGGAGGAGTACCATGTCTTTGCCTCCCGCATTCTTGCGCAGCCATCTCACCCCGTCGGAGATGGATGTGTCGCTAACCCAGTTGACCCGCCATTCGCTCTGCATGTTGTCTATCGGGTGGGTCTGGAGGCCGTACTGTCGAAGCATAAACGACCAGTAGCCATTTCCGGAGCCCATGTCAGCCACTGGCCGTCCATCAGCCAATATCTTGAGTATCTCGAGACTCTCGTGAGATGGTGTGGCGCAACCAAAGTGATGCATGAAGATGGGGAGAATGTGGTGGCTGGTGGCTACCCGCTCCGCGGCCAGGCAAGGGCCGCACCACTCCAAGTTGCGACTGGACCAGGCCCAGAAGTCGTAGTACGGGTTGGGACTCGGCGGCTTCTTGGATTTGGGAATGGTCAGTTTTGCCGTCAAGGAGGGGTGCAGATATCGCTTGTCCGCGAGGTTAGCCGCAGCCTCGCTCCGAATGGAACCCTTTTTGGCGTTGGTGCCCAAATTCTTGAGCGCCGAGGCCGTTGCCGTGGCCGGGCTGAAGACGGAGATGTAGGCATCTGTGTCTGACTGGGGAGGAGGATCTCTCTACGACGAGCTTCAGCCAGTGCCCTGAGGGGCCATCGATGGATGGGGTCTTACAGGCGAGCGGTCCTCGTTGCGGTACCAGGCGTGTAGGCCATTCGTACCGCCTAGGTTAACGACAGACTGGACCTCGGCCAGCTTAACGCTTGTTATGGCATGATAGGTATACAAGTCTCGTTCAGGCAGTTGGAGTAGGACTCGGCTCGCATTGTACAAGTCGTTTTGGGTCAGGAGGTCCAATGCTTGCTTTTGCCGGTCGACATCCTGGACGAGGTCATCCGGTTTGAACGAGGGACTGCTGACACAATAGGTAAATTTTGCGAGCCGAGACATCGGAGGGTAGTTAGAAGGGGTCAGAGTTGCATAAAGGCCCTTCGGTGGACGATGAGTAATTAAAACTGACAGTGACGTCGAATCGTCTCTGCTAGGGAGTGGATACTGAGGCGCGTTTGATTGAGGTTGTGGTGTGGAGATGGTGGGCACTGAGGGGTCTCGACACGGCTACCCTGGAGGTTGGGTTCGACATTCTCAGGGCCACCAAACTGAGACCAGCATCGATGCGGCGCCCGACACCTGTGACATGCAGCTTTGTAACAGCCATCACACTGCATGTCATATCTCACATTAACAGACCATTCAGGCGCGAGAGTCGACAAATAACCCGGGGTGTCGTCTGTAAACGAGGGGCAAAGCCCAAGAGTTTGGCGAGCGCAAAAGGCACAACTAGGTAGCCAACCGGCGACAGGAACCTTGTAAGCGCCTCGAGGCTTGACTCGACCAAGCTCACTTCATCCCTCCACCGGCATACCGCATCAGTCTCAAAGCCAGCATGCAGGGCAGACAAGCGATGCCAACGCGGAATTGAGACAGATTGGGGGAGATAGCTGGGGAGATACAGCTGCGACGATTCCCTCGGCGTCATAGGCATGCAGGAACTTGGAAGTTCACGGGGCCACAACGGAGCAAGATCATCCAAGGTGAAATTGTGGGATTTGACTCGTCATTGAGGCGGCATCATGCGCAGTATGCGACAACAAAAAGCAAAAAGCAACGAGCGGCGCGGGAGCAACTGAACAAGGTCCTCGAGCGACCACTGCCGCCGGCCCGCGCGCTCCCTGCGTACGAAGTCTAACCTACGTGGCCATGTTACACAGAGGTCATGTCGACGAGCAGATAGAGGCGGCCTGGACCAACAAGCGCCGCTCCTCTCAGTTGACGAAGTTTCGGAGGCGTTGGGGTTTGGCTAGATAGGTAGAGTCGTGGCCGGCATGATCCGAGAGAGTCCTGGCAAGCCTGGGTACCTTGGAAGAGAGTGGAAAAAGGTTGGCACCAGAAGCCAACTAAAGATGTGTGTGGGCTAGAGTAGTCAGAGCCTGGATCCTCAGGTGCAGGGCAAGGCGCGAAGCTAGGACTGGACTGGAGGTGGGCTGGCCTGGCGCCCCACCTGTTTCCTCCCTCGGCCGGAGGTCTCCCCTGGCCCTGGCCCCTCCCAAATGCCAATCAACCCATCAAATCCCCGACGCATCCTATCCCTCTTGAATAAAGACTTCCCTTCTGCATGTCAGTCGACGCCAAGCGTTGACGTCTCTGCTATTCAAGTCTCTGCTGTCTGATGCTTCACTATTCGACGCTACATTGTCCGACTCTCTATTGTTCGACTTTCTGCTCCAAACTCCAGCCCTTCGACTCTCCGTCACATTTCGTCCGGAATCGCTGCTGAAGCCACGAACCCCAGGCCCCGGCTCCTTTCCATCTCGCATCGACGCCCTGACTCGCATCGATTCCCTGACGCGCATCCTGTTCTTAGACCACGCCAAACCCAACTGGCAATATCATCACCGGCCCTTGCGTCCACCAGTTCCCACGACTAGCTTTGGCACGTGCACCAAACCAACTATCTGTTCTCGAGGCGCATTCTGGTCCATCGTACTCCAAGCACTCTGTATGCATCATCACCATCACCGAGTCGATCTTTCCATCGCTTCCGAGAGCTGGGACTTGCTCCTCATTGTATCAGGACCCGGGGGTCGCTAGGTACCGCTTCTGCCACCTATCTAACCTCCATCACGGTACTATACCCCAGTCACCAACACTAAGAAACTTACCCGGGCGATCATAACCACCATGGACTCGAAAGCCCCACCCCGAAGAGACATCGCAAGCACCATGGCCATCGGGGCTGTTTTGCTCCCTACCAGCGACACAGGTGCGGACGCGCAAGTACCTCCACCTAATTCCTCAAGCGCTGCAGAAAAGCCGGGCGATCAACGACCCTCTGAGCCATCTCCGTACCAAAGTCCTGGGGAGGGACATCTTGCGCCAGTCCCAGAACCCGTCAAGCCACAGGGCACAACACCATCTATTTCAAATTTACTACAGGATGCAACCGCAACAAGATCCTTGCCGGAGAGCACGCACTCAAATGGCAATGGTGCACAAGACAAGACAGTGTCTTGGGTAGAATCACAACAATTCGACTCGCCGTTGGAGTCGAATTTCGACGAACTAGGTCAAGGCACCGCACAACCCAACACCGAGACTGAAAAGGGCCATGGTACCCCCCCTCAGGATGTACCTAAAAATGCTGTGGACACCCCCGAGCCATCGCCCTGCGGCACTGATTCCAGTTTCAAAGCGGGACATAAGCGGCCGGAATCAATGGTAATGTCGCCACTAACTCACCCTAATGGCATGTCTATGTTTCCGGATCTTTCAACGTTCGAGCAAGATATAATTTCGAGAGAAGCCCTGTTCGAGGCTGAGGACACCATTGTTGCCGATAGTGAGGAGGTCAGCACTATCGGAGAAAGCAGATCGGACGCCGGTTACGAAAGTGACAGCGTCACATCTGGTAGCACTTCCATGTCGTCCTCCATCCGAGATTACATGTATGAGAACGGGCGTCGCTACCATCGATTCCGAGAGGGCACCTACAACTTCCCCAACGATGACGTGGAGCAGGAAAGAGAGGATATGAAACACGCCATGGTCAAGCTGCTCTGCAATCAGAAACTCAACTTTGCACCTATAGGAGACCATCCCCAAGAGGTGCTGGATATCGGGACTGGTACTGGTATTTGGGCCATCGAGAGTGAGTGGCTTCAAAAAGTGTTGTCCGTTGTTCAGGAGCTAACATGGAGCAGTGGGCGACCAGTACTCGAGCGCCAACATCCTCGGCGTCGACCTCTCTCCGATCCAGCCTGACTGGCTACCGCCCAATGTTCGATTCATGGTGGATGACGTCGAGTCCCCGTGGCTGCATCCACGAAACCACTTTGACTATATTCACACCCGGCATACGGTGATGGGCATTAAAGATTGGCCGCGGCTCTTTCGTCGAGCTCTCGAGTAAGTCGGTCTAGAGCCACCCTATAAACGCAACTTTGCTCACACAGCTAGGCATATGAAGCCAGGAGGTTGGTTCGAGATGCAGGAGATTCACCACAAGCCGCACAGTGCTACTCGCAACGGCGCGGTGCCACCTGAGCATCCCATTGCAAAGTATTGGGCACTCGTGACCGAGGGTCTCGCGGCCCTGGGAGTGAATTTTCATGCAGCGGCCAACGGTAATCTGGCGAACATGATGCGGGAGGCAGGCTTCATCAACGTCACAGAGCGAGTATTCCACGTGCCTCTAGGGACATGGCCGAAGAACAAAGTTTTGAAGACGGTGGGTCTCTACTGGCGAACGATCCTGATGGACGGGATGCAGGCTATTGCCCTGGGGCCGTTGACACGAGGGCTGAGGTGGAGTCCGGAACAGGTGGAAATGCTTCTGGTTGACGTGCGGAGGGCGTACAATAGCAACACGATGCTGATGTACATGCCGTGTCATATTGTATACGGACAGAAACCATGATATGTATTATTTGAAAAGTTGGATCGGATATTGCCCTCAGTCTTGGGCAGGATAGAATACCGCGGAGGACTACGCATGTGAAGGTCACTCACTCATTGCATGATTACCAACCAAGCACAAAATTGATTTCTTTCTGGTGAGAGTGAAAGTGAAAGTGAGAGTGAAAGTGAAAGTGAAAGTGAAAGTGAAAGCGAAAGTGGTGGTGGTGGTGGGGCATGGCCCGCTAGCTTGGTAGGGAGGCGCGTCGTGCCGGACCGCTGGATACGTGGGGCAACGGACGGGAAATTGGTTGGACCCCATCAGCAGGTTAATAATCCATTATGTCCCCCTCATCTCAGCGCTGATGAGGCTGGCGGATGACAAAGTTTGAGTATGGTTTTGGGCCGGGGATGGACGTACGGGCGAGAGGGAGGAATGATGGATTAAGGTCTGGATCGAGAGCTGGATCAAGCATCAAACGCTGGTGAACGGACGCATGGTCAACTGCGGGACGTGGCCGAGCGCTACATCCGGTGGCTGTAATTAATGCGTCCCGACTGACCTACTTCGTGCGTACCGACCTACCGCACCATGTACTGCGTGATACCTCTTCCGCTTGGCGATTCGGATTCAATGTATCCCCCCATCCCCCCCTGGACAAAAGAACCGGGCACTAGCTGGGTTCATGGCTCGCTCGATGGCGCGAACCCAATTTAACTGATGTCCTGTTTGCTTTTCTATTCTCCCCTTTTAGCTCTTTAGCTTTGCAACTCTACAGAGGCATCAATCGTGTCGGGGGAATTCCATCATCGCCGTTTATTTTGTCTCGGTCCGTTGTTTGGTGGTGGATCGAATCCCCGCCTGAGAATCAATACCTCCGACTCGAATCATTGCCAGCTTTGAGAAGTCACCAGCAATTGGGAGTCAACAGGTCGCCACTGTAACCCAGTGCCGTTTTTTCTGTCTCATCGTACGTGCGCATCCTTTCATTCACAGTTCCATCGGTCAATCAGCGTTCAAGCATCCTCCCCAAACCCCGTCCAGCTCTCGATCCCCAAGATCGCCGCTTTCCCTACCGTATCGGGTATATGATTTTCTTTTTCTGTTTCTTTTCCTGCAAGTAATCCCGCACAGGGCTTCAGAAGGCTTCACAGCGGCCATTCTCCCCCAAGAAACTGAGAATGGGAGGGGCGGGGAGACTTGTTACATGTACCTGGACCCAGTGGCCGGGAGCCCCGAAACCACCCTGCGCTCAAAGTTGAGAAAACGAGCGGCCAACGATGACCCTTCCTTCTTCTTGCGAGCCGCCATCTCCTTTTACCCAGTCATCGGTGCGCTTTTCGTGCTAAGTGGCTTGAGGAAAAGACGGAGGAGTGGAAACATTTTGGTAGCCACAAGTTCCCGTGGTGGCGCGCAGGCAAACGCCTCAGGGGGGGAGTCTAAAGTGTAACTCTGGGTCTGCTTGACATACTTCTGTCTTAGACATTTCGGGGCCTGTCTCTCGCAGGATGGTAACGAATGGGCTCGCAGTTCGTTGACGATGCCACATGGGTTCCTCGTGTCGGCATGGATTGCAATGCAACATGGTGTCTTGCTCTCAGCCTCTCTCTCTCACTCTCATCCCACCCGCCTCTCCTCTCATGGCTCCAACATCCAGACGCGGGGGACTGATTTATTTTCCAACTAAACAAATCCCGAAACTGTGCGATGCCACCCCTCCCGATGAATGCTCGTGGGGCCGGCGGCTCTGGCGAGGCGACGCCCAGTTCTGTCCGTTATATGCAGCGCACGCTGCAGGTGTCGTATCTATCGACGTCTACATGCACCTTTAGTCCAGTCGAACGCCCAGTGGCTTCCACTACCTATTCAGCTTTGCTTTTTTGGCGTCCAGCGGCTCGACCAGACTTGTCCCGCGCAAGCCCAGCGCATGCACGCCCGTCAAAGGAAGGGGGGACTAATAACGTGTAATTCAAGAAAGCAGGTTGATTAATAAAAGCGCAGACACAAAACCTACCAGAGCTCCAGATCTTTGGTTGTTTCCCCGGAAATTCGCAAATAACGCTCCCCGTTGAAATTCGTTGCAAAAGAAAAAAAAACCATGGCCAAGCTCCGAGTTCCCTCGTGGCTGCAAAGCTCCAGCTCAAGCTCCAGCGCCGCCGCCAACGGAAACGCCAACGCCAACGCTGAGGAGGCCGAGCGCAAGAAGCAGAACCGAAGATCTCTGAGCGGCCTGGCCCAATTCATATCCAAGAACGACCAGCCTGCCCAGGCGCCCGCGGCAGCTCCCGCCACGGATGCCGTTCCCAAGTCGTCCACTTCCCACATGATCGACCTCGCCAAGAAGATCACCGAGGAGACGGAGAAGCTCGACAAGTACCTCAAGGACAACGGCCTTCCCAACCCGGGCTTCGACGTCGACGCCCCGGGAGACTTCCCCAAGCTGCCGGCCGATGTCCAGCAGAGCCGCCAGGAGATTGTCTATGCCACCAAGGAGCTGAACGCTTTGGTTCGCGGCCCCAGGGAGACTGTGAGATGGGGAGTGTGGAGTGTAAGTGTCGTCTATCTGACGGTTGCTGCTGGGAACTGACCAATTGCACAGTTCCTTGATACTCTGAGTCTCAACCTCATCAACAGCTATGGAATCGGTATTTTGAATCGAATCCCTCAGCTTACATGTTGCTAATACCCCCCCCTTAGCCAAACTCGTGCCTCTCGATGCGCCCATTGAGCTGGCCGAGCTCCAAACCAAGACTGCGCTGGATTCCATCAACCTCGCGCGCGCCCTCCGCCACGCCATGACCAACCACATCTTCCAGGAGCCTTCGCCGGGCCTCATCGCGCACACGGCGGCCTCGCGCATGCTGGCCGAGGACGGCCCGCTGCAGGACTGGGTGGGCTTCAACGGCGAGGACATCTTCCCGGCCGCCAGTCACGCGCTCCGGGCACTCCGGGCCCACCCCGAGGGCACGGAGCTGACGCGCACCGGCTTCAACTTCGCCTTCGGCACCGTCGACAAGGAGCCCATGTTCGCCACATTCGGCAAGGACCCGGCCCGCGCCCGCCGCATGGGCGGCGCCATGGCCAGCTTGACCGGCGGCGAGGGCTACGAGGTGAGCCATTTTGTCGACAACTACGACCTGTCCAACGTCGACGCCAAGGAGGGCACCTTTGTCGATATTGGTGGCAGCCACGGCTTCGTCTGCGTCGACCTGGGCAAGAAGTGGAAGAAGACCAAGTTTGTCGTCCAGGACCTGCAAAAGACAGTCGACAGCGCCCCCAGCCCCATCTCCTCCGATGGCGACGTCGCCCAGCGCGTGACGCTTCAAGCCCACGACTTCTTCACCGAGCAGCCCGTCCATGGCGCTGATGGTACGTCTCTTGTCCCTGTCGTCGCCTCGACATAGCTCTATCGCGTCCTTCCTAACCATGACTGACTCTCTTGTGCCCCCCATAGTCTACTACTTCCGCTGGATCCTCCACAACTACTCCACCCCCTACGCCATCAAGATCATCAAGGGTCTTATCCCCGCGCTCAAGCCAGGCGCCCGCGTCGTCATCAACGACCACTGCCTGCGGGACGCCGGCGCCGAGAATCCGTGGGACGACAAGATCATGCGCAGCATGGACATGGTGATGTTGGCGTTGCTGAACGCCCAGGAGCGGACCGAGACCGAGTTCCGCGAGCTGTTCAAAACAGTCGACGAGCGCTTCGTCTTCAAGGTAACGACGCCCCTGCCCTCTCCATGGTGTGCACTGTTTGCTAATGCGTATGCTTTAGGGCGTCACAAGAACTCCCGGATGCAGAATGAGCGTTGTCGAGGCTGTTTGGATGCCCGAGAGCGTAGAGAAAGCCGTGGCCGAGGAGGTCGAAGAGGCCAAGGACGAGCAGAAGGTCGAACCTGTTACCGAGGAGACCAAGGAGGCATGAGGCATTGCCTCGTGGCAAGTCCCCGGACTATGCCCCTCGCTTTAAACGTAGTGACACTGAATGATGGTGATGATGCTTTGAACAAATTCGTTTCGGTCAGCATGATTTCCTACAATATTACTTTTTTCAAAGTTCTCCACCGACTAGTTTTCTTATCAATATTGCGGGATCCTTCTCGCTCCGTTGTTGGCACTCCGGAGACACAGAGGTCTTAGCAGGGGAATTGAGCATGCATGCCGAGTCCAAATGCTCATCACGACATTTTTTATTGTCTTAAAGCACCACTATCGGTACCTGAAGTCAGTAAAGACACCTCTCTCCATAGGATGTCCGGTCTAGTTCGATCAAATGTGATGCTGTGATCATGATCTCTTCGACCCCTTCCCACCTTTTCCTCCCTTGCCCTGACCCCTTGAGCCGCTGCCACTCTTCTTGCCGCTGCCTCCGTTACCTCCACCACCCGTACCGCCGGACATCATAACCTTGACTTTGCCTACGGGCACGCAGTTGTAAGTCTCCTCTGGCTTGAGCGTCTTGATGAGCTCGACTTCTCGAGGCCACATGCGTTCTGAGTCGCGAGCCGTCTCGTCAACGACGCCCTTGCGGGTCGTGGCGGCCTTCCAGCGCTCTAGAACCTCCTTGACGGCCTTGCCCTTCTTGACCGTGCCAGGCTGCAGCTTAGCCTTGTACTTGAAGCGGCCGAGTGCGTTCCAAGGGGCACACACCGGGATGATTTCGAGAATCTCGTCGCCAGGCAGAGGCATTCCAACGAGGGCGTCGAGTGCCGTCACCTGGTCGACCTCGTCGGCATCGAGCAGGTCGAGGCCCTCATCCATCATGACGCGCCGGGCCTCCTCGTGCTCGGCCGCCTCCTTTTGCTGACGTTGATGCTGCGCCCGACGCCGCTCCTTGGCGGCTGCGAGTTCAGCCTCCCGCTCAAGCTTGGCCTTGGCTTCGGCTTCGGCCTTCTCGCGGCCAGCTGCTGCGCCGATCAGGGCTTCTGCGGCGGCGCGATCATCGTCGTCTTGGTTTCTATACTTGGCGGCAATCTTCTTTGCTTTTCCGCGTTGGCCACGTTTGGCGGGGGGTTTCTTCCCGGGTGTTGGGGTGACAGTCCCTGAGGTTTGAGCAGACTTGCTCGGAGCTTCCGATGCTTCAGCCGTAGAGCCATCAGGCTCATAATCCGCACTTTCCTCCTCGTCTGATTTCCCATCCTCCTCCTGAGTAGGAAGCTCTTCCGGTGCGGGTTTGTCGTCAACTTTCAGTTCCGAGATGCCTTCTTCCGCCTCCTGAATGTCGGTTTCGGGATCTCCGCCACCAAATGCCTGAAGGGGGTTGGCTCTGGGCTTCTCCTGATGCTGCTGCTCATCCTCAGACTCATCGTCGGATACCTCGTCGCGTTCTGTAGTATCAGGCTGCTCTATCTCAGCTGCCTGGTCCTCATCCACGTCCTTGGATGACGGCGCAGGTCGCGACCCCTCATTGCCGGCGGCGATGTCACTGTCGTATAGGCGGTGCTTCACATGTTTTGCCATACTCTCTTCACTGATCTTGAACATAACACCTATTCCAAGCAGAAGCTGAGCAGGCGGGAGGAAGTTCTTTTTGCCTCTCACCATGAAACTTCCTGTAGGTAGAAACTCTCCAGTAGGAGCCGACTTCGAGACTTGATCAGCATTGACCCACCAAGCCGACATACCAGCCTTTGAGTCCCAGGCGTCCGAGGAACAAACAGCAATGGAGCCTGCTTGCGATAGGGTTGCTGGTGGAATTGGAGCATCTGGCGTCTTGGGGTTGTTCTTGATAATGACGCTAGATGCTCCGTGGAGGTCGGCGTGGCAGTAGACGTCTCCCTTGCGTAAATATCGTTTGTACACGATCTCGTTCTGCTGGGCATCCTTGCCTCCAATGACTAGATGCCCGTCAGATGAGATGAACCATATGAATTTCTCAAACCACAGCGGTTTGCGGATCGGTTGAAGCAAGGCTTTTTCTTGCTTGAGCCCTTTCTTTAGATCCTCGTTGATTTTCTGCTCGGTGTTCCTCAATGCTTTCGCCACCTGTTGCTGAGTCTTCTCTTCCTTGTCAACTGCCGTTTTTCGTTGGTCATAATACTCTCTGGCATTGGCCCATGGGGTGAGGGTAAGGTTGATTTCCACGGCCAATTCCTTGCCCGTCGACTTTGCTTTCGCCGGGGAGGACTCTTCGCCACTTTCCGACACACTGTCGTCGGTCTCATACGGGTCCTCCTCCTCATCGTCCACAACCTCTTCCTCGGCAAGCTCCAAGGTAACAATGTTTTCAGAAAGGTTGAGAGGCAGCTTGATGATTCCGGCAACAGGGTTGTTACGCTTCTTTTCGCGTTCCACCAGCTTACCAATGTCTATCCAATCCATGCCCTGGTTGAGTAGTCCATTGACGGCGTCCATCGCCTCCTGGACGCGCTCAACGTTAGCTTCGATTGCAGCGGCCTTGCGGAAGTTGACTGTTTGCGCCTCTTGCAGTCCCTCAATCCGTTTGGATTGCTCCTGTTTCGCAGCGTCGAGTTTTCTCTTCGCTGCGACTTCCCGTTCAGTGAGTCTAGCCTCGAGTTTCTGTCCTTCTATTGAAGAGAAGAACTCATCCACTGTCTCGTTGTAGGTCTTGAATTCCAAAACTTCCACTGCCGGGTCCTTTCCCAGCTTATATGGAATGAACGGATGGAAATCCTCATAGAGGATGCCTTCGCGTTTGTTCTGAGAGTCACTTTCCTCTGTGCTGTCCGGTTTAGGTGCATTGCGCTTCGCAAATATGTATCCGGGACAGGCAGCTAAACTAGTTATGTTCTCCACCGTTTCGCGAGCTTCAGCGAGTGACTTCACGAGGTCGTCTAGTAGACTCTCACTGGCCAGCACCTCTTCTGGTTTCGTCGTAGTATCAAATTGGTTCTTTTGTAGAGCATGATCCACCAGAATTGGTGGCAACTCCGTAATTGAAACAGCCAAAGCCTTCCTCAAATCACCACCTGGTTTGCCTTTCAGCTTTTTCGAAGAGGCCGCAGCCACGGCAGCCTTTGCTACCGCGGTTTTCAGAGCGTCGTGTACTCTCTCCTTAGTCAGGGGTGGGATACCGGCAAAGTTCTGACGGTTCTCCAGCGAGTATTCCAGACCAACCCGTTGCGGCTCTTGGCTTTCTCCTTCTGAAACAGTTCTGGCGAGTGTGAGGATCTTGAGGTTGGCATCGGTGAGAATGATGTTGCCACTCTGCACAGACATTAGGCACATGATTCGTATTTCTCAAATGGGTCAGCGAACATACGGCGAAGAACTCTAGGAAAAGTCGGTATTGGCCATCGCTAAACTGGAACTCGAGGACTCGATCGGTTCCAATTTGAGTTACTGCCGTCAACCGTCGTGTTTTCAGGACCTTTCGGAGTCGGGCGACAAAGGCGGAGGGGGCTGCAGCTGTCGTCCGGGCAAACTCAGTCAAGTGGCAGCGAAAGCCAGTATCGATGACGAGCTGCTTCTTGTTGTCGGGCTTCGAGAACTTGAGGAGGAGGATCTTGGAGGAGAGGTCGTAGACATTGGACAGTCGCAAAGAAGCCAGGTGTTCCTGGAGTTCGTGGGCGATGACCTGCGGGGTAAGAGTCAGCGACTAGCAAGCATAGACGAGATCTATGGCTCTCTCACCTTGACATCCAAAGATGAGAATCGCTGCTTCATGCTGGTTATGCTTCTCTGGACTAACCAGCTTACTCCGAACGTTCCGTGCCGAAATGATAAAATTCGCAGATTGGCAAAGGCGAGTCAAACGTGGGGCAATCTATCAGCCATCATCGCGGGGCACCATTGCTAGATGTGACATCACATCACGTGGATGACATTCATTTAAGCAGATCCCCGGGTTTAAGGGGGCATAGGGTAGGTAAGATCTGATTTTATCAAGCACGACAACAACTATGTAATTTCCATCGTACGGCGACAGGATTCAATCGCGGATGGACGCATTGGCATTAACTTTCATGGACAATCGATGAGTTTCTTGCCATTCTCTGTAACGATTGCTCTCTTGGCTGCGCCCAGCCCGTACCTACCTACCGAAGCAGCGTTTATCCGATGTGTTATAGCGCCACAAAATGCAGTGCTGAAGTCTGTCAATAAATAGATGCACGATTACCTCAGACCTGGGTAGTCCACGCAAGAAGCTGCGCAAGCTATGAATGCAGTAGCACTTGCTTGCAGCAGGGAGGAAGCCACCAAACGCCAGTTGTTACCTTACTATCACAGTTGATGACGCTGACATGTACGGTTTCATCATCTCATGTCATCTCATGTAACTGGAATGCTGAGCCGATGCTCAGACAATGCTGGAACGGCAAGCCAGACAGCCAGACGCATGGAACTTTGATGCCCCAGACTTGTCTCGGACGTTCGGCCATGACAACTCTCCCTCCCCATGTTCATGTTCACTTCAGATGGCGTGGGCTAATCGTGCCGCGGGTTATGAGACTGCCGGAAGACCGAGGCTCTGCCCCAGTTTGCACCACAATCGCAGCTCCGAGAATAGCAACAGACAAGCAGGTCGCCGAGATTGATGAGAGAAACGCGTCGTCCAACACATGTCCACACGCGGCCAGGCCGGCCGTGTGCGAGACGCGACCAGTCGAACTAGCGACAGGAAGCTTGTGATCGCCCAAAGTCTAGCACGCCTTGGCTTCTTTCTAGGCGCTCTGGAGGCCTTCCTTGACCCACACCACTCGGGTTTGTGTCAGCAGGCGGCTGGGATCTTCCTCGTTGTCACAGCAACATGGTGCCGAGACCCCTGAGCTCAGTCTTGGCTCATTGCAATGTGTACGGAGTAGTCGGTACATTATTGCTTGGGGGCCCTGGATGTGTTTGTGTTAGGTTGAGATGAGAAGGAGGTGCCCGCTTTCGCTAGTCCACTGATTGGGCGGGCCACAGGCTGTTGTATTGGACGCAGTAATTACATAGTACATAGTACCTAGTGTCCGTGTGCGATAGAACGCTTTCCAGACCCAAGACTATTATTATGTGGGCAATTGGGAACCGAGACAGTCAGCGGTGAAGCAAAAACCCTGCGGACGCTGATCATGAGCGTACGCACGGAGAAGTGACGCACCCGAACTGGGCGGGCCATAATTGAGGAGGCTGGACGGCTGGCAGACGGGATGTCCTAACATGGCGACAACAGAGTTCACGTTGACAGAAGCAAAATGCGGTACGGAGGTGGCACTAGGCCCCAGGTAGGTCAGGCCGATATTGGACTGTTGGTTTGTGTCCACTGATCCATTGGCAAATGCGACACACCTCGCTGCGTCCAAAGATCCAAAGGTCCAAACGCAGCCCACACACCAGTCCCAAGGTCGTGTTCCACCGGCCGTAGCGCCTCGTTTTCGTCTGCGACCTGGCTGACATCGCGTACACTAAATAATACACTTGCATAAAATGCATGAGAAAGATCCAATAGCGATGTTCCACGATATCCCCCGGACCGGTTCATTACGAGTTTCCAGATAATTGATCTCCCGCCCGTCGCGCTGCGGGCGGAGCAAGCTTGCATATTCAGATGAGATGTCGTTGGCAGAGGCCGATTTCGAGGAGGTTGGGAGATCACATGGTAGCCAATGAACTGCACAAGTTGGCGCCGCAAAGAGGCCCCAGCCACGCGATAACGAGGCCACCCTCAACTCGGTCGTCTGCGAATTGAGTTGCAGGTGGCAAAAGCGATTGTGCAGATTCTCGCCAGCCATCTGTGGTTGCTTGGACCTGGCTGAGCTGAGCGTCCCAACTCGGAACATGGCATCACTCGTACAGCAGATACATCCACCCTGTCATTATAGATCAATCACACCTGAGTACGAAGTTACTTCGTGAGAGACCCCATCAGCCGAAACTACCGCCTCGCTGGCTCCACCCGCTTGATTGCGATAGTTGCCAGTGGCGCCGGACCACCTCCGCCACTGGCTCAGCGTGCAAGACAGGTCAAATTTGCTCCTTCGTGCGGCCGGGTCACCCAACACGTTCCAGGCCAACCAGGCCCGAGAAAAAGTGAGGAGCCAGTGTGTTTTCATCTCGCTCGAGAAGCCCACCAGCCACGGCGGATACCCAGCGGTGCCAGATGATCCTCCATCTCCCATCCCCATTGCCCAAGGATTGCGGTCTCCAGTGGCTGGATATAGCCGGGGGTCTCGTCTCATCGGGCGGCGCGGGTCGCGGGAGCTGGCAGCTGGGGAGGAGCTGGAGCTGGACGAATGCTGGCTAGCGACTGGCTGAAGCTACCATCAGAGCTGGGGGGAGCTGCTCAAAGCTGGCGCAATGCTGGTCTGTCTGCTCTGGTGAGACGCAGGAGAGTGGGCTTAGGGTGGATCAGGTTAGGTGAACAGTCGCCGCTTTAGTTTGCGCCAGTCAGGTGACTGAGCCGAGGAGATTGGTCGCCCACTGTAAAGGTGTGTTTCTTCACGTGATGGAAACTGACCGAGGCCAGTTT
Organism: Dactylonectria alcacerensis; assembly: GCA_029931735.1. NCBI lineage: Eukaryota > Fungi > Ascomycota > Sordariomycetes > Hypocreales > Nectriaceae > Dactylonectria > Dactylonectria alcacerensis. Next base: position 1,172,034 of record JAPMUZ010000012.1, on the reverse strand, counting down.
GGACGACCAGCTTCATGCCGTGCTCGACGGCTTCAAAAAGCGGCGTGGCCTTTGTGTTTGCAACACCCAATCACGCCCCGAGTCTAACAACCCTGGATTATCTCGGCCTGGTACCTGATGACGGTGGGGCTCCGAGGAATGGTGGGGCCGGTGACGCAGGGGCTAGGAGGACTTGGGGGAGTGCTAAACCTCTTGGGGCCGAGTAAACAAGGCGACCCCCGGAAGGTAAACACAACGACTGGCGACGGAACGTCTGAGAGTTAGCGGGCCAAGGGCAATCGACGCACCCTAGAGCACTTGGAGAGGCCACGGAGCGTCCAGGGTGAGGGAATGTGGACGAGGTTGGGGAGTGCTGGTTGACGGGAGGACTGGGAAGTTGTGGGAAGCAATCCGCAGGCGGCACATCTCACAACAGAGAGAGCTGATGTGGGTGTCGCATCCAATCCCGCTCCCGTCCTCAAAAGCCGAGCTCGTCTCCTCCCCTCTCCCTCCCTCCAATTATCTCCATCCACATCAGCCCTCAGAACCCGAATCCTCAACCAGACAGGAAGAAAAGACACCAAGAAGACCATCGCCAGTCTTCCGTATCTTTTCCCCCTCTCTTCGACTTTTGTTTTAAGGAACAAGAGCCAGAGGATTCTTCTTGTCATACTTGATGAGAAGATTCTCTCGCGTCAAAAGTCGTCAACCTGGACTTTGAGGCCCGCGTCCCCGTCCCCTTCAGCATCTTCCCCTCAACATATCGGGACCACGAATCCCAGACTCAGACAACCACCACCACTCAAGTACACGCAGAGGTTGACATCAAACCCGCAAAGCCACAAGCCGGACGGGAAGGTCAATACTCTTCTTACTCCGCCACCGCTGAAGTCGTTCCTCCTCGTGAAGAGCACCACCACAGCGAAGAAGAGGTCCGAATCACGCGTGAAGAAGAACGTTACCACCGTCCCGGTGTCCAGCAGCAGCAGACCGAACATTTCCATCAGACTGAGCAATACATCCGTGAGGATCGTCGCCGGTATGTGTAACGCTTTCACTCTGTCTCTCACTCCGTCTATTCATTTCTACGGCCTATTGAGCGCGCAAACGGACGAGCAATGGCACGCGATTTTGTCGCATCTTTCCCGTCCACTTCCCGCCATCGAAAGTCCCGTTCTCGGTCTTTCCCGTCCGCTCCAATCCCGCTCCCTTTCCCGATCCCTCTCCCGCTACCAAACACAATTATTCCACCGCAATTGATCAGCGGGGAGACACCACAACAACCAGTACCATAACAACAACAAACACCAGCCCGCCACCCCTTTTTCCTTATTCCCAATTCAATTGGTACCCTCTCAGGCTCCGCTTGCCGGGCCACCCACCACGCAAGCGCGTGTCAGCCCCCCTCTTGTCTCTCCCCAGCCATCCCATCTCATCACACCCCATCCCAACCCCGGCTTGGACCCATCAGTCCCAAGCCCACTTGGCCCGCCTCCCCCAATTTGCTTTTCCCATCTCGGTCCATCAACCCTGGGTCTCCTAGCCAGCTGGCCTGAGCCTGGCCTGAGGCTGGGGTGTGGGGCCCTCAGGGGGTGGGCACCGCGTTGCCATATGAGACGCAAGCGAGGTACAGAAGCATCAGCTAACCCGAACGCTACAGACCTGAACCTGCTTCTGAACACACCACTTCTCACGCCCACGTAGAGATCGACACCCGTCATCCCTACTACTCCACCCCCATTGACATCGCTGAGCGCCAGTACCGTGAGCGATTCCGCCCTAGCAAGCCCGAGTTTTCTGTCGACCCCCCTTCCCGCCCTCAGTACCAGACCTCGGATACCTTCCAGGTTAACAACTACACCGTTGAAGGACGTCCTTCCCAGTACAAGACCACTGAGAAGACCGAGATCAACAACTACACCGTTGAACAGCCCCGACCCCAGTACTCCTCCTTCGAGAAGACTGAGATCAACAACTTCACTGTCGACGGACGTGCCTCTTGCCCGCCCCAACACAAGCAATCCACTCAGCAGTTCAACGACTTCACCGTTGATACTCCTGTCTCTCGTCCCAGCTACAAGCAGCAGGACGTGAAGTTTACCGAAGAGACCGTTGAGACTACCAAGGTTTCGCGACCCCAACACAAAAGCAAGATGGGTTACTACGACGAGGACGGTAAGTTTTCTCATCCTGTCCGATTTCAGTGCATCAGCAAGCCTGACACGACTTGACCCAGGTCACTACCACTCCTTCCGTGCCGGCGCTCACAAGCTGGCAGATAAGATCGCTCACCCCCGTGGCTATGAGCATGTCGAGATTGACGTTGTTCGCGCGGGCAGCCGCCCCGCTGGCACCGCTCAGCCTAGCATTCCCAACACCGTCTCCATTCCCTGCCACCACATCCGCCTCGGTGATTTCCTGATGCTCCAGGGCCGCGCCTGCCAGGTCATCCGCATCTCCACCTCCTCCGCCACTGGCCAGTACCGCTACCTTGGTGTTGACCTCTTCACCAAGCAGCTTCACGAGGAGTCCTCTTTCATCTCCAACCCTGCCCCCAGCGTTGTTGTCCAGACCATGCTCGGCCCTGTCTTCAAGCAGTACCGTGTCCTCGACATGCAGGATGGCCTCATCGTCGCCATGACCGAGACCGGCGATGTCAAGCAGGGTCTTCCCGTCATCGACCAGTCCAACCTCTACACCCGCCTCCACAGTGCTTTCGAGTCCGGCCGTGGCAGCCTCCGTGTCCTTGTCCTCAACGACGGTGGCCGTGAGCTCGCTGTCGACATGAAGGTCATCCACGGCTCTCGCCTGTAAGCGTGTCAACTCTTAGGGGCCGCACCATGCGTCTTCCCACGATGAGTCTTGACAACGCTCCTGGCTCCTCGACAAGAAGGGCAGGTTGTCCTGGCTCCTGTGAAACTTGTATCATGGGATTTGTATAAAGCGGTCAGCTGTCGGAAGGATTAAGATTGGAAACCCGGTGGAAATTGGAAATATGGAGTCTTTGCGTAGATGGGAAGTTCTGTACATGAACTGTAGTAATTTGACAATTGATTCCATATGTCGCCCGAACATATTCTCCGTCCCTCATCATTTCCGTCTACCGTGTGTCATGCTTCACACCTGCACCATCAGGGTTCTCATCGTGACTGGATCTAGCTCCCTCGACTGCCGGCCCACTAGTCTGCCTTCAGCAGTCGAACGGCCCGTCCCCTGTTAAGAGATTGTTACTGTCCCGAATCATAAGCTGCCTACCCTGTATCGTTGATCGAATTGTTCAATGGCCCGCTGTCGTCTGCATGTCTGATAACACGATGCTTCGGATAAATATTTTGAGATTGTGGTGGCCTTTTGATACATTTCTCTTGCTCTCTCGGTTGGCCATGTCTGGAACAAGAGCACACGTATGCTAGGAAGAGCAGTTCGTCGTGACAACAAAAGTTCCGCATGATCCCCCGCCCGTTCCGATTGCTTGACAGGCTAACCCGATATAGAGACTACCTTGGTAGCTACAGTTGAGCTGATTGATAAGGCGGAGAGTATGGATGCTGCTGTGCCTTGTCGCACGAGGTCACCGGATCACGCCTCATTCCTCCGCCTCTTCCCCTCTTAAATCGCATGTCCGACTTCCCCTTGCACATCACGGACCGTAGCCCTCATCCTCACACGCTTCACTCGCATAGCTTATTCGAGCGCGAGAGCACACATTTTCACCTTGTTGCTACCCTACATCGACATCGGAACAAGGTGCTGATACACCATGGGTGGTCAACCCTCCAAGCCAGTTGAGCCCACCTCGCACGAGAAGGCCGTTGTCGAGCGCCTCCGCAGCCTTCAGATGCAGGACGGACATGAAGTCAACGGTGACGCCGAGAAGGCCTCTTTCGGCCCTCTGGTCCGAGAAGCCAAGGGTCTTCCCATCAACGTCCTGCAGTCTTGGCAGGCCGACTTCCTCAAAGACCCCAAGAACAAGTCAGCCTTGCCATGATGCGCTCCGCTACCTAGCCTTGTGAACTGACTTTGCGTCTCCAGGCTCGCACTTACAGCTCTGAGCAGCCAGAACCCCAAGGCAGCTCTCACTTCGCTGCCCACCGAGATCGCAGACCAGCAGATCTACAATGTTAAGATCCCCTTCGAAGGCGACCCCATTACAAACCAGCGCTCCAGCGGGCGTTGCTGGCTGTTTGCCTCGACCAACGTCTTCCGAGTCGCCCTTATGAAGCGCTATGGACTAGAGAGCTTCGAACTGTCGCAGGCCTACCTCTTTTACTGGGACAAGCTTGAGAAGTCCAACTTCTTCCTGGAGCAGATTATCGACACTGCCGGGGAGGACCTCGAAGGACGATTGGTTCAGAGGCTCCTGGGCGACCTAGTGTCGGATGGTGGTCAGTGGGACATGGTATATAACCTCGTTGAGAAGTATGGACTTGTCCCGCAGACCATCTACCCAGACAGCTGGAATGCTATGAACACAGGCGTCCTTAACAACGTCGTCAAGATCAAGCTTAGAGAGTTTGCTCTGAAGCTCCGAACGATGGTCAACTCCAACAACGGCATTTCAGCTGCAGCTCTATCTTCAGCTAAAGATAAGATGATGCGTGAAATTCAGCTCATCATGACTCTCCTTCTCGGACCGCCTCCCAGCCCCGAGGGCGATTTCACCTGGCAGTATAGTGACAAGAACGGCAAGGCACATCAGCTGAAGACCAACCCCAAGAATTTTGCAAAGGACATCTACAGCCCCGACTACAAATTTGTGACATCGAATGTCATCAGTAGCTTCATCTCTCTCGTCAACGACCCCCGCCACGATTACTTGACTCGTCTCGAGGTTTCTCGACTTGGAAACATCGTTGGCGGTCGCGGGATCAACTATGTCAACGTCGATATGGCTACTATGAAGAAAGTTTGTATTAGCACGCTCAAGGCTGGCATTCCGATCTTCTTCGGCAGCGATGTGGGCCAGTTTAGCGACTCGAAATCCGGTATCATGGACCTGGAACTCTTCAACTACGACATAGGATTTAACACGAGTCTTCTCGGAATGTCCAAGGCACAGAGGTTGATGACAGGCGAGAGTCTGATGACCCACGCAATGGTACTGACTGCAGTGCACATTGACGAGGACACAGGCAAGCCAGTGCGATGGCGAGTGCAGAACAGCTGGGGCACCACTGCCGGAGACAAGGGCTGGTTCGTCATGAGCGACGCATGGATGGATGAGTTCGTGTACCAGGTTGTCGTCGACCCACGCTTCTGCAGCCATGCGGTCAGAGATGTGCTCAAGAAGGAGGCCATTGTTCTTCCCCTGTGGGACCCAATGGGTTCTCTGGCTTAAGATGATGCCCAGTATGAAGGATATTCTTTGTCCGAGTGACCTGGGATAGAACGACTGGAAGCCTGTCGGCGATTAACCAAGTTGGGGTTCTCGACCGAGCTGTGTCCCGCCTGAGGGAGTTATGTGATGCTGATGGACGCCTAGGCGCACAATGGAAGCCCCAAGGAATGCGGACCGTTGGATACTATTGACTATATGCGATGCAGTATGGGCTGACTTGCGGAGCACGACGAGCGCAAGCTTGAGGCCTTGAAGGGGCGTGCGAGCCCCTCCCCATGGGCAACGAGGACGTCGCTTGATTACGATTTTTTAGCAACTATGAATGATACTTCCTACTTCTTACTAACACGCCCAGTCTGTTAGTCTGCTCTGAGCCATGTGGCTACTCTGAGTGAACCCTTGCTCCGCAAGGACCAGCTTGCGGAGAGATGGCAAGCAGTCCATGCGGGAGCTTGTTTCTCTAAAGTAGTTAGTCCATCTCGGCCTTAGCAAGTTATTGACATGGTCTGAGACGGTTTATCCTTCTTGCCTAAGCACCGACAACTGCGGCAGATAGATGCCCAAGATAGATGGCATTGCCTAGCTCCTCGGTCTCGGCGTTAATGTCTATTCCGCTAGACTCGCTTGGAGTTTGTTGAACCCCACTAGGGAAGCTCTCACGACACGCAGGTGGCAAAAATCACATGAACAAACGGTGTTGTCCAACACGCTTTTTGATCGTCACTTTTGGACATTGAGAGAGATGCCAACTCATCATGCTCGACATGTCGGCTGCAGAACTCACTGGCTTTTGCTCGCCACTCCTAAACGGCGCGAGGCGGGCTTGTGGGCTCAAGGCCAAAGGGTCCCATGCCTGGTCGGGGATGATCCCTCGAGCGATGGGCTAGCTGTCCCTGCCCAACTCGACAAAAAATCAAGGATCTATGGCGACTTTTTGGTGTGGTCGTATGGGAAGAGAGCAAGCCTTGTTAAGCGACGCGGCTGTGGGACCAGGTTGAAAGACGTTCCGTGGTCTTCTAGCGCAGGTATCCCAAGGAGCGAACTTCATGTCACTTGTAAGTCGATAGACAGACGGGAGGCCGTGCGTGCTTGGGCTTGGTTGGTTGGGCGCCGTTAGACATGATGGATTTCCCCCCCTTCCCCAAAGGACTGCGGTCACTGCACCGCATGAGATGCCACAGCCTGGATCCCTCATCTTACCAGATGTTTTGTCTAACGGGAAGTCCCCAGTCAAATGAACTCTCACCGTCGTCGGAACGGGACTGCGCCGGTTAGTGTCAATGCGGCTCTGTGAGATTGATGACGCTGCCCCAATTGGAGTCCTTTCTTCTCGGACGGACGGAACCAAGACTGAATCATGTGAATCATTGGTGCATCCAGACACTACAGTAACCAGTGTGAAGCTGTCAAGGGAATGGGAACACACCGGAAATCGACAGAGCACAGCATCTGCGAGGATACATGACACCGCCGATCCGATGAACTGGCGATGCCACAGACTGCGGGCCATTGCCGTGCAGCGCTGATCTATTCCCGAAGGTTAGGAGGAAGTTGGGCTCGTGATGGGCTGACGGGCGCTTGGGATATACGGCTTAGGACATGATGGAGACTTGGAGAGAACTTGCTTCGTAGGAGGAGCAGTTGCGGGTCCACGAGATGAGAGGAGACACCAGCTAGCCAGAGTCCGAAGTATACTGGTCCCTACCCGCGAGGACGCAATGACGACCGAGATCCATGGAGTAGGACGAGATGAGATGAGATTTTGCCTCCACGCGAGCGACGCCAGTGACGCCGTATTCCGTAGCCGGTCTCGCCCCTCCATTTCCACCTAGTAGTGGACATAGCGAGGCTTCCGAGGTTGAGTCTCTAGGTATTGACTTGTACTTGATCCCCTGGTCGGCGATCAATTGGTTAGCGAAGAGCGGAAGAAAAAGCCCGCACACCTCAAAGGATCAACTTACTCTATATTTTGAGAAGCAGCTTTGATGAATCAAACAATATCTGTGGCATTTCAAATCGATATATGGTTCAATTTTATCGATCCAATCATTCAAATCTTCATTTTTTTATACAGTCATGCCTTATAAGTAAGTTATAATGAGACCCTTGTGCTTTACTTTTTCCACATTGTTCAATGGGTCTCATTAGTGTTTGATGTTTTTCTTCCACCCCTTGGTTGGGTGCCTACCCAGAAACAAGCGTGGCAGCCCAAGGGACCCGACCTAGTGTCACCACCCCTGGAAGAGGAAGAAATAAGTCACCAACACCATCAAGCACGCCCAATAGCGGGAGTCTGAGGCTTGAAACTCGGAACATGATTGACGGACGACAGACGCTTTGCCGCATGTTATTTCAGAGAGGTTTCGGTGATGGGCGTGATGAGTGGCGGATCGCGTGGTCCAGTCAGTGTTCAGGTTGCTAGGGCAAAAGGAAGAGGCTTTAATGTTTTGGGTAATGGGCGGACGTGGGTGGAGGAGATGGCATCGTCGACAGACATTGGGCGGTTTCGAGCGGTACAGCCTCCTTCCCAAAGGTGGAAAGACGTGAAAGACATGGACGCTCCTTCCCCTCCTCTCAATTAGCCGTCCCCTTCCTAAACAAAGACATAAGCCGCGGGATTCCTCACTAGGTACCTATTCAATTGCCAACTTGTTTCTTCAGAAAAATATTTCTGCTTGGTTGTCCTTCCATCTGAGCAAGCAGCTATTGTTGTTTGGTTCTTCGTTTTTCATCTTTCGAAAGGCCGTTGCTAATTGTATGCACGGTGAAGCACGCCAACACCTTGACCAGAGTCCAACACCATTCCACAACATCCACATATACAAATCACCTTCCAAAGTCAACTCGAGCGACCTCGACCTCACAACACACGAGGATCTAGGGCCGAGCATCCACGAGGGTTGGGACGTCATCGTCCGCCTAGCACCGGCCGCCACCAGGCCCGAGGCCCAACCACGCCAACGCCAGCACCAGCACCAGCACCAGCACCAGCGCCGAAACTAATATCACCAGATACGAAGAAGGTACCTTCACTTGGAGTATTCGCCCACCAGCATTGCCACCTCTGCTTCTCGCGGCGGTACCACATTAGGGTATAAGGACGCAGAGCCTCAAACGCACCTCTCCGCTAGAACTTATCCCTAGTGACGCATCGCCGTCACGACCCTGACATCGTTGCATTGCTGCGTGATCCTCCTCGTCGGTGGTCGCATTTCCCCATTCACACGCTTCTCCACTCGCCGACAGGGTCCAAGTACGGGTACCAGTTTCCCAACCTACAACCCTCGTACTTGAGGGAAACATCGGTTGACTTGGAGTGTGTCGGAGCTCAAGCCCGGTCTCCACCGGAGCGGAGAGAGAGACCCATACCATCCTGCCCAAAGCCACACGCTGGTCACTTGGGTTTCTAGGTTTTTTGGTTTTCAACGGTCACCAACAGGGACATTGACAGGCCGAGGCGCTTTGGGAGGGGTCTTGCCTCTCTCCTCACCTCTCTCAGCGACTGGACGCTGACTGGGGGAGAAGCAAAGGCCGCGACCCCGTCCGGTCCAGCATTTGGTCACATATCTCTCTGCACAGATCAGGTCATTCCAGCCTGAGTTGTTGGAGTGACAGACGACGACATCCACAAGGACTGCGACGAGTAACCCGAGCGACACAACTCCGTGTCCAAAGGAAAGATTCAAGCCAAAGATTCGAAACAGCCTGGAGCTTGGGCCGCAGATACCGGAGGTTCTCTTCGGTGACAGTTGAGTGACGTTGTGTTGGTGTCAGTGTTAGTGAGACGTTGGACAGGCCCGAAGAACCTTACTGACATCCGCGACCAGCCAGAGCCCATTGCAGGCCAGACCCGGCGAGCGCCAGGCCCACGTCACTGCATACGATCGTCATCGGCACTCCCATCGCAAGACTGGCAGTGGTCTACTTGTCTACTTACAGCACGCCGCTCCGTTAGTTCTTATTAACTAATACAACGGGTTTATTATTGCTTGACCCTGATTTATTAGGGATCCGGGGACGACTCAGTCACTTCCTGGCAGCGAAGAAAGGGCCAGAAAAACTTGCAAGACTGGGGATATCCTGTCTAGTCGATTGCCCCTCTCTCCAGTCCACAGAATCTCCTCTGCAGAGATTCGTTTCCTTCTCCTCTCCTCGCCTTTTCTTCCCATTCATCAGCCATTACCTCTTGGCTCTCTGCACCTCGCCCACCTCACCCTTCTATTTCTTCTCCACACCGGCGGCCCTGTGGAGTTGTTCCCGCCCCGGGAACTTCGTCGGACAAAGGAAGCCTGACCCCGCCAAACCGCATCGTGCTGAGAACTGGCGGATTGACGGCTGCCAAGTCGTCGCAACCTGGCCGACGGGACAGACAGACTGATTAATTGATTCCTCGCCCAGGCGTTTCTAGACGGTTCACGCGATTCGCTACTCCCTACTACACTCTGCCTTTCTCTTGGGTTCTCTTCAACCCCGCTCGGCACCCGCTCTCAGCTCTCCCCATTGCTTACGCCATCACCTCGCTCTCATCCCATTCCACGCCCGGATACAGTGCAGCCCGCCAACCCACCCCACCAAGGTCATCGCCAACGCTGGGCACTGCCAAGAAGAGGCAAACAAATTCGAAAAGGCAACCCCGCGATCAAATCACCGGGCTACTCGCTATTTGATTTTACCAGAACAATCATTTAATTTTGCTGACACCGTCAACGGGCTCGACCCCTCCTCACGTGCCACTTGCTCCCGGTCGTCTCTCTCTCGTCTACGTCAACCTCTGCCTTTTGTCGTCACCGTCATCCCACCATTGCCACGACCCCTCGACGCCATCCGGGAGAACCTGCCTAGAAGAAGAAGAAGAAGAAGAAGAAGAAGAAGAAGAAGAAGGAGAAAAAAAACAAATAGGCCAAAGCCTTCTTGTCGTCTGTGATAGAGCACCAACATATCCTAGACAGCCCCATCGACCCCTCCCAATCTAGCGACCGGCCCTGGGCAACCCAGTTGCACAACGTCAATTGAAGGTTCAGCAATCTCCAACTCACAGCTCCCCCACCATCACCATGACGGACCGTTATGGATACACGACAACAGGGCGGTCGGCCACATTCAACCCTGCAAGATCCTCGCTGCCTGCCAGCATCGGCTATACTTCCCTTTATGCCGGCGACATGCATGTTATGCCCTCATCTACCCGGCCGCCGCCGCCGCCTGCAACGACAGCTACCGCACCCCGCGGGTATGTAACAACCACAACATCCTCTGCTGTTCCCGCCACTACCACCCGAACATACGCTGTGACTCAGGATCCTCGCTCTCAGCGTCCAACTACTCGAGATGTCACCCGCTCGCACCGCTCCTCGACTCTCGACTCAGCTACAGGCCGCCCACCCGTCATTGTCATGACGACCCAAAAGGACCGCCCAAACCCAGGCCCGTCCTACTCTTCTAACGCTCGCTCCGGCAGTCCCATTCGAGACGATTACCGGGCTAGTGAGGGGCAGTTCTACACTGAGCCTGCCTCGTCCATACGTTCCCGCAGCACGCGCACTTACCCCGATCAGTTGGGAGGCGACGACTATGCGCGCGGCAGAGACCACAGCGACAGCATGGCGCGCGAGGCCGACGCTTATCGCAGCTCCCGCCCATCCGTAGTCTACCCCAGCAACCCCCGCCATAGCTCTGCCACCATCGACTATGGAGATGAAGGGTACCAGTACACCAACGCTGGAGAGCTAGTTCGATATGATCTTGACCATCCTCAGGCGTCCCGGTCACGCAGACATGAGAGCTTTGACCGTGGATACTACCGCCCAAATATCAACTACAATGCCGACCAACGGCTTCTCAACGTCAACACAAGCTCGGATGTTGGCCGCACCAGCCACACAACTACCACATCTACCCCTACCACTCGTCAATACGAACCCCGGGGTGGTCCTCCCCCCTCCACACGAGGCTTCGATAAGATACCTCGGGCACGCGAGAGTTCTCGTGATGTGCCGCCTCTTGCTCCAGCTCCCCCAGAGCCCATCGTCACGACCAGGACTTTGAGTTCCACCGGTTCTTCAGAGGGAAGACGGCCTAGGCCAGTTTCCCTTTACCAGGAAGGAACCCCGCGATCGCAGCACCATGATGAATACTATCGCAGCCGTGACGACGAGAAGAACATGCGGGAGCATCGCGATTACCAACACGAATCGGAGCGTTCCTATGAGCCTGAGCCCACATACCAGGCCTTGACTTATGAGCCGCAAAGCTATGAGCCACAATCATATGACCCTCAGCCAACGTACGGCGCTCAACCAGCATATGATATCCAGCCAGCGTACAATGTCCAGTCAACATACAATGTTCAACCAGGGTATGAAACTCAACCATACTTCCACGATGACAGAGTCTCCACTCGCGGGTTCGGTATCCGTACTGACCTGGTCGATAACTATGAGCACCGAAGGGAACCTCAATATCCCGAGGAGACCAAGAAGCGCTCCGATGAGGAGCCTCCTCGCGAGTCGGAGCCTGACCGCGAAGAACGACGCAGAACTCGCACCGAGGCCAAAGATAAAGAGCCTCGTCGTGAGAGGCGAGAGAGTAAGAAAGGTGGTGAAGATGACGAAAAGGAGCGCACTCGGTTCCGTGACAAAATGGCTTCAGGTCTAGGCATCGCCGCAGCCGCCGTCGGTCTTGCACCCTCAGCCAAAAGCGAAGACAAACGCTCAAAGGATAACGACTCGAAGGCACGGCGAGGCTCTGACGAAGAACGCGAACGACGAAGAGACACAGAGGACCGTGACCAACCGAAGTTATCTACTCAAGATCAACCGAAGCCCCGAGACTATGACAAAGATCGTCCTAGCACCAAGGACAGCTCAGAGCCCAGAAAGACGAGCCGACGAGAAATCGACACGAGAAAGAATGGCGAGGCGGTAATCTCAGCTTCTGACTCAGATGAGGCCAAGAAACCCACGCGGCGCCATCGTAGCTCGAGTGCCTTCAACCCCAACGACGCTTCTGAGCTTAAGCAACTCAAGGAGCAGCTTGCTGCCTTGAAGACAGCCGACAAGGAGAAGGACAAGCCAGCCGTGATCGAAACAAAGAGGACTCGTTCATTCTCACCCACCAAGCAGGGCAAGACTCCCATTGACTCCAAGTCTACTCGAGAATCGAGATCTCCTCCTGAGACCAAGTCCACGAGAGAGCCAAGATCCCCGCCTGAGCTGAAGCCGGCCAAAGAATCGACATCATCCACGGACTCTAAGGTTACATCGGAATCCAAAACTTCTTCTTCTCCCCAGGACGAGTCGCGTGGTCGCGAGCTTACAGTTTCCGGTGTCGACGACAAGCAAGTTCGCCTCGTTTCTCCTCCGCGGGACAAGAAAGAAGAAAAACCTCTCAAGGGCATCCTCAAGCAGCCCAAGGTTAGCTTCCCCGAGGAGCTCAATCCTGTTCGCGAGGGTGTTGCGCCTCACAAGGAAGACAAGAAGCTCCGAGAAGCACCTGCAGGTGCCAAGTGGACCAAGATCAGCCGCAAGATTGTCAACCCTGAGGCTTTGACCATTGGTAAGGAGAGATTTGAGGTCCGTGATGACTTTGTCATCGTCCTCCGGGTCCTAAGTAAGGAGGAGATTCAAGCGTACGCCTCTGCAACGGTGGTCCTAAGAGGTAAGTCCCAGCATGATCCCTAATACGCCGAAGTTTCACTAACTTCCTATGTAGAGAGACGACGACGCGAGGAAGATGGCGATCGTGACCGTGATCGCGATCGCGATGGGGATCGTGAACGGGAGCGAGATAGAGACCGTGACCGAGACCGCGATCGAGATCGGGATAGAGATCGTGACGACGACGACGACGAGAAGCGAAGACATCGTCGCCGTCGCCATCGAGACGAAGATGAAGCGGATCACGATACCAAGGAGCGGGACAAGGGCAGGGACCGCGACAAGGACCGCGAACGACACCGGCGCCACAGGGATGAGGATGACGTCCGATCGAAGGACCAGGATCATCACCATCATCACCACCACCACTACTAATTCCATGAAGGCTGCAAACCAAGTCTCGAAGTCCAGGCCATCCAGGGCTACGAGTTTCAACCATCTTCTTCTTCACCTTTTCTTCTTTTTCCATTTCTTTTAGCATTTCAAGCGATCTTAAAAATGATTATGAGAATGATTTCATGTCTGGGATTTTGAAAAACATATTGAGGCGGCTTAGCGAAGCAACTTGGATGACGAAAGTTTGAACAATAAAACTTTGGGTTTAAAAAGTAGTTTCTTGACAAGTTTTGGATCTCTTGCTCTGCGATTAACTCGTGACATACTCTATCTAGCGGACTCAGAGGCAAAGTGAAGGTTCATGCAATGGGGCGGACCGCCTTGGAGATTAGGGTTTCCACGTTGCTAAGTTAGATTTCACCTTATACGACATCGCGGTTGAGTAGAAAGCATCTTGCGACGCTATTCATGGATCTTCATTGTTGTCGCTTCACCATAAGCTCCCGCAGCATCAAATGCAGATTCTCGCCACCACCGAGATCTGTGAGATGACGTATCAGGCTCTTGCATATTTCTGGCCAAGGCAAAGTTTCAAGAAGATCAGGCCCTTCAACCATCGTGTGCTGAGGACATCTCACATCTCACGCAAGGCGAGGGGCGAAAACCAGGCTGCGACAGCCTCACCTCGCTGATCGACGCTGCATGCACGCCCAAATGGCAGCCTTGTCTAAGGTTACGACCGACTTCCTTGAAGATCGGCATGTCCTCGAGTGTGGGGGCAAGGAGAGTCGGCGAGGCAGAGTGGCGTGCGGAAGATGCTCCTCCGAGAACACGGCAGTTGCTTGCCCAGGGGTAGTTGGTCGTATGCAGGGCTCTGGATGGTGATGGGGAGGCACCTAGTGAAGTCATTTCCTACCAAACCATGTCAGTTTGTGCTTGTTCTCGGTGTGCATAGTCTGCGATGAGACAAGTATGTGGTGTTCTCTTCTCGCAAGTGTTGTCGTGGCATTGGTGTAACAGGCTTGTCCTCGGACTACCAAGTTGAGCATCGACTTCTCTCAATCTAATTAATCCGTAAACCCCATGTAAGTCAGATCGGCTTTCCCACGCCCTCTCTCACTCAGACTCAGGCGCAACCGATGTGTTCCATGTTTCCACCAGCATTGGCAAAGGATTTGTTTGAGACATTCGAAGGCAATGGGCACGCATCACGGAACTCGGCACAATACCACATCATTGGACTGGATAGGCATCTAGGACTGGTTTGCCAACCAAGTAACTTACCTCTCAGCTAATTCCCGTACGCAGCGTCGCATTTCATTTTCCCCTCTTCCTCCTCCTCTCTATCCCAAACCCATCAGCAAGATTCCTCTTTTGAGATTCTCGCTTCTCTCTATCTTAAACCAATGCTCCGCAACCCGCCACGCCAACTGTCGCACAAGTTGACAAAAGGATGCCGCGTCAAACACTGACATATCTTCAACCTCACCCCGCCCCCCACACGCAGGGTTTCGTCGCTCCCGAGCGCACATGCAGCGGTAGCGTCTGCATACATGTTGCTTTTTTCTCTTTCAAGGCGTTGCTTCCGCCGTGCGTGCGTGGCGGCCAGAAGGCGTAGCGAAAAGGTCTAAGCTGGCCAATGCTGGCCCTTTTGTTTCATAAAACCACCCGGCAAGAGGGAGGGGTTCTCCTCTCCTCGCGTATTATACATACGTTGTACTTGCGTACGTAGTATACTTGAGTGCT
The DNA here is from genome assembly GCA_029931735.1 of Dactylonectria alcacerensis. Classification (NCBI taxonomy): domain Eukaryota; kingdom Fungi; phylum Ascomycota; class Sordariomycetes; order Hypocreales; family Nectriaceae; genus Dactylonectria; species Dactylonectria alcacerensis. Next base: position 1,156,980 of record JAPMUZ010000012.1, on the reverse strand, counting down.
TTACGCGAAACGGCCGCTTTGAGGTGACGGCCGAGGCGCGGGAAAAACGAACTCGTCACCATCTAGCTGTATGTTTCTGCATGTCCAGAACCAACCCACAGGCTACTATTTCGATTGTCCGCGTCACACGCTCGTGCACTCATATTCATCAACGCACATTCGCACGCCCCCTCCTCCAGCCTGTGGCTGCAGCGGAAGTGGTGCCATTGCTGGCAAGGCTTTTTTGCAAACGCTGTTGTGACAGCCTTTCAGCTCGCAGACGAACTACTACTTCGGACGTAAACTGCCTCGGCAACGTCAGCGCTCGCGTGTCAGTCTGTCTCTCTTGGCGTATCATAGAACCAAGCCGTCGCAATTGCTGATCGATTCCTCGTTTCATTTGCGGATGGATACGGATACGTCTCCATGCGTATCTAGCCTCTTAGCCTCGTCCATCCCGATGGGGGCAGAAGACGCATCGCGCCGCCGCTTAATGGAGACGGCGTGCCACAAGCGCCGTCACCACGACCGGTTCGTCCCTAAGTTTCAGGATGGCACAAACCAATTTGCAGTAGCAAAGCCACACAATTGAGAACTGGAGAAGGGGAACAGGGACAGACAGAGCCAGGAACAGGAACGGGAACGGTGGCAGCAGTACTCCGTACTTCGCAGGTAGGCCCTGAGTTCGTACATGGCAGACGCAGGTGGCGCCGAGGGAGTACAAGGGGCGACATACCGACATGCCAAGCATTTCGACATCAACCCAACCTGCGAGCTTGGACGAATTGACTCGTGGTTCCAACGCAAGATAGATGCAGATGTCACACCCTTGGGGAAATGATACAGCCTTCGATACGAAGTTGCCGGTAGCTCTCCCACCAAGAGGAGGCACCAAAAGAGAGGCCCCCAAATACTCGTAACGCCCTCCACTGCACCGTCATGTGGCGTCCCCTCCTTCCATCCGGTACCTGATGCCGCGAGGCGCGCCGTGTGGGTTTTGTTGCAAAGACAATCCGGATTGTGTAGTACCTTACTATTTCGTAGTATGAGACTATTATATGTGGGCAAAGAAGAGGTGTCTTACCCTTCAGAGGGTATTCGCGGCGGCGGCATTCCGCAAACAGGAGGCCGCTCCCCATCTTAGGCGCGGGTACGCTAAGACTTGTTGAAGTTCAGATGCCTCGCGTGAGACCAGAAAGTCCCAAGACCACCACGCTGGTGAGGATGATAGTACAGTACGGACGGATCAGAAGCAACCAATCGACCCACGCCTCGAGGTATCTGCGGCTCAACGGGCGCAGTCATGTCACAGAGTTCCTCGAGGATACGCAACATAGAGCATTCGACTGGGCTGCCGCATATTCAGAGACCGGCACCACAATAAGAAAATGTTGAAATTCGGCCATACCGCCTTGAATACACCCTCGCCAGCATCCGCTCCAGTTTCCTGTTGAGCAGCAGCAAGGTTGGTGAGGTTGCCACATGGCTCAAGGTTGGTGCATGCTTGCTTCTTCTGTCTCGGCCCCAAAAAATGAGACACGGCGTGGCTAGCTGGCCAACATCTCGCCCCTCTCACAGACTGTCTCGCTCACTTTGAGACCATGGGCCAAAGCCTCGCAAGTGGGCTGAAGATTTAGCCTTACGCCTCTCTAGCTGGTCCGTAAATCCGGCATCATCACTATGCCGAGTCCACGAGCTTCCTCAGTCGGAGTAAAACCCACCGTAGTCAAGTTTACCAAGCGAGACCCGATAGCCATGGCGCATTCCTAAACAGACTCGTTTATCCAAAGTTGCCCACAATGGTGGAGCGATTTGTTGCAACTGCCCCCCCGCAGACTACTGCAGCAAGCCTTTAGTTGAGGTTGGTACGTAGTGCTTCGTAGTGCGAGACATTTGTGCAAGAGTGTTTTGGGCAGTGAAGGCAAATCTTTGGCATCTGATCAACTCCACAGATCCAGAAGGGACACCAATTCAACAAACCAGGACAGAGCAATCAAATTATGTCGGACGCGCTGAGTGCGTGTGTGAAATTAGAAGCGCTCGTATCGCATCGCGAGCATAACTTACATCCACACAAAAATAGACATCAAGGTCTCTCAAGTGACATTCAACTCGAACCTCTGCGCCCGCAGATCGCCATCAGCTTGTACAGAGTGCGGCATAGCAGCGAGACCGAGCCAAACACCCTGTCGATGCCTAAAAACGCGGGCGCAGGCTACTAAAGTCAGATGTGGGACCGGGCAACTCGGGCGTCTTGCAGTCTGGTGGCTGGGCCGGTCGATTTGCTTCTCGAAGTGTCCGGACGCGCAGCGGACATGAGTGGTGGCCTTGTCGTGACTGGAGACCGTGTCTTGGCAGGTGACCTTCACAGTAAAGCTGCCAAAAGCAAAACACTGAGGATCGTCGGTTCAGGTGCCCAAACCCAAAGGCTCTCAGCCATTGCGGGGCCTTCATGTAAGCGTGGCCTGCTTTTCTTCTGCATATAGACACCCCGGTCAATAGCTGGGGCCATGTGCATAGTCGTAGTCGGCCGGTACGGAGGCACGGAGTACTGACCAAGTTGCCAAGGTACAGATTACACGACTCGGAGTACTCCGGGCTTGAGATTAGATGTCAAGCGGATGTACGCAGAACGATGCGTTGTGGAGGAGTGTACTGCATGCACATCCGCACAACACCAAGCATTCAACACCCCCGTGACATTCCGCGACACGCGTTGATAATATGTACGTAGTGGAAGCGGCCTACTGCCAAACTCATCATGCGTGGGGGATATTCCATCGCCAAGGAACAGATGTGTGCTTGTTGAGAGGTATCGCCAGTTGTCCGTGGTGCGCCTTCGTGCACCATCAGCATGTGTCCCCCAATACCAGCGTAGTATGGTGGGCGTGTCTCACTCTCCAGTTTGTGCAATACACGGTCCTAGCACACACCCTATGAAGCACTTGTGAATAGACGCGTTAGGCGCAAGGTAGCAAAGGACTGAGGATGCATAACGAACACGCTTCAGGTTGGGGGCACACCTGATAGCGGTCCCTGAGCTTCCCCAGTAATTGCTTCGCACCCAAGTAAAGGCTTGCCAGAGTACGTATATCCGTATTCATGGCGAGCCAAATGCCCGACGCGACTCCGCCCTGGCTTCGCGCTCCGTCAGCTTGGGAACGCGTCTGCAGGGGTGAGCTCAAGATGGTGAGAGCCATCAATGGGAGAGACAGGGGGGCCTCAACAGCCCCTCATGTCCCGTGCCTGTTCACAAGGATTGTAGCAAGGCCATGCAGATGTCGAAGAACGACACGGCTGATCGAGATAATTCCCGCCCTGTTTCCTCATTCCCCCGTCAACTTAAACACGCTTGTCCAGGGCCTCACAAACCCAGGGCATGGGACAATCCCCTCAAGCTTGATAGAGATGACTGATGAGAAGCCACGCGTCGGGTTAAAGATCTCGTAGTAGCCAAACCGTAAACGTTACATATCCAACCCAGAATCGTTCGAGCGCGTCAATTTCCCATTGTTTATTTCCGCAGGAGTTGTGCATCCCATGCCGTCGGGGGACCGGTTTCCTCACGTTGAAGGAGGTTCAGTTCCGAGTTAACCGCGAATAGGAAAGGGTCCCGCAGATGCTGAATTGGTCACAAATGCAACAGGGAACGAGTTGTTCGTCATCAGGATCAGCCGAGACCAACCCAAAGCAATCGGCCCAGCCATCAATCAGAGTTGCGGGCAATTTTATTTCCTCGAGTTGGTGGATCGGACGAAGACCGGCAGTTAGTTAGCGACAATGAAAGAGTTTCAACCTGACAGTTCTGGAAATCAACTCGGTCCTGGCGTTCAAAAGTGTCAGAAAGCCACCATGGCCCAAGCACACCTTGCAGGACCTCCTGGTCAATCTCCGTGCGCCGCTTTCCCCCTCCCCGGGCCTCCGTGGAAGCGGAAAGCCCTTGCCGGCAGCTTCTTAGGCTGTTCCACACATCGTCCTTGGCCTGCGGTACTCCGTATGCCTCCCTGGTCCGGGGATGGTGGCCGCACCCCCTCCCACTCCCTGGTCCACAGCGAGAGTGTGCCTGATGGGTGTCAAGCCATGGTGGCCGGGGGGAGGCCGCCAGTCTCAGTGTGGCTGGTCGGGTCCCACCACGGTCGACTAGGGCGCCAGTGTGTGAAGAGAGTGGAATCATATCCCTGACCGACTTTCCAAAGGTGGGGCGGTTGGGGCCAGGCGAAGGATGCCGCTGCAGGTCGAGAAATTGAAGGCACATTGGCTCGTCAGATGGTGGGCATTGAGGAGTCGTTAGACTGCAACGCTGCATGGCCGTTTGTTGATCGAATGTAGTAGCTGGTCGAGAGGGTAACGGGATGGGAAGTACGAAGTACGTACATACTTTGCAGACACTGAGCATGTGTAGCATGGAGTGGCTGGTGGCGGGTAACTAGCTCCCCCGGTTTGCCAACCATGTATTGGCGTGGTAGGGATCGTTTCTCGGAAGCTTTGGAACATGAAAGCCCCTGGGCCACGGCGTGGATTGGGCGATCTAGCGGCTAGGTACCGCTGTACCATCTTTGAGGACGTAGCCCCCGACACTGCTTGACCTAGGACAGCCCCAAGGCTCAAGGGATGGAGCATCAACCATAGGGCTGCGAGGATGCTGCGAGGGTGCCGGCGAGGAATCTTCAGCGGTGTTGGCCTGCTGCAGAGTACGCCTAGCTTCCATGGAGGTCTCCAGCTCCATACTCAACGCCAACCCACCCCACGAATGACATCTGCCGAGCCAGGATCTTTGCAGCCTTGTGCATGACCATCTCCAGCCATACTTTTATCTGCTATTCTGCCCTGCAGCTGGTGGGTACGGCGAGAGGTAAGTGGCCGCAGACACCCGGCCTCGGGATGGCTGAACATGCAAAAGTCTGGTGATGAGTGATGACGACTCGCAACGGGCCTGTTGAAAAGGGATGGCGTGGATGACAAGAGACGCAGAAGCGAGCTGTGTCCGGCGGATGCGGTTGAGCTACCCGGCTGATATTAATAGCGTTGGTCCAATGAGGGAAATATCCCGCTCGGGGGAAGGCCGGATGCTCCAAGCCTCCTAAAGTTGACCAACTAACAGATAGTCAGGTAAGCACGAGTTTGGTCGCGAGGAGAGCCACCAAGACGTGGATTGGTTCAATCGTTATGTTGGTGTTCTGGAGGCCGTCGAGGTACCATATGCCCTCGGCAGTGCCTCGGAGCCAAGACAATGACATGTTGCAGGTGGCGGTGACGGTGTTTGTGCAGATTTCCGTTGCTGAATCCGACAGTGCACCAATCCTTCTCGTGTGGGTCAGTGAAGCTGTCCGAGAAGCTGGGGTCTGAAGTCCAATCTAGACCTCCAAGAGAGAAGAAGCTCGGGGCAAAGTCACGGTTATCAGCCCGGATCTAAAACAACGACACGGCCGAGGCTTTCTCCTGCGCCTCTTCAGCCATGTCATTGACATGGGAAATGGAGCGTCGACGGGACTGGCTCGGGTTTGGCTATTGAGCTAAGGCCAAGGCTCCGTCCGTGACAGAAGGCAAGACGGAAGCCAACGAAAGGAGTGCCAAACAGAAGTACCTCGACCATCCCAAATCTAGAGCATCACCTAGCGGCATGTGGCGCGGCGCTGGCAGCTAAACCGCCTGCACGCTTGTTAGCGCCTAGTGCCTAGGAAGTGCCTGGGTAGCGTGGGAAGGGTGGGAAGGGGTCTCGAGGTGGAAGTGGCCCCCATACGTAGTACGATGACACTTGACGAGGAGGGTCACATTCCTTCAAGGCCTTTGGAGATCCAGGCCCAATCAAGCTTTGGTTAGGTGCGTCGAGAGACGAAGGAGGTTTGCCTCGGCGTTGGCTCTTAGGTCGTGGTAGCTTTCCGAGACCGATGATGGAGGGGGGCGGTGTTTGGATGAGAAGCTTTTGGGTGCAAAAAAAAAGTACGAAGTAAAGCCGATCAAGAGCACACAAAACTTGGAAGCTTGCGGCCGTGTGCTCCGTGCAAGATGAGTGGCTCTGTGCGCGCGAATGTGTGTAGCCCGTGCAACCTGTGCACGCCAGCACTTTGGCATTGGCGCCTAGGCAGGTACGTTGTTGAAGACTCGTTGCCAGTCAGCTCGTCAGCCGGCAAGAACGGCTGGCTGCCAAGACCCCGACTCCTTCCAGACTTTTCTGTTGATCGACAAGTGAGGCTACAACCTCAAGCTTGACACCAGCACAGGACCCTCATTGCCTTACTCCAATTTCCAACTTCCAACTTTCTTCTTCGCCATTGTCATCATCATCAGTATCGTCATCGTCATCTCCCATCACTTCCAAGTCCTACATACCTCGACACCATCTCAAGCACCCACACGCATCTCCTCACACACCACCCGGTAAGTGGGGGAAACGTTCACAAGGTATGCAATGCCATGTCGCTAGTTCTTGAGGCACGAGTTACGTGGATGGACTGGGAGGGAAAATGATGGGTACCCCAGTGTCACATGGGACCTAGTCCAGAAATCCATCCCGCATCTTGATGGTCCATGGTCCATCCCATCCCATCCCATCAACCTTGACACCAGTTCTCCCCTTTCTTTTCCCAGGGCATCCCGGACTAGACACCGAGGTGAGCTGGCTGGCAGGTTGTCATGTTGTCAGATTGGCAGCTTAGTAGGACGTACCTTGGCGGGTTAGGACTGCGACAAAGACATCAGCCTCCATGCATCTGTCCATCTATCCACCCGTCAATCCTACATCTGTTGAATTGTACTCCGTTTTGCATCACGCTACAGGGATGGCAGTGTGCTTTCCTCCTTGCTGGCCCAGCCACGAGGCATTGCCCCACGCTGTTGCAGCCATCCCATCCAAGACAGGATCTTCCGTCGCGTCTAAATCCTCAATGCGGCATCGATGACAGAGTACGGACCAACTGCTAGCTGTCCCGTCTTGTCGCGCTCGGTACCTTACCTCATCTTTGCGTCAAAGACTACCTACGTACGTCAGAGGGGGTAATTACCCAGGCCCACCAATGCCCCATGTCCATCTCTCTACCGCCAATTCCCTCCGGCGCCCGCGCTTCCATAACTCTTTTGATTCATCTTGACTTGGAGAATGGCGGCTCAACTTGCATGTTTGCGCCTGCAGAGATACTGCCCGACCCTCGCCAGCGTTCGCATGTCGTTGGACATGAGAACCTGGTGCGTCTCTGACCCCAAACCTTAACCAGTACCCCCGTCGGTGCCACTTGGGCACCCGTCCCCTGCTGAGCTTGGGATGTCTGCCCATGGCAAGGGTTTCCAAGCTCCTACGCCTCTCCCCACTGCCCCAAGCCGACGGTGGCCTTACCCTTGTCTCCCGCTCCGCAAAGCTCCGCCGCATGGCTGCCGCCAGGCCAAAGAGCGACCGTTGCAACTTTATTCACATCCCCTGCCCTCCAACTCCAGGTCAGAGACGAGGCTGCCATTCGCGCGAAGCAACCAATGACCAAAGTTCAAATTCGTTTCTCAGATCTGTGGCTGATAGACTTGCCATGGCATCAAAGGCTTGGTATGAGCCGTCTACTAGAAAGCTAGTCTGTCGGATTTGTGTAATTTTGCCTGTTTCAACACGTCACTGTACTCAGGACTTCGCAGTGTGACTTAATTAAACCTCACAGACACAATTGAACTTGTCCTCTTTAATCCTTTAGGGCAACCTTTTCACTCAAACAACGCCATTGGACCCGATGAAATCGCAGGCTCATGACTCAAGCTAAACAATACGACACCGAAGAGACGAACGTTCAAAACCATACTCATGACGTCCATACTCTGATTTACTCGTCAAGCAATACACTACCCTATAACGCATTTTTCAGTTACATGCCCCCCCCCCCCCCTGTCAGACTCCATGGAACACACGTGCGCCCAGCGTAGCCTTGCGTGTGCATGCTGCCCTAGTTTTCAGCTGGGGCCAAGTCGATCCAGCCGGTCAACCTCTGAACCCCAGCTCACCCCTGTGGCCAGAGAACAGCCAAGAGGAAGGCGTCCAGAAGACGAAACCCGAGGCTGGGGAACAGCGAATTCCCCGAGCCCATGCCACTGGGCCGCAAGCCAGGTGTCTATCTTCTCGCCAGGGCAAATCGGAACCCGAACTGATTTCCCCCCCCTTCACAATGAGACACAGGACTGAATCGCGGTAGAATCAACTTAACGAGACAAGGGTCATACTGCGAACGCCGGAAACCAGGCCGCTTCAATTCTCCGTAGGCACAAATGACCTCTCATAGTCTAAGATTGCTTTTTCCACCACCACAGGCCACGGACGATGCACTCCACCTCGGCCCAGTTGTCTCTGCGAACACATGAGAGCTCTCCATATCCGACACGACGTGGAAGACAACACCCTTGCACTGAGTCAAGAAGACGCCACCCACGTAACTTCCAGCCAGCACAGTGTCTTAAACCGAGACACCAAAGACATCGAGCTTGGTGTGTCGCAACTTGCCACTGCGTACATAACCTCCTTCCCGTGTTTGGTCCAGGGGGGCATTCTGAGGCTCTAGGTAGGTACGCAGGTAGGCACTGTAGGTACCCCAGTGCTCGCCCCCCTGTCCCTCCGCCATCATCCACCATCCACCATCCACCACTCAACTCCTTCACTAGATGATCAACGTCCCAGCCAGTTAGCAGCCCAGACGGGACTTCGCCCAGGCCACTCCCGCCATCTCCATCAATTCCACACCCGCTTCATATCCCTGTGCCGTCGATAGGTACTATAGTACGAAGTACGTACACACGGGAGCCACTGCGGCCCTGCGCTGCTTGGGCGCTGCCGCCTCGTCCTCGCATGCGAACAGACTTTGCCACCATCGACTTGGGGGGACTGTCTTACCGTCTCTAGATCAATTCTGCAGGCCAGTGACTCTCCACTGAACCCACGCGCCACTAATTCGTCCGAACATGCCCTCCCGTGAGCACACAGCAGCCAGCCGCTAAGCCTTGCACTACCACCAGGTTCGAGGAGAACCTATCATTTTGAATCCTGCATTCTGGACTGTCGCATTCGACAAGATCACCATGTTCATTGACGTTATGAGCAATCGTAGGCTATTCGGGCCCGGCCGAACCGGCAGAGTACATGCTACGTAGCAGCAGGTAGCCTTTTGTCGTCCCGAAATTGCCGCCCACGCACACACCAACGTACCGTACCTGTCTACCCGATAAAGCCTAAGGCTCATACAATCCGCAGCGCAGCCCAACCCGTTTGAGACTTCTTGCCGGCTCGCAATTGTCGCTATCTCGTGTTCTCTAAATTCTCTACCCTCCCACGTGCAACGGCAGACTCGCGCCGGGAGTTTAGCCAAGTGACACGACCAATCCCGATTTACAACCCAGCGAATGCATCGCTGCGGCTTCGTTCGAGGCTGAGAGCCAAGGCTGAAGCTGAGGCTGAGGCTGAGGCTGCGGCTTCAAGGCTGTTGAATCTTGAAGGTTGCGATCGCGCGCAACCGTCGGGACCGCTGTCATTCTCTGTTCATAGCCAGGGGCCGCAACGTTCGAGTAGGGCTCCCCTGGCCTGCAAGCATTCGTATTTCTGTGGCGCCGGGCCAGGATTAGCGCTGACCCAAATTCACTGACAGACAACGGTTCCACCATCCAGTACCTGCGCCAGGATCACACCGTGTCGTGTGCCAAAGAGTGCCAAAGTTCCACCAAACTTCAGTGAGTAAAGATGCCAGCCACACTCTCTAGTTGCCTCCCCGCCCCCTGCTGGCACATGGCGGCCATTTACAACGTTGGTCCATTATCCATCCATCCATTATCTGTTCTTCCGGATGTGACCAGGGACCTTCAGATTGCCATCATTGAGGACCAGCAGCGACTCCGCAGTGCCCGTCTGCCCCAGTTTGACGTCCCTCTTCCTACGCTTCTAGCGGGCGACTTTCATTGCTCCCTCCTTCCCGCCAAGCCCCTGGACTCGGCGTCTGGATCCCCGCCGAGGCGACGTTGGCGTCGGAGCTTCATCAGCCACTGGGTACCTACCTTACCTGCGCTGGGGTGTCGATTTTTCGGAATCTGCTCCCCTGACCGGGCCAGGCCTGACCAACAAGGCGTCGTCGCTGGTGCTGCGGGGGAGTATATCTTGCAGCATCGCGCTGCCTTGACCTCTCAACATCGCCTTCACAGACGCCCCATCCCAGCTAGTCAAGCCCTGGCCGACCTCTGACCACTTGCCAGCCCAGTCCCTCCAACACGCACGCACTCCAACACTAGAGGGTGTCTTGCGTCCCGAGTCCATCCTTGCCAGCGCTGCCTTTGGTGTCCCAGTCTGTCCCCGTCTGTCCCAGTCGGTATGCATTCCATGTCCCATCGCAAACCACCCTCCTGCACCTAATCCTCGACCCAAACCACTCGTTCATAGCCCACGAGGCCACCACCAGGTTCGCGCGAACTGACCAGGAAGCCAGGTACAAACACGCCCGAGCTGCATTCTCTTTGGTCTCCCCGCAACCTTCTTGCACTCTGCGACAGGGCTCTACCACCTCTGATCCTGGGACGGCTGCGACTACAACCGCATCTCCAGAACAGTTTTGCACAACGGCCCGAACCTTCGGAACCAGCACGTGGAGAAAGGTTACAAGCTGCCTCCATTGAGCGCTTCTGCAGGACAAAGACCACGCAGCCACAGCTCGCGCCTACAAACCGTCTACCTGGTTCTGAATACGCAGGTACGCTTTTGCCCATTGTGCTTCCTCTTCCATTTCGTTCCACCTGCCCTCCCTCACTCACAATCCACTCTGTCTTATTCCCCTCCCCTCCCCACCAGCCCTCCGAGACGCGCTCCCAAGATGGCGTCCCAGTCCCGCGACACGATCGTGTTCGTGTTTCAATGCTGGGCGCACACTTGCTGGCTCCAATTTCCAGTTTCGGGACCCGCATCTGATTGCGACGTATCATCCACTAGCCCCCTTATTAGTTGGGGCCTGATGAGTGATTGTTTTCCCAGTTCCCACTCTCCCGTTCGTGGGATATGGATTTCGTGAATGACGCGCATTTACAACTCACCATCATCACCCATGGTACTAAATCTTCCGCTTCGTCTTCTCTAGAACCAACCGACCAGAGTCCTTGTTTTACACCAGATCCACTACGCCTGGTTGAGTTTGATGATTTCGACTAGTCTCGCCTTCATCCAACATCTTTGCACACCTTATTGAGAAGAATCACTCGGGTACGTCGCTTGCATCAACTACTCGATCCTTCCCTGCCAGCTCCGGCGCGAAACCTGAAAGCTGCGCCTGCAACGGCTCGGTTGGCGGGAATTTGTGGGAGCTATGGGCACACGGCTGATTGAGGATCTGAAATCACGCCACCTTGCTCGCACTTACAACGAACATCCTGGCAGAGCAACGGCCGCTGATTCGACCTTTAAGAACTAAGCTTTAGTTGGAACAAGAAATACTAACGCTCGTGGCCTAGGAGAACCGTTGGCCAAACTCGTCATCGCACACTTCCCCATGACCGTCAACATGTCAACGCACCGACAGGTCCCCAGCCACTACAAGGAGGAGCCTGTGGCAAATATTGTAAGTTGGCCTTTTCCTTCGTGTCTAGCGTTCTATTATGCGGATCGGAATATTTTATCCCTACTTGCATCCAAGGAGCGATCAAATGGATAAGCTCTATCTCCATCACACAAGGGCGAAAATGCAGAAGCACCAGGATTACGACAGGGAAGCATCCAAATTCAGCCTCAAGTGAGGCCAGTTGACTGGCCGCGTTGCGAAAAGCCGCCGGAAATACCAGGGTTTCTTGGTGGCCCCGTCAAAAAGGCCTGTCGCAAGCTTGCCTGGGTTGGGATTCGAGAGTGGGCTGAGCAGGGAACGTCCCGTTTCACCAATGCCCGGGGCGCCCGCATGGACAGGGTAGGGTGGTTCAACCCGACGTGGTACTCACGCCGAGTCCGAAGTTGGGGGAAGCAGGCTGAGGCGGGACGTTGCGGTGCATTCGCCATTCACATCAGCTTTGCGGCCCTACAATCATGTCGCTGAAATGCCCAGTGGTCCGGCTCTTGCATGCAATGCACTAGCCACACTGTGCAAAATCACGCCGGATGTTGTAGGCCAAGCACCAGCACCAATGCGCGCGGAGCTGGCTATACTTTGCTAAGTGGCAGAAGCGAGGCGCATGCGCGGCAAAGGTCGAAGATGGGATTTGGGCGTCGGGATCAACAAAATCCAAAACACCCACCATTGACGGCGGCGAGGCTGGTTAACCAAATCACCACCAGACCCAGCAAGCAAATTTCGTCAGCGGGACACCGCGGCCTTGAGCAGAAGAAGCCGGTGCCGTCGTCTGTAATGAGATGAAGACTACGCCTCAAAAGAGGACGCTTAACTCAGCCGAGAAATGTGCCTGAGAAGCCGATGGGCGAGCCATCAGAGGACGGTGGAGCTTGGCGAGTGTCCAGTGCGCTATCCATATAGTGGGGAGCCGGCGGCGTTGTTCCCCCAGTGGGGCGGTCGAACAGTCTCCAATAACGGGTGTGAGGAAGAGCAGGTGGCCAGCCCCTCTGATTCAGAACGTAGGGGCGTGGCAATGGAGGAAACGGTTACGAAGCATAAGCCGACCGAGGGATGCGACAAATGCGTGTTCGGTGTGCCCTGAGTCCTGAACAGCATAATGATGGACATGAGTTATGAGCCATGTGCCAGACCATGCGATCCTATGCGATGCGCTTTGTGTCGTTTCCTGCCGCTCCGGGACCATAACTTGTGGTGGTGCGCCCAGGGGTCCACGGAATATGCGGAGACGCGCGAGCGGGTCTCGAGTGAGAGAAGGACGACTGGATAGCCTGTTTGGAGTAGCCGCGAGCTCGGGGATTCACTTGGAGCAGCCGGACGCGCGGGCAGAGAGCGTGTACCCGAAGCGGGTTCATGTTGTAGGTACTGGCTGCAGACACCTGTTGCCAGTACCCGGCCTAGGTACTCGTTCCTGCTTGCTTCCGTTCCATGAGCGGACGAGGGTCGGTGGCCGTTTCGTTGCGGTGCGTTGCGCGTCAGTTGGAGCCCAAATGGCTGGTCGGTCCATTTTTGGGAGGTGGACCAGACCAGCGTTGAGCGACGTTGAGCCAGCATCAGCAACAGGGGGGGGGGCGCATGCGGCCATGGGTGTACAGATATGGGCATAGATATGGGTCCATGAGCCCATGTCTTCTCATGGCCACCCATGTCAACCCATGTCAACCACCATGGGCTATCCACACCGCCTGTGGCCAAAATAGGAGCAAAGGAAAAGCCAATCCCGGCGCAATCCTGGTCCGCTGGCTAGTCCCGGGCCTGGGGTGCCCCATTGGGCAGCTGCTCCTTGTCGGGCGTGTTGGTGAGGCGGCCATTGGCCACTTAATCAAACCCCGAGCCGACCCCTGTCACGTCTCTTCCATGCGCTGTCCTGCTCGGTCTCTCTCCTGGTTTTTTTCCGTCAATTCGTCACTCCGTCCGTCACTCGCGGCTGTCCTCACAGATGGGTAGTGGAGGTGGAGGTGGTTGTTGTCGTCGCCTGTCCAGCGTCCAGCGTCCAGCGTCGGTTGCATACATCCCATCCCCTACTCCCCTTCCCGAGCACACCCTCTCCACCCCTAATTCAACCCCTACCCCACCCGCCACGCCTCCAACACCCCCCACCGCCTCGATGGTTGTGCCCATGTTCTGGTCTTTTACCGTCTCTGGAGAGCTACTCGTCAGTTCCTCTGTCATCTTTGATGAAGGCACGTACGAAAGGACAGCGGACTCTCCAAGTCGCTCACCCCACCCACTCGACTCACACACCTTCACCCCCCTCTCACACCTGCTGGCTTGGCATGGCCTGCGAGTTGCAGGAGCAGAGCACCGGCCGCCGGAGTACCAGCAAGTAAATGGCTCCAGGGAGGTTGTCGACTCGAGATTCCACCGTTGCCCACCGCTCTGTTGCGCTCTCATCCCAAGAAATTCATGCTCCTTAGATCCCGGTGACAGGGGTCTTTGCACACGCTGGCCCATCATCTCGTTCATATCAGAACCATTCCCTCTCTTCTCGCAACCCCGGACGGTCTTGACTATACCTGGCACCTGCTTTACATCTGCCAACCTCCGTCTCCTGCTCCTGACCTGTCCTGGCCTGACTTCCCATCCCATCATCCATTTGCCCATTTCCATATCCACTTCAGATCATACCTTGCCTCACAATCCCCATAATCTTGGTTCAAATACCCGCTCCCCTGCTCCCCTTCGTCTGCCCCCCCGTCGCACGTCTGGCACACCCATCCTCCGATCGATCTCGCCTTCTTTCCGCTCCAAGGCCTGTCTTCATTATTCTCTGTTCTTTCTTGTCCCGGCTGCCAGGTACACGAGCTTCCGTCGACATCAAGACCGAGACGAAAGAACTAGTCAAGTTGGCTGCTTCGCCCCCTGCCGCTCGTTTTCTCCAATCTTCAACCAACCAACTTAGCGGTATTGCCACCCCCCCGTCGCGTACTTCTCTTTTTTCCCCCGTCCTTTTTGCTGGTAGTCCGCCAGAACCAGGTTGCTTTATCATCATTGCCGCTCCGAGCCTAGCCCGCCTCACCCGTGCAATCCCAGTCCTCACCAGGGGATTGCCCACTTAACCACCTCCCCAGACCCGCGCCGTCAAGGGGAAAATAAAACACCAACGCGTCCGACTTCGTGCTATTTCTCTCCATTGCCATAGAGCTTCTTCCATATCCATGGTTTACTGATGGGTCTTCTCTCTATGCAGCATCATCCGCAGCACCAGCAACAGGGTCCGCCGCCTTCCCAACACCTGCAACACTCGCGACCCCCGAGTATCGTTCACCAGCAGCATCAGGCCCAGGCACACCCACCGCCGCAGCAACACCAAGGCGCGTACTCGTCGCAACACTCGCTCCCTCAAGCGTACCAAACAGGCGGCCAGGCTACAAGCAATCAAGACAGCCTCAACTACTACAATCATCCGAGCCCTTACAGCACTCCAGGCGCCACTAGCGGATACACCTCCGCAGGTACGTTCATCATGAGGCCGCCTCCTGGCGCAATTTCTCGCGATACGAATCATCCATGGCTGACCAAAAATTGTTTTAGACACCTCCGATATGATGGCCGCAGCCCAAATGCCGAGACCCCCTTACCCTCCCATGTCCTATCATACACCGCAGTCCAACTCTCCAGCATCCGTCGCCTCACCTTCGCAGCATGACCAGCACAGGAGCATCTACGGTGCGCCGCCGACGCAGCATCTGCAGCAATCGATGTACTACCCTCAGAGCCAGTATCAACCCATGCCCCAACAGGCGACCCAGTCTCCCTACGCGCAGCACGCGCCGCACCCGCAGCAGTCCATGACATCTCAGCCCAACATGATGATGTCGCAGACGGCTCCCCAGAACCAGATGAACCAGCACGCCGCGCAGCACGCAGCGCAGCAGCACGCTCACGCCGGCATGACCGGTAGCCCCCGACCCAAGATCGAACCCCAGGTCCCTCTCCAGCTCCAAAAGCCTCAGCCTTCTCCTATGACCCAGGCTCACCATCCCCAGAACGGTGCTCAACTCCAGAGCCCTGGAAATGCTGCCCCTGGCGTAAACCCTAACGCGGCTCCCGGCCCCATCCCCGCAACGACCCCTCTTGTCGTCCGACAGGACGGCAATGGCGTGCAGTGGATCGCCTTCGAGTACTCTCGAGACCGAGTCAAGATGGAGTACACCATTCGCTGCGACGTCGAGTCGGTCAACACCGACGAGCTGTCCCCTGAGTTCAAGCAGGAGAACTGCGTCTACCCCCGAGCCTGCTGCCCCAAGGAGCAGTATCGCGGCAACCGTTTGATGTACGAGACCGACTGCAACCGAGTCGGATGGGCGCTCGCGCAGCTCAACATTCCCCTCCGAGGAAAGCGAGGACTTATCCAGCGAGCTGTAGACAGCTGGCGCAACAGCAACCAGGACCCGCGACTTCGAAGCCGACGAGTGCGCCGGATGGCCAAGATGAACAACCGAAAGCAGGTTCAAGCATCGCCGCATCCCGGCAACGCTCACATGCCCGGTCCTAGCGGACCCTCAGGGATTCCCGGCGCAGGCCCCATGGGACCTGGACCAAACATGGGCAAGCCCGGCCTCGGCAGCATGGGACAACCGATGCATCACCACCACGCTGGAGGACACCCAGACGGTACCGGTCAGGGAGCAGACGAAGTTGGTATGTTTCACCAGATGTGATTTAAGAACCCTCGCATCTGCGTTTGCATGACTTGCCTTGCACCCCCGCACCTCCTCAACACCTCATCCCCTCACCACCAACCATCCTCGCACCACACAAACTGCCTTGTTCGACAAATGTTGTGTTGATTAATTGATACCAAAATCCCTTTCCCTTGTCCTACAAAATTTTCCCTTTACACACGTCTGTCTGTACCTGTGTGTTATTTACTTTTGCTTTGCGATTCGACGTTTGGGAATGGGTCTGTCACCTTGTTTTTCGTTGTTAAATAGCACGGGTCGACATCGCTTACTGCACCGCCATCTATACAGCATGCCGCAGTGGCACGAGGGGTCACCAGGAACTCTTTTTTTATTGGCACAGTTCTGTACATTACCATAAAGTCGCACACAGTTGCTGCTGCTCTTAGTCGTTTGCTTTGCTACTGGGTTGCGCGACTCCTAGACGAGTTCAATATGCCTTACGGGCTTATTAAGTTGCATAGCCGTTGGCTTCGAGGTCAGGTTTTTAGACCCCTCACCTGGGTAGTGAACGGCCTCCCTTGTTTGCTTGCTTTGCTTGTTACCCCGGAGTTTTCACTCCCTTGTTTGATGTTTGCATTTGCTGGTTCCTAGCCTCACCCTCACCACACCTCACTTCACAACACAATCCACCAACCAATCCGTAAACTATTAAAGAGAGACGAGCTAACTGGTGGCATCTAGGCGATGGCGATTCTTACGAGCACCATCACCACCAGGCCCCCACTGCTCAAACCCCCACTGGTGCGGGTGACGATGTGAGACCAACTCACGTGTTCACCGGATACAATAATCAACCTTACCCTGGTGGTCAAATGTCTCACATGGCTACCCACGCCACTAGTGCTGTCTCTACTAAGCGCCAGAACCGATCCACCGGTGATGAGCCCGACGATCTCTTTCCCGATATTCCAGAAGCCAAGAAGCGCAAGTTCATCCTTGTCGAGGATAATGTCCGTGGCTCTCGTCTCCGTGTGCGCGTCACCCTCGAGGGTGTCGACACCAACGAGATCCCAGATAGTTTCCGTAAGGGAGCTAGTGTGTACCCTCGTAGCTATTTCCCGCGCGAGATGCAGAGTCCCCCCCCCAGCGCTACCGGATCGCGCTTCTTTGGCGAAGATCAGGATGACGATGGCATCGAGGAGACTGAGGGACGAGACGCTGGTCGCCGTGGCGGTAACCGGAATGGCAAGAAGATGGTCAAGGTCCCAATGGGCGAGAGCCAGGGCGAGATCGCTATTCCTCGCATGAGGAAGATCACTCGTGGCAAGGAGGTGCGACTCAATGACCTCGGGTACCGCATGGCTTGGCTTCAGAGCCGAGTCTTTGCTGGTAGGACGGTGTTCCTCCAGCGTGCCTGTAAGTTATGGTTTGTCGAGCTTGCTGGGATGTGAACTAACAAGAACCAGTGGACTGTTACCGCAACAAGACGCGTGCCGCCGTCGAGGGCATCATGCAAGATGTCAAGACCGTCTCGCCTCACTATGAGACTAGAGCCGGAAAGCGACGCTGGAACGAGCGAATGCGCCGCGGAGAGAAGAAGGACGATGAGTAGTATCACCGTTGCTGGCCTGTCTTGATGATATCGACCTTGCCTCCGCTGCTCACCATCGAGTTTTGCTTTGGGTGCTGATGAACTTATCTGATCGTTGTTGTTTACGATACCATTCTGCGACGGCGAAGAGGGAACCCCTCCCGCCGCTTCTCTCCCTTTACGCCCCACACGCTTAGGGGATTTGACAAAAATTTCATTGCATAGGTCTCGTATCCTGAACGACCTCAACTGCGCTTTTACTTTTCCTTTTGCATTTTTTCCGGGCAGATATTTTCCCGCTGCTTTTGGGTCCATCATTCACCCATACTATGGTTTGTGTATACTAAAAAACTGGAGGACGGTGGATGTATAGAGGGATGACGAACAAATTCTCGGTCGAAGACGTTGATGTTGGACGGATCCATTAGATTGAGGTCAGTCATGATGTCTTGGCCTTCGCTTTGCCTTTATGGTTCTTCTGCCCGCACTGAACCATGAGAGCAACCTGCTAGTAAAACGTGACTGATACCCGGGGATGGCATTTGCTTATATATATGGGTTGGAATCGAGTGGAAAGGGGATCGGAAGATGATGATAATGTGGCATTGGTTTGAGACCGGCGGTTAGTCTTTGCACTTGTTTTTAGCTGATGTGCTTTGGTTGTTTGTAGATACAGTTGCGTTCCTCTGCCTGTATAACCGTGGTTTCGCTATGATATCTCGTTCCTCATGCTTTACTCTGTGACCTGTATCAGCTGACAATTTAAGACTCAGTTCTGTCTAAGGGTAGTCAATCGGGTTGGCACTCTCACGAATTGGGAGATCACTTTTTGAGGAGCAAGCCTGGAGCACTGGATAAGAAGGGTTCAGGAGTGAACTCTTCATGCTCACGGCTGGATGCGTTCTCGGTTGTTAATTCCCTCAAGTAGTTGCTTAATTTTATTGTCGCTGGTTAGAGTCCATGTAAGCACTCCCGCAAGGCCATGTCACTTGGCTGGGTATCTTTCTCAGCTCAGAAGTCCCCCACATACTTGGCGCTTACTCATTGGAGAAGTTGATTAAGACCTGTAATAATAGACTGTAGAAGTGACCACTCAAAGGTCCTTGTGTCCCATCTGAAGATTCTTAGCTCGGGCATGGTTGCAACGGTCGGGTGGTATGAAGTTGCGACGCTATACAATACGAGTACATTCATTCACACAGACTTTGTAGCACACACCTTGACACACAACATGGCTGTCCCCTGGAACAAATGAACGGGAGAGTAACATGTGAGAGACGGGAGATGGCCATCGAGACACCCATGACGTCTTGGCCCCATCGGCGAGCCAGGGCGAAAAGAAGCTTTTCTCCGCCGGCATGTGGCAGATCGGGGGTTGCAAACAAGGGTTGTCAACCCTGTCGCAAACCATCCCAAGACTTGTCTGCCAACCTGCCTAGGCCCTCTCGAGCCCTGTCGAGTCGAGGGCCTGTCCAAGTCCATCCATCCATGATCCATCCATCCAACCTGGTCTGGCCATGCAACTCATGATGCAGTGAGCCAAAGGCGTGGCCAAATGTCACCCAACCCTCACAAAACCCATGAGGAGAGGGCCAAGACAGGATCCACCACAAGGCGAGAGACACCCCGGTCGTGACGGATCATTGGTATGCGGGCTGCGGATTGGTACCTCTATTTTTTCTCGTCTTCTTTTTTCAGCTCTCGCCTCTTGCAAACAGGCCAGACAAGGGTTGCGCTCCCTGCAGGACGGGCTGAAGGCGAGGCTGAACATGAGCAGAGAGGATGCTTCCCAGGGTATTCCAACTTTGGGTGCATGTGGCAAAGTTGAGTGGAGAGAGCACCTTCGAGAGCTGCCACTCCCTGTTGAGGCTTGTTTAGACTGTCCCTTGGGAAGCCTGTTCTAGAGGCCTGCCAATATGGAAGCCTGGTCTAAGACGGAGAGGCCTGGTCTAAGAGGCCTGCCCATGAGGCGTTGGCTCCATCTCGTAGTGGCGTAGTTCGCTTTTCCTGTTCCCTGCAGCTGCCCAACGATGGCTGCTCTGTGACAGCCGCTACTCCTCCACGTCCCCTCACCTCCTCTCCCTCTACATACCTAGCAAGACCATCGCGGCTAGAGGCTCTGCTTTGTATCAACCACCACCACGACAAGCTGCGAACCCGAACCAATTCCCTCCGCCGACGGCAACGGCCCCGGCCTCTCCATGGCGTACAATGCGTACAACCCCTTCGCGGGCGCCCTCCGCGACCAGCCGCCGCCCCTATTCACCGCTGAGCTCGAAGCCCCCGGCCTTGCACCTCCCGAGGTCTTCGAGATGCCCGCCGAGTCCGTCGTCCCCAAGAAGGAGGAGCCTCCGCCTGTGAGACAGGACGCGCCCGCTCAACCCTCCAATGCCAATCCGTGGCCATTCTATCTGGAAGACCCAGGCACGAGCTCGTCCAAGCCGGAGGCGCAGGATACCGCCGAGGGAGGCAAGGCTGGGAACGGGAATGAGATCAAGACCGATGAGCCTGCTAAGCCAGAGGCTGCTGTGGCCCAGCCTTGGCCGTATGATGGACCAGGAGGCCGAGCACAGAACGCCACAGGGCAGCCCCCATTGAAGGAGAGCACGGGGACGTATCGGAGCGAGAACCAAGAACCACCTGCTCAAAACCACCAGCAACAGACGGACGCGCCGGCGCAGATCCATCACGGGTCACGCCCACCGACCTCGGCGGCGTCCAGCCCGGACCTGGGGAACCAGCACTTCCTGCCCTATCCGCCGCCGCTCAACCTCGCCCACCGCCCTGCCAAGCCGGCCTCGCCCTCCCCTCCGGCCTTCAAGCCGTATGCGCCTCCGGGATCCGCGCAGGACGGCCCGGCGCCCCCAGCCGGCGTGGGACGCACGCACTCGCAGTCGACGACGCACTCGGTCGCCAACTCGGTCTCGTACCAGCCGTATCGACCGCACTCGCCCGCGGCCGACGTCTCCCATCCTAGCCCCGGCTCCGCTGCGGCTCGGCCGTCTTCTACGGCCACGACGGCCCAACCGACGCCGTACTATTCTCCGCCCCAAGTGAATCCGCCTCTAAATCATCCGTCCGCCGATGTTAAAGTAGCTTCTATGCCTCCTACGGCACCCCCTGCTGCTCCTCCCACTTCTCCTCCTGCAGCTCGTCCTCCGACGGGCCCTCCGAACAGCCCACCAACAAGCCCCCCTTCGGCTGGCTTCGCAACTGCAGCTGTATCCGGTGTTATTAAGGGAACTGCTCCTCCAGTTGCTTCTACGTCTACTCCCACACCTGCACCCTCGACTGCTCCGGCGTCACACAGCCCGCACTATCCAGTCCAGAGCATGATATCTCCCATCACTCCAGGCCAGCAACCCGTCCAGCCCCAGCCCGGATATCCTCAACGGCATTCCCCAACGGCTGCATTGCCTCCCGCCTCGATGCCCTTGTCGCAGCCTGCTACCCCGGCCTCAACCGCGGGAATGCCGTTCGCTCAACCCCTATACGCGGCTCCCGCCTCAAACCAAGGCTATGCGCCAGTGCCGACTCCTACGCCACCTGTGACATCTCCAATGGCTGCTCCGCCGAATCATGCCGTTGCTATGCCAGGTGGGACACCCGCCTATCACTCTGTCCAGCCAATGTACCCTCCGGCAAGCAACCCGGATTACAACATTCCCCATCCGACCTACGCATCGACGCCGGCATCGACATTTGCGTCCCCTACGCCAATGATGTCGCCGCTGGCTCAGAACAACACAGGCCCTGCAGCTCCCCAACAGCAGATGTCGCCGCCTGCCCCGGTGCCTCACCACCAGACAGGTCCACAGACTCTCCAACAACCTCCGCCACCGCCGCCATCGACTCAGCCTGGGACCATGGAGCCGCAGACTGTGTCGTCCGAGATTCCAATGTCTCCTCCTCCCCCTTATTCGCAGGCTGTTCCCCAGACCAAGCCGGGACCGCATCCTCCAACCGCGGCACAATACTCTACCCCCCTTCCCAAGCTCCTGTGCCCCCTGGCCAAGTTCCCCCAAGCCATGCCCCCCAAGGTCAACGTCCTCCGGGTCAGATGGCCCCTAACCAACCTCTTCAGGGCCAACTTCCTCCTGGCCAGACCTCTCCCGGCCAGATTTCTCCCAGCCAACTTCCTCCTGGTCAGGTTTCTCCTGGCCAGTTTCCTCCTGGTCAACTTCCTCCCGGCCAGGTTTCCCCAGGCCAGATTCATCAGGGCAATCTTCCTCCTGGTCAGATCCCGCATGGCCAGTTTCTTCCCAGCCAACTTCCTCCCGGTCAGGTTTCTCCTGGCCAGTTTCCTCTTGGTCAGCTTCCTCCCGGCCAGGTTCATCAAGGTCAGATTCCTCCCGGCCAGGGTCTTCCACAAGGCTACGTTTACCAACAAGGCCCCGTCCCTCCTCCCCAAAGCCAGTATCCCCCTCCCGGCCAACTTCCACCGGGTCAAGCTCCGCCTGGCCAGTTCTCTCCTTTGGGCCACGGCCCTCAATCCCAATACCCAACGCAACCCACATATGCACCTGCAGGCGTGCATTCTCCAGTCCAGGCTCCAGGCCAACATCCCTTCGGCTATGGCGCACCTGCTTTACCTCCGCGTCCCATAAATTCAAACGAACATCATCCCAGTCCCTTCAGCCCGGCGCCCGGAACGTTTGGTTCTCATGCTGGTTACAACCCAGCCAACTTTCCTCCTCCACCAAAGACATATTATAACCCTGCTCCACCAGCGCTGCCTGCGAGGCCCGGAACTGGATCAACCAGCTTTTTTTCGAGCGCCAATGCGAAGAAATGGTTTGATAAGACCAACCAAGTCCTCGAAAGCAAACTGGCCCCGATATTGCAAGGGCCAATAGATGCAAAATACAGGCCTGGGGCCAACCCTGCGCAAGGCCAACAGCAGCAAGGTCTTCCTCAGAATAACCAACAACAAGGCGTTCAGCAACAAAGCTATCAACAACAAGGCGTTCAGCAACAAAGCTATCAACAACAAGGTGTTCAGCAACAGGGCCAGCAACAACAGGGGTATCAACAGCAAGGCCTTACCCAGCAAAGCCCTCCACCACAGTCACAACCCAGATTCTACGCTCCCCATCAGACTCCTCAGTTCCAAGGCGCTCCAGGAACAGGTCAAGCTCAGCCTGGACAACGAGGATGGTGAGAAGAATAGCAAGCACTTTTTTGGGATCTGAGTAAGATTTGTCATTTGGTCTGTTTTGGGATGACGAACTGCCGTGGCAATGCAACTACTATGAAAACCGTTTTGCGTATCATCATGAATGTACGGAGTAACCGAAGGAGCAAGCGAGCGAGCATTCAATGGGGTTTGGATATGTATTTAGAGAGCGATTCTATGATAAAAATACCTACGTAATCACATAATCTTGAAACCTCCCACATCAGCCGCAACCGTGAATGCTGAGACGATTAAAAGAATCATTTTGGAGTAGCAGGGGTCTCCTGATCACTCGACCCACACTCCCTTAGATAAACACAACTCTTCACAGGTCTGATTCCGGACCCAACTGTTCAGCAAAGTTGGAAGCTTGAGCCAAAGTTCAACAATGTTCGGGGTGATTTTAGGTGTGGCGGGGATGATGTAATGTGGCTTGAAAATGTGGCTGCCGCCGAGTCACTCGGCCTACGCTACGTAGGTGATCCGATGCACACGGCTCATGAGATTGCCGGCGTTTTGGGTCGTCCGGCTCCGGTTTGCTAGCGGACATCCCGAACCGGCTTCAGAAACAGATTGCATCAAGCAGAGAGTCCCGAGAGAGTCGGCGGTTGAGAGACATGACACCCAGATAAGATACCTTGCGCTACTCCGCGGATGCGGTACGAGGGAGAGAGCTCGGGAGCAAGGGATGGATGCGATGCCGATTGCCGCGGGTTCTATTTTCGGCCACAGGTAACGGATGCAGGCGTTGGAAGGGGGGAGGGGGTGGCTGGTTGGCTGGCAGGACGGCTGAACATTTGAACCAGGTTACACCGGTCCCATTGGTAGCTGTCTCATTCGCCTGCAGGCCTTGAGCCGCTGGACAGACATGCTCTCACCAGGGCGTGTGCGTGTGTGTGCGTGTGTGTGACACAGATGCAAGGGTGGCCTGGGGGAATCACAGTTTGCTCTTGTCTTTGATTTGACGGCAGGTAATGAGGTACGTGGTGGACAGCAAAGCAAGCAAGTCAGCAAAAAGGAAGGAAAAAAAAAGAAAAGCAAAACTACGTCTATGGCGGTGGGCGAACTAGGTGTTGGTCGTCGGAGACACGGCCTGTTCTCGTCGAGCTGCCCGTCCTTTCATTTCGACTAATTTACGCGCAAAAAGCACCGCAACACAAGTGTAATATCGATACTTGTTCCACCCTCAATAGTTGATCATATTACTACGTACAACTGAAAGAAGGGATGGGATGTCACCGTGCCGCCACAGGTACCTGCGTGGGTAACTTACAGCCAGTTGCGCACTGGCCAGCTCGACGGGGATGCCGGGGCATTCATTGCAGCGGTGTCAGTCGTCGTCGGTCCCGTGGCGGCCGGTCTGTCGATCGCTTGCTTTTTTGCATTGCCCAACGTGTGTCAGGGCGAACCTACGACGTACGGACGTTGTGCCCTGTGGTCCGCATCCACGGCGAAAGGGGAGAGGGGAAAGGAGAGGGGGCGGTTGAAAATGGAACCGACGGGTCTGGACAAGCCAGGCCAGGCAATACAGCCGAGTCATGGGCATGGAAGTTGTGCATATTTGAAATCATGAAATCACGGGACGCGAAAGGCGAGGATTCTCATACATGCTACGCGTAGTAAGCATTTCGCTTGGGCATCAAACATTGTGAAGAGCAAACAAGCCTCGCGTTTTGTATATGCAATGGGATTGGCATTTGGGCCGGCCCTCTGGTGGTGCCAGGATGTCACGCTCTTTTGCCGCCCGCAGGACGCCCTTCCCCTCTCATTTACAAAAGGCTGGGTGAGCGTGATAGGCAGGTTACAAAGAGCCAAGGAGGGGAGAGCGAACAAAAGGAATTTGACGATACGGGTGTGCAGACGAGTAGACGGTGTGCAGAAGGGGGCTTTCGTCGGGTGTTCTGACTCGCTGGCGGTATCTGGCTCAGTGCAAATCAAGATGGCAGGTGACTTGACTGGCGGGCCTTTGGGGCCTGGAAGCCCGGCAGCCTGGATGGCAACCTGAAAGAGGCAGACGCGGGATGCGCTCTTTTTAAAAGTGCTCCCAGACCTGACAGGACCTAGAAAGGGTATTATTTACTGCACAAATTAAGTTACCTGTATCATGAGCGCATGCGGTACTCCCATCCCCGTTGGTCATGTATCAGTACGGCTTAGCCCGCAGCCCATCGGTGCCGTGCCAAGACAAAGGTCGATCATGGCTGGAGCCGCGCCCTGTAACAGGCCTGTCAATGCTAGCATCCATGCTACAAACGACATCGCCTGACCCAAAGCGCGATTACATGCCATTTCGCGCAAGGGCGTCATCCGTGTCTAGTCCGAGGGCTAGGAGGCGGAGGCGGGGGAGGCAAAAGAGGGTGGTTTTTTTTTCTTCTCTTTCTTTTCAATGCAGGAGTGCAAACGCTCTGAGCAACGCGGGTCCAGTGCTCGACAAAGGGGGGACGGTCCCGCCGAGATGGGATGATGAGGTGCCGATGGCAAAAACAGATGGCCCTTTGTCATGGAAAAGAAGGGTTCCATTGTTCCAGGCGGCTAAGCGCCCTAATTAGCGGGCGATTCAGTGGTCGTGTTTTAGGCGGTTTAGGCGTATAGTGGCGGTGGGCTGCCGACTCAGGGCACCTGGCCGAGCTGGTACGCTGTGGGTCTAGTAGGACTTCTTGGTCTCAGTTCCCCGCTTGGCCGTAGATACGCGGGTAGATGTTTGAAGTCCTCCATCTCCCTTGCTTGGTCGGTCGTCTACTCTGGCGGAAGATTAAACGGCAGGCTTTGTTGTTAGTTGGGCTTGACCAAATAAGCCAAAGCAAAACAAAAGAATCCTATTCTAACCGGTAGAGAATCAGGAGACAAGACTTCGTCAATGAGGCTGTGAGCAAAGACGAAACCGGAAACTGGTGAAAAGCGGACCACGGCAGCAGGGCCAAGAAACATCTGGTGCCTCCGCAAAATAGGGAGGGAATTAGGGCGCCTCGAAATCATGCGCGGTCAACATGTCGGTCAACCTGTCACTCAACGAATTACTTGCCTTGGAGCCGAGTCTGTGGGTGTGCGTCGGGGTATTTTTCTCTTACTCAGTGTGCTCACTAGGAGCTCAGTGACGCCGCATCGACTCCACTCTTGGGCCGCCGACGGTGCGCAGACGATCGGTGAGTGGTGACTCGCGAGAGGGAGGTTTGCGAGCCGCCTGTCCCAATTCCTGGATTGGATGCCATTCACTGGGAATTGCCTAGGCGGCAACCCATCCAGCATCCGATATGCACTATCCGATGGACACGAGCACCCACGCACGCCCTGCCTGGGACAGGCTCGATGCGCGAGGGGAGGATGATGAGGTGATGCAGATGATGGCAATGGTAGACCTGATGTCTGATGAGTAAGGTGGCTCGAAGGTACCTTCCCTTGTCCATCCCGTCGTGTCGTCGTTGCTTTGTTTCGCTTGACGAGATGGGGGCAGGTGCCTGCCACCGAGTGTTCCATTCGCCGTCGGACATATCTGGGTGACAAGGAAATGAGGATACAAGGACACAAAGGGGACACTGTAGCATACGTACATAGTCAATGCCACTCGCTGATCAATGCCAGTCAATGCAACGCAGCACGAAGTAAGATGCTGGGCTGCGAGGGCAGTGAAATAGCCAACAAGGAGTGAGCCTCCAAGCCTTCCAGGGGTGTAGGGTGCCAGGTGCCTGGGCCAAATGGGGGGCCGAAGGCCAAGCATAGACCCAGCTGGCCAGCCCAGCCTGCAGCCCGAAGTGCCCAGCCCAGCCCAGCCAGAGGAGCCCAAGTCCACTGTTCAGTAGGTCGTTACTGGCTCACTTCCGGCTACTGGCCGCTGGCTACTGGCTAATTGCTTGCTGCTGCCCGGGTACCTACTCGCTACTGGCGACTGGGCCATCCACCCTACCGCCCACGCACGCAGCAGCCCGCAGCCCACACCCGACCCGGCTCACTCTTCGCCCGCCTGCGGCTCTCACTCAAATTCCTTTCCCCCTTCGTCTCTCCACCTCCGTCTTCTCTCCTTCCCTTCCCATCCTTCCCTCTCCCAAATTCAACCTTTCCACCCCACAACCCTCCACCTCTAACAACCCCGACCGACGACGGCTTCCTCTCCAAATCCTCAGCTCTCCCTATCGCTGAGAATTCTTTCTTCAGCCTCAACTCAACGAGCACCCACTGCATCGCCTTTCGCCCGCTCGTCAATCGTCGCACCAAATCTGCATCCTCTCCTGACCGTTTCGACTCTTCACCATTCGACACCCGCCTCTCAATACCACCGTCTTTCGTGACCTTGGAGTCTGCACGCGTTCAGACCGCCTCTACCTCGCGATACTCGTCTTGCAGGTCAGTTTCCATTCGCCTTTCCTGCATTATCTGCCTCTGAAACCCCTCTGCCCCCATGCACGATCTCCCTTTGCTGTTCAACCGCGTGTTTTTTTTTCTCCCTCTGCTTCCGTCGTTTGAGCTTGCTCGTTTCCCATGTCATCCTACGCCGGAGTTTGCCTTGTGTGGCGTTGCCGTTTGCCCACCGCCATGGATAAGCCTGATTTCTCCGGCCGACCCATTTGCCCCTCTTCCTCATCACACCGTCATTGTCCCTCATTCTCTCTATTCACAGCACAGCCTCTTCTCCTCTTCTCTGCTCCTCATTCCTGGTGTGCCCATAACTGACCCATTTTAGCCACCTTTAGGCTCGCAGATTAATCAGCCAAACTCTTCACAAAGTTCGTCTTCACTTCCCGTGGACGAGCTCCTTCAACCGCCAACATGACTACCATGGTATGCTCA
The DNA here is from genome assembly GCA_029931735.1 of Dactylonectria alcacerensis. NCBI lineage: Eukaryota > Fungi > Ascomycota > Sordariomycetes > Hypocreales > Nectriaceae > Dactylonectria > Dactylonectria alcacerensis. The sequence goes on along the minus strand of JAPMUZ010000012.1, from coordinate 1,129,275 downwards.
ACCCTATTTTCCTTACTCTAACCATCGTCTGCCTGGGGGCCGCTCATCGTCGAGGACAAAGGCGGGTGGGGAACCGCGTTGCGCAGCTCCCTTAGAAGCTCTCCCCTGCATGGCCACTAGCATCTCGCCTCAACTCCCTCAAGGACAGCTGATGTCATTGAGAACCTTTTTTTTTTGAGCCTCAGGCAATTTGAAGCGTCTTAAAGATAACCTGGCTAACCCTCTTGCTAGGATTTGCGAGTGGGTAACAAGTACCGTATCGGCCGAAAAATCGGTTCCGGTTCGTTCGGTGACATCTACCTCGGCACCAACATCATCTCTGGTGAGGAGATTGCCATTAAGCTCGAGTCCGTCAAGGCCAAGCACCCCCAACTCGAGTATGAGGCCCGTGTCTACAAGTCTCTTGCCGGTGGTGTTGGCATCCCCTTCGTCCGTTGGTTCGGTACTGAGTGTGACTACAACGCCATGGTTCTCGACCTTCTCGGCCCCAGCTTGGAGGATCTTTTCAACTTCTGCAACCGAAAGTTCTCCCTCAAGACTGTCCTTCTTCTTGCCGACCAGCTCATCTCTCGCATTGAGTACATCCACGCCAAGTCCTTCATCCACCGAGATATCAAGCCCGACAACTTCCTGATGGGCATTGGCAAGCGAGGCAACCAGGTCAATGTCATCGATTTCGGTCTGGCCAAGAAGTACCGTGATCCCAAGACTCACTTCCATATCCCGTACAGAGAGAACAAGAACTTGACTGGCACTGCCCGTTATGCTTCTATCAACACCCATCTGGGTGTTGAGCAGTCCCGCCGCGATGATATGGAGTCGCTCGGTTACGTCATGCTCTACTTCTGCCGTGGCTCCCTTCCCTGGCAGGGACTGAAGGCTGCTACTAAGAAGCAGAAGTACGATCGCATCATGGAGAAGAAGATGACCACCCCCACCGAGGTTCTCTGCCGTGGATTCCCCAACGAGTTCGCCATCTACCTCAACTACACCCGCTCGCTCCGTTTCGACGACAAGCCCGACTACAGCTACCTCCGCAAGATTTTCCGTGACCTCTTCGTCCGCGAGGGATTCCAATACGATTATGTCTTCGACTGGACCGTCTACAAGTATCAGAAGAACGCTCAGGCTATTGCCCAGGCTGCCGGACAGGCCAACCCTGACGATGAAGAGAAGGCTCGTGCCTCCCGCACCGCTGCTGCTGCCCAGGGTGCCTCCAAGCCCAACGCCATCCCTAGCTCCCGCCGCAAGATGCTTGAGCGTGGAACTGGTGCTGGCGTGGACACCCCCGACACCAACCGCGCCATCGGAGGAAGCGACAGGATGTGAGTGCCAAGTAAAATAACCCAACCCAATCATCATCGGTTTCCTTGTAAGGAATCATTCTCATTCGCGCTCAGAGTGACTGTCTATGTATCGCTGTCCACAGGATATCTTTGCTGACTATTATTGCTGACTCAGTGGACGATAAACAGGCTTCGCTCTGCTTCAAAGGGAGCGGGACATGCCTCTGGCACCTATCGGCCGAATTGATTGGGGGAAATCTGACACTCCACTCATGGGACCTTGGACATCGGCGACCGACTCCGCGTACAACCCAAACATCGACATCCGGGAACGACACTTTCAACTACTAGGGAATTCAGCGTCACTTCGTGACCAATCTCTGGTATATGGATCGCTGTCGATTTGTTAGGACGCTATTCGGTCACGCCTTTTTCCTTCGCAATTGCTCTATCTCGTTCTTCGACGTATTTTGGGGGTTCACGACTTAACGCATGGCTCGGGTGGCTCTAGATGGTGAAGGAGTTACTTGTCGCCGGGTAGGCCTTTCTAGGCTTCTCTGGTGCAAGCTTCCTCACTACCAGGAGACTGACCTGAACGGCATGTCCGGTACTCCTTCTCGTCTTAGGTGTACTGGACCTGTGGGTTTTGCGGCGCGTCGAGGCGGCCTAGCGCCTCTCAATGCCCAAACCGAGCGCCGCCTGCAATTGAAGTCTCCCAGGATGTTGAATACGGGCCACAACCTCTCGGGACGATTTTCGTCCTGGCCCGGTATTCCGTCGTTGCGGTACAGCTGCGTTCCCTGCAAACAGGCATTTCTTTAATCACTTTCCTTCGATTCTCAAAGTATTTTTCTCGACTGAACCCTCTTCTTTTTTCTTCTGTTTGAGTTTGAATCTGCTCTCGCGCACCAGGGACAGCTTCTGGGGATGTTAATGGGGAGGACGAAGTCTGGAGGAAGGACCTTATGGGGTTGTCGTTTTCGTACCTGAACAAACACTCATAGTATTGGTCCAGATCATGGTGGAGCTGCTCAGCCTTCCCCTCGAGTTCAGGGAGAACCTGCTGGATTGATCTACGGGACTTTGGAGAAGAGGCGAGGACGAGAGTTGCAGCAAGGGTTTGCCGAACAATCAATGTCAAGGCAGGTCTTTTATCTGCAACCACCCAGGTTGACTTCGGGGATGAGAACTGGCGACAATCTTTTCGGCGTGTGACGCTGGTCACGGCGAGAGCCGTCGGTGAATCTGGGCTGCATGTTAGTATGCGCCAAGTCGTTGGCGGAGCTCTGAGGAAACGAACTGAGACCAGGCCAATATCCTGATGGCTTGATACTCGGCCAGACGGATGCACTCATACTGCTTGAACACACGACCAGCAGTATCCGCCATTCGCACCTTCATCAGCCACGGATACATTCACCCACCCCCCTCACTCATTCATTCATTCAGTCTTTACACATTAGGTAGCTACAAATTGAGTCTGTTATTCTTTTCGGAACATTATATGCAGTTTTGTGTGCTTGTGAGTGATTTACGCTGCCTTAGTAGTGCCGCTGCCTTACTAGGTGGAGTAGGCAGACAAGCAAAGGATCAGCGTCAACTGTTAGACCCCCTGTGATAGATTTATCCCAGTTGATGATCAGATCCACGAGGCTCAGCTTGGTATACATTCTGTAGCTAGCTAGATAACGGAGAGGCTCTCTTGATAGCAGGCCTCCCTTTGAGACGAAGCTCGAGGCGTAATAGTTGGGGAGGCTTAGGTTAGTAGGTACTTTGACGCATGTGGACTTTGGGTGCGGCACAGCCTGGAAGGGCGCGTGAGCAACGACGAGGGCCTTTGGGGATTGGGCATTGGGCATTGGTCACGAGGGGTGGAGCATCTCATGAGCTGTACCCATGCACCCCCCTAGCATTGGTACCTAGGTAGAGCTCCGCCTGCCCGCCATTCACGCACCATGATGAGGGGTGGTCTGTCTATTAGAGATGGTGAGCACAAGTTCTAGTTTCGGGGCGGGTTAGCCTGCGCAGGTATGTCCCTAGTAGTCGGTCCACCGGTGACATATCAAGTATGGATTCCGGGTCTCTCAGCTGCGAACCGTGGTGCTAGTTCGGGACGTTGGTGAGTCGTGGCGGCCGTGGACTGAGGCTGTACCCCCGGCAGGATAGCTCGGTAGGTAGAGAAGAAGGCCTGGCCCAAATTCGGCCCCATTAAATTAGGTAGGGAAGTGGAGGGGAGTGGAGGGAGGAGCTGTAAGCCTTCTGGGCTGTTTTGGCAGACTTTGTTCGAACGGGCTCCCTCATACAGTTTCAATAGTAATGTCACCATGGAGTAGTAGTAAGCTGGATACCGTAGCTCTATAAATACTATAAGATATCAGCTGCCCAAAGCAATAGCATACAGCGATCAGACACTCCTCCCTTGTTGCTCGTGCGACCTACCTTTACCTAGGTACCTACCTACCTACCTACTACCTACCTTAAGTTACGTCGTCTGCAAGTGAGTTACCTTTTGGCTTGGCTTTGGATGCAGGTGAGCTATCAAGTCACACCCCCAATGGCCCATGCCTGCCCCAAACGGCCGGAACCGAGATCCCACATCCCACATCCCACTTTGGACATGATTGACTTGCTGACCCGTCGACGTCTTTTCAAGGTGAAGGAGGCCCGAATCGTCAACCAGGCCGTGATCGGAAAGGAACAACTTAGACTTTTGAATCAACCCCCCACCACAAACGACACCATTTCTCCCCTTCATTCACACCCTCTCCTTTCTTCTTCTCTCTTCTCTCGCCCTTTTGGCAACTCAACTCACACGAGACGGTTGGGCGTGATCGACGGCACCACCCCACATTCTGGCCCCTCTCACGATCCCTATTGCCCTAAGTTGCTGCTAGACTGAGTGCAGTAGAGTACGCCGTTGCCATAGCCTCGTGCGTGCGTCGTCTTTTCTGTCTGTGTCTCTCTCTCAGCCTCCAGGCTTGCGTGAGTGCGTACGTGGTTGCGTGGTTGTGTGGGTTGCCCGCAGATCTGATTTTCGACGAGTTTGACTGGCCTGGCCGCCATTCCGACCCAACTTCTCGACTTCTCGACAGCCACAAACCTCAGCTACCTACCTACCCTACCGCAGTTCAGTACAACCCTCAGCTACGACCTCAGCTAGCATCGACGCAACTCTGCAAGCAGCACATGTTAACGAATCGCCTCTCGCACCGTGCAGCCTCGACCTCTAATCTGACTCCGCCATGACGTCCCCCTCCGCCGTCCTCGACCTCCTGGTCCTGACCTTCAACTGTGGCAAGAGCCTCATCAACGTGCCCATCTTCGCCCACCACCTGCAGACCGCCCTCTCCCAGAATGCCTCGGGCCTGCCCGACCTCGTTGTCCTGTAAGCCGCGATCCCTCCTGTCGGTCCATCCGTGACGGGTCCAGCAGCGAACCGAGAAATCGACGCCGTGGAACCAAACCCACAAGTCGGCAAAAACCCATGTGCAGCCTCCGAGAAAAGGTGGTTGTTCGCCTCGGGAGCGCCATGCTGATTCGTGTGCTCCCTCCAGCTCCCTCCAGGAAATCGCCCCGTTGAGTTACTGCTTCATCGGCGGCTACTTTTTGAATCCCTACCTCACGCGCTTCGAGGAGGCCGTGAATATCGCTGCCCAGAGTCACAGCGACGCCCATCCCGACGAGAACGAGACTGCTCGGAACGCCGACAGCGCAGTCTCCCTAACGCAGCCCGCCAGCCCCGCGAAGCCGTACACTCTCGTACGAGCCAACAATGTCGGCTACACTGGCATCCTGCTCTTTGCGCGTGACCCCTCGAGGCTGCAGGATATCCAAGAGGCCGAGGTTGGCTTCGGCGCCGCTGACATGGGCAACAAGGGCGCCGTCGGCTTGCGGATGCTGTACGAGGGCGTCAGCGGAGAGTCGACCGAGGTGACGTTCGTGTCGACACACCTGGCTGCCATGGAGTGGAATCTGCCGAGGCGCAATGCCAATTGGGCTGCCATCATGCGCGGCATGGCCTTTGAGAATCCCGAGGCCGTCGTCACCAACTTCCGCAACTCTTCGTCCACCCCGTCGACGCCGTCCGTAGAGGAGACGGACGAGCCAGTCGACCAGCTCCGCGACGAGCAACTCGGCCTACTTCATGATGAGCACGATGCTCAGCAACTACGCCTCCAGCAGCAGCTACACGACATCTCCGTCTTCCGGCCCTCGTCCCACCTCTTCGTCTCCGGCGACCTCAACTACCGCATCTCCACCACGTCCCCGCCTCCCTCGGCAGCCTTCCCCAGCCTCGACCCGGAGTCGGTCCACTACTATCCTGAGTTCTTCCGTCTCGATCAGCTCACCCGCGAGCGCAAGGCAGGCCGCACCCTTCATGGCTTGGAAGAGCACGAGGTGCGCTTCCCGCCCACGTACAAGTACGATGTGCTGCCCCCCAAGGCTGGTGCCAACGAGGGGCTAGAACTCGACGTCCCGTGGAAGTTTGCATCTCATCGGTATCCCAGCTGGACCGATCGCATCCTATTCCTGGATGTTCCCTTTTGGGCCAAGGGAAAAGCCACTGCAAACAACAGCAACGAGTCTCAAGGCCCCATCATGAACGTCCGCGCCTACGACGCCCTCCCCCTCCTCCGCAGCAGCGACCATCGCCCCGTCTTCCTGCGCGTGGACGTGCCCCTTATTGACCCAAAAGACCTTGCCCCACCTGCTAGCATCGCAGAATCGAATACCTCTGCCGTGACCGACCCGCGCGTCCGCCTGCCCATCGAGATCGACCCAGAGGCCTGGGAGCGCCGCGCCGCGGCACGTCGCAAGGAGGTCATGGCGGGCTGGAGTATGTTCCTCTGCAGCACCAAACAAGGCGCCTGGATACTCAGCACCATGATCATTGTCGGGCTCAGTGCGTACTGGCTGTATCGTGGCTTCTAAAGTCGAGCGCCGCTATCGCTCTGTTTCTACCGAGCCTTGTGAGCATTAACGAGAGCATCGACGAGAGCATCAACGAGGGGACAACGAGACGACGAGGCAGACTCTCCTCAAACGAATTGTTTATGTGTTCATGGCAGATGACTTTCAACTGTGCGATTTCTTAGCATCAAGCGCCCCTTTCATGAGCCCCTCTTGTTAAACCACTTCCTTTACTCCCATTTCTTGAGAGTAACCTCATGGTCCGTCTGTCCTTTTTTTTCCTTTGTGAGATATATACTTTAGAGCGAGCCGCATGGTGTAAGCGAAACGGACATGCATGATTTGAGACGTTTTTCCAGATACCTTAGCCATTCGAGTTGACCCGCCCCTGAGATCGTGTGGTCGGGACTGAACAGAGAAGAGGATTTATTAGAACACGTGCTTCTAGAGATGCCAATTATAGTCTCTAACACATCAGACCTCGGCTGGTAACTTTTAACTCCTCCACAGCGTGATCTCGAAAGTTGTTTAGTGGCATGTGAAAATATGATTTCATGATGAGGATATATATGTATATAGTTTCCATTGCTCCGGGCAAGGTTTAAGACCGCTCCCTGTATCCCAGCAAGAAATTCAATACGAGACAAAGCGACAATAGCGTTGAACCATGTGGTTCCCGTGCTACACCCAAGCCTCTCCAAGACGCCGTTCCCGTTTCGTGATAAGTAAAAAGTCCAAGCTAAAAAAAATTTGCTTGGGTCAGGGGCGAGGTGAACTGCTCCTAATTGGGCTGGATCGATGGATAGATAGATTGGTGGATATATTGCGGGCATTTAAGGAATTGGGCGGTCGATGGTAAGTGATGTTTGTGATTGTATGGCGTATGCCGGCGAATAAGGCGTTGCGTGGAGGGTCCTACGCAGCGGGCAAAGGAGATAGTTCTGTTTAAGACTGTCTCCCATCCCACATACCGCGGCGCCACGACTCGGACTCGTTCAAAAGTCGGCAAAGTACGGATCGTACTTTGCGGCCGTCTCCTCTGAATACGGCTCCCGGCGGCCATCGTCTTCCGGGTATACATCGAAACACTGTGCGTCGCCGGGGTAGCGGATGGGAGGAACGATGGGACCCTTATGTCGGCGGTGCAACATGTCGTCCCAGTTGGTCTCGCGAAAAAAGGCATGGGCCTTGACGCGGCCGGCGCCGCCGCTGATGTTGCCAAGGCGGCGCGAGCGATCGACGGTGCATAGAGAGCGGATGATATCCCTGGCCTCTTCGGAGAGGGGGGGGTCTTGGGGGAAGACGACGGGCTTTTCTAGAATCCTGCGAGGTGAGAGATTGTGAGCCTTGTGTGGTTTTGAGAGGAATGACAGCGAGAAGGCTTACTGTTTGTAGATCTCGATGGGATTCTGGTGCCAGAAGGGAGGATAGCCTGTCAAGAATTCATATAGCAGGATGCCCAGCGCCCACCAATCCACAGCCCCCGTATGGCCCTTGTTCTGAATCACCTCGGGAGCTAGATACTCAGGGGTCCCGCAGAGGGTATATGTCTCGACGGGGTGATTGTCCTCTCGGCTCCCTAACCTCTTCGCAAACCCAAAGTCGACCAGCTTGATGTGGCCATCCTGGTCAAGGAGCAGGTTCTCGGGCTTCAGGTCACGGTATGCGATGCCGCACTGCTGCTCGTGGAGGAATTCGAGGACGAGGACAATCTCGGCGGCGTAGAAGCGGGCGACGGGTTCGTCGAAGCGGCGCAGCTTGCGGAGGTAGGTAAATAGCTCGCCGCCAGGGACGTAGTCGAGGAGCATGTAGAGGGAGTCGTGGTCGGAGAAGGAGGCGAGGAGGTGGGTGATGAAGGGGTAGCCGGCGACGTCGGCGAGGATGGCGCGCTCGTGGCGGACGTGGTCAATCTGCTTGAGGCGGATGACCTCGGGCTTGCGTAGGATCTTGAGGGCGTATACTTCGGGGTTGAGCTGGTGGTCGAGGGGTATATGAGCCGAAGCGGCGGGACGGACGAGGCAGACGCGAGCAAAGGTTCCTGTGGACGATGAGGGGTCAGACGGCGTTCAACCTTGTCTTATATCCATGTCCCATGTCCCATGTGCGACAATAGACAATGGACACTAGGCAATGTACGTCATGGGTCGGCAGCGACAAACGAACCTGTGCCTAGAGTGCGAACCCTCCGAAAGTCGCTGAGCTGGAACTTGCGCGTTGACGGCAACGGAGACGGAGGTTGGGACGAGTCGGCGGCATCAGACAGATGGGACCCCGCGTTTGCGGAGAGCGACGGAGCGGGGAGGCCGGACGAGGTCGGCAGGTTGGTGGCTTGCGAGTGCGCGACGGTGGCAGCCATGATGCCTGAGGTGCCTGAGGTGCCTGAGTGCCTAAGATGCCTGAGACGCGGGTAAAATCTAGACGTCTGGGTGTCTATATGCCTTCAAGATGTTTAGATGCCTGGGTGGAGAAAGGGGTGGCGACGAGGTTTGGCGATATCGTAGTCTAGAGTCTCCACGGCGAGCAGTCGAGGTTGCGTTTCTAGTTCAGGCGTAGGGCCATGGCCACTTATGCGACCAAGGAGAGAAACTCGACCAAAGCGGGACTTGGTCAGCGAGGGAGCTACAAAGGCTAGCAGTGGGATGCGCAGTTGACGAAAGACCCCATAGGCCAAGCCGGACGGGACGGTTCGGCCGAGTAGGAGTTGAAGCAGAAGGCCAGGGCTGGGCTGGGCTGGGCTGCAGCCGGGGGTGTGAGAAAGGCGATGATGAAGGCGATGAGAGTGATGAGGGCGATGAGGCTGGTGATTGGGGATCTGACGGAATGGTGTGGGTGGGCGTGGCTGCGTGTGGTCGTGCAGGTTACGATGGAGAGTTGGCCGGCCCAATTGGCCTCTGATTGCTATTGGTTCTGGTGATGGAGAAAGAGATAACGATTCGCGAGGTTGGTATGCCGGCAGAATGAGGATGAGGATGTGACAAGGAGCAGTTACCAAGGAGCAATCCGGGTTGACGGCCGGAAGAGTGGCTGACGAAGTGGCGGAAGAGGGGAGGCGAAGGAGAAGGAGAAGGAGTTGGGAAGCAAGCCGGAGATGGAAGGGGAAGCGGGAAGAACAGGAGCCAACTAGGGGAACTTATGGAGCATCCCCCAGATGTATGCAACTTGTCGATTATTGATGGATTGACGATGATGATGGGATGGTGGAACTAGACTAACTTGAGCCAAGTTCACTCCCAACAAGGGACCACGCAGATTCCTCGTCCACTGGGCACGCGCAGAAAGGAGACGACGATGAGCGAGTCACAGGATAGCGAGTCACAGGAGAGGTAGACACAACGACCCCTCCCCAGATGGCAGATGCCCAAACGCCCCCCCGCCGCCAAAGCGACCGACGACGGAAGAGGGAATCGAAAAGAGGGAATCGTAGAGGAGGCAAATCCTACGCGGGAAATCCTAGCGCGGGTCAGGTTAGCGCTCTCCCTTTTCAGTCCCCTCACCTTCTCACTGTAGAATAGCTGGTTGTCTGGGCTTGTCTGGGCTGTCAAGCACGCGGCTTCAGCACGGGGTCTAGAAGCGCGGGTGGGCGGCAGCAGTTGCAGGGCAAGGCCGAGGCGGAGACGGACAACGGACCGCGGAGGGTGGATATGCGGACAAGGGTCAGGGAGAGAGACAGGTTATGACGCAAAACGTGGGATCCGTTGCTCTCCCAGTCGATGGAGTGGAGATGATGACGCTAGATTTGGGACCAGGGTAAGGTGGGCAGAGTCAAAGCCAGTGCGTGTGCAGATATCCTCAGTTTTAGGTAGCGGGATGTCACGGGAAGCCAATGTTACATACTTACCTACTACGTACCTACAGTGAGCTTAGGTAGCTTTATTCCAATCACGAGTCTGCAATTAATTACAGGATGCGACAGGACCACACCAGACGAACACGCAATGGTGCAACCGTTCCCGTTGCAGATGCCCTTTGCCATGGGTTAAAGGGAGAATGAGAGGGGCACGAGATGGGGGTCGTTGCGCATCGGTGGAGGATCCCCCAAACAGCGGGGGGGTTCAGCAATTCACATGGCACTGGCACACATTCAGACGTACAGACGGCACTTTCTATGCCTTTTTGCATCAAACACCACCTGCTACGCAGATACTAGGCTAATCTACATCCCAGCTCGGTCCTCTCGAGGGCGACTAATTTGTAATGGCCCCTGAACAACTGCCCGACTCTAACCGGCGACCAAAACTCCAAAGAATCGTAATCGCGTGCATTATCTAGAAACGAAATCCCGTAGTCAAACCCAAGCCCCGAACACCTGGCATCTCCAATCTAGGAGACTCATTCAGCCATAGGCCTTGCCACTGGACACAAACTCCCGTAATAGTTCCTTCTCCTCCATGTGGCATGCAGACAAGGCCCGGCCGCTTTCATGGTTGCATCGCCCACCATCTCCCCCGGCCGGGGACTAGCAACCCCCACGTCTCTGATGTTCCTAGGGGTGGACTTGTCTCGCTTTGTGTTGCGCGGGAATGCCAACGACTAGAAATCACTTGAACATGGCCTATGCTAGTGGACACGTCGTGATACATATGTCAGGTATTGGGATTAGTAGTGTAATGTTGGGTATTGACGGACGTGTTGGGATACGTTTGAAATGTGGGTGTCAATTGTCTTGTAGGCCAGGCTCCATTAGGCGCCTAGTGGTCTTCTGGAGAGTGGTGTCATGTTAGAGATTGGTGGTATTGGTTATCGAGGCCGAAAGCCGGAGAACAGGGAGGTGATCTATTTCAGCTGTTCCCGGCTTACAACTGTAGCCCAGGCCCAGGCTGCTGGATGTGCTGCGAGGCAGACAGTGAGCATCAGCAGCTAGGAAATTGAAGTGCAATAAAGCAGTTCATTTTCCAGTAAATAAGCATGCATGTATCAATTACAGATTAGCACTTTTGGACCTGGAAAATTACATCCCGTTTTGTTTGTAACTTTCGTACCTAAACTTGCCCCCCCGCATATTACATAAATGTCCCCGGAACATCATAGCTCAAAGAGTTGTACAGGGATCAATCAAGCGTTGTCCACTTAATGGCCATACTCCCCTCAAGAACTTCAATTTTGGTAGGATGACTATGTGCGCGATTGGTGCATCTCCTTGCAGTATCTTCATGATCAGCCTGGCAACCCAGCACAACCGTTAAACAACTTAAATCCACTCCATCCTACCTACATTAGAGGCGGTTGCAGGTCATCGAGGACAATCAAAGGGAGAAGACATGCCGAGAGTGCCGGTTACATCATCTGCATCCCGGCCCGCCGTTGACGTACCTATCTAGGTAGGTAGTTGGTCTAGAAACCGCTGCAGATGCAGTACGTCTAATCGCTATTCTGAATGGTTGTTTCGGGTGGGTTTGTCGAGGTGTTTGGTCAGGTGTTAAGGCGGTTGTTTCGGTTCAAGATCGTGGTGCAAGGAGCTGCAAGCGCTTTTTTTTTAATGCTCATTATAAGATGGCGTTAGATGGTTTTACTAAAATGTTTGTTGTTCCAGCAGTTGTTTTTGAGATGATCTTAGGATACTCGTTTAGAGTTAGAAGATCGATAGACAAGATGCATTATCAGAGTTAATAAGAACAGATACGTTTTGCGGTTGATGGAATGCTGGTACATGTACTGAGCAAAGCTAACTGCATCCGCATTTTCAGATTAACTACGGAATTCAGGGTGTTAGCATGGTGTAGTTAGGATGATACACTCGGGATAATAGGCATAGAATGAAAGACTTCGGTTGGACTTATGATGATAGACTTAGCATAATGGAGTTAGGAAAACTGATGGAAATGACCAGCATCGCCACAGCGCACTAGGTAGTTAGATCGCCCGAAAGGCGTGGCACTTCCAAATTGGTTGAGCTTTCTTGCATGTCATGGGGAGTGTTGTCTTTTTACTCCAGCCATACCCATGAGTCCCTAGTAATGCGGGGTTCATAAGGCGAGGATGTCACCTGAGACGGAGCGTGGTCAACACAGGCACCTACAGTAGACCTGCTTCCCTACGTAGTAGCTGGATTATCCTGTAGGCAAATAGGTACGTGGGTGAGGTAGGGTGTGTATTAGGCGTATTGGCTGCGCTAATTGAACGTTTGATCCTTGAACGCCGCCGATTAATAACCCGACGACTCTCCCAAAAGGATGAGAAAGGGCGTAGATAAGGATGACAATAGAAATTCTAGACCATATGATATTGAAAATTCGACGCTGTCGGTGCAGTATCAGGCGGTCTGGTTGTCTAGCAACGAGCCTTGGCCGATGAGAGACCGTTACATGAACATTAGGGAGACGAGGTATGTCATGAGGAATGTAAGCCGGCTGCCATTCCGAGCCCAAAGACGAGATGGTCACTGACGTTGTAGGGTAGGAGATCGCGCATGGCGTTTCTACAGGAGACAAGAGGCGTTAGGCTCGGGCTGAGTCCAGGCTACGGTGTGCGCCACAATCAATGGCTGTGCACCCTCACAGTGGCCCCTGATTACTGGATCACTGGTCGCAAGCAGTGGTTTCAGAGAAGCTTGCCCTGGAGAGCCCTCCCATAGTACCTACTAGGGAACCTCCGCAGGGAGCTAGGGTATCTAGTGCAGTGAGGGCGACCTGTAGCAAGCTCCACCGTAAGGTAGGCTGGGGCACGTTGGATTGTCAGCCCGCCACTCCTCACCTCGTGGTGTCCAGATACCGACGACTCGCAGCTCGCATCCTCGCTCCCTCCTTCATCTCGACGCTTCAACCGCTCCCCACCACTGTCCTCACCTGCATCCCAACTTCTGCAACGGTATCTGGAACATACTTTTCGCACTCTTCATCGTTCAAGACCAGGCTGCGTCTCCGTAACCGCACCGCCCGTGCCGCCCGCTTGCTGCCGACCTCCCCTCCCGCCATGCGCCGCTGATCGAAGCCATGTTCTCCAACCTGACGAACATCGTGCAAAAGGCCCAGCAGCTCATCGACCCGACCCAGGGGCTCAACCTGTCCAGCTCCGACCGAAACCCCTCCAAGTCGTCGCTCTTCCAGAGCCAATTCCGCCTCCCCGCTTCCCAGACGCCGCTCTACGAGATCAATGCTGAGCTGACCATCCCACCGTCCAACGCCACTCAAGGTGACAAGGACCATGCTCGAGGCTGGCATTATGCCGGCAAACTGCACCTCTCCGAGAGCTATATGTGCTTCTCGACTACTCCTACAAGCTTCCTGCAGTCAGCCAGCACTTCGACGTCTTCCGCCTTCACCGGCCAGACTCATGGCGGGGGCCCTAGTGGCAATGGCTTCAGCTTTCCCCTGTGTGCGATCCGGAGAGTTGAGCGATTGAATAGCCAGAATTTCCAGGTATAAAGCTTTAGAATCCGCGTCACATCTTGAAACTGACTCGTTACTATGTAGTTTGCGCTTGCCCTCACGACCTGGAATGGCCTCCTCGGCGACAACCCCAAAGACAAGGACAACAAAGACAAGAAAGACAACCGGGAGCAGCGTATCACTATCCACCTGGCAGGTACTCGACAAGCTTGCGAACGTTTCTGCGACGGCTTGAAGAAGGGGCTGAGGGCTGGAGTTGGTAGCGTTTCTAAGCTGCGACGGGTCGTTGCCGAGTGCTATTCCGAATACCTGTTGCGCCCGGAGGAGAGAAAAAACGCCAACCCGCCCGATGCTGGGCTGGGCATGATCTTTCGATATCCTGGTGATGCAAAGAAATTGCGAGATAGGGCTAAAATGCGCCTATGGGCCGAATATCTACGGGACAACGGGAGGAACGTCACCCTTCTCCGCCAACCTACCTTCCACAAGCTCATTCGAGTTGGTCTCCCCAACCGACTCAGGGGCGAGACGTGGGAGTTGACGTCTGGATCTATATACCTGCGACTGGAGAACCCTGGCCTTTACACCCAGACGCTTGCTAAGCATGAAGGTCAAGATTCGCTCGCTATCGACGAGATTGAAAAGGACCTCAACCGCAGTCTGCCCGAGTACCCCGGTTACCAGAGCGAGGAGGGCATCGGGCGATTGCGCCGGGTTCTCACTGCTTACAGTTGGGTTGATGCTGATGTCGGATACTGCCAAGCCATGAATATCGTCGTCGCCGCACTTCTCATTTACATGAGCGAGACCCAGGCTTTCTTCCTCCTCTCTGCTCTCTGCGACCGCCTGGTCCCCGGCTACTACTCCACAACCATGTACGGAACACTACTCGACCAGAAGGTATTTGAGTCACTAGTCGAGAGGACGATGCCGGTTCTTTGGGAACACCTCGTCAAGAGCGACGTCCAGCTTTCGGTTGTGTCTCTACCTTGGTTCCTCTCCCTATACATTAACTCAATGCCCCTTGTTTTCGCTTTTCGCGTATTAGACGTCTTCTTTGTCGAGGGCCCTAAGGTTCTCTTCCAGGTGGGGTTGGCTATTCTGCGGATTAATGGAGAGGAGCTTCTCGATTCTCCTGACGACGGTGCTTTCATATCCGTCCTCAAGGGATACTTTGCTAGACTTGATGAATCAGCGCACCCCAAGTCAGAGAACCCCAAGCTTCGCGCAGTCACTCGCTTCCAAGAGCTCATGGTGGTGGCATTTAAAGAGTTCTCGGGAATCACGCACAGCAGCATCACTGAACTGCGGCTCAAGAATAAGGACGCCGTTCTCAATAACATCGAGAACTTCGCCAAGAGGACAGCCATCCGCAATCTGGGCTCCGACAGCAAGCTGCTAAGTGCAGAGGAGTTGGGATCGCTCTACGATCGGTTCTACAATATCCTGTATGAGCGACAGCAGCGAGATTTGATGATTCAAGAAGAGAAGAGGCGAAGAGCCAAGGCAAGCAGATCACGGGCGTCAGAACTGTTTACCGCTCCTCAGAATCAAGTGGAAAAGGGCCGCGTTGGCTTGGGGCCAAGCACAAGTTTGATGGACTATGATGCTTTCCGGGAATTTCTCGCCAGCATGTCGAAGTGGGCCATCTCCGATTCTCCAAGCGCCGACAGGCAGGCCATGTTCAACAGCGCAAGACGACCGCCGGAGCAGCTATCGCCCTGGGGTACGGGACCAGAGCCTGCAGACCATGAGTTCTTGGAGCGTCTTTTCAAGAAATGGGACGTGAGCGGTACTTCTGCTCTGACCCTCCAGAACGTCGTCACTGGTCTGGCACAAATCAAGGGTAAGCGTGATATTATGGGCACAATCACATACTTCTTTGAACTCTACGACGACGACCAAGATGGCAAGGTGGATCGAGAGGGCATCTTGCGGATATCTGAGGCCCTGTTATTCCTCTCAAGACGCGGCCTAGAGGGAACACTGAGTGGCAGTGCTTCAAGCACTACATTAGAAGGTGATGCGGCTGGAAACGAGTCACAAGGCAGCCTGAACCCTGGAGCTTCGAATAATGAGCGATTCCTGGGCAGTGTCAGCGCTTTCATCCGTCGATGCTTCGAGTACGCCGATCCAGTCTCTAGTCAGTCCCAGGAAGCCCCAGCGACACCCACAACGCCTAACAGCGATGCGTTCGCTATCGGCGATGACGAAGACGACGACAGTGATGACGACGATGATGAGGATGAAGATGAAGAGGACCTTCTAGGGCTCGAATCGCCCACAACCACACCCACGAAAGCGAAGCGTTCAGATGGTTTGTCAAGTGCTTCTGGAGGAGGCAACCATTTGCAACGCCAAGTTTCCAAAGCAAAATCCGAAGCGGCCAATGCCGCTCTCGACCCTGCAAATCCCCTCCAGCTTACCTTGCCAACCTTCAGAATGGTTGTTCTGGCTGATGAGCTGCTGGAACAATTCTTTGAATCATCGTTCCCTTCCTCCTTCCATATCGTCGAAGGACTCCAAAGTGCCACCCCCTACTCATCCGCACCATCTCTTACCACCTTCTCTAGCCTCGGCTTCGGTGCACGACCACCTCCTCCGCCCCCTGTCGGCCCCGCGGGGGCTGGTCGCGGTCTTCGAGGAGTGTTGGACAACATCGTCACGGACGGTATGCGTGTGGCAACCGAGGTCCGGAGACGAATGGAGGAGGCCCAGAAAGAACTCGAGAAGAATGCGCTCCCGGGACAGAGACCGGACGACGATGACGACGACGATGATGATGTAGGCATCGAGGTTGGCATGAGAAAGGGGCCTGCTGGTGCTAGCACAGATATGGAACGTCGTTCTGTGAGGAGCTCGGACAGGGACCTGCTGGATGGAGCAGATGCGGAGGCTGGCGCGACATCAAAGACGCCCGAGAAGAGCCTGTTAGATGTTGATCCTAACGAGGGGCGTCCACGCGCCAGCACGGCGACATCAACCCAGGGTTCAGGTGTGGTTGAGTTCGAGGGTTGAACAATCTGTGTTCTCGCCGTGACGAACGCTCACGTTACGAGGAACATGATGTAAATCAGTGCAACGAATGTAGGTTGTTCATGGTGTGTTTGCTTGTGTCTGATATGTTGGAGTCTGTGGGATGAAGGAAAGATGGCTGGCTGCAATATGAATCTCTGGACGGGGGGCTAACGGTATGGTGAATCAGGTCCCAGACATGGGTAGACATAATCAGGGATAAGACGATTACTTCATAGTGGACCAACTCAGGACCAGCTCCTCTCATCTCGAACTGTGATGAAATGGATGTTCGACAGTGGTAATGCCAAATGCTGTGTTCCTGTTGGGATGCCTCTATAACCTGGGTCGAATTATAACTAATGATATAGAAGGGAGTGTGAAGAGACATCACTTTGATCTTACCCTTCGCCCGGTACCTTAACTATCAACACACAGTCCTGCACACACACTTGTATTCTTCCAGCGAGACGTATGATGGGGACACTGGCAATGAATGACCTAGAAATGCCCTCGTCGACGTCCTCTCTTTTGACAACTACGTGGAATATAGAGCCACGAGATCACCCCTTGTCCAATGTTTACAGTCCTCCATCGTAGGGGGCACACATGGTGCAGTGGAGACCAATCCAAGTGCATGAATTATCCATTAGTCTGCAAGGAATGACTGGGTGTGAGACGATATGATACCCACCAGCAGGCGCTAAAGTTTGACGTCCCATGACCCGCGGGGTGGGAGATGGAGGCCCAAACCAGCGGTGAAGGGGACGTTGGGCAGATGTTTAGGGCATGGGAATATGTGTAAAGTAATTTCAATGAGTTGGGATTTCTATTCATGATGGGCGCGAGCCTCGTTGTATGATGGGCATAATCTCGTCGTTGGCCTCTTCACCGAGCGGTGTTCTGTGAACCATTGCGATTGTAGGACTGTGCTAGTTTGTCTGACTACAGGGCTCTTCTCTGAGGAGAATGAGCGCCGACAATGGGCCTCACAGGCCTTGTTCTTTAGACTTAGTTTCCAAAATCGCTTTCAGACTCATCCTCAGTCTCGGTCTCAGTCTCAGTCTCGGTGTCATCATCCTCATCCTTCTTTTCAAATGCCCTCCGGATCTGGTCCAGATACTGGCTCTTTTGCTGGACCTTTCCGGCGATGAACTGCCTGCTGCCAGGTGCCCAGTATGGCCACGTAGATTGTTGCAGGTCCTTCCAGCTACCCACAGCCTCATCTCCGTACTCTGGCTGGACATGTTGGATGAAGATGTTGTAGAGCCCTGAGAAAGTCTCCAGAGCGTTGAAGTACCAAACGTTTCCAGAGTCCCAACCAGCCCGCATGATTTCTCCAATTGGGATCGCATTCTCGCTCGGAGTCTTCTTCTCGACCACGACCTCAGTCTCAAGCTCCGTTTCCGTTTCAGTATCCGTCTCGGCCCCAGGAGAAGTCTGCTCAGCTTCGAGGATGGTCAAGAACTCCTCATACCGCGCGTTGTAAGTGAGCAAAGCCTCGTCAGTAACTTCCACCATCGTTCGGCCGGACAGCCAATGGGGAAAGCGAAGCATCTCAATTGGCTGCGAGCATGCCCATTCCAGGTCGACGAGGCATTTCAGATTCCAATCATCATCTACAAAGATGTTGCTTGGGTGGAGGTCTGTGAGCATAAGTGAGAAAGGGCCGTGTCGACGTTCTCGATCGGTGAATTGTGGCACAAGAGCACGCATGATGGTCAGCGCGGAGAGCAGTGAGTGGCCGTCATCCTCGTCGATAAGGGAGTTGGGGTGATCGCGGACTCGGCTATCGTGACATGCTAGTAGGTCGAGCAGGTATGTGTCACTAGAGATGTAGGTCTTGTCCCGGGGGATGTTGGTGGAAATTCCAAGGTTTTCGAGTTGGTGAAGTTGTCGCTTGAGGGGTCGGTTAGACAGGCTAATGACGCCTTTGTTGTCTATTGTCAGCGAGCCAATTCGAGGCTGCGGAACTTTGGCAAGTTCAAGAATGACGCGAGCCAAGGACCCAAAGAGCCTGGTGCGTCGTGTTTGGTCGTTACTGCCGGCGTCCCAGGTCTCGGATAGCATGCGTCCATTCTCGACGTAGTCCAGCAGCAGGTATCCAGAAGTGAGCTTCTGGCCGAGGGAGCGGGCGGCATAACGGGACCGAGCAGGCTTGCCCCGCAGCCAGGATATGAAGCTTCGAATATACCAGCCGAGTCGTGAGAAGAGGGGTGCTTGGGAGAGAAGGGTGAACTGCAATTCCGGACTGTCAGTATACGTCATGACATGGCTGATTGATGCAGGGCTTTTACACTTGGGCCGCCGGGGAGACCAAATCCCCAGAGAGTGGGAATTGGAACTGAGGGGCAGTTGGCCTGTATCCATGCATATGTCGCAACCTCGCAGCGGATCTTCTCCTCGGCATTGCCTGGGTAGGTCGCCTCGCCGACCTTGTAGGGCAGAGGGAACCTGATGATGGCCTTCTTCTCCTCATTGACGTAGACGGGGATGCAGACGTTGAAGCTGCCGTGGATCCATTCGTCGACAGAGGGAACCTGGCACGAAGCCCCAGAGACGCCCAAGTGGCGTGACACAATGTCTTTAATGTCGTCGGAATGGGTGACGAGGTCGTCGTAGAAGTCGGAACGCTTTGCGGGGTACGACAGCTGTTCGAGGATGTCGTTTTCGTCGTCCAATGCGTCCGAGAGGGAGATCTTGCCCGTCAGGAGCGGAAGGGTCGTAGAGGAGGCCATTTTGACCAGGATCTCACGGGCGGGATGTGTGATGTTGGCTTGGTTGGGTAGATCTGCCTCAGCTCAGCTCAGTACAGTGCCCTCGTACTAGGACAAGGTCGCGTGGACGTCGGGCTCAGAGAGCGACGCATTGATCACGCCAGCTGACTAAGCCCCATGCCGGGCTATTTTCTTGCAATGGAAGCCGTTTATGCCTCGTGGGGCTATGCGTCTTAATGGGAGTTACAGAATGTCATCGGAAGCTGCTGGGCCAGATATTGGTACGACTGGCATAATGTGCCTGGGAGGCCATGGGGAGTGGGAGAGGAATGGAGATAGCGCATGTAGTGCCGAAGGTGCCTGTAAGCATCGACCTCTACCACGGGTACGGGTATAGCAAGAAATGCGGAGCACTCAACACACCAACAAAATGGGGGAGAGGGCGATAAAAACCCACGGACTTTAAATATTGAGTCTGCTTCACGCCACGACGATTACAAATGTGACTTCCATGCTGTATGCTATCCCACTAAACTTCCCTTTTCGTTATGGCGGTCTGCACACCAGTGGCCTAAGGTACCTGTCCATTCTAAAAGCCTATGACGTAGCCGCAACTGCTCGTGATGTGCACCGCGGATGGCGAAGCTATTGAGCTCTGAGAAGCAATATTCAACATGTCTTGCTTAAAACCATTTCAACCTTAATATTTTTTACAAGAAAAATATCCATATAATTTACCATAAACTGAGCAGCCATCAGACACAGTCATTCAAGGCGATTTTTTTGGTTTTTTTTTTAAATAAAAAATAAAATAAAAAATAACACAGTCGTCTTCCAGGACTCGGAGTTTGGAGTGAGGAATGCTTTGTCGTCTTTATAAGTCATCACCCATGGTCTTTTATACCGCGGCCATTACTGTTATATAACGAATTTAGCCCCAATAAATCATCTGCTGCGTCTAGAGCTAAGTTTTCAACTCCAACTTAAATGTCATAGCCAGAGTTCCTCATGTCACTCAACACCTTTTCAATCACATCTCCATCTGCCTTGAACGACATCATCCCCGCCGCCTCATGTGCATTTACCCATTCCAAAACTGTATTCTCCTCCCAGCTCTCTTTGGTTCCTTCCACAGGAACATCAGTCGAGTTCCCCTGCGCCGCAAACCAAAATACAAGCTTGAACGCACCCGTGTATATACATGGGTATGAGCACACGGATGACACTTCGCAGTTAAGCAACCCACCCGTAATGTCTGGGTTCTCTCCGGGGACAAAAGACCCAGCCATATCGGGTGTGGGCGTTGCCCTGGTTGCCACCTTGAGAGGCAATGCTGAGAAGCGCACGCCAGTTTCCTCGTACGTTTCGCGAAGAGCCGCAGCGAGTAGGTCTTCGCCAATGTTCTTGCGGCCTTTGGGGAGTTGGATAATGTGGTAGACCGTGTCACGAAGGATGGCGATTTTACGGGCGATTGGGTCGATTGGGACGCAGCCGCACGATATCATCATGTGCTGAGAGGGGAAGTACTGCATCTCCGTTGCGAGTAGTTCCGCCGGGGTGTAGTCTGGTTTTGCTTCGCAGGCTGCCATGTTGACTTCTTTGCAAAAGACCTGAGAGTGATGCTACGTTTTGGTGGATCAGTGCAAGCTTCGAGTATGAGGAGATACTTGGTATAATCTTGTAATTTAAGAGGAAAAACATTCATTTGATGTGTATCAAATAGTACGTTTCGCTCGCTGCTGACCCACCACGGGGTTGTGTCTGATCAGTAGACATAACTGATTGAGGCTTTGATGTGGCTGTATTCGGGGATTGCGACATCAAACTTGCAGAGCCGGCGAGGAGTCATCCGACAGGGCTGCAAGTGAGCGGCTGCCTGAACAAACACAGACAGGTGGAGTAGACTATGCCCTTTATTGGTGTGCATACACATGTAGGGCGTTGCATTTATCATATGCTCCTACTGGCGATGCGGGGAAGGTTGAGAAGAGAAATGTATTCGGCGTATTATTGAAACGTGACTACGAACGGTTGGCAAGGGCATATGATTGCCAAGTCCTACCACACCTTTCAGTTACATGTATCAAGTCCTGCATCTCGGGTCTATTGCCAACTATCGTGTGATATAATTACGTTGATGCAATCTAGATAATTGTTACATGTGCCATCAGTGACCAGCCAATGACTGTCTCTCCAGTGTCTTGAGCCACCCATGGCTGCTCTGCCCTGACCACAGGGTCCTTTCTGATCCAGCAGGAGTCTGGTGGCTGAGACCTCGAGATACCACAGATGAGGTTCGAAGCGGTATGGTAGGTCGTAGCTTGACAATTGAGACTGTTGTCGAGAGAGGAGAAAATGGGATTCACTTGGGAATAACAAGAGTCTTAGCCTATTGTCTCAGGGGCTTCGGCCTCGGAGATGAACCGAATAGCCCGCAACGTCACAATCTAGCCGAGAACGCAGGCGAGCACAAGTGTCGTCTACTCAGATTCAAGGCACTGAAGCCACACACATAGTGAATTATTCGATGGCGCACGAGCTGATGATGTAAGTATGCGTAAGGTAGATAATACGCCAGAGAGTTGGGGTATGGTGTGAGATAAGACGCAGAGAGATACCCCGCCACAGATCCATTACATCACTCAAACGTGAGTCGCATTCCTACCTATTACCTACGTTCGACTGCAAAGTTGTTTGCAACCCAAACGTGGCAAAGCCATTAGCCTACCTGACGAAGACATAATCCAATCTGGCAAAGACAAAAGCCGCATTCCAGCTCAGCACACAATCGGAAATACACGAACGATCAAGCTTGGCCGTCATGTCCTCGGTGTTAGTCGTCGGTGCGACGCGGGGCTTAGGTGCTAGCCTCGTTAAGCAGCACGTTGAGCGAGGAGACACGGTGTATGGCACTCAGAGGTCGACGTCGACCCCCGAGGGTTTTTCTCCCGCGGTGAAGTGGATTCCAGGGATCGACTTGACGGACTCGCATGTGGGCGAGAAGCTGGCTGCATCTCTAGAGTCTGAGTCCCGACCCCTGTCCACCGTGGTGAGTTATCCGGCCTACGTCGTATGCGACATGGATGAGTTGCAGATCCTGACTTCACAACAAGATCATTTCAGCAGGGCATTTCTCGACCGAGGATCTCAGCGCGGACAAAGGACCAAACTGGGAAGAGGAGGTGAGGATGTACACGACCAGCTCCATTGCACCTGTTTTCATAGTGCATTCGCTGGTAAAGGGTGGGCTCCTAGAGAAGGGCTCTAAGGTCATCTTCATCTCATCCGAGTCTGGCAGCATCGCCCTGAGGCATGAGAAAGAGGGTGGCGGCAACTATGCGCACCATGCGAGCAAGGCGGCACTCAACATGGCGGGCAAGCTGCTTAGCCTGGACCTCAAGGAAAAAGGGGTGATTATCAGCATTGTGCACCCAGGCTTCATGCGCACCGAGATGACCAAGGGCGTTGGGTTCGACAAATATTGGGATGATGGTGGAGGTAGGTTGTTGGCGCAACTTCTATCCTATCTCGGCTATGTTTGAGAGAGCGAGTGCTAATTGAATGGGTGCGACGCAGCCGTGACACCGGATGAAGCAGCAGCCAGCTTGATAGACTGGACGGACAAACTCGACATTTCCAAGTCAGGCGAATATTGGGCGCCTCGCGGACCGCGTGAGTCATGCATATACCCGTCTTTTGTTGAGGTGACATATCCTAACTATCTCGACTGGGCAGGAGATATTGGAACGGCCGAAGTCGTCCTTGGAAAAGGACTATCGACCCCGCTGAAGCTCCCCTGGTGAACCAGGTCACGGGAGATCTTGTACCTACGGCTCCGGGTGAAAGATGTCCGTTCCGCAGTTCCACGTACAGTAAAGTAGCGTCGACATAGTGTCCTGTGGGGGGAGAGTGAATGCCGTCATGTGGGACAGGTATTGGTAGCGCAAGAAGGGCTCGTGGTGAGGAGGGGCTGACTGGAAATTGAAGTAATTTCTCGCGATTCAACGACCGCGTTTTCTGGCAACGACTGGGCCGAACCAGAACCATCGTGTCGCAAGAACCCTAGCCTTCGGGTTGACCAAGAAGGCCGTATCTGGGTGGGATCTGTTTGGGATCGGCCGCTGCCCGTTTGTTTGGTTATCGGGAGGGGCACGCATTTGCATCAATACGAGTTCGTGAGACATGGAGGGAGAGTGGCACGTATGCCGTATCGTAGAGTATCATTTTGACGAATTCAATCTCGTACAGTTTGCAGTTGGCCGACCAGGGTGACACTTGCTACAATACGTAGTATGTGTGCGGCTTTCGTCACGGACCGTTTGTCATGTCTCTACGGTTTGCTCATCAGGTTGAATTGAACCTATGCACGTGTGTTCCCATGGCCACATATCATCGATGAGGGAAATTGCTGATGGTTTGTTGGTGGGCTTTGGAGGTATTGGCTTTTCAAGTGTAGCTCGCGTTGCATTGAGTTGCGTCGATGCAGAGAGCGGATTCATCAAGACTGGCGCCAACGAAAGAAGGTTGAATTTCCCCTTTACTGAAGATGACGCCAACCAGCCGAGTGAGACCTGAGACAGCATATTAGAGTGATATAGATTCGGTTCGCGCCATGAGGAGAGGGCATTATTTCGAGGTGGAGGGACAGGGGGGACCGGCCGAGAGAGGCAAGCCGGAGCCTGTTGTCGTCCTATAGCGAACACGAAGTGGCATTTCTGGTTCTTTGCTACCCAAAGGCTAGCGAGCATGAGCATGAGCCATGAGGGTGACTGGGGCCGTAGATCGAAAGAGAGTTTGGTCCCTGAATTTGGCTTCCCCACCTACATATACATAGTATAGTAGGTAATACACCTCGTCGCTTCACCACCCCTTCTTTAGACCTTGGTCGAGATGAATCAGGGCCGTTGTTGCTACGGTTCCTGGGCAACAGAGAGTGAGACACGGTGAAGAACACGTCTGGTACGAACCAGTCCGTGCCTCTGGATCTTGGCAAGTTGGGTGTTTATTAGCAGTGTCATGATCATCATCTTCTTCAATAACCGCCAGGGCTTCATGCCTGGTCCTCCCAAGGTGCTCGTCCACCCCTGACAGGACGAAACGGGGATGGCGCCGAAAGAGTAAATTGAGCAATGGCCCCCTGTAAACCACTGCTCCTAGGCCAATGGATGCCCGGCTTTAGCGTCGGTGCTGGTGTTAGGGGACCGTGGGACTGAGGATGGAGACTTTCGTGGGGATGGGCCGAGCCAAAGATGCCATTGATGGACTGTTCTGGTGCAGCTGGTCTCCATTTTTGGCCGCCCTGCCCCCTGGACAGGACGCAAGAATCCAGCCAGCCATCCCCAAAGGCATGGCCGAATATGACACTAATAATAATAATCCAATCTCTTCGGGTTACGTTACGGATCTTGCTGGTGAGAGGAGGATCCTTGATGAAGGCTTGACATGTATCCAAGATGACGGCTGGCTAGCCGGCTAAGTTCTTAGGCACCTGGTACTGGCTGACCTAATGATTAGGGCGATTAGTGATGAGCAGGGCATCAGCCAGTGGAGGTGCAGCGCATGGGGAAATGTAGCCACAGCGGCCCTAGCGGCTGCGCTATGGCCAGGGCAAACTCCAGGGCGGTCCTCGTGATGCAGTTCAGGTCGTCTGGCGGCGCTCCGTTCCTGTTCTAAGCCCCGATAGACATGGCAGTTGGGTACTACGAATTAGGATTTTGATGACAGTAATTAGCATCTGGGTACTCCGTACTAAACATATCAGTTAGCACATGTGCAGCGGCTGTAATGTGTACCGTTGATGTTGCAGTCGGTAGGTAGTAGAGCGTGTCGGGCTGCTGATGTCTAAGCTGGGGAAATGGAGGAATCCTCCAGAGAATGCATCTCGAATAGCCCCATCCACATCTGCCGCCAACTTCGTACTTACCTATCTAGGTCTGTCTTATGCAGGCACCTGTGGCTCCTGGCTAGCAGATCCGTGTGACTGTGTCCGTGTCCCGTACATGTCTCCGCGTGCCGGCTTCACAGTGGAGGAAGTCATCCAAATTCGTAGTGCTCCCGTCCGGATAGCAACCTAGATGCGAAATGCAGATGCCCCCCAACAAAGCCACAACCGGGAAGACAGGGAGAGACCCCGTATGTTCCTGAACCCTTTCTTCCCTTTCAAAAAGTTTGTCGACTTTGCCGGGTCCCTTCCTCAGCCGAGTCAGCCCTCCCGTCTACGAATACACGGGCAGCTTTCTCAGCCTCCTCAGCCCGATTTGACAGTCTCACCTTCTCTCGCTTCCGCCAGCTTCCGTCTCCCTCCTGCTTTCTTATTCCTTCCCCCTCCTTGACAAACACGCATCATTCTCTCTCTCTCTCACTCTCCCATTTCTCCTGCGCCCAGGCTTCTCTTCTACGCATATGCCTCCCGTCGCCTCTCTCCTCCCCATTACTTTTAATCTCCCAACGACGGACTCACACGAACGAACCCCTGCCTCTGCTCCTCTCCTCGTCTCCCCTTGTGACCCAGAAAAAAAGGACAAGACGGCCCGCAATTCGTCGCTCACCACCAAAGTCGGTGCTGGACGACCCTCCACCGACGTTCCTGTAGCATCAACGAAACCAGACACAAAGACGCAGACACAACCACACGGACAGACTCACCCTGCCAACACCGACTTACGGCTGCATATTGCTCACCCAGTATCAATCGCATGCGGACTCCTGATTCTTACCTGCCAGAACCCGTTCACCCATTCTCCGAACCTCAAATCCCCTACCAAGTACCTCTTGGTTGTCGGCTCTTGAGCCCACCGCCTGTCCTGTGCACCACCTAACCAGAGAGCGGCGCGCCCCCCTCTCTCGCCCGTTGCTCTCACTTACGTTTAGTTCTACGCTCAGCTTCAGTCTTGGCTTGTTCGTTGCTCGTATCCATATCTTTCCGGCACGCACACAACATTGCCGCTCAAACACTCGCTTTTACTTCATCAATCGATCGACCCTCTTGATCAACTCCTCCAACCTCCGTGACGGTAGTGTCACCTCAACTACCCCTGCCGCAAGGAACGGCGCCCAGGCCAATCCGTCCAACCCAAAACCCCCCAGACCAAGCCAGACCAGTCCCAACCCAACCGAAAGCGTCCATCCATCGACAGCCGCACACACTTGGCTGCCCCGCTGATAGACACCCCCGACGACTGGCCAGTCGAGCACGAAACATCTGGGACTTGTTCGACCAGCCGACACCCGTAGATCGGAACCCCCTCAACTAGCGATTTGCCTTCACCAACCCTTCTCATCAACATATCTCTCTGTACCGGCCCACAGCACCAGTGCATTCTTGGTGATACCTGACGATCTGTCCAAGGGCTCCAGACGCGTCACGTCCAAGAATCGTTGTGGTTCTGTCGCTCGAGCGATCGTCGTGCACACTCAGACGAGCCAACCCCCCTTTCCTTTCCAAGGCCCTTGGTCCTTGGGCACCACCAATCCACCGCCAACCCAGCAAGAGACCGACCCTTGACCCGCCCCATCGCCCATCGCCGCCCTGACAGGACGGATTAACTGACGGGGATACGACTCGGTCTTGGGTGGCGTCTTGACTGTTCTACGACCTGGTATGACGCTAGGTCTTGGCTCCTAGGTCAGAGGAATTTAACCCTTTCGGAGCTACGCATTTCGCGAAGACTGTCCGGGGCAATCGAATCCAATCTCACCAGGTTCTCTACTCGGCTCCGTTCGTCCAGATCTACTCTGTCCTGCGCCGCCTTTGGTTTGCATCACGCGCTGAGTCGAATCCTCTCCCAATTGTTGGGCATCCGCGACCGAGCTACCATTGTCCAAGCTCGATCCTTTGCAATCATGTCGACTGCTCAGTCCCTCCAACCCGGTAAGCGCCCACCTGCCCCTTGATCTCGCTTTGATGCGTCTGCAACGCCGCCCCCCCAAAGAACCCCTTCAGAAGACGACTCCTCGACTTCCCACCAGGATTCGTTTGACTCCTGCACCAGCCCGGCGCTTGCGACGAGCAAAGTGCAAAGGGGAGTGGACGGGAAGGGGAAGGGGAGTCGGAGAGGGGTGCGTGCCAACTTGGCAGACAACTCACCAGAGCATTGCTGTACGATCCACTTAGGTGGTGTCCCTGTTGTGTCATCTAGAGGAGATTGTCTGTTTCATCCCGGTCCATATGTCGTCGTCATTTGCATGCATGCGCCCGCTCCCTATGCGTTTGCTTGGTCGCCAGCTGATAGTTTTTCTTGGAAGCAGGCCACGCAACCGGTTCTGGTCAATCCTCAGCCAACCTCACACTCAACTTATCTTCTAACAACCCCTTCCGCAATCGAGCTCCGTCTCCAGCAGCCCTCGATTCTCCCTTTTTCAACAAACCCGCGTCGCCCTTTGATGACCCTCCTGCTCGACCCTTATCGCGAAACCCTTTCCTCGATCAGGTGCCTCAGCCATTAAGGTCTCCTGGCGTCATGTCGACTCAGTCGGATTCCAAATCACTGTCCGCCGAGGATATTTTTGTATGTTTGGTTTCGTTTGTTTCCCTTGGTACAAACAACTATCACCAGGCCCGCCCGCAGGCCATCTGTAAATGCCCCGGGCGGCAATGCGATTTTGATTCACGCGCGATCGAAACTAACCACCGGTTTTAACAGGATTCTTTGACTCTTGATGATGCTCCCAACAACGACCGACCAAAGCCACCACCCGGCCCCCGTCGTCCTATGGACCGCCCACCCCCTCGGCGAGGCGATAAGCCCCAACCACCACCACCAGACGGCGCGCACCGCCCAACGCGTTCACAGGAGGAGGCTCTGAGAGCTCGAAGAATGCAAGGCAATGGCCCCCCTCGGCCGAACCCTAACTCTCCCCAGCGAAAACCTCAAAGGCGTCCGCGACGAAATTCGGAATCTTCAGTCCTGGATTTCGATGCACAACCCCTCACGGAGGAGGAGAAGAGGATGATTGAAGCCAAACGACGCGAGCGACAACGTCGTGGTGATGGTCGTGGTGATGGTAAGGAGAGAAGCAAGTCGGGTCGCCCTAGTCGGCGAATGGATATCATCGACCAACTTGATGCGACGAGCATCTACGGAACTGGAGGTATGCGCCCTCACATCCCCTTGTCCTTTGTCCCTCCGATTTTCTAACATGAACACAGTCTTCCATCACGACGGTCCTTTTGATGCCCTGAACCCCCATCGAAACCGCGGTGGCAGTCGACGCGCGCCAATGCAGGCTTTCCCCAAGGATTCTCTGAACAACTCTCTTGGTGGTGCTGGCCCACTCAACAGCCAGGCGGACCACTCAACCTTTATGGGAAATGCCACCGACGAGGCTTTCCGAGACTATGCTAGAGGCGGGAAGGGACAGCATGGCATGTATCCTCAATCTCGTGTTGAGCCGGCTATCTTCGACCCTGTTTCTCGTGGCAGTATTATTCACGGCGAGGAAACCCATGGTCTAGGAACATCGACTTTCCTAGAAGGTACGCCTGCTGCGAGAAGCGCCATTGTCCGTCGCCAAGCAGAGGAGGCACAGGAGAATTTGGAGGGCGGTCTTCAGCGCAAGAAATCACTGGCACAGCGAATGCGGCCTAAGATCAAAGGCCCTCGAGACAACGCTTCCCGGGCAACCGGTGAAGGTGGCTACTCTAGGATCTCACCAGAGGCGATTGGAACTGCTACGAGCAACGGCTCTGACAACAACCCGTTCTTTGCTGATTTCAACAAGGGCGATGAAGGGTTCAGCGCCAAGGGACGAGAAGACGCGTGGCCGTCTAACGCCCCCACGTCAAATCGACGACCCTCAGCCGGCCTCGTGTTGGAGCGACGAGCAACTACTGACGCAACTAGCTCCTTGGATGAAGCGCCAAAGCCAACCGGCCTCTTGGGCCGGATGAAGAGCTTGAAGGGTGGACGAAGACCCCGACCAGATGGGAGCGGTGCGCCGCCCCAACCCGGGACCGCGGTTTAGTGGAAATTGAGCGGCTGGCGACTAGACATGGGGCGAGCGTCGTGGTTGGAGGGTTTCATGGATATCCGGCCTCAGAGCGAGAGGACATGGGATTTTCCACCTTTGGGACGAAACCAGGAGAATAAAGCGCCGCTGAATGCTTGAGAGAAATGCAGTACGCTTCTTGTTACAGGGGCACGGAGTCTTTCCTTTGTGAGGTCCCCATGGTCCGCCGCTAGGACTTGGGGCATACGGTATTAAGAAGGAATATGAGTCCTCTTTCAAAGGACCTGACATGAGAGGACAGGGCAATGAGTGATCTATGGATAGATCGGATTTTGGGTGGAGGCACGGGTTACGTGAAGCAGAACAAACTGCCGCCTTCTTTGATTTGGAGACTTGACGATTGATTCCCAAGACGAAGCTCAAACCTGATGAGACACTGGGAATAGTGGAATACCAGGGGCAGGAAGAGTGTCACAAAGACGTTTTGTATCTTTTTTTTATACCGGGACTCGTTTGATTGCTTAGCACCAATACAAGGCCTGCATCCTCCTTGGTTCCGTTCACTTGTAGCCCATCTGTCGTGGAGAAACGGAGTGGTCTCGGAAGTAGACATTTGCCATGGCCCGTTCTTGGAAAGAGGTTCTTCAAGCGTGTGTATGCATAAGCCAAGTCATTGTTGGCGATGCGAAACTGGAGCGGTAGAGCAGCTTGAAGAAGAGTCTTGCTATTCACATGGTCAACTATTGCTCTCCGCACAGCATATTGCAATAGACTGCGAGCCTAAGCGCAGCTAAATCATCTCTAAATTAGCACATCTAGTATTCCTTTCCCCTTACCTCTAATATTTATACTTCTTGAGATCTTAATCCTGTTAGCTATGAGGATTGCTATTAAAAAGGAGTAGTGAGCCTGTCTAGAAAAGCTATGTAAATAGTAATAGTTGACTGTGTAAATAGTAATACTCTTTAAGAAAGGCTCCTGGCTCATCATGTTATGATTTTGCGGTCGATTAAATGCGTGAAGATGATCTTGGTGTAGTAAAGTGAACGGAGAGTGCATTGCTTTTAGCTGCGGTGGGAATTGAATGCTTTAGCTCTAGGCCCCGGGCCCGATGTAGATGGATGGCGAGTGCCTGGGAAGACGGGCAAGACCTTAGCACACACATTCGTAACCAAAAGCGTGGTGTTATCGTGGATGCAATTATGTTCGCGTCGCTAACCAGCCATGACGGTTCCTTCCGCTAGGTTTGGATTATCTTCTACACCCTTAATACTAAACGCAAGGTAGGGAGTAAGCAGGAATAAATGCGCTTGATCGCCGCCTAGTATATGCATAGATGAAAGTGCTATTTCCCAATAACAAGGCCAGCAGAAACAGCTGCTTCTACCAACACCTGGGCGACGCTTCATCCAACTATTGGGAGAGGGTACCAGAACCTGGGCTCCCTGCGAGAATCCTACTCTCGTCTCATTTCCTGGCGGCGGTAGCTGAATCCTCATCTACGGCAAGCGCCGCGCAAAGTTAACGAATCCCGAGGAAGGGCAAGGCCATATTGGGTTCGAGTAGACGATTGGTGCATCCTATCGAAGGGAATGGCAAAGGTGATCTAAATCCTGAGCATCACTGGGCATGGGTGATTTGGGGTGAGCAAGAGCGGGCGATGCTAACTTACCCAGCCAGGACGCTAAAGTGTACAGGTTAACCTTCACAATATGAACACAGTTCAACGCACATTAAATCTCAGGCCACACATGGAGGAAGCAACTGCGCATGGGCCTAGAACAGCGTCTCAGGCGAGCTCTCATTTCGCACTCGAGCCCATTTCGGCGTCTGTACTGGCCGACAGGGAAGCTAGGCGTCGTGATGCTGCTACTGCGCTCGGATTGTGCAGAACCGGGTGTGCTGACCTGGACGACTATGTTCTCCTGGGCGGGTTTGAGCGTGGGACTATCGTGGGACTGAGTGCCGAGGATGAAGAGATGGGCGTAAAGGTATCTCGACCACTCTAGGACCCGGACGGAGGCGTTGTCGTTGCTGATACCTGTGTCATGGCAGTTGGGCCTGCAGACTCTGGCGCACTCGCTCTGCGGCGAGGGCAGCGTCACGACGGGCTTGGTCATCACGCCGAAGCCGGCGAGCACCATCTTGGCTGGGTTGAGAGATGCCGTGAGGGCGGAGCTGAAGCATCGAGACACAGCGCAGCCCGAAGTTGCATCCCGCACGAGGGAGTGTCTGGAGCGGGTGATGCTATCGTGTGTTTTCGACCTCGACGGGCTGTGGGAGGTGTTGGCGGACTTGGACAGGCCGGCGGATAGCGGGACGACGCAAGGGACTCGGGACGAAGAGGACCAAGGTCAGGAAACGGACAAGGGCGAACAAGCGAAGATGGTGGTGGACGAGATTGGCGATAGTCAAGACGACGAGGACGATGAACTGCTCGATGCCCAGCCTCAACCTCAGCCTCAACTAGAGTCCAAGCAACAAGAAGAACAACAACCACAGTCACAGCCACGACGCCAACGAAAACCAGATCCTCCATCGCTCCCCGGCCTCATCATCATCACCCATTTCTCCGCCCTGCTCACTAGCCTCTTCACCCACCGCGAGAAATCCGCCGCCCACGCCGCGCTGCAGCTGCTCGGCAGCCACCTGCGAGACCTAGCGCGCAACCTCGCCTCGAGCCCGCTGGTGCTGCTGCTCAACTCGACGTCGTCGTCGGTGGCGGCGGCGACGGAAAAGACGAAGATGAAGCCGGCGAAGGCACCGCTGGACGCCACGCTCCGGTCCATCTTCAACCCGCCGCCGCCGCCGGGCTACGCGCCGCACATCGCCGGGCCGGGGCCGGGGCCGGGGCGTCGCAGCAAGCCCAGCTTCGGCCTTGTGTTTGCGCAGCTGCTGGACCTGCACCTGCTGTGCACGCGGATCCCGCGCACACGGGAGGACGCCGAGGCTGCGGTTACGGCATTGCACGGCCACAGCGCCGAAGTCACCTCAGCCGCAGCTGTGGCCGTGGACTCGGTCTGGCTGGTCGAGGTGCTGCTCGACGACTTGGGCGTGTGGGAGGGCCGCAAAGGCGCACGACGGGACCGCGAACAGAGGTGGACGGCCGTGGACGTCGAGGGGGCGCGGATCAGAGTGGCCTTTCAGGAGAGGGAGGGAGAATAGTCGAACAGGTGAGGCTTGCGGGAGGCTTCGGAGGACGGAGGGTATAGCATCAACAAGTTCGCAAGACGCATACTACGGAGGCTACAAGCGGCGAATCATCAACGAGATACCAGACAACACAGCAAACACATCAGCTCTCGCAACGCAGAAAGAGAACAACCGCTCCGGTGTGGGTTGAGTATGGATTTGCGCGCAACTATCAACACCCATCCCATTATTCACGACGCTCCATCACAATGCCCTCGCTCCACATGTCAACAACGCTTATCCTTCCAGAGTACAAGCTCGCCTTATTTCTTCGTCTCCAGCTTACCCTCCTATCCACCGCTTCCTCTTCCAACTGTCTCCCGTTTCTCGTCTCACATGCCTCGCAGTCGCGAGACCGAAGCAAAACAGCCAACAGCTAAACGTGTCAAATCACTCTCCAATTTCCCCGTGTACGCGAGTCTGGTGTCACCAGACCATGCGTCTAACCGAATGTGTGTCCCCCCAACGATGAACAATATGATGGACAAGTAACGGTGCAAATAAACAAATACTCGCTCGAGAACCCTGGCTCCCGATGATGATTCGCTGCCAACAGCACCGAGGCGCCCCCAAGTGATACAAGAAGAAAGTGTTTCCTGGAAGAGGCTCTGGTCTATTATGCACTCCCAACGCAGGCTAACGCTACTAACCCCAGCGTGGAGTTCCGTGCCCGGATGGCGCAGAGGGTACGCCAAGCGTTTCCGACTTTCTGTTTTGCTTCCAAAAGTCGATGGCCTCGATCACGTCATCTCCCTTGTCATCCTCGTGTGCAAATAGAATCTGTTGAATGTTAGAGGAGGTACGTTGGTAGGGGGTTGGGTGTAAACTGACCTCATGAGTACTGCTGTGAAGCATTCGAATGTTCTTGCGAGGTACTATGTGCACTGCACCATTCTCCATGTTCCGCAATTCAATAAAGTTGGGTTCAAATGCAAGGATCCAGGGGTAGCTCAGAGCAAAGCTCTGTGGCGTGCCCTCCCAGTCGATCCTCCACTCCGGTCTAGCCCGCCAACCATTGCGGTTGACAAAGAACGAAAATTCCGAGTAGTTCAGCAAGAACTCTCCGTTGAGGCGTTCGATGTGAATGGGTCTCACGCCTTCCTTGCGAGCCACAAAGTCAAGCGAAGTATCAGCCTGGTCAAGCAGCGACTGCGTCTCGAGCGTCTCGAGAGACACTACCTCAAATCCTCGGGCACAGGCCACGCACAGCTTTGACTTGAGGAAGTGTACTGAAGAGGATTCCGTGGGAATGTAGAACTCCTTGAACGGCTTGAGCTCATCGTGGCCGCTGGACATGAACTTGCCGAGACCCTTCTGCTTCTTCGCCTTCGTCATGGCATCATTGGGCTCGAACACCTTGATTGTCGTTGACAAAGCTGACGACTTCACGCAACACACTAGGTGGCGGCCGAGACAGATGCCCGTCTTGAAGAAACTACAGTGGTTCTGGATCTTCTTCGGTCTCTTGGACAGAGCCGGCTCATCGGGGTTGAGCGCCGATACCGAGTATGACTGAAGAGTCTTGTTTGACAGCACAAGCAGCAGCTGGTACTCCTCCAAGATATCGATCTGGGTGACAGAGGTGGTTTCCAACACCCTCCTTGGCACTTGGTCTTTGTTCTTGCGATCAGACAGGTACACGCCGTTGTCCGTACCATATAGCAGCTTACGGCCACCGTCTATTACAAGAAATTAGCAGATATCGCTACCGTAGGCGGAGTATACTCTTACCGAATGGTGTGACGCAGTTGACTTGGTTAGTCCCAGCGAAGAAGTTGCTTGAGATGACAGACGTGTTGAAGAAGTCCGCACGAGATCGAAGGCGTTGCTGAGCTGTGTCGATGTATTCGAGCCACTTCTTTCGCGCCGCCTGGTTTGATGCGAAAAGCATCAACTCATATCCGGCCTTACCCAAATGGCGGAACGTGATGGGCCAGCCGTCGCCCTTCTTTGCGTCTCCCGCGTTGGTTCTAATCGATGGAATCAAACTCGACGACGAACGTTTCACCGAGCCAGCTTCAGGAATAACCTCCTCCATTTCTCGGATGGCGAGCAGCTCGAGAGGAATTGGTCGTCTGTACGCCTTGATTTCCTCATTTTTGCCAGTCTGCTTGATACGAACGAGGAGGACCGCGTGGTCGAACAGGAACGCAGTGATTTCAGCCGGGTCCGTCGGTGACTTCTTGAATAGACTCTTGAACACTAGCTCGCGGCCTTCCTCGGTAAGCTTCAGATCGACTCTCTCGTTGGGTCTAAATCGGAGTTGCTCGTGCAGTCTCCTCAGGTTAAACCGATTCTCGGCCTTTCCGGATTCCGCGTTAACTCTTCCCAGGAGGTCACGAATCACGGTCAGAACCTTCGGAATATCCTCCTTGTCGGGATTGCCATCCTCGGTGTACTTCAATACGTTCTCTAGCAGTAGAGGGTATCGGGCGAGACGGGTAGTTGGTTTCGTGAGATAACCGTTGAGTTCCAGCTTCCTCGACTCCTTGCGTCGCTCAATCTCATCCACAAATTTGGCAAAGTACGGGTTGACCGATCTCTCGTTCTCAAACTCGAATTTACCCTCCAACTGCTTGGAGCCATACCATATGAAGGGCTCAAACTGGGGGACAAATTCGTTAAAGATGTCACCGATATTGTGAACAATGGGCTCCTTTTGTTGCCGGGCAGTCAAGCTGGCAGCAAAGCGCGAGCTGACAGTATGAATGCTTGGATGATCAATAATGTTGCTGAAGATACCCTTGACAACCTTGTCTCGGCGCTGTATCGGAATGGGTGAAGCCTTAGACCGCAGGGGCAAGATCCAGAAATCGCGGAGATATTCTAAGTCCTTGACGAAATCACGTTCGGTGTAGAATATTTCGGAAATTACCTCCTGTCTCTTCTTCTCTCGTTCGTCGACCTTGTCGGCAATCTCTTTGGGGACGGAGTTAATCCAGAGCTTCTGTTCGTCTGTCTGGTCGATTTCATCATCGTTGATGTTGGCAGAGTCCTCCTTCCGCAAGCCTGGGTTAATCTTCAGGTTCAGCCTAGAAACCTGCTCCAGTCGTCGAGGACAGGCAATGGAGTAGCACAGCTGATCCCTAGTGCAAGTTGGCGAGTAGCACTCTGAAAGCAGAACAAAGACACCGTTGACCGAGGGCTGCTCCTCCGGTTCATCCATCAGAGTCTCCTTGAACTGATACATCTCCGATTGCGAGTCTCGCAAGCGGTGCTCGTATGTGACATCGTGAAAGTACTTTTGAGCATCCAAGGCTCGGCCAAGAAGAAGGGCCAAGTTTCGGTCGGTCGTTCGGATAATGTAGGAGAGAACATCCACAGCCTCAGAACCACTGAACGCATTCTTGTATGTCAGTTCGTTCTTGGTGCGGTCACCAACTATAATCTTTCGGCGGAAGCACTCTCCAACCCGCGAGAGCAGGGCTGGGTACACCAGAGGCGGTCGAATCTTCGAGGCGGTCGGAGGACGGTCGCTTTCAATCGACTTGCTTCTAGAAGGTCGGTGAACCAGGGTCCCAGCGTCTGAATCGGCGATGGTTGGCGCTATCGTAGAGGCCATTGACATTGTCCGGTTGTGATCGCCACCTCCATTTGACGATGCCATGCTTGGCGTTCGGGTCTGGCTTCCTGGAACGTTGGGGATTCCGCCGACCGAGTTCGAGTAGCCATTCGTGGCTGGTGCTTCTGCTGGCGCCCTTCGGTTAGGGATGACTCGCCCGCTCATGGTCTGGTGAGCATCTCGGTCCTGAGGAGGGTAGGTCCCAGTCATGGACATGGCCCGATCCTCGTGACGTTCAGGAACTACTCTTCCCTGGGCCGTCGTCCTTGCCAAATTTTGTTGTGCATAGGGCGCTTGCCGGAATTGGCTCGCAGGCGCCTGCTGATAATGATTCGGAGGCTGCTGGTACATCTGAGGTCGGGGGGCTGAGGCAAGAGACTGTGACCGATAAGGATCGTTATTCATCGCAGGCGCAGGCCCTGGTCCTCCTTGATAGAAGCGTTGAGCCGGATTTCTCACACCGGCTGCTTGCGAGGGCGGGCCTCGATGATCCATGCGTGGAGGTGCCGGCCCTCCGGGACCAGGATATGGACGCCTCTGCTGCTGGTGATGCATCGGTGGCGGCCCCTGATGCTGTTGCTGCCCATAATGATGGGGCACTTGCTGACCCCCAGATGCAGATCGTGACTGAGGATAGTAGCCGTTGCCCATGCTGGCGCTGGAATCCATCGTTCGAGTCCTCGAGGGATCGCCGCGGTCCGGATAATGGCCAGGGGGAGGGCGCGGTGGTGGCTGCCGCTGCATGCCGGAGGATGTTGAGGACATGGTCTGGGTTCGGCCCTGATCTCTCGTGTTCGGTGGCATAGAGGAGGATGTCATGGTCTGGGATCTGCCTGGAGGAGGGGCGGCACCGAAGATGTTGGAAAAGGCGGCATCTCGTGGTGGGTATTGATTCTGGTCACCCCCATAACCTCTGGGCGGCCCCCGTTGGGGAGCTCCGCGAGGGTCGTAGCCGTAGTCGGCCATGATAACGGTTCCTGTGCCTGTGCATTGACAAGAGGCTGATTAGAGGACTGAGGCAGAGACGGAGAGAGAGATAATATGGAGGAGGGAAGGGGCACCAACCGTATTGAAGTCCTCAAGAGGACAAAATGGTCGACGGCCGGATCAACAGCCGACGTCGACGGATGCGCCGACGTCAGTCGGCGTCAACACGGCCCCTTGGCTGAGATCGAGGCGACGGAGATGCGCGGGTTCCTAGTGCTATCCGGTGTCACGAAGGCGTCGCAGAGCAGTGTTCGTTGAGGATATGGGCGGTTCAAGGAGACAACCGGGTTTATGCCCAAGTGGATGTCGGCTCGTAGGAATAGGTCGATGGGCTCGATAGTCGTCGAAGGAAGGCCAGCGGGAAAGGGACTGGCAAGCCTCAAAAGCGTCCGGCCTGGACTTGTCGAGCAGGCCAAGGCAGGGAGAGACGGAGATGGTGGGCAATGGGCGGTCGCAGGATCGGGGTTTGGTGGCCCTGTTGATGAATCCGAGGGGGTTGCAGGTTCACGATCCACGTAAAAGTAGGACCAGCGCAGAGCAATGCACAAAGCACAAGAGGTCCACCATCCACGTCCACGTCCGGGTACACGTCGAGAATGTCCACGGGTCCTAGGTACCTAATACCTAATACCTTTAGGTAGAGTCGGTGCAGCGGTGCCAGTGGGTGGTGCGGCGGGCAGCGGTGCTTGTGGTCGGTGTCAGTGTGGCAGTGGAGAGGGCCAGGTAAGTTAACAGGCCTCGCCAGTTGGACGGGGGGGCCACAGTGGGTAGGCCAGTGGAAGAGCCAGTGCAAGGTCCACCAATCCACCCTCTGCCAGAGCAGCCTTCTGAGTGACTGGTTGTCGGGCAGATACAGGTGGGTTTTGATACGGTACGTACGTGGGCTGGTCGGGGGCGGGCGTGCCATGGGCCGTTTAGGGGATGGATAGAGCTGGGGTAGCTCCAAGGACTGTCTC
This sequence comes from Dactylonectria alcacerensis, assembly GCA_029931735.1. Lineage (NCBI taxonomy): Eukaryota > Fungi > Ascomycota > Sordariomycetes > Hypocreales > Nectriaceae > Dactylonectria > Dactylonectria alcacerensis. The sequence continues at coordinate 1,091,376 of JAPMUZ010000012.1, read as the reverse complement.
CCAGTTCCTCCGTAACTTTGATATGAGTAGCGCTTCTGCTTTTACCTGTCCCTTTCGCCCCGGCAAGTCCGCTGCGTCCTTTGTCTGCCACCGGCTCGTACTTTTTAGTAACGGGAGGGTGCCTACCGTGGTACCTGCGTCTTGTACCTTCGTACAATTGTCATTCCTCCCAGGCTCCTAGGAGCAAAGAATGTGGCTAATAAGGGGGTGATGCGCTAGCGGCCGTTGTTTCCAGAATATCACGTCGCTGTCGCCCTTCTTCAAGGGCTAGGATTGCTTTGATTAAGGGACGGGACTCGGCAAGTGGCGGGCTAGATACTAAAAAGCAATCAATCAATCAATCAAGCAAGCAATCGAGCAAGCAGGCAAACCAAAGCAGTTGCTAACTGCTTCTTCGGGTCCTTGCTGGCGCATGAAAAGGCGTCGGGGCCCGAGACTTTGATGCCAGGTACCGCAAGTCCCTGGTCCAAGCAGGAAGCTGGTCAGGGCAACAAGTTGTAACTTCTGGCTTTGGTCTTGGCGTCACCAAAAGGGAGCCAATCAGTGTCACAGTAGTGGGTAAGAGTCACGTGAAAGGGCAGCACCATCCTGGGTTTGTGATTGGCCGCAAGGTCTCCAGCTCAGCATTGCCCAGCTCTCTCTTCCTGGCTGTCTGCTGTCCAAGGCTACATCATCTTCAAGCTTCCAACGTCAAACACAGAGTCCACATCGCCTCGTCTCTCCCACTTTTGTCCGGCGGTCATTCCTTCACAATGGCGGACTCATCGGAGATGGCCCCCAAGTTTGCGCCCTTTATCGGGATGGTAAGTGTGCTTCGGATGACGCGCCCAACCGAGAACGCGGATTGCTGATGCGACAGTTTCTAGGCGGGCATTGCAGCTGCTATGGTCTTCGGATGTACGATCCCCCTCCACGCTGACGACGCGAATCATCAAAGGTCGACTGCTAAACAATTGATATAGCTATCGGCGCTGCGTACGGAACCGCCAAATCCGGCATCGGTATCGCCGGTGTTGGCACCTTTCGACCCGACCTCATCATGAAGGTACCGCGTCCCTCGAGTCGGTATCTCACGAAGCGTAACTGTCTGACATCCAACATAGTGCCTAATCCCCGTTGTCATGTCGGGTATTATCGCCGTCTACTCGCTCGTCATCTCCGTCCTGATCGCTGAGGATCTTGCGAAACCTTCTCAACAGAGCTACAGCTTGTTTACGTATGTTTTGACAGCTTGGGATGTTTGGACATGAAACTGATTGATAGCAGGGCATTCTGCCATCTCGGATGCGGTATCGCTGTCGGCATGACCGGCCTGGCTGCTGGCTACTGTATCGGCATCGTGGGTGACACTGGTGTCCGCGCGTACATGGAACAGTCTAGGATCTTCGTGGGCATGGTCCTAATTCTTATTTTCGGCGAGGTCTTGGGTCTCTATGGGTATGTGTTGCCAACAAACTTCCCATCCAACGGTAGACTGACATTTCGCAGTCTCATCGTCGCTCTTATCCTCAACACCAAGAGCAAGCCTTAGGCTAGAGAGGGCGAGAGTTCGTCTACACTCCCCCCTCGGGGTATCCTCGACTTGTACTTCAAGATGATCAGAGCTGCTCTCAAGCCGCGGAGGCGTGTCTTAATAGCTGCATCGGGCATGGCGTTATGGAAACGTGTAATTTTAACGTGACAGGTAGACAACAGATGGATAAATTGACGGCATATAGTTTCAGTGCATAAGATGTGACCCTCCCACACCAGCTGGGCAGCATGTGACAGAACTGGGTTCTGGAAGAAGTTGTTGAAGTCTCAATTTAAGGGAAGGGCTACCTATTTCCATCTTCCCACTACGATCTAACCCCCTGATCCCTAGTAAGTGAAACGAGTGGCAATGAAGAGAAGAGCTTGTGACGGCCCCTTGGGCCTTCACCATGCAGATGGAGCAGAATGAGCGCAGAAATCCAACAACACATGAAAAAACCCAAGACCCAAATCAGATCTAAAACATCAACGCCGAGGAAATGCGGCAATGTCGTTCAGATGCAACCATAAAATGTTCAAAGCGACACAACAGCAGCGTTCCAGCGCAGCAAGAAGAGCCTTACATCATTAGGCGGCGCCCTCCGAGGCGACGAAGAAGCTTCTTGCGAGAGCTCATCTCCGCATCGCGGCGGAATCGGGCCAAGTTTCGTTCACGTTCATCACAGTCCTTCATCCGCACTGTATAGCTGTCAGCTCCCATTCGACACAGTTGATAGCGATAGCGTCCAAACATACATAACCACCAATCCCACTGGCGGTCTTCACGCAAAAGGATATCATCGCCCGACTCGCGAGCAAGTCTCTCCTGACGCGCTCTCGAAGCGGCGACCTCTCCCACCAGGTAGGGGTCCTCGAGCGGACGAGAGGACGACTCACCGCGCTCTTGTACCGGTTCCTCCGGTATGCGATCCGTCATGACCCGTCGCAAGCTGTCCACAGGATCCCTCTGGGCGCTCACTCGGCGCTGCGCAACACGCTGGTACTGGCGAACGTTCGGGCTGCTGTTCATGTTGGACCATGTTGCAATACGGAAGTTGTTCAAGTTTGGGACACTTCGCAAAGGGGCGGAGGGAACCGGAGGCAGACCGATCGTCTGCTGGCGGGAGGTCCCGCTTAGGCCCGGAGGAAGCAAGGACGTCGGTCTGGCGGTATCAGATCTGTTGCTGGGCGGCGAGTACGGCGGCACGGCCTCGGGGTAGGGAGCGACCGAGTGGTAGGAGGGTGCTTCCGAAACTGAGGCATATGGGGTCAGTTATTGTGGTCTCGTGCTGGGTGACCTCTCCAGGTATTTGGTGCCTGGATGGGGCCAATATCACATGCACCAAGACGATGCCAAATCTCACCATACGAAGGGGCAGTAGAACGGATAGAGGCCGTTTCAAAATCCTCTGCGCTGTAACGCGGAGCAGCAAGAGCGCCGGTCATGATGGCGGTGGTTGAGGCAGGGAACACGGATAGGAATGAGGCAGAAGAGGGGCAGTCCAGGCCAGTACGAGCATCTGTCCGAGGATGACGATCAAGGCAACGAGAGGTTAAGTAGTTGATAGGAGACGGGACAGAGGTCACACCGAGTCGAGACAAGAGGTCAAGTGAACGTTTGCAAGACAGAAGAGAACAGACAGAGGAAGGGTGAGGGAGACGTGGAATGGGAACGATGACCTTTCTAGATCGGGCTGGGAGTGAGACAGGAGGGTCAGGGTACACAGCTGCAAGCCTGTGAAATGCACAGCCGCGGATAAAGATGGATGCAGGGCGGTGGGAAGTGGGAAGTATCTTAGGTTGTGGTGGTGGTGGGTGACCAGCATGGCTGCAGCATGGCTGGGATGTCTTGGGCTTCTTGGGCGGGACACGGCACCGTACATGATGAGTACGAAGCACTCTGGGTTCTTGGCTCTTGGCTTGACTGGGCGATGGACAAGACGATTGGGACAAGGCCATTTGGGCAAGGCAAGTTCCAAAAGTCAAGCAAGGCCTAGGCCCAGGATCCAGGATGCGGGCCTTTAGCTGGCTAGCTGGGCAGCATCTGCATCCCGTTATGGCGTGGAAAGGCAAGTGGAGGATGGAGGGGGTGGGAGAGGGGGGTTGCACCTGAGATGCGGGGACACGTGACGGAGGACACGACGATGATGCTGAAAACGAGCTTCGACGGCACCATGACGCGCTGGCCGAGACATGGCATCGAACTCTTTCTGCGCCTGACCAACCCCTTTGTCTACCTACCTATCAAACTGTTAACGTTATCTCTAGGCGTTGGCCACGAGACCTCTTTCTGCTTCCCTCCTCATATTGCCTTGACAGGCCTGACAACCCCTTCGATCCAGCGGGAAACAAGTGCGGCGGGACGGGATCGGGAGGCCACAACAACTGGAAAATCATCCCGCCAGCTGCAAGACTTGAGGCTGGAGGCTGGCCTCCCCCCCTGGCCGTGCAGCCGGGCGTTTTCCTGAATGGGAATGACGAGCTTCCACGAATGCTTCCACACGGCGATAGCGGGGTGTCATGGGCAGTATTCCGGGTGAGCAAACCTGGCGGCGGGGGTGCAGTATCTTTGTCCGAATAGCGGGGGTTTGGTCTTTGGGTGCTGTGGTGCAGTGGGATAGGCCAGGCTGTGCACGCAGGGGGGGTTTTGTTTGGGGCCTGTGCTTGGGACCGAGTGGGGATAGGCGCCATCGATAAGGCCTCAGAGCCTCTCACCTCTCTCCCTCCTGCATCTCTTGAAGGGGGCGCCTTGCGACCGCCCTGTTCCACCATGACGGGCCAGTGAATCCGGTTCCTTGGTGATTGTTTTCCAGCGGCAGACACCGGCCAGCTAAAACATGTGGCACGCTTGGCGTCAGATGGGTGGACCTTGATGATGTCTTGATGCCGGAGTGTATTCCTCAACCCTGCTTGCCATGACATGGCGCGCTCATCGTACATACACAGCCGACGATGTGCCTTGGTTAGAGGTTGGCAAAGTTGGCTCCCCCCGCTGGGCCGAGTTTCGCATCTTCTATGACCCTTTCCGATCGTCACAACACGCGTCGGGGGCATCGGACTTTCAGTGAATATGATGCAAGTCAAAGTCGTCTTGTAACGACACACCAGGGCTAGGTGGATCAGACCCGACTGGGCAACCCCTCCCCCCACATGCTCAGATGTGTCGGTAGGGAAGAAAGAAAGATGGTGTGGTTGTCGAACCCGACTCAAAGCAACCAAACAGTTAGGGTGACATCCCTCCGGTGCTTGAACTACTGTAAGGTTCGACGCCAACCTGAGGGAGGTATGTGTCTTGGCCAACGCGGGTGTTTTCGACGAGTTGAAAGGAGGCTGGAAGATCGTCGCCCTGCTGGGTCCTGATTTGCGTCTCGTTGCATCATCGGTGATGCAGGAACAGCCAAGTCGACGACTCTTTAAGTTGTAGTCTACAGCCTGACTTCTCTGGGTCACAAAGCTGGACATCACCATTCTTCCTTCCCCCATGCTCCTCTGTACCCCTCTTTGAATACCTAGTCGCTCTTTGGGGTCACCGTCTTTCAGCGCTCGGGGGAATGGGCTCGGTCCGGATGACCCAGCATGCCAGTCCTAGTAGGCTACAAGGCCCGTCTGCGCGGGACTAACGATCCCGGAGGAACGAACCAACGCCCACCCACAGGTCCAAGAGATGTAGCAACTTTGGTGGTGGGCTCGACCTGCCAATCTAGGGCTCCTGACCAGGGCGCCATATCCGTTTTGCGCTGCTGACATGCGTTGTGTGTGCATGGCGGCACCAACTGGCAACCATGTCTTACAACTCGGGCTGACTTGAAAGCGGCCGGATTCGCCCGCACCAACAGGATAGCCAAGGTCTCGGGTTTCTTTTGCTTGGTAAGGTTACGCGGCCGCTGGACTGACTCCCCAGAAGACGGCCAAGTTATCTCCATTAACCGACCGAACCGATGCATGAAAAATGGGGAACTAGTAGGGGTTGGATCCGCTCGGCGATATGCGGAGGTTTCTTCGGTTGGTAGGCAAGTAGGCAAAGGCGGATAAATATAAATGTGTGATTCACAAAACTTGGGCTATTGTGATGCTAGGAACTACATACGAGAAGAAGTGATTAGAGTCGTTCGTCAATATGAGGCCTGGTTCTTACTGTGTGTCTGAGGTTATGTTCAGTATATCTGCATACCTAGGTAGTTGAGATCAGACCGCCAGGGCCTCAAGAGGAAAGAATAACCGGGACTCCCATAAGGACTGAGCGTCGCTCTCCTGTACAAGTACGTAGACCCGCCCTTTCCATGTGCATAATAAGCGTAGCTAAATATGATGCGATAGTAAGGTGTAGCTCGCAACTTGGTCCTGAGTGAGTGCGTGCGAGAGAAATACACATCTCCGGCCTCTGACTGATCCTTATTTCTTGTTCCGATATGGTCTTGGCCAGAAACACGCGATCGTCCGAGGTAAAAAAAAAATAAAAAAAAATAATGCTAGACTTAAGTTCCCTTATGCTATCTTGATAATGAATGCTCTCTAAGTCCAGCGCTTTGTGGTCACTAAATATATTGTTAAAGGCGGCATATGGTGGAGGTAAGTTCTGTCGCACTCACCAGTTTGTAGCGGTGCCCCGCAATCGGCCTGCCTCCCCATCTCCACCTCAATGATGGCTTTAATGGAGGTACGTACCAGTCGCGTGAAGACGCGACAGGGGCGTGCATCCATTTCCTTTGCGCAAAGGCAGGACAAACCCAAACGCTTTACAGCATTTCCACTACAATCCAATATCGGGTTCAGCTTCGGCGTCGGTAGAATAATATCCAAACGATTCATCACTTGCCAGTCACTACAATCCAAAGTCCGCTGGCTTCCGACGACTTACTCCTATATCAATGGCGAGCCGGTTGCAAGACTCCTCAGACGAGGAGTCGCATTCTGCGTCACCCTCCCAGTCTTCACAGCCCACGCCTGCGCAGCGCATTGTGGCAGTCCGAGAACGAGAATCAAGTCGCACGGCCTCCGGCTCAAAAAGGAAGCGCGCTGGCACCAGAACTGGCGAGGGATCTAGCCGACGATTTCGGACTGAAGAGCCAGACCAGGACAGCGATGGTGAAGATGGCGACCAAGAATACGATCCAGATCAACCGTTGGATGAGAGGCGAAAAGTGCAACAGGGATTCCGCGACCTGCTTCGCGAGGTCACCGAGAACACGGAAGAATATCTCCAGCCAGACTCGCGAGGATTGCACGATGCCATCTTGAAAGCCGATTTACTCACGAAGCAAGTTCGACAAACGACCGAGGCCACGATCGACTCGAGACTGCTTGTCAGCACAACCGACTTGTCTTACAGGAAAACCCTGCGCCTCACACAGGGAAGCTTGTCGCAAGGCATCGATGTTGATGAGTTTGTAACCAAATGCATCACATATATGCGCCAAGGGAGGGGAATCCAAGATGATAATGGCCCTGGTCTTTCCAGTACGCAACGTCAAAGGAGGAGGACGACTCGTGGTGCTGAGGAGGAGGAAGATATTGGAGACGAAGGTGACATGATGAACTGGCCACATCTGGGTCGCTTCGCCTCACTGCCCTACATTAGACGACCAGCGTTACCAGGCTTCCTTCTTGGCCCTTTGTCGGTAGAGAAAAAGGCACGCAAGATTGTCAAACGAAGCGCCCCCTTCCGACCAAGCAATTTGGTCGAAACGAGACCGGAAGTTCTCAATGTTGAGGATCTTGCCAAGAAAGAAAACGATCTAACAGCGATTTGTGGCCAAATTCTCCAGCAGCTTAACGCACTACAAGAAGACATTCAAGGGGCAGTCGCCGACTTGATTGATGACGATATGGAAGAAAAGGAAAAGACGGCCATTATGCACCGATACGGTCTCAGGAGCACGGGAGGAATCGATTTAATGCGATTTGTGGTCAATCCAAAATCCTTTGGCCAAACTGTTGAGAACATGTTCTACGTCAGTTTCCTTATTCGCGACGGCAGGGTTGAAATCGATTTCGACGAATTCGGTCTTCCCGCCTTGGGTGAGTATCCTCTGTGGACTAATACCAAGAACCACAACTGACGAGTTTTGCAGCGCCTGTTGATAGGGAGGCAGAGGAAGAAGGGGGGGGGCGCCACAGCACGTCGAAGCACCAGGCCATTCTATCTATGGACATGGAAACGTGGCGTGAAATCATCGACACCTTTGATCTCAATGAACCGATGATTACTCACAGGAAGGAGGCGGTGAATACAGGGCCTGGAGCGCGGGGTTGGTATAGTTGAGCCATCCTCTTTGACAGGCAGCATGCAGTCATTGCGTTGCACAATCCAGACCTGGCGTCAAGCATGATGGGTTTCTTTGTTCTTTGCGCTGGTCACACACGGCAACGGGCATATGTGCACAAACGCAGTTTGTATGTCATAGCTGGTCAAGCCTTTGTCCTGTCCCACCAGTTGCTTTGATTCATCATGGGCACGACCCAGCTCTTGGTATGTGCATTGTCTAAACTTTGGCTGATCAGCCAGATCTATTTACCTCGAAGGAAAGAATACGCCATTCTGTTAGTGGAATCAGGCTGTCCAGTAAGGAGGGCGACACTAGACAGAGGTAACATAGTCGCCTCCCTTCAGTCGGAGCATGATCTATGACCTCTACACGACATGACAATGCCGAAATCAACTGGTTCACTTCTCCTCGTCCAAATTCTTTGTCTTACATGTCCGGCCATTTAACGTGTGCCCCTTCACACTCTGTTCAGCTGTTCATTCTCTTCTTTCATAATTCGCGGCACTCTTTGGGCGACCAGCTTGACATCACCTTGCCTTGATACCACTCATTCAGCCCTGCCATTCGTTTCTTTCGCTTTCTTTGCAATTGGTCGATGAACCCTCAGCATGTCGACCCCAAAAAGCTCGACCCAAACAGCCCCATTAGGTCCCGAATCGGGGGAGTCTCCTGGGAGCCCCTCTCGCCCGCAACCAAGTCATGATGTTCAATCTGTTGAAGGGAGCGACGCTCCCGTAAAGACAGATTCGGACTCAAGAGCGGAAAACCTGACGCCAGCGGATAAGGAACGATTCGCACCACTCCCAAAACTCGAGGAACTCGCCGATTTGGATGATGATATCGAGGATTCTCCAATGGACATTTTGAAAAGATCTCTTGCTGATGCAAAGTCTGACTCTCCCACGCTTATGGCCGGAATGAGTGGCCCTCGTTATCGCTCCAGACCCGCGAAGCTTGGCAATGAAGGCTTGAAGTTGGCTATCGACATATTGCCGAGGTTCAGGGACTACCTCGAGGATTTGACGACCGAGACCGGCAAGAAACGTGACGAGATGGTCAGAGAAATCACCGGGGAAGTCAACAAAGCTTTCAGTAGGGTGAAAGCAAATCCAGATGCGCTTGAGCTCAAAGGCTTGCGGGTGACCGTTGTTCAGAAAATGACGCAGGAGCTGGACTCAGCCACGCATACTGAGTTACAAGGTATCTTCTCATTTCTGGATGACTTGGAAGGCTGGCTTGGGAAGGCGGCACTTGAGGCCAATGTCACAGAAAAAAGACATCTAGATCTCCGAGACGAAATCAACGCGCTCGAAAAGGAGAAGCTTGCCTGGGAAGAAATGGGGAGGCAGTCGAGTGACGCCTTACATGCTCTGGAAAAACAACATAATGAATCTGTGATTGCCGACATGCAGGAAGACATGGCCATCGACTTGGTCAACACCACTGTCGATAGATTGGCCAAGAAGGCTCAGCAAGCAGCGCGCGTTACCAAGCGACGGCTTTTTGAACCCTGGGCACCTTCACCTCCCGACGCCTTGACGCAACTTTCGCAAGAGGTCAGGGGAAAGATCGACAATCCCGTCGTTGAGTTTCAACAGCGTGGTAGATTTGAGGTACAAAGAGTCCATTTTGCGGAACCTGACACGCCGGGCTTGGAGAGCAGGCTACCCTCATCGTTGAACCATGCTGCATCAGAGCTCCAGGATGAAGACGCCAAGGTGGCGTCCTCTGTCACGGAAAACGAACTGAAACAGGTGAGTGGGTGTCAAATCACGGGGAGATAAGTGCTAACATCCGAGAAGACTATCAAAGCAAAGGATGGCATCATCGCCGATCTCCAGGCCCAGCTCGCCTTGGTCTGCGCTGCCCAAGGTCCTCAAAGCGCTGGGGGCGATTCTTTACCTTTCATCAAAGGAACGAACGACCTCAAGGGGTTTGCAGAGTCAAGCGCCGCCACGCCGACTTACTCATATCCGCAGTCTCCAATCACCAGCGCACTCCACACGGCACAGAGCTTGCATAAGCAGCAAGAAATGATTGAGTTCATCCGGTCGCTGGACAATCACACAGGACAGCTCCAGTCGACGCTCAAGGCATACGCGGCCCAGGAGGAGAGAAACCTAGTAAAGATTACGAGTCTTGAGGATGACCTGGCTCGCGGGAAGCTGGAGAGGGAACGGCTCGAGGGGCTCCTTGAGATGAAGTCAAAGGACATGGCCGTTGTGCTAAGTGCACAAGGCCCATTGTATGCGAATGCGATCGAGAGAGTTCATGGCGAGATCAAGGAGGATTCCCGGAAACTTGGCACCCAGATTGAGCATAACGAGCGTGTCGGGATCGAGGTCGGCATTCGAAAACAAATCCTGCTCTCTATCCAAGGCCAGTCAGGGGATCTGAACAATCTCGTCACCTTCATGAAGGGGCTGGTGAACTGGTTCAAGACAAAAAATGAACAGGCAACCTCGCTCCAGTCGGAATTGAAGGGTGCGCAATCTGATATTATTTCAACGTATAGCCCATCGACGCCAGGGCGCCCCCTGTCTGGGCGTCCGTTGTCGGCAAGGCTTTCATTCAGGTCAAATCTGGCAGAGCTTACGGAGGAGCCAAGCACTGTTGGGAGTTCCGCCAAGGAGAGTCGTGAACAGAAGTTAGCGGCCCTTAGTCTCCCAGCAGAGGCCGACATAAGGGAGATTAAGTACATGCCCCTGACTCTGAGGGTTGCCGACACAACGGAGGTTAAGTACATGCCCCTGTCCATGAGGTCTGTCGGCACTCTGGTCCAGCGTTTTGTGATGAACCAGTTCCAGGCCTGGCAGCAAGTCTTCATGTTCAACCTAGCCCTTGGTCGCGCGACGATTCGGTACCTCAAGGACAAGTACAGCAAGAGGCCAGGTCCAGCAAGGGACTTTGCCATCCCATGGTTCCCGCTGGAGGCGCTGCTGCTCGTACTGTACCACTTTCAGGTGCTGATCACGATCCAAGTCTACGTGGCGAGCCGCAGGCAGCGGGACATTTGGCTGTCGGCGAACGCGTTGACGAGGGAGTATATGCTGCGCTCGGTTCGGCAGCAGCCGGCATGGCTCTTTATCCCCGGACTAGATAGGGACTTGGTACTGGGAGGGCAAGAATTCGGCGCCATTTTGGGACAGGCAAGTTATACGGTGTTGCTCACGGCTTCGGACCTGGTCCGGCGCTTTGTGGTATTGCTTGTTCACATACTTGTTGATCCAAACTGGAAACCTAGAGGGCGCGCCGCCGCCGCCGCAGCAGCAGCAGCAGGGGCAACTCCTTAGATTGATGATTGTAGTTAATCGTGTGGCATTGAAGGAGTATACTTAAGGAATATTGTGGGACTGAGAAACAGATATGTCATGTTGAAAATGGAATCCAATTAAATGCAACACAGCGAGCAAGAGGAATTACAAAGGAGAAAGTGGTTCAATGGAATTTTTTGGGTGGTCAGCAATGGCGCGCGTTGGACCTGTCAGTCGAAAGAAGCTTCGCCAGGACGTCGAAGCCCTGCATCACTAGCTTGACTGAGTTTTCCGCGGATTTGGAATTTCGAGATTTGTCGCGCGATGCAATTGGTACATTATCGCAGTGCCCAATCATGGACATTCAGCATGTCTCACTCGGTGTTGCGTGTCTCGGTTACAGGGGGGCTTGGGGCGCTGCATGAGCGTTGAGATGGGGCTGATGGGTGGGACTTGTTCTATTCATTACAAAGCATCGCAGTTCAGCTGCAGAGTTTGGAATCACGGGCCTCACAGCCACCATTCTACGGGCTACCTGCCTAACTACAGGGCTCGCTGCTGGATGAATTTGGTGATGTCAGCCCCCCCCCCGAGCCTCGGCAAGCTCCAGCGGGCTCCGGCGGGCGGACAGTAGATTCGGCCGAAGCCGCCCCTGGAACTTCTGGAGGTGGACCGACAAAGACGCCTAGAACGTTTAGGTTCTGACCACTGAGCCGGGTCTTGCTGGGTTTTGCTGGGTGCTGATGTCATGTCTGGAATTGCCGTTGTCATGGAGGGCATGGAATCTTCCCATTCAATTACCAACTGCCAATTGGATGCCTAAGAGGTACAAGCTGTGATGCCAATACCTGCGGGCTCGATCGTGTCGTTCCCATTTCGCGATAATCATGCAGATGATGCAGCAACCACGTCGGCGCGCTTCGCCGAGTCTTCTTCTTCCATACTTAAACGCCCGTGCCTTCGCTCCGTTGCTTGGGCCCTCACTCCCAATCTCAACCAGACTCTCGACAACACTTGAAGTACTTAGCACGCTGCAACCCCCGGTCCTCTATTCACGAATCCATACTTCCTCCTACACTATTGCAAGATTCTCAGCACATTTTGATCCCGCATCCTTAAGAACCCTTCCGTACCCCGGATTCCATCTCTCATCCTCTCTGTCGATTCGATCAAAAACCTCGATAACAAGTCGACGCTCTCTTCACCCTCAACGACATACATTTAGCTCTCAGCCACACCTCGCAACAGCCATGTCGTCTCAGCTCATCCCGGCAAATCCATCGGATGTTATGTCCATCCGCAATGTCACTCCCAACGTCGTCACCTTCTCCGTGCCATTTGCGCGATTCGGAAGGATCAAGATCGGCGGTCGAGGAACTCTTGGTACGTTCATTATCGCTCAATTAGGCGAGCTCCCCTCATGAGACATGTCACTAACCCTCTCAATAGTGAGGCTCACCTCCGGCGCTCTCGCCGTCTTCTCTCCCGTGGCCCTCACGGACACAGTGAAGGCCAACGTCGCCGAGTTGGGTGGTGATGTTCGTTACATCGTCGCTCTCGATTTCGAGCACCACATCTTCATCTCCGAATGGGCCAAGGAGTACCCGGCGGCCAAGATTATTGGCCCCGAGGGCCTCCCGGAGAAGCGCGCCAAGCAGCAGGACGACCCCAAAATCGGCAACGAGGAGTTCTCCGTCATCTTCACCAAGGAGAAAAAGCGCGAGACTCACATCAGCGATGAGTTCGACGCCGACTTTGAGTACGAATATGTCAACGCGCACGCCAACCTCGAGCTTGTCTTCTTTTACAAGCCCGACCGGGTCCTTATCGAAGCTGATCTGCTATTCAACCTACCCGCCACTGAGCAGTACAGCAAGGTGCCCGCGGCAGACAAGCCGGCCGATGGCTTCCTCGGCAGACTGTTTGCCGGTGTGCAGGATATTCAGGGCGATGCCAGATGGATCAAACGTGTCAACTGGTATGCCGTCAAGGACCGCGAGAGCTTTAACGAAAGCATGAGACGCATTGATCAATGGGACTTCACCACCCTCATTCCCTGCCATGGAGATGTCATCGAGGGAGATGCGAAACAGACGTTCCAGAAGGTGTTTGAGTGGCACCTGAAGGGTACCAAGCACTAATCGGACGGAAGATTGTATGATTGATGCATTGTGTCGTTGGTTGCTGTAAGGGTTGGTTGGATAGGTGGAGTTGGGAGCGAGATGTTTCTGCTTATTCCTGTCTTGCGTTTGCTTTGTTGATACCATATGATGGATGTAACGTCATACGGGCCCTGTCACAGATTGCACATGCTGTACATAATGGGGCGCTAAATACTGAGCTCCTCATCTCTTATTTTCAAGATCTTGTTGAATATTTGCTTCACCTTGAGATCATGTTGTGATTACCATGATGACGTGCATGTCCGCATCACAAGACTAACAAACTGAAACGCCTCATGTCTTACTCTACGCATCACCATTGGGTGGGAATATTGTGGGAATAACGGGAGGATGGGGATTTTATTCGCACTCTCCGCCGATCGCGGGACCTAGGTGAGCCATAGAGCAGATTTAGTGGTGACGAACGAAACGACGTTGCCAAATTTGCCTTGCCGTGGCGCATGGGGCACGGTCCTAAGGAAAGGCCATCCAAGTGAACTAATTGAATACTTGAAGAGCAACGAATCGAGTACACGTTTCTCAATTCACTCCAAGAGTTACTAATAACCGTTCCAGCATATTTTAATACCCTTCTCCTTAAGCGCGTGACTACACAACCCAAGGATGGGCGCTACCACACTACTCATCTATAGTTCCTCGGAGCCATGGTACTCGGCTCGCCATTTTTGTACATCAGACTAGAAGGGAAAAGGGCCATATCCCGCGTAGTATGAGCAATCCGTTCCGCACATGTTTCGTCTCCGGGTCAGCTATCATCGCCTATATAAGGGCCAACCGTCTCGAGTCCTTCGGGTTTCGAACACCATCTAGGTAGGTAGCCAGGTAATGAGCAACAATTGTAATTCGCCGGCCCTCAACAAAAAGTCCGAAATAAAGTTACTTTCTGAGTTGGCGAGTTTTTCATGTCCGTGCTTCGTGTCAACATTCGCCCTTTCGAGGGCATCGACAAGAGAATTTTGTAAGGAAATGGTTGAACCATTACATAGTGAATGAGGTTGAATGCAGCAACAAAAGGGTCATAGGGACTTGCCTGGCAAGCTTGGCAGGTCATGCACTCACATAGGATGCCGCTTACATAATCGAATTGGAAGTGTTCGTTCTGGAGCTGGGTTGCTGGAGCCTGCATTCTGGTCCGTGCGCCCCACTACTCGACCTTATCTTATCAGCCGATGCCCACTTGACCTTGACGTTGATGGGCGAGGCAGGCGCACATCTAGCTTCAACCATCACCATCGCGACAGCCTCACCAAGCTCGGCCAGCGCTTACTCTCCTCAAATTGTTATCCCAACCCAGAATGACTTGATCCCCATGGCTGAATACGGGCGTATGGACCCGTTCTCCTTCGCGGGCTCCAAGGATGTCCATCACCCTGTGAGCATTCGCATGTGAGCACCCTCCTCGATCGACAGCCGCGCTGGTCGACCCTGTCCCGCTGACACGCCCCTACAGAATGAACCTTGAGGGTGAGGAGCCCTCATTCAAGCACTCGACACTTCTTGAGAACCCCGAACTGCGACACATCGGATCCAACACCAAGTGAGCTACGCGATCCCTGAATACCCTCGCCTAGCTGGCTGACATTAGTCCTAGCTCTCACTCCGACCTCTATGTTACCGTCCAGGTCTGGGCTGGCTCAAAGCCCCTGACCGTCCCCGTGCAAACAGCATACAAGCCTTTTCGAGCCGAACGGAAGTACGATCATCCAGAACTCTCAAAGTTTCCGCGTTAACCAGACCATGTAGATGGAACGAATGGCTTCAGCTACCCATTACATACGACTCCCTCCCGGCCAACTCTTATCTTGCTATAACGGTCTGGGATCTCTCACCCGCCGGCGGTAAGGGCGCTCTCGGCCATGCGATCCCGTTCGGCGGCACCACGCTGCCCATGTTCGATGAGGACAACCAGGTACAAAAAGGCCGGCAGAAGTGCCTTGTCCATCGCCACAAGCAAGCTGACGGGACCGACAACTCGACAACCCCAGCGCTGATCTCTACGAAGAAGAAACCGAATTCGCGAAAAATCCCTGCACCGCCCTTGGACAAAGATGCTGAAGAGCTCGATAGAATGGAGATGCTATTCAAGAAGCATGAGATGGGCGAGATCCCCCGCGTCGATTGGCTAGATCAGATGGTGTTCCGGAGTTTTGAGAAGGGAGGCCTGCAGGCTGCAAAGTCGTCTATGAAAATGCTCCAACGCCAGCGGGCCGTGAATGGGGAAGAAAATGGAAATGGTAGCCAAACGAAGCATGTCGCCGAGGATGGCCGTCCAGGACCCTCAACCTTCTTGCTCAACGTCGAGCTCCCGCGTTTCGATTTCCCGGTCGTCTTTGCCGACCATGAATACGATCCCCCTCCTATCTCGTCTCTTCAGAACCTCTCCGTTTCGCAGATCAGTGTCGCCCAAAGACAACCGCAGGTTCACTATGGTCCTGGTATCAATGCCCTAGGGGAGGCCTCGTCAGGCCCAGGGGGACGTCTTGTCAAGGTTTATGATCCTGAGGCAGGACACAGAGACAACCCAGCAGAAGCGAAACATCGACGGTTATTCCGAAGCTCGCATCGGCATGGCATCTTAGATAAGGACTTGAAGCCAAACGCCAAGGTGCGAGATGAGCTGAATCTTATCATGTCCTATTCCCCAACGCATGTACTCAACCCGGAGGAAACGGACTTGGTGTGGAAGTTCCGCTATCATTTGACTCGAGACAAGAGAGCATTAACTAAATTCGTCAAATCGGTGAACTGGAATGACCAGAGCGAATCGAAACAAGCCATCCAAGTTCTGGGGCGTTGGACAGAGATCGATATCGACGATGCACTAGAGTTACTCGGCCCATTATTTGACAATGGAGCAGTTCGTTCCTACGCCGTGGAGCGACTGCGCAAAGCCGACGACCAAGAGCTGCTCCTGTATCTCCTACAACTTGTACAGGCTCTAAAGTACGAGCATATATCAACAGACTCGACTGAGGAGAGCTCTCACGATTCGTCTCTTGCGCGCTTCCTCATCCAGCGGGCAGCAACAAACTTCCGGCTGGGAAATTACTTTCACTGGTATTTGATGGTAGAATGCGACGATCGCAGCCCTGAACAAGGACTTGACAATCGCAACATCTATCGCAAGGTGGCATATGAGTTCATGACAGAGCTAGTAAAGCAGCCGGATGGTGCTGAGAACCGAAAGACACTATTACGACAAGCTGAGTTGGTTGCCATCCTCTCGAGGATTGCAAGTGAGGTCAAGGCTTCTGGCGAGAGTATTGCCAAGAAAACCGATCGGGTTAAACACTTCCTCGCGGACCCAAAGAACGAACTTATGGTCATCGATCCGCCACTGCCAATGCCACTGGATCCCTTGATTATGGTCACCGGTGTTGCGCCAGACCAAACGACTGTTTTCAAGTCATCGCTAAACCCGTTCAAGTGCACCTTCAAAACCACAACTGGTAGTGTCTATCCCATCATCTTCAAGCTAGGCGATGATTTGAGACAGGATCAATTGGTCATTCAAATCATCACCCTAATGGATCAACTCCTGCAGAAAGAGAATCTCGACCTCAAACTCTCACCTTACAAGATCCTGGCCACCAGCACCTCCGCGGGTGCCTCTCAGTTCGTCCAATCCGCGAGCATATCTAGCATTGTGAACAAATTCAAGGCCAATCCCGTATTGGGCTATCTGAAGTACCACAACCCCGATGACAGACAACCACTGGGTGTCCGTCAAGAGACTCTCGACACCTACGTCAAGTCCTGCGCAGGATACTGCGTGATCACATATATCCTGGGCGTAGGTGATCGTCATCTGGAAAACCTTCTCCTCGCACCTGATGGGCACTTCTTCCACGCTGACTTTGGTTTCATTCTCGGCCGCGACCCCAAACCCTTTGCGCCGCTTATGAAGCTATCCAAGGAGATGGTTGACTGCATGGGTGGCGTGCAGTCAGAACAATACCAACAATTTAAGCAGTACTGCTTCTTGTCCTACACAGCGCTGCGAAAGTCATCGAATCTTATCCTCAACCTCTTTAGCCTCATGGTGGACGCCAATATCCCCGACATCAGACTTGAACCCGACAAGGCGGTTCTTAAGGTCAGGGAACGATTCCACCTGGAGATGAATGAGGAGGATGCGCTGAGGTACTTTGAGAGAGTAATTGAGGACACACAGACAGCGCTTGCACCTGTCGTGCTGGACAAGATACACGAGTGGGCTCAGGCCTTCCGAGCTTGAGATATGAAATTACCCAGGTTAGGAACTTTTAGTGGCTTATGAGAACACGTTACCAATAGGTATAGATTTTGCTGCTATCACTTGTCCATCACATTTACCTCTAGGTTAACCTTGCCAACCTTCATGGCTTCCTCATAAGCTTTACCCACCCGGAGGCTTACATAGAGCGATGGGAACCTACCCAGAACATCGTGACTCTCAGGGTTAACCTCGTCGTCTCTAACTTGAACTGATTGAAAGCGGTAGGCCAAGGGATTATTCTAGATCGATCTTCGATGCCCAAGCCAAGCTTGGCATATCGCCCTCTGTCCTGGGGCTTCTTTTCTGAAGCCTGATGGGCCTTCTCCAAGACAAGGATGATGCAAACCCAAACCAAGAGGTATTCTAGCTTTGGATGCATCACGATTTAGAGTAATACACAGCTCAAAGGGGTTCAGTGACTAGCTAGGTCGCCATAGAACATATTTAATGTGGCCTCTTTTCCCAAGATTCTTCCGGGGCCCTTTCAACTCCCCCCATCTAAGCGCATGTGGCATCCCGAAGCAGGACACCGAAATTCCATGGATCAAGTCTTCCGTTCTATATGCTACCGATTCTTTCCTGTCGGTCAAGTTCAAACGAGCTCCGATGCCAAGATGGAGCCTGAGCCGACAGATGAACGAATCTATTACCCACACGATCTTGTTTTTGCCAAACTCTTCCCCAGTCACAGTCGAATGAACAAAAGCCACCCACCCTTCCTGAGTTCGACCCCTCAAAGGACACTGCTTGCCATCAACGACTGGGCTTCCAATTTGGCTAGAAACAACAGACGGTGCCGCGGCTTGACTCTGGACCTCAGATTGGACCTCAAAAAACTAGCTCAAGGAGTCATCCCTATCGCCACACGTACCCGAGGTGATGAGCAGAAACATCTCGAACAGGTCTGCCTGGCAATCCGCGATGCCACAGAGCTCTTTCATCGAGTTTGCCGCGAGAATTCTATGCACTTCATGATGAAGGAACTCGTAGAATTGGACCTCGACAACTTGCAAGCCCGTTACGTACCGGGGAGTGCTCTAAACCAACGGTTGTGCAGGCAAATTCCTTCTCCATTTGCGGTCCACGCCTCCTACATCTGCGAGCAGGTACGGCTGGAGGCTGCGGCATTCGGGAGGTGGAAGGATGAAATTGAGCATGGTGAGGCCTCAGCCATGTGCCTTGAACAACCCCCGCGCCTTTGGAACAACATGTTGGCGGACGTAACACGGCATGCCAGGGACATTCACTATTTCGACTTCCCAGAGCGGTTTTCGTTCGAAAGCATCCTACGGATCTTGGAGAATACGCACCTTCTACGACTCGACGCCGAGCAGCCAGGATCCTTTCCTTACGTCACTGAGTTTGACCAGTTCCACGAGCTCGACATCGCTGAGACGCTTGTGGAAGATCTGTGGACCCTCGAGGTTCGGTACCGGGTACTCAAGGACTCTTACGACCTCAAAGATATAAGGCGAAGTATCCACCAGGCCATCGAGGAGAGGTACTGCCGCGTCCAACTGACGGCTTCGGGGAGACTCTGTGGGTTTTGGAAGGACGACGGCTCCGAGAACGGCAAGCAGACCATGGTGGTAGACAAGGGACAATCCCACGAGCGCAATGGAGTTCCCTGGGTAAAGGTTGTGAATGGCAGAGTGGTGACGCGCAACCCGGAACCTCAAGACTCGACCGACGCACGTTGGGACGTTGACATTGGGCGAGTCAGGGGTGTCGTCGTCCTGATATGGGACAATATCGACGCACCACCTCCACCTTATAAAGACCAGCTTCCCTCGTATGAAGAGGTCGTCGATCAACCACCTATCCTCGAAGGTGACTTGATGGCTTGACTTCCAGTGAAGGCGGATATCAACGCCGAAGAAGGACTTGGCTCGGGCAACGGTCTGTGGAAGGGGGCAGCTCTTGACGTTAAGTACAAACGCAAACACGAGCGACTACTTCTTATCTCTTCGAGTACCCAAATGCTCGTTGGACGACCCAGGACTTCTCCCTCGGCCAATACTCTCTCCAAGAGATTCGCCAGCCAGCTATATTCGAGTATCCCTCAGCTAACCCATTTACCCTCACATCTCAAAGAGAGAGAGGATTACCTAGGTAGCATAAATTGCTTACTTGAGTGTATCCGCGTTGTCTTGTTACGTATTCATGAATTAGTAGCTGTAAATAAAGTCACTACACAATTATGTTCATCTTAAGCTCAGATTTTCGTCTCGGAGTTCAGCCCCATGATATGCTGCCTCAATAATCAGAGTGGAGAGGGTATGTAGAACTAAGAATCTCAGCCAAGCCATGCACATATTAGGCCTCAGCCATTGTAAGACAGCTGGAAGTTCATGGCCAAGAAAACAATGTCATGTGCAATCAATGTCTCAGAAACGAGGCGCATCGTATCGATCGAGAAACACTACGGGGGGGTTCCTAGATCTGCCTGGAGGTGGAGTGGTTGGAATGTGGACTTCATAGGGCGTAGCATTGGAATTGAGACGAGGAGTGGAAAGTCATGACCAGGGCATTCTTGCTATACAGAAGTTGGACCAATAATTGTTCGTAAGATCTTTCATCATATCATGTCGAAATCTAGGTATCACCAAACACAAGCACGCCCTTGCCTTTACGGAAGCCCTGTAGACCCTTTTGCACGGCATTCCGCAGTGTCTCTTCCTCGGTATCCCAGTCCCACTTGACCTCTTCGACAGGCACATCACGGAACTTGCCCTCGCGGATGACGTTGAGGATATCGTCAATCATGTGCTTGCGGCCTTCGGGATCACGCTCGTTCCACCGGCTCAGCCAGAAGCCGACGAAGCGGATATCTTTGAAGATAAGTAGGCCGACGGGGAGGGCCACAGGCTGTCGAGCCATGCCGCCGTAGGAGACAAGGGTCGCGTCGTCGCCGAGAGACCGGGCGATAGCAGTGGCCGACTTGCCGCCGACGCAGTTGAGACCGAGCCCGATCTGCTCTCGGCCCTTGCGGGTGATTTCTGCGAGTTGGTCCCGCCACTCGCGTGAGAGAAACTGCGACTCTGTCACGACGACGTCGGCTCCAAGATCGTGGAGCTCTTTCTTCAGCTCCTCAGTCGCCTCAGGGGTCTCACGATCCCGGACGACGTTGATGCTCCTCAATCCCCACAGCTTGCCAAACTGAATCGCGGCCCGTCCAACCCCAGAATTGGCACCGTTCTGGATGAACCACTCGCCGCTACCGACCTCGAGGGGCTTCATGCCCAGGGCGGCCTTGGGGCCTGCGCTGGGTCCATAGGATCTCAGGATTTTGTAGGCGGTGCAGGGATTGACGCTAACCGTTGCCACCTGCGTAGGTGTCAGGCCCTCCTTGTTAACCTTGATAAACTTGGACGCTTCATCGGCGGCGTGCGTCCTCCAGGTGCCGAATTGGCCAATGGCGGGGAGAACCCAGTCGCCCTTCTTCAGTGGTGAGGACGGGTCGCCAGAGGACACAACCTCGAAGACTCCTTCGTTGCCAGGGACCACTGACGGTTCGGCGGTGCCAATAAGGGACGTGAAGGCTGGTTTAGAGCCATAGGTTCCCTGGATGGTGTTGATATCGGCGGGGTTGATAGGCGCAGCCAGGGATCGGACGAGGACGGACGAGGAAGGGATAGATGGCGAGATAGAGTGAGTATGGAGCCTATGATATGGTTAGAATGTAACAAGCACAGCACGTAAAAGGAGACTTACTTGAGCACATCTTCAGGCTCTCCGTATTTGGAGAAGACGAGCGCCTTAGCCTGGGTGTAGCCGTAGGGCCCAGACTTGGGTCGCACAGCCGTTACCGGGAGTCGGCTGAGGCAACGGGCTTGGAGCTTAGCGGAGGGCCGAGCGAGTCCCGAGACCAGCGGGCGGAAGTTTAGACACTGCGCACTTGCCATTGTGAAGCAGACACAAAAGAAATCATACGCGATGCAGCCAGGGAGAAATTGGCGTTGCTCCGTTAGCAAGGCGTTTGTGGAAAGCGGGATGTTTGATGGAGCTTCGATTCTGGATCGAACTAGTCCATGACGTGAACAGACGGCCGGGCGGACCAATCAGACTTTGCGATTAACCGGTGGTGGGGGCATCCGTTGATGGGTGGCCAGCCGAGCTGCGGGAGACGGATTGAAGGTCTAGATAATCAGGCTGCATACGGAGGGCCATTTCAAAAGTCTTTGCCCACGCTAAGGACGTCACACCCTCGAATCCTTGTTAGGTACTTAACAGTACGTTTGCCCTCATCTCGCTACAGGCTAATATCTGCTAAATCTGCTGTAGCTTTAGTGATCTCAGACCTAAATTAGAGCTAGCCAGTAGGCTAAGCGCGCTATAATATAGGGCCTCTTTTAGTGCTAATATTTATTTGATGTACTTAATGTTCTTTTAATAAGAAAAAGCAAAATGTGGCTTGCGCTCTGGCAAAGACTTTTGAAATGGTCCTCCGTACGTATATAGGAATTGATATCACAGGTCGTTGTTGATTAAAAGAACAAGAAGAGGTGCGTGGCACTTGGAGATGTACTCAGCTAGGTAGGTAAGGTATCTAGGCAAATCCTGAGTTGCTCTGGCCAGCCACGTCTTTAATTCAGCTGGCCTGCCTCGGACTGCATACCTACTACCCACTAGATGTGAAGTTCCCTTCATAAACCAGCCATCACCAAGGCAGGCATATTTAAGCGCGAGGGAGCCCAACTCATTCCGTCGCATAGCATATTTTGCTGCTGCTCAATGAATCTTTGTCTGTCCAAATCCGGATCGTCTCGGGTCCGACGCGGAGATGAGTTGGGTTTTGATACTCAATCTGGCTGATTGATGCCAGATGCTGTCACACGTTGTCTCCCCAACATGGGTGACTCGCCAATTGTGGAAGGGCTGGCAGGCGAATCAAGACCAACTTGCCACGGGGAAGGAGGCCCGAGATGTGAGATAGTGTGAGACAATGGCGTCAGCGCCCATCAACTTCTGAGCCTCAGAAGCTCATTCGAGGGGTCGGTGGCCATCTTCGGTTCCCCCTTGACACGACGCCCCCGTTGTCTCGCACGAGAACCATGTGTTAAGACATTACTTTCTGAGGCTCAGTTGTCATAGCCACGGCTGTGTTAGCAAGTTGTCAACCAGGAGATCGTCGGCTCAGGTATGACGATAACTGAGACCAGATAGAGAGCGGTACCAATCTTAGACGACGGGGTGCTCTTAAAGGTCTACGTTGACCAAGGAAGTCAGCGCGTGAATAGGTACTAATTCGGTACCAGGTATTGACAACCAGTGGGGGAGACTGCTAGCTGCAGGTCACGGATGGACTGTACCTTGCATTATCCCCCCCAATTTGGAATCAAACATGCCACACCACCCAAGTCACAAAAGCGTTTCAGCGGACTGTCGGTGCGTGGGATGCTTCAGACTGTAGCAGATACAGTACATGTCAATGTGCATGATTCTCGGATATAGTTTGCGTTTCTCTCAACTATACCGCAAGGTTACAAAACGCAACAGTGGCCTTTTTGCTTTTTCCCTCGGTCAACTGATAGTAAATCGGGCACTCGGGCGGCGTTAACTGGTCCCACTAACGTAGACTCAAACGTTTCTTCTTCGCCGTTGACGTGGGCGACTTGTGGCGTTGAACCTACGTAAGTACTAACGACGTCAAACCAAGCGAGTGGAGGTGGATGATGCAGGCTGAGGTGGCGAGCGGGGGAGAAACATGGAAACATAGAAACACGGAAACAAAACAAAAGGAAACAAAAAAGTAATTACGTAGCAAAGTAGCACCGCGGTCCAGTCAACGTACTGTATGGTTTTGCGGACATAGAGCTTGAATCGGGTTGGGCAAGGTGGCATCCGGGGCGTGCAAACAGGCATCATCTCCGTGGAGCTATCATTTGTTTCTTAGCAGAGGTGCTAAGCATTGAGGGCCTTTGGGGTGATAGCCAAACCGGCCAAGGGCATGAGCAATGCGATTTCCTGTACCATCAATGCCCTTTTACTGCGCATCGCTCGGCGCAAGGTGCAAGGTGCAAGGAGCAAGGTGACCCAGGTTTCCACCAACGCACCCTCCTCCAGGCCTCCAGCACCAAAAAAGCCAGGGCATCCAGACACTGAGAGGCCCCCAGAGTCCAGGCGGGTTAGGTGCCCATGGCGGGCAGCGTGTGCCATCCTAGCCCCAGTGGAAGCTGGCCCTGGCCAAATGGCTCGGAGCCCAGTGCGCGCAGCAGCGCAGCACTGACCCTTCCAATGCGTGTTATGGCACTGACCCTTCAGTGGGTTTCGTTTCAGTGGGTAGGGTCAGCAACAGTGGCTCACCAGTGGTTCCAGGCTTCCCAAATGGATGGCCCTAGGGCCTGTCCAGCGCCGGCCCGTGGAACCAAGGGACCACCAGGCTCGAATGGGCAGCTTCTAGCCCCTCTTTTGGGACACTAGACAAGCTGGGCACTCTCTGGTGGCTCTCTTTGGTACCCCTAAGCTACCGTTGGCGCCCCCCCCGTTGGCTTGTCCCAGCCCGCGAACCCACTGCAAAAGTACGTAGCCCGCCCACGTCTTGCAACCAGCCCCCTTCTGGACCTGCTCCACCCACCTCTACTTACCGTAGCTGGCTGGGGACTTTCTACTACGTACTTCTCCCCCAAAGAATCCGTCTCTCCAGACTCACAGACTTCCTCTTTGTCCTCCCCCCCCCCCCCCTAATATTCTCTTCTACTACACGACGCGCCTGCAGCTCCTACGCGTCGCTACTCTTCCGTCTCAACATATCGACATCCTCGAATCGCAATCTCTGCGCCGCAATTGCGTCTCTCGAGACCAGCTCCATCGCCAAATCCAAAAGCACGCCACGCCACGACCAGACCCTTGCAACTACCCACCCCTGCTCGCTTCCTTTCCACCTTTGGTCGATGTACCTGGCAGGCTTCGACCCTGAACTGAACGGAACCGTTGCTCTCCTTTCCAAACGTCCTGTCGCTGTTTTCTGCGGGGACTCGAAACTCTGCTTCATCATCTCGTCCCGTGTGTCTGCCTTCGACAGCTTCGATAATAGCTTCGACATCATCCTGTCCACAGAGCTGTCCGTCACTTGACTTAGCAAGATCGACCACCTCCTTTCGCCTCTCGTGTTCCGTCTCTCCCCTGCAAACCCCGGCCCTCCGTCCTATCTCTCATCTCGTTCCGTTTCGTCTCGTCTTATTTCGAAAACATTGGACCTTGCTCGCGATCCGACTCGACAATATGCCGACTCTCGCGTCACGCTTCGAGCTGCCTGCTCTGAATCTGAACTTTGGCAATATCACTGATGGCACCAACATCCCGCCTCCCCCGGACTCTCCGGTTCTCAAGGTCCCGACTCCTCCACAAACACCTCCACCCGCCGAGGTCAACAAGAAGGTCAAGGAAGTCAATGAAGAAAGCAAGCCTGCTTCCACCAATGGTAATCTAGCTGGCACCAAGCGCTCTGCCGAAGATGCTGTTCCCCTGAGCCCAGCCGCGTCCAGCCGCCAAGGCAGCATCCGCCGTCTATTTAGCAGGACCATGTTGAATAACAGTTACGTAGAGGGCCAGTCGCAGTCGAACGGGAGTCTTGCAGTCGCCAACGGTGCGCGACCCACAAGCCAGAGCGGCTCCAGCTTCGCGGACGATCGCAAGTCCAAGAGGAGCAGTGGCTGGTTTCGACGGATAAGAACCGGAGACTCAAGCTCCAAGCGAGCCAGCACCATCTTCGTTGAGGCCGCTCCTCCGACGCCAACATTCAACAAGAAGCCTTCCGGTCCTCCTCCTCCCATGATTCCTGAGATGGCCGACCTTGAGAAGGATGAGGGAAGTCTAGGCGTCGACCTCTTCAAGAACATCAAGTAAACCGACTCGGTATGGTTTACGACATCCCAGAGCCGACAAACAACACCCAGCGCAATCTTTGCTGTTTTCATGCCCTTGTTTTTATTATTACCTTATTCTTTTCTTTTCAAGGATTGAGACAGCTACTTCATCGCCCACCCTTTTTTTCTGCCTTTCTGGACGAGCAACGACGCATCCGAGTTGATTGATGTTTTGGGATACCGCCCTCTGTTTCATTTTATTTATTTATTTGAGCGTCAAGTTGAGCTGGGTCGAATTCACGTTTTGCAACGAGAAACGAGACCTCGTTTGAGGTGGGAGAAGAGCAGCAGGGAGTGAGAGAGGAGGATGAAATGGAGAGGAGCCCGGGGAGGGCTCATCGAGATACCCAGCTCGTTTCGCGGGCTCATTTATCTGGCATGCGACACATGGACATTTCTTTTTACCATTTGAAATTTCTTGTCTTCCTACCTGTATTAGCGGGGACCCGGACCAACCCCGCGCATATTCCCCCAATTCAGTGTCATTACCACCAACATTACCAACATCACCACCAGTCTACGAACACCACGCGAAGGATATTTGGAGGATGTTTCGGAGAGATCTAGTTCGGAAATACGAGCGAACGGGACGGCCGCCTGATCTATTTCAGGGAGGGGCATTATGCTTCCCCCTTAGGTGTACATCTCTGTGAGAAAAGTTGTGCAAATAGTAGCCGCTCTAAGACAAGGGATGGGTTTCATGGGACAAAACTTTTGGAGGAGGACAATCGTGTCTTGGTCACAAGATAGAACAAGCGATCTTGAGCTTGTGCTATAATATTGAACTATGAAATTTCTGCCGAACCACTACTACAGACTACGTTCCCATCTCATCGTACAAAGCTCTTATATTGGGAGCTGACTCGCTTCCGAGCTTCCTGTGCCTTACATCTATCTGACTAACAAACTATATCCCCTGTCGAATAATCCACCCCAGGCTTAGATTTGCGCTAGATGCATCGTCAAGGGCGGACACTCGGCACCCTCCCACTCTCCGATGCCCCCCTTGTCGAAGACAGTCTTCCATTTACATAGACCCTTGTGCATGAGTTATTGCACGCTGTATAATAGCTTCGTGTCAGTACGCAGGCTCTAGAGTGAATATTGTACTAATGCCGCTGACTTTGTCCGACCCGTTTGGACTAACACCATTGCCGAATATCGGGATCATACTGGACCGTCCCACACGGCATTGATCAATTGCCGCAGCACAGACGTCTGTCTCCAATCATACCATATTGTTTCGAGGGATCGGAAAATTGCAATTATGTCAGCTGGGCCTGATCTGGCTCGGAATGATGTTTAGAGTCGAGGACTGAAGTCTAGGGTAAGCAAGTTCTAAAAGAAGATAGTAGTAGACTCGGGAACAATGCATCAGGAAGAGGGTATACATGTGAGTTTATTTCAGTTTAAATTTGTGGTTAGAAGTTACGGTAATAGTGACAGCTCTGTGTCAACTGTGTGATAGATTGGGACCGATGGGGAGTTCAGCTTTTATTTTGTGAATAGAGTAGCTGTGGACGAGATGGCTAAGAAATGAATAAATACTTTCCATCAAGAAACATCATCTATAGACACCTCCCCAAACACAACCATGGTCATTCCGTGCTTGCGAAGTATAGCCGACTTCTTTGTGGTGGTCCAGATTACTTAGAAAGAAATATAAGTTTTTCTGCTTCTTTTCGGAGGTTTTGTGACCCAGGTCGTTCGATCTCTTGCTTCACCATTTTGGCGAAACCACGCAGCCAAATGACTTCTCGTTGATTGAGTTCATCTAGTAAGGTTGGCTGCGGCGAAAGAGAGGCGTCGATTTGTTGATGTTCCTTTTCAAATGTATCGAGGGATTGTCGTAGACATGCCATAGCCTGAAATTTGATCATAGCCCCATTTGGCTCGAGAAAATTTTCTAGTTCTTTCATGAATTGACGAATGTCCTTTGGAGGTAGGCCTATGGCATGTTATAAGTTAGGGCTTGTCTGATTCCATTGTGAAATCAGAGACTGGCCTGGTTTCCCGGTTGGCATGGCGAGGGATGTGAAAATTCAGGACGTGGACGAGAGGTGAGTGATGTACAGGAGGTTTATGGGGCTTAGTGCCTGCTGATCTTGGTGGAGATGTGAGCGCCGTGCGTAATGCAGGTAGAGATTGAGAAGAGGAGTTCACTGCCCACCCAGGGAAACTTACCCATAAGTTTGCGTCGTCTCTGATTTATGGTGTTGTTGCCTAGCACCTGGTAGCCAGCCGCCTTCGCACCCTGTTTCTCAACCCCTCCTTGACCTAAACATCAACCTAACAATAGCAACGCTTCAAGATGGAACCACCAAACCCACCTCAAAGCCTCACGAAGCCCCCATCTGAAATCCTAGAGGCTGTAGGGTCATTTGCTGATGCCGCGAGCCTGGATGCCGTGACTCGAGCCGCGAGGCGACTTCGTGAATACTTCACATCGAACCACTTCAGGGCAGTGCGGTTCGAGGATACGCAATCACATCTTTCGCAGATGCTGAGGGCATTCCTCATTCTAAAGACAGATGAAGAAATGAAAACGATGCGCCAATCTATCCGGTGGGCTCCTCCTCCTTCGTTCCCTCCTCCAACTTATTAAGCAGACACTGACTTTTCCTTCCTAGGACTGCTACAATTGCTTTGAGGTCGCCGCCTTTGAAGAGTTGGTCAAATGCAGGCGATCACCCAGCTGCCATCGACCAAGTGGATGATGCGCTTGCTGCTCGTGTCGTCGATTGTCTTTCGCGAATGATTTACCTCCAAGACATTACTCTGTTGGTTGCACCGTTTTCTGATCAACAAGTTCGCGAATTCAACACTTTTATTTTGTGATTAAAGTACGGAGGACCATTTCAAAAATCTGTGCCTACGCGCAAGCCACATTTTGCTTTTTCTTATTAAAAGAACATTAGGTACATCTTACATATATTAGTACTAACTTAGGCCCTGTATTATTGCATATTTAGCCCACTAGCTAGCTATAATATAGGCCTAATACTACTAAAACTGCAGTAAATTTAGCAACTATTAGCCTGTGATGACATGAGGCTGAATGTATTGTCAAGTATCTGGCAAGGGTTCGAGGGTGTGGCGTGGGCAAAGACTTTTGAAATGGTCCTCCGTAGCTGTAGACGAGATGGCTAAGAAATGAATGAATACTTTTCCATCAAGAAACATCATCCAGAGACACCTCCCCAAATGCAACCATGGTCATTCCGTGCGAGGACTTATTTATTACCCACTCACACTCAGATCAAGTACGATGCGGTGTGAGACAAGGACACTTTTGTCACTTGGGTCAATGTCTCGCCTAGGTGGCGAGGGAGTCGTATTGAGATCGACCGTCTGCTTTCCGATAGGCTGTCTCAGCGGTTAGCCTCTCAATGAGGCATGTTACACGCTACTACGCCACTAACACACATGTGAGCGTGTGTGTGTGACATGTGCTCCCAAGCCTGGTAATTTTTAAGGCTTGTTATATTCCCCGAGAAGATGCAGTTAAGAGAAGCGGACCTAGCTATGCCGGTACCTTTGAGACCTAGGTGCTTTAGCCTTGTCGTTGTATGATTTGAGGAGATCATGTTGTGAGAGTACCCGTCATCTACAACCTCAACACGCCTTCAAGGCCTGCACCCAGGCCCAATTGGCCCCTAGGTGACTGACTACAGCGTTAGTAAGATACAACTTAATAAGAATTATACTTACATGGTATCCCTACATGTTGATTGCGCGTTGGCCCAACAAGAACCATTTACGATACCAGCCAACTGTAACGTGACGACACCTAAGGTACTCAAGCACGCCTCCTAAGGCTCACAGTTGTAACGTTGTATGACATGGGTGTATAAAAAGAGAGAGTGGAAATTCAGGAAATCCTCGGATGATTGAAAGCCAGGTGGAGGGATGCAAGATCTAACAGTTAGGATGTTCAAGTCTTCCACTTCTTCAATAGCCGCATCGCTAAGCGACCGGAATTGGGTTCAACAGCACTCGCATAGGATTTCAGAACTAATTGCTGAGTCTATCACCTGCTAGCGAGACTGTATTTCTAGACATTAACGCAACTCGTATTGCCATCGCTCGGATGTTTGACTCTCTCGACGACATCCCAGGCCCAGATGCTGTTGCGTGGCTTTGATCATTGTGAAGTAGCATGTCGGAGAACGCCCCTCGTAACTAGAACTCGCGTCTTTGAGTTACATTTCCAGGTCTCCGCTAACCTATATACTGCACTGGACAAAGGGCCAAGTTATCGAAGAGCTGATCGAGTGTCTAGTCGACCTATTAGGCAGAACACGCGTAGTGACTGATGAAAGTATACACGTTGCAAGCCGTCTTGACGAAAGACGCTTTCTCACGCGCAATTTAATTCCCCCGCTCAGCATGGACAGCCAAATTGGCCATCCCATGCGACCTATTCTCACTGGACCCTCTTTCACGGTCTTTGTAACTGTTGGCACCGTCGCCTAGATTGACGATGACTTTGCTAGAATAGTGGTGGGAATTGTCTTTGGTGGTTTTGACCCTTCCGGATGGAATTCGACCCCTTCCCCTCAATGCGTGAACAATGGGCGTGGAAAAGTGCCCTGATCGCCGTCATGGGTTTCTTGATACACTACTTGATTGCTGATGGAGTTTGCTGAAATATTTTCGAGAATAGAGTCACCCCCTACGATCGGGGAAAGACGCATGTGACGCACATTTTGATAATTTGTGGGCGATAAAGGGCTTATACTGCTGCTTATGCTAAGTGGTATGAACCTCGAGTTTTTAGCCTGGGAGTTGAGACTGGTTTGGGTTGTTCAATCTAGAGAAACTGAAGAGAAGGATGAAAGAGTCGAGACTTAACCAGTCGGCATTAAATCTAGGAGCCTGCCACTGGACATGCGTGAAGAGGATGTTCTCAACAGCTCACGAGCGCATATAAGAAATTGCCTAGAAATACATATTATCTTTTAAAGAGTATTGCTATCCGCACAGTCAACTATTGCTAATCGCACAGCATTGTATCACGTAACCCCACTCCCCACCGCGCTAGCTACCGCAGCCGGTGTCGCACCCTCAAATCAATGCTGGATACTTGATAGTACATTTAGCCGCGTAATATTACAGGCTAATATTCTCTAAATCTACTGCAGCTTTAGTGATGTTAGATCTATATTATGGCTAACTAGTGGGCTAAGTGCGCTATAATATAGGGCCTCTTTTAGTGCTAACATTCGTAAGATGTGCTTAATGTACTGATAAGAAGAAGCAAAATGTGGCTTGCGCGCTGGCAAAGACTTTTGAAATGGTCCTCCGTATGCTTGCGGTGGGACGATGCCCGGGAGAGAGTATTTCCCCTGCATGCTCCGTATGATATAAATAAATAAATAAAATATCGGGCCATGTCTTATTAGTTCAAATAGTGAGATCTACCCCGCAACTTCCCCCAACTCTGATATTTTTTTACTCCTCACCTCCACTACCGATAGATAGCCGTTCGTTAGGAAATCCGGAACAAGCGGTTGTCAAGACCCAAGCTCGGAAGACGATAACCGCACGCCGCACCCTCTGTTTCCTATATATACATAATCCACCATTACACGGACTTATATCATTTCCAAGATATTCGCATCGCTCCAGTGTTTCAACATGACTATCTCAGTCGAAGGAAAGGCCGCCATTATTACAGGTGGAGGCTCAGGTGAGACCATCTACAGACATCATATATACAACTATACTTACCGGCTTCACCAGGCATCAACCTTGCCTTTGCTCGAATTCTCCTCAGCAAGGGTTGCTCTGTACTCATCGCCGATCTCAAGCTCCAACCAGAAGCTGAGGATTTACTTAAGGAATACCCGTTCCCTGGCGCCTCTGGAAAACCAGGAGCCTTCTTCCACCGAACAAATGTTGCATCTTGGCCTGACCTAAACTCCATGTGGAAGACGGCTCTAGAAAAGTTCTCGACCATCGATATCGTCGTCCCCGGTGCTGGTCTCTTTGAGCCCAAATGGGCATCCTTCTGGGACGCCCCCAAGACGGAAACTAACCCGGACACTGCATCGCGAGACCAAGCAGACGCGGACCCAGGCCACTATGCCCTGCTGGATGTGAATCTTGTCTCGCCCATTCGTCTCAGCCAGTTGGCCATTGGACACTGGACTCAGAACAAGCAGAAGGGCTGCTTGGTGCACGTAGGAAGCATGGCTGGCTACACTTCCGGTATAAATACTCCGCTGTACTTCGCGAGTAAGCACGGCCTCCATGGCTTTGTTCGAGCCCTGGGCGGCTTGCGCGACGAGCTGGGTATCCGGGTGGGATGCGTCGCCCCAGGTGCTGTGAGGGTGCGTCTTGTTCTTGCTATCGACTTTGAATCATACACTGACCTTTAATACAGACTCCTCTGTGGCGCGATGATCCGACAAAGGCCGCGATGCTGGATAAGGATACCGTGCTCATTGAGCCAGAGGAAATCGCCGAAGGCATGTGGCAGCTGGTGGTCGACGAGGAGCTAGGCGATGGAACCATATTCGAAGTGTCCAAGGGCAAAACAAGAGTCGTGCCCTTATTCAACTCGCCAGTTCCGACTGGCGAGGGTATCTTGGTCCCAGGCTACGCGGCCGCACAGAAGGACTTGTATGATCAGCTGAAGGATGGCGGTCTCAAGGTCTGATTCACTAATGAAATCATGTTTTAATTATCTTTTGAAGATTACGTTACCATCTGATGAGCATGGACCCTATTCAAAAGATAATATGTATTTCTAGGCAATTTCTTATATGCGCTCGTGAGCTGTTGAGAATATCCTCTTCACGCATGTCCAGTAGCAGGCTCCCTGGCATCGTCCCACCGCAAGCATATGTCGCCTTTTGATTGACTCTCCACGCGCTCAGGAATCAGCACCCGGCCTTCTCCTCATCCCCAGATCCTTGCGACTGGTCTGTTGGTCCATCTTCCGGCTTTCCATCCCGGCAGGCCCAGCCGTCCACCAGTCTTAGCGTCTCTCGCCCCCACACTCGGTTCATAAGCGACAGTCGAACGGGGACTAAGGCGATTATGATCAGGGGGAACGCTGGAGCTGCGACGGTGAGGGTGACTCCAAACACGATTCCGGTAAGAACGATTTGTGTGATGGTGTACATGTGAATGCCGAACCAGGTGACACCAAAGGGTAGCTCTGGGAGTTCGGACGAAGGAGTGAGCAGTTGAGCTACCCTCTCCAAGATCGGGTTGACCATAAGAGATTGGTAGCCCATAAACATGAAGAGACCGGCCAACACCGAGGTCTGGGTGAGACCAAGTAACTTCTGAAGCGGGGGTGAAACGAAGATGAGGATGAGGGCGGCTTGTATAAAGTGTGAGTATCGCTGCTCGTACGTCCTCGCAACTGGCTGGGGCGATTGTCGTCCCTCACCACCCTCATCGTTTCCCGCTGGATCAGAGCTTTCAAGGACGTAGTGCATCAGTGACTCGGAATGCAGTGGAGCTTGTGGCAGAAGGCCGTTTGCTGGGGGGATGCCAAGGATTCCGCAGATGATGGTGGTTGTGCCCAGAAGAACAATGTCCCACGCATATCCACCAGGCTTCTTGATACCATAGCGCTTGACAGTGCAGATGATGCTGCTAATCTCATGGTCGAAGTAGAACAGGACGGTAATGATGGCGCCGGGTATCATGGATAAGAAGACCCATTCGACGGGGAGCTCCCAGAAGCGGACGAAGAAGACCGACCGGTCAGGGTTGGTAGGTCTAAACGACGTCTGGACCTCCAGTCGCTCATGATCAAGCGATTTCAACTCTCCAATGTAAGGGATCCCGATCCAAATTATAATCGATATGGCGGCGGCATACTCGGTCAGTCCAAGACGGACGTATCGATGAAACAATGGCTTCCACGAGTTGGCCGTTGAGAGGCAGATGGCCAAAAGACACGTTCCAAATGCTCCAATGACGGCGTACAGGAAGGCAGTGAAAGAGACATTGGAGTGTGTACGCTTCAGTTCCATTGCTGCCTTGTGGAAATAAATGACACTATTCAGTAGCGAAAAGATATCGGCACTGAAATGGGTGACATATTGCATTGTCCAGTCATGGGCATTGAAGATGGCGAGGAGATAGTGCATCCAACCGGCATGTATGAGCGACCATGCCATCACATTTAAGAATTTGACCTATATCCTGGTTAGAAGAGGCTTTTGCGGGGGTGGAGCTAAGACATGCATGAAAGTGTTGCTCGCACAGCTCGTATATGTTTTCGGCAAGGACCGAGAATGGGCCCGTGACACCCAAGATAGTGAGTGGTTGTCCAGAGAATCTTTATGATTGATCAAAATCCGCTCATGAACTGGAGAAACTCGGGCGACTTACAGCGAGAAGATGAGGCCGCAAAGCCCTGTACTGAAGACAACTTCAATGGTGCCCCAGGACTTCCCCGTCAGGACGTACAAGTCGCTAGCAAAAGTGATGCCTGGAAGGATGTTGGTGAAGAAGATGTAGACTGCGCTGGCAATAACCTGTTGGTTGAAGACTTGCCAATCGGATAAATATCGTCCTCTGAGGTTCACTATGTCTTGCTGGAGGAGTCGAAATGGCCGCAGTTTCCCTCCGACCCCAAAATATTTGGATGACCGCTTCCGTCCATTAGATGGTATTGAGTTGTCGAGTCCTGCTTCTTGAGGTTCTGGGCAAGGCCGTATCTCTTCCCCGCGGGATCGATGGGAGATGTTTCTCTGAATATCAGTAGATGTGGACGAGACAACATTGTGGGGGGTCTCTGCCCTATCTGGGATCGATGAACTCGCCATTGGACGGATCAAGATGAGACTTGCTTGCTTATCAAAAAATCAGCTGCCATGAAGAGAGTATTTGCAGAACTAGGTAGAAGAGCATGTTGGGGGATTAGGAAGATTATATTATTATTATAGTTGACAGCTCAATACAGGAATCTCAACTTCCGAGCTATGGCCTTGGCATGGAAAACCTATGCTCATAGCGTGGGATTTTGGGCCGTTTTTGAGCATCTTTATCTCCCGACTCGTTGACCGAGTTGCTGCGTGTTAAAATCAGCATGATTCATTGGCCTAGGAGGTTCCTTCTCATGACGTCATGCCAAGCCTGAGATGGACCTTCCAATTCTTTATCACCACGTGATTCAATTGGAGGTGGGGCAAGGCTGTGAGGGAAGCTATCGCGATACGGCAAGGCTGGCATCGACAACATAAATTATTTCACTTTTGCGATCCCTCACTTAAACTACGCCGCGCACCAAAGGCAGCGCGAACTTTGGGCTGCGCGTTCATAAAAATGCCCCCTAGGTCCTCTCCTCTGTGATCCCTTGAATCATGGCGAAATTCATTCCCCGCCAAAGCTTTCCCGTCCCCAACTCGATCCCCAAGACGTACTATCTCGGCCACCACGCTGCGGGCGAGTCCAAGATCGTCAGTCTCCTGTCTAATATTTCCCTGGTTCTTGAGTGCCGCGACTTTCGCCTACCGCTCTCCACCCACAATCCGCGGCTCGAGCGCTCCCTGGCTGGCCGCGAGCGCATCATCGTCTACACAAAGTCCGACCTCGTGGACGACAGCCACGGCGCCACCGGCGATGCGCTGCGCCGGCTGTACGGTGACCGCCTTGTCTTCTGGAACAAGAACAAGCCGTCGACTACTAAGTTGCTGTTGAAGAAGGTTGAAGAAATTGCACGGGCAGTCGACAAGCTGACGGGCATGCGCACCCTCGTCGTGGGGATGCCCAACGTTGGCAAGAGCACGCTGCTGAATAAGCTGCGGAGCACGGGTCTGCCCATAAAGACGGCCAAGGTGGCCAAGACGGGCGACCAAGCGGGTGTGACGCGCAAGGTCGGCACGCCGGTGCGGATCCTAGAGTCGGAGGACAAGGGTGGCGTGGCCGACGGGGTCTTCGTGCTGGACACGCCGGGCATCTTCCAACCCTACATCAACGATGGCGAGACCATGATCAAGATCGCTCTCGTGCAAGGCATCAAGAAGGGGCTGATCCTCGACGAGATCCTGGTAGACTACCTCCTGTTCCAGATGAACAAGAGAGACCCAAATATTTACGCGCGCTATTGCAAACCCACCAACGATGTCAACGAGTTCTTGACGGCCGTGGCCGTGAAAGACGGCAAAATCAAAGTGGGAGGCGTGCCCAACTGGCGGGAGGCTGCGGCCAGGGTGCTGTCCCAGTGGCGCGATGGAAAGTTGGGCAACTTTGTCCTCGACGACTTGTCTGACGAAGCCGTACACAAATACAAGACTCGTACACTTGAGCCGGCGCTGAGCTTGAATCAAGCAAAGAAACAGCAAAAACTAGCACGTGCCCAACTGAGAGCTGGCGCTTAGCGAGAGATAGGTTTTGGTCCTACGAATCATAATGAGGTAGGCTGAGGTAGGCCGCCATGTATATATATAATGGTATTGCTTTTATTGTACACTAGACACTCTGCAACTCATACCAATTCCAACTGTTTGTGAAAATTGATTCCGCTTTACACATGACGCGTCCTTCGTTAAACTTGAGAAGACCCCTAGGTCGAACTAGCAGGTGAGCCTGGTAGGGTATATTGATAAGCCACGCGTAGAGCCCGGAGGATCCAAACCACATTTGTGGGCTCTGCTTGAAAGGATGGGAAAGAAAAAGATAAAAAAAACCTCCTGCATCGTCCGTTGATGCTTTGTGACGCCGGAAATGCATCCAACCGTAGAACTCCTTGAATCGTACACCAGACCCGCGAAAGACAGCTTGCGCCAGGTGTAGGCCATACACACCCAACCATGGTATACCCACACTGCATTATGCATATTGGTTCTGCCACTTGACCATATCCCGTGTCAGAACATCCATCATCTCCATACAGTTCAGCTCTTTGAAATCTTTGGCATGTGAGGATTCTGGGTCAGTTTCAGTATCGCCCAAGCCTGGCTGAATCTCCGCATTGCCGTTGGTATGAGGGACTGGTATCTTTGGAGAGGCTTGCCCACTCTTTGGTTCTTCGTTGTTCGTGGGGAGAGCTTCCGTCGCCAGGTCGACTTGGGTCCTTGAAATAAAGTCCATGATGGCGCCCACCCGTCGCTTCATGTCCATCATGCTCAGCTTGTTTGGCAGAGCCGATTTAGACTTGGAACTGTGCCGATGATCGCTAGTGGATGACTTGGAATGCCCCGCAGTTGTAGTAGCCGATTCATCGCCATTCTTCTGAATGTCGCGTGACATAGATCGAGCTGGGGATTCGCCATTGTCTGCTTCGCGATCTCTTGTGTATTGATTTCTTCCTTTTCCCTTCTTATGATTGTTCCTCGCCCCTCTCTTGTGGGAGCTACCAATTGGCGGATGGCTGGTTGGCGGCGTGTCGGGGGTGGGTTCGGGAACAGTTGGGGGAACTTCAACCGCAACGATCGGTGGCTCAACGCTCTTTGCAACCGGCAGTTTCGTCGTGACGATAGGAGCCTCTTCGGAGGGGTCTGAGTCTTGAGGATCGTTAGTTCTGGATGTTGGGTAGGAGAGTGGAGACTAAGAAAAAAAAGGTACTGACCCTCTGCGCGCCGTCTTTCTGCACGACCTTTACGTTTGCTTGCAGCTTCTTGCCGCTGCCGTTCCTTCTCATCCTTCTCGGTCTTAATCGGGAGGGTTTTGCCATTTCGACCCTTTTTGGTGCTATTTCGCGTGCCTGACTCGTCTTCTGACTCGTCGCGACTGGGTGCTTCCACCACCTCAGCAGGCGGTGATGCGGATCGAGAACTCGTCCGCTGTCTTTTGACATTCGAATTGTTCCTTGTTGAAATCAGCTTCTCGCCCGGTGACTGGGAGCCTACGGCGACGGACCCTTCGCTGTCACTGCGACCGCGCTTGGCTCGCCTGACAGCATTTTCTAGGTTATCCTCAGGCGCGTCCTCCTTGCTTGCCTCTATGGCGCGGCGGAGCTGTTCGTCATCGTAGGCCCGATCGCGACTGTTCATTGTCGAACGACGTTTCGCAGCCAGCGACGCGGAGGTAGGCCGCGAGTTCTTGCCTGTTCCATTTTTCGGTGACCGAGTGCCTTCTTTGGTGATCGAGGTAGCTCGAGACGTAGCGCGCGAGGGCCGATTGAGAGGGAGATATTTGGAGTATTTTTGCCTGTTATTGAAATGCGTCAGTGGCGAGACACGAAGTTTGAGGCGCTTTCACACCTCTGTGAAGAGAGTGGGCTGGTGAGCGGAGGGGACCCTCTCAGGCGCACACTCGCTAGAATCGTGACAACCCGACGCGGGCTCGAAAGGGAATTGCTCATGTGTAGGGAAAGGTAGGAAGAGGGAACGTACCCGTTGCTGGCGGTATGGATCTTGTGGAGGTCCTTGCGACACTGTTCGCAAAAATATTCATCGGGTGAGCTCTCGGCGCTGAAGATGCCAACACAAGCGCCGTGCTGCCAGACTTTGCAAATGTCGCATTGAACGAAGAAGCCGGTAACGTCTTCGGTGAGCTCAATGGCAGCAAAGAAGTCGGCATCGGGCCCGTCTACAGGAGGGCGACCCGGGTAGTCCTCAGAGCCACACAGGCAGCGAACAGCCTCGTCCTCTTCCTGAAGGTCATCGCTTCCATTCACCATATCAAACGTATCTGGCTGCGAAGCCTTGTCGATATCGTCGTCTTGGCCGCGTTTTCTTCTTCGGGTCAGGAGGGTGTCGTCGAGATCTTCGAGCGGCTCCGACGAGAGCGAGGCGCTTGGGGTCGACTTGTTCGACGAGGGCTTTGTGACAGATCGGGTGCTCCGCTCGAGGCGGCCGGACGTACTCGATGTCACAGAGGATTGTTGTGACTGTGGATTGGTAGCGCGAGCTCTCGATGATCGTCGCGGCGAGGGCGGTGCCATTGAGAGGACGCGAGGGAGGGGGGAGCGCGGGTAGGAGGAGGAGTAAGGGTGGAGGAAGCGACAGAGGGTAGAGAGCTGAGATGAGGTGATCAAGGGCGCCGGAGGAGTCGAGTTGAGGAAGGGCGCGAGAGAATTGGCAGCGTGCCCAGTGGTGAGGAGGGCGAAGAAGGCCGGCGCCAACAAGAACGACTACTGACACTGGCAAGGACGTGACGAGGAAGAGAAGCCGGATCGGAGTCGAGATTGGCAACTAAGCATGTCGAGGACGGGCAGAGGCGCAAAAGGCATGACACGGAGGAGGGCCGAAGAGTGCGCGAAGAGAAACGAGGCCCGAGAGCTGAGAGGGGAGAGAGCGAGGTGACGGGTGAGAGAGAGATGGAGAGAGAGGAACTTGAGATGCGTGGGCGTGGGCAGCGGGCATGGGCGTTAGTAGCGGGTACGGGTAGGTGGCAGTGGGCGTGGGCAGTACAGCACTGTACCTGGGTGGGTGGGCAGTGGGCAGTGAGTGGTCTCACTAACTTCACCACCTCAGTCTAGCGATTCACAGGGAGCTGGTCCCTCAAAAAAGTCCGAGTGTGTGCTCTTGCCCACTAGAAATCCTTGCGGGGCTAGCTACCTACCTAGGCTCTTTGCATTTATGAAATTGTGAGTGCTAGCTCGTGGCACAGAGCCCACCAGGGTGCCTGTAGCTATGCATAAATTCGTTATGCACTGTACGCCTTTGTGAATTACTCCCCTCCCCAATGCTTACTAAGTAGCTGTGTTTGGTGGCCCTGGTGGCTCCCACCTCTTAACCACACGAGCAGCCACCACTATCATTTGCAATCGTGCCTTGCGAACCACGCAACCCAAAACACTCTACGCATACAACGAGCTCGTACAGCCTCTCATTTGTTGAGCCTTGCATTTTAAAGACTTGACCTCCTCATTTTGGCAACTTCTTTTGGCGACCAACGCTCCCCTCTAGGCCCTCTGCCCTCCTGGGTTCTGGCCGAGGTCAGGTCCCCCATTACCTCCGACAGGTAACCCACTTTGTCCCTCGTCACCGGGTAAGTCGTGGGTTTGGTCCCGACTGAATGAGCAGCCAACCACCCGCACACGCAAGCACGACTGTCCTCAGCGCTGTTTTATCACTGCAAGGCTCTCGCTGTTCCCGATTTGTTTTTGCAAACTCGTGTTGGGGTGTTGGCTGCTTGCTCTGCCCATGCCTATGTTACCACTATCTGACCTGCAAGTAGAACGTTTTGGATCCCGACCGAATTGCCCGTGTTCAAGCCCTTGCCTTCTTAGACGATTCGATCTTGATACCCCCGAAAAGCACGGCAATATAATTTTTGGTTCTGCAAGTCATTCTACGACTTGGTTGCTGGCA
Organism: Dactylonectria alcacerensis; assembly: GCA_029931735.1. NCBI lineage: Eukaryota > Fungi > Ascomycota > Sordariomycetes > Hypocreales > Nectriaceae > Dactylonectria > Dactylonectria alcacerensis. The sequence continues at coordinate 1,051,807 of JAPMUZ010000012.1, read as the reverse complement.
CTGGGCCTCGTGGGGTCTGGTACGACCTGCCGCTGCATTGTTCTTGCTTCAACTGTTCAGACTCAACCTTATGTACGATGTGCGATGGGTATGCTTTCCCCCTACATCCTCCAGCGCTTCTCTGCCGGTTGCTAGCTACAACCTGTCTTCATCCCCGTGAATGGCTGTCAAACTCAGGGATATGGACGAGGTCACTTGCATTCAGATCTCGAACCCCACTCTTGTCGTTGTCATGCCTGCATTCCCTGCTCTTCTGACGGGGCTTGTCGGCGCCGTAATGATCTATTTGCTAACGCGATGGCTTCGTTACTCCGCAGCAGATCTCAGCCCCATAATGTCACCAGATACCGTATCGTCGCTATTCCCAGATCGACCGATTCGGCCGTTGCCGAAGCGTCGACTCCGAGAGAGACTCTCACCCAAGGTTGCAGATACGATCAAGTATCCTCCTTCGACACACGAAAATGCCCTCCTCTTCTATTATCCTCCTTGCACCCCAAAAGATGAGGGGAGCCCACCGAGACCCGGCTCTACGAGCCCCGTGGAACCAGTGCGCCGAAACGATCCAGGGCGGAACTACACCCCTCGAAGGAATGGTGTAGGGCTCTCAGACGGCGACGAGGAAGAGAACGCGCTTCGAAGCACCTTGGTGACTAGATCTCCTCCGGAAATTCTGACACGAGCGACTCGACGCCCATCACGACCGGATCAAGCACGGCACCCAAATCCTCAACCCCCACCTCCATCAGTGGCGTCATCCGTTGATGGCTACGATTCCTTTGAGAACACCAACAATAAGAAGAAGCGAAAGATACCATCTGCTGGAGACCCAACGCTCAACGGCACACATGTGCTGAACAACGACCCTAGTTCTTTGACGATATCCTCCGGACCGCAGTCCCCACCAAGTGAGGTCAACGGTGACAGGCTCTACTCCCAAACCGCGGGGTATCCCAGCTCAGGGACTTTCATGACCAACAGCCAAGGCATATCGGGTCCTGGCAGGGGGAGACTTGGAAGGTCTAGAAACGGGAGAAGCCCGTTGCGAGCGCTTTCGGACGGTAACAATACATGGGCCGGACGGACATCCAAAAATGTCCCACCACAGTGGGCGTCCCCTGGTAAGTACGGTCTATGCCGTTTCTCACATTTTCGTTCTTCATTTCACATCACGGTCAAGCCCGGCCGGTAGCGTACATTGCTCTAGCCGTTGTTGAACTACTGTGCCGGTCCTTGTTTCTCTGAATGCCGCATGCTCCTGGTTCTTTTCTCAACTGGTTGCTGGGCAGGATGCGGGAAAGCGACTTCGGCATGCACCGTACTTGCTACAGCACAAACGCTCCCTCCCCTTCATCACCGCCTCAACCAAGCAACGCCTTTGCCTCATCGCTTTTTCATAGCATCACTCCTTTAAACACATATTGTTCACGTATTTGTATACGAAAAATCTTAACCACTGACCTTGGCCAGAGCGCGAAAGCACCGGTATCATTTCCAACGCTATTGCCAACGCCGAGAAGCTACGTCCGCAGGGCCAGGAGAACGTTAGTCTCCTACAGCAACACTCGTCTACGGAAAAGACTACGCCTGCCTCCACCCAATTCACTTTTACCTGCGACTCGCAGGTTCCTGGCACTGTCCAGTGGCCCGGTAAGCTTTGATTTTCCCAGTCGGTTGTGGTAACGACTGCTAACCCGATGTTTCAGGCCATTCTACGAAGCAGAGCACAGGCACTCAGGCAACTTCCAATATGGCCCCAGGCGCAAACGGGAGCAGCAGTACAGCCCACCAGGGCTCGTCAAAGGCTGCGAGTGGCGGCTCTGGAAATTCAGGCAGGAGAGCTCGCCGCCGATTAAACAGGGAGCTCGACGCCGCATCTCGGCACCGCCGGGATGCTGCTGCCGACAGGTACTTTAACAACCAAGTGAAGCCGACGGACATTTGGATTTGTGAGTTTTGTGAATACGAGCGCATTTTTGGCGAACCACCAAGAGCTCTCATACGAGATTACGAAATCAAAGACCGGCGCCACCGACAGGAAGAAGCAGATCGGAAGCGTCTACTTGAAAAGGCCAAGGCGAAGAGCAGGAAAGGGAGAAAGAACCCCAAGGCACCAGCTAAGGGCAGCCAGGCAGCCCAAACTTCAGCCCAGGGCCACTCCGAATCTTTGGCCGAGCCAGAGGTCGAGCCGGAGGCTGAGCTAGAGGTTGAACCAGAGGTCGAACCAGGTGCTCGCCAGATCGAGACAGGGAAGAGTCATTCGATGCAACCAGAGGCGAGCCGTGTGGACGAACCCAACATAGTTTATGCGGACCCGCCACCTGACCTCCCTCCAGCGTTTGATGAATTACCACCTATTATCAAGACATAGTTGTCGAGTCTTGAGGCGCGTGGAGTCCTCGGCTTCCAACGAGAGTGAATTTTGGTTCAGCTAATTATAGCTGTCCACACTTGTTTGAGTCTTGGTTGAAAGCGCGTTGTATAGATTCAATCATTGGCACATTCCACTGGAACCTGGACATTATCGATCGGCGACCAGCATTCTGGATTCACTAAGGGTGGTTGGTTGGTTGGTACCTGCACAACCCAAGAGATGTCGCAACCCTAGCGATTCGATATGTCAGTCTTACGAGGTCATCTAACTTAAATGCGGAAGACCAGCGGAAAATTGAGGAGCAAACTCGGTGGGGAGGAGGCTCCGTGGATGGGAAGAGTTTTGGGAGGATACTGGGGCTGTGCGGGAGTCTCGTCTGCAGACTTGATGACCACAACAGCAGGATGGATGATCTTTCGGGCCAGGCGAGCAGCCTACCGTTGGCACCCTACATTCCTAGAGACAGAATAATCCAAGCTCATACTGTATGTTTGTGCTGTCGTATGTCACTCGTGAGATGGACGAAAAATGGATCCCAGTTACCTGCGAATCGGGACTTGGACGATATGCTCGGAGGTTTAGAAGTTAATGCGACACGGACAGGGGTTAAGACGGGGTATAGCTTCGATCTGGCACGTCTAGGTGGACAATGAGTCCAGGGATGAGAGAATGCAGCAGTAGCTCTACTACGTAGTGCAATGCCATTCGTCAATTATCTTGCATGACCAAGGCCGCAACCTGTGAAGCGCTAGAGGGGAAACAAAAGCGGGCGGAAATGAGGGCGACCCATCACTGACGTCAGGGCGGGCTTGAGGGGTGGTCTAAGCCCCCAGTTTTGAAGGCCAGCGTGACGGTGACTTGAGCGACCGAAGCACCCGCCAGCTGAGACGACGGAACTTGTCTCGCAAGTAGTTCAATGACGACAATGATCCTAAGTCTCGACTCGATTCAAACAATTTAGATTGCTACAGTTTTAAGTAGAAAATCGCGGTACGAGGATGCGAGACGGTAGCGAGCTGGAAGAGTTTTATGAAGGCAGCCGAGCTACCCCTATCAAGCCACGATTGCATTTCTGCTGCTTTTGGATGATGGGCCATGAATTGACAGGTCCTGGGTCGACGGCACCTGAAGCTTTCGGTTGTAAAAAGTTCAAAAAGTTCAATGCCCGCCGCCTTAGTACATTGGTTACGCAGCGATTTGCACTGGACGCAAGGTACCTGGGAGGCCCTAGCGCGAGTCGTTTCTATGGCTGGTGGAGGGATTCGATGCTAACTAAAGAGTGGGGCCTCCCTCCTTAGCCTGAGTGGCTTGATGCCCTCCGTCATCAGCTCTAGCGCAGCCAAAACATCTTTCTCGTCCCTCGCCTTTACTATTCCCACCTCGAGTGCCTACAGACATACGTACAATAAGCAGGCCGATATCTATCCTGCGGCTTACGCGCTGCCAACCCCTCGAACCCTATCTCACAGCTTAGCTCCTGCTCCAGCCTCACTACCGCCCGTTGCACATTCTCATGCGCACCGTCCGCTGACGACTGCTGGCCTTGCGCCGCCTTCACTATCCGCCATGTTCGGATCCAGGAGGCACCGGCCTGCCGCCCAGGTAAGCGTCGCTCCCGCAATACCTCCTCACCGGTTTTAGCGTTAGAGTTCGTCGTGCGAGGTTCTGGCTCGATGGGATTTGGCTAGAGCCTAGCTTGGCAGGATGGCGTCTATCTATATCGATGACGGAATCAATCGTTCCTGCCCATATTCCTTATTCTCACCTCGCGTCCCACCCACCACCTGTGAGCATCATCTAACATGGAGCTTTTGCGCTGGCAACAGCCTCTCACTAGGGAAACCGCAAACCCGAATGCTGCGACAGCTGCCGCCTCGGCCTTTCTGCGTCGAGAACCATCTAACTCACTATCCTCCGCTGCCGCCGCCGCCGCCCTCAAGGCTCGGCCCACGACTCCCACCAATGTCGCACAAGTTCAATCCAAGCGCGCGATGCGAAGGAGCGCATCGGTCTCATCGACGGGGAGCCGAGATAATGGCGGAAGGACTCTCCACAGGACTTCTAGCTCTGGTTCCATGACCGACCGGACATTCCGCTCGCCATCGCCAGCTCGCAGCGCCGCGCCCAATTCGCACGATGTACCCCCAGTGCCTAGTATTCCGAAAGAAGGCCAGTTCAGGACCGAACGGGCAAGCCATACCCATAAGAGAGCCACGAGCCTACAAACCCAACCGTTCCGGACGGCTAGCCAAAAGATGGCCGACGGCCGAGGGTCGTGGTTCGGCGCCGCGACACCTGGGAATCTATCCAACGTCCGTCGCTCGGATGCTGCGGTTGAGCCAAGGCTTTCATCTGATCTACGACCAAGCAGCCCTAGCTCATCAATTAACTTTTCATACCCGCTTTCCAGTCACGACCCCGGCTCTGATCATGCGATGGTCTACGATGCAAATTCCAGGAGAATGGTACCACGGGCCGAGTTACTCATTCGCGAACAGAGCATTAGAGATGCTTCCGAAAAATCTGTGAAGAAGAAGAGCCAGGTTGCGCCAAGAGGTGGCTCCCATCTCAAGAAGGGAAATGTGAGCAGGATCAAGGGTACAGCAGTTGACGCCCCTGCCCCCCAATCAACCGCACCACAGCCTCCCCAGGTTTCAGCAAAAGCAACCAACGTTGTCCAGCAACGGGAGACCGAGGCACCAAGGCACACCCCCGAGCCTGAAACTACGATAAAGGAGTCGGTCGTCGAAGACTCGGACCTGGACGCTGAGCTGGACTCTGAGCCAGAGTATGCGTCGGAGTCGGAGTCGGATATCACGGAGCCAGTCAATCACTATCAAGAAACGACCCGGGAGGTGGCGGCCATCCCACCGACTAGCTCAGCTAGGAGCTCTCCTGTCAAAAAGCGACCGTCTATAGTGCATGAACTTCCGGAGTTGGAGGATCAGTACGACCAGGAGGCTCGATCAACGTCTCAGAGTTATGAAGTATTGGTCCCTGAAGCCGTTCGAAGAAACATATCCCCGCCAGTCCAGAAGGGACCCGAAACTACATCCGTAAACAACCAGACACAAGAGATCGACCCTCAAGTGATTAAGACCCAGGAGCTTGAACCTAAGTCACTCACTGGCCAAGCCATCATTGCGACACCACGCGAAGCCGTTTCTCGAACTCGGGTACACTCAGAAAGCCCTGTTCGCATCCCTCATTTCGCACCCACTACCGACCAACTCGTCGTGAGACATGAGCCGCCTCCTCGATCATTATCGCCGCGAAAGTCAGCCATGAAACATCGAAGTCCTACAAGAGGTGAAGCGTCGCCCTCAGAGGATGGTTCGGAGGCTTCGAGTGCCCTGGTGAATGTCGGGACTCATACAGACGCAAGCCTTGCTCGCAGGAAGAGTGCACGTGTGAGCTTTGACGACCAAAATACCGTTGTTGGAGAGTCTGCAGAACCACCCGAGCCAGACCTGACTCAGCTACCGAGTCCGCAGACGAAGAAGGCCTGGCATAATATTATCAGCCGACCAAAAAGAGACTCGGTGTCATTGGAAGAGGATGAGAAGATGACTCCCCGACCAGCTCTACCATCTTTTGGTAGTATTCGAGAAAAGAAGACTCGGGACTTCGAAGAGCGGCCGTTGGTCCGGCCATCCGAACGCCCTTGGTCCCCCAAAGTCGCCGCAGGGGGTTCAAATCAACCAAGCCCTAGCCAGATGCCTGTGGAAGATCCGGGGCAGTCGAGTGATATGGCAATTGGATCTATCTTGGCCCAAGAACAATCTTCACGGAACGCAGCCAACATTTCGAAGTACAGAGAGCCACTACCTCCAATTGTAACTTCCGTCGATTCCCCTGGATATATCAGCAACAGCCCCATGAGTTCAGACGACGAAACTGAGACCGAAAGCAAACTTTCTGCGAAGGGACTGGAACAATCGACCAGCAGTAGTCTCGGCAAGGGCCCGGGCAGTGTCGAATTGGCACCGGAATCTGATAGAAATATTCCAGTGATTTCCCTCACTCACCCAAGCCCCCGTGTCCAAGACGATGGCCGGCAAGACTCTCCCCAGGACTTTTTCGACCTGCCCGGCGGCTTTCCCGAGGATGACACAACGCCACAGCCCGTTGAGTCCAGCACTTCGCAGTTCGAGACGGTTAAAGAATTACCCCCGCGCGCGGACAGTGGCCTTTCAGCACAGACAGTGGGTTCCAACCTACCTGTGACATTGACGCCGCAACGATCGATGGAGCCTACCGGAGTCACCCCTCCCAGCCCTCAAATACATGATATCCAAGAGGAAGAGGAGGAGACTGATGGAAGCAGTATATACAGTGACGCATATGAAGACCTATCCGATATCGAGGGCGATGGATTCATGTCTCTAGATGCTATTGTCGACAGCCCTATCGACAAGGTCTCTAAGAAGTTATTTGAGAAGACTGTCGCCAAGTCTAAGGAGAACGATGTCACCATGGGCATTACCCCGGCCGAAACTGCATCACAGGAACCCTTGCAAACACAAAATGACTGGGAGCATGCCAAGGCATACTGGAAAAGCCTCAGCACGGACAAGCGGCGCCAATTAGAACGGGAAGCAACAGAGGAGGCTGGGGAAGAAGCTGACCTTGAAGAGGCAGCTCCCCAACCGAAGAAGACCAAGAAACGAAGGTCGTTGGAAAAGAGCGCCGACCCCGCGGTTTCTATTGAACCCACTGACCTTGGCAGGGTGTATCAGATCCAACCGGGTACAGTCTGGCATGCCGAAACTCCTCCATCGCCAGCAAGAGTAGTGAAGCCAAAAGCTACAGGCGGATCGAAACTGAAGAAGTCGATGCGTGGAGAGGAGCCCATGGTACCGGAGCCAACGAAGCCCGTCCAATCTGGAAGTATGCGCAAGTCTATGAGAACAGGCGATGCTGCCGGAGGGTCTCACGATGGGCATATGCGAAAGTCTCTCCGTGCGGAGCCTGAACCGGTTGCCCTCACTGGCAATAGGATGCAGAAGACGTTGAGGTCTAATGGACCTCTAGATGGTCAGATTAGGCCTCGCTCCTCAGCGACGCAGAAGGATCGGCCATCATCGTACCAGCCTCCAAGCACCGAGCAAATCAAAAACCCACGACGCAATCAGTCCGCTGACAGAACAACTTCGTCGACGCACGTCAACCCGAGTGCCTCGACGAAGCCCACGCTAAGGCGACGAGGTTCCGATTCCAGCGAAAGTAGCTTTCGACGTGCCCGTACCGGTGGAGGAGGGGGCTTTGGTTTTAGGAGCACAATGAGAAGCAATGCGCGGGAGCATGCCGCTCCTGCATCCGATGCTGGTAGGGGCAGCAGCCGATTTAGCCTCCGTTCTTTGTCACCTACGGGATCGGCATTCCGTCGCAACTCTGGCACAATCTCTCCGTCAGTGGCCATAGGAGGCCGTATGCGTCAGTCATTGCGAGGCGAATCGAGCGATCGGAGCACTTCCAGTCTACGCATGTCGGGATTCAGTCGCCCGTCTGCCAAGGCCAAGAAGCCCCAAAAGAGCCGTAGCACCAGTCGGTTCGCGGACTCCAGCGATGAGGAAGATGCCCGACCTGCGTTCCAAAGCCGTTTTGCGGAGTCTAGTGATGAAGACGAAACTCCTTCGCGGAAGCCAAAGCAGAATATCACGCCAAGGACGATGCGCAGCAAGGCATCCAGCTCAGCCGCCGCTGCCGCTATGGGCGTTCGTCAGTCTCAAAGGGAAGACGAGGATTCTCCAGAGCTCCCTGACAGCGATGATGACATCGTGCTGCCTCAGCCTATTGTGTCTGGCAATGGTAGAGTGGCGTCAAGACCTGACGCCGCGCTTCACCGGAGCGGTTCTGGACGAGACAGCATGAGGTCTCCAACCTCGGGACAGCCCGCCTCTCCTCAGGAGCCAAGAGCTGGCCGATCAGGGCACTCTAGGCGAGGAAGCTTCATGTCTATTCTTCGACGTAAAAAGGACGGCACTGGCAAGATATCACGGCCCGTTAGTGAGAGCGCAGCTCGACGGGACACACGGTTGGAGCGTAGCACCGATGAGCTCGCCGTCATCCGCAAAACAAGCAACCCGCATAACTCACGCCTCCAGAAACGCGGCCCAAACTGGCCTTTGCAGGAGAATGGCAACACCCACACCCTAGACGACGTATACGGTGAGGATGAATCGCATGATACCTACGTCAACGACGAAAAACGACCATCCACTTCCAGCGGTCACGGCCCGTCTTCGCCCGCTTCCGCAGTGAAGCAAGGGATCCTCAAGCGCCGCAGCACCTCACAAGGTGCCCTTGGTCATGATCACAATGCAGAGTTCGACAATTCCCTCCCTGGCAACCAGGAAGCCTTCGCGGAGCTACCTGAACAAAAGAAGAAGAAGTTTGGCTCCTTGCGCAAGATGTTCGGCCTGCATGACTAGGATGGATGCATCTGACACCTTCGGTCAACACGTTGGCTTGCCAGCAGTTATTTCGCACATCGCTTCTCTCCCTCTCCCTTTTTCTCTCTTTGCAATTTGCACACTTGGCGTATTGGACACGGGAGGAATGGTCAGATGGATACCTACTGGTTTGGGAGATAGACAACACACGTTCGAGGATTTGGCGTCTCAGGCGATACTCGATCCCTGGTTTACAACCATTTTGTTTTATTTTATTTTTCTATCTCAGTCTTACGAGTCCAACACATTCACTAGATTCATATTTCCTTTCAGCCTGTATCTTGTTTTAACAGTCGTGCTTCAGACTGGTGGCTGGGGGATGGACGGATGGATACAAAAACTGGTCGGTTCTTGGGACCGAGGTAGACAAGCTCCTCGAGGGAGTCCACAAGCCTTCTATGGCTAATGTATATTTGAGAAAGAGCGCAGGTTGCAAGTAATTTTGATACAGAGCATAAGATACATCAGCGTTTGAAGTCAAGGCATGTTCCAAATCAGCCAGTAATATACTAGTCCATAATCCTGTTCAATTAATTGCTGCCGCGGGCCACAGCATTCGATCACATATTGCACAAAAATACCCCTGACATAGGTAGTGAATAATAACGCATTGGTTGAATCTATAGTCAAGAATGGGATATAACACATATGAACTCCTTGAATGTGACACCACCTACCTTCTCCACGCTGTGCCTCAACCAACATCGAGGCGGTCTTCCACCGAGATCTCCCTGATAATTGCACGACATCGCGCATCCCAAATCTATTGCCGCCGAGGCTCAAAGGCTATATTGTAAACAAATCCACCTGTTGATCATGCCGCAAGGGAACAGGGTGCAATCGTTTGCCTACCTCCTTGCTTAGACTCCCACAATTATTACAGCCAGAGTTCCATCTCTCATCCCTCATCCCATACAACAAAGGACGAAAAGAAAAGCCATGAGCGTCTTGGTGCACCTTGAACACTATGATGAAATACGCATGCAGTCATTCACTTGTGTAAGAGGACCAAAATATGGAAAAAGAAGAGAAGATAAGAGGTCAAAAGTTTTTACTTGAGAAACTTATAAAACAGCCCTAGCTCAGTCCATGAGGCAGTTGGCAATGTACAACAAAGTGCGGTGGTGATCTTTCAGGGTATAGGCGGGAAAAGGAAAAATCTAATTTTTAGATCGCGGCTTATTGCCACTTCTGGTTTTTTCGCGCTCTAGGAGGAGCGTCAGTTGGCTTTTCGTGCGTGCTAGAGGCACACTCTCCGATGTTGTGGGCTGGGTTGGTGTGAGGCGGGAGTCGAGAATGGAGGGCTCAAGTGGGATAGAATGATAGGCGGACGGAAGCTCGCCTAGCATGCTAGGTTGAGGCATAGAGGTACCTAAGCCGGTCTGATCGAGGATGGTTCCTTTAACAGCGACGTTGGTAGTTTCCGCTTTGGCCCCAGTGAAGAGACCAGGGGATCGGCGGTTGCTGGGATATATGGCAGGGTCACATCCGCCATGCGATAGGGAGCGTGCCATCGTGGGTGGGCCATCAAAGCCAGAACCGCTTTCCAACGATCCTACCCCCAAAGTTGATCGAGATGCTGCAGAATCTCTTCTTCTTGTGTGTCCGGGGATGTCGATTAGGGATTGTGCCTGTAAAAGCGTAGGCCTTGCGTGTTCGACAGGGCGAAGTCGGCCCATTGGGGACAGGGCGGGAGCCTCATGCTGAGACGTTCCGTTTTTCATGGAAATCGACCGCCGCGGGGTGGCCGGCTGCTTACCTAGTGCCTTCTCGCTCATCGCAGGGCGCTCCGGTGGGACAAACGAGCTGCTGTCCTCTGACGCTGAGGTCACCTGTTCCGATTCTTGTTCGGTAATGGGAGTGACAGGTCGTTGGACGCCTGCGTATCGCGACCCGCTTGAGGGGCCTGGTTCCCGAGGCCCAACATCTGTCGAATGTTTTTTAGGCAGCGTTGGTTTCCTCTTGGTCTTGCTCGCAGGTGAAACAGCAACCAGCTTCTTAGGTATGTGGTTAGAGGGCTTCTTCTTGGGTGAAGAGACTACATATATCGGTGCTTCGGAAGCCGTGGCGGCTGTGCTCCCTGAGGACGGTATTTCGTCCTCATCAGCAGACTCGTGTGGTGAGACGAAACGGGCCGTGGGTCGGGGCCCCGAGGAAGACGGGCCTCTAGCCTTTTTCAAGATGGGGTGGGGAGGCGGAGGTTTTGATGCGCTGGAAGATAGGGTTCTTAACACCAAATCGTTGGCTTTTGTTGAAGGGCGGGACTCTTGTGGAGGTGGTTGTGGGGAGAACTCGGCCTGGACTGCCTCCATGAGCTGTCTAATAATGGGAGGTATCTGATCATGATGGTCAGCGTCAACGGCTACATGGTGCGGGCATAGTAGACATACATCCGGTCCCTCCCATCGATTCGGGGGGCCCTTGAGGGGAACAGATGTTGGTCCAAGGGAGATCTCCTCGTAAAGCTTGGCCAGGGTACTGCCTTTCAGGAACCTCCTGTTGCTGCCCCAAACGTGCCACCAGAAATTTTCCAACCGACAAGCTGTGGGATCCTTAAGTCTCTTGTAGGTGGTGGTGTAGACTGCGCATCCAGTTAGTAGAGGTTTCTATGATTTGGGCTGCTCAAGGCGGTTTACCGTGCCAATACTCCCAGACCTTGTCAGGGGGGACAACGGTGTACTCTGCGACCTCCTTGTAGATGTTTTTTGAGTTAGTGACAATGCCCTTGGGCAGTATCATGGGCGTGCCCGAGTCCATCTCGTGCGACCAAGAGTTACCACCTAGGAACAAAGATCACAGGCCACTCTCGCAGCCGAGAAGATGCGTAATTGAGAGAGAACTCGACTGTTTAAGCGCCCACTGGAACTTAGGCGGGGGGTTGTCTATTGTCGGCTGCGAGGGCGAAGCATGATCGTTGGCGAAAGTTTGTCGTCGGTGAATGAGGTGAGATTGAGGGTCAGGGTGACAACGAGAGCGTTTGTGAAAATGAGAAGAAGTTGATTCAGTTTTAGCCCTGCTGGGTGGAGAGCTCTTTGGCTCACAGGACCTACTCTGAGCACGAGATGACCGTCGAACCAGACAATCCCGGGAGAACAAATACCCTTAGCAATGGCGCTGGCAACACGAGCTCGAGTAAGCCGAAGCACGGCGCGATGCAGGGCTGAGGTTATCGTGTGGCTTAGGGACGCCCTGTGTCAGTGCAGGCCATCCTCTGGCTGTAAAGAGCAGTCAAGAGGATGGGCCCCGGAATCCGGTGACGCAGTGTGAGAATGGTGACTTGTGATGGACCAAGCTTGGGTTTGTTGCTGGCCTTTGTTCTTGTCCTCGTCTTTTGAAGCGAGCCAGTGGTGAATTTGGAGTAACAGCTTGTCTCAGTGCTGACAGCTGAAGCTGAAGAGGCGCTGTGTAAGTTGTAACAAAGTACCCAGGTTGTGGTTGGCAGCAGCTGAGGCGGCGTCGGTACCAGGATAAGGGCTTCAGCTAGCCTGTGCAAGTTTTGCGCAGTGCAGTGTAAGAGTCTGCGCGTCACGGGGCCAAGGGCGCATGTAACAGAACGGGAATAAGACGTCAGAGAAAAAGACGGTGGGCGGCTCTAGAACGGCTGGCGATGCGATTGCAGGTGCGGCCAGTGCTCATGCTGGTGTTGCGAAGAAGCCGTTGGACCGTGATACAGGGAAAGAAAAGAAGAAGAAAAAACTTCAGAAAGAAGCGCCGGTGATTGCAGTTGTGTTGTAGCCAGACACGAAAACCTCCAAGGCGGGCGTCTTAACTTAGTATGTGATCGGGTTCGGACTTGAGCGGGAGCTGGCGCGCGAGAACGGGCGAGGAGGATGCGAAAAGAGTCGGCCAGCTCGGTGTGAGCCGGAAGGAGATGATGGCGGAGGTACCGTGCTGCGATAGCGTGGTGGGTCAGTACCTCAGGCACGATTGTTAGGAGCAGGCCCAGAACCCGGTCCGACGGGAGACTTGATGCTTCCAGGTGGGTGGCAGATGGCAGAGATACAGGTAAGGTAGGTAGTACCTCAGGTACGTCAGTGGAAGTTAGAACCGTTGAGGACGGGAGACGGCCACGGGCTGGTATGGGGTTTATAGGTCGATTCCAGGGGTTAGATGCCGAGAGAATGTTAAAGTGGAGGCTCTAGTCCAGGAGGCGTGCAGCGGTGCAAGTTTGGCTGGCTGAGTGAAGTGAACCAACGGCGTCCTGTTAGGTATACCGTATACGGGATGGGTATGAGGTGAAGGAATCGAGTTGGGGGCGGGAGACGAGGAAACGTAACAACACCGAAGGCCAACGGCTCAGCAGAAGAGACAAGAAAGACTGATCAAGAAGACGTCGAAGAAAGAGCGAGAACGAAAAATGGCTAAAGGGGGACGGGAAAGGAGAAAGAGAGGGATGTGGGAGTAGCAGAGCTAGAAGCGCTACAAGGAGGAAGATGGTGAGATGAGCTAGACAAGAGGGACCAAAGGACAAATGTTGTCTGTCTTTGGCATGGGCTGTCAGTCTCGCAACTCTCACAGACAGTCTTACGGTCTTATTCACCCATCCCGCGACGGTTGCTTCTTGAGGGCGACAGCACCGAGTTTTCGCCGTCAGGTTGTCCGCTGTCCATGGAGCTTTGGTGTAGTTATCAGTCTCGGGCGAGTGCGTGCGAGCCTGGGGCGGGCCTTGCTCGGCCTTTGTATCGGGTGCTGGTGCTGGACTGCCTGGTGTCTGTCTACAGGTACCAGTGATCCGTTCTATAACCCAAGTCTCCGAATGGTTGAGTTGAGGGATCCTAGCGTAAGCCCTGGACCAGCCCTGCGCCCTGGGCCTCCGGTATCTCGCCTCGGGGTCGCGTTATAACTTAAAGAACAAGGAGCTGGACTGCACTTGCACTCTGCGCACAGAGCCAGAGAAGCTGGAAGCTGTGTGAATGGATGGCAAATGCGACATTGATTGGGGATGACCTGTCGGCCAGTGGGGGGGCTTCTTCGTTGGGACTCGAGGACTGGACACGGGGGACATCCGTCTTAAAGGCCGGCGTTCTAGGCTTGAGCTTGTGCTGTACCTGCCTCCAAGATCAGTGGGCCCCGCCCCGCCCTTAGGCTTCTTTAGGCCGCTTCAAGAGGGAAGGAGGGGTGGAGGGGTGTCCCAGTTGTCGCAAAGACCTCGTGTGAGAGAGCTGCCTCGTCGTCTAGGTAGATACTGAAGGTTGGTAATTAGTGGGTAGGAGACCAGCACCAACACATAACCTCACTATCACCATCACCAAACATTTCTCAGAAGTGTCATCACACATCACAAGACCATACCTTTCTTTTCTTCTTTTCACCCTCCATTCTTTCTTTCTTTCTTTTTCTTGGGCAGCGTAGCCAACCCCCTCTTTAATACTCACATTCCTCCCTGGCGCCCATTTGCGGGATGGACTTTGCTACGCTGACAAGACAGGACAGGACAGTCCCCACCTTGGGTGATCTTGGTGGTGCCGTCAACGCGGGAGACAACCTTGGAAGTAGAAACAGGGTCCACGAGACCGGCGGAGCAGGATCACGGGGTCACCAGCACACCAGATGCCACCTCATTGACTGCACCCGCTCCTCGGTCCTTGCTCCTTGCTCCTTGCCCCGGGTCATGACGAAGCCGAATTCAGGTTGCGAGTCAAGACCCAACCCAGAGTCCCAGACAGGTCTCACCTTCACCTGACCTCTTCCATGGATGGATTTGCGACCGAGCGCATTCACCGCCATCCCTGCGTCGAGATGAGGGCGGGTTGTTGACTCGACTTGAGGCTTGCCTAGAGAGGCTAATCTAAACCAGTGGGCGATGACATGAGTTTCCAGCCTATTTCGAATACCCCTACATATAATAGATTGTCTTGTTTGCCAAGTATGGTAGCCCACAGTCAGTTCCCTAGCTCCATTGATATGGAACCGGATCCCCGACGAGACATTGTCTCGCATTTGGATCATTTCTTCCTCTTCTTTCTTTTTCCATTGCCGCCTACGTCCTCGTGCCCTCTCTCCCTTGCCTCACGCGGCTCCATACTACTCACACCTATTGTTGTGGAGGGAAGCTTACATGGGCTCTGCTAGGTCTCGGATTTTGGGCCTTCTGTGTTCAACCATGGCCATTAGCCTCCAACGTCACCGCTTCGTTATTTACTCCTTACTGGGAACCACCTGACAATTAGCAAATCGGCTAGTATTTGTACCTGAGGCTGTCACTGCAAAACCGTGCTCATATCTACGGCTCCACGTATTGTCACGCACCTTGTCCTGTCCGGTATCACGAATCGACCCCTTCTGAGTCGAGACGGCCTTCCGATCCCGATACGGCAGGATCATCATCCTCGAGCCGCCTAAACCCAGCCAACCGTCCGGTACCTCTCCCGCTTCCGTCCCCGTAGCCAACTACAATACTCCCCCACGCTATGTCCCCTGCACCACATTCTAGAACAGGTCACGAATCAATTCTTCCAGGCGTGTCTCTCCGCAGTGCCGGAACCCGCACAGTACATAGTTCATCACAATCGTACCAAAGCATCCCGCCGCCGCCGGCCAGTCGCTGAGCTCCTTCCCTCCTCATAACACACCAGATAACCTCGTCCCTCATCTACTTAGGTACCTTGTCCGGCATCCAGCATAGCTCGAGGTACCGACCTAGCAGGCAGCCTTTACAACCCATCAATTGGAGGTATTTCAGCCTCGGGTCATGTCTCCTTGTCGCAGAAAATTACCATCAAGAACAATGCCACCTGCTCTTCTCCGCTGGGTCCACTAGACCCTATTTATGTGCGTTCACAACGGGAAACAATCTCATTTCTCATCTATCTAGGTCGATAGGTCTCTTTCACAACTCCACGCAACATGGTGCTCTCGCTGCGACCCGCAGCCTCCCCTCGAGGTACTTACTCACAGCACACGTTTCATGCAGTTGTTTGGATGGTGTCAGCTAAGACAAAGCCCACGACTGAGCCTCACCGCTTGCCCACGCGACAGTAATCCGCCCTCTGACAGGTCCAATTACACACATTATTATCTAGTAGCTTATCCCTCTCATCCGCTGCCATGATCACAGCCCTCATTCAGCATGCTGGGGCAGCCTCTCCGCACCTCGAGACAATTAGCCGCTTGACCTCCCACACAGCGTCATTATTCTTTTCTTTTTCCCGCCGCCGTCTCATAGGAACCTGCCCTTGTTGCGAAGTCTTCTGATCTGCTCCCTTAGCGAGGTCAAGCCCAGACAGAAGTCGTGTGACCGATGACCACCGAATAGGACAGTTGCAAACTCTGCCGAGCGCTTTGTCTCATTCACCATTGGCGGGCCTCCTCAGACGGCTTCTTGGGGCTGATGCGGATGCCTGTTCCTGGAGGCACCTGACTTGAAGTGCGGCGTCGTCCAGCCACTGGATTTTTGGCAGCTCGTGTGTGGTGATGTCGGCCGAGAGGAACCCCGGCTTTGCGGGGGGAGTAATCCCCAGATCCATGACTGACGCTTAGCTGCGGATAGTTCTCTCTAACGCCAGTTGATGCATCTGTGACCACCACAGCGAACTCGCTATGTCGCCGCCAACAGTGGATGGTATGATTGATGGTGATACAAAGCCCACGTGGGTTGGCTACACCAAAGGGGACTCTCGTCAACTGCAAACGCCGAAACCCCCCACGCGAACCCAGAAGGCCAGGATGTTGAGAGGCCAGAGGGCGCCAATCAATCGTTGCGGGGTCAAGAGATTCGTGACTTCTTATGGAGGTCCCCTCGCCCACCCTTCGATAGCTGTCAAGCTGCCTCTTTCGGACGCGACAACCCAGCTATTTGCCTGACTGCATATCCAGCACCTTTACAAATCCTGAAGCTGGACAGCGGTACGATACAGAGCATGGAAGAGAGGTCACATGTCCTTGCCTGCTCATGCTCTGCAGGTCCATCGGGTGTCGCATCGATAGGCGAGTGGGCATCCGACAAGTCACAACGAGGCGGCGGGCATTGATGAGATGCTGGGCGAGAGAGCCTGGAGCGTCTTGTGCGACCAAGCTCTCCGGCAGTAACTTGTGGTGCCCCTCAGCTGCCGGGCGAACTGCCTATTATGCCCGGTGAGGGAGATTTATTAGTGAGTAGGGATGCAGGACCAGCTAATAAGGCGGGGTTTTGCATGTGAAGAAGCGCAATCTAGACTATCTGCCAGCGCGGTTTGCAAGGTTGCTAATGCCAGGCGGCTCTAGATCGGAGTGGCGATGACTCTGATAGCAGGCCATCATCGCCATCATGGTATCATTCACGCATCCACCCCTCCAAGCGTGGATTCTTCATCTCACCTCCTATCACACACACCCCCTTTTTTTTTTCCTTCCCGCTGGCTATCTTTGCCTGCCCATTCAATGGCCTCAACGTTCAATAATCTGGCGGGGGGGCAGGCGCAACAAACCGCCACACCCTGGGTAGGATTCAAATGGCAATGGAGTCTGTTGGGCCTCGGGAGGTGCTGCAGCCCTCCAACCCTTCTAGCGAGGCCGCCACCAAACGCCGACCCCTCCAAATACCCCTGGACCGTCGGCCTCAGCCGTTCCCGGCAATATCCTCTTCTGCAGGTTGTCTTGCATGGCGCATCTAGCGGTTGATGGGATGGGGTGGGTGTGCGACCATGCCACGACCCGGAGACGCAGCCTTGAGTGTTTGTGTGACACGGGAAATAACGCCCAGGTAGTAACCCAACTCCTTCTCGACATCTTGTGCAACAGCGGCAATGCCGCGATTGGCGATGTAACTAGACGACTACATTGAACGTTACTGTGGGAAGCAAAACTTTGACATGATGGAACGCCATGAGAAAATATGACGTGGGGGTAACTCTCATATCATAAAGTACACCCCGTGGTTTCTTACGCCTTCATTTGTAGTTAGGACGGACCTACTATTCATGTATGATGTGATACATCGTTCGCCCAATGCCAGGTTAGTCGTTCTCTCCGCCACCACTTCACCTGGAAATGTTGACACACCAGCCAACCAGCCTCTGATACGAAATCATGATCTGTCACATTGGGTGGTATTTCAACAGGCTGGGTAGAACTACGCAAATGGGTATGCCGACACTAGGCTTGTATTCTCTTTCCTCAACCCTTGGTGTTGTTATCTCCCGAGCTCATGTGAGATCAGAGAGCAATCACATTCAATGCGACCATGAGGAAATTTGGAATCGAGTTCACAGCTCATTACCAGCACCCAGGTGGCCACATCAACTCTCAAACACTGAAAAAGGCTTTTTGTTTGTACCATTTATTAACATTATCTAAGCCCCGCCAGATTTTATGCCCCCCCACGCCCGCCTGAGATGAGCACAAATGATCAAAGTAGCAATTATTATTTTCTTCATTTAGGTGACGGTGTAACCGCCATCAACACGCAGATCTGCGCCCGTCACATATTGGCTGGCGTCGGACAGCAAGAAGGCAACGGGCCCCATGAGGTCCTTCGGCAGACCCATCTTGCCCTGGGGGATGAGTGAGGTCCACTTTTGCTTGAGAGCCGGGTTCTCGTCGAGGATCTTCTCGGTCCTATAAAAGAGTTGTCAGCTCTCAGTTCCCAAATGTCATGACATCGATCGGTAGTGCGGGGGATGGTGGTATTTTACGAAACTGGGAGCAGCGCACCGACGGGCCGGCACGGTAGGTAAGGGTGGGAAGGTGAGCCAGATGATCACTTACAATGCTGTCAGCATGTATCCGGGTGACACACAGTTGACACGAATGCCGGCGTGTGCCCACTCAACGGCGAGCGAAGCGGCAAGATGTCGTACAGCGGCCTTGGAGGTGTTGTAGGGGCTGTTGACAAAGTCAGCGAATTTGCTCAGCGATCCAACTTGATGGGAATTCCATTGGCTCACGTCTGGGGCTGGGGCACGTTGACGATGGAGCCAGACATGCTGCCGATCATCACGATGCTACCAGGACTCTTGCGCTCCATGAGGTGGCGAGCGACCGAGGTGGCGAAGAGGTAGGTCCCGTCAACGTTGACGGCCCAGAGCTTGCGCATGCGGTCGATGGGGTAGTTGACGGCCTCAAAGTTCTCGGTAAAGCCGGCCGATGTGACGAGGTTGTCGATCTTGCCGTGGGCGGCCAGGATCTCGGCGATACAAGCGTCGACGGACTCGGGATCGGCCACATCGGCGTAGTGGGCAGTGACTTTGGGAATGCTGGAGTGCGTTCCATGTCAGTTTCTTTGATCTTGTCTAACACTCGTTCTCAGTTGGATTATGGGTTGGCCATACCGCTCGGCTCGGGGGTTCTCCTTCTTGAAGGCCTCGATGAGTTGATCGGTCTGCTTCTCAGCCTCCTCCTCTGTCATGGTTGTTAGCAATTTTGCTTCATATATATCTTGCCATGGTCAAAACTAACTGTTCATGTCGACGAGTGCGAGGTTGGAGCCGGAGAAGACCATTCCCTGGCCGATGACAAGGCCCAGACCTCGGGCACCGCCAGTGACGATGCCGACGTGGTTGTCCAGGGAGAAGCTAGCGAGAGTAGGCTTGACATACTGGCCACCAGTGCCGAGTACAGGCTTGCTGCTAGGAAGCTCGTGCTCCGCGGGGTGCTCATGCTCAACATCAGGGTCTGTTCGTGAGTAGCTACCAGGCTTGTCCTGGCGGGGAGGACCGCTGTGCAGCATGCGCGCAGCCACCGACATGGCATACGCGGGACGCATGGCGGCCGGGGCAGCGCGGCGGGCGCAATGCCGAAGGACGGGAGCAATCATGTTAGCAGGCATGGTTGCGATGCTGTGATGATGGTGATGAAGGTGAGCAGAGAGAATTGGCCTCTCTCGAAAGAGGGTGGCAGAGCTGGGAGCTTGAAAGACTCGGCGCCGAGCAGGTGGCAAGAGCTGCTTCAGGTGGGGGGGAGCTTGGAGGAGAGGATGTGGCGCCGGGACGGATACGGGAGGGATAGGCGCTACAGAAGGCCAATCCAACCGCTAGCAGTTGACGATGAGGCCAATTGATAGATGAGAGGAAAGGGACGACGATGAAGGGTGCCGACCAGCAGCCTGACTTATAGAATTCTGGCCCATCGTGCTCTGTCTGCACCATCGTGAACGAGAAGCACGAAGGCATGCGACTACCCGCCTGCACACCCACAAAGTCCCCCGGCCCCAGCTTTGACGACGACCTGTGTGTCCTGGGGGAGCCTCGATGGATCCATCCCATCCCATCAGCATGGATCCGTCCCTTCCAGACGCCCTGGGCTTGCATGGCGCTAAGCAAGCGCTGTTGAGATCCGAGCTGCCGTGTGTGTGTGCAAACTCTGGTTCTCTTCGTTTGGGAGGGCATGATTCGCGGGTCGTTTCTCTCGTTTCATCGGTTTACACCGATGGTCGTCGATGTCACCTCCTCCTCAGGTTTATTCTGATGCCTAGGGCGGGGCCAGCCTAATAAAGTCCTTCCAGCGGCCCAACATGCCCACGATTGACCTCGTTGGTACATGTTTAGCACGGAAGCTTGGCAAGCTACTGCTTCAAGAGTCCGAATTCGGCTTCAGGTGTGGTGGCATCCTCGAGGAGCGTCAGCAAGCCCAGACCAGAAATATGCAATTGATCATCGGACCGGCTACCAGCCTACCAGTCCGAGGGCTTCCTCCACCATCGTGTTTTTCAACGGAGGGGCACCGGTTGGGATGCAACGGACTTGAGCGACAGTCGTAGGCCCCTCCAGACCAGAAACTGGAGCTCCCGGCATCCCATTTTGGGGTCCCGAGAACAGAGAGCTCCCCACAAAAGCGGCGACAGGGTTTACAGTGGCGGCAGGGGTGCTTTACCGAGTGCTGGGATTAAGGCAAGTCTGGGAATTCCCAATCACACGTCAGGCTCTCAGTCGGGCTCCTGAGCTCCCTCGTCTCGAGTGAGTACTGTTTGCTCGCCAGTCTCCCGCCAAGACATGGTTGGAATTCGGACGACTTTCCCCGTTCCCAATGGAAATGATGGGAAGGGAAATTTGAGGGTAGCTGGACGGGGGGGCATGTCCGTGTTGATAAATTCATACGTCTGAGGCCACATTGACTACCACAAAGAATTGGTTTACTTGATCAATGGGAAAGATGGACATGTTGGTCGCTGGTGGGGTCCAATTGGTAGGCGTTGTGTGAATGCCCATGCGTCAAGCCCCCAATATAATACGCAATGCCGTTACTACAGCTTGAGTCAGGCCTACGTAAGAAAAGGGTAAGAAGGTGCCGACAATGGGGGCATACGGGCAACAGGCAAGGACATGGTAGAAGTACTACGTACTCGAGCAGAGTAAATTTGGAGGAAAGGGGTGCTCGCTTGCGCTGCATTGTGCGGGATCTTCAAAATCACGAGGCCAACAACCAAGATGGTGAGACATACAAGGAAATGGAAAAAGAAAAACGTCCAGGTATCTGATGGCACCGCAATACACAGCCTGTTGAAGACTAAGAGAGAACGGATGGAGGAGAAACTGCAGGTTCAATGCCCGCAACATGCAAAGCACAATACTGCATTGTTATGGGGAACCCGTTATGGGAGAGCTCGGATGGGGAGGCTCCCGAGGGTTGAAGTTTGATATCACATCCGAGCGGTCTAGTGGTGCCCGTTGGCTTAGAGGCTTCGAAGGGGGCGGGGATGGTTTTGGTTTTGGGTGCCGACATACATATGCGGCATGTAGAGGAGGAGTCTAAGTTGAGATTGGCGCCCATCTAAACTAGACAACGACACCAGCGACCAAACGAAGAAAATGTCGCGATAGTTGCCCTCAGAGCCCGTCGCCGGAGATGCGGTGTCTCTACTCACCGCGTGCCATCCATCCCACGCTGGATGGCCCACCGAGGAGCACTGACTAGGTAGAGGATAGGCTAAGGCGACCCCCTGGAATATCTGCTTGGCAGCTAGATCAGGCACGGAATCCCACGTCGTGTTGCTGGGTTCAGTAGGATGCTCGCACTGGCGTACTGGATTACGGATTACACACTATTCTTAGCAGGGTGTGATGGACCTGCAGCCAAGATCAGCTGGACTCGAAGAGCTGATCCTCCATGCCAGCCTTGACCCTTGGAACGAGTCCTCGTGGGACATGGAAAAATCAAATTTCAACAAGTTGGCCCTGTTGCTAGTAACTTGCTTTTCTTGCTGCATCGGTAGTGCGCTTGATTTACTGAACTAGGCCTGCGACTACGACTAGGCGGTGGTGGCTTGAGGTGGTGGCTTAGGGTGCCGTTGTCTCGTCCAGCCTCCAACGACAACTATTCATACCTCAGACCGTGTATATACGACCGAGCTTGTCATGTCCCTTTCTATCCGGATGAGCCATAAGCCATTTCCTTGAATGTGAGGCGCTGGTCACACCGCCAACACCTCCCCACCGCGGCTCGCCGATGATCGGATTCATCTGCAATTCCACCGCAGCCGCCATGGACCTTGGTGGTCTCAACGGTCGCCCCATGCCGTGCGCGGCCTATCTCAGCATTGCATCCATTGCTACCCATTACCGCTCAGGCTTGCGCATACTCTTTGTTGAATGCCCTTCCAATGACCATCCGTCTAATTTCAGAGGTGCCGGCTCCAATCTCGTACAGTTTGGCGCTGCGAATGTGGTCAGTTGACTGTTTGATCCCCGTCATATCCGCAGCCACTCAAGCCCTCCGCTCCGAGTCGGACACCAGAAGACTAGGAGGTAGGGGCCGGGGATGAAAACAACCTGGATATAAAAGAATGAACACTTACTCCCGAAGCAACCGCGATGCTGGCATTTCCTCCACGTAACCCATACCGCCGAGCAGCTGAATGCAGTCGAGCGTGCACTCCGTTGCCCGCTCAGCGGCGTACAGGATGGCACCCGCGCAGTCCTGTGTGCGGACCAGCCCATTCTCGTCCACCGCCTTGGCCGTCGCATATGTGTAAGATCGTGACGCCTGTAGCTTCGTGTACATGTCGGCCAGCCGGCCTTGCACGAGTTGGTTGTGCGCAATGGGCTGCCCAAACTGCTTGCGCTGGTGAGTGAACGGCAGCGTGATGTCGAGTGCCGACTGCATCAGGCCCAACGGACCAGCGCTGAGTACCAGCCGTTCCAGATCCAAGCCCTCCATTAGCACCCGAACACCACCGTTGATCTTGCCGAGCACGTTCTCGGCCGGCACAAAGACGGAGTCGAACATGAGCTCGCCAGTGTTGCTGCCGCGCATGCCCATCTTGTCCAGCTTGCGCGCGCAGCTGAAGCCCTCCGACTTGGTGTCTACCAGGAACGCCGTGATGCCCTTGGAGGCTTTGTCCGGCTCCGTCTTTGCGTACACCACGATCAGGTCGGCGTCGGGCCCGTTAGTGATCCACATCTTGGACCCGTTGATCACGTAGCCGCCGTCTACTGCCCGCGCCGTCGTCCTCATGCTGACCACGTCGCTGCCGGCCCCAGATTCAGACATGGCCAGCGCCCCCACCTGCGTGCCGGCGATGAGGCCCGGTAGGTACTTCTGCTTCTGCTCGGGCGAGCCATTGAGCTGGAGCTGGTTGACGCAGAGCTGCGAGTGCGCTGCGTAGCTAAGACCAATGGACCCGGACGCTCGTGAGAGCTCCTCCATGACGACACAGTGTGCCTGGTAGCCCATTCCCAGGCCGCCGACATCCTCGTCAGCTGTAATGCCGAGGAAGCCAGCGTCGCCCATCTTTTGCCACATCTCGTGGGGGAACGCATTGCTCTTGTCCGTGTACGCTGCAACTTCCTCTGTGATCTCTCGGCGCGTAAACTCCTGCACCCGCTCTCGCAGCTCGTCAAGCTCCTCGCTAGTCGGTGCCTCAAATCCCTTGGGGTGTTTGGACGAGTGCAGACGAGACTGGATTGTGGGGAGTGTCGCTGCTGGGCGCCATGATCTGGCGGCGACGGGCCGCGCAAGGCTTCGGAAGGTTCGCAGGCTTGCCATTGTGTCTGTGGTGTTGTGCAAGGTGATGCGAAAATTGATGGACTCGTAAGAAAAAAAGGACAAGCCGGCACAATCAAAACCTGTCAAGTGTAATTGTTCGTCGTCCTGCCGAGGGCGACGGGAAGTTGTATGATGGATGAGGCGAAGCGGGCCGTAGGAAGCCGCCCTCGGCTTGCGACGGCCGCTTACCCCAGGTTTTAGGACGTCATAAGCTCGGCCTTAGCATTCACTCCCTTGGCCGGCATTGACATATTTCCTCCACGAGATGCCCTGCCTAAAGCCGAGATTTCCAGATCAAACACAAATCTTAAGCTGTAAAGCCCTCTTCGGAATGTCCTTCCCACGTTCGTCTCGCCAGGCCCTGCGGTTGGGCGGCCAATTCGGCCGTCAACGCTGCCAGGGTCGCTATCTACAGGCTCGGACTGTCGCGAACCTCACCCCGCCACACCAGGCCGGTGCCATCTCGCGGCTCCCGAGCAACGTCGACCCATCGTCGGACGAGTTCAAAGAGAATGAGCGACAAATGAGCGAGGTCATGGTCCGCATGCAGGATCTGGCGCGCAGGATCCAGCAGGGCGGGTCGGAGAAGGCCAGGCAAAAGCACCTTGCCCGCAAGAAGATGCTGCCAAGGGACCGCATCACGGCGTTGATTGATCCCGGCACTACGTTTCTAGAACTCTCTCAAATGGCTGGTTATGAGCTCTATCCCGAGGCCGAAGTGCCCGCGGGTGGCATCATTACCGGTGTTGGTGTCATTGAGGGTGTCACCTGTGTCATTGTCGCCAACGACAGCACCGTTAAGGGCGGTACCTACTACCCGATCACAGTGAAGAAGCATCTCCGAGCACAAACTGTTGCTCGACAGAACAAGCTTCCGTAAGACTCTCGTCAGCCTCTTTCTTGTTCACCGAAATACTAATTCTACACAGATGCATCTACCTCGTTGATAGTGGCGGTGCGAATCTGCCTCATCAATCAGACGTCTTTCCTGACGAGAACCACTTTGGCCGAATCTTCTACAATCAGGCCCGAATGAGCTCTGAGGGCATTCCCCAGATCTCGGTTGTCATGGGGCCCTGCACAGCCGGTGGTGCATACGTTCCCGCCATGAGTGATGAGAGCATCATCGTCGACGGGCAGGGGCACATCTTCCTCGCCGGTCCACCCTTGGTCAAGGCGGCAACCGGTGAGGTCGTCAGCCATGAAGAGCTGGGCGGCGGCAAAATGCACTCTTCCGTCTCGGGAGTGACGGACTACCTCGCTGTAGACGATGCTCACGCCATTGTGCTCGCTCGTCGCTGTATCAGCAACCTCAACTGGCCGACGCGGTCTCCAAACACCCAGACGCCCAAGCCGACCTTCTCTGAACCCCTACATAACCCTGAGGAGCTTTTAGGAATCGCCTCAACGAACTTGAGGAAACCCCTTCCCATCCGCGAGGTTATTTCCCGTATTGTTGATGGCTCCGAGTTCTCCGAGTTCAAGCACGATTTCGGCACCACCCTTGTGACAGGCTTCGCTGAGATATACGGCCACAAGGTCGGTATCGTCGCCAACGATGGCATTCTCTTCGCCTCATCTGCAGTCAAGGGTGCGCATTTTGTCGAGCTCTGCACGCAACGCGGTATTCCGCTAGTGTTCCTGCAGAACATCGCGGGCTTCATGGTGGGCTCGCAGTCGGAGCGTGACGGCATCGCCAAGCACGGCGCCAAGCTAGTAACTGCCGTCGCTTGCGCCGACGTGCCCAAGTTCACCGTTGTCGTAGGAGGTAGCTATGGCGCCGGCAACTACGGCATGTGTGGGCGCGCGTACTCGCCTCGCTTCCTCTGGATGTGGCCGAATGCCCGGGTTGGCGTCATGGGTAGCGAGCAGCTCTCGGCCGTCATGGAGACGGTCGGAAAGGCAGACCCGGAACTCAAGGACCGGATCGAGCGGGAGAGCGAAGCGACGTACTCGTCGGCAAGATTATGGGTAAGTCAACATCAATCTCCATGAAAGATCCGAATTGCTGACTCTGACGCAGGACGACGGCATCATCCCGCCGCAGCACACAAGACGATATCTCGGCTTGGGGTTGATGGCTGCCATGGGAGGAAGAAGCGAGGTCAAGGCAGGCGATACTAAATTTGGTGTCTTCCGAATGTAGAAGTCAAAACGGTCAGGATGGGATTTTCTTGTCATCTCTCTCGGCGTTGTAGATACAAGGAAGCGACTCAAGTGGCCTACTTCCGGTTTTATGATTTCGACATTCTAGGAGCCTGTGAGCCTTCAGTATTCCTAGAAGCTGGAGGAAGTCGAGCTGGATATTCTACCTGATTAGAAACCACTCCCAGATCACACTTGTCAGATTTCATATGCAATGTTGTTGTGAGCGGTTGGCTGAGTAGGGATTTTGGCTAGAAGTAGAGGTTGTATACCAAGCCGGTACCACTACATACATAGGTACCTAGGTAGGAGAGTAGCGGCAGTGTAGATGCCTCATGCCAGTGTCTGCAGGGCACCTGAAATCATTATGGGCTTAGAATATGGCTCTAGAGGACATATTTCGTCAGCCCCAAGGAATTATGTGGAATCGTATCATGCTCACAGTCCACACCGTTTATCGCACCCATCTACCCCACCTTCGAACCGGTGAAATCGGTCAAATCGGGATGTTTTGAGTATATTTCCTCCAGTCGGTGTCTCCGTGTTGATATGCGTGTGATCCAATGGACAGCACAGCATGCACGTGTCGGTTGGGTGTAACAAGTCAATTCAGGTTATGTAAACCACGTACCCTGGCTTGCCTGACTACCTGGGGTGGCTACTGGCAGCGCTGACACCCTTCACTCAGTAACAATGTCGACCAAACTGAACTGAAATAGAAACTCCATCTGTCTTGCACAACTATCCCCCCGCGCGGTTCTCGTCATGAGCGGACGAATATTTGAAGCACAAACCCTCCGCCCACGTTTGGAGGCCCCCACGGCCTTGCAGGGAAGACTGCGAGACCCTGTTGCGGCTGCTGGCACCAATATAGGTACGTCCATGTTCGCCTCGTCCGCGGGGTTGCTTGACAATTGGGGAAGCGATGTGCTAAATCATCGCCAGAGATGGTGCAGGCCCATGGTGAGCTATCACCAGATTTGATACCTAGACCGGCCAAGAAACGACAACTCGATCTAGTATCCGAGATCGATCCGCTGCTGTCCAAGAAGGCCCGTGTGAAGCAGACGAGCATACAATCTATTGGGAGTGAGCAAGTCAAGCAAATGGCTACTTCTCAGCGATTACCAGATAAGATTGTGTCTACCTCATCGCAACTAAAGCCTACCGTTTTCAACCCCCAATACTCGGGCATCACCAAAAGCTTCCTTCACCCTGCCAAACCAAGTCTATGTCCTGACCCTGTCCACGCATATATTTCTAAGTGGCTTGAGTCTATATCTATTGATCCCGACCAGGACGAGTGGTGCCGGCCAGATAGTCATTCCGAAGATGAATCAGCTGTGGAGGAGCTCGCGGTGCCGACAACAGGGATAGGATCTACTCCAAATGTCACTCGAGTCGCTACGTCACAAAAACCTCGGCTACCCAGCCTCTAAATGGCCACATGGATGCGGGATCCCAACACAGCTTGCCAGTCGTGGCACATACGCCCTTATCTCTCGAAGTAATCGCAATGGATAGCCCATTTACACACAAACATCGAAGAAAGCAAGCTCAAGCATCCATCTGATAGAAGAGCAGCCTCGGGGTCAAAACGAACATCGATGTGTTCTTAGGGAGGGATTCCCCGATAACTTCTCTGACATCGTCAACCCCTTCACAGCGGGCGTGCCTCGCCTAAATCATCGACAGGTCGAGTTTTTCACAATCAGGCTAGAAGACTTTGAGCTTAATCGCACGAGATCTGAGCCGGAGGATCGTTCCAAGTTGAGCCCCCAGCAGTATCTTCAACAGAGCCAGCGACTTCCCATCTTGGAAAGTTTTATCCCAGGTCGCAGCCTCAGCGAAACCTCCGGTTCCAATTCTCGACGTCTTCTCTGTATATAAACAGAAGGCTTTTTCAAAACTCACCACAAACAACTGATCGCACACGCAACTGATTGCACAAGTAATAGCAACGGCCGAGAAGAACACGACCTTTCTTTTTAGTCTTTTCCGTTGACAACGCTTCGGCGACGTACGGGTGGTCTTCATAACTAGCTTACATATATAGGACTGGTCAGATCCAACTGTTTGACAGTTTTTTATTTGTCACTGCAATGAATAGCACAGAGCGCAAGGGTGCAGTTAATCTGGGAAACCACGATCCGAACACGGTTTACATACAGAGTGCACAGAATTTTCGATTATAAGGCCTAAGCAGGCTAGAGTTCTAGAAGCACGTCAGGATCATTCTCGACCGCGAAGAGATTGCACTTTAATAACCTATCCACACAACCGCCCAGAAGTCTCCCGACGATAAGTCTCGTTGGAATAAGAATGGGAGTTTGGAATGATCTTTCTACATATATGAAGGCGGCAGGACACTACAGAATGTGCAGCCACATCAGTGGCATTGCAGGAGGCACATGCTCGCCTTTCATCATCCTATTGTCGGCATTGGATCCCCTAACACTTCACCCTTTGGTCGTCAAGGCATCAGATAGAACACCTGGGAGCTGGAAAAGTAGGATGTGTCAAGAATCGGGCAGAATCTTGAATAACGCATGACCGAAATAGAACTTAATTCCGTGAAGTTCGATCGATATGTTATGTTTGGATTTACAGAGTACTGGATGAGACACGGGAATGATGCCAGGGCATTTCATAACATAATACTATAGGACTAGCAAATTAGAGACTTGGTTGACTATGGTCGCCTCTGAAGGAAGCTTCATACTTTCTAGGGCAGCTTCGGATTATTCCAGTCCGTCTTTGTGTGTGGAAGAGTGTCATTCGGAACTACCGAATTAGGATGAGGTTGAAGCACACTTAAGCACTTGCCCAAAACAGTCAAAGAATTAGCCTCTTCACCATCCATGAAGGGACACGGATGGTTCAATATAACGAATGCCTAGTCCCTAAAGCTAATAAGAGCCTGAAGGAAATATTTGACTCACGAAGCATCCAGTGAACGAGCTTGGTGTTGAACAGCATGGAGGAGACCTTGTCCCAGTTCCGTAGAGCTCCTCTAGGGTAGGACACGGCAAAATGTTCGTCACGAGACCGTCTCACAACACAGCGTATGCAATCATGGCAGGTAAATGGAACTGGAAGGACTACCAGGGCACGGAAATGGTATGGATAGCGAATAATAGGCTCGGTTGGTTGCGTTGGCAAAGATATGCTGAAGTCTACGTGCTGTCCGTTGACAGGCTTCAAGAACTGTGTAAAAGATGCCTCGGGATCTTGACGGGCTACACAAAGAGCCCTCTCACGAGCTTACTATCTGCAATCGCCGGTGGAAAAATCTGCCCTTCTAAAAGCAGAATTCTTGTGGTGATCAATTTCGTGCCTGAGCTTGGTCATCTATTGGGCCGGCCGTCTCGAGCTCACATTGGCATGGAATTCCCTGTTCGAAGGATTTGACACCTTTTGATTGCCTCCGCAATCGTACTTGGCCAGTTTGTTAATCTCCGGAGAGGTCCAATCCACTCAAAACCAAATCTTACTGAGAAGATAAATAATGCTAGGACGACGCTCGAAGAAGGAAGCTCGATATTCGGTGTTTCGGATTTATGCTCGTTCTTACGGGGTTCCCTGCGTCCATGCCTGTGGAAAGTGAACTTGGAACTCAACAATCAAGCAAGGATATGAGGGAAAATCCAGCAGCCAATATGTTAGAGTTGCGTCTAGGTGCCTGGTATGATGGCGTTCCAAGGCTTACTCAGGCTTTGGGGATCGGGCAAGCAATCGACGGAGCAGAGACAGCTTGTCGGTCTCGGATTGGATGGGCTAGGGACAAGACTGGCTGAGTCTGGCGTGCGTCTGAGACCTGGTTAGCTGCGGTAAAAAGGATCTTGGGTCGCTCCACTGGACAGGGACTGAGGAGGGGAGCCTAGTCCTGCTGGGCCAATCATGGATGAGATCGACGCTAGATCTCCCAAGGTGAAACACGACACGGCAACGCGACCAAGGCTGGTGTCGTAAGATGGCCGGCCACGTCGGCGTCATCCCCCGGGGTGTTAATGTATGTACTTTGTATGTGCAGCAGCCGTCGTCTGCAGCTCGTGTATGACGATGAGACGCAATTCTTCCGTGGGGGAATATTGGGACTGTGCAAATGGGCTGTCCAGGTACAGCATCCGTCGCTTCGGCAGCGGAACCATCGGATGCAGGACCGCTATGAGGGGCCTCTATTTTAGTGGCGATGATGTTTTTCTCTGGTGTTCATGGCTGAGAGGCGAGATTAAAGGTGCCGCCGGCTTCGTCGAGAATTGATGAATGCCAACAAGCACTCGGCCGTGTTTATTAGTGCTCGAGATTGGCATCTCAGTGAATTAATGAGTGAGGATCGCCTTAACGGGGATTATTTTTGTTAGTGTGAGTTGCTTGTTGGCGCTGGTGTCACTGGCGTTGATGGTTGGCGGTGCCGTTGAGCCCGTTGAACGCCTTGTGAGTTGATGACGGGCACTAACGGCTGATCAGACAAGCGGAGACAAGTCTACCTAACATGCCTCCCCAGGCACGTAACAGGTCTCGTGCGCGGATGGGATTGTTGCCGGCAGAGGGCGAGTGCATCTCGTGGAATACTTCGTACGGGTTGGTGCTTCTGCTGTGCTAGTAAGCTTTCTTTGTGCGTCGTGGTGGCGCGCTGAGTACAACCTAGCGACAGTGGGTGATGGCACTAGCACTTTGACGCAAAGCCCTGCTGGCGCTGTTGGTTGGGAGATTGGTGAGGCGGCCTTTGGATCATCGCGGCTTGCAGCAGGCTGAACTGAGGCGAGCTGAAGCAACTGAGGCCTCGAAGCGTGGCGAGCTGTGTTGGCCAGCGGCGACGGGAGGGTTGTCGGATGGAGAGTTCGTTGTTGGTTAAACGGATGCGATGCATCATGTACGGTCAGCACTCAGCGGTGGCGTATAGACCGTATTCTTAACGCTGTAGTGCATGTCTAACACCAACACCAACTTACTGTATGCACACCGACACCAAGAACTTGTAGAAAATCCATAATTATCGTCCATCCACGATGGCGGACGAGAGAGATGGGAGAGGTGACAGCAGAGGTGAGGGACAAGACGTGGGTGGACCAGGGTCTTCTTCCCACTGATCACTGGTTCATACAGGGCGTACCCCTGCTATTTCTGCCACTTGGGGACGGGTTCCTCAAATGGGAGCCCTGGATGAAGCCGCAGGTACAAGGTGGCGCTAGTGTTTCCGTTTGAGAGTCGCCCGTCCCACGAGCGGGTCGTTTTCTTCCACTTCTCTGGGGCCCTTTGGGGATACTTCCTGGAGGGGCTTCAGTGGCGCAATCCGCGGAAGGCCGCTGGGATACCTCCCGGACGAGGCCCTCATTGGCTCACCGCTCGGGGCTTCGAGGTTGGTTTGGGTCGGGTTTTGAGGTCGGTGGCTTATCCACCCGCGTGGGCTGTGGGCCAAAACGGCCGGGCCAGGGCTGTCCCCTGTACCGGCGAAGTGCTATCCCACCCCTTCATCTCTTGCTTGCATGTGCTGTGGACAACGGCAGTCTGTAATTACCATACGCTTGGGTTGAGGATCCCCAGCACAGATCCTTTTCTGCTGCTGCTCTCTGAGCCCTCCTCCACCAGCTTGGCGTTGGGCTTTCTCTGAGGATCGTTTCTTCAGTGGATCGAAGTGGCTTTCGCATCCCTCTAGAAGCCCTGACCCTTGTCGCTCGCTTACCCGAGTCGGGGTGATTCACGACATGGCTGAGTGAGAGGATAATGACAGCGGCGGGTTGCTCTTTGATAAACAGCTCCCCGGTCCCGTAAGAGCCCCGAAATGGGACTTGGGTCCGTTTTCAACGCTGCTAAGGTTCATCCCTCGTCCGTTGTCCCTCGTCCCTCGTCTCTGGGATACACATCTGGACTAGGGATATGCACCAGGATAGGATGTCACCGGGAAAGCCATGCGCAAGGCGGCCCGTTTGTGCTGTAATTAATTACTGCGTACGAAGTAATCGTTGTTGTGCCCGGGTGCCCAAGCCCAAAATTCAATCGTTGTTTCGCCCTTCCGTTCCCGTCTGCCCGTCTGGTGTGTGCATCCTGCGTGTCGGTGCTCGCTCTCTTTTCGCTCCAGCCCCATCGCAAGCCTCACACCATACCACTCTACCGTGCCTCTCCCCTCCCTTCCTTTCTCTTCCTCTCTCTCCTCCCTCTCGCCCTTCCACCAACACCGTTTCGTGTGCTCCCCCTCCCCAAGCCCTGCTTCGGCCTGAGTTGTCGTTTGCCTGCGCGCCAATCTCGTCCCCTCTCGGTCCTCACCGTTTTTTCTTCTCTTTTTTCGCGACTGCGTTCGCCTCTTCTTTTCCCACCACTGCCACGCCGTCTTGAGGACTAGGCTACTGATCGACCGACTTGACTGTTCCTTCCCTTTGCGATACCTGCCCGGATAGAACCAAGAGAAACGGCCACACACAGAAGGAGCAAGGAATTTGGACAACCTCGATTTGGACAACTCGAACCCACTCTCACTCACTCCCGCACCTGTCATTCTCTATACTCACCTTGCATCTCACCATCCCCCCGACTGTCACCCCCTCGATGCAAGCCTGAAACACGGTCTCTGGGCTTGACTTTTCCGCCGCTGTCGTACTGCTACTCTTCGCAGTCACTGCATCTTCCCTGTGACCTCGTCCTGCACTGTTTTCGGGCCGCTACAGAGTTGCCCTTGTCGCGGTACTTCAGCCCTCATCGGCCAGGTCCGGTTCTGTCGTTCATTGCGAATCCATATACCGTCTTCCATCTCGCAGGTTCCCGCATCACTGCCGCCTTGCGTCACTCTGTTTGACTGGTCTTTGTCCAACGGCTCACTGATACTCGAACTCTTTCTGGGTACGTGACTTTCGTACCCCTTGCCTTGACTTGCTTCACCTTGCCGTGCCTGTTCGCCATTCGTCAGACAAGGGGGTAACCCAAGCGACGTCTCCAGAGTGTCTTGGCATCTCCCGCTGTCCCATCTTCTCACTCTTCTGCGACGTCCCCACTGACCTGTCCCCTTTCAGGATCTTCTTCTCTTTTGTGTCGATTGCATCGCATCTCCCACGACGCCTGGGTTCGCCGTGCAAAGATCTTCGACTAGTACCGTTCTTCTTTACCTTTCTTTTCACTCTTTTTCCTTCATTTCGTCATTTCTCATTCTCTCATTCTTCTCTCCGCTTGTTCCCTTTCTATTCGAGTTTCCGGAAATCTCCTCTGCCAACCGCTGTGCGACCGACTCACACCCAAAGACGTCTTTCTTCATGTTCCGGAACTTCAATTAACTCGACTAGACGTCGACTCCAGTAGACACGAGACCCGAAGTCCTTATTTTCCAATCTTCCGTGGTTTCCCGAGCGCATCAAGTCGTCGAGTACTCACAGCTCATTTACTTTACCTCCTAACACGGCCCGTCTTCTTGCATACAGAGTCAACTCTACGCAGGGCGCGCACCCCACCGACTTTTGAATGCTTCTTGATTTGGCATAAAGGACCAAATGAGTCAACCATATTATGAACGAGCCATGGATCGGCCGGAAGCAGCTTCAGGGTCCATAAAGCGAGCGCGAGAGAGGGCGCAGGCTGGCCTACCCAGATCTACACCACCACCGATGTATCAGCGGGATATGAATGATGATGCTCCTCCTGGTGACCTGAGGGCTCCCCCTCGCCGCCCTTCAATTCCGCATCCTGCTGGTCAGTCGAGGATTCCTAGGATTCGAGCTCCAGGCATGGATGGGAGGAATGCAAATGGTGGTCCTACCATCTCAAGACCGACGCAAGTACCACAATGGCCTTTGGCAGGGCCTCCGTTGGCAGCTATGAACCAACCCGAACCTGAGCCTTACCGACCACCTCCAGGACGACCTCAACAGGCTCCCCAAAGACCGCCGCGGCCTAGCCAGGTTCCCTCCATGCTAGACCAGTCGCGTCTCCAGGAGCCGACCCCTGTCTTTCTCAACCCGGATGCCGACTACTATTCCGAGAGCCCCACGAGCCCATCGTCAGACACGTCGTCGACCATGGGAGAGCTGCACGACTTTCCCCCAGCCGGTACGCATTCGTTGTCGAGTGCGAGGCGAAGCGCAAACCTTGGGCCTCCTCCTTCATCTAGACGAGGTGCTTCTTCATTCTATTCGAACCCATCCTACGTTTCGCCAATTCCCGAGGAGAGCCTTGCGTCTAAGTCGCACGGATCATACGCTTCGAGTGCCGCCATGCCCGACAGCTGGCCAATAGGTTCTGGCGACGTTAGCCCGACATTCTACGACGAGACCGACGCAAAGAGCCAGGGCTCAATATACGATGATTTTGGCGATGAAAGTAAATTGGTCCGTAGCGCCAGTATCGGAAAACGAGGCAAACCTGCCCTCGTAACTACCAAATCCAGCAGCAGCACCACCGACAAAAGAGTTCATTCCCCGGTACAGGCTGTGGCCATGTCGTCTAACGAACGTATGGATCCACAGAATTCTTGGATCGCAATGACTACGCCAAACCCTCCCGCTGCGGATGACTCCCGGAACCTCAGCCCAGATGCCATGCTGGGGGCGTACGCCGCTGCAAGTGCCACTGACTTGGCAGAGAACCGAATGAAGAGCCCGTCTCCTCAGCCTCCCCAGGCTCAACCCCAGTTCCAAATCCAACCAGCATACAGCCGAATGTCAGCTATCAGACGGCCGCCGAGATTGGATATTGATGCCGTGAGGAGCATGGAGGAGCGCGGCAGCATCACTAGCTTGCCAGACTTAATTCGACGAGCGACTAGGCTCGCCTCTATGATAGATCGAGGCAAGAGACCTGCCAGTAGGTTTGGCGAGTTGAACGACTATCTGGATGAGAAGGGTCAGGCTCGTGGTGGCGATAAGGAGAATTCAGGTAAACATCCCCTCCACCACACTCGCATGATAGAACGAGATATGAACGAGATTGGATCGCTAACGCATAACAGGATTGTCGGACATGTTGGCCGCCTTCCCTCCTCCAGCACAAGTCCAGACCGACCGACAAAGCCGGGGCTCTTGGTTCCGGACTACATCTTGGCCTCTTGCTCCGGGCCGACAAGACGCGCCTTCACGATCTCAACTCCGAAACATGGCGCCACAAGACGAGCCCCAACGTGACAAGCGCCGGAGATGTTGCGGTCTACCCATGTGGGGTTTCATCCTAGTCATGATTCTACTACTCTGCGTTGTCGCCGCCGCGATAGTCATCCCGCTGGAGTTTTTTGTTTTCAAGAACCTGGGCAACGGAAACAGCGCCACCAGCTCGGAGCTGGCCCAGTGCCAAGAGTCGCTGGTCTGTCAAAATGGAGGCAGCAATGTAATTTCGCAAGGTACATGCTCGTGTATCTGCACCAACGGATTCACTGGTTCGGACTGTGGCACCAGTGGGAGTGAGGGATGCACCACTACCGACCTAGTTTCCTCTGCAGATGACACTACTATCAGCAACGTCACACTTGGCAAGGCCATTCCCCGCCTCATCGCGTACAGCAGCTCGAACTTCTCCATCCCACTTTCCGGCACCTCCGTGATGGCCAAATTCAACTCGGGGGATCTTTCGTGCATTGCGCAGAACTCGCTCGTCACCTTCGATGGCTCGGCAACACGAAGGGGCGAAGCGTCTGACAAGGTGGAGTCCACTGATGCCGAACAACTCGAGCTTGATGGTAGGGATCTTCAAGAACGAGCTACCACTACTGCGGCAGCCACGTCTGCCATCACAATCTCCCCAGACATCGCCGCCACTACGTTGGTGTTGGATGAGGGATCGGCACCAACAACCGGAACCGAGACAGCCGACAGCTCTAAGGCAACTTCTTCTGCAACTGCGACGGGTGATAGTGCCGAAGCTACGGCAACTTTTACGGTCACTGAGGAGGTGCTCGACTTTGCTCGCGTGGCGGTCCTTTACGTCTTGCAAGAGGAGAGCGAGGACCATGCCGAGACTGTTCAGACGAATCTTCAGCGCTTTTTCACCTCAGCCGATACCAGCTCTGGAGTCACTGAAAGTGACGCTTCGAGTGTGGATATTGGCAACGAAAACACAATTGACTTGGTGAACTACTCTATCGACATTGGATCAGGTTCAGTAGGTGGAAAGACCAAGCGAGGTGCGGTGCCTGGGCTGGCACTTGGTGTTGGCTCTGACCAAATCGAGCGCTTTGCGCGACATGGCGGCTCCGTGATCCCAAGTCTCTAATGCGAGCGCACCGCGAATACTGTATATACTGAGCGCGTACACTTATGCATCTCTCCATGACGATGCGGATACGGGTGCATTCTTTGATTGCCCTGGGTCATAAATGACATGAGCCTGACAGGGCCAGGCCATGGGTGGTAATGATACAAGACAGGAAATGGGTATGACCAGGAAGCACAATCTTGTATAAACATTTCAGGAGGCCCTTTTTTACATTCTCTTCTATTCCCCCCCTTTTCTTCAGCATGTACAACTCGCGAGCGAGATTAGCGTGGGCGTTTACTTGAGGGGGGATGGTAGATTGCATCGCCTGTCAATATTAGAAATGAAATTCTAATTAACCCACGAATTCCCCGTGTCCCTCTTCTTCCAGTTCCAGTCACATCGTCTGAAATGGCTTTCTTCTCATGGAAAGTAAAAGACTTCCTCGACGGGCTTCCACCAACTGGGCTCGCCGGCCTCGGAGCTCACTGCCCCCGGGACAAGGCTCTCTTGCCAGGCATCGGTCATGCGCCACCACTCGCGGACGCGCGGGTTCGCGGCCATGAGGGCCATGTCGGCGGCATAGTCGGACCCGACGTAGCGGAATGATGCAAAGAGAATGCTGGACTTGTCGTCGTAGAAGATGCTATCTGCGAGGGTTTGAATTTCTGCATTAGCTCCTTGCCTTCCCTCCCTCCGTCTCCATGTCTCTCTCGTTCTTGATATCGTGGCAGGATGGGTGCTCACAGTCGGCAATGTTGCACTCTTTGATCTGGTCCAGGACCGCGGGCCAGACGGCCGCGTGGCACTTGCGGTACTCGTCGATGTGTTCGGGCTTGAGCTTGACGATTTGCGCGAAGCGGCGGCCTGGGTAGAGGTCTGTGGTGGACATAGTGGGCGATTGTTGTGGGGGGCTAGCGTTGGGTCTCGATATTGAACGTTGGATTGTCTCGCCGCGGGTCGTGTATACACGGATGTGAATAGATACTTATCGACACTTTCAAGTGGCAAATACCGAACCTCCAAAACAGAGAAGGACACTGTACTGACAGGTCGGCTATATAGATAGTCGGGGTATTGGGGGTTAGCTTCGGTGGGATGTCAGTCCTCGGGGCATAATATAGCGAGATTCCTGTGAGACCCCGCACGTACTGCAACTGGACGGGAACAACCTCACCCGCCCATCCACTCAATCGATCCATAGGCGGGCATCTTGGTGGGCCTGACTTTCTTTCCCTATGTTTCCCCATTAACCCCCAAAGTTCGGGATCTACCCAGGTTTCTAAGTCAGCTATCTATCCGCATTAGTTGCTAGATGCGAGTTACATGTGACTCCTGCAATGCCGTCAAGCGACTCGCCTACGTGGGGGGCTTGAGCTACGAGGCCATTCCTAGAAGCAGCACCAGGCGGAAGGCTAGAGTGCAGATGATTGATAATAAAGATCTTATTCATTCTTTGATTGATATACAAGTGAATGTGGGGGGATAAGAAAAGAGCGAAAGCTACACGCTCGCCAAGCTTCAAGGGAGAGGACAACATCGACTCAAGTCGTCACAACAGCTCATTCGCTCCGTTGGAGCACTTGTCCATCCAAATAATACACCATCCTGCCACTCCCTATTAGTCCGTAACGCCAAATTCCCATAACTTGACATACAAGTTATACCCTGGTGTCAGCCACGGTGTTTTCGATTTCATGATGATTTCCTGCTCGCTCTCTTTCTTCTATCCAAATCCATTGAATTGGATGGTACCTGTGAAATGGCCCTTGGGACTTCACTATCAGTCATAGTGATTGCGGTTGTCTTAGTTTCGGGCGTTCTCGTCCTCGCTCTCATACTCGGGAGCATCTTCCTGGTGCATAATGAGACCAGCCTTCTCCTCATCCACGGAAAGAAACTCAATAATGTCGATCTTGCGCTCACAGTCGGTGTACATGGGAGCCTCCTGGCGCTCGCCTCTGATTAGTCGCATTACGCGCATGGCGAGGGTACCAAGGAACATGGCCAGCCTGGACTTGGTTAGTATGTTGAGACGAGGGGAAAGCGTAGGTAATACATACATGGCAACGCCAACACCGGCGGTGATACCAATGAGAACAGGCAAGAAGACGTATGAAGTGATGTGCTTGACAATGCTCCACGAGTGGTGGTGGTGGTGGGATTTGTGCTCGCCGTGGTGGCCGTGCTTCTCTCCAACTTGGACGGACTCGGCCTCCTCTCCTGCGTTGCCATGGCCGTTGTGGTGAGACTTGTGGCCGTGACCATGACCATGGCCGTGGCCGCGCATTCCGCCGCAACCCTTGCTCTTGAAAGTGCTCTTGACACTCTTCCAAGCACCTTCAATCATGGCATGGACACTGCACCACAACGAAGAGCACTGCTCAGGCACGTCGACGAGTCCCTCAAATCCAGCCATGTCGATGCTGCCGATGAGAATTTCTCCATTGGGAGCCTTGATCAGCTTGACTTGGACTAGAGGGACACCCTCGACGAAGCGATCTCCGACCTCGATAACCAAGAGTCCGACGGCGATTATCTCCATTTGCTGTTCTTCATCCATGCCCTCGGGTCGCACGGAAAGGCCATATCCTAGTCGGCGATCCTTGCTGCGGCCATTTCCCCTAACGACGGCGGCTGATAGGTCGCCCTGCCAAGGGTCGGCGTTGGGGTAGAGTTCGAAGCCGTTGAGCATCAGGTGAGTCTTTTCCTCGACGGTGAAGTCCATCTTAAGGTGGGTGTCGCGGCCGCGGCATTGAGAGCAGGGGACTTCGATGCTCTGGGTAAAGGCGGTGGGAGGAACATCGTAGGAGGTGACGTCGTGGGGGAGAGTGCGGAAGATGCCATCGTCAGCGTCGGCAGTGTCGGGGACAACCAGCATGGCGGCAGCCGATGCGGCGAAGAGGAGCTGTGTAAACAGCATAGTGGCGAGATGCACTCGATTCGAGTTCGATGGAGAGTGGAGTTTTGTTGATGAAGGCGATGGTGGTGATGTATGTTGATGGATGATTATTGATGGACGATGTAAGAAGATGTTGGACAAGAGAGAAGATAGCCCAGGTGGGATGGATGCAACGGAGGGAGAGAGTTTCGGTTCTGGTGGCGATAGCCAGTGAGGTGCTCTTTCCTTGTTCCCTCGACTCCGCCCCCGGGCAGGCGCCAGTCATCATCCCCAGGCTTCCAGTTGGGCAGGCGCCGGAAGTCACGGTGGCCGCTACGGACAGTACGTACTGCTTGTAACCGCGTTCGGGAAAGCGCTGGTGGCTTTCACAGGGGGGTGCTCTAAATCTGGGGCGGTACGTGATGCGCGTACCTGGTAAGGAGGGTCCCTATTGGACCAATCATGGGCAAAGTGACGGGCTGATCGTGTGCCGCTTTTCCTTGCAGCCCTGTCTGGCCTGGTCGCTGGCACCAGGCATTCAAGGGTGCACGTGGGAGGG
The DNA here is from genome assembly GCA_029931735.1 of Dactylonectria alcacerensis. Classification (NCBI taxonomy): domain Eukaryota; kingdom Fungi; phylum Ascomycota; class Sordariomycetes; order Hypocreales; family Nectriaceae; genus Dactylonectria; species Dactylonectria alcacerensis. Next base: position 1,012,328 of record JAPMUZ010000012.1, on the reverse strand, counting down.
AAAGCATCATGATAACTTACGACTCGACGTGAAAGTCTGTTATTACTAATTTTCTTGGTATCTGGGCCGCCGGTTCATCAATATTCTTTTCCTCTCATCTCGTCACTGATAAGAAGGAGCCTTGACGTTACGTCGTACATGTCGAGACTTAGTGATTCACCCCAGCGCTGGTGGCGCTCGCTGGGACGTCGCCTTGGTTTCAGGGGCCTGAGCTGCCTTCATCAGTGGACTGCCCTCGCCAGTTCCAAGACCCAAACCAAACACCTTGTCGTGATCGTCATATTTTCACTGGTTTCAGTTTTTCCATCTTGCGACCGGACCTCTTGCGGCCGCGCTTGGCTTTTTGAGACTCTACCATGGTCTGACTACGAATGCGATGGCGATTGCGATTAATAGTACCAAAAATAGAACCTTTCCATATTCGGCTGATAGGCAATTAACTCGCAAAGGTATCACTGACTACTACTGCACAATACAATCATCGTCGCAACTGTCCCCCCAAGGCAACTCGATTCAACTGTGGCCCATACTTCCATCCTGATTAGGTATCTGCCGTCAAAGATGCAGTGTCTTGAATTATCACACATGAACCCCATGCGTTCAGCCCCTGACACCCTGCTGGTTACAGCCGAAACAACCTTGAAGGCAATTCAAGCACATACCCCATCGAGGGAAACAAGTCCAACGCCTTGTTCCACCAGGAAGTATTGGCACCAACCGCAAAATTAATAACCTCAACGTAAGGAGAGCCCTCATTATGCTTCTTCGCCGTCGGCTTTGGGCCGCTGCTGCTGCTGCGGCTGTTGCCAAATGGCCTGGAGCCTCATCATGGCATCCTCCCATCGTCGTCTCCATTGGCTCCGTGGGAGCAGGTCGCTGTCTCTAGTTCCATCGCCAAGCTCTGTCGTATTCTGATGCCGGTGGATTGGCGAGTCTCCACCCCAAGGGAAGTTCGGGTTATCAGGGAGCCTGTCTTCTGGAGTTTTCTGGTCTGTGGGCACAGGATACATGGGCTTTCCTGAGGCCCATTCTTCACTGCTCCTTGTCACAGTTTCTAGGGTGGTAGGCAATGGGAATCCGTTCGACTCTATTTTACGTTAGTTTTGCTCGTTGATACGTCCGTTGCATCACATACCGTTCGACGCGTATGTCCTGGTTGTATTGGCCCATCTCGCTGATGTGCAGGTACTCGTGCTGCTAGTCGAGTTACACGAATTCGTTGGCATCGGTAGATGTGGAGAAAAGGACCATGGTGGCACTGTTCCTCCGGTTGAGTCCGAACAATTCGTTGTAGGATGCAGTGTGGGCTGTGTTGTGAACTGGGTATAGCTGGCTGAATCTGAGCATGTCGTCGATGGCAAAGTGGATGTGAATGGGCTCGTTGTGTTCCATGGCAAACCCGCATTGCTAGCCGTTATGGCGCTCCCGTCGGATGACTGACAAGAAGTTGAATTATGCGTAGGAAACGGGCCCCGAGAGGAGCTCAAAACTACCGACGAGGACCATCTAGTAGCCCATGTAGAACTAGCTACGATCGTCGAATTGACCCCAACTTCGATCGAGGATCCAGAAGACCAGGAAGGCAGAGGCCGAGATGCGGATTCCGAGGACGCGGACCCCGAGGGCAGTGCGGGCACCGACAATCCCGAAGTTGCCGAAGTACCATTGGACCAGGTCGGGGAGCTTGTTGTTGCGGACAAAGTAGGCAAGGCACCTCCGGAAACCAGTGATGTCCCAGCCTCCGTAGGCAGTGTTCCATTGAAAGAGGTCTTGGAGACACCCGTGCGCCAAGGCGTGCTGCTGCTGGTTGAGTTTCTAGTGGGATAACGGGGCGTGGTACTTGGAACAGAGAAGCTCGGGCCGGTTGTAAAGCCCGACGGGAGCCAACTTGTCTGAGTGTTGTTCAGCATGTCCGAATGGCTCATGGTCATCGACGAGCTGATGCCTGTTCCTCCCGTCGAAGTAGTGGTGTTCAGTGGCGTCGAATAAGGAGGCGTGGTTGTCTGTGACGTGAAGGAGATCCCTGTCGCTCCTCCCATCGAAGAATTCGGAGTCGAGGATGGAGATGTCCCAGATACAGTAGAGTTCAGAGAAGTCGGGAACGGCAGCGGTAGTGGGAGCCCTGTCCCTGGGATTGTTGCGATCGTGGTGTTGGACGGCAGCGGGAATGGAGGTCCACTAGACAGGGACGTTGGAAAGGGAAGCGGAAGCGGAAAGCCGGTTCCTGACAGAGTCCAGCTGATTGTGGAGTTAGAAGGCAGTGGAGGCATGCTCGTCTGGATTGTGAAGATGTTGCTCTTTCTCGATGTTGAGGGTCCAGCAGTAGGTGCTCCGCTGGTTGAGTTACCGAAGCCACTCGTGGGACCATGAGCCGTCGTGGAGTTTAGAGCCGTTGAGTATGGGGCGGTTGACGATGGAACGGCGCTGATGGACTCTATTCCAGTGCCTAAACCGGACCAGGTTCCTGGTTGCGTCGAATTCCACATTGGACCTTGCGTCAAGGACTGTGTGCCCGTTCCCAGTGTGGGGGCGACAGAGGAAGTGGAATTACTGGTCCAGTATGGCCGAGTTGTTGAGGTTAAGTCTCGGGCTGTTGACTTAGTTGTAGTCCAGTGAGTGTTTGAAGTTGTAATAGGGGGCCACAATGTGATTTCGGTGGCATTAGTGTAAGAGACTGTGCTACCTTCGCCGCGCATGACACTGCTCTCAACTCCTGCATTGCCTTGTGAAGATGACACTGCAGTACCAAAGACTGAGCTTTGTGTTGTCTGGCCAGTGATAGACGAGTTGGTGGTAATTGGGAATGGTGGAAAGCCGCTACCTTTCGTGATGCTGATCGAGATAATTGAAGTCATTATAACCACTGAATCAGACTTCGAAGTCACAGTGGACATGGGGAGGTTGGACTCTCCAGACATTGTGGTGTTGTGATAGAGAGACGTTGCCGTCAATGTCTTTGTAGACATATGGCCAGTCGTATTCACATTGGTGATGGTGATGGCAGAAAAGGAGATCGTGACTGGTTCGGCGCTCAACTCTGTGCTTAAAGCACTCGAAATCCCTGATGTTCTTCCATTTCCTGGAACGGCTGTCGGTCCTGACCCCGTAGTCGGCAAAGAAATGCTCAGCGAGGGATTGGTTGTAGCTTCGCTGAGCGAAGCTGTTGAGTTTGTGGGGTAGTAAGACGTTGAAGTTCTGGACAGGATGGAGGAAATCGACACATTTGATGAAGAGCTTGGCTCAGCTAGCTCCGAAGTTTTGGGTTCGAGCGTCATGGTTGACCAATCCAACGTAGTGGTTGTGGTCGTTCGTACAGTTTGTGTAGCCGACGATGTTTTAAACGGCGCTGCAGAGCTGTTGGTCGCGAGGGTCATTGTGTCTGTAGGTGTGAAACCCCCTGGATAAATGGTGATGACTGAGCCTTCTGTGTTTGTGATTGTGACCACCGTGATTGAGACAGCACCAGCTTGCGACGTAGCATTAGTGAGAATCGTAGAGCTAGTGAGCGTCGACTCGAGAGTTTGAGTTGGTGGTGCAGAAGTGATTAGACCTGACTTGGACTCTAGACTGGCACTCGTGCCAGATGACGCTGAACTGAAGAGGCTAGTCGTAGGTCGAGAAGAAGTCGAGTTGATGGCGGAAATGGTGATAATCGACGTCTGTGAGATTGTTGAAATGGTTTCACTTGATCGAGTTGCAAGAGATATGGACGATGGGGTGCTAGAGGCGGTGGGCATCTCAGAACCAGAAGCAGTGGCTGAATTCCCGGCATCGCTTGCCGAGATAAGTGACCAGGTCAGAGAATTGCTAGGAATCAAGTCTGTGGCCGAAGCGGACTCGGCAGAAATGGAAGAGAAGGTCGATATAGTTCTGGTTTCTGTAATGCGGGATCTCGAGATGGTTATGGTGACGTTCAAACTCATCGTGGTGGTGGTTATGGATGCAAACGTCGTCGACGATCCGATTTGTCCAGTTGGGCTAACCAGACCTGACGAAAATTCAGTGCCATTCCCAGAGAGGGTTGCCGACAAGCTAAATGATTGACTTTGCTCTGACAAAATCTCAGAGGTCAGGGAAGAGGTGGCAATCGATGCTACCTTAGAGGCAGAACCAGTTGTCAAACCTGAAGCTGCTGAAATGGCTGAGGTGCTTTCGCTTGCTGTGTCGGTCTCCGTAGACCCTGGCATGGTGCTCTCGGCCGATTTAGTGGAAGAGATAAACTCCGACGAAGACGTCTGGTTCAGCGTCGTCAGTGTGGAGCTTTGATCTGTTCCTTCTGTTGCCTCGGAGGAAACGCTTATGCTAGATGGTGTAGATGAAAGAGCTGAGGAGGAAACTGTCACTGAAGTTGAACTGAGGCCTGAAGCGCTGAGCTGGCTGGCAGATGAAGACGTTGATAGGCCTGAGGTTGGTTCTAGGATCGAGGAGGATGCAGTGCCCGAAAACGAATATCCCGTTGTGCTTGTGTGAGAGGATGTCCCATGCGAAGAGCTACTCTCGGAGAGTGTTCCTGAGCCGCTTGGAGTTTCCTCCGAAATCGTGGTAGAACCTGACTGGGTTGAATCGGCAGAGGTCTCCGTGGCTGAGCGCGTGGCATGAGCACCTCCGGCGCTTGAGAATGCAGTCTGTGAAGTCCCCTCGGCCTCTCCCCTAGATGTGACAAGGGTACCTGAGCTCTCAGGAGAGGAATCCGTAGTCTTTGAAGGGTTGCCTGTGCCAGAGGTTGGATCCATCATAGTAGAGAGCTCGGTACCTGTTTCGGAGCGGCTGTTCGTCGAAGTAGAATCCCCTGGGGGTTGCTCTAGTAGATGAGTTAGCACTCACAGCTAAGGTGGATTTGAAAGATATTGAACTCACCGTAGTCGGACTTAGTAGAGGTTGGTTGATCAGTGTAATATGGAGGAGGAGGGCCATAGCCATAGTCCGTAGGTTGTTCGTCACCATTGTTGGGCCGGTGGTGGTGATCCCCGAGGCCTTCATCCTTTCGCGCAATTCGATGCCCGCGAGGAACTAGAGGAAATTCATGCGTAGCCACGATGCTAGATAGGCAAAGCAGCAGCACGATCGACAAGAAGCCGACTGATGGCAGCTTGAAGGCCCTCATGGTGAGGATCGGTCGGAGACCACTATATCGTGTTAGCACCACAACTCCTCTTCTTATGACTTGCATAGAGAAGAAACTCACCACTTGTTTGCTGCGACGGTAGGAAAGATACAGTTGGATGATACTTTCCAAGAAGGAAACAAAGTTGACAAACGCGCCAAGACGATATGCTGGTACAAAAGAGCGTATCCTGTCAACCAAGAGGATATCTATCCAGATGTTGGCTGGTGTTGGTGTTGATGGGAAAGGGAAAAACGAGAGACAATTTTAGAGAGAAGTGAAGGGGCGAGAAGGAAAAGCGAGAGAGAGAGAGTGTGTAGACCCAACGCGTTGCAGGCGAGGAGAAACGCGAGACGAGAACACAACTGCTGCCAGCTGTCACGCAAAGCCACACAGCTGGCGAGCCCAGAGAGAGAAAAAAAAAAGAGCTCTGCTACCTTAAAGTACACCTCAATGGCGACAGCTGGCGCGGTCTGTCGCCTTTTCTTATGCTGGCAACTCCTGACAACCTCTCACGACATGCACGCACACAAGACGCGACTTACAAAGGTGTAGTCAACTAGCCTCAGTACGGTTTGTTACTTGAAATCCCAGCTCTCAAGGGGCCTCTTGCTCGGTGGCACTTTTGACCTCCCCAGAATCCCCTCGACAGGCCTTGGTTTGGCAGTGGCCACGCAACACACCCTGCGGCTGGTGATGCCCACCAAGGAGTTGCCGATGTGGACGGCCGGACAAGAATCCTACATCTCATCTCCGCCAGCTGAGCAAAGACTTTTGAAACAGAATGACGAGGAGGGCCAAAGGGCAAGGGTGTTGCAGAGGCGGTTTCGGGTCGGGAGCCAACGGCTGCTGCGTAGACGGGTTGGTAGAGCGAGACGATTCTCAGCCCAGGATGCTCGACTCCGTGTCGCGATCCCTTGGCCGCTTTTCGCCCCCCCAGTCACTGCTCACCACAATCAAGATGCCACAAGATGTCCAATGTCCAAGTTCTGACTACTTATCTGAGTCTCGCCCTTGCCCCTGAACACACTTACACTGTCTCGGGTTGCTCATTGTGCCTTGAAGAGCGCCTACTGTTGACATACTCATAGAGACATTCTTGAGAACGGAGCGCATCCAACTACTGCTTCGCCGTCGCACACCACCGGGGCCCTCGTACAGCTGTGTATCAAAGTGCAGGATCTGACCAACCCCGGCAATGTGCCTGGCGGATGAGATCTCGACTTTGTCGGCTGCGCTTGTGTAGCCGTCAACGTCGAACTGGCCACGACGGCACAGTTTTCTACTTGTAACCCGAAATTTGAGGCGAAATGCAACCTACCGCGCTCCAACATGCCGTTTGTTCGCTGTTAGAGTACACACATATTGGATCTTACAGCATCGACTAGAGGTGTCTCCAACCGTTCTTCCCGAATCGCATTGGGATGCCCCCAATCAGAGCTACGGCCAAGAGATTGCCAGCGACATCGGGGTCTATTTGATCTTCTCGCTGTTAAAAATTCATTTCTCGTATGTACGAAGACTTTCTACAATGTTTAGACCAAAGCTATCCAATTCCTAATACCCAGCAACAATCTGCGTTAGATTTTCAGGACCAGGGGCTAGAGTAGGACAAGACATTTTGCCACAGCAGAGTTCAAAGGGTGACACAAAACGGTATCCATGCGACAGTATCAAAATGTATTCTGTCATATTAAGTATCTTGATCCGGGGCCCTAGCTTACACGAACCCAGAATCCGTTCCGTTAAGTCTCGATTGGACGCAACACCAGGGCATTAAGATCAATCGTCTCCTAATTCGGTTCAACCTGCCTCGACTTTGGATAACAAACAAACTATCCAGTCATTTCGGACATCACCGATAAGTCCCAGATAAAAGCCTTCGCGTTGTACGATGTTGCCTCCCGCTAATACGATTCGTCGTGCATCGAGCGGGCATCGGAGCGAGACATCGCCCACAAGCAATCACTAGGGTATTTTCGCATAGTCGCGGTACCAGAGTTTTTCCAGCTCACTATCTCTCGCTTACTCGGCTTCTTTGGCGGTCTCCCTAAGGCCTGGTGCAGTTCCATCGGTCATGGAGGTGTTCTTGGCCTCGATATCAGCGGCCCACAATGCAGCACCAACTAGCAGTCGTCAGTCCATGAAACAAATCGCAAGATATTGCGTTCAATACCTGTGTTGGTAAATGTGAAAAATATCGAGGCTAGGGGTATCATCTCGAGGACTGTGGCCACAAGACCGAACCTGAAGGATGCGTCAGTAAACGAGATTCATGTCCCAGTGTTACTAGGTACGAGATAGAAGCCTGCTTGCTCCGCATCCAGGACAAAGATGGGGTACTCACGCCGTGTAAGGGCCGACGTTCTTGTTTAGCCAATCCGACTGCTTCGAAGCCGACCAAGCCTTGAGTTGAAAGTACTAGACGGACATTAGCACCCCAGTCCATCACACGAAGAGGAAATGGGGAGATCTTACCCGACCGTGAACTCCCTTGCCTCGGTTGCGACCTGGAAATTTATCAGATATTGAGCGTAATTATGACCAAGGGAGACCAACCCTGCAGGAGTATGAAGATGACCGTGCCAACGACGGGAATAGCATTGATGGGGAGGTACATGATGTACCGAACAATAGCCTTGGGGCTAAACTTTTGAAAAGGACTCTTGAGGATCTTGCCGAGCTTTGCCATAGGGTCGTTGCCAGGCCTGATCTCTCTGCCCTCGCTCACGATGTCTGAGCTGTTGCGAGCGATGAGCGTTCCATCAAACGTGTCCAGCAGAGCATCCTGAAGGAGCCAGTTCCGTGAAATGAGATTGATGATGGTCGAGCTCTCGTTCAGAACCAGGAGCACTGTTGTGAAGACGGCCAGCGGGCCGTTGACAAAGACGAGTACGGCTAGCTGGGGCAAGTAGGTGAAGGCGAACATGCCGCCGACGACGCTGGCAGACAGAGCCACATAGGGACCTAGCTTGGCAATGAATGGCTTCCATAGCGAGCGGTGGGTAGCGAAATAGATGATTCCCTAGATCATGATTTAGCAACCATCTCGGAACGTCGGATGTCGAGAAACGTACCTTGATAGGGTAGAGATAGGCTTGGCTCTTGGCTGCGTCGGCAACAAGCACCTTGGCCTTGCCATAGTCCTCCTTGCTGTTCCCAGTGTCAGATCACATGCCATATGTCCCTGAATCTTGTTGCTTTGCTCTTACATGACTTCTTGGGCCTTTTCGCTGACGGAATCGACCATGCGATTTCTCGGTGGCTGAGACGACGAGGCTTCGTTGGCGCTGGCCATGATGAACAATGAACCGACTGTCTTGATCTTGCGTCTGGTGAAAGGGCCGTATTTCGGTGTCAAACAGCCAAATAGTTGAGGATGATGGCTTGTGAAGAGGAGTAGCTGAAGAGGCGGGGAGCTGCAAAGGCGAAGGGCTTGGAACTTCACGAGCCAGACTTGGAGTGATAGCAATGTCAATGTCGTCATAGTTACTTGCTTGATTTGGCGGGGCACGTCACGTCCCGCGCGCCCCGTGCAAAACGAAGCGCCACGCGCCTACGCCCAATCAGCCAACCCATTCCTACAGCCTGAATGCGTGAGGTGTTTGAAAGACAAGGCGCCTCGCAAGCAATGCTCGCTTGTACTTTCTGAGTAGTGTGATTTAATCACTGTTTTGGAGCTGGAATGGACAATGTGGGGATGCTAAACCCAAAACACCACCACATGAGCCGGCGACTTGCAACCAAATTGTCAATTTGCCCATGTTCTGCTCTAATCAGATTTCACTACAGCTAGATTTGCCATTACTTTAATGATCAGAGACAAAATTATACGGTCTACCTTCATCACTATCATTCTAGCTATGTTGTAGACAAGACACTCACTTGTCTTGGCGCCTCCCATTGTCGCTGGGAACCCAGCCAGACATTCTATTCTATCCACTCCTGGGCCACATTGTCATTGAAATGGACCTGTACCTAAAAAGCGAAAGAAGACTAATTATCGTCTACAATTGCGCAGCTCACCTTATTCAATATGACCTCCAGTAAAAGAACTGTAAGCCAGTCTGACACCATAATATTCATCTCGTTCTCTCTCCGGCACAGGGGCATGCTCTTGACTCTTTCTCCAAGGCTTTGTCTTTGGGCGATCGCGTCGCAGGATCTCTCCGGTCGGTCCTCACCTTTCCTAGGGGCCTCTCGTGCCGATTCCTGGTAGCTTGGGAGATATCGCCTGGTTGCGCGACTGTCTCTACCCTCAGCTGTCGTACGCCTTCAGGTAGGTACTAGTCTCCACGCTCTAGGCTGAAATAAAAGCACAACAAAGAACTTGAAATGCTCTGAAGAGTGCATTAATTCTCATTGTGGTGTGGCCCCAACTATGTAGCTATGCGTAGCACGTGGATCGGCGCTGATCAGCTTCATCATAGATTTCTCTAGCGGCGATCATGTACGACCGAGTCTCGTACATCATACTATCATACAGGGATATCTTTGTAGAGGCCAAACTGGAGGTTGCGACAATCAAAGAAATTAGCGTTGCAACAACCAGCGTTGAATTTAATAGATAGTTTACCGAGGCGATGATCACAGCTACACCACGAACATGTTTATTTCTCAAAGAGGAAAAGATGGCACAAATGGTTTTCGAAAGCCCACTAGGATTCCGATTTCCCTGCCCTCAGAAGCCCGTACACCTTCACCTTGGCACGGAAGCATCCAACAGCGAGAGGAAGCATGACGAAAACGCCACTCACGATGGCGGAACCATATTTACCGGCAGCAGCTGAATTTAACAGTAGCGACCACAAACAACCACCATGGCAGGCCGTTTTTGACACCTATCAGTGGACGCAAGCGACTGTCGTCTAAGCAAGACTTCTAACGGCATCGACGTCACTTGTGTAGATCACCACCACCTGTCATGACCTGGTGATCCACAACCATAGGTTTCCTGATGAGAGCTGTTTCCACTAACAAGTCGCCACGACGAATGCGTTATTTCACAGATAGCTTAATACTTGAAGCATGCAAGGTGCGGGTAATCTGAAACGAAATGCCTCGTGAGCGTCGCTGTCAGAATCCTTTGTACTGTCCAATGTCCATACAAGGTCTTGATCATCGGACGTCATATCTCTATTAGTCCATTTCCCCGCATCCAACTGACCAGTCTCTCTGTCTGGCAATCATCCAAGATATGATGCGTTGCATCATATCAGTGACCTCCGTCAAGGGCTACATCATCTCCCAGTCTCACATAAGTCCATTCGCAACCGCAGTTCACGTCCTTGGCGCATAAAGATCCATCATGGCACAGCGATACATCTCGAATAATCTTCCAACCCAGCGTCTGGGCTCTGCGCCCAGCGAGCTCCTACCCTATGTTCTGGAAATGCTGGTTAAGCATGCGCCTCCACTCCCTGCCTACACGGAACGACATCTTGGTGGCCTCTTCACTGGCTACACCGGTCTGGCATACCTCTTCCTCCAGCTCTCGGCTATGCGCCCTGACCTGCAGGTTGCCGGTCATACCATGATCTTTTGGGCCGACCAGTATCTCACTGGAGATCGGGGACCCTTGGTTCTGGAGAATAAATGTGGTATTGGTTCCGAAAAGCTCTCATTTGAAGCTGTGAAGGCCTGTATTACGAAAGACAAAGATGATGTGATAGAGTTCCTTTCCAACATACCGAGAATACTTGGTCCGTATCCAACGCCCCAAGATGACCCGTTTGCCTCAGAGCTCATCAGCGGGCGAGCCGGCACACTCTACCTCTTGCGCATGGTTAAGCATTGGGTACCAGAATATGCGCCTCTAATAGACTCACCCCTACACCGTCTCACAGAGTACATCATGGCCACGGACGACGACGGCCGCGGAAACTGGGAATGGCACGGTAAGAGGTTCTTTGGCGCTGCGCACGGCGATATCGGAATCATCACGCAACTCGTCCTCTCGAATCCTTCGTTGGCGCCGCAGCTATCCTCCCGTCTCGAGAGGCTGCTCGAGCTTCAGGCGCCAGACGGCAACTGGCCCGAAGGCGCGCGGAGCCTCAAACAAGGCAGAGCCCCAAGCCTTGTGCAGTGGTGCCACGGCGCTCCTGGGTTCATCTACTCACTGTTATCATTGCGCCCCTATTTCCCCCTTTTACACGAACAAATCGACACGTCTGTCGTAAAGGGGCAAGGCCTGATCTGGCGTCATGGACTTCTCACAAAAGAGCCCAGCCTGTGCCACGGGATCTTTGGTAATGCGTTGTAAGACTTCCTATGACTCCATCTAATCTCAGACCTCGGTTTTCATGTTAACCTCGGCGTAGGGTGCTCCCTCGAGGGCCCTGGAGGGACCATTTTCTTGCCCTAGCGACCGTCAATGCGGTAGATAAGGTAAAACGTCATGACCCGCAACTTTTCGAGCCAGCGGCGTATGGAAAGAAATCAGCCGTGTTGCTGAATTACCTGCCAAGCGCGGCATGGACATGGGCAGTATGCGAGCAGGAAACGCCCCGAATCATCATGTACAATGATATTTGACGAATTCCCGTGGTTCGATGCCGATATGTAATGGGATTTTGGAAGCATAGCGTGGAGCGATAGCGGACGGATTCTTTTCGGTATTCATGTTCCTACGCAGAGTAAATATTGAAACAATGCTCCACTGCGGCATGGCATTCCATGTCGGTATCCATCTGCAGGCTACCCGAGGATATGCAGCCTCGCTCAGTGAAATTGTGTTGTAGGCTCGGCCCGGATTGGCTTTTTGAAAGATCCCTGAGGATGAGCCGCACGCGTATTGAGCCCCGGTCTTGGCTAGATAGCCTTGAGGGCCCCATTTCTTGGCTAGATGTCTGTCGACGATCGGTGATGCGAAAACCATGGCGTGATGAAGACTCATAGAGTGCTCATCTGAATCCACATTCACATGTGCATCCTCCCATGACGCTCGGTTATGCTCCGTGGAGTCGTTCCATGGAGATTTGTCGGTGTCGAAAGGATGTTGGCATGATGTTGTGGGCTAGTGCTCCAGAGTTCACGACACATGCAAATGCGGCTGATGTGAGGCTCAAAGGATCCACACCAACACCGAATGACTACCGAGCCTACTAACTACCGATAAGGAATCGACTAGAGGCGAGAGAAAATCTCGTAGTGAGGTGTCAAGAGTAAGGGTTTGCGGTGGGTCAATGTTGATTTTTACAAGATCCTTTCCTCGGCGCCACGTTTGGAGCAGACCCTTGTTGTGAATGGGAGCCGAGGTGAGTTGGGAAGTGGAACGATTGGTACGAACGGACATGCAACGGACATTGAATCTTTCGATTGACTGTTTGACGGACGTTTACAACGAGCAACGACGGAAATATAGCCTTCAACCTCAGCAAGGAGCTGCGTCTAAGAGGCATGTTCGATTTGGAGCCCAGAACAACGATGACCAGGTGGCTTTCGGCCGAGCAAGCGACGACGGATATAGCAGCAAGACGAGACATAATTTCCATCAGAGTGGGGGCATATCGACGAGACTCTAATCCGTTCGCACATTAGCACACGTCCCGCCTGCAGGCTGAACGAACAGGGCTACAACTTACACGAAGCACCGGAATCCAGCCAAGGCCCACCTCGATCGATAGAGGCAGAAGAGCCCAGAAAAGGGGGCCGGGGTGAAGGATCTAGGCTGACGGAGTTCTCACAAGGAAATGGGACCAACGGCGTTCATGCAAACGGATGACGACCGTGGTCGGTCCAAGTGGATGGGAAAATGGAGATGGCGGCGCGGAATCAACCCCGTTGGCCTGCAAAAAGCACGTTCCCGGAAAGATGCGAAAAACCCACAGTCGCCAAAGTCATATTAGAAAAGGTCTCCATATTACGGGTATGGCTCTGGCTGGTGAGGCATTTCCTTGATCCCGAGATTTGCTCTTGCGAGGGTTTTACGTAGTAATGTAGACATGGTCTTGTCGATGTTGGTCATGGGAATTGTGACAGAACCAGATGCAGCAAAGGCTAAGACGGCATCTAGGAAAAGCCCGGCAATACGGTTGCAGTAGGCCACGGGGAATTCGCTAGGCCAACCCCTGCGAGACCGAAAGCACTAGCATTCTGGCATCTCGGCGGCCGAAGCGTGACCCATTTCTTGAGAAAAGTCCATGGCATCGGAGGGCGAACCGCCGTCCGGTGAATTATTGGGTCGGGGGACGGGCCTCGGCACGGAGAGTCGGCATTAAGCCCAGCGACGAGACGCCCTGCACTTGAATCAGATCAGTGAACGATAAACCCACACAGCTGGGCTGATGACACAACGAAGCCGATTTCCGACCACCTGCACCCTTTGGTCTAGCTTCCTATTTCGCTTTCATACGCGTACGTCCCGTCCCGTATATCGTACGGCTGGGCGTATACGAAAATTGTCCGGTGCATGACGTAGGAACGATGTTCAAGCTTCAAGGCTCAAGCTTCCCGCAGGGCTTGTGGGCCTGCGGTTCACCAGTCGGCGAGAGCGCTGCACCAATTCGATGCACATGCAGAATGCTTGGTAATGGTGGAGTGTTAACCATTTATGGCAGGCAGATGAAGTTCTATGGCTTCCATCGCTCACTTCCATGCAGATTGACTGCCGAATGTTGAGATTAGTGGATGTCCTCGAAATTCAGGAAAGACTCGTGCTGGTGGAGAGGGATGCAAGGAAAGGGAAGGGAACATTCCATGTCTTGACCTAGCGCAGATGTTAGTCGGGCGGCCGACTACAATCCGTACAGAGTCAGTGTAACAAATGACGTTCTATGTATAGGCGCGCAGAAACGACCGCAGAGTTCATGGAAAGTGTAGGGAACCCACGTGCTGCTCGGAGTGGACGATGTTGATGGCAACATGGCTTTACTATTTATTAAGCTAAGTGCTTGATGGAGGGGTGACAAGTTAACAAAAAGTTCCATGGGGATAACTGATTGCGCGTTCTCCAGAACCCACCTGCGCTTGAAAGTGAGACGGAGGACTCAACTTGTCAGTACGTAGATTCTTAGGAACTCTAAGTTACCAGAAGAGAGAAGTGATTTGAGGGATTCGGATTAGAGTTTGATCAAGGAGATCACAATGTCAGAGCAACTTCTATCCCGTTTCTCCTGACATTCCTCGGTAAAATAAAGACAAATGTTCATAATCACGGCTGTTACCCTACGAATGTACCATAAAGCGTCTTAAGGTTGGTAATTGAGATGTTTGGGGCTGAGTACAGCGGCAGTTGCAGCCCCTTGATCCATTAATGCCTCGGCATTTGAGGCACCTAGACACGCATACTACCTTGTGTCGTAAAACTCCCAGCTTAGTGGAAACCTACTGAAGCAAGACAAGGGATATATCCCAGAGTAGCTTCGGTAGTTCAGGTAGTTGAAGCATGTTTGCGAAAACGAGCATTCACCTGCAGGGCACGGGTTTCAGACATGCCAATTAGCCTGAAGGCGTGTGAGCCCAACAGGGGGTGGGACAAATTGACAGCACATTGCGTGTCAAGGTCCTGCCTCACAATTGCGTGAGGCCCTCTAAGATGAGGCTACCACACGGCCTGGGGTTACTTTCCGTAGAGAATGTGTTGCGCGAAAGTGCGCAGAGCTCAGGTTAACTCCGTCGGGGTGTGCGAAACACGATCCGCGAGAGCATCGGCACTGTGCAGTCGGGCTCTTGACGGACTGCGGGTGGTGAGGGTGGGGATTGAGCAGGCAAATTAGGCTCGCCGTCGGCGCCGACAAAGGGCAATTCGGATGCGAAAATGGAGCAAAACGGAGGCACGGAAACCAAAGGGTCGCAATCTCGATCCCCTACCCACCCACGCCCGGCACCGAACGCGGCGAAGAGGCGCATGTTTTGTTCCCGCGGGCTTCTAGAAGGGTGGGCGGGAATGCGAGAAAGGGGGGAGATCGGAGGCCGGTGTTCGGCTTTGGGACGGCCATCGCTGATCTGTCCATCTGCACTTTCTACCAGGGATGAGTTCGACACAGGCATTTCGATTGGGTCGTTAGGTATTCAAAAGACACTTGCAATTGCGACAACGGAATTCTACTACGGAGCGGGAACGTAGATCGGATGGGCGTTGCCGACTCGGTGAGTCGCAAGTCTCGACTCTGTCAGATGTCACCCGCTATCTCGGCGAGGCCAGCGGGCGATAAAGCTGCGCTGTTGGTGGTAGTTTATCACCATGACATCACAGTCAGGCAATTCGCGCCGCTTCAAGACCGCTCTAGCTACAGTCGCCACAGGCCGTCTCCAGCCCTAGGGAATCTACGTTCTGGGGCTTGTGCATGGCCTAGTCAGATCAGTTGCAGGCGTTAGTCTGGATGTCGCATGGCGACGAGATGGATTTCGCCATCGTATCTTTTGGTGGTTTGGGAGGGTTTATTCTGCATCTCCAGCCCAGCTAAGCGCCAGCGACAGGATGCAGGCCAGGGTTGCAGCCGGGGGGAGACCTAGAGGCTCAGAAGGATGGGGCTCTATTCCCGGAGGGGTATGTTCTATTGCCGATGGAGGACGGCAAACTAGCGTATGGTTGTCGATCAGGGTTTTTTCTGAGTGGGTGTTGTGGACAGTGGTGGTGGACATTTTGGTTGTGTGCTTATGCTTGTGTTGGAGGCTGTCAGAGTCAGGATTGAATCACGCACCCACATCCGTACGCCCTAGGCCCTGTAGTCATTTCTCCTCACGTCGAGCTGTCACCTCATTCGGTGGCGGCAGCTCGGCATCTGCCAAAGAGGCGAAAGTTAATTCATGTAGGTAAGACGTGAGAACACCTAAAAGTTAGGCGGTGACAACACAAGGGCGCATGACGTCGCGAATTGGAGATAACCCTAAGCATGCGTCCAACTCGGACAGAGCGACAAACAATGGGGTTTCCCAGATAGCGTCTTGTCTCTTTGACCCTGGCCAAGACGGTGAGATGTCGCCGAGACTCGTCCGCATGCGAGTGCCGTGCGCGATGCAACTTGGCTTCATGGGTGTGAGCAATTGAGCAAGGGGCTGAACCCTCCGTCCCTTTCTCCATGGGGACAGATAGACGACGGCGAAAGAGTCATTCACGCCCATGTTTTGTTGCGAGGGCGGCCGATTGTCAGAAGCGAGCAGAGTCTAGCGAAAGCCACGACGCAAAAAGTGCTCGGTTAGTGGGCTTGCCGTGCTTACTGAGACAGGCGAGGTTGGTTCTGAACAAGGAATAGAGAAAGGAAAAAAACAATCGAGGTGAAGTGCGGGATTTGGAGTATTTCGAAGAATTGAAGAAACTTGGGGAAAGGGGGCCACGAAGTAGTCATCGGAGGAATTTGGGTTTCAGTGATAATTTCAACCTTAAAACATCTAGGATGCCCGTAAAACTGAGCACTTGACCAGGCCTCGGGCTGGGCTGTGCAGCAAAACTGCGTTTAATGAGACGGTGTCAAGTGAGCTATTGCGCTTGGGTCCGCGATGGAGTTTGGAAGAATGCCGTCCGCGGAGTCCGATCGGGGTCGGCCCCAAAAGAAGTCCGGGCTTGACTTTCTTTGGGCCGTTTTAGATCCATGAGCCACAATATGCGTCACCACTCACCATCCCGATCCCAAATGTAAGGCCTCAGGTGTGTAAGGGGGGGCAGAGGGACGGCACTTGCAGCGTATTAGCAAGCGGGCGGCGTGCGGCAGACGGACATGTTAGCGCATTTGCTGGAAACCCCGTGCAGAGAAGAAGGTGAAGAACGAAAAGAGGTCCATCCAGGTTCGATGGACGGAGTTTCGCGTGGATCGCCACCCCCGGAGTGTTCCGTTCAAAGAATACCATACCATGTAGGGCTGTGCTGGCGAGGACCAGCGAGTTGAGAACGAGAGCGCAACGAACGTCGCAGTCCGCAAGCTAGGGTTTGGAACTAACAAGAACAACACAGCACAGATTTGCGGCATGGTCCCCTCTCCCGTGATGAGTGATGATAAATGCTAAACTCGGGGGCATGAATGTCGCAGCGCCGACCGGCTTGGATTAACGTTCCGAGAGCGCGCGGGCGCGAGGATGGGCGCTGGCAGAGTGCGTGCGTGGGGACTTTTTTCAATCAACCACATGGGTTGACGGGGTTGCTTGCTCGACGATGTGCAGCGGTGGAGACCCGGGACGGTGAGCTCATGACCATCCATGATTTCAAACCGTTCTCTGCGCTCCGTCACTGGCCATCATGTGCTGGCGCTTCCAAATCAATTCATGCCCCCTTCCCCTCCAGTGGCATCTCCACCCCTCTGTCCAAACTTCCGGGAGCCGCTTACTCACCCGTAGGGGAAAAAAGTCCCAAACGAAGCCTCACTTCTGAACAGCACAGACCCAATCATCGTGATAGCTTTTTTCCTTTTTGATTTGATGAACCCCCTGCCGGGGCCCCCCATGTTTAATGCCGAGTTTATCTTCTGCCTGTTTCCAAGGAGGCCGTGTTGCGGCTGCGTTGTTTGCCACAAGATCAGAAAAGCGCACTATCACGAGTATTCGGCGTCGGGTTCGGACGTGTTATTGATTGTCCCAGAGTGCCATTCCCACACCCCCTAGTATCCCGGTCGAAAGCCTCAAAAGGCAAGGGATGGAAAGGGATCTTCAACATCTCGCGGGATTGGTCGCAAGCTTCCTCATCAGTCCGCAGCCGGCCGCTCACACACCCAAGTTGGTGGGTGATGGCTCACTCAAATTCAACTTACAAGGGTTGCAGCCCATGCAGTCATGCCAGCTTCTCCCTGTATGGCCCTGCAACCACATCCACCAGGACGGGATTCCGCGGTTTTCGGGTCCCTGAGCACATCCATCTTCGTTTGGGTCCTAGCCAACCGTCCAAGAGTCCCATAGTAAAGTCCCACCAAGAAGGTCGAAGGCATCCCCCGGTCCGGACGCAGGCACTTGGGGCTTGCAAGACGCATCGACGCATCGAGAGAGAGAGAGAGAGAGCTTGGCGTCGACGGTCGTCGCCTCTGGACAATGCCGCTCCCATCCCGGTCGTGCGGGCGATGCCACCTGGTCCCCTGTCGCCATCGACATCATCGCTCGCCGAGCGTCGGCATCACGGCATGCCGCAGTGGGCTCTTTCTTCCTTTCCCTTGCCCGCTGGGGCCATGCGCGTTATGCTGGACAACACGGCCTTTCTAGAAGCCAGCATGGCGGTTGCAGGAGCAGGGCATCCCCACGCGGAGCCCGCGCTCGTGCCCGCTGTCAGTGCCTGTGATGATGATGATGATGCTTGGAGGCGGTGGTGGTTTTGTTTTGCCCGGATACCCGTCCGTTCCCCCCTTCGATACTCGAGGTCCGATAGACCACCACCATCCATGACGAGGCATTGGAACGCACATGCAGGTGCCATCCTCGAGACTATATGAAGTCGACCTCATCGCCCTCGATATGGGGCAATTAATTCCTTGCTCATCCACTTTTGACTTTGCTCACCCCACCAGAATTGAAGTCGTCTGTCTGTCTCAAGAGTAGTCTGCGCCTCAAGACACCTTGTAGCTTGGCTTAATATCAAATCCCATCATCATTGATTATCACCTCCTCATTACCCCTCCACTACGCCGGACTTAGACTCATTCAGCAACCGCCGACAAAAGCAGTCAGCCTCCTCGCGTTAAGTAGCCTATGACAGACGGGTCTTGTAATCAACGCGGCATCCAAAGCAACGTACCTAACGCAACACCAAGACAACGCAAATACCGGCCGTCATCAAAAGCAGCAGCCAGCGAGGTCGAATCGTGCGACTCCACTCGTCTCTGACAGGCCAGCGAAGACCCAGCATCGCAGAAGCGCAGCCAGCATCGCAACACAAACGCGAAGCCATAATTGGGTGCATTTCGTTCTCGCTCTCGCTCACCCAGGTTCCCCTCAGCCTCGCCCAGCCCAGGTCTCGCCCACCGGCTGCCCTGTAAACTGCAGCTGCGGATCAGCGATCAGCACTGGTTTTCTGCTTCTAGCAACCCTCTAAAGGCCCCAAAACAGCTTTGCACAAGCGCTCTGTCAGCGCCAGCAAAGAGCCCCCCTCCCGTCATCCCAACCCACCACTCACCAGCCTCACAACCCGAGCCAGCGAACTGAGAGCGTCCAAGGTTCTAAAGCCTCGACTCTTCCTCTCACTCTGACTCTCAGACGTCCCTACTCTCCCCTAAGTCCGCAGCGCCGCGCGGACTTTTGGCTCTGCTAGGGTCATCTTCCCAAGTGCTGCGACGCCGCGGGGCGACCCACACCCTCCTTGGCCCGGTCCTGGGTCTTGTTGTCGCTCTCGCTTTCTCGGACATAAAGACCTCGCCGACGGCTAATGCCACGCCCCTGATACTTGCTCACGGCGGAGACTTGGTCAAAACTCTCCGAGCCTACACTCCGGGCCCCGTCTCTTGTCTCTCGTCTCACCTAATCCACTTCACACACCCGTTGCACAGCACGCACAGCTGCACGTCCATCTGCACATCTCAGTTCTTGGTCTTGGCCTTGGTCTTGGTACTGTGTACAGTTAGGCTTCCTCTCTAAGACACACTCCTCCCTCTCCTCTCTCTTATTATTATCACTACCTTTTCACACTCCCCCCCTCCCACATCTCCATCCTATCCCAAATCCCACTCCCCCACCTAATCCAACCTGCGCTTTATATCATCTTCGGGTCTTGCCCATTATTAAGCCTCCCTGGTCCATTTCCATACTCAGTTCCTCCTTCAAAGGGTCTCCTCCATTTTTATTATTATACATCCTCCCTTCCCGGCTTTTTGGTTCCTTCACTTTTCCCATTTCACTTACACACTCTTCACATTCAAGACAATCTGGTTGCCACCCCCACAACCTGTCCGCCATACACACACATCAACTACAGCTACAATGGGTTCAAATAGCTTGCCATCCCCTCCTGCGGATGACCACAAGTCTACCCTCTCCCGCAAGAGCACAACCTCAAGTACCAAATCAATCAAGCCTGTTCACCGAGCTTCAAAACGTGCCAGCTCCAATGCTGCTACGATACACCACCATGACCACGTCACCCACAGTGCTGGCATGGATGGCCGACATAAGAGGGTCTGGAAGGCCTGCGAGCGGTGCCGAATGAAGAAGACGAAGGTATGCATTATTGGTCCCTCGTATGACAAGCTTGGCTAACACAAGCACAAGTGTGACGGTGAATTCCCTTGCAAGCGATGCAAGGACGATGGCTTGGTTTGCACAGCCGGTGTCCGCAAGAAGATGGAGTACAAGCAACTGCCTCGAGGGTACGTCAACACAAGGCACCAATGACTCGCATGTCACTTACACAAGCCAGGTACGCCGAGGTTCTCGAGAACACCCAGCTCGCCCTCATTGCCACCGTCCATAAGCTCTACTCAATGGTCCGAAACGGTCAACAGTGGGAGCTTGGTGAGCCCGAACTCAACGATCGCGGCCAGCCCGTAATCCACAACATTGCCCAGAAGCTGGGATGCATCCGCCCCAACAGCGACATCGACCTCCCCGTCCACTCCGTGTTCCCTGAAGACGAAGCCGGCATGGCAGAGCTCGCCCGCCAACTCGAGGACCAGCAGAAGGATATGGAGCCTCTGAAGGAGATCAAGGACACGGACTCGTCCGTGTACAACCGCACAGAGCGTGCCTCGTCCTCGGAAATGGACCATTCCGACTTCGAGCAGGACTACCGAAAGGCGGCCTTTGGAAACAGCAACGCCATGACCCTCTCCCCTCAGAGCTTCGCCGGCAGTCACGATTTCGACTTCGCCGCCCCGCCCGAGATCGACCCGACGACATTGTTTCCCGCCCAATCGCCCTCGATACCCAACTTCCCAGCCTGGACCATGAACAAGGCCCAACCCAACGACCTCACCATGCAATATATTCAGCAAGCCAATGTCATGCACAACATGGATCTGCTAAATCAGGGCCTGGTGGAGTCAGAGTTTGGCACCATCAAGCCCCATGTTCTGTCGTGTCCCAACCCCGAGGTGATGCTGGGTATGGGCGACCCCATGATTTATTCGGGCTATGACGGCGAGCCGATGCGACTATGATCACGACCATGACTTGCGCACGACCTGTACAACAACAAACTGTATAGATTTTGTTAACGGCCATCTCACGTTCAAAAATTTGCGACACGCGGCACGGAGTTTTGACATCATGTTCTCTTCGACAATATCTGTCTTGGGTTAGGGTCATCTGAATTTTCTCTTTTTTTGGGATTTACAAAGGTGTTTTCGAGAATCTCAAAGGATGTTGAGTTGGGCTCGGCATTTTGGCGTTGGCTTTTTTTTGGGTGGGATAAAGGCAAAGCTA
This sequence comes from Dactylonectria alcacerensis, assembly GCA_029931735.1. Taxonomy (NCBI): domain Eukaryota; kingdom Fungi; phylum Ascomycota; class Sordariomycetes; order Hypocreales; family Nectriaceae; genus Dactylonectria; species Dactylonectria alcacerensis. The sequence continues at coordinate 990,955 of JAPMUZ010000012.1, read as the reverse complement.
GCTTCCGCCTGTCTCTTCATCGCTCTGCGACGAGTGGCATCTGATGGCGGGTTGGGATTGGGGAGGGAATATGGAAATGGCACATGGTTGGCATACTACATATGGCAATGGCACCAAGCTCAAAGCCCAAGCGCCGGGGCCCGAAGCTGGAGCTGACATGGATGGGGAAACAAACATCTCTTTTTACATTTTTGATAGACCGGCGCGTTGATACCTCTTAATCCAAACCCCCCAATCTCATCCCTAAACAAGTCGTTCCACCCTTCTCTCTACAAGTACCGCTCATGTGCCGTGAATGGTGTGAAGGAGCGGCACTGGCTGTGGAGTGATGTTAATTCCGCGGTCCATTCAACAATGGACGGCACTGGCATTTTTGCCTGCATGCGCGTGGTGTTGCATCGCCAGTTTTCCGTTGAGCCGTCTCGTCCACACCTACAATGGTACCCAATCGTCAATTGCGACCAGCCCACCCCCCGTCAGATCATGCATTTTCCTACTTGCGTGCTATGTACACCGGACCGAGCATACATGTCCGTGGACCTGTCCTGTTGCCGGCCATTGAATGTACTGTGCTACGAATGCGACTACTACGTAGCACGTATCTATCTGCACCTCGTCCATTTCTGCTCGCTATTCCCCGGCGAGCAACAGTGGGTCCCAGCAGGGCCTCCACGAGATACGGATAGCCCGCGGACAAAGCGCAGCTCCACTGGCAGCGGGAGGTCTTCCGCATGGCGTGGTGCAAATCGGCATCGAACTTTTTGGGATGATTTCAAGACATGCAAAGAGAGAAGGGCAGAAGAAGAAGAAGCAAAAAAAAAATTTGTTCCAGCCACACACCCCCTTCAATCAGGTCCGTTGCCCCCCCACCGACCGAGATCCAAGATGCACTTCACATAAGTACGGCCGAGTTCACGATCAACATGGGGGGCACGAGCACAAGTGACTTTTCGCTCCCCGCCCAGCCGCCCGCTCACTAAAGTCTCAGCGCACGCAATGAAAAAAGAAAATGGGCTTAACTGCGTATTAGTCCGTAAATCCGGGCGGCGGTATGTGCCAGCGCGGACATTGGGAAAAAGAAAGGTCCCGCAGTGCATGGGCGGCACGCCGCATGGGAAAAACAGACAGGGTGGTGTCGTGGGCCGGTCGCTTTTGGTTTTGGTTTGCTGGTAAGAGTATTATTAGTCTTGTGTGCTCATTAAGAGTCATCCATTGTTCATTCAGCATCATCGACGGCTCCCTAGTTTGCTTTTAGCGCTTCCTGCGTTTGGCAACCGCGCGCGGCGCACGATGTGGCCCTTTTTGGCCCGTGAAGGGTGGGGACCCTGACAGCTTCGATTTTTAAGCTCCAACGGGGTCCCGGTGCAGTTTGTCATCTCGCCGCGACGGTTGGCCGCAAGGGAGGACTGGGTTAATCAGATTTTAACACTGCTTACAATAGCACGGGGCGAGACCTGGCCTAGACCTCCCCTCTTCTCCCCTACCCCCCCAGCATAACGCCCACCCGACGCAACATAACGTTTAAGAGGGCAAGGGTTTCGAATATCTGATAACGGCATAACAAAGTTTGGGGGGGGGTTGGTTGGCACTGGTTAGCGGTCACTGTCAGCGGCTCAATGGCCGACGGAGTCCGGCACGGGTGAATGAGGGGGTCAGCCCTAAAGGCGACGGATGAAGCAGATCGCTGGAGTTTCACAGCAAGCAATTCACCGGGGCAGCAAACCGTTAACCCCGGCCGGGTTACTCCTTGGGCCGCCTACGTATTGAGTTGTCGTCGCCCCCGGACCTCCCAACTTCCTTTTGGAGCGCAGCATATACCCGCGACTGGGGTTGCAAGCAAGGCAGCAAGATTGAAATCCGCCTGCCTAAAAAGCATTGCGTGTCCCCTCTGCACACAGCCCGTCGCAATTAAAACCGAAAAGCCTTGTGGGTTGAAGAAACGTTTTCTCCCCCGCGGAGTGCGGAGTGCGGATTGCGGACTCATGCGGCGTCCATCGAGAAGAATTAAGCCGGCTTTCGGGCTCTTACAAGGCCCCGGGGACGCCAATTACGGGGCGTGTTTCTGTGGCCCTGACCGGACGGACCATGAGGGGTGTGGCCTTAGCTGGTTTCCTCTTTAGGTAATAGGTTTCGAGTACCCTTTTTTTCTGCTTTGCTTCTTCGTCGTCACTGGGTGCTTCTATTCGTTTGTCCCAATGAGGCGGTCCGAGATGATGCGAAGCTAGTTGAGAGGGATCTGACAAGACAAGATTCCTTCAGAGGCGCAATGTCAGCAAAAACGTCACTGGCAATTAGCCCCCTCAATCGAATGGCGGAGTGCAAGTGGTGCATTACACTACATTTGCACTTGCACTGGCCCCTTGTGAGACAAGACTCGGTCAAGTCAAGTCAAGTCAAGTCAGTGCCCCTAACAACACCAACAGGTGACACCTTGCAGTGATGGCCCATGATTGACACCATCCACACCCAGCATGCCATGCCATGCCAGGCCCTCGGTCTCGCATTTCTCGGATTTCCTCGCTCCCCAAGCCCCAACCAATGCCCCTCCATAGAAAACCCCCCTCCCCAAAGCCTCCCAGGGTGATGCTCCTGTTGTTGACTCCCCTCCGCCCCCCCTCTTGCTCCTCTTGGTGTCAGAAACCGAATGGCGCCAGCTAGCAAGCCACCCAGGCAAGGCCTGTCCGTAGTCTGTAGCTGACCCCAGACACTGGGGCCCCGTCGCCCTGAACCGGGCGGGGCCATTTGTCGCTGTCAACGGCATCTGTGGGGCCGGCCCACGGCATCGCTCGCTCCCACTGATGCGAGGAAGCGGGCGCCGGCCTAACCCTGACCGCCGAGCCCCCGAAGCGAGGCGGGAGGAGAGTTTAAAGAGAGGATAAGAAGAATTGACAGGGGCGGAAAAAGAAAGAAGAAGAAAAAAAAAAAAAAAAAGGGAGAAAAGGTGGACTCGCTAGAAGCTATCGAATCTGAATCCTTTCTGGGGGAGAGCGTGCAAAAAGCAAAAGCACGCGATTCATCCTCATTTCATGGTCGGGTGGCATTCACAATTGCCATGCTACCAGAAACAGCTTGTTGCACAGTGCACCACCACACTGGTTGTTTAGTGCAGGTCATCCAGGTCATCCAGGTCGATGGGTTGCACCAACAAGCCATCCCCCCGCCCCTCCCTGTCACCACCACCCACCCACCTTGATTCCAAACGGTGGCTGACGATGACTACAACGAGTATTCACCGTAATCCGCAATCCGTTCGCTCGTACCTCTTTTTTGCCCATCCCGACGTTCTTTTTGTCCAAATCCCGATCCCGTCCCGCATCTCACTAAGCCCCCTAGGGCGAAACGGGCAATGGCCGGTCAGTCGTCAGTCGGCGCAGTGAGAGAGCGTTACGGAAGATTATTCGTTGTCCGTTCTGGGGCGCCGCCCGTGGCTTAGACGAAAACAAGAAAACGCGTTGCAAGACGCAGTCCAGGACTTGGCACAATCAGGTAGGTCGGGAGATACCTAGTCAGTCAATAACGCAACACAACACATAGGTCAGGAACCCAAAGGCAGGCGAGGTTGGGACCTGTGATCTGAGCGCACTTGGCGAAACCGTGTCCGAAACCGAGTTGCTCAACTAAAAGAGGGAAAATCTACGGCCAAGAGAATCCCATTGGACCAAAGCCAGCTTCGAGGCTTGGCCACAGACGCTGATTGGATCCCCGCTGCAGAGCCAATGCTGGAACTGCCCTGGTCCAGCTGGGCACGTGGATGCGCCAATGATCGAAACCGGAATACGAGAGTACGAATTCCTCTCTCAACTCAACCTTATCCCCCTCCCCCCCGCCCCTCTCTCTCCCTGCAGGCACAGGATACCAAGACATGGCTTTTTGAAAGAGCCAAGCCATAAAGCCAAAAGCACGCACACACAGCCTGGGCGTCGCAAGCTTGGATGCTCGCAAGCTTCCCCCCCGCGACTGGTCGGCCTTGCTTTGGCCGCACCCCTTGGTGGACAAAATAAACCGACCAGTCGTTACGCAGACCCCGTTGCCCGTCCCCCGCGTAAATCCCTAAAATCAAAGAGTCGTATCGCTCGCATTCGACCCGCGTACTAGCACTCCTCTCCCGTATACTACCCATGATCGACCCCCTCTCTCGCATTCCCCCCTCCCCCTCCCAAGCGCCAACAGCTATCGAGTCCTCTGAGAAATTACACTGTGGCCTAGCATTTCGCGAGAGCGAGGCGCAGGGCTTGGCCACGCCCTAGCTGCCGTCTGCACACCGTTTGAAACCTGCTGCCTTGCCTTGTATTGCCCTGTACGGAGTCCGGAGCCCTCTCTATTGAAACCCACCGGGCTAACTATAAGGCCCGCTACAGGCTATCACAGGGCAAGGATTGCGTGGCTCGCGTGGCTGAGAGGGTGCGAGAGGGCTAAGAGAAAATGACATCGGCGTTGGATATACGGAATACGACAGGGGTTCCGACTATGAACCAGTGCAATACGACGGACATGAATCCCATTTACGTATTGCCGTTTGAGGGAGCGATGGAGCGGGCCTTGAATTGGTCAGGGGAAAGCTATCCAACCAGTTTTGGCTGTTTACGACCTATGCATTCTCGGTACTCACAACTTCGGGCGAAAAGATGCCGTTTCTGCAGAAGATGCAGTATTAGTTGTCATGTGGTGACACCCACCCACCGCCTCGAGTCTGGCCTTGCCACCCCAGCGCGAGTGGTGTGGGTTTAATATCAATGTGGTGATTTCATAGGTGCACTCTCAACTTCATGATAACTGATGAGGCCTCCAGGGAAAGTGGATGGTTGCGTCGAGGTCGATAGCATGTTGTTGTGGCTCTTCCTGTTGAATGATCTGATTGCGGAATATTCCATACTTTCCTAGCGGAAAGAGCATGCCTCACACCCCCCTAGCTGCCTCCTTGGTGACGGCTAGTTTGAGGATTTGTCTCGCCAGTTTAGTTTTGCTCGGTGCCTGGCCGGCTTCAAGCTTTGTGCCATAGGTAGATAAGCTTTCCGCAGTGGTATGTGAACGGAGTGTAGTTCATACCTCGCTTAGGGTCTGTTGATCATATCAGGACGGTTCTGGAGATGTGGATAACTCTGTACAAATTCGGGAAGGATGATCGCGAGTGTCAGTGCCAGTGAGTGCATGTGCAGGGTAGGATGGTTGTTGAAAGACTAAGTGAAGAAACCTAGAAGATGAAGACAGGTGAAGTTGATCATGCTCTCGGTCTTCCACTGCGCAGAAAGAACACTCGAGCTTGGTGGTGAGGAGACTCGCTATATCAGAACGCCGTTTCTATATAAAACACCATTTCTCTATACCTCCATGACCTCGTATCTACAAGCAACCGAGTTCTAAACAAAATCATATGTAGCCGCCCGATGAAGTAACGATCATAACCAAACCGTACCTATGCAACCGCCAACGCCGTGCAATACAACAAAGCTTCAACTACTCTCCTATAGCTCGTCGTCGGAGACTACCACTCCCTCGGCATTGATAGCCTTCCCACGATCCCACTCTCTCTTCTCGCCTGCCTTTGTCCATTGCATACTATCTGCCAGCGTCTTCGCGTCCGTCAAGGTGGCCTGTTTGATCTGGTCGTCCGCAAATCCTGCTGCCTTCAAGCGTTGAGCTTGGTTTTGCTTAAGCTTCTGGCGATCCCTAAACGCCTCGGCAGCATCGTCCCAGTTGCTACTCTGATCATCGTCATCCATCTGGACATCGGTTTTGGGGTCATAGGTCTCCGAGAAGCGTCGGTCGATACCCGAAGATCCTCCAACGGCTCCTCGTCCACGATATCTCGGAGGTGGCGCCGGTCCGATCAAGTCGTCTAGATCCGAGTCTAGGTCTTCGGGTTCCTTGGCAGTTTGCTTTGCTTTGCCCTTCGTGTCATGCAATGGCGACCGATGTCGGTGACGATCCTTTCGCTCCCTTGGCGAACGTGATCGTCGCCGGCGTTCAGGAGATCTACTTCTGTCTCTCCGCCTGCGGCTATGACGTGGCCTATCCTCTTCTCCAGGTCCGGCATCCCTACTGCGTGATCTTTTCCGTCGCTCTTCTAGATGCGACCTACCGTCACTCTTGTTGTGTCGGCCCTCACTCTGAGACAACCTCCCGCGATGCCTGTGTTCTTCGCGTCGATCATTGAAGAGGTCCTGGTCCTTGTCGGACTTTCGAGACGATTCGCGTCTCTTTGAATCTCGACTTGAAGACGCGGCTTCGTCGTCATCAGTCGACCGGTGTTTCTTACCCCCAAGAATAGCATGAATGTCGCCCATCTGCCGCTTCCTGATATCCCGGGAGTTTGGATTCGTCTTTCGCCGCTTTATGTCTTCTGTACGCTCGAGATCCTTCAGACGCGCCCGCGACTCAGCGGCTTCCTTCGCAAGCAACGCCTTGTTGTGCGTATCGGTGTCCTTGATGATGTGTCGCAAGAATCGTGTGTTCGGTTTGAGCATATTCGCCGGTCTGAAGCGCCGTCAGCAACAGACTCGCCTGTATCCATGTCGGAGGGTTCCATTACTTCTTGTCGGCGCGAAACGCTTCCATGCCCATTGCTGAGTATTTGAGCGAGCAGTCATTGGCCTCCTGGGAGATGAGCCCAGCGACGTAGTCGTCCGTCAAGATCTCATCGTTTCCCATGGTGTTTCCTTTTTTAACAGCCCAAATTTGGGTGTCCCTCCACGTTGAGTACGAGCAAAATCGTGATCCAAAAGTCGTTAAGGGTGAGGTGCCTAGAACCATGATAGCGGAGCCGGAGTAGGACATCCATGCGATTTGCCGCTCGCCACCGCCTTAGATAAGCAGGTGTCCCGCACTAGCCAAATCAGGTTGAAAGTAAACATAGTGGTCGCGCTTCACCACCGATTGTCTTGATCAACAATCTTGCGCCAAACGGTCCATTACGGGCAAATCAATCGCGCGTCGTATTGCGCAGTCAATCTCTACGAATAAAAGCGCTGGTGAAGCCGGTAAAGACACCCAACACACCATGGACCAGAACAAGATCGACAAGGCTCTTGGGGCCTTGGAGCAACTTCAGTCTACCCACGAAATTTCCATCATCAGACTCAGCGAGCCCATATCGAGCGCAACAACAAACGATGCACGCCAGCGAACCTCCGACGCATCAAATGCATCTCTGGATGCGCCAACGCCGGCCGGGCTAGAGGCTGATCTGGCACACTACAAGGAGCTGTTTGCCAAGTTGCGATTCTCCTACGTGGAGCAGGTCACCAAAGAAAAGTTCATCCGCGCGATTGTGGGCGACCCCCCATTGATCGTAACGATGCAAGAGAACCTGGATCTAGAGAAAGAGAATGCGACAGCCAAATCAGAACTCAAGGCGCTCAAGACCGAGGTGGCCGATATGGTGTCGGAGCTGGAGAGGAAGGGCAAGGAATTGAGCAGACGGTACGAAAGCGTACAGCTTGAAACCACAAAGCTACAAGACCTCCCAATTGAGATTGAGAGATTGGACACGCACGTTACACAACTAAAGAAATCGCAAGCGGTAGCCACGGGATCAAACCCTAACCTCAACCTGCCCCTCGCTAAGACGCTCGACCTCGTCACAAAGCGCAAGCTCGAACAACAAGAACTTGCGCGAGAGCTAGAATCCCTTCAGTCCAAGGCACCTCGAAAGCGCAAAGAAGCCGAGCGGCTCCAGGCTGAGCTGCAACCCCTTGAGGTCAAACGTCAGAACAGTGCAACAGCCGCAAAGGAGGCTCGGCGGAGGAAGGAGGCGGCGTTAGGCGGCGCAGCTGATGACCTGGAAGAACGAGCGCGGTGGTGGAGAGCCAGTGAGGCCGTGTTGAAACAGGTATTAGATATCCAGAACTAAAGAGCGTAATGTGTTTTCGATCGGACATTGGGAAGTGACCAGGATTGGACTAGGTAGGCATCAGGCGATGCCGATTTGTATATCAAGGAGAGGGCTAAGGCATCATGGCTGTTATGTGTAATGAGGAATATGAGACAGGCATTCGAAAGGCATCTGACAGCTTTCTTTCGCGCACATGTGCTCATTTATGACACTCTAGAGGTCACATCTTCGCGACTCGTACTTAAGCCAACCGTATCTTGCACACGCTTCGACTGCAAGCATGTTTAGGAACTCCAAGTCCACCCTCTATCGTTGCCGATATTTCACTAGACGGACATGTTAGTCGGGGCGCCTACCGTGTTCAAACAGATGCATTTGCCTAGACCAACAGAAAACATTCAGAATTGGCTGAACAAGATGTTCGTTAACAAAGCAAAAATGTTGAGTTAAGTGATTTTCTACTGTAGACCCTGGACACTCTGAGAATTGGCCGCCCTCTGACATAATGACCGAACGTGTCTGCGATTGCCGTTCTTCAAATGAGCAATGAGTGTATCTCCCGTGTGTAGGGTAAGGTAACCATTGATTGTGAAACACACCAGTCTCAGGAATATTGACAGGGGTGCTTCCACGTCTATGCTGCAAGGGGTTGGGGCGCTGTCGATCAAACAACTACCCCCCAGTTGACCCAAACCGAGAGTGAATCTGGCAAGGAGGAATGGATCTTGAAGAATCTCTCAGCCTGGATCTTAACCCTATAGGACATTTGTGTTATCTACAAGTTGCCGACAAACAGTTTACCTAGGAACAAGAAGCTGAAAGAGCTCGGTAAGTGGAATCTTGCTAACTCTGACGCAGGCCTGGAAGGAGTAAGCCTTGCCCTATTTACCAGAGTGCTGGGCTAGTCTAAAGAAGAAGTTGTGGCTTTCTGCGAGGAGGTCCGTAAAGAGCTTAGAAATCCTAAAGTCCACGGCTACTTGTAAGTACCGGCCCTAGAGTTTGAGTTCCCAAGCTTTCACTCGTAGCCACGTGGTTTATTGTCTCAAATCGAGTTGGGACCGCCGGCCGATGATAGATTGTGGAGTCATACGAATGTTAGGCTTTTATCCTCAAACATGCAAACCGAAGATACTCAGCATCTAGCTATAGGCAGCATGGAAATAGCCGGTCGTTCTAGTCTTTTTGTTGCGCTTTGAATTCATATCAGGAGGGCGCATATGCCCATTTTCTTCATCGTACGACCACAGTCCCACTGTACATCTGGCTGCTCAATCTGGTATCTCCAACAAGTTCGCAGAACGTCCAATACCGTCCCGCAGTTCCCGATGATGCTAGTTCCTTCGGCGAGCACGCTCTCGAGTAGGCTCTCGAACAATGGGCGCTGGTCTGGATCTGCCACGCAGCCAGCCACACATATAGGCCAACTCAATTGCCGAGGGGAGACAGTGCCGCGAGTCACCTCGATCTCTAGGGCCACTCGACTCACCGCTCTCCTTGTTCGAGTTGAAGAACTATTCGGCAGGACTTCGGCGCTCACAACAATAAGCTGAACCAATGCCGCAGTGGCAAATATGCGTGTAACGCAACCTTCATCAGTCCGATGCCATATCTTCATGTGCATTAGCTTCTGAGCATTCATACGATTACAACAGCATATATCAAACCTGCAACGGATGTGTAGGAGTAGCCTCGATGCCGTCCTCCAGTTCATCTTCAATTCGTTGTCTTCTATCCCGAAACTCTTCCAGATTAAGATTGCCCGTAGCAATAGCATGGGTCTTCCACTCACTCAAAGCGCCCAGGTCGCCTATTGCTCTCATGACCGAGTTGTGACAACCCATTATATGTACGAGTTCAAAGTTGCAACTGGGGCCCAGCCATTCTTCGTAGGGCAGCTTTGGCTTATCTTCCGTTGCCACACAGGCCAACATGTCCATCCAAAGTAAGACTGGAATGTGGAATGCAATAGCTGCCGTGGCTTGGCTCTCGAAAAGAGGAGACGAGAGCTGCTCTGAGGATTGTGAAAGTTGAAGCTGCTCATGTATTGCAGATGCTATTGAGGCCATGGCGCATAGATGTGGCTGCCAGTTACTGGTACTCCCCCTAAGGACCTATCCCATGTCAGAGTTCAAGCTAAAGCCTTTGACGCCTCAACCATGGCTGACTTCATCACTCACTTCAAAGCTTATCAGAGCTATACCACAAGTAACGATCTCGACAAGATTATCATTCTCAGCCTGAGGTTCATTAATGTTAAAGGAAGCAAGAAAGTCCTGGAGCTGCCTTAGGGCTTTGGTATGGAACTCGAGTTCAAGGTGATGGCTTTCCGTCCCACCGAGAAGTGATCGTTGATGTAAGGCTGCTAGACCCATAGATGCGCGATAAAGCGGGCCGTTCTTGCTCAAGAGCCAAAGAAGCCAGCCACGAGACCATTTCCCTTTCACGAAGAACGGGTATTGGTAGGGGAAGACGTGGTCCAAGTAGTGCATCAAAAGACTCGCTTCGTCATATTGTAGGGGTTCTGGGAACGAGCGGCCGGATAGAACACGGCTTTGAAGGGACTGTCCGGTTAGTATTGGCGATGGTGTAGTACCTGCACCAATATCTACTGTTATGAAGTAAGTACATATTTATTTCTGTCAAGAAGAGCAGGGTGCCTCTAACTTACTCTGAGGGCTGTTACCAAATTGTGCCTCTTCCAACACGGATCTCGGTGGACTTGGGCTTCGGTCTCGATCTTGACCCCTTGCTTGGCGATGCTGAAGAATTTTCTTCTGTTTAAAGTTCTTCTTGATAGCACGTTTGATGCGCTGTCTTTCCTGCTCCTCGTGTTCTCCTCCATTCATCCATGACGGCTTGGGCCCATACCCAAGGCATCGGACTTGTCTACTAGTACATTGCAAACAAGCCATCGGTGTTCCATCACACTTGACGTGCCTGATCTTGCATGTCCAACAGCAAGCAGCTTTGCCGGAACTTGCCATCATTAGCAACCGCGGCAGTGGGAACTGCGGCTAGAAACCGACGGTCAACTGGCAGGACAGTATCGGAATTGAGATCTGGTATCCTCTGCAACTCATTCCACTCCGAAGTTCGTATATCGTCTGGCTTCGGACTGAAGCTTCCGCTTGGTCTGGGGCCTCCAGACTCTCGTATGCACTGCGATGTTTGGAGAACAGACACACTCGGTCGCTCGCTACGAACTTCCCAAAGGTTGTTCGCCTCGACTTTCCGTTTTGGGACCATGTAACTTCGGAGAACGCTCACTTCTCAGCGGTCATTGTTTGATGATTTGCCGGCAATGGCCAAGCATACCAGGCGGCGCTGTGGAATCTGGACTGGAACATTTGACTGTGACCTGAGTACAAATGACTTGACCTGTCAGCGCACATATGTCAGATCGCCCACGCATTCAACTTCGGGGAGCATGTCGAAGCGGGGGTAAACGCGTGCTGAAGCTCGACTCAGGATCGTCGTCATAGGATTACATATCTATAAGTACTGCCTGTGGCTCCCGTCAACGTCTTGTCTTTCGCAATTCATGAGGCATCTATACTTCATTTTAAGCTTTTCTTTCGCTGCTCCCGTTCATTATGCACGACAAGACATCCATCAGCCTGTCCCAGGCCAGCATCAGCAACCTCAAACACTTACTTGACACTCGTGCCATCACAAGCGTCGAGCTTGTCTCGCTTTATCTGCACCGCATTGGCAAGTACGACTGTCAAGGTCCGCGTCTCAACTCGATCCCTATCATCAATCCCGGTGTCTTCGCCGAAGCTCAAGCCTCAGATGACTACCGTGCTTCTGGAAAGCCGCCACGACCTCTAGAAGGTATCCCGTTTACGGTGAAGGACAGCTACCAAGTCAAGGGAATGACTGTCGCTGCCGCATCCCCCGCCTTTGCCGACCTTGGAGCTTCCTCCGATGCGGCTATCGTGGAGTTGCTTCGCAAAGCCGGAGCTATCGTCCTCGGCAAAACCAATATGCCTCCGATGGCCGACGGCGGCTGCCAGCGCGGTCTTTATGGACGCTCAGAGAGTCCATACAATCAGAAGTACATGTGCACTGCATATGCGTCTGGCTCCTCCAACGGCTGTGCAGTTTCTACGACAGCAAGCTTAGCCGCCTTCGGATTTGCCGGAGAAGCCGTCACCTCAGGTCGATCTCCTGCGTCCAATAATGCGCTTGTCGCCTACGCCCCTTCCCGCAGTGTTATCCCTCCCCGAGGGTTGTGGCCTTTATATCCGACTTGTGATCAGGTTGTCCCTCACACAAGGACTATGGTAGACTTGTTCCACTTACTCAATGTTGTCGTTGCAGATGATGATACTGCCGGAGACGCGGACTTTTGGCGCTCCCAGCCACATGTATCACTTCCAAAGGCTAGTGACATACGGCCGGCGGACTATCTCTCTTTGGCTGATCCAGACGCTCTTCGAAACAAACGAGTAGCTGTTCCGAGATGCTTCATCGGAGTCGATGGTGTAAAGCCAGAGAATGCATGCTCTTCCGGCATCCGGGCTCTGTGGAACAGGGCGCGCAAAGATCTCGAGGCTCTAGGCGCTACGGTCATCGAGACTGACTTCCCTCTCTTCGAGAACTACACCAGACAGGACTTTCCAGGCCAGGGCATGAACGTCCCGGGTCTATCTAAGGAATGGGCGGCGGGCGAACGCTGTGACATGATCGCCTTGAGCTGGGACAACTTCCTTCGAAACAATGGAGACGGGAAGATACCAAACTTCACCTTTGCCGAGCTCGAGAGGATTCATCCCCACATTGCTCCCATGGACAACCCGTCCCAACACACCGAATCGCAGAACCAGGTCCGCTACGAGGACATGGTTGCTGTGGTGGAGAAACGGGGAGATACTGGTCTTACTGATCTTCCTGGGTGCAAGGAGGCCGTCCAGGCCTTGGAAGCTATGCGAATGAAGGACTTGGAGGACTGGATGACCGAGAACAAGTACGATGTCGTGGTGTTTCCGACGAACGGCGATGTCGCGTTGGCCAATTCGGACGAGGATTACGAATCGATGATTGACGCACTACGCGATGGAGTCAAGTATGCGAATGGCGGTCGGTCGCTAAAGCACCTCGGAGTCCCATGCATCACGGTACCCATGGGAAACCTTGAAAAGGAGAAGATGCCTGTCGGACTCTCCTTCTGCGGCAAGGCGTATCAGGATTCGGAGCTCTTGAGTTACGCCTTTGCCTACGAGACGGCATCAAAACGCCGGGAGAGCCCGCCTTTGGCGCCGCCATTGCCTTCAGATGAAATCAGGCTCCCGAGTTCGCATCCTCGGTCGCCGTCTGTTGTGAAACCAATTCTGGAGATTGCATCGACGAAAGTTACCAACGAGGGTGAACCTGACCTGGATGTTTGCGTGGTAACTGTGACGGGAGCTTGCCATCTGGCAGGCTCTATCGAAGCATCAACCTCGCTAAGCGTCTTCGCCAATGGCGAGCCTTCGTTTCCAGTCACGTGGGAAGGGAGCAACTGGACCTGGACGGCTCGTCTCACTCGGCCCAAGATCAATGAGCGGTATCCACCGTTAGCAAAGATACCGAGAGATCAATACATGGTTGTGTTTATTGCAAAAATAGACAATGGTCGGTCTGCTGGCTCTTTCATTCTGGTGGATTAATTAGAACCTGATTTATTTAAAAGTCATACCTTTTAAAATAACTTAAGATAGCATATTTAATATATTCTATTTATGTTTTCAGTCTATCATAGGACATGTGCTGTTACTGCGTCTCTGACGATACTGGACCTACCCTAGATAGGAAGCCTTAGAAAAATCCCAGGACTTGAGAATTAGATCTTGAGATTAAATCGAAAGACGATTGAATTTACTAATTTTTCATTCATTATGAAGCATATTTTTAGAGGAAACCCGCAAGACATGGAAATAGATGAACCGCAATCATTAACGAAAAGGTGCGGCCGGGAGATGCCGCAGAGGTTTAACAATTCTCGTATTCATCCAGAGAAGCACAACCAGGTAAGTCACATCGGTGCAGATTCGGTACGACAATGAAACAATGCACCCTTAAACACAAAACCCCCCTCTACTCCGTAGATGTAACCCAACACCCCAAATACGCCCGTAACAGATTGCGACAACTCAAGATAAGCAGTGAACGCTGGAAACCAGAAAGAGCAACGCATACATGAGTAAATGATTAATAAAAAAAAGCAGCAAGAATGATGAAGTAGCAATAGTAAAGTAAGCACGAAGTCATGTAGGCAGACAGTGCAGCAGGACTGGTGTGAGCCGCCACGAGCGGGATGCTCCCCCCATTTGAACCTTCATCAACTATTGCCCATTGTCCTTCAGCGGGAGCGGAGGAAGTTTCGATAGTCATTGCGCAATGGGTCTGACAAACTGTAGGTGATGGCAAATGCCGAAGTTTTGGTAGAGTAAAAGAGAGTAATGGAATTTGAGCTTGTTAGTTGAGTAGATTGTGGTTAGAGTCCATAGCTCGTTCTTAAGGCAAGCGACCTCAAGTATCCAATTCAGCTTCACCGGACTTGTTTGCACGTTAACGGACAAGATCGAATGGATCTAATTCTCCACACGCCGCTTCCAGGGTTCTGAGACTAGCGGCGGGCCGTGTATTGTTGGAATGCGGGCTGACGAGGCTCACACAGATATTTGAGACACACATGCCGAAGGAGACCGCGAATTGCATCTACTGTTTAATTGAAGATGCTCTAGACCAGCAGGTCGACTGAATAGAGTCTGAGTCGGAGGCCCAGAGAAACATTCGGACTGTGCGCTTGTCGTGCCACCCTCAGCCGGTATTGGATAGATGGACAGGGGACAGCCAATCCGGGGTCGTGAGAAACATTCATGCTTGCGATCTGCATCCAGGAAGTTGTGCATGTTTCTTGTGTCCGAGAATAGGGGCAGTCTATCTCTGCTCAAGCAATCAAGATCAATGCCTGGTGCAGTAAATAAACGATCGCAGACACATAATTAGTGCGCATAGTGGAAGCCCCAGTGATGTATACTATAGCATTACGAGAACTGGGCACCAAGGGAGAAAGACGCTAGACTGGGTGGTGCTATTTTTACATGACGAGCGAGCTGTTCAAACCCAAGATCAGCAGGGGACGAGGGAATTGGGATGGCATTCAGGAACCGCGGACGATACGGCAAGCGGCACGGATTCCTAGCTGAGCCTTTCCCATGCTGGCGGCTGTCTGGTCCTAGACGCAATTTAGGAGCTTCGCATTAAAGTCAATGCACACGCGTGTTTTTTCTTTCTCGTCGGCGAACCAAACAAGGAGCCATCTTAGCGTGGACCCTGCTTTTGGCATCTGACACTTGAGAGACATGTTTCTCCCCAGCTGACGCCGAGGAGGGAGGCTCACGTGTTGAACCCCCCCGCTGTTGTTTTTTGGAACACCCATGTAGCCCCGCCAGGATGGATCGGTAAAACAGAACAGACCTCCTGAGCTGTGTGCTGCGGTTTCACCCAGGGTGATAAAACCAAAAGCTGAGAAAACACAGGGTGATAAAACGCCCGTTCCCGGAGCGTCGATACGTTTTTGGCTTGCAGAATTGAGGTCGCAGGAAGGGGAAGGAGCTGAGGTTGAAGACTAAGCCCGGCGCATTGAAGACTGGTTGCGGCACGAGATATGGGACACCAGGTGTGCGGTCGCGGGTGGTTTGGTGTTGTGCATGTTCTCTTCCATCCAATTGTTGACGTGATCGGAAGTGGAGCAGCACCTAGTTGGGCACCTCGAGGCTCATTCAAGCTGCTATCAGATCAGCAATCCTCCAGAGTTGCTTACTGTGCTGCCGCGGCCACAGGCGCCAGATGTCCCAGCCCAGCCGAGTTCACGACAAACACCAGCTCTGTTGCAGTGGCGCTGCTCGGCGCTCCCATCTGAGTCGTCTTGCTCTCCACTGCCCAAGGAGCTCGAGCCCGGCAGAGACTGAACCTGAGACAGGCGGCCTGAGTGAGGGTGGGATTGGTCGATTTTGGAGGGGGGGTGCCAGCCCGGGGGCCATTTGTCTGGTGGCGGCGACGACAGCGAGAACGATGACGCTGGTAGCTGCAATCGTGCCGCTCCCGGCGCTGATAGCAGCCTCAGGGCCGCTAGTCCCCCATCTAGGTCCACCGTGAGCACCTAAGACGGACGGCCGGTATGATACCAGACACGGACGAAGGAGCATGGGCGAAGAGAAGAGGATACAGCGCATGCTCCGACGTCTGGATGCTCCCGTAATAATGGAACCCATAGATACAGGTGCGACTTTCTGTACCTTTTAGTCTGTTGACAGGGCCTGGGCCTGGACTCTGGACGGACTGAACATGGGCGCCGGGTTTTGGGCCTTCATTAGTGGTCCACTCCGCCTTGCCTTGTCCGTCCTTTCGTCACCTTGGGACCATGGAGTACGTCACACGCGCCGCCGCACGCACATGTCCATGCTCCTTCAGAGTCCGTCCATTGCTCCCTCAGTCGATGCCTCATGGGGCCTTGTCGCACCTCCGCAAGTGTCACCCTGCTCTGTCTGGCTGCTCCCGTCTCCGTACCTACTTCGCACCTAAGGTAACCTTAGACATTACATATTACAATACACCCTGCGCGCATGTGCGTTTCTTCCGGCTTCCCTTTTTGTTTCCTCGCTCCTCCATTTTCTCCCTCGCGCCGACCTCGACCTCGACCGTCATCATTGTCGTCCTTTGGCAACGAATGATCGGCGGACCCTGGCGTTGGTGTTGCTATTCTGAGTCGGCTTAAGGCGGGAGCCGTACATCACCTTACCGATCACCTCACCTCTCGATTCACCTTTACCAGCCATCTTCTCCGCACCTGCAATTCCCCTCCTCCTGCTCCTCCTCATACTCTCGCAACGGCGTCAAATTCTCTCACAAGTTCCTCGTCTTAGGCGAACCACCGCCATCATGCGTCCTCCTCGGATCGCCATTCTCGTTTTCTTCCTCACTGCGTCGCTTTTCCTCCTCTTCCGCGCTCTCACGTCCCCGCCCCGATCCACAGCCGGCGCCTCCTCCTCCTCCTCCGCCTACCCCGCCACAACCAAATCCACCCAAACCACCGAAGCAAAAGCCCATTCGGTCTCCAAGTCACCAAAATCGTCAGTATGGGGCTTCATGTATTACAACACACCGTTTTCTCTATTCCCGCCCAACGCCGCCATTAGCTTGACCGACGACAACAGCACCTCCTTCGTCGCGCGCCCCGCCGCTTTTGGCCCCAAGCTTGTCTCCAGAGGGCTCAGCGGCCAGCTGTGGGTGGGCAGCGGCTTTGCAGAGGATGCTTTAGGCTCAGGTGGAGAGCTGGGCTGCAGCGACCTGCCAGGATGGGGTAGAATCGCTGGTAACGCGAAGCTGAGCAAGTCTCTTCGAGAGGCCGTCCCCCAGGCTGCTGTCTCTAATTCCGGCGCTGCCAGTCATTCCAAGAGCGGCGACAGCGACCTCGTCGGTCGCAACCTTAATAATGCCTTAAAGCACAAGCCCAAGGCTTTCAAGAATCCCGACATGGATATTCACCACTCCAACGAGATCGAGGGCAAGATTGTGTTGCTGATGCGCGGCGAATGTGGCTTCCTCGACAAGGTCATGTGGGCGCAGCGCAGAGGCGCTATCGCTGTTATTGTCGGCGACAATCAGAAGGGCGGTCCCCTGATTCAAATGTTCGCCCACGGCCCAGAGGTGGACAATGTCACCATCCCTTCAGTCTTTACCGCCCGAACGACTGCCCAGCTTCTCTCATCGCTTACCCAACCGGGAAGCTTTATCGAAGAGACACTAGATGATCAAGGCAACCCCGTCCTCAGAGTTCGGTGGGGATCCAGGTCCAAATCGGGCAACAGGAGTCAGCAGAAGCACAAGAAGCGATCTCAGTTGGGACCCCGGGGCCCTCATAGCCAGAAAAGATCAAACTCAGGCTCCAATATTGGAAGTCGGATCGCCAAAGTTTTCTCATGGCCGCGGTCAGCCGATAAGGCCCCCGCTAAGAATACCCGCAGTATCGTTGCGAAACGCCAGCACGGCTCCAACGACCCCGAGGATGAAGAAAGCTTTCTCGCCAACATTTTCGGCGCTGACGAAATGGACGAAGAAGACTACGATACGAGCACCCAGGAGTTCAACGTCGTCGATGACTCTGATGTCCCTGTCCACGAAGGGCTGTGGGTGACCATCACTCCTACCAGCAACGCGAGTCCATTCTTCGATACACTGCTTGTCCTCGTCATCAGCCCTCTGGTCACCCTTACTGTTGTTTACGCCATGCTCATCCTCCGTGCCAGGATCCGCCGGAGACGATGGAGGGCTCCCAAGTCCGTTGTCGAGCGACTCCCAGTTCGCACTTATCACACCGTCGCCAGATCACCGAGCGTCACGCCAAGAACTGCTTCGCCGACAAGCTCGTCTCCCACTACGCCGTTGCTGCAAGACTGTCCCCCGCGCCCCCACCCGCGCTCAAGAGGGGCAGAGGGAGCTGAGGACGACACGCTCCTAGCACCAAGTGCCGCGATCCCCACTCCCCCTTCAGTACCGAGGAATCCACCACCCAAGACAGAGAAGGGCGCTGGTGGTTTCTCTGCCGAATGGAAAAAATACATGGGTCGACAAGTCGAGTGTGTTGTGTGTCTAGAGGAGTACGTTGACGGCGAGAGCCAAGTGATGAGCCTGCCGTGCGGCCACGAGTTCCACGCTGATTGCATGTGAGTATATTCGTCATCGCTTTGTGGATCAAAACACTAATCTATCGCAGTACTCCCTGGTTGACTACCCGCCGACGAACCTGCCCCATCTGTAAGGGGGATGTCGTTCGATCCCTCGCTCACGCATCGTCTTCCGACCCCCACTATGAGCCTTACCGCGATGACAGCGACGATGACGACGAGCCCATTGCCGAAGCCTCTGGTTCCCGCGCAGCGGACCGAGAATCCGACCTCGAACAGGGTCTTTTGTCCCCCGAACCGCGACCCTCTCGAGGATGGACGCGGCAGGAAGGCTGGTTGAGCGTTTTCTCCAATTCCTTCAGTGGCATGACCCGATCACGGTCCCCTGAAGACCGCAATCGATAATACCCTAAGTGTCAGCTTTGTTCTAAAGATATCAAGCGACACATCATCGGGTGCACTGACCATGCGGCTTGTTTTACGTCTAATTTCCAGCATTTGATATTTCGACGGCGCAATATGGTAGCGGACCTCAACATAGCAGGGGACATCATTTTACGGCACAGCAGCACTCGTTACAGGATTTCTTTCATATTATAGTCATAGATCCGTTGGTACTCTCATCACGGTCTAGTAAAGAAGCCGCGGACGTAGACCGTAGGCAGGAATGTAAGGCGCAAGAGGAGAACATGTGCAAGGCGCATGGATAGCAAGGTTTTACAACATATACCCTCGCGGCTAGCCGTCATTATTGTGACGGGCGGCCTTGAATATAAATGTTTGATAGATTACTCTCACGGTTTCCACATAATGAGCCAAATCTGTGAACTCCAGAAGCATTCCATTCTATTTACCCAAGCCACATAATTTTCAAGGTTTATTTTATTTCCAACTCCAATCGACTACTAATCACCCATCCTAGATGTATCCCTTGAGGACAGCGGCCTCGGCGTTCAATATCGAGGATCCAGCAGCACCAATCACGGCTACAGATGGTTAGTATATGAGCTGTCTGGATCGAGGAACAAGGATAACTCACTGTTGTGGCTGAGAGCAACAAACTTGAGGTCGAAGATACCGCTCTCGTCCTCACGAACACGGCCGACGCTGACGGTGTAGCCACGGCTCAGCTCGCGGTCCAGACGGGGCTGGGGGCGGTCGGGCTCGTCGAAGACCTTGATGGCCGGAGTGGGCGCCGAGGGGCAGCCGAGGGACAGAGCCTCGGGCTGGTAGTTTCGGAGGGCCTCCTTGACCTGCTCAGCCGAGGGGGCGGGCTGGCGCTCGAACTTGAGGCTGACGCAGGCGGTGTGGCCGTCCATGACGGGGACGCGGTTGCACGAGGCGGAGACGCGGAGGCCCTCCTGCTCGATAAAGGCCGTCTTGGCGTCGTCGATGCGGCCGAGGATCTTGCGGGCCTCGGTCTCGAGCTTGTCCTCCTCGCCCTGGATGAAGGGCACGACGTTGTCGATGATGTCCATGCTGGAGACGCCTGGGTAGCCGGCGCCCGAGACGGCCTGCATGGTGACGATGCTGACGGTGGAGATGGGGCCGAAGGCAGCCTGGAGCGCGGCGAAGGGAATGACGAGACCGATGACGGCGCAGTTGGAGTTGCAGACGAGGAAGCCCTTGGTCAGGCCGCGCTGGGCGCGCTGGTGGGGGATGAGGTCGAGGTGGGAGAGGTTGACGGTGGGTACGACGAGCGGCACGAGAGGGTCGCGGCGGTAGTTTTTGGCGTTGGAGAAGACGGGGATCTCGGCCTTGGTAAACTCAAGCTCTGTAAGTGTTGGTGGTGAGCACACAATCGTCCTTCAAAGGGGGGGTTGCCCTGTCATGACGAGGGATTGAGTCCAGGGGAGGTAAGGGTGTGCGTACCAATCTCGCCAGCGACGTCGGAGTCGAGGCCACTGAAGACGACGTCGCAGTCCTTGAACTGGTCTGCCTTGCACTCCCTCACGACCATCTCGGCGACGTCGCCCATGGGAGCGGCCTGCTTCCACCGCACGGCATCCTTGTACTTCTTGCCCGCGGAGCGGGACGAGGCGCCGATGGCGTGGAGCTTGAGGAACGGGTGCTGGGCGAGCAGGAGGATGAAGCGCTGGCCGACGGAGCCGGTGCATCCGAGGACACCTGAGGACAGAAAAGGCCTGTTAGCTGCTTGTATTTGTGGCGTGGAAAGAAAGGAGTTGGTTTGTGTTTGTATGGAATTGCGCTCGCGGTACGACGAGACGGTCGTGGATGGAGGGGTAGTCAGGGCTGGGTGATGCCAGGAGGGGTGACATACCGACCGTCTTAGTGGTGAATTCGAGGGCCATGATGTCGAATGGAGCTTTGGTAGTTCCAACTGTGATTAGAAAAAGGCGCGCAGGTCCGTCACAGGTCGCAACTGGGTAGTATGATGAGATGGGAAATTTTGGTGTTGAGTCAATGAGTCGATTGATGAACTCTTCTAGACCCCGCCATCCAACAGTAAAATAGTGTCCCCGCCATCGGAGGTCCATCGGCGTGGACCCACACGGCCGAGTAATAATAGCAACCCAATTGCAAATGCTTCACGGCCAAGGTGGGGGATTACATGTGAGAAAAAATGGGTTAATTGTCAAGACCCCAGGGTAAGAGACCACATCTAGCCAAATATCCATGTCGACATGATGTTTGATGCAATGCTGAAATAGTCACCGCGGCCGGAATCCCGGCGCCCTGTCCTGCGTGCCAAAACCCGCCATTACGCCAAAACGCCTGTTAATGCAGCATCGTCCATTCTCCACGCCACGCCACGCCCCCCGTATCCACGTACCGCCACGGCCGGTCCTCGCTCTTGGGAATTTAAATGACTGCGCTGGTTCGCCCGTTGTCCGAGTATAGTCGGAACTGGAGAAAGATGATGCAGTCCTCGACAATGGTTCCCAGTGAGCCCATGAGCCAGGGAACCGTCGTGAGCAGGTAGGTCTTGTCCTGGGAGTATGCTACGAGGCTCAGGCCATACGTGAGGTTTCCAGTCAGGGAAAGCATGAAGAACAGAAGCGCGAGACCTTCACAAGATTCTTCTTGGTAGTTCTTAATAATCTGAGGGATTCGGGCACTGGAATTGGTTAGTAAGTTTTAGCAGTCTCCGATTTGGTTCACATACCAGAGATAGCAAGCTGCGCTAAAGTATCCGAGGGTGAGGCCAATGATCTCGGTTGCACTCTTCTCGTTCACGGGAACATCGGGGGGAGTTGGGTTAGTGCTACCCCAGGCGCCGGCCTTGTACGACACAAACCAGCCAGCGAAGCCGATGAGATACACGGCGAGCAAGCTCAGGCTATTGTGGACCCATGGGCGGCTGTCTGGGGTCTCATCCTCGCCCGTCACAATTTTCCTCAAAGGCTCCAACGAAGACTCGGTGTGTGTCGCATGCTGGCGCTGGGAACCGGGAAGACCGAAGGAGGAGCTGCGTCGCCTGGCGATGAGCGGAGACTCCTCAGAGGGATCGGCGAGCTGGTCAAAGTGTTGATGAGACGCTCGGCGGGCGCTGACGGTGCGATAGTAGATGGTCTGGGTGATGAGGATGATATCGGCAATGCAAAAGTAACTGGCCAATGCAACTGCAGTCGGGGCGAGACGGGTGAACAACGATCCTAGGGTTTCTGTTAGCCATTGCATCGGGTAATGGCGTACGCCACCGAAGTGAAATTTCTGAATCGAGGGAGACGGGGCCGACGATCCAATTCGGGCGATAGCGAGGGCCGAACAAATTTGGGTGGGTGAAGAGATTGCAGCAACACCGGAATGAAAGAAAATATGAGGTAGTACGAACCGACGAGGTTTGACAAGTCCCCTACCAGCCAGACAATGAGAAAGGCCATGCTAAGGCCATCGGCGCTCTGGGCCTTGTAGTTGGCGGCCAACTGCGGGAGCTGCAACGGCGGTCAGCAAGACGTCATGGGAGGCAGCGACACGATGCGCCGAAGGGGAAAACGTACCAAAAGACAAATCCAGGCCGTCAAACTGATGCTACCAAAGATGCCCGATAGAGCCTTTGTGATTGGGAGGTGCTGCGCCGCAGCGGCGAGGATACTGGTGGTCACAATGTGCATTGTGACTTGGGGTGCTGGTGTCGCGAGACCGGGTCAAGTGTAGAGACTGAAGAGATAACACCAAGGGCCAGTCTGTAGGAGCAACAGAGGTGGGAGAGGGTAAAGAAGAGGAGGAGGAGAAGAAGGAAACCAGAAGAGAAGCTCACGCAACCAGGTTCGAGTGCGGTGGTGTTGAAGGGAGGGAGGAAGAGTCAGATCGCACCTCGAGCGGCCCGTGGTCGGATAAGGTGAGTCTGAGTCGCCTTATCAACGACGGCCCCTCCGTCAGTGGGCCCTTTGATCCTTGCTGGTTTGCCTCTCTCACAGGGTTTATCGACGCCAATCCACTGGCTCCCCTTCTCGCTCAGCTATCAGTGGGCTATCGGGTAGGCGTTCAAGCGCTCAGGCGGGTTTTCCCAGTGGTCGCCGTTTGCAACTGAGCTGCCTGTATTGGCCGGCCGCTTATCTGGTGGGACGCGCGCTGACGTACAGGGCGATCTTGTGAGCTTAAAACTGGGGGGCTTTGGGGGGTTCACAGCTTCCCATTACCTATTGAGGGACCCTGTGGACCCTGATCCCATGCCCGCCTGGTGGCCACGGGATGCACTGCAGCAGTGAACCTACACAACTAACTCGTGGCTGGGTTGCGACCCTCAGCACAAAATACGACGGTATGTAGGTCCTCTGATACCCTACAACGCCCCAATCACAACGCCGCTGCATTGGCGCAGGCATTGATAAGAGCGTTCCACGGAGATGCCAATGTTAGCATGTACCTAGGTTTCCTCAACGGCGGATTGGGATTCCATTCGGTTCATCTTTTCCCTGGATACTTTAGGGTGGAGCTTCATTGCATTTACTATTGACGTCGATCCCTTCGGCACGCTGCACTTCCAGCGTCAGTCATGCGGAGTACAGCTGAACCCATTATCATACCCTTCCCGGACTATCGCATTTCCCCATGCAGCTACTCAGCCAGCCGCAGACTCCCCCAGGCGGCGATGACGACTCACGCAGGAAACGGGGATTGCGAGACACATAGAGGCCAGTCAGAGCCGCAGACGGGCTTTGCGTGGGGCAAATGATTCGCTGCTGCACGCCGAGGCCGCTTCGTCTTGGGCCCTCCCTAGCAACGAGTATTGGCCGTCACAGCCCCAACCATGTGCTGAGCGCCAGGCTATTGGAATCTAGGCTCGCTCGCGTTCGCAGCCTTGCCTGCATCGGCTCAGGCGCTTGGTTTCTGGGTTGGGTTCCAGGCTCTGGGGTAATCAATAGAGCAAGCAGAGGTCTCGGTATATATAAGCTCCCCAGCAGCTTCAGGCTCCGCACCTTGCTGATCCCGTTTTCCCACTCGCAGCAACACATCCCATTTCATCGCATTCCACCTTTTCCATCACCAATTCCATTCGGCCATGAAGCTTCTCTCCACAACCTCCCTGGCCATGGGCGCCATTGGGCTTCCCGGAGCCGCCGCCTGGGGTAGTACGTAAAATCCCCGACTTCGGAGCTGCTTGGAGCGGGAGCCGGTCCCGAATGCATGCGGGCTGGATGCTAACTAACCTCCGTCGTCCTGCAGGTCTCGGCCACATGACAACGGCATACCTCGCGAGCCACCTCGTCTCGAACACGACCGAGGCCTTCTTCCAAAACCTGCTCGGCAGCGACTCGCCCGACTACCTCGCCGTCGCCGCGCCCTGGGCCGACTCCATCCGCTATACCGACTGGGGCCGCTTCTCCAAGAACTACCATTTCATCGATGCTCACGACTCACCCCCGACCGACTGCAGCGTCGACTATGAGCGCGACTGCAAGGATGGCGGCTGCGTCATCAACGCCCTCGCCAACTACACCAAGCAGTCGCTAGACCCCGAGCTGCCGACATGGCAGCGCGAGCAGGCTGCCAAGTTCGTCATCCACTTCATTGGCGACATGCACCAGCCGCTGCACAACGAGAACACGGCCCTCGGCGGCAACCGCATTTTCGTTCATTTCGACGGTCAGCGGTTCAACCTGCACCATGTTTGGGATAGTTCAATCATGGAGAAGTTCCTCGGTGGCCTACACGGCCCCCCGTTGGATATCGCGGAGAAGTGGTCAACCGTGCTTGCTCTTGCCATTAGCGAAGGCAAGTTTGTGGCGGAGAAGGAGTCGTGGTTGAAGGACTTGGACCTGGATAACCCTATCGACTCTGCTCTCGCCTGGTCAAGAGAGACCAACGCCCTTGTGTGCAAGTATGGTAGGTCAAACTCGGAACTAGGTACTCACAAGGTGTTTTTGTAGGCTAACATAAGAACCGTAGTTTTGCCTGAAGGTGCTCATGCCATAGAGGGCCAGGAGCTTGGAGGCGAGTATGCTGAGAAGGCTGGACCCGTGATTGAGAAGCAGGTCGCCCGTGCGGGTTATAGAATGGCTGCCTGGCTGGACCGTATCGTCGACGCTTATCAAGCCGAGAACAAGATTTCCGAGGAGCTGTAAGAGATAGCCGAAGTGGTTACAAACGCCAAGAGGGGGTTTATTGGACATGAGACCAGCAACAATGATTTGGCATATTTGACTTGGAGAATCAAACAGTATCGAGTAACAGAATTCGGGCCCGCAACGTCTCAGCCCTAGTATCAATCAACGAGAGGGGCTGCCAAAGCAACGTGGTGATGACATCAACAGCGTGCTGTTTGGCCAAGCAGCTCCAACCCACGGCTGCCAGTGCCAGGGTGGTGCCCGCACCAGCCTCGCAAAAGAATATGCGACCGTGTTGCTGCGACAATTTGTTAAAGTGGATGAGATGGGATGAAAGATGACATGCCTCTCACAAATACGGAACCTGACACGGATGGCGAACCTGAGCCTTGGACTGTCGCAGGCCCAGGAACGAAGTTGGAACTATTGTTCTTTGCGGTGAGAAACCAAAGTCTCACGGGACTCGGAAACCCCACGTCTCAGGAACAGAACAGGAATAAGCGACTAGATCGGCGGTGTTTGGAAAAGTGGGCATGTGTCATCCAGGTCAGAAGTCGAGGCCAAGGGGTTACATCGCCCTCTGCCATGGCCCCGTGTCACAGAATTTTCTGGCGTTTGACACCGGCTCTGTAATGCTACCACTCGGCTACCAAGGCCTGGTGCATAATGCAGGAGGATATGAGAGTTCTGCTCGAGTCGAGGGTAATTTGAAATCCGGATACTACGGCCGACGGGATCGCCAAGTTGCCGAGCCATGCAGATTGAAGGAGACTGGGCTGTGTTTGAGCCTGGAGTTCAGCCTAACTGAGGGCGGACGAACTTGACGCTGGTGACATTCTTTTCTGAAATTGACGGCAGGCTCGGCATGGCTACGCGCGCTTTAGGTATCGGGCGGATGAACTTGGCGCTTCAGGGCCGTCAACTTGATGGATGATTTACTTTGACACTGACGGCTGGCTCGGCATGGCTAAGGCGATTCAGCCTTCGGGATGATCCTGGGAAACGCCAAGATGGCCGCGGGCTTGATGTTGTAGACTAGAAGCTGTGGATGAAAGTGCTATGCACACATCTTGCCAGAGACGATGGCGGCAGAGTTGGCCATGGAGCCATCCGTGGTGGAGAGCCTAGAAAGCCCAACCAGCGGCCATGAGAGCAGCCGGGTGGTCGTCATGTTTCTATTTCCGGGTTGGAAGACTACGTTCTTTCAGCAAAACCATCTTAATTCCCGTGTATACTACGTATAATAGGTCGCATTGGGGGGAGAAGATGGGGTCTGCTGCGGGAGTCATGCACAATGTGGGGCCTGCTCGTGGACCTGTGGGCGGGGCCTAAACGGACCCTGAGATAACGGCCTAGCACTCAAGGCAATCAAAGGCACCCTCTGCTCTCAGCCTCTCAACCACCACACCAACCCCAGAAGTGAATCGACGATCGGATGCGGCCGGCCCCAGGGCACTCCAGCAAGGACCCTCATCAAAGGTTTAAAGTGGCGTGAGACGCACAATCCAGACTCTATTCGACCCCTTGCCCGCTTTTCGCTGTCGCTCACGGAGACGAAGAGACGGAGCTCAGACACCGCGCTTACTGGCGTCGTCTCGAAGCCGAAACGCAGAGTGCCGGGCTTGGTGCGCGAGGGGCCATCTTGGTCAACTTGGCGCGACGTGCCATTGGCTGCATCGCCGGGGCTAAAGGCGTCACCACCGGGTCGCGGCAGGCCCGAGGAGCAGACTGCGACGTCTAGAGCCGCATCTGCACTGTCGCGGCATGGTGATGGACCAGGGCGTCGGTTTCCTGCTTCTGCATCTGGCAACCCGCGAGTCTTAGGCGACATCTGTTAAGGCCTTTGCTGTGTCAGCCGTACATTCGCTTAACTCGCCTTCAATCCGCTATCCATCGCCATGACCTCACTCGCTTCTGCCCCCCGTCCCAAAACATCCCTGTCCCACACCCCCCAAGCCTGCCTCAAAGTGTCGGCTCTGTCTCGCATGCTACCTCTTCAGACAGCTTCAGCCTCCTCTGTCCCACGATCTTCAGCCGTGGTGTAGCTCTTCGAGTTTGATCGCTCTCCGCCTCGCCCTTGTCGCCAAGCGCCGCAGCCAGGTTTCCCTCCCCTTCTCTCAGCCATCTTTGCCAGTATGCGTTTTGCAACCTCGTGGAGACACGCCTGCACACTCGAAATGCAACCTTGTATGCGGCCCCTGTTCCCGCCGAGCTGGCATCCGTCTGATGTGCCTGACCGAGTCAAGTCGCTCGCATATAATTCGTCTCGCTCGGCAACTTGAACTCCGCTCACCACTCTTCTGCTCATGTCTTAAACCCTCTCAAACGCCCTCCATCCTCCCATTCCCAACTCCCTTCTCTTCTCCTCAACGCTGGCGGTGTCTCTTCTTTTCACATTCGTTCCTTTCTACGACCTGGTTGACCCTGTGTCTGTGACCGTTCCTTTGTACACCCTATCGTCTTCTTAACTTCAACTTGGTCTGGAACCACCCTTTATTATTCATCAACTTTCACTCAACTCTCCCCTTCAACAACTTCAACGACTTTTATATACCCGCGGTCAACATGCAGATCAAGGGCGTTCTCGTTGCCATTCTGGGCGTAGCAGCCCTGTCAGACGCTGCGGCTGTCAACAGGCGGTCTCCTTTCTCTCGCGCTCTCCATCGACGACAATTTGGCGGCGGTTTCGGCGGCGGCAACAACGGTCAAGGCCAGAACAACGGCCAGAACCAGAACAACGGTCAAAATCAGAACCAGGATCAGAACCAAGATCAGAACCAGGATCAGAACCAGGATCAGAACCAAGACCAGAACCAGGATCAGAACCAGGATCAGAACCAAGACCAGAACCAAGACCAGAACAACGGTGGCAATGGAGGCGATGCGACTCTTGACGCGGCAGCTGTTCAAACTGGCTCCCAGCAGGATGGTAACCAGGAGCCGGCAGATGGCCAGTCGGCGTCTGCGACGTAAGAATAACCCGCCCCTAGCTATCTATACGTAATGACTAACTCATAACCAGGGACGATAACAATTTCATCAACTTTTGTTCCGGCGAGACTCTTACCAACGGTGAGCAGGTCCAGGGAGGATCCTGCAACGGAATTCGTAAGCAACCTGCATTCTCGTTTTTGCTTCCGTGCTGACCATAATAGCTATGGGAAAAATCCCTGCCACCAACAACATGGTCTCAACTGTGTTTACCAGCCCACAGAACGGTGATGACGTTCAGGAGAACACGAGTTTCGACATCTCCGTCCAGACGTCTGGACTGGCAGCTGGTTCCTTCACCAACGCTCAAACCACCTACTACTCGGCTCCCCAGGATCTTAATGGCCAGGGCCAGATCATTGGTCACACTCATGTCACTGTCCAAGACACTGGAAACTCTCTGAACCCGACCACCGCGTTGGACCCCACACAATTTGCCTTCTTCAAGGGTATCAACGACGCGGGCAACAACCAGGGTCTTCTCACTGCCACTGTCGACGGAGGTCTGCCGGCCGGCAACTACCGCATCTGCTCCATGTCATCGGCTTCCAACCACCAGCCTGTGCTGATGCCCGTCGCTCAGCGAGGTGCTCAGGATGATTGTATCAGAATTACTGTTGGTGCTGGTGGTGGCAACAACAACAATGGCGGCAACAACAACAACGGTCAAAACCAGGACGCCAACCAGGGTGACAATGCCAACCAAGACGCCAACCAGGGAGACAATGCCAACCAAGACGCCAACCAGGGAGACAATGCCAACCAAGACGCCAACCAGGGTGACAATGCCAACCAAGACGCCAACCAGGGTGACAATGCCAACCAAGACGCCAACCAGGGTGACAATGCCAACCAAGACGCCAACCAGGGAGACAATGCCAACCAAGACGCCAACCAGGGAGACAATGCCAACCAAGACGCCAACCAGGGTGACAATGCCAACCAAGACGCCAACCAGGGAGACAATGCCAACCAAGACGCCAACCAGGGTGACAATGCCAACCAAGACGCCAACCAGGGTGACAATGCCAACCAAGATGCCAATCAGGGAGATGCCGCGCAAGGCGATAATGCCAACCAAGATGCCAATCAGGGAGACAATGCCAACCAAGATGCCAATCAAGGAGACAATGCCAACCAAGATGCCAATCAGGGAGATGCCGCGCAAGGCGATAATGCCAACCAAGATGCCAACCAGGGAGATGCCGCGCAAGGTGGAAACCAAGGCCAGAATGGAAACAACGGTGGCTTTGGCGGCGGAAACAGTCAGTTCTCCAGCTTCTCAAACAGCCAGGGTGCTAACCGGAACCAGACGGCTTCGGGCGGGGTCGGGGCCGGGGTCGGGGTCGAGGCCGCGGGCGTGCGTAGATACTAAGCCAACGGAGGAACCGATACGCCACTACGTTCAACGGTGCCAACGACCCCGGAGGTCTGAAGCACCCGCGACGATAGTAGCGCCTCTTTGGGCAATATAATTTCTTTTTCGACTCGAGACCTTGCCGTTCCTATTCACACTTCCCGGAATGGAATTGTCACTGTTCGACGAGGCCTCGAGGCGTCAAGGAACTCTCGCAACACGGAGATGTGGTTGTGGGAGCTGGGAGGATGTGGTTATGTTGGGCCTGATGTTCACGATGCAAAACATTGCGGGCACGGTCGGATTCTTGTGTTGAAATTTATGTATTAATTGCTACGCTCAGCGGTAGATGCTGCGGCTGGGGAGGTGTGCCGGGTTGGCATCCTCAGAGGATATCATGGTGTTTGCGTTGGAACGGGAGACCAATGGGTAGAATATTTCTGTCCTTGCGGGACTCTCAAAATGAGGTCTGTATAGAAATCTACTTGCTCTGTTAATTCGACCGTCCCGGCGGCGGTGCTACCCCGTGACAAATCCTACGAAATGAACGGAACTCGCATCCAGTATCAAGACGGGCCTGCATGTAAGGCCCAAGAATGATCGGTGAAGCTCACCTTCCTTTACTGCGCGAGTTTCACGCAGGCGATCACACGGCCGCGCCCATATTCTGCGACGGTGGCGGTTCCGAGGCTCCGTGAAACCGATGAAACCGGTTCAGATCGATCCGGGTGAAGCCTTGCAATGCCTCCCTGTAAAAAAAGCTTTAAATACAGACCCGAATGCGACCCTATCTCTGTCCCCTGGCATTAGTTCAGGTAGGATATAATTAGCCAAGGCCGTTCTATGATGCAACACCTTCCACCTGTTCCCCTCGGCCTAGCATACCTACCTACCTAATCAAAGGGGGAAGAAAATCACCACGCACCATAAAGCATTAATTTCTCCTCTGCTTTTACAAATAAATCAGGATGTCATACTCAGTAATTCAGATTGAAGTAGTATCATATTTGCTCCTTTTTAGTTCAGCTTTATTTTAGAAATTAGATGCGAGTAGATGTACTTTAGGAGAAGTGGTCCTTCTCCCCGAAACCAATATACAGTATGTCGCTTGGGGAACGAACTCAAGGTCAAAGCCTCAGCTTTGCCGAGGCAACCGATGTAATATCAACTTATGTTATACGGGATAACATGGATAGTTTACCCAGCTTATTTCATCTTTAAAACTCCTTTACTCTTTTTCTCGTATTGTGTAGAGGCAATGGGCTCTTCTCGCATGGACCCTGCTCCTTGCCATGCGAGCCAACTGCTCCTCCTTGACCAGTAAATGTTACACTCGTCACAATTAAGTGGAAAGCGCGAATTCCTTTGGTTGCAACCCTAGGAATGCGGTTTGCGGGTTGTCCCGTTAACTGCCAGCCATCCTGCAACGGCGGAGTCGGTCATCTAGACTCAGATTTTTTGACCTGACCGTGCCTAATTAGGTCTTGACAAGTGGAGAGTAAATTCGCTTTGACCTTGCTGATAGTAATTTCATGAACCAGTTTGTAGTGAATAGCCGTGAGTCGCGATGTGGAGAGCCTCGTCAGGAGGCGAAGAGGGCACCTTAAAGGGCGGAGGCCGAATCAGCGAAGATACCCTTTATTCATATCATTGACGCGTCTCATTCGTCTCATTACAACATCCACTTCGTCAAGTCTGCTCAGACTGAGTCAAGTCTGTCGAGAATGCCTAAAAGCTCTTTAGATCCTTCACAAGTTCATCTTCAAAATCTCTCCATCAAACGCCACATTAAGGGGTCTGTCGACCCCAAGTATTCTCACGTTATTGATGTGAACGCGATCAGCTTTGCCAGCCATAGCTATGAACCTGCTTACTCCGCTGGGCATCTCGATGCCCTCGCGGGCGATGATGGCTTTAAGCGTCGAGAGGACGTGGTTCGCCAACGGCAGGTGTTTTCCCACGTCGTGCAGCAGTTCGCACGACCTTCGGAACATTTCTGCTTGCGTCGTCGCTCCTGAAAGGTGCGGTAGCACGACCATTGCCGCAACCTGACATGCCTGTATCATGCAGTACTCGTGGCGCATCCCAAATGCTGCGCGATAGTTCCAGAGTGCTGAGATTACGGAGTCGCTGTGCAGGAAAGACAGCGACTGTGAGGGTTGTCCGCCGTCGAATTCTAAGAAGGAAAGCCGTGTAAACGGC
This sequence comes from Dactylonectria alcacerensis, assembly GCA_029931735.1. NCBI lineage: Eukaryota > Fungi > Ascomycota > Sordariomycetes > Hypocreales > Nectriaceae > Dactylonectria > Dactylonectria alcacerensis. The sequence goes on along the minus strand of JAPMUZ010000012.1, from coordinate 959,389 downwards.
TCGAGTAGCTTGATGGCAAGCATATCAAAGGATATCCTTGGCAATAGTCAGAATGTTGTAGTTCTATAATCTCCGGGAGAACGACAAGATGAGCGGGGATCGAGGATGGAGCCATGTAAAGGCTCGGCTTGGACTCACTGCAGAAATACTTTCGTAGGAAGCGAATTGTTGTTACCATTAAACCTCCCTAGCAGAGCGCTCTTTCGTGTAATCAACCAGTTATATATGCTCTTGGTTTTGACGTAATCTGGCACAGGAGAGGTGCGACCTTCCTCGATGATGAGGAGAGCTTGTTCCGCGAGCTCTGCAAATTCGCATTCTGCGTCAATAGCCTCTTTATGATACGAAAGGCGAGGCTGGATTGATACTGGATACGGGAACCAGAGGTCGTTTAGGGAATCGAACCCGGTGTTGGACGTCTCATCACCCCGGTATGGTTTGGGGAACATTGGCTTTCTGATTCGCATTGAGTGACCGCTGCTAAGACTGATTTTGCTACATCACGATGTATCAATTAGTATGCACGAACCCGCGCATTCTAGAGGGGGCTATGGACACCTCAACTCACGCGTCTAGGCCATAGAATCCCCACGCAATGAGTGCTGTGGCTTTCTGGATCCGGGTTGCTTTCTTTACCGCTTCAACTTGGTACAGTCTGGGGTCGGACTGGAAGAATCCACAGGCGGCGTGTAATTCGAACAGCTGTACTAGCAGAGCCGCCGCCGTAGTCGGGTTGCCGAGGGTTTCTTCATACGCCCATAATAAGGCTACCCCTTGCAAGTAAGGGAGAGATGGGAATTGCTGCTTCACTTCGAGGAGGCGGAGTGCTTCGTCGGCAAAGACACGTCCTTGGGTCGTACAGTTCGGGGGAGATGTGCCTTCAACATCGTAGATCTTTACTGAAGATAAGCAAAGGGATACTTAAACATGGCTGCACGAGTGGCTTACCGTTGCTGCTGCCAACATAGCATTGATGAGGAACTCAGAGCAGAACTGATGGCGAGGCGGTTCTCGGGCATCTGTCTGTGGAGGTGTCTCGGCGCACATATCTTCGACAAATAATCCCCAATGGATGATCCTGGCGACCGTATTATCCCATGTCCAGAAGAGGGTGAAGAGGTGTGTAAGCATTTCGTCGTCTATGCTGACTCTAGTCCAACGAGAGATGGGAAGCTCGGCCATAGGGAGCGCTCTGTTAGTTGTAGCTGACTGCGTGTCGAGGTTAGGATCTTGTACTTGGCTCTTGCGAAACAGATGTTCATGAATGTTTGCGACTGGGTTTGTAGGTGCCGATGCCGATGCCGACGGTAGGTTTGCAGCCTCAACATATCTGCTGTCAGGCGAACAGTCCATCTTCTGGGTGAGTTGCATCTGGGGCAACACCTCGACTGGGACTTGTGGACTTCTTTGGCGCAGTTCGTCCAGCATTTTGCGGAGGGTGTGATTCTCAGTTTGAAGTTCCGTGATAACTCCTCCTGCGCGGCCGTCCGGATCGGCATATCGGCACTCGCTGTCCGCTGCCCTGCATGTTTTGCACGTCGGCCTCGATCCATTACACTGAGTGCGTCAATTTGGCGTCAGTCGCACGAGCGGGAATCGTCATGTCGCTTACCTTGATCTTTCGAACCCGACATCCTGCGTTGCGAGAGATGAGAGCATTAGCATAAAACCTCAAGAACTATCGCTTTGAGGGGCGAGGGGAGTTTACGTTCGCACGCAATTGCGACCCTGTCTCGTTTATATCTCTTGAAGGGAGGAGGGGCTGGTGATGTTGTATCATCATTCGGAGCCTTTGGCAAGAGGAGACGTCCAGCCATCGGTGCAAGCTTATTTTGCAAACGCGTCAAGCTTTACCAGAGAAACAAGTCAAACATGGATCAGAAGGAGGCCAGGCCCGATATCTAAGGGTGTTGGCTGGTGATACGCGGTGTGAGGCAGGCGTTTGGTTTGCTCCGAAGGTACGTCATCATTACTTACACTAAGGTATTCACAAAGCGGTGGGTGGCTAAGACATGGAACTCGATGGATCGAGACGGCAAAAAAGATCCAATCATTACGCGCTAATCCCTTTGTCACGTCCGTTTGACAGCCGCAAGCCTCCGATTTAGGTGCCATCTCTACACCATCCTCGCTGCAACATCAATACGTTCAGAGACCTACATGAAGCGTATTGGTATAGACGATTTGCATGCCGTGGCACTCAAAATTGTGTAGCTGCATGTAGTATGGGGGTCAGCTGCGGCCTGTGTCATTTTCTAGTGGCGTTCGTTGATCATGTTTGCCGTAGCGTAACTACCTAGAAGCTGAAGCCATTGAATACAAATCGAGTACTTCTTGAGATACCTAAAATAGAGTGACTATCAAGAGCATTCCAGCCACAACGAATTATTGAATCTCGCCTCCTCTCTGATCATAGACCTCTACTCGGTCATAGGACATTCATTTCGCGATGGATTGAGCAGACACTCGTGTTAAATGGTATCATTTTCGTCCCAGTGTTGGTCTATCTGGCTTCAACGCAAATAATCCGATAGGAAATACCAAGAATAGCCACCACTCACCGCCCAATGGCCCACGAATTGACTACTATATCATCCTGCTCCTCCACTACCAACCTCAATCCCTTGAATCCAGACCTTGACGATTCTTGCCGAGGCAGCAAGATCCTCCAGCGGATTTCCTTGAACAAGCACCAGGTCAGCCCTGCATCCGAGTCGAAGAGCGCCGCGATCGCTCAGCTTGAATATCGTAGACGGCACGCTGGTCGCGGCTTGGAGAGCTTCCAGATTGGAGAGACCCGCTTGAGTCAGCAGCTGGAGCTCCTCGTGGAGAGCTTCCCCGAAGCTCACCTTGAAGCCTTCCTCGTTGTTGGCAGACGTCCCAGCGCAGATGGGCACGCCGGCCTGGTGGAGAGCCTTGACTGCCTCGAGAGCGTGCGCGAAGTTGTGGTCCTGAATGCTCCCTTGCCGCAGCAGATGTCGGAGGAAGCAGAGAGTCGGGATGACAGCGACCTTCCTGTCGGCGAATCCCCTGATCACATCCTCGTCGAGCTTGCCGGTGATGGGGGCTGGAGTAACAACATCGAAACCAGCATCGAGGGCTCGGCGATACGCAGCTGTCTGAGATGCATGTGCGACGGCCAGCATGCCGCGCCGGTGCGTGGCTTCCACCAGGGCAGAGAGAATATCGCTATCCAAACCAGGTATGTCGACGATGACTTTGACGAAATCCAGCTTGCCCGGCTCCGCCGTGTGTGCCTCAACGAAGCTCACAGCCTCGGCCGGCGTAGAGATGTGCCGAATGGCTCGATAGGGAAAGATCTTGAGCATGTCGCTCCCAGAGTCTCCGGATCCTACCGCGGTGCCCGAGGCCAGGTAGGAAGGCATTCCCACATTCTGAGAGGCAGTCGTCCGCATGGCCAGCGACTCTGCCGTGCCGCTGCTCGAGTCGATCAGCGTGGTGACGCCATAGGCGGCGGATTGTTGCAGTATCAACGACGAAGCGCCGCCGTCAATCTTGGCGTCAATGAGGCCCGGGAGGAGTGTGCAGTTGGTGCCATCGATGTCGCCCAGGGCCACGGTCTCCCTAGACACAATGTTTCCGGGGCTGGCTTCGAAGCATAGTTGGGTAGGTCGTTCGATAGTTTCACCGTTGAACACTCCAACGTTTCGAACAGAGAAGACTGTCATAACTGTGTTGCATGGTTTTTCTTGCTCTGGAGTCCTTAAACTTCTTTGGGGGTCAAGTAGCTCCCATGCGTGGTGTGTGGGCGAAGCCGCTGACTCTAATAAGTGACCACCGGATGGGAAGAACGCGTTTGCCACGAAAATCAAGGGTCTGGGAGGCGGAAGACACGTATCCCGACTGAGCAGCAGACCGCAATTTGAGAAACTCGACTCATCAATGTGATCTCGTATCCACACGTCATTATTACTTCATTCCGACCCGACACTGTAGAATTGTTGTTTTCTGCTGGGATTCTGAGTGTTGCGGTGCGACAAACAGTGGCCATATGACGCCTACATGCTGAGGCAACTCTTGATGGGCAACCAATTATCAGCAACTGTGTACCACTCACCGCGGAGGAGGAGCAGAACTCCGGTTGCGAGAACAGCAACTGTGGCGGGGGATTCGCTTGTTGGCCGCGGCTTTGTATTTGAAGTTTAAGGTGAAATTAATATGAATGGCTTTGAAACAAATGCGGTAGAATACTGATATCCTGTCAATCAATATCGGACATGGCTTCGAGAGACGAGAAGGGTCTTAGAGTCAACAACAGTGACCAAAAATCAGGGAATAGTATCTCTCCCTACCGAGCGAAGTCCTGTTTTAGAAGTTTGAATCCACCGTCACCGAATACAACTTAAGATATATTGAGCCCATTGCTAATGAAAGAAGGATGTGAGGTTATCGCAATGAGCCAGTGAAGATGTCACGTGATGTCATTCTCAGGAGACGTCCGTCACGACAAAGCAAACTCAGCCCTGTCAGCGGCTGAGGCTATCATCACTACTCCTATAGGGATGAGCTCATACGGTCTCTCATGATGTTTATTACCTTATTCAGTTCTTCACACATCTCTAGCCGCGTTCATGGTAGCTAGTTACAAGCAGGTTGGCTGCATGTGAGAGACCTTCCGAGGGACCATTACACGTCAAACAAATTCGTGTACTGGTCCACCAATGCATTCTCCTCGAATGCGTCAGCCAATCTCTCCACCGACGCCGCATTAGGATCAGACATTGCTAGGTCTAAGTCAGCCACGAGAGTAGCATGAATCTGCTGTGGAGCGTGCCGCGGACACTGGCCATTAATCTCAGCCCAAATGTCGCGCGCGGACTCGCTAGACATGTAACCATTGCGCATGGCCATCGAAAGGAGCGCTCTTACGATGGCCAGGCCGACAGGGTAACTCCGGCCCAAGGTCTGGTACCCATAAATGCACAGCAAGAAATAGAAGAGCCAATGATCGTCGTCCTGGCCTCGAAGGGCGGCGTTGGCAACATAGAGCATGGCGGTGTGCCAGACGATTGTGAGAGCCGACGATTCGTGGTTGAGGCGGTAAACAATGATGAGGCGCTTGAGCTGGTCAAGGGATGCGGTGTAAACATCGTCTGGTGAGCACATTGGGGAAGAAAAGGTCCTTAGTTTCTGTTTAGGTTGTCCAGGGCGACACAGAAAGGGCGTAAAGATGTCGATGATTGCAGCGTGGAGCCAGATACTAATGACATGTCAGAATAAGCCGCCAGGATCCCGCATTTATTAGACCAGCAATCAAGGCATGCGTGTTTCAGGGGTTGACTGGATCCCAGCCGCAGAAAGAAACTCACTGGAACACAACCACATCATGTGTATTCTGCCTGGACCGATACAGCTGGGATGGCAGGTTGTCAGCCCAAGCCAGCAGTTCTCGAAACTTAAATTCGGCGAATTCCAGCGACAAAGGGTCGCGGAGAGGAGCTGGGCATTCTCGGTGGTAGGCAATGGTGACCCCATGCATAATGCGCCAGAATCTGCAGATGGCGGGGAATGTACCGCCAACGTACCGCGTCGGGGAGACGGACTCAACCCCTAGAGATAGTCCTATATCAAGGACGTCATCGTCCTCCTCTGGGATTGAAAGATGCGGGGGATAGAGTGGGATGTCAATCTTTGACTGGTAGTAAAACAGGGCCACGAGCCTTCGCACGAAGTTAGCCAGAGGGAGTTATCGGTCAGTGGTAGCGCAGCGAGGCTTTACATATTCCAGTTGAACACCCCCCAGATGGTATGGGACGCGGCTTTCAACTGCTCCGCCGTCATCTGCTCCGCGCTGGCCTTGGCGACGGCATGTTCCACCCCCAGCAAGCCCAACTCTTTTCCCATGCGGACAGCTTCGGGCATGTAAGTTAAGACATCTTCGTTTCTACCTTGGACCAGATACCCGAAGCTCAAAAACAGGGCGGCGGCCATGTTGAGCGTAGATGGCACCGCGCGCTCTCTCTCCCACAGCATCTCCGCCTCGGCGCAAAAGGCGTTAACTAGGTCGCTCGCCTCAGGACTAATAGCGCTGTACATTTGCTTTGGCAAATATTAGCATTGCCCGATGTGGGAGAACAGTGTTGCTCATTGGTCAGGAGGGGGCTTACACAAACCCAGTACATCAATGCGTTGACGAGAAGGGACGAACAATAAGCCCCCCCATGCGCAACAAGGTCGTGGATGAAGAATTCAGCATGGAATGGGCCCAAAAGTGGATGGTCCGTTTTAAAATACAAGGAAAGGGCTCTAGAAGCCATTTCGTCTGAGATCGGTACGTTCGTCCAAAATCCTAGTATTGGGCCTTGCAGTCGATGGTCATACAGAGTGGGTTGTGGCTCTAAGCAGAGTCGTCTATCAGGTGTTGCGCCCGACTGCAGTGTTGGCGGTATCGACTGAGAAGCCATCGAGGGCTCGGCGCGAACTCGATGAATTGTTTTTTTCTCGTTCGAGAGTCGATCCTGTTGGGAATGCGTTTTGTTGCTAAATGCATAGTCAAGTCAGCTTCTCTGTCACTGGTCAAGCGACGAGTTCAGCTAGGTTGCACTTACAGCCCTCGAGGGCTCGGGATGTCTCCACTGGAGTTCTGTACGAGGCGCTGAATGTCGTATCCGGGATTTTCGACGTCTATCGGGAGCAGGGCTGGGTAGGTGAAGGGATGCTGGATCTGCAACTCGAGTGCGACCTGGAGCACGTACAACGGGTCGCCGTTTGTAGGAACGAGGCCGGAATACTGCTGGGCCAGGGGAGAACCCATGCCCTCGCCAGACCTCAGAAGGGACAGGATCGAAGGTGCATTGTCGACGCCTCTCAGTGCCGCAAGGGCATTCGCCGCGGCTTCGGGTGTTCGGTCGTTTAGAAGACGAACGGTCTCTACCACGAGAGCCCCGTCAGTCTGGCTCAAGTCGTCGTTGTATCGACATTCTTCTTCTCGGCTCAGGCATGATTGGCAGGACGGTTTCTGCCCATCGCACTATTGGCGGGAAACACAGGCATCACGTTAAGCATGGCAAGGGAAGGGATTAGGAGTGAGGATTTACTCGTATCTTCCTGGAACGACAACCATGGCAAGCGCCGGTGGTTCCAACACGGCGCCGTTTCTGGATATGCGTCACTTCGGGTTCCAGGGGCATGGAACGTCGACTGCCAGGCGGTGGCATTGGCCCTGGCCGCAACAAGGGATATTTTCGATTCATTTTCGCTTCATTATCTTGGGTGGCGGTGATGGAGCGGAAATTCGGGCGATACGTTAATAAGTCACGACCCCATTAGGATCCGCCCTGCATCACGTTAGCAGCACCCAATGATTGAACCCTCGGGTTCGAAGTTGCAACACGTGATTGCAAACGCAACCAATTCACAATGCTCAATGATCTCGTTACTGGGTGAGATGGCACAAGGCTTTCAGCAATCAGGTGGGGGGCGAATTGCGATTAGGTGACAACGGAATATGTACACCCGTCAGGTCCGGTTCAACCCACGCCGGTATTTCCAACTCTTTTCTGAGAGACACCTCTTCGCAATGTCAATTCCGACTTGAGGGGCGTCATATCATTTATGTAAGTGATATACATGGGATTGTGGTTTATTTCTCCCGCAGGTTAACATACAAATGACACTGGAATAGAGTTCTGGTTGTCAGGGATGTACTCGGTGCTACGCGAGAACATTTTATAGATGCAATCAGTTGGCGGGGATCCTTGTGTGTAATGAGATGAGTTGAGACAGTTTTTTTTTCCTTCAACATATTATTCACTCAGTTAGTTCCAATATTCCAAAAAGATATAGTACAAATGACTAGACGTTGCTGTATCGTAAGACTTATACTTGATTGACTCTTGACCTCCAATACATAGTAGACCGATAAGCCGGCGGCCTTCCCCAATAAGGCCATTCCCCCATGCACAGCGCCTAAAACGTCGCATCATCCCCTGGCCTCTTTCCCGCGAGTCGCCTAGAGTCGCCTGAGCTGCCTCCACCAGTGACCAAAACCCCCCTGGACGGATAACGTCTCGCCATGTCTCTCCACCAGTCAGGTCTCGTATCTGTTTCGCACCCTGAAACTCCACCGCAACGACCCTGCGACAGGAGGTGTTTGGTTCCGCGCGCACCTTTTTCCCACTCGTGAAATCCCTTTTCCTTGACTCCTCTTTTCTTCTCCTTCTCGTCTGTTGCTGGTGCTTGCCATATCTTCAATTCAACTGCTTATACTTCGTCGTGAATACACTCTTTTCTGCATCCTGCGTGTGCACTTCAGCTGGTCTGTCAACGTCAACTCCACTAATACCGTGCGCTCCGAATCCCGCTCTCCGACATCCACGCAACCGCCAACTCAACATTCGGGTCATACAAGACGACTACAAGTCTGCATCTCTTGGTTTCCGATACTGCGATCTTCCAAGTCCACGTCGCCGCATTTAGTGTCGCTTGAACCCAACAGCTCCTCAAAATGAAGACCACCGTATTCATCACCATCCTCTCGGCCGCCGCCTCGTTCGTGAGCGCTGGCATTGTCATCACACCCATTTTCAGCAACCAAATCGTCGAAAAGAGTGTGGGCGATTGTCCTTATGGCGTCGTCACGCCCCAGGGCTGCGGGTATGTTCTACGCTTTCTCTCATCTCAATACATGACGGACACTAATATATCTGGACGAAACTAGACCCAAGCGTGGCTGAAAGAAGCAGTTGCTCTTTTCGACAAGTGTAGGATAGATGGCGCGCGGTGTTGAAGGGTTTGGTTACATTTTTCGATGGGGTTGTTTGTAATCGACTTGGGAGAGTTCAGTTCTTGAAATAGCCAGAGCAACAATCAATTGCCGTAGCGGACACCCAAAAAAACATGACATAGGATATCACACTTCTATCACAAGTCGCAGGCAAGACAGTGATCACCATTGGAAGAACGAAGAGCACACATGAGGCCAAGTGAGTTTCTTTGCTCAAATCCTATTTGAAACAGCACGCAAACGCTCTAGAAGGAACCAATCTCTAAAGCGTGTTCATTAATATCCCAGTAAATTTATGTACAATTGCTATCGAATCTTTTTGTCGGTCTTCTTGCTGTTAGGTGAATCCTCCACATAAAAGGGGCTCCCAACGAGTCAAATCTGTAATCAAGAAGCCCTCGATGGCCGTCTTAAAGATTTCTATGTCTAATTGATGTCTGCTGATGGGTAAAGAGAAATCGCAACTCAAGAGAATATTTATAAGAGCCTAGACAGTCGATGATGCAACATGAGCCTCCTCACTGTTCTTGGTTTCCTCGACGTGTTGCAGCGACTCAGTGGAGACCTTGCGGAACACATTGTCTTGCAAACGCTTGGCAACATTGCTGGTAAGGTACTTCTCAACGTTGGGGACAAGGCAGGCGGCGACGAGGAGAATGCACGAGAATGGGATGGTGGCGTAGAAAACGATGTGGAATGAGTTGGTGTATGCCTTGACGAGCGCCTCACTGACCGCCGCGATGACCTTGTCGGTGATGTCGGGGACTGCAGAGAAGTCGCCCAGAGTGATGCCCTCAAACAGAGCCGTGAGGGAGTCGGCAGGTAGACCGGCCTCCGTCGCAGCAGGAGTGACATACTCAGGAATCTTCTTGGTGAGCTCAGTGTTGAGGACCGACACGTAGAGGGCTTGGGCGACAGCACCACCCAGAGCACGGATGGATCCGAGGACACCAGTTGCCAGACCAATGTCTTGAGGGCCCCAGAGCAGAGTCACTCCAGGCACGGCGACGTTCTCGATGTATCCAACGGCCGTGCAGGCAATGGTGCCGAAGGTGATGGTCGCCGCCCAGCGGTCCTTGGACAGCGAGCTCATGGCGGTGACGAAAGAGAAGACGAGCACAGCAGCAGCGATACACTGGTACTTTAGCTTGGGAACATATGAGATGGCGAGACCGGACAGGGCCTGACCAAGAAGCACACCGCCGCCGACGACGGAGCTCTGCCATCCAATCTTGATGCTGTCGGTTGTGTAGATGGTCGAGATGATGGTGGGCCAGAGAATGGTGAGAGAGTAGTAAACGATGGAAGCGACGGTAGCAATGGCAACGATGGCGACGAAACCGATGTTCTTGAAGACGCGCGGGGGCATGAGAGGCTGGACCTTGCAGAAGAAACCCTCTGTTTACATGTGAGTTACCAATCTTGAATAGGGGGGACGATCGAGACTTACCATAGACGAAAAAAGCAGCAACAGTTACGATACCAATGATGAGAGTACAAAGAACCTCGGCGCTCTTCCAGGGGTACGAAGTGCCGCCCCACGAGAGACCGACGAGGAACAGGACGCAGCCAGCAAGGAAGAGGAAGATACCGACCCAGTCGAGCTCCTTGGTCTGCTGCATGCGGGTCTTTCCGACATGGAGCTGCTCAAAGGTGGGTGGGTGGTAGAGGAACTGGTACAGGACGAGGGTAATGGTGCTCAGGATGATGCCGATGTAGTAGCTCCAGCGCCAGCCCTGCTCCGTGTTCTCGATGAGGCTGCGGGCGATGATGGGGCCGAAGACGGCAAAGGGCATCGAGGTCATGAAGACGAAGCCGATGATGGGGCCGCGGTGCTTGTTGGGCACGAGCTCGCCGAGGACGATGCCGAAGGAGAGCTGGCCCGCAGCGGCGATGCCGTTGCATCCGTTGGATGCAATCAACATGCCGACGCTGTTGGCGGTGCCGCCGAGGATACATCCGATGAGGCCAAGGACAGTTGTGCTGAGGACCATCCACTTGCGGCCGTAGAGATCCGAGAGACGACCGACGAGGAGGAAACCGATAGAAGAGCCCATTGTCCAGATGGTGGCGACCCAGTTGATGTCGGCCGAAGGGCCAATGTCGGCATTAATGAGAGTCCTGGTTAGATTTCCTTGTTAGTTGCTGGTGGACTTCGGAGATGCTGCTTAGGAGCCAAATATGAGCAGTCAACAGAGCTGATTAAAATACTTACAGAGTGTTGGCTGGGAGGACCCAACCCAGGTAGGCGCAGATACTAGCAAGAGATTGAGCCTATTCACAACTGTCAGTTTCTAGTTCTAGTTTTCGATGAAGCCGTGAAACTAACCGCAAGAGTGCCGAGAAACTGAGGGCTCCTGTAGTAACCCACGGGCATGCTGTCGTACTCGCCACCGAGGGCATGCTTGTCGACATACTCGACGGTGCCGTCGGCGAAGACTACCTTCTCCGTGTTGTCGGGCGTGTGGGCCGAGCGAGGAGTTTCGGGTTCCTCGTTGCGCAACGACTCGGTCGGCTGCGGTTTCTCGACCCGAACCTCCTCGGCCGAGTTCGAGTGCTCACTGTTCGCCATGGCGGGCGCTTATTCTCGAAGACTTTCTCCTTCGTGTGGTGGGCCGGTGATGGTTGGTGTAAGTCACGCAGCGAAGCCAACGACACCAGGTCAGATGACTCGTGTGGGTGAATTACAAGTAGATATCCCTATATGGGAGTGAAGCTGAACGAGTGCGGGAGCGGGATTCCTTGACTACGGGTCCTGATCGACAAGCGACGGACGATCCGGCTGATTTATGTAGAATCGAGGACCACCAACGGGATGCGTCGAACCCTGTCGTGACGCCTCACTAGGAACTAGATAAGGCACAGGCCAGACACAGCAGTGTCTCAAACGGGCGTTCCTCAAGGATACCTATTTCCAGACCCGCGGTCAGGATCTAAGAATACCCTGAACATTCTGCTGCTTGCTGGACGGTGCTCCATAGGGATAGGATGGGATGGGATGGGATGGTCCATGATCCATGAATCTTTGAAAGACAGGGCCACGTCGTGCTGGCCGTGGGGCCTATCCAAGGGCAAAATTAGACCATGCGTCTATCAAGACAGCAGCGAGGGATCCTTCGCTTCGACAAACTTGCCTTTTCTCCCCCAGAAATCCGGGACCTTGACTTGGAGAGAGGCTACTACGTAGAGGCTAGAGCAGCAAAAGGGGAGCCCGGGGAGGTGGACACGGTACAGGGTCCGCCCGAGGTGGAGCTGGCGGGGAGGCATGCACATAGTACGACAACCAGTGGTGTTGATGAAGTCAGCGCCCATCAGATGCTACTACGAGATGATGCATTATTATTCGGCAGAGTACGTAGTCATTGTCTCCTTTCACGTACAGATGAGGTGTAGAAAGACAGTAGCTCTCTGTACTATGTAGGGGAGCGCAGGAACTACGAGCGAGTTGACAAGGGCTTCCTCATACGTAGAACTCGCGGGCTGCTGGAACCACGGCGACGACGACAACGAAGCCGATACAATGGATCCATGCATATTTCAGGCCATGAACAGACCACAGCACAGTGCCAGGGCCAGTGTCTCGGCGAGGCAAGATCGAATCACCATCCTTCTGGGTGACTCTACGCAAGCCTCAACGAAGCCTCCATATCACGAATCCATCATTTGTCTGTCCATCACTGCATACCACAGCCTCAGCGGCTGGTGAAGAGCAACAAAACACCACACACGCACCGCCTCTTTCTCAACGCGATGGACAGTGGTCCTGCGCCACGAACGACAGACCAACAAGCCCGGGCACGTCAACGTCGATGGGACGCTTGGTTCCGGGCTATGACCGGCCGACAAGATCCAACATGACTCGGTTTTAACCGTGCTTTCGCAGATATATGACCCGTGAGACGCTGGATGCCGGGGGTTTTCCTCATTCTCGGTCCCCCATTGGAGACGCAGGGCCATGCAGCTAGGGCGGCCGCGGCGTCAGGGCCAGCACGAGGCGATGTGACAGAAGGGAAGGGATCGCCACCTAGACGACAAGGAAGGGTGGCCGCCGAACCAACAACTCGACTGACACTTACAGGCGCTGGTTGCATGGCATATGCTGCTCTTGTAAATTGTTGTACGGTAAGTACCAGCTAGCCAGCTACGGAGAAGTTCGACGTCCCTAGAACTATTCCCATCCCTGGCTAATTCGCTGGATAAGCAAATTTTCCCAAGAACACCACTCAGGAGTCACCAAAAACCACTGTTTTTCCATTTCAATCTGCTAGACAGCAATGGATCTCGTCCAGTTCTTGCCCGTCCGGCCTGGTAGGGCATTTTGTAATGGATTTTCTCGGCAGCCATGGATATCAATACCCGGGACATGGCCTAGCATGGATCCCGCTGGCCTATGATCCCCCGGACCCTCTCATATCCTCCCCCGGCCGCGACCCCCTGGTATGGCTGCGTACAACAAATTTTTAGTGCAGTTTCTGCCTCTTCTAGCGAGGTCGAGTACAGACTTTCTCATCTAATTTGGTGCAGGCTGGCGACTTCTGTACGTGAACGGAACACCTGGGCTGGGCTTGTACCGATGCGACCTCGTGTTGGCTGTTGGTCGACGCCTCCGAAGGACTCGGCACATGGCTCCGTCGGCTGGTTTCAGACACGGGAATGCAGCTTGGCATCGGCATCCTGTTGGGATTGCTGTGTGATTTTTCGCATTAATGGCTGATATTGCCATATTTCCTGCTTCTTTCAACAGCCTTGTCGACCTCTATTCAACGGGCGTCTTGATGATGACCCACGCTGGCTCTAGTATGGGGGAGGATCTTCTCACTAGGTTAGACTACGGGCAGATCTCATCATCTCCCCCTCACTCCTTTCCATGGACCATCTCTCTCCTTCTCCATTCTTCACTCTCCATAGTCCCACTCCCCACAATAAACTTGAACAATCTCGACTCCATGATCCATCGAAGCAAGCCGCGGGACGGGCGGCGGTTGTAGATCCGCCCACTCCCAGCGTCTGCCAAGATGCTTCACGCCATGGCCAGGCCGCGACGCCCCTGGTCTCTGCTTGGTGGGTTCTCTTTTTTTTCGAACATTTTTTGCTCATCAGCCTGGACCCTTGTCGTGTTTATGGCTTGTCCATTTGATTTGCCAGACAAGACGTCTTGACCCATGCGGCGATCCGGGGGGTCGGTCCTCTGAGCACGATGAGCCTTGAGGGTTCTGGCAATGTTCCCCTTGAGCCTGATGGGGCACAACCGACTTCTAGACCGTGCTGCTGTACTACATGCTAGGTTTGTATGTGCAGCAACAAGGAATGACAATGCAACGCAACGCATGTTCCCTGCGAACTCTTGCGCCGTTGCTTTCAGCCGTGGTCCCCGTGAGCCACATTTCATTGTTTCGACTCGAGTCTTCCCCCTAGCTGTGTGTCGACCGTCTCGCGCTTGAGTCGTGCATTGGCTCATCTTGTTCGGCCTGCCCATCTCATCTCAGCACAGACTCGGCCTCTTTCGCTCCTATGCTGAACGATCCGATCGAAAATCCCATCCTCATCGGTTATCCTCCTTGGAGGAACTGCCTACCCACGCGGACAGCGCATCGCAGATCCTCCGCCTGTGTTGGGGGATCGTTGGGGGTCGTGGCATGTGGAGGCATTTGCTATATATACCGGCCAGCCAGCTCATCAGAATCCACAGCATCGCATGTCTTACGCACAGAAACCAACTGCCATGTGTTGACTCTCCAACATAGCCTCTAATTGATACGTACCTCGTTCGGTACAGACATGCTCTCTCGTGCCGGCATTACAGGACGGCATCGCCACGGCTGGCCCGACTGACTGCGCCGTCGAGACACGCATACCAGGGCCTCGTCGGCTTCCTCTCCACAAGAGCCCTTGGAAACCTTCTCGGCTGTTTACGAAAACATCGCACGAAGCCTGTGAGCAAGGATCTTAGTGGCTGCGAACAACTGGCCACCCCGGGGCTACGATCCCAGTAGCCGGGCTGTCAGGTCCAGGATTGTCCACCCCGTCTCACCTCTGTAACAGTCTAGTCCTGCGGACCAAGCCGACAGGCCATCCCTCTCAGCCTCGTTTGCCGATGTTGTTTTCGCTGGCGAGATGATTCGATGCACGTCTCAACGGCTCTTCTCTAATACGAATACCACGTTATGAATACTTTGTCCGGCATGGTTGACGGGTTGACTCCCCAGCATGCACAATCCTTTAAGCACCTATCGTTCATCATGGAGACAAAACTCAGACCGGCCTATTTATCTCGCATGGCCATGCATGGCTCTTCCTTGTTGGAAATGCCAGCTACGCATACTGTGCATCCTGTAGGGGGAAGCAATGCAACATGTCTCGCATCAGCTCAAAATAGTGCTCCTTTGTCGACTCAAACCTCGAGTCTTGCCCAGTGGCTAACAGTCTTGCGGCACCATGGAAGACACACATAGATTCAAGCTCCATTTCAGCCCATTAACTTCATGCCCAGTCATCAACCTCTAGACTGCCTTTTCGAGCCGAGTCATCCCCTCGTCCTGCTCGAGGTAACCGGAAAGTCCGCCAGTACATGGAATGAGAATCCATGTCTTTCACCTCATGGTTCTAGACCCGACAGCCCATGCCTGGTTGCGGGTTTATGGCTTCAGGCGAGAGTACGTAGCATTCATCCCGCGGATAGCCAAGACAGACTTGATCGCGTGGAGGCCAAGAACCCTTCCCCTGCGTTGTCTTGGTCCGAAGGATGACTAGACTACCTATCTACAGGTAGCGTAGGCTTGCATCAGCGTCTCTGCTGATGTTCACCCCTGTACTAAATAGAGCTGAGAAGTATCGCGTTTCGTTACCCCACGAAGTGAGTCGTTCTTCGAACGATCTTCCCGTCCTAAACCCCCATGACTCCAGCACCCAAACATTCTCGCGCCACTCTACACGCCCATTGACATGATCGCAATGCTCCATCGTTTGGGTTACACTTTACGTGCGGAATGCGAAAGCGACCCTAACATTAAGTAGGCCAACACCTCCAATGAGACGCCCTTGCAAGCAACAGAATTTCAACCTTGCAGCGTTTATGCCACCCTTCGAGACCAGGTACCGGGAAACGAAAATCATCCATGCTAATTTGCCTCTTCATGACTTCGTAATCGACAACGATGGCAAGCCACCATGACTCGGGGGAACCCTTCTCTTGGGAATAAGGACACTACCGATCAGGCCAATGCAACCAACCCATCCGGCAATAAACAAGGGGTGCAACCCCCCTGACCACTGGAGCGGAAGTGGGCGTCAAGGGGGAGCAGATACCACGGAGGGCACGAACCTCACCCGTTAGGCGACAGAACAATATGCGAACTGACATGCAGCAGCTCTCCAGTCGGTCAAAGACAAGCCTTCTCGAGTCGCAAACAAAGCCACATGTTCGCGTATGCGTAGTTCTGTGTAACATGAATGTCGATCAAGAGATGCCATCGCCACCTACTTACTTACATGTATCTTGTGGGCCCTTCTTGCAATTGAGCATAGCGCTGGGCAAAACAAGGCAACACTCGTGTGCTCATAAAAAAGTAGTCATACAGAGAAAAGTGCACATAAAACCAAAGTCCACACGTTCTCCTATCATCAAGATTCGACTTCACTTACTGCTTCATAGCCCATGGTGCCACTCTGCCATGGAGAAATGCCATCATCTGCTCCGTGAACAAAAAGCATTAAAATGTCACCGCTTTTCGGAATTGCAAATGCAAACTATTGACACCAGTGTGGAAACATCAATATGAGAGTGATATCGGCTTCGGAAAATACCCATTACCCCAGTGCGCTCATATTACAGCACTCTATCGGATGACCAAGGTTCGGATCCTGCGGTCCCTAGGATCATGGAGGAACCCAGGCTTAAGCAACCATGCATATATAGACTGGGCATATTTTAATTACACCAATGTCTGGTCAGTGGACAAGACAATTAACGGTGATTCCCAATTAAAAGGGAAACCCCCTGCCGCTTATCTTTTTCCGAGAGCCCCAGTTCAGTTTACCTACCATCAACCTTCCACATATTGCTCGCACGTGGAAGACTCAGTCTAGCCTTAGGTCGAATCGGCGTAATATCATTTTCCAGCATTGCAATAAATGAATACTTACGCATTCTATCCGTCAGTATTGCCCTTGAAAGAGTGGTTTAAGCACTCTAATTCCCGAAACTGTTGAATGACGAGAGTTGAGGGTGGAAAGTCTACATATGATTAGAATGTAGGAAGAGTAAGTTGAAATCATTGGCAGTCTGCTGTTTAACGCGAACTAAAGATTCCAGAGATTTATTCAGTCTCTTCAATCCTCAGCAGTCAAAGTGCGTGAGATTTTGGCCTTTTGCAGGTCTTGTTGCGTCAACGGTATCGTGTCGAGGTCTGCAACCGGAACGACCAACCTCGAAATCACCAATAGCTCTCAGTCCATCAACCAATCATACGGGCGAATGGTTTAGTGGTATAATACTCCCTTAGCATGTTTCGTCTGAATATCTGGGAGTGGTCCAGGGTTCGATTCCCTGTTCGTCCATCATCGGTGGTTTGATTCCACCAAGCATCCTTACTTTTTGCACTTCACCTTTCCTTTTGGCATTTGGTCCAGTGTGTGATGAAACAGCAAGATAATCACGGCTTGGAAGAACAATTCCTACAATGTGCATCTAGGGTTGACAATTTATCATGCTGGATCTGACTTTACAGAATTATCGCGAGACCCATCCACCTCCACCTCATCTAGACTAGCACGTTCTTTTGCCCCATCCTCGGTTTTAGTCACGATGCCCTCCTACAACTGTATTTGACCATAAATGTTAAGACTCCCCAAGCTGAAAATAGAGAGGTAAAATTCGCCTTCTGTGAGTTCAGCTCACGCTATGGTCCCGAACTCAAGTGGTGGGCAAGTTGTGGTTGACCAATGTCCATTAATTGTCTAACTCCCTTACGACCCCTCTAGGAAGGAATGTGAAGATTCGCAGCACCCTCTTCAAGCGTCATCAAGCCTACCCTGTAATTGCCTCCATTGGGGGCCCAACTAATAACCAATCGCATGCAAAGGCCTCTCAATTCATGGACTTCCTAGATTTCCTCCCTCGAGTTCTATCATGTCCCAAAATGCCACTTTTACTCGTGCCGCTGAAAATGCTCGCTTCCTGAATTATCTTCGGCCGGACTCTCCTTAGTGTACCACATGAGTTCTAGTCACATCCAAGAAGATGACGGCGACATAGAGGCCAAAGGGTCCCAGGATGGCGTGAGTGCACAGGTAGAGGCCAGCTACTTAGAGGCCAACAACATTTGAAGCTTATAGTCGGCTGTCTAACCTTGAAATTCGACGATGTTGAATTGATCACCTAAGATAATGTCTGGCTCGTGGTCACCGTCCAATGAAGCCAAAAATTACTAGCGAGTCTGAGGTCGAAAGAACTAAGTCCAACTCTAACGGCGTCCTCCAAGATTAAGCGAGCCACGACGTCAGAGAGGTTCTTGAAAAGAGCGGATCCAGACGGTACAGCCTTGTCAAATAGCTCGAGTGGGATTTCTGCTGGGCTCTGCAATATAATTATTGTCCTTGCTGTGGTTGCATGGTTCCTAGAACTAGAGAGGAAGTACACCTAGTGAGATGCAAATACTCAATAGGCTCAAGACAATCACAGCTGCAACTTGATGAGCGGACTGGATCAGAGAGGACTCGACTGAATGGTATGAAGGCGGCACTCATTGTGCTTTACATAACGCATGTATTCGGCAGGCTACTAACACCCACCCAATGCCAACCATCAGTGACCCCCTTTGCAGAAGTGCTTGCTAACTGACTTTTCTCCTATTCGTGAATTCAGGGCTTTCCCTCTCGAACTATCATAGATCCCTTCTAGATACCTGGGATTGCGGTCACGATTAGTTGCAGCCCCTGATTTACAGATATTCTGGCAATGATGAATCCAAGATGTCGACCTACGGCGTCGATGCGAATTTAGCCAACAACTAGAGCCCACGCCCACCCTCACACTTGGCCTCTCTCCTTTAATAAAAACTTTTTATGACCCATCAAACAGATCAAAATGAACGAGATAAAAGTTGCTGGCAGCAAGAAAAACAGTGAGGGCAGAATACTGAAGCCCAGATCTCAGCAACTCAATTCAACCTAAGGCCGAACTCAAGAGTCTGATGTTGCAACCTTAAGCAAGTCACTTGACAATGATCACTTCAACCACTCACGCGACACATAGTATAAACTTGCATGTGATTATGGACGTAGTATTGATCCATGGTATTACAAAGAGCACATTACATGTACAGTATACGTACAGTTGTACGCAGAGCCTCCCCAGTCTTGGCTCTAGCACAACGCCAGATCTTCGCACCTGATGTTGCCGCGGAAATATTCCTCCTATTTCTGCGTTGATTTGATTTCACTCCTTGGCTCTCACCATTACTAAATTTGCAACAAGTTTCCCATTCTCTCGACCCGCCTTAGGTCAAAGGCGCGGCTTGGGGGGCGGCAGCAGCAGCGGGAGTTCGGCCGGGAACCGGAGGAAGGAACATCGGGAGGTAGGTAATTGCGAGGGACATGACTGTGTTTCCCCAAGTGTTAGCAACAAGTCGCGAATCTTCGAGTATTGGGGCGAGAGTGACGTACGGGCCATGCCGACGGAGAAGTAACCGGGAGTGGTAGAGTTCTTCTGAGCCTCCTCGCTCTCGCCGAGCCAGCTCTGGATGGAGAAAACGACGGCGGCCCTATCGTTTAGAGTTTCAAGTCAGCATTATGGTCGCAAGGTCGGTTCGCAGGTCGAAGGGTCATCAGCATTGCAGCTCTTGGATTGCTGGCCGTCCCCAAGACACCATTCGCGGAACCGAGGGGTGGCAATTTAGACGCACCATCCCATAAACTTGTTGCGGGTAAACATGGCAGCCATGGGCAAGGTCGTGGCCATGGTGGAGGAGAAATCGGTGCTGTCGCCCTTGGACTTGGGCTCCTGGTAAGGGATGACTGTTTCGAGGGGTCAGCGGCGGTCGCATCGCATCGTATGGCATCGCATCGCGTAGCATCACATGGCAGCATTTCCAAATGGAGGGAGTTCACGGGGATGGATCGTCAATGGCATGAGATGGGGGGAGAGGAAAACTCACCCAGGTCGGGTCGTCGCGAGTCCTTGTTGGGCGCCATAGTTTCTGAAGTTGTCCTTGCGATGGGTGAAGAGTTGAGGTTGAGGATGCTGGATCAATATCGCAATTTGGTGGTTGCGAGCTGTCGACTCGGGGGGAGCATCTGGCGCGCGGCTGAATGGGGAAGCTGGCATGTCGACGTGTGGGGAGGCGCTAAACTACTTACGGGTGTAGGCTCCGTGACGTGCTATTGGCGTAACGAGGGTTGACTCCATCTTGACTTGCATGTCCCAAACTCACTTTTCAACTTACACCATGACACTTCGCTTCTCCTAAGATGTGTTGATGAATGATCAGTAAGAGTCGAGATTTTCAATAATGATAGGGCGACCTAAGAATAAACTAGAATCTCGGCAAGCGCCAATCTTCGTTCTGGTACGGTCCTGGCCTTCATACTATCACCTTGTCCCCTTCTCATCAGTCGTGAGTTGGAGAGTCCAACAGCTCGCTGATTCGCTTCCTACGTCGGACAAGACATCTGTCGAGGTCGTAGTCAATATCCTTCGCGATATCCTCATCAAAGTGCTTTAGGACCTTCTCCAGCTGCACAAAGACCGTGCGGGCCGACGGAAGGCAGTACTTCAGCGAGTCCACCATAACTTGCACATCCTCCACAATTTGCTTCCGCTTGCTCGAAGCCACAGCAGAAGCAGTAGCCGGCGTTGGTTCGACTCGCCGTTTCTTGACTGCCGGGCCGGCTGTCGATTTGGCGATTGCAAGGACCTCGCTGGTCTTCTGAAGCAGCTCGTCCAACTTCCCGCCAGACACGTTCAAGGCCTCGTGCGAGATTCTGACTCTAGTGGCCGCCGCCGAGAGTTCTTCTCTCGCACGCTTTTCCTCCTTTGCAGCCGTCTCACGCTGCGCATGTCGTCGCTGTTCTTGCCAGTCGAGCCAAGCCATGCCCTTCTGCAGCTGTTTATTGACATGGATGATGCGCCGTTGCATATCTCGATCCGACTCCGCTGCGATGAAGCGCATCTCTCGTAATGGCTCTTTGATCAAGTCACGCCAACTCAGGAGTGGCTGAGTGACCTCTTCGTCGTCAGTGTAAGAATACTCCGTCAGGTCTTCGTAGGCTCGATGGACCCAAAACGTAAACTTTCGGTCATATTTCATGCCCCAGAGGTAGACCAACCCCTTTGCGTGCTGCGTCAACACTCTGACCTTGTGTTCGTCGAGCCAGGCGTTCATCTCTTCGCTGAGGTCTCGCCGATTATGCTGGTGACTTCCAAGCTTTTGCAGTAGTTCGACTCCTTGTATCATGACCTCATCACGGGTGATGTTCTTTGACTGAAGAATAGGCGGGTCCGAAAGAGACGGGACGCCATCGAACTCCTCGGCAGCATCTACTCTGTTTCTCACAACGAGCTCTTCTCGCTGCGGCTCCGTCTTGATAGTTTTCTTTAGCATGGCGATAGGTCGTTTAGATATTGGCACTCCTTCGGCAGCATGAGAGCGAGTGCCGGTCAAGTCTACCATCACGATCTCGGAGTTCATATGCATGGGTTGTTCGACGGCGTATTCCCTCACTATGACAGGATTCTGTTCGCGCTTGAACATTGTTGCGGTCGTACTTGAAAGTGACCGAAAGCGAGTAAGTGGTGCGCCTGAGCTGGCGCCTACTCTAAACACAGAGAGCCATCGAGAATCGTCAGCACACGATGCAAAATCCAGTGCGCATCGACTTACCAAGAATAAGTTAAGACCGAGATGCAAGCAAGAGATGCATTGAAGAATTGATATGAAACGACAGACCGCACGTCGCCTCAGAAAATCTTAAGTATGAGGAAGATGTTCGAAGCTCACTTTTGGCTCAAATGTGCTGTGCTTGAACTCACTGCAATACTACGAAGGAATCATATCTCAGCAAATACCGAGCAACTTATCTGTGATTCACTGGCCCAATGCCTCTGCCTTCGAGCCAAATACTCTAAATTCACCAAGAACTGGGATGCAAACACATTGGGGTTGGCAGGAGCCTCAAACCCCTAGAACTACGGCCATGGCATCAAATCTAAGTGAACGAGCATCTCTTTATCATTTATTTAAGAGTTACAAGTAAGGCTTTGGAAACCCTATCGGCAAACTTGAACCGAGCCATTCTTTCCAAAGCCAGTGTTCCAGTCGTTTCGAGTGGTATCAAACATGGGCTGTGCTGCAGCATCTTCTTGTACATCATCACATCGTATCTCAAAACAATGCAGCCGCCTCAGCCTGTACAGTACCCGCCATTTCAAACAATTCCGTACCATAAACGCCCAGAGTTATGTTCTCCCATTTCCTGATTACCTCGTTTTTCTCCGGTTATTCCACCCGGATGATGACTTTCCACTGCAACGCTCCAGCCTCTCTAATAGCACAGGCGAGGCATCCACGCTTCCGGCGGCTGATGATGGCGTTCCATCCGTTCTGAGCGCAGATGGCCCGCACAAGCATCTCCATGTCGGAGCCAAACTGACGCTTTCGTGACTCAAAGTGCATCTGCGCCGCAGCAGGGAAGCTACCCCTTCGCTGAACGATGTTGTACTTAGATGTCAGACGCTCCCGGGTTGGGGACATGGGCGCCTCCATTGCCATGTTGGTCAGGCAGTCAATGACAAGCACGCGCTCGCTTCCATTCCTGGAGGGGCGTCGCGTAGTAGAAGGCGGAGTGGCAAGCAGCTCGGCCAGTGGGATGTGTTGCTTCTTGAGCAACTCCGAGACGTGCATGACCGTATAATTAAAGTATTTGTGTAAAGGATGGCCTGTAGGGTTTCAGTTAGCTGAAATTTTTGCAACATTGAAATCGGACCTCTTACCAGTCCTATGAGCAGGGCGAGCACTCTTGCCCAGCATATCAGATCCAGAGACATCAATCTGCTGGATTGTTGGGCTGGTCGGGGACTTCAAGAACCTGACTCCTCGCGACGGCGCGCAGGGGTGAGCAGTGACGAAGTTGACGTCATATGCCAATGAGAAGGAAAAGTCCGCGGCTGGGAGCCGGCCATCAAAGGTAACGGAGAAGGTGACGCTGGCAGGGAACGAGAGGAGCTCGGGGTCTTTGGTTCCGTTGGCAGTAGTCGCGGTAGCCTCTGACTGCTTTGTGAAGGGGGCTGTCTGGATCGAGTTTGCCGGGGCTACGAGGTCTAGAGACTGCAGCTTCACGGAAACAAGCTCGGGGGGAGTTGAGTAAATGTTTTCGTGGGGAATGATGAAGTCGGCGGGTAGAACGGAATATTCGTCTGCGTCTCCAAGAATAGAGGACTCCTTCTCAATCCGCTTCTTTGCCCAGAGCCTGGCTTTCTTGCCTATGTGCGCCATGTCTCCTAAAGGTATTGTTAGTCCTGATTCGCTGTAATATATCGACTCGGTTAGAACCCACCTGGCACATCAGCGACCTCGATGTTGACCCAGCCATCAGATTTTCCAACAGGTAGAATGTCGCTCGAGACCCACCCCATACATTCAGCAGATCCCTTTCCAGCAGCAATAACGCGGCCAACGATGCATGACGTGCTCCAAAAACTCTTTCCCGAGTACACAAAGCCTCCACAGAGATTGGCCACTGGGCCTAGCTTCTGCATTGCTGCCGGGTCATTTTCGAGGAGTGTGGCCATCAAGAAGTGATGGAGGCCATCGCCAGGAAGCATTAGCCCAAAAATATACGATTTGGAGAGCCATCCCGAGGCGTGCAGAGTCGCCGCCAGCTTTCCTCGACGGAGCTGAATCCTGTCATATGGGCTCTTTGGGCGATCCCAAGGGCCAAAGTAGGAGTCGCGTTTCACCCCATTCGGCTGAGCGCTTGGGGTCGGAGTAGGAGTGGGCAGAGCCGGGGTCCCTGCAGAGTTGCGCAGGTTTTCGGAGATCAGAGCCTCATAAGTATCAATTCCGGGCCAGCGCAGCTTCCTCGCGAAATGGGTGAGGCCGTCCACTTGCCGTTGCCCATGGCGGCCCTTAATCGTATAGCGGTAGGTAGAAGGTGATTTCTCCTCTTCGTGGTGGTGGCGTAAGGTGATTTTGCTAACGATGGATCCCAACCAGCCTGCCGAAGAAGGAGTGGGGGGGTTCGAGGGGGGAGGGCCCTCGATTTTGGTCAGGTCGATGTTCTCGAGCCAGCTACGGGCAAGATGAAGCGACCATTTGACCATTCGAGTCGCAGCCCTCTCGAAGTGAACGACATCAATGGGTCGGAAGGACTCGACGCCATATTCTTCGCCTTCCGTGACAGCGTCGAGCCGGATGAGAAGTTCGGTAGAGACAAGAATTTGCATCAAGAGCCAGTATCTCTCCTCTGCGCGCTCGCTGGTGTGGGCAGCATCATGGATAGACGAGGTGTCCTCGAGGTTGTCACCATCTCGCCCTCCCCACAAAATCTGGCCGAGTCTGATCCTCCACTCAACATGCGTGAAATCGAACCAGACATTGGCGGTGCCAAGACACTTGAGCAAGGCATTGATCTGATTGGTTAGGCTATAATGGTCGCGTTTATCCACCACAACGTTGCATGGGCGCATGAAAGTGTGGAAGAGATCCTGGTACGTCGAAAGAGAGGTCCTCTTACGAAGGTCATTGTCTCGGTAAAGCTCGCCGTTGCGCTTGAGCCTGTTGAGAATTTCAGTCTCGGGGAGGCGACGTAGATGGCCAATAGTAGAGAGCATGCGCTCGCGTGCCTCGATGATGACTTGGGCCTTTTTGCCGACACTGTCGAAGCCAAATTGCTCTTCCTCGAGGGAGTCGCCAACGGCAAGCTCGAGGGCGGCTTGGTAGCCCATGGACCCTTTCTCGAGACCCTGCATGCTTAGCATGTTGGGACGCTCGCGACAGCGGATGAAGAAGTGAGCTTTGCGAGAGGCGGCGGCTTGCTTCTGAGCCGCGGCATCATGATTAAGGTCCCGGGTGAGATGAGGCCAGGCAGTGACGCCGCTCCAGGCGCGGTCTTCGACCTGGACATGGTCGGTGAGGTCGCGAATCTCCAATGCCTCGTCGAAAGGGAAGGCGACACTAGGGTGTGGCGCACCCGAGCAATGGCCTTCACTGCGAGCAAAGTACTGAGGGGCGCCAGAGAAGAGCTTCTCAATCTCGCCTTCGGTTAGAGTAGCCATGATTTTCTCGAGCTTGAGAACTGGTTTGCCTGGGGGAGAAGTAGGAGGAACCAGCTCCGTGCCCGGGGTCGGGGGAGGAGGAGGGAGGGGCTTGTTCGGATCTGGTGGTGAACGCGGGGAAGCGAGAGGCCGAGGCCGTGATGGCGAGTTGGGAGGTGGGGCCTGGAAACGGACGGTTCGGTCGGGAGGAGCGCCGCGGTGTGGAGGAGATTGCGGGGACCAGGTGGGTGAGACCTAGAAGGGCGGGAGAAGACCTCGCATCAGCACGACTAGAAGTGAGAAGTGACAAAGGCAATTGAGGCTAAGAAGGCGCGGCAATGGAGAAGGGGAGAAAGAGAAGAAGTGAAATGAGATCCGGGACAGCTGAGGCAGGAGGGGCAGTGGACGCGGCAGCACCATGGCGGGTTTTGAGGGGAGAAAACGCCCCAATTGCGCCGCGCCCACCGAGTAGCAGGGCCGTCGCATGGCTCATGACCTGAGGAAGCAAGGACAGACAAGGAAAGGCCAGGACAGGCAAGGACGAGCATGGACGGGTGAGGACGTGCAGCGAGATCGCCCTGGCACGCGACAAGCTGGGCTCGGCCCATGGGCCACTATAGGTCACCATCCGCCACCACAGGCCACCACCACAGGCCATCACCACAGGCCACCACAGACCACCGCAGGACGGGGCCGGCCTGGGCTGAGGACATGTCTCAGTGGTCTGATGGCGGGAGTTACCATCCCGCAGAGGCTGCGGAGGCTGCAGATTGCTTTTCCAGGGGGGGTGGGTTTGGAGGGGGCTTGAGGGCGTAGTGAGGGCGCTTGGGTTTGGGCTTGTCATAGGCTGTTGTCAAGGGCTGTTGTCAAGAGGTGGTTGTCAAGGTTCTGGGCTTACACTATTTCCTGGGCTCAACGGCCCCAGCGGCGACTCTAGTGAACCAGCATTCTCTCGCCCACGTTCCTTGATGCGCTTCCGGGCCCGGGAGAGCAGACGCTGGAGGCGGGAATCTGGCATCGAAAAACGACTCCCTGATCCTGATCTTGATCCAGGGATTCCAATTCCAGGCTCATCGCGCCGACTGGCGATGACGCCAACTGTGACGCCTACATTATCGTCGCCAGCATCATAATCGCCAGAGTAGTATTCCTCGTCTTCTTCCAGAAGTGTGGCGTCGAGCCGTTGTTGCAGGTGCTGGGGCAGGGGAGGCGAGGCTGGCCCAAACCTATTATTTTCCGACGTCGATCTGGTCTTTTTGTGACTTCGGGGCACTTGCTGCTGTTGCTGTTGCGGTTGCGGTTGCGGTTGCGGTTGCGGTTGCTGTTGCGGTTGCTGTTGCTGTTGCTGCTGCTGGCTCGTCTCAACTGTTGACTTTGATTTCTTGTGACCGCTCAGCCTCAGCGACGGCCGCGACTTGGTGAGCGGCATCCCGCAATGCTGGTAATGGCCCACGACTTGCACTGCAGCATCGGTCGGCGGGCAACGGAGACTGCGGCAGTGGCGGCGACACCGGGCGGCGATTTTTCGGCGAGTGCGGCCTTTGGATGCGGATGTCGACGTCAGCGCAGTTACTGTTGCGGGTGCCAGTGGGATGGCCGCCTCGGAGAGAACAAGTCAAACGGCGTTGGTCTATCAGTCGGTCAGTCGAGTTCCGTATTTTGCTACCTCTCCAGTCGTCAGTCAGATGCTTTTCCTCCGGCATGAGAAATCAATCAACGCATCGGAGAGCATGGATGGGGAGATTGGTTTGTTAGGCGAGCCCTCGTCGCCCTGGTCCAACGCATCCGAGACGGACGTCCGCCAGCGCGATGGAGACAGACAGCACAGCCAAGCGAGCGAGGCTAAACAAGGAGACGACAAGAACGATTTCGACGAGTGACGACGAGAAAAGGCCGACAAAACACCAATGCCAACGATATCGACGGTGGGAGGGAGGGAAGGAGGGGGGCAACGACCACAGTTATCTCTCAACCACCAACATTGCCAACGACGGCTGTCAGTCCGGATACGTACATTGCTCAGAGTATGCCATCGGGGAGCCCTTCGGCTGTCTCAGGTTGTTGTCGAGGGCGCACGATCCCGCGCAGCGAAAAGATGCCACAATCCCCGTCCTACCTCCTTCGGTCTCGTACTCTCGCACAACGTCCCCACGCGCGCGCAGATAATATCTAAGGGACTGAACGGGGTCGTGGGACCCGGGAGCCTGGGCTAAATCGGGGATCTGCGATGCGCGTTTCCCTCAAGTCTACTCCGAACAACCAGGCCGGCCAGGCTTTCCGCAGGATTCTCGACATCTCCGAGTCATCTCCCAGTTTTTATATCTATTCCGACGCACCCTCCAATCCATGTCGGTTACAAAGCAACACCTCCATTCGAAGTCTTTCCGTAGGGTCTCCCGCTCGACCTGTGCGCTTGGGGGGGCTTTAGAGTGGAGGGAAGCACAGGGAAAAAAAAGTGCCGCTGCAGCATCATCAACAAGCCAGCCGGGGTGTTTCGAAACCTCCGCCGCCCGCCAAAAGCTTCCCACCGCCCTTCTTCCTGTAAGCTTCTGGCTTGGAACCCATCGCTAGCGGTTCCTGAATGCAAATCAGCGTTGGCGCCGTGGCACCTTGCTAACAAACTAGTGGTTAAAGCATTGAACTCTGGTGCTTCTTGCGAGAGTTTCTGAGTGTCTCCATGGGCTCCTGTTGATTTTTCTAAGCTGAAGCTCTTGTTGCGACCAACCACACATCACCCGACCTGTGGCTGTTGATGGTTTGCAGGTCGTGACGGGAGACTGCATAAACCCACGCCCTGCTCCCACACACCTTCAGCCGTATCGTATCCGTTTGTTTGTCCGTAGAGACCCATCTTCATGTTTGAGGTTACATGTTTCCCGTCAAAGTGTGCCTGGTCAATCGCGGGCACGTTTGCTCCGGCTCCTGTTCGCCCTTGTATCCCTACCCATCCTTCCTCCGCTTCGCACCTGTACCTGAATTATCAAGCCATATCCCTACCGCGCTTACATCATTCTCATTCTAAACTCCACCTCTTCCACGCTCTTCCGCTCTTCCAGTGTTCCAGTCTTCGATCCATTGCTCCAGAACGCGCCCCATAGTATTGTAACTCCGCCCTCTTCAACCCTGCACTTATTCTCCTCTGCCTTTATTTGAAACGACGGCTGCACCCGGTTGCAGCCGTTCGGACCCATCAAACCTTCGAAACACGCGGCAGCGTGCAGCTGCAATCCTTCTGAACTTTCTCCCACCTTGGACAGCTGCATCTTAAGATGGTTGCACGGCACTTGATAATAACGCGGTAAAGATAGGTACCAGAGGTAGGCACGACACCCACACAATCAACAAGAGGCGCAAACTCCAGCCTGCTGGTGGTCTGCCCCCCTAGCCGCATGCTGCAACCGTGCGCCTTTCATAGACAATCGCGATCGCTCAAACAAATTATTTCCTTTGTGGTATCTTCTCCCTGGACGCCCTCTCAGTGTGGAGGATACGCAAAACCCATCTCATTTTCTCTTGTCTTTTCACGCTGCCACAGCTTTCACCGCCTCTCCCATATCCGTTGACCCCAAACGAATGGCGCCTTTATTATACATGCTCCCCCCGCTAAAGCTGACTTACGTGGGGCCTTTTAACGGCGTTGAGGCATTGGTAAGACACAAACAAGCCCGCTTCATACTGGGGCCGTGTCATGCACAACCACGAGCAGGTACTTGGAATCCGGGACAATCACCAGCTCCTGTTTGCGGGTTCGTAACCGGAGAAGCTTCACCTCGTCCTGCGCAGCATCAGGCATAGCTCCCTAGTCCACATTCTGGTGGAGGGGAAACCCACCTCAGTATCCAGCTCTTGCACAAAGCTTCCTGAATTGTTCACAAAGTTCCATACCATTGCCGCGAACTGGTCCACCCCTTGTGCGTCGCCCTCGCCCTCTTCCGGCGCGACGGCAGTCTCGCCCGAAAACGATGAGGCCGTCGACGTGGTTCGCGATTTCGTTGTTTGAAGGGCGTCGACTTGTCCGCTTGTCTTGAGGATCGCACCCGTCGCTCGGTCTAGGACGATACTGGCCTTCACACCGGGCTTTTTCGATAGACGACCCAGCTTCTCCTCGAGGGGGTCCTGCCCATTTGCCTGTCTCTTGTCAGAGAGCGTCACCCCGCAGAGCTGTTGGTATAGCGTACAAGAGATAAGTCGGCCATTGCAAAAGTCGTGTAGACGGGTGGGATGGTATCCGTTTCTCGTGGTTCATGCGCTGGGAGAAAAGGGCGGCGCGGGTATCGCGAGCGCAGCGGTCTTCGTAGTGCTGGTTTGATTGACGCACGGCACCACCCCAACAGGTGCTTGTGATAGCACAGCTTCCGACGCGGGGGCCACGGAGCTAAATTGTGCCGCGCCACACCGCCAAAATTTCGGTGCTGGTCCAGAACGTCTAGGAAATCTTGAAAATCAAAGAACTTTGTATGCAAACTTGTGTCCAACAATTTGTGAAACAAATTCTCTTTCTGCCGTTCCTCAATTTAAAAATCCCCAGATATTCAGCTGCTAGATCCTCAAAATGGGTTCCAGTCAGAGGAAGAAAAATGAGAAGAAGAAAGATTTTCAGGTATATTATGGATGACTTCACCCCAGTATCTAAACAGAAACTCACAAGCATGGTTAGAAAACGAAGTTGAAGGTTGGCAAGCAGAAAGCCAAGGCCTCCAACTTCACGGATACGAGCTTCAAGTCCAAGGGTATTGTCACTTCTGCTTCCACGTCACATCTACATGCTAACTATACTAGCAATTGTGATGGGCCAGCAATCTCTCTCAACAACAGCGCCAGACGTCGTTCAACAATTCAGGCACAGTCTCTCTCTCGCCGCTTCTTCAAAATCAGACAAACAACGAAGAGAGTCACTTGCATATCTCACTAGCCAACTCTCATCGGAACCTCCCGTCAACCCAGTGGGAACACACGGGATCCTCCACAAACTATTGCCACTGATCTCGGACAGCTCAACACCCGTTAGGAGCCAACTCCTAAAACTCTTCCAAACTCTTCCTCCGGCGGAAGTCAGGCACAGTACAGAGCAAGCTATCATGTTCATCCGAGCTGGCATGACCCATCTGTCGGCAGATATCAGCAATGACGCTCTTGGTGTAATGGAGTGGCTGCTCGAAGTCGCCGAGGATGACTTGGTGACCTGCCCAGGCGGCTGGGTCAAGACCTTGACCACTTTTTGTGCATTGATGGGGTGGGCGTTGTCTTCTTCTAACCAAGGATGGTCCTCTGCCCCGCGGGCCGGCCTCAAAGCCAAAGGCGCTGCAGCCTATGCCCGTCAGATCGCTGCCTTGGCCAAGTTCCTCGAAGCTGGACTTCGACCTGAGACTGCTATCCCTGAAGACGAGTCACAAAATTGGGAGAACATGTATCGCATCCCAAGAGACTCAAATGCCTTTGAGTACCTGAACCTGTACGGCTCCCGCCGAGACGAAGAAGGTGAGATGTACCCAACCCGAGAAGCTAGACAGCGCGTGTTTGAGCGAAGATTTCTTGAGGCGATGATGAAGGGAGCCGACCAAGCAAAGAAGGAAGGCGGTGCGACTGGACGAGCTGCTTCCGCGCTAGACAAGGTGTTACAAGACGGAATGGCAGACTATGAGAGTTTGACAGCAGTGGACACACAGGACCTGCTTGGCCTCTGGTGATCAACAATCCACTAGGAATTACCGATGCATTACGGAGCTTTGGAAGTCCCACCTCACTTCAAGCGGACCGTCTATTTCATCCAACATGTCACCCTTGCGATCGTCGGGTTGTTTATCAGGCCCGTTAGGGGAGTCGAAGCATGGGCTTACGAACAATCCTCACCGCTGCAATCATCCGCCTTGGGTGCGGTCCCTATTGCTCATTCCCCAACCCTCGAGCCGAATCGCTCTTTGCCAAGCTTTCAATGACCACACAACCGAAGATGTTGAAGATTGTTGGGAGACAAGGCGCTACAATCGAGTCGGCCTGGCTTGAAAGCATCTCCCACTCCCAATTCTCTCTTAACTCTCGCAGCGAATTGCGTTGTCGGCAGAAGGTTTATCTAGAAGCCTGTCAGATGATCTTTCAAGCACAGTAGCAAGTCTTGCCAAAAGACGATCCAAGGAATGGGTGAGCGAGAGTGGTGCACGCCGCCGATGACCTCGTCGCGTGAGGAATGGGATCACTCGCATGTCGATTAGAACATCATCACGCAAACGGAATTCTAGTGTAGAGTACCCAGTCCTTTCTCAAAGATATACCATGAATAACAATTGAAGAAATGGACATAAAGCCATACTCAGAACCAGTGCACTACTTCAAGCTCAAGCTTGTCCAAAACACTCTGTCTAGTGCGAGCTAGAACGAACAGGATTTCGTGGTTCCTCAATACGATTCGAGTGTCCTCTCTCCCACCACTTACAGCTGTTTCGGTCCGCCCGTCTAATTTATTGTCACTGTGAGCAAACGCGTCCCGTGCGGCCTGCGCGACTTCGTGATCTACACTTGGCGCCGGCTGTCATCCGGCTTGCTTGCGCTTCTGCATGCACCCACTACAGTCCAGTGTTTGTCAGGCTGTACGCACGGCAGCCAGCTTCCAGGAGCAAGCATCCAATCTCAAGTCATTTAAATGACAACCAGCTGCTTTATTGGATTAGGGTCCTTCCTTCCATTGGCTTAGGTGCCTGACTTCCAACTTTAGGTTCCTGCCTCGTCAGGCACAACAACCTCGACGACCTACAAAAACAACTTCCCCTCGTCTCCCACCTTCCTTTGGCTTCTCTCCCTCACACCCTTCAGTCTCCTGCAGTTCACTCCAGACATCCTTTCAGTCCAACATTCTTCCAGAATTCCAGTTCAGAGGAGCAACGCGGAGTTGTAGCCCCTGACTTGGTTTCGGACTTTGTTGACAAGGTACGCATACGCTCTCTCGCTCTCTCTCAAGCAGCTTGCTGCACGAGTTCATCTCTTGCACCCCCCACGCCCTACCTCGTCCATCATCCGTGTTCTCCTCATCCTCCCCACCCTTCGCTCGAGAAAGTTGCCCCTGTGTTTGAGTGCTCTTGCACCGATTCGGTCCTAACTCGCTCGCGTCCAGAGTGCCTGAAGCTCCGCGCTAACGCGACATCAGCAGGGATTCATTCTTGGCCTGTAGACTCTCAGTTTGTCATTTGATCACTCCTTCACTATGTCTGATCCTTGGGCGACCGGGAGCCTCAACGAGGCTCTCCCCCAGCCCGCCACGGCTGCTCCAGAAGAGCATAGCAGCCCCTTCCCCGAAACGGCTGTTACCAACGGAGCGTCCGATCCAAAGTGGACCGAGCCAGAGAAGGTCGATTATACTGCGTTGGCTTCCGAAAATTACAACCAGGCGTGGGGTTCGGATGCCCGCACCTACGAGTGGAAGGATGAGTATGGCGATGTCGGGCCCAAGTACCCAGAGCTCGAACTCGAGCTCTTTGGGGAGCCCTCGACTCGCAAAGACCGAACTGGTCTTGACTTTTCCAAGTAATTCCCCCTTCTGCTACTTGAGTGATAAGCTTCTGCTTACGCTTGGCAGGATCGAGAGTATCGAAGTTCAGCAGGAAGGGCCAATCAAGATCGACCCAATCGGGACTTTCCGTGATGCTGGCTTGCATCCCGCCATGCTTGAGAACGTGGAGTTGTGTGGGTATGACAACCCAACACCCATCCAGAAATTTACAATTCCATCAATCCTTCAAGGTCATGATGTGATTGGCATCGCTCAAACCGGTAAGAATGACTTCCTCCTTGAGCCATTTCTCTTTTCTCACTGACCATCAGGCTCGGGGAAAACTGCCGCGTACCTGATTCCGATCTTGAGCAAGCTGATGGGAAAGGCCAAGAAACTCGCAGCTCCTCGCCCCAATCCTACCACATTCAGAGAAGGCCTCGACGAGGTGACTGCGGAGCCATTGGTTCTCATTGTTGTTCCAACTCGTGAGCTGGCCGTCCAGATCTTCAACGAGGCCCGGAAATTCTGCTACCGCACAATGCTTCGCCCTTGTGTTGTGTATGGTGGAGTTCCTGTTCGGCAGCAAATCTTCCTTCTCAACAAGGGCTGCGATATCCTCATTGGCACCCCTGGTAGATTGACTGACTTCATCCAGCGCCCTCATGTCCTCACACTCCGACGACTGAAGCACATGATTTTGGATGAAGCTGATGAGATGCTTGACAATGATTGGAATGATGAGCTTGAGATGATCCTCAATGGTGGAGGTAAGACGTTTTTGCCTCCACTCCCTTTCTCCATACTAACTATATGGTCTAGAGCAGGACGTTGGCAACGTGAAATTTGGACTCTTCTCTGCTACATTCCCCAAGGGCGCCCGTGACCTCGCGAAAGAATACTTGTCGGCCTCGCACGTCCGCTTCCGAGTTGGTCGAGCAGGAAGCACTACAGAAAACATCAAGCAGGTTGTGCTCGGGGCTGAGAGACATGAGAAGCGCGAGCTACTCATTCGTCTTTTGGAAGAGATGTCCGGGATGCGGACCATTATCTTCGTCAACAGCCGCCAGGAAGCAGACAACCTTGACGACTTCCTGTTCAACATGCAACTTCCTGTGACCTCGATTCATAGCGATCGCACGCAGCAGGAGCGCGAGGCTGCCATGCGTGGGTTCCGCTCCGGAAACGCGCCAATTCTGGTTGCTACAGGTGTTACTGCTCGTGGCATTGATGTTCGCAATGTGATGCACGTCATCAACTATGACCTTCCCTCCATGGACCATGGTGGTATTGAAGAGTATACCCACCGAATTGGTAGGTCATTTTTCCCCAATTCGTATTGCTTCCATCTCACTAATTTCTAGGTCGCACTGGTCGCATCGGACATCGCGGTGTGGCAACATCATTCTATTCCGAACGTGATGAGCCTCTTGCGAGTGTCCTCACCCGAACTCTGCTGGAAACCGGACAGGAGATTCCTGACTTCCTTGAATCCTATGTTCCTGAGGGCGAGGCCCGCGACAATTTGAAGTTCGAAGCAGACTCGGATTTTGATCCCCAGGATGTTGGCGGCGCTGCTGGTGGTGACGATGCCTGGGGACAGCCAGACACATGCGAGGATGCTGGCACCGGTGACAACGATGGAGGCAGTGGGGGTGCAGATGCCTGGGGTGGTGGAGATGAAACCAAGACTGGAGAGAGTGGTGGTGGCGACGGTTGGGGTGGTGGTAGGGACACCGCAGCGGCCGCGGAATCGTGGTAAAGTGCACTCGCAACACTCAACTGGGCGCAATGACCCAACGCCAGGGTTTTTCAGGTTGCTGGCTTGCCAGTTACGAGAATATTTTGCAAGTGGATTTGATGGTATGGTGGAAATGCGGTTGGTAGATGAATGCTTGAGATGAGATAGCATTTGCCTGACACAGAGATGCATTCGCAATTCACAAATGAACAATGACTCTTCAAAGCCAGACCTCACCTTCAGCCTTCGTAAACCCAGCAGTGACCATGTTAGCCCAATGAGGCTTGCTCGAAGAGACGGGCTGGGATGAATGTTGTGCACGTGGGCATTTTACAGGTATCAAACGGCAGCGAGTGTTTTGGTCCCTAACAATGAAACTGGATTTCGGTGTCGTTTTCCTCATTTTTGTTCACCTGTCTAACTTTCACGTTGGTATTCTTGCTTTATATTTCATTTGAAGGGGTATATCTCATCGCCACCACGGGAAGAACCGTTGGCATTGGCGACTTACAATCCGTACCTCATGACACTTACCCATGCTTAGTTGGGTGTGTACAGTCAGCATAGGATTTGCTGCTTTTCTTTCCGCTGCCTTTCCTTAAGATGGCGCATCATCTAGTCTACATGTTCTTGAACATCTTGCCAAGACCCTTGAGCTTCCGGCCAGCGGGGCCGTAGCCGACCTCGACGACGCCCTGGGTAAAGGCCCAACTGTTGTCTTGGCTGGCGACAGGGTACTGAACGGGGGGCGGGATGGCAGTGCGGATGCCGAGCCAGCCAAAGCGGTCCTCGCAGATGGCCTTCGTGTTGCAGAGGCCGCGCAGGCCTTCCTCGCCGGCGAATCGGCCGTAGCCGGAACCACCAGCGCCGCCGAAGGGCAGCTGCACAGCATAGTAGGCGGCGAAGTCGTTGACAGCAACCATGCCGGCGCGGAGGCCGCGGACGATAGGCTGAACGTTGGGGTCACGCTCGGAGCCGTGAACAGAGGCGCCGAGGCCGAAGTTGGGGGCGTTGGCGATGGACAGAATGTCGGCCGGGGAGGAGGACTTGGCGCGGAGAACGGTGAGGACAGGGGCAAAGCACTCGTGCTGGGCAATGCCCATATCCGGGGTGACACCAACGAGGAGCGTGGGCTGGAAATAGTGGCCCTGGGAATAGTCGGGGTGGTTGTATCGCTCGCCACCAGCGAGGAGGCGAGCGCCCTGGGAGACGGCCTCGGAAATAAGCTTCTCAAGGCGGTCGAATGAAGCATCAGAGATCATGGCACCAACGTCAGCCTGAGGACCAAGTCGAAGGGCCTTGACGCGAGGCTCAAGGATTTGGATAAGCTTATCATAGGCAGTGGGGGCAGCAATGACACGCTCAATTCCGATGCAGTTCTGGCCAGCAGCCTGGAAGGTGCCGCGGAGGACGATCTCGGAGATGCGCTTCAGGTCATGGGTAGCAGAGTCGAGGATGATGAAGGGATCCTTGCCACCGAGTTCGGCAACGACAGGAGTCAGGCTCTTGGCGGCACTGGCCGCAACATGGTGTGCAACAGACTGGGAACCGATGAAGGTGATGTGGCTGATGCCAGGGTGGCAGGTCAAGTAGTTGGCAGTTTGGGGCCAGCAGACGATAGTCTGGACAAGCTGGGGATCGAAACCATGAGCCACAAGAGCGCCGCGGGCGATGCTGGCAAAGTAGGCGCTGGACCAGGCCGTCTGCTCCGAGACCTTGACCAGGATGCCGTTGCCAGAGAAGAGGGCACTGATGATGGGACCAATCATATTGTGGAAAGGGTAGTTCCAGCTGACGAGGGCAGCCACGACACCAAGAGGCTCGTAGTGTACCGTGTTGCGCTTGTACATCATGAGGAGGTTGGTCGGGCGGCGTGATGGCGCGAGGGCCTTTTCGCCATGAGCCAGGGTCCATTGGATCTTCTCAACGGTGACGAGGATCTCGCCGAGCTGAGCGTCCACCATGGTCTTGCCACTGTCGAGTCCGGCAATGCGGCAGATCTGCTCAGCGTTGTCGAGCACATACTGCATCAGCGAGCGCAGGACGGCCTTGCGCTGGTCAAAGGTGGTCTCAGCCCAGGCCTTCTGGGCCGTCGCGGCGGCTCCTACAGCGCGGTCGATGGCGGCAGGTGTCGACGGGTTGACGAGGCCGAGGAACTGACCCGTCGCCGGAGCATAGCACTGTACCGCTGAGCTTCCGGGTATCTTGACCGAAAGCGACTCGACCGTCGTCGCCGGCTCAGGCACCTTGGGCGCGGGGACCGTGTATCGGCGGGGGCCGTTGGCAGCAGCCCGGGCGGAAGCGGACGCGATGCGGATCAAGACGAAGGAGAAGGCCATGGCGACGGCTGTGGCCGCAACGGCGAACACTTCCTGGCTATCCACGAAAAACTGTCAGGCGTTTGCGAGGCCAATTGGTCAACGGGAGTTAGACGTACGATACATTGTAGTGGGTAGTGGCATATTCGCTGGCCGAGCGCCAGGCCTTGAGTGCGAACGGCTCTGGAGGCTCCATGATGCAGTCAATGGCTGAAGTGGCAACGCCTATGATTCTCCGGTGACCGTTTTTCCTGGAAGACTGGCCTCGGGAATTGGCCTGAACTCCTCGTCGCAGATGGTTGAGGATTCGAGGTGGGAGGAGGGAGGATGGAAGCGGTGGGTAAAGGTGCAGCTGTGGTGGAGAGTGAGTGACCTCTAATTGAAAGTGGAAGCCGCCCGCAGTGGGGCCGGAAGGTTCCCCTGCCAAGACCACCCGTATTCGTACCGGTATTCGTACCCCAGTCAACGTCTTATCAATCTATCTATCTATCTACATTACTTCTTCACGCGCATCGCCACTCACCATACTATGTATGTAATTGCAACACAAGCAGGCACAGAGACTTGAAATTATATCTTCGTGTTGAGTTTGGGTCTCCAAAAAGGAAATTGAAGCGACAAGCTATTATGATACCGTATGTACAGTGCAACCGTATCCTTGCGCCCATCTTCTTCTCTTGGGGCCGCCAGGCTTTCCATCTCAACGCCCGTCCACCATTCTCAGCTTCTGTCTTCGCTTCTCCTTTCCCTCCCAGCCTCCCTTTCACGCAATGAAACCACGCCTCATAATGAATGAGTTTTTGCCGCTTTCTCAGCTCTAAAATGCCAATCGAAGGACGAAGAAACAAGAGTAAAAAGAAAATACAAGTCAACAGTAGGGCCAAAAAGCCAAAGCAAGCAATCATACAGAGCCAAAAATCACCTTTTGCATTCCCCTTTCAAAACGCCCTGCGTGTAAAAACCGACTCCCCGCCCGCCAAAAATAATGTGCGGGGGAACAAGCAACCAAATCAACCCCTTTCTTTCCATGACGCGCTCAGAGAATGCGGACGCCGGAGCTGAAAGCTCCCTCAGGATGAATGGAGAAGCCACTCGTAGATCGCTCGTGCAGATCATAAGTGCATCAAAGGCCTTATTGTGGGCCTGGGATATCAAAATAAGAAAAAAGACGACTCTCAAAAGGGATATTCCGATGGGTGTCACCCGTCTTGGGTGGGGTAATATACAAGGAGTGTCAGTGTTCGTGGGTGGGAGTGTCGTGAAAAGAACTGCTGTTGCCAGGTCTTTCTCTAGGCATTCCCTACTGTTGAGCACTCTTGGAAAGTGATAGTCCGCGCAGTCGTGGTCGGAATCGACCGCCACCTTGCGATTGACTTGATTCGATTCGCGACAATCGCGCTGCCGATGTAAAATCACTGCTAGCCTCGTAACTGGGTCGCACTCGGTCCATGGACGCCCGCATACGGTCATACGATGGCCGGGCACGGTCAATTGATGGTCGTGCTTGAACTGGATAGTCCATCGACATGCGAGGGTTGGTGTAGTTGGTCGAGTCGCTACCGTTCTGGCTATGTTGGTTGTACGTAGTCGTGCGGGTGGCAGTCGAAGGAGGGTAAATTGGTCGCAGGTCTTCGTCAACACTACCATAGGGGACGTGCTTCGGCTTCCTGGACTTGGAGCTATTGGACGACTTGGACTTGTTGCTCCTGGTGTCCGCGACAGTGGCATCATCGGCGGTGTCGTCCGTGGGTGACAGATGCGAGAACTTACCCATCATTTCTTGTTCGCGGATGATGTCGACATCGTATGGCCAGTACACCTTCTGCAATGCCTTGATGGCGAATCGAGGGAAGAGGCAGATAACCGGCACGATGAAGAAGATTGCCCAAAAGCTAGCCTCCTGATACACTTGGGCCGCCGCCCCGAAGAAGAACTCGGACGAGGTGAAGGATGTGTATACTCCGGTCCAGAAGAAGATGAAGATATCACTGATGACGACAATCAGGAGCATCAACCAATCCCATCGGTACGTATTGATGAGAATGTACATGTTGATCGTGAGGACGGCGGGGTGAGCGATGTAGGCACCGAATCGAACTCGGTCCTCGACGTTCAGTCCGTTCATGGTGACAAAGGTGCCATCCATGAAGAGAAGGTATGGGATGAAAAAGACCATGACGGATTGATAAATACCGTCAGCCATGTAGAGCCTAGTACAAATGTGTTAGTCTTATTTCGACAGCTATTGCCATTCCGCAAACATACCAGAACTTGCGCTGTGTCCACTCCAAGCGCTCAATGCCTCGGCGATAGAGTTGTGGCACGGCCAATGAGACCTTGTCGGATACGTCCTGGTCTAGGACACCCATAATCGCTACGGGAACGGAGGTGAAGAACAAGTTGAACATCAGGATATAGGTGTAGTCGAAGAGGTAGGTCATGTCGAAATCGCAGAAGATCTCGTACCAAAAAATGCCGAAAGTCCACACCATGTTCTTGTAAAAGAAGTTGCTGATACTCTCGGCCAAACGACGGTATGACCACCGACCATGCACGAGCACCAGTCTTGAAAGGAATCTAAACTGTGCCACGGCGTAGTCAGAAGACATGGCGGCCTGTCGACCTTCCACACCCGCAATACCAACACCCACGTCAGCTTCCTGGATCATGGCCACGTCGTTGGCACCATCTCCGATGGAAAGCGTCATGACGTCGAGACCATTCTTCACCATGGAGACAACAGCAGCCTTCTGCGCGGGACTAACACGACAGCACAAGACGGACTTGCACTGCTTGCAAAGAAGAAGGAACTTCTGCTTCAATCGTTCGTTCAGAACCCATCGAAGAGTGAATCCGTCAACGACTACTCCGTGGGTTGGCGCCGGGGCTTCGTGGCTCTTTCTGGCTTGGGCAAGGTCCTCGTCGCTCCCGGTGATGCCAAATGTCTGCAGGTTGTCGTCCAGCAACTTCTCTGCCATCTCGAGGAAGGTGTCGTCGCTAGTCTCTCCAGATTCATCTTCCTCCACCTTGATGTGAATCAGCTCCATGTCGTTGTTGAGCAAATTGCATGAGAAACCGATATTGATGGCAGTCTCCACCTTGTCACCAGTCAAGACCCAGAGCTTGATACCAGCATCACCCAGGAGGGCAATGGTATCTGGAACTCCGTCTTGTAGTCGATCCTCAATAGCGGTACCGCCCAACAAGAACAAGTCCTGCTCGATGTGCTCGGCGACTGCCTCGAGCTTCTCCTCTCGCCCTTCCAGAGCGGATGCGGCAATATCGTGCTCCGCCTTCCAAACTCTGTATTCCTCCTCCGAAATGTCCTTATGGGCGATGCAAAGAGTTCGCAATCCCTCACGGGCAAACATCTCCAGATGCTCTGCGGTCTCTCTCCTCAGCTCCCTCTGTTCTCCCTTCTTCAACCGCGCGTAAATGACACTGTCGGCACCCTTGCAGATGAGAGTGATGCGGCCGTCAGGCATGCGAACGATGGAGCTCATGCGCTTTCGGGTTGAGTTGAACTCGATCGTGTTGAGAATCTGGTAGTGACGCTCCTCGCCAAGGACGTTGAGGTTAATGCCGTCTCCAGAGTTTCCGAGGACTGTGAATCCCATATCACGGGCAGTGGCAACGAGAGCCTCCTCATCCGGGGATTGGGCCTTGAAAATCATCTTCGGTGGATCTCCAGGTGACTTCTCGGCGATGACCGTATGGCAGAGGGCCAGGGACAGCATGAAGTACTCGTTGGCTGCTTGTTGCTCAGGGCCATGTTCGCCGGCCAAGTCCGCGACAAAGTCAGGGGCGATGAACGTGACATCATCGTCGTACAGGTATGGGTTGTCGTGCAGCTTGCGGAGGCCCTCAAGAGCGCGAATTTTAGCCTGAGCAATCTCAGCTCTGATCCTCTCGCCTTCCTTTTCGGTGTCAATTCCTAGACGCTTCTGCATGCCAGCCTGTGCTTCCGTGTATGCCTCGCCATATGGTTGTCCGTTGATAGTAGCCTTCTTGAACTCCATGACATTTTGCGTCAATGTGCCCGTCTTGTCGGAGAAGATGTACTCGATCTGACCGAGATCATCTGAGATATTCCACGACTTGGGAATGCAAGGTTGGTCAATCTTCTCGTAGTACATCTCCAAATCGCTATAAATGAAGATGGCCTGGAGAGTCCTGACGATTTCGAGAGTGATGTAGAGCGAAATGGGAATCAAGTTCTGAAACAGAATGATGGCGGCCCAGAAAGTGATGAAACCGCTCATAGCTGGAGTCCCACCAATCGAGCCGTATTCAAAGAAGCCAAGGGATGCATCGGTCTTACCCCAAGCAACACCGTTCACGATAGCGGCCAATAGGCACATGACAAGCAGAATACCGAAGTTGCAGATGACGTTGAAGTTCATCTCACGAGCGATTCGGGGACGCTTGCTTGGGGTGATACCGGCGTTCATCATAATCTTGGTGTCATGACCAGTAAAAACGACGACGCCAAGAACCCATTCGGTATTTCTCACGTTACAGCCTCGCAGGAGCATGTTGTCAATGCTAATGGGCTCGGTCATCTCCTCGACATCCTCCTCGGCGTAGCCAGGTACAGACTGCTGCCATTTAATAGCACCATTGTATTTGTACAAATTTGGCTGTGGAGCCTCGCTGTCGATGACAAACTCGGCCCGCTCGCAGTCACGAGCATGTTTGATCGATCGCCCGCATCGAAGTGCCTGACGAACTTTGAGGTTGGTCTCGCCATCCAAGTTCTTTGTCTCGACATAGCACGCGCCATCCGGGTCGGAAGTTGATAGCACGATGACATCGGCAGGCAGCTCTTCGTCGTTATAGATGCGCACAAAGTCGCCGACGACAATGCTCTTCCATGTGTCTTTTTGAAATCGAGCGCCGTTGATGGGATGATCGCGTTGGATAACGTTCATCTCCATCTTCGCCACGGCGGCAGCACGCTTGGCTTCTTCGTTTTCTGGAAGCTGGATCTGAATGTGCGGCTGAGGGGTGGGGGATGGCACTGGTGTCATCTGAATTTCTTCTCGGGCGGACATGAAAGACTCGCGCCCAGTGAAGGGAGACGCGATTGATTCACGGACTGATCGTCGGGTGCGGTGCGTCTCCATTGAAGCCCGAACGGGGTCCTCCTCAACCACTGCCTTGCGTCTGGCTCGCTCCTCCTTGGCCTTCTTCGACCAAATACTCTGGATGGCACGCCAGATGGAACCAAAAAAGGCT
Source organism: Dactylonectria alcacerensis (assembly GCA_029931735.1). Classification (NCBI taxonomy): domain Eukaryota; kingdom Fungi; phylum Ascomycota; class Sordariomycetes; order Hypocreales; family Nectriaceae; genus Dactylonectria; species Dactylonectria alcacerensis. The sequence goes on along the minus strand of JAPMUZ010000012.1, from coordinate 917,617 downwards.
GAAGTAGCCTTCTTGAATTGGCGCCAAGCAGAGATGTCTCCCTCGAGCACATTGACATTAGTCCAGTTTCGCAATCGGTGCACGGGTGCGTTGTTGAGCTCGATGTCGAGAATGGTCCTTCGGTAATCTTCGACGGCATCTTTGATGGCAGTTACGGCGACAATGAAGATCAAAGGCACAGAGTTCAGGCCTGGATTGACACCACCGAAAATGGGGAAAAACTAGCACACGGTTAAGGATTACTTACGAAAGAGAATAATCAGGATTGAAAGCACTTACGCCTAAGATGACCAAGAACAAGAAAAACACGTTGGCGATGTTGTGAAACTGGAACCACAAGTTTTTAGGTACAAAGGAGATGGCGGTATACTTGGCGGTTCTAATCTTGTTGCGTGTGAATTCCTGAGTTGGGTGGCCTTCCTCGTCCACCAGGCTGTCCGGCAGAGGCTGGTTAAAATATAGGGCTCGATTTCCGGATGCTTCTTCGCCATCTTCGTTCTCACCCTGATTGCCGGGGTCGTTAGGCGGTTGCTGGCCGTCTTCAGCGGGCTGGTCGGAACCTTCGGAGGGCGGATTCTTCTCGTTGGATCCCGTCTTCTTATGCATGCGGTTCAGCAGCGAGTTGCGCTTGTTGCTACTGCTCCTGACAGTCATTTTTCGTGTTGCCCATCGCGCCCGCTGCGTAGCATTGAGGGCGCCAGGGTTGGGACCATCGTCGGGTGTGGTTGTGGTGGTCATGGTGGTGAAATCGCGGGCAGGCGCCCGATCGGCCCCTCGACGCCAGCCAGATTGAGAGGGTCGCGGCGGAGCAGACTTGGGCAAAGAAGGCGTCGTTGATGAGGCGTCAGGCGGACGTGCAATTGGGGAAGCACGCGTAAATCGTCGAGGTCGTGATCGGTAGTTCGAGTCGCGGTCGAGGAAGTTTGTCGCGAGCACGGCGTCGACCAGGGACGTTTGCAGTCGGGCTCGTGGGGGAGGGAGAGATGGATGGAGATGGAGACGAGATGGGAGAGTAAGGGAGTTGTGTAAGCAAGACGGGGCGGGAGGGAAAAAAGCTACGGTGGACTTTGAGAGAGGAACTCCACTGGGGGTCACTGCTGGGGACACCTCCAGTGGAACAGCCGGGACCCGTTAGAGACTGGGACCCCGTTTGGGACGACGAGGACGCCTGGGACGCTTGGGATGGGCTAGGGCAGGGAAATGGCAGTGGAGAGAGTGGGTGTGGGTAAGGGTGATCCAGGGCGTGGGGCGTGGGGCGTAGCGCAGCTCTCGTACCGACCAGCGCCGTGGCCATAGTAGGGAGGGATGGAGGTACCTACGTGATTAGGCGGCTGCAGGTGGGTGTAGCGGCGGCTCGCGGTATGGGTGAGATGGGATGGGGGACCTGCTGTACAATGTCCGTAGCGCATGCAAAGTGCCAACAGTACCAGAGGGGAGGCAGCTTCGGAGCGAGTAGAACACTTTGGTTCCCGGTCCATCCGACGACGCAAATGCAAGGTGTATCGTGCTCATGGGATACGACGGAGCACCGAGTATCCGGCGGCCGGAGAAGGTGGGCAAATGCAGTGCATGCATGACAAACAGGACGGTCCAGCGTGCAATCCCTCCCTCTCCCTCTCACTGTCCCAGTCAGTCTCACACGCTCGCAGCCTCGCTCCCTCCGACACTCCATGGGCTTCTTGGCTTTCTCTGTCATCAATCTTCGGTGGGGTACCTGCCATCCATCTGGGACGGGCGGGATTCACGGAGGGAGGCCCTAACCCCCCTTTCCATACGACGGACGCCCCCTACGTACGTAGGACGTGCCTCTTTCTCATGCGACGCGTGTGGATTAGAGCCGCCCGCCCAAGCTTTGTCTCCAAGGCGGGCTCCTCAACTGGCCAGCCACTTTTACAGCGGCCATCCCGCTTCTAAATTCACCAGAACAAAGTGACAGGCCGCCGGATGCACGGGGCGTCGGTTTCGGTCGTGTCGGTCAGCTCAAGCCTCCATCGAAGAATGGATGGAAGATGCCAGGTGGTAGGTCTCCCAGGTATCCTCAACCCTGCAAACTTGCACTCTCGCATCCCGCATCCCGCATCAACGCACCACGTAAGTTACTCTACGTACCGCCGCAACGCCCAATCCAACACGCATCAAACCCAGCACGGTGCAGCGATGGAGCACTAGCATTGTTCCTTCTGTGGCTTTGAGGTTTGGGAACATGTACTACCTACGTAGGAGGAGGCTGGCGTTGATCTTCACGTTTAAGCTTAGCAACACAGTTGTCTTGCAATACTCCTTTTTGCTTCGCTCGCCAATTGGGCTGGCATTCACTCGCCTGGCCCCCTTGAGGCATCTCACACACGTCCCGGGACTGGCGAGCAGAGAGTACATCCTATGCAATGGCCAAGAGAAAAAGGGCAATGTGCCAGGGCGCGAGGGAGGCACGCCATGTCTGACAGCCTGGCCGCCACACGCGACTGCTTTTAAGGCCTCCGCCATCCCGCGTGCCTCTTGTCTCGCCGGTTGGTGACAGATTTAGGTCGCTGTTCTGGTGTTGTCAGAGGTACAGTAATTTACGTAGATACGAAGCGCACACGTACGACAGGGTCCATGTTCAGGGCCTCGCACTCACTCCTTCGTGCTCCGCTCACATCGACCAGCATAATGAGCCAGCTGCATCAACCAAAATCGACCACTCGTCGCACTCGTGCACCTGCATCCATCTAGGCCTGCCACACGGCGACCATCGACACAGTCAGCACCCTGCGACATCTTGATCAGCCACCGCCGCAGCAACTCCCGCAGCATCCGCAGCATCATCCGCCGCATTCATCCGAAGTGCAAAGTACACATTTGGGGCAATGCCCACCAAGGTCTTCCGTCATCAATTAAAAGTCTTCCGTCCCGTCCGACACGACCATGAGTTACGCATTTGTCTTGATAGTGTAAGCCCGATGAATACTCTGCTAGCGGCGACGCTGACAGAGCGCTTCCATGACGGATTGGCACCCGGCCACGTTAGTCTTACGGCCTGTGGGCTTTAGCTGAGACTTGCCAGCCCAGAAGTGCCCACTCATCAACGGAGGACGTCCCTGAAAGCTGATGACTAGGCCAGAGTCCCTGACGGGGACCAGGGACCTTGCAGCCAACGGCAACAATGAAGATGTCCCTGGACTCTGGCCCGTGGCTTGCCATCTTGCAGCCTTCGGAGCCGTTCAACTGGACAGGGCCATCACAGGCCAAAGAGAGGCGCGAGGGCTGCATCAGAAATTATCCCCCGTTCATCCTACCAACCAATCCGACCGAATCGGCCGTTTCCTGTGGCCTTGGCCTCCCACATGCAAATCCAGGGCTGAGTCTTCAAAGTCCCTAACCATTCTTGACTTCGCAACTGGTTTGCGTCTAATTCACTAGTGTTAATCATTCTAGCCACTGAGAGAGTGCTCGACTCGAAGCGTATCGCGAGTCGCTGCCAGCGTTTGGGCTGTCAGGGTTAGTCCAGATCTCCGTTCGCCTCATCCAGAGATGAGCCCGAGCCGCCCATCCTGCCCCACGCACCGTTCGCTGTTTCTCGCCGCTCCGAGTTATTTTGCCCCAATGACGCAGAGCTGTCGGCTTTTTCATGGTTCCCGCCAACACCGTTAGCGGACGGCTTGAATAATCCGAATGTTTTTGCCTCCCTTGTTCATACTGATGACTTGCATACATGGGAATTAGCAGACAATTTTATTGCTCTTTCTGCGTTCGGAATCTCGGTCCCCGAACGGTCTATTCCAGCTGCCCGCCTAGGTAAATGCAGTTTTTCTTCGGCGCCGAAAACAAAGGGCGCCGCGGACACAGGATCTTACGTCCGGACTGGTCGGGTTCTCGGGAGTTAATTACGTGCGAAAGACCCCATTCTGTCGGAGTTGCAGAAGTCCACAATGACACCCAGCAGCGGGGCTTGTCCCGCACTGCATCGCTCCTACGTGGACCATTGACTGGGTCTATCCACAGCGCCGTCCATTCAACATCGTAAAACTTCGATGCGGCATCCGGACTTGAACTCTGGAAGACCTTCCGTCGTTCGGTGCTATTCCCGCAATGGAAACCGAGGGATTCTCCAATCCCGTCTTTAGATTCGTTACCGGCACCGTCTAGAGCCCGCCGCACGACTGCACCGACATTCTTCATCGCAGCCGGCGGCATGACGCACCTCTCGTTCGGTGCACACACCACAGCAAGGACCTGACGTCCCCCTTGCGACCGTACAAGCCATTTCTCCAAATGCGAGCAGAACCCGGCCTCCTGCCTCTCAGGCACCAGCTCCGGGCGACCCTGGCCAGGGGGCCCCTTGGCGTGCAGCTCCAAATTTCCAGTGACATGGCCCAGCTAAGAGATCGTCCAGGAACCAAACCGCCAAAAAGCAACGAAACGTAATCTGCGATTTCCAGAATTCTCTCACGGATTAGGCACTCTCCTCAGGGATCTGTCGGAATTGCTCCATGATTGACGGTGTGCATCGTTTTAGATTCTCCTCCACTGGTAGGCATCTAAGCCTCGCTCCTTAGCCCATGCTCTCAAGTCTAGGCTTCAAGAAACAAATAGCGGGCTGTCAAATATCTTCGTCCAAAGTTGACCGCCTGGTCCGGCGTCGAAGCCATTGGATGTGCAAACAGCTCATCAGACCCGTGACCCTCAACTAGAAGAATATACTATGCATGCAACATGTTGAATGCAACATGCGCATTGATCGACGACGCGAACCCAAAAGCATTCATCAGCATTGCAGACACAAGAGACTTGGACAACAAGAGACAGTTGTCGCATGCCGGATCTTAAATCAAAATTACATTCCACCCTCGTCTTTAGACACATACCACAAGCACGATAGATAGATGTTTGTGCGATGGTTGTGTTTCCTACCGCCGCGATGGATTGGAATGGACCAGACCGTGTATTGCCCCATATAATCAGGTTCCTGGGGCCGTCCTCGGATTTCAATACTACGCATGCATCTATGCTTCACGACCCCCTTTTTTATACACGATGCACGCATCAATACATTGGTGTTGTCGGTGAGGCCTTTTGACCCCGGCCCATTGGAGATGAGCAGAGGCAACGGCACAGCCGTCCAGACCTCGCTTGTTGCGTCGCTTGGCCTTGATCGCGACGAGCCGGGGACAAAAGCCTGAAGCCTAAATTGGCGGCGAGGACGTTAGCTGCCGCGTATGAAGTACGAAGTACGTACGCGAATCAACGCTACATACCTTAAAATAGGGTACCGTTATAGGGAGGTGGTTATCAGCGGGGAAATCTATCGTCGATGCCAGAGAAAGGGGTCGCGGGACAGATGCATAACCCTTCCTGTGAAATTGTCTCCATCCGCTTCCTTGGCCGGGCTCCTTGGCACCTGGCGCCGGCGCCACACCGAAACTTGCTGCGCCTCCCCGATGGTTGAGGCTAGCGGTGTTTGGCATGTCACTCGCTCCTCCAATGAGGAGCTTGGGAGCTGCGTGAGCCACCTTGACACTATTGCACGCCACACCCCCAGCACGCGTTTGTGGCTTGCGTCTATCCGGAGCGACGTGAACCAGCCTGGACGCTCCGGCCGGACCCTTGCTATCCAACAACCACCGCGAATTGCTCCACTTCCGGGCCTTCGGACACGGAGACTGTCAACGTCTGGTTTGCGTTCGCCAGCCCGAGCGAGCGTGTTCCTTCTCGGCCGAGGCGCATCATGTCTCAACCCACTAGAAATGGAAACATCATGAGCTTCTTCCGGCCGTCGGCCAGGCGACAGACTCCCCAGCCGGTTAGGGAACCTCAACCAACTAGAGACACTCAACCCTCCAGCCCGCCGTCTCTGTCGTCCATAGCGCCGTCATCTCCATTGAGCAGGCAAAATACCCCGGCCAAACCGCGACCAGCGTTTACCCGGGATCTGGAGATTGGTGCTTCGGATGACGATGACGGCTTTGGCACGTCGTCGGATGACTCCCTCGAGGACCTATCCGCCATCCTAGACCGCGGGCGTCCCGGCAAGACAGCCTATTCTACGTCAAAGAATCCTACCACCCCGAGATCCAAGAGGACTGCAATCGAGTTCCCTACTTCTCCGCTGACCATCACGCCAAAGCACAAATTCGACCTCAAGGCTCTAGCGAAGGACGCAAGGAAAGACCACGCCACCAACGCAAGCTCCGTCAGAAACACCGCGCTTGCTGACCTGTACGAGGAATCAGATCCTACTCCCGCGGGTGACGCGTCTCGCGGTGCCTTCGAGGGAATTGTCAAGAATAAGGGTGGTCACGATGCGCAGAAAGTTCTCAGGGCAGTCCAAAGGTCAGAGGGAGGAGGGCACTCACAAGCTCGATATTGCTTCTTCACCGATGAATACAGCCCTCCCCGGATCACTGCACCAAAGAGAGTCAAGGGTCCCTGGAACTTGTTGACACAGGGAGGCATAGACACTCGCGAGCAACACCTCGCTTCCGGGATACTCACGACAATCTCTGTGATGAATAGAAGCTTGCCAGACGAGGTCTTCAACTGGATGCTAGATGAGCTTTGCACAGCACAGTCGTACCTCATCCGGCAAGAGTATTGCAATATACTCGGCAAATCCCCTGAGCAAATCGAGAGACTGGTGACACCGCAACGACTAGAGCAACTGTTTTTACTTCTCGGTGCTACTTCCGAACTTTCGCAAAGGGATTCCAAGTTGACTATTTCGAAGCTCGACGTCGACCCATATCAGAAACGTGACTGGACCTGTCTTGGCCAATTTCTCGGACTCCTAAAAGTCATGGCACCACTCCTATCCTTGCCATCTGTTACCTACGCCTCCCAAACACTCCTACGAATGGCCATGGACAAAATCATTATTTACAACATTGACATTCTCATCAAGTACGAAGATGCCATCGACGCTCTGCTAAGTGCCATCCCTCGCCCGCAGTGGGATAGCTTCGTGAGTCTTCCCTGACCCCTCTTGTATCATTCTCTAATCGATTCAACAGTGTTTCGAGACCTGTTCGTTACTTCACACCATCTTCGAGGCTCAGTGTGTGAGAGTGAATGCCCTTGTCTGTCTCCCAGTGAGCAAAACCCCAGCACACGAGCTGAGGCGCCGACTCGCGGTGGTACTCTTGTTCGATGATCCCGCTCTCGGCCGCCACCATCCTGATAGCGTCGTCACCATACCAGGTATCATCACCCGCCTAGCGGAAGACGACTTTAATGTCGGGCCTGAGACAGACTTTGCCAACCTCCAAGCCGGCATCATCCTTGTCAATATTGCCGTCGACGATGGCTCTTTCATAAAATCCGATGACTCTGAAGCCGAGAAGCAATTCAATGCGGATATCGACGAGTTGACGGTACGCCTACGGCAAATCTGGAAGATGATCAACGATGCGGGCATGAAGCTAGCTAGAACAGAGGCAAAAAGTGTGATAGACTGGGTTCAACAACGACTAACCCATACAGTCCGTACACGGAGAAAGGCCAAGGAAAACTTCTACAACGTCTTAGGGGAGAAGAGAGACCCCAATCTGCCAAAACAACAGAACTACATGAAGAATTTCCTCCGCAAGGCACCGGAGGAGAAGCAGCCAGAACCAAAGCCGACAGAGGGGTCGCCGAAATTCGTGAACGCAGACACCATCGTTGTCGCAGGGTTATAGGCTGAATATATGTCGTTATCAGGACGCCATTAGCGACTAGAGAGGACTCTACTGTTTTTAGGATTTATCAGACGGGTATGATATCAGTTTGAGAGATGTCATAGTTTAATGACTATAACACGAGCAATTCCAGAAACCAGAAAAAAAAGCAGTAACAGTATGATACAGCCTCTAAGCTACAAAGCGTGGACTGGTAAACAACTCATGTCTGTGATGAAGAAATGCCTTCCCCCACAACGTGCACTCCCTCGGTATGTAGGTAGGTAAACTTACGGACCGGCCGGACCATTAAGGATTTAATCGAAGAACTTGCGGTTCGGGTTCTTTCCGAACAAAGCCTCACGCACAGCGGGCGCAGCAGACTCCTCGAGGAGCTTCAACCGAGCCTCAAAGGTGTTGTTGATGTCGATCTTTCCGTCTCCGCCGATGATGATAACGCCACCCGCACTATTGTCGTGTTAGCTTCGATGTGGTTGTCCTTGAGGTATTTGCCGCATCCACATACTCTCCGTCAGGTAGAGGATCGTTCTCTATGATCGTGGCCGATACGTCCTTGTCTAGCTCCTTCTTGTACTCTTTGGCGGCCTCCTCAATGGCCTTCTTCACCACATCATTGTCCTTCTTCCGTGAGCGGATTTGCACTTCCGGCTCGTTGAGGGCGTAGAAACCCTCGAGAATAAGACCCTTGAGCGCCTTCTGATACTTGGCCTTATCCTTGGTTCCGTCGGCGAGCTTCTTGGTGGCATCCTCGAATATGCTGTCAAGCAGCTCCTGTCGGGCGCCGAGGACCTTGAGACGGGTCTTGTTGGCGACGGTCGAGCGGGTAATCTGCTGTGACATGGTGGCTTGCTTGAACTTCTTCTCGTATTGGCCATCGATCGCATCCGTCTCCTGGCGGACCAGCTTGGATTTCTCGATCTCGAACTCCTCGTTGGCCTTGATCTCGATCTCGCGGGCCTTCTCCATAGCTTCTTGCTTGATGAAGGCAGTCATCTTGCGGAGCTCATTGTCGACCTGGTGAGGCGTTGCCGCCAGTTAGCGGCACGCGCGGTGAGGGAGATGATTGAGGATGACGCTTGCTGCGTAGTTAGGCAACCTACCTGCTGGTCGGACAATGCGTGTTGCGACATGATGGCGGCTTAGGGGGTGGACCGAGAGATCGACGAGGGGGAGAGCAAAGGTGAGGACTGCCGCAGAGGATGTTGCGAAGGACGAGCGATGGCCTCGGCGATGGCGAATGGATGGGGGACAACGAGGATCAGGAGTGAGGGCGAGCAGTTGCGGGTGGAGTGCAGGAGCTGTGACGCCAGGGCCAAGCTGTCGACTCGCCGTGGACAAGTTCCCAAGGAAACACCAGCTTAGCGGGATGCAGCCACAGCTCCAAGCCGCTACATCTCCACTTATCCTTGTCGCCGGACCACTCAGCGTCCAATGACGTCGGTCACATGACATCATGTGATCGCACCGCCACACCTTGCCAGGGCGAGCTGGGGCAGCTTAAGTGGCGGGAGAGTCTCGTGTTACATGCCTTATGTCAGGCCTACCCCGACTCATTATCAACTCCTACAGACGCAGATTGCATCGAGGTTATTGATACTTTGACCCAAATAGGCCCATACTGCCTTTCAATTACACCCTCCTTTTACCTGGGTGCCGGCGCGCCCCGGTTCCCTATCCTCAACGGGCTGCCGCCCCCTCCTACGATCCTACGGTCAAGGCGTCAGTTTGCCCTTGCAGCAGCGCCAACCATCAGACTCGCCATCAACGCTCCTCAACAAGGTCCTAGGCCTCAAACCCTTGCGACCCAGCGTACATCGAACCGCGACGACTCCCTCAGCGACAGCCCTCGCGACCCGCCTCAACTCTACACTGCCAGATGACCTCGGACTTGGAGCAGGTGCAATGGGGTTGCTTGGCGGCATCTCTTCAGGCGGGACTATAGCTGTATGTTGGACAGCGGCAACGCGTCACGACGCTGGGAATATTCCGCTAACAGATTCGGTGTAGCTCGGTATTTTTGTGGGATTGCTATCGACCAGCGTCCAGAGTCTGGGTTTGACACTACAGCGAAAGTCGCACATCCTCGAAGACGAAAAGGGACCTCACGATGTTCGCCGACCGCCCTATCGCAGGAGGAGATGGCAAATTGGAATGGGAATGTTTATTGTGGCGAACCTCTTAGGAAGCACCGTTCAAATATCGACTCTACCGCTCCCCGTCCTCTCGACCCTCCAAGCAGCAGGCCTGGTCTTCAACTCGATATGCGCATCCCTTATACTCAGCGAACCATTTACCAGCTGGTCCCTCTCTGGTACCCTCCTTGTAACGACCGGTGCGATACTCATTGCGATATTTGGCGCCATTCCCGAGCCGGCGCATGATTTGAAAGAACTACTAGAGCTTCTTGGCCGAAGACCCTATGTGATTTGGATGATCTTCCAAGCCCTCTTCGTCATCTCCCTCGCATTGGCCATCGACATCGTCAATAATGTTTCAAGCATCTCACACGATGCGAGATTTCGCCTTGCTCGCGGTATAACTTACGGCGTGATCAGCGGGGACCTGTCAGCCCATGCGCTCCTATTCGCCAAATCCTCCGTCGAGTTGGTCATTAAAACAGTTGCGGGACGCAACCAATTCGCTCACTGGGAGTCCTGGGCGATTGTCATGGCACTTATCACTCTGGCCTTGTGCCAGCTGTACTACTTACACCGAGGCCTCAAGCTGGTCTCTACCTCGGTTCTCTATCCCCTGGTTTTCTGTGTTTATAACATCATTGCGATTCTTGATGGATTGATTTACTTCAACCAAACCAGCCTAATTTCTCCCCTACGGGCTTGTCTCATTACCTTGGGCACTATTATTTTATTATCCGGCGTGCTCGCCCTCTCGTGGCGACTCAGCGACGAACAACATACACCAGGAGTTGGTCAGTCATCATTGGCGCCTGGTCTTGGCCTTGTTGAAGATACCGAGGGAGAGGAGGAATCTTTGCTCGGTTCCGATCATGCAGTTGCGGGGGAAAACGGGCAATCGACCTACCAAACATTTCCCACGAATGGAGAAACTACACCGATGACCCCCTCGCGCAAGAGAAGCTCACGATGGGCGGAGCGCGCGGAGATCTGGGGTGAGTTGGAAGATCGCGATGAACCAGGCTCTCCTTCAAATCGGCGGCGCTCAAGCACGATGCCAGGTTTCAGCGAGTCTTCGCCCCTTCTTGCTCAGAGGAGATCATTACCTGGCGCTGTGGGCGAAGAATCTGGGCCCAGCACTGAAACTTCACCCCGGAGATTGACCAGACGACGGAGAAAGAGTACTGGGTTCCCAGGCCTCGTAGCTCGTAGGCAACTCCGACATAGAAGCTCCACCACATCAGAGACTCTAGGCAGCCTTTTGACGTTGGGGTGGTGGAGAAATCGGGGCAGGCAATCATCGTACGGAGGATCCAGCGCCGGCGACAGCTCTCACCGGTCATCGTACCGAGATAATCGCGACCTCGGTCGTGACGACGGAGCTAGAGGGGGCCGGACAGGCGATTCAGCTGTATGAATAACGGGCATTAGGAGTTTGAGAGGCGATGAAGGCGTTCCATAGAGCTCTTGGTGATTGGATAGTGTCTTGTGAGGATTCGAACCTCGGCATTTTGATTCACGGTTCGATCCGCGTGCGGTATATAAATAAACTATCTTTCTTTCTATTCAGGTATCAGACTCGACTATTGAACGTCGTCCACATTGTTGCAAACCTTGAAGGGTGGTGGGCGCAAATGTGCGACTTGGGCTACCTCGAAACTTACCCTGGACTGGGGAGACGTCATCTCCAGTTTGCTTGGACAAACCCTACATTCAAGCCGCATTCTTTCTCGGGGCTTTCTTCCTCGGGACTAGATTTCCCCAAGGCAGCAAGATACTTATGCACACTACCTCCTTACCTACATAGTCCCCGGCTCTGCTGCCGTCGTTTCATAGGTCGCCTCGTATATTTTAAGAACGAAAAGCTCCTGCCTGGCGATCCCCTGCGTGGCTGTACAAATGGCAGCACATCTTTCATCCTTATGGGCTGTGCGCTTAGGTTGAGGGTTAACGGAAGCTTATTCATCTGGGATGTTTTGGGGTTTCCCACTGGGTGCGTTCCTTTTCTCCAGTTCCCCAGTTGCCATTGGCCGCTGTATAATTACAGCGTGGTACAATTTGGGTCGCGCTCAGGATCCAGCCTTATTGTTTCAGCCCCGCTGACGCTGACCACTCTCCACGGCAGCCGTGGCTTGCAGGATCCCATGGGCTTGAAGGATTCCAAGAGCAATCACACGAGTGGAGGCTTGGGGTCCAGGCCAAGGTTGACAGGTTCCTTTTGTTCTGCCGAGAGGACGATCTCCGGCGTTGACTTCTTGGCAATCGTCCGAACAGGAGGAATGAGAACTTACGTTGATGCTAGTCCCTGTCGTGTTGAACAGGCACTGGCCAGCACCATGTTGCATGTTCTCTTCCATCCCCAGACGGAGACCCGTTGGCCCACGTTAGTAACAGAAAGGCTCTCCACCACAGTGACCTTGCTGTCACCAGCCTTATGCGGTTGGCTATGAGTCCTCCAGGTACCTGTGCTCCATGTACCTCGAAATGGGGCTTGACCGGGCTGTGTAGGGGAGGAGGTCAAGGAGGAAGGAGAGATTGTATAAGTTGCTTCTGTTCACCTCAGGCTCCCTCTTTGCATTCCGGTTCAGATACCTACGTTCTTCTTAATGCCCTCTGTACGATGTTCTCGTCACGAGCTTCCAAATTGCCTTCTCCCGTGACTGGGCCCTCTTCATCATCATTGTGCATCCCCAAACGATGCATCCGAATCGTCGCCGTTAGCCTCATTTCCACCTTTCTTCTCGTCACATTCTTCATTAAGAAACACAACACACACCATGCACCATTTGAGGCACCCAATTCCGGGCTTGTCCTGCACGGGAAGATCGTCGACGACGCTCCCACGACACAATATCCCTTGGACCCCTTCCCAGAGTCGCCCATGCTCTTCCCGCCGAGCGACCAATACCTAAACAACCAGTCAAACCCGTGGCTGGCCGCGGTAATATGCGCCGCCTCAGATGTCGAGCACCGGATGATGATTCGATCTACCTGGATGAAGCTCTACAAAGACGTGCCTTTCGACGGCCGCTTCGTCGTCTCGAGCCCGGGGCCGCAGTGGACCGAGGTGGTGGCCACGGAAAACCGGACGTTTGGAGATTTGATTGTGCTGGACCACCTCCGAGAAGACGACGTTACGGCCAACACGATCAAGACACTCGAATTCTATAAGTGGCTGGTCCACCAGGGAAAGAAGTACGAGTTCGTCTCCAAGATGGACACCGACCTGTGGCTGAATGCGCGCGGGTTCTGGGACAAATTCCTGATTCCCAGACTCTCCAACGAGACGGGGAGCTACACGGCGACGGTAGAGCGGACAGTGATTGGGGAGCTGTACTATTCCCGCTCTTGGGATTTGGTGTTCCCTCACGGGGCCATGTACACGGTGACGTGGGACATGGTGGAGATGTTGGCGTCACTGCAGAGCAAGTACTGCGTAGTGACGGGCGAAGACATGGCGGTGGCAACGCTGATGCTCAAGGGCCGGAAGCAGGCCAACTTTGTCAACTTCAGAGGCACGCAGAAATTCGATTATGACGACATGGACTCCCGTGGGGACGGGAGCGCCTGGGCGCGCGACACGACGCACCCTAACGCGACGCGGCACGCCATGATCGGCGGCGACGCCATCGCGGTGCACCAGCTCAAGCGCAAGGAGGACTGGTTCAAGGTGGCCGAGTGCTTCGACGAGCAGGGCGTCAAGGAGATGCCGCCCTTGAACGGACCTCCGCGGACGCCGGCCTGGTCGCTGCGCTGGTCCGACTTCCTCGACTCCATGGGCCTGTCGAACCGCTACACGAGCCGCTTCGGCAGGATTCCGGATTTCCTATGGAGTTTCGACGACGGGGACGGCAGCTGGATATGCGACGGCATCTGGAGCCTCGGCGCCACGCGGACTGGTTTCATAGACGAAGCGTAATATAATGAAATAATGAACTGTAAACATAAGCTGGGCGTGCATCATGTGTCAGTCAAGTGTCACAATGGGGATCCCGCGAGAACGCCCGATACACAAGCAGCAAGTACCTTTTTTTTCTTTCTTTATTTTTCCCCTTTGTCCCTTGGGTAGACAGTGTTCCAACTTCCCACAGTGCCCACTGCCCACTTCTTTTTTTGCACAGCCAACCGCCATGATTGCCCAAAGCAAAGCAATTTCATGCTGCTTGGTTGTGATCGTCACAGATTTGCGGGAGCAGAACCTGCGGTTGGTCGCACTGGCAACCGGAAGAGGCCTAGCGCCCGGGGCTGAGGGATCTCAGCTTTGTCCCAGAGCGTCCAGGGGGCCAGATCCATTTCATCCATTTGATCCATCCAACAGCAGTTTATACGAAAATTGGAAATCGCCGGAACAAGGCAGTACTGTAAGAAGCCAGCTAAGAGCCCATTCCCGGCTGTCGGCAGCATGGGGGGAAATCGTATGAGATCCACCCGGGAAGAGGCGTCTTGGCGTCTTCGGGAGACGCACGACGTTTCTCTTTGTTTTTTGGGGGATTTTTATTTTTTTTGGACTAGGCACACCATAATTATTGGACCGCTCGCGTGCACAAATCAAATACGAGGTGTGAGTAGCGGCCCGTGGGAATTACGTGTTGGTGGAGGCTTTGTCTCTCCGTCTACCTCCGCTGGGAAGTTTTACACTCACTACAAGTACTTTAGTATTCTGTAATGACAGGATGCTGGGTCATTAGTGATGATCCCAGTGGCTGTGGAGTAATTATATAACCAAGGCACGACACGCACAGCCCAATGCTTATTCAAAACCAACCATCCCCGTGCGACTTATGAAACAGAAACAAGCTCTTTTATTACGAATACTTAACATGCCCGTGCGAGAACGTGCAAGGGGTCGGGCATGCATTTCGTCTAGAACGCCAAACGTAGAAGGGGCCGGACCAGAACCACCCGCGTGCGGGATCCCGTTGCTCAGCCTCTTGCGTCTCGCCCTTTGAAACATGCCATGCCAATGCTGCCTATTTCATCCGCACTGTAGTGTGTCTCTACACGAGTGTGTGTATGGGTACTGCCCGGTTTTGTGGGCACACGTGTCAAAAGTCTTTGGCTTGTTCGGCTGCGTTTTGTCACGTTGCTGGTGCTTGCAGGCAAAAGTTCAAGGGGGACGTCTTGCATGAGCTTCAGGGTGGGATTGAGTAAAACGGAGACTCAACTGCACAGTGACGCCGGTTTTTTCTTATTGAGTGATCGATATTATGAGCAACACTCCATGTAATTTGCAAATGGCGATCGGTGTCAGAAGTCTGCCTGGGTTGATGTAACTGATCAGCGGGTGCAGGCCGTTGTCGATGGATCTTATTCAGCAGATACTCCACAGAAGGGCCTATGCCGAAATGACTCGATGTAACCATGATGTTGTATCTGCCGGTGAAGCTCACTCAGACTTTAGTGTCTCCCTGTGGACCCTTGTCTACTGATGTTGACTGCTTCACTACCGAACTATAGCATCCACCTCCTCTAGAACGCGACTGATGCTAGGCGTCTTGCGTTGCGGTGGTCATGACAGTGTCACCGTTCTGCTCTAGATTTGGGATGGTAACCGAACTAGTCTGCAGTCCAAGTGCATCTTCATGATAAGGCCTCGCAGATTGTTCGCTATGTTGAGGGAACCATCGTGCTGAGCTCGGGGATGCGCAATGTGAACAGGCGGGTTCCTGCGGCTACTACAACGAAGACTAGAGTTAAAACACCTAGTGGACTCGATATTGAGCAGAGAAAACATGAGATCCCTATCGAACTAGAGTGTTGTGGAGACTCTCAACATCGAGCAAATCCATTTTGTGCTAGACGTCAGTGTGAGCCAGCTCCATCGCTCACACTCATCCCATCACAATTGTCCTCGAAGCTCTCATACAACTATTCATCGGCCTCACCAATGAGTCTAATTCATAGCCCTGGGTCATTTTATCTCCTTGACAACAATGAAGCTATCGTGTTCGTGATCTTTACTTGCTTGTCCACGCCCATGATTTTAGCAGGAACTTAAACTAACTTGTAACACTTCCCGCCCACATATCTCCGGTAGGTACTTACAAATAATACATTTATATGTAAATAGGGTGATTAAATCTCGATATCTGTATTACCATGGTTGTGTTCTCGGAAGATAGTGTCTAATTGGACATACCCTCATGGTCATCCTGGAGGACAACGCTTCCGTGGGTTTCCTAGGTTGCATCCTATTAACCACCCTAATGGATCGTTTAACTAACCAAATATTGCACAGGAAAAGCATTAAAGTTGCCGTATCTTCTTCCTTATAAGCTCGTTCTGATTCACCATCAGACTTTGCATCCACTTCCGGATACTCTCAACATAGTCATCTGAATCCGCATTGATGTATCGCGAGTACCAATATTATGTGTCCAAAAAAAACACTGCGGCTAACACCAGCACATTAGAATTATATTGGAACGCTTCAAAGGTCGTTCGAGGCACACCGTGCTTTGAATCCCGACACCATCCGGAGGCCGGCATAAGCTCACTCTATCAAGGGAGAGCATGATGCTACCGACGGGGTGGAGGTTTGCCATCAATCGGTGTGGTTCTACGATTCCGATCATTATAAGTTTGGGATGGCTTCGAAGATGTCATGTTGCAATCGCTAATAGCGCTGAGACTATGGCTCCGAGAGATGAATGGAGGTACGCTGAAGCCAACTGAGCCATCACTCAATAGGGCTCTTCATACTAAAGCAAGACGGATGATTCGCATAAGACCACTGAGACCTATGTGGAGTACTCCAAAGCCTTGCAAATTCCGTTTTATTCCTAGGCAGATGAGTGATCCAGTCGGTTTGCTACTCATAGTCACCAAAGAAACATCTCAGGGCGAAGATTTTAACGAGACTGCGCGTGCAAAGCAATGGCTCAAAAGCCGTAAATTAGGTCAGGCGAGTGCCATTGTCATCATATAGACCTGAAACCGTGATCGTAGTAATTAAGCTGCATAGGCTGCGCAAGGGCGGATGGCATTTGGGTTACTTGAGGCTCTGCTGCAGGTCCATATCCTAGGCTTGCCTCAATGGCCTGTAGCCTCTCTGTACACTACGTCCCTGCTTCAGAATCAGGATACAGTGCCAAAAATCCAGTGATGTAAATCAGTTTCTTGTACTCTGTCTTCAGTGGTGGGTTAAGGGGGTCAGCTGAACCTTTTGAAGAAGGGCTGCGATATGGCCAAGACCCAGTATCAGAGGCAAGACATTGATCAAGCCAGACCACAACTTGAGGAGGTGCTTCATATGTAAAATTGATCGTACATGTCTCTACGGTGGGTTGTCACACAGCGCATCCGATGGTAAGACACGGATGAACGGCTCGTGGTCGTTCATCCCGTTGCAAGCGTCAAGTTGCACATGGCGGGGCGTGAGTCTCGGGATAATTGAGCATCTAAACATCAACGAGCATCGGTTTTGAACGACAACTTCTCTATGGCGTGTAGTTGGCTAGTAAACGACGCCACTCATCGATATGCGTCGCTGCGCTGTCCCAATAGCAGCGTTGAGAGGAGCGAGCGAGATCGGATCTTGTCGGGGATGCAAGACATTCCACTAACCAACTCAACGTCAATCCGATCGAGCCACCGACGTCGACATGATAGGCCTCGGAATGATGCATCCTCTACATACGTGGGAGTGGACCTTACAGCGAATGTGATAATATCCCTGTCCGCGTCAATGCATCCCCACCGCTTCTTTTCTCGAAGAGTGGCGCTTCCTGACGTGGCAGCTTTCTGCAGGTCAAGCGTGTCATCTCTCTTTCCTCTGCAGCTGCAGCAATGGTACGCTTCTAGCAGGGATGGGCCGTCCGCAACGGATTGACCGGAAAGGATAATGTTGCGCGTATAATGTTGTGCGTTATTCTGTCAGGTCTAGATTGAAAATGACCTCGGTATGATTTTCTTCGTTAGCGGTCATAGGGACCTGACTTTCAACCATTCCGAGCGACGTAGACTTGAACTCTCTGATGACGAAACTTGGGATCTGGGTAAATAGATAAGTGATGGGTATATTCCACACTTGTTGACAGCTTGTATGATTGCCATCCGACATATTAAGAACAAAAGCATTCTCCATATGCTACACAGTATAATACAACCAAACTCCGTTCTTCCATTCCACCCCAAGCCACGCATACTCCGACGTCCCCTAACTCCTCCACCGGAATTCCCGAGCGGCGCGCCCCCCGCATGTCGTTTTCTGGTCCCAAGGACGGTCAATGTCCGTCTCTCATATGATGCCGATCATGGATTGGAGAGATGGCAGTTCTTGGCTCATAGCGGCCTAAGGATGTGTGGTAGATGTTCAATGCAAACGCCTTGCTTCAAATGAGGACATGTCGGTGACAAGGGTGTTGTGTAGTGTTTTGACAGGACTTTTAACATTTCTCTCGTGGATGCGTCGTCGTGTGTGAAACCAGATAAATCAGGAACAGACGTATTAGGGGTGACGGTATACGACCCTATGGCGGGGATGGTGAGAAGGTGGCCCAAATGCAAAAGACCTTCTAGATGCAAACTGGGTCTATGGACTCCCTCCGTTCCAGTGAACAAATCCATATCGAAACTCGGTAGAAAGCCGACAAACCATTAATTTGGAGGGTGAATCATGCCGCAAACGATGTCCATGCTATGCAGAGGTGTACAATGACCAACAAAAATGTAACATGATAAAAAGTCGTATCAAACAGATTGTTCCAGGTTGTCCAGGAATAGGCGTGCCCGGGAAGTCGACACTCGGCGTGGGGCAAAGTGAGATCCCAGACCGTGATGAGTTTGTTGGGTATGAACGCGCAGGAACATCTCGGCAATATCAAATAAAAAGTAGTAATCCCGGTCGTGCCTTAGACACGACTGTGGCTGGCGCTCGTTCGGCTGCGTTCGTCTTCTTCTTCAATGACGTCGCTCAGTCTCGTGGGGTGATGATGACGGGGAACCGTCTCCCAGCCGGGGGCACCGTAGCCTTGTCCCGTGTAGTCCTGGGGGTCCGAATAAGCACCAGTCCATTGGTTATTTCCGCCAGCGGAGGTCGAGGGGGAGTCTTGCTTGCCGCTGGGTGGGTTTGTAGTCGCAGGTGTCTCATACTCTTCTGGCCCGGTATCAGAACCCGCATACGTGGAGGGTGCTTCAACGAAGGGAATCTTGTTTCCTTGGGCATCCAACACGAAATTGCCATTTGCATCGATCATGTACTCACCTTCGCTGTAACCACCCTCCGAGCCAGCTGTGGCGAACCGACTGTTGCCCTCCGTAGCGGGTGCTGACTGCCGGCCCTGGTACGCATCGCCAGCGCCAGGAGTTGTCGAAGGAGGTGGACCTTGCGGAGATGCTGTCTGTTCGGGTGGGTAGCCTTGCCCGTACTCGGCTTGGTAAGAGCCCTGGCCACGGGTGCTCGCATGTCGGCTGGGGGCTCCCTGTGTCATTGGAACGACTTGAACGCCACCTACAATGGTGGGCTGTCCCGACTGCAGGGAGAGAGTCCTGTCACGTTCCTCCTGCTCCCGCCGACCGAGCTCTTCCCAGGCTCTGCGTGCCTCCTCTTTAGATATAGAGAGCTCCTTGCGCATCTCAGAGAGTTGTTGTTGGGCTTTTGAGGTTCCTCGCTCAATCTCGACTGCTTCTTGGATTGCCTCAGCTCGTCCGCGTCGCTCTTGCTCCAGAGCGGCTTCAAGCATGGCGTTCACTTCTTGAGCACGTTCCAGCTCAGACCTCGTCTCAAAAAACCACCGCTGAAATTTGCGCTCAGAGCTTGCGCGAAGTCGCTGCAGCTCGACGACAGCGTGGAAAAGATTCGCGCCAGCGGCGGAGAGATCGGTCACTTGGCGGGCAAGCTGCTGGTTCAGAGGATCTCGGTTGACCTCATCTTTGTTCTGCTCCAGCTTGCGGATCCAGTAACTGGTGAGGCCCTCCCAGTGGGCGGATAGAGTTTCCCACCGCTCAAATGCATGAGGGAACGAATTGCGTGGCTTTGAGCCAGTGGTGGTTCCTTGGGTCGTAGGCTCAGCCGTCTGCCCGCCGAAATTGGGCTGTGCCGTGGCTGCGGTAGGGGCAAAGGACTGTGGCTGTTGGGTGGTGGCGGCAGTCCGAGAAGGGCGCCGAGGGGGGACTTGTGAGGTGGTGGAGGCTCGTGGTCGGCCTGTGGGGGTTTCGGGAGCGACATGCGCCTGTCGCTGAGGATCGGCAGGCTCGCGGGAGTCTACCCCAGGATGTTGTTGTCCGCCAGCAACGCCAGCAGTTCGACGCTCGTTCTGTCTTCGTGCTTCTTCCAATAAGCTAGCCTCCTGTTCGGCCCTGCTGCGCTCCAACCTCTCGGCTTCGGCTCGCTGCCTTGCCTCTCGGGCCGCGCGCTCCTGCATAATCATCCTCGGGCCTCTGATGCCAGAGGGTGAGCCTGAGGGAGCTGGCGCAGGTGCAGCACGGAAAGGAGCGGGAGCGGGCTTGCCATTGGAGGTAGCGATGTTGCCGCTAGCTGCCATGAGTTCAGCCATGCTTGCTGACTCCTCGACCAGATCCGGGGTGAAAGGATTTGGGTTGCGCAGTGCTTCCTCAAGTGCAAAGAGAATGGCACTATGGGTGTGCTTGGAGATGCGGACCACGGGATGTGGCTCAGGACGGTTTTTAGGTCGGGAAGAAGAAGATTGTCGAGGCGGAGATTGAGGGTGCTCGGATGACACTTCGTCCGGATCGTCAATTAGGTCCTGAGACAGGCGGCGACGACGACGAGGCACCTGACGATGCTCCGAGTGAAGTGGTATGAGGCCCAAGACGGTGGGGTGTTCAGGCTGCTCCTCTGCAGGCGCGGGGATAGGCTTGGGCGCAAACCCGACAGAGGCGGCTGCAACGTGAACCTGACGGGGCTTTGGGCTCGAGGAGGCCTCAAATTTGGGAGTTCGACGGAGACTTCGGGACTGCGAGGACGGAGAGGAGAGCCGCTCGGCAGGTTCTAGTGTCTGATGCGGCAGCGATGAAAGCTGCTGGCGTTGCTGGGGGAAAGACGTGGAGTCGTGACGGTCGTGACGGTCGTTAGGGGCAGGCGCGGGGCGTGGGACGGACACGACTGCGGCGCGGAGAGAATGGTGTTTTTGCGAGGTTGACAAGGCGAAGATTCACCAGCGGGCGCTGGTGGTGACGGCAGCGGTGCTGAGAGTCTTGCGAAGTGGTGTGTGGGGGTGAGCTGTCGTTGGTGTATTGGTGTGGTGTTTCGGCTGGTACAAGTCGAGCAGGAGAATCGGTCTCTGTGGAGCGACCAACTCAGGCTCAACCCGGCTTTGACTCACTCTCGTGAGAGTTAAAAATCGGTCTTGACAGGAATTCTCTCGCTCAAACGACCGAGAGTACAGATTAAGAGAGGGATGAGTGCACAGAAACAGAAAAGGGAAGGACTGCCGGCAATCGTGGAAGTGAGTGTAGGGACCCCTGGTGATGTCAAAATGCTGGTGGCAGGAAAAGTTGGAAAAATGGGGGAGGCTGGTTCCGCCAGCGCCCGCGAGCGCCAGTGAGAGTCAGCGGGCCAGCGCACTCAGACCACAGGTCTCGATGGAACCCAGAGAATCCCGGCTCTTAGCCAACCGGACGGACTGGCGACGATACCGTTTACTGCACACTTCCTTTTTGTCCAATTCGGATGCCGCCTGTCCAATTGCTCTGCGCAAGCCTCAGTGCTTGCATACAGCATGGAGCGAGCACCTGGGCTAGGCGCGCGTAAGTAAGGCCCACTGCCGAGCTCTCTTTCCAGCGGAAACCACCGAGAATCGGAACCCAAAAGCGCCGAACTGATTTGTTCGGGCTGGCTGACCTGACAAGATGGTCTCCCTCTTCCTAGGGTCGCCTTCTTGGTGGCTGCTGACGTTTGGGCGGGTTGGGTAGATGGATGAGTTGGATGGGCAGACACTGCTGCTCCTGTTGCAGCTGCCCAACGACAATGGCGACTGATGAACGTCCAATGACGAAGGTGATTTTGTGTGAGTGTACGTATGTGCGCGCGCCTGGGAATCTGGTATGCCTCGTCCTCGGTGTAGAAGTCTCAACCGACTCGTCGATTCAACAGCTGGCACAAGACAATGGCAGTCCTCGCGACTCGGTCATGCGCGCATTGGAAGCTGCAGACAAGTAACGGCGCGATCAGGACAAAGGCGACACAATGACCACCATGCTCACAGCCGAATGGCGCAGCTGTAACTCTTGAGCCCGGTTCGAGTTATCAGCGTCTTGCGCGCGTCGTCAAGCTTTGTGGGAGAGGATGTAGGTGGAGGGAAGAGGTTTCGACGTCCAAAGGGGCGCACACATCCCACGCGCCGCGAAACCCACAGACGCCAACACACCTGCCTCGATGGGATGGGACGGGCGATCGGACCTGATGACTGATGCGATGCGCTTACAGGGAGGGCAAGGGATTGACTGGATGATCGATGGTCTGTACAAGCACAAGTACAAGCACAAGCAGGTTAATGGATGCTCCGTTCATACCTCGCACGTACAGTAGCACTTCAACAAGGGCCGAGCCAGGGCAGAACACCACCAACTCCTGCCACCAAACACCTGGACTGGGGGCATCCATGACGAGCAGGGCACTAATTAGCTCCATCTTGGCCAGCAGGCAAGTCACAAGCAGACTACATCATTAGTACGGCCGATTTGGCTTTTCCTCGACAGTCCTGGCACGAAACACCTCCACTCGGGTGAGCTTCTCGTCTTCGGTTTCTCGCTTCTCTCCTGTCCCCTCTTCACATTGTCGGCTACCAGGGGCTAGAGCTAGCTTCGTACTTTCTCTACCCTCATCTATGCTGCCGTCTTGAATTGCTTCTTCTCAGCTCGTCCCTCATTGCATCTGTTCCGTACAATCAGAGACGGTAAGCGACGGCGGCATCAAGATTGCCTTCCAATGGAGTCCCGCCGAAACGGCCTAACTGCACCCCGTCGCAAGCATGTCTCGGGACGATTGCCTTGCATTTGGCCCGTCCCTGACTGATCGCAGTAACGCAGAGGCAGCTCTTGGAGTGTGTATACGGATCTACCTACTAATTATGACGCTGGGCCCTCACAAACTGGATACGTAAGATGCTACTGTTGTGCTTCATAAACTCTCACGAGGCTTTGCTGCATGTAAACACGACGCATAATCTTGCCGTTGGCGTTGCGCTCCCTCCCGCGAAACGGCCCCTCGGCCGCACCAACCCCAATCGTCCCACGAGCTTCCCGCGTGGGCAAGCTGCGGCCCTGACTCTCTCCCGCTCTCCGCTCTCATCGACGCCAAATCACCACATCACACAGTTGACTGGAAGCTCCTACCACGGCCTGCTGTCCTCCTTTAAATGCGACGACGTCCCGCGTGTCCTTGTCTTTAATTACCCTTTCCCCTGTCCAATGCTCCCAGCAAGGTTAGCCGTGGACAGGAACGTGGCACAGTGGGAGGGCAATGAGGACGGGGGCGACAGGGTCCAGTGAGACATGACAGGGTTGGCCACACCAGCTGGACGAGGCGAACAGCGCCATTGGCACACTGGCACCCAGCCCATGACGGCCTCCATCCACCTCCATCCACCTCCATCCACCTTCATCCAGCACCAAGGTCGATGAACATCTCGCTCGCCGTCGCCTGCGCCTCGTCCCCCAGGCACCGGATCTTGTCCCCAATCCTGGCCCTCGCCTAGCCCCCCTCGTCTGCCCCTGGGAACCCTGGCGCAAAACAGGGACACAGCACCGAGCGGCTGGTTGAGTTGAGCAAATTAGGCCTGGGACGGGTCTAGGATGGGAAGCTGCGTCATGGCGCGACTGGGCACGAAGCTGGTGTCGCGTCGAGTGCTTTTTTGCCCGATGCCAAACCAAGGCCAATCTCAGTCTGCAGATGAGGTGCCCTCATTGTCGACTCAACCTCGGCATTTCACATCCTTGATTCCTTGATGAGCTCTCATTGACATCACCACGCGCCGACGGCGCCTATATGTTCCATCTCGTCCAAAGCACAACGCAACCTACAGTCGTTAAATCAGTGGTTAAGTGGGTGGCCAGGCGACTTGCAAAGCAAAAAAGAGCTACCCGTCCAGCTGTGCCTTACATGGCTAGCACGGAAATCGCGTCGCGGCCACCAGCCAGCCACACCAACCAAAAACGAAGCCTGGAGCAAGACGGGAACCACGGCTCGGCCCCGGCCCTGACCCATGGACCATCCACTGCACATCCCATGGACTTGCTGCAGCCAATCCATCCCCGGTCTCCCACGTTCAAGGTGGGGTGGAAGATGGGATGAGAGGCTTCCTAGCCTCACCACACCACCATCGCTGGGAGCCCCAGGGATTAGGGATTCGACGTTTGAATCCCCATGTCTTTCAAACCTCGTTTTTCCATCATTCTCTTATTCGTCTCGTTCGATTTCCGGATACTGACGGCCCTGTTCTCTAGAACAGGCCTACCCCAGTCGTCGCCCCGCGTGCATCTCGCATAACACGTGAGATCGTCTGAGGAGAATGGCCGGATTGTCAAGGTTGACGCCCTGTTCATTTTCTACACTTCTCCACTGCCCACACAATCGCCTGTTGAGGTCTCTCGTATGTAGTTGTAATTAATGGGTTTGCCAGCCCAATAATGGACGACTGATTTCATCCAGACGAGCCTGCTTCGTGGAACGCAATTTGGGTAGACAAGCTAAGACCAAGTCGCGACTCACCATGATGACAAAATCTGGCCGTTCCATCGGCGAAGACCGAGCCTTTGAAGACCCTCAGCGTAGCATTCTTCAAGTCGTGACCACCTGCATTATGCGCGTAAATGGGAACTAAGGAATCTCCAGGACACATCTTCGTGGTCAAACTACTAATGCTAGTTCACGCTGGGTCCCGATATCAATACTCTACGTGCGTCAAGATCGACGACGCGAGCTGTCAATATATCGGTAGGAGTGATAGTCTACCCCGTAACCTAATTCAACTGGGAACGTACCTATGTGTAGTGAACGGCTTTAACAATTTGCGTTGGCCTTTTCTTCTGAAGCGATCGTGGGCATCAAACGAGCCAACATGAACATTGTTTATTGGTGGATCAACAATGTCAAGACGGCCCTCTTCGTTTAGCCGGACACAACCGACTCGCTCCTCGTCAAGCAACCGGTATTTCGTCACCGGGGCACTCATAGGCCTTCGGACTTCAGTATGTCAAAGATGAAAGTCAGAAAAGTCATCGACATGCTTGCCAGCCCTGAGTTCTCCCATTCGAGTATAGGGTAAGCTGAGTTGCAACCTGGAGCTCATGTCAAGACTCTCCCTGCCTCAACTACGTGCAATCCAAAGAATGTCGCAGACGATAACAATAGTCTCGACGTATTGTTTAAGGGCGAGTCCGTCGGTCTCACCCCTCACGTCGCGTAGGGCCTGTGTTGTTCCTATCCGTCACGGTCACGGTGTTATCCAATATCCCACATCCGAAACATCTGGGTTCGGATAGCGACCAACGGCTGCATCAAAAAGGGATGGTTCCTGCCCTGACCATCGGGATAGCTTCAGCGCCTTACATAAACTCAAACAAAAGGATTTGGCAGACAGCTGGCATCAGAAGTAAAACTGTTGAGCGCTTCAGCCTGAGCTGGCACTTGATTCAGTGTTGCTTTGACTGGTTCATCCTGATGCCTATGACCCGTCAAAGAGCTCGCTTACTAAAGAGCAATGCTCCAATAGAATCGATAACAACACTTCCGCGGGCCACAGGATATGGCCCGTAGGGCGCATCAGGGCAGAATCTCTGCAGGGGACTAAGGCATCAATCGATCTTAGGCCATGCTTGCATCTTGGCACAACATGGCCACTGCTATCCATGATGCTATGCCGTCGGCGCATCGTCAGATTGATTAGTGCTACCTAACCTCCCTCCTGCATACCTATCTAGCCTCCGGACTTCGAGCGTATGGTGTGGCCGATGAGGTTTGAGCTGATGTCGACAAAGCCTCCGAATGCTGCGGTTCCCAGAGTCTCAAAAGCCCCCGCTCCCTGGCCGGCACTCACCATGATCGGCAAGGCATGCAGCACGACCCGTGGCAGAGGCGATCAAGGGGATCTAGCACTGTACTGCGATGCGGATCCCGGTGCCGCAGCTTCGGCGCTGGCTCCTGCGAGAACAGGAACCGAGCACAGAAGCAGGGAGAGACGCATGCCGCGCAGGCAAGGAGAATTCAGACACGCGTTCAACTAGAGATTGGGCTACCTATTCTCGCGTTGCGGGCAATGCAGTATGCGAGAGAGGAGACATGGATGGAGGGATACGCGAAGAGAGCGGGCCTGAGATAGAGGGAGAGACACAGGGAGAAACAAGGAGTGAGAGAACTGGACGAAGCCGATGGGCGGGATGGGAGGATTGTCAGAAGTGATATGTGACAATTCGAGCATGTCAAATGCAAGGAGCGCGCGATGGCGTGTGAGCTAGTAGCAGTTGCTCTGATCGAGTCCCTATTAGCTACAACGCTAGCGGTATTACCCACTCTTGCCACTCCGCTCAGCGAGTCTTCCGCACGGTCTATTCCGCATAGTTCCATTTTGCTACTGTATTAACCATGAAAGCCACTGGTGAGGTAAGCAGACACCTCAGCTCTGACGTCCCTCATCAGGCCGCGCCTTCACCCAATACAAACCCGTTTCATCACCTCATAATCGCCTCCATCGGCATGTTTTGACTGGAGCCTCCCAATGCAACCAATTGACCAGGCGCGCTGGAATCTGAGTGTAGTTGCCTCATCGATGACACAACAAAGTTGATCATTCACAAGCCCGTTGCCACGGGCAGACAACACAGTTTGTTATTAGGAGGCTTTCGCCTGGAGCAACTGTTGTTCTCGCCCATCAACAACACAACTGTCTCACACCTCCACCTAGGAGCCACGCAGGTCTCTCCTTCGGCTGATATAGCAGGCAAGGAGGGAAAGCGTCGGGTACGCCGCCGCAACGCCAAGCGGACCCGACAGGACCCATTCAGGACACCAGCAGGAGCCTCGACCTGGGCCTAGACGGCCGAGCATCTCCGAGTTGGAGCAAGCTGAAGAGTGCCAATATGACAGCCATGAGCAGCGTCCACCCGACCGGATCACAAGCAGAATTGCCATCGACATGACGTAGCCGTGTCACGGGCTGACTCCAGCAAAACAACCAACCCCTCCCGAGGAGACGGTCTCGGGGACACCTGGATTAGCCTGTTCATCATCGGCAGTGTTTTCCCAACCTCTCGCTGATCACTGCCTGGCTTGGTTCCATTCCCCAGACATGTGTGCCATCACCCGTTCTGTGTCTCTTGACCTAAAGCTGTGGGTCAGATCGATGGGGAATCGTGCGCATCACATTCGATGAGAATATCCTGTTGATACGCTGTCAAAGGACCACAAGCACGCTAATGAGTCTGACCAGCTCAGTTGCGGGCTCGTGTGCATGGAGACAGTCTCGCAAGCTCATCTCAAAGCAAGCAGACCATGCCAACATGTCTTGGAGGTGAGTTGTTTACTGCTGCGAGCCAAGTATATGGTCACCTCTCAGAATGTTTCCTACATTGTCCCTGCTAGTATCTCCGCTGAAACGCCCCTTGTCTCTGCCGTCTTGTTTTGGATAGTACCCTTCCGTTGCTCTCTCCCTACGCTTAGTGCTTTCTCCGAACCCCCCTCACCTTTCTTCTTTTTGTCACCTCGGCCACTGGCTGCATGTCTAAGGACCTGGAAGAAGCTGTCAAACAAGCTAAGCAAGCAAGTGAGAGCTTAGCAAGTGCAGTGCTCGGACATCTACCTGCATCATGCACAAGCTCTGGAGCTGCCTTGCCTCGCCCACCAGCAGGATGCAAGGGCCATGTCAAGGCCACAACACATCTGCATACCAACCGCACAAGCCAGGTCTTTTGGGAGGATACGCGACATACCTGCAAGACTGTCGGGAGGGATGGACGGGACTAGTGGCCCCTCCATACAGGAATGCCCCTCCAGCTCAAGGGGGGCAGTGTCTGATCAAACAGATCCAACTCTGTCCGTACTGCCGAGTCCCGTGTCATTGTCTCACAACAAAGTTGACAGCTCCGTCTGCCCATATTTTTATATCATACCGTCGTATCCCTGAATCGATCCCTTCGACACCGGGTTTCTTGTTGCAAGTTAATCTCATGCTGCACACTGACGGTCCACCATGGAGCGCTCTAGCAAACTCGCCGACCTCAAGCTCGTTTCGAAATACTATCCTGTCGCAAACTATTCGTATCCACAGCCTGACCGGCGTTCACACAATGGACAGAGTCATAGCCGGACCTCTAATCACTTCAGCAACAGGGCGTCGCTAGGATCCGACGGGTCTGATCCTGGTTTGATTGACGACCGGACGGACTCCGAGGTGTCACTGGATGACGACTACCAGTATCACACCCACGCCACAGAACTTTGGGATTCGTTCTGGAAGCCCGGTACGGAGAGCAAGAACCTTGAGCTGGAGCTCCTACCCCGAAAGCAATACCCAGCCTTGATCCCCTCGCCTCAACAGCGCAGAAACCTGGGACTGGAAGACCGTCGGATCCCAGCATGGCCTCTCCCTGAAGGCCCTGGGCCTCGGGGCCGCAAGACGATGGCGACGTACTCGCCCTTCCCCAAGCTGATTCCATTGCCTCCCCGGACTTCATCGATTGCTCCGTCCTGGCAGTGCTCCAGACCCATGCAGAAACCGCAGCGGCCTCCCCATCCTGACGAAAAGGCTCTTGTTATTGAGACACCGCAACCGCACTTCATGCCCACACGAGTGGAGATCATTGAACCACTTGACGAGGAAGTCGTTGAACGTGCTCAAAATGATGTCGATGAGCAGCCACAGGAGGGTGCCATTAGATGCACTGAAATTGAGATTGCCCAGCCCTCGTCGCAACAAAGCTCCCCGGACTTGGCACACTTTGCAACCTCACCAGACTTTTACCCAGGAAACTTCTCCCGTCCAGTCACACCAAGTGACCATCGCCCTACACTGCTAGCAAGTCGATCTACTTCATCTCTGGAAAAGCGGCTCTCCATCTATTCGACGGCCAGCCAATCTGCCACAAACCTAGCTATCCCAGACTCACGACCGGCCAGCCAAGTCATGGCCCCCAAGAAATCAGTCCCCTGTCTCCGGTCGATGCGACAGGGATCTGACCCAGAGCCAAAACTGCTGTCTGTGTTCGAGTACGACGACTCGGACTCGGAAACAGTATCTCACGGCCTGTCTTTCTTCCGCTTCCACAGGCGTGGGAGCAGTGACGGCCGTCGCTCGCTCAAGAGCTCTGATGCAGGTCACCGTCACCGGCGCAGCAATGCTAGCACAGCCCCTTCCTCACCCAGCCGTGACCGCCCGGATCGTCTATCCAAGAGCGAAGCCCCGGGTCGCAAGCGACCAGGCGGTGACGTGATTGGACGGATGCTCGGGCGACGCAGCAGATAACGGCTTTTTCATTTTACGTCAAACGCATCCAACTACTTTGTCTCAACGACTAGCGATATTTCATGATTCATTTCTTGCCTTCGGGTTTGCTTTATTCACATAAATACTACGCCACGGCCCAATCGATTACAACCGTTACTACGACACCTGTACAAGTACCGAGACCAACACCAGCAAAACAGCATGGAGTTTCGGATCTGGGGGGGTTGTGTTCATGCGGCTATTAGGCCGCCGGTATGTTTGTCTTGTTTCAAACGACGCACGACATCATAGGCCACGATATGAAGAACAACGACCGAATCAAGAGAACGAGGGGAGTGGCCATTGGCCAATCAAATCTAGCAGAGGGGTATGCGGAAGAGGGGGAGGGGGCTTTGGAAAGGACGAGAAGGTTGGGACCTCAAGGTCCATTCCTGGGCTTATGAAATGCGTGGGTAGGTAGGTGGGAGGAGAGTGTACTGGAGATAGGTAGGTAGAGTAGGTAGGGGGGTGTTGATCAGGGAGGCGACAACATTGGTGGCGAGATAGCCGAGACACGACCAGCATTTGCATGCTTGGATTGTTTGTTGATAGCTACTCGACAACGTCTTACACAAATTTACTTTGTTTCTGACTGAAATGTCTGTCATCGTAAGATGGGCTGTTGTGCCAAGGACTACTAAGAATAATGTGGGATCACTTCTCCGTCCGTGTGGTAATGTCTTCATGTATGAGATGTTGACTCTCTCTCCCTTCATTGATTCCTAAATATACATACAGACATAGCGCGCCTCAACTTTTCTTTCCTGAGCTAACCCAGCCTCAGGCAATAACGTGCATTCCAGCGTTCATCCCTTCATACAAAAAACCCACCATCATAAAAATCAAAACATAGCCATATCTCGTTGTTGCTCATACATTATGCAAGATTTCCTTCCTTGCCCCAAACGCCATAACAATGCAAGACAAGCGCGCTCTGGTCCCAGTGTTGGGCGATGCATGGAAAAAACAACAAAACAAAAAACAAAACCCGCCAAAATTACTTCATTCTCATGAGAGATCGTTCTAAACATTAACATGACACCTTATATCATGGATCTAGTGGAGCGCGTAGATCGAGCTCGTTTCTCGGTAAATCGTTGGAGGGGGCGGACGCTGAGGCGACGCTCGTCCCTGCCCGTCGAGACGCCAAAGAACCACATGGACTGCTCGCGGGAGTCGGCGCGGTCGAGGCCCAGACGGGTCTCGAGGTCCTGGACGGAGCGGATGCCCCGGAAGGCGTTATCCTGAGTGGTGTCATCGGCAGCGCAGAGGCTGATGAGCTCGGCGAGGCAGGTGACGGGGTGCGGCAGGCGAAAGGCGCGTCGGCCGGGCAGCATCAGGACAAGGCAGCCCAGGTAGAGGAACAGGAATGCCAGTAGGACGCCAAAGACTGGCATGTTGGGGAACATCTTGACCTGGCCGCGGAGGGTGGTCAGGGCCATGAAGAGGCCGCCGGCGAGCACGGGGATGAAGACGAAGAGCACCGCCATCAGAGACAGCACGGCGACCCGCCAGTGGCCGTTCTTGGCCGCCCTCCAGGTGGCCTGGAAGGGGAGGCACACGGCGTAATCGGCGAGGAGCGACTTCTGGGCGATGGAGCCCGAGGGCTTGGACAGCTCGGCCCACGGTTGGAGCACGCGTAGCGACAGGTCTAGGCTCTGGAAGAGCAGGAACATGACCATGCCGAGGAGGGACGGGAGGAACCCGTAGAGGAAGTTGGCGGCTGAGAAGGCTCCCTTGCCTGGTCTCGCAGTCAGCCGGGGCGAGAAGCCCTGGTCCAGCCTGGTCTGCGGCAAGAATGAGGCCACCAAGATGCCCACGACCATCAGCAGCACAAAGACGGTGGACCCGATGATGGTGAAGTCGCGCAGCGCGAAGGGCAGATAGCGGTGGGCCACGTACTGGGCCTCGGCCTCGAGGTCGTCACAGGAGGAGGCTGGGGAGATGTTGTAGCTGGCCTTCTTGGCGACGACGCGCTGCGACGCCTGGCGCCTCATGTCGTCGTCCGCCACCGACCCGATGCCGTACCACATGCCCCCGACCCGCTGGCCTTCCGTCTGCCAGTAGCCGAGTCGATCGAGGTGGCGATCGCGCAGCTGGGCCTTGAACAAAGTACCCCGTTGGACGACGTCAACGTTTTCGTAGCTCCTGGTGGTGTTGCTCTGGTTCAGCAGGGGCACGAGGTGGCCGACGGAGCGGACATCCCATAGCAGGCCGGTCCAGCGATTGATCCAGAATGACATCAAGATGGCCGTCGCGACTAGCAGCACGATGTAGATGGCCACAAGGGTCCAGACCACGCCCTGAACTGCAGTCCAGATCCACCTGCGGTCCTCGAACACGCAGGTGAAGGTGGTGCTCTGGAGGGGGATGGTGAAGTTGGCGAGCCAGGTAGCGACGCTGAACAGCTGAAACTGCCACGGCCCGTTCAAGGCGGGCAGCAAGAAGGTGGTGGGATAGAGTTTTCGGAACAGCGCCAGGTAGCGAATCGAGGGCTCCTCGTCGGCCATTGCGGTGAAGGGGAGGGTGCGGAGCGACGCGGCGACGACGGCCTGGGCATAGAGGAGGATGAGGGCGGAGAGGATCTGGGGCAGCAGGCGGAACAGGAAGTACTGGCCGCTGTAGATGCTGCCCGGATACGGGGTCAAGCCGGCGTCGGAGTCGGAGTAGACGCCGGAGAAGATGAGGGCGGCAATCATCAGCACGCAGAGTGTCATGAGAGCGATCATGGAGGGGAGCCCGAGCACGGAGGGCTTGTAGTCGAGCGGTGGGTGCGCTCGCTGAATGGGGATGGATTTGAGCCTCCGTTGCTTGCGGGTAGGAGGCGCTTCGTGGCGAACGGGTGTGGGTGTGGGGATGGACTGAGAGGAGGGCGTAGGAGAGTCGCTGCGGACTGGAGGTTCGTGATGAACCATGGTCTCGTGGCTGGAGTCGGGATCAACACCCCTCTCGCCGCTCACGTACCGTGGAGCAGGCTCATCCTGCACGTATCTCTCCGATGGCTCGTCTGAAACGATCCTCTGAATCGGCTCAACAGGCACGTATCGCTCAGTCGGCGTAACTTGCTCGACTGGCAGGCGATCCTCGACGTACGCCGGCTCCGGGGGCGACAAACTCGGAAATGACGATTGGTCGTCAGGGAGCCTTCGCGGTTGCGCGTAGTCCTCGTGGGAGTACTCCTCATCCGAGTAGTCGTAGTCATCGGAGCTGGACGGGAAGTGGACGGGAGCGGGACCTCCGCGACCCCGGGTCAAGGCTTCCAGCGCGTGCTGGATGTACGGTGTGTCATCAACTCCCGGGGTGACTTTG
Source organism: Dactylonectria alcacerensis (assembly GCA_029931735.1). Taxonomy (NCBI): domain Eukaryota; kingdom Fungi; phylum Ascomycota; class Sordariomycetes; order Hypocreales; family Nectriaceae; genus Dactylonectria; species Dactylonectria alcacerensis. Next base: position 885,082 of record JAPMUZ010000012.1, on the reverse strand, counting down.
CCGGCGGCGATGGCCAGCTCGTCCTTGATGTTCGCCATGCGAGCTGCGTTTTCGGCGGCAATCATGGCTATTTGCGCCTCGTCGAAGCGCACCGAGTTCTCGTTAGGATAGCGGGTGGTGGGGGGAGCAAAAGCGGCGGGCGGAGGGGAGCCGAAGTGGAACCTCCGGTCGGGGCCGTAGATCTCGTTTGTGGATACTGATAATGAAGGAGGTGACGGGGCGTGAGGAACGACTGCGGGCTGTGGTGAGAGCGAAGGGTCTAAACGCTGTCTGAGGTCATGGTATGGGCGGAGAGTTGGGAGAGAAACTGTGTCGTCGTCTTGGTGAGAAGGTTCAGTAGTAGAAAGAGTTGGAGGCCCACGACCTGAGAGAAGGCGAGATTAGTTGATGTGGACGAAAATCAAAAAGACAAAACAAACAAAACCAGAGTAGCGAGTGTGGTGATGATGGTGAAGGAGGAAGAAATCAAGCAGAAAACAGGAAACGGCAGAATAAAAATGACTGCGTCGCTAGCGTGACATACGGGGAGCCTCCACATGATTGAAGTTGAGGTTTTGGAAGTTCATTGTGTTAAAAAGCAGGACTGCGACAGCCCAACGACGACACCCACTCCAACGGGACACGAGGACGAAGAGCAGGACAAAAAGTGCGGTTGGCCAATGAATAGCACGGGATGGAATGCAAGAGGAAGCTGCATGATGCGCGGACTAGAGGAATTGAGATATGGTTGGACTATGAAGCTTCTCGGGACGGGAGGCTGGGTGCGAAAATGGAAAGCCAGAAGGTTGGGGAGGGCCGATTTTGCCTTCTCCCCAGCCACCATTAAAACCCGACGCCATCGCCGGGCGGCCCGTCCAGGATGAGTGGGGGAACTGGGACCGCTCCGGAGCTAGGGCGGGTTTGAGACATGGCAAGGGTAAGGTGGACAAAAAAAGAGAGGCAAAAGCAATCAACTTACCCTCTTTTCCCGCTCAGAATTCGGCGCAAGAATGAGCGTAGAAAAAAAAGAAAGAAGAAAAGAGAGAAAGAGTTCGGGAATTGCCTCAAGACGGTGAAGAAGAGAGGAAAAATCACACCCCAACCGTACAACGCAGCGGAAATCGGGTCGTTATCGACTAACCTCGGTGGGTTGATGCGTTGTTCCAACGGCTTTCGTTGGACAGCGCAGAGCGAGGGTGCCACTAGCCCTCATCAGGCCACTCAGAGTCTCGCTGTCTGACTGTCTCTACCGGCTCTCCGGGAGGCACCCAAGAGCCCAACCTAATTACATACAGGCGGCCGGCCCCATAACGGCCTTCACGCACCCACCCCGCCCGTAGATGGCAGGTCGACACTTACGACAGGAAACGCGAGCGTTGAAATTTCGCATGAACCTCGTCATCCTGCGCCTCGTCCGCCCTTCCGCCGTGGTAACTGCGGGTACGCCATGATCGCCATCGTGCATTTGCTTACCTAGAAATAAACCCGCTTTCCCGTCGCGCCGGGCGCGCTGCTCCAGGGGCCTTGAGACGGCTAGCCAGGAGCTGCCAGCCTCCTCCTCCACCAGAGCTTGAGGTTCAGCTTTTCACGGTTCCTGGCACTGCAACGTCAATGATTGTCTGAATCTGGGGTGCAGGTTACGTCGACGATCCGGGGCCCGGTTTTGAGATGCGCGTTGTCGCACAAAGCCCAAGGGTCGCCGCGATGTTGGGTACAAGTGTCAGGGACACATCTCATCGAAGTCTCGTGGAACCAAGACACATCCTAGTGGTCGAGTGTCTATTTCTCAGGTATTTCCCAGAGTTCTAATGCAAGGTGTTAGAACAAGTCAAGGCCAGTGGCATGAAGCTTTTCTCATTAGCCATGGTTCTTCGGCTTGATGAAAGTGTCAAGAATCACATGCGGTCATAGCTGGACTAGCCCCAACACATGAACTGCTATCTTCTTGGGTTGACCAAGTCTACAATTTGAGTTTCGGCAGATCTAGTAGCTACTTAGGCCGCAAGATCATGACTACGTCAGACCCTGCAAAGTCGAACCCAATGAGCAATTGTTAGCACCGGCCAATTGGATGCAATCTTTGTTCTTGCTTGTGTGAACTATCTTCTGCGGCTCTGAAGGTAATTTGTTATCATCACTGAATCACACACGAGAACCAAATGTGATGTATCGACTGAAGACCTTATTCAGGGCGAAAAGGGATGACTGCCTTGATCTTTGAATTGGTGATTGACTTAGATGGTCCAAGCATGGTCAGTATTCACAACATTTCAGGTTGGCTGACAACGCACGGAGCATATTGCCAACCACCGAGCCATTGGCAGGTGAGACACCTGAAGCAAGGAGAACCCGAGCCTTGCGAAGTACTCAGCCAAGGATCTGGTTCCTGAGAAGAGGAGATGGAAGGAAAAGAAACATGAGATGCTATCAGCTTCGGATGGGCGCCGATTGGTGAACCATAACAGGCGATCGGATATTAAGTGAGCCAGATGCAAGGAACCAGCTGTTTCAGAAGAGGTGGTTGGATGGCTGGTTGCTGACTCCCCTGGTTAGAGAGCCACTAGTGCAGGGTTGGCTTAGGCCACATCGCCAGACAAACCAACCTCTCCTCGGCTCTGCGTATTGCGTGTTGCATACGTATTTGACGCGGTAGAAATTCGTTAAAATAGTCTGTCCTTAAATGACACGACAGCTCAGGCTACACGCGGCACCAAATTTCTCGCTTTGCGTAACGGTTCATTGCAGCTCATGACAACCCCAGCTGGACGCAATGAATTGCGTGCAACTGATCTGATCTGGTTGCAGTCACGTGAGAGTGTCCAAAATAAGTTAGAGGCAGCTCAAACTGTCAGGAACTCGAGATCTGGCATTGAAAATGATGTCAGTGTCTGTCAGCCTGAGTAATCAATCTGAAAGCGAGACGGACCGACCCCACACACCATCTCTTGGTCCTTTTCCGCCAATCCGCTCGCTGATGACCAAGGATGATTAAGGGCTTGGGGACGCTTTTGGGATGCCTTTAGAAGCAGTATTTGGACGCCAGGGTTTAGTATACATATCTCGTCAGCGTTGGCAATCCATCATCAATTGCATCCATCTTGACGTAGGCACTTTCTCGTCCATTCGTCGCTACGGCTCGTTTGTCTATATATGTCGCGCTTCACTTCCCTCAGTGCAATTTTCGTTGCTACAATTTCCATCCTCATCATCATCTACACTCCAGACTACTACATCTCAGAGCTTCACAGACTCACCAACAACATCTTTTCCACCAACAACAGCAACATTACTCTCACCACCAACACAAACACAAACACAATTATCTCGTCAGAGAACCAGCAAATGATCAACACTGCCAAGAACGCCGCCAAGAACATGTCCAAGTCACTTCACCAAGCCAAGATCACCCCCCACCGATCCAGCACCCGGGGTCACTCTGACCATGGCTGGCTCAACACCTACCACAGCTTCTCCTTTGCCGACTGGTACGACCCGCGCTTCAACAACTTTGGCTCTCTCCGCGTCCTCAACGAGGACCGCGTGAAGGCCAACTCGGGCTTCCCCACCCACCCCCATAGAGACTTTGAGATCTTCAGCTACCTCCTCGGCGGAGAGCTGACCCACAGAGACTCGATGCTCGCCAAGGGCAAGGAGGGCGGCCAGTCGGACAAGTTCTTCCGCATGCACCGTGGCGACGTCCAGTTCACCACTGGTGGAACCGGCATTGCCCACTCAGAGTTCAACGAGCACAAGTCTGATACCGTCCACTTCCTTCAGATCTGGGCGCTCCCCTGGAAGCGCGGCCTTCCCCCCAAGTACCACACCCGCCACTTCGACGAGGAGGCCAAGCGCCAGGACTTTGTCAAGATCCTGAGCCCCCTCAAGGGAGGACCCGATGCTACTGCCGAGCAGGAGAAGGCTGCTGAGGCCGTCATCCCCGACACTATCCCCATCCACGCCGACTTCGTCATGGCGGCCGGTATCATCGCGCCCACCAAGACGTTCGAGTGGACCGTCGGGGGCGGAGCCACCACCGAGAACAAGCGCAAGGTCTTTGTGCATGTACCCATGACCAAGGGAGGAAAGAGCAAGATCCGCCTAGACGGCCGGGAAGATGCTGAGCTCTCCGAGGGCGATGGCGCCTTCATCGAGGGCGTCAACGCTGGAGACAAGCTCACCGTGGAAAGCATTGGCGAGGTCGAGGCCGAGGTCGTCGTCTTGGATACGGCTTAAGCCCAACCAGCGATGATCTTCCTAAGCTAGCGATTCGGAGTTTTAAGAACAAAAGTTGTATTTAGTGCGGAATCTAGAAAGTATTCCCTTATAAATGAAGTAAAGCTTTATGACCTATATCAGCTTCCCAAAAGTGACTCAATGCCTTGTAATACCCTGCATCATTCTGTTGTAATTGCACCCTCCTAGGCATGGGATAGGGCTAAATGGCTAAATGGCTTAGTAAATAAGTCTCTAATTCCACAATACACACGGATCATTGATCTTCACTAACATAACTGTGTGTTGATTGTGTTACCCATGAGTCCTCATCAATCCACTTCCATCTCCATCTTGTACGATGCAAATCATCACTCTCACGTCTCAATCCACTGAGAAATCAAATACTTGGGCCATTGGGCAGGGAAGTGACGCGCCTGAGTGGTGTAGTCCTGCTCTTCAGTTAATGGTTTGTGCTACTGCACCATTTGGCCTATGCCATCCAGCCATTTCAGATCCATGTACCTCAAAAAGTGCGATAGCTAACATATCTGATTATGGTGATTCGTTTGAATTCTGGTCCTCATAGCCAGAAAATCCATTCGCAAATAATTCTTCCACTTAAGAAACCCAGTAGTAGCTGAGATTCACAGCTGTCGAGGACAAGTTTCGAGTTCCGATGGGCCTTACCCTACAGCACTGGCACCGAGTTACTATAACATAAGCCTCCTAGGACGGGGGAATACTGAGAAGACCCCAAGCTTTAGTAATATCTGGGCGGCGAAATCCATCAGGCTTTAAATGTTCGTATTTAAATTATTTCCTCGCTAAATGAAATGTTTTATCGTGCAGCATCCGGGCGTTGCTCGTGTCGATCCTCGCGATCGTTCAAATGTCCAGCAAATGCGACTCGTGCATTGTATCGGTTTGAACAAATCCATGGAGCGCAGAGCTTCCCCATTCAAACTTTCCCTTTTTTCAACATTTAGACATTCTGCATCGGTAAAGAATACACCGACGAATCGACAATTATTTGCTTGCCAAACCCCATCGTGTCCACGACCCCGAGAGCCCAGAGTGTGTCATGCACTTCTATAGGAGAACGGGGACTGCCCCTTACCGGCCCTGATCATGCCGGTTTTACAAGGAAAAGTGACATTGAATTACTGCAAAGAGCTGATCGGACATCGTAGATTTGGGCAAGGAAACGAGCACCTGAACAGTTATTAGCGCTTATGCTACCTTCACTATGTATGCGGAAGACTGAATTTTGCAGCATTCATGATTGATGTCCCCTTTTGGCAAAACATGGCGGAGGAAGTTGAGCTTCAGATTTGGGATTGTTTTGCCTGCTCATAAATCAAACATAAATTAGGGATGGAAAGAAATCCACCAACCCCAAGACAAGGACTGGTTTGCACTGCTGAGCTCCAACGTCCTGGATGAAAAGGCAAGTGAGATGACCCATGGAACTCAAGAGGCTGCCAAGAACAAAAAATTCTAGTGGCGTTGCGAGCAAGCTTGCAAGGGCCGGTGGCATGATTGTTCTCTGTTGTCGTGGGGGTGTGCTCTGATACTAGAGAGTGGTGAGTGTTCATGTCACTGACCTAGAGTCTTTTCCTACATGATTGCTTCACGCCTAAGCTGCTTGGCGAAGTAACAATATCCTCACCAATTTGCCCGAATGCCATGGTACCGGTGTACCCATTGAAGCGATTTAAAAAGCCATCGCTCGGCTCAGTGGTTTCGAACAGCATATTCAAATGAGATGGATCTCATCTCTCAGGGAAATGACTATGCTGCCTTGAGGAGAGATTTTTTTGGTTCTCATCGGGCTCCTTGTTATCTTGCATGACCTTGTCAGTGACGATTCACATACCAACTGGAGTGTGCCGTTGGTTCGAACATCAAGCATGTGAGTGCTTGGCGCTATACAGAGCAGATCCAAGTGGGAGGCAATTTCATGTTGGCCGCCCACCTTCCATGGTGACATTTGATGCCGCCCACTTTCCGCGTATTCCCCCGGAGGATGCGCCTTTCCTAAGTCGGGAGGAGGAGTGGCACAGCAGTAGCATGGCACGGCCCTGGAGAAACATGAGGCATGCGACAGGGGCACCGGCCGCTAGCATCAGACTGAGACTTGATGTAGCATTTTCTGACTATAAGCAGAACAAAAGACCTAATTCTATGGATATGCGAAAGTTCTGATGATACAGCTTGATGGCATGGGTGGTATCTGGGCAACATGTTCACCTCCGAAGGAGTACGCGGGTCTCGGAGCTGTTACAGCCTTACGCATATCCATACAAATTTTAAACATTTCAAACCCTTGAGCTCGGAACTCTGCCCGAATACTCCATTGCAAAGGGCTACATAGTTGTGTACGGTGAAACTTTGGTACCCCTTGGTTGTGGCCAGGATCCCGGATGGTTGTTGGTGCAGGGTGGTAGGCTTTGGTGGGGAAGCCTGATCTGGCAATGCCCGTGTTAGGGCCGAGAGAAGCGAACTCAGATGGCGACTGGGCGCTTGCTGGGTTACCCCTGGAGGTTGCTTGAGAAAACGGTCATGCATTTCTGGTGAGGATCGACAATTTGATTTTGGTGTTCGCTGATAGAAAGTGAGAGAGAATGAGAGAGATGAAGCTTGAATATGACTAACACAGAATGGGGCGTCCGATGCTCAGCTGTGGCACAAGGCAGTTTTCATAATGTGGCGCCTCACCTGGAGCTGGACTTGGAAACGGCACTAGAAATTCGACGGACGTCTTAGACAACTGCCGGCTGACAATGGAAGGGTCGAGACTCTCGAAAATGAGGGCAGGCGACTCTGCTTCTGTTGTCTGTGGGCGTTGGCCAGTATCGCCATCAAATGTCGATAGGCTGAAGAGCGCCAAGCTTTGGAGAAACAAGACAAGGCCTTCGGGTATCGATTCGAGGGTGAAGAGAAGTGCTACGTAGCAGATGCCCACAGCCCACAGTGGACGTTGGCTGGCAAGCAGGGTAATTCCGGAGAGTGAAATGAGGGACTGGTGACGGGCGACGTGGAGACGCACCTGTGAGGGGGCTCATTTCGTCATTCTTCACATTTGCCCGTCTTCATGCGGTGGGTAAACAACGACAAACATGTGGCTGGCCAAGGTGCTCGGCGGGCAGTGTTGGAAAAATAATCAAAGTGACCAGCCCTTCCCCGGCTCTCCCCAACCGCATCCATGAGGCGGACGCCCGGGCCGAAAGCGAGCGAGTAACAGGGAGGGAACAACAGACTCAGGAACAGGCAGACTGAGGCAAACCAACGATTCATTCACTTCCCTCATTTGCCTACTGACAAGTGAGGAGTCTGCGAGACGAGGCACAGGAACAATGACGCGCGGCCTGGGCGGATATGTGAGAGGCATGGTACCGAAACGGCAACCTTCCCGCAGCTGCGACCAGTCGCACTACATGGTCTGTCATTGAGAACAAGCGAAAAATGTCCGGTAGGGGGGGCCCCGGATCGGCAGTATCCTGTTTGGGTTGGGTAGCAGCGCAAGTTGCAACGGCTGGGGCTCTGTAGCGGAGTAACAAGAGAAGAAGATGCCAGGGTGCAATGGGCGAGCGGCACATTCATCTCAGGTCATGCGAATGAGAAAAAAAAGAGGCGGCTCGGACAAGGTCGATGCGTTCAAAGCTGGTTCGAGGCGAGTGGCCTGCTAGCTAGCCGCCAACAGAAGGAGGCTGTGGTAAAGAGAACAAGCCAACAATCTTACTGTGGACATTGAAAAAGCCTACCTAATAATCACAGGTCATCTAGGACTTACATAGGGGCTAGGCGATAATTAGAGACCCGGGCCAGTTGGTGAGGTAGGCTATCTGACTTGGTTGTTCCGGATCAGCATGGGCCGCTTTCCCGATATGGCGCGACGACATCGCTTCTGAGCCTATCACAGAGCATGATGTTCAGTGACGAGACAGGGGCAAGACAGGGACAAGACAGGGGAAAGACATATCCGCGGTTAGCCCTAGCCAACAGTGGAGCCTCCATGAAGCCCCGAGCCCCCGTCGCAAGATTTTGCCCCTCTGTCAGCCAGCCTTGGACGATGCCAAGCACCCTGGCCCGGGCTATCGCTGGCCTGAGCCCTACGGAGGTTTGGTGGAGGATGTTAGTGGAAAATAACCTCTGTAGCTCAGGGTCTTGAGGTGACCATCGACCACTACTCGTGGTAGTTCCCTGTCGGCTGGGTCTTGTCGGCCACTGAGAACAGTGGGTTTCTGCCTCAAGGCACCAACTGCGACCCGCCCTGGACCAGGGGTTACCAGCGATTTGGTTGTGCTAACCACAACCTCTCCTCGAGGCCCTTTGCCTTCACACCGCACGCCTCTCAAAGCACACCAGCCAGCCCACTTGGGCTTCCAGTGCACGCGCTATTCAGCAATTGGGACAATGGTGTTCTGTAGTTCCGTCGGTTTGCCCATTAGGGCCTCCATCTGCCGGCATATTGAGTCGAAATATTGGTCTTCGAAACGGTACGCGTCACTCTACAAGTTCGTCATCTTTCTGTCGAGAAGCTTTGAGGCTGCTCGCCCGTTCATACACAGTCAGAATGGTCAACTTAGGAGTCTCATATCCTCGGCTCCGAGCCCCATGTGCTATCTGCCGCTCTTCCGCATGCCCTGCCGCAATCTGTGGATAGGGTGGACTTAGGGAGAGGGCCGAGGCGAAGAGAGGGGAGTTCCCTGACTCACTACTACGCATCAAGGCAATGCTCTGTGTCTTCGGTTTCATTCTGGCTCATGCTGACCAGCATCCTGACAGAAGTGTCGGGGTAATGCACCTTGCTTGTTGGTGCGCTGCAACGCTGCCTACCCATTGCGGTGTGGCACCACATGCACCTTTCAGTCAATACCCATCATCGAGTCCATGCAGGCACCAACACCACGCTTGGCGTCTGGGTATCGTCTGAGCCAATGGCATTATGGACCCCCTCTCCCCCCCCTCCGCCCACGTTCATTCTCTCCGGACGCTAAGCCTGTTCCTGAACGCGGCGGCATTGTCCCATAAGCCCTCCCTCCTGCCTGCAGCAAGTGGACTTCACTCACATCTCAAGCGGGAAATTGCTGTGGCCGCCCCGTCGCCGTTACCCCCGGCTACTCCATGAGTCCATGGATGGATCATGGGGCTGGTGTTGGTGGGACGAACCAAGGCGTACTTTGATAGCCGGGAATGACAGTAGCCGGCTGCGATGGCTCTCTGTGGCGGGAGTTGTGCCTGGCTAGGCCCAAGACGTGAAGAGGCGCAAATACTCGCTACTTCTACTCCTTCTTTTCTCCTTCTTCTCTTCGTCTTCATCAACTTGTCTTGACTTTGTCAACCACAGACACGGCTCGGTTCTAGGCCATCCTGCAGACCTTTGGTTTGCGTCCTTTCGTTGATCTTAGCATCATCACACTCATTATCGGTTTCGACCACCTTACAATCTTTCAAGCTAATACCTTAATAACACCATCATCATGTTCGAAACTTGTGTTGCCCCTTCTGGCGGCCTCAACGGATATTGGGTATGCGAAGACTCAGCCTATGACTTGGAGAACATCAGGATGGGACCGCTAACTTGCTCAGGGCCAATATGGTTCCGATCCCATGAAGTCGTACTGTGACAGCGGCGTCGAGTTCATCACACTCTCTTTCGTCAACAGTGCACCAGAGCATGAGGCTTCAGGCTGGCCAGGTACCAACTTCGCCGGTCACTGTCCAGGAGACGTCTACATGTACGGCGAGGACAACCAGCTGAAGTCCAACCTCTGGAAGAACTGCTACCTGATCCAAGAGGGCATTCCTTACTGTCAGTCGCTTGGTGTCAAGGTTCTGCTCAGCATCGGTGGTGATTACAACGAGCAAACCAGCAACTATGCTGTGTCCACTGAGGAGAAGGGCCGCGACTTTGCGGACATCCTATACAACATCTTTGGCCCCAAGCAGGATTCCTGGACTGGTCCCCGTCCTTTCGACAGTGACTTGTACGGAACGCAGAGCGTTGATGGATTCGATTTTGACATTGAGAAAGATCTTGGTAAGTCTTTTGGTTGGTTTTAACGACTGGTCTATGCTAACATAAAATTTCCAAAGACATGGCCCCTTACATCGCCATGATTGACCAGCTCCGTATCCATGACCCTAACCTGATCATCACCGCTGCCCCCCAATGCCCGACCTCCTCTCAGTACTTCTACATGGAAGAGCTCATCCAGACGTCCCCCCTTGACGCCCTTTTCGTCCAATTCTACAACAACCAGTACTGCGACCTGATTGAGGACGAGGGTCTTGCTGGCGACGGCTTCAACTACCAGGCCTGGGAAGATATCCTTGCCGACAGCAACGAGAGCAAGCTTGCCAAGATTTATGTCGGCCTGCCGGCCTCAACAAGTGCGGCTGGAACTGGTTACGTTGGTCCTGATGTTATTGCTGATGTTATCAACGACCTCAAGGACCACCCTTCGTTCGGTGGAATCTCGCTCTGGGACCTGAACCGTGGTGCCTCCAACGTCGACGAGGAGGGCAAGTCTTTCAACGATGCCGTCCTCGAGGCTCTTTGCGGCAACCCCACATCTAGCTCGACTGCCAGCGCTTCCGCAACGGCTACACCGACATATGACGCTTCGACGACTGCTTCCACTGATGTTTCAACGACTGCCTCCACTGAGGCCTCAGTCACTGATGTCTCGACCCCTGACAGCACCCCCACTGCTTCCGACAGCACCTCAGAAACCACGGAGTCGACCGCCGAGGGAACTTCCACCGAGACTTACAACACCCCTACCGGTTCTGACAGCACTCCCACTGCTTCTGACAGCACTCCCACTGCTTCTGACAGCACTCCTACTGCTTCTGACAGCACTCCCACAGCGTCTGACAGCACTCCTACTGGCTCTGCTACTGATAGCTCTTCCACTGGATCTGCCAACGAAAGCACCACTCCTGGCCCCGATAGCACGTCCACCGACTCTGACAACACCCCCACTGGCACCCCCACTGGCACTCCCACTGGTCCCGACAACACTCCTACTGATTCCGCTATCGAGAGCACTTCTACCGACTCTGCTACTGATAGCACTTCTGTTGAATCTAGCACGGACATCACTACCGCTAGTGCCGATAGCACATCAACTGACTCTGGCAACACTCCCACTGGCACACCGACTGGCACTCCTACCGACACCGCTATCGACAGCACTTCCACCGATCCTAGTGTCGACAACACTACTACTGGATCTGTCACCGACAGCACCGCTACCAGCACCGAGGCTGCCGGCTCCTCTACTGAAAGCACAAACGCCAGTTCCGAGACCACCAGCACCGACGACTCTGTCGGAGCAACAACTACTAGCATCCCCTATGGTGGTGTGACCACTACTGAGCCTGCCAGCTCGACCACCAGCACTGTCTACACCACTCATGTTTACACCGTCACTAAGTGTCCTCCTGAGGTGAAGAACTGCCCTGCCGGTCCCTATGTCACCACTGAGATCGTGCCTCTCTACACCACCGTGTGCCCGGTTACGGCTGGTGAGTCCGCTACAAAGACCACCAAGGCGTCCAAGCCCGAGGTTACCTACGCTGCAGTCTCCGAAGAGGTCAAGACCGTCCTCACGACCAAGGTTTACACAGTTACCAAGTGTCCTATCTACGTCGTTGATTGTCCAGTTGGCTCCATCACCACCGAGGTTTCTTCTTACACCACGACTGTTGCGCACGTGGCCCAGACGACAGCTGCTGAGTTCAAGGAGGAGGTTCCCGAAGTCGAGACGGTTTACACGACCAAGGTCCACACCATCACCAAGTGTCCTGCCTATGTGACCAACTGCCCAATTGGTTCTGTCACCACAGAGGTTTCTTCTTGGACTACCACCATTGCGAAGACCACCGGAACCGCCGCTGCCGAAGTCCCCGAGGAGACAACTACAGTTCTTGCCACCAGCACACTCGTCACAACCGTGTACGTGCCTGCTGCTACCCATGAGGCGTCAAGCGAGCCTAGCACCGTCTCCGGCACAATCTACACAACTATCATTGTACCCGCCGTTACTCTGGAGACGTCAAGCAAGCCCAGTGCCACCAGCTACAAGCCCTTGGCCGAGACGACCTACACGCGTCCTGAGGGTGTCGCGCAGCCCACGGGCGGATGCGTCGGCGAAGGCTGCTCCGCCACGACGTACACGACTCCTTCATCTCCTGCTGCTACGACCCAGCCCGTGACGGCCGGCGCTTCCAACGTCGGTCTTGGCTTGACGGCTGTGATCGCCGTTGCCGCCCTCCAGTTGTTTGCTTTGTAATGGAGGAATTAACTTTGAGGGTGTCCCTCTTTGATTATTTTCGATCTTCTGTCACGAATTTTGTCTCGACTTGGTAGGCATGAGCTTCACAATGAGCTTGCGGCTCATATTGGTCGGCCTTGTCAAGCCCCTGTCACATATTCACCGCCTATTTATTGTACATTTATTATTGATGAGAAGTGTGGAAATTTGAATGACTGGCTGTCTTGCATGAAGTAGGAATTAATGATCTTTGTCAGCGGCGATGTGGCGGGCGTCGAGCGTCGAGTCCACGTATTCGTACCTATGTATGGTGAAGCTCTTTGGCTAGGCTGTTGCGCCGCGTGCAGCATGGCGGGGCGCAGGGTCGTCATGAGTGGAAGGGATTTGCCTCGTCTTTGTCTTCATGGTTGCCGTTTGGATGCAGGATAGCCTGCTCTCGCACGTCTCAAAGGTAATTGTACCGTACATAGACCCATTCAATCACTGATGTGACTTTTGACTTTTATTGCGTACGCGTTTATTGCTTCTGTGCCTATGACGAGCAAGGAGCTGGGGCCACTGGAACCACGTTTCGAGGTGATCTTATGTTGACTTCTTCATAGCCGTGGTCCTCGAAGCGCCCTCAGTGTCTCAGTATATGCAGATAACTGTAGATGCGTTGGTAAGTGTGGATGTCCAAGGGCAGATGCAGCTAGCATGAGGCGTTGCATTATTTGTCCCTCGTGCTCGTACGAGTGCAATGCACGCCGACGCCCAGCCGTCTCTGTGAAACCTAGCGACGGTTGCGAGTTTGTGCGCGGCAAAACGGTGAACTGCGAACTTGATCGGAGCCTCGACGTGAATAGGCGGGAAGCATAACGTCAGTGGCTTAGACCACAGCCTGCTTAGTGCGTATCACATTCTGCCGTCGATTTAGGTGGTTTTGGCATGGGTGGGTTGAGGATTGAAAGCGGAAGATTTGATGCTGATCTCGTCTGTTCTGCAGCCCGCAGTAGAGGCTTTGCTGGGAGGAGAATTAAGGTGACTACTGGCTGGGGATTCCCTCGGACATAACGCTGTAAATCCCTCCAAGGCTTCAACAAACCCGTACCCTCAGTGGATTCCAGTGACTCTCCGGGGCTCGTTAGTGCTCCGTCTGGGGTTTCCCCTCTCCCGCTATTCCCGACCTACCTACCTAGTGAGCAGCGCTGGATGCACCCACTGTTCAAGGTCGAAGACGGCCTCACAGCCAACTCTACCACACCCTCTTGTCCAGTTGCGGCCGCCATCACCCCCCGCTTCTGGTTGTCGCAGGGCACTTTCTCGTGTGCTGGATCCGTCAACTTCTAGGGTGGTGGCATTGGTTCGGCAGCCAGCTTGCCAGGGAATAAAAAAATTAAGGTCGCACAGGAGGGGTTCTGATCTGTCCCTGTGCAGCGAAGCCACTCCGGGACCGTGCCGAGCGTTTGAAGCAACAAAGAGGAATCGAGGCTGGGAAGCCAGGCCAGTGCCAGCGCCAAAGCCAAAACGTCATTGTCACGGAGGCGGCCAAGGGAGGTTGACGCTTTGCTCTGACTGGACGCTGGAGGGCAAAGCTTGGCCTTCTTTTCTATTTGCTTTGGTTCAAACGCCAACACCTTTCCGTGGTTCCATTGGCATCTGTTGGCGAGGATATCCCACTCCTTTCCCCACCCTTTTCGACCTTGACCCATATCGTCCGTTGCCCGCTCGCAAGCTTGGCCCTCAACCCCTCCGGACGGACTCATCGCTCCCCGACGCATTCGCTACCGACGTGCCCTCGACAGATACGCAACTCTACGGACCGCCATACCGCGTTGCGCGACAGCTGCCTACAAGGACTCCGGGGCACCTTGTCTTGCCGTGAGAACCTCTGCGCCTATTCTGCGAGTTTGGCTGGCGTTTGCAACTGTACGAAAGATACCGGCACCAACACTGAGCATCTCTCCCTCTGCTGCTCTATCGTCCCGTCCATCGTTGCCTCTGTCCCCGCAGCCGCACCGGTTTCTCTATCCGTCCTTACAAATAAAAGCTCCGAGCTCCTAGCTCCAAAGCTCCGTCAACCTTTCGCCGAGTCGACAACACCCCCGGTTCTGGCCTCGCCCATCGCAGAAAAACCCCCTTTTTCCTTTCTGTCGCCGCTTTTCAACGACTCGACTCCCTCTACACCTCACTCGTCGTTCTTGGCGGCCTAAGCTGGTGGTTTAGCGACCCGTCAAGACGCCCAAAATGTCGGATGCTGGAGACAGGTAAGTCGATGCTTCATCCTGCCCCCCTTGCCCCTCCCACCTCCCACTTCCCCTCGCAACCTTGGCGACTGCAGCAAAGCAAAGCCTCAAGGAAGCTCCACGTCCCACTCCCTCTCATGCACCACGCACCGCTGCACCAGCTGCTTGGCTCGCCAGCAATTGTTTGCATCAATCCCTAGGCCTCCTCCTGCACGCATCCACCATGGGCCACATCGCACTTTAGAGTCTAGCCCTTTGGCCTGCCCGCCCGCCCCCTCGCAATTCAACTTCGTCAAAGTCAGTCCACCTACTGACCGCTGTTTATCTTCCCCCTCTGCAGCACCCACAAGCGGTCCAAATCCGCCGCAGCGCTCTCCCTCCTGCGGCGCAAAGACACGCGCGAAGAAGAATCCGGCTCGGAAGACGGTCGTGCCCCTCGAATTTCCTCCTCCAACCCTGTCATGTCCATGACGCACTCGCCCAGCGTCCGCGGCCACGGGCCCAAGCCGTCGACGTCCTCGACTCCCCTCAGTCCCGTCACTTCTGCGCAGCCGCCTCCCGTTCCGCCTAAGACTTCAGCCGGATTGCCATCGGACAAGGCCGCCAGCCTCGAACAGTCGGTCCGCAAGTTTCGCGTCGTCGAAGCCCTCCGAAGCGGCGATACCGCATCCATCTCTCGAGCCATTCGCGAAACCGCCGACAATGGGCCTCGTTCCAGCATCTCTTCCATGGGCACTGCGGGCACCACCCTCGACGACACCACGCTCCTTCACTTGGCCATCCAATGCTCCGAATTCCCCGTCATCGAGTATGTCCTTTCTGATGGACTCGGCACCATCGATGTAAACGCCCGTGACAAGGACGGAAACACCCCCCTCCACTTGGCCGCGATCCAAGGCCGAACCCCTGTGGTCAAACTTCTCCTCGAGCAAAAGGACATCAATGATGCCATTGCAAACTCCCAGGGAAAGCTGCCCATCGATGTGGCACGGAATCCCGAGATCTTTCAGTTGCTTCAGCTCACGCGCTCGCTTTTCGCCGAAGCCAAAGTCAAGCAGGTCCAGGACCTCATTGCTAGAGGTAACTACGGTGCTCTCGCTGGCGTCCTCGAGGAGCACCGCGTCAAGACTGTTCTCGACATTAACAGCCCTGAATTCGCCTCCGAGCCATTTACTGTCCAGACGGGTGGCACCCTGCTTCACGAGGCGGCGAGGAAGCGAAACACCAACCTTATCCAGGTTCTGCTCCTCCACGGTGCCGACCCTTTCCGACGCGATCGCAAAGGAAAGCTTCCGCAGTCTGTCACCAACGACGATGCTACAAAGGCTATTCTGAAGAAGTCACCGGCAGCAGTTGCCGCTCAGCGAGGAATTCAGGAGAAAGCGGTCCTGGGACATGCCGCATCTCAGGGTGCTGCTGCCGCAAGCCCCAGCGACCCGCTTGCCGGACGGGAGGCCCGCGAGATGAAGGGTTACCTGAAGAAGTGGACCAACTATCGAAAGGGATACCAGCTGCGATGGTTTGTGCTCGAAGACGGAGTCCTGAGCTATTATAAACACCAAGACGATGCCGGTTCTGCTTGCCGCGGCGCCATCAACATGCGCATTGCTCGACTTCACATGAGCCCCGACGAAAAGACAAAGTTTGAAATTATTGGCAAATCTTCTGTCAAGTACACCCTCAAGGCCAACCACGAAGTCGAGGCCAAGCGCTGGTTCTGGGCCCTCAACAATTCCATTCAGTGGACTAAGGACCAGGCCCGTGAGGAAGAGAAGCAGGCCGCCCGAAGCGCCGAGCTTCTCAGACTCGCCAAGGCTGACCAGAGCACACTCTCCATCCAGGAATCATTCAGCGAGAACACCAGCGTGACCGACCTGCGCAGAAATAGCTCACACGCCCAGGTTCCTAGCAGGTCATTCTCCAAGATGTCCGAGCAGAGACCTAATTTCCCTGGCCCCAGCACGATCGGAAGCATGGACGATGACGACTTTGTTGATGTTGCGACCGACGCAGAACAATCGAGGGCACCTCGGAATGGAGGTGGAGGTGGTGCTTTCACTCACAACGACATGGACGATGACGACGACGACATGAGCCTTCACGAGGAGCCGACCGCCACCAAGGATGCCCTCAACATTACAGCCCAATCCGCCAAGCTTCAGCTGGAAACCATGTCCCACGTCCATGCCGCCCTTCTAAACGAGCTAACCCAGAACCCTGCCGCCACCCTTTCTGATCCTGCCGTTTCACAGGCCTTCGGTACCTACGACGCTGCCATTCGAAGTTTGACGACCCTGGTTGGAGACTTGTTGAGGATTTCAAAAGACCGCGATGCATACTGGCAATATCGCTTGGACCGCGAGTCCAACATGCGCCGAATGTGGGAGGAGAGCATGGCGCAGGTGGCCCGAGAGCAAGAGATCCTTGAGGCTCGCGTTGGCGAGGCGGAGCTGAAGCGTAAGATGACCAAGCGGGCGCTCAGAGAGTACATGGAGAACGGAATTCCCACCGCCGATCATGAAAGCATCAGCGTCAAGGACAAGTCCGAAGAGGAGAGGCACGACGAGGAGAAGCAAGATGAAGGAGCGAGAAGGTTATCCGCGGACGACGAGTTCAAGGATGCCGAGCCTGTACCAATCCTGTCGAAGTCCCCCTCAAGGAGTACCCGAAGAAAGACTCAGATCTTCGTCGAACTGTCAGACAGCGAAGATGAGGACGAAGACGAATTCTTTGATGCTGTGGACGCTGGAGAGGTGGAAGTGGCAGAGTTGCCACAGGACGGGGTCACGACAGAGACTCAGGATATTGTCGTATCTGGAGGCGTTGACATTAGTTCATCATTCCGGGGCTATGAGAATGGCATCAGGACGAGGCTTAAGATGGACGCCGATGACCGGCCCAAGATTTCTCTCTGGGTAGGTTTTCTCCGAATTTGAAGGACGACGTAAGCTAACAAGTCAACAGGGTATCTTGAAGTCGATGATTGGAAAGGATATGACCAAGATGACGCTTCCCGTATCATTCAACGAGCCTACTTCCCTGTTGTATCGTTGCGGTGAGGATATGGAGTATGCAGACCTTCTCGATCTCGCTGCAGACCGAAGTGAGTCGATCGAGCGACTCGTCTATGTTGCTGCATTCGCGGCCAGTGAATACGCGTCCACCATCGGACGAGTCGCCAAGCCTTTCAACCCTCTCCTGGGAGAGACGTTCGAGTACGTACGACCGGACAAGAACTACCGCTTCTTTATCGAACAAGTTAGCCATCATCCCCCGGTTGGCGCCGCCTGGGCAGAGGCACCTAAGTGGACGTACTGGGGCGAGTCACGAGTCAAGTCCAAGTTCTACGGCAAGTCTTTCGATATCAACCCACTTGGTACTTGGTTCTTGAAGCTGCGACCGACTGCTGGAGGCAAGGAGGAGCTGTACACCTGGAAAAAGGTGACGTCGTCTGTCATCGGCATTATTACCGGAAACCCGACTGTCGACAACTACGGACCGATGGAGGTCAAGAACTGGAACACGGGCGAGGTGGCCATGATTGAATTCAAGCCCCGTGGATGGAAAGCGTCGAGCGCGTATCAAATCTCCGGAAAGGTGCTTGATGCTTCAGGCAATGTGCGTTTCAGCATGGGTGGTAGATGGAACTCCAAGTTTTACGTGCGCCTGACGCCTGGCTACGAGGCGTCTATCGACGAGCCCAAGGGAGACGGTCCTGTGCACAACAGTGGTGGTTTCTCTGACCCCACGCGGGCGTATCTCGTCTGGAAGGCTAATGAGCGACCGACTGGGATTCCTTTCAACCTGACGCCTTTCGTGTTGACATTCAACCACATCGACGACAAGCTTCAACCCTGGCTCGCGCCCACCGACTCGCGACTACGACCCGATCAGCGTGCGATGGAGGATGGAGAATACGACTTTGCTGCTGAAGAGAAGAACCGTCTGGAGCAGGCCCAGCGAGCTCGACGACGAATCCGCGAGGAGCAAGGCGAGGAGTTTAACCCAGCTTGGTTCTACCACACGCGCTGCGAGGTGACGGGCGAAGAGTACTGGCAGTTTAACGGCAAGTATTGGGATCAGCGAGACAAGGCGGGCCCGAACGGCGACCCTAACGCCTGGGCGGGCTTGGAACCCATCTACCAGGACGAGCCAGAGCAGCAGTACTAGGGGAAAGAGAGTGCGGATCGCATGGAGTGTCTGGAGTGCTTGGAGTGAATTGGGCGTGCTGAAGGCGACTTACATATACGTGTTTGAATAGCTAGATTGGGGTGGACTTCGCTCGCTTGGATCGTCAACAGCTTTGTGGTTGCGTGTATCGTTTGATTTGAACCGAAGTTGAGCTCGACCAATGTGGTAGTTGCGTATAATTTTATACCTGAAAAAAAGATGTTTGATGGAATTAAATTAGTATGATTTAATTGCCTACTTTTAAGAGCTACTCCTTATTATTGTGGTCTGCCGAGGTCTGGTTTGATGACAAGCATGACAGCCAAGATTTGCATCATGAATTGGGTGACGGTGATTGGATGGCGGTCGCGGCTTCTTGTGGGGTATTCAAAGCAGCTTATTCAGGCAAGGAGGCAAAGTCACGAGCCTGAAGGGAGAGCGGGCCACGGCAATTATGCATTTGAGGCAGGAACTCGGCCGGGATGACGCTCCACCCCGGATGGCAGGTCCGTACCTCGGCAAAATCTCACAGGGGCATCGTGCAGGAAGGAGGCTTGCATGGCCTCGACGTTTTACAAAGCGCGCCCAGATCTCGCACCCTCGGCCTTTTTGGCATCTACATTCCTCTTTTTGCTCACTTGGTCTATCTATCGCTTCTCCCCTTTCTCTGCTCTATCCCATTGACCTTTGGAAAAGACACGGCGTGGGAGTTTAGCGTGTGCGTGTTTGTTGGGCGTCATCACTCCCCCGATTCGTATCAACTCTTGATTCAGGATGGCGCACCTAGAAGACCGGCCGACTCTGCTGCGGCCACCAGGGCCCGATGAGTCAAAGGCGTCGATTGAGAATGTGCTTGACGTGACGGAGCTCAAGGTGTTGGGACCGGTATGTAACAGACCCGGGTGGCCGTGTTACGTCATGGGCGGTGGTTCAAGATGGCATCTCATCGGGGGCAACTGCATTGGAGATGCCCTCATGCCGGCATTACCACCACATATGGTACACGCACTTGTCCGAATCATCCACTAACTCGAACCCAGGATGTATTCACAAACACCCGCAAGCAGTGGCATCCGCCCGGCGCGCGCGGCATCTACGGCGGGGCCGTCATCGCGCAGACGCTCGCGGCGGCGCAGAAGACGGTGCCAGACCAGTTCTTCCCGCACTCATGCCACTGCTACTTCCTGCTCGCCGGATCCGACGAGATCCCCATTTTGTACCACGTCGAGCGCGTGCGTGACGGCCGCTCGTTCGCCACGCGCACCGTCCAGGCGCGCCAGCAAGGCCGCTGCATCTTTACCACCACCATCAGCTTCGTGCGCGAGGCCGCCGGCAGCCACAAGGAGGTCCGGCACGCGGCCCCGCTGCCCGACGGCGTCGTGGCACCGGCCGACGACTGGGACGGCGAGCCCGAGTGGGCGCGGTCCGGGCCGTTTCAGAGCCACCGCATCGAGGTGCTGCGCGTCCGCGACCCGAACTCACAGCCGTTTGATCGTAAATGCCGCCAGTGGCTCCGGGCCCGCGGCGACATCTCGGAGGCCGGCGGCCACCAGGCACACCTCA
This sequence comes from Dactylonectria alcacerensis, assembly GCA_029931735.1. Lineage (NCBI taxonomy): Eukaryota > Fungi > Ascomycota > Sordariomycetes > Hypocreales > Nectriaceae > Dactylonectria > Dactylonectria alcacerensis. The sequence goes on along the minus strand of JAPMUZ010000012.1, from coordinate 864,645 downwards.
ATGCGCTGGCATACATGTCGGACAGCTACTTCATTGGCACCGTGTCGCGCATCCACGGCTTGTGGCGCTTCCCCTTCGAGCCGGAGGAGGTGGCCTCGCTGCCCGAGGCGACGCAGCAGCAGGTCGCTCACCTGAGCGAGTTCGAGGGCATGGGCCCGGACCTAGAGGACTGGAAGGGCCGCCCGCGCCTCGGCATGATGGTGAGCCTCGACCACAGCATCTACTTCCACGAGCCGCGGGCGGTGCGAGCCGACAAGTGGATGTTTACCGAGATGGAGAGTCCCTGGGCTGGCAACGGCCGCGGCGTGGTCACGCAGCGCATTTATGGGAGTGATGGCGTTTTATTGGCGACGTGCTATCAAGAGGCGAGTTACTCCCCTTTCTCATTTCGTGAGTGGCTTGTGACAGCGAGGACGATAGCTAACGATGATTATAGGGCGTTGTTCGATTGAAACAAGACGGCACGGAGAACGGGGCCAAGTTGTAAGATTGAATGGGTAGAGCAAGGATAGGATTGCGCAACTTTTGGGATATGATAAACTATGTAATTAAAGAAAGACAGACCTGGAAGTACGAAGGGACCAAGCCAGGAACGAAACGGGATAGAATCCGGACAAAGACGGTCATCGCCAGAGCGGAACAGAGGGCTGCCCGCGATATGTGCTGAGGGATTCTGTTGACGACATCGTCTGAGTGGAGGGAGACTACATTTCTCGGTATTTAAATTTCTATCGAGACTACAGAGTAAAGAGTTCTTCATACAGAGCTATTCGGAATACTTATTGCACCTGGCCCGCTTTGCACGAATGCTACCCCGACTGGACTGGGATATTCCGTCACTATTACACAGGGACGGATTTACGTTATCGACAATGAATGTCTCTCATAATGGTGATTTGGAATATCATCTTATTCTCATTAAACTATGTAACCCACCATTTCCACTTCATGTAGGTCTGAGATTGCAAAACACAGTTTCCATTCCATCCCTTTCCAATAAAAAAAAAGTCCGGTCTTCTGCTCAGGTGCTCGCAGTTGACTCCTTCTGCTGTCTCATGAACCCCTTGACGAGGCCTGTACTTTCGTCCCTCTCCACACCACCGCCAATCACGACACCCTTTCTGCGTCTCTCCAGAGTTACCAAGCTCTTGCCAACGGCGTTGTAGTCGCCGAAGAAGCTATGGGCGCGGCTATCGCTTCCGGAGGTGAGGCCGTGTCCCAGAGTCACGCCCCATACGTTTCCAACGCGGATGGCGTGGGACTGAGAGTTGCGGCTCCGCTCGAGGAGGATGGAGTAGATGGAGCCGGTGTAGAGCACAGCGCCGTCGGCGGCATTTGCGGGGAATTCCCACGCCTTGCCGTCGGTTGAGATGGGGTGCCAGGGGGTCACGAGGACCTTGCCAACCCGGCAGAGAACTTCGCTCTGCACAGGCGTCCTGAGAACCATGGCGACTCTCCTGGAGCCCATCGGGGTCCGCACCTTCATCCCTCGCCTCAGCTTTCGAATCTCCACTGACCTGCCGGATGCGAGGGTGACGTCGGTCGAGCCTGCAAAGCAGACGCCGCTGGACGTGTTGTAGCGGCTCATGTGGATCGGCGCAGAGGACCTGTTCGTATATGAACCGCCGCCGTGACCCCCGAAATGACCCCTGGCGGGCCGCGAGGGCTCTGGAGCGGGGAGATCGTCGAAGGCCTTGTCGAGCGCATCTCGACAGGACTTGAACAGCGGGCTGCCGGTGCCATACTGGAGGGCTCCAGGGTCCTTAAACGAGTTGCACACCTGGCGCGTGTGCGCGTTGAGAAGCGAGGGCAGGAAGTGGCCTCCCCATTTCTGGAAGAATGCATCGGTGCTGATGGCTAAGCATACCTGTCCCTGGGGCTCGACAGTTGAGATATCCTGCATAAGGGACACGTTTTGGGCGTCGAGGAATGGCTTCGCAGGGAGCGATTGAACGAGCTGTTCGAGCTCTTCTCGCTTCTCTCCCAGATTGGAGCCGTTCGGACGGTGCTCCCCGTCATTTCCAATAGGGAAGATGGAAGAAATGAAGCTGCTAATGAGAGACCTAGATTCGTGATAAGCGATCTCAGCCTCGGAGAGGCTACTGGCCTCGAGGACGCTACGACTGGCTGACGTCACAGGGGGGGCAGCGACAAGGGGCTGGCTGCGAGAGAATATCGCGCCGGCGATGGACTGCCGGGAGCGATGACTGGGTTTGAAATAGGCGATGGATGCAGAGACGATAGGGTTCGGCGCATCAGTGGCATTCTTCACGCGGAGGAAGATGTCGCGAGACTGGCCGTACTGGAGATTACCCAGGGGAATAGTCAGCTCTGTCGTGTCAGGCAGCTCTTCCACCGCTTGAGCACCCTGCTGTTCCACGGATTCGCCCATCGTCTCCACCAGTTCCAGCGGCTTGGAGTATCGCAGCTTCAACTCGGCCTTGATGGCAAAGGTGTTCTGCAAGTTGGCAACGGCGTGAACAAAGACAGTGCCGATCATGCCGGCGTCGGGAATGAAGGCATAGTTGCCACCGCCGATTTCTGCAATGGACTTGAGCAGGCCGGACCGCAGGCTGTAGCCAAAGCCAAAGGTGTGAAGAGACGCGGGGAGTTGTCCCATAGCGCGGATCTTGGGAACGTAGCCGGCTGGAGGGCACCTTTGTGGACAAGTTAGTTCGATGAATAACCTGGGTTACTATGCGGGACTTACATGTGATTAGGCATGCCGTCAGTAAGAATCATGACAGCGGGGACCTTATTTGAAGAACTGATGTTCTTGAAAAGCTTCAAGCCCTCGAGGATGCCGTGCCACAGATTGGTAGCATCTTGGGGCTCCATCTTGGTGACGTTCTTGCGGGCAACCTCTTTGTTGGCATCGGTCATGGGAATGAGAGGCTGGATAACCTTGGCCTTGCCACTGAAAGTGACAATACCCAGACGATCGCCTTCATTCATCGTCTCGATGATGGTGCGGGCGGCGTGCTTGGTCAGATCGAGCACCGAAAGGCCAGTATTCTCGCTGGGGTCCTCGCCAGGGACGGGAGCTGCCATGGCCATGCTGCCCGAGACATCGATAACGAGGACAATATCGCTAGGGACATGGGCGATCTTTTTCAAGGGCTCTACGGGGGGCTGGATCTTTACGATGAGAGCATTCTTCGACGGGACTGGCTCGAGATGAAGAGTTGCTTCCTCGCCGGAGCCAGTCGTGGATGAGGGGCTGGTGACGATCTCTACATCCTGCTTTTCCCGGACCGTCACGCTCTCGGAGGTGCTGCTGTCATCCTCCTTTTCGGTGTTGCTTGGCTTTGAGCTGCTGCTGTTCCAAAGGGGGACTCTCTGCGCACGACTTGTTAGTCGTTGACTTCGCCGTCGTTGCACAAGGGGGTGAAGATTGGGGTCGCGACGATTCAGGGTCCTGGACACGGCCGATTGCTTGGCGCCCGCGGATCTGGGGGAGATTTGACGCACCATGATTGGTCGCTGATGCCGGGAATGGCTTGGGACAGACCGAATGTTGTTGAAGAAGAAGATACGAGGGCGAGGGCGATGACGTCGGGTTGTGATCGGGCTATCACGCGTTGGTATTCGAAGCAGCCGGGCGTCAAGTAACGAGGGGACCAGATCGACGTTGCGTCTCGAATGTCTTGAAAGGAAAACGGACGCGGTCAGGCGGCGACGGGAGCGGGCTTAAGAAGGCCATGGCGATGGACAACAGTCAGTCGCATTGCATGCCATGGGTGGCGGTGATGGTGTGTGTCATGCCGCTGCAGGGCAGTGCGCCTGGCTCTCAGCCAGCAGCCAAGTCGTTCGCGCCCGCTATTCAGCCCAGTTCCACTAGGACTCAACTCGTGTCGGGAATTGCAGGTGCCTTGCGCCTCCGTCAAACCTAGGCTTGAGTTCGAGCTCAAAGTGGACACGCTATCATCTCGAATTTGCAGTTGGGAAGTGAGATGAAAGGGTTGGGCGGTTAGGCAGGAATTCTCGAGTCTGCAGTGGTTGGCTGCCTGGCCATGACTGAGGCAGCAAGTGTCAATAAACACATGGCAACAGAAGAATACGATTCGACAGCAACCAAGCAAGACATACCGGATACGATACAACCATTGTCCCCGTATCTCGTCAGACAAGTCGATCAAAGACCTTTTGCGTGTCAGTGCTCACTGACGGCTGCTTGTAGTGGTGCCTGCAAGGCAGAACGCTTGGCTTACAACCAGGCTTCCTACTGGAGTGTGCGTTGCGGCTGTGCAAGCAACGGACCAACGCCACCGTTTTCCGTCTAATTCCCTAGGCTCTTGGGGATAGTCACGGGTTGAGCTCGCGGGTTTCTTTTGACACTTTTTTCGGCATTTACTCATTATCAGCATAACTTCTCTGCCCTTTGGGTTGCTTTTGAAGTGGTAGCACCAGTCTCGACGAGGTGCGTTCTATGTGTGCTGTTTGAGCAGCTGTATACATACCACCCTGAGGATATCGAACATTCCACGCTGGACCGACTTTAATCATGGGGACGCTGCTCTTCTGATACGATGTTACACAACGGTCGAGTTTCGGGAGTCGTTGACCGGGAGTTAGCTGGCTGGTATTCTGAGTTTTGAGAGTTTACTAGTCTGCTGAGATCCTCTTCTTCAGATCTGACCAAGTCGTCGATTTCTCGGTGCTTGAGTGACGTTGAATACGAAGAGGAGCTGGTGTTCCGAGTTGGCTAGGGTGAACTTGTGGTAGATGCTTGAATTTCTGTTCAGAAGCCGTTGTCAAACACAAAGTGCTATCTCCACGACATGATGCACATACTTGTCAGACCCATCATAATGCTTAATTTTTTCCATCCATTCTGCCTTGTTTGCTTGACCCTTTGTTTCATCATTTTGAGGAATACAGCGTGACAGTTGCTGCTCGGATGCATCAAGGCAGAACTCCCGGCTCACAACTGGGCTTATTCCCACTAGAATCTGCGATGCGGCTGTGTACGCGACGGAGTAGCGCTACCGTTCTCCGTCAAATTGCGTAACGAGCAACGCTTCTGTTTTCAGCAGCCGCCGACAAGAAATCCCGAGAGAGTGTCAGTAAGCAGCCTCCAGGTCACCTGCGCAATCGTGTTCCTCGGGGCACCACCAGTAAACGCTAAGTGTGGTGTTGGAATCCGGGGGTCAGGACCAATACGATTCCCCCATCACTTCCCCGCGCTCGAAATGCCATGTGAGCGGCGATCACTGTTAGACAGCGGGCGCAGCTCTGATCTTGATGGACCAAGAGGTACCTTACTGAGACTTGACGTAATGGCCCGCCTTGGGCTCAGCCTCATGTCTCCCTTGGGTGCCGACGATTTTGACGACAGCGTCCCTAGCTAACCCAGCGCCCGTCGCGACTCGTACTTAGCGGCACGGAAGCCTGGGGTCTTCACTGCCCGAGGAGCACGAATTGGCAAGAATGGGTGTAGGAGGCCGAGAGTTGACTTCGCTCCCATGGGTCTAGACTGGTCGTTTATTTGTTGAGACGGGAAGCGGAAGGGCTCACTGATCTACGGGAAGCCCAGTGCAGCGAGGTTGACCAGCCTGCCCAAGGCTCCACAGCTTGGCCCGAATCAACGGCTGGGAAGAATGCACGGGTTCACTGATCGAGAGGATCGGCACATGTGATAAACATATTGCTCCAAATCCCGGCAGTCCAATTGTTTTAAAAATTCAAGAGCATCTCGGTCATCCTGCTGAGGTCGTCACTGTGGGTTGCGCGAATGGATCGGGGCCTGGACAGATGGATGCCTGCCTGCATGTCAAGAGATGACACAAACGCACCAACGGGTGCTGGGCACAGAAGAGGTGGACGGCCAAACAGTCAGACTGGCCCAAAGACCGCGCCAACCTCTGCATCAGCGCAAGCCACCACGTTGGCGGAAGAAACCCCCGGAACCACCAGGGTCAGCCTTCAGGGAATCTCCAACCGAGCGGGGGTTTTGGGTGGGAGTTGTGCAGCAAGCAGCTCCTTTAGCCGCAAAGCTGCATCTGCATCAGCCAAAAAGTGTCTAAGCGGGCGTGGCGGAATGATGGTACAAGGTAGGGAGAGGCGAACAGCAGCCGCTTGCGCTCGGGCGACGCCGGAATCCGTGGAGGTGAGAAAGGCGCATGATAGTTTGCCACATTTTCAACCTCAGGGTCTCAAAGCTGGGTGGCTGCTCGAAAAGAGGAAACACGGCACGGCGTGTTGGTCAGAAAAGGTGGCCGTATCGGATGAAGCGTATTGGATGGGCCACGATGTCCGAGGACGGGGGGGCATGTGTGATAGGTATTCGAAAGTCACAGGTAGACTACTATGGTAGATGGCGCGGCTGAAAAGCGAAAAGGGAAAAACAAGGGAAAGACAAATGACGACCAGTCGCGCAGATCGCATGGCAAGTCTCGCCTCCTTCCCCCTCGTACGTAGGCCATTCTCACGATGGATGCTGGCGATGGATGCTTGCGAGGCGGACATGTCATGCATCAGGCCCGATTCATCGAGTCCCCCGAATCATCGTGAACCTACTCGGTCCAGAAGCATCGAGCCAACCGCAGCGTCGTGGTGCTACTCGAGTTAAGGTTCGCCAGGACCACCCTCAAGGCTAGGTCGTGCTTTCGCAGTTTCTCACCCAACGTCAGAGACGAAATGTCACGATGCTAACCCAAGGCCGTCCTATTCCCCATCCTCTAGGCGAGCGGGGTTGTTGCGGGTGACAGACTTTCCCACCACTCGGGCGAATTGTCGCCTCCACGTGTAAGCCAAGCACAAGAAAAGCATTCACGACGCAAGCAAGTTCTAGGACATGAGAGCTGTGATGCGAAACCGGCGGACCGACTGGGCCGATCTCGTTCTTTCGCTCCGGCCGTTCCACCGATGCTAAGCCGAGCTAAACAAGGGAGAATCCGGCAAGGAGAAAAGGAAAACCAAGACACGAAAAAAGACAAAAGCTCCATTCTGCGGCGGGAGAGGTAAGATGCGAGACACACCCCGCGCTGTCAAGCTCGACGGTGAGAGGCGAGAGATAATGGAAGTTGGAGATTTTACCCCATACTGTTGGATAATGGCCTGGTTATTAGTCCGGGTTTTTTTGCTGGGTCTTTTCTTTAGCTCCGAGCCGGAGTGGTGGTGTGTGTGAGCCGCCAGTGTGAGTGGGTTCGTTTTCTTTGGAGCTTGGGGCTTGTTCTTGGGGCTTGCATCTTTTGGCTCGGAGCCCAGGGCGTGGGGTTCCTCGATCCCAAGTGGCCTCAGATCCCAGTTGACCCTTACTTTGAGATCCCCCAGTGGACTGTGGCCCTCCAAAGCTGCAGGCTGCAGGCATCCAAGGGTGATGGATCCATCATCCAGCATCAAGGACCCTGGGAGGCGCCAGACCCTTGAACAAAAAGGGACAGATGGTTTGTGCTTGAGGCGATCCGATTCGCTGGAGGCGCAAAAGAGGGCAAGCGCTGGCTCGCCATTGTGCTGCACGCTGTCTCCCATTACCGACAGGAATGCGTCATCCCGCCGAGCTTGCGAGTTGAGGCTTTGGGGCGCGGCGACCAATCCGCGGACGCAATTTGGGGGGTGGGGATGGAGTTTGGGAACTGGCAGTTGGGAGCATCAGGCAAACTTGACTGACTTTGGGCTACCCCGCAAATTCGAGAGGGGTGGAAGGGTCTAGGGTCGACGAGGTTCTGGGGTGCCGTCGCTTTGTGTGGGATGGAATGTATGCCGTTTTTGGTGTCGAGGAGGGCGGGTTGGGCGATGGGGATGATGGATGGAGGAGGGGTGTGTGTACAGCATGTAGGCGCGGCATGGGCTTCAAGGTTTATGGTCTTAGTGTATGGCAGATATGGGTCAAGCGTTGCTTCGCGATGCAGGTGTGAGTTGCATCACATCTAAAATCATGATGGAGGAGATTGCATTTGGGTATGGGGATGGAACAAGACGAGGTTGTGGGCGGGACAACAAAATGAATGGCACTGGGTCACAGAGGAGACAGGCTGCTGAAAGCTGAATGCGCTGAATGGATCGGGGAGATTGGATAGGTGGCAGTGAATCAAAGACGATGAATGCAAGACAGTGAATGGAGGAAATTCTGTCATGAGCCGCCTTCTCTCTTCTCAGTCTCGCCCACGCTTCGGAACTACGACCCTTGCTCGGCCCTTCGCAACAATCTCCCGAGTCTCCCACTTCAAGCCACCTGTAGACCACTCCACTGTGACGCCGACTCGCAGCAGAGCGGGCTTGTATTTTATTCCAGTTCGGTTTGCCCAAGAAAAGAGACAAGAAATCTCACATCTCCTCGTCTCGGGCTGTCGCTGCGAATGACTCGAGAACTGAGGGGGAGGCCCTGCCGAGGAAAGAAAGCATGCGGCGAAAAACCCACAAAAAAGCATGCGGCGCAGGGCAAGGCGAAAAGAGAAACGCCAGCGTCGCAGTGAGACGACGCAACGAGCAAACATCGAGTAACAGGCATGTGTCTTGCCCTGGACGGGCCAACCTATGAGCGTCGAGGCATTGGCGCATTGAATGGAAAATAAAAAAACAGGTGGGACATGAGGACATGGGGCTGGCTGGGTGTAAGTGAGAATTGGCTCTGCCCACACGCCCACCTCGTTGCTTTCCACCTCCACCTCCACGCCACACCCATTCATTCCCTTGCCCTCCCCCCATCCATCATGCTTGAACTTGAACAAACTCCACAGCTGAGCGAAAGCCCACCACGGCCGCCAACCGAACCCAAGCACACCCACGCCCTGCTCTAACACGCCCTCTTCTCTCAAGGCCGCCGAGCTCCACGCTTCTCGCCCCGATTCCTCCTCCCCAGTCACCCGTCTCCCGACTGTTCCTCCGTGACTATATGAACCCTTCCTCCTCGCCCCTTCCTTCTCTTTTTCCCTCCTCTTCTTACCTTCATCACATTTTCTTTTGCATTTTCACTGAACTTTCACCAAACGACTGTATCAACAAGCGCACGAGTCAGCGAACTTCCCACTTACACAACACACACGTTCTACACGACACCTCACAACCACCACAACCAGACACCATCCAACATGCCTGCCTACGAATACTGCTGCCAGTGCTCCGGCATGATCGTCATCAGCACCACCTGCACCGCCTGTGGACACAAGCAGTGCAACAGCTGCCCTCGCTGCTAAGCGGCTTCGCCTCCGGCACGTAGCCATCTCTATGATCGTCGCACACGATTGTCACCTTGTCGTTGCCTTCATTTCCTAACGGTATGCTCTCCGATATGCCCCTCTAGCGACCCTGCAGGCTGACCTTGACGGTACAGATGCCAGGCACCAAGCATCGTTCCCCGAGGCGCAGGTGGCGAACTACACGACACAGAGAGCCTTGATGGATTTTTGACGACTAAACGAAACGACTCGATTTTTTTTTCAGATTTTTTTTTCACTTCGACTACCTTGTCTTCTACAACACCTTAACTCCAATTTCTGGTTTCTCTTGTCACACAATTTCGATACCCTTTGACTTTTCCTACCCGGAGTCGGCGTCCCATTTCCTCGCATAAGCACGCTCTGAGCGAAGGACACGAAAACGAAAGGAGAAAAAAAAACAGACTTTCTGCGCCCGACGTCTTTCTAATGCTTCAATTTCTTCAGTGGCTACGGCGATTACTAGCACAGCGGAAACGTTTCTTGGACTCGATTCAATTACCTTTTGACAGCCAACTTTTTGGCGGGGCCGCGTTGGAGAGTGTTCAGGCACGGGCAAGGAGCACGACGACACGACATCACGCGAAGAGCTTGAGGGAAAAGTTAATTCACGGCCCCGGAGGTTTTGCAGGAGAGAGAAGGCGTAATCTGTATTTAGTTGCTTTAGGCTGGATTGATGGAAAGGATTGAACTTGATACCCGGCGTCGGTCTCGACCGGGATACTCAGAAGGTCGAGACGCTAGTCAATATCACCACTTTTTCCCGGGCGAATTTGGTCTGCCATGGATGAGTGACTATGTATGTGTTGAGCGATACCATGCTTAAAACTGATGTCTGTGGTGAGACACACATGGGAGGATGGGAAGAGGCGTTGGAGCTCCCAACACAACAATTATCTGGATGCCGCCTTGCCAACTGCCTGCAACGTAACTTAATCCACCCGCTCCGTTTGCCCACTTCCGTCCGTTTTACCCACGCCCATCCATGTTCTCGTAACGTCAACAGTCATGTTAATTGTCAACCTTCTTAGTCCGCGTCTCCGACACTTCCCGCGGCCGCTCCGGAAAATTCCCTCACCAGTACGATGCTGCCGTCGACCTTGATCTTGCGCTTCGGCATACCCCCTTTAGTCGAGTCGGCAGCGGCGGCGTCGGCGAAAGCGTCGGCCTCAGGGCCTTGCCCATGGCCGCCGCTGTCTGCATCATCATCGTCCTCCCACAGCCGGAAGCCCATCCGCTCGTAGAATGGCACCACCTTGGCGTTGTCGTCTGCCACGCCGACCCAGACGCCCAAGTTGGGCTCCTCACTGCCGTCTCGAGCACACCGCTGCTCCGCGAGGGCCCCCACCGTGCGCTCCAGTAGCTTGCGGCCCCAGCCCTGGGCCTGCCAGGCCTCGAGCAGGTCGATGTGCAGCGTGGCCCGGTATCGTGCCGCTACGGCGGCCGTCCGGGCGTCGCCAAGTAGCAGCCGGCGCGGGTCGTAGGCCAGTTGTGTCAGGCACGCACCGTTGACGGAGCCGTCGGGGCTTGTCCACGGCTCCGGCGGCGCGAGCGGGTCCGGGCGCGGCGATGGTAGGTCCGGCGATGGATCGAGCACGGCCGCCGTGTACGACGGGTACGCCGAGATGAATGCAGGGATGTCTGGGCAGCCGATGCAGTACCCAACCGCCGAGCCGTGACCGTCGTCGAGGACGAAGCACGTCAACGGGCAGAGATGCGTGTACTGGTGCGTCCACAGGTACGGCGCGAGACGCTGGGCATCCGGGGACGACTTTAGCGACGGTGGGAGGGTTTCCCGGCACTGAGAACCAAGTCAGTAACTGCTGAAGAGGGCAGTGAAGAAGATTGGTAGACTTACAATGTGTGCCGTGGCATTGAAATCCCGCTTCTCATATGGGCGAATAAAAGCCATCTCGCTGTTCAATGGCGGCGGCTTTCCTCGAGACTATCTCGATATATCAGGCGTGAAAGTGCTGCTAGTGCCAGAGTTGATCCTGAGGTTGATCTGTTCCCAGGAGCTTAATCATGTAAGTTCTTCAAGCGAGTAACAATAATTGTCGTGGTGACACGATTGAGACCTATTTACAGAAGCCAAGCATTAAAGCATGGAATTTGTAAAGCAAGAGGGGGAACGTATATATAGAGCTGTAGTTGTGCCCGCCGACTCCAACCATCGTGCGGAGTGCTGACAGCAACAAGATCCGGCTTCTCGGCCCGCTCTCGCCGCTTCTACAGCGTGTTATCGCAACCTCCTCATTTCTACATCGGAATGGATGGCCCAGTGTAGCGAATTGACTCTCTCCCATCCCCTGCAACCCTTCCACATCTCTACCACATGATGACTTACAAAGACGCTAGCCTCATCTATATGTTCTCCAATGCCACCATATCCTCCAGGCATCCAAGTCCGCACTTCACGATATTTACCATATCGTGAGTAACCTTTCCGTTACTGACCGTCTTTTCAAGATGCCTCAGTTGTATATCCTCAGTTGTGACCATCAGTATCTCTCATAATCGGCCCTCGTTGCTAGTATCTCTAACCTACACCTTTTTTTAATTAGACAGCATTCGCTATACTCGCTGGTATCTTCTAGCTCATGATAGCCTGTGATAGTGGTATAAAAAGCGCCATGCGGTTAAAGTGTCAACAGCTGAAGACGTGCTATGGTTTAAGACAGCAGAGAATGACCAGCCAACGAGCTAGGAGTCTCTTTGACTAAGCGCTGCTTGACGCGCGTTGATAGAATGGAGAAGGAAACAAGCTCAAATCCGGCGTTCGTGCTAATAATAAGGTTGATAGTAAGGTTAAGGTGTGTTGTATATGCGGACTTAGTAGTGATGGAAATTTTGGGTTCGAAGAATGTATGTAATGGGCCAACGGGTTGACGTTGAATTGAGAGTATTTGCGTTGTTACTCGGGGTGGCACACAGTAGGAGTTAAGAGAGTGATCATCAAGACTTGGACCGTATTCTTCAAGGGTATTGAACGATGTTCTTGTTAACTTGCACTACCAAAGAAATGTTAAAGCAATAAAACTCCGACTACCCAAGCTCAAACGTCTCACATGGCTAGGCTGTGACTTCAATCTCCAACTCATTCGACAAAAACAGTCCCGAATACGCATCATCGGCAATGCCGGCCTTCTCCATGGCCTCGTTGCTAATATCCTCCTTCGCCTTCCCCCACACAGCCTGCCACTTGCCCTTCAGCTGGACAATCGCCCTGGCACCAACATCTTCTGGCGACACGATCGTGTCCTTGATGACAAGGTCCTGCTGCTGGCTCTGGCCTGGCGCGATGGTGATGAGGGACCCGGCCTGCGGCGGCCATTTACGCTGCACTTCGAGAATTGGCATCTCCAGGGGCACGGCGGCGCCGTCGGGCGTGATAGACAGCAGGCCGAGCTGCAAGGCCAGTCCGTCCAGCGGAGAGCCGTAGGATAGGAATGTAACGGGCTCGCTGTTGGTGTTGGTCACTTGGACTATCACGGTCGGCGGCGACGTGCTCTTCTGTTTCAGGGACACCTGAATGCCCGATATGGGGCCAGGCGCTGGTTCGTCGTCCATTTGCAGTGTGAGGGTGGGCACTGAGTGTGTGAAATAGGCGTATAGACCTGCAGTGACGAAGAGCCCGGCGAAGAAGCGCGCCGTAGATGAGGAGCGCAGGAAACTCATCTCTTCAGGCCCAGCTTGAAGATCTAGCTGGGGTCGGACTCGATGATTGTGAATGCGCTATCTGATGATGGAAGTGGGTTGTGATGTCGGCAAGCAGGTGGACTTGTTGATTCGCCACGCGGAGCTGAAGGTACAGTCGACAGGGCAGTGTTCCTTTGCCGTAAGATCCTTGATCGTATCAGCTGCGTATCTTCCAGGACAGAATCCAGCTATTTCGGGCCAAATACGCCAGTCAAACAAACGAGTGTCGAGGCAGAAACGTGGCGAAGACAAGTTTCAAGCCCACCAAGACCTATGCACGGGAGGGATGTGCCCGGGACTTGTAGTGGCTGCTGCGCTCGGCACTTGATCAAGAGGCAATGGGGATTGTCCACGTCGCACGCCTCCCTATTTGTGCCTACTATGTACAACTTGACATGAACTCATCTTGCGTTCGACATCTGTATTCTGGACAAGCCCCTGGCTGGTGTGTTTCGGGCGGCTCCTGGCACCAATGTATCAGAAACGGAGATCAGCGAGTGGGGCCGGGGGTCTGAAACATCCAGTGGCACAGTCAGCCCAATCTAGCCGAAGGGCAAGGGTCCTTTGTTGGTCCCTCCAAGCATCTACCACTTCAATATGTATGGTTATGGAATTACTGGTAGTTAATACCAGTGATTTGCTTGTGCACTAAAGCCTTCAAGCAGATGCAGGGGCTGCTTCTTTTCTCGAATTGCAGTGGTATTAGAGCCTAGGTATCTAAGGTCTAATCCTTCAATACACAACTTTCCATAACACAATTTGACCCGCATTTCCCCCTTCAGCCAGCCCATGAGTACGAGGTCGGGCTTCAGTCAAGTCAATCCATACAGATACTTAAGCAGATCATACTGATTGATCACATTAGTAGTTGACCGCCAGATATAACACGACAGTCCCGGCTAGCCACAACTCTGATCCGCCTGTGCGAGCAAATGAGAAGAAACTGACGATTGATCCCATATTAGCTATCTTCAAGGCAAATTATGACTAATGCAGATGAATAGTGCTTCAATACGGTTGAGAAACGGGAACAACCTTAGGTAGCCATGGTCCTATCCCGTCCGCCGAGTTGGTCCGCCGAGTTGATCCGGTTGAGCACATATGCAGATATTGATGATAAATCACATTCTCAGCTAAGTGCCAAGCATGTTGTAACTGGAATAGAAGAATGATACTCCAAAGCAGTTGACGAAACGGGACAACTTCAGCCAGCCACTTAATACCCACCATCAACTTTACGTAAATCGACAACTGCAAGGAAGGATTGCTATTCGCGCAGTGAACTATTGCTTTTCATACATCAATTGTGCATACAAACACGTTTCTTTAGCAACGGTAATCCTAAGGAATGAATAAACACGCCAAGATTATGAGGCCATACAGTTACAGGGTACAAGGGGACTGGAGGATGGCGAGGTAGCGAAAGAGCTCTAGCAGCGGCGGCGGTACTATTAGCAACTGCAGATGAGCTTATTCTAGCCGAGCACCTGTAGGCGCAAGAATACCTGCAGGAACATCTGGAGTAGCAGCTGGCACGACAGAAATGCAATGTCTATGGGGAAGCATTGGGATGATTTGGCCGTAGTTATGCTTGCAGGCTATTGTGACGTGCTTTATTACGTAGGCTATGCGGATAGTAACAATTAACTGTGTGAATATTAACACTCTTGTTAGGACGTAAAGTAAGTCATTCGCCCTATAATCACATCGTTGGGAGGGAAACCGTGGCTGGCTGCGATGAGCACATTCAATGATGTAGTATTGCCAAGTCAGAGCTGCAAGGAGGTTGATCATCATATTCATGATAGTCTAGAACACGGAGCTCGCATGTCTCAGCTTGGCAACTAGCCCCAGCGTTTCAAGTCTTGGCAAAGACATTTCGGGGGGTTGATGACGCTTGAGAGGGAGGTTTGTCCATCGGCGTATGCATGTCTCGGCCAAGTCCGCCCCCGTGCAGGTGAACAACAGGAGATTCGTCGCAGCGAAGTCACTCGCACAGAAATCGCTGCAAGCTTTCAAGAATTGGCCAGGCCAGCTAGTGCAGCTAAGAGGCAGAGCCTGATCTCGAGCAGGAGGTAGACTGTCACTTCAGATCACTACCATAGCTTCCATGGGTTGGAACTGGATGGCCAGCCTGTTAACTCGTAGTGCCGAGTAGCCAAGAGAAAATATCATTGGGCAGCATAAGTGGCGCACTTCACATTCCACCTTCGCCCACTGAAATGATGGAATTCGAGCTTTGGAGCGTGGCGAACTGATGAAGAATCGGAAGGCTCATGCCGAGACTGGTGGGCGTGGAGTTTGACCGTCTTTTGACGCCACTTGATGTATTGTCGGCTGAGGTGGCAGAAACCAAGTTGGTATTTGTGCATATGTGTTACTCATATTCCTCGATGTGGCTATGGCCAATCAGAATGAAAGTGTCCTGTTCACTCCTCTATCGAGGCAGTACTAGGACCCCAGCGAATCTTCCATCATCCAAGTTACAGAGTACTGCGATTGGAGGAAACAGGATATTCTAGAGTATCGACGACGACGCTTCTTTGTCACCAGGCAAGACGCCGGCATCAAGTCAATCAGAGGAGTCACAACCGGCAACAAACTTGCCATAGTCTCGATATGACGAGGAATCCCAGGTGATATGCTTACGTAGTACCGTGTACGTTACCCCCGGAGGAGGGCACACCACATGTGCAACTTGCCGCGAAAACTCAGGTTTCATGCATAGTGGACGCGACCGCACTTCCTTTAGCCAGCCACAAGTGATCCGGCAAATAACTGTCGATTGATATTCAGTCTACTAAGGTATGCGTAGGCAAACCCTACAGAGGGCGTGTTCTAGACCGAAATCGAATAGCCTACTCTTCCTCAAACTATTGGCAAGCCCAGTCTCAGCTCAGAAGCTTCAGGGATGAAACTTTGGTACTACGTAAAGAGCCTCCATTATTGCGATTCTAATAGCGCATCTTACTTGCCTATTTAGCTGCCATCTCGAAATACGGTAGCATCTATCGTGATACCGATCTACTTGATGAACGATGACTTGTTCTGTGCATTTCATTGAAGTCGATACGGATGAGAACATAGCATCTTTGCTCCCCTAACCTAGCTGAAACATTTTCACAAGAGGTCTTCCCAAATCATGTCGGTGGCCCTCTTCCCGGCCGTAGGATCAGCAACCCGATACAAGCGCTCACAAGTCAATCTAACACAACTGGGTCCCATCTGTAATAGCCTTCTATTCTTGGGAGATCCCTCCGGAAGAATTTCATCCATCTCCGCTAAGCCGCATACACCGAAACCGCGATATCCTCGTCGGAAGAATTGTCATGCCTGTCGCCCCTTCTGCATCAACGGTATCGGAGCTTGGCGCTGAGCAGATATAGACGAGGAAACCTGAGTCTCACAATAGGATTTAACCGGTGATAAGAATATATTGTTAGGGCTAGATTCTGATGGTGTTTGTGCCACTGATTTCGGTGAGAGCGGTGTTGGCTGAAACGGAATCCCAATTTGTCGCCTTCATCGACAAACGCCCCCGCAGTCTTGTTTGTGTTAAGGTTGTTAGTTCGCGCAGCTCAGCGAAAATCCTGGTCTTCCCATCGCCCATCTGAGGCAAATGATAATGAAGAGTCAAATTCCTTTCAGCATTAGAATCGTGGTCACATTGCTGTGAGTGTTTCTCACCTTGGCCTCTACCCGGAACCCTTGCCCTGCTCACAGGCCATTCGGCAGCCGCAGCGGCGAGGATTCGACTCCATCTTCTCCACTAAAGGCCCCTCCTATTTCGCTGACATCTCGCCTCTCCAAGCGGCTCTCTTGGCTCTCTAGAGTAGAAAAACGCTACATCTTAAACGCTAGCTCCCGTATTTTTTAAGTGGAGGTTATCTGATTGTGTTTCGTGTTGATGAGTCTGCTGCTTTTCGTACATACGTGGACGATTCCTCAGCTGACAGGACGGTGCGACCAAGGAACAAGGACGGGCCACGTTGAGGTACTATAGCTGGGACGCGCTGCAATCTCGACCCTCCGCCACTCACGCTGCAAAGCGATGTTGGTTGAGAGAATAAACAACCTGGAAACAAATCTTTAAGGTACAATGTTAAGTCGTTTTATCGGCAGGTTGCTCCCATGCGATGCCACCTCGGAATCGCGGCTGGTGGAGTTCTTCTGTGAGCGATGCGATGAGGCCGAGATGCCCCTGCAGCAAGCCGCGAGTTAGACCCAACCGCCCTGGTCAAACTGCTACATCAAACGTCTCGCGCTGCAGACGAGACGAAAGATTTGCATGACTCCTGCGCCTGGAAATCCCAGCCTCAAGCTCTTCCGACTGCGAGAGTCCTCGGCCCCACGAGTCGCAAATTAGATCGCCCGTTGGACCAAATAGAAAATCCCCCGATTGGGTTTTTTGTTCGCATGGTCCCATCGGTGAAGCCAGCTCGTGCAAGGAAACAAAAGGACAGAGGACGGGAATCCCAGCCTTGACAGTTTGATTCCCTTGCAGTTCGTTCGGTCGCACCACCTGCCAACATCAAAATGTTCAGGTAGGCAAGATAGCACTTAGGGAGATTGCAGGGCCCGAAACACCAAGCCCCGGCCCACAGCCTTCTTGACGGTTTCTGGGGAACCGCGCTTCGCCATGACGGGAGAGGCGCCGTAACAACACCGGCTTAAAGTCGCTTCCCGAGAATCAAGATGAATGCAACCATGAGCATGGGCTCAGATAGCCAGACCCCCTGGCTGCCTCCCGCGTTTCCGGGGTCGTTTGTCTGAAGACTCTCGGAGGTATAAGTATGTTTGACACTGCCGGTGCCTCATCGCCGCTTGTTCTCTTGCTTGCTTCATGTGCTTCGTTTCAGTTTGACCTTCGTTTTTTTCTTTGAATTCGCTTCGTCGCTCGCTTTTTATAACTAGTCATTCGTTTTTATTATTCTTATTTTCGCCCAGGATGAAGCTGCTTGCAGGTCTCGCTCTCGCCTCCCTGGCTGCTGCCGTCCCCGTCATGGAGAAGCGGGCGACCGTCGGCCTGGACGTCGAGCTCCAGATGCAGGGAAACTCCAAGGTCAAGGCCGTCATTACCAACAACGGGCAGAACAGCCTCAAGGTCCTTAAGTCTGGTACTTTCCTTGACACGTCGGCGGTCGAGAAGGCTCAAGTCTTCTCTACTAGTATGTACATCCTCGTCAATAAAGAAACTCGTTGTGGTATAATGAGTCCCAGTCGCTGAACAAGTGAATTATAGACGGTATTGTTCCCTTCGACGGTGTTCGCGTCAACATGCACATGGCCTCCCTTACCGACGCGGCTTTTCAACGCATTGCCTCTGGCGAGTCCATCGAGGTTGATTTCGACGTTGCTGAACTCCACGATCTTTCCACCGGCGGTAGTTTTGGAATCCTGACGTCTGGCGCCCTCTCCTACGCCGAGGAGAACTCGACAAACCTCATCGGTTCGGTTCCCTTCCACTCCAACTTCCTCACAGCCACTGTCGACGGCGAGCAAGCCTACGCGGTCCGAACTGCCTTCAACAAGAAGCGAAGCACCGTCCAGAGCGATTGCACCGGCGATAGGCTCACATCGACATATGCCTCGCTCGGCCGCTGCGCAGGCCTCGCCCAAGCAGCTCAGCAGGCCGCCGAGTCTGGTCCCGACGACAAGATGATCGAGTACTTTAAATCGGCCAGCTCCGAGACGCGAAGCACTGTCGCCGGCGTCTTTTCTCGCGTCGCGGCGGAGTGTGGTTCGACCGACTCTGGGAATGCCAAGTTCTACTGCAGCGATGTGTACGGTGCTTGTAGCGATGGTGTTCTGGCATATACGGTCCCTGGACTCAACTACATGGCGTACTGCGACTTGTTCTTCACCGCGCTCTCGATCGAGACGACGACTTGCCACGGCCAGGAGCAAGGCACCACTGTAGTACACGAGACCACTCACTTAAGCCAGATCAAGGGTACATCTGATTTCGGTGGTTATGGTTATGACTTTTTGCGCAGTCTGACCGCTGAGGAAGACCTCAACCATGCCGACACATACGCCTTGTTCGCCAACGCCATCAACCTTGGATGTTAAAGGGCGTCGTATTTGCACGATAGGGCATGGTACAAATGGGTTCAAACATTTGCTGGCGTTAATGGTGAAGGGGGCATTGAAGGCGTCCGGAACGGGGCCGTTGCATGAAACCGAGTTTACTAAGCAATATGCATATATATAAATAGGAAATGAAATAAAAATCGTAAAAGGCTCGCAAGATGTAACTGCCGTGTCATAGTGTTAGGTGCGTTGTCTAGCCTCATAGCGGTAGGGAGGGTTAAAGATTTGAGACTGGGTGCACAAGACTGATATTTGCCACATTCTCGGCGGAGTGCAGTTGCTGAGCTGGCCTTGGTCCGGATTGGAGACGATCGGGACGATGTCGTCTTAGTTTCAACCCTCTTGGCAAGGTGGCAGGTCTGCCCGTGATGGAGTGGCCGGAGAATTCGATCTTAGCAACCAGGACCGCATCAGGTACGAATCATAATTTGCCCAACACGAAACCCAATCGATAAGGCTCGACGATCACTCCGGGGTTCAAAAGCTGGACTGGAGTCGGCTCGGAGAAGGTGAAGGGACGTACCGAAAAGAAATCTCGAAACACTGTCATTGGGCCTTCAAATGTATTGGTGGTGTGCTTCAGGTGCCAACCAGATGCGACCTCTGGGTCGCTGACGTCATTGCGCAGGACATGGCATTGCGGGAGTTCCTTGCTGGCACGACGGCTTCAGTCAGGGACAAGACCAAGCTTCAAGCTGAAGAAGGCGACCAGTAGCCGGGCAAACCGGGGTCCAACAATGGTCTGTTTGATGTGATGGCGGTGCATCTTCACCGGTGCTAGGCCAGGCGGCTGCAGGACAAAGACACGACGCTTGTTCCTGGCTTGTGAGAGCTCGTGTTACACCGTCAACCAAACACGTCGGGGTTAATGTTGTGAAAGCATCGATCACGCTCTTCCCCTTGCATGAATGACAAGCTACTCACTGGTGCCAGAATACTAAAAGACATCGTTGGCCCGCGAACGAGAGTCGATAACAAAGGAACTGAGCGATGTTATGCCATGGCGGCCTGAGCCGCTGAAGTTGGGTGGTCAAGAACTGAGGCTGAAGGTATCAGCGCAAACGAGCGCTAGGACGACCAGACCGGGCAGTAACATTGGATCGATGGGATGCAGGAGGGCTATGGACACCACAACCGCAAGGGGCTTAAACACAATGCAGACGACCGGGATGGTGCGTTGAGGCTCGATGAGGTGTCGAGGGTTCCAAAGGATGCCTGGTTGTTTTGGAGCTTGCGAGATGGTGGGGGAGAGATGTTAGAGACTTGGTGTAGGCTGATAAGGAGTGAGTAACAGATTGGAACCAGCGCGCTGGCCTGAGGCGAAAATGGATAGTAATCTGTCCAAACTGGGAATAAGAGCTTTTTATTTTACTGGGAATGGTTTCATGACGAAAATTATCCGATCGAGGAATAAACACCAGTTGATGAAGGCATCTTCCATTATCTGGCTTCATCAATTCAATAACCTCCCGAGGACGTGTCTGGCTCAGCGCCTACCCTAGTCAGTCTGGCTCCCCTCCAAGCCTCGAAGCCTCATCCCAGACAGCGAAAATCCGGCTTTTGGTCGCATCCCCCACTTGGCTCTGTTAGGTGCCCAAGATGGCACCAGCAGCCTTCGGTGGACATGCAACACAAGAGAAATTAGTTCCTTCTCTATTCTTCCATCATGTGCGGTGGTATTTTAGATTACCGTTTCAACCTAACGATGGAATAGTTCGGGCGTTGGGCTCTGCTCGTATCCGTTCGTTGAAGTTGAAACCAGCTGTCGTGTCTCGCTGCTGCTGCATCTCACTGCTGAAAGTTACTGTTCGTCATCGCTGGTTCACTTGCAGCAAGGCTTTCAGGGTGTCTTGCAGCGGCATAGTCCTGGAAAACGCCTTCAACGCCCTATCACCGGCGCCAGTCAGGCGACTAAACCCCCCACTGTGGCTACTGGAACGTAACAATGGACGGGGCTCTGGCTCGTCTGGCTCGGCTTTTGGCAGCTTGTCTGGTCCACCCCTTGATGAAAACTGACCCAAACCCTTGCAGCGGGGTCACACTCTGGAGTTTTCGACACACTAAATTTGGTGACGAGCGGGGCCTTCTGCCCGTCAACGTCATTGCCCGCCTCCGTCACCCTCCATCACCCATCATCCGTCATCTGGGCACCCATTACCTTTGAATTGTCCCATCATCCCCTCCGTCTCTGGCCCCAGCTCCTTTTTGATCATATGCCATCCATCGCCCACCATCTTCTTCTTCTGAACCCCGTTTTTCTCCTCTCTCTCTCTCTCTCACACACTCATCCTTGACTCTTCCCGCTTCACAACCAGCATCCCGGGTATTTTGCTCTATATACTAATACCCGTCTGCTCTCTATCTTGACGTACACTGTGCTGGCACACTCCCCTGATTCCATTTCTGCCGATATTCCTGTGCAAGGGAATCACCTGTTACAACTTCCCGACCTGCGTCATCTGGTACGCACTTGCTTGAATCAACGCAGCACACACCACATCCTTCTCATCCACCATGGGCGAACGCTGGGATCGTGATCGCTTCCTGTATGAGCGGAGTCGAGAGCAAGACCGCATTGATGATGAGCGCAGCTACATGCGTGGCGGACGAGATGGTCGAGATGGTCGAGATGGCCGTGATCGCCGTGACAGTCGCGATGATCGTGAGCGCTTCGATGATCGTGAGCGCTTCGATGATCGACAAGACCGCCGCTCCAACCGCAACTTTGACGATGATGACATGGTTCGAGACCGCCGCTATTACGGCGAAGACCGGCCCATGCCCCGTCGCGAGGCTCCGGAACCTGACTTCCCACGCCGAGGTGTAATGGAAAGGGAACGAGAGCGCGAGCGCGAAGCCCCTCGTCGTCCCGGTTTCCTACGACGCCAGTCCTCCCTCGACACATTCGATCGTCTCCCATCTCGCATCTTCCACAAGCACGAAGAGCTACCACCACCAGCTCGCCGCGAGGACATCCGCCGCGAGGAATACCGAGCCCCTGCCTATACCCCCATCCCTCTTCCCAAGTCTCGTGGACTTCCCCCGCCTCGTCGTTATCCCGACCAAGGATTCTACGATGACATCAAGGTGGCTGAGCCCGACTACTATGGTGACGATGACTTCCGAGCTTACCCTGATCGCATCCGTGAACGAGAGTATGCCCGAACCCGAACTCGCCGCGAACGCAGCCGGGACTCTTTCTCTACTCGAACTCGATCTCATCGAAGCAGCTCTGTTTCTTCTTCCACCTCCAGCCGCTCCTCAAGCAGCAGTGGAGGCACCACTGTGCGAAGCGAGTACCCTAAGAAGGGCAAGACTCGCATCCCCTCCAAGCTCGTCTCTAAGCGCGCGCTCATCGATCTGGGATATCCATTCTTCGAGGAGGTGAGAATCATGTCATTGCCAAGTTCCCGTGAGTGCACTCTAACCATGGCTAGGGCAACACGATCATTGTTCAGAAGGCTCTCGGTCAAGATAACATCGATGAGCTGCTCAAAGTGAGCGAGGACTACAAGAAAGGTAAGCCAACAACTTCTTCAGTGTAACTGCAACGTAAAAAATAACCCAATACTCGTCCAGTTGAAATGGATATTCTTGCCGCTCGAACTCCCCCGGCTCCAGTTGCGGCCCTTCCACCACCTCCTCCTCCTGTCAAAGCACCGGCCCCAGCTCCAGCTCCACCTCCGGTCGTTGTCCCGGCTCCAGCCCCGGCCCCACCTCCAGTCCAACGTGCAGAACCGGCTCCTCCACCAGCGCCCAAGGAGAGAGTAGCGCCGCCGCCGCCTCCACCTGTGGTAGTACCGATGCCACCCCCGGCTCCCGCAGCACCAGTCATCGTTGATGCCAGGCCGCCGGTCGACATTGACTTTATTGACGATTCGACGACAACGTACACTCGTGATACTTCGCCCAGTCGAACTAGCGACACGTCAAGCTGGGACACGCGTAGCCACCGTCACCGCCATCGCAGCCGCCGTCGTCGCAAGTCCGTGGGACCCCTGGCCATCTATGAGCGATCTCGTTCCCGTTCGCGAAGCGGCCACGAGCTCCGCGCTGAGATTCGTGCCCTGGAGCGCGAGCTTGCGCACCGGCCCAAGGGCTCCTCCAACAGGGAAATTGTGCGCGCTGAGCGACTTTCCGACGGGCAGCTGGTGATTTACGAGGAAAAGCTCGAAAAGGTTGTTGAGCATCACAAGCCACCGCGGATTGAGAAGGACAAGAAAGGTAGGATGTCCATCAGCGTGCCAAAATACCGATGAAGGTGCGCCTTTTTTCACCGGTTCGAGCTTTCGGGAGCATCAGGCTGACCTGGATTATGCAGGACCCCCTCCCGCACTCATGCGAGCCATGCTCAAGACCCTGACCTAAATGGCTCCACCACTTAAGTGCCCAGACCAGCACCTGCACGAACGAAGATACGACCAGTAAAGTGACATGAAATCGACACGCTTATTGTGATGGGGCAGAGAATGAACCAACTGTATGACGGAGTTATACTGCAAGGAACGGAACAAGAACTTCAAACGAAGAAAATAACTTATGAAAGGATAAATTCACGAAACAAATGTAACGGAGAATTGGAAACGATAGACGTGTACTATGATTCCGGGGATCGTGTTTCACTGGCACGGCGGATTAACACAGGCGGATTCGGTTCTTGCTTGGGTATGGGCGTATATGACTAAGGAAACGGCGATATCAGTAACGACGAAATGACCATTTTCTTGAATTCACATATTTCTCACACAAAAAGATACAAGCTCGGGGTAAATGCGTGGGATGCTATTCCTTGAGATAATTGTGCAGCTTGTCGCTTGCACTAAGAACTCAATCTGTTGGGTGAAAGTTTAAGACGGTGATCAAATGACAAGCACACCATCGCGCCACGAATATGGCTGGTTCTCGTGGTGTCTTCACTTTGCTGACATGGTGCGAGTCTGGATACGACTATTCCAAGGTGATTGTGCAACCTGTTGAGATAAGTGGTGCTTTTCACTGCGGGAAATGGTCACCTGAACTTTGTGTCTCACCTTGTGGCTGATGTCTTTGAGATAATGGTTGCACGGGACGGAACAGGTGAGATGCAGGGGTGGTGGGGATTTGGGTCATGCATGACTACTCCCAAAGATTTGGATCAGGGTACGCGATTGCCAAAAGATTCAAATCAGGATATCACTGGAGACATTACCGTGAGAATGAACACGGGGATTGTGGTCGCAAATCTAATTCTTGTGTTGCTTGCTATCGCCTTATAATACTCTCAGTCCAGAACGCAACCAACGAAAAGACCCGGGTATCACACCGCTTCCGTTACGTATGAGAGCCTTGCCCCCAGAGGTATCCTTGAAATAGAATGTCAAGCATTGAGATCGAGCTTCGCCGTCGCTCTCATTTACTGAGTCTTCTTGCCTTCGGCAAGCTGTCGTCCCTGAACTGTGAAGCGGACGTACGCGAACGCAGCCAACGCACCAATGGTGATGAGCACGGCGTTGCCTGTGAGATTTGTTAACATCGGCAACCCATAAATGTCATATCGCGAAGCGAGGTAAGAAGTTGGCGAGGGTAGAGGTGAGTGAACATACCGGCAACAAATTTGCCCACGCCTCCAGCGACGTCGACCATGCCCTTTACGACGTCGCCCACGAGAGTGAAGATTCCTGTGATGAAGCCCAGAATGGCGTTGACGGCCGAGCTTACGACAGCATAAGCGGTCGAAATGATTGAGATGAGAAGCTCATAGATGGACTTGATGAAGTCGGAAATTGCGCTGGTGATAGCCATGTTGAAGGAGATTTGAGTGATGAGTTGTAGTATGTGTTCGGCGTCGTGAAAATTTCTTTGTAAGTTTATAATAAGTCTGGTTCAGAATCTGAGGGTCTCAGTCTCTTTTATGAGGCGGGCGTGAAAGCATGTCATAGACGTTTTCCGTCAAGAAGTCGTGACGTCGTCATGCTCGCTGTGTCGTGGTGTCAACGGCGAGGCCATGTGACGTCACCATACCCGTAACGGGAACCACGCGACAGCCATCTACGGCGGCTACTGGCGTTGGGTTAGTGCGGGAGAGCGAATCAAAAGATTGCGATAAAAGTGATTGGGAATGGATGAGTTGTGTGTGCTTGTGTGCTTTGTTTTGTTTTGGTGGGCGGCTTGGAAGGGTTGGTGATGGCACTCGAGGGAGGAATGCTGCCATGTAGAGGCGCTTTGCCACACCAATATGGGTGTCATGATTATTTTGACAGGGAACTTGAAGGAGAAGCAGTCCTGAGGATCCTATGTCTGGCAATAGAAGCCCCTGCAAGTGAGCTGTATCTCATGATGCCATCGGACATCATGACTCTCAGGAACACCTTGCTCGAGCCATCTCAACCAGAGCGCTCATCCGGGTCACGTCTTCTGTACCTGGCTACTAACAATCTTCCCAGAAGTAGGTTGCTCATGGCTGCACCATCATTATATCGTAGATAATGGCCTTCATCTCTATCTACATCGCCAACTCGGGAAGTAAATCCAATTAATACCCCACTGCATGCTGTAGTTGAGGAACGGCAAATCACCCCGCCCCCACCGGCTTCGATGCGGGGACTAGGTTGCTGGTCGGCTCCGTTCCGTCGGTTCGGTTCAGATCGATTCGGTAGACTGAACTTCGGTCAGTCGTGGCCAGCGTTTGATATTACAAAAGAACGAGCTTGCGAAGCAAAAACTTCTCTTCTAAATGTTACTCTACGATGATTTGCTCAGTTCATCTCTCCCCGTTCCTCTAGATTCCTCACGCAATGGGTAGCCAACCTGAGATGCACGTCGTCATTGTCGGCGGCGGTATTGCCGGCCTCGCAACGGTAAGTCTCATCCGTCTAAGGGTAACTGTAAGCTCTCGCAACTAACACGCAAAGGCCGTGGCTCTCCGATCTCCCAGCCGTAGAATCACCATCCTCGAGCGCTCGCGCATGGTCCGCGAGGTCGGCGCCCTGCTCTCCCTCCAGCCCAACGCCACCAAGATCGTCGACGGATGGGGCATCGACGCGTTCCTCGCCGCCGCCGAGCCCATGCCCGACCGGGCATTTCGCATATTCAACACGGACGGGGAGCTGGTGCGCGAGATGAATCTCGACAAGAAGCAGTTTGGCGCTGACAGAGTCATGTACCACCGCCAGGATCTGTCTTCGTCGCTCAAGAACGCCGCAACCAGCACCGACTTGCCCGGCAACCCGGCTGAGATTCGGACATCGTGCCAGGTTGTGGGTGTGGACTGCGAGGAAGGAGTTGTCACGCTGGAGAGCGGCGAGACTGTCACTGGAGACGTCATCATCGGCGCGGACGGCATCCATAGCCAAGTCCGGACGGCGGTCCTGGGCGAGGAGCGCAAGGCCATCCCAACAGGTATTTCCGCATACCGCATGCTCATCCCGACGGAGAAGCTGGACAAGCTGTCGGCCCCGAAGAAGCTGCTGGACCCGCTGGACCCGTCAACGACCATGATCATCGGCCACGACCGGCGGGTCATCATGGGGCCGGGCCGCGGGGCCAAGATGTACGGCGTGGTGGCGCTGGTGCCGGACGAGAAGATGGCCGAGGCCAGCTCAAGCGACAGCTGGGTCGAGCCCGGCAGCGTCGACAAGCTACGGGAAGCCTACGCCGACTTCCCGGTCTGGCTGCACGACATCTTCGCCGCGGCGCCCGACGTCGGGCTGTGGCAGCTCCGCGACCTGGACCCGCTGCCGCGCTGGGTCCGGGGCCGGACTGTCCTGATCGGCGACGCGGCGCACGCGATGCTGCCGACGCAGGGCCAGGGCGCGTCGCAGAGCTTCGAGGACGCGGAAGCGTTGCGGGCTTTCCTGGGGCACTCGCCGGACGGGCCGGACGTGCGGGTCGCCCTAGAGCGCGTGTTCGCCGTGCGTCGGGATCGGGCCGGCCTGATTCAAAAGTACAGCCGGGAGCAGGCGCGGCCCGGAGCGGATGCTGCTACCAAGGAGGTGAAGCTGGATCCAGGGCAGTTTATGAAGTACAACTGCGACTACGAGGGGGCTGCAGACTGGGAGGAGCGGCAGAGGCGCGGCGACGTGGCAGTTTGATGCCAATTAGGGTAGATAATCAATTATACTGTTTCATGCTCGAGAAGTCTATCTACTAGAAATGCATGTAATTTCAATCTGCCCACACTGAGCCCTGTACCCACGTATCGTGAATGGCGTTCACGGTCGATCAAAGGGCTGTAGGGCTGACGGCGCTTGGCTTTCATTGGCTGGGCAAGATGATCACGAGGTTGGAGGATTCTGAGAAGCTGAAAATAGATTCCGAATATTCACGGCGTTTGGATGCTACCTTAAAAGTTGGCGCTCAGGCTGCGGGCGGTCATGGGCTGTCAATGGTGGCCTGGAGATGGCTATGATACAGTGCCTGTAGCTCGAGCATCCACCGTGGCAGTGCTAGTAGTGGAAATGATGTCTTGCGAGCTTAGATGACGATCCCAACCAACGACGAAACTGCCTACGATTTAGAGAGGCGTCGCTTGGCATCTGCCCAGCTTCTTCATAGCAGGGCCATCTCGATCGAGCGTCAGTCACCTTTCGACACAAAGCTAGGTAGACACCAAAAATCCAACGTGCCTCAACTAGAACGATGGGGATTTGAGAATTCCATTCCAGCTGCCAACTGGCGTTTTTAGCTTGGCGACGCATTACCTAGGTAGGTAAGTCTGGCCCTTGTCTCGCCAGAGCTGAGGAATAACGAGGCTTTTTAGGAGCCGGGTGACCTCTTTCGAGGCAAGCTTCGTCTCTTTTTCTTTCTTTCTCTTTCAGCCGTCTGTGTGTGTATTGGGCGTACGCAGCATACTGCACTCAGCCGTGTTTGCGGCTGGGGGTGTGACAATGCAATGATGCGATTACCATCTTGGCGCCGCCGAGCCTCCTCTGTCTGCCAGCCGTGGAGGTTGCCGCCTGGAATCGGAGTGCCAGAGCCGCTAGGCCTCATTCACACACCATGGAAAGCGAAAATCAGACACAGGGGAGATTCTCCCAATGAGAGTCTTAATCGAGATAAGGCGAGTAAAGACACCCTTAGAGAGAGCGTCTAACACGGCATCGTCATGCCGATGCCTCGCGACAGTTCTGTGAAGACGCTCTCAAGAGAGAGCGTTTAATGCGGCATCACCATGCCGATGCCTGACAACTGATCTGTCCAAAAACCGTCTGCCGAGAGTGGACCCCTTCTGACCGCGCCCCCAGCTCGACAGCAACTCAGGCAGCTGGCACCAATGGCGGCAGCCCTACAGCGCCTCCTAGGGGCGGTGCCGGCAATGGTGTTCCGCTAATGCAGCCTGCAACAGGCCATCTGCATGCCCAGATTGCCCCCAGCGGGCCAGTGACACGCTATGGCTGCCAGCTCCAGCTCCAGCTCCCTCAGGGCGTCCTTTTCCAGGGGCCTCGGCGGGCCGGAGAGGGGCTGTTCATTGGTTAGTTGGGTGATCAGCGAAAGCACTGCCAGCCCTGTGTGCCCCGTTCTATTTACTTGGGGAATTGCTTTGCTTTCGCTGGTGGGGAGCTTCTTGTGTTTTTCGCGTTTTGTTCTTGGCTTCAATGTCTGAGCCTCACATGTGTCGTTCTCAACGGCATCATGGTTGGATCATGACAATTGTGGCCCGCCTTTTCTATCCCATGCGTCTCCAGCGCAGAGGCGCGTAGGGGGAGCTTGTAGGGGCTGGATTCATCTCTCAAGCTAGACAGGCGGCGGAACACTTTTTCGCAACTTTAATTGCTGGCTTGGAGGGGTGCCCAGGGATAATTTCAATTGCTTGCAGGATCCAGGTTTGTACTGATCCGGTCGGGAGGTGTGTGGACTGCCCTGTGGACTGTGTGCATGTGCATCATTGCGACTCTCCCCATCCCGTCGGCGTCTAAAAATGACCCATCCCTCCTTCATCCTCCTCATTTCCGTCTCTGAAATCCTTCTTCTGTCTCTCCTTGTCTCTGACTGCTCCATGTCGTGACTTGTTATTCACCCTTTGCCAGGTGGATGAGTCTCGACTCGATCGTGTCTCTGTGTCAACGCCCGAACTACTGCAGTCACTCACCCCTGTATGCCTGTGCCGTTTGCGGCTGGCGACCAACCACTGCCCTCGACGTGTCGTCGCAAAGCCTCGTCGCCATCACCAGCTGATCGGCTTCCAACCCTAATCAATGAGTATTTTCTCGACTAAACATCAACATAATCGCTTCGCCGTCCCCCTCCATCACGGCTTCATCGCCATTTGGAAGCCGTCGCCATGGTGGTGTTCTTCGAGTTTGAGCGATACTACATCGCCCATGACGTCCTCATGCTCATAACCCTCGTTCCAACCCTCATCTTCTTCTTCGCTGCCCTTTGCCTTGCCCATCATCGCAAGGACCCTGCGCGAAGAGCCTTCACATATCTCAAGGCGGCATTCGCCTTCTTAACGCTGTTAGTCTTGGCCCCTATCCTACCATGTTGTCTCGCGGTGCATCGCATTGCATCATGACCCATTGCGACTTGGAAGCCAAAGCCGTTCTCTCGCGCTGACCCTCAGATTTCAGCTTCATATTCCTAGACTTCTGCGGTTACGGGCTTGCTATCGCTTACACTCGCATCCGATACGGAATTTATTATGATGACTTCAGCGACCTCCTCAAGGCTGTCAGCCTCGCGCAGGGCAATACCTTCACCGTCGCCAGATTCATCGAGTGCATTGCCGATATCCTTACCTTTATGATGCTCCTACGTCTTGGCACCGGTATCCTCTTAGTCCACTCGGGCAAGCCTGGCAAACTCGACAGACCTCTAAAGTTCTTTTCATATGGCGCTGCCGCGTTGCTCGTAATCCTTGCTCTGGCCGAGTTCGGCCTCCGCCTTCACTTCTTTAACAAGCTCATCGTCACAGACGACTCACTGACGTACTCGGAAATCGACACGCTGAATGGCCAGTACAACAAGTCTCGCCAGATTGACTTCGCTTTTCGTGTTCTGATTTTCGTCCTGGCCATTGGTATTGTCGTACAATCCATCACGGTTTGGCTTAAGACAAAGGCTGAACCACGACTGTCATTGGTTGGCTTCATCTCGTCTGTTTGGCCACTGGCTCAGCTAACATTCCACTTAGTCTACCAATTACTTCCTAATAGCCGCTATGCTATGGCTCCTTAGAACCGTTTACGGAATGGCCGCGGTCGCTGCCACAACAAACTTCAGCGATTACACAAACGATCCATTTTACGGGAGCTACTATGGCATCCTCGATGTCATCTTTGGTGTCTGGCCCTTGTTGATTCTCCTCTGCCTTGTTTTCACCCTCGGTAGGAGTAAGAACAACGGGCTCTGGTCGACGGAGCACTCATACATGACGGATGGCGCTGTAGATCCGCAGCCACCGATGGGCTACGGCTATAACACCCAAGGCTTCCCCCCGCCTGTGCAACAGCAACAGCAGTCGCCTACAATGCGACATGATTCCATACAAGCTGTGCCGCCGCCCCAACAACATCAGTCAGCCTACTATGTTCCCCCGGAGCAGTACCAACAGCCTTCCCAATACCAGACACAGCCCCAATATGCTCCCCAGCATCAACAGTATCAACAGCAGCAGTACCAACAACAGCAATACCAGCAACAGCAATACCAGCAACAGCAATACCAGCAACAGCAGCCGATCTATCCCGCCCAAAGCCCAGTTTCCCAAACGAGATCGCCTCCGCCTCATGAAGATGCCATGGGTTTAAATCACCAGGCTGATGGGACACCCCCTCAGGCACCTCCTCAGCCATACTACGAGAAGGGTTAAAAATTGATACATTAATTGAGTGAGACAACCGGAGTTGATGATTTGTTGGTCTATTTGGGAAGTCTGAGAAAGATAGGAGAATTGCACGCAGAGTATGATACCATCTATAATTGTCCTCGGCTCGTTTCGCGTCGAACCACCGATGTACACGAATAACAACATGTCTCTATATTATAATTCCCCAGAATACAAACGTCTTTGTACTCGCGCTCAGATCAATTAGTCTATTCCACGTCCTCTGCTGCCCCTGCCGGAGCCACGAACGGCCCAGCCTCACCCATTGTGCCGGTGACGTATCTTTACACAGGTTAGTATTCACCTCACAATCGAACAGATAACATACTTCGTGTGACTTCCACGAGCAGCCAATTGCCCCTTGCTATTGGTAAAAGTCACAGTGGTATAAGCCAGGGTCTTGCCAACTATATCTGTGTTAGTGGCGCATTTCGGGTTCCGAGGTTTCGAGAAGTCACATACTCTTGTCGCAAATGGCTGTCCCTTTCAAGGTCTCGCCCACTCGTCCGCCGGGGCTGAGATATGAGACTTCAAATAGTTAGGATTCTGTAATTGGTAGAGCGTGAAAGAAGGACATACCATTCAGGTCGGTTGAGACGCCAGTCGCGAAACGACCCGTAGAGGCTACGGCCAGGGAGCCTCCGAGGTCAACCATGCTTGCGATGGTGCCGCCATGGATCATTTGGAGTCGGTTCTGCGACGGGGTTAGTGTTGCTGGACAGTGACATGGAGGTACGGCTCCAGGCAACGGGACTTACCGTGTGATCCTTGTGGATATCGAGTTCGAAGTCAACTCTACCCTCAGTCGCACTTAGGATGCGGAACTATAGTGTTAAGGTTAGGAGTCTTGAATAGACTTGTAGCAGAGGGTCCTCGCACGTTCTGGTTTCCTAGCAATCTAAAAGAATATTGTCAGTACGTTGATCCCTGCAGGTCCAATTGCCTCCAGAAACTAGATCAATTGCCAGGACAGAATGGCAACCAAGAACAACATACCGCGGCTCCAAACCCGACTCGGCCATAAACGACCGCGATACCTATACACGAGCGGGGTCAGATCCGTCGCATCACAGCAACTGATGAAAGGCCAAGTCATGACACAGCCCGAGAATTGAGAAGGAGTAAGGCGGGATAACGAACCGCTTTAACGAATTGCGTGGGACTGAGCTTCTTGGCCATGGCTGCTGCTGTTGTGGAGACGAAGTATTTATCTTCCTCGGTATTCCGCGTGGTGTACGGAGTAGAAGAGTTGTGACCTAGTCCCAGTCCGCCCGCATTCCGGGATATCAAGGAAAGTGACGCACTTAAGGTGAGCGATTGCCGAAAACGCCACGAATTACGCCACACTTCTGAGTGCGCCACTGGAAATTTGAACAGTGATTGGTCAGTTTGAGCTTGGAGAGCATGGTTGAGCAATTGGAGCTATGTATCGCAGGCCGGTGAAGGCATCCATCAGTCAAGATTACTCTGCTCATAATGACTTACTGGTCCTAGTAATAGACGTGGCTTTCATTCTAGAGGTCATTGTTTAAGGAAGCTATTTCAGTGTAGGGCTAAAGACGAATCGCAGTAGGCGCACTCCAAATGCAAGACTGCATAACTTCGAATGGGCCGTCGAATGTGGATGTCCTGTAAAGGTATTGATTAAGGGATATACACTGATAAATACAGTTTCCCCTGTCGTGTTTTGGCGGCAACATGCGGCCAAGTGAGTGACAGCAACAATGATGTATAAGTTATCTGCTATCAGACCTTCAGAGGATGCAGTCGGCTGGGATCATATACAACGATGTAAATTGGCAAAATATTTGCCTGATTGCTTGATGTAAAACAAGATGCCAGCTAGGGCCAGAGTACGTAATCCTGTACTTTGGTCATATGCGCCTCTGCACTGCATGCGAATGCAGATGTGACTGATCTTTCCGACTCGGCGGCAACAATCCACAATGGCCGAATCCAGAGCCGGCGCACCTAGAAATCCGGGGAAGGGCGGAATATTTGCGCCGAAGATTATGTACCTAGTACTGAGACTGACGTAAGTACCCGGATATTTTCCGACAGCCAGCAACTTAGATGAACCGTGCATAGGTGCGCCTAGAACATATTTCTGGAGGTTTATCGATTTGTGAGACCAGCACCTGCAAACTTTCACGGCCACCCCGATCATCTCGTCGTTCCTCTTATTACTGGTTCAGACGCGTGGTGGTTGGAATCCCTCTTTATATTTTCTTCGCCGCTGGTCGAACCTTCCACCTCGACCCCGTCTCCTATCATGAGATAGCTCTCCTCGACTTCACTGACTGACTGATTGCGCCGCGCGCATTCGGTTGCCCAACATGTCAGTCAACCCAACGACCGCGCTGCAGCTCGCGGATTACCTCGAGAAGCTGCAGGGTACGACATTTAGGAAGCTGTACCAGCAGCCTTCGACGGCCTTTGCTATCTTCCGCCGCATGCTTCCACACCTGGGTACGTCTTCCGTGAATGTGAACCGTCATCGCCTCGTACGCGTGCTTGCTAACCCTCGGCAATCTACCAGCGAAAACCTTTGTCATGCGAATCCTCTACAGTCCTAAACCTGTGCTTCTCAGTGACCTCGACGACTGGGTGAAGCCGAGCGCAAAACGGTACGGCTCCCTCGCGTGGAGTCGTCAAGCAACCGCTCTGACCTCGACCTAGGCAAAAGGATCAAGCTCTATCCATGATGCGTGTCCTCCACATCGTCCAGATCACGGCACCCTCGAAAGATCGACCCCAAGAGATGCAATTGACCGCCAACTTCAAGACCTCGCTCCGACTCGCCCTGTCAGGTGGTGGCACCCACAACTCTTTCGGTGTTCCCTCGAGCCTACAGATCCCGACCGAAATTGACATTCCCTTCCTCGACCGTTATGCCCGAAAAAGGTGGGAGGATATCTTGCACTATGTTGTGTCTAGTGTCGGTTTCAAGAGCGCCAGCGACGTTGCCGGACCGAATAAGAACGTGAAGGAATTACTCATCGCGGGACGGCTAGTCGACCGTCGTCCTAATGGCGGCGTAGGCATCACCAAGGCGGGCTTTACGTTCCTGCTGCAAGAGGCCAACGCACAGGTTTGGACGCTTTTGCTACTCTGGCTTGAGGCCATGGATACTCGAAAAGAGCTAGAGGCGACCGATATGCTGTCATTCCTCTTTGTCCTCGCCAGCATGGAACTTGGTCGTGCTTACGACACGAATGCACTGACGGATCAACGAAAGAACATGCTGGTGTACCTTGTCGAATTTGGTCTCATCTACATTCCCAATCACAAGTGGTCCATGTTCTTCCCCACACGCCTTGCCACGACCCTCACCAGCAGTGGCAATAGTCTCCGCAGCATCAGTGACGGCGTCGCAGCTGCTACTGCCGCGGCCATGGCGCCAGGCCAGTCCAATGCACCCAGCGGGGGTGCAGAACAAAAGGGCAGTGTGATTATTGAGACCAACTACCGCCTATACGCCTACACTCAGTCGACCCTGCAAATTGCTGTCCTCGCTCTCTTCGCTAAACTCAACATGCGTTTCCCAGATATGGTGGCTGGCCGTCTCTCACGTCAATCGATTCGGCAGGCTATCAACTTTGGTATCACGGCCGACCAGATCATCTCGTACCTCGCCGCTCATGCGCACGATCAGATGCATCGCACCGCCGCCCTCAACAAGAAGCCCGTCCTGCCTCCGACGGTTGTTGACCAAATCCGCTTATGGCAGCTCGAAAACGAGCGCATGCAAACCACCGGTGGCTTCCTTTTTAAAGATTTCGAAGATCACCGTGAGTACATGGCCGTTGCAGGATTCGCTGAAGAGGTTGGTGTGCTAGCCTGGCGCAATGATGTGAAAGGGATGTTCTTTGCGAGCAAACACGAGCAGATTCGCGACTATCTACGGATTCGGAAGAAGACCGAGTAGCCAGGGTTGAAGAGCAAGGAAACACAACAAATTGCTGCATGAGGTACCTTTGTATGAACAGCAGCGGCGTTACAGGGCGTTGGGGCCAGAAATCCACAAGTGGGAGATCAATGAATGGCATTGCCAGGTTTACCGGCATGTGAAATCACGGACCCGAAACGGGCAATTATGTACATGTAGAAAGCAGAGATGGGACATACGATCTAAGTGTCGTGTTTTTAGAGATGCGCTAGAGACCGGTGCAGGTGGTCGTTAACGCCAGCCTGAAAGCTGGAAGTCGCAAGTTTCGTTCAAGCCGCGGTTGAAGGCAGGACTGACTCTTGTGGTGATGAGGCAGGAGGACTTCGGCACAACTTGGAAAACTCGGGCAATGAGCCGAGTCTTCTTCGCTAGCAAATCAACCCATCCCAAGCCAACCATCATCAAGACGAAGAATATATCAATCAGTATCAACTTGACATCCTTTAAGCTGCAAAGCCAGACGAGAGCAGAAACAAAAAGCAAAACATCCCGAGACCTACGAGTGTCGACCAGCATGTTCCTCCCCTCGAACCCGATGCTCCTTGTGGGCAGAATCGTGCGCACTCCCATGTTGCTCTCGAAGAAAGATGTCCTACAAAGCACTGCGAACTACGACTCATCAATGACAATCAAGATCCTCATCATTGCGTCAGTCTTCGGATGGTTTTTCTTTGGAGTCATGAGCATCCTGTTCATCAACAACCACGGCCGCGCTGGCCGGTGGGTCCCGGAGTGGTATCTTGACTCTCGCGCGTCGCGATGGGACATGCTTCTGGTAGTAGCTTGGTGGGCGGCAATCATCGTACTATGGCCGCTGATTCTTTTTGTCTCCATGGTTAGGTGGGCTTGGAACAAGTTGTCCGGATGCAGTCTTCGGAGAGGCATGGCCAGTTTGGAAGAGAAGGGAGAAAGATAGTGGCCTGGAAAAGTGGAACGAACCATTTGGAACGGTGGCACAAATTGAAAATATTGATACAAGAGGAACACGGAGAATCGTGGGAAACGATCCGGCCTTGCTGGTTTAATGTTTGGGTGGGGGAATGGGTCAAGGATGTGCAGTACATACACTACGAGGTACGCCTACAAGAATGAAGTGTATCAAATGCACGCAGAGGTTTTGTTTAATTGAACAATTATTGATTATATCTGACTGAATTGAGTGGTTATCACATTGACTATTCTGATGATCTGGAGTACGACGCAAGTGCCCAGCAGACAGTACGTCCTAGGTTAACCTCACGACGGCCGGAACCACAAAGGGCTTTTGCAGAAATGCCGGACAGAAAGAGCGAATATGCTGGGCTCTGGAATGTATCATGCAGGGTTGATAGGCGGAGATGGATGGCGTGTAAGAGAGTGAGACACTCAGCTGAGAGAGAAGGTGTGGTGAGGATCAACGTGTGCTTCACATTGCCTCTCTCAACGCCTGGACCTCACCATTCTCACCCAGCCCAGACGACTTTCAGCACGAGCCTCAGCCTCGCCCGCCTCAAGCCCGGTTTAGGCTTAGCATTGCTCGATTTGAACCAAACTGGCCAGCCTCTCCGATTCTGATTGGCCGTCTCGCTAATTAGTCCTATTTTGCCCAGCCAACCGGGTACGGTCGCAGACGGAAAAACTCTCGTCCCCCAGTGCGCAAGGCCGCTGCGAAGGCCGCAGGTCTCCCTTCTCCTCCGCCAAACCACAAGCAAGTGACTGAGAGGCCGTTCACTACAAGGCTGTGAGGCCCCCCATCTGCTTCTCTCCCTGTCTCGCTCACTCTCCACCGCGCAATTCTGAGACTCCAACGGCCCCGCGCTGATATCCCAACGTACCTTGCTTTTTGTTTTTTTCGTGTTGTTGCTTTTGCATGTCCCATGTCCCGCCCGTGCTGGAGCGCGTGCCATCCTGACCAATTCCGCCCAGCCACGACGTCAGGGACCCGTTTGCACGCGACTTTGGCGACTGGTTTCGAACACGCCGACAAACAAACAATATACGACACGCATCGTCGCCCGATTTCAAAGACCTTGGGCAGCCGCTGGTTCCCCCTCACCGCCGGCCCATAAACTGGACCGTCGGGTTTCGACGCTCTTCTACTGAGCAAACCCCCCTTACCTGCACGTCTGGCCTGGTGCCCCGTTCACCAATTCACGATGGCTTCCGACGCAGATACCTCCATGACCCAACAACATCCCGCCGACATCGTTATGGACGACAACGACATGGCCAGTCCCGTCCTCCAACCCGCGACTCCCCAGGATTTGGGCTCCCAAGACTTGTCCCAGGTGACGCTGCCTTCCACCGAGATCCCGCAATCCCCCATTGATCCCAACGAATCCTTCAAAACTGAGACCAATGACGACCGACCCGCCATCACCATAATCCCCTCGTCTCTGACTCCGCCTCCATCGACCCAGGTCAACAACCATGTTCCAAACGGCCATTCTAAGCGTACCTTCTCGGGATCCCAGCAGTCACTGTTCTCTCCGCCCGCCACGATTCTCAACACTCTGCGCGACCGCCAACTCACCTCAGATTTTGTCCCACCCGCGTCCCAGCAGGTCCTGGAGGCTTCGGCCGATGAACTCCGCATTATGTTGCAGGGCTGCATCGCCGAAAACCAGAAGCTCAAGATGGAAACGGCCCACCACAAATTGCAGTACAACCTCCTGAGCCTTCAGGCCGACGAAGACCAGAAGCGGGCCATTGTAGAGCACGAAATGATCCGTCGTGAGGTGGATGCCTTGCGGACAGCCGAGCATACTCGCCAGGCGAAGCGAGAGTTGAGCACCTCATCCGACTCGACCCATGCCAAGTATCTCCAGATGAAGATGTGGTATGAAGCCGCCGTGGATGAGGCGGAAACGCTGCAGCGTCGCGTCAAGGTGGCCAAGAAGGTCATACAACAGAAGGAGGAGGAAACCATCAGTCTGACGGAGGAGAGGGATATGCTCCTCAACCGAATCCGAGAGAATCGAGAACATTTGCATAGCATGTGTAGTCCCGGCGGCATATTTCACGGTGCCTTGACACCAAAGCAACAGACACAGGCGGCCTTGACACCCCAGCTCTACCGCTCTACTCCTCGTCATACGCCACGGGCAGCTGCTCGGGAAACCCGAGAGGGCGAACACGGATTGTCAGCTCTGCTCCAGGCTATGAGCCAGGACAACAACAGTGCGCCATCAACTCCCCTCCCCTCACACCGGCCAGCACCGCGACAAGTAAGGAAGCATCAACGCAATGCTCAGTCCATGTCATCACTCCCTACTACACCGATGAATCGCTCCCGTAGTGAGCTTACTGGTCTCCTGCCCTCAGTCGATCTCGTTCCACAGACTGAACCCCAGCGAT
This sequence comes from Dactylonectria alcacerensis, assembly GCA_029931735.1. NCBI lineage: Eukaryota > Fungi > Ascomycota > Sordariomycetes > Hypocreales > Nectriaceae > Dactylonectria > Dactylonectria alcacerensis. The sequence goes on along the minus strand of JAPMUZ010000012.1, from coordinate 826,607 downwards.
ACCCTCAGAGACTACCTATGACACCAGTCACAAGACCAGAGCGTCGACGACAGAGCCGAGAGAGCACCATCTCCGTGGAGGATAACGAGGAGCTGGCCCGGCAAGCATTGCAATCGGTGGCAGCTGCCTCCTTTGCGTCTCAGGCTTCACTAGCGGCACGAGGAGAGCGGTCTCGTGATGAAGATGACGAGGAGGTATTTGATAGTCAAGCCAGCCAAGCGGCCACGGAGTTGTTGCGGCGGGATCCGCGACAGAGCTTCGAAGTGGCTAGCTCAACAGGTTCAAGAGGCGGGACACACTCTCCAGTCGATAAATCCGCTCGAATGCAAGCGAAACTGTTCTCCAACTCCAAAGGCGACGGGGAGAAGCGCAGGTTTAGCGGGAACCATGGGTCAAATGAGGATGTGATGCGAGATCAGGGAAGCCCGGCCAAGAAGATACGGGCCGGAGGTTCGTTGGCCGAAGAGCGAAGGAGGGTCGGGCTGGGAATCCAGTACAGCCAATAAAAGCGACGACTCAGTCAATGTTAAGCGCAAAAGGGACAGAAAGTTAAAGATACCCAAAGATGAAGAAAAGTCTTGGATATGTACAAAGTTGAATGGCGAAGGCGGAGGAGTACGGGACTGGATCATCGTTTCAAGGCAGAGGACGAGATGGGGATTGCCTGTGCTTGTTAAGGCGTCTGTAGGACAATCTGGTATGGACTGACTACCTAGGTAGGTAGCTTGAAAGTTAACGATAGGTAGCATGTAGGTTAAATAAATACCTTGAAATCACTATGCATCTTGTGAGTGTCCCGATTACGATCCGAGGCTCAGTAACCCCACAGAGCTGAGGAACATGTGTCTGAGTGAGTGCACCGCCTCAACTGCACCACACATATCCGGATGAGCCACAGCTAACGGTAAGTTTCCGTGGCCAACAGCCGAGATCTGGAGCCGTGGTGGGGACGCGGCGATGGGAAGCAGGTGGGGGGATGGTGGGTGGTGGCCCGCCACTTCCTTCCGACAACGTCGGCTGGGGAATGATTTGGCGGGGAACTGGTGCCGCCAGACGGTGGATGATCGATTAGCCGACCACGATGCCGTTCTCTCCCGCGAACTCTTCCGCCAGCTATCCCGGCAGCCGATCTCTCTTATTTCTTTTCTATTCTTCTACTTCCCTTTCCTCGATCACATTGCTCTTGATCAGCTTCGTCCCTGTCTAAGCTTGCGTTGTGGGGTTGTCCTTGTCCAGATTTCCGAATATCCGGGAATACCTTCACCTTCATCTCTCTCCTTCTCAATCCCCCCCTCTCTTCCGCTCCGTCTCCGCCGACTTCGGCACTCTCGTCACAATGCCTCAATTCCCCAAGGGCCTCTCCGCCGTCCTCACCAAGGCTCCCACTGACACCGTCATCCTCTCCGCCCTCCGCACTCCCGTGTGCCGCTCCTACAAGGGCGGTCTCAAGGACGCCTTCCCCGAGGAGCTCCTCGCCAACGTCTTGCGCGCCACCCTCGAAGCCAACCCGAACCTCGACCCGGCCGCCGTTCAGGATGTCGCCGTCGGCGTCGTTCTCTCCGAGCTCGGCGGCTCCAAGGCTGCCCGCATGGCCATGAACCACGTCGGCTACCCCAACAGCACCTCCCTTTACACCGTCAACCGCGCCTGCTCCTCGTCGCTCCAGGCCATTGCCTCCGTGTCCGCCCAGATCCGGGTCGGAGCTATTGATGCTGGTATCGGTGCCGGCATGGAGAGCATGACCCGCAACTACGGCTCTCGCGCCATCCCCGTCGACCTGTGGCCCGAGCTACGCGACTCGCCCAACCACCACGCCCGCGACTGCATCATGCCTATGGGTCTGACTTCAGAGAACGTTGCCGAGCGCTACAACGTCTCTCGTGCTGACCAGGACGCCCTAGCTGCCGAGTCGCACCGTCGAGCCGCGCATGCTCGTTCCCAGGGTTTCTTCGACGCCGAGATCGTCCCCGTCACTACTCGCTTCCAGGAGGTTGACAAGCAAGGCAACGCTGTTGGTGAGGCTCAGACCATCACCGTCACCGCCGACGATGGCATCCGCGAGGGTGTGACCGCAGAGAAGCTCGCCAAGCTCAAGCCCGCCTTCAAGCCTGACGGTGCTTCCACAGCTGGTAACTCCAGTCAGGTATCCGACGGTGCCGCGGCTGCGCTCATCATGCGCCGTAGCACGGCCACCGCTCTAGGCCTCGGCGACCGCATCATTGGCAAGTTCGTCTCTGCCGTAACTGTAGGCTGCGACCCCGATGAGATGGGTGTCGGCCCCGCCGTGGCTATCCCCAAGCTGCTGGCTCAGCATGGCCTCACCAACGACGACATCAACCGCTGGGAGATCAACGAGGCCTTTGCCAGCCAAGCTCTCTACAGCATCCGCTCCCTGGGTCTCGAGGATGCGCTGGCCCAAGGACGCGTGAACCCCGACGGTGGTGCTATCGCCCTCGGCCACCCGCTTGGAGCCACTGGTGCCCGCCTGACCAGCACATTGCTGCACGGCCTGGGAAGAACCGGTGGTGAAGTCGGTGTTGTGAGCATGTGCATTGGTACTGGCATGGGTATGGCTGGTCTTTTCACAAGGGAGTAAATATCCAGCGTCAACTTTATAGATTTATGAAATGAGAAGCTGTCAGGAAAGGCGGCATGCGGGTGGGCAAAATTCTACACGGGGAGTAAAAACGTATGCGCATACGAAGAGCTAGATATCTGGATCCATTATATCCTCTGGTTTAATTTAAGAGCAAATATACTTGTCAACTAAAACTCGAGCATATGGCGAGTGGCAATGAACCCTTTGTGTCAATGATGTACAGACATTTTCGCGGCTCTCGTAGTCTGTAAGGCCAACTGAGTGGCATGCGCCAATTAGAAGAACAACATCAATGGAGACAAAGCAAGCTGTGGTCGCCATTTCTTTCATGAGCCCATGGAAATGCCATGGTCGACTATTCAAGCAGATGAGAATGAAGACTCTAGAACATTGAGATCGGAAGAAGCAAAGGCGGGTGGCCAAACTGTCACTCTGTGTTAGATGCTCGATTCTGTGAACTTCCTTTTCGAGTGACTAATCCGAAGCAAATAGTTTCAGGGACCGTACTAGCAATCTGGTCAAGAACCACTATAAACAGTCGTTGAAGGGCACTGACTCTGGTCCCGCGTGGTCAAACATGCGGGGGCGGCGCATGCGCGGATCCACGCCGCCAAGTCAGAGGGGCACAGACGATGAGCGAGGTGCAGCACTGGCCTGTAGTGAATCTAGATCATATCGCCCGAGTTAAGTGTCGGCAAGGGTCGGGACAAACAAAATAGCCAAAATGAAGCTGTTGGTGATGTGACTGAGTGGGGAAAGGAAAGCTGAGTGTCACCATCTCATTTAGGTTTGCCGCGCCTAAGCCCATCGCAGAGACAACGCCGTTGAAAGTATGCGCCGGCAAAGGCAGGAGCTCAAACTTGAAACCTAGAGGCCGTAGTTGGTGGAAATTGAGACGGGTGAGAAGGAACTGTGAAATAAGGTGATGGTTGAGAGAAAAAGCAAACAAATGCTACCCAAGTGATGGTGGCCAGATGTGCTTATCATGAGGTGTCTTTGTCTGGTTTGTGCCGCCTTTAGGTTCGAATTGGAGTGTTTTGGGTCTCGAAACTTGCAATGGCTGTTTACTATCCTTCACCATCCTCAATAGTTCCGTCTTAGTGTGAGACCAGGTCCTGACTTGAAACAAGAGAGAACACTTTCAGTCAAAGTAGTGTGATAGTGGCATGGTGGTGGTTGCTATACAGCTTGAGCTTGACTGTGACGCATCGCCGCTTTTATGGATCAAGGCATCCAACTAGGTAAGAAAACGCCTAATGCGCTGATCTACTGAGTATTTGATGTAGTTTGACATCACTGCCAATAGGCCAATCCACTAGCTATTGAGCGTCAGCTAGGGTTGTGAGGCAGGAATGTCTCGGATCGACGGTTGCGACTAAGTGGCCGTAGTGTAATGATGCTGCAGTTGCGCGGCAAAAGCGAGCGGCGGGGATTGAGAACGCTACTGCAGCGTCTTGCGGTTCAGCAGGTCTCCCTAGCCATGTTTCTGATGTTTTAATTCAGTGATATTATACATGACTGCATCTGATGCCTCTTTCTGCTGCGAGTCGAGTTCCAGATTTGTACTCTGTCAGTCGATGGTGGACATATCGAAACTCAACGTGTGGTGAAGGACGAACACACCGCTTGCACAGACCATGCAGTGTGTCAGTCGAACAGCATCTTGCACAAAGAAACTTTTTACCATTTCAGGTAAAAGCGGCAACAAATCGGGTAGTCTCCTAGGGTAAACGACAACTTTTCTAGTCGTGATTCTCATTTTGGACGGGGGTGTTTCATAAAGCGGTGCTACCGGGAGCGGACCGCCCTTTTGGGGACGAAAATGTAACGCCTCAATCACTTCAGACGGGGATTGAGCCCGGGGGTCCTAGAGATGTCAGTCCATCTTGAAATGCGGAGGGTGTTCCACTCACTGCTTTTGTCTCGTGTACACTTTGTGCACGCAGTTGAGATGTCAGGAAAGAAAAACATGAGCCAAATGTACCTATATGGATGCGAGATGAGATGAATAGTCGGTCGGCCCCTGAGAAGAGAGTTCAAGCTCCCCCTCTCTGGTTTAGGGTGGCGATTTCAGGGGGTCCAATCCGGCAAAAAGACTCCAACTCAGCATGGCTTCGGGCGAAAACAATGACGATTGATTCAAGTCAGCAAATGCCCCATTGCTCAGGGATGAGATGAGCTGGCCAGGGGAATCGTCCCAAATGAGAGCCGGTTCCCGGGTCCTGGAGGCACCAAAACCGGCCTGCAGCAACCAGGGGAGGCCAACAGGGCCTAGGCAGCACTAAGACCGCTGCTCCGTTCGCTGAAGGTCGTCGCTAAGGTCCGCTAAGGCCGCTATGAGGTCCGCTATACCCTAGGCCCTGCACAGTGATGTTGGCGAACTCCACGTGATGTTTACATGGCCAGGTCTCGGGATGTGGACTTTACAGGCATTTTGCTGAAGAAAGACGGGTTGTGAGTGACCCCCTGTGTCTTTTTAGGCCTGTGTCTTTGGGGCCTTTGTCTTGGGCCCTGGCGTCTTTGTTAGGCGTAGCGAAGGGGGGAGATCAAAGATTGCGTTTATTTCGATTTTATTTTCTACCAACTCTATTCTTGAAATTCCATTGCGTTCAGTCCTGTGATTGTGATCTCCTTCCCCCTCATTCTTTACACAGCATTAAGTCGTCCCAGTGCAGTTTGTGGTCGCCGGCTTTGTCTAGCTCCCGCCTGCTAAGTTGACTCGTTCCCGTCGGGCTGGAGCTTTCGTCCCGTCCACCAGCCAACGCTAAGATACAAACTTCGAGGCGCCCCTCCTTCTCAAAGCAAACAACCATTCCTGAGCCCTTCCCAAGCCCGTCCCCTCGTGGGATCTTGTGCACTGCTTCCGTCCTTGCCCTGCCAACCCGCTTGCTCAAGGACAAAGGACGCAACAATTGATCTGTAAGGTATTGCTTGTGGCGCGATATTTGTCACCAACCTTGTTATTTTGGCTCGGAATTGCCACGACGTCCATCACCATGGACGAGTCCTCTCAGAAGCGCATCAGCGCCATCCCGCGCTTGTCGAAGCTGCCCCGACCCGCCTCGGGCATCCCCAAGCCAGCTTCTACGCTGCCTCGACCGACATCTCGACCGCCATCTACACTCCGCTCCCAGCCGTCACGGGAAAGTCTGGGCGGCGATCTGCGGAACCCACGCCTACGGCCTTCACTGTCTCGGGATCAGCTACGAAACAGTGTAAGCAACCCCAGTGAGCTCCGGAACCCACGCCTACGGACGACGGCATCGCGGGAACACCTCAACACCGCTACCAGACGCACGTCGCTGGCTTCCAAACCCCCGGTTTCATCTCACACGCCCCGAGCCAGCATTTCTCGAGCTCCGTCGACTCCTGTACGATCCACGCCGACGATTGACGAGCTATCCGCCGAGCTGTCAACAACCCCCCCTTTCGACCCTCCGGGGGAGGCGCTGTCCCAAGAACCCGACGGCCACATCTTTCGACGCCAGTTGACCCTGACAAGGAGACCTTCAGAAGTCTTTGCCACGTCGCCGTTGCCCGACCCAGGTACGATTTATGAGAATGCCGACCAGGCCAGACCAACAACGGCCTCGACCGAGAGCAGTGGTGCCTCAGCTTTCTCTGGCGCCCACACCCCTCGCTCCAGCAGACCCAGACCTTCGCTTTCCGAGCGGACAATGGAAACTCTGGCCAATATCCCGTCGTCCCCGGCTATGAGCAAGAAGTCCTCGTCGTTCTTCGACCAAGGCAGACCGCAGTCCCGCACCGACGGCAGGAGATCGCGAGCCGATAGCACCAGTTCCCGTCCTGGGTCGAGTTACATGTCGGATGGGTCGGGCAGGCTTTCAAGGCCTGGCAGTCGCCCAGGATCCAGTTCGGGTCAGCCTGACCTAGGATTTTCGAATTTCCGCGCATCCACAAACTCATACAAGCCTCCCCTGACCACCATCAGCGGAACACCCCGGAGCCAGAGGCGAACATCGGGTGTCCATTCTAGCATGCAGGGTGCCAAAACGCCCAATGGCCGAATCTCTCGGTCCGGCTTGGGCTCAGCCTCCCAGCTGCCATCTTTACCTGACGGCAGGAGTCCTAGCCCGGTAAAGCATGCCATGCTACCACCGCCAAGGGCTGGGTCAAAGACGTTGGCCGCTCGACCTCTGAAACAAAAAGGGTCCGTCAACGGCCTCTTCAAGAAGCCTTCGCTGCCAGCTCTTGACAGGGCCGCGCTCCAGAGTCGATCTGAACAGGCTCCTGGAAACCCCTCCGAGTCCGGCTGGGATGGTAGCATCGCTCCGATCGTCATTGCTCCCGAACCTGAGGGACCCACGACGCCTTCTGCTGGCGCCAAGTCTTCCTCTGCACTTCGCGAACAAATTGCCAAGGCTAGGGCAGCCAAAAAAGCTCAGTTGCGACAAGCCTCTGAAACCCTATCCCAACCTCAGAAGTCCCCAATCATCCCATCCGATGATGGCTTCGATTTCGGCATGAAACAAGCCGACCCCTTTAACCAGCGTCGAGGAGATAGCCCCAGGAAGAAGGTTCTTCAGAACCGTGTCGCTGCCGGGAGAACGTCCGGACGATTGAACATTGCTGCTTTGGAGCTAAAGGAAATTCCCATGGAAGTGATGAAAATGTACGATTTGGAGAACATTGGCAGGTACGATGGCAGCTGGGCCGAGAGTGTTGACCTGACCCGGTTCATTGCCGCAGACAATGAGCTAGAAGAGTTGGACGAGTTCATCTTTCCCGACACCAGCCCTGACCAGTTTGATGAGGCGCAACAAAGTCAAGGCAACATCTTTGGAGGCCTGGAAACCCTAGATTTGCACGGAAATCTCCTCGTCGGCGTGCCTCTGGGTTTCCGACGGCTGACATGCCTGACCTCTTTGAACCTGGTATGTAACATTTGACAGCATGCTCTGGAATCCGCTAACAGCATATAGTCGTCAAACCGACTCACGAACAACAGCGTTGATACCATCTCCCAGATGACCTCACTACGGGATCTGAAGCTTGCGAACAACCTGTTTTTCGGACCTCTCAACTCAAATATTGCCAACCTCACTGAGCTCGAGATTCTTGATGTGCATGGAAACAATATTTCCGCATTGCCTCGAAACATTGAGAACATGACCCATCTCCGGATTCTAAACTTGGGCGAAAATAGCTTCGAGTCGTTGCCATTTGATGGCCTCGCGACGCTGCCGTTGACAGAACTGAACGTGAGGAAAAATAAGCTCACGGGCACCCTCATCGAGGAACCCATCGACAGCCTACCTCAGTTACAAACCTTGGACGCCTCAGCAAACCAACTGGCAAGACTTGTGCCTCTAGGCTCGGGAATTCAATTGCCCGTCATGCATTCGCTATCGCTTTCGATGAATCGCCTACAGGGCCTCCCAGATATGACATCTTGGGCGAGCCTTCTCACCCTCACTGTTGATGAGAATAGCATTTCTAGCATTCCGAACAGCTTCCTCGGTCTTGAGAAGCTCCGCCATGCGGACTTCTCTAGCAATGATATCAGAGTGGTTCCTCCTGAGATTTCAGGCATGGACAACCTGTCAATGATCCGGTTGAGTGGCAACCCTCTTCGCGACAAGAAGTTCCTATCCATCACAACGGACGAACTCAAAGAGATTCTTGCAAGGAGAATGGAGCCGCCGCCTCCTTATCAGGAGCCGGTGACACAAGTTGGAATCATGGACAAGGCTGGCGACAACAAGGTCGCTGAGGTTGCTAAGCCATCTCCTACGGATTCAACCGGGCACCCTCGACATGATGAGGACAGCATGTCAAATGATGACTTTGCTACCCCTCCTCAGAGTCCGTCCCGATCTCGCTCGCACACCGTCTCCAGCCGTCGATCTCGTTCCCATACTGTCTCAAATCAATCATGGCCTGTCAAGCCAGGTGGCCTACTGGATCGCTCACGGACCGAGTCGTCATCGCTGCACCCAGTAGTGTGCTCCCAGGTTGCCACTGAGCATCAGGTTCGACAGGTGTTTTTGAACCATAACCTATTTGCTTCCTTCCCGAACTCACTGAGCTTCTTCGCCAACACACTGGCAACACTTGCAATCTCAAACAATCAGCTTATGGGAGAGACATACTTGACCGAGGACCTCGAGCTCCCTGCCCTCAAGGAGATGAACCTATCGTCCAACCACATTACGGGATTGGGGGCTCTGACCAAGTTCCTCCATGCCCCAAAGCTCGAGAAGGTGGACATGTCGCTGAACCGGCTCAACGCTCTCCCCTTGGACCTCAAGGAGGCCTTCCCAAGCCTCACGGTCCTGTTAGTGGCGAACAACCATATTGTGGACCTTGATGCGGACATGATCAAGGGCTTGAAAATTGTCGACGTAAGTAACAACGACATTGCTCACCTAAGCCCCCGTATCGGTCTTCTCGGGGGTCCAGGCGGACTCGAGAGATTCGATGTTATGGGCAACCGATTTAGGGTCCCCCGGTGGAATGTATTGGACCGCGGAACAGAAGCAACGCTGAGGTGGCTTCGCGGACGTGTTCCAGTGGCGGAGATGGCGTCCTGGAAGGGCGAGGACGAAGAGCCTGAGCTAGATTGAGAGAGCTCGGTGGGCGTTGTCTGGATTTAGGGAAATCGCGTGATATCGGAAAAAGGCACGAGAGTTGAGGCGCACTGTTCTGCTCACATGGGTATTTTGATTCAAACGTTATTTATTGTAACTATTAGCACTTGTATTATTTGAGGGACCCAGATACCAAGCAACATGTGTTATTACACTATGAAGATCAAGAATGGAATTACTGTCCGCGTCGCCCTCCGTGTCTCCATCGCCTTTACGTCACGTCATCCAGGGTCGGAGTATCATCTCTGGCTTGCTTGTTGCTCAGCGTCCCTGATAACATGGTACTATTATTTGTCGTTGGACAAATACGACTAACATTGATAGAAGCACACTCTGCGATGGCAAATGCTGATGACATTGAATGGAAGCAACGTCTCCCATGTAATCACAAGCTCTTTTGTCTATGACGAGTGTCTAACCGACACACTACACTCGTGAATCGCATTTCCCAACCGTCGCTGAGGAAGTATTTAGGCACGCTGTCACGCCCGATGGAAATCGATCCCGCCACAGTCCACACGAGCAACAATCACGCCCACAGCCATCATTACCGCCCTCCTCATCATCATCAACTGCCGCAATGAGTGACAACACAGGTGGTCCCCGCGGTCCCAGAGACCTCCCAGAGAGACCTAAGAAGGAAAAGACGCCCAGACCCTCTCGACAAGAGCCTCCCAGGGAGACTCGTCGAGAGACGCCCGGGGCTAGCGAGAGCGCCCGGGCCATAGTCCGGACAGCTGATCGGGACAACGATAAAATGAAAAATGATATCCAGAGTCTGTGCGTGATGGCGAACCAGCTTCGAAAGGACGTCGACAAGATTCGACACGAAAACAACCTGCGGTAACTAGGAGCAGTCATCTCAAGCAAACAGCGAAGGTATACTGATGAGTGTTCGCAGCGACGAAAACGCAATCATCCGCAACTACAATGCCCGCGCTGTTGCGAGGCTCAAGCCTCTGCTCAGCTATGAGACCGGACAAGCCGTGCGGCACGCCCCGGCGGCGGCCAGCGACATCAAGTCGATGAGTGGTGAGTGTTTGAAGCTGCCCTCTGTCAAACATGCTTGTTTACTAACAGATTTCATCAGCGGAACAAGCCGACATCATGCTGAAGCATGTGGGATTGAGCGTGGCCAGCGACGACGTGAAGGAGAAGCGCCGGACACTCATGCTTGCGTATGGTGTAACTCATCTGCCTGTCTAACTGGACCAGGGACATGGTTGCTTGGATCACAAACCCTCTGGAAACATCTTTGGACTACACGTAGCTCCTAATAGCACCCTAAAAACAGTTCTCGTATGTATTCGTTATAGCTGGTTCTGTATCCAATGCATCCGTGATGTTCTCCTGTACACCTAGCTGCGTCAGGGATCATGCGTGGCTCGAAGTTTCCCTAAGGGCTTTCAGATAGGCTGGCCATGACCGGATCCTCGGTGTTCCCCATTCGGAACTCGGCCGGCTATCCATTTCGCCGGCAGTGTTGCCAACATGAACAAACGGCCATGTTCTGGATTATGGGTTGATCTCGGCACTACCATGTGGTAGTTGCGGACATTGTGTTCAACCCTGAGAAGTATGTTGAACGTGACCCCTGGCTCGAACAACGAATTGACAAACACCTGATACCGACACATCACATGGGAACCCGATAGGATCTGTCGTACTATGCAGTAGACATGCCTGAAAAGGCTCACCATGGTGGCGGGGATCTCCAGCCCATGCCAGTTTCCCCACGCGCTGTGACATAGCCCGGCAACCTGGGCCTGGATTCGGACAGCGGCCAAAGCCGGACCCTTGTCTTGTCATCAGATCATCGACTTGCCGGGTATCGATGGACTACTACCGAGGCTCCGCCGCCACTCTTACTTGGAGATTCATGGCTATGCGTAGCATGATTCGACCCAAACGACTGTGGCATGTTTAGCTAAACGTTTGCTCTTGGCATTTGCTTGTGCATTGTGGCTCGTGGCTCGTGTGACGGCTCAACGTTTGCTGCTCGTCCCAGCACCCGCCTGTCAAGCTTAAAAGCCCCCAAACCCCACTGCCATCAGTCCGCCTTTTAGGCTCACCGTCACTCGCACCCAACCCAAAACTTGTAAAACAACATACTTAGGTGCCTACCTACCTTACTATCTATCCAAACAAAACAACAACCATCAAAGAACCAAAATATGTGCATCGTACTCTTCACTACGACGCATCCCGACTATGCATTAGTCCTCATCGACAATCGCGATGAGTACATTCTCCGACCAACCTCACGCCCACACTGGTGGTCGCATGGTACCTCGGGTCGCCAGGTGCTGTCGTCCCGGGATCTGCAACGAGCGGAAAAGGGCACTTGGTTAGGTCTCACCAACGATGGCTTCCTGGCTGTTCTCACCAACTACCGGGAAGTCCAACTCGACGATGTCAAGCATCCGGTTCACGCAGTCAAGAGCCGAGGTGGCATGGTCACGGCCTGGTTGGGCGGACTGCCAGAGGAAGACGTCACTGATAATGTGCATCGACTGGTCAAGGACGGCGGCGTCAAGGGCGTCGGCGGCTTCTCCATGGTATGCAGCAAGCTGAGGAAGAAGAGTCCGGGCATCGCCATCGTCAGCAATCGGTGCGGCGGTGTGGATGATGTTCCCATCGTTGGCAAGGAGCGAGGCGAGATCTGGGGCTTGAGCAACGCAGCGTTTGACGCATCTGGAACTGCCGAAGAATGGCCCAAGATCAAGATCGGAAAGGAGCTTCTAAACGATGTCATCAATGAGTCGGTTTCCAACAAGTCGAGCCAGGAAGAGCTGATCACTCGTCTCTTCTCAGTGCTAGACAAAGAAACGCTCCCGCCCCAGGATGAAAACACCAGCTTCGTCGAGTACATCAACCAGCTCAAACACAGCATATTCATCCCTCCCATCGGTGACGAAGTGCACCGCACAGCCATGAATGAGGCCATGGCCAAGGGACGAGCTGAGTGGGCGACAGACGATCAGGCAGCGGCCGAGGAGCTCATGGTCGAGGGCCGGCCGGATCCCAGCCCTAGTCCAATGATGGGATTCGAGACGGGCCTTTACGGAACACAGCGGCAAACAGTGATACTGGTGGACTGGGAGGGAAAGGTTACCATGGTGGAACGCGCGCTATGGGACGGCAACGGCAACGAGGTGCCCCGTGGAGAAGGCGACCTAAAGTTCGAGTTTACCATCAACGGCTGGGATGACGACAAAGGCTCGGCCAAGGCAGCTGGAGCGACTGTGAATGGCGTCTGTTAGACTCGACGGCAAGATGGCAGTTCCAACGCACCTTCGAAGGCTGGGACGACGGCCAAAGCGTGGCTGAGGCGGCTGGAGCGATTGTGAATGGCGTTTGTTAGACTCGATGGTAGTTCGGCATACGATAGACGGTGGTTATGGTGATGGCGGTGGTGTTGTGCGCACGAAGAGCCACGAATGAATGGAAATGTGTTATGAAGTACGAAGAGCCATGCCTCAATGATGGATCAGGGAGACATAACATCCTTCCGAAGGCAGCTACATAAATTAGTACCTAGTATTAGACTACCTACCTAGAAGAATCTCATTGTTCCGGCTATTATTTGCTCTTTCCTTCCGTGAATAGTGTATTCAAGCGGGCAGGCGCCCTCCCGTTGTACCTACCTTCCTATTGTCCATCTGTCATGTCTGTCTGTTGCCCTGCCCATTGCCAGCTGCGAGTCAAAACATGTCCGTCTCCATCGCCAACTGGCAGACAGTTCCTCCACCATATTTCTCTCCGCCCATCCAATCCCATGCCATACATTGCACGCGCCTGCGTCTGTCACTCCTAGTTTCTAGCCCCGCGTTCTTGTCTCTCGTTTTCCACCTCCCACTGTTTTGTTTCCCTCCCAGCATCGAAGCCTGGCGCCAACATCACATCCAACAACACCAAGCTTGGTCTTCTTATCAGTGGCGAGCTCTCTGCAAACGAACCCCAACATCATTCCATTACAGGGATGCCCGCCTACATTGCTGCCGGTTCAATTCGCAACGATTGACGAATCATCATTCACGCCGTCGACATTGCTGTCACGTACCGATCCGACGTCGGCCTTGGTCGTTTTCGACTGTTCACTAGTCAATTGGGGTCGCAGCAACAGCCGTCACTTCCAACATCACTTCATTCTAGTCTCACGACTCCGTGGTCTTCTTGCTACAGGCTGCTAGCCCAAGAAATCTCTTTTGCACGTTCGTTTTCAGCCACAAGGGTTGAATGTGGTCGTTATTGACGATCATTCAGCTACGAGCTTTTTGACCGTCGCCGACCTTACGACAATGGCAACCAGCCATGCCGAACAGGGCACCGTAGGTCACAATATCTCTCGGCTGCCCAAATCAACATCAACGACCAAGTTGTTATCCAAGACCAAACGCAAACGACCGACGATATCTGGACCGATGGGCCCCATCAAGAACTCCCGTGGCCCCGACTTCGTTCGCAGCGAACAATTAATCATTGTCCCTGCAATCAAAGACTGCAGTTCCGAAGAGTCACTGTTTGTTAAAGGTATTTCCGAAGCCAAGAAGACTACCAGACGCATATCGGCCAGTTTCCAGAAGCAGGGTCCTCCTTCCAGTCATCCAACGACTGCCAAGTCCGACTTCAACGCGACGACTACCTGTCAAATAAATCCGTCCAAACGCCTACCAATTACCATGTCTCTGACTGCGACCACACAATCTTGGATAACTCCGAATCTGACGTTTGGCAACATGCCAAGTCATGACACGATACCCCAGGACGAAAATGCACCCCCTCCGGACCATGAAACTGTGTCCCCGCGCCAACCCACGGCTCCTCCCAAGAGTCAGCTTACAAAGTCACGCACATTGAGTGTACTGACGGATTTAAAGAGCTCCATCTCTCGACCTTCCCTAGCTTCTCGATCTGCGAACTCCCGTGCTTTTAGCGGCTCTTCGCGAAAGACATCGTTATCGTCATCGGCGAGCACCCTCGTGGCTGCCAGCTCCTCCTGTTTAAGACCCCCGCGACCATCCCTGACATCTCTTTCTCGGTCAAGTAGCTCAAGTACTCCCGAAACTCCCCATCAGTTGCAACCTGGGCAAATAGACAAGGCTCAGCCATCGGCATATTGGTCTGGCCGCTTCATGGCTCTCCACGATCGCCTCTTAGCCGAAAGTCTCGACTATGACTTGTCACAATCTTCTCTCGTTTCTCTCAGCGATCCGATTCAAAATCAACGTCTTGCCCCTGACAGACGCGTCGCAAACCTCCGCCCGACCCACCTATCCCACTCAACCACGACCTCAGCACTCACAATTCTCGCCTCCTCCAAACCCCGGATACCTGCAGCATCTGATGACGAGACCCGCTGCCTCCGTGTATTCCTTCGACTCGGTTCCTGCTGCATCACTCCCGAGGCCCGTCGATCCCTGCATGATTGGCAACAAACTTACGCCCGTCGTGTCAATCGACCGGGCTTGCTCCCTGAGGGAGGCACCATGCATGAGAAGGGCATGATGAACCGCATCTTTGGCAGTGGTGTGCGGAAGAGTGAGATAAAGAGTCTGTCAGCGTTGCGCGAGGCTTCGAATGCTCGAAGGGGTAAAGAAAGTCGACGGGCTTGGACCGGCGGCAAACGGCTGAGTGTCTACTAAATGGTGGATGCAAAATCTCCCACAAGTTCGATGTAGGATCCAATTTTCTTTTGGAGCCTGCTCTTGGTTTCTGGTAAATGCAGTGTTTGAACAAACTCGGGCGGAGGCAATGGGAGGCGAGGCGTTGGCGCACACTTCTTCAGCTTGCGGAGCAGAGGGCATTCATTTGATCTTCTTGCGAGGGAGGAGTTCGTTTTTTAGAGCCCCACACAGAGTGTTGAAGGTCCAGGATTGGCATCGCGCTGTATGTATTATTCTACTAGCAGTCTGTAATGTAATGAAACACTGTATCATGTTCATGGTATTTGAAGCTAGAAGTGACACCCAGCCGGAAGATTTACTACTACAGGATGACAGTATAATGGCCCGCCATCTTGCCAAGTACTTATGTTTTTTAATATGTGCTTAGTGTCTATGTAAGTTGACTACGAAGCTTCAGTCTAGTGACGATCACACGCTTCACTTCATCTCGTGGGTCTTCCTCTCGGCAAACATTATTGAGGCCAAGCGGCACGTCGATACGGCACATGGGGAGCCGCCGAACCGACTAGTTGCTCAAGTTCCTCGAGGGATCTTGTTATATTTTTTCCCATGAATTTTCAAAGGGCAATTGTCATTTGAAACGTGTGATAGGGGGCCCGATGGAGAATACAAAGCAGTAAAGGAGAGATGTGAATCCAATAGTCCACCTATATCTAGATAGTTAGGGAGGCGGGCACCTAGGTAACACCTTAGTATGCCACAAACAACGCCTAAATACAATTCATTCCCGTTTTTTAGGTTCTTCTTTCGCCAGTTTTCTGACTCCATCTTCCAACTTCCCCTTCCCCAAGGCATTGAATCCAATTGGTTTCCCATCTCCCCCCCTCCCCCTATTCAGGCTTGGGAGCCAACTTGGCCTCGCCAGAGCGACCCTCAACCGCCCTGGCAGGGTGCGTGCCCGGGTGACCCTGGGCAGCGCTGAGGCCGCGAACCTCCTTCATGTACGAGCAGCACTCGTGGTACTGCAGGCAGGGGCGGCAGCGGTAGGTCCCGAGGCCATTGCGGCCGGGGACGCGAGCGATGCGGCACTCGCGGTTCTTGAGGCGGCAGCTCTCACAGGGCCGGTCGGCCTTGACGCCGTGCTCCTCAGTGAGCAGGCTGTGCACCTTGACGTGGTCGGCAAAGGCGTTGGCGGTCACGTCTTTCTTGCAGACCGGGCAGGGCCTGATCTTGGACTTGCGAGGGGCCACGGCGGTGGTGGCGGTGGTGGTGGTGGCGGTCGAGATGGTGTTCTCGATCGATGGCAAGATGCTTCCCAGAGGACGGGCAAGGAACTTGGCTTCCCCTCCAGCTCGAGCAGGTGCTGGAGAAGGAGAAGACTCAACGGACGGAGGTGGTGTTGGAGAACACCAGCAGGGGCAACCGTCTGAATAAGAGAATGTTCCCCCACACAACGGGCAATGGCAAGGGAGCATCATGCATGTGCATGAGTTGGATCGTGACATCCTTTCAGACTGGTTGTACTGAAAGATAAGTAGTGATTTAGGCGATGGATGAGTAAGAGGCAGAAGACTTTCGTGTGTTTGCGTGCGTGTAGTTGCTGTCTGAACAGAATTGGTTTACGAACGTCTGAACAGCAGGAAACATTATGGGAGAATTCGTAGCGATCATATAGGACCTTGAACCAGCAACAACCCTTCGGAGTTCTCAGCATCAAGGTTTGGACATTAAACATCCCCAGCGGATAGTCCTGAGCTCGAATAGCGGAACGTCTCGTAACTGCCGACCGTCCCAAACGTTTCTGGCCGCAAGGGTACGGCTAAGATGGAGAAGGTTATCTTCCATGATGTTTATTTATGAATCCATGGTCCAGTCGAATTCAGTTCCTTGAGATTTTCCAGTTGACGAGAGTGTCGGATTGTTCCTTTGTGTTCTACATTAGAGGTACGTGGGTAGTTACCAATTGATGTTGAGCGCTAGTAGTTAGCAACTCTTCTCCTCGTGTTGGAGGAAGTTGAATTACGCACTAGATTACAACTCTTCCATTGTCTATGTCCTTCAATTGAAATGTCAAATCTTTTGAGATACAATCAGAAATGGTCCCAAACGTATAGCTGGCACCGGGCGCTTCGCTTCGCTTAAGTCGTTTCAAGGCAGCGGGTACGTACACGATGTTAGGAGTTGCCTAGCTATGTCGCCTACCGAAAATTAAGCTTGGATTCTCGGAATAAAAGTCAAATGGAAGTGAAATGGAAGACAGATGGAAGACAAGATTTGGCTATAATTGGGGGCCTGAGAGGTCGGGCAAAAATTTCTTCATTCTGGGGAACCTTCGACAGATGCTCCCGGTGACCGCGGACTACCCTACACTGAACCACAGCAAATTGGTAAACTTGCTACAAGCGCGCTACCATTTGTTTGAACGCGTACAGAGAGCCTCAGACTCATTGATAATGCATCAATTTGACAGGGTTGGAATCTAATTTTACTATGGCTTCAAATGATAGGATACATGCGGTGCATTGATACCAGACACTTCACGTGCCACTTTTGATGAGACAGTTAGCTCACAACGGGCACATTAATCTCTTGATTCCCCGTGACCAGCCTTTCCTAAGATGACTCAGAACTCTTTCAATATTCAGTAAAAGAAAAAGCAAAAACCTCAGGCAACAATCAGCTCAAACAGCCGCAATCCTTGCTCTGGTGGGTAATTGCAAGAGAAAGGTTTTCACGGGTTGCTTCAGTCTCGTAGACTCACCATTTGCCGGAGTGTTCAAGCAATGGATTCCAGTTCACATGACACATATTGGGGTCATTGTCATCTTTGAAAGTCATCTGACACTCTCGATGCAACAATCTATTTGTGATCTCGCTGCCTTTGTGTTCCCCATCTACGTCCAATATTGTCCAATCTGACTGCCATCGCAACCCAGACTCCATTCCGAACCCAGTGCGAGAGAGCTATGTCCTATCCATATCTACATCCTCGCCAAAACTTCTTCACATCGATACTTCCAAAGAGGGAGTGTTGATATCCCACCCCCCTCCATCCCCATCCCCAGCCCTTCCGGATAACACCTTCCGCTATCCCGATGGCGAAGTCCTCCCACATCGCAACACCGCTAGTGTAGCCGTAAGCAAATGACTCCGCGATAGTGAGGCTAGATGTGAAGGATTGGCTCCCGGTCCACCAGACAACGGAGAGTTTCCAAGGACTCGGATCTCAGCTTGCATGTGAAATTCCGGGGGTTCGTCCAATCTTTGCCTCTCCAACGCGTCGCGCTCGGGGGATCGTGGACCTTTTGAAGTTGTGATTCGTTCTCCGGCGCGCGTGAGCGAGGCTCGCGTCGTAGGACTGTTGCCTACCCAGCCCCGTCGTCGTGCAAGCGTGCACCAGCCAGTAGATCCACCGCCATATCCACCTTCCAGTTTCCTGGGATGACGAGATAGCTCAGCTTCGACGGCATCATTGCAACGGTCGTCGTCAGGGCTTCGTGCCTGCTCGGAGAGATAAAACGATAAGGCGTGGTGGGTGGCGATGCGGCGTCGCGGACGAATCGCGGCTTCACGACCGTGCTCGACGGGGATGGCTGAGGCGTGACTCATTCAGGATATCTCGGGAAATGAAACCGCACGCTACCAAATCACAGATTAGCAGAGCATCGTAACCTTGGAGCCTCAGGTCACGGGTCGGGGGCGATGTCAAAGTAGTTGCGAGGTAATATCCAATACCGACCAAGGAGGCGATATTGGGAAAAAGGAGGCCTCTGGTGTAGGATGGAAAAGACAAGAACGACAAGGAAAACCCAATGGGCAAGGGGGAACCTAAGAACAATCTCCTACGCTAATATGCGGACTTTGAGTCACATTGACTACCAACGTGATGGCTAATGCGATGGCATATGGAATCATCGAGTTAAAAGCTCCCCCGGGACAACCGTTCTGCACGGCGGATCACATGCCACGGAGGTCATGCCGGAGTGGGGACCGGAGAACGGCGGGAGACCCGGCCGAGTGGGTGGATCACGTGCCCGGAGAGCACCGCCACATCGGACCCCACGTGGCTCATCCAACGACAATGCATCGACGGACTTCGCCTCAGACGCACGCATGCAGGTCTCCGAAATAGCACGCACAGAAATCAACGAGTGCAGAACAAGATTGGCCCGAGCCGACGAAACCGATCCTGTCTCCGCGGCCTAGGCTGCACAGCGAAACGCAGCGTGGCAGGCCGCTTCAGCTAGGTTGTACCCGGCGCGCATGCCCTATCGCCACTGATTACGAAGCCAAAATAGTCTATCAGTTGGATGCCTCCGAGCGTCTCTCTTGCTCTCCCCTACCAAGATCAAACCTCCTGGATCGTTCTTTGGGCGATGGGCGTTCTGGCCCATATTTTGAGATTAGATTTTGGTATTCTTTTTCGAAACCCTGCCCTCGGATGGCAAATCAAGGGCTTTTAGCCCCTTGTTTCTGCCAGAACGCCGCCAACCGACGCCATTGGCTACGGTTCAGCTGGACCAGCAAGGGGAACTGCATCTGTGCGACCTGGGATCCCGCACACCGAAAAATTGGTCCATTCCAACCACAGGTTTGTTCGAGGTGTGACGGGGGACGGGACATGTCGGTTTGGCTCCCGACGTGCAGATAACGCATCTGCAGCCCTTGCTGGCCTCCCTAGCGGGTAGCAAAATCCTGGACGTCTGGATGTGTTTTTGTCCCACCTTGTTCTTCTCTCTCTGTCGCCCTTCCACTTTAGAACAACACACAACAAGCTGGCGGGCGGCGGTCACCGGAGAGGCGGCCATGCGCCATCCCATCTGGTTACCACGCCACCGAAACCGCAGCGACGGGCTCGCTGGGCATAAATGCGTTTTGTTCCAGAGCGGCCTGGACGAAGCGATGACTCTTACCAGACGTACCCTGGGACCGACACTTCCAAGGCTGATACCCGGAAGGGGGGGGCGGCCCTTTGTGGTGGAGGGGCTTTCCTCCGTCACCGACACGTGCAAATGCAGCGCAAACGCTCCATTGCGCTGCATGCATCGTGACAGGATTGGACACGGGCTTTGGCGCCGTCAGAATCCAGCTTGATGAGCGCATCGCCGCCACACACCCTGCGGGTTCCGTGCTGTCTTGGTGTCTTTTCCTTCCCTGTCCCGGCGCCGACGACATGCAGCCGCCATAGTGACCGTGCCCTAACATACCCAAGGTACCTGGAGTCTCTCGAAGTCTTGATCAACGAGGCTATTCACCCAAGGAAACCTCATCGTTACTTTTTCTTTTTTGTGGGAAAAAGCAAGTTCGCGATAGTGTATTGGCCCGCCTTCCGATCCCTGCCTGCCTTAGTGACCCGCGCTACCGATCCGTAGCCATCTCCCGAGCCGCGTCCGACTCGGACTTGAGGAGGGAACAAGATACAGGAGAGAGAGAAAGAGAGAGAGAAAGAAAGCTCGCGGTGCAGCCGGCAGGTTTAGCACGTTGCTTTTTGGGCGTGTGTGTGCCTCCCGGCGTGCATCTGCACGATTGTTGCCGTCTTCTCTCCTAGTAGATGACAGGACGCGAGAGCACTGCGTGTGGATGGCCGCCGGCTAGGACACCTTCAAGACGCCCTCGGCCTCCTGGCTGGCTGCAGCATAACTGCACAGGGGGCACGCACACATGGGAATCGCTGGCAGAGGAAAATTTAGGCCCCGGGAATCAAGGCCAAGACTTGGAATCATGCATACGTCGCTGTGTTGTACTGCGGGCTGCCTTACTCGGGGAAGCCTTGACTTACACGTCGTCCTACCATCTCTCGGGGCGCACAAAACATCACAACACAAAGCTCCCCTCCCCTCCCCCTCTCTCCGTGTCTGGTAACGTGTAAGCCTGGACGCTTCCGACGCAACGCTTTCCTATACCGGAGGACAGGGCCGATAACCACAAGACCCGCGACGGCGGACTCATCATCGGCGCGTAGCCGAGCAACGCCAGCTTGCTTGGAAAGAGTCGGTGAGCGCTGTTGGATCGTCTTGTTGGGTCCCGTAGCACGTCGATGGAGGGGCATCTTGCAAAAGAGCGGTCGTGAGGGCCCTATTTTTGGAGGTGCTTGGAGGGGTAGCTGGGCAGGGCGCCTTGTGTGGTTTTGATATTCGGTGAGGGGAGCGAATAGAGATGGGGCTGTTGGGTTAGGGTAGAGAAAGGTCGACGACCAGCTACGTAGTAAGCCACCTAGTCAAGGGTGTTGATCCAGAGTTCCAACGAGGGGAAGGGTTTGGTGGAACCGCGCTCGAGGCCGCTTCGACGGCCGCCCGTTTCTTTCATGGGTGGTGAGAGCGAGTGAGTGTGTGAGTGTGTGTGTGGTGTCTGGAGAAATCGAGATATTTGGCGTATACACCCAACCCACTCTCTTACACCTTGGTGGGCTTCCCGTCCATCCAGAGGTCCCGTCTGGATTCGCCTTACTTCGACCTACATGCGCGCATCGACGTGTACATACAGAGCCTACTGGGCTGTGTGTGTGAGTGGGTGCCAATCGGTAGCTAGGACGGGGTGCATTTGCGGGCCCGATTCGACGGGGCGAGCGGATTGTTTGGCATCAATACAGCAAACGCGAGCGTTCGTTGGGAGAGCATACATAAGGGTTGCAGGACGATTTCCATTTGACAGCATGTTCCCAGAGCAAGGAACCGGATGCTTATTATTGTGAGTCACATCGCATCCAGCCATGGGTCCTGTTTTTTTTTCTTCTGGTTCCCATTTCCTGGGGCAGCGGAGCGCCCATTGTCGTGGTGATGCCATCCAATCCATGTTCTTTCGGGAACAATGGCGACAGACGAGGAACAAGGAAATGCGCGGGCGGTCGAGGCAGGGCTGGTTTGATGAGCCTCGGGCGAACGAGATGCCGCAAAACGCAGATTGTTCATCATTCATTCCAAAAAGAAAAACAAAGAAAATTTTTCTTCCTTCCCTCTCTTGTTCCAAATTGTTTGAACCAGGTGTGCTGTGACCGGGGGGTGTCCTGTCCAGGGCTGCCTGGGGGATTGTTTGATTTGAGTGACTGGGACGGGAATTGTGATAGAATGGGCCACAACAACAAGACACACCCTGGCCGGAGACAATCGGCCGGGTCCTATGCATAATAGCACGGATGGTATTGGAAGGGCGTGCAGGGAGTGTAGTAAAAAAAAAAAAAAAAGACGGCAAGCCCTGTGCTTGTGGCTTTGTCCTTCTCATCTGGTCTTATTAGAAATGAAGGAAAAAAAAGTTGGACGCCAAAAAGCCCTGGTCAACATGCAGGCAACCCAACTCAAACCCAACCAACAGGGCAAGACGAGACATGCCCTGTCGGCGACCAGGGTCACAACTTTGGTTGACAATTTTTTCTTCTTTCTATTCGTATCTCTTCATCTTCCATTGTACAGGGTCTGGATAGGACTCGGTAGGCGCTGTCAGGGTCGCCCAACCAATGCATGCATGCGCAAGCCGGTGGAAAGGCAACAGGCAGCATGCTGGTCTCACGGCCTCACGGCCAAGGTGCCTTGTCTGCCAGCCAGCACCGAGGCGGGACAGGCATGGGCGGAGCAGACAGACAGACAGACAGACCGACCTAGAGTGGGCGGCTGTGTGACGCATGCAGCATGCCAGCACGGAAGCGCGATGGGACAAGGGCGAGCAGGATTGCGTCGTTGCAACTCGCCGTTCCTTTTATTATTATTAGTGTGCGAAACATGGTGACCTAGCAGAATATTGCGTCGCCGAGGAGAGTTGGGCTGCGATATCATTACTGGGTCCCAACGGGGGACAAGGGGGGTGTGCGACCCTGTGCGTCTCTGGCGTGTGTGAGAGGGTGTCTGTCTCTTCTGTCTCTGCTGCCCTTTTCCCTTCCCCTGGTCGACCCATCTTCGTGGCCTTAATCTCGGGCCTAGCGACCACAGAACAAGGTGAGGGTGCCCAGACCGAGCGTCTTGCGTCTCGGCCGGGGGACTGTGCACGTACTGTACGGAGCAGTGTCTTGAGCCCGGTGTCTAGGGGTGATGCCTGCGCCGAGGCTTGAGCCTGTTCGTGTCCGTCTGAGAATAGGAGCGACGGATATGAGAGAAACGAATCATAATAGACGGCATTGCGCTTGCGGATGCGGGACGCACGTTGGCGATGAGATGCCTGCCTCTGGCAGCCTGGCCTGCTGGCTGCCGCCTTCATCCTGAGCTGGCTGGTTGCGAAGGCTTTCTCACAGTCTCTAAACCACTCTGCTTCCGAAAAAAGTTCGGATCCCATCAAAACATTGCCTAGATTACTCACTGTAACCGGTCTAGACAAGGCTGGCACCCCATGCACGAAGAATCCATGGGCAATGAGTTGTGGGCTCTCCGGACGACGGTCCGTTGCCCGCGCCTCCACTGGACGACCGTACTCCCCGCGTCTGCTCAAGTCCCGCTGCTTGGATCGCTGGGCCGCTGTCATTGCGGTGCATTAGGGCCTGGAGCCGCTGGGAAAGGGCCGCTAAACCTCAGTGACCGTCTTCTGGGACGCTGGCACGCGAGTTGGCGCATGGGAGGGGGGTGATCCCTGAAGATGCCTTCAAGGTCCCCCGGGCGACTCTCAGAGATGGGCCTGAATGTGCGGCTGACAGGTATCTGCGCGCTCCATCTCCGGCTCCAGGATTTTTCTCCAGCTGTTCCCTCCCCAGTCCCGGTCCAAGTTCGTGGCCCTCAGGGCATGTTCAGGGCATCTTCAAGGCATAACCATGGCATAATCATAGCACATTTTCATGGATGTGTCGGTGAGGTCTGGTTGCCCCCTGTAACTGGGGCGCATGCAACCCTCGCTTCGCACATCCCCAGAGTCCATTTGAAATTCGCGGGTAATGATAACACGGACCCGGGTAATGAGTAGCCCGGGATCATGGTTGACACAGAGTGTCGACTTGACAGCACTCAACAAAACCCGTAGGTTGCCTCTTCGGGTGCAAGTGTATGGAGTGCGTCAGCCCCATACTTGGTATTGTGGGATTATGACGAATACGATGGGGTATACCGCCAGTTCGTCATAGTGATCGAGTAGTAAAATAGGATCAGAGGACCATAGAAGCTGATCGATCGCACAGAAGAAGACGGCGTAGTATCATGGTGCTTCATGTCTCTTCGCATCTATGTTAGCGTTGTGGGCTGGGGGGGGGGGGGAGGCAGGTATCTGCAGAGATCTGGACATGGGCAGAGGCCACAATAATAAAGAATGTTTTTCTTAACAATGTGCCAGATCTGAGACGAGGTAAAGCAGGGCGGACAGATGGCCATGACATGGGAATTCAAGATGGGCCGAGACGGTGAGCTGGTGAGACACCGCCTCGCATTCCAAGATTCCAAGCCCCGAGCGTCCAAGTCATCACGGCCAATCAGACCTGAAAAATGTCTGAGAAAGTCCTCTTCGTAGTAAGGTTCCTGGGTCTGTTTTCTGGCCTCCAGGTCTGGGGTGGCCAATGGAAACTCAAACTGAGCCAGGGTGAGAGACCGAGGCCAATCTCAGCCGACGTAAGAATAGTCTCCACTGGCAAACTGGGTGAATGGATGAATGGCAGTGTTTGTCGCGACGGATCCAGTTTGGTGGAGTCTTGCTTCTCGCCAGTGCCGTCGGGACAGGTTTGTTGGCGGGGGACGAATACGCTGAAGCACACTGGACTTGGGCCGGGCGAAAAAGATTCTCTGGAAAACCTAGCGCGGTCCTAGTAGAGTCAAGTCATTAATTAGTCAAGATGCGGAATTGAATTGGCGGGGTGGGTGGATGGATTATGGATGGATGGAAGGACAGGATGAAGGGCCGGGACGGCGAATGGCGCCGGGCTACGGGTCGGAGGACGCTTGTCCGCGTCTGGATGAAGCCGTCGTATTTGCAACCCGCTGGGAAATGCTGGAAACGACCCCATTCGCAGAGCCGCCACTCCGGTGCAGGGTTGCACCAACTGGACGGAGTCCCGAGGATACGCACCTTGGCACCCAAGCATCCCAAGTACCCGATGCACGATGTCTCCATTTCGTGCTTCCCCGCTGTGCGGAGAAGTTAGAACTCGGTCCAGGCCAATCCGGGTTGTCCTTCCACATGCAGCAGTCCAGCGGTTCAGCAATTCAGCAGTCCAGTCGTCGCATTCGTACCCACGAGGATTTGAATGGCGACGTCGCTTCAAACTCAAACATCAATCACGAAGAAAGTTTTGATGCGGTTGTCACTAATGCAAGGTGGAGATTTCCCGCTCCCTGGCGCTGATGCTGGCTGGCGTCGGTGCTTCTTCGCATTATCCAGTAAGTTGTCGTCTAGCATCGCCCAGTTGCCGCCTCACATGTCATGTCACACATGCTAGCATCGCTGGGAGCGAAGGGCATGGGATTCCACCAGGGTTGTTGTCGTGCATGGTGGCCGCCCTTTGAGAATGCTGGCTTGGATCTTGTTCGTGAATTCTCTTGCAATGCTGGTAAAGCAACCTGATGATGGAGTGTAAGAAACGCGCGGAACCGGGAGATCCGGGCAATAACTCCGCTCCGAGGCGCACAACTTCAGCCTGGAAAATCCGCAACCTCCAACCTGGAATTCGACGGGTAAATGGGAAGCGCCAGCTCATAGAACTTCCAATCAAGTTGAGTGTATAGTGCATGTGATGATGAAGCCACCCTCTTCTGATGGTGATAACTTGGTTCCAGTTGGAATGGTGTGGCGAGTTGGTTGATGCGGCTGTCACAAGGCGTGCCACACTTCGTAGGTGATACAATGCTGCATGGGGAAGGCAATAACAAGCCAACCACGATCGGAGGGATGTATGCGCGCCCACGCGCCTGTTTCCAAGCGTGAGTGACGAGTGAGCGTGTGATGTTCCGCGTGGCAGCTCAATGGCCGATTGATAAAGATGCCAGCTTTCCCTCACGTTAATTCAATCCTATTACTTGCGACTCTGATTCGTCATCAACAACATCACCAGCTTCGTGGCCGTGAAGGCAGTCACGGTGATCAGTCAACCGCCCACAACGCCGCAGCCGCTTGGTGTCTGCCTGCTGTGGCAGCCTTGTTGGACAACTATAAAGTCCACTGCACGGCCGTACTCGTGTACGAGAGTCGTGACATTATCGCTTTGCAGCATCGCCGTTTACACGCGATCGTTCATTCCAGTTCCTCGCCCCTGGCCTGGACGGACAACTGGCTCATTCTGGTAGTCCACCTTCAAATCGACTGCGACCGTGTCCTCAGTTCCTCGACATCGTGTTGCAGTGACAGTCGCCGTTAGGCTCGTGTTGCGCCTGCGTCTACTGCGTAGGGCTTCGTGTTTACATGGCTGGCGCCTGTCAATAGCCTGAGCCTCCGTCACCAACTTCACGGATGCTGCGCCGTTGCGTCAGCTCGTATTTCTCCGTGCACCGCTCGTCTTTATTTCGCTGCTAGGGCAAGGCTACGGTGTTTGACCAGCCTTGGTTTCTCTCATCCGTGCCCGTCGAAACGGAGGCACTACGCCAGGACCGGGGGTGCGCCAACCGCTCAACTGGGTGCCCTCTGAATCACACCGAGCCGCTTCGTCGTCCACCGTAACCCCCTGTCGTGTCTTGCCGCCGGCGCGCGCCTAGAAGCCCAAGGAGAAGGAAAAATTTTCACCGGAACGGTTTCGCGGGCATCCGGGACGGCGGACGATAGGAATCCATCCAAGGCCATCATCTCGCTTACTACCCACTGGTAAATTTGACTGGCACTTTGGTGGATAGCTACCACAGGCTTTTGACCCGCTCAAGAGTGACCCTTTGGAAAGGCGCTGCCTGGCCTTTTTGTTAGGCATCTTTCTATCAGTTCTCATCCAGGCCCGGTCCTGCTCCGCCCGAGGGAGCGGAAACTGAAAAAAAAAAAGCAAACCAGCAGTTAAATTTTTTCTCTGGCTGGTTTTGTGGCTTCACTATCCTCTCGTCTCTCCACCCTTGCGCTTGATGGCTGGGATAGTTTTTTCCCTCTGAGACGAAGCGAGAAGGGAAAATAAACTAGAGGGAACAAGTAATTGCCATTGTGTGCGATTGTGCGAGTGTGTGCGTGGTCCGTGAGAGTTCGGAGCACAGAGCGCAGAGCACACATTCTGGGGCTACGGACACGCCCAGTCCAAGCTCAGCTGAAGCGAAAGCCGGATCCGCCATACAGAACGCCCTTGCCCTGCTGCTGCCTTTATCGACCGCTGGGCGCTGGCCAGCAACGTTCTGCTGTTGGGCGCTGCCATTGCTGCGGTGGGCTCTCCTTTTTGCTTTTCTGCTAGGGGACTCCTTTCACGAGCGAACAATCTTGGTCATCCAAGCCCCCCCTTTTCCGTGGAACGCGTCAATCAGCATTAGAATTTGCTGAGTCTCATCAGAGGGATTGAGTCATCGGCTGAGTCTGAGTCTGAAAGCCCGAACCAGTGGAAGAGACGAGAGAGGTCGGGCCCAAGAGGACGGTTGGATTCTTGGACGGAGACTGGTTGAGAAGCCAACCAAAGAAATCGCATCTAAAAAAAAAATAGCAACAGAGCGCAGCACACAGCACAGCGCATACAGCAGCGACAGCACAGCGCATTGCAGTTGCAGTGCCCCCCCCCCAGTGCCGCAGCGAGCTGCGGAAAGGTGCGTCACCGTCGTCATCTAGCAGCAAAACCAGGATGATTTGGTGGAAGACGCAAACAGTGTGATACGAATCATCTCGCACCGTGCACATGAGCCCCGGAATCTTCTACAAAAGTGACTAAGCTCTACTAATCACACCCCGCGACGAGTCATCCATAATCGGTACGTACCGTGTGCGTCTCGACGTAACAAGACTCAGAAAGAGTCATTGCTTGTTCACTGCCTGCCCTGCTACCGCTCCCTTCAGGCGCCAAGCAACCAGAGAACAGGAGCAGGTTCGAGCACCCCCTCCCCTATCCCTACCCTACCTACATCTTACCCCTGTCAGCCGGGTGGGTCACCCATACACCCTGCACCCTCCCTTGCACCCCTGCACATGCCGCCCCTCTCCCTCCTTCTACTAGTGCATTTTCCACCCTTTCTACACCCCTGGCGAGGCCTGACCGTGCCCACACACAATCTGGCGAGAACGGGCAGGAATAATATATAGCTTCCAACACGCCCGTTCTAACCTCCTCTCCTCCTTCTCTTCCAGCATCTTGGCGCTTGCCAATCACAAAATTCACCAACAACATTACCAACCTCGCCAGCACTTCAGTGCCGACGTCATCACTCATTCACAAAACATCAACCACGCTGGGGCTTAGTCAAGCGTCCAGCATCTTCTCGTCACAACGACCACGTTCTACGGGACCTGGCCTCGACAGCCTACGACGACGAAGGATATAAGACAGATCGGTCATGTTCGCCACAGCAAGACATTTTTCTAACCCTTTCCCTTCCGACTACATACCGAGGTGACGGGCCTAATCCGATCACCGGCGCCTATTCCCAGCGCAACCTAAGAACAAAGTTGACTGCGTACTCAAGAACAAGTCTTTGACCGCAGCGTTCGACGAACACTACTCTACCCACACAAAAAAAACAAAACAACAAAAACATCGCCTGCATAACACTCACCACCAACGACTGCGGGAGTTTGGAGGAGAGCGGTTGTTTCTATTTAATTGACACGGATGTCAGTTGGGCATCGCAAGAGCACAGGATCATGAGTTACCCTTCACCACGAACTCCTGGATCGACTCCGATCCACGACTACGACAGCGTTTACACGAGGATGTCGTCTGCCACACCCACTCCTTCGCCTCGGCCTACTTGGACCGAGACGACCACTCCACGGCGCCCCGCGACCCGCGCGGCCCACGGACGCTTCAACAGCTACTCCCAGACTCAAACTGGCGATTTTAGCCCGCGGCCTCCCAAGGATTCTCCCCGCTACAACAGCAACGGGCAGTATAGCACGGCAGATGTGAGTCCTAAATATTTTTCGTCTCGCAGGCCCTCCGGGTCGTCTCCGCGCTCCAAGCGCGACCGCCGCTCCTCGTTTACCTATGTCCGGGCTTCCACCCCTTATGGAGAATCCGACGAGGACGAGATCATCGAGGCTCTGGGTCACACCTACGTGCTTCCTGCACAGTCCCGGTCCAAGAACCATCTTAACGAGCGCAGATCCTCGCTGTACTCTCGAGATTTTGATGGGGGATGGTACACTAATTTCGACCGCTACCTACAGGGTGCCCAGACCGCCGCGTTCTATGACGAGTTTTATGCCCGAGAGCAGCAGCCTGCGCACCAGCCGCCTCACCCCCGCCCTCCCACCAGCTTCTCTCACAGCCGCCGCTCCTCTACCGCCGTTCCCCCTCCCCGGCCTCAGACTGTCCGACCGGTCAGCACTCAACGAGCCAAGCCTCCTCCATCTCCACCCAAGGCCACCGACGCCGATGCGCGGAAGTACAGGATCCCCCCTGGCTACTCACTTAAGAACTGGGATCCCACTGAGGAGCCCATTCTACTTCTAGGCAGTGTGTTCGACGCCAACAGCCTTGGCAAGTGGATCTACGACTGGACCGTCTACTACCAAGGTCCTGCCACTCCTATCTCTGATATGGCTGGCGAGCTTTGGCTTTTGCTCATTCAGCTCGCCGGCAAGGTGAAGCGCGCTGACGAGATCGTTGGTCGGGTGCGCAGCGCAGAGAACCGTGACTTGGTTGAGGAGTTCATCGAGGGCGGCGAGCGCCTCACCGAGAAGCTCAGGGCTCTTCTCAAGTCATGCGAGGCCCCCATGCTCAAGGCTGCTAAGCGAAAGCAGTCAGGACTCGGCAAGAATGCCGGAGTCGAATTCGTCGAGACTCTCTTTGGCCGGGACCGGGAACTGACCAAGACTGAGAAGTTCATGACCAACGTCCGTCTTTTCAACCTCCGTTTCGACGCCAACTGTGAGGAGATTCTCCGGAACCCCACCAAATAAACGGACTACCCATGGATCTACCTGGACTTGTTTCTGTTTCTTTTCTTGTTCTCTCTATACCCGAGGAGCCTTTGACCCGGCCCACAGAAGAACCAAACTCCACTGGATTGGATCGGCCCACAGAGACTGTACACTACCTCATTTCCCTGGATTTCCGCTTGGATTATACCACCACAAGGATTTCCTTTTACGTCACTACCTCGCCCCCTAGAGAGAGCGGTTGCTTGTGTCTCACGACCAAGCACTCGGGGGCGACCTGTACTACCAGCAATGCAAACGCGCGCGCGGAGGAGGGGGCATCAACCAAAGAGGCTTTTTCCTATCTCAAGATACCCACAATGTTTTTCCGTTTGGAAGGTCGCGAGCGGTTGGCAAGTGAAGCAACGATGGAGGACGACGAACAGTGGACGCGCTAGAACTGGATGATGGATGGATATCGTGATTTATTCTTTTTTATTCTCGGATAGGTTTTTTTTTTCTTTTTCGGTACAGCGTCTGGGATACTAAAAGTGATTGGCACTTAGATCGGTGGAACGAACATTACTACGCGGTAATATGGACTATTGGAGGTTTCGTCTTTTACTTATACTTGGAACCTCACGTTTGGATGGAAATATTGGAACATGCTCTTGAGCATGAGGAGTTTGGGTTTTTTTTGATGTAGTTAGCTATACCATGTGAGAGATTATTTGTTGTTGAATTGAAATTTAGATACTAGCGACATCCTGTTCCCCTTCCATACGTGACAATGAACGACTGCTTGAATCTGGTCATTGACTTGTTGAACACTGGTGGACCACATCAAGATTTGATCGCGTCTCCTCCATTCGCCAATTGACGATCCTGGCATAACCCTAATTCACGCCCCTCTCGTTCCCTGTTTGTAGAGACTGGCATTGGGTAGAAAATAACGAGGGTACATCTTGGAACGTGGCCTTGGAGACGACAGCGCTGGGGAATGAGGTCATAGTTGGGCACCCCTGAAGTGGCGCGTCATGCATGAGAGAGGGGTTTGAGGGGCTGGTGTTTGGCCGTCAAAGCGAATACCGGTAGGCTATCAAACGCACTCAATGATGCAAGATGATTGAGCATGAAACCGACTACATTTCTCGTTTGTTTCTGTGTTACCACGACCAAGGGGGCCTCATTTCCATGTGATGTAATGAATTGCGGAGAAAGCTGGACGATGACGCCCACTGGTGCATGGAGACTAGGGGGTCTTGATGAGCCCAATCCTGGAAGAGAGGGGCTCGAGAACGAACGTGTTAGTGATCAACATGAGCTGGTCGCGATCGTCAGGGTGCGGCGTTTCATTCCCCGACATGTCAACGGAATTTTGTGGAGTTGGGATCCAGAACCTGTGCAGCTTGTGTGGATCGGTATGAATAGCTGGGTTTTCTTCTCCCTTTCTTGGGTTGTCTTTCCGCATTTCTTTTTTCCTTGAGGGGGTGGCGAACCTGCCAGGGGGGAACTCTGGATGATTCCTTGTTTGTTGGTTACAATGGGCCGGTGAAGCCGACGTTGCGGAGAAGACGGACTTATTGCTGTCATCGCGGCTCCCGAAATTCCGATCAGTCATTTGTCAGCCCGTTGAACTCGTTAACGGGCGGCTATTGATCGTCTTTCCCCGGGGCGGAGCCGTGATCTCCAAGATCGACTCTTGCATTTACGCTCTGCGAATAAGCTGAGTAACGATCTGAGATGGTATTCTTATTATTACGCTATTCTGACCGAATGAGAGCGCCACCAATGTCTTGAATCAGCCCAGCCACCACAAGCCCGGGGGATCTTTGGTCCCCGGCCCGAAACTCGACTTTCAAGTCGGCCCAGTTGGCTGTGCGTTGCAGCGCGTTCCGAACTTGGTCGCATCCATTACTGTTGCGCACGACGCTGTGCAGGAGCCGAGACATGATAGCGTAGCCACCGCGGCAAGTTTGCCTTTCCGTCGCCCTGCAGCGTTCCGCTCTGGCTGCCCCGCCCCGAACTAAATTATGTCTTGCGCCGGTCCAGCAGAAGTAGGGTGAAGGGGGGGCAAGCAAGCCATCGCGGTGGCACGCATATGTAGGGACGAAACGGTGGCACGCGGGCTAGACTGTTTAGTTTCTCGCGGACCCAACGCCCCCTTCCGTGCGCTGGAGTTTGGGTGAGGGGGAAAGTTTCGGCGCCGCGGGGTTGTCTCTGGTGTAAGTGCCGGTGCGTTCTTTTCGACTTCGGAGGAGGTTGGAGCGAGTGAGCGTGAAAAGGCGCGGGGTGAGGGTTGCGATACTTTGCACGGGATTCACAGTTCACGCACACAGTACGGGTGATTCCCAAGTCGACAACCCTGGAGGGTGTCTGGAGTAAGCGCCTACGACGCCAATCACCGGACGCCGAGATGTGAAGCTGAAGGAAGGAAACCTGTCTTCTCGAGCCCGTTCCCACGTGCGGGTGGTTGGGGACTTTGGGGGCCAAAATCACCCGTACTGCCGACTGGGGGA
Organism: Dactylonectria alcacerensis; assembly: GCA_029931735.1. Classification (NCBI taxonomy): domain Eukaryota; kingdom Fungi; phylum Ascomycota; class Sordariomycetes; order Hypocreales; family Nectriaceae; genus Dactylonectria; species Dactylonectria alcacerensis. Next base: position 794,389 of record JAPMUZ010000012.1, on the reverse strand, counting down.
GATGGGGGCGCCATCTCGGTGAGGGCCCGGTGAGGGCGGCAGCTACCCGTAATGCAGAACCTTTCGATGCAGGGAGAAGGGTAGTAAAATGCACGAATAAGCTTTGGCAGTTGGTATGCCGGCACCCAAGCCAAGGTATGCCCGTATATGTCAGGGAGGCTGAGTACTCTGTACGAATATTGATGGCTCGTTCACCCCCTTGCCTGGACGAGTACGAGACCTTACTTACCCTCGTCGAGGGGACAAGGCTTGAGGACAGGTTTATTTCTCCCTGATCGGGCCGTCCCATTTGTTTGTCTCTCTGACATTTAAACACATGTGATGATAAACCTAGTCCTGCTGGGTGGTACCACAAAATGACGCCGCAATGTCGTGTTTCCCAGAATGACTATCAGGTGCCTCGTTTACCAGCGGTTAAAAAACGAATGTACTATGGCGCCGTTCCTGATGTCGACGATGTGATGTCGCATGGGCTAAAAAATACCAAGCCGTATGTGTGAACAGTGTGATGTGTGCGTGCGTCTGTCCTGTCGGCCCGGGGCACCCATCCCTCCCACCCAGCGTTTTGTTCTAGGTTGGGTTGCCTGTTGGGCGCTTAAAACGCACTGTACATACCAATGGCTGGGAAAGCAAGCTGCGGCGTTACCCGTGATGCTGTGGCATGGGAGAGGATGCGTTGCACATGCAAGGGTGGAATGCCCCCCCCAATGAGGGGATTTGCAAAAGAGCGATGTGATGAACTGTGCACAATACTGTCCTGTACATGGAACGACTTGGGGGCTGACTCGCGAGAAATACAGTTCCTCGCGGGCGCGTCTTGTCTTGCAAAGCGAGATGTGAGGTGCGAAATGCCGAGATGCGACTGGCATGTTGGGCGCGTTTCAACGTTGGACTGCAAAGAAACACTAGGAAGAAGGAATCTGAATGCCAGGAATCCCCATGCACAACTGTCACAGTGCCCGCGAATTGTGGCAGTTCAAGACCTGCAACATATTTTTGGGTGCTACATGCCCGCCAATATTGCCACGCCCCCCAGCCCTTTCTCCTCTCTCGCATGCCTCTTGTGCTGACCGTGCAGCGACTGTACGTAGTATTGGATCCCCCCTCCTCCCAGCGTTGCTTTTTTGGCGCACTGCATGCAACCCTTCTCGATGCGGATGCGCTTGCGCGCCCACCCTCATGGGTTTATTGCCGGACCGGTTGGCTGTGCGTGCATTCTGGGATAACGTCAGCGGGTTGCGCCGTGTGTCGCTTTGCACGAACTCTCTTGTGCAGCGCAAAATGCAACCCTATTGCGGATGGCGCAGAGACGGGTGGCAGGGCAAAGAAGTGAGACGCCGATGAATCGTGAGATTTTGCTACAGGTACGAGGCTCGAGGAGATATTCTTAGAATCGGTGTGCAATGAGTGCGACGGCGAACAAACACGTCCAGAAACATTGCGAAGAGGACAGACACCTGTTGGGACATGTCCCTGCTCCTTACCAACAGGAAACCAGATACCTGCCTATCTTACGCAGAGTCGTACGCATCTGTTCTGTGCCGACCAACAACCTCGGTACCCGATGCCAGGGTGCTCATCATCAGCCTCACCGGCCATGCAATCCTACTCCGAACCGTCCGGGCCATTATTTACGACCCATGGTCAAATCCCCAATACTTCCATGGGTTCTACCGGGGAACAGGGGATGTTGGCATGATAGCCCTGCAGACGCTTCTTTTTTCTTTTGCTTGCTTCCCTGCCTGCGTCCGAGCCGGAGGAGACGAAGTGATTTCGGGATCGAGCCTACATGTGCAGCGTCGCTGCCGGGACGGTCCGGCCGGGGAACGGGTCTTCGAGACCCCCAGGGCTGCCGAACCTGAGTTCGCTTTGAATGCGAAGTATTGAGATGTTGCAAATGCTTGTTGTCGTAGCTACAACAGAATTTCCTTTGTACAGTATGCAATCAGGTGTCGAGCGGATCGGAAGTCAAATCGACAAACGCGAAACAATCACACATTGTTAGGCACAATGAACAAAGAACTTCTCTTTGTCGAGCACTCGGTCTGTATAGTACGAATAAAAAACACTTCAACCAGCAAAGGACATCTATGAGTGCCATTGTCTAAAATGGAGTCGGCTTTGGAGTCGTCTTTTAAGAATGCTCGGGAATGGCCTGCGAAACCCGGGCGAAGGGTGTGAATGCAATGGCGTTGCAGTATCTTGTTTTGAACCCTTCCTATTTATGTTTGACTATATGATGAGAGTAAACTCTCTAACACGGCCAAAGAATTGACAGTGATTGGCTCTAGTGTGAGCGAAACAGACTGGCCCTCATTGAAGTGAATGGCGTATATCCCGCACGCGGCTGAAGGCACGACGTCTCGCTCTATAGAATCGCCAATATAGGCAATGTCATCCTCCCGAATGGCTAAATGACGCAACGCCTTCTGAAAAAGCCCTGATGTCTTTGAGACCCCAAAACGGTTCGTTGTGGCGAGGAAATCGACGTGTTCAGCGAGACCCAGGTCTCGCAGAGCTCGTTCCTGTGCATCTTGCGGCCCTTCCGTGATGACTGCTATCTTCCTTCCAGATGACTTGATAGCCTTGAAAAGTGATAATGCTCCGGGTTTCAGAGCTAGATTTTCGACAAGTATGCGTTCGTAGCAACTCAAGAGGTTGTCGATCACCCCGTGACTCAGCGCAAAGTGATCAAGGGTCGCGGAAAACCGCTCACGGCGGTAGTCATGAGAGGTTTTGCCATCAACGAACGCGCTCGACGTCCCTTGTCTGAGAACGTGTTGGTAACGAGACTGAAGCGCTTCGAGCGAAACTTGAGGATTCTCATGTGAAATTAGAGCCAGGCAGTGTGTTGTTGCCGCGCGGCTGGCTAAGCGGAACTCATGCAGCGTGTCGTCTAGGTCGAAGCCGATCCAGGATTTGGTGCGTAGAGAAGCGCGCACTTGTTCCTCCGCCGTTGATGGCGGTAAAGACGTGGGGGAAGCCATTTTGGAATTGTAGTGTTTAGTAATGAGCGTACTTGGATGAGCACGTTTGTTGTTGGATCGGAAGAGAAGTAAACATATTTGAAGAATGCTTAAATAACTCAGTGACGTTATCTACTAAATAATCGCGCGAGTTGATGCATTGATCCCGCGTTTCCAGCTAAAAACACCTCTTCTCGCCATCACTTATAAATATTCCATGCCCTTGTCGTCTCTAATAGCTGACGTTCCCTTGACCATCTCTTGCCTTCACAGGTCTCATATATCTAGCAACAGTTACTTGTGTAGATTGGCCATGACGTGTTTGTAACACGGCCGGCCGAAGTCAGTGGACGGGAATGAAGCCAGATGAATCAGAAACCCGACGATTGGAGAATAAAGCCAATGGTCGTGAGCTGCGGAAGTTGGCTTCTATCCAAAATGTGCAAACTGTACTTGGTTACCATATTTTGGTCGCCCTTTGAAGTGTTACCTTGAGTCAATTGTGCCTCGAAGTTATTTAATCATCAATCTTAACTCAGTCCCAAGTCGAGTTGCCAAATGTAGGCACTACATGTTCTATGGATTGTAGTCTATTGGCAGTAATGCTTCAAATGATGTCTCAAGTATCTGACTTGTTGATATTATTCCGCTTCTGGAACAGTTTCGCTTTCAGGCATGAGGCTGAACATAGATTTAAATTTACAGTCAAGACAACTCAATTCTCACCAACGAGGTAAAAGAGCATCATTTTACTTAGTGAAGCAACACCTGCCTGTCCTAGAAGTGACTAACTCTATTGTGTCATGCTTTAGGCGGACTACGTCTAACTGACCTTTCTATCCTGAATTTATTGACAAAATTGGAGATGCCGAATTCGCGGACAATGACCGCTGAATTTGCAATTTGTTAGCGTTGCATGACCTATTTGTTCGAGAAATTTAAATATGTTACGCTTTAGTTTTCTCATAATATGAACGATCTGTCCTGGCCATAGTGGTATTAACAGAGGTAGTCCAGTTCTTAATGTGGATGTTGGTTTAATTATCTGATAAAGTAGATGCCTAGGAGGGTTAGATGGTGGCCATCACTCATGGCGAGGTACTCTATTTTGAGGGTTGATATTCTCCTTATTGGCTAACCTATTAGCGAATGTGCAAAGTTTGAGGCAGTGAACCATTAGTTCTGGATTGGATTGTGACTAATTATAGTTGACCTGACGTCTGTGGACTCGATTGAAGAATACTATTATTTGTAGCTTATACGAACGGCTAATTGATTAGTCAATACCTGCAAAAAATGTGTGTAAGAAAACAGCACTGAAGACTGAGGGAAGCTGTAGTAGTAATCTCTAGTTCCTCGATTAGCTTGCTTCTTGTTGCTATTGCGTGAGTAGATCAAATGATGATTTGGTCCGAGAAGAGACAAAACTAAACTCTTTTGATCATTTATGTGCCTGAGAATTTATTTTTCTCGGGTCAAAACTGATTTGTATTATGAGTTCCTTGTTGTTTGAGTTTCCCTGGATGAAGTAGGCGAGTGTATGAGGTTCTTCTAACAACATCGTGTGATGATGACTAAGCGCACTTCTCGCGTAGCCAAAATAATTTCCTCCAGGGTACGCCCAACCCGTCAATCCCTGCTTTTGATGTGGTCATTGCCGACGGAGGATCTTTGCGGTCGAGCGCTGGTTTTCAAAGTCAAAACTGAGTAATTTTCATTTGGTAGGCATCCGTGCTTGCTTAGGTTGGCTAATTGTCTCATATTTGACACCTAACACGCTCAAAACCCGTCCAGCATTCCCCGACCATGCACTACGTTCGGTTCCTTCGAGCTCCGAAGCTGGGACCTGGAAGAGGCAATCGGCTTGAGGTACAGCTTTTGTTTACGATCACGACAGACTTAGGGGACTCGTTTCTACACCCGGAGAAGGGCCTTGACCTACAGGTCACAGCCTCGGCCTCCTCCTCTGCCGGCACATCAACATGGCTGCTGTCGGATCCAGGTCGACTCTACTGGGAACCTGGTATGCGCGTGGCGAAACCCACTCTCGACCTCCCCGTTGCCTTTGAAAGAGCCATCCAGGCGGGAGTCAGGATTCAGATTTGCGTCCGAGCATCGGAACCATCTCAACACGCAGATGGGGCAGCCAAAATCTTGGCAATAGCGTCGGAGAAGCCTAGGTATCGAAAGGAAGCGGTGAGGATGGGGGCGGTGATGCCGGCCTGGATTTCGCTGAATAGGGCTGGCGGGGGTACGGACGTGTCAATGCGAAGGCTTCAGGTTAGCGACTCACCAACGGGCTTCGGCTATGTCGAGGTGGAGGAGGAGATCGGGGAGAGCATCGCGCGCCACGTTTGGGATGCTGGTGTGGTAGCACTATGCGCCATTGCAGGGATCGACACAGCACCCGATAATGAGTCGAGTAAGAGCCCATGCATGAGAGCCTTGAAAGACTTGTTCTACAGCCGAAAGGCAATCAATGTCCTGGAGTTGGGCTGCGGTGTTGGGATCTTGGGCGTCGGTCTGGCAGCGGTCTACCCCAAGCTCTCTCGGGGACAATGCACTATTCTCATGACTGATCTGGCAGAGGCAGAGGAGAGGGCTCGATCGAACATGGCGCGTCTTCACCCGCAGCCCTCGGAGTCCGAAGAGCCACCAGTTCGCATGCTCTACGAGAATCTAGACTGGGAGGATGGCAGGCAGGGTCGCTTCGGCAAGGAAGTGGAGTCACGGCCATGGGATCTGGTGATGCTGAGCGACTGTACTTACAATGTCGACATGTTGCCAGCGTTGGTGGAGACCCTATCCGCCGTCCACTCGTCCAATCTGAAGCTGGTTCCCGGCGAGCCCTTCACAACTCAAGTCTTCCTAGCTACGAAGCCGCGCCACGCGTCTGAGCGAGAGTTGTTCGAGTTGATGAAGAAGGAGGGTTGGGAGACACGACATAAACAGGTGCTACAGTTGCCTGTTCTTGGCGGTGAGCCAGAGTCGGTCGAGTTGTACCTCTTTGACAAGTCCAGCATGGTTGAAGAGAGCAGGTGATAGGCTCGGTAGGACCGTCGATGGTATGACTGAGGCCCGCTGGCGAGGCAACTAAGTTGCAACATGCATTGAGTCTTATCATACGAGCCAGGGAGAAGCCCTACATTCAATTCTAGGGCGAAAACTACCACTCGTCCGACCAAGGGTAAAAGGGTGGCCGCCTGAGGAGCAAGTACCCCGCATCGCGCTGTCACGGCAGATTGTGGCCCGGTTCTACAGCCTTATTATTTCGCTTCTCAGAGCCTCATTGACCCACGAAAACGAGGCAACCGCTCGTGTGGCGGATGACTTGCATGCAGCTGTTGGGCGTTTACCCCGCGTTGCGTAATGGCCAACGGGTGCACAGCCTAAAGTACGTTGTAGGATTGGGCACAACCGTCTGCAGGCTCAGCCAATGGAACTGTTGGCGGGCATGATGCAGTGTGAAAAGGTGTGGTGATGCGTTGGCCTTGAGCCGAAGACCGGGGGGGTTTTGTGCGGCTCTGGCAGCGCTCTTGGTTGCGTCTTTGCGGGAGAAGGGCGAGGGCGAAGGACTTAAAAACGGGCAATCGCAGAGCAGGAATTGAGTTCTCATCATCAGTCCTACTGTGTTTCATTCTGTCGTAGTTGGAAATATGGCGGAACCAAAGATCAAAGCCATGAATGGCAATGGCAATGGCATTCACACTTCCGAAAAGACTCCTCCCACTGAGCAATCCAAGCTATGGCAAATGCTAGCCTTGGCAAAGGAGGTCGCTAAAGATGTCGACGCGATCCAAGACTACGAAAAGACAGTTGAAGGGAGAAGGGCGCTGGAGATAGAGCTCGAAAACAGAAACTCGGAAAACCAGCGGCTCCGGGAAGTGAACGCAAAGGTGCTGCGGGAGTTTGCCGACCACAAAGCCCAGGCCACCGCAAAGAAGGACTCGCTGTTCAGCGAGTTTGAGCAAAAGTTCAAGACGTACGAGTCCAACAAGGTGGCGGTGGAGACGATGGCACAGGAGGTGGCCGACATGAAGGAGAAGCTGGACGCGGCCGAGACGTCGCAGAAGAGCAAGGCGACCGAGGTCGGCAAGCTCAAGCAGCAGCTCAAGGCGGCCGAGACCAATGCCAAGAGCCAGGCTGCGGAAATTAAAGAGATGAATGCAGACTGCGAGATGCATCGCTCGCGCATGCAGACTAGCATCTCTGAGCGGGATGCTTGCATGACGAAGCTGAGCCTTGCCAATGGCGACCTTGGGGAGGATCTTTTGCATGATTATGGCGCCGAGGGCTTGAGGAAGCTGTAAGTTGCACCTCTTTTCATCTCGATGAGCTTTGCTAATGACTGCATAGTGGCCTTGATCTCAAAGCTTTGTCAAAGAAGTGCCACGCTTTCGTGCTTGAGTATTTCAACGATGCTGAAGGAGCAAAGGTGAGCATATCTACTACGAAGACCGAGTTCAGCGTCTGATACTAATTCTCCATACGCAGGACTCTGCAGGTGAGATCCAGGAGCTCAAGGCCCGGTTCCCTAAGATTCCCCTTTCGACTTTAACAAGCAGGCCGGCGGCGCAGATGCGGTGCGCCGCAGCGGAAGCCGTCATCGCGGAGATCATGACATCGCACATCTTCGTGCCCTTTTACCTAGGCGGCGACCTCCGAGCGGCGGCTTCGACACTCCTGCCCATCTTCGGCGATGACGAGCGGCGACGGACGGTGTACCGGTGCCAGATTCTCCGGACGACGACGACGGACGCCGAGGAGACGGCGCGGGTGCAGGAGGAGATTGTGCGCAAGGCCAGCAACGAGGTGCGCCAGACGCTGCACCCACTAGTAGCGCCATTTCGGCAGGGCAGCTTCTACAACGCCGTGCCGGCTTTGTTCCGCGAGGCGCTGGCGCTCTGGGCCGACGTCCAGCGATCCCGCGACCTCATTACGGCCGACACACCCGACATCAACGAGGTGCAGCCGCCGAGCAAGTACGACGAGTACGACCAGAGCGGCGACGCGCGCGCCCGCTCGCCCAAGGGCAGCAAGGGCGCCAAGCCCACCATCGCCGCCGTGCTGTTCCCCCAGGTCGCCTCCCGCGAGGACCTCATCTTCAACGGCATGGTGCTGTGGTCTAATCAGGGCGCCGTCACGGCCGCCATCCACGAGACGGCCGCGTCGGCGACGGCCAACGGGGGCGCCAACGGGGAGTCGATGAAGCATGCGAACCGCCGGAGGTCCGATGCTTCGCCCCGGTACAACAACTGAGATGATTCCGGGGCGGGAGTTTTGACCTTTGTATCGGTGCCGGGCTCCGGGCGGAGGTGGGGCCGTGTCTCGGGTCGGCAAGTGGCGGGCATGGATATAACATGATGAAGCAATGTGGATCAACGAAAAACGAACAGTCTTGTTTATGTCAATTGTCACGATGGGTATACGTATGCTTTGGTGTTTTTCTCTCAACTTCTTCTTCTTCTCTTTCTCCTCTCTTGGTGGGTGGGTGCATAGCATAACGGTCACAGGCGACTCTAGTTTGGAACAGCATGCATGTCTCGCTGGTTGGTGATGGATGGGTGACGGGTTGGGTCAGTCGCAGATAGTTTAGGTCAATCACACTCGTTACTTTGCCTTGTCCCGAGAACTCACATGTGCTAGTTCGCCCGCCAGTACCTCACCGGTCTGCCGTGCTCCCTTAGCACGAGGGGGTTTGCCGGGACGGATGTACCCTCGCAAATGAGACGCGTCCCCTCCCCTCCCTCCCACCATCCATCCCCCCATGCATCCCCTCCTTTCGTGGGGAAAACTGGCTGGGGTTTTTATTGGCGTTTCCATTGTTGCCTTGGATAAGAGCGAGGTTCGTTTGTGCTTGTACATGCATTGGCCCTTGAATACCCGCTTGAACTCATTTATAAGCCGCTCGTCTGAGCCGCGCTTGGCATACGGGAGTTCCGAGAGCGCGAGATGGAGCAAGTGGGTGATCAAAGTTTCTCGGGCGAGTTTCGGCCGACTAAACGAGTCGCCGGCCGAAGCGCGGACGAACCAGAAGCAACAGATGATACTAATTCTAGCTGGGTTCGATGGCCTGAGCAATTTGTCCTGGTACCGTGCTTTGGATGACGGATTGGCTCCTTGGTGGGTGCTGTTAGGTGCAGGGCGGCCAATGCAGACCGCTAGTCCGGACAACACCACGGAGGCATGAATGGGCGATCTGTATGTGCGTCTCTTCAACGAAGCTCGGGAGTGAGTCAATGAGCAACCAGCGAATGGGAGTTTAGACTAGTCCCTTGTGGTCAGCAGATTCATCATTCTGCAGTAGAAGCAGCATATGGGTGGCCTCAATATTCATCAATTGTTCTTCTACCCGTTTGCCGACGGTCCAAGTTACCAGACACGGAGCAGTTCGGCCGAGATGCCCGCCCCGCGGGTGCGCGGAATGGCTGCTGCGTCGTTATCAGCTTTGTTTGATTGAGAAAAGAAAACAAAGCGATAAATCCGCACGGACCAGTGCGAATTCTGCACGGGTGCTGCACAGGTGTGGGATGGGACTCCCTGCTTCAATTGCCTGCGTCTGTGGGGATCCATATGCAGACCCAAATCGTTAATTCCGACTGGGACGCAAGATATTGATGCTGCTGCACGTGTTTACAGGTATTGCATGTACGTACTACGTACGTACACAGTTTACTTGTAAGTGGAGAGCGAAGAAGTATGGACCCGGCGGCCTGTCAGTCATCACGCCGAAACGTTAATTGCGTCTTTGTTGGGATTCTACAATGTAATTAAGACCCGTGCATTTACATTTCGGATGCACTCATTATGAGTCGAAGATGACAGACGATGGTGCGTCACCAGAACGGTCTAGCCTGTATCAAATACTCCGTCAATAATTCCGAGTATCAGTAACAACAACTCGTTCTAGTGTAGTGACTAGTGCCCGAAATCCAAAACTCAAGCGGAATACGTAGGTAACAGGCGGCCCCTTGTTACTCTCCGTGCTAGCCCACGACCAAAGAGATTCACACACACAAAGATCCCACGTCATCCATCACTAGTACGACGCTCTACCAGCTGGTACGGGGCTGCATCGGTTTGCCATGGTCCTGCGGGTGTGCTTTGCGCAAGCCAATGTGCGAAGTTTACCCAGAGCGGGCATGGCCGTCTTACCCTTTCTCCACACTCTGAGATTGGGCTTCAGGGCGTGGTGGATATCGTGTCCCCTGCTACGGACCTCATTCCAATCGACCTGTTTGACCCTTTTCATAACTACTACGCAGCAACTCGGCATGAAGCACTCTGAGCTTCAGGCGGAACGATAATCGATGGTAAAAAGCAGGGGAACAGGATCAGTTATGCCAACACTACGTATAAGCACCCATTGATGAAGCTCGGCACTTTGTCCATCTTATCTCAACTTGACCCTGATATGATAATTCGTACTTCCTTGCTCCCAGTCACGGATCCGACAGGCCGTCTTGAGTCCCACTTCATCTCACGACCCTTGCCGGTATTCAGGCCCGCCTCCCCTCAAGCATCCTGTCCGAACCCACAACTAGAAGCTGGGAATACGCAGACCACCCACTCAGGCTTGTGCCGGACTTGGCAAGCTTTGGAATTACGTCTAACACGAAATCTCGGCTCCACACCGTCTTGCTCCACACACCTGACAACGCCCCAACCATGATGGGGACCTGGACGATTCCTCACGCTGACTCGCCCTCGTTCCCAATAGCTAAGCATGGCAGCTTTAAGCTCCCGCCTTTGGGGAGAACACTGCCCGAGCCAATCGGCCGCGTCGTCGCCACCCCTCTTGGACCGACAGTCCTTTGCCGGATGACTCGAAATCTCGCGAGATGCCCCACCCCCTTGACAAATTTTTGCCTTCACAAATCACAATTCGAGTTGTCCTGGGGGGTGCTAGGGGGGCTTGACGACGACGACCCGCTCGCCTGCCTTTGTGTCCTGTCTACGTCCGTGCCGGATACGCAAAAGACCCAGATGGCAAAACTGCGGTTGCGAAAAAGGTTGCGATTCACGTTGGCTCGCCCATTGTTCTGCTGGTGGAGTCACGGAACCCGAGAAACCCAGACTTTTCGCGAGTTAGACTGCTTTCCCATGCCCCTTCCCCCAATCCATGATTCCCACATCCCACGGGTTTAAGACTAATAAGCTCCGAGTTGGAGTCCTTGATTGGTAATGGAGCACGGCAGCCGCTGCGTGAAAGAGGATGATGACCCTTGTCTATATCCTGTTTTTCTCTCTTTCCCCGATGCAGAACATGGGGGGCCGCGGAACTCGATGTCTTTAAACACGGTCCCATCACCGACTTTCGTTCCCGGCCTGTTTACTTCCTTGCTTGTTCTGTTCAAGACCTAGTCTGGTCATTTCCTTTATCTGTTCTTCCCCCAATCTCTATATCTATCACAGTTTATTATTAGAGTCCTCACATCTTCAATCTGCGTCTCATTCAGTAGTCTCCTCTCGTTTGACCACATTTCCGCGGTGGGTGACTTTGGGCTCCCAACACAGTCTCGATCCCGAGCTGTATACCATCACAACAATCCATTACCATTGTGTACACTGAACCGTATCCAATGGCTGAAAGGGCTTTCGAAAAGGCCGAGGAGGCCATTGCCTCCGGCCACCACGCCGACGAGATCGAGCACACGTATCGACCTTCCCAGGATTCGAGTTCAACCGTGGACGGCCCTGGCAATGAGCGACGCGGCTCGACAGCCCGTCCGGGCGGCGTCTCGATCGAGCAGGCCGAGGCCGAGTTCGCCGAGCTCCAGAGAGAGTTTACTGGCGCCTCTCGGGCCAGTCGTCAGAAGAACCGAAAGAGCATGGACCCTGAAAAGGACGGTGCTGTTGATGTCTCTGACGATGCCTCCCTCTTCGATCTTGAAGCCGCTCTGCGAGGAAACCTGGATGCTGAGCGAGAGGCTGGAATTCGATCTAAGCACATCGGTGCTTACTGGGATGGTTTGACCGTCAGGGGCATCGGCGGCATGACCAACTACGTTCAGACCTTCCCCGACGCCTTCATCTCCTTTTTCGATGTCATCACTCCGATTCTTGGTCTCGTCGGTCTCGGACCCAAGCCTACCGAGGCGACTCTTCTCGACAACTTCCGCGGTGTCTGCAAGCCTGGCGAGATGGTGCTTGTTCTTGGAAAGCCCGGCTCCGGATGCACGACGTTCCTCAAGACCATTGCCAACCAGCGATATGGCTACACCGGCGTCACAGGAGAGGTCCTGTATGGACCGTGGAACGCCAAGGAGTTTAACCAGTACCGTGGCGAGGCCGTCTACAACGCCGAGGACGACATCCACCACCCCACGCTGACGGTTGAGCAGACTCTTGGTTTCGCTTTGGACACCAAGATGCCCGCCAAGCGACCCGGCGGCATGTCCAAGGCTGAGTTCAGGCAGAGCGTCGTCACCATGTTGCTCAAGATGTTCAACATCGAGCACACGCGCAAGACGGTTGTCGGCGACCACTTCGTCCGAGGCGTTTCTGGCGGCGAGCGTAAGCGTGTGTCCATCGCTGAGGGCATGATCACTAACGCCTGCATTCTGTCTTGGGACAACAGCACACGAGGCCTCGACGCCAGCACAGCCCTGGACTTTGCCAAGTCCCTGCGCGTCCAGACCAACCTGTACAAGACCACTACCTTCGTCTCCCTGTACCAGGCCTCGGAGAACATCTACAGCCTCTTCGACAAGGTCATGGTCATCGACGAGGGAAAGCAGGTCTTCTTTGGCCCGGCCCAGGGTGCCCGCGCCTACTTCGAGGGCCTAGGTTTTGCTCCTCGACCGCGTATGACCTCCGCCGACTACTTGACGGCTTGCACCGACGAATTCGAGCGCGAGTATGTTGAGGGTCGATCGGCGGAGAACGCGCCTCATAGCCCCCAGAGCCTACTCGAAGCCTTCAAGGCGTCCGCCGAGCAAAAGGCTCTCGACGCTGAGATGGCCGAGTACAAGGCCTCCCTCGAGCGGGAGAAGGCCAAGCACGACGACTTCCAGGCCGCCGTCAAGGAGAGCAAGCGCGGGTCGTCTAAGAAGTCCGTCTACCAAGTCGGCTTCCATCTGCAGGTCTGGGCCTTGATGAAGCGCCAGTTCATCCTCAAGCTGCAGGACCGCTTCAACCTCACCCTCGCCTGGCTCCGCAGCATCATCATCGCCATCGTCCTCGGCACCCTGTTCCTCAACCTCGGAAAGACCTCCGCCAGCGCCTTCAGTAAGGGTGGTCTGCTCTTCATTTCCCTCTTGTTCAACGCATTCCAGGCCTTTTCTGAACTCGCCGGAACCATGACTGGCCGAGCAATCGTCAATAAGCACAAGGCCTACGCATTTCACCGACCGTCTGCTCTGTGGATCGCCCAGATCATCGTCGACCAGGCGTTTGCCGCGAGCCAGATTCTTGTCTTCTCCATCATCGTGTACTTCATGAGTGGCCTAGTCCGAGACGCAGGTGCCTTCTTCACCTTCTACCTCATGATTCTCTCTGCAAACATCGCCATGACCCTCTTCTTCCGAATCATCGGATGCATCAGCCCGGATTTTGACTACGCCATCAAGTTTGCCGTCGTTGTCATCACCCTCTTCGTCACCACCTCCGGATATCTGATCCAATACCAGTCCGAGAAGGTCTGGCTGCGTTGGATCTACTGGGTCAACCTTCTCGGCCTGGCCTTTAGCGCCTTGATGCAGAACGAATTCAGCCGCATCGACCTGACTTGCACCGCCGATTCGCTCATCCCCTCTGGTCCTGGCTACGACGACATCAACCATCAGGTCTGCACCCTTGCTGGCTCAACCGGCGGCACCACCTTCATCAAGGGCTCCGACTACATTTCTGAGGGCTTCTCTTACTACCCCGGCGACCTGTGGCGCAACTGGGGCATCATCATGGCGCTCATTGTCTTCTTCCTGATTCTCAACGTCGTCCTCGGCGAGGTCATCAAGTACGGAATGGGCGGCAACTCTGCCAAGATCTTCTCCAAGCCCAACAAGGAGCGAAAGGCTCTGAACGAGGCGCTGATTGAGAAGCGGGATGCTAAGCGCAGGGATCGGTCGAACGAGGCTGGCTCGGATCTCAAGATCGAGTCGGAGTGCATTCTTACCTGGGAGGATCTTAACTACGATGTCCCCGTGCCCGGTGGCACTCGCCGTCTGCTTAACAATGTCTTTGGATATGTCCGGCCTGGCGAGCTGACTGCTCTCATGGGCGCTTCTGGTGCCGGAAAGACTACCCTCCTGGATGTCCTGGCTGCTCGAAAGAACATTGGCGTCATCACCGGTGACATTCTCGTTGACAGTGCTAAGCCCGGTAAACAGTTCCAGCGATCCACCTCGTATGCCGAACAGCTCGATCTCCACGAGCCCACCCAGACAGTCCGCGAAGCTCTTCGATTCTCCGCCGAACTCCGCCAACCCTTCGATGTCCCCATGTCCGAACGCTATGAGTACGTCGAGGAGATTATCTCGCTTCTGGAAATGGAGGGTTTCGCCGATGCCATTATCGGCAGCCCTGAATTCGGTCTTTCTGTCGAGCAGCGCAAGCGTGTGACGATCGGCGTCGAGCTGGCGGCCAAGCCTGAGTTGTTGTTATTCTTGGACGAGCCTACCTCTGGCCTCGACAGTCAGAGCGCTTTCAACATTGTTCGATTCCTCAAGAAGCTGGCTGCTTCCGGCCAGGCGATTCTCTGCACCATCCACCAGCCCAACGCTGCGCTCTTCGAGAACTTCGACCGTCTTCTGCTTCTACAACGTGGCGGCCGCACTGTCTACTTTGGCGATATCGGCAAGGACGCCTGCGTCCTGCGAGACTATCTTGCGCGCCACGGCGCCGAGACGCCTGCTAACGAAAACGTGGCCGAGTTCATGCTCGAGGCGGTCGGCGCTGGCAGTGCTCCTCGCGTTGGTGACAGAGACTGGGCTGATATCTGGGACGAGAGCCCTGAACTGGCTGCGGCCAAGGTGGCCATCGCGCAGATGAAGGAAGAGAGAAAGGCAGCAGGCGCCAACTCTAACCCCGAGCTGGAGAAAGAGTACGCCTCGCCTTTCAACCATCAGATCAAGGTTGTGTCCAGACGCATGTTCCGATCCTTCTGGCGTTCGCCCAACTACCTCTTCACCCGAGTCTTCGCCCACGTCGCCGTCGCCCTCATCACCGGTCTCACCTATCTCAACCTTGACGACTCTCGAGCTTCTCTCCAGTACAAGGTCTTCGTTATCTTCCAGGTCACCGTGCTCCCGGCTCTGATCATCACCCAAGTCGAGGTCATGTTCCACATCAAGCGAGCCCTCTTCTTCCGCGAGGCTTCGTCCAAGATGTACTCGCCCTTCACCTTCGTCTTCTCCATCATCGCCGCCGAGATGCCTTACTCGATTCTTTGCGCCGTCGCCTTCTACCTCCCGCTGTACTTCATGCCTGGCTTCCAGACCGACCCCTCGCGTGCCGGCTACCAGTTCTTCATGGTGCTCATCACCGAGATCTTCGCCGTCACCCTCGGCCAGGGCCTCGCCTCCATCACTCCCTCGCCCTTCATCTCGGCCCAGTTTGATCCTTTCATCATCATCAACTTCGCTCTATTCTGCGGTGTCACCATTTCTCCTCCCCAGATGCCCGGTTTCTGGCGCGCCTGGCTCTACCAGCTCGACCCCTTCACTCGCCTCATCGGCGGCATGGTCACCACCGCGCTACATGAGCTTCCCGTCGTCTGCAAGTCTAGCGAGTACAACCGCTTCACCGCTCCCGATGGCATGAACTGCGGCGAATACATGGAGCCTTTCTTTGAGCGAGGCGGCTCGGGATACCTGGCCAGCAACTCCACGTCCAACTGCGAGTACTGCGCTTTCAAGGTCGGTGATGAGTTCTACGCGGCCTTCGACCTGGATTTCGCAGACCGTTGGAGGGATCTGGGTATCTTTGCTGCCTTTGTGGGCAGCAACTTGCTCATCCTCCTCCTTGGTGTAAGTTTCTCTCTCTAAATCATTCAGTGCCATGTCAGATTACTAATTCAACTCTATAGAGCCGCTTCCTCAACTTCAACCGACGATAATTTGCCTGCATTAGATAGGCGCACGACAATGGCCTTATGTGACTGAGAAGGCCGAGTAATGACACATAGACAAAAGTTGATCTGACTTGTATCCGCGATAAATACTCAAAGTCGGTACTGCATATAACTTAGGCATATAATCTAAAGTTGATAATTTTTTTCCTCATCCTTGACATCTTCTGCTTGTATTCTATTCGAGTATTGCTATTCGCATAGTTAACTGTGAGTATCTGCACAGCATATCGCAATAGCTCGCGAACCTAACTACGGCAAAGTCGTCTCTAAATCAGCATATCTAATACTTCCCTATAAGAACATCTTATAATCTATATCGCCCTCATTCAGTTCCCTTATCCCTAATATGTATAACGTGTTGGATTGACCCCTTGTGTGGCGGCATAACCTCTGATACACCGATATCCTAGCCTTAGTCAGATGACTAGAAAAACCCCTCAGAAGAAAAGAGGGGGCCGCAGGCATCCGAGATCATATAGAGATTAATACAATCATCTTTGGTCTCCACAGAAAACCCCCTTTGAAGGCTCTGATCATCCTAGCTATATTGGATCCATTAATTAACAGTCGAAATTGCGTAAAGACGCCCTTTGCGCTACGATCCGTACGGTTTTCAAGCCTCTATCCCGCTCTAATACGACGACCGCGATGTCTGCAGAAAATGCTATAATAACCACCCGTAAGGTCTTTCTTAAGACCTTTAAAGACTGAAGGCCTTAGGATAAGGAATTCCAGCTAAGGATAAATACAGCTACGATCTAGGTCCTTGCCGACCCAGATATAAATAAATAGCCGATGCCGCCTCTAACTAGACCGTAAGTCGATTCTTATTTCCGAAGAATCCCCCTATAGCGGATCAAGCCTGAATAAGCCTGTCAGACCTAAGGGTCTGGAAGTCAGGGATCTAGTCAGAACCTTACTCTAATCTATACTCTTAAAACGACCGATCTGTTTTAATAGGCCTAATCTATCGCAGATCTAACTACTAAAGATAAAGCTTCTTATAAGTCTAGCTATAAAGACTATAACTAAGACTATTAGGAATATAAAGAATAGTAAGATCAGATTAATACACTAAAGAAATGGATAATAGAGACTATTATTATAAGTCTAATAGATAGTGCCTTTAATTTTTAAAAGGATCTAAAGAGCTAGTATATTAACCTACGAAAGAGCGTTAGAACTATATAGACTGAATAGCGAAATAAAGCCTATATAAAATATCAGAATATCCTAGTAGCTATCCT
Organism: Dactylonectria alcacerensis; assembly: GCA_029931735.1. NCBI lineage: Eukaryota > Fungi > Ascomycota > Sordariomycetes > Hypocreales > Nectriaceae > Dactylonectria > Dactylonectria alcacerensis. The sequence goes on along the minus strand of JAPMUZ010000012.1, from coordinate 777,104 downwards.
TTAAGCAGCTAAGGATTTCCCTTACTAACTTATAGACTAAGAGTAAGTAATGCATTAAGCCCAGACTTAAGATATTAGAAGACTAAATGACTTAAATATATAATTCAATAACCTATATAATACTATTAAGTCAGTCCTTAGAAACTGAGTCTCGAACTTCTAAAGGATCTATTAGGATAAGCTAGAGGATAAGACCCTCGCTATCCGAACTATGGCTAAGAACCTACGCACAGAAGTCAGCCACAGAGGCTTGCAGCAGCCGGCTAGAACCCCCGCGCCCCGAATTAAAAGAGGAAACTTTAGACCGACCTACGGACAGAACCCGGATCCGAGTAACTAACCGGATTAGAAACAGGATCCCGATCAGGAAGGTCAACAGCCTGCGGGATCCGCCAGGCCCGCCTGGCCGAAACGGACCCCTAGGAAACGCAAGTCCGATCAACCGGGCTCTTAGTCAAAGAGGACAAAATCCAAGGAACCCCAAGACTAAGGAAACACCGACTTACGCTATAAGGCCTGCGGAGGCTTTTATTATAGTCTTTCTAACTACTATTATCTCTTTCTATTAAAAGCTCCCTCCTAGTTCGAAGAGAACCTAGTAATTAGAGATAGAGTTAAATACTGACTTACTTATTAACCTCTAAAGGATAAAGTCAATACCCTTAAGCAGTCAGCTAGACTAGATAAGTTAGATTAACTAAGCCGAGGTATAGGCCGCTATTCTAACCTAATAACTGCTATTATAGCTGCTTTTCCTACTGCCCGCTATCCCTTACTATAGTCTGCTATTCTAGACTCTAGGGCCACAATTCATATCTTTAACTAGATCTACTGATTTAAAGGATATCGGCTTATATAAGTAAATGACTTCCTTATTATTAAAAAACACAATGTCTGAGTCCTAGGCTACAGCCAGGTTAATATTATAACCAAGGGGACCAAAGGCCCTTAGCTTATATCCTTATTTAATATAGCCTATTATCCTAACTTCCCTTATAACCTTATATCTTTATAATATCTATAATAGTAGGGCTACTAGTAAGACATACGCCCAGACCATAACTATCTCCAGACTATAGCCAGATCGATCCTTTGCTATCTAGCTAATCAATATAACCAATACGTCATAGAAGATGTCCTATTTAATCAGACGGCTCAAGCAGAGGCTGCCTTCCCTGCCTAGCACAGCCGGTTCAACTCATCGACCCGACCTAAGGCAATGAAACAGGATGCCCGCCATTGGCATCTGCGACTTGGTCATCTGGGGCCTTAAGCCTTAGAAAGGCTAGTCAATAAGGTCACAGGGGTCCGAATCAAAGGGATAACAACCGTCGAATGTAATGACTGTGGCACTTCCAAGATGACCCGATAAGTCAGCTGCTGGCCGCAGGACCTTCCGGCCGGACCCGGTCTGAGGCTAGCCATTAACTTCCACGATCTGGAAGAGGATCCAGAGGGAAGGGCTAGCCTAATGCTAATAACAGACCACTATTCTGATTACATTTAGGACTATTATTTAAAGACCTAGTAACACAAGGAGCTAGTCCTAGTCCTTAAGGATTTCCTAGGTCATCTCGTCTAGCAGTATTAGCTAAAGCCTTAGGTTATTAAGTGCGATAGAGAGATCCTAGGCAAGTCAGAAGGCCGGCCTCGGCTAGTCTTCTAGTTCCTTTTAGGGATGAACATTATTATAGAATCAACAGCCGCAGACACACCCGCACAGAATAGTAGCGCTAAGCTTTCTAATAAGATAATTAAGACTAAGGCTAGGACCTTACAGGCCGGAGCCTGATTTCCTTCCTTCCTTTAGGTTAAGATCTATTGAGCTGCTGTCTACCTTTATAACCGAACGCCTCAAAGGATCAACAAATAGAATACTCTATACAGCCAGTTCTATATAGCTATAGCCCAACGCAATAGCTACGGTTAGGAACGTAAGGTCCTATATCTAGGTCACCTACGGGCCTACGGATCTAAGGCGTTTACTATAACCCAAAACGCCCTAAAGGGCCGCAACAAGCGGCAGCGGCTAAATCCCCGCGCTTGGATCGGCTATCTTATGGGCTACTAATTGACGAATATCTATCGGATCTGGAACCCGGCTACTAGGAAGGTCATCTCTATAAGAGATGTCATTTTTAACAAAGACGAACAATTCAACGGAGATATTAACCAGCTAAAAGACGACCTATTACTAGTCAGTAAGGAAGAATTAGACTAGCTACTAAACCAAGTAGAAGAGGCTTAACCGGATCAGTTAATAGTAGAAATACCAGATAGTAATAGAATATAGGATACTATCCACTATAAGGATTAGGACAATACTCTTAACCTTAGTCTAAAGGACTAAGATAATAGTTTTAGCCTAAAGGATTGGGTTAATAAGATCAAGCTGGACAATACTCTTAACTAAGATTTAAAGGATTAAGGCAATATCCTTAGCCTAAAGGATCAGGTTAAAGAGATCGAGCTAGATCAGGACGATAGTCAAGGCTATGATCTAAGGGACTAGGGTGATGACCTAGGCCTAAGGGATCTAGCTAATAATATTAATCCAGACTCTATTATAGTATATATAACAGTTAAGGAAGGTAATTAAGGAAAGCCTGAGGAAAGTAATGCTATTTAAGATAGCCAATCTGGACTCTCTAGTGCCTATAATTATGCTTACTTAACTCCTATGTCTCTACTGCCCGCTGCGCTTCTAGCGATAACGATCTAGGATGCTTTGGATCTACTAGGTAGGCACGATCCTAAGGGCCCTAGGGACTGAAAGAACGAACGGTCTAATGTCTAGAAGGCTGCCTTTAATGCCAGAAGACTAGCTAGTCTGATTAGAACCCTTAATAGGTGTAAAGTCCTTATATATAAAATATATAACTGATAAAGAAATATCTCCTTTAGCTCTTATCAGATAAGACTATAAATAACATATTCAAAATCTCCTGATTTTTAGCTTTATAATGGTATATAATATGCCTCAGAAAGCCTATCTTCCTTATACTATAACTACAAAGGACATCTATAATAAGAACCTTCAATAAGGTTAGAGTTCAAGCATCAGACATACGTCCAACAGTCCTAAAACTCGGGACACGTCTTACCCGGTTTTATTATGACAAATTGTCCAAATCCCCTGTTAGATTGGACATGTGACTAGACAGCAATCTCTCTATAAAGCTGGGGCTTTTCTCTAGCCAGTCCAGAAGGATTATCATTATCAATACATGCATTTTCTCAACCAATCACATCAAACTGACCACCTTTCTAATCGTCTTTTCCTGCTCTTTCTGAATCTTTAATCCCTTTTCTGATTGGTCAATTCCTTGACCCACAATCGCCGAGTTCCACCAATAACCTTCCACTCCTTCCACTCCTTCCACTGCTATAGCCTCTACAATAGGGAAGTCATTAATAAAGCTAAGCTGTAATAACTACTGAAGAAACCTAGGTCTGTTTATTATAGCCAGCTTCCACAGCTGCTATAGTACTATCAGGATTTAAATCATTATCTAATAGGGGTCTAATTTAAATAGGCTGAACGGGATCACTTATATAGTCATAGGGAAATGGAGTTATAGATCGAGATTGACTAAGATAACTTAAGAACCCTAAGGAAACAGACCCTTGGCTATATGTAAGTCTATATTTATAAGCTTAATAAGCATAGGAGATTCATTAAATGCAAAGCCTGGCTAGTTATCTGAAGAGACTAGCAGCCAAAAGGGCTAGATAAAGAGACTTATACTATAACCTTAGCCAGAAGGTCGTTCCAGACCTTAATAGTAATTACTGCCCGGTTTGACCTAGATCTTATATAGTACAATGCAATTAACGCCTTTATTAATACTAGGCTAGACTATCAGATCCTTATAAAAATGCCCCCTGGATATAGATAAGTAGGAAAGATCCTACTGGTCCAGAAAGCTCTATACGGGCTGTGGGAATTACCCCTCTTATAGCAGAAGGAACTCACCACCACACTCTAAGACCTAGGCTTCAAGCCGGTCCGGCACGAGCCCTGCTATATAATAAAGCAAAGGATCATCGTCTTCTTTTATATAGACAATATCATCTTTGCCTGTCGAAAGAACCGACGTTCTAACATTCAGAAGACCGTTATAGACCTTAAAGGTCATTATGATCTAACAGGCGAACACGACCTTTAGTAGTTCTTAGGGATTGAGGTCATTTAAGACTATAATAAGAGACTTATCTAATTATCCTAATCTGTATATCTAGATAAGATAGCTAACCTTGCGGATAACCTAGATTAGTAGTACGAAACCCTAATAAAAAAGGAAGACCTTTAACTATATAGCGAGCAGTCCTCAATCCTTATAATAAGACAATACTAATAGAAGGTCAGATCGATCCTATATATAGCTATAATAACCCAGCTGGATATTGCTTTTACTATATCCTGGCTAGCTAGGTTCAATATGAACCCAGGGCCTGAACATCATCAAGCTGCTAATAGGGTCCTTCTATATCTTAAGAAGACCCACGGCCTAGCCCTTTAATTCAGTTAAGACAATAGTTTCCTTATAGCTAGTGACGCATCCTTTGCAGATAACTTAGAAGACCGGAAAAGCTCCTAAGCCTATATTATAAGACTATTCAAAAGAATAATCGAATAGAGAGCTAATAAATAAGCAACAGTTACGACCTTAATAACTAAGGCAAAGCTACTAGCCCTATCTTAAGTAGCTAAGGAGGCTATATTCATTAGCTGGCTAGTCAAAGAGCTAGGGATCCAGCTAGATAAAGAAAAGATTCACATTCAATATAATAACTAGCAGACCATCCAGCTTATGCATAAAGATATTAACAAACTACAGACCAAGCTCTAGCATGTTGATATTTATAACCATTAGCTAAGGCAGGAAGCTCAGAGGAATAGGATCTAGGTAGACTATATCTTAATAGAGGAAATGATCGCAGACAGGCTCATAAAGACAGTCAGCAACCCGGCCTTCTAAAGGTCCATACAGCAGCTAGGTCTAGTTGACATCACAGACCGGCTAGGGCAACGGAGGCTGCGAGAGCTGAAGGAAGAAGACCTAGAGGGTCCGGGGCCATCCTAATATCAGCAGCTTCAACCTACCCGGCTTCAGCTAGGGGGGTGTGTTAGATTGACCCCTCGTGTGGCGGCATAACCTCTGATACACTGATATCCTAGCCTTAGTCAGATGACTAGAAAAACCCCTCAGAAGAAAAGAGGGGGCTGCAGGCATCTGAGATCATACAGAGATCAATACAATCATCTTTGGTCTCCACAGAAAACCCCCTTTGAAGGCTCTGATCATCCTAGCCGTATTGGATCCATCATAACGTATGTGATAAGCGAGCGTCGCAGACAAGCGAGCGTCGCACCTATACTGTATACTTAAAACTCCAAACTTTAAATTTTATAAAATACCCAATATAGCTTTAGGATTTTTAGGATATTAATTTAAAATAATTAATTAAAAAGTTAATAAGCTAGTATTTTCTTTAGATTTTTTTTAAAAATTATTAAGCTAGTTATAAATAAAAATAGTTCAAAATACAGTGCGAACTTTATGCTACTAGCGCTATAAGTATATATAGACTAGAAAAATTCTTAAAAATAATATATTTTATAAATAAGCTAGGTAAAAAATCTTAACTATTTTAAGGTTAGTTTGAATTTTTAAGAATTTTTTAAATTTTATAATTTAAGGTGAAAATCAGAGTGCGACGCTCGCTTGTTTGCGACGCTCGCTTATCACATACGTTATAGTCTTATGATCATAATTAGGATCCCTGTCGCTAGGTAAAGAGAAGTAGGCTTATCTAGGAATGGTGTGCGGACGCCCCTTCAAGGGTCGGCTGGGGCAGCAAGGCTTCCACCCTAATGCAGTAGAAATCCTAGACTTTTTGACGTACTGTTGCCTTGGACTTGAGATTGTTCGCCAGGAGTTTGAGAGCTACACCATTGCAATGCTGTTGCACAAGCTCGAGATAGCCATGTTTTAGGCCGTTCACACTTTTGCTCTCTTACTGTTGGTTTTTCTTTTCTTTTATTCAACTCTTTAACCTCTAGCTCCCATCCGAGTGTATGCTGCCAAAGACCTCGACATAAATAAAGACGCCACCTTCATTCCTTATCAGAGTTGCGATTCTCGATTGACCACAGCTCATGGAACCGACTTCCTGGCGTTTCTATCAACTCCCTTGGACTTCCTAATTCCACCACAGCTCCTTTATCAAGCACGACAACACTGTCGAAGAAGTCCACGACCATCTCGAGCCTGTGCGATACCATTACAATGGTATAGCTTTCAAACTCCTGGCGGATAATCTCCTGCATAGCTCGATCCGTCGCTTTGTCAACACTGCTGCTCACCTCGTCCAACAGCAACACACCGCCGCTCTTCTCACTCTTCAAGAATCGCGACCGAACGCGTCGTCGTAGAATCGCCCTTCCTAGGCTGAAGAGTTGTTTCTGTCCAGCGCTGAGGTCCTCGGCGTTCATGCCAGTGTCGAGACCACCACGGTCATCGACAAAACTTGCCAGGCGAACGACCATGAGAACGTCGAGGCACTCTTGTGCGGTCGCGACATCGAATGGGTCGATATTCGCCTTGATGGTACTGCCATCTGGCAGGAATACGGCATCCTGGGGAATGGCAATAATGCGTTTGCGGAGTGTGGTGCGGTCGATGCGGTTGAGAGGGGTACCATCAATTTCCATGTTTCTATCGCAGGATGGAAGGGGATCGAGGAGTCGGAGCAATAGAAGAATGAGCGACGACTTCCCACTACCTGTCCTCCCACAAATGGCAACCTTTTGTCTCGGAAGAATAGTCAATGTTAAATCTCGGACGACGAGGTTGGGTGGCGAAGCCGATACTTGTCCACTCTCGCTCTCACATTCAGAACCATATGATGCAGAAACCTCTTTGATATCGATGCGCCCTCCCTGTGGCCACTCCGGCGGAGGTTCAATATTTTCATCAGGTTGATTCTCCGGTTTGACCGTGTTGCTAAACGTCCGCAGACGGCTGACGGCCCCAAGTGAAGTCTCTAGCGTCGTGTAAGCTCGGATAAGGTTCGATATGGACTCGCTGAACGTCAACAATGTCACCAGAGAGGCGCCAGTCAAACCCGTATTGACGTTGAGCTGAGTGGCTAGTGAGACGAGAAGAACTGCGATGCCAGTGACAATGAGATTGAGAGTAGTCATCAACCACTGCTGGATCATTGCAAGCAAGTATGCGGGACGCTGGGATGTATCGAGGAGCTTGTTGTTCTGTTTGATATCGAGGTTCTCCCAACCAAAGGCGCGGATGGTCGCGATGCCATTAATAGTGTCAAGGAAGTGAGTACTATGCTCGCGTCAGCTCCATACACCTGACAGTGCTTACTCGGGACGAGACTTACTAAAGCGGACTCTTGCTTTCTAGATCAAGAAGACGGATCTGTCGCGAAGTTCGAAGGTAAAACATTTGCACAAAATACAAGACAGCAAGCAGTACAGGGTATGCAATCGCAAGGTACGGCGAGGCGGAAGCGATGACGAATGCCATGCCAATACAGTCTGCCAATTCAATAGTGACGTTCGTCAACGCCATCGGAAGCTCTCCATCCAAAAGAGTCATGTCCTGGGAGAACAAATTGGTGACGATGCCGGAATCAGTCGTCGTGAAGAATCTCAACGGCGCCGTTACCACCGTTGTGATGGCTCGTTGATGGAGCACGGTTCCCGAATATGAGATCATGAGGATGTGTGTAGAAGTCGCGTTGACGAGGATGAATAGAACCGCCAGGACACGACACAGGCCAAATATTCCGACGTAGAAGCCCACAGACTTGCGATATGCGTCCTCGGACCAGAACTTCATCCAGACCGTGGAGAGATTGGCGCCAACTCCGTACACCACGGCGCTGAGGATGAGGAGGGAGACGGAAAAGAAGCCGACGCTGCGTGCGTAGTGACTGTAGATGGACCAGTCACCCAGTTGGCGCGCCCTGTCTTCCAACGCAGCCTTGATCTCGTTTGATGCTGTCTTTGGCACCATCGCAGCTTGTTGCTCTCGCGGAAGTTCGGTGTGGCTCCGAGGAGTTTCCTCTTTAACCCCAAGGCTCTGAACGTACTTATTGTTGCGCTTCAAATCCTGGAACGTACCCTGTTCAACAATGGTACCGCCGGTTTCGAGGGCAATAATGTGATCCGCAGTGGGCAGATGCCGTATGGAATGAGTACAGATGACCACCGTCACATTTCGTTTACGCGTAATGCTACCCGGCCCAAAGACGCGGCGAAACAGCTCAGCCTCGGTGTCATTGTCGAGCCCACTAAGCACATCATCGAAGATCATGACATCCGACTCTGAGTACAAGGCTCGGGCGACGGAGACTCGCTGCTTCTGTCCGCCGCTCAACATGATGCCATTGTTGCCGATCTTGGTGTCGTGTCCGTCTGGGAGAAGCGCGACGTCGGAATTTAGCAAAGTGGCATCGATGATCTCGTCGTACTTGTCTTGGTCAAATGCGCAGTGGCCGATGATGTTCTCTTTGAAGGTCGCGTTGTAGAGAAACGGCGTCTGCTCACAATATCCAATTCGAGAAAGGGGCACAAATGCCGTCACAGTCCCCGAAGATACAGGTAGCTCTCCGAGAAGTACCTTGCAAAAGGTAGACTTGCCAGACGCCACCTCTCCGATAACAAAGGTCAATTGGTTCGTTGGAATCGACGTGTTTATTTGACTCAGTGTCATCTTCTCCCCGCCCCATCCAAAGGTGCCAGCTTCTATCTTGAAAGCCAGGGCGGTATCACCACTCTCTACCGAGCTGTCCTTTTCGGTGTTTGATGTCGTGGAGGAAGACACATCGGCCATCTTTCTCGTATCAATGCGCGGCTCATCCGCAATGAACTTCTGAATGCGCTGAGTACAGGTGATTGCCGCAAAAATGTGAGGGAGGCTCTGGAAAACGAGTACCAAGGGTCCGGTGACAAGCAAGATGTACGAGTATGAAGTAAAGAGCGTTTCCACTCGGAGGCTCTTCGATGTAACAGCGAAGGTAACAACCGGAGAGAGACAGATCGGCGTGAAACCCAGGCCGGCAGCAAGAATCAACAGCCACCGGAACCGGTTGCCCAACTTGATCTCGCCCTGGCGAAGACTCTGTATTAGCTTGGCCACAGGCTCGGTGACGCCGGATATCTTGTACAGCTTCATGTTGGAGATGGCGTTCGAGGTCAACCCAACTCGGTTCTGGATACTTGACATCCACGCACCCTGCCTCTTCCCAACAAAGGTCAGCTCCCATGCCAATATACCGATGCACACAAAGATGATGACAATGGGCGATGCGAATGCAGCTCCGAGTTGCCTCTCCAGCAGCCAGCATCCGAGGGCTACCTCGAGAATGCCGGCCCATATCTCGTGCATCGTGGTACACCCTTTGACGATCCTTTCGATATCGGTACTCATAAGCGTCACCGCGGCAGCGTCATCCGCAGCAGTCAACTTGGTCTGGGTGGTTTTTCGGTACACTGCAGCGGAAAGGCATCCTCGGACCATGTAGGCCGCCTTTTGGTTGTAGTAGGTATACCAGGCGGAGGAGAAGGCGATGCCGATATAGATCAAGAAGCAAGCCCCGATGAATCCATATCCGTGATTATCGGTCGTCGGGTCATCAGGAGACTGCAAGTACAGAAGGATGGAGCGGATGAAAAATGGCTGGCAGAACTTGAAGCCAATAAGTGCGATTCGAGGGGCAATTGGGGCGAGCAAAGGGCCAGCCAACGTTCGACCGATGTCCCTGCACAAGCCAAACTTGAGTTCTTTGTGATATTGGTGGATTCTAAGCATAGGTGCGAGCTTGTCGTAGAGGCCCTGAGATGCCATCCCTGCGTCGAGGGGATACAGATCGTCTATGACCAACACATCCCGATATCCATGCCAGAACAGCCGGTTCAGCCAGTAGTACACACCCAGGCTGAACACGCTGCTCGACTCTTCCGGGCTGTGCTCGCTAGCGTTCCAGTGAATCCATCTGGTCTTGGGGACTGCTTCGAGGCACAGGATAATCACCTTGACTGCGATTGACGAGGTGAAGAGACGAGCCAGAATGGTCTGGTGCCAACTGGCTATGATGAGCCATGCGGTACGCGCTTGCACAATGTCAAAGATCAACGTCAGAAGAATGTAGATATTAAGTAGCGCTGACGGTCTTCGGGCTCTGGAATGCTCTGCGTACGAAAGGGCTATCGCAAATGCAGATGCGACAAACACGAGGGCAGAGCCAGCGACTGAAAGGCCATGTACTACATCAGGCGCTCCCGTGATGAAGAGGGCAAGTAAGGCAAGTTGAGTGATAGAGTAAGCAGTAATGATGGCCTGTTATTATGAGTTGTCAGTCGCTTTTTACATTCATCGCCCTTTCTTCAGGTTGGACACTTACCAGCTTCAGATACTGGAAGGCTTGGCCACCAACAATGCGAGGCCCTTGCGACAATACGACCACGCGGGCAATCGCTGCCGCAACGAACACCGAGGCTGGAATGATGGAGAAGAAGATGCGCTCGAACTTTTGCGTAAAGTCAAAGTCGCCGCGACAACCTTGAACGCTGGGCCCAAAGGCGCCGTCGTTGATGCAGAGCATGGAACTCATTGTGTCGCAATCAGGAGAATCTAGTGTCTAAATAAGGAGAAGTTGCGGTCACAACAGACTCGAGCTTCTCAGAAGGGGGACTCACGCTTTATTACAAACCGGTTCCATCACGTATTGCATCGAAAGGGAGGGCTGCATAAGACGTAGCCTGATACAGCTTCATCAAGGGTCGATCATTTACCCATGTGATTACGCAGGTCAGTTGCGAGTTGCTCAGTGTTGTGATGTGGCTCGGAGGCAACCACCCTCTCGCCATGAAGTCGCGTCAGAAGCAAGGTATTCGACATTGAAATAGACGGGTACGTCGCACCTCTCCTCATGTGCCACTGGTTCGAGGTATTTCTTTAGCAGGGTTGTCGAATCAAACCAGGTCCAAAGAGGCAACCTACATGCAAGCAAATTTGGTAATGAGGGGAAAGCAAGGGACGCGTACATGATATGATGTGTTGCAACTACGTCCACCAATTAGACAGATGCGATAGGAGGAATCTTACTCCGACTTCTCCCAGTTTACTTTGGTCTACCGCAAAACGCAATATTGTCATCCTTCTTTGAGTCACTGAGTCACCGACCGCAACAGAAAAACCCGTAAAGTAGAGATATTCCCAAACGGGCTAACTTTACAGGGTCTTGTACCGCATTTGTCATGACAAACCAATTGAACTAGGGCCATCGAGGTGAGGTATGTAGGGGTAAGATGACTGTCGCTCGAAGACTAATACATGCGCAACATGATTGTTGTTTAAGCTTTCGTGATGTGAAGGCTAGGTCATTTCTTGATACTAAATCACCGAACGCCAGGTCTTAATCTGTCTGATCAGGAACCTCGAATCAGGCACTGAATCAGATATGATGCTTTCCCCGTTAGACGGGTTATCCAACAAGACACAGCCAATCATAAAGGCGTCATCTAGTAAACCGCTGATTGACCCTAGGGTCGTTCCAATGTAATTATTTGTCATTGCAAACAGAATGCTCCCGTAGTTACCATGCGCCGGTTCCGTCTCCAACCATTGTCTATCCTGAGCCAGGTATATGCTGTCATAATTCGTCATCAAATGTGTAGTGTCGTTACAAAAGGTCGTAACACGGCATATGTCGTGTTTGAAAGCCCTCTGACGGAGGGAGGGGTTTGCCGTCATTATGCGGTGGCACGGCGGCGCGCCTGTTGATATACAAAGATTGAGTGTTTTGTGAGCCATGTCCATCTGCTGGTCGTCTCATTTCAAAGGCTTCCGCGCATAGATGTTGTGGTACGGGAAGTAGGAGTGGAACTTTGGTATGCCGTTGGCGTCTTCGCTGAGAGACTTGCGCACGTCGACGAGGAACATTTCGATTTGGACACTCGTCCACTTCAAGCCATCGCGGAATGGTCGTCGAGACAAACCCACGAGCCCCCACATGATGACATCTCGCAGGACATGGCCGCACTCCTGGAGCCGTACCTTCTTGGCCCAGGGTCCGATTGGGCACTTGAGGTTGTGGCGGACGACATCCTGGAATCCCGCGGCAGCCAGCTCGTCCTGTACTGAGAGGATGCCGAGGATGTCAGTGCCCAGAGCTGCCATGCCGTCATTCAGGAACCGGAGGAAGTCTCGGAGAGCGTAGGGACCATCGCACGAGTTGTCGTCGCAGGCTGCCACGTATTCGAACTCTTGGACTTCCACGTAACCCCCGGGTTTCAAATGCCTGCGCGAATATTAGTCTCTTGAGCGGGGTGAGAGAGAAAAGAGGTGAGTGAGCGTACTTGAAGATACGTTCCCACAATTGAGGGCGATCTCTGATGGAATGGATGGTGTGGCGAATGTGAATATAATCGAACTTTTCTTCGGGATACGTCCAGCCTGCTTCGTGCTCGATGTCGTCTACGACAAACAAGACGTTCTCAGGCACCCAGTCAGGTTGGATTGGTGATAGATCCATGCCGTGGAATTCGCTATTGGGATATTCGTCGGCCACTGGATTAAGGTCAGCCGAGTTCTGGGGAATGAGAAGTCATCACACGCAATGAAGACGCAATATAAACTGTTCACGTGCGGTTTCAGGAGAGTAACTTACACTCAACACACCATTTTCCAGTTCCGGTGCCTATAATAAAAAAGATCAGTCTCGGTATAAAAGGATATAGATATGGCAACGCCTTCGAGGCTGATACAATTGCGCAGAGTATCACTGGAGATGGTGGCTTACCCAGATCAAGAACATCAGCTCCCTTTTCCAACCACTCATGAATGGGCGCAAAGAAGAATTCGCCCTCGCACAGGTACACAGAAAGGCTATGTTTCATGTCGTCTCGGTACTGCTCGGTCTCGTCGTTGGGGAACAGGTACTTGCCGGCGTGGTACGCGTGATAGCGGAGGCCGCCGTCGACGATGTGCTGGCGGATGCTGTCTGTGAGGCTGCGAGTGTCGCCGTCGTCGATATCAGTCGAGTCGTATTCACCGCGTTCGATGCTCTGGATCACGGCTCCGGCGTCTAAGCCGCTGCCGACAGCGATGGCGGAGGCGGACGAGGCTGGTGATGGCGGGCCGAGGCCTTGGGATGCTCTTTTCTCTCCAGTATCTTCCTTCTCTTCAGTCTCTCCGGTCTCTCCATTCTGTCCCATCTCCTCCTTCTCCTCAGAGTAATCGACGTCGGATGGAGACATGCTAGTGATACGGACGTGCTTGCGGGGGCCAGTATCTTCCGGTGAGGCCGGCGATGGTTCGGGGCCGGGCGTATGGCGTTGGAAAGAGTCGGGCGGAGAGTTCATGGTGGATCGCCGAACCGAAGCCGTATACAAACACCTCTCAACGAGACCTGAGCCGCAGGTCAAGAGAGTTGCGCCAGTTCTTACAAGTGTATATTGTCGAGTGTAGAATTTATAATTCGGCTAAGGAAGAAGAGTCGGGATCGAACGGTTTGGTAAAACGAAAGGCCGCGCTAGACACTAGAACGGAGTGCTATTTTGAGCCCAGCCAGAACAGGGCGCTGATAGATGGATGGCAAAGGTCTTTCTGGATCGAAGACGGGAGCTGACGTCACGGTTCGAAGGTCGTGTTGACACTGTGTACGGATGATTAGGGATCTGATTGGTTATGGGAGGTGTCTTTGTGTTTCGGAAGTTTGCTACACGCATGCGCAGTCGAAGATGATTGGTGAGGTAGGTGTAATTTGTGTGTCTGTGTCTGTTCTTGTGCATGAGGTAGGACTCGTCTTTGGCGTCATGGCAACTTGCGATAGGCTTAAAGAGAGGGGGGTTTGATTGCCACGAGAATTAATCCTGCCAGTGGCAAAAGAATATTGTTTTTCCCTTCTCTTACCTTGATTCTTGTATCCAGGCCAAGAAACAAAGAGCCTCTCGCTAGAGGAAGCAAACGCGGGGGGGACGGAATGGACGGATGGGGTAATGAGACGGGCGACGAGCAAGACAGAGGGGTCAAGATTCCAGTACATGCAGCTGCAGAAAGAACAAAAGAAACAAAAGCAAATAAAGCATACCTGTGGACACAGTGCCTCTTGACCCCGACGGATGAGAGAAACTGGCCAGGTACTATTCGGAGGAAGTTACGTGTCTAACCTCCGGGAATGTACAACTCCAGGGAAGAGGAGAGAGAATCTGGCAATGATGGACGCCCGGCAAGGGCCTTACCAATAAATAGCAAAAAAAAACCACACCAGCCCATGCTCCACGCACGACACCAACACACAGACAACCGCTGACGCACGAGCCAAGCCGGACCCCTGCGCGGGAACCATTTCTTTGGTAGGGGGGTGAGAGACTGGCTAACAAGGTAGGAGTTGAGAGAAAATGAGGGGAGCCTTTTTAGACCTGATCCGGGTGAGCTCTTGTTCAAACCGAGCGAGCTTTTAGGTCCGGGGTGGATCTCGAGCCTTGATGAAGCCTGGGAAGGAAAGTGGGCTGCTAAAGCTATAACTAATAAGGCGCACTAATATTGGCGAAGGGGAGGGGTGTTGAGTTGAGTTACTATACACTAGACTAGCTACTTGGTGTTTGCTCCTCTCAGTTGTCTGTACTACCCGACCCAATACATCATGTTGGCATGAACTTGGTAACACAGCACCTGCAAGAGCAAAGACCGTTCGAATCCTGGGTGTCCAGAATCCGGGATGGGTCGAGACGCGCATGGCCCCTGGCTTTGATCCAAGGATGAAGTGCCCCCATACGTAGGTAGTCTGGAAAGCCTGCTCGATACTCCGTAGATAAACCAGAATTGTTCATCCGAACATAGATGCTAATAATTGAGCCTCCGCTTATCAATCCAGACGGTTCGGCCACGTCCATTGTGTCACGTCTTTCTCTTACCTACTACTCCTCGGAGTCATCGCTGACAATGACAGCATGATGTATCATTAAAACCTATGGTTTCCCACTTAATGTGATACGCCCGTTCGCACCCAACTACCAACGCCCTGGGAGCCAACTAGGCCCCGTTCTGTTGGTTGGGCGGCTGGCTGTGCGTTGGCGGGTATACGCCATGCACATCCACATACAGTTCGGGCGCCCGCTCACCAACACGGGATACTACCGTACATGCACAGTATTATAACCGTATTACTGTGATTAGTAGAGACCTGCTTCCCCGATGCCATGATGGATGCATGACCGCGGTGGGCCAAGTACCTCGGTTCCGCAGTGGGTTGGGACTCCGGGAAGTGACAGCGGAGGTTGCAGTGGAGTGGAGGGGGGCTACAGGGGACGATATAGGGGTTCACTCGCTGAGTGAGGCGAACCGTACTCATCTTCTCTCTCCACTTAGGACCGAGGCTGCATCACGACATGTTCTCGGATCAGCGAGCAGGACTCTAACAGGGGTTGAGCATAGAAGTTGAAGTATTCGCATATTCACGGGAAAGCAAGCAAGCCCGTAGGAATCAGAGTGTGAAAACTAACCGAAAAGCCATTCGCCTACCCAACTTTTTTGCCCGTCCCTTTGGCCAACAAGCCACGCAAGCCCACCTTCATCAACTTGTGTAGCCGCCACACCCAAGCACGGGAACCCGATTCTATGGATCTTTATGCGGGATGCCGACATGGACGGTGTCTCAAAGACGCGTTCTGTATGGCTGGCTTCTCCCCCTTGGCCAACGCCACACAGCCAACCTGCATCAACTCTGCAGCTCTTCGCCACAGCCCTGCTGCGATCTAGAAACCAGCGCCATGGGACCAAAGACGCACGCCGCTCATCATGGCGCCCCCCTCCCCAGAAATGCGCTGTCGGGTTTGGCGCTGGTTTTTTTTTTTCTTGTCCTTCAGAATTTTCGCCCCGGCATCTTCCAGGTGTAAAGGTTCACTCGCGTCTCTTACCCTTAGCGCTCTTGACGGTAAGAGTCTTGAGTAGAGACCAGGGAATCATACACGTAGTCAGCTGTAAGTGGACGTAACAATCACAGGCCTACAACCAGCACGAAGTCGAGCGGGCGCCAAAGAAAGGAAAGCAGAGGAAAATACTTTGTAGCGCGCATAGTGGCGCACACCAAACGTCACAAGTCGTACCGGCACAAGGGAACGCCAACAAGCGGCCCCCCTCCTGAATGTTGGGTTCGTTGGTCTTGGAGCGAGAAAGGGTGCAGCCAAAGATGAGGTGATGCGTTGGCAGATGCGAGACCCGCCCGCGCGGTACGCAAAAGGGCGCTAGATGACGAGACGGGGATAAGAAGAAGAATACCGATGCGGCGGATGAGGGCTCGGAGTTGTGGGAAATGTTTTTTCCAACGTTACATCGAGTTTGGGCTGCATGAGGGAGGGGAGGGGCCCTCCATGGACGATATCTCTCGATGTTGGCTCTTTGAGTATTGACGTTCGGAACTGTGTATTCCGTACAGAGTGCAAAATACTTGATGCCACAGGCGCCTTGGCTCTTGAACTATAAACGTCACCGCCAGAAATCCCCGCAGTTTGCCTTTGTTATTAGTTTCTCAGGCGTAACCCCCTCGTCCCGCCCACAGCTCATTCTCTGTCGCACCGTAGCCGTCGAGTGACCTCAGGGAGACATGAGTGGCGCCAAAGACCCCTCTCGGCCTGCAGACTCGGTGCTGTAGTGAAGTGGGACAAACTTGCACCTTTTCAGATCAAAGAGCCCACGTCTAGTCTCTTCAAAAATAAATAACAAAAGTGCCTTGGAAGGAAGGGCTCATGAATCCCGGGCGGCTGGTTCGGTTACGCTGCGCTTTGGTGGGGTTCCGCTCCCGTGGCGTCGGGACGGGCAACGGATTCTAGGGCTGTAAAAGACGGACCAGGCCTGACTCAGGTTGACACGTCAATGAATTTCAAAATTAAGTAAGTTTTGCTGGTACGGTTTCTAACAAGAGCATGTTGAAATTCGGCATTGACCATGGCCAGGATTTTGCTTCCTGTCTCTCTTATTCGTCATCATCCTGGTTTTGCGGAACACTGCTCCATGCTGCCTCTCTCTCTAGATGGCTTCATGATGCTCCCGCTTCGTGTCATGACCCACGGCTCATCACACGACAACTTCCCACTGCCTAGTCCCACACAATCCTCTAGCTGCGCTTCACTGCATGCCTCCACCTCTTTACAAGGACTCAGTCGGACACTCCCGTCGTGTCCTTTCAGCGCGAGCCCACGTTTCTTGGTGACGACCCCGAGCCCCTCCGTCGTCACCAAATCGGCGGGTTTCCTTTTCTACCTCGCAGGCGGTCAGATCCAAGCCGAGACAAGGTTCGAAAATAGCAAGCCCCGCCCCTCCTCGTTCTGTCCTCCAAAGAGTCACATTCGCGGTGTTACAAAGCCAGAGCCTAGCCTGACCGGCAATTATGACGAAGCTTGGCCAATGGAGGGCCCAACCCAAACTGCCGGTGATGTGCTAGGCGGGTTCTTTAGCCTTGAAAGGCCCGGCCTAGTGGGCCGCTTGGGATGGATCCCCGCAACTCGGCCGTGTTTTTAGCACCGGCCTTGCAGTCTCGCCGCCACGGTGCTCCGTAATTAGCTCGGTGAGCTGTTGGCTTATCCGGCCTCGTGATTTGAAGTCGGTCCCGAATGTCGGTCATGCTGATTTTCGGTTGTCGGTCAGTCACCGCCAAGCGGTCGAGCATTAAGATTAAAATATGTCAGCTCAAGTATACCGTGGCTTATTCCCGAAGGAGTCTTCTCTAGATATCTGGTCAGTCTCCAGATTATCCTTACAATTCCAGCATGCATGACTCGCTCACGATCAAGGGACCGCCACCCGTGTGTGTCTGCATTTCGCCCGGCCATAGTGCTGCATGTCTAGTCTACCCAGCCTATGCAGTAGATAACTTACATACAGAGTACATATTAGGTATTCGTGAAACCTCTAGACCTAAAGCTGCGCTACTTGATCAGACAAATGACGATATCGTTGGGTTCCTCTTCGCAAGCCTTCAAAACGAGTACCTACCAAACCCCATCCACCAACTGAATCGCGCATCATCCCTGACTCTCACAATGATATGTATGGTGGGTATCTCGGCTCCCCCTGCTCTCTGCCAAGCAATAGCGCAGGTTCCAATCGCAACTACCTTCAAGCCACGGCCCGCACACTCGGGTTTGTCCGCCCGATACGTAGCACCCCTAGCTCTTCTCGGAGATCTGGAGGGCCGGGACGCCAACGCCAGCCGCCAAAGAGAACCGCCCGTCGCCAAGGGTTAACGCTATGAAGGTGTTATGGTCTAGTCCAGGCTGCGTCAACCAACATCTCGAAGGGGTAGTACATAACTCCATTTCTACGCCGCTGCGCATAACCTGCACCTGGCAATAGGCCCCGAGAGTCTGGACCTTGTTCGGTCAAACCGCCCATGTCATGTGCCTCAGTGTGCATCTGGCTGTGGCTTTTGCTTTTGTATGACCTCTCCGTCGCCTGTCTCGACTGGACTTGTCCCTTCCACTTCACAGTGCAAATTTGCGTTGGTCTGCAGTGATCCTTCTTTCATAACGTCAAGATGGATGGCAATACTTCCGATTATGATGTTCTAGTCTCACTTCACATGGCTTGTACTATCTCTGCCGCTCTGCGACGCAGTGGAGAGGGCTGCTACCAGCGGCATTTGTGTTGTGTTACACATTTACCTAGCGCTTCAGGGTCCTTTGAAGGCCCGACTCGTTGGAAGTTCGTAATTAGCAAACTCGCTTGACCCCCTACTGTCCAGTATGTACTAAACTGGGGCCCTGCTACGAGCCTAAATTCGAAACATCCGGTTAACAGCTAGCATGCCAAGTTTAATAATCATTTCTCAGATGTCAACGTTACGATAGGAAAGCCTCGCGAGCAAAGCTCGTTAAACCGCCAACCAGTATTTCCAATGCCAGGTAGGCTGCATGTTCTCTCCGATCGAGCTTAAATATGTTACACAACAACTAGGGGTCCTTGCTAGTGGTGGTTAGTGTATGATGCTGGTCCACATCGCTATTCCTACCGAATCAACTCTCCCCAGCAGTTTGCTTGCCACTTGCAAATCCCGGGTTGGTGGAGGGCTTTGGCCGAAAAATGATGTATCATGAAGCTAGTTGATGCCCATGGCGTCCTTCGCAACTAGACAGGGTTTATGGTTTGCTCTCGAGATTCTTCTCCACGATGGTGCCTGTAGAGCGTCCGAGCGTATCTTGGCCAAATTCAGCCTTGCCTTGAACAATCAAATGTCGTTAACGACATCGAGTGCCCAGTAGAGTCAGTGCCAAGACACTGAAAGTTCATTCGGCCACGTGTTGCGACAGGCAAGTGTCTTGTACGCGAACAGAATTCGACAAGTGTGAGTTAAACCTTGAGAGTGAGTTGTGAAGCAAAGGAGGCTGAGGGCATGTAGGTTGTTGCGGGCTTGACTGCTTAACTATGATGTGTTGACGATTAACTGTAACGGAGACTCCAAACAGCGTTTATGAACAGGTTGTCGGTATGTTTGTTAGATATAAATGTCTCACAGCGGAATTCAATGGTCGGGAAAAACTTTTAGGTTCATTACTACCTAGTCTAATACTTGAAACACCTTCAGAGGTGTCAACACCAATCCATCACCAGACGTTGTGCGTATACCGCTTCTGGCAGGCAAGAATGAAATCCACACGGTTGCTGCTACTGCAGCTGCATTCTTCTCTAGTAAGAGCTTACAGGAGGAAGACGGCAGCGGCAACGATGGCAGCGAGGCTAGAGGCCAGGTTCTTGCTGGAGCCCGAGACAATGACGGGGGGGACGCCGGTGCCAGAGGGGGTAGAGCCGGAGCCAGTCTCGGAAGGAGGAGCATAGCCAGAGCCGCTGCCGCTGCCAGAGCCAGAGCCAGAGCCAGATCCAGATCCAGATCCAGAGCCGCTGCCGGAACCAGAGCCAGATCCACTGCCAGAGCCACTGCCAGAGCCAGAGCCACTGCCAGAGTCAGAGCCAGAGCCGCTACCAGATTCAGAGCCAGAGCCGGAACCACTACCAGAGCCGCTACCAGATCCAGAGCCAGATCCGCTGCCGGAGCCAGAGCCAGAGCCGCTACCAGAGCCGGAGCCACTGCCAGAGCCACTGCCAGAGCCAGAGCCAGAGCCGCTGCCGGAGCCAGAGCCAGATCCACTGCCGGAGCCGGAGCCAGATCCACTGCCGGAGCCAGAGCCGCTGCCAGAGCCGGAGCCGCTGCCAGAGCCGGAGCCAGAGCCAGAGCCAGATCCACTGCCGGAGCCGGAACCGCTGCCAGATCCACTGCCGCTACCAGATCCAGAGCCAGACCCGCTGCCGGAACCAGAGCCAGAGCCAGACCCGCTGCCAGATCCAGAGCCAGATCCACTGCCACTGCCAGAGCCGGAGCCGGAGCCAGAGCCAGAGCCGGAGCCAGAGCCGGAGCCAGAGCCGCTACCAGAGCCAGAGCCAGATCCGCTGCCAGATCCGCTGCCAGAGCCAGAGCCAGATCCAGAGCCAGAGCCGCTACCAGAGCCAGAGCCAGAGCCAGAGCCAGAGCCAGATCCACTGCCGGAGCCAGAGCCAGAGCCAGAGCCGCTGCCAGGGACGTAGATGACCTTGCCGGGAGTAGGAGTGTTGGGCTGGGGAGTAGGGCAACCCTCACCGTCACAGGGGTTCTCGGTGACGCAGTCGTGGCCGGTGCAAACCTCCTTGGTCCAGCAGTCATCGCCGTAGCAAGTCTCGTGGCGGCAGTCATCTCCGTAGCAGACGAACTTGTTGGGCTCGGCGGTGCCGTGCTCCCAGGTGCACTTGTCGCCGCGGCAGGTGATCTGCTGCTCGCAGTTGCCCTCGCTGTAGCGGCAGACGCCGTTCTCGCAGATGACGAGCTTGTTCCAGTCATCGCTGTTCGACTCCTCGGGGTAGCAAGATCCATCGCGGCAGACGACCTGGTACTTGGTGCAGACGGGGCAGTAGGAGTTGGTGGAGCACCAGTCGCCCTTGCAGATGATAACAATGCTGGTAGGAACAGTGATGATGACGTTGGTGAGAGTAGTGGTGACGACGTCGCCATCATCCTCAGTAACGGTAGCGGTGACAGTCTCGGTGGTCAGCTCGCCATCGGCGGTCTCAGTGACAGTTGCGGTGGAACCACTGTCGACGTCGTCGACACGGATGTAGATGGACAGGAGGATGGAAGCGGCGACTCTCTGGCGACGGAGGAGGCGGGCTACGTTGCCATCACCACCGCAAGACTGCGACGGATCGCTGGGGCAGGGAATATCACACTGGCCATCGCTGACCCTTTGCGAGGACGAGGTACTGAGATCATCCCCACAGTAGCAGTTGCTAAAGCAATGTGTTAGCGAGTTATGGAAGCCATTGACAGGAAAGACATGACACTCACGTGCTGTAAAGACCGAAGAAGCGGCCGGAGCAGGTGGCAGAGCAGAACTCGACACCGTTCTCGTCTGAGCTCGCCGCCAGGGTGAAGCCGGGGAAG
Organism: Dactylonectria alcacerensis; assembly: GCA_029931735.1. Classification (NCBI taxonomy): domain Eukaryota; kingdom Fungi; phylum Ascomycota; class Sordariomycetes; order Hypocreales; family Nectriaceae; genus Dactylonectria; species Dactylonectria alcacerensis. Next base: position 755,606 of record JAPMUZ010000012.1, on the reverse strand, counting down.
CCTGCATCGGAGGAGACACAGCCGTAGTAGGAGAACTCGTCCGTGCCAAGGACGGGGCCATTGGTTTGCTCGGAGGCATCGGTGCTGGTAGGCGTCTCGGCTTGAGCAGCCACCAGCTTGCTCAAAGCGAGCAAAGCAACGGAGGTGAAAAGCATCTTGAAGGCGTACTAGCTGAACGAGTGACTAGGAGTAAAGACTGTGGCAAGCTCTCGGAGATGTAAGCGAATGAAATCGAGGCTGTTGCTGTGATTGAAGTGAGTGATGAAGAAAGAAGACGATGGATTGACGGACCAGACCTCATCTTTTATACACAATGAGCTCTCCCATTGCGTCGCTTTCATCCACAACACTTGGTGCTGCTCTGTCCGCCTCTTCGGCAGTCTTCCAAGCCTTCGACGAATGCTCCGAACACCGCTATCGAAAGCCCAGTTTGCTAGCCTCCTGCAAAGCTTGAGACACTGGGCAACCCTCCTGTCGACGGTCAAGAATGCGTCCTGTCTGGAGTTGGCCAATCGCCCCTGGAGTTGTCTCACCACACAACCTAAGCCGTCTGGCACCTTGAATGCTCTGAGGAATTCCCCCTCCCCTGAGCTTGCCAGAGCCTCCTTGAACAAGATTGCCCCGAATTCCTAAAAGGCAATTTCCAGCCTCGCAATCATGAAATCATCGTATTCCAGGAGTCTGAACCCCTCGGCGCCCATACGGAGGCGAGGAGCCGGATCACTGAGACCGTTTGAACATCCTCCTGCATAACATGTGCTCCGATCAAGAAATGGCCCCGCCGAGTATTGGTTCTCCTCATGCCTCAACCAAATCCAATCGGCTCCTCGCCACTCCGGCACATCGCTCCATCACTCAGAATGCTGAGGCCTCAGGGGGAGGTTTCTCTGGTCAAGTTCTTCCACATCCCTCAACACAATGGTTTCCCTCAACATGAATGGGCTGTCTTAGAGGCCAACTGCCCCACGCAAGTTCAGGGCGGATGATTTAGCTTGGACTTCGGTTCCGGGTGGCATGCGCCAAAGGCAGTTGCTCGTAAGGCAATGCCACAGAAGGCGCTCCGTATTAGCTAAACTGTCATGCGAGAGCACCGCGTTTCGAGACAAGCATGCTCACCGCACATTTGCTCGGACTGCCTCACGTCGCTTGCAGTGGCATATGCGCGGCAACTAAATCAGGACTTGCTAGTGGGCCATCCACATTGAGGCCGTGGTGTTGGAGTATTCTGCATCTCATTCCAGACACGGGATCTATTCGTCTATCCAGTCAACGAGGTGGTTTCTCAATGAACACGACAAAGGGAGCGGCCATGACAATACGAGGCTCTGAAGGGCGGGAAATCAGTGCTCTCCTTGCCATAGAAACTGGTGGACCAGCTGACGCGGAGGTTCCAAATGGCCTTACAAATAAGGATCAATCATGCCCACACAATTGAGACAGAATACCGGGGTAGCAGTCGATCGAAGGCTTGTGATAGGACTAGAATCAGGGAATGAGAAAGGGCGAAGTTGAGGGGGAGATGTGTGTCTCTGTCAGGAGTGAGACAAAAGATTATCCGGGCCAGCAGGCTTGATTGGTGGATCGCTGGTGGGGCTGAGGTTGTTAGCCCGGTGTAGGGTAGCTCCGACGTCATTTCGTCCTGGCAACATTAGATATGCTGGTGTCGCCTTCTGCAAGCCAAGAAAAATGGTGAGATAGAATAATCCAGTCCGCGGGTGTGCTATAACTCTCATTCAATCGGGTAATTGCGCGCATTGTCGACTGATAACATCGTAGTCTTGATGTGGTATATTCTGTGTGATTGGGCTATGGGATCTGCTGGAGCTTTGCAGATGAAACCTAGGGGAATGACAAAGACTAGCCACCAATTCAACACCCTTAATTTCAACTCAACGTAATATCTGCTGAAAAAATATCCGGTCTTCATGATCATAAATTGATTTCATAAATTGTTCTCAGACTCAAATCCAACTCCCATTATTAAGTCAGATCGTCGACCAACAACATACACCAGCCAATATCCTGCAGTTGGTAATTCTTTAGTTGCCTAGGCCAATCCGACTGTACCGCTCAGGCAATGCCATCTCAACTTGACGGATGGCCTACCTGACTGAAACCATTCGTTGTAGTACAATGCTTTTGATAACCTGAAGTGACACCCGATACGAGCACAATCGATTACGGCCCGCCCTCAAGCATCAGTAGCGTTTGTTTGTTTGTTTTCCCGCCCTCTGTGACAATCCCCGTAGCACACAGCCCACAGAGAGTTTAATGAGACCGAAGATGAACAAAGCCTCTCATCCACGGGAGTCTGAGTCAGTCAAGCCACCGTATGGAACTTGGCGCACGAAGACTCCTGCAAGGGCTGGAATGTCGCGTGACGCTCCACAACGATCCGCCTTTTACCGAGGGCAACTTAGACACACGACTCACTACTCCGTCATTCGCGGCTTCGCACCTGGAACTTCTACCAATGCACTGTAAATCACTGGCGGTGGCTGGATTGGACGCGTTTCTTCTCACCGAGCATGAAAATGAATGCGAGGGAGGAAATGGCCCGCCGTTACTATACCCATTCCATCTCATGCGGAAGAATGACTGGCTCGGCATGTTCTTTTGTTGCGGTGAAAGAAACCTACAGCAAGAGACTGGGGTTATCTTGTCTCACTCGCGAGCCTTGAAAGAGACAGGTCATTACTCATGATCCGGAGTTCCGGATATCTAAATTTAATCTCTGAACTGGGGCAGAGAATGGACTCAGTTGTGGGGTAAACCAATGCAAGACGTGCATGTATGAGCTCATGGTGATTGGAATATTGCTGAGAGCTGGACTGTAAGGAATGTTCCCAAGGAACTAGCCAGCGCACTGGACTTCTCTCGGCTGAATGTGCCGCAAACTAAGACAATACTGTCCACTTCTCCTTTTCGCGCATATTAGCACGTTGGTTCTTCAAAAACAGCGTCGATCTCCACTCAATCACAGAGCATCTCTGAAACTCATGACACTGGGATTTCAGCTCATTAGCTATCTGTGGGCATCATTCTTGAACAGCAAGTCTGACTCTTCAACACAGCTGTTGGCCGGTATTCTGAGTATCCATAAGTTGAGATTACCAACACCTCGATATGGGCTTCCTCACGGCATTTACAAGAATAGTTGAGGTGTTCGAGACCAACAGATTTCCACAGTGTCAGTGTCAGTGCCAGAAAATGAGATCCACAATTCCACTGTTTTCAGCCCTCATCCCTCGACTATGACGAGACGAAGAGTTCTGTGTCATGCCAATACAACTGTCCTTAAAGGGGGTTGTTCAGGGGGACCTTTATCCTCCCTTTGAACACTAAGCTTGGGTATGAAGGATCTATATGCTATCCTGTCATGAGAGCTCTTCGCAAAGTAAACCTTCTAGCTCTCACTCTTCAAAATCTTTCATTTCTGTCAATCTCAAAACCGCCAATGCACTTGAACATAACCGCTGGGTTGTACCGCTTGGGTGATCGCATAGCCAAAGCACTTTGCAACTGAGGATCGGCTCAACCTACCATGCGGTCCCTTAGATGCAGTTGAAGAAACGGCTAAAGAGACCAGCGGAGAAGTCTTTACAACCAAAATACACCCTCTATAAGTTGTTTATCTTGGATGGGGCAGAGCGTTGCGATTCGCGTTCACCAGTCTCTGCCAGAATTGAGATTCCCGCACTGGTAGTTATGTGCACACGCTGCACATAGTATGAGTGTTGGTGCCCCTCGCCAGAACATGAGAGCCACCGAACAATGTATTTGGAACAGATTGGCCTGGTTAGGGGTTGACATGGTGAGCCAACATTGAGATGCTTGGTTGGATTGATTACATAATCCAGATAAGCAACGATCAAGAACTTTCCAATGTGAATGAATCATTGGAAGGCGAGAAAGCAGAGGCGAACTCTTTGATACTCCACAAGCTGACCAAGTCCCGTCCCTCGGTTATTTACAGTGGATGGGTTTTTGTCCCCGCACAGAGACGAGACCCTGCCGAACGGTTTTGTTCAGGGCGGGGTCACCAGCCGTAACGGCCATATATGATCGAGTCTTCCCGCACCTTTTGGTAGTATAACAGCGCCATGGTGTCGTGGAGCAAGTTGGCTGTCGACTCAGCCCATGAAACTTTCTCCTCTATCTCTTCTTTTCTCAAACTTCCATCCGAAAGGTCGGCTGGGCGCCACGATGCTCAACAGCCGTGCTTCACAGCCGACGATCTGCAGGTGGGGGAGGGGCTAGCAACCATGATGGAGACTAATCTCTGCGGCAGATTCGTCATTGGAGCGACCGTTTTCTGGGCGGGTTTTAGCTCCGGGGAAGCCTTGTCAAATGATGCGGGACAGCTGCCGTGGGACGTCGTCTGCATGAGCGCCATGTGCAATTGATCAGTGAGAGAGCCAACTGAGGGGTTGTTTGAATCATGAGGTTTTGGCGATGGAGCTCTTCTTGATCCACAGATAGAATGGGGGTTGCTTGATTTAAATCGCTCCGGCCCCCTCTTCCCGCTCTTGTCAGGCACAGCGAGGTAACTTACGTTTGGGAGAGTAACAAAAGAGAGATCTAACCGGGTATCTCCAAGCCATAAGCCCTCCAAGTCAGCAAAATGGGTGTCACCAAGTTGCCTTTCCACGCAGACCACATCGGCTCGCTTATCCGACCCGATGCTCTCGCGCAGACTCAAGAGCAGGCCGATGCCGGACAAGTCTCGACCGAGCAGCTCCTCGCGGCGCAAAAGGAGGCTATCGCCGACATCGTCAAGAAACAGCAGGCCCACGGCGTGCGGGCTCTCTCGTCGGGCGAGTTCGACCGCAAGTACTACTTCTCAGGCTTCTTCGAGAAGCTCGAGGGCTTCAGAGAGGTCAGCCCTGTGCCATGGGAGCTAGCCCGTCTGTCCGCGCCGCCCATCGCCGCGCTTAAGAAGACCGGCAGGCAGTATCCCATGGCGGCCATCTGCGAGGGCAAGATCAAGTACACCAAGAGCCCGTACCTGGACAACTGGAAGCTGCTGCGAGAGAATCTGCCCCGCGAGCAGTGGGCCGAGTGCAAGTTCACCATGCCGCCTCCCTGCTACTTCCACCTGCGACTGGCCACGGGCAAGTGCTACAGCGCCGAGGCCTATGCCAACGACGAAGAATTCTTCGCCGACCTGGCCAAGGCGTACCAGCAGGAGCTGAAGACTCTGTATGACGAGGGCGTTCGCAACATCCAGATTGACGACCCCACGTTGGCTTACTTCTGCTCCGACGAGATGCTTGCCGCTCTTAGAAGCGAGGGCGTCGACCCGGACAAGCTGTTCGAGACGTACCTCAAGGCGCACAATGACTGTATTGAGGGTCGCCCTGAGGGTCTTCACGTTGGCCTTCACATTTGCAGAGGTGAGTGCCTGATCCTAGAGTCTTGTTCCACCCAAAATTTACTCACAATATTCCAGGCAACTTCTCCAAGTCGATGCACTTCAGCGAGGGTTCGTACGAGAAGATTGCCGAAAAGTTCTTCACCACGCTCAACTACGACACCTTCTTCCTCGAGTACGACAACACGCGCTCCGGCGGCTTCGAGCCGCTGCGCTTCCTGCCCAAGCACAAGAACGTAGTGCTGGGCGTCGTCACCACCAAGGAGCCCGAGCTGGAGGACGCGGCCGTCATCAAGAGCCGAGTGCTCGAGGCGGCCAAGATCATCGCCGACGGCCAGGGCCGCAGCGTTGAGGAGACCCTCGAGCAGATTGGCATCAGCCCTCAGTGCGGCTTCGCCAGCGTGGCCGTGGGTGCCGAGGGCATGACGGAAGAGAAGATGTTTGCTAAGCTGAAGCTGGTCAACGATGTCGCCAAGGATATTTGGGCATGAACGGGTTGCGGTAGGCGCTTTTGGAGAGGAGTGTGGTGTTGAATCAATAGAATGCAACATGCTGTGCTTCACCTTGTTGTTTGAGTGCGAACATGCTGATGCTTAGCGCGCCATGTTATCCATAGATATAAACGAGAGGAAGCGATTCATTCACCATCTCCCATAATCATGTGCCCAAGTAAAGATCCTCGATATGGTCAGCGAGTTTTCATCGCCATACTATCAAGTTGCGTTTGTCTGGGCTTTCTCAAGTAGTACAGAGCGTCACCATCCGCTCCTCCGGTTCTATGGACTCTCGAACAATCCATCTCATGACGCCCGCTGCTTGTGACTGTCGGGCTTACCAACATCCAAATTCCAGCGTACTATATCAAGTCGCGTTTGGTCCACGTCTTCCGACGTTTCATCCTGCACAACAAGCGGCAATACTTTGCTCGTCTCAATGTATCTCCAGCTCGCACTGACGCTGCCTATTTCAATGCTGTGTTTTCTTCGGACAACAGTTTTTCCACAACACACACATACAAATTGTACAATTACTCTTCTTGGTACCAGACCTGTTTTCTGGTCGTAAATCACACGCCACTGGCTCAAGATTACGGCCAACAACAAGACTTGAAGAGACAATTGCTGTAGTACCTTGAAGATTTTTGCTGTTTGTTCGTTCTGTTGACTCGCTGTCAAAATATAGCTAACGTACTACCCATTGCAGTGAGTCACTGCTATATCAGCCGACCAAAAATAAAAGGTCACTATGGAAAAGTTTGCCTGGAAACAAGTGGGTTGGTTCGGCGAGACATATGACAACCGTAGCCCGTCGTAGGAGAATAGCCAAAATCTCCCACCACTATCCAAATTATCATAGGCCTTGTCCCAATGGAGGATGATAAACTCCAAGTCGTCGTCGTAGGGGCCGGCATCGCCGGGCTCACATGCGCAATCACACTATCTCACTACCCCAGGGTCCACGTTACGGTCCTTGAGAGAGTTCCAGCTATACTTCCTGTACGCCTCTCTCTCTCTCTCACTACTGGGCTCATCTTTCGAGTCAGGATATCACTGATATGGTCGCATCGAAGGCTGGTTACGGAATTCAGGTACCCTGTAACGCATGCCATGTCCTCAGGAGCTTGGGCTTGCTAGACAGGCTCATCGCAACGTCGCAAGGGGTGGCACCGGGTTCCCTCTCGCTGGATTACAAAAGCGGTCAAGTACTCTTGAATAAAGACTTTTCGCGATTCCAGGATATTTATGGAGCGCCATGGCTGTAAGTTTGTTGATGAAGTGACGCCTCTTTTCAAACTAGAGTAACTGATATGTGCAGATTTGTTCACCGGGCCGACTACATCCGTGTCCTTCTCGATGAAGCAAGTAGGCTGGGGGTTCAGATAAGGCTTGGTTGTGAAGTCGAGGAGATCGACACGCAAGCCCCATGGCTAAGACTCGCAAACGACGAGGTTGTGACGGCCGACGTCATAATCGGGTGTGATGGTATGTCCCCTTGTCTCCACATTATACCATCATCTAATCCTCGATCCAGGTGTTGGGTCACAAATCCGTGCCGCTATATATCCCGACATACGACCACGTTACACGGTGGCGATGGCCTATCGTGCGCTCCTCACGCGCGATCAGCTCTCGGCAGCCCTCTTCAGGCCGGTTATTGCCTCTTCAAAATGTCACTTCTGGCTCGGCCCCCAGGCGCACATAGTCATGTACCCAGTCCACGGCGGCGAGACTTTCAACCTCGTTATTATAATCGAAGACTTTACGCTGAGCTGCCTTTGCAAACACGGAGATGTACTAGCCTTGGTGAGGGAGTACCTCATGGACTGGAATCCGGTGGTAACGGAATTACTCCAGATGGTTCAGCAGCTCGTGAAATTCCATCTATGGAATGTTGAAGATCTTCCTTCCTTTACCAGTGAGCGAGTAGCTCTTATGGGTGACGCCGCTCATCCGACTCTTCCCTATCTCGGACAAGGAGCAGCCATGGCGGTTGAAGACGCTCTTATTCTCGGTACTCTCCTCGGAAAACTCACACAACACGCACCCTCGCAAAGCATCGAAAACCTCAAAGCACGCGTCCCAACAATCCTTCAAGCCTACGACACACTCCAGCGCGATCGAACTACCAACATCGTCGCCAAGTCACAAACCCAGGGACACTTCAACCACCTCTATCCGGGCGAGAAACAGCGCGAACGGGACGCCGATTTTGCAGCATTTGATGCAGAAACGACTGAGAGCAAGTGTCCGTGGGTTGACTCTGCATTCAACGGCGAAATACTTGGGCGAGATAGCGAGGCGATGGCGGTGGCCGAGTTTAAACGGTTGATGGCGGACGGATTATTTGAATCATGTAGTGGAGAATAGGGTATGACAACTTCAAGGTTGAGACGCGATTGTTAGATATGTCCAACTAGCGTTCATTTATTCATAAGTCGTACAATCATAGGTGAGACCGCGAGACCATCATAGCTACCTTCATGCGAGTTCAAAGACACCAACAAACATGTGCCAGCGTCTTCAATTCGACCCCTTATCCCGTGTCGCAGTGTTCTTTTGAGGGTGTGTACAATCATAGCTATCGAATGCCTCGTCGAATTCATTACAATACCGCGTGCATGTTGCAGAATATTTCAATGCGTCAATGCACGATCATGTTCCAAAGCGTCGGGTCCATTCCCCAAAGCTTGTGTAGTCGTAGTCGCCTCGGGAATGTATCCAATCCAATCCCGAAGCCCGGACAGTCGCTTTGCTAGTATCCTTCGAAGTGAAATATCTTTGTGCAGGAAACAGTACCCTCGGCGAGCCTTTTTCGAGCCTGGTGGCGGCTCCGACATGGGATGGTCCAGAAGGGATGGCGTTGGCGAGAAGACCTCTCGGAACTTGCCTGGGAAGTCAGGATCGCTAGAAATAGGGTTAGAGGAAACGATACGGCCCGAATCAGATGAGCATTCATGCTGGGAAGACATTGCGAAGATACCCATGGGCTCTTCGTCGCTTGCGGTGCTCGACATCTTCCGAATCGCCTGGGGGGATCACAACTGGCACTCGAAGGGTTCAGGATACTTCTTCCGATGGAATAGTATATGTAAAGCCGTTCAAGTTCGTATCTTATTGGATGATATGCCAATCTTCTCGGCAAATTCGAGCGATGGTAACGATGAAGACCGAGTTATAGTCAAATTATTGGTGAGTTGTCGTTGGTCTCAGAGAAGCGAGGTACGAGCTCAGCAGCGAGAACGCCAAGATGTCGAGGTATTTCGTCCTGCAGTGAGTAATCACGTTGCCTAGATGACTGCTGGCCTTGTAGGAAATGTTCTCTGACGAAGAGACGTATTTCGGGTCGTGGTCATGTTGGGAGGGAAGTGAAGGTGTTGACTCTTTTTCTGAGTTGGTCCGAGGTGCAAGTGAGTGCACATTTAGAATTTAATAAAAACATGTTGGCTATATGGTTTGAATTCCGGTAGCAAATAATCTATCCAGGTGCCGAGCCAAGTAGAGTTATTTCGGTGAATAATAAGAATATTCCATCAACACCACTTGGCAACTACCTACTTTAATTCCATGACGTTCCTCCATGAGAACTCTGAACTCCTTGCGCAGAATACGTCAATCTATTCTACATTAGCTGTTCACAGACTGTGTAAGAACAATGGGTGCACATACCCGGTTGTCAATCCCAGAAAACGGGTACGCCCGCTCCTCCTTTGTCGAGGATTTCCTTGTCAGTCCAACCCTGAGGTCCCTGTACACACACTTCCAAATATTTAAAAGACGTCAAGGTCAAGTCGAAAGTGAATTCTTAAATGTTTCCTTTTCCATCAATTGTCCCAAAGATTTCCCAAATTCCCATCGTCGACGACAAACTTCATCATGCAAACGCAAACAACCTCAGTGCCGACGCGGCTCAGCGTCCTTGCCCCTTCTCACACGTACTTTATCGGAGACTCTACTAGTTCTCATAAGCGCGTCTTCCAAGACTCCATCGGCTTCAAGCCCTTGACCGCGGTTCCTACGTTTCCCTTTGTCGAACGCTCCGAGTTACCTGAGCTGCCATTCCGCAGGATTGACAACTACGAGCCGCAACTGTTCTCGGACTACTACCTTCCAGAGCGTCAAAAGAGCCGAGAGATTCGACGGCGTGGGGAGAGCCAAATGACTCAAGCCCTCTCAGCTCAACAGATCCCTCAAAGACGTCCAGAGCGTCGAAGGCCGCACCTAAGAATAAATACCACTCTCGATGCGCCCTTGAAGCTCAAGTGGAAACCTACGCATCACCCAATTCGGAACCAACCAAGTCCCGGTCTGCCCTCATTCTCGACTGTGGACCTCGACTCTCCAAGGTCTATCGATCCGTTCGATGTGCGCAGCCCGTATCCCGGCCGACGTTGCCCTGAGGCCCAATCCTACCCCGACAAGTACACACTTGACGACTTTTATGACGATATTCTCTTCGCTTTAAGGGGGGCGCTCGTTGTAACGACGCTCTGCCTAACAACCCTGGGTTGTATTCTGGCATTCTGGGCGCTCTTGGAGTTTGGGTTCCGCGTTTGATACAAACTGCGCGGTTGTTTCTCTTCCTCTCCATCTTTCCCTGATATATTGACAAGTCAGAGCGGCTTTAAAAGTCCTTTTTCATAGCTAGTAGGCTCGGGGGGAGGTTGTTTAGAGATATTATGTGGGCATACATAGCGACGTACGCACGGGGATGAGGCGAATATGCGTGGATATACACAGCTCAGCGATTAGAGTGACACGGACACAAACGTGGCCTTAGATTAATGCTCCTTTGACCTAGTTGAGGCAATAATAACATTGATAAATTAATTGGATATATGTAATACTCAGAAGCAATCCCCATGTACGCATACAATAGTCCGTGCCGGTTCGCCCAACTCCAAAAACGATTCATGAGGCATTAAGAATGCAGCTTCAGTTCTCCTTGTCCTTATTCTCTTCCTCATCCTCATCATCTTCTACGCTCCAGTCTCTCCATCCCTCACCTCTCACCCAGCTCATGCCCTTGCGCCAGTTACCCTCACGGATCGCCTGGGCATCACGCTCGTAGACAGCACCAGTCACCATGAGAGCCAGCATGAAGACCCAGACGTCACCTCCTTTCATGCTCTTCCACCAGCGTCGCTTAACGCCAACCTTCCAGAGGCTGTCGATACTCGCGCGTGCGGTGTACAGGAAGACACCGCGGCCGTGTCGGCGCTCGACCCAGGCCCAGAGGCCCGCGAAGAAACCGCCCAAGAAGAAGCGCTGTGTGGCGAGAACGTGGCGCGGGAGCCAGGTCTGGAAGAAGCAGATGGAGGCCCAGGCGGTGGAGATGGCACCGGTCGCGTAGGTGGACGAGCGGAGCGCCCTTGAGATGATAGACTGCAGGGTGGCCAAGGGGCTGTGGTAGAGAGTTGAGATGCGTGGAACAACAGTGAGGGCCGAGTAGATCAGTACGAAGAAGCGAGCCAGCGGCGGGAAGGTGCTGAGCCAGAAAGTAAGGTAGTTCCGGGCGCAGGACGGGTCTGAAGGGTGCAGGGTCGCGCACGAAAGCGAAGTGATGAGCGGGTGTGCCCGGGATGTCAATGGCGAAATTGCGCTCAGTGTAGCAGGAAGGACATCCTCCTTGTTGGGAAACAAAGTCGGCGAGATATAGGCACTATCGCAATGTCAGTGGTTGGTCCCAAGGGAGGGCTATAGAGGGTAGGTAGACATACGGCCAGTTAAGGCGCGCCATCTCTGCGAGACTGTCCACAATCTGGGACGTCTGCGGCCACTTCAGCGTGACGGGCCAGTCCTGCGGGCGCGCATGCAGGTAAGCCGATGAGCTCTTGAAGATGGCATCTCCCAACGGCTATTATCACAGTTAGTGTCTCGCTCTCTCTTATCACGACAAATATAGATATGACTCCAGGAGAACTAACCTTGGGGAAACAATCGCGGTCGAAGACACAGGCGTGGAGGAGTTGGCCATACGCCAATGGCTGTAGCATCCAGCTTCCCCACCACCAAGGGCGCTCCACGGCGACGCCGCCCTTGCGGCCCCAGATGAGACCCTCGCCCTCGAACAGGTTCCAACCAAACTCAAGCGCTCGAAAAGCGGCGTAGATGGCAATGGTGACGCGCATCTTCTCTGGGGGGAAGATTCCTAGGGCAAGACCTGCGAACGACGCGCCAACGGCGGGAGCATATGGTGAGGTCAGTGTGGCGGCGGTGCGCGGGTTGCGCATTCGGAATGGCTCGACGGTGGGATCGAGCAGGTGCACACGCAGTCGGGTGAGGAACCGGAATAGAAGCCGGTATAGAAAGAGAATAGTCGAGAGGGATAGCGATAGCCTTAGGGCAGCAGACTTGTAGAATGGCTTCTTCTTGGCATTCGCTTTCGCACTATTGTCTATTAGCCATCTTTGTCAATGTATAACAGAGCATAGGATCGACTTACTCTTTATCACCCATGCGCTTCTGGATAACGTCCAAACCCTTCATTCCTAGAAAAGTCCCGACAAACACTCTTAGAGCATGACGGATGGTTCTCGCATTGTAGTCGTCGCCTCCCTTGGGGGGCTGAAGAGCCTTCTCGACACGGGCTGGGGTTGGGGTCGCGCGACGGAGAACGCGGGATCGTGACAAAATGTACTTGTGCAGGGCGGCATACTCGCGTGCCGAAATGGTATATCGCAAGGCGTTGCGCATGACAGGATCAGAAGCAGCCGCCGACGAAGATGAGGATGAGGCTGTGACAGATGATTGTCGCGCCCGTGAGGGATCGCTAGATGGCATTGGTGACGCCATTGTCGGGGGCCGAGGATCGAAAGGAGGCCGATCGGGTGGAAGAGAAACGGGTATTGTGGTAGATTGTTATGACGATAGGGACTTTCAATGGTGTGCTCGTTTGCTGGCTCGTTCAGGTTCGATGACCCGGCTGGGATGTCGTTATCGGAAGCTCTCACGATGTCGCAGAGGGACAAGCTCCAATGGCGCGGCGCATCGGGGCAGGCGTGGACGGCATGAAGCAGGCGATAGAATGGAGTGCGCTGGATGCGATACGAGGCGATTCAGTGAGTCGATTCGAAGAGGCGTCAATCCAAGGGCGATGATATCGCATTCGAAGGAGCGGCTGGACGGCGATGCGTCGTTTGGTGTGTGTCTGTTGTGCGTCGCGTCGAGCAGGAATTGAAATGTCAAGAAATGGAACCCAGCAGTGGAGAGCGAGGACCAGAGCTGATGAGGGTGGAGAGGGGAGCCCGCCCTAGTGAAATCGAATCAACCCAGCTAATCAAGCCTCGGCTCGGCTCCTTGCTTAATGCGGGTGGGCTTTCAGCAGATTATGGGGAGGGAGGGGGCCACTTTCAGCACATGTGTTAGCGGGTTCTTAGCGGCACAGCGCATGATTAGCGGGTTGAGCATCAAGACCAGGCGCAGGGATGATTGGGCGATAGGCGGGCGGGTCCCCACGGGCACATGCCATGGTGGATGACAATGGACATGCCCATGCCATGAAATCCAATCCATGGAATTAATCCCCAATCCATGATCTCCCCCTCCTCAATCCATGGTCACTGCGTCAGTTGATGGAAGGATAAGATGAGATGAGAGGCCGTGGTCGCAGTCCTGCAGGGATTCCCCACTTTGCCCAGTCCAGGACACGACGGACAATGGACCCAAACATAGCGAACCGGCCTCTGAACAGAGCAACTAGTTTGCGAGTTGATCGGCATGGCTTCTCGAAATGAGGCTTTCCCCGGACTCTAGACATCTCGACCTGCCTAGGTCAGCCAGCCCCCTGTGAACAAGCAAAGGACCATTTTATCATCAAACCCCTCCACAGACACACACCTTCACCTTCTCATTAGTACAGGTACAGTCCGCCCAGCGCCAGCTAATACGGCATGTAGCCAGCTGGTCGCATAGCTAAGTATGGCCATCCGCCAACCACAGGTTGCATGAATTACCTGGCATGGCGTGGTATGGCCTCATTTCATCTCACCCCATCTCGCCCCTTCTCACACTTTGCCAACATCTTGATTGATTCATGCAAAACCAAGCACAAGCAAGATACACATACACACCACACACAACTCACAGAAAGTCACCACATGTCACTGCCCTACAAACAGCAGCACATACCACAGTTGGGTATCAAACCAGTCTTAAACATCATTGCCTACCCTACCCTCACTTCGCCTTAGTCTGCATAAGCTGGATAGGGTCCTCCCCTCACCGGCTCCGGCCTCTGCCATCCTTGCTCCCACGAATGGAAAGGCTTTGGAAGACCAGCTGACAGGTCGGTATGCTCGACCACATCCATTCTCTCCGTCATCTGTCCCGAGCCTCCTTTTGGCAGGCTTCTTCCTTAAGACCATTGACCAACTCCATCCCACCCCGCTACCCGGAGTTATCCTCCCCAGGGGCACTTTCAAGCATTAACCAGGAATTAATCCTCTACTCGTTGGCTCCTATAGCGCGAACGGTATCCTCGACCAAACCTCTTCCGAACCCAGGGTCGGGTCACCCCATCCGTTCATCTGTCCCCATTTTCCCTTTTCCTTTGCCTTTTTCCGTTTCCCGCTCCCTAGTAGCCTTCATCTCTCATACAAACAACTCCTGTTTTAGGTGTAATCCAGACTTTTGTTTCGTGCCTATGCTCTGAAAGAGCTCAAGAAAAAAACCAACTGTGGCAGCAAACGACAGTTCCACGAGAGCACAATTGCTTCAGATGAGAAGTCCCAAGGAGGCTTCGTTCTTGAGACAGACCGGAGTCGTCGTTCCCATCATGAATATCCGACGGGACCTCTGTTTTGGTCCAAAATCTTGCTCACAGCAAGCAAGCTTGCTTTCCAAACGAGAGTAAAAGTCGGTGCAATCCTCAGAAAATTAAGCTAAGCGTAAAAAAAAATTGGCAAAAGGGGAATCAGTTCTTTTATCGTGATGCAAAACGCATATGCCAGCTCGCCATATCGCAGCAAAAATCATAACTCGTCAGGGCGATACCCCGCTCACTCAGGGATACTCGGCCCTGGTACCGTTCTGAGGACCTTTCAGGGGACTCCACATACGGGCGAGAGTAGGTCCCTCAGGGTTTCCGTATGGCAAGATCTCTTCCAGCCAGCCCAAAGGGGCAGTCCACTGGCCAAAGTAGCGTGGCTCCGGGGTAGAAAGCTGCTTCGACATCAACTCCCAGCCCGCAACTCGCCCATCGCGGATAGCATCCACAGCGTGCAACCTACGTCTCTCACGTTCGGCCACCACATCTTTGATGACCCGATGACGGTGTTCAGTGTTGCTCCATCCGTTAGCGCTGTTCGGCCCTGGAGATTCCAGTACCATCTTGAGATGGGCAAAGGGAAGGTTGAGCAGAACTCGGGAGATGATGGCCTGGGACGGCGGCAGCGCTAGCTGAGAAGCTTCCTGGTTTTCCAGTGCTGGGTTTTTCCCGTCTGCGATAGAAAGGTCTCCGAACTGGATACCGGTGATGTGTTGAGACCGACGATTTCTACCCATCTTCAATGAAGACCCATGGGCAATTGCAGGAGGGGAATGCTTCGGAAAGTTGGGAGTGGCAGGCGGAGTAGGGTAAGGCGGCAGGCGACGCAAGTGCTCCGGCTCACCAACAGACGTATCAAGAATAAAGTTCGGAGCCATGTTGTTGATAATGAAGCTAACGATTTCGTTCAAGATTGCTCTAGATCCCTCACCATACTTGTAAGTGTCGTGAGAACCCATGTCAACGTGATCTTCGAGGGCAAACTCAAGCGCCCGCTCCATGGTCTGCCAGTTAATAAGCTGGAGGGCAATCTCGCATCCGCGTCGCATAACGGATTCCCAGTGGAGGATATGACCAGCCGCAGCATAGGATAGGGCAAAATCCAGTCGCTCAGCCGCTGACTCAGCGTCGCTCTGTTTCATGCCGGCGGGAGGAGGGGGAATCGAGAACAGCGGGAGCCCGTAGAGGCGCTGGGCAGCCAGATAGAAGGAGTCGGATCGAATCCACTTGCTCTTCGTCTCGAGAAGAAGGGTTGGCAGAGAGGAAGAACCAGATCGTGGCTGGGAGAACTGTTGAGCAATGAGGCCAGCGAGCTCAGTGCTCCGGGAAAGCACAATGCGATGGCCTGGGAGACGAACAGGGGGTGCTCGGGCATCCGCATATCGAAGTTCCAAAACACAGTCAGCAAACTCCAGCGCAGCGAAATGCTGTCGCATGTGGCCGACTAGGCCATCCGCTTCATCGGTCGAGGGAATCATGTGTGGTGGGAGTCCAAGATTTGGCATCATCCGAGGGTCAGGTCTACCAAACATTCTGCCCGGGTGATTTGGAGAGTCATCGCCATGTCGTGCAATACCGTTTTGAGCGGGTCCGGATGGATACTGCCCATACACGCCGTTGTCCTCCGGGTGCGATGTCTGCGAGTCGTGGAAACTGTGTGGGGTGGATGGTCCGAAGTTGCTCCCGTACGGCGGGTATGAATCCATGGGCCCATATGCCATCGATGGTCGGCCGTAGTTGTCAAATGTATTAACAGGCATCATGTCGGCACCGTAGGGCATCATGGGAGGAAAACCATTGGCGCCGTGGGGCATGTATGGAGGCCGACTGTCAGGACCCGGTATCCCTGGGGGAGGGGCAATACCACCGGACAGTGGAGGCGCGGGCGAGGAGCTCGTAGAACCATGAAAGGTGCCAAAGTGAATGCTGCCATTGCTGGGATGAGGGTGGTGCATGTGCGGGGGGCCACTAGGCACATGGGGGCGATGAACTCGAGGTAAGTCGCCATTCAAAGTCATAGCCAAGGGGCGGTTCGCAGGCTGAAAAGAGGGAGGCATCTGGTATCGCGAGGGCGACACAGCTGAAGGAGGCCGAACCTTGGTGGGGTGTTTTGCGGTAGGGTGATCAGCTATAGTGGAGACGTCAGTATTTGACCGTCTCTCCCCTGGCCGAGTCACCTTACCTCGATGGGGCTTCACTTCAGTCTTGCCAGCAGCACCGTTGGGCTTCTCTGCAATATATTCGGGGGCTTGGGCGCGAGCAGTGGCCTTGGGCGCGGCGGTGGGCTGATCGAGATTGTCTGAGTTTGCAGTAGCTTTGGCGGGATCGTCCAGCTGGCTAGGAGAAGTCGACGCTTGTTCAGAGACGGAAGCGACTTCAAGAGCGAGAAAAGGGTTAGCAAAAAAAGCAAGTATAGGCTGTGTAGTGCTGGAAGCAAACATCTGTCCCATCATTTGGCACGTACCGGAAGAACCCTGGTGGTTTGCATCCACTGCGCTGTCGTTTGTCTCGGTCCCATTCGTTACCTGGGAGTCATTCGCAAGCTTCACGGGTGGCATCACAACCGCGGGAGCAGCAACGGAAGCGGCAGAGGAAGCGGGAGCTGCCTTGCTCTCCTTCTTAACCTTGGAAGTCGCGGAACCGTTGGTGAGTTTCGTCTCGGATCGTAAAACAGTAGGCGGCGGCGAGTTGGTAGCAACAGAAGCGGCGGCGGCAGCAGCTGCCTGACGCTTTACATGAGGCAAGGGGATGGCGGGCACGACGGGTTTAGGCGGCTGAGCAAGCTTGCTCCCTCCGTGCCTACGTGGCTTCCCAGAACCGTTGGCGGGCGCCATGGTAGGTTGGTCGTTGTAATCGAATGGCGTCGTTGCCGCTGATGTTGAGCAGAATCAAAGCCCGCGTGGCAGACCTCGAGGTGGGCTTGCGGAGGATGAGAGGGGAGGTCTCTAGGGATCCCGAGCAGGAGGAGGCATGGGGCCAGCGGATCGTCGGGCCTGATTAGCTGCAGCTGGAGCTAGGCCAGGGCCGGGATGGTGAATAGGTAAAGAATGGAGGCAGAGACGATGGACAAACATCCCCTAAGTGTCGATGCGGGGGAGGGCCAAGGTGAGGGTGAAGGTTGGAGGTTGAGGTTGGAGGTTGGTGCAAGAGTTCGCGGCTGTGATGATGTCGATGTTGGTGCCTCATAGGCCCTTGTTTGGCCCTCTGCTCGTCCAACGGTTCCCCGGCTTTCGTCACAATTTTTTTTTTCCAGTGCGAAACCACCCCGCGCGTAGAGTGGCTAGTGGACTTTCACTGAACACGCCGCTCTAAATAAGGTACCCAGTCCAACTGTGGAGAGACTAGCACCATCTCCGTAGAAGCTCCTAGAGCCCCAAGTACCTCCGAAGTGCGCCTAAAGCACCGTGCCGGCTGAATTTCGGCCTCTGAGATCACCAGTCGGTGCTTCAATTCCCTTGCTGAGTGGTAGGTAGTGTTCAACACCAAGTCCAAAGCTGAACGCACTCGGTTCGCCGTTCCTTAGCCGTTGCCTGGAACACAAACCTCTTCTTTTAGCCCTAACTTAGGTAGGCATGAAACACTCACTCACGACATTGATTCAACCTCCACTTGTTCCGTCTGACACAGTGATTTCATCTTACTCATCACACCCTCCTACGTCAGGCACATCGAAAGGTATGACCTCACTTGCTATCTAATCCTAGGTGTCTATCTAATCATGATCCAAGTTGCCGGCTCGACGTGGCGCCAAACCAGGCAGGCAATGGTTCACTAAGTATGAAAGATAATTATTGTTTCTATGTCCTTTCTATTCTGCTCATGCTAGGAGGCCATTGTAATTGAAGCGCATTCGTTCTTAGTCCCTTCCCCACACTCAGTGCCTGATTGCATTGAGGCAGTCTTATAGCCTCGGCAGACGCTTTCATCCGCCGCCTCGAGGTGTTGATTGGCTTACATCTATACTGCTTTCGAATCAGTCAATGTAATCTAGGTCAATCACTGGGGCCAACATCACCGCACTCAAAGAACACCAAATGATCCTTTGTCCTCCTACTCACTTTTACGCCATATGTCCATTGCCTATATTTTTTATTTGTTTCCAGTCCGAATGCACTAGGTATTGACTCTCAAAAGACGCTTCCTCTATTCACTAGCCACATGTTGGAGAAAATGATAGTTTGGCAGTACAGATAAAGAGATCAAATCTGTCCGCAAATAGCCACAAGCTTTCCGCATGCGGCCCTATCAGTTTCCTGTGAACTTCCTCGAATGCTGCAGGCTGCAAGGATATCCGCGTGGATAAAACTTGCATACCTTAATCCTAATGAGCGTTTGATCTGCATCACGGACATGTGCTGAGCCGATCGCGACAACTCAACGGTTTCGCAGTCCAGGGTAGTATTAGGCGTGATGTGCACCACCTACCTCACTCTCACGACATGGCCAATATCGGTGCAGCACTTCATTGTACATTGCAAAAGCACTCATTCGGTCACTGTTATTACTACCTGCGATATCCCGACCTGACAGTTGAGTAGTCTAACCGCCCCCAAAAAGCCCAACCTAAGCCTAACAATCCTCAGCGCTGTAGCCACATTCAACTCCATTCGCCAAAGACCAAGTGAAGACTGTATTGTGTGCCCTAGAACGCCATACGAAAGACGTGAGTCTTTTGATATCTGGCATCGAAAACCACCCGGGCGCCCATTGGAGAAGTATTACAAAATAAATCGAAGAGTACTGGCAAAAGGTTCCGCCGCCTAGCCTTATTGTTGTGACGAGCTGCCACCATCGCCACTCACCAGTCGTGCGATAAGAACGTAGATGAAAATGGCAGCTCCTGCGACGAGGAGCTTGTTACGGTAGATCCAACTGGTCCCTGCCTCCCGTTGCTGGACGACGGCATCCACGACGGCCTGTGCTTGGTGGCCGCTGCCCGAAGCAGCGATTCCTAGCTGGGGGCGACAAGAGGCGGCGTTGTCGCTGTCTAACCGGTTGCCTGTTACGGGGTCGACCTTGTTCTTCTTGATCCACTCCCAGTTCTCAACCTCGACCTCAGGCCACTCAGATCGGAATTTGGCACCGCCATCACCGGCCTTGACATTGCCCTTCATTGCGGGGTTGCTCTTCATGTTGGATCCGTTACCAGTCGAGTTCCACCACCGGGATCGTGAGGCGAGGTATCGTCGCTCGGCCGCAGTGCTGGAAACGGAGCCAGTCGTCATTTCTTCGCTCGTCATGAAAGACAGAAGACCGATGAGGATGGTGGAAACCTCCCACGCGGGGTTGAAGGACTTTGGGTGGAAATCGGAGATTGAGAGGCAGAGTCGGGTCGATGGTTGAAACCGGCCGGATGGGGTGTGCATGCGAATGGCGGGCGGCGCGAATGGGTAGTTCGCAGGGAATATCAGAGTGCCCCAATACTGGCCCCCATGGTAGGGAGTGTCCTCAGGACCAGTAATTATGTAGTGCCATCTATAATGTCAAGGTCAGCTTAAATATCACACTGCCGAGATATTGGGTGAGCGTACTCTAGGATGTTGGACTCGGAGGGGTGAGCGGTGATGTAAGGTGGCGGGTTCTCGGAGATGGTCTTGTATTCGCGCGTCAACTAGATAACGTCGTTAGCAATAGACCTAGTAGTGCCCGCTTGTCGAGAAAAAACATACCCGCTTGTTTGCTGCCTTGCTGGCCATGGTGGTGGCGGCCGAAGAAGAAAGTCGGTCGCTTCGGAGTCACTGGAAGTGACCAGATTGCTGGTCGCGTGAGGATAGAATGGGTGAGATTAAATCGCTAAGTGTGACAAGAACAGTCGCAAGGAAAAGAGAGGGTCAAAGAGAAAGAAAAAGACGGCTACGGGATGCTCGCTTGGTGGAGTCGATGTGTCGGAAGTGGGTGTGATGTAGACGGAATGAGAAGGGTCAAAGAATGGGTGTCTTATGAATTGCGCAGGGACGACATCATTTTAGGTTGGGGGGGAGGAAACCCGAATGACCCCCCGGCCTAACTTAAGCCACGCGTGGCTTTGGGGCGTTTGCATGTGAGCAGTATGTGGGTCCGCTGGGGCCTGCGCCACAGAAATTCCGGGGGCTTGCCGTTCCTTGCCGATGAGAGCTGGGGATGTCGAACCACCACCTTGGAAAGGCGATACTAAGAAGCAACGACGCCAGTTGTTGAAGCAGCGACAATGGCTGCATTATCGAGCCCCAATGGGGCATTGGTTAGCTCACTGCAGCATTTTTTATCTGATTTACCCAATTGCTAACAGCTCTCAGAACTCTGACCCGTTGGGCAAGCTCCACACCGATGCTGGTGCCTTACTCCATGAGGCAGAGTCGAAGCCCGAGTTCCAGCACGAGCAGGAGGAGGCCAAGCAGAGACGAATGGCGAACTTGGTATGGGGATCTCAGAAGCTTGAAGGCATTTGTAAGAGGGTTTTCGCTAACGGCGGTGCAGATCGGGGACCAGATGTCTGCGCCCATGACCATCCACGAGATCCGAGTCCACGGAGCCACCAATACCCGCAACAGCTTCCTCGAGCCTATTTTCCATCCCCTCGTTAGCGATGCCCAAAACTCCGGATCTACAATTGGCGATGTGATAGGAAAACTGCGTGTCGCAAGTGCAAGGCTCGACGGTCTTCGTATGGCATCACATGAATCGCGTCTGTCTTGAACTCTGAACTAACCCACGTATAGAAATCTATAACCCGCAACCCGAGCTCTTCCTCACATCAGCCCAACAAACCGATCCCTCGACGTCTCCAAACGATGTCAATGTCGACATTCGCGTGCGAGAACTCTCCCGATTCAAGCTGCAGACGGGTACCGACGTTGGCAATGGCGAAGGTTCTGCGTATGGTTCACTTCTATGGCGCAACATGTTTGGTGGCGCTGAGATGCTCACCCTCAACGCAAAGGCTGGCACACGTACCCGATCTGCATACAGCGCAAACCTCAGTGCCCCAGTCTTGAGCAACCCTGACTTGAGGATATCTCTCGAGGGTTTGGCCTCAGCTGCTGAGAAACCCTGGGCTTCGCATGAGGAGGTACTCAAGGGCGGGACTGTCCGATTCTCCTGGCTGAATGCTCAGCGGGATACCCAGTCGGTCGAATACTCAAGTGTATGGCGACAAATCACTGGCCTAGCCGCCACAGCGAGCCCTACGGTGCGAGCTGATGCTGGGGACACCATCAAGAACTCCGTCAAGCATACCTTCTACCGAGAACGACGGGATAACCCACAACTCCCGCAGAGCGGTTACATGCTGCGCTCTGGCCTTGAAGTTGCTGGAGTAGGTTCTCTTGCCGGAGACGTTGCCTTCTCCAAGGGCGAGTTTGAGATTGGAGGTGCCGTTCCCGTTCCTATCCCCGGATGCCCCCATCGGACAGGCATCTCAGTGGGCGCCGGACTCAGACTGGGAATGCTTTGCCCTCTACCCCTTGGCAATGACTTTGGCGGCAAAATTCGCCCCAGCCGTCTGAACGATCGTTTCCAGCTCGGCGGACCGACTGATGTGCGTGGCTTTAAGCTTGGAGGCCTTGGCCCTCATGATGGACAGGACTCTGTCGGTGGCGATGTCTTCGCCGCTGGAAGCGTCAATATGCTCCTCCCAGTGCCGTACAAGGGCCCTGACTCCGGCCTTCGCTTCCAGCTGTTCGCCAACGGCGGCCGTTTAGTAGCGCTCAAGAACAAGAGCAAGCCAAGCCCTGAGGGCAGTGTCCAGGGACTCGACGCCTCGGCCGTGCGGAACGGCATGGTCAACGCAGTGGGCGAGCTCCTCAACGGCGCTCCCAGTATGGCAGCGGGCGTCGGCCTGGTATACGCTCATCCTGTTGCGCGGTTCGAGCTGAACTTTAGCTTGCCTCTCGCCCTACGCAGGGGCGAAGTGTCGACCAAGGGGCTGCAGGTTGGTGTGGGGATTAACTTCTTGTAGGATACCCGTAGACTTGATTGTGAGCGACAAGTTAGAGATGCTGCCTTTACATTGTTATCGTGTACATTTGCTCACATTCAGGGGGTCTCAGTCCTCCTGATTGGAATACATGCGACTTCTGAATCAAGACTTAGAGACCAACATTGTGATCACAGCCATCGTCACATGTGACAGAATGGTTACTTCAACAAACTGGCGTACCCTACAGCCGCACCTAAGCTCCGGAACAAGGTAAAACAACATCACTCGCACTGCGAATGCGCCGACCAGCTAGTATTGCGTGGAGCTTAGATGATTCCTTAAAGGCTCTCGGTGAGAGCTACTGATGTGGTGGGCGTGCAGTAGCATTATTGCACTGGACTGCGAGTCGCAGCTAGGCATCGCGAACCCAATTTTCTGTCGATGCTTTAGCTTCTGGAGTTGTGGCGAAGCAAACATATCTTTCCACTCTAGCTCGGTTTTCTTTCTTGTCTGGTAGGGCTTGATTCTCCTTTCAGTCCTGCTTCCACTTTTCAAGGTTTATCTTCCCACTACTTCTCATCATCGATCTCGGAAGCAAACGCTCACATGAATAGCATAAATGAGTGTCGCCGAATGTTTCTCCTAGCCCGACAACTGGTGGACTCTGACAATTAGGACAATGATTCGTTGCACTCTGACGGCCATGGTAATGGCGACTTCTGGGAGAAGGATTCGTGAGGTGGCTTATCTGGTGCGGTAAATAAGACCCGATTGTCCCAGATTGGTATGACAAAAAAGGCCGATACATGTGAGACGGAGGTGGGAGATAGCTAAACAAAATATCCCTGGTGCCTTGCACGCACTTGGACAGTGGTAGGATCTGACGCGGTATCTGAGCCGTTCTCCTGGAAGCACCGGTTCGAACTTGACCAGAATTGCTGTTGATGGTACGATAATGGAGGCACCGTCTCAACCACGACCGTGAGCAGTACATTTCCCTGAGTTCTACGACAAGAGTTGGCTAGAGAAAGCAGAACGAGCGGAGATTTCTACTGGATGTATGATGTTGGCTCTTTGCCTATGATGAAAGCCTGCCTCGCTAGACTGGAACCTCGCTTTGACACCGTAGCCTAGCCGGTTTAAAATAACAAGCGCTCCTAATTACTCTCTACAACCTAGAGAGGTTCTTACATGAAATAGGGGTATTGCAGTTGTCAAATCATGCCTGAATTGGGCGGGCACAGGATGATGCAGTCGACTTCGTTTGCACGTCACTTACACGGATGGAAGTATGGCATTGACGTGAGAAGTCAGGGTCATCTTTCACCTTCGACAAAGGGAGTTCATCACAAAGATCATGAACGCATTACAGCCGGAAAGAGGAGGAGAACAAAGAGAAGGCATCGATTGTCACATTCTCACCATCAACGGGACGGAAGCCGACTTGAGCATGGCACAAGTGCTTGTTCCTAGTAGCAAACATGGCGTACTTCGGTGGCACTGTGTACTCATATGGATGCAGATGATATCTTGGACTTAGGGGTATTGTTTTGATGCGAAGCTTGGACAGATGGCAATTATTTGCCAATCGTTCATCGGGTTCGCATAGTGGAACCCCCAAACCCGACTCTGTCGCTTCCCGGATGATAATGTCGGAGACAATACCGGTACACTATGCAATTAGGGCAGCTCATCTTGCCAAAACCCGAAGGATTCGGCGCCGTTACGGTAGCGCTTAGGTTGTGTTAGAGGCGTCCCTGAGGTTGTTGCCTTGAAGAGTGTCCCTGATATTGCTGCCTTAAAGCGTGTCCCTGGGTCGTGGGCGAGACATTCCAAGGGGAGATGTAAGCGAGAGCAAAGGACCGCGTGGATTTACCATAAAGGGATGGATGTGCAAAGCTGTGTCCTTTTTCCCTAGGATATCTCTTTCTAGGATATGCATCCCGGGACGATACGGTGTGCATGGCAACAGCATGAAGGAGGCGGAGATGATGGTCAGCAGCGAATACGCTCATACCGTATTGTTGACGCGCAGTTCTGTAATTACCATCTGTCTCTATCTTTCTGCCTGTCGGACTGTTAATAAAAACCGGCTCCCCGACAGGACGTAGACACACGCAACGCTGACAGCTGGTAGGCTTAACATGTGGGTGTGCGGAGCCAGGGCCACGGCGGACTTGCGGAGGTCTTGGTGGATCTAGGGGCCTCATCCATTCCCAATTTCCCATTCGAAAAAAGACAACTGTGGAGAATAGCCTTGTCCCGGGGGTGCGTCTACGGGTTCCATGTTCCATTGTGAGAGATTGTTCACCTTGAGGCTGAGCTGGTTCCTTGTTGACGTGCCCAGGGCGCGATTAGGGGCAAAAGAGTGGATTGTGGATCTCGATCTGAAGCATTTTTGGACATGGTGGTCTACTACGTAGGGAGCACCCCTAATCATTTACAGGGCACCTTGCTCGTGTTTGCAAAAATAGAGAAGCAGGAGCATGTACAGACTTCACTTCACTTCACATGGGGCAAGCGTTGGAAGTTGTCATGATGAGTTGTCGATCAACGCTCCGGACTATGTACAAGCCCGTTATCTCCGCTACAGTGGAAGTGGGGAGGGGAGACGTCCAGAAGATCGAAGGTTGATGGCCTGTTTCGTAGTAAAGCCGCGCATCTTGATATGTGGACTCCTCCCACGCCGGCAAAGTGCCGCGTGCCCTTGCGCTTTTTCGTGATTTTAGCCAGGCATCTTCGAGGTTTATCTCCTTTGGATCGGTACCGATGGTGGTATCAGCCAACCAGGCATTCGCGATTGGATGACCGCAACCTTGCACATGTGGCAGTCGGATATCGATTGAACCGGTCACGACTGACGACGGAGCCCGTAATGGACGAATTGTCTTGGCAAAAGAGGGTTTCGATTGGGATCGAGCGTAGAGTTCTACCGAATTCCATGTACGCCAGGACTGGGTTGCGCATCATCAGCCTGAGTTACCCCAACCTTGGTTTGTGTTTTGTGCCTGTACGTCCATATGCCGTGTTGCCCTGTGATTGTGGCAGAGGACGGTGCAACGTCTTCCCCGAGACCAAGACCGTGTTTCTGGTTTTATTTTAGTGTTGGTTGATACGCGATGGGACTTGTGCTACGGTGTGGAGGTGTAAGTCTTGGGGCGACATTTTTCAGTTCCAGTCTTATTGAGATGGAGCGTATCTGGGATTCCTCGTTGCATCCCTCATCTATATGCCAATACGACGCACGCGATGTGTGCGCATCCATAAGATAGTACATCTATGATCGAGTTCACACATCGTCGATATGCTGGTGCATCGTTTCATGTCACTTCCATCTTATTTCCATGCCATGTCGTTCGTAGCCTCACGAGGGCACGGCCTTCCGAGTACTACGGAGTAAGTGCGAATAGACTGTAGTCTACCAACGCCACCAAAAACAGGAGCGGCCGCCTGCACATGGCGGGATCATCATCCCACAAGCCAACGAGCCCCACAAGCCGAACAGACTGCACACTTTTTCTTCCTTATTAAAGTGTGTGCTAGTTAGCGCGGGACGGGTTGGCGGGTGGGCGGGCACGCGAGATGGCTATGCGGGTTGTCGGGTTGCTCGAAGACCCCGAAGCAACAGGGGGGACATGCCCCGGCTCAGTGGGTTTCCGTGCGGCCGGTGGAGAAGGCAAGCTTGTGCTCAGTGCTGTAACTTGTCCAAGGACTTCAAGCTTGTCTTGTCTTTTCTGGCGGCTGTTGCCCGTTTGGATGCTGACGCTCCAACTGGCAAATCGGCGGCGTCCTGCCAAGCTTCAAGACGAGTTTCCCGCCCTGGCTCTCCCCCTCCCCCCGGTTTGCTCATCCCTGCGTGGACATCAATCTCTCCACGTGCGAGCCGATTGGAGGGATGTCGCCATGGGTCGATGAATTGTCGATGGATTAACAGCATGGGGATACGACGCGAGAAGAAGTGGGATGCGTCTTGACTGTGTGGACTCACTCTTCCAAGGCTCTCTCCCTTCAGAGGGATGGGAGAAACAAACCTATCCCATCCAACATTGGTGACATGGAAATTCTCGGAATCGAGTGACACACATAATTCACTTGCTTTTCTTGGTTGCATCCAACCCCGGGTGTTTTTGGGGCGCTCTTCCCGCCGTTGCCACCGGCCGAGAGAAAAGGAACCGAAAGGGGGGTGTCTTGGGTGTGTCGTTTACAAGCGCGGGTAGTAAGCCGTAACTTTTTAGTGAACAAAGTGGTGACGACAATGGCCAACCAGAGAGGCTGCTCGGATTCATCTCGGATTCGAAGACGTGGGGAACCGAAAGCGACCGCGAGTTCTTTTGGATGCTTTAGCTGCTTTGGGCCATGACTTGACCCCGTTATTTCCACTGATTGGCTAGTTCGCACCCCAATACCCTCGTCATTTCGACTCATCGCTTCGATACACTTTGGCTGCTAAGGACACCACCCGTTAGTCAGATCTAGGAATCTGTGACAATAAGGTTGATCTTATATTCCGATGAAGCCTCGTGATTCATTCGTCAATGTAGCTCGAAAGGTCATTGTTCAAATTGCATTTGTTGCTGCCCTGCAAGAGTCATATTGATGTGACGACTCAGAGAGGGTACTGTGCAAGAGAGAGTGAGGTGGGGGATGTCAGATGAGTTGCAGTTGTCTTGACCAACCCCACAAGCGATATGTCAGGCTGTAAAACGTTGTTCGCAACCCAAACGTCCGCAAGATGTAGCCTTGTAAGGTTTCTCAGAGTAGATAGCGAGTCGCGAGCAGCGAGACCCGCGGCTGATGTGAGCCACCCTCACGGATTAAACGCTGGAAGCCTGCCTACTCGCGCGGAGCGAAGGCCCTGCTTTCCCATTGAGCTTATTGATCTACACTCTGCACATGCGGGTAAGGTTCTTGTCAGGTCAGACCGTTGAAAACAACATGCAGTCTATTGGGTTGAGACACATGTCGTCATGGTGCAGTGCGTGCGGATGAAGCGCGGACAGAGTTTAGTTCGGCATGAGAGTAGATGGATTACACATGTTTGTCTGTAGAGGGAGGCAAGAAGGTGAATGCCATTCGGTCAACGTCCAATGATGACTCTGGAATGAGCAGCCGCCACCTGTCTATCAAGTTTTCATCCAACCTACCCATGATTTGAAGACGACGTCCGTATAGATGACATACCGCATACACTACTTCGTCCTGCAGGAAAGGAAAAAAAAAAAAAGGGAGCGTGAGAGCCACACCCAGGGGTATACAGTACCTACTCATCATGAGTCTGACCCGTACCGTTGCGGAGTTAGAGAGTGGGAGTGGAGCCGAATCCCAATTCTAATGCGGTCGCTTTCGGGGGAGTGAGTCGGAGGCGTGTTCCTGGCTCCCTTTGGTGCGCCCCCCTGGTGGACTTTGTCGTCATCCCCGTCAGTCATCGATTGTTTTTTTCTTGCGCTGTCGGGTCGGGGTCATGCCAGAGTGCGAAACCTCCGTGAGAAATCCCCGTGAGCCCGTCCGTCTTGGAAGCAGAAGTCTGGGCGGCACAAGGATCGAAGAGGGACGGACGATCCATTGTGGGCATGCAGGTTGCGGAGATGCGCGGCGGATTGCGGAGTGACGATGATGATGCCAACACACACGACACCTGGGATGGGATTTAGAAGAGAGGTATCAGCGTGAGAAGCCAGGGTGATGAAGATGAGTGCGAAAAAGTATCCGGCGAGTTTCCTTCGGTGAAGAAGTCTCCGAAGGGGAGGGGGAACCAGAAGCGCGGGAAGCTGTCACCAAAGACTGACCTGTAAGCCATCATTAGGCCTGCAAGCCATCACCTGTAAGTCTGCTGCACCACTGTAAAAAGCCGCCCTGAAGGGTCGGATACTTGTGTACGAAGATATCCGACAGCAGGCACCCTAGGGGCGATTCGGGGGGCGCAACAGCCAATCCTTGATTCCTAGGGAGGGGCGGGAACGCTGACTGGCCAGTGAACGTGGTGGGCTGGACCCCTACTGACAGTGCTCACCCCCCTCCAACCGGTTGCCTTACTCCACCGCACACCCTCCCCAGCCCAAGCCTAACTTCTCACTAGATCCCAGGCAGGCCCCACCAGCAAGACGGGCTCTGTTTAGAAGAACCCTGCCTGTAGGTGGTTTGTTGCTTGTTGCTGCGACCTGGGCAATGAGCAATGAGCTGGAGCGCGCATTCGACCCGAACGAGCAAGTTTATCTCCATTCCGTGCTTGCGTACTGCGAACCGCAGCTCGACTTATTATACCCCGTCCCCTCTCCCATCTCGAAGCCTTCTTTTTTTTCTTTCTTGTTTCTGCTTATCCCCCTTCCCGTCAATCCTTCCACCCCCCCTTCTCCCCTTCTTTTCTTATCTCTTTCGTCCTTGGGACTAGCATTGGTTGGTTGACTTGACTGAACAACCACCAGAGCGCAAGCTCACCACCACTTTTCGCAATACCCCCGAGTCTGGTTCACGCCTCGTGACAGACAGAGGGCCCTTTTCTTCCCCGGCAGACGCCAATTGCGAGATCTGGAGCAGATAATCAAGTCGCCAACCGGCGCTGTCTCGCCCATCATGACTGCCGCCCCTGGATCCAACGAGGCTGCTGCCAAAAACACCACCCTTCCCATCTCCAACGATGGAATCGACGAGAAGCCCACCAAGCAAACCTCAGTGACGGATCTCGAAACCGAGCACGAGAAGCCTACTTCGTCTCCCGCTGAGACTCTTGGAAACGATGATGACGACGATTCTGAAATGGAGCGCCGCACCTCAATTGTGCAGGCCCTTGCACGCACTTATTCGACGGCAACCGACTCACACCCTTTGGGCAACCCCTTCAAGGCCAGCGAGAACTCGCCTCTGAACCCGGCTTCGCCCAACTTCAGCGGTCGCGAATGGGCCAAGTCCATTGTCGAGCTCGTTCAGTCAGACGGCGCCTCTTTCCGCTCTGCTGGCGTGTGTTTCCAAAACCTCAACGTCTATGGGTACGGCGAGGCTAGTGACTACCAGAAGGACGTCGGCAATGTGTGGTTGTCCCTTGGCGGTCTCTTTTCGCGCTTCACCAGTGGAGGACGCCAGCGCATCGATATCTTGCGCCAGTTCGACGGTGTTGTGCACAAGGGCGAGATGCTCGTTGTGCTGGGACCTCCTGGTTCTGGATGTTCCACCATGCTCAAGACCATTGCGGGCGAGACCAATGGTCTCTACGTCGACGACGGTTCTTACTTCAACTACCAGGGTAAGCCAGAATCTTGCTTCTCAGACATGTGCCATTCCCGTGCCTGTCAACGTGGCCGGGTTGCGTTGAGCAACGTGGGGGCAGCATTCGTGCCACCATGCGCCCAGTCGATTCCGCACGCCTGTTTCACGCGCAAGTAGTCCACGGCATGCTAATGCAATAATCACAGGTATGACTGCCAAGGAGATGCACACTCACCACCGCGGCGAGGCCATCTACACCGCCGAGGTCGATGTCCACTTCCCCCAGCTCTCTGTTGGCGATACCCTCACTTTCGCCGCCCGCGCCCGCCAGCCCCGCCAGCTTCCCCAAGGTCTCAACCGAAACGACTTTGCCGATCACCTCCGAGACGTTGTCATGGCCATGTTCGGCATTACGCACACTATCAACACCCGTGTTGGTAACGAGTACATCCGAGGTGTCTCAGGTGGTGAGCGCAAGCGTGTCACCATTTCTGAGGCCGCGCTGTCTGGTGCTGCCCTCCAGTGCTGGGACAACTCTACCCGAGGTCTCGATTCGGCCAATGCCATCGAGTTCTGCAAGACCTTGCGCCTCCAGACCGAGCTCTTCAGCAGCACCGCCGTTGTCTCAATTTACCAGGCTCCTCAGAGTGCCTACGACTTGTTCGACAAGGCGGCTGTCATCTATGAGGGCCACCAAATCTTCTTCGGTCGCGCCGATGCTGCCAAGGAGTACTTTGTCAAAATGGGCTTCGAGTGCCCACCCCGCCAGACTACCCCTGATTTCCTGACGTCCATGACTGCCCCCTTGGAGCGTGTTGTGCGACCTGGATTCAAGGGCAAGGTGCCCCGTACTCCCGCCGAGTTTGGTGCCGCTTGGAAGAACAGCCCTGAATATAAGGCTCTGCAAGAAGAGATTGAGCAATACAAGGCTGCTCACCCTATCGACGGCCCCGATGCTGAGGCTTTCCGTGCCTCCAAGCACGCCCAGCAGGCCAAGGGTCAACGCAAGAAGTCCCCCTTCACCCTGTCTTTTGCCCAGCAAATCCAGCTCTGCCTTTGGCGTGGATGGAAGCGCCTGCGTGGTGACCCCGGTTTGACCATTGGTGCCTTGATTGGTAACTTCTGCATGTCTCTGATTATCGCATCCGTTTTCTACAACCTGGATGAGACTTCCAACAGTTTCTTCCAGCGTGGTGCTCTCTTGTTCTTCGCCTGCCTCATGAATGCTTTTGCTAGCGCCCTGGAAGTATGTTTTCCTCCCTTCTATGGCCATCTCAGACTCTGTCTAACACATTTAGATTCTCACACTGTACGCCCAACGACCTATTGTCGAGAAGCATAGTCGATATGCCCTCTATCATCCAGCAGCAGAAGCCGTCTCCTCTATGCTTTGCGACATGCCGTACAAAATGGTGAATGCAATCACTTTCAATTTGCCACTGTACTTCATGACCAATCTACGAAGAGAACCGGGTCCCTTCTTCTTCTTCCTGCTCATCTCCTTCGTCACTGTCCTGGTCATGTCGATGATCTTCCGAACCATTGCTTCAGCGACTCGCACCCTGTTCCAGGCTCTCGTTCCCGCTGCTATCCTGATTCTGGATCTCGTCATCTTCACCGGATTCGTCATTCCCAAACGGTACATGCTTGACTGGTGTAGGTGGCTCTACTACATCGACCCTCTTGCCTATGCCTTTGAAGCTTTGGTTGTGAACGAGTTCCACGACCGTAAGTACCAGTGCAACAGCTATGTGCCTAACCCCGAAGTCCCTGGATACGCAAACGTTTCGCCATCGAACCGTGTTTGCAGTGCCGTCGGTGCTGTTGAGGGAGAGGACTTTGTCAGCGGTGATCGGTATGCTCAGCTCAATTTCGACTACAAGTGGGAGAACAGATGGCGCAACTTTGGTGTTGTCATTGCCTTCACTGTCTTGTTCTTCATCACGTACATGGTTTCCGCCGAGCTGGTTTCCGAAAAGAAGTCCAAGGGTGAGGTCCTGGTCTACAGACGCGGTCACAAGCCTGCCGTCCTTGCCAACGCCGAGAAGCATCACAGCGATCCCGAGGCCGCCATGGCCCATATTGGCC
Organism: Dactylonectria alcacerensis; assembly: GCA_029931735.1. Classification (NCBI taxonomy): domain Eukaryota; kingdom Fungi; phylum Ascomycota; class Sordariomycetes; order Hypocreales; family Nectriaceae; genus Dactylonectria; species Dactylonectria alcacerensis. Next base: position 723,783 of record JAPMUZ010000012.1, on the reverse strand, counting down.
CCGTCGTCACCGCCGAGCGCACCCGAAGCCGCCCTCAGACCAAGGATGCCAATGGCCTGCTCCAGGAGCAGACTTCTGTCTTCCAGTGGCACGACGTTTGCTACGAGGTTCAGATCAAGTCCGAAACCCGCCAGATCTTGGATCACGTCGATGGTTATGTCAAGCCTGGAACTCTCACTGCCCTGATGGGTGTGTCCGGTGCCGGAAAGACCACTCTCCTCGATTGTCTTGCTGACCGTACTTCTATGGGTGTTATCACTGGTGAGATGCTGGTCGATGGCCTCCCTCGCGACATGTCCTTCCAGCGCAAGACCGGTTACGTCCAGCAGCAGGATCTCCATCTCCAGACCTCAACTGTCCGAGAGGCCCTCAACTTCAGTGCCCTCCTTCGCCAGCCCGCTCACGTCCCTCGCTCCGAAAAGCTCGAATATGTTGAGCAGGTTATTAAGCTTCTTGACATGGAGGAGTATGCCGATGCCGTCGTCGGTGTTCCCGGTGAAGGCCTCAACGTTGAACAGCGAAAGCGTCTTACTATCGGTGTCGAACTTGCCGCCAAGCCCCCTCTGCTACTCTTCGTCGATGAGCCTACCTCTGGTCTTGACTCGCAGACTTCCTGGGCTATTCTTGACCTTCTCGAAAAGCTGACTAACGCCGGACAAGCTATTCTCTGCACCATTCACCAGCCTTCTGCGATGTTGTTCCAGCGCTTCGATCGACTCCTTTTCCTGGCCAAGGGCGGAAAGACTGTGTATTTCGGTGACATTGGTGAACACGCTCACACCATGACCAGCTACTTCGAGCGCATTAGTGGCAAGACCTGCCCCGCAGATGCCAACCCTGCTGAATGGATGTTGGAAGTCATCGGCGCCGCTCCTGGATCTCACTCTGATGTCGACTGGTTTGACGCGTGGCGGTCAAGCCCCGAGTACCAGGCCGTCCAGGCCGAGCTCGAGCAGATCAAGCGCGACAAGCAGGCTCCTCTTGCCGTTGAGGAGGATCCCGGTAGCTACCGCGAATTCGCCGCTCCCTTCATGGTCCAGCTCAACGAGGTCCTCTACCGTGTCTTCCAGCAGTACTGGCGTACTCCCGTCTACATCTACTCCAAGGCCGCGCTCTGCACCCTGGTCGCTCTTTTCATCGGATTCATCTTCTTCGACGCCCCCAACAGTATCCAGGGTCTACAGAACCAGATGTTTGCGATTTTCAACCTCATGACTATCTTCGGCCAGATCGTTCAGCAGTCGATGCCCCAATTCGTTATCCAGCGCTCGCTCTACGAGGCCCGCGAGAGACCGTCCAAGGTCTATTCGTGGAAGGTCTTTATGCTGTCTCAGATCATTGTCGAACTCCCTTGGAATGCCCTCATGTCCGTCATCATGTTCTTTTGCTGGTACTATCCGGTTGGCCTGTACAACAACGCCTCGGCTGCCGGCCAATTGACTGAGCGTGGTGGTCTCATGTTCCTCTTCCTGTTCATGTTCCTCATCTTCACCGGAACTTTCTCGACCATGATTATCGCTGGTTTCGAGACGGCTGACGCTGGTGCCAACATTGCCAATCTGTTGTTCATGCTCTGCCTGATCTTTTGCGGTGTTTTGGCTACCTCCGACTCTCTCCCCCGCTTCTGGATCTTCATGTACCGAGTGTCACCGTTCTCATACCTCGTCAGTGGTATGCTGTCAACGGCTGTAGCCAACGTCGATGTTATTTGCGCTAGCAACGAGTTCCTCAAGTTCAACCCTCCCTCGAACAGCACGTGCGGAGAGTTCATGGAATCATACATTGCACAGGCCGGTGGATACCTGGTGGACAAGGCGGCCACTTCAGACTGCGAGTTCTGCTCGATCGCCGATACCAACGTCTTCCTCGCCAGCGTCGGCTCCTACTACAAGGACCGCTGGCGCAACTTTGGCCTGCTTTGGATCTACGTCTTCTTCAACATTGGCTTCGCCCTGGTTGTCTACTACCTGGTGCGTGTGCCCAAGAAGGCCAAGGCCCCGAAGAAGGAGAAAGAGACGTGAGGTGGAACAGGACGCCAACAAGAACAAACTAAAACGATACAAACCATGACACATGGATGATACCAATCTTTTGCTCCATCTCGACAGATTGAGATGGCTTTTTCCCTTTTTGCTTTATCTAGATGTTCATAGATGGGCGCTCCTCATATGGCACAAGACTGCCCTGTATACATGATTAGACTTGTATGTAATTCACTAAAGAGATGACAAATCCACACTTTCAATTCGATTCGCCTACATATGGTGCCATTCTTTGCTGCTCTCATAGTTGATTGTGTCAGTCGACACGCCTCAGTCTATGCCGTCTTACTTACCAGACCATTAGAGTTGTGGTTAAGACTGTGACTCTCAGCCAAGACCTTGGCATTCTCCAAGAAACATGGGGCATATCAATCACGTGAGGGCTATGTGGGGGAGGTTTCGTCAACCAGCAGCGTCCCGCTTGCTTGTTATGACCTCTCATAACTCCAGCGTCATATTAAGATATATGCTGGAGGTGGTCTAGTGTTGATTCGCGTGTATGCCAATTGACTAGGGTAGGCGAATTGGATATCAATTAATGAGTCTACTCTGAAAATCTTTTATCATTGACAAGTATTGAGACGTTTGTCCGCTTGTGTCCACGAGGTTTGTTGTGACAGGTCTCTCCGATTGAAGCCTTGAATCCGGGTTCACATTTCGCGAACAAAGGACTCCAACGGAATGGCCCGGCCTCGGCGCCTCCCGAGATTCTACACGGTAAGATACCTTTGTCCTTTCGCCGAGACCTTTTTCCTAATCGACCTAGGCTTATCCCAATGGACGTCCATCACAACCACCGCCTAGGGTTCTCATAGTCAAAGAACGCCCCTCGAGTGCGCCGCCATCGCCTCGCCAGCATCGGCAATGGTCACGAGATGGTGAAAGTAACCCATGGAGGGACTCGTCCTTCAAGCTGCTCGAGGCTACCCTCACCGCGTTTGGCTCCGTCGTCATCCTCGGGCTGGCTGGGTATTCGTACCACACTTACTACAAGTCACTCGTTCTGACCAAGATGGAAAACGCCTTTGCCGTCGGGTACTCGTCCCTGGAGAAAGCCGCTCTTAGTCGTCACGACGTCAACACCGAGCACGTTGACGAGGAGTGGATCCCTAGGAAGGAGCAGGCCATGATCGACGAGATTGTCGACGGCACGGCGCAGGGCCACTACTGGCTCCTCACGGGGGAAAAGGGCACGGGAAAGACGTCGATGCTGCTGCACTCGATGAAGAAGGTGCACGGCGAGGGCATCGCCATGCTCGAGGTGCACGGCGACCTGGAGATCTTCCGGCTGCGGCTCGGAAAGGCGCTCGACTACGAGTTCCACGAGGATTATATTGGTAGCCTCTTCAGTTTCAAGGGCCCGCGCGACACGACGCCGCTGCTGGACATCGAGCGCGCCTTCAACCAGATGGAGAAGGTGGCGCTGAAGCGTAAGAAGCAGCTGGGACGGCCGGTCGTGCTGCTCCTGAATGGCGTCCATCTGCTGCGCGACAACGAGGACGGGCGTAACTTGCTCGAGCTGGTGCAGCAGCGGGCCGAGCTGTGGGCGGCGAGTAAACTCGTGACGGTGGTGCTGAATAGCAACGATTACTGGATTACGGAGCGCCTCATGCATGAAGCTACGCGGCTGCGAGTTATGCCCGTCCATGATCTCTCCAAGGACGATGCCATGGCCTGCGTGCGCAAGGCCCGCGAGCGCCTGTTCTTCGAGGACGTGCCGACGAGCACCCTCGAGCACGTCTACAGTCGGATCGGCGGCCGGCTACGCTTCCTCAACCAGGTTGCCAACGCCCCTGATATGATCGAGGCCTGCGACGCCATCTGCGACCAGGAGAAGCGCTGGTTCCTTAACCAGTGCTGGATCCTGGGCGAGGAGATGGATCCGGCCGGCGAGGAGCAGCAGGATACCTGTACGGGGGCCATGGTGCTGGCCAAGGTACTCGTGGAGAAGCAAAACGCGATGCAGGCCGAGGGCATCGCGGGCAGCATCCTGCCGCGGATCCCGCTGCACGAGGCGCGCGAGGTCATGACCAAGTACGACTGGATCCAGCGGCACGACCACCTGAACATCTTCGCTATCGACTCGTACTCGATGGTGCAGGCTGGGTCGGTCGCCATGCAGAATGCGTTTCGGGATGTGTGCGGCCAGCCGGGCTTTGACGAGCACCTGAAGGCTACGCTGGACCGCCTCGATGAGTTGGAAAGTCTGGGGAGGACGAGGGAGATTACGCTTAAGGATTTGAGGAGTGATGGAGAGTATAGAGCTGTGGTGGAGGGTGGGAAGAGAGATGCGGCGATTGTTGTTTCGCTGAAGGCGGTGGCGAAGGAGGAGGAGGAGTAATTAAGAGACCGGATAACACAAGACTCATCATGATGTGTGATGTCTGACTTGGATTATCACTACAAGGGCGATCGTTGCTCTAGGCTCTTTGGAAAGGTCTAGGATTAAGTCGCGATTAGAGTATTGCTTATGGCAAACAAGACTGGTAGATCAAGGACTGAAGGGGCAACTCTCGAACAAGCACCTATACGATCTCTTAAGATAAACTCCCTAGTCAGGGAGAACATCTGTGTACAGCGTCTAGCATCTAGTCACAACTTAGAATTAAAGAGTATGCCAACTTGTTAGTTATATCTGCGATATACTGAAGTGAATATTCTCAACTGATGGTGGAAATTGCGTGTTCCTATCATGCTATGCAAGCCCCACGATTACAATGACGACGAAGCACGTTATCAACCGCAAGTCTTGCGATCAAAGATGTTTGAAGGCTTTGTGAGCGTAGAACAATCTCAATATTAAGAATGACAAGAGCCCCCCGTGTTCGTCCCTTGCATCGACAATCCCATATCGCCAAGAAACATTCTGGGTCACTCACGGCTCGAGTTACCCCAAGACACATTCCAGTCCCATCTACCAATGCGACACCATGGCTTAAGGGACTGAGTGATTCACCGCCTCAGCGACTTGCGCCGTTCTTTCACCCACGCAAAGGAATCGCTCGTGAAAAACGCGGATCTTGGACGTGATTGGAAGTGGCAGTGTGCTACGAACGAGTGGCTGCATTTGTCTCAGACTTGCAGCTTTCTTTCTGTTTCTACGGTGCTGGTTCAGTGCATGCATTCCATTGGAATTTCTTTTGCTGTTCATTCACATGCCGTTAGTGTGCTTCGTACAGTTATCAGCGTCGTCAAACGACACGGTCTTTGCTCAGGCTTGTTGCGTTCGTCAACTAGTCTGGGAGTCCGTGATTGAGAAGCCGAGGTATGATTCCATCACGGTATTTTCACATTCACCTAGTCGCTCTCATGCTTGCGACACCCCTCCATGACCACCACAATTCCAGGTCATCTGCATCCTCGTTGTGCTGCGAAGAGGTCTTTGAGCGTTGCATCCAGACGATCGGGTCTCACCGACTCTCAGGCAAACACGCACGAGTGACACCTTGGCTGGGCACTAAAACAGAGACCAAACGACGCCCGTTTGGCGCGAGTGCACATGATCAAAAGCGCCGAGAACGATGACCAAACCTGCATTGGAGTTCGTAGTTACCTAGCGTAGTTGGCATGTGAAGGACGCGGACCATTTTCGCAATCACGAGAAATAAGATTTGGAGGTAGGGGAACTAAATAACTAGGTAGGGGCAGTTTTTCTACATTTGGGAATAATGGTTCTGAATATGAGTTGCCGGCCGCGATGAGGTGGTGTATTGGCGCCGATCTGCTCATGCACCTTGACCCGTGACCTCGAAGCGGTAACATACATACTCAAATACTCAAGCAGGAGTGGTTGACCTCGTTTGCGGGGAACATCCAGCTCTTGTTAGTGTAATCTCGCGAGACGGTGTTTGTGGAGGACTAGCACCATCCACGAGACCTCTATGGGCTTGGCCTTTGCTGCACGATGGTATCATCGCCGCGGCTGCTAGCGACGCCTGGTTTGGGGTGCCGAGCGTAAAATTATATGCAAGATGCGGTTACGTGTTCACGTATGAACATGCCTCTCTTGAATCTGTATTCTCACCGTTCAGCTAGGATTGTCCATGTGGCGCTGGCGGTTGGACAACTGGTGTGATTCCTAGCGCACGCGACCCCAATGTGTGTAATTGAGCAAGCGGAATGACCTCGAGACTATCGACATGATTTACCCCTCTTCAGGTGCTGGTCCAAGCACCGAGGCCTCTATGTCACTGTCGAAAGAAAAACGCTAGGGTTGGGATTGATAATGAAATTGCTTTTTGCCTCCCCCGATCCCAAGCCTTGCGTCAGGATGTGACCCGCATTAGGGCAGAAGGTGTTCGGGAGAAGTAGGCAAGAAGAAGACGCCCGAGTCTCAGATGTCGGATCGGTAGCACGCCGCGGGTCGGGACCGGCAACTTGAGCCGGCGCGCCATGAATGAAGCCAGAACGAATGATCTTGTGCTTCAAATCTAGATGTTTCAAATGCGAGATCATGGGGGGTTTGCCGGGTGCAGGAACGGAAAGAGAGTGAAGGCTGCGTGAATTATCATTGCGCGAGGACAGACCCCCGGAATGTCTCATCGTGACGCGAGGTTATCATCAGCCAGCCGCGGCCCTTTCTCTCTCCCTGCCGTGTGAAATGTGGCGTTGTTCACGGTTAGCTGTCTTCCAAGCCTCCTACGCACCTGACGACGAGGCTGGAGACGCGAGGCCGCTGACGCGAAAATGCTTTGGTTTGACGCTGTGCTCGTTGACCGTTTTGTGCAACTGGGACTAACACACACAGCATGGATGCTTTGAATCCGTGATTTCTTTGCATATCTTAAGTTACTCGACCGGAAACTCCTTCCGAGACGGCACTGAGCGATCTGAGGAGCAGCAATTCAATGCGTTGGATGTACAATGTGTGTACTCGTGGACTGGGTCAGGGATTCATTCGGTCTTGAGGCAGCGTTGTCCCACTTGACCGTCGACACGTGGGGACCCGTTGCGAAAATCGGGGAAGGAGAATCTTCACATCCAGACGGATCGACGCGGGTTGCATAGACGGCACGTCCATGTACATGTACAGCATCGGCTAAGAGTCATCTCATTCCCTTTCATGCTGGCCCCTCGCCTCGCCACGTCCATCGTGGATTCCGTGATTACGATCCACCTGTTCTTCATTCCTAGGTAGCTATCAACTACGCGACGCTGTCTTTCCCAGCCATTTATTCATTCATTCAAGTCAAGTCGAGTCATCTGTCTGGGCAAGCAATAAAAAAGCCCACAGAACATGGGTGGTGTAGCGCGCCGCGGCCCGCAAAAAGCCAAGCCTAGCACCGCCTCCCTTGTCCCAGTGCCTTTCCGCCCCCAGTGGAGTCGTTTCCAGCGTGACCTGCGCCCGAGGAACATCCCGGCCCTTTGGAGCGTGTCAAGCTGAGTGAGTGACTGGGGGGGCTGGTTCTAGAGGGGCTTATGAGGGCTAGAGGGCAAGAGGAGGAGGGAGTGGCTGGCAAAAGCTGGGTGGGCTCGCCGCTGTAGAAGGGGAAAGGATGCTGCATACGTGCTGCAGGCAGATCGATATTTCGTCAGTCTGTTCGCCTATGAGCGCTGTGGCTTTCCTGTCACCTAATCTGAGGGTGTCTACCGCCGTCCTATCATCACCCATCAAGAAGGGTGTCGCGTAGGAGGCGCGGCTTCTGGGCGTCTTCCTTTCACAAGCGCTGCACGTCGTGATTTGTCCCCCGGATGCATCTCCCGCCGTCACCCGTCTCTGTCTTTATCCCCTCAAGGACGTCACCCCACAAGCTCGGGCGAGGGCTATTTGATCGTCCCCTCCATCGTCCCCTCGAGGCATCCACACCCGGTAGTTTCAGCGCCCAGGTGCGCGGTTAACCGTGATTGGGTCTCAGTGCAAGAGAGACACAGCCAGTGCGCGAAATCGCTGGCATGTGAAGAAACAGAAATAGGCCGTGAGCGTGTAGGACCACGGTATCAGATGACGCTCCTTTGGTGTCCGTTTGTCCCTTTCTTCTGTGATAAAAGCCGAATGCCCTGGCCGGGCTGAACCGTACACTCAGCTGTTATCGAAACTCGTTGGCATACAGGATTTGCTTACACAGCATCTAAGCCCCCCCTCCATCCATTCTTTCGGCAAAGTCTTGCCACCTGATGCATGCAGGCTGCAAGGCCCCGTACGGTAAACTGCCAGGCCCCGATTTTACGCTTGCTTTTTGAATTGTTGGCCCTCTTAGCCTGGACGACCCTGTCCTGTTTTCCTCTCTCTTTCTTCTTTTCTTTGGGTCCCATCTTTTCGCGAGGGCTACGGAGTACTGTCCGCTTCAACCAACCCATTCGGCTTCAACTTGTTGCTACCGGCCGTCTCCACTGCGACATCGGGCCGGGGTTACTCTGACTCCCTACGCTCAACAACCTAGCAAAAACCCAGCCCAGTAGCTTAGATAAACCTAGGAAGGGTAAGGTGACTCTTATGAACCCGTCCTAGTCTAGCATGTTGAGAAATCACGAAAAAATCGCTAACAGACGAACCGGTCTTGACACCAGGCCATCATCATCGTCTCTCTTGCCCACAAAAGACCGCAGATCATCTGTCCACAAGCGGCTGGGGGAAACTGGCCTGACGTGCTCGGCTGCCCATCACGGTACCGAGGTATTAAATTCGTCGAGCGCGAACCGAAATGGTGTAGAATATCCGTTTGGCGAAACCCAATCTCTTTTGTTCGTCGGAGATTTCCCCGTGCAAGAGAAGATACAACGTACCAAATTGCAGCAGAATTTCATCCCTGGCTGCTAATATCAAGAGCCGGTCCCCATCTCCGGTCCGTCTCTTCTTCTAATCAAGTGGAGAAATAGCGAGTTTTCGTTCAAGGCAGTTTTCGTTCAACCCCGACAAGAAAACCCACTTTCGAGTTTCGTCCACCCCCAAACTGGGCCAAACGTCTTCAGTCCCCTCACGACGCTATTCTCGATTCTCGACGTGCATGGCACCACCCCCTTAGACCAGACCTGCACGAACCTGCACGAACGTGGCAAGACAAGTTACGCCCCTTGCAAGAAAAGCGCCCGTCCTGGCCTTCGCCTGCGCTGTCTTTTTCTTACTCCAATTTTCGGACCTTGTCTTGTACTCGTCTCCTCACCAAGAAAAAAAGAATTAGACCCTTTCCCTATCCACCAAGCTGCAGCTTCACCGCCCAATCACCCCCTACCGCAGAGACAGCGAGATAGGCACAGAGCCATACACGACCCCGGCCCTTGAGACTTGGCCCCGATTGCTACTGGCCCTTAAGCTTCCAAGGTCCAGTACAAGTTGCTGCACTACTGCAACTAGGGCTGGTTAGGTGTTGTTCGTTAGTTGCCGAGAGGGTACTCCGTACTCAAACTGTACATACAGCACGCACTGGCCTCTTGACTATTCCCGCAACCGCCTCCACTTGGAACTTGACGTGGTCCAAGGGTTGGTCCCAAGGGTCTTGTCCAGTCCAAGGATCGTCCTGCACCGCTTCCGCTGCGCCATTGCTATTGCAGGCAGTCTAAACCACCAGCTGTCACTGGGAGTGGGTAGCTGTGTCTGTGTGTCACTGCCCATGTCCGCCCTCCCGCTAATACAGACGCCCAACCCAAAGAGTTCCGTCATAATAAGAAGCCTGCAGACCGCAACTTCTAACACCCGGTCTCGCGATCTCGTTTCTCCCGCAACGCCCTTGCCCTCTCTCGCCTCACCGCGTTCGCAGAGTCTCTAATTCCCACTCGGCTGGCTGGGGATCGGGAAATTGCTCTGTGTCGTTTTATTTGGAAAGATTGGGAAGCCGTTTTTTTATTACAAGGGCTGCGAGAAGCCCGACAGTTTGACTGCCCATCAGCTTGCTAGTACTTATTCTTCAACGCCAACCTCGTCGCCGTTCTCATTCCATCTTCAACTATCACCAACACCAACATTACCGCAAAGATATACTTGTACCGTACGGATATACAAACATCTCACAGCGTAGCTCGGACCCCCGTCGAATGTACCCGTCATGGAGGAACGGTCAAGCTCTCGAGCGTCAGGGACGACTTACCACAGCTTCAACGAGATTGAGCTGTTCGAACCCGCCTCGCCGCCGCGACCACCTGTCACCTATGATAGCAAGAGTCTCCAGCACCTCGAGCACCTCCAGCTAGAGCTGCAGCGCCAGCAACGCGAGGCCCTGGCCATGAGGAATCAACGCCCGTCGACAGCCACTAAGATGCAGAGGCAAGACTCGGGCTACGAGTCAACTACTCCTCCTCGCCGCGCATCTACGTCCAACTCTCGTCCCTCGGTCGTATCTACATCCAATTCTCGTCCCTTGGTTGTGAGACGCTCATCCAACGGCTCGTCCAATGGCGACAGAGGCATGACATCTCGCTTCCGCAACCGGCCGTCCCTCCGTCGAGCTGCTCAATCTCAGCAGAGTGCCCGCAACAGCAACCAATCCCTCCATGCGGTCCGCTCCAACGGCTCCGTCCAGCCGGCCGGCTTCTTCCACTTCCCGTCGCCGGACCCGGTGCAACTCTCGGAGCCGATCCAGCTTGCCGATTCGACTCCCGACGAACGGGTCGCCCCGACGCCGTCTCCGACGCCACCTCCTCAGACGACGCACTACTGGACGAGCGACCGTACCCGTCGTCTCGAGTACGCCGCCATTGACGCTGCCACGAGGGGCGTCAAGGGCTGGGTGCTGAGGCACCTCGTCCCAGAGTGCTTCATGCCTAAGGGAAACAGGCACGTGTCCTTCGACGACGACTCTGGCAGCGTTCGTCGGTACCGGCTCGACCTTGAAGAGGATGACGAGAAGGCCTCGCAAGCCAAGTGTCTGCGTCGACGCAGGGGATGGCGCTTCTGGCGACGCCGTAAGGGGGCCGATGCCACGGCACCCGTCTCCCTCACCACACATATTTAAACCCCTTGGCCGATTTCGGTTTTCTGGTATTGATTTTCTCGATTTTTAATTTTGAGCATTTTGCATCGCAAAGGGAGCAGCATCGTTGGCGTTATATACCCGCTAGCTTTTTTTTTCTTTTTCGTCATGGGCATACAAGGTTTCGCATTACAGGATAATTGATTGAAAGCATACAGAAGCAGAGGCAGCAGCAGCAGCAGCACGATACAGATGGACCAGTTAGATGATGGACGAAGGATGACAGATGACAGACGACGTTGGGATGAACCACGATCAATGTTAGTAGTGAGTCTATTTCAGGTGCCTTTGTTTCAACAAACATGGTACAATGATATTTGAATTATTTTTTGAAGGAGTTGCTTGACCAAGGGGGCCTCGAGTCTGTTCAGTTGTCCAAAGTTCTTGGGATTTCCCAACTCGCCCCTCTTTGTTACCTAGGCTGCGCGAGTCCCAAAAAAACTGGTGTAAACTGAACACTGGCAACGCGTTTGATACTTAACCAACTCCGTTTCTCAACTCACCCTTTTTCTCCTTGTCTCCTGTGACCCCCACCCACTTTTCCCAACTTCATCAACTTCCTCAAGAACACCAACTTTTTAGCATCACGACTTCCTACAGCACCACAGCTCTCAATACGGCATTGCGGCTCTCTCTGCGGCATCCCCTGCGTCTCTGCGAATACCCGCTCGCTCTTTACGAACGCAGTTCTCTCTACAACCCCCCCTTTCTGGCTCCGATTCTGTTTTCTCTCCCCAACTCCCTCTTCTCCTCGGAACTCCCTTCACGATCAGGCGGCATGAAAAAGAGGAACGCCAGTCGGAGAGCTTCGCTCTCACAGGGAGAGTTATCCGGAAGCAACGAGAACTCTATGATCCAGGCCGCAGCTCGAGACGATGAACGAGCCCAGATTAACACAACTGTCGACAGAATTCTGCACGACATGACCCGTGAAAAGGAGCGCAACGCAGCACTACAAGCTCGATGCGATCAGCTGGAGAAGACAGTCACCACCATGCAGGCACGAATGCAGGCACAGGATGCTCAGATGGATGTCTTCCTCAAATTTATGCAGCAGTCGAATGCAGGTCATTTGGCCCACGACCTCAAGTCCGTCAACCCTGGTGTTTCCCGCGACGAGAAGCACAAGCGACTTGAAGCAGGCAACGCCCTGCTTGAACTCTCATTTTCCCGCCCCTGGTCTTCGAGCTTCCACAACAACTCAATTCCCAGCCACCAAGTCGTGCCAGGTGACTTTGACGACGACGAAGGCGTACCGGAAACTACGCAATTCCCTGAGGAATACCAGTACCCCGACGACGAGGAAGAGATGATTCCAGAAACACCCCGGCGTCCGAAGGAGGGTTCTGGCGACCAAGTCATTCCAGATGGCCAGGTTGTTTCCTTCATTAGCGATTACGACTATCCAAACATCTCTGCCTCTACGCAATTCCCTGACGATAGCTTCACCGCAAACCCGGTAACTACTCGGCCCAAAGACGAAGACAAGTCGCCTGAGAAGAACTACGTCCTGAACGACTCACGCAACCAACACGGCAAACGCCGACACGTCTCTTCCAGCCCCCCCGACATCTACACGGCAACCCCTCGGAGCACTGGAGTACGAATTTCCAAACGCCAGAAGGCTCGATCATCCGCCGACAAGGGCAAGAACAAGGACGAGTCGCACTCTCTGTCACAAGGCGTTTCCGACCTCAACCTAAGCTAGGAGCTGGGCCGCACTGTATCGGAAGATAGCTCTGACGAAGACGATGGTGAAGACGAAGTCCCGGATTCCCAAGCCGTGGACGAAGACGTGTTTGTGGAAGCAGGTCCTTCTAGCTCACGAAACAATCCTCGCCCCTCACGAAAGACTACCATCAAGACTTCGTCCGCACCCGCCGCTAACCCTGTTGCCGATGCCACTATCACGAACCAACCAACCACTAAACTCCGATACTCGGGTCCCCGCAGCACGGGGCTCCGCTACGCCCCGGGCCCACCGGGCGGCGCCCGTTACCTTTTTCGACAGCGGCCCAAGTCCGTAGCCATCATCTGGAAGGAGTGGACTGAGGGCCTGGGCGGTGACCCGTCGCTAGAGTCCCTCGAACAAGAATACGGGCCATCTTGGCGCAAGGGCAAAGATCTGAAGGAGCTCAAGTACGGATGCAACTACGTCGGAAAGCGTCTCAAGGTTGTGAACAAGGTACGAGAGATTGCCAAAGAGCGAAACATCACTCCCGAGGAGGCGGTCCGCGCACTGGATGCTGTTGTCGAGGGACGCTTGGAACTGCTCATGCAGGTGTTGCGGCAGAACAAGAATCCCATGACGGACATTCCGAAGAAGTGAAACGAGTCTTTTGCTTGGTGTTGAGAGAGAGGAGAAGAGTGTGACGATCGACATTCCTGCGAGGATGGTTTTTGTTCAGTGTAATGAAGTTGCTGAGGAGGAACAAGGTCTCTATGGTTGAGATACCTACGAAACGACGGTGCTGTTTGCTCGATGTAATGATTTGGGAAAGGATTTGAGAAACGGACAAAATTGGGCTTCTGCGGATGAGATTTTTTGCGAGCTGGATTACGACGACAACGGTTAGATACCCATTTGCCAAGAGCACTGTAATTGTACAACGAGAATATACCCTGTTTTGATTTGCGACACTATAATAGCTCTCATATTGCCTTGCCATTAACTCTGTGCTAGTATCTGTTCGTTTAGTTGTCCCAGTTTCTACCAAATCCAGCCTTTGCGAGTGTTACCTTGTGTTCTAGAACAAGGTTTCGTATGATTCACAGGGAAAACAAGGAACTCTTCGCGCCCATATCGATCAGTTCGGCATGGCCACTGAATCTACAGGCAATCACTGAAGACGGACGACGATTGTTTTTCCATCCCAAGTTGTCCTGGTAGCTGTATAAGGTGTGTGTGTGACTGTTCTTGAATGTTGACTACGACACTGACTGTCCAAGGACAGAGATTGCTCTTTGTCTGGGGGTTTCAGCTCAGTGTGAGATTCTGCCCAGTGCGAAATTCTAGTGTTCGAGCTGTGTTAAGAGCATTGTATTGGCGAATACTTGAACAATGGCCGCCCAGAAGGACGATGTTCTTTGTGCCTGAACAATACTTGCGGGCTCGTGTCGGCAATTCTGACTATAAATTCCCATCTGCCTCGCCAACTTGCAATACGATTGATACCCACCACCCACAAACCTATTCACATCACCAACTTTCGCAACTAATACGCCAACCCAAGCAACTACAGCACAAACCTAGACAACAGCTACACGTACCATCCGACAACATGTGTCTCACTTTGATCCTCCATCAGGCCGACCGCGAGGTCGAATGTACATCCCTGATCAGCCCCGACAGCAACGTCCAAATCAGCAACCCCTACCAGCTCCCGGCCTGCTCACTAACATACGCAGCAGATGATCGCCAGGGCTTCGACGTGCCCTGCATCGTGAGCCAGTGGCAATCCTGCGTGACCCGTCCCGAGGGCATCCCGTGCTTCGGCTGGGAACACTTCCACCTCGTCGTCCACCGCAGCGAAGTGCGGGAGGCCATCCGAAAGATCACCCTCGACCTTGGAATGCCGCCCATGTCTCCGCATGATCCCAAGTGGCTCTCCACCCCGGAAGAGATGATGTATATCGACGTCCGAAAGAACTTCTTCAGGGCAGGCCAGGGCCTCGCCCTCGCCACGACCGAGCTCCACGTCGCCAAGCAGAGGCTGCAGATGCAGTACGACGAGGAAACCCTCGACGAGGTCTACCGGTATCGCACGGGACTGCTGGTGAGTATGCGTAACTGGGTTGACGCAGTCGTGGCCTGGGAGAGGTACGCCAAAGAGGGCAAGATGGAGGTGTGCCCGGCAGATGGCGGCATCGAAGGCTATCCGCTCGAGCCGTTTCTCAAAATCAGCTATGCCCGGCACGGTTCCCCTGACCAGTTGATGGATGATACTGAGGGCGAGCAGCTCGACCTGATCTTGGAAGCCACTCATGTCGCCAAGTCTCCTACTGTTCCAGAGCTTCCTGTTCACGAGTTCCCTGTTCCAGAGTCTCCTTCTAGCGAGCCTGCTAGTCCAGGTTTTGATCTTGTAGGGTTTGATTCTTCCGGGTCGCTTATTTTCGAACCTGAAAGCCCAAGGTATTTATTAGACGCGGTTTCATTTCCATGGTCTCCCGAGGACCCGTCTTATTTTATTATTGGGTCTCCTGTTTACCGGCCTTGTACTCCAGAGTTGGTTGGAGTTGCTTGTGATCTACGACCACAAAGCCCAGCGCCTGCTGTTACAGAGCCTCTTATTACAGAGTCTCCTGTTGCAGTGACTCCTGTTCAAGAGTCCCCTGTTCGAGAGAATCCTCGTCTAGTGTTTCCTGATCCCTTGACCATGAACGAAGGTCTTGTGCACGAGTTCCAAACTCAACTAGTTCTCGAGACTCCACCCAGTCCCCGACGAGACTCTTGAAATCACGGGCGAAAGCATGTCGGGGCTTGAGGCAAGGACAACCGGGCAGAGTGTGAAGGCAGGGGTTTAGGTTATTTTTGTGCACAGATAGCCAGTTGGACGGAATAGAATAGGTAGTTGATAGAAAACTTGTGTGATTTGTTACCAGTAGTTTCCAGTCTTGATTGTGATCGAAGTGACTTAGAAAAGGCCAATTTCATCATCACAATGGTTGGGCGAGCGAAGACGGAACCAAGAGCATGACTAAGCTCCACCGCCTTAGTCATCCGAAATTTCCCACCCACCAAGACGCGACCCCTGACACACCTTACACGTCTCCTCAGCGAGCCCATGCCAGATAATCAATCGCATCGCAAACCTGCCATCGCTCTTTCGAACCCGCCGATACCTCTCTCTTCATCACTCTCCTTTATACACGACTTGGACCTTTTGCCGTCCAAACTACCGCAGCCATGACCCGCGCCCAGCAGACCATCTCGCTCGCCCTCCTCGTCTCCTCCGTACGCCTCTTTCCGTCTCCTGAACCGATCGCCCATCCGCTAACATGATGCGCCGTAGCTCTACCTGGCTCTCTTCCTTGAGCTCATCCCTCTCCCCCCCGTGGTCCAGGAGCAGATTGTCCCCGTGGTACGTCCCCTATGCGTCCTTGTTCCCGGGTCGAGCCCAACTGACTTTTCCTGCAGCTCCCCTTCTGGGCCCTCGTCTCATTCGGCGCATATCTCCTCTTCCGCCTCGGCCTCGGCATCCTGACCTTCAACGATGTGCCCGACGCCCACAGCGAGCTGATGAAGGAGATTGACGAGGCCAAGGTCGACTTGCGAAAGCTCGGCGTCGACGTCGACTAAACGACATGTGTGAAACCGACGGACACGAAAATATAATGGACATAGAGAAAAGAACGGAGTGTATGATACAGCAGGCACTTCCAGGCCCTAATCTAAAATCTGGCCCAATACATTTAATCGCAGTCGTACTCCTAATGGTATCTTGCTCCTGCTTGGTAGCCCCCTCGTAGAATGCGCCTCGCGCCACTGAGCCCTCTTCTGCGGGGCAGCTCATGCCCACCTCGTCAAAGTTGATCGTCCTTTCATCTATCAGTTCGTGACCTATAACGCAAAATCATGCCACGTCTCCAGCTATTAATGCTACAATGATCCGGGTTGCCGTCTCTGGCTTTTCTCCGCCTTCTACTAGTTCCGCAAACAATTTGGGTATATTGCCGAGGGACCCTCGTTCGTCTAGTTGATGCCCTGCGTTGAATGTCAGTATGGTGAAAGAACACGGCATCGGCATTGGAACTCACATTTCCCTGGAACACCAACCATAACCCCCAGTTGGATTTGAGCCTCTCCTGTCCAGTCGAACCCAATCTTCCATTCTAGCCGCAAAGCAGATTCCAGACCTCGGTCATCAGGGATTGAAACCTCAAAACACGACTGACCTAGGCATCGGATGAGGTCCGCCCTGGCGAAGGGAGTGTCTGAGAGAGTGTCCTCATCGTCTTCGTCGCCATTTCTTCGTCTCGACTTCCGTGCTCGCATCTTCCCAGCCGCTTCTAGCACGGCATCCTTCGTTCCTAAACTCCGCTCCAGTTGACACCAGAAAGCCGCGCGCTCCATCGCAACTCGAATCCATTCCCCCATGGCCCAAGAAAGAATGCCAACGTTGCGTTGCATCGTTCGATTACACGCGCCCGCACAAATCTTGTCGATGAATGGTCCCAGTTCGGCCTTTGCGGCGGGTTCCAGAGCAGCCACCTTCAAGTTGAGAATCGTCAGGTCCAAGGCGTTGACAATCATGTTGATCCTTGCCGTAAACATCCCTGGTGAGTCGCGAGATCGTAGAGTAATTGCATACTCTTGCCGTAGCGGTTGATCTGGCACTTGAGGTAGGACCGAGATGGTCGATGTGAGAGAAAAGGGGCAGAAGAGCTCTAAATAGGGAAGTTCTTCTTCAGCGGTCATCTTTACCGGGCGGTGGGACCTGATGTCGAGATCTGTGTCCCTCTCCATGCCTGCCGAGGCTCGGGGTTGGGAAGGTGGCGGCTTTCCAAATGGAAGCAGTCCGATGGGATTCAGCGCCATCTTGACCAGCTGTTGTGACGACGTAAGTTGGGATCGAGAGTCATCCGTGAGGTGATAGCGTTGCACGAGATCGATAATCTTGTCTGAATCGGAGGGCGCCAGCACCCGACCCGAGTTCTGCATCGCCCTGATGCGCTCATTCTCCGCCCGCGCTGCCTTCAGGTCTTTCTCAAGCTCCTCAACCTCTTTTAGTATGGCGTCCCTCTCTTTCTTCTTCGTCGCGTTCGGGTCAAGCGCGCGGGTCTTCCTAGGATTAGTTGTTGGTTCTTCAAGAGGCGCAGGCTCCCGCGACCGCTGTCTTCCAAACATTGGCTGGGTGATGCTCTTTTTCGACACGCTTGGTTTTTCGGTCGTTCGAGCTGGCAGCTGTTTAAGCGGAGAGCTCTTAGGCTTGGATTTCTCACGCCATCGCAATGGGCTCGAGTGGATTCCTCGAGGGGGAGTCGAAGAAATAACGTCCGGAACAGAGGGCGGAAGCTCTGGCTCGGGGACCTCAGACTCAGGATCGCGTTCGGGTTCAGGTATCGGCTCTGAAGGGAGGTTAGGCGCGCCTGGTGGTGGAGATCGCCGAAGCACTCTTCCAAGGAACGGATTGGCCTCTTCGTCGTCGTCGGAACCAGGTGGTGGCAATGGACGTGGGTTTGGCCTCGAAGGTGTTCGTCTCGCTGCCGCTGCCATTCCGCCTGCTACGCGTCGGACAGATTTCCCTGTACCGGGCGTAGGCTCTGCCTCATCTGTCCTCCCTACGTCGCTTTCCAACACGCTCTTCGCGAGGCGCATTGCCAAGAGCTCCGACGGGCTCTGCTCGACGGTGTCGTCCCCGAGGGATTGCGGTAAGGAGCGACGAGCATTGGGGCTTTTTTGAGGAGATGCGGACCTTCGTCGCTCGAGGATTTCGGGGTTATGATGTGCGAGGCTCGCTTTGGTCGGAGATGCATAAGAAGGGCGTTTTCGTCGCGCAGTCGTCGCGGCATTGGCGTCTGGCGATGTGGAAGATGCCGCAGGTGCGGGAGCTGAAGATTCGCCAGCGATGTCGAGAGAAGTGCGAGGCGATGTGCGTCGCCGCTTTGGTGCAGACTCCTCCATTTGCCGGGTTCTGTTTTATTAGTTTTCGCAGGTGTTTGTCATGTCTTCTTGGTGAACAAAGTTGCCCTCGCACGGCGTTGAAGCTATGACGGCGCTGGACGGCTAAGTGAGCTGAGTGGTGTCGCATTGGGCGATTTGTTTACATGGACCCAGTCGCGTCCAGAAAGTGGGCCTCACCGCCTGCCAAATTCAGCGGGTCGCTTCCCTCGCAAGCCACTGAAGAATACTGATAGTGGGCGTTGCCTTCAAAATCGGGCGGGTTTGTTCAAGACATGTATTTGCGGCCACGTACATTCGGTGCTCAATTGTCGAGTCGCTCTGCGTCCAAGTTGAAACTACGATCTCCTGCTGCAACTCTCTGCACTTCACTGAATTGGACGCGAAAACAGGTGATACGCCACCTCACGTGATGTGCTCCAATCCTCCAAGCTTCGGCGGGCCCGTGGCGGGAGAGAAGGGTAGGTACCTAGGTCGGTAGGTACGCCTCCTGGGGAAGGAAAACACCGCACACATTAAGAACAGCTATTAAAGAATAAGCAAATCATAATAGCTATATTATGATTAAATTAGGATAATACGTTTATAAAAGCATCATAAAGCGAACTAAATGCAGATATAAATTAGCATTTTATCTTAATTTTGCTAAATTAATACTAAGGGCACAAAGTATCATAATGCTTTGCCCTGTGTGGTGTATTCCTCCTCCTCCCCCCCTAAGTACGTACCCATGCAGCCAAGTTCGTGACCTGCATTGGTCATCCCGTCCGATGACGTCCGAGGCAAATTGACGGAATTCCGAGTCACGACTCCAACAAGTTTTGTAAAACGGTTCCACCCAGCCGGGTTGCACATTCACCTCAAAACACACCTCGAACCACCACATATAGACTGCGAATGCCGCGTAGACACCCATTTGTCCTTCTTTAATTCTTTCTAAACCATGGCAATCCCAGCGCGATTGACTCTGCGGTTACGGCCCTTGATATCCTCGGCTACTTGCTCTCGGACCTTTGCGAGCGCATCGAGGGCCGCCGGAGAAGAGTGGCCGCAGAGAACCCCGTTGGGGCCCTACTACGAGAGTATCCTTAACGCGCCGCCGCGCCGCCAAAGACCTTATGAGTCACCCACATCTGCGCCTTCAGAAAAGCAACCGACCGACAACTCAAAACCCGACACCTCTGCGTCCTCGCCCGTGAGTCCAGCCCAGCCCGAGCCCCCAGCGGCGCAAACGAAAGAAGAGCGAATACGCAACATCTTCGGCTCCCGCGTACCCTCGCCCGAAGAGATTGCCAGCCGCCTCGCAAGCCGCACGTCTCAATCTACCCTCATTGCCGGCGTGCTCGTCCCGCCCAAACCCGACGAGCCGGACAACTGCTGCATGAGCGGGTGCGTCAACTGCGTGTGGGAGCGGTTCCGGGAAGAGATGGAGGAGTGGGTACTCAAGAACGCACAGGCGCAGAAGGCGCTCGCCGCCACTGCTGCTTCCGTGGACGACGACGGCGGCGGCTCCGAGTCCAACTGGGTGCCCGACGTGCCCGAGCCCAAGATCGCAAAGGACCTCTGGGCCAAGGACGTCTTCGACAAGGTGCCCGTAGGCATCAGGGAGTTCATGAAGCAGGAGAAGCGACTAAAGGAGATGCATGAGCGGAACAGTTCAGCACGCAACTAGATGAGCGTTTGCGGGTCGCGGCACCAGGTAAAAGAGAAGCATATACCCCAGTCATGGTCCCATGGTTAGAGGGACTGTGTATTTGATAGACTTGATGAATTAATGAATAGACTTTCCTACTTCGACCAAACTTTCCTTGCATACTCGGGTAGACAACGCGATAGCCTCACTTCGAGAGTGATTTACCCTCATCTAATAGTGGTACATACCCGGGAAGACACCTCGATGGCCTCGCCTTCGAGAGTGATCTTCCCGTCCTTCTCCCGTCATAAAGCGACTCGAATTCCACCCAGACTGACTGGGCAAAGATGATGGGCTCGTCTTTGGCGATAATGCACTGGAGTTGCGGGGTGGATGCCAGGGGTGCCGAGTTTCGGCTAGGGCAGTATCACAACCACAACCGGCTCTGGCTTTGCCACTTTGGCGATTGCAGGCCATCGAAGCGGTCTCCAACATCGACATTCCCGGGATGGTCGACGCCATCATGGCAAATCCAGCTTCGCCGAGGCCCGCCACAGCTGTCAGCCTGATCGCGATGGAATGTCCCCATAACGTTCTGCCACGGATTTAATCGATTTTCCGAGAGGCATACCTTTCATCAAGTGCCTTAGCGCTCTGCGAGGAGGGTATCTATACCAGTAATAGGAGACTTCCCCCATGTTCATTCGCAGTCTGGAGGCCAAATGGAAGTTACAGGCACAGGGCTTGGTTTCTAATGGAAGCAGCACTGACTCGAGTGTCTAGGGCTGAGGATGGATTAATAACAGAGGCATCACAGGCAATGACTAGAGGATAGACATCAGCATGAGCAGGAACATTATAGACAAGGAATTATGAACAAGATTTTTTCTTCTTTTTACTCCTGCAAGGCATTCATTCATCGTAGCCGTGATTCCGGTCTGGGCATCATATTGCCAAACGAGGTGGCCTAGTTGCCGTTGGGCACCTGCTTGGCAGCGAGCGCGTCGTGCTCGTCAATATCCGTGGCCTCCCAAGGGTAGCAGATCCACACATCGTCGACGGTCTGGGCAGCCTGGTAGCCGTTGGAGAGCATGTCGTGGGGGAGCGTGCCCTTCTTGGGCTTGTCCTTGTTCTATAGAGGATTAGCATGTGACGCCGGTACAAACGTAGACGCGGTGGATGGGGACGCACGTGAAGGACAAAGATGCTGAACTCGGTCTTGGGGGCATCGCTGCCCAGGCGCTGGCGGGCAGCCTCGACATCCTTCTCGAGCTCCTTGACGGCGTATTCGAGGGTAGTGCGGGTGTCGTCAACCTCGTCGACGATGAGGATGCGCTTGCCGACGAGGTTCTCCATCTCACCGAGGGCCGTCATGTCGAGCCACTGGGTGCGGGTGACCTTGGTGCCGGGCTCCTCGACCTCATCGTTGCCTAGCGACTCGTACAGAGAGAGGCCGATGGCTTGGATGGGGATGTTGGGAGACCCGGGTTGCTTGAGGAAGGATCGCAGGATTCGGGCGGGAACGTAGCCACCGCCGCCGATGGCGATCATGAGCTGGGGCCTGAATTCGGAAAGAAGCTTGTCGGCCGACTGCTGGCACAGCTTGTGCACCTAGATTGTGTTGATGTCAGTGCCTGTTTGGTGGTGTTTCGAGATGGCTCCTATGCAACTGTGCCTCGCTGGTTTGTCATGACCATGATGGCGCCAACGACAATGCGCATGCGCTTGGAGATGGACCTCGCTTGTCGCTCCTTCTTGCGCGTGCGCTCATCCCGCCCGCATCTCCAACCTCGCATCGCGTCCTTTTGCCGCAGTTGGCGCGCCATCGTGTCCAGGCATCACCATCACAGTGGGGTGGCGGGGTTGGAGGGGTTGAAACCCGCACTTACATCGTTGTAGGTGACGTAGAGCTTCTCAGGCATGGTGGCGGTTTTGTGGTCCCGGGTATCGCAACGAGAAGGAGCAAAGAAAGAGGAAGATAGAGGTGACGAGGCAGCAAGACGGTGAAGATGATTGCCCAGGGGAGAGAGAGAGATGGGAACAGAGAGGAAGAGAAAAAAAAGTTGAAGGAAAGTTGAAAAGGCCCGGACGATGCTGGAAGGCTGACCCGCGCGAAAGCACGGGCACTCTTTTTTTTTCTGCTCCTGCTCTTTTGGCGATGACCCCGCGACGATCTATTTGCTGGCGTCGCTGCAGGACCCACTGTTGCACGCTGAACATCGTCGGAAGCCGCCGACGCAGGGGTTTCTTCAGTGGGGTCCCATGCTGTAATAGGTCTCAATGAAGGGCCGTGGAGGGGTCTTGGAGGGGTGTCCCTTGGCATTTACAGGCGCACCTGCGCTGTAACCACAGTGATTGCTAGATGAGAATCTGGAGATCGAAGCCAATCTTGCACCAAAGACACTCCCACAATCGAGATACTGATCTTGCTTGAATGCATGACACCAGGCACCCGCCCTTCGGGGGAAGGAAAACACCGCACATGCCAAAGACGGATTGCAACATAAGCAGCTTATAAAAGCTGCATCAATACTAAATTAGAGAACAATATATATATATATAAGGTCAAAAAGTGGACTGAATTAGTCTCTAAATTTGAATGACATGTTAAATTTTATGAAATGTGATGCTCCAAGGTGTGTAGTGTTTTCGTGCCACCCCTTGCCCGTCCATCCCATTCATCAATACCACCACCACCACATCGTTCCCACTGCATGAACGCATCCAACTCGGCTTCATCACATATTTAACCGGTTGAGTCTTGCTATTCTGACCGGCATTTCCCCCACTATCCAACGGCCTTTGCTAACCATCCCTGCTCCCATGCTGTCGTCGGAGCTCTCCGAAGGGCTACTTCTCATTCAGTGTACTATTATAAATTTAATCCATCCTTCGTTCACAGCTAACTTAATGATTACGATGGAACCCTAATTTGGTCCCTTATTAGTGCCCTTAAGTTCCACCATGCTCACTACACTGGCCTTGCAACACGATGTCCTTTGTCACCATTGTCAATGTCCGAATGATGTGGTAGCATTCAATCTCAATTTCTAGTCTGCAATGATTTCAGAACATGAATCAGGCATAGACCAATTTTTTTTTTTGGCATCTCTTCCAATCAACGGGCTATTTGATATGATCATCAGGACCATATGGCACGCCTTCAAGAGGCTTTAGCCCCATGAACCACGAAACCACAGAGCGTCGCACCCTTGACGCTGTCCTGTCTCCCCAACATTGTTGTTCCGGAGAATCCTCACCGGCAAACCTACTCCATGTTCCTAATGTATGAAAAGAATGTGAGAAGAAACCTCTTGCTCAGTCTTAAGCGCAAAATTGCGAAGTGTAGGCTTCAATAACGTGCGCAATTGGACCATCAGCTATGCCCAAGGCTTCACATCTCCTGTAGCGAATCGCTTGGATCGCCGATGGTATTTAAAACATGTTCTCATCATTAAAATACCAATAAAGCGCCTGATTTGAAGCAGAATACGCAGTTGGGCCAATTTTCCAGATGTGCGGAATGTCATTACGAATGAGCGTCCGAGATGCCTGATGCCAAGGACCATGTGATCTGATGGATCATCAACAGCCAAGTCAGCTCCAGATCAGTCTTTTACTGATTTGCCCCAATCCTCAACTTATTGGTGTGACTCATGGATCCATTCTTACCTTGGTCGAGCTGGCTGGATTACATGTCCTGAAGATATTGTCTAGGTTTACCCCGAGTGACATATCTTCCCTCCATCGCCGGCCGATCTGCAGACGAATCAAAACTTGGTAGACTGCTCTCACGCATTTTCCCCTTCATTATTTAAAAATCCATTTAAACTATTACTCCCGTATTTTCAGGCAATTGTACCGTCGAAATCTTGATGTCTTTGCCTTCCACACCCAGGTCTGCCTCGGGCACCAGACCCAAACCCAGACCGAAGACATCCGCAATATTTGGGCAAGAAACATGGCCCAATCCAGCAATATCAATACCTATTCGGCATTTGGGATTTGCCTTACTTCGAATTCATTTCTGGATTTTGACTTTACCAACGACGGGATATAGACAACAAGATCAATCCAGAGCCGCCCACCCAAGGTTTGCCCCGAAACCACCTTGATATCGACGCCAGAGATGACTCTCTCTTACCTTGATACCCTCACATCGAGCCTAGAGATCAGTTTTCCTCCATACCTTGATAACCTCCCTCTTGAGAAATGTATAAGAAGGTGGCTTTTCCCCCTCTCGAAGTACAAATTTCCTCTTTCTTGATCATCTTCATCTGCAATTGAGAAACCCTCGACATCTCAAACCCACGCACACATACATACACACAGTGCACCAGATCATCACATCTGCACTTGAGAATCTCTCGACATCTCAAACCCACACACACACACACACACACACACACACACACACATAGTGCACCATATCATCAACCTCGAGCACACTCAAAGCTCTTGTTTCATGTTTTTCTACTCGGCTCTCTACTTCAGAAACCAACAATCATTCAAGATGGCTGCTTCCACTACTACCTCTGGTCCTTCAAATCCCGAGTCTGGCACCAAGATGCCTTCTTTCCCCCCATATTTTGATCTTTCAAAGACCCGACATGGCCGCGACGCCGCCGAGAACAGCATCTACAACTTCATCAACTCATCTGACGAAACGCTCACCAAAGACGGTTACTCTGGATGCCCCTTCATAGACGAGCAGCTCGATGATCACCTCATTTGGGCGGTCCAGTACCTCCGCTGGACTCGCAGCAAAATGTCAGAATTGGCCTACCCCCTCAGCACCACCGAAATCTCGGACATGGTCACCGATGCCAGAACCGTCTACCGCAAAATGAGCTTCCTTGTCCGCCGTCACTTTGACGCCAAAGAGGAAGGCATCCGTCTCCATCGCGATCGAGAAGTAGGAGCCCTCGGCAAACAAAATGTTCTCGTCAAATGCCTGACCAAGAACGTTCTCGACGTTTGCGAAAAGGCCCGTCTGGCGAGGAACACCCACAAACTCAATAAGCGTCTTCAGCTGCTTGAGGACTCCGTGAACAAGGTCGAGGCGCATCGCATCATTCTTCTCCTAGAGGACAAACATCCTGTGTCATATTGAGGAACACAAACATAGACTTGTGGAGATTTTAGCATGGAGTTCGGAGGAGTTTTACTTGCACAGGTTACACCTGCCATCAGTTTTTGGGGCGGATCCGAGATCCATCAAATTTGGGCATCACAGTTGAATGGAGACATCAACACTTCAAATAAAAGGTTGCTTAAACATGAATATCCCCTCTTTTTGACACTGTTTTTGTATGCTGCTAGAGGTCTATTAGGAGAACGAACCACAATTCCTCCAATGTAGGCCAATGGCATGGGCACTGTTTCGTTATTTCTGCATGGCTTGGCGGGGAAGCTACCCTAGACTTAGTGCTTGGGGACGCGGCGTTTCTGGGGCTGCCTTACTTTCACGGAACGGTCTAAAACGTACACTGCGAAGTCCTTCGTTGCAATTAATCAGCTATGTACTTTCTTGACTAACTCATTGACTTGTTGAAGCCGGCTGGGTCGGAGAAAATGGGAGCCCTCGTGGTCGTGGTCGTTCAGCCAATCGCTCATCACAAACATACTAACCTTGAGCGCGATAGCTTCCGTGGGAACCCAGCCTCATGTATTCCCAGTGTCCCCAATCTCGATAAGGAACCGGTCTGTGTTGAATCTCTTAGATCCTTGGCCTTCAAGTGTCGTCATCCTCAGACAGACTGGTCACTGGCTTGAGATTGGCGAAGCTGTTATCAGGAACTTAAAAAGGTCTCCCCCACTCAGGTAACGGCGGTCAATGCATCTCTTCAACGGCTAGGCCACTTAGCACCTCTCGAGGCTTGATAACTCTTCAGGTTGCTAATCAAGCACCGGCCTCCAGGTGCCGTTAGCTCTCCCATCTCATGGCTCCGTCATCCACCTCGGGGGCCGGGTTACGGCAACGTGTGGAGAAGAGGGGCCAAAGAGGCAAGATTGCGTCTTGGCTGCCTCTTTGGGACTAGAAGGCGCGGCCGCCTCTGGTGTCTCTGATGCCATCCTCTGCCCATACAAGGACAGCGACCAGCAACTCAGAACATAGACACACAGAGTCCCGAGAGTCAAGACCCAGAGAAACACAGGCCAGGAACTTGCGCATCGACTGATGCGGATATGCACGCGCTGTTAGTCAATAGACGTTTCTGGCCCCTTGCTGCGGACCTGGCTGTTCCCTAGACTCAGAGCGGGTTCATACCCCGGCTTCCAGCTCAAACGCTCTCATTCACGCGCTCCCGCTCTCATCCGAACGTTGTCGGTCCGTCAGGCTTCTCTCGTCTCGTCTCGTTTCGCTCTCTTCCGTCCTTCCATGGCTCCATCAGCCGACATAGACTCTGGAGGAGCCGACAAGCCATGCCACAACTGTCGTCGCCGCCGCCTCCGCTGTGATCGGACGGTCCCACAGTGCTCCAAGTGTGCTGCCCGGGGCATCGAGTGCCTGGGCTATGGCCAGCTGTTCCTGTGGACTGGGGCCGTTGCCTCGCGGGGCAAGCTGGCCGGCCAGAAGTCAAGCGCCGCCCTCTATCCTGCTCCGGGCCCGCCTCCGAGACGGCCTCGCCGCCAGGTGCCTGCCTCCGTGGCGACTCCATCTGAAGCCGGCTCCGACACCGTTGCTGACGTGGACGCCGATGCCGATGCCGATGCTGGCGCCGAAGCCGACGCCGAGGTCGTATCCAGCCATGGTGATGACGCCTTCGTAGTCGGCGGCGACACACAGCTCGTCTGTCCCACCCCCCCAACCCCCCTCGGGTACGAGTACGAGGCCTCGACTCCCTGGGTGCTCATCGACCCCATCTTCCAAGACATGAAGTACTCCCAAAGGCAATACCTCGCTTATTGTGCGTAGCTCGACACCCTCATTGGTTGTTGATGATGGACTTGGCTGATGGCATTATAGTCTCATCGCGGCTCTGTCGAGACTTTGTCGCCTATGATGTTCCCGAACACAACCCCTTCCGAAACCTCTTGCCACTGACCCAGGCCCACCCTCTCCTACGTCAGGTCATCATCGCTGCCTCGGCCGCGCACATGTACAACCGTGCCAGGCCCTGGCTGAGTCCCAACTCCCTGGACAGGGGGGAAGGTCCAAGGGGCCTACTCGTCGATGCTCTCGTCGCCAAGCAGCAAGTGTTGCAAATGATGCCGTCTGCCCTTCAGAGCATCAATTCCATCGATGGTGATGTTCTCCTTGCGTCTGTCTTGTTCCTTATCAACCTCGAATTGATCGAGTCCGGCAAACAAAATTGGAAAGCTCACCTGGATGGCGCCGGCAGGATCATGGCATTGCTCCCCTCCTCCACTGTAGACGCAAGCTTGAGGAATTATGTCATGTCTGACTGTTTTGTGTACGTGCTTTGTCTTTTTGACCATGCCAGCTACTGACATCGACACAGGTATTATATCTTAGAGTCAACCTTCCGACCCCCTGTCACAGATTCGAGATCATTCTTCAACTCCTGTCAAGGACTGTCGATTTTGAGAAAGACGGCGAATAGCTACTATTGCTGTCCGCCAGAACTGTTGGAGATTATGCTCACCGCGGCCCAGCTCTCGAGCACCATCTCTGAACATGGTGTCTCGCTCGATATGGTGACAACAGCCGGCGTGGCCCTCTTTAATCGTGCTCAAAATATCGATGTGATCGCTTGGGCGCGAGAAGTCGAGACCCTCCCTTCCATATATAGTGACCCAGTATTGAGCCGTTTTCGCGTGGCTTCAGCCCATCGACTCGGCACCTGTCTGTACATCCTACATGCGATTCCGTCCTTGGATGCTGTGTATAGTGACGAGATGGTCGATATGCTACTGGAAGAATTACAGCAAACCCTGATCTCTATCCCAGAAGACGATCCAAACTACAAAGCAACGGCATGGATCACCTTTGTCTTTGGCGCGAGCGTCAAGACGACCGAGATGAAAGAGTGGGTCATTGACAGAATCAAGAGTTTGATGTTGGAGTCCCCTTGGGGATTCCTGTACGCTGCAAGAGATGCCTTGCACAAGCTATGGGGACTGCAGGCTGAAGGCAAAGGGAACAGGAGCTGGGTGAAGTCGCTAAGAGATCTTGACATGGACTTCTTAGTGGTGTAAGGGGTGAATCAGTGGCACCTTTGGCAGGTGTCATGTCAAAAGGCACCGCCGAGACTACGACGAAGGGAGCTGAAAAAGTCATGTTGGGCTTCAAACTTGCTTCTTACTCAAGGGACTCGACGTCTCTGTTACGTCCATCGTGGCGAACAAACCCCCCTCCCGGCTGGAGGGACAAAACTATGATACCCCTCAAACTACGGAACGGACTAGGTGATATGGGATAGGAGTACTGGCATGACACCGAAACTTGAGGGACTTTTAATGGCGATCAAGTTAAACGGAGACAGGAACAGGGAGGAATCATTTGGAAGCCCTCTGGTAGTGATGGCTGCGGAGTTTTGTCATATGTATGATATGGGTAAATTGATGGTTACGGATGCCCTAGAGATCGGTCAAACAATAGGCAATCACGAGAAAGTAAATTTCACGTATCGTTTCAGTACTGGCTCACTTTTTAACGGTCTATGAGAGGCAGAATACCTGAGATTTCTTTCGACGACGTGGCTGGACACACATCATGGGATGCCTATGCCCACCTCAATATTGCACAGATGGTATGGGTATGTACTTGTGAATGAGAACAAAGGAAACGGCCGCAAGAACAATATTTGATGTTTCGAGGTATGGAGTGGCGACTACACAGCAGTAGCACCATGGTTCACAGCCAGTTGCAGTGGCGACAATTAAGCAGATTTTGTTTTTAAGACTAGTAAGACGAGTTCTATGTTCTTCAGGTTTCTACATTGAGCTTATATACTAACGACTCATCCATTACGGTAAACACGTTCCGTCAAACTGTTACAGCTACTCGCGTACCGTTCTTCGAGCACAAGGTCAACGCGTACAGCTCCGTCCACTCGTCCTCGTCACGAGACTCGAGAGTCTTGAACGTCTGCACCATCCTGGCCACAATGTAATGAGTCTCCAGAAGTGCGTGCTGTTCTACACGACGTCAACATTAGCATTACGAGCGCATGTCGCACTGTTAGTTCTGGAACACTCACGTCCGACGCACGATCGAGCCCCGCCGTTGAAGGGCAGATATCCCCAGCCCGGCCGCAGGTCCTCCCATCGCTCGGGAACGAACTCTTCCGGGTCGGCGCCAAAGGTCGCTTCGATACGGTGCATGGCGTAGACGTTGTAGATCAAGATGCTTCCCTTGCGAACAAAGACGGGCGACTGGCCGTCGGGGCCGCCGCCTCGTGGGAGCGTCGTGTCTCTCAAGGCCACGCGAATGTTGGTTGGGACGACGGGATGTAGCCTCAGAGCTGTGGAGTGAACGTGAGTATGTGCGATGCTGAAGCGTGGCAGGTTGCAGTGACTTACATTCTTTGACGCACCACTTCAAGTACCTCATCTCTTGGAGCTGGCTTGCTGTAGGAGGTGCGCCGCCAGTAGCCCGCAGGACCTCTTCCCTTAACTTGGCATACAGATGTGGTTTCTTAGCGAGAACGAAGAACAGGTTGCTCATGAGACTTGACGTTGTGTCGCGACTTGCCAGTAGAATGTGCAAGATCTGGTCGCTGATGCTCTTTCGGTCACTGTCCATGGATTTTATCTCCGTCAGGAGATTTACACCCTCGTTAGTGTTTGGCTGTCGAAGAGAGTCCTCGATAAAGGTATCGAGGTATTCGTACACGCGCTTCTTGGCTCTATTTGCCTGGAAGTTGATCCTGAAGGGGTGAAGGGGGCCCAGCTGCATCCGCTGCATGATCTCCTCTGAACATACCATGTAATCGTCCAGAAACTGTTGTCCTTTGTTGTGAATGCCATCTACCGTGAGCATGTGAGTCGAGTGGCCCATGAGAAATTCGGTCGCAACGTCCATGATGAGCCCGGCGAAGAGAGGGCTGAGGTCTATGTTAGTACCATCTGTCGGTACGTGCTCTAAGAACGTTTGGAAGTGCTGTTCAATGGCGTTTAAAAATGTGCTAAGATTCTGTGTCTTCAAGCTGTTTTTGAGAACTGATCGAGCATGTTTCCACGGGTGGCCAGACAAGGCGAAGATACCCTGCCCAAAGGTGCTCCCAATGACAGACGTTCTAACGTGGGGTAGATCGAAGTCATCGGCGCCGGTGGCTAGCATGTGCTTGAGGTTTTGGGAATCACAAGTATACACCGTTTCCCATGTCAATCGCTTCTCGGTATAGGTGGTGCCCATTACTTGAAAGGCTTTCCAAGTGCTGTCCAGGTAACTTTTGGGAGCTTCGCCAAAGAGCGCGTCGAAGAGAAAGTCAAGTCCGATAATGGGATCCTTGACGGACTTCCTGGTAGGTTCCCGACAGCCTATGGCTTGGGAGTGCTTCCATCTCCGGAAGTAGCCCTCAAGGACTTGGAGTGGAAGAGCGAGCAAAAGAATAACAACGGTAACGAGGAGGTATTCTCGAGAAAAGGGGGTTAATAGTAAGGCTAGCATCATCAAAGCAGCAAGGCTCACAAAGAAACTAGATGATTGAATGCAGATGAAGATGCACAAGTGGGCAAGAGGCGAATAATTTATGTTCTCGAATTGTTCTCCATACTCTGAATCATTTCCCTGGGTTTGGGCCACCCACAGACGCCTCATTCCATAGACAGCACACGGGGTCCAATAGGTGGCAAGTCCCAGAGCAGCCTCCTCGCCTGTTGGATGGCTTGAGACCACATCATCGTACATGCTTTGACGGAGTTGAAGGATCTGCTGTAAGGTTGGGATCTCCCATGCATTTTGAGAATCCGTAACATCATGAAAACGCCGCCGATCCGCGAATAACTTTCGCAAGATGGGAATAGAAACTGCTGGTATCTCCAGACCCACAAGTCTCCATGACAGTCCGCTCCTTTGCGCCGTCTTATCGCACCAACAATATCATCTGCAGTGGAACAGGGAGGAATGACGGAGGATTGTGCTTTCAACTGTCGAAAAGTTTCCAACAGCCCGGGCTGAATATTGCAGAATCTGTCTGAACGATGTTAGAAATCCTACGTTTCATTCTGCTTGTGGGTGACGCTGCTTGCGATCCATGACGAATCGGACTTGCAGGAGCCGCTGGTGACGCCTCTCGATCCCTTGGCTTCAGCAGTCACAGTCGCTCACAAGCATTAGCTGAGCATTTGATCATCCTGACCAAGCCAACGCCACCTCGTCGTGTTCGTCACACGGAGAAGGGCTCTGGGGACTGATTGGAGGGTGGTGAGTTACTATCGGGGGCTGGAAAGGGGGATGACAGCCGGCTGAGGCGTGCAGCTGCTCATGGGAGGCGCAAGATCGTGATGCGGCGTAATCCGAGACAGAAATATTCAACGCAGAATGGTTCATGGACCTTGCAGAGACTGTGCGCCCTTGGTCACAAATCGGAGTCTCCAGGTTTAGGTCATGCCTCACACCGATCTGCACAATTATGACGGTGGCCGTATCCGTCATACCCGCGTCGCGCACTTTCTGGATAGCTAAGTCCTAAGCTGGGATCCTTATTCTTGGCCATATAATGCGCATGTTAGTCGAGCTGTTGGGCTTGAAAGTGAGAGGGAAAATTTGGTTGGACCAGGTTGAAGCAGAACATAGGTTGAGACCAAGATCCTCGGTGAAGCTGCCTCTGAAGCTCGACATTTCTAGAGTCAGCTGCCAAGCATATTCTCTTCGTAACCTGGGGAACACAAGATGTTTATGCGGGCATTGAAAAATTCTCTGTGGACCTCTCAATCATGCATCGAGGAAGGTGATGTCCTGATAGTCGGTACAACCACTGAGAATCGCGCGCACATGGGATTTCGCCTTTCCCCTTTGATGTCTTAGGCTGTCTTGTATTCAGTAAGAATACAGCAACACCATGCCGCTTCTGAGTTCCCGAGGTGATAGGATATACTGGATGATCCTTGGTTGTCACCTGCAGCTACTATGCGGTGTATGGGTTGGAATATGAGGCCCCAAGATCAGTTGGATAGCTACCGAGAGGACGGCTCGTCAATACGACGCCACCGGCCTGCTGCGTACATAGTACATGGTAAACAGCAGTCTATAAAAATAGTTGCCCGTGCACGCTGTTTCCAATGAATCCAGGATGACTGCGAGGCCGTCTCAGATACTACGAATGGCTCAGCACCGGCGCCGGAGACAACCGCACGGCAGCCCAGATCCTGCGGCAGGCATTAATTACGGGTTGCAGCTTTTGAGGCACTGGCAGAGAGAAACACAGCCTCTAGTTGAAGACAATGCTGAGTAACTGTGACACCCGCTCTATTGCGCTGATGGTTAGTCATGGGGCGGCGTGCCTCCGGTTAGAACGGACGAAAATAAACGAGGGTCCGTCGTTGGCCACGGGCGCGAGGTGGCTGATTCTGGCTTTAGTCCTTGGATCGGATCGGTTTTGGCCTGGCTTTTGTACTATGTACGCGTCGTGTGAAAGGAGTCTTGTACAACCGCAACCTCCGACACCTGCAGTGCCAGCTCATTTACGAAATTGGGGGCTGCTGAGCTGAGTTTTTGGTTCATGTGTTCACGGGATCCAGTCTCTCGGAACCTGAGATGTGACAATCTTGGTTACATTGATGTACCGTGGACCCAGCTACTGACGACATGCCTTGTTCTACATGACCCGTATTGGCGATTCATCGAATAATGGGTTCGATATTGGAATACTGTGTCCGGTATTTGAACACCTATGTCGTCTTCCCAGGTTGTTTTGATCATGGAGAAACAATTGCCCCTCGCCTTTCGGAGCTCGTTTTCTCACTATTCGTCCCCAGAGCAGATACTTCCCACCCTTGGTTCTTCTATCAGAGCTAAGTGCAATGATCTACCCTTGCATGCTCCGGTCCGGCAGGGAACTGTTTTCTCAGCCCCAGCTAGAAGAGCGGCCTTCTCACGTTGAACGAGTCAATGCTAAGCCTGAGGTGGATTGGCCTGCCTCAATACTCGACGGCCCACCAACTTCAGCAACATCTGAGTCGCAGAGCAACCCATCATATGATGGACCGTACTGTGAGAAAACATTTGCGAATCCCGAAATTGAGCGTGAACTCGCAGAGATTCATGGAGAGCAATTACACGACTTGCACTTGACACTATGGGATCTTTTCTCTTCCGCAGCTGCCTCGTATCCCAAGCACGATGCATTGGTCTCACTCTGGCAGTCTACAGACCAAGCATCTAGCACAACTCGAGTACTCGCCAACGGTAGTGAGAAGCCACCCCTTAGGTGGTCGTACGCCAAACTGAAGGACAAAGCTGAACGCCTGGCTGAGTCCCTTCATCGCTTGGGATGTCGGCCAGGAATGCGGCTCGCCGCCGTCCTCTGGAACTCGGCTGAGTATGGCCTCTTCTTCTGGGCGGCCGCAAGGCTACAGATGGTGTTTGTTCCAATTGATGCGACCATACCAAAGGATGCGAGAGCCTTGGTCCTCTTTGTCCAGTCGCATGTAGTCGTGGCGCAGGATGCAGATGGTGCTGCTGCGCTCGACCTCGCGCAGACCGGTCTTGAAGCGCCTTGTCTGCGTATTCAATGCTCGAGACAAGATGTCGAGGGATGGTTCAAGTTATGTGAGGTCTCGAACTTGAAGCCCGAAGCAGAAATTTCTCCGAGTACGATGGATGAGGTGGCCACCCTTTACGACGACACCAACAGGTCTACAGAAGACAAAACAGCATTGATCATCTTCACCAGCGGCACAACCGGACAGCCAAAGGGATGTCCTCACACCAACCGAAATCTGGCCTCCGAGACTTGCGACTTCGACCCAGAAGTCGATCCCTCATACTTCCTCCGATGGCTAGTACACACTCCTGTATCCCACATCTTCGCCATCAGCAACGTCATCCGCGCCTGGAGGTTCGGAGGAACCGTCGTCTTCCCATCGCGATCGTTCAACGTCGACGCGACGCTTCACGCACTGGTCCAGGAGCAATGCTCGTTCATGTCAGCGACCCCAACGCTGGCAAAGGCCCTGATGGCGCACCCGTCGTTCCCCAGTCCCGACAAGCTGGATCTGCGTCTCGTTACACTCGCCGGAACGTCTATCTGCCTCGAGGACATCAACCTCTGCCGCCACGGCCTGGGTGCCAAGATGGCTATCCAGGTCTACGGTCTGAGCGAGGGCGCGCCGCTGATCACGTTTGCGAGGACGGATCCTGACTTAGTTGATGGCTATCATCCTGGCGTTGGAAAATTACTCCCTGGTGCCGCAGCCCGGATTTGCAGGCCTGGAAGCCGCGAGATCCTGCGTCGCGGTGATACCGGAGAACTGCACGTTGGTGGAACGTCGATCATCACCAAGTATTACAACATGGATGAAGACGAATCGATGTACGAGGACGAGACTGGGCCCTGGCTTGCAACTGGGGACCAGGCTAAAATCGACGAGCATGGTGTTGTGTACATCCTCGGTCGTTACAAAGATCTCATCATTCGAGGAGGAGAGAACATTTACCCTATTCGGATTGAATCCAATCTGGAGAAGATTCCGGGGGTGCAGGTAAGCCAGTAAGATGCCCTTGATTAGACCAAAGCGCTAACAAATGGTAGGCTCAGGTTGTGGGCGTGCCAGATGAACTCGCTGGCCAAGTCCCTGTCGCCATTGCCATTTTACCTGACGGAGTAACAAAGTCTCAGCTCATGGAGAAGTCCAGAAGCATCGACCCAAGGCACGCAATTGGCGCTGTATATACTATCGAGGAGCTAGGGTTGGACGCATTCCCCGTCACTTCCCTCGGAAAGGTGAAGAAGGAGGTATTGAGGCAAAAGTTGGCCAAGCTGCGCGAGTCCGTTGAGTCAAGAGAGCCACATTCTGCGGTTGCCAAAGAGCAGCTCAAATACCAACCTGCTCAAAAGTACATCACGAAGCTCTTGGGCATTTGGGAGACACTGAGTGGAACGCGACCGGCTGTTACAGACAGCATCATGCTCTTGGCTGACAGCATCACTCTCCTCCGCTATTGCGATAGTGTCTTGCGGGTCTGTGGCCAGCGTCTTTACATGCAAGACCTGGTCCAGAATGACACAGTTGAAAAACAGGCGAATCTTTTGTTGTCTCGGGAAATGCAAAACGGCAGCCTCGCTACAATTCATGGGCATGCGACCAATGGTTTCGGAAATAGATATGTTGTCCCGGTTCAGCAGCGTCAACTGTCGCTGCCCGCGACGACAACCTATCCGCCATTCTCAGTTGACGAGAAAGACATATGGAAGTCCGTGCAAGAGAAGATAGTAAACGTTGACCTTGCTGATGCTGGAGTCGAAGACATATTGCCAATTCGCCATTCACTACACCGGACCGCCATAGGCATGCGGCCACAGTCCTACCACAACCGCATGGTCTTCCAAGTTCGAGACGTGCCCTACGACAAGATCTGTCGTGGTCTTGAAAAGGCACTCTCGTCTCGACCAATGTTGCGGGCCATCGTTTTTGAGCCATCACATAGCGTGCCCTTCCACGCCGTTTTGTCGCCGAGTTCGGATCTCTTTGACAAGCTCATCCAGCATGCGGATGTAGAGACAGAGGCAGAAGCCATACGAATATCTAGAGATGACTCAGTAGAGGGCCACTCGTCTCCATTCATGTTCCAGTCAAATCTAGTCAAGATCGGAACGGGCGACAAACACTTTCTCATTTTCACTTTCAACCATTCTGTCATCGACGCTCTGTCGCTCACTCACTTGTACTACGAGCTCGACCGCTGGATCCAAGACTCTACCCTAGAAGTTCCAGCGCTCACACCGTATAGGCTCTTCTCCGACCTCTTCAACCAATATGAGAACAGTGAACCGGCGCAGAAGAGCGTCAAGTTTCACGTCAAGAGGCTTCGAGGAATCTCTCGCCTCGGACGTGCTCTGTGGCCACAGCAAAGAGCTCCTGGGATGATGACATGCAACGACCAGGGTTCGCTTTATGCCGATGAGCGATGCCAGGTTAGGGACAAGGTCTGGGAGGGGGAGTGGGAGATGCGCGCTGCAGAGTTCCAGTATCCTCGCTCTAGCAGGGTGATTTGCCTGCCCGGGTTGATTGGACTGCGGGAGAAGCACGCTATCCCGCCATCACTTTTCGCTAGAAGTGCGATTGTTCTCTTCAATGTGCTCCAAACAGGCTCATCTCATGCTATATTCAACTCGTGGGAGAGTGGCCGATCCTGGCCGTTCGTCCCTAGCTGGATGGACAAGCTTCTCCCACCCCCAATGAGCATTGACGGCCCAACCGTCCAGTGGCTGCTCAACATGTCCGAGGTGTTCAGGGGCGAGACGGTAGCAGAGTTCCTGCAACGCATGGTGTATGAACAAGAACAGATGAAGGAGAATGAGCACGTGCCTTGGAATCTCGTGGTCCATGGCCTGAGAGACGAGGGTGACATGGCAGAGACCGCCTCGTTCAGACAATCCTTTGTCTGGGACGTCAGCCTGGCCATGCATCTTTCCCCAGGCGATAGAACTGACTTTAAGACTCTTGAACCAGTATCTCGATACGACTGGCCAGACTGGTAGGATATGTCTGCCCCACTCTATCAAGATCTTGCTAACATTCGGCCTGTCGCTAGTGGTTTATTTTGGAACGCGTTCATGATTGACTCGGTAAACTTGTACTTTATTGCGTCGTGGGACACTGCGCAAATGAATGATAGGGAAGTTGATGGCTGCTGCGACAGCTTGGCAGATGTGATGAGGAAGTTGGCCGAAGAGGGAAATTGGGAGAAGAAGGTTGGAGATGTTTTCGCAGTCTGAATGAGCGCCGATGTGATGCCGCCATGTGCATTCAAGTGTGAGTATTGAAGGGCATCTGGGTGATTTCTCGATAGATGAAGCAGGTTGTCGGGATCTTGTATTTTGTATGGTTTGGGTAGTGAGTAAAATGAGTCTTATTCGCTGTTTGCGTTGTCTTCATTTCGCCTTCGCCCCCTCAACATAGTCCAGGAGGATTACCGTTAGCTAGTCAACCTTAGTACAGGATACTTTTAAACGACAAGAGCATCGAAAGTCATCGGATTGATTCTCTCGCATTGAATATACACTACGAAGCACATAATTACGGGGATACCACCGTAAAGTGGTTCCTACCGAAATATGTTCAAACTATTTCTTCGACCACTTCTTCACGCGGAAGACATAATAGAGCGTAATCACCATGAAGATATTGAAGCAAATGTAAGCCCAGAAAATGCCGTAATTGCGCCACCGTTGGGTCCAGTAGATGTTAGAGCCCGAAAGATATTGGTCCGCGTCCGTGAAGGTGCAATATCGACACTGCTCCGTATCGCCCGCGTTCTGCAACTGACCGGGTGCCTCTATGAGGAATGGCTCGAGATACTCGCCACACGTTTGCCCATCAGGAGGATTGAAAATGGAAGTTTCTTTCCTCGAACAAGTCACCGGTCGGCCATGCAGCTCTGTTGCCACGATGCCGCCGATCCAGTACGTAAACGGCGACACGCGGTACATGAAGATCCAGAACCCGGGCAGTGCGTCTGGGGTCTGCAGGACACCGCTGAAGGTGATGCTCATGAGGGACAATAGCGTGACGATGCTGGCCGCCGTCTGCGCGTCGGGCATAGCCGCAATCGTCATCTGCGCAAAGGCGCTCGCGTACATGAACAGCTGGATCACGAATAGGAGGACTAGAATCTGGCGGTCGGAACTTTGGATGCCGACGACCGGGTAGTAGAAGCAGGCGTAGATGAGCACACCCGTTATGACCTGGTATGGGATTTCCACGATGACATTTGCGATGATAAAGGCCCTCCAAGAATACGCTTTGCTGGGCCGTTCTCGGACCTCGTATAGCGATCTCTGGGTGAGAAAGAGCGGTTGGATCTAACGTGAAGGGTCAGCAGATTGCAAGAATGAAGTGTTTCGCATTTAAGATACTCACCTGCTGGACAAGAGTCGAGAAAATGGTTGTAAGTAGGAAGACGGAGAAGATGACGTTTTGCATCCCGGCCAGCGTACTCGACGCGTCGAAGAAAGAGAAGCCGATGAACAGACCGGCCGCAATGCCGAGCATAAACTTAGCAAAGATGTAGCTGGGAATTCGCCAATACTGCTGGAAGACCCGGTATGTGACGGCTTGAAGCTGAGATGAAAACGGCATGGCGAATTCGGCAGTGGAAGAAAGATCATCTCCCCCAGCCACTGTCTCATCCTGTTTCTCGGCGTGAATTTTCTCGATTTCGGCTTTCATGGCCTCGCATTCTTTGCTCTCCTTCCACACAGAATGCCAATCTTGGCCGTTGGCGTTGGCACCGCTGTTACCAATCTCGAGGAGGTATTCAGCCGGGTTCTCTTGCTCGCCACACTGCCGCGCGCCATTGGAACTGAAGTAATCCAGCATGGTCTGCGAATTCTCGCCAATCTGACCGAAATACACTGTTTTACCACCCTTTGCTAGGAAGAGCAACCGATCGAACTGCTGGAACAGGATGGCACTGGGCTGATGGACGGTGCAAAGCACAGCCTGGCCCGAGTCCGCCAGCTTCCGCAGGAACGAACAGATAGCCCAGGAGCTCTGCGAGTCGAGGCCGCTGGTGGGCTCGTCGAGGAAGAGAAGAAGCTTCGGCTTGGCCGCCAGCTCGACGCCAATCGTGAGGAGCTTCCGCTGTTCCACGTTGAGACCCTCGCCGGGAACACCAACGACAGCGTCGGCGTACTCTTCCATGTTGAGCATCTTGATCACGTCTTCTACGAACGCGTACTTTTCCTTCTTGGTGACCGATTTCGGTTGTCGTAGAAGGGCACTGAAGCGGAGGCTTTCGCGGACCGTGGCCGTCTCGAGGTGCAAGTCTAGATGGCCGTTAGATGAGGACATGCGCTGGCACTGGGTTGCATACCTTGCTGTTGAACGTAGCCTGTTTTACGTTGAAAGCTCGCATCAAATGGCTTGCCATTCACAAGCATATCTCCGGTTACAACACCCATGGTAACTCGCTGTGCTAGAACATCAAGGAGCGTAGTCTTACCGGCACCGCTGACGCCCATGAGAGCTGTTAGGGTACCCGGCTTGACCCAACCAGAAACGTTATCCAGTAGTCGCCGATGTTCCTTTTTAATCTCGATATCGTAGACAACGTTGCGCCACGTGAAGATGTCCTTTTGCGGCTCAATCGCCGCCACTTCGCCATCATTCGCTTCATCCTTGGTCTTCTCAGTAACCGGCGTTGACTCTTCATCTGACGAGGGCTGTTTTTTGCCTTTCAACAGGTGTGCAGGAACACGTCCTCTCTGGAACACCAGTGCTTCAGCCGTGCTTGTCGTCGACGAGTTCAGCTCGATGCAAACGAAATACATTGCCATGAAGCCAAACAGGAAACCAATGAGGATGCCAAAGTTTCGCCACACGTTGGAATAATAGTATTCGTAGTTTTGCGCGATGAAAGCGTCTCCGCTGACAGTTTTCTCGCCCGCGACGGCTCCGGTGGCGGCGCAAATCCACGAGTTCCCAATAAGAGGCGTGTACGGTGGGATAATACTCGAGCATGTGAACTGACGACCGTGGAATTCGTTTGCAACCAGGATTTCGAAGGCATAGTAGATTGGGTTGATCCATCGAATCCAAGAAAACCACGGTTTCATTTCTGGGACTGTGATAGTGAAGCCCACATAGACAACGAGAGCCAGGACCATCACGCCGGACAAGGCCATCGCCTGCGAGACGGTCTTCGTGATAGCTGCCATCGTGCGGAACACGGCACTCATAACGAAAGTGGAGATATATGTGATGAGGAAATAGAGGAAGAAATTGCCCGGTTCCCGTCGCAAACCGCTCATAAAGTACAAGACGACATTGAAAACAGTCGCGGTAGCAAATTTGATCGGAATATCGGCTACGATTCCCGCAGCGGCCTCGCACGCCGGATGGTAGAACGCAAAGGAGGCATGCTTCTCTACAATGGGTCTCTGGGCGTATAAGCTGCTGATCTCTGAGATGGCCGTCAACGCATTGAGCAAAACGGCCATGAACAGCACAGAGCCCTTGGCGTAGAAGCCAGCCGTAGCGTCGGGTGTTCCGTAAAAGATGGATCCGATGATGAGGGCCATGGCGAGCTGCACAAAGCACTGCGTGCCCGTTGCCGAAATGTTATTCCATATGCGCTGATAAGCTCGCTTCGTGCACAAGCCGACCTGCATCAAGACGCTGATGGTGTACGGCGATCCTGGCCGGGTGTGCTTGCTTTGCCGCTCGTGCTTCTGCTGTCGAAGCTGGGCAATGCTCTCGCCTTGCCTGTCGACAAGGTGCTCGACGTCGTAGGCTTCAATGTCCGCCGTGAGGGCTGCGTACTCGGACGATCGGCGCCAGCACTGCTCAAACTCCTCGGGGGTGCGCGGTACCTGGTGTTCCATGCCCGGCCGAGGTTGTCTCTCGATCGGGTTGGTGATGGAGGTGAGAAAGTCGCCCGTCGTCTGGCGTGCCGGACAGAGCCAGCCCTGTCTCTCGAAGAAGTCTCGTGCTTGCGTCGCGGGGCCAAAGAAGATCTGGCGGCCCTCGTACAGCACGATAGTCTTGTCGAAGAGATCGTAGATGGCTTGACTGGCTTGATAGATGGCAACAGCGTGCGCATGGCCGCCAATGTCGGCGGCCATTCTCAGGGCTGAGACGAACTTGAAGGCCGTCGCGGAGTCAAGGCCGCGGGTGCTGTTGTCCCAGGCGGAAAAGGGCGACCCGGACAGCACCATCTCAGCCAGCGACACTCGCTTTCTCTCGCCGCCAGACACGCCGCGGATAAAGTCGTTTCCCACTTTGGTGTTGTAGGTATGGCTCAGGCCGAACGCTGCCATGACGACCCGAGCGACGTATTGGACGAATTCGGCCCTCTTCATGTTGTTGATTCGATGAGACGGGGTCCTAACCGAGGCGGCAAACTCGAGGGTTTGGCCTACTGTGAGGTGAGGAAAGTGTCTGTCTACCTAAACGATGCTTGTCAACTTTGGCTCAATTAATACCGGCGACTTCACTTACTTCTTGGTTATAGATTGCTTCGCCC
Organism: Dactylonectria alcacerensis; assembly: GCA_029931735.1. NCBI lineage: Eukaryota > Fungi > Ascomycota > Sordariomycetes > Hypocreales > Nectriaceae > Dactylonectria > Dactylonectria alcacerensis. Next base: position 682,484 of record JAPMUZ010000012.1, on the reverse strand, counting down.
TTGAACTCCTTCTTCATCAGCTTCTGCGGAATACCATTGTAATGGATTGAGGAGTTGCCATCCATGCTCAAGCCGTGCAGCTCGCCACAGAGCGTTTTAAGAAGCGTACTACATCCCGACCCAGGCCGGCCGAGAACGATGAGTAGCTCGCCGCTCCTCACGAGCCCATCGAAGCTCCTCAAGATATGCTTTCGCTCCGGCTTCGCAAAGCTGAAGAAGTCACCCGCGCGAAGGGGTGCGAGCAGCAACGATCCTACCGTTTCCTGCACCTGTAGGGCCGCGCCTGACCCAGAGACGTCAAGGTCCTTGAACAGCACGCCCGTCTGCTTGGCTGTGACGCCCTGGTCGCGGAGGGTTTTGACGAAGTTCTGAAGCCACTTCTGCAGGTCGAACTGGTCGCTGTGAGGGTCGAGGGCCGGCACGTCTTCGTCCTGGGTAGCGAGCGTGTGGATGGTAGGAAGACCTCCGGTGGCGATGGAATGACGACGGGACAGCGCAGTCGCGATTCTCACGAGCTCGTTTCGATCGCTCATGTCCACGACGGCCTCGGAGTTGCGGCGGCTTCCCAGAGTGAGAGGTGCGAACTGGGTCGGCCTGTCTCTGTCATGACCACGTCCATCTTCATCCGAGTCCAAGTCAGAGGAGCTCGCGTCTCGTTGAGATTCAATTTCAGCCTGATGATCTCGATTGAGAATGCCTTCGTCAGAGTGCCTCGTCCTGACACGTGTTGCGGACGGGCTGAGCTCGCCATCGTCTGTTGGAGAGCGGCTCATCGTGGCGGAGTGAGTTGGCAAATGTGACAGAGCAAAGAGAGATTCTCATCAAACGAAATGAGCCACATCACATCCAAAGTTACTCATTGATGTACCGGGAGCTTCGGTGTTTATTAGGCACATGGTCTTCCATCCCTCCCATGGCTAGAGGCTACTAAGGCAACCTTATAATCACCTAGTAAGCCGCTGCGAACGGAGAGCTGCAGAATTGGCTTTCGGCGAAGCAGCGACGGGAACAGCGACGGAAATTAACGTGCCGACCTATCTTGTCAGCCCGCTATCCCAAAACATCTTTAAAGAATGCCCGAACGGTAACGTCCATCTCCCATGTGTAGCAACGGCCAGCGCCGTCTGCAGACAGACGCAAAGTTCCGCTTTCGACGTGCGACCGTCAAGCCATGCAGCATGTCTTTCACTGGATGTAATTAGCCGACACGAAGCCCATGAGCTGCGATGGAACATGAAATCTGAGCCAAGAAACCCAAAGTGATGTCATCGTGATTCCCCCGCGTCTTGCTGGTCGGACTTTAGCAACCTTTTGCTGGTTTGGTGGCGTCAACATTCCTCGGCTGCGATCACGTAACCTCAAAGGATTTTCAGGGACCAAGACCCTCGGCTGCCAGAGGTAAGCGAGGGATGAAAGCTGGCAGCTGATGGAATGTGGAAACATTAAAGCGAGCTACAAGCATTTTAATGTGGTGACTGTCAGATGGTACAGTATAGCTCTGTTCCAGTGAGATGGCTGTCTCAGGCACCAACCCTGGACTGATCGGATCCGTCTGCCAGGGCGGTTCTTTGGACGCACACAACAAAGAGTAGACAGGGAAAATAGTTTCCTGTTTGATCAATTGGATAGACCTCATAACGAGCTAAATTTTAATTATAATCTCATCGCACAATTTTCGCACTCCAGGCTTGAAGACTGATCTGCTGTCGTCATGAGCATACTTTCCTGTCACGTGACAGAATTCTCAATCCGCCGACCTATCCTGAAGGAGAAGGAAAACGCCGCACATATCTCTAATAGCTGTTATAAAATAACGTACATGATAAGCGAGTGTAACAGATAAGGGTACGCAACACTTGAACTTTATACCTTAAAGAATAATTTTTTAAAAAATTCTTAAAAATTAAATTTAAGCTAAAAATTACTAAAAACTAGGAATTATATTTATTAAGTAAGAATATATAAGATATAAATTTCTAGAATTTTATATATTTTTATTTTTTAACTTATTAAGAAAAAATCTATTCGCACTGTGTACCTTATTATATCTAGCTTAATAAGCTATTTAAAATTATAAGAAAAATATATTTATTATATTAAGATATACTAAGCTAAAAAAATATAGCTTATATAAGTCTAATAATTTTATTATTAGTTTTAGGTTGTCTAGGGTAGGTTATTTTTTGCTGTATAGTGCACTGTTGCACTCGCTTGTTTGTTGCACTCACTTATCATATACGTTATACCTATATGTTATCATTTGTATTAAAGCTACTAAACCAATTACAAGGATATCTATTATAGTGATGCGCTATGATGTGTCGTTTTTTTCTGCCTGCTCTGGCCATTTCTAAGCTGGTATTTCCCAGCTATTCTCCCTCTGCCTCCGTTGGACATCATTACCGCGCCTGATGTTGTCTGCTGCCAGGTCCACGATCTGATGCATTTGCGGTCCATGCCGCTCTGGCGGGCACGCGATACGCCGCAGCGGGCCTTTTATCGCCTCTACAAGGCTTTCTATGCTGCAGATGGCCACATGATTACGGTACGAGACGGAGTATTTCTGGAGGCATGCCTCACCGAAGTGGGCTGCCTTTAACATCCCGTACCCCCCAGTGCGAAGGCCCAGAGCAGTATACTGTGATGGCGTCCTTGGCTGAGGCCTTGGTCAAGTAATTCATGTGGCGATTGGAAATTGGGCAACGTCGAAACGGTGATATTGAAGGCCCCGACGGAGCTCCACCGACTGTTCTCGATTTCTGCCCTTCGTGGATTGCCAAGGTGCCACTCTTGAATGAGCAGCTCATCATACATCCCGAAGATGAGTTGTACTTCGACAGTCCATTTCATGATCGCAACATCATTACAGCGACCGGCCACTTCTACACTGTATGATTTGCGCCTACTGTGGATTGAGCTGAAGATAAGATCATTGAGTGAAGTTGCTCGAGGAAGAGGTCGCGCCAAAGAGCGCCCACACGCGCTCTAACATTGCTAGATTATCTTAAAGAATGTCTCATCAAGCCTCCGGGTAGGCTTATCCGTTGACGTCTTTCATAGCCACAGCCGACTGAACAGCTTCGTCAGTTACGCCTTTCCTATCAATCCCATTTTTAAGCTCTCCCTCCGAGATAGGCTTGCCTCCATCGAAGGCATCGATAATGTCTTCAAGCTCATCACGCGGAACACCGTTAAAGCGCTGATCAATCTGCTCCAGAGTGAGACCGCTCGTCTCCATGTAGGTAAAGAAGATGACGAGGGCAACAAAAATATTCCAGCAAACACCAATGAGATAGAAACTTTCACAAGTTAGCGTGTGCGTTAGGCAACGACATCTCAGAGTTGTCATACCGCCATCCTATTCCTTTGAGACCGAGTGGAATGACATATTGGTTAAAAAACCCTGCAGTCGAGGTGAAGGTACTGTATAAGCTGTTGCAAGACGCGGCGTCAGTCAATGCTCTAGAGTAGAAGTAAGGAAGCTAACGTACCCCATGCCCTTTGCACGAATAGTAAAGTTCAGGATTTCAGCGCAGTAAGAGAAGGACAGGGGCGTCCATGTGGAGGAGTAGCCAATCTGAAACAAGAAGACCATGGCGATAATGGCATTCCGTCCGTTGGGGTTATCAGTCTGATCGGCCGTGAGGCCTGCCATTGTGGCGAGAACAGCCGCGCAGAAAGCTGTTCCGCCAACCAACATGGGAATTCGGCCGACTTTGTCGATGATGCATATTCCGACCAATGCAGCCGCGAAAGCGACGCAGCTTTGGCTGACGTTGATGGCGAATTGATCCTTCTCGGAAGTGATGCCGGCGAGATCCAGAACACTGCTGAGGTAAAAGGTGATGATGCTCGAGCCGATGGTCTGCTCGAAGACACCAAGCGTCAGGAGGATGAAGGCCCGGTACAGGTTTGACTTAACCGAAACAAAGGCCTTCCACCAGGCCCTATACGAGTCGAAACCGTTAGCCTGCTCGTAGGCGATGGTTTCCCGAATCTCCCTGAACTGAGTAACGACCAAGGGATGGGTCTGATCCCCGCCACCGTGGAACTGAGCCAGCACATCAAGGCCTTCGCGTTCCCGACCGCGAGAAATTAGCCATCGCGGAGACTCTGGAATAAACGGAAGGGAGATGATGCAGAGGGCAGCAGGCGCGGCCATGAAGACGCAGAGGAGGCGCCAGGCCCAATCGCCAGACATACTTCGCGCGCCGTAGCCGACAGCCGCAGAGATGATGGCGCCGAGTAGCCAGCAAGCCCAGTAGAGACCAGCGACGAAGCCGCGACGGGACGGTGGCGCCAGCTCGACGAGGTAGGTTGGCACAGCAGCGATGTCGACCGACTTGGCGAAGCCCACGAGGATCCGACCGACGAAGAGCTGAGCCTTGTGCGTCGCGGTAGAATGTAGGATGCAGGAAAGGAGCACGATGCACGAAGACACGAGGATACCTCCCCTTCTACCTAGCTTGTCGACAATGGCGCCGGCAAACATGCCTGCGATGATGCCGCCGAGGTTCTGCGCGGCTGTCAAGAGGCCCTTGAGGTTCGTATCGATGCCGAACTGGTCCTGGAACGACGTCTGCGGGCAGGGCAAGGGTTAATATTTATCATGCCGGCGATATGAAGAGGGCACGAACCAGGATGTTGAGCGACGACATCATGCTCGCGTCGTAGCCAACACTCGCGCAGTTGAGTGCGGCCACGAGGCAGATGAGCATCATGGACTTGTCGAGGCCAAACATGGTGCCGGCTGTAACTAAGCTATGGTTTGAGGTGAGTGTAACAAGAGACAAGAACAAGTGAAATGCATTTATTTCTCGGTTCCGATTGAACGACGGGTTGTCTGCGAGGGAACATGCAAGAAGCAAATACAGACGTTGTTCGGAACCACAATTAGATCTATATACTTGATCCACAAATGTAAGGGAGGACTAGATAGCATGGAGAGAGAGATACGGTTCTCTAAGACGCGGTTCTACGGAGCTTTATTTGAGAGCCATGGTGATTAGAATGCCATCATGTTGATATGGACAAGCCGACAATACCATGCAATATCGATGGCTGGATATAGACGTAGGATCGTCATCCCCGCTCCGTCCGATAGGTAAGCAGGGTCCGATCGACGCCGACAGGCTCCGACAGACTTCAATGTTCATTGAGACAAGCATTTAAGCAATGAAAGTATCCACAAATTGTCGGCATGTCCGACTTCCCCTCACACCCACTGAATTGGGCTGAGATAACTTATATGATAACGCACACGCTAAGACATCGCAGCTTCCGCCAACGTCGTCACCTGTGAACATTTTCACCTCTCATTTCCCGTTAGACACCAAAGTACCAATTATACAGAAATGCCAGGAAAGCTTCAAAGCTGGCCAGCATGGCAAGAGTTCGAGACCCCGCCAAAGGGCCTTTCTGAAGAGACCATAGGCGCCGCCTTCTCGGCCAACGCCAAGGCCGAGGTCATCGCGCAGTACGGCGAAGAAGCGCTCCGCGAGAGCTGGTTGAAGGTCTGCAAGGCTCTCGAGGCTGTCAGGGAGAGACTGAGCACGCTGGGTAGTGAAGCCGTTCCCGTATTGGACATGGAGGAGGTGCTCGATGGGGGTCTTTCAGATTCGCGACGGGCAGAGCTCAAGTCTAGTGGCTGTTGCATCGTCAGGAGCGTTGTCGGAAGCACCGAGGCAACGGAACTGTTTAACGACTTCAAGACCTTCGTGGCCGACAACAAAGACAGCATCAGCGGTTGGCCGGTAGAGTCTCCTTCAATGCTTCGGGTGTACAACTCCCCCACCCAGGTCGCCATTCGGGCGCACCCGAACCAGATACTCTTGCAAAGAACCCTCAACTCGCTCTTCCATGATGAGTCTGGAGGAACAAGCCCGGAGCCGCTCAGCTACACAGACGCAGCGCGAATCCGTCCTCCCGGCCAAGCCTTCCTGGGTCTCGGGCCTCACATCGACGCCGGTAGCCTGTGCCGCTGGGCAGATGCGCGGTACCGTAAGGTATACGATAGCATCTTTTCTGGCAACCCGGAGCTTCACGATGCATACGACCTAAATGTGCGCAAAGACGCCGACCAGTTCCTATTCAAGGCGAACGCGCACTCTGTCGTCTTCCGCTCCTTTCAGGGCTGGACGGCGCTGACGCCGGCATCAGCTTCGCGCGGTACGCTGATGCTCTACCCCGAAGTCTCGACTGTCATTGCCTATGTAGTCCTAAGGCCATTCTTCGCGCCCCCAGCGAATCGGGACGACATTATGGATGCGAGCAAGTGGACGTTTGACCCCGACTCGAGCTGGTTTCCTGGGACGCTTAGGGAGCAAAGCCAGCGGCTTAGTCCGAGTTCGCATCCGCATCTGGGGCTGCAAGAGTGTCTTGTGCACATTCCGCCCATGAACCCGGGTGATACGGTCTGGTGGCACACAGATGTGAGTATTACCCAATTGCCCGACATTCGAATTGAATCTAATCGTGCATAGATGTGCCACGCCGTCGACCCCGAGCATCTAGGCGATCAGGATGCCAGCGTAGTCTATGTGGCTGCATGCCCGACAACCCCTCGCAATAAGGAGTACGTCAAGGAGCAGCTAAAGGCGGCACTAGATGGAAATGGTCCTCCCGACTGTCCCAACGTCGCTGTTGATGAGTCTAAATTGAAAGGATACAGGGGTTTCGCTGATGTGTCTGAAGAAGGAAAGGCTGTCTTGGGATTTGGGCTCTTGTGAAAGGAAGAAGTGGGGGAAAGTATACACTCTTTCCGTCTATGTGTGAAATGAGACCAGTTGAGCTCAGATTAAAAGACACAACAACATAACAACGAGGTCCCTGTAATCACTATATCATTATTGACCAGGTTGACTGTAAGGTTTAGTGTCAGCTCCTGAATATATACAGTAGTATATAATTTACATAATAACGCTTGACTGGGCTGGCGTAGTTTTACTCTCTCTCACTCCAGACATATCGCAATCGAGATTACCAACTAATCTCCTCCAATCTATGCCCACGTCTTGAAGAATCGCACCGCCTGATAAAAGGCTTCCTCCTTGCCAAACTTCTGCTCGGGGTCCGAAACATTGGCACGCACACCGAAACCATGAGAAGTGCCGCTGTACAATGCCAGCGAGTATGTCTGCCCAGTCTGCTGGAGCAAGGCCTCAACCTGGGCCCTGCGAGCAGGGGACATGAGTGAATCGGTTTCTGCGTAAAGGAGTTAGCGGGATGTTAATGCCGTGGGTCCAGGTTTCCTCTACCACTTCCGGGCGATGGACGAAACGGATGGGATCTATGAGATGAGACGTACCGGCTGCGGCTACGGTGGCTGGTCCAGTAATGGCCAGGATCTCTTCGTCGGTGAGTAGACTCGGGTGGGCAGCGAAGCCGACATCAGCACCTTTGCCGTCGGCAAGGAAGCGGAAGGTGTAGCGCCCGCCAAAGCAATAGCCAGTGACGGCCACTTTGTCGACACCGAGGTCCTCGCGGAGGTACGAGAGGGCGGTGGTAATGATGGGGTCAGTAACGTTCGTCCCGTGCTTAGCGAGGAACTCAGTGGTGTTGAAGCCGGGAATGTTAATGTCATTGGGTGCTGGAGAGCCGTCGAACAAGTCGGGCGCCACTGTCACGAATCCCGCGCGGGCGAAGCTGTCGGCAAGTCTGATCATCGTCGTGGGGTTAGTTCTGGGCGCGACGGGGTGCCATGGGTTCCAACTTGGAGCGGGGACTTGGGACTTAAGCTTGGGACTTGGCTCTTTACATACAGCTTGTTTTGCGGGAGCTGGATGCCAAAGACATCGGTGAGATAGAGCACGCCGATGGTGGATTTCTTGTAGCCGCTGGCCTTAGGCTTGGTCACATAAAGGGTGACTATGGTCGCACCGTTGGCGTCAGTGAAACGAACCACCTACATGAGGGCTGATGAATGGCGCCGACAGCCAACTTGTCAACTTACGTCCTTCATGCTGCACCTCCTTTCCCACCGGATTGCCGGTGTGAGCGACAATGCCATCGTAACGTGCGGCAGCTGTCGCGAGTGACGAGAAACCCACGAGGGCAGAGACGAAAGTCTTGTAGAGCATCTTAACAATTATAAATTAATATCTCGAGTGCCGAGTGCCTGTGTATGTGCCAAGGTATTAGGCTATGCGGTTCAAGGTGAGGGCTGTGAAACAAGTAGAAACTGATCGGGGATGGGCGCTATTTAACACCGATTCATTATTCGTACCCCAGACTATATTCAACCCCAAGTAGGCCCGCGAACCGAACTGCATGCAACCGAGCAATGCCGGGTAATTGTAGCACATTATTAAGCATCCCCATGCTCGCGGCGATCTGATGGGATATAGCCGATTTCGTTATCAATCTAGCTTTGGTCTATGTCGCTACGACTGTAAATGTCTACATGAAACACTAGCGCAGTGACTAAAAATTAAGAGCATCCAAAAAGACAAGATGGGCCGCTTGTGCATATTTACCCACCACTAGATATCAGCGGGCGGTATATCGCATTTCCTTGAGTCAGTATGCGGAGTTCCGGACGTACCGAAGACTTCCCCCGCAATAATGCCGATATTTCCATGTTGCGGTGTGATGGACTCATACCAATAGGGAAGGTGCAGGAAAGAACAAACTCGAGGGAGGCTATGGCACGTCGACATAAACTTTATTACGTGAAGACACCCCTGCTAAGCCAACGGGAATAATCAGATCAAATCACACTAGATCAAACTAAATCCAGCATTACCAATCATCCATCTTTGATCAACCATGATTCTGCATTTAAGGGTCTTGGCGACGCGTGGCCTAGGTCTACTTTGCCACGAGTTAATATCTCCCCAGCCTCTGGTAGTACAGCCTAATAGGAGTTTATGTCAAGGGAAGTGATGCAAGTGGGTCATGGCAGTATAAATTTTTTAAACTTGAGGAACAATGCCCTTTGGATATCAGTAATATATTCAAGTTTTCTCAAATCCTAGCTACTGAGCCGACGTTTGATAGAGGTACCTAGAGCTGATAACAATCGTATCCGTTTTCCCTCCGTATCTGCCGCAAGGATATAGGATCAATCACAGACGGCAAATCCAAATGCTTCATGGCGTCCCCATGAGATCGGATCTCGTTACCTAGAAGCTGCAAATCGACTCGGAATTCGTGTCTAGCATACTCAAGTGCAACCTTTTTCCACGTATGTAGTACAGGGCGCCCTAACTTGAGCTCCCAAGTCCCTCTCCAGGTAATAGAAGCATCTTGCTTGCGATAGGTAAATGCGCAAGCTTCTCCCTTGCACCATTCCACAAGGTCATTGTGTGTAGTTTTGGCATGAAAATTGCAGCTTCCCCGGCTCGTTGTAACATTTTGTTGATCGATTGAGCCTCTGATCTGGGGTTCATCAGTCGCGATGTCAACGTAAGTGATTGCAGGTGATCCCATCTCCATTGCGGTTTGCGTGCCTCAAAGAAGTAGTAGGCATCAGCTATGAACGAGACAGAGAGTTGCTCAAGTTTGAGGCTTCTCGTTGCAAATGCTGCACCAACGTCCGGGGTTGCAACTCGAACCAGATCCGGGTCGAATTCTGGATACTCATCTTGTCGGGCTCGGATTAGCGCAATAAGGGTTTCGTTGAAATCTTCGAATATTGATAGTTTCTTGAGACCTTTAGGTAGGTGTGTATTGATCAACTCCAGGTAACCTATAGTGTACATGTTAGCGGTCTCAATACCCCCCTGATATGAACATGGCTATATACCCGGTTCCCATAAGAGATACTGGATGTCTTTGTCGTATAGCTGCCACGGCTCATACATGATAGACTCCAGCCGGGGGAGTTTTTTCCACAGGCACGACAGGGTAGAGGGATCCCACTGACGACGGCATTGTCGACGAAGAAGAAATACTGTGACTGCTTCTACTTTAGGGTCTCTTTCGGGATTTTTATTGAGACCGTTGCATGGGATCCCCGTATGGCGTCATTATTTTGGGGATCAATCTGCATACTGTTTCTCCAGCCATGGTTTGAATTATCGATTTCGGTTGCATCGTTCTGCAGAGGGCGTTCAGGGTCAAGAATGTCATCTTCATCTGGCGCGCCGAAGTACCAGTTCTTGCACCAGTGTTGTGAATCGCTAGGCGAGTATGCATTCAGCTCCAGCGTCAAGCCTTCGCTTGTTGGTTTCCAGGTGCTTAAAACAGAAAACAGCTTGGAAATGGCAGCCAAAATGATTTTGTTTTTCATATGCGTCCATGTTAGCGACTCACACTCTCGGCAGCATCGGCAGGTGTATGGTCGAAGCTCGATATTTAGCCAAATGTGCCTTACTAGCCCCTGTTGTCGCTGAATTGTCCGTTCAAGGCCGTCCAGGCATGATTGTTTCAGCTTGAGCTGGCGGAAGGTCTTCTTTTCCATGACGGTCTGCCACTCCCTCGAGACTGTAGCGTACAGAGCTAGATGGCGATGGCATGTGAGTGGCTCTAGCACCATAGAGCGAACCTCGGCTGGTAAAGAAGCCTAGGTTGGCATGATTGCGGTATACGCTATGAATGTTCACGTCGCCACTTGATTAGTCGTAGTGATTCTGGCGCGGCTCGATGCTGAAATTTCCTTTCAGGGATTTCTCTTCAAACCAAGAAAGTGGATAGAAGAGGTTTTTATAGTTGGAATTTAATCAGAGTTTTAAATAAAGATATCAAGGTGTCTCAAGGGTTTTACTTGGACGCCCCTCTTAGATGATAACTCAATCCACTGGGAAAGGTTAGCAGCCACTTCTTCGAAGTTGCTGTCTGCACCATCAAGGGCGAGTTGCTATTATGACAGTCACAAAAACAAAAAAACAAAAACAAAAAAAAACACAGGTTTCTTCACATTTTACGCACTTCAAGACCCAATGCCTTTACAGTTGCCTAAGATCAAGCATTTCCAGCTCATGCGACCTAGGAGGTTTAAATCTTGATGAATATATCACTGGCCGGCCCTAGGAGCCGGGTCGTTAGTAGCCACTCCGTGGTCAAACCCTTTAGTGAACCGCTGATCAACCTTTGGGTCGTCCCAATGTAATTATTTGTCCTTGCAAACAGAACGCTTTCTATAGTCACCATGCGCCGGTTCGGGCTCCAACCATTGTCTATCCTGAGACATCACGATCGCACCAGAACAGTACAGTTCAACAAGTACTCCAATTGTCCTAGGACTAATACCCAATATCTATAGACCAGAGTATGTACTGTAACGAAAAAACCCTTTGCACTACATTCCGTAAAAAAATAACGCTGACATGTCTCTGCGGCTCCGCCTCTGTCTCTTTCGCTGCTTGCTTCGTTTTTACATTTTTTTTTTTCCTTGGTTTGTTACATAATTTACCAGGGCTTGACCTTGAGCATGCTGCCCTCGTCCTGCAGGGCCTTGTGGAGGTCGAAGCTGTTGAAGAGCAGGTGGGGCTCGTGACCCATGCCCTTCTTGAGGCACTCGCTCTCGGCCTTCTCGTAGTAGTGGGTGAGGATGGGCTGGTAGGCCGGGTGGGCGCACTTGTTGATGATGACGCGGGCGCGCTCGCGGGGGCTGAGGCCGCGGACGTCGGCGAGACCCTGCTCGGTGACAATGACGTCGAGGTCGTGCTCGGTCTGGTCGATGTGGGTGCACATGGGGACGATGCAGGACACGCCATGGGGGTCGGTCTTGGAGGGCCGGCTCGAGGGCGTGTGCATGATGGAGTACTTGGAGTTGCGGAGGAAGTCGGCGGAGCCGCCGAGGCCGTTGAGCATGCGGGAGCCGTTAACGCAGGTGGAGTTGGCGTGGGCGTAGATGTCGACCTCGACGGGGGTGTTCATGCCGATGATGCCGAGGCGGCGGATGATCTCGGGGGCGTTGGACACGGCCTGGCTGCGGAGGAGCGTCTTGGGCGCGTAGGCGTCCCAGTTGTCGTAGAAGCGGCGGAAGCCCTCGGGCGAGAAGCGCACCGACGTGGCCGTGGCGTAGTCGAGCTTGCCCGAGTCGAAGAGGTCGAGGAAGGTGTCCTGGATGACCTCGGTCCACACCTCGAGGTTCTTGAACTTGGACTCGCTGAGGCCGCCGATGATGGCGTTGGCCACGTTGCCGATGCCGGATTGCAGGGGCAGCAGGTTCTCGGGCAGACGGCCGCGAGTGACTTCGTGCTCAAGGAACTCGATCAGGTGGCCCGCGATACGGAACGAGTTGTCGTCGGCGGGCGTGTTGTCCGCGGTGGCGTCCTGGTAGTCTGACTCGACGATAGCGACAATCTTGGCCGGGTCGATGGCCAGGGACTCGGAGCCGATGCGGTCTCGGACGTTGGTGATCTGGTAGGGCTTGCGGTGGGGAGGAAGATCGGTGAAGGTGACATCGTGGAGACCCTTGAAGGAGGGGATGGAGGTGTTAACCTCGATGATGACCTAGATGGTTCAATGTAAGCTCCTCTGCATCTCCAACATCCCATTGCAGCCCAGGAAAAACACATACCTTATCAGCCATCTGCACCAGCTCGGGGGTGGCACCAATTGAGGCACCGAGAATAACGCTGCCATCCTCAAGAATCTCACTGGCCTCAACAACGGTGACGTCCAGGTTCTTGTTCTCACGGTCCTTGGTGTAGTAGCCCTGTAGCTTCCAGTCAGCGCAGGTTTCCTGGAATTTCCAGTGGGGGCGGGCGCGTCATACGTAGACGAGGTCAGTGGGGAACATGGACAAATGCTTGTCGAAGAAGTTGATGCGCCCGGCGTTAATGCCCTTGGAAATGTCCTTGCCGACCTGGTGAGGGCTTCGGCGGTTAATCATGTCGAGCGAGGCCCATCGGTTCTCGGTCTCGGCGCCGGAAGAGGCACCAACGAAGAGCGAGTACTTGAGCTTGCCCTGGAGCTTGTTGGCCTCGACATAGTCGGCCATGGCGGTGGGGACCTTCCTACAGTGGGGAGAAAACCCATGTCAGCTACTTTTTTTCCTTAGTAGTTTCTGTCGGTTCTAAAGAAGCGCCCGTGGAATTTTGGCCGAGTGGTGGGAAATAGCACGGAGGATGCTCGGGATTGCGGGAGAACCGGCCGGAGTGGGGGAAAGTGACCGAAAGCGGCGTCATGCGAAGTTGGTGCGGTTCCGCAGCGCGCAAAGCAACCAGGACAGCGCAGAGCAACACAACACAGCAGCTCGACTACCGAAGGACAAAAACTTACTTGGGATATCCAACACCGGTGAAGCCAGACCAGCCAATGTAGGCGCCATTGGGGAAGTGGTGAATGAGATCCTCGGGGCGAGCCAGCTTCTTAAGGAGGGAAGCGCTGCCGACGCGCGCCTTGAGAGCGTTGGAGGCGATGGGAGACGCCATGATGATGCAAACCTTGTGCGACAGGAGGGGAGAGCGGGAAGATAATTATGATCGAGACACGGACAAGCCCCAATTGACGACCAGGAAAGAGACAGAGAGCGAGACGACCGGGAGCAAGAAAAAGAAGGAGGAGGAGGGGGAGAGCGAGGTAGAAGTAGAAGTAGGAAGTTAGGAGGAGCCTGAGAGCTAGAAAGACACGAGCCCTTGTCCCGCCCGCCGGGATCCAGAAGAGGGGACCCAGAAGATGAACCCAGAGATGGGACCCAAGAGGGCCAAGAGGAGGGGGGAAACCTGGAAAGTGTCGCCTCAGACGGACTAGTTCGTCGGGGTGACAAAGGTGTGGAGCTGGAACCACCAGAGAGGCCACAAAGGCACCGGGTGGCGGTACATGAAGCTTCGTGGCCGGCCGTTGAGGGTTGCGTCCTTCGGGAGTTTGGTTTAGGGGCCGATTCCCTGTTCTAGCACTCATTAGAGCGCAACCATGAGCACACTTTGGGGGCATCACTCGTACCAGTACTTCATTCATCCACCGAAGCATCCATGGCGGGGTCCCGTTTTCTCCAAATTCCCCATCATGGGTGGAGCCCCATCAGCCCACAGTTGCGCCTGCGCCGGCGCCATTGTCGAGGTAACTGTACGTCTGCTCATGGCTGAGGGAACAACTTGACAGCTGGCGAAGATGGACGAATTGCAAGGTGGAAGCTTCCGCAACATGGGGTTCCCATCTCCTGCACGCGCAAGGGGGAGACACAGGGCCTGTGTATGGCGCGGTACCTGACCAGCGTCCGAGGTGAGCCTGAGGTGGAGTGGGGGACTACCTGCGAGGTGAGTGCTGTTGAGCCACAGGACGTCACCGCTGGCCAGAAGTACCTGGGACATTCACCCAGCTCCAACTCTCCGTCTCCAAGAATGCGAGACACGTCCCCAATAATGAGGGCCCCGCCCGGATTTATTTTCCAGTTGGCAAACCGTGCCCTGCGCCTGCATCTCTGTTGACCCCATGGCACGATCTGCGCCGTGGCGGTCAGTGCGAATTTTGCTGATAATGATGAGCTGATATGCCCCCGTAATTTATCTTGTTGAACGAGCATCGACTGAGTTGCGCATTGTCCCGTGCCCTGCCGCGGCTTGCATTGTGGACTGAGATGAGCTCTGCCATGACAGAAGGGCCAGGCACTAATCGCACCTAGAACTGACAGGCGCCACGGACACCCGGATGCTGGAGCCGATGTACCAAGTACCTCAGGTGAGGCTCAACGCGGTCCAAGATGGGAGGCTCAGCCACCTCCGGGTCTCCCGCCCCCATAACGCAACGCGGAGTCCGTTGCCCGGAACCGAAACAGCCGCACCTTCCCCACCAGACACACCCCCCAATGCCTCCAAGGCTTCCGCCCGGCCGAGAAGGGCACGGACCACATATCGGCTCCCAGTCGGCTATCACGTCCGCGACACCCTCCACCGGCGGCTATTACATGTCGCCGTAGCTGGTCAACAAAAGCAATCGAGCGTTATTCAACTTACCCCGGGATCTGGTCGGTAATCACTGACAAATCACGGCGTTCAAATGTCTACCCCGTCTTTGTTCTAAATTGCCCCTGTCCGGACACCGACCACCGACTCGCCGAAGCGCTGTCGACCCCGGACCCGCTGCTTGCGTTCGTTCGTGGCGCGCTGCTTGGGCACCTCGTCTTGTCACTGTACATACGGTACATGGTCATCGTCTCAACGGCCGTTCGATGGAGATTCTGGGGTAGAATCTGACTCAACATCTCATCGGCATCTGTCGCCGTTGCCATGGGCAGGACGCGGTTTGATAGGGCTCCGACAGGGACGGCTGCGGGGACCATCCCAAGCAGGATGCGAATACGTAGCCCCAAACCTCAGCATTGCCATGAAGAGACGGAATTGTATTAAATTTAAATTAAATTCCCAATCGCGACACGTGTTCTACATGTCTGCCCTTTCTACGTGGAGGAAAATGTCCTGTTCTACCTGATCTCTTCGACAAGACGCCACAGCCATCTGAACAGCCCGCTCAATCGGACTGCCACCACAAATAGCCACGGCTACATTCCCGGGAACGTTGCCAACGGCGATGCGCAAGAAAGCAGCTATATCAGGACGTCCTTCGGTCTCCGTGATGGAGGACGCGTCATACGCATACCCTTCTTCTAGACCGAGTCCCACCTCTTCCTTCAATAATTGATCATCCCTTTCACTGCCACTTGATCCATTCGAGTCAATGGAAAACCTCTCCAGTTCTACGCTGTTCCCTCTGCCACCATGACGAGGTTCCGGTTCGATTAGCCTCTCTCGGCTTTCGTTTGCTGGGCTTTCGTTCAGGTCGGCGACACCTCTTGAGCTCTTGGTGATAGCAACTTCGATCCGTACTGAGATTCCCATCTCCTTTGCCCTGGAAATCACTTGGGAAATCCGCTGAATAAAAGGCTCGACGTGAGCTTTGCGACGGGCGATGTAAAGGGCGCTAAGCTTTCGCACTCGCCCCGGTGATTGCGACGTGAGGAGGTCTTCCAGAATAGGAGTGGTGAAGGTACCGCCTGTTGCTGCCGCGACCAATACCACATTGTCGTATTGCCTCCAATCTGGAATAGCACCGTACGGGCCCGCAAGAAGAACGCGCAGGGTGCCATCTCCACCACCACTGTTCGCTTTCCGAGCCCAGTCATTGAGTTCCCTTGTGAAGCCAACTTTTGTTTTGAGTGCCAGTAGAAGGTCACGGCTAGATGAATCCGTGCTTGGGATACTAGAAATGGTGAATGGATGCGGGAACTGCCAAGGGAGGGTCGGTGACCAAATGAGGACGTGTTGGCCTGGTGTCCAGGTGAAGCCCACATTGCGAATCGTCACAATGGTCAGGTCGCTATCGACGGCATCGACCTGCGCATGATGCGCGAATCGAGTAAAGACGCCAGATGAAAGGCGGAGGCGGATATTTCGCCACAGGGGGTTGGCGGATCTGGTAACGACATCGTACAGAAACGCGGCGACAGCACACCAGACGCTAAAGTGATGATGGTCGGGAACGTGGAGAAGCAGAAACACCAACAGCAGAACCACTGAGAGGATGTGCTGCAGAACGAAAAACTCATATCGAAGACGGCGAAAGGGCGACAAGGTGGAAACAAGCGTCCAGATCAAAACAGTCCAGGCGGCGAGTCCCCATTTCACCATGCCCACCGTCCTCAGCTCGGTCCAGAAGAAGTCGGCGGCAATCCATTCGACGACGAAGAATGTGCCATGAATAGTCGCAGTGGCAACAAATATTCGAGAGACCCATCGGTGGAACCAGTTGATCCTATCGTACGAGGTACCCAGGATGAGGCCGATGGGATTCGTTCGAGCAGCAAGCAAGAAGGGCAGCGATGTCTGCGTCACTGTGACCCAGGCGGCCCGGAATCCCAGGCGCTCCATGTAGTTGCCGTCATGCTTTACAGCCTTATATGTCAAGAGGAAACTCACAAAAGCGGCGTAGACGACGACCAAGAATGTCTTTCTCAATGGAACGGCGGCCAACCAGAGAGGGCGGCGGCGAGAGAGAAAGGAGCTGGAAACTGCGGCGCGGGGTGCCTCAAATAACCTTTCAATTGTCATCAAGACTGAGAAATCGTCGCTGAATCGCGACCCTCGACTCTTCGATCTATTGCCAGAGAGTCAGCTGCCAGCTTCTGTGCAGAGAGATGGGGACTTACCGCTGGCGGGCAATGAATGCGACGATCAACCTCGCGATAAACCCAGTTACGAGAACCGCAGCGACCACATACCAAAACAATGAGGCCAGCGCCTTCTGTCTGATTGAGTCTTCGCTCCCATGGCCATGTCCCTCCTCCTCCTCGTGTCCATGCTCGTGGTCGCCATGCCGTGCAACGAAACTCATGAGGGCAGCAGTCTGAGCGGGGTCACCGCGTCCAGGCGTGGACTTGGGGCGCCAGACGTCGGGATTTCAGGGACCGATGCGGGTCGGGCGGGTTCGTTCCAGTCCCCGCGTCGCGCAAAGTGTCACGTCGTCCTGGATGGCACGCTGGATGACTCGTTCGCTCTCTTATCTCAACAGCCTTGAATGAGAGGGAGGATGAAGGTCGCACCCAACGAACGACATCTCAGCCTCAGCTGGTGACTTGGCTAGCTCGCCTTCCAAGCCAAGCCATCGTTGATGCAAACCCCATTCGCTTACGTGATTCAAAACTTCGGCTGTCGATTGGCCGGCGACCAAAACCTTCTCAAACTGTCTCGTCCGTCTTGGCATGACGCGTCAGAGAGCTTCACTACAAACCCAGGCTCTTTCAGATTAAAAAAATTACAAAATATCTAATAAAAGCAGGACATTCTAAGATATCAGGACACATAATGAGGAAGCGAACAAGCGGAATCATAATTTCAGTAATTCTGGCCTCAAAGCTAGTGTGTACTGATGCTAAAATGACATTAACCGCACTGTACAATTCAGGTATTAAATGCCCCAGTCCAGATCCGTCAGAACAACTATGCAAACAGCCAGCACCTTCAATGCCGTACTAACTAATATTTGCAACCCAATCCCTACCCATCCAATATGGTCCGCGATTTCTCACACAAAAAACAGCCTTGGCATACGATATGACTACCAGGCTTGACCATGACCAAGGTTTTCTCCACCGAGTAGTGAAAAAGTGCATGCATGTTCCAAATGGGTATGCACGTCGTTCAGGTTCGATATAAACACGTGATGCAGCCTACAAAGGATCTTTGTTTATAGAATTTCTGGGAATTATGGAATTGGAATGCAATCACATCGTTGTGCTGCTATTTGTCCTAATGACACTGAGAAACCAACGGTTGAAGCTCACCTGTACTTCTTCGTGTAGAGAGGAACGCACACAGCAAGCATGTGTCGTAGGCTGGTGGAATACAGACTCATCGATCTGTGGATGAGCTCTCCGTAGGCATGATATGACGGCTGAGGGCAATGCAAATGTCGTGTAATTATCGTGTCGTAGTGCCTGCTTTAACCGTCAACTTCTCGGTTAATAGACCAGACTTCAGCTGCAACACAGGAGCATAAAATACAAGTCAAAGCCTCGTTTACATTTCGCAACGAGATTGCGAGCTTGAAACCTAGATACAAAGTTCAATAGCATAACATCAAGGACTGCGATTAATCATAAAAATACTACGCTATATTTAGAATGGGGCTTCCACTATCCCGATTGAAGGCTACCGGTGGTAAAGTCTAGAATACTGGCTTCTGCGCTATACCCGAACCTTTTGCTGCCCAGGTTCCTTTGTATCGTCGCCATCAACAGACTCATCGCCAGGGATAGTCTCTTCAACCGCTCGAGCTTCGGCTTCATCTCGGTCCAGTCCCCAGTCCAAAATGTCAGGATACTTGGTAATGTACAGACGCAATCCCAGAATGGCAATGATGCTTCCAGCAGCAAAAGCCGCTGCTAGGGGAAAACCGATTGGATACCTCGGGCTGTCGCTCACGCGCCACGCGCGGAGTGGAATGGTCGCATGCCCAACATACACCAGAGTGACAGCAAGTCCCACAAGAATCGATCGGATCTCTGGCTCTTTGCGGAGGATCTCGGCCATCCAAGCGAGAAGAGCATACCCCCAAGCGGCCGTGGCAAAAGTCAAAAAGTAAAATGCCATTATGGTTTGTCGAGAGTCGGGCCAGCCAGCAAGAACTGAAGTCGCAAGCAATTGCAAGGTTGCCACTGCGACTGCAACCTGCCATCGCCAGCCCTTCCAGTCGCTGAGCGCATTGAGTCCGATGTTGCACACAATACTAATGGCATAACCTCCCAGAGGGATGAGATTGACGGTGTAGACTGAGTACAAAGGGTCGCCATTCGACTTCGTAAGACCCTTCAAGTAGAGCAAGAAGTAGGCATTCGCACGCTGGCTCCAGGCGAATTGCAAATAACCCGCCAGGTAGAGATAGGTAATTGGGCTCTTGACGAGAAGCTTGAGCTTTTGAACCAGGACCTTAAACGGAATGAGGCTGGATGTCTTGGTGCCGCTGTCGCTCATCCTAGTGCGAGAAAGTTCTCGCTCTTCTTCTGACAGATAGAGGGCCCGCGTGATGGCAGGCGAATCAGGGATCACAAAGAATCCAACGATGCCCCAGAAGATGGTCATGATACCTGAGATGACAAAAAGCCATTGCCAGCCTGCGAGGCCCCTGACGCCGTTGAGGTTCTTGTACAGGGCGGCTTGGACAATGCCTAGGAACATGTTTCCAGCGACACCACTAACGCCGAAGATGGCGAGTCTTTTTCCGAGCTCTTTGGGCGTGTACCTAATAATGTTAATAGAAAATCATTTTGAAGGGGAATTGATGCTAACCAGTTCAAGATGAGTGAAACAATGCCGGGCCAGGAAGTCGACTCGAAGACTCCGAGGAAGAATCGCAGCGCGTAGATGGTCTTCGCATTTGTCGCCTTATAGGTGACTAGGGTGAACAGTCCCCAGACTATTTCGCAAATAGGGAGGAAGATCGATGGCCGGACCCGCGTCTGGATCAATTGCGAGGGGACGATGAAAAGGGCATAGCCAACCGAGAACCAGGTCGTAAACTCCACCAACTCGTTTCCAAACAGCTCCAGGTCCTCTTTCATGCCCGAAACATACGCAGCAGTCGTAGCGCTCTGATCCATATCTTTGAACAGCTTAAATCCCATTAGTTTTGATGCACGGGTGCGATTTCAGGATGGGTGGCGTACACCGGCCACGAATGCCCATGATAGAAGCAGCGTGTCGAGCTTGAGGAGGAGAACATTTCTCGGGTCCCTGAAGTAAGGGTGGATCTTGGCGAGCCATGAGGTTGACTTGGGAAGACCGTCAAGATGACGATCCTCCGTGGTCGGCCTGTTCTTCAGACTGGCTGTGGGCGACATGGTTGTCGGTTGTCGAACGGGTGAGACAGACAACCTGGTAGAGTCAGAATGATGGAATCTAAGCTGATTGATGAGGTCGACAGAAGTATATTATGCGGACGGCAGCATTGTATATATATTGTGGCAATGGTAATGCGTCTCAAGGTTTGCTCTTTTCCCTTTCGTTTTTTCCAGTCGAGGCAAATCGGCTTTCACCGCACCCCATTACAAGGCTACCATGACGGAATCATACCGAAAGACCCCATTTCGAGTAACATTCTGAATCATGTCCCGACCCAAGAGCGACGTCTGTGACACAAGCGATGAATCGTAGTTGGCTTCGATTTAGCAGGTGGGCCCATTCAACCATGCGAGCTTCTCCACCCTTAAATAGCCATCCAATAATGAGTGCAGCGATTGCAAACCTCAAAGCCGAAGCGGTTAGTAGCCGATGCGTAGCATCAATTGCGTCTTCGTCACTAAATATTGTCAAGAGCTTGTTTCTTGGTTAGCGTGTGATGGCTCGCTTGGCAGCGGATGGCGACAACGAATATTGCCAGATTCGTCCAAGCTGGTCGGACAATCGCCGACACGAAGGCTACCGGTAATTGGCATTGGAGATAAGACGCATGCGTCAACTACAGTACAATATGGGGTGATGTTACCATGCGGTCTCGATTCTCCCAAGAACATGCAGCTTCGAGCACAGACTCCTCCGGAAATCACTGAACTACTTGCCGTGTTTGCACACTTTACGTACATTGACAAGCCGCCATGTCTCCTGAACCGTTGTACCCTGCCTATCTCCCCACTCGATCTGATGGGTATGTCGCACCCGAAGCGGTACCCTTGTTCGACGCAGAGGAGCCCGGCAATCGTGCCGACCCATCGAAGCCATCGCTGCTGAAGTCTGGGGCATCTGTGGTCAACATCACGCCGAGGATTGGCACCGAAATCCGAGGGGTGCAGATCAGCAAGCTCACACAAAGTGGGCTCAATGAGCTTGCTCTGCTGGCCGCTGAGAGGGGTGTCGTTGTTTTCGTCAGTCGCCATTGGGTTCTGAAGTGTGCGAATCGCTGCTGATGCCAAAAACCAGAGGGACCAAGATTTTGCAGACGCTGGATTTGACAAACAGCTTGACATCGTCAAACATTATGGTCCTCTCCATCGCCACCCTACAATGGGTTACCCCGAAGGCACTGGACCTGAGTTCCATGTTGTTTATGCGGATGAAAAATCGTAGGTCTTGCTGTTTCTACCATGTTGCTAGATCTAACATTATGCCAGCGGCAATCTGAGAACCCTCTTGGGACCACGGACAACTTACGATCTTTGGCACATCGATCAGACCTTTACTCCTAATGTCCCCTCAACCACCTTTTTCTGGGTTCTTGAGACGCCCGAGTCTGGTGGCGGCGACACTGCTTTCACTTCGCTCACAGCAGCCTATGAAGCTCTATCGCCGGCTTTCAGGGAGACATTATCGTCACTGAACCTACTGCACACCTCTGCCTCAGAAGGAGAAGTCAGACGGGTCGGCACCGAGCGCGCCTTGAAGGAAGCGATCAACGCAACTCACCCACTCGTCATCCAACATCCCGTCACTGGAAAGCCTGCACTTTTTGTGAACCCGACCATTGCTCGCCAAGTTGAAGGGTTCCTGCCTGAAGAGTCTCAACATCTTTTGTCGTTCCTCCACAACCATATCAGGAGCATGGACTTTAGCTGCCGCGTGAAGTGGGAGAAGGGAACGGTGGTAGTCTGGGATCAGAGATCATGCGGGCATTCGGCTGTGCCTGACTTCCAGGACAATGAGAGAAGACATATGGTGAGGGTCATTCCATATGGATCGCAACCAAAGCCATTCAGCCGATAAATAGCCAAGGCTTCAAGCCACTTGGACTTTAAATACAATGACCTGCCTGTACCCGGCCTCACTGGGGTGTGTAAGGAGGTTGAGGTGGTAGCATGTGATAGAAAAGCTATATACCTGTGACTCAGAATGCTCAAACCTACGTAAGCTGAGAATCTTGAATTGAAGTCCAATCAGATTATTTCCTGGAGTTTCATGGTCTGGCACGCGTCTAGACTCGCTGTGGCGGTGAGCTTGACCCGAATCAGGAATGGCCGCAGGTACATCATTCAATGGGCTGAGGGTCAGCTGGTAGAACTGCTGACAATCGTCGCATAGCTACCTCCTCCAATGGTATTTGCAAAAACGCTTAAAAAGCAGGTGCCGGGCGTCGTGCTTTTCGACACCACACATCTCGCCAATTCTCGCTCGAAGCATTTCCTCGCGACCAACTTGGCTTATGGCGACAAGGCGACTGCCACCGAGGGCGGAGACGCCATCCGAAGACAAAGAGCTTTTCTTCGAATCTATCAACCCCGCCGGGTCTACATCGATCATCTTCATTCATGGGGTCCTTTCCTGCCATTTGGAGTGGGAACATGTGACACCCTACCTCTCCTCAGACTACCACCTGATTCTTGTCGACGCGAACGGCCACTCCAACTCTTCAAGCATTCTCCCATCACTTCTGCCGGCAACAACCGACCGTGTCGCAGATATCATTAAGCGTCATGCCCACGGTAGGAAGGCCCATGTCGTTGGATTGAGCATGGGGGGCTTTGTCGCACTGGAACTGGCCCGTTGTTACCCAGAACTGGTACATAGCGTCTTTGCGACAGGTGCGCATCCATTCCGGGGACTGTACAGGTGGCTGTCCTTGCGGCCGATGATTATCTGGGTCTTGCTCTGTCTGTTGCACTCCATGCCGGACTTTCTTTACTGGTGGATGGCTTCGAGCTACGGCATGGCGAAACACGAAGAACTCAAAGCCGAGATGACCAAAAACAGAAGTTTGGAGACAGTTCGAGACAACTACACTAGTATTCTGGACTTCGACTACGAAAAGGTACGAGATATTCATGTTCGAACGGCAGTCATTGCTGGTGGTCTCCAAGACGACGTCGAAGCGACACGAGAGATGGGGCCTTTGCTCCGGCAGGGAGGCAATAATGAGAGTCAGGTTTTTGTCGTCAAGGGAGCCGTCCATGCCTGGAATTTACAGTTCCCAGAAGTCTTTGCACTTGGTATCAAGGCCTGGATTGAGGGGAAGGACTTGCCGGCGGAATACGAGGAGTTGTAATGCTATATTAGCCAGTCACTCATATGACTTCGGGTCTACCATTCGCGAAATAAGCTATATACGGAGAAATTCGAAACTATTAAGAGGCTGTTGAGCTACTCCTCTGATTCATGGCTTGAATAATTTGACTCGGTTCTAAGTCTTGCCGAAATCGAATGTCGTCCATTCTGCCGTGAGTTGGACAGGTCACAGAAGCGTAATTCCTTCGGCGCTACTGGACTGAGTGATTCAGAAGCACCGGAAGTATTTCTGTAAGAGTCATTCTTCATCTTGTCAGTTTCGACATTGCTGATAAACCAAAGAAGCTCCGTCTCGACCATAGATACAGGGTAAGTTGATGCTTAAGTTAACCCCCCAGGTCCATGGCTTATCGATTGTGATGCCTATCAACCTATCTATCTTATCATCGATAAGCTGTTTACGGGCTTGCCCCACCAGTCCCAAGAGCCAACACTCTCTCTGACTTGGTTGCTTCGTCAATCATTAACACCCACCAGAGGGAATAATACCAAAAAAGACTAGAAACAAAAGCGAGAAGCAGCCGCCATAGGAGACCCGAAGAGAGGGTCTGATAGTTAAACCTTGATGAGTTTACTAGTAAAAACCGTATAAGCTCAAAATTGTTAACCAGGGTAGGGTGGCTTTTCCGCTCCTCATATACCACACACCCAGCTACAAAGAGAACCTTACCTAGGAACGAATAGAGACTAATCATGTGAATGAGCAATCCGAATGCTCGTAGACCCCTAGCATTGGCCCCCAGGTCACCCCTTTCTTCATCTTCAAGGGAATCCGACAGCGGGGGGCGTGCTGTTGGACGTGCTTGCTGACCATGGACCACTGACGATGAACTCATTGTCATCCTTGGGCAAATTAGAATCAACTATGACGTTATAGTCGGCTCCCTGGCGCAGGCCCAAACAAACGAGAAACTCGCCGTGGTAGTATTCCTGGACTTGGATCATAATGAGACCGTTCAGCAGCATCGTTCGCATGCTCATAGCTTGGTCGATAGAGAAGCCGTCGGCACTGTCGGCTTTTCGTTTGAAGACAGAGTTGTAGGGGCCCTTCGTCTGTAGTCGACTGACTGACTCAGCATGCAAAAGCTTTGCCAGGGTCAGCTGCTCATCAATGCCAGACACCGAGTGGAGCTCCGACACACTCCGGCAAAGCACCCGTCTCCGGAGAAAGTCGCATCACGGCCACACGGCGACCAGGAGGCTCTTCGCGATAAGAATGATGAACGCGGCCACGATCCAGCAAAACATTGTGATATTGAAGGGGGTCTACTAGGTTCAGACGGTCCTGGATGGTGACACCGGCTGCAATGCCTCCTAGGACGAGGGTTGACACGATCAGAATCGCAGTCCACACCTACCATTCGCACCTCACCCTCACCCCGCTCTCCTCCACTACCTATTCATCCATTTTCTTCAAAGTTCTCTTCATCTTAATCTGGTGTTCCCTGACAACAGGGAGCCGCTCCGCCTACAGCCTAGCTAGGCCAATAAGGAGATTTTATCAGGGCGTAGGGCTCGGCCCGGAAATTTGCGGTGCTCTTACGTATGCTACTCTGTGCATTCATAATTTTAATTGTCATCTTGATGTAACATTCAGGGGTACTGTCGGCATTGCCAAAAAGGAAGGCCATTCTGACCCAACAGATTTTGATTTTCACATGTCAAACCAAGGGGTGTTGGGGGGCATCCATCCTGGTTGGAGCTAGGTTCAGTTCGGATGGGTTGCCCGCATCCGTCCCTTACGTCACGAGGACATCACCCCAACAGGACATTGCTGCTGAATCAGGTATAAAATTATATGACTTGTCTTGCTTCTATCGCAGTCTCACACGCTCCGTTACATTGACAACTGCCCGATTTGGGAACATATCTGATTCAGAATATTATCCGGGACAGTTGAACTGTTAACGCTTGACGACGCGTAGGAACGGTACTGGAGGTATATAAGGAAGAATAGCCTGTGCATGGGATATTTCGGGGATGTGAGGAGGGTAGCGGCTTGGATTAACCATATGCAAGGTGTCAGGCACCATACCTGAGGAGTACCAACGGAGCGGCCCGTGGTAGTTGGAGCTATTCTGATTGAGAAATTGGTGGATGCGAGTGACAGCGCCGCCGCCAATCACATGGTGCGGATTGAGGTTCACATGCCATATAAGCTTAAGGTGTCCGCTCTTGTAGCCCCTTATAGTGTAGTGCACACTCTTTCCTAAGCCTCCAACGTCCTTTCTCATGTGGCATACAGACAGCCATCCTCAGCCATTACTAGGGCGTCTGCAAATAATCGCATAGCAGAATAGCTGATAGCAAGTCTCTCACATGCTAAATGTACCAAATGATGAACATGTAATGCTCGACGACCTTGATAGCCTTTACCAGGCGAGGTCATGTGTGCCGGTGATCAGGTGGGTGCTACTAAAATTGATGAGCTCCTGCACCAGGCTACTAGCTCAATGCCCTACATACACAAGCTTCGGCAAACTCCGGTGTGACACAAGGTGATACTTGTCAGTACTGAACCCATCCTTAGTGAACTCGAAATCGCAGGAACGTCGGCGGAAACTCGACGTCATATGGAGCTAAGAGTGAGGAAATATTGCTCTCCAAACGAATAATGTAGAAGTTGTAGGCTGCCTCGGGCAACGGGACATGCCATTCCCAAGGAGCAAGCTATGGCTTTCACTCATATTTCTTTCCCGTTCGAGTCAATTAGACATTAGTAGCCGCCCTGTGATTACAGTAAAGGCAGCGGGACCCGGCGAGGACCGGCCGCTAGTCCACAACCACTGTGCACATCAAGACTCTCTCCCACAAAGCACCATCGCCGGCAGATCTTTCTGGCCTGCCGGCATGAGATTAAAGTTCACTAGTTAGTGTTGAGGCTGAAATAGAAATAAGTGGCAAATATGGTTACTCTGACGTGGTGTCCTCCCTGACAAAGGTCTATGGCTTGATCCCGAGTCACACTGTTACTCCGTTAGGGATGTTATTCCGTGTGGGGCCTCAACTGTACGAATCCCCCCGGCTTGACATAATGCCTCAGTGAATATAACTGCTGTAAAGTAAGTAGGTTGTGTGTTCCTTAGGTTGCTTCTGGTATTATGCTGCAAAATGTATTAGGCTCTTATTTACAGCTTGTTCTAGTGATTTTTAAACTCTTTAAGGTTATGTGACGTTGTGGTTGAGTTAAGGTGGAGAAGGTTGCGTTTAACTTTATTTCGTATTTCAGGTCCACATGACCTACCTACTCTACAGCAGTTATATCTACTAAACGACTCGTCGATATCCAGACAGCAGTCCGACGGAGTAATACGTAATAACAATCCAATCTATCATCATCATGTTCTCATTGTGAACAGTGGCGCTACAGTTAACCCCCCTCTCATATGTAGTGCGTTTATTCTCATTAGAATGACTTGACTGATTACTTGTCAGTATCAAGCCACTTGATGCGAGGGCATGCCGTAAAGAAAGGGCAGAATAGAGTTTTTAACGGCCTGGAGGTTGGCAACCCACCCATAGCGGATACGATACGGACACGCACCGGACACTGCGCTTTGAGAATCTCGATTGAGATGTTGATGCCTGAAGGGCTGACTGATCAGCATCAGCCCAGAGGCAACGATAGGCCAGACACTCAAACTAAACACCAACTAGGAACCCTTATTTGGAAGCTAAGGGCTACTGGCACTGAGACTGGAATAGATCACGAACAAAATTCTCTTGGGTTGATTCTGCTCAGCAGGGGGGTGCCGGTGGATCAGATACCCCTGGCACTGCAGACCGAAACGGTGCTATGCCCGCTTTCGCTCCTCGTATAACTTCGAACCGAGTCTTTCGACCCTCGTATTCCTTCGACCCTAATCTCTTAAATTCCCTATTTATTTAACCGATTTATCCTATTTTGCTGTAAATACCTCACTCCAATATCATTTATTTGCTCTATATCTCCTTTCCCAAGGTCAGTAGAGCAGTCAGTGCTTACTGCGAGAATCATCATGGCTTCACCAAGAAGCCGTTTGCTTCAACTTCTTTGGACTATATGTCTGATCTGTTTATTTATCCCCACCGGTTCCTGCAATTCCCTCGAGCGCGACGCTGCTGTGTACAAGTATGATGTGGTTATTTACGGCAACACCGTCGCTGCATTAGCGGCTGCTGTACAAACAAAGCGCATGAAGAAGTCTGTAGCGATCGTTATTCCTGGAAATACACTCGGCGGCCTCACGACGTCGGGTCTCGGTTGGACGGATAACAAAAACGGCAACTCCATTGGCGGTATCGCTCGAGAATTCTACAGCAAAATCTTTGCCTTCTATCAGAACACTAGCAAGTGGAAATATGAGACACGATCGGCTTATATATCGAGGAAAATTCGTGCCCAACCAGGCCCAGCTATCGAGGAAAGCAAAAAGGTTCAGTGGACCTTCGAGCCAAGAGTCGCAGAATATATCTGGGAGAAGTGGATGAAGGATGGGAAAATACCCATTTTCCGGAACGAAGCAATTGAACGCTCTAGGAGTGGTTTGATCAAAGACGGAGCGAATATTACATCCTTCAGCACACAGTCTGGCTCAATCTTCCAGGCGAAAATGTTCATTGATGCTAGCTATGAGGGCGACCTTATGGAGACGGCAGGTGTCATATATCGCACAGGGCGTGAGGGTCAGGATGAATTCAATGAACCGCTTGCTGGAGTTCTCATCAACAGCCCTAACCGACTCTCGAACATCGACCCATATGTTAAAAAGGGGAATTCGAACAGCGGCTTAATCCCAGGCATCGAGCGAATCATCAGCAATGCTGAGTCAGTTAAGGGCAAGCCAGATCCTTACCGCCTGCAGTCCTACAACTACCGATTGAGCCTTACCAAAGTGGAAAACAATAAGACACCGTTCTTGAAGCCCGCTGGCTATAATGAGTCCACTTACGAAATTCTCTTCCGCTACATCGAATCAGGCTACAAGGGCCCATTCTTCACAAGCCAGCTCATGCCAAATATCAAAACGGACTCGAACGCAGCTGGTCAGGTCAGCACGGATCTCATCGGCGGGAACTATGATGATGCGTCCAGGTCCAACTACGCAGAGTACTCATACCAGCAACGGGAAGCTGTTCAACTTGCGCATAAAGTCTATACGCAGGGCTTTCTCTGGACGCTAGCGAATCACCCACGTATACCGCAATCCATCCGAACGGCTATCAGCAAGTGGGGCTACGCCAAAGATGAGTTTGTGAGCAATGGCAACTGGCCATATGAGATATATATCCGCGAGGCCCGGCGTATGGCCGGCGTATATACCATGAAGCAGGACGATATTCAGCAGCCGAAGCAGTTCCTGAACGATACTGTCGTTGGCATGGGGTCATATTATCTAGACGTGCACCAAGTGGAGCGCGTGGTTGTTGATGGCCGTATCTACGATGAGGGGCTCGTACATGTGGTAACTAACGCGCCGTTTGCCATCCCATTCAACGCTATCGTCCCTCACGCAAGATATGCAACCAATTTTCTCAACCCAGTGACAATGAGCAGCACTCATATTGCATATGCAGCCATTCGCATGGAGCCAACATATATGATCTTAGGGCAGAGCGCTGCAACAGCAGCGGTGATGGCGATTGAGCAGGGGGTCAAGATACAGGATGTTGACCGTGAGAAGCTGACAGCAAGGCTGATAGCAGACAAGCAGGTCTTAAGCCTCTAGGCCACTCGGGCTTACCTTTTATGTACGGTTTTGGGGGTACACGTTTCTGCCTTACCATGTATGTATATAGGTAGCTTTGTGAGCGGAAAGAAGCGCGCCGGGGTCATTGATTCGCTTGACGATCTCTTTCTTCGTCGGATTCTGTGCTTCGATCATCTTCCACTCCAACGAACGTGTCTTGTCGTATAACGTCATGTAGAGAATAGCTCCCACGATCTAGGTCTAAAGAGTATGCTCAACGTTGCGGAACAGTAATCTCGTCCTCTAATATCCGTAGACAGCTGGGAATTGGTCATTGTGTCGAACAAAAGGTGTGTTATGACTTTGCCGACCTTGAGCACCTATAAGTACGCCCCCGAACTGGCATCCCAGATCTTGATGGTCTGATTGTTTGAGCTCGATGTGAGCCGCTGGCTATCTGCTGAAAATATGACTGAGATTACTTTGCTATTGTGGCCGTCGAGTATCTGTGGGCATGTGCCGGAACCGTTATCCCAGATCTTAATGGTCTTATAAGTGAGCTTGATGTAAGCCGCTGGCTATCTGCTAAAAAGACAACTGAGGTTATGGACAGGAGATTTGAATCACTACGTAAATCTAACCCTAACCCCAAGCAATTGTCTAAAAAAACTAACCTTTTTATAATAGCTAAGTTTAAGCCTAGATAGTAAGGTCTATATAGGATTAAAATAGCTTTAGATAAAGGCTAGTATTATTTAGAAATCCTAAATAGACTACTATTTAATATTACTTATTATAATAAATACCTTAAAGTATTCTAATAAGATAAAGATAGCTAATAAAGCCCGGATAATAATTCTTTAGCTCTCTCTTATTAAGAGCGCCTTTTTTATAATAACTCTTAAGCTAGATCAGTTAATTAAATAAATTAAAATAAGGAAATAAGCCTAGAAGAAAAGGATAGATTAAAAATGTCACGGCCTATGCAGTATGGATACCTAACATTACATAACCCCCTAAATTTCTTACTAATTATAAGTGATTATCCTTAACTATAGGATAATTACTATAATCACTCTCGCAATTATTATAATTACTTATATAATTATTATAATCGCCCTTATAACTTAGGTAATTAAACCTTATATTATATAATATATAAACCTAAAAATCTGGCTATTATTAAAGTACTAGCTCTTTAGCTATTAATATAACTCAGTTACTTTAATTTACTCTAATTACTATATATTATTATATACTAATTATTATTTAATATAATATTATAATAACTACTTAATAAGTATAATCTAACTATTCTACTAATATAGACCTTAGTCTATCCTTTAGGAACTCTTTCTAAACTATTCTATACTTTATATAGCCTAGCTTAAGAATATAACTATTATATATTAATAACTCGTATTTAAATAATTATCTTATATATTGTTAAACCCAAATAAATATATAAATATATATATCTCCTTTAATAAGCTAAGTTTTAAGCTTTATTATAAGCTTAAAAATTCTATATAAAATTCTATTTAAATATACTAAAACACAGTATTAATAACACTATTCACACTATATAACCAATAATAGCTAGTCGGCCTAATATTAGTCCGTGCTTTGAAATCAAGCAATTTTGCTTTATAATCAAAGCTTTCAATTCCTCCGTGATTTGAAATCAAAATATCTCGGCATTTCCTTGACATATAATTACAAAAATAATACCATTGAATAGCTGAATTTTTAGGCTTCTTAATAGTATATTTTATGTCTTAGTGACTATATATTTGCCGGCTCAATTTGTCTATAAAAGAAGGACTACCCCTAGGGCTTATTTCCTCATATAATAGAATCATACACTATCACTATACACTATAATAAACTATCTTCTGATAAGACACTCTTATCTTCATATACCTCTTACTTTATTATTCTTTATAAGAATATCCTTATATAAGCTATAAGCTTATACTTCTACTGCTCAGTGACCTCTAACATATATTAAGTAATATTTAATAAATTATAATAGTACTTACTATACCTTTTAGTAGTATGCTCTTATCTAAGAGTAAGGCCTTAGTGCTTTTTAAAGATAGAGATAATAATAAATATATAAACACTTCTAATAATAAGTATAAAAAGGAACTTAGAAAGCTTTATATAGAAAATAAGTAACTCTTTATAGGACTTATTAAGCTCTTAGCTTTAGGAATATATATTAATATTATTAAGGTTATGGTCCTTGGCAGTGCATACTCAGAGAGGGGCCAGAGGTTAAACAGTAAAAAAAAAAAAACAACTAATAGTAAATAATAGTGTGAGGGCCCAAAACCCAAGCCCAAGGCAATAGCAACTCAGAATGACTAGAGTTTCTACTGCATCAGGGTGCAAGCCTTGCTATCCTAATCAACCCTTCGAGATGCATTAAGCAGCTAGAAAGCTAGATGGAAAAGCTAGATGGAAAAGCTAGATAGAAAAGCTAGATATCAGAAGGCAAAATCGTCATACAATAAAAGCCCTGTAAGGGCTCTGCATTCATCGCATTCCAAGCTCGTCACAATTCTAAGTCATAATTCAATACTTTATAATTCCCGTCATATCGCAATTTAAAATGACCCCCTCTAATTAAATAAATAACATAATACGCGTACGGCGCATTGCACAACAGCCCGGCGGACCCTCGCTAATACTAGCATATGAGAATCATCTTATATATACACTAGCTAAAAGAATCGAAGAAGATCGAAGCCTGCTTCTTAGGCTATAAAGAGCATCTTGCCTATCTGGCCTAAAACGCATAATAGAGGCTGAGTTTAACTAGCCTAGTTATAAGAAGCTTATCTAGTTAGCGATCTTTAATTACTATATCCTCTAAGAGAATCTATTCTTATAAGCCTTATTAAATAAGAATATAATTTAATAAATTAAGATAGAGTAAATCTTATTAAAAGAATTAGCTTAAAAGGAAGTAAGAAAAGAAATAATAACTATTAATAATGCCTTCTTTAATAACCTAAAGAGCTATAATATATGGGTTATGTAGTTATAGGCTGACCTTATGCTGATCAATATGCAGCTAAAGGAGTGACGCATTAGAAACTAAGGGAATCCTGCTGAGTTAAAGGATTTAGCAGAGGAAGGTTCTGTAAGGGAGGAGGGATAAGAGTCTATCTATAACTAGGTTAACTAATCAATCGAGTCCTTTGTCTTAAGATAACTTAAGTAATATAAATACATAACTGTATAGAAACGCGGTAACGAGGAACGCAGTAATGCAGAAACAAAAGTCCGAATAGCGGTTTTAATAGCGATATATTAATATTATATAAGAAGAGGAGCATTATTAAAATAAGAAGTGCTTTAAATAATTATATATATAACTCTAGGCCTTATTAAGTAATTCTACTATAGATATAACTATTATAACTATAGAATAGAGAATTATTAAACTTATTATTAAATTAGTTTAAACTAAGAATAACTAAGAATAATAAGTAGTTTAACTTATAGAATATAAATAGCCTACTATTATAGTATATATTTATAATATTAGAGAAATTATTAAGTCTAAATAATTATTAAAGTTTAATAAAAACTCTAAAAAGCTATAAAAATACCTTACTAGCCTTAAGTCTTATTATATATAACGTATATAATAAGTAAGTGTATAATATAAGCAAGTACGCACTTTTCTCTACTCTTTAATACAGATTTACTAATAAAAATATAATAAAGTATCTAATTAATTAAAACTAATTATTATACTCTTTTCTAAAGGTCTTAATTATAGCCTAACAGGTCCTTATATTATAACCTATCTTTTTATAAGTTCTATAGCGTCTTTCTCTTAGTAATACTAACTTCCTTTAATTACTACTTTTTAATAATTTAGTTACTACTTATATATTAATATCCTTCTGATCTATTTTATCCCTCCTTTTATTTAGAGTTATCTTTCCTTTTTTATATAAGCAGGTTCTTTTTATTTTATACTATTTACTAAGAGTCTTATTTGCTTATTAAAGGATCTAGACTTTAGACTTTAATAAAGCGTTTTAATATATTATTACTTTTATTCCTTTTAAAAGTGACTTAAGTGCTTTAAAGATTAAGGCTAGAGAGTTATTTTAATGCCTTTTTATTTATCTTTTAAGGTATTTAAACTAAGAGCTGGCTTTAAGTATAGTCTTTAGTGTTTTTAAGATCTAAGGGTTAGGAAGGTTAGCCTTTCTTTTAACTAGTATTAGAATCTATAGTTATATATTAAGCTTAGATATAATATTTTCTAGGTTTAAAAGAATAAGTCTAACCCTTTAAAAACCTCTTTTAATATTACTCTTTATTATAATAGCTTTATAAATAGTATAAAAAGCTAAGAAGAACTTAGTCTTTAAAATATAAATTATAGAGTATTTAATTAATTACTTAATTACTTAACTATAGGCTTATTTAAATAGCTTAAAGTACTTAATATTAAAAGGCTAAAGTAAATAAAATAAATAAAGTAATATATAAAGTATAATAATATAGTTCTTTTTATAATATTTTTTAAAGTTAATAGAGTAATGACTTTTATACTTATTAAGGATTAGAAGATAATAATAACTAGTTAATTAATCCTTTATATACTAATTAAAGTACTTAAGCTACTTAAGACCTATCTTATTATTAGTCTAGCTATTTTTAATTATTATAATAGTCTAATTACTTAAAAGGTTACTTTTTTAGTACTAGCTAGTAAGGTAATATTAGCTTATAATTATAATAAATAGCTAGATTGCCTAGCCTTCTGTATTAATTGCTTAAATAATTATAACCTATTCTTAGTTTTTAAACTAGACTGATTTTAGGTTTTTATACCTTTTTATATTTATAATAACCATTCTGCTTATAATAAGGCCTATTATAAAGCTAGTCTTATTAAAATTATAAATATTAATAAGATTAATACTATACTTTATAATTATATTCTTTATAAGCCTAAACTAATTATAAATAATAATTAGATCTTTATATTTAGCCTTTTAATAGTTATATTTATAAAAAAAACGCATTTTAAAGTCTAGTTATTACTTAATAAAGTTAAAAGCCTAGTATTTATTAATAAGTAATGCATTATATTTAATAAGCAGTTAGTTAACTATTTCTTTAATATTATATAATTATAAAGAAAATCCTTATAAATCTAAATTAAGAATAAATTAAATAATAATCTATTCTTCTAGATTGGATAGTTTTCTTAAATTTAATATAATATTATATTAAGAAGGAATGCTATTATACTAGCATTCTAAAGTGTGGCGAGAGACTGTATAAATATTCAAAACGCAAAAGAGAGTTAATTAAGGGTCTTTCTTAAGGGCTTAAAGGGTAAGATTAATATTTGCCTTATTAATTAAGGATAATATGATTTATAATTAAGAAAATTAATTTAAAAGATGAAATTTAGTAATTAAGGAAAAAAGTATAATATATATAATAAGTGAATGTCCTAAATAAGTGAATGTCCTAAATAAGTGAATGTCCTAAAAATCCTAACCTCTAAGATTAAAACCTCAATATAACCACAGTAATATAATCAATTAATTAAAACTAATCGCTATATTCTTTTCTAAAGGTCTTAATTATAGCCTAACAGGTCCTTATATTATAACCAGCCTTTCTATATGTTTTATAGCGCCTTTCTTTCAATAGTGCTAACCTTCGCTAACCACTACTTCTCGATGATTCAGCCATTACTTGCGCATTAACGTCTCTCTGATCTATCTTATCCCTTCCCTTATCTAGAGTTATCTTTCCTCCTTTACTTAGGCGGGTTTTTTTAGCTCTACGCTGCTTACTAAGAGTCTTATTCGCCTATTGAAGAATCTGGACCTTAGCTTTTAATAGGGCATTCTGATGCATTATTGCCTTTATTCCCTTTGAAAGTGATTTAAGCGCTTTGAGAATTGATATTAGAGAGCTGCTCTGATGCCTTTTTATTCGTCTTTTGAGATATTCAGACTGAGAGCTAGCCTTAAGTATGGTCTTTGGGGTCTTTAAGACCCAAGGGTCAGGGAGGCTGACATCCTCCTTGGCCGGTGTTAGAGTCTGTAGCTGCATATTAAGCTTTGATATGACATTTTCTGGGTCTAAAGGAGCAAGTCTAGCCCCTTAAAAACCCCCTTTGATATTGCTTGCTATTATAGCGGCTTAGTAGGTAGTATAAAAGGCTAGGAAGAACTCAGTCTTTAAAACGTAGGTTATAGAGCATCTAATTAACTGCTTAATTTCTTAACTGTAGGCTGTTTTAAGTAGCCTAAAGTATTTAATATTAAGAGGCTGAAGTAAATGAGATGAATGAGGCGGTATATAAAGTATAATAATGTCGTTCTTTTTATAATATTTCTTAAAGTTAACTGAGTAGTGATTTTCGTATCTATTAAGGATTAGAAGATAATAGTGATTGGTCAATCGATTCTTTATATACTAATTAAAGTGCTTAAGCTACTGAAGACCTGTCTTATTATTAGTCTAGCTATTTAGAGTTATTATAATAGCCTAATCGCCCAGGAGGTTGCTTTCTTAGTACTAGCTAGTGAGGTGATATTGGCCTGTAATTACGATGAATGGCTAGATTGCCTAGCCTTCTGTATTAATCGCCTGAATGACTGTAACCCATTCCCGGTTTCTAGGCTAGACTGATTTCGGGTTTCTATGCCTATCTGCGCCTATAATGACTATTCTACTTATAATTATGCCTATTATAAAGCCAGTCTTATTAAAGTTATAGATATCGGCTAGATTAATACTATATTTTATAATTATATTCTTTATAAGCTAGAACTAATTATAAATAATAATTAGATCTTTGCATTTAGCTCTCTGATAGTCGTATTTATGAAAAAAACGCGTCTTAAGCTCTTAGTATTACCTGATGAAGTTAGAAGCCTAGCGCTTACTAATAGGTGATGCGTCGCGGTTAGCGAGCAGTCGGTTAGCCATTTCTTCAATACTATGCAGTTGCGGAGGAAACCCTTGCGAATCTAGGTTAAGAATGAATTGAATAATGATCTATTCCTCTAGATCAGATAGCTTATGTAACTTAGGGATAATATCGTGTTAAGACTATATGCCTTTCTAGCAGCGCCTTAGCTTTTTATTGTAGATATAGTAGATTGATATAGTGCGTCGAATGCTTAATGATGGGTTATTTTGAAGGGCTTGAAGGGTAAGAAGGATGTTTCCCTCTTTATTAAATTGAGATATGTTTAGTAGTCGTAAATTAATTAATTAAATAGAAGAAAGAGAGATTAGGAGATTTTTAGGACATTCGCTTATTTAGGATATTCGCTTATTATGTACGTTATATTTACTTATTTTATATGCTTACTTATTATATATATTATTATTTATTACTATTTATAAATAACTTACTTAAAGTATAATATATTATAAAAAGATTAAAAGGTAAAGTAGTTTAAAATTATAAATTAATTTTAAAAGATTTTATTACTTAAGCTCTAAGTTAATAAAAATCTAAAATAATTATAATATTTAATAGTTTTAATAAATATAAATAGTTATTAATTAATAATTATAGAGAATAGAATGAAAAATATAATGCACTTAATACTATTAAGAAGCTTAAATAAATAAAAGTAGTATTTAAATACCTTTTAGAGTTTTAATATATTATAATAAAACTTAATTAGTTAAATAAAAACCTTATTAATAAGTTTTATTAAAATTTAAAAGATAATATTAAAGATAAACGTATTAAAAATATAGATCTATTTATAGACTTTACTTAATATATTAAATTTACTATTATAATTAATAACTAACTATTTAAATAATAAATAAAAAAATAAAATATTAGTAATAATAATAGTAATTAAAAAAAAAAGAACTATACAAACTAAAGAAAACTATAAATTTCTAATACTTTTTATAGTATTATAATAAGACTTATAAAACTTAGTATAATATAGTAATAATAAGGGAAAAAGATATTTAAATACTATAATTATAATAAACTAAGATACCTTTTATATAATTATAAGAAACCTAAGAAGGAAAAGAAACTATTTAAGCCTATTACTATACTTACTTATAGTATTAATTTAATTAAAAAAGGAGATAATCTTTCTATTTAATTTATTAATATAGCTTAAAGCGGATTTAATAATCACTTTAAAGAATATAACTATAACTCTATAAATATATAAAACTAGATAGAAGAATTAAAGTATAAAGATATTCCCTAAGAAAGACTAATTAGTAAGACCAGACTTATAAATAAATAAATATAAGAAGAAAGACTTAAAAAGAAATATAATAAATAGAGCTAATAAATAGAAAGAGAAAAAAATAACTCTAAAGTATATAAATAGTAGCTATAAATAAAGTAAGAAATAGTATACTAATATAAAGTAAAAAAGAAAAGGGAATAAGAGGAAAGGACTTAGGAAATAATAGTTATAATGTAAAAACCAATTCCTATAAGCTAAGTTCTAAGTTATCTAACTATCATACCCTAACCTAATAGAGTGTATATTATTACTATAGTTTAATAACTTAGAAAAGATTTAATATAAATAAAAGATTTTAATAATTATAAAATTCCAAATTAATAACCTAATTATATATAAACTAATAAAAATAGGCTATAAAGATAGATTACTATATTAAATAGTAGTATAATATATAACTATATTATATCGCTATTAAAACCGCTATTCGGACTTTTGTTTCTATACTACTGCATTCCTCATTACTGTATTTCTATATTACGTGTTTATATTGCTTGAGTTATCTTAAGACAAAGGACTCGATTGATTAGTTAACCTAGTTATAAATAGACTCTTATCCCTCCTCTCTTATAGAACCTTCCTCTACTAAATCCTTTAACCGTTCTAATAGGATTCCCTTAGTTTTTAATATATTATTCCTTTAGCTATATATTAATTAGCATAAGGTCAGCCTATAACTATATAATTTATATATTATAGCTCTTTAGGTTATTAAAAAAGGCATTATTAATAGTTATTATTTCCTTCTTTACTTCTTTTTAAGCTAATTCTTCTAATAAGACTTACTTTATTTTAATCTATTAGATTATATCTTTATTTAATAAGGCTTATAAGAATAGGTTCTCTTAGAGGATATAGTAATTAAAGATCACTAATTAGATAAGCTTCTTATAACTAGGCTAGCTAAACTTAGCCTTTATTATACATTCTAGGCTAGATAGATAAGATACTCTTTATAGCCTAGAAAGCAGGCTTTGATCTTTTTTAATTCTTTTAGCTAGTATATATATAAGACGATTCTTATATACTAGTATTAGTAAGGGTCTGCTAGACTATTATATAATGCGCTATACGTACATTGTGTTATTTATTTAGTCAGAGGGGGGTCATTTTGAATTATAATATGATAGAAATTATAAAGCAGTAATTGAATTGCAACTTAGAATTGCGACGAGCTTAGAATGCGACGAATGCAGAGCCCTTATAGGGCTTTTATTGTATAACGATTTTGCCTTCTGATATCTAGCTTTTCTATCTAGCTTTTCTATCTAGCTTTTCTATCTAGCTTTCCAGCTGCTTAACGCATCTCAAAGGGTTAATTAGGATAGCAAGGCTTGTACCTTAATGCAGTAAAAACTCTAGTCATTCTGAGTTGCTATTGCCTTAGGCTTGGGTTTTAGGCCCTCACACTGTTATTCACTATTAGTTGTTTTTTTTTTACTGTTTAACCTCTGGCCCCTCTCTGAGTGTGCGCTGCTAAGGACCATAACTTTAATAACTATATTATATAATAACTAGCTCTCTAACTATAGATTAGTATAAGATAAGATATATACTAAGCTAAAAAGGCTAAATATAATATTAAGGATAAAGATATCCTTATATTAATAGATAAATACTTAGAATTAGATAATAAACTTTAAAGTATTACTTTAAAAGAATAAAATGCGCTTATATATATAATAAAAGATATTTAAATTGAATAGTTCGCTAAGGAAATATAAGGCCTTATAGAAAAAGCGGATATATATATCTAAGCTCTATATTAAAATAATAAACAAAACCTACAAAACCTAACTAAATAATAGCTTAGGGAAGATAACTTTAAAGTATATTAAGAATATTAAAAATATAAAGAAATTTTATAAGCTTTATATATTTACTAATAATATATTATATACTTTATAAAAAAGCTTAAATAAGACTATTTCCTAATATAAGTAAATAGCTAATTAATAATAAAGCTTTATAAAGTAGAGAATATAGAAGACTATTAAGTATAAAAGTAATATAAGAATCTAAGAATAATATAACTTATAAAATATAATATAAATTACTTTATAAATTATTAATATTTTAATACTAACTTTATTAATTATTAATAACTTAAGTATTAAATATATATATATAATAAGGTTAATATATAGTATAAGTATAATTAAAGATAGATATTCTAACCTTTATAAAATAGAATAATAGAAAGTATAAAAAACTCTTAATACTATTTATAATAGAGT
Source organism: Dactylonectria alcacerensis (assembly GCA_029931735.1). Taxonomy (NCBI): domain Eukaryota; kingdom Fungi; phylum Ascomycota; class Sordariomycetes; order Hypocreales; family Nectriaceae; genus Dactylonectria; species Dactylonectria alcacerensis. The sequence continues at coordinate 642,906 of JAPMUZ010000012.1, read as the reverse complement.
AATAAATAGGCATAGAGCTAAGGAAAGCAGAACTTTTTAAAATAAGAGCTCTATATATAATTAAAAGCGTATAAATAATAAACTAATATTTAGAAATATAGGTATAAATTAAAGGAAACTAACTATTTACTTTAATAAATAGTAATATAGAATTTAACTATATTTACCTTATAGTAATAAATATATTAAAACTCTTATAAAAAGATAAAGTAAATCTATATAAAGTATATAATTTTAAAAGAACTCCTTTTAGCTATAATAATAAAAGAATAACTAAAGAGCTTAATTATCTTAAGGTTTTTATAAAAAGATAAAATAAAGGAATCTTATTTAATATAATACTTATTATATATTATACTTTAGTCTTAGAGTATTTATAATTAAAATAAATTAACTTAATAATAAACTGAAGGATTAGTTAAATAAACTTTAATAATATTAATAATTACTTCTCTTAAGAATTAGATTTAAATAATAATATAAGATTTTAAACTTTAATTAATAATAATATTAGTAAAGTATTAATAAAAGAAATAATAAAGACTTTTTTATTTTAAAATATAAAATATAAATACTATAAAGCTTAAAATAATAAGATATACTATATTATTACCTTTATATAAAGCTAATTAATAAAGCTTAATAAAGATCTTATAAAAATAAAAAAATAACTAAAAGCAGATAATAGGCTAAAGAATATACTACTTATTTACTATATTTATAAAAAACTATTTACTAAAGAATTAGAAATAGGTTTACTTAAATATAGTAAATAGGATTATAAAATAGTATTAAAAAATAGAATTTTACTTAAGTTCTTTAAACTTTATAACCTTAATAATATATAGCTATAAATATTAAAAGAATACTTTAAAAATATATTAAAAAAGGGATATATTAAAATCTTAAAATCCTTTATAAAATACCTAGTTATATTTATTTTAAAAAAGAATGGAAAACTCTGATTAATTATAGACTATTAATAGCTAAATAATATTATACTAAAGGATTAAATACTATTATTTTTAATTACTAAACTAAAGGACTGCTTTTATAATAAAAAGCAGTTTATAATATTTAATTTAAAAAATGCTTATAGCTTAATTTATATAAAGCCTAAGGATGAATAAAAGACTATATTTAAAACTAAATTTAGACTATTTAAATACTTAATAATACCCTTTAGACTTATAAATATATTAATAATATTTTAATAAATAATTACTAATATCTTAAGAGAATATCTTAATATCTTTATTATATACTACTTTAATAATATTTTAATCTTTTTAGAAATAGAAGAAGAATATATAAAGTATATATATATAATCTTATAAAAACTATAAAATGTAAAATTACTTATAGAACTAATAAAAAGTAAATTCTATATATAAAAAGTAGACTTTCTTAAATATACTATTTAACTAAATAAAATCTATATAAATAAAAAGAAAATTAAAGCTATTAAGGATTAGCTAAAACTAACTAATATTAAGAAAGTATAGAGCTTCTTAAGGTTTATTAATTATTATAAAAGGTTTATTTATAGATTTAATAAAATTATAAAACCCTTAATAGAACTTATAAAAAAAGATATAGACTTTAAATAGAATATAAAGGCTTAAAAAGCTTTTAATAATTTAAAATAAGCTATCCTTAGTAAACCCATTTTAGTAATATTTAATTCTAAATAATTAATTAAATTAGAAACTAATGCTTCTAACTTTACACTTAGAGTGTAAATTAAATAAAGGGATAATAAAGGGAAGCTATATTTAATTACATTCTACTTATATATATTAAAAGGAGTAGAGCTTAATTACTCTATTTATAATAAGGAATTTATAATAATATTTAAATCCTTTTAAGAATTCTAATACTATCTTTTAGAAAGTAAATACTAAGTTATAATCTATATAGATTATAAGAATATCTTATATTTTATAATTATATAAGAGCTTAATAAAAAGTAACTTTATTATATAGAATATCTATTAGAATTTAACTATATTATTATTTATAAGAAAGGCTTAAAAAACGGATAAGCTAATATAATAAGTTAAAGACCTAACTTTAAAATAAATATACTTAAAGCTAATAAATAAGTATTAGCTTATACTTCTAAAGGATACTTTAAATAAAAATATATTATAGCTATAAGTAAGTTATAATTACTTAATAACTTACTAGAATAACTATAGAAGCCTGAGTAAAGCTTTAAGTAATAAATATATAATAAATATCTAGTTCTAAAAGAATTATTATAATAAGAAGGAAAAGTAGCTTTAACTGGATCTTAAGGACTTTAAGTAATTACTTACTTTTACTAAAGTAATTACTATAGAAATCCCTAGACCTTAGCTAAGAAACTCTATTAATATTTTTATAGTAACTTTATAAAAGTATATATTACTTATATAAGATAGTATAACTAATGCTTATAAGATCTTATTAGATAATATATAAGAAAATATTAGAAGATATATAATTACTAAGACTATAAACTTAATAAGATATAGAGAAAACTTAAATAAGCTAATAAACTTAATAAAATAGCTTAAATTATAGCTATAGTATCTTAAGAAATACTTTATAAATAGATATAAAAATATAACTAGATATATAAAATAGATAGAGTAATAAGAATACTCTGCTTAATTCCTAAATTATAATTTAGATTATAAAGGTTATAAGTCCCCTCTAAATTATAAGAATAATTAGTATAAGATATTTATAAACACTTTTTATATAAATATTAAGAGATTAATAAAACCCTTAAATAAATTAAAATAATATATATATTTTTTAAAATAAAAAAAATAGTTATAAAAATTATTAAATTCTATAAACTATATAATAAAACTAAGGTATAATATTATAAACTATATAAAGAATTATAACCCTTATTAATTATTAAATAATTATAAGACTTTATTATAATGGATTTTATTATAAAATTACCCTTATTAGAAGACCTTATAAGTAGTACTTTCTATAATAGCATTCTTATTATTATAAATAGATTTATAAAATTTTCTTATTTTATACTATACTAAGAGTTAATAGATACTAAATAGTTTATTTACCTATTCTTATAAAATATTATTAATATATATAGCTTACTAATAGAGATTCTAAGTAATAGAGGACCCCTATTTATATTTAAGTTTTAGTAAGCCCTAATAGCCTAACTAGGATTAAACTACTGACTTATAATAGCATTCTAACTATAGGTTAATAAATAAATAAAATATATAAATTAAATACTTAAGTAATACTTATAATACTATATTAATTATAAATAAAATAATTAAATAGAAAAGTTACTTATAATATAGTTAAGCTATAATATTATAATAAATAAAAGTATTAAGCTTATGCCTTACTATACTAATTTCAGATTTATATTAAATGCATATTAATAATAATATAATAGAATTATTAATCTAAAAGTAATTCTAATATTAGATTAACTAAGAAATCTCTATAAAGAAATAAAAACTAAATTTAAATTTATATAAGAATAAATAAAAAAGTATTATAATTAGAAAAGGCTAAAGGAACTATCCTTTTTAAAAGGAGATATAATTCTATTAGTAATAAAAAACCTATTAATAGATAGACTTAGTAAAAAACTTGACTATAAATTTATCAGACTTTATAAAGTTCTAGAGAAAATCTTAGAAAATAATTACAAACTGGACTTAAAAATATAATATTACTTAGTTTTTTATATTTTATTATTAGAATTAATAGAAAATACTATTTTAATTAATAATGGATAAAGTTATAAACTAATAATAAAAGACTTAGAAGAATATTATATTAAAGAAATCTATAATATAAAGAAAATTAATAGGAAAATAATATACTTTATAAAGTAGAAAGACTACTCTAAAAGCAAAATATTATAGTAATTATTAGAAAATCTTATCTATGCATAGTATTTATTAAAGACATTTTATATATAATACTAGAAGAAAAAGAATTAGTAAGGAAATCGCTAAGCCCTAGGGAATCTTATAAATTAGCTTAGGCTTTTATAAAGTAATTCTAAAAAGAACTATTTAGATAAGTAACCTCTTTAGTAGATGCCTTATTTTACTTAGCCTTATCTAACTTATCTAAGGAATGAAGACCCTAATATACTATCTCTATGCCTTGCTTTTAAAGCTGTTTTTATTAATAATAGAGCTATATTAGATAAGATAAATGTTTATTTATTTACTACTATAATTCTATTAATTCTTCTTCTGCTTACTTTTCTTTAGATTTTAAATAATGCTTCTTAGCTATTAAATGGAAAGTTGTTTAATTAGTATAAGGACTAAATAAAGTAAGAATAAGTATTTATATATAGAAATTGATTCTTTTGAATTATTATAAGAATGTCTATAATAGATATATTTAAAATAATGAGAAATGCCTTTAAGCATTTTATACTTTAGCTTTTATTAAGTATAATTTAAGTACTTAATAACTTTAAAACCTATTTCTTTAATAAGTTTATATAAATAATAATAATATATAGCGAATTATAATTTTACTTTTAATATACTATTAGTATTATAGAAAAATAATTATAGAGAAAGGTTAGATAAATTAAAGAGAAACTTAGGATAGTTAAACTTATAAGCCTTAGGAATAAGGATTAATAGAGAGGAGATATTATATTATAGCTTATATAATATAAATACTTAATATTATATAATTTTCTAAATTTCTTATTAATTATAAGTAATTATTCTTAACTATAAGATGATTATTATAATTACTTTTATAATTATTATAATTACTTATATAATTATTACGATTACCTTTATAACTTAGGTAATCGAATCTTATATTATATAGTATATAAACCTAAGGATCTGGCTATTATTAAAGCACTAGCTCTTTAGCTATTAATATAATTTAATTACTCTAATTTACCCTAATTGCTATATATTATTATATATTAACTATTACCTAATATAATATTATAATAACTATTTAATAAGTATGACCTAACTGTTCTACTAATATAAACCTTGGTCTATTCCTTAGGAACCCTTTCCGAGCTACTCTATACTCTGTATAGCCTAGCCTGGGAATACGACTGTTATAAAAAATAAGCCCTAAGGTTCCCTTTTAGCTAACTAATACTAGTACTAAGGAGGAAAGAAAACTAAAGATCTAACTTTTATATAGAGATTAAGTTTAAAAAGACTAATTTAAATCTTTTTAAATAAAATAAAGGAGTGGAAAATAATAATAAGTCTAAAGTTTATATTTATTATTATTTTAAAAAGGGGTATAATATAGAAAGTAAGAAAAGATAAATAATTACTATCTATTAATATCCTAGCTAATTAAAGGCTTTATAAATTTATAGCTTAAAAAATTAGATTAAAGACTAAATAGGCATTAGAATTAATATATAAAATATATAACGTATATGATAAGTGAGTGAGCCAAACAAGCGAGTGAGCCACGAATACTGTGCACTAAAAAGAGCTAAACCTTAATTTTGTAAAACTAGCTATTTAATTATTAAAAATAAAATAAAAATGATTTTAATTATTTAATTAAAAAGAAAACTATATAAGAATTTTTTTAGATTTTTAAAAAAATTCCTTTATATAGAAATAGCTAGGTATACAGTGCGAATAAGCATTTTTAATATAGCTTATTAAGTAATTTTTAAAAAAGTCTAAGAAAATTTATATTTATTTTTTAATATATAATAAAGCTATTTCTATAATATTAGCTATTTTACTCTTAGTTTTAATTTTAGAGAATATTTTAAAGATATTTTCATTTAAGGTATAAATACTAGGAAATTTCAAAGTGGCTCACTCGCTTGTTTGGCTCACTCACTTATCAAGTACGTTAAACTAGTTAATTAAATAACTTTAAAATTATAAAATAAAGGAAAAAGCTATAAAAGCTAAACTTATTTAGAATAATAAGTTAAATATAGTATTATAAAAGGATAAATATATCTTATATAAGAGAAAAGTTAATTATAAAAGAATTAACTAATAGAATCCTATTTATTTTATATTATTATAATTAAATTAAGTATTAATACTATTAAATAAAAGAGTTTAATATATAGGAAATAAGCTAAATTAAATTAATTAATTAATCTAATCTTAAACTACTATTAATAGATTAAAACTAAAGACTTAAGCCTTAAAAAAGCCTATAAACTTATTTTAAATAGTATACTTTTAATATTTTAAATAGCTTAATTATAAAAGGACTTATCCTCTTAAGCTAAAAAGAATTTATTAAAAATATAAAGGTAGTTTATATAATTAAAAATACTTATTACCTAATTATTAAAATTAATAGAATACTTTATACTAAATAGGAAATTAAAAGAGGTATTAAAACTAGGTTTAAAAGCTAAATACTTATTAAAAAAAGACTATTTATATTAAGAATTAGCATTTTAATTATAATTTATATATTTCCTATTTATAAACCTTAGGATAGATTAATAAGTATAAAATAGCTATATATAATACTCTTTAATTATAAAATAATTTAAAATACTTAATTAAATATAATACTTATAAAATAATAGATTTTAATATTTAAAAAAAGTAATAATTAAAGCTTTTTTATATTTAGATTAGTAAAGTAATTCTTTAATAAAATACTTATAAAAGTAGCCTAAGTTAATAAGAATATATACTAATTAAAAGGGCTAATTAGAGATATATTTTATTAAGTATTTTAAAACTATATTAACTATCTTATTCTTATAAATCTAAGCTTAGATATATCTCTTAGTAAAGTTAATATTAAATAACTCTCCTTTAAGAGTGAACTTAATAAAGAGAGGGAGATTACTATAATTAAGGATTATATATAAGTAAATTTAAATAGTAAAGTACTTTTTAAATTATAAAACTATTAGATTAAATAGTTTTAAGTAAAGGGGAATACTTATTAATATAAAATAAGCCTCTTTTTACTCTATTTTAATTAATAAAGTCTTATAATAGCTATTTTAAGTTAAATTAATATAAAAGGAGAATTTATTACTTTTTAACTAACTAGTTATATAGATATATATATTAAAAAGGGCTTTTTAGCAGACTTTAGTAATATTAGAAAGGTAGAAGTTAGAAGAAGCTATTATTAATAAATTAATTAAATAATATTAATAAAGTATAAAAAGGAAGAAAAAGGTAAGGAAAAGAAAGAGAGAAAAAGAAGAGTTTTAAAATAAAGAAAATGCATATATTAAGATTAATATATATTAAGTAAATTATAATTAATAAGAAAAATAAATAACCTTTTATTACTTAAGACTTTAAAAGCTATTTTTCTCTCTTCTCTTTCTCTTTTATATAACTTAACTTCTCTTCTTATAATAGCTACTATTTATAAAACTCATTACCCTTTAACTATAACTATTTAATATATTCACTTAATTAAATATTGCTTTTAAACTAGCCTAAATAATACTTTAAAAACCCCTTCCTTCTTAGTTAAGCTTTTACCTCTAACCTCTTTTCACTGCTTATTATAAGAACCTTATTACTATAACCTTCTACTCCCTAATTCCTTTACTTTTCTAAGCTAATTACTTACCTTTATTTTTACTTACTTTACTAATGCTTATAAGCTTATGCTACTTAGTTTTAAAAAACCTATTTTTAAAACCTTATTACTAATTATAGTAAATCCCCCTCCCCCTCTTTAACTATAACTCTCTATTTCCTTTATCTTATTATTATTATAATATTAGATTACTAAATGACTTTATAATTTATTTAATTAAATAATTTATTATTAAATAACCTCCTTTTAACTTAGCCTTCTTTTAAATAAATTCTTTACTCTTCCTCTTACTAAGTACCTTTACTATAAGCCGGCTTATTAATAATAAATAAACTTACTTCCTACCTAAGGCCTAGTTTACTTAAAGTAAGGAAATTACTATTATTAACTATAAAAAGGGATTATTTTACTATATCTTAAAGGCATCCTTAGCTAAGTAGTTAAATAAGATTATAGTTAATTAACTAGCTTTATTATACTCTTATATAGAATAGTCTAAGTTTAATAAAGAAAACATAATTAATATATATAATAACTATAAGGACTTTAAGTTTATAAAGGCTATACTAATATAACCCTTATATAAGGATAATATAATGCTCTTTAGAGTATTTTAAAAAGAGCATACTTTCTGCCTTTAGGACCTTTATAAAAAGCTATAAAATAATATTTAAGTCAGTAAGGAAGGACTTAGAGACTTCTAACTATAATTATATATAAACTAAAGGATATTATTATAGTATTTCTAACCTTATTTTTAAATAGTATTCTTATAATTATAATAAATCTATTTAAAAAGATAATAGATTTAATTAATTAAATATATAAGTGCTTACTTCTTAAGGACTTTGTTATTAAATATATATTAAACTCTTATTATAACTCTAATTACTATACTATTAAGTAAGATATCTTTAATTTACATTTTATAATTAGCTTAATTAATTATAAAGACTTTTACTAAGTATTATATATTTTTAATTAATGCTTTAACTAAGTCTTTTATTATAATACTTTAGAAAGCTATACTTTACTTAATTATTAGAAAGTATTTATAAGGGTTAGTCTATTAAAGTATTACACAAGAGATCTAAAAGTAGGTATAGGGTGGTGTATAAGTGTTTACTTAGTAAGTGCTTTGCGAGCCCTCACTAAAGAGCTAGTCTAGCCTATATTATATAGCCTCTTATCTAATAAGCCTATAGTTTCATTAGCTCTAACTCTTATAATTATCTCCCTCTCTCTTAAGCCTTATCCTAAGGCGTAATTCCTATACCTTTATTATTTAGGTAATAAGGTTATTATTTATCTATATATTTAGTATATATTTATTATATACTATAGAGTATAAATAATAAGAATTATAAGTCTAGTATTTATTATTAATCTAAGTATTTAGCTAGTATTTACTAATTATATAGCCTTACTTTACTTAAATTATAGTATTTCTATTCTTTATATTACTTATAATTATTATTTTCCTTTTTTTAGCTTTATATAATTTTTATATATTTATCTTTTTATTATATTCCTTTCTTCTTACTTTATATATATTCTTTTATTATCTTCTCTCTTCTCTTTACTCTCCTTATTTACTAATTATTCTATATCTATTTATTATATATTTATTATAATATTATTCCTTATAGTTATTGTAAAGGCTATAGCAGTGGAAGGAGTGGAAGGAGTGGAAGGTTATTGGTAGAACTCGGCGATTGTGGGTCAAGGAATTGACCAATTAGAAAAGGGATTGAAGATTCAGAAAGAGCAGGAAAAGACGATTAGAAAGGTAGTTGGTTTGATGTGATTGGTTGAGAAATGCATGTATTAATGATGATAATCCTTCTGGACTGGCTAGAGAAAAGCCCCAGCTTTATAGAGAGATTGCTGTCTAGTCACATGTCCAATCTAACAGGGGATTTGGACAATTTGTCATAGTAAAACCGGGTAAGACGTGTCCCGAGTTTTAGGACTGTTAGACGTATGTCTAATGCTTGAACTCTAACCTTATTGAAGGTTCTTATTATAGATGTCCTTTGTAGTTATAGTATAAGGAAGATAGGCTTTCTGAGGCATATTATATACCATTATAAAGCTAAAAATCAGGAGATTTTGAATATATTATTTATAGTCTTATCTAATAAGAGCTAAAGAAGATATTTCCTTATCAGTTATATATTTTATATATAAGGACTTTACAGTTATTATAAAGGTCTTATTATAATATAAATCTTAAATTAATATTAAGTATATATTTTTAAATAATTAGTTTTTAAGAATATTAAAAAATAAAGTTTCTTACTTTTATTATATAAAGTAAAAATACTATTCTTTTAACTATATTTATATATATAGTTCTTTATCTTCTTAATATACTATTTATAAAGTAGTAAAGTAAAAGTATAGTATAGTAAGTCTTTCTAAGTTTTTATTAAGTATTTACTATATATTTAATATATTATTAGATTCTTACTAAACTTATCTTTATTACTTAATAGTATTAGAATTTCTTTTATTATTAGGGTTAATATAATTAAAATAAGAATAATATAAATACTTTTAATAATCTTAAGTATTAAAAAATCTATTAATTTATAAAAGTTATTATTATTACTTAATACTATATCTTTACTTTTACTAAGAACTTAATAAATACTCACTTTATAAATAGTAATTATCTCTTCTTAGTATACTAAGAGGCTTTATACTTTTTATAACTTATAAAGTTATAAACTGATTTTATTATATATTTTTTCTTTACTTTTATATATTTAAATTAATATATATTTAATTAAGTCTATTATTTAATATCTTTAAAAAAGAGCTATTTAAGTATTTTAAATTTACTACTTTTTTATATTATTATAAACTTACTTAGGCTATTACTCTTTATTTTATACTTACTTACTTTATAATTATTAAAGAGATATTTATATACTCTATACTTATTAAAAGATCTTTAGCTAAGTATTCTAAAGATTTTAATAATAATATTAAAATAGCTATTAAAAAGTATTATAAGAATCCTATTCTTAAAGCACTTATCTTATTTTCTAGCACTCTTCCTATTTATTATAATACTATTAGCACTCTCTTTACTATTAAGCTACTAACTCTTTATTAACTATACTATGCTTACTTACTATTTTCTATTATTAAGTCTCCTTTTATTTATAATAATAAAAGTAAAGTATCTTTTTATATTAAAGTAAAGGCAGTTATAGCCTAGGCTGAGGCTATTACTATAGCTACTCTTCCTTTACTTACTATACCCTTAGTAAATATAAATAATACTCTTTATCCTTATTATAGCTATTAGATAAAGAAGTCTTATAACTAAGTATTATCTTTAGTTTTATAGTTTTAGTTCTAATTTATAGTTTTAGTTTATAATTACTTTAGCTTAAGTATTTATTAGTTCTATTAAATATTTAATTTATTTTAAATAATACTAACTGCTTAATAAGCTATTAGTATGCTTTTAATGCATTTTTAATTATTTATTATTTTATTTCTTATAACTATATCTTTTTTATTTATAATATTAATAAATAGCTTTCATATTTTCTAAGTATTAAGATAGTTCTTAAGTATTATATTTTACTAACTAACTTACTTATTTAATTAAATAGAATATATTTTCTTTAATCTTTTTATTTAAAATAATCCCTTTTACTTCTTACTTATTTTCCTTTTCTTTTAAATCTAAGAGGTTTACTAAGTAATTACTATACTTTTAGTAAGCTTTTAACTATAGTTCTAAAAATACTATAAAGAATATATTATATATTTAATAGTATTATTATAATAAGTATATTTAATATACTTACTTTTTAACTTATTTTATAATAATAACTTTAATATACTTAAGTATTAATTTCTTATTTTTAAATTAAAAGTTATATATAAATAATCTTATAATTTATCCTTTATAATATTCTTACTTAATATATTTCTTATTATAAGCTTTTACTTATACTTTTATTACTTAAGCCTAACTCTCTTAGGCTTTAGTATATATTTATTAAATGTTTTTTATATATTTAGTAATACTTTATACTTATATCTTTAAGTATTTTAAAGTATAGCTTACTATTTTCAGATAGTAATTATATAATACTTATATTAAAGAAATTCCTATTATATTATACTAATTATTATTATATATAAACTTAGCTTTTACTAACTATACTACTTATTTCTTTAGTATATTTTCTATAAAGATATAAAAGTACTTTTTAAGTAATTAGTTTATTCTTTTAGTTTACTTATCTATTTATAAATAGTATATAGTAAATAGTTAATAATAGGTTATTTATTCTCTTATTAAGTTAGCTTAGAATTGACTTATAAATAGCTTATTTCTATTATTAATAATACCTTTTAGTATATTAAATTTATATTTAACTTATTTATATAATATTTATATAAGTTATATAATAATTATTATCTTCTTATATAGAATGAAGATTATATATTTAGTTATATAGTATATTATAATTAAGATAGTATTATATTACTTACTATTTACTTAGGCATTATTTAATAATTCTATAATAAAATCTATAGAAATTTCTTAAAAGGGATTTACTAATATTAGTAATAGCTATAGCTTTTTATATAGCCTATATCTAGGTATAAAGATATTATAGCATTTCTTATATTTAGTAATATAGTCTATAATATCCTTACTAATTCAGTTTTAATAGAATTTTCTATTAATTAATTTTAGTATTTTAGCTTTTCTTATATACTTAGCTTTTAAGTTATTATAATAGTATTAAAGGATTTCTATTCTTAATGTCTCTTCTATAAGAATAATAAGTTTGCCTTTATAGAATAAGGTGCTGTTTTTATTATAATAATAGGTTTCTATCTTCCTAGCTATTTACTAAACCCTTACTAATTATTATTAATAGAAATAATTATTAGCCTATAGTCCTTAGACTAATTCTTTTAACTTTATTAATAGTTATAATAAAAATGCTATTTTACTTATTATAAGCTCTTTTATAATTAGATATAGAATATATTGCTCTAGATTAATAACTCTAGCTTTAGATAAGTCTTCCTGGCTTTTATAAGCAGTTAGCTCTTACTAAGCAGTCTTTATATATTTATTAGTCTTTTAGCTTACGGTTTTAGCTTTTATAACTATAGAGATTAATACTATATATATCTAATCTTCCTTAGTTTTATTATATTAATTCTAATTATAGGATGAGAGTACTTACTATTTAACTTAACTTATAAGGCCTCTTAGGCTTATTTATATTACTTAAATATATGCTTTTATAACCTTTATTTGCCTTTTAAGATTATTAATTATTTAGTAAATATCTAGTAAAAGCTCTTTAATAAAGTTCAGCTTATTAGCTAAGGTTGGAAGTATATTATTATATACTATCTTCCCTTTTATATAGTTAGGTCTATAGAATAGTCTATTAATTAGATTATACTTTCCCAGTCTATATTTAATATTAAAATTAAAGGGTACTAATCTATACACTTACCTAGCTAGCCTACCTCTTAGGTCTTTAGCTAGTACTTTAATCACTCTTTTAAGAGCTATATAATTTATTAAAAGGAGGAATTTCTTAAAAAGTCCTAATAAGTAGTAACTCTAGTTCTTAAGGCTCTTAATAATAGTTAGAAGTTCTTACTAACTAATGCTCTAGTATTACTTAGTATCTATCAGTTTCTAAAATTAATATATGACTAGTCTTTATTATTCTTTATATAATTAGGTTAGAATGCTAAAGACTGCTTTTAGAAAGGTATCTATCTCTATTCTAGTTCTTCTTACTAAGTCCTAGTATTAGAAAATGCTTACTAAATAAAAAGCGGATCTTAGTATTTAAAATACTATATTTTAATCTTCTTTCTATATAAAGGGTTTCTTATTCTCTACTGTCTTTAATAGCTCTATTAGTAATACTATTTAGTAAGAGTATTTTAGAATGAACTTTTAATAAAAGTTATAGAATTTTAAAAAAACCTATATATCTTTAATACTTTCTAGTACTAGCTACTTAGTAATTACTTACACCTTACTTAGCTCTATTTTTAGTCCTTCTTAAATAATTATATACTTAAGGAATTTAACCTCCTTTTAATAGAAAGTGCATTTTAGTAGCTTTATATAGAGCTAGAAGGTTTTTAACTTCTAGAAGACTTTTTTTAGATCCTTAGTATATTATTTTTATATTTATAAGTATATTATAATATTATTTAAGTATACTATATAATGAGTATTAAATAATCTAATAAGCATTTAATTAATATATACTTAGAAAGTAGTAAGTGTATTAATTAGCCTAAAGAATATAACTATATATTTAAAGTAATTATATTTTATATAGAATACTATCTTCTATTAGTCTTCCTTTTTTATATAAATATAGTAATAAGCATTATAAATATTAATTTTAAAGATCTATTTTACTTTAGTAAGTCTATTAAGTAATTCGCTAATTAATAATAGAAGATAATAGTTCTTAATAGTAATTATATTTAAATTATAATAATTAATATATATCTTAATACTTCTATTCTTTTTAAGAATAAATAGGATTAGAGTTCTTATTCTATTAATTAAGCTATTTACTTAACTAATCTCTATATTTTTAATAAAATAATTATAAATAATTTCTATTTACTTCTTATTAATAGGGTATATTATTCTTAAAGGAGGCTCTTTACCTTCTATTAGTTTAATAAAGTGTTTTACTCTTTTTAAAAGTAGTAATTTCTTTACCTTAGCTTTACTAAAGATCTTTCGTTCTAGCTTAAGTTTAAATAGTAATATACTAATCCTTTCTTTATTCTCTTCTCTAAGGGCGAGTAGTAGCTATTTATTTAATACTAATATACTATATATATATATAATATATGCCTTTTTACTATTTATAATAAGGTCTTTTATAAAAGAGTTAGAATCTTATATTAAGACTTCTTTATAATACTATATATTTATATATATATTAATTATAATGCCTTCTTAGCCTATAGTCTTTCTTATTAATAGTAAATTACTTATTCCTTTAAGTCAGTTCTATAAGGCTTTTATAAATAAATATCTTATTTTCCTAACTAACCCTTAGTAATTAAAAAGAAAGAATATTACTTAATATACTTATAATATAGGATAAGTAGTTCTATTAAAGCCTATTAGCTTTAGGGCTTATTAATTTAATATAGGTTTAAGGCCTAGCTTTTATACTAGCTTTTTACTAATTAGGCTAACTTCTATAACTATATCTATATTTACTTTAACCTTATATTTATTATATATTTAGAGAATAATCGCTTATTCTTAAGTAATTAAACTAATTAGTATAAAATATAGTTTTAATATAAGGATTATATCTTCAGACTCTATGCTTAGTCATTTTCTAATAAGTCAATCTCTTTAACTTTTATATTAAATTATTATATTATTATAGTTTTTTAATAGTCTCTTTAATTCTATTTACTAAGAGCTCTTTTAATTATTATATACTTATTAGTAAAATAGTCCCTCTTATTATAATTATAGTACTAAATATAAGAATTATCTCTTAGCTTTATTAAATATTTACTATACTCTTATTAACTACTTAATCTTAAGTGATTAAAATGGCTGCTTCTTCTTCTACCTTTTATTAAGTTTCTTTATTCTTATGAAGTGTAGGGTCTGCTTTATAGTATATGCATTAGAGTCTTTAGTATATATCTTTTTTATAGCCTTTCTTACTTACTATTAAAGTAATTTCTTTTCTTACTTTAGCTTAAAAGTATATTTTTATATTAATTATAAGATTATTATAATTATTATACTTCTAATATAAGTTCTCTAGCTTATAAGATATTAACTTATATCTTTTAAATATCTCTTTTAACCTTATTTTAGAATTTATAATAGTATTATAATATAAGTATCTTATCTTCTTTTAAATCCTTTATCTTTAATAAGAAATATAAGGATTTCTATATATTAAAGTATTCTATTAGTAATTAGTTAGAGAGCTATTAAAAAGCTATAAGCTCTTTATATAATTTAACCTCTTTCTATTTAGGGTTTATATAAAGCTTCTTTTAAAAGGCTATAAATTAGTCCTATATAGAGTATACGAAGTTCTTTAAGTAATCTCTTTACTAGGTTTATAATAATAAAGAGAGTTTAATTATAAACTAAAGGATCTTTTAGTATATTCTAATAGATACTTAGAAATTATTTACTATCTTTATTATCTTTATCTAATTATTAATTTAGACTCTATTAGCCCCTTTAGTTAATACTATATAAGGATAATATAGTAATTTATTATATTTTTTAAAGTCTTTCTTATTTAAGCTTTTAATAAGTTATTTTAATAGTTTCTTTTAGAAATATTAGTCTTATTCTTATTATTATATTATAATATAAAGGAGTGATTATATTCTATTACTATTATTCTTAGAACCTAGTTATAGACTTTTTAATAAGCATTTAATTATTAGTTATTAAACTATAAGTAATAGTAATTCTTTATAAAAGCTATCTTTATAAAGTATATAAAGTAGCCTTACTTTAGTTTCTTCTTAGATTAAGTGATTAATCAGATTATATTCTAATTAGAATCTTTTATTATCTATAGTTAGTAGTTTAAAGGTTTTTCTAGCTTCGTTTTATATAGGGTTTTAAGTAAATAGTTCTATATTTATTCACAGTTTGCTTATTACTTACTTAGCAATACCTAGATTCAGTAATGTATTCCTTTTTATCTTATATAATGCATTAATAATCCACTAAGATATAGAAATAAACGAATTGTAAAGGCTACAGCAGTGGAAGGAGTGGAAGGAGTGGAAGGTTATTGGTGAAACTCGGCGATTGTGGGTCAAGGAATTGACCAATCAGAAAAGGAATTAAAGATTCAGAAAGAGCAGGAAAAGACGATTAGAAAGGTAGTCAGTTTGATGTGATTGGTTAAGAAATGCATGTATTGATAATGATAATCCTTTTGGACTGGCTAGAGAAAAGCCCCAGCTTTATAGAGAGATTGCTGTCCAGTCACATGTCCAATCTAACAGGGGATTTGGACAATTTGTCATAGTAAAACCGGGTAAGACGTATCCCGAGTTTTAGGACTGTTAGACATATGTCTAATGCTTGAACTCTAACCTTATTGAAGGTTCTTATTATAGATGTCTTTTGTGATTATAGTATAAGGAAGATAGGCTTTCTGAGGCATAATATATACTATTATAAAGCTAAAAATCAGGAGATTTTGAATATATTATTTATAGTCTTATTTAATAAGAGCTAAAGGAGATATTTCCTTATTAGTTATATATTTTATATATAAGGACTTTACAGCCCCCCTTAAATATATTTCCTTATAATATATTTACTACTTAAGGACTTATGTATAAAAACTCTCTTTTAAAAGAGAAAAAAAATTCTTATATTTTTCCTTTTATTTAGGAATTTAAGAGAAAACCTTATATAGGGTTAAAAACTCTCAGTTATTTTTAGCAGCTTTATAGTTATATAGACTTAGAAATGCTCTTAGTCTTTTAAAGTCTATAGGGTTTAGACCTTTAGTAAAGAAGTTTGCTATATTATCCTTACTTCTTATAAAGTATAGAGTTATTTTTTCTTCTTTTATCTTATCTCTTATAAAGTAATAAGATATATCTATATGCTTTGATCTTTTATAATAAGAAGAGTTTTCAGCTAGTTATTTAGCTGCCTCGTTATCTATTAAAATAGGAGGTATAGATCTATTATAAGGAAGAGATAAATTCTCATTTATATATTTATAGAGACTATTAAGAGATAAACTCTCTTTAGCTGCTTCTTTTAAAGCCATATATTCAGCTTTATAAGTGCTTAAAGCAACACTTTTCTGCTTAGTTATATTCCAACTTATAAGGTTATTATATAAAAAGAAGCTATATCCACTTATAGACTTTCTATTAGTTATATTAGAGGCCTAATTAGTATCTGAATAGCCTCTTATTATATTATGTAATGAGTTAGGTTGTATATTATAGTTATAGTATAAACCTAAGTCTTTATAGTTATTTAAATACTTCTAGATTAAGTCTAGAGCTTTAAAGTGAGAGTTATTAGGTTTAGATATAAACCTTAAGACATTATTAATAGTATAAGCTATATTAGGTCTAGTCTTTATAAAGGGATATAAGAGAGAACTAACTTCTCTTTAATATTATAGTATATCTTTATTAGAAGGAGTTATAATTGCTTTTTACAGCTTATTTCTAGCTATAGAAGGAACTTCAGAGGTTCCTATATCTTATTTATTATATTTTATTATTTTAGAATTTATATATTTTATTTGGTTTATATATAGGCCTTTATTCTCTCGGTCTATAGTTATATTCATTCCTAAGAATTCTTTTATCTCTCCTAAAGACTGCATTTTAATATCTTTAGATAAGAGATTTATAACTTTATGTATATTAGCTTCATTTAGACTAATGAAAATCTGATCGTCTACGTAGTATAATATAGCTATTTTATATAGGTTATTTATAAAAACCCCTTTATTATAAGGTATAGGTTTAAAACCTAGCTTCTTTAAATGCATAGAGAGAAAGTTATACTAAAGTCTAGGACTTTGTTTTAAACTATATAGAGCTTTATTTAGTTTTAAAACTAAGTCTCTTTTATTTTCTTTATATTCTTTATATAACTCTTTAGTTATAGTATTTTCTAAAAACTTTAATATATAGTCTTTAAACCTAGTAAGTAGTATAGTATATATATCTTTATCTATTTTAGAATGAATAAATGCGTTTTTAACATTATATTATATTATTTTATAGTTATTTGTAACTGCTATTATTAATAATAGCTTTATAGTCTCAGGTCTTGTTATAGTTACAAAAGTCTCTGTATAGTCAAGGCTATGTATTTAGTTATAACCTTGAACTACCTATCTAGACTTATGTTTTATAATAGAGTTATCAGAGTTTGTTTTTATCTTATAAACCCAGCGGCCTTTTATAAGGGTTCTATTATTAGGAAGGTCTGTTATAGACCAAACCTTTTAAGCTAGTAATTCTTTTACTTCTATCTTCATAGAAGGTATCCACTTATCTTTATCTATACCTTCTATAGCTTTATTATAGCTAGAAGGTTCTATATAGCTTTCAGTTATATTATATATAGAAGGGAATTCCTGAAAGTCTTTATAATATTCTATAGGTTTCTTAGGAATATTAATAACTAACTTAGTTGTTATATTAAGCTCAGACTCTGTTAAAGAGTTATCTATATTTTTCTCTTCTTTTTCTTTATTTATAGTAGAATTATTATTAAAGAAGGTATTTTCATGGATAATAACATCTCTAGAAATTATTATCTTGCGTTTTTTATAGTCCCAGATTTTATAGCTATTATCTGAGTAGCCTATTATAACGCCTTTATAAGCTTTAGTATCTAGTTTATTACTAGGAAGCTTATTCTTATAATATATAATAGATCCAAAGGTTTTTATAGAATCTATTTCTTCTAAAGTAAGAAGTTTATTATCCTTAAGTTCTAAAGGACATAAGAACCCTATAAAAGAATAAGGGGTTCTATTATATATATATTCTATAGCTTCTAAAGCTTCAGACCAAAGAAACTTAGGTATATTAGAAGTGAAAATTATCACTCTTATATTATTAAGAATAGTCTTATTTATTCTTTCAGCAGAGCCATTAGGTTCTTTAGTATAAGGAGGAAAGAAGTTATAATATATTCCTTTCTTTTTATAATAAGGAGCTAGGCTATGCTTATATTCCTTAGTATTATTAGAAAAGACTTCTTTTATAGTTATTTTTTCCTTATTATTTTTAACTTTAGCTTTAAATTCTTTGAATTTCTTTAAAGCTTCACTTTTATTTCTTATAGTATATGTTTTAAGAAACTTAGTGCCTTTATTAAGGAAAGTTATAATATATCTATTGTGTCAGGGCTGAGGGCCCACTAGCTAGAATGGCCTGGACATTTTAATTGGCCGACTAATTTGAGTGCCAGTCTTAATAAAGCTATTGATAAGGATAATAGGAGTTGGTCTAAGATAAAAGGCAGAGATAACTCGGATATAGATAGCAATTAATCATATTCTTACCTACCTTTATTTTTAAGTTATTAAATGGTTTTTAATATTATTATAATAAGATTTATTTAATTAATTAGAATATCTGATTCATTTCTTAGCTAGCTGCTCGATTACAGCTCTAGCCTTCTTTTTATCTATTTTATTTTATAAGTCTTATCTATCCTCACTCTACTACGCATCCTGCCTACCCTACGGCATCTATTACTTTAGGTAGTGGTGTCCTTCTTGTCCCCCTGCCTAACACATTTTAGAGGTCACGGTAAGGCGATAAGCTACTGGTTTAATTAATCAATTAATCCTATTGATCAGTAGATCAATCGAACAAGCAGCGACACTTCCAAGCTGTCGCGAAGACCTAAGTTAGGTGTAGAAGGGAGGTAGTGTGAGTAAGCGAGGACGCGGGGATTAAGAGGATATAGGATATCCAATTGACTCTAAAAAATAACCTTGCCTAGTGCCTCTAACTAAGAAGCATATAGTGTCTTTAGCTAATTAATTGATTTTACTAAAAGTAGAATAAAAAACCCCTTTTTCCTCTATTTTATTATATTAATTTATAATGGATTTACTATTAATACTATAAGGCGTTATATTTAGTACTAATAAAACACCTATAATACTACTTATAGTTAAAGTAAATATAAAAGTAAAGTAAAAAGCTACTATAGGTAATAAGGTTAAGACCTAGGCTAAGTCCAGACCCTTATAATCAATTAATCAGACGGTTACTAGCAATTCCCCTTTAGCTATTTACTTAAGAAGTATTAATAGTAAGAAAGCCTAACTGACTAAATCACCCCTACTAACTAATATTCTGACTTAGCTTATAATACTATTAATTATATAATTAATAATAAAGGACCTATTAATTGCCTTAGCTATCTCTCTTAGATAGATCTATATAAGACTCTCCTAATCCTTATAATTATAGCAGAGGATAAAGATAAGCAATCTTAAAGATATCCAATCCTTAAGACACGCTTTTACTTCTTAACTTTCCTATCTACTTAATTAATTGCTTTTATAACCATACCCTTTACTAAGTTATAAGACTTAGTCTAGAAGGGGCTAAAAAGAGTAGTAGTAAGCTTAACCTTAGTTATACCTTATAGAGATGACTTTCTTTATGATTTTAGTATCTTTAACTAATAAGTTAATAATAATAGTACTCTTAGCAAATATCTTAAAAGTAGAACTTAATTATATTACTATAACTATTCTAGCCTAAACGCGCTCTACTACGCAAAGGCTAAAATATAAGTTTAATAGATTAAATATTTTAGCTTATATAAAGGCTTTTAAAATTATAGCTAAAAATAACAGATTGCCTAAAGAATAATAGCTATTATACTTTATTTGCTTTTATATAAATGATAATATAAAGGCCTTAGTCTAATTAGCAGTCTAACGGTTCGAATAGGCAATAGTAAAGAAGAACCTTATAAATATATTTAAAGGCTAGGATCTTAACTCTAAAGAAACCCCGGAGATAACCCTTAGTCAGATGAATGCTACCCAGATCCCTGAATCTACTAATCCGAGCTCTATCTAATAATTAATATACTATTACTCTTTCCTAGTGGCTATAGTTAATCTAAAGGATTCTAAGACTTCTTACTAGTCTTAGGCCCTTTACTATATCCTGCTTATAAGATTTATACAGTCAGTATATATAAAAAGTAATAAAAGTCTAATAGAGTTTAGATAAATAGAATATAAGACTCTTTATTAGTATATCATTTCTTACCTAGATATAGATATCGCTATTAGAGAACGATCTGGCCTTAGCTATCCATTTGATTAAATAAAACTACAGTTAGCTATAACTCCCTTTAAACTAGTAACCTTCTAATACCTATTGCTACTAGCTCATATCCTACCTTATAGAATGCAAGTATCTACTAGTATAACTATTCCGCCGCTTCTAGTAACTACTTATAACGACCCTATTAATAACTTAACAAATAGCTTCGAGTTATTATAGGTTCGCTTAGCCTTAATAGAGAAAACTAACTAAGACTTAGTGATAATAATCTAATGCTAATAAGAATACTGAAAAAGGTATAATAAGGCTATAAGGAATATCACAGCTAACTAAGTCTTAGTAGATCTATTTAATTAATTAGATAATAAATCCTTACTTATAGTTAATATTACTTTATTATTTAATAGGACTAAAGGATATTAGTATTATTAGGTCTTAGGTTATTACTCTAATTAGTATAAATACTTAGTATATAACTTTAAAAGAGGGTATATAAAATATGATTTTAAAGCAGGCTTTTACTAACTAAGAGTAGGCAATAGGCAGTATTTACTACTATACTTAGTAATAGCCTTTTAAAGGGAATTATATATTTAATAACTAGTAGTTATTACTCTAACTTATACTAATAATCCCCTCTATATAATCTAAGTAGTAAATATTAAGAGCTTAGTTAAACCCTTATATAACTAGACTCTTTTATAATATAAGTAAGAAATATTTAATAAGCTATATTTATATATTATTAGATTAGTTAATTAAATGAATATAATATCCACTTCCTCTATTACCTTAATAGAACTTACTATAAGGACTAACCTGATCTTTATTTTAAACTACTTAGAGGAAGAGAGTGAGTAGTTAGAAGAGTACCTCTTAGTTTACTAAGTATAAGTCGCCTTTACCTTTAAAAAGGTCTACTTTAGCCTAGAAGAGGATACTTATAAGATAATAGAAGAAAGTGATAATATGTAAGAAGTGTTAGTTAATATCTATAATAATAAAAGACAGAAAGGTAAGATAAGGTAAGTAGAGTTACTATAAACCTCTATAGGTCTAATAGAAGAAGAGGATATAATTCTAGAAACGATCCTTAGCTATTAGAAATTAGCTAATTAAATGAAATTTAGAAAGCAATTTAGGATAGATAATCCATACTTAGCTTAAGATTAATACTATAGGGCTGCTACTACTTTGCTTAATATAGTCAGAAGGGTTAAGATCTCTTTACTATATAGTACTATCCTCGAGCTTATGGATACTAGATTGGGCTGAGCTTATTTAAATAATTATACTATAGTAATAGAATAAGTTAATAGGATAGAGTTTATTAACTCTAAATAGCTAATTAAGCTATTTATACTTAAGAGAAAAGCGCTTATAGTTATAGTAATATTAGAACTAATTAATTAGATAGATAACCACTCTTACTACTAAGTAGTTCTAGCATTATTATATAAAGATGATAAGAATCTATCTAAGGATTATATTAAATTCACTATTATTATAATTAAGTTATTTAATAAATATCATTCTCCTAACTTAGATAACCCTGCTTTTAAGCACTTTTATCTAAGATATTACTTAAGAGAAGATAATAAAGGAAAAGTCCATTTTATTAATAACTCTTAAGATTATATAAAATTAGAAGAGAGTTTAATTAATTAATTAACTCTGAGTTTAGTAATTAACTCTATAAGTATATCTAACTCGCTTAAGATATTATACTCATAAGACACCTTATGACTAATTATCTAACTAGAAGTTCCTAAGAGCATTATAATAAAAGCATTAATAGATTTAGGCTTAGAAAGGAACCTCATTTCCTATGAATAGGCTTAATACTATAGCCTTAATGTTAAGCCAGTCAGTACCTCTATAACTTCCTATTCTAAAGAGAAGATCTTAATAGTAAGAGAAGTGGCTATAACTCTATACTTTAAGAATATATACATACCTATCTAGCTATATATAGTACCCTCTTTAATAATCATAGTTCTATTTATCCTAAGGATACTATTTATTAGATCTAGTAGACTTATATTCGATTATTTAATCGATTAAGAGCGACTTATAATCTGCCTTAATCTAGGCAATATTCGCTTAATTACGCCTACTATAAAAGCAGTTAAATATAACATACTATGCCTAAGGAGGCGAAGTGCAGAATATTAATACTGCTTATAATCAATCCTCTAATAGTCTATAAGCTAGATAACTTTCTATTAGAAGATAATAATATCTTTAAGAAAAGCTAAATGCTTTTTTAAAAAGACTTTACTAAAGTTATCTAAATCCTTACTATTAGTATAGCTAATCAGTATACTAATACTATTACTAATGCATAAGAAGAATTAGAATAACTAAGATGCCTTACTAAGAAAAAGAGATTAAAGAGAAATCGTCCTCCTAATGAAGATACTTAGTATATTAGAGTAAATACTCTCTTTAAATGAAAAGGCATTAAGATCTACCTAATTAATAACCTGCCGTCTAATGGTTCAGTACTAGAAGGCGATCCTTACTAGAAATCGAAGAAGATGGCGGAGATTGCTTTCTAGATGAAAAAGGGAGGTAAGTATTCTGACTTCCTTATACTTAAATTCTCTACTTTAGAGAAAGGAAGTTAGTTAATAAAAGAACGGCTAGTAGAAATAGTTAATTAAATAAATAAAACCTTATTTAAAGAAGAATAAGACATATTTATTACTATCTTATATAATAAGGAGGCTATACTAGCCTAGGACTTTAAAGACTGTAAAAGAGTTAACTTAGTAATCACTTTACTATAAGTTATTAAGGTCATCCCTTATAAGGCTTAGTAAGTAGGCAGTATTCCTATCCCTTTAGGACTATGCTAAAAGGTTATTAACCTACTTTATTAGAGACTTAGAAGAGGCATTTTAGAGGAAGGCTATGGCTCTTATAGGAACCCCTTTATACTTATAGTAAAAAAGGACAGTAGAATCCGGTTAATTAATTCAGCTATTAAAATAAACCGTATTACTATTTATAATAGCTTAAGCCCTTTTAGTACTAAGGAGTTCTTAGTAGATATAGTAATGTATTAGATATTATCTCTTTTAGACTTCTTCTTAAGATATGACTAAGTCAGTCTGGCTAAAGAAAGCAGGGATTTAACTACTTTTATAATACTATTAGGCCTACTAAGAATATGCATACTGCTATAAGGAGCGATTAACTCAGTAGCCTAATTTATAAGGATTATTACTTGCATCTTATTTAACTTAATACTAGATATCTATATAGCTTTCTTTAATAATATAGTAATAAAGGGACTTACTATAACCTATAATAATAAAGAAGCTAGCCTAAGAGTCAGACAGTATATTAAAGAGCATTTAATTAATCTGAATTAGACTCTATTAAACATTAAACTAGCTAGATACACTATTTCTATACTAAAATCACAGTTTTATAGATAAACTGCTTTAGTAGTTAGGTATCTTTATAGCACTTATAGGAGATTGCTAGAAGAGGCTAAAGTTATTAAAATTACTAAGTAGACTTACTATAACTCTAATACAAAAGTCAGAGCATTCCTAGGAGTCACTAGCTACTATAGGATATAGGTTACTAGATATATAACTATTATAAAGCCATTAATAAGTTTACTAAAGAAGGATGCTAAATTTAACTAGAGTGATTTATAAGCTAAGGCTATATAAATACTAAAAGATAAATTATTATTAGCGCCTATCTTAGTTATTCTAAACCTATCTCCTGGTTATAAGGAGGTCATTCTTATAGCTAATACTAGTCTATTAGGTTAGGGTTATATTCTTATATAAGTAGTGGATAGTAAACGCTATCCAGTGAGATTCGAATCTAGTATATAGACTTAGAGTGAATATAACTATAATACTATAAAAAGAGAATATTAAGGCATTCTACTTTTAATTAAATAGTTATGTATGCATTTATATAGAATTCACTTTATATTAGAAATAGATGCTTAAGTATTAGTCTATTAGCTTAATAGGAAAGGGATAGACATTCTAAGAGCGCTAGTTAATAGATAGA
This sequence comes from Dactylonectria alcacerensis, assembly GCA_029931735.1. Lineage (NCBI taxonomy): Eukaryota > Fungi > Ascomycota > Sordariomycetes > Hypocreales > Nectriaceae > Dactylonectria > Dactylonectria alcacerensis. The sequence continues at coordinate 617,439 of JAPMUZ010000012.1, read as the reverse complement.
TCAGTTACTTACTACTCTTTAACTTCATAGTCTAACACATACTTAGGATTAAGAATATAGTAGCTAATAGGCTATTTAGAAAACCACTAGGCCTATCTAATTAACTAGACTAAGAAGCTAAAGGGGATGTTGTGTTGGGCAGGGGGACAAGAGGGACACCACCACCCGAAGTGACGGATGCCGTAGGGTAGGCGGGATGCGTAGCGGAGCGAGGATGGACAAGACTCGCAAAACAAAACAGACAAAAAGAAGGCCAGAGCTGCAATCGAGCAGCTGGCTAAGAAATGAATCAGATATTCCAATTGATCAAATAAATCTCATCATAATGACATCAAAAACCATTCAATAACTCAAAAATAAAGGTGGGCAAGAACATGATTGATTGCTATCTGTGTCCGAGTTGTCTCTGCCTTTTATCTCAGACCAACTCCCGTTATCCTTATCGATAGCTTTATCAAGACCGGCACTCAAATTGGTCGGCCAATTAAAATGTCCAGGCCATTCTAGCTAGTGGGCCCTCAGCCCCGACACAGTCCTCCCCACGCGGTCGGTGCTTTGTCCCCACAAGCCTAGAGACCGCGGACAACAAAGAGAAGAAGAGCCCTAGTAGACAAAGGAAATAATAAGAAAAGAAAGACAATGTACATGAGTCCAACATCCAAGCGTAGTTGATCAACCAGAATCCAGCTTGCATTTATTCCTCCGAGATTGTGGTGTTTGCGAGAGAGGGTCCGAAGGGAACCTGAGCACCAAGGTCGTGTCGAGGGCGGTAGGCAAAGTCGCAGAGGTGGCCGCAACAAGAACTCTTTGGTGAAATCAACCACGGGGTGTACGAGGAGACCGGGAAGTGTTCGATCGAGTGGTATCCCTCGGCGAATTGGATGATCGAGACACGTTAGTGAGTCCAGCAGGCGCGGAGGCAGACGGCGGCAGTGATCCTCGGGCAGGTCTCAGAGGCAAAGTGCGAGTCAATTCGCGTGCAGCAGCGCGATCAGCCCGAGAGGGCCCGGCGGGAGGAGGAGGAGCCAATCTCGACCTCAAGGTATCCGTAATAGCGTCCCATTGAGACAGGGAAATCAGACCATCCGGGACGAAGGTAGCAAAGCTTCCCGTTCGATCAATCGCATGCGTCCATCGGCGAGGGGCTGGGAGTAAATGGAGAGACCCAGCAGCACGTACAGTCATGATGTAGGCAGGGGTGTTGACATCGTTCTTCTTCGCAGTTTCCGCAGCTTCTTTGGCCATCGGTTTGGTAACATGGACTCCTTTGATTCCGTCTATGAGTGCTCGGTCGGGAACAGCCTTGGTGCGATTGTTGGCGCGAATGATTCGACTATCGGCCTTCTTCTTTGGCGATGCCCGTTTCGCAGCAACGTCCTTGCCGGTCTTCTTCCGCTTCTTGTCGACGGCCCCTTCGTTCGAGTCGTCAGAGTTGCCATAGTCATCGCCGGCCGCTGGAGCAGGGGTTGTACGAGGCAGAACCATCCGATCAAATGAATCCGTGACACCTAAGCCGGGTTCGGAAGCGAATAGCGGAATTGGAGGAGTTCTGGGGCGTCGGGATTTCAAGGTCACCGCTGGCTCCAGGTCCTGCACCAATTGGTCGATAAGTTCCTGGTTGGCGTTGAGAGTGCGTAGAGCGGTCACATAGGATTCGGGCAGGTCAGGGGTCTTGACAATTTGGCTTGGTTCAGGAAGGGTGACGGACTCCCTGAACGTCATGGTGTCAGTAGGTGTGATCATCAATCGAGAGTCCTTAGTCCAGTTCCCAGCAGCAGGAAAGTCAGTCCACCTGATTAGTTGGTAGCCGCCTAGTTTGGTAAGGATGACAGCAGGTCCTTTGGGAAGCAAACCGTAGACAGGGTGGTGAGAGAAGGGCATGGAAGACACTGCCCTGCTGTGCCCATGTTCAGTAACAGTGACTTTTCTGAACCCAAGTTCATCGCGAATGGCCATCAGGAACCAGGTCTTGACCCGCTCCCAGCTGACAGAGAGAGTGACTTTGGACGGCTTAGGCGATTGATCAAACGGACCGACGAGCCAATCTCTTTGTGGGAGGGCGTATTCTCCTTCTACCGGTCGCTTCCCAGTGCCCAGAGTCACCGAAGATGGATTCGCGTGTAGATGGACCCTAAGTCTCGTGGCTCCGGTCATACTTCGCAGGTTTAGAAACGCAAGGTAAACAGCCAGGTATCCGCATTCGAAACCACCTGGTTGATCAGCCACGGGAGTGCAGAAGATGTCGAAGTCGTAGGGATAACCCATTTCAGTCAAGACGAGGCGCCAGGCGCAAGCAAATGCTTTCTGGCGGTTGAGCAAGGTGCGGCCTCCAAGGGTGTCATAGTAGAAGACTTGACCAGAGCGTCGGTCGAAGATGTACGACGCCCAGTGGAAGTCCTTGTAGTTGACTAGGCCAACCACAAAACGCCGGTCGAAGATATCCTGCTTGACAGTGTGGCGGCCGGAGTCGTGGTGAGAGTTCAGCGTGCATTTGGTAATAAGGTCCTTGGGGAGCAGGCACTTGTATGTTCGATCAACTGGATCCATCGTCTTCTTGGGTAGATTTGTCACAACCACAGGAGCACCATCCAGAAGCAGGGTCGGAAACACCGCAACAACATCCTCCAGTCCGTACGTGATCATAGTCAGGAAGTCTCCGAGTCCTTCCTCACCGGCCCAGGCGTCATCCCACAGCTTCTCATGAAGGTCCCAGAGGCGAAGAGTGTGCTCCTTCCAAGACACTCCAAAGGGCATTGCGTCGTCCTTGTATGAGGGTCGCACTGGCACAGCCTTTGCGAACTCGAAGTCTTTGTAGTCGCTGTGCACATCGATTGTCCTTTCCTTGCCAGACTCAGGCCATTCCGTACGAGGGTGTAACAGGGCCGGTTGATCAACCACAATCTCCTTCAGCTGCTTGGCTAGGGACGCTTCTGAAGCGTGGTAGAACGATCCCTTTCCATGGTTGATGACAGCGATTTCCCTGCTTCGGGCGGAATGAGCCTTTGGCGGGAAGTAGGTTTGTTCGTCGTCGATGGGGCCGCTCATGGTGAAGGCGCCCGGCAGGAGGAAGAGTGGAGGATTCGTTCGGAGGAAGGCTAGGCCGAAAGGAGGTCGTTCGGTAGCAAATTGTTCGATCAAATGAATTGCAAAGTCGTTTGGCAACCTGATGTCGCGATGATGGCGAGATGAAGGAAATAGAGGGTTGTGGTTGAAGAGGGGGGGGTTTTTGCTGCAGTTGGCGGCGAGGTTTCGGGGATAGGATTTTCGAGACTGGGCAGCGTAGGCTTGCGAGCGTTGGTAAGGCAGGCGGAAACGAAGGCAGGTGACTGGTTCAGAGAAGTAAAGAGATCAGGGAGCAGAAGGTTGTGGCGATGAGGTTCTCGCAGCAGGAGGCGGAGAGAGGTTGGAGGTGAAAGCTCAGCTGAGAAGAAAGGGGGTTTCTGAGAGCGTTGTCCAGGCTAGTTGAAGAGCGGCGTTTGATCAAGTGAATGCGCTGAACAGTTGTAGTTAAAGCGCAACGAGTTCTGGGAACAGCAGCTGTTGCGAGAAGAGAGGTTGAGTTGTGCTGAAGAGAAAGAGAAGAGAGAGAGAAACGGCTTTTGAAGTCTTAGGCAGCGGGAGGTTGTTTGTTTTCCCTGCTGGCTGTGATTCACCCTACACGCGTTAATCTCGGCACACGCATTTCCCTCACCTCAAAACACTTCTTTTCTCTCTCTTTCCTTTCCCTCCTTTTTCTTCCTCTTCACACTTCATCAACATCACTTGATCAACTCGTTTAGCGATGGCTTCTTCCAACTTCCACCTTTCCGACGTCACCAAGGTCCGCCGAGGAGCCCTTCCTGACATACGCATCCATGCAGCTAGTCGGTTGGAAAGCGATGAATTCTCTCTTCACGCCAGTTCGACTTGGAACAGCCGCCACAAGACTTTGTTGACCGAAAAGGAGCGAAAGGAGGCTCGCTTCGTATCAGTAAGTATTCCCCCATGCCTGAGACCATTTGATCTAACGGTTCTGTAGTTCGAGAAGCACTTCACCATCTGGATTTGCTCGCGCATGGCCCTCGACCGTGGCGGTCTCCCTCTCTTCGTCGAGTTCGCCCCCAAGGGAGAGTTGCCCGACGTCAACTCCGCCAAGAGGCACATCCGAGCCTGGATTCGCGAGGACGAGACGGCCGATGCGGTCTTGAAATACTCGACAAAATACATCTCTGACCGGCCCCTTCAGTCGGTGTACATTCCTGCCGACTTGGGCCACCCCCATGGGTATTTCGTCAAGGAACTGCTCCGCCGACCCGAGCATAAGAAGGCTTTGATTGTCGCCTTCTTTGGATACCAAAATCCGCTGCTGTGCAGGTGCTGTATTCGATCAAGCACCTCGAATTACTCCATGACCAAGGAGTATTACATGTGGCCATTTCACGCTTGCCGATCCATCCCAGGGTTCATGGATGGGAAATGTGCGAATTGCATCTGGAATGCCAATTCCCAGTGCGAGTGGTCTTTTCTTGGCGGGTACTTGGCTTCTGAACCTGGTTTTGGCACCTCTCTTGACCTCTTGTCTGGCATGAAGTGTCCCATCGATCCCGACGATCAGGCAGTGAGTGTTCTCAACCATGCGAGCTGCCCTCGCATTTCCAACGAATTCCCTTTGGCTTGGGAGGATGAGTCCCTTCGCGATGAAGCCATCCGGAATGCTGAGAAGCGCGCCGCCTGGGACGAGTCTATGGGCTTTTTCGAGGCTTGAGTCTTCAGTTTTTGGTCCATTGGTGGTGGTTTGGGGTTAGATCGGTTGATCAACCCGGTTCAGCTTGTCTCCTGTATACTAGACTCCTTCGTTTGGCAGCTTTGATGCTTGACTTGCTGCAGTAGCGTGGGATAAATGGGATCCCACCAGTTGGCTCTTTTGCGATTGACTTTTCTCTCGCGTGAGGTGTGCTTGTCCTTTCATGGTACTATGTCCAACTCGCCATCCCGGGCGGGTGTAGCTTTCGTAGCTTTTCCTTTGTCTTGTAGCTCCAGAGTCGTTTGATCAACTGGTTTGCATGTTTTGTGTGTTGATCCTGATGCCTGTTTGGTCTCAAGTCCAATTTTCGAGCTGCAAATTTGCGAGGCCTTCGACTGGCCGGGACGTTGGTGGGTGGTGGTTGTTTGTCTTTTCTTGCTTCTCGTACCACACCCCTCCCCAAAACAACAACAGGTACAAACTTTGGACTTGTTGTTGTTTCCCACTCCCTTGTCTTGCCTAGAGAGATTCAAACTGGTCTCTCCAGGCTTGATCTCTGTATGGGAGTTGGATCTCCAGTTTTCTTTCCTCCCCAGCACCGGTGATGGTCGGTTGAGAGGGAACCTCGGGGCTTGTTTTCAATCCATCCTTCTCTCCTGGGCTCGTTTCCTCATCCTGTTTCATTTGATCAACTGATCTGGCTTGAGGATTGCTGTAGAAAAGGCGCTCCCAGCGAGAGGGGGCTGAAGAATCATCATCCGGGCTCCACCAGCCGTCTTTGTCTTGTCGAAACACTTTGAGGTGTTCACCGTGGCAAGTAACGCTAAGTGGCAGTCCATCCAGGGTTTCCAGGTGGTACCAGCCTTTGTCTGAGGCTGTTTTGATCCTGTACGGCCCCTGCCATCTGGGCTTGAACTTGGCCGCTGTAGAAAGGTCGGTTTTTCTGGGGTTATCATATCGCAACACCAAGTCGCCAACCTTCAGCGGGGTTTTTCTCAAAGCGCGGGGAAATCCTTGATCTATCCTCGCTGCTTTCCTCTCTCTGAACTCAGCGACCCTTCGCCTTGCGATCTCCACGTCCTCATCCAGGAAAGAAAGGGCGCGGATTCTGGCTGCAAACATTTGATCAGATGTTTTCACATCATCCCAAGGGATCATCCTCCATGTAGGCGCATCCCCTTCCAGTGGGAGACCTGGTTCATACCCGTACAGCAAGTACGCGGGAGTGTAGCCATGGGATGCCCTTGGCGACACCCTATCTGCGAACAGAATGGCTGGGAGGTTGACCGACCAATTCCCAGTCCTCAGAGCATCTGTCTTCTTGATGTAAGACGTAATACTACTGTGGCCTGATTCGATCAACCCGTTTGCCTTGGCATTGTACGCGGAGATGTACACAGTCCGCACACCCAGGTCTCTTAGGATGTCCATAAGGCCTTGTTGACATTCTGACCCATTATCAACGACTGCTATGATAGGTATCCCGTAGCGAGAAAAGATCTTTCTCAAGAATGAGCGCATGTGAGAGGCTTTGAGTGACTTCAGGGCTTCGGCTTCAATCCATCCAGTGAGGTCACATCTGGCTTCCAGTAGGTACTTCTTGCCTCGAGACTCCTTGAGATGTTGAGCGTCTATGTGAATCTTCATCATAGGATAGCCAGGTCTGGTAGGTACTACAGGTTCCCTGGCCCGTTGTGCATCATGGATTTGGCAAGTCTCGCAGGCCAGGATGGCTGCGTTCACATCCTTGTAGAGGTTTGGCCAGTAGTATCTCTCTTTCAGGAGTCCTACGGTTTTCTCTCGGCCTCGATGCCCATGGTCTTTGTGGCATGATTTGATCAAATGCTTCTGCATGTCTTTGTCCCCAACAACCAGCTTGGGGTCGCGGTTTGGGTGGGTTGCCCGCAACCACAGGGTTCCTTTGTGGAGGAAGAACCTTTTTGCTTTGAGGCGAAGACATGCATACGCCTTGTCTGACATGTCTTGAGGGCGTTGCCAAGTCTGTAGGAACCTCCCCAGGACCCTTAACTCGCCAGTGTATTCGTCTTTTAGTAATTCTGGTGGCAGTTGAGGTTCTTGCCGGGTTTCCACTGGGTTGACCATGATGGCGTTCAATTGTCGGTCAATGAAGGCCTCGACATCCCCTTCAGCTTCTTGGTCCAGTTGATCAGATGGGCCTGGTGGTTTTCTAGATAGCCCATCAGCCACTGTGTTCTTGATCCCAGGTACGTGTCGGACCGTGAAGTCAAAGAGTAGCAAGTAACTGATCCATCTGTTAACCAGCGCTCCTGGGATGTCTGTCCCTTTCCCATTGAGCTGATGGACCAATACTTGGGCGTCTGTTTCCAATGTGAAGTGAATTCCGTATAAATGCATGCGCAACCGTTTGATCGAAAGCAGAACGCCTCGGCATTCTCTTTTTGTAGCATCGTAGTTGCGTTCGCTCTGAGTCCATGTGCCGGATTCGAATCTCACTGGATGGCGTTTGCCATCCACCACTTGCATGAGAACACAACCCCAACCTAACAGACTGGCATCAGCCATAAGAATGACCTCCCCATGACCGGGAGACAGGTTTAGGGTAACCAAGATGGGCGCTGATAATAATTTATCCTTTAGTGTTTGCATGGCCTTGGCCTGTGAATCACCCCAGTTAAATTCAGCGTCCTTCTTTAGCAAACTTGTCAATGGCTTCGCAATGGTTGCGTATCCAGCGACCCATATCCTGTAGTAGCCAGTGACTCCCAGGAATGCTCTGACTTCTGTATCAGAGTCGCAGCAAGTCCACTCAGTGATTTTGATGACTTTGGCCTCTTCCGGCGATCTCCCATGAGTGCCGCAAAGATACCCAACCACTAGAGCAGTTCGTCTGCAAAACTGTGATTTTGGCACAGAAACAGTGCATCCAGCCAGTTCAATGTTCAACAGAGTCTGATCCAGGTTGATCAAATGCTCCTTGACATACCGTCTGACTCCTGGGCTGGCTTCTTCATTATTGTAGGTTGTGGTAGGTCCCTTCACCACTATGTCGTCGAGGAAAGCCGTGCAGATGTCCGGTATCAAGTCAAACAAGATGCGAGTGATGATCCTTGTAAATTGGGCCACCGAGTTGGTCGCTCCTTGCGGCAGCGTGCACATTCTTAGCAGGCCCAACGGTGTCATGAAAGTGGTCAAATCCCTGCTTTCTTTGGCCAGACTGACTTGGTCATATCCTGAGAAGAAGTCCAAGAGAGACAACATCTGACACATTGCCACATCCGCTGAGAACTCCTCAGTACCAGGAGGGCTCAAGCTGTCGCGAATAGTGACACGGTTTATCCTAGTAGCTGAATTGATCAACCGGATTCCACCGTCCTTTTTCGCTACAAGCATGAAGGGGTTCCTGTAGGAGCCATGGCCTTCCTCCAGGATGCCTCTTCTGAGTCTCTGACGAAGTAGGTCAATAACCTTTTGGCGTAGTCCCAAAGGGATGGGAATGCTGCCTGCTTGCCAAGCCTTGTGAGGGACGACCTTGATAACTTGTGGTGGAGCGACCGCTGGGTCAACTCTTCCACAGTCTTCAAAGTCCCAGGCCAGCGCAGCCTCCCTATTGTACAAGATGGTGGCAAATATGTCTTGTTCTTCCTTGGACAAGGTTTCATTCGTTTGATCAACCATTTCCGCTAGCCGTTCCTTTGTCAACCGACTTCCTTTCTCCAGGGTGGAGAATTTGGGTGTGAGGAAGTCGGAATACTTGCCTCCCTTTTTCATCCGGGAAGCAATCTCCGCCATCTTCTTCGATTTCCAGTGAGGATCGCCCTCTGGCACCGAACCGTCAGACGGCAGGTCATCAATTGGGTGGATCTTGACGCCTTTTCGTTTGAAGAGAGTGTTTACCCTGATATGCTGAGTATCTTCATCAGGGGGACGATTTCTCTTTGATCTCTTTTTCTTGGCAGGGCGTCTTAGTCGTTCCAATTCTTCTCGCGCGTTGGCGATAGCATCAGCATACTGGTTAGCTACGCCAATAGCGAGGATTCGGATGACTTCAGTAAAGTCCTCTTGGGAAAGCATCCAGCTTTTCTCAAGGACATCGTCATCCTCTAATGGAAAGTCATCCAGCTCGTGGACCATCAGAGGATTGATCATGAGCGGCATTAATACTCCGCACCTCGCCTCCCCAGGCGTGGTGCGTCGTATTTAACTGCTCCTGCAGCAGGCGTAATCAAGCGAACATTGCCTAGATTAAGGCGGATCATGAGTCGCTCTTGATCGATCAAATGATCGAATGTAAGTCTGCTGGATCTGATGAACGGCATCCCTAGGATAAACGGAACTGTGACCATTGAAGAGGGTGCTACATACAGCCGGATGGGCATGCATGCATTCCCAAGGTACAGAGTTGTGGCCGCTTCTCCTACCATCGAGATCTTCCCTCCAGAATAGGAAGTCGTAGAGGCGCTGACCGGCTTGACATTAAGGCCACAGTGTCGAGCCCATTCATGGGAAATGAGGTTCCCTTCTGAGCCTGAATCCACTAATGCCTCTATTGCGATGCCCTTAGGAACTTCCAGCCGGACAATTAGTCGCGGGGTGTCTTGCGAGTGCGACATCTTAGGCGAGTCAGACATGCCCACAGAGTTGATTGCCAAACTCGGAGTCGATTGATCAACTGAACTCTCCTCTAGTTTCATGTAATCTTGAGAGTTGTCGACGAAATGGACTTTTCCTTCGTCATCTTCTCCCAAGTAATGTCCTAGATGGAAGTGCTTAAAGGCGGGGTCGTCCAAGTTAGGAGAATGATATTCGTCGGACAACTTGACCGCGGCAATAGCGAATTCAATGTGATCCTCGGATGGGTTCTCATCATCCTTGCGCAATGATGCCAGGGCTGCTTGGTAGTAAGAGTGGTCATCCATCTGATCAATTGGTTCTGATGTTACTGCAGCCGTAGGCGCTTTTCTCTTAGGCATAAACAGCTTAGTCGGCTGTTCAGGGTTGACAAACTCTGTCCCGTCGACTTGTTCCACTGCCATAGCATGATTGTCTAGGCAAGCTCGGCCCAATCTAGCATCCACAAGCTCGAGGATGGTGCTGTATGGCAGGGAGATCTTGACCCCTCTGACCGCATTGAGCAGAGTAGCAGCGGCCCTGTGGCGTTGATCTTGAGCCGAGTACGGGTTGTCTATCCCGAATTGCTCCCTGAATTTCATTTGATCAGCCAATTTCCGGCGGCTGAGGATCGTTTCTGGGATCACATCCTCTTCTTCCGTTGGACCCGTAGAGGTTTGTGGCAACTCTACTTGCCCTGTCTCGCCTCTCCGTCTTTTATTGTCGTGGACATTGACTGACACTTCTCGCTCATCGTCGCTTTCTTCTATTATCCCGCGAGTATCCTCTTCTGGGCTGAAGTGGACCTTTTTGGGGGCAGGGGCGACTTGCACTTGGTGGACTGAGAGGTACTCCTCCAACTGCTCGCTCTCCTCCCCTAAGTAGTTTGAAATGAAGATCGGGTTGGCCCTTATAGCAGGTTCCATCAGGGTAACGGAGGAAGTGGATGTCACATTCATTTGATCAACTGATCTAATGATGTATGAACACAGCTTGTCGAATATTTCCTGCTCATATCGCGAAGGAGTCCAGTCATATGAGGGTTTGACTGAGCTCTTGATGTCCACTACCCAGGTCGCATGGAGGGGATCATTGGTGTAAGTCAGGGCGATAACCACCAGTCGTCGAACGCACGATTCCCTTTGGAAGGCTGCTACTAAGCGCGGCGGCAGATACTGCCCATTGCCTACTCCCAGTCGGCAGAAGCCTGCTTTGGAATCGTATTCCACATACCCTCTCTTGAAGTCATATACCAAGTGTTCGCACTGGTCAGGGTAGTGACCTGGGACCTGACAATACCAACATCCTTTAGTCCTGTTGAACGACGAGGTGGCGTTAACCATGAGTGAGGATTCATCATCCGATTGATCAAATGGATCCACCAGGACTTGGTTGGCTGCGATGTTCCTCATGGCCTCATTGCGCCTTTTTCGGTGTTCCTGTTGGCGCTGGATTGTCGTCACCAAGTCTTGGTTGGTTTTCTCCATCAGGGCCAAGCGAACCTGCAACGACTCGAAGCTGTTTGTTAAGTCGTTGATAGGGTCGTTGTGGGTGGTTGCTGGAGGCGGCGGAACAGTTGTGCTGGTGGATACTTGCACCCCGTAAGGTGGGACGTGAGCCGGTGGCAACGGGTATTGGAAGGTTGCCGGTTTGAAGGGAGTCACGGCTGACTGTGGTTTCATTTGATCAAATGGATGGCTAAGGCCAGATCGTTCCCTAATAGCGATGTCCGTGTCTAGGCAAGAAATGATGTGCTGATGAAGAGTCTTGTATTCCATTCGTCCGAGCTCCGTTGGACTTTTGTTGCTTCTTGTGCATACTGACTGCATAAGTCTTGTGGGCAGGATGTGGCAAAGGGCCTGAGACTGGTAGGAAGTCTTGGAATCCTTTGGATCAACTGTAGCCACCAGGAAAGAGTGATGGTACATCAATTGTCGGATGGAGCTCGGATCAGCAGATTCGGGGATCTGGGTAGCATTCATCCGACTAAGGGTCGTCTCCGGGGTTTCTTTGGAGTCAAGATCCCAGCCTTTGAACATGTTTGTGAGGTTCTTCTTTGCTGTTGCCCATTCGAACCGTTGGACCGCTGATTGGACCAAGGCCTTCACATCATCATCCGTGTAGAAGCAGACGAAGTGTGACGGCCATTGTTCCTCAGGCAATCTGTCATTTTTGGCTGTGATTTCAAAAGCCTCCACGTAGGCTGAGACATTTGATCCATTGAACTTATGTCTTAGCCCTCGCGCAGTGGAGCGCGTTTGGGCTAGAACAGTCGTGGTGATGCGGTTAAGTTCCGCTTCCGAGATGTTCGCCGAGGGTGCCATTGTCGTTGACTTGTTGGTTGAAGATGCCGAAGTCGTGAGGGAAGTCATCTCCACAGGGTGCGACCGAGGTCGAGCTCGCCGCCACCCTTTTCGGCCCCTTCTGGACCGAGTCTTACAACTCGGTGAAGGGTACGGTCGTGAAAGCAATTGATCAAGCAGATGGGAAAGTTGAGAAGTGAAAGCGCGTCCTAGGGATTGGATATCTTCAAGATTGCTCATCTTCATCCTCCGCTGCAGTCGTGAGGATTGGGAGAGTCTTATGTAGATCCATCTAAGGGAGACGGCCAAGGCGATCAACAGGTCCCTCGTTACTAACCACACAATCAATAGCATTACGAGCCAAGTCGGAATGTTGGTTGGTGGGGGTGATTCAGTCGGTTGGGCTTTCTTACCATCAACGCCTCTCGAGCGGATAGCTGAAGGGGAATTGCCGGTAACCGTCTGATCAATTGATTGCGAGGGTCTGGACTCAGCCTGGGTCTCAACCTTATTGCCTGTGGCAGCTTTTCGCTTCGCTTTCACATTTGCTTTGACCATAAGTGGTGTCGCAGGTGTCTCATTAGTGCTAAACATAACGCCTCGCGGCGTCAACAGTGAATCCATCATAAATTAGTACAATAAAATAGGGGAAAAAGGGGTTTTTTGTTCTGCCTTTGGCGAAATCAATTGATCAGCCAAAGACACCGTGTGCTTCTTGGTTGGAGGCACCGGGCAAGGTTGTTTTTCAGGGTCAATTGGATATCCCGTATCCTCTTGATCCCCGCGTCCTCGCTTGCTCGCACCACCTCCCTTCTGCACCCAACTTGGGTCTTCGCGACAGCTTGGAAGTGTCGCTGCTTGTTCGATTGATCTACTGATCGATGGGATCAATTGATCAATTGAACCAGCAGCTTGTCGCCCCACCGTGACCTCCAAAATGTGTTGGGCAGGGGGACAAGAGGGACACCACCACCCGAAGTGACGGATGCCGTAGGGTAGGCGGGATGCGTAGCGGAGCGAGGATGGACAAGACTCGCAAAACAAAACAGACAAAAAGAAGGCCAGAGCTGCAATCGAGCAGCTGGCTAAGAAATGAATCAGATATTCCAATTGATCAAATAAATCTCATCATAATGACATCAAAAACCATTCAATAACTCAAAAATAAAGGTGGGCAAGAACATGATTGATTGCTATCTGTGTCCGAGTTGTCTCTGCCTTTTATCTCAGACCAACTCCCGTTATCCTTATCGATAGCTTTATCAAGACCGGCACTCAAATTGGTCGGCCAATTAAAATGTCCAGGCCATTCTAGCTAGTGGGCCCTCAGCCCCGACACAATGTTAAGGCCTTTATTAACTGATAATTAAATGCTATTATAGTTAACCCAGTAGAAACCTAGTAAGAACCTTAACTATTATTAGAATTACTAAAAGATAAATATACTAATGAATTAAGAGTCCTAAGGAGGTTCCTATAGACTTAGTAACGCCCTTAAGATATATTAGATAAAGCGTATATATATCTTTACTTTAAAGTAAAAAGGTTCTTCTTCTATAAAGGAACCCTATAGTTATAAGCAACTTACCTAAATTGCGATCCTAAGCTGGTTATTAGGGATAAAGATATATAAAAGCATTTAATTAAATCATACTATAAAGACTATAGATATTAAGGCTGAGAGAAAACCGTAGGACTTCTAAAAGAGAGATACTACTAGCCAAACCTTTATAAGAATATAAATATAGCTATCCTAGCCTATAAGACTTATTAAATCCATAATATATAATAGGCCAAAGAACCTATAATACTTACTAGACCTAGCTATCTTATAATAAAGATTTATATAGATGCTTAATATCTTAAGGAGTCTTAAGGTAAGAAGTACTTACTAAAAGCTAGATATAATCTTACTAGATGGATTAAAGCTAAAGCCTTAAAGTTACTTAAAGCCTCTTATATATACTTATTCTTAAGAAAGATCTTTTCTTACTATAGAATACTTATTATAATAATTATTAATAATAGGTCAGAATATTAATAAGGCCTTATAAATATCTTAAGAGACCTGGGTATATAGACTGTATATATCTTTATATATAATACTAAGGTAAATGGATTAATTAAATCAGACTATAGTAATATTATATCTTATATTAAGAAGATAGATGCTTTAAGGACTAGGAATTAATTAGTTAACCTCCTAGCTATTCTATTTATAGATAGAGTATTACTAAGGGCATCCTATAGCTATACTCCTATATACTTACTATATAAGTATAAACTAGGTCTCTTATTAGAAGGGGATGCGCTTATATAGAGGATGATCCCTTAGGATAATATAAAAACATCTGATTAAATGTTTATAGCTAGAATCCGCGCCCTTTCTTTCCTAGATAAGGATATAGAGATTATAAGGCGAAGGGTCGCTAAGTTTAGAGAGAGGAAAGTAGTAAGAATAGATTAAGGATTTCCCTGCGCTTTAAGAAAAACCTTGCTAAAGGTTAGTGACTTAGTATTATAATATAATAACCCTAGAAAAACCGACCTTTTTATAGCGGCTAAGTTCAAGCCTAGATAGCAGGGGCTATATAGGATTAAAATAGCCTTAGATAAAGGCTAGTACTACTTAGAAACTCTAGATAGACTACTATTTAGCATTACTTATTATAGTAAATACCTTAAAGTATTTTAATAAGATAAAGATAGCTAGTAGAGCCCGGATGATGATTCTTTAGCTCTCTCTTACTAAGAGCGCCTTTTCTATAGCAATCCTCAAGCTAGATCAGTTAATTAAATGAAATAGGATAAGGAAACGAGCCTAGGAGAGAAGGATAGATTAAAAACAAGTTCTGAAGTTCCTTCTTAACTGACCATTACTAGTGCTAAAGAGGAAAGAAAACTGAAGATCTAACTCCTATATAGAGATCAAGCCTAGAGAGACTAGTTTAAATCTCTCTAAGTAAGACAAAGGAGTGAGAAATAATAATAAGTCTAAAGTTTGTACTTATTGTTATTTTAAGGAAGGGTATAGTATAAGAAGTAAGAAAAGATAAATAACCACTACTTACTAACATTCTAGCCAGTTAAAGGCCTTACAAATTTATAGCTTAAAAATTAGACTTAAGACTAAATAAGCATTAGGATTAATATATAAAACATATAAACTAGTTAATTAAATGACTTTAGAGCTATAAGATAAAGGAAAAGCTACAAAAGCTATACCCGCCCAGAATGGCGAGTTAGACATAGTATTATAAAAGGATAAGTACACTTTATATAAAAGAAAAGTCAATTATAAAAAAGCTAATTAGTAGGATCCCATTTATCTCATACTACTATAATAAGTTAAGTATTAAAACTACTAAATGAAGGAGTCTAGTATATAGAAGATAAGCTGAACTAGGTTGATTAACTAATCTAACCCCAAACTACTACTAATAGACTAAAAACTGAAGACTTAAGCCTCAAAAAAGCCTATAGACTTATCCTAGGCAGCGCGCTTTTTAGCATTCTGGATGGCTTTATCGTAAAGGGACTCATCCTCTTAAGCTAAAGGGAATTCATTAAAAATGCGAGAGCAGCTCGTATAATTAAGAATACTCACTGCCTGATTATTAGAATTAATAGAACACTTTATACTAAATAAGAGGTTAAGAGAGGTACTAAAACTAGGTTTAGAAGCTAAGTACTTACTAAGAAAAGACTATTTATACTAGGAATTAGCATTCTAGATATAATTTATATATTTTCTATTTATAAACCTTAAGATAGATCAGTAAGTATAAAATAGCTATATATAATATTCCTTAGTTATAGAGTAATTTAAAGTACTTAATTGAATATAGTATTTATATAGTAGCGGATTTTAGTATTTAAAGAAAGTAATAATTAAAGCCTTCTTATACTTAAGTTAGTAGAGCAGTTCTTTAATAAAATACCTATAGAAGTAGCCTAAGTTAGTAAGAATGTATACTAACTGAAGGGGCCGATTAAAGATATATTTTATTAAGTATTTTAAGACTGCATTAGCTGTCTTATCCTTATAAATCTAGGCTTAGATATGCCTCTTAGTAGAGTTAATATTAAGTAACTCTCTCTTAGGGGCGAACTTAATAAAGAGAGGGAGACTGCTATAGTTAAGGGCTATGCATAAGTAAATCCAGATAGTGAAGTGCTTCTCGAACTATAGAACCATTAGATTAAATAGTCTTAAGCATAGGGGAATACTTATTAATATAAAGCAAGCCTCCTTTTGCTCCTTTTCAGTTAATAAAGTCTTATAGTAGCTATTCTAAGTCGAACTGATATAAAGAAAGAATTCATTACTTTCTAACTGACTAGCTATATAGATATATATATTAAGAAGGGCTTTTTAGTAGACCTTAGTAATATTAGAAAGGTAGAAATTAGAAAAAGCCATTATTAAACGAGTTAATTAAGTAATATTAATAAAGTATAAAGAGGAAGAAAAAGGAGGGAAAGGAAAGAGAGAGAAAAGAAGTATTTTAAGGTAAAGGAAATGCATATACTGAGATTAATGCGTATAGGGTGAATCACAGCTAGCAGGGAAAACAAATAACCTCCTACTGCCTAAGACTTTAAAAGCTATTTCTCTCTCTCTTCTCTTTCTCTTTAGCATAACTTAACCTCTCTTCTTATAATAGCTGCTATTCTTAGAACTTATTACGCTTTAACTATAACTATTTAGCGCATTTACTTAATTAAATGCTGCTCTTTAACTAGCCTGGATAATGCTCTTAGAAACCCCCTTTCTTCTTAGCTAAGCTTTTACCTCTAACCTCTCTCTGCCTCTTACTATAAGAACCTTATTACTATAACCTTCTGCTCTTTGATCTCTTTACTTCTTTAAACTAATTACCTGCCTTCATTTCTGCCTGCCTTACTAATGCTTATAAGCCTATACTACCTAGTCTTAAAAATCCTATTCTTAAAACCTTGCTACTAACTATAGTAAAAACCCCCCCTCTTTAACCACAACCCTCTATTTCCTTTATCTTACTATTATTATAATATTAGGTTATTAAATGACTTTATAATTCATTTAATCGAACAATTTACTACTAAACGACCTCCTTTTAGCCTAGCCTTCTTCTAAATGAATCCTCTACTCTTCCTCCTACTAGGCGCCTTCACTATAAGCGGCCCTATTAATAATAAATAAACCTACTTCCTACTAAAGGCTCATTCTGCTTAAAGTAAGGAAATCGCTATTATTAACTATAGAAAGGGATCATTTTACTATACTTTAGAAGCATCCTTAGCTAAGTAGCTAAAAGAGATTATAATTAATTAACTGGCCTTATTATACCTTTATATAGAATAGCCTAAGTCTAATAAGGAAAGGACAATTAATATATATAATAACTATAAAGACTTCGAATTTATAAAGGCTATATTAGTATAATCCTTATATAAGGATGATATAATGCCCTTTAGAGTGTTTTAGAAGGAGCACACTCTTCGCTTCTAAGACCTTTATAAGAAGCTATAAGATAATGCTTAGGCTAGTGAAGAAGGACTTAGAGACTTTCTAACTATAATTACATATAGACTAAAGGATATTATTATAATATTTCTAACCCTGCTTTTAGATAGTGCTCTTATAATTATAATAAATCTACTTAAGAAGATAATAGATCTAGTTAATTAAATATATAAGTGCCTGCTCCCTAAGGACCTTATTACTAAATGTATACTAAACTCTCACTATAACTCTGACTACTATACTATTAAGCAGGATATCTTCGACCAGCGTTTTATAATTAGCTTAGTTAACTATAAGGACTTCTACTAAGCATTATATATCTTTAACTGACACTCTAGTCAAGTCTTTTACTATAATACTCTTAGAGGCCATACTTTGCTTAACTACTAGAAAGCATTTACTTATGCCTAGTGCCTCGTCTTAACTAAAATGGGTTATCCCTATGACTTTAATATCTTTTGCATTCCTATAGCTAATTAACTAGGTGGTTTTAAATGCAGATACTTAGCTATTTACCTTGCGTTTCTAAACCTATAAAGTATAACTAGAGCTATAAGACTTAGGGTCTATCTATATATGAATCTATCTTTAGTAACTCTAGGCACTAAGAAGTGACTAATAAAAGGAGAATATGCCTTCCTATAAAGAGATTAGCTTATTAGTCTGTTTAATTAATTGCCTAAGCTATCTAAAGTCACTCTCTCTATTAGCTAGAAGCGGGTTAAGACCTGGTTCTTAATGGCTATTTATAATAAACTTAGGTTTAGAAAAGTCACTATTACTAAATATAGGCATAGTAGGGCAGTGTCTTCTATGCCCTTCTCTTATTACTCTGTTTATAGTTTGCTTTTTAAAGGACTTACTATTATCTTTATTAAACTAGGCAGTTACTAACTAATTAGGTAGACTGACTTTCCTACTACTAAGAACTAGACTAAGGACTCTTAATTAATAATCATACCTACTAATACTATAATATTTAGAGAGTCTATTACCTTTTCTAAACTAAGCTAAATTATCAAGACCCCTAACCTGCCTAAATCTTATATAACCGCTTTACACACTTTTAATACTAACTAGGAACTTATTGACTAATTAATGCAAGATCTAGAGCTAGTAGTAACCTTAAAATCCTAACGCTCTAGAACTCCTCTAATTCTACTATTCACTTCTAAACCCAGCTTAGGTATTATAGATTCATTTAATTAGATAGTTCTACTTTATATAATCCCTATTCTAGCAGCTAGTAATAACTATAGTAACTCTAATAACTTAAATGAAGGGGCTATTAATAAGAAGCAAAAGAAGACTAATAAGGATGTTATTATAAAACGGGCATTACTAAAGAAGAAGGCTAATAGTTAAATCATTTGCACTAATAATTATACTAAGGCTATTCCTAACTGAGTACTTATAGATAGAATTAAAGGAGTCTATATTATTAAACTAATAGCTAAAGAAGCTATAGAAATTGCAAAGAAGAACGATATTAACACCCCTGCTTATATTATAACTATATATACTACTAGGTCTCTCTATTTACTCCTAGCCCTTTATTAATAGATGCATATAATTAATTAAATAAGAAGCTTTACTACCTTCGTCTTAGATAGTCTAATTTCCCTATCTTAATAGGACGCTATTATAAATACCTTAAGGTCGAGATTAGCTCCTCCTCCTCCTGCCAGGCCCTCTTAGGCTGATTGTATTACTATATGCGAATTGACTCGCATTTTGCTTTTAAGACCTGCCTGAGGATTACTGCTGCTATCTGCCTCTGCGCTTACTGGATTTACTAACGTGTCTCGATTATCCAATTCGCCGAGGGATACTACTCGATCGAACACTTCTCAGTCTCTTCATACACCCTATAGTTAATTTTACTAAAGAGTTCTTATTATAGCCACTTCTATGACTTTGCCTACTGCCCTTAATATAACCTTAGTGCTTAGGTTCCTTTCGGACTCTTTCTTATAAATACTATAATCTTAGAGGAATAAATATAAGCTGGATTCTAGTTAATTAACTACGCTTAGATATTAGACTTATATATATTATCTTTCTTTTCTTATTATTTCTTTTATTTACTAAGGCTCTTCTTCTCTTTATTATCCACAGTCTCTAGGCTTATAAGGACAAAGCACTAACTGCGTAGGGAAGACTGTATTAGGGCTGAGGGCCTACTAGCTAGAATGGCCTGGATATTTTAATTAGCTAACTAATTTGAGTGCCGGTCTTAATAAAGCTATTAATAAGGATAACGGGAGTTGGTCTGAGATAAAAGGCAGAGATAACTCGGACATAGATAGTAATTAATCATGTTCTTGCCCACCTTTATTTTTGAGTTATTGAATGGTTTTTAATATCATTATGATGAGATTTATTTGATTAATTGGAATATCTGATTCATTTCTTAGCCAGCTGCTCGATTGTAGCTCTAGCCTTCTTTTTGTCTGTTTTGTTTTGCGAGTCTTGTCCATCCTCGCTCCGCTACGCATCCCGCCTACCCTACGGCATCTGTTACTTCGGGTGGTGGTGTCCCTCTTGTCCCCCTGCCTAACACACTATATTTATAATATGATATAGGTGTTATAAGACCACATATATCTGTGACTACCTTATCTAGGAAGTTATATTAAGTCTTATTTATTACTCTTTTTATCTTATTAGTTGCTTTAGCTCTTATACAGTTTTCATACTGAATTATTTAAGCTATTTGGTCTTAAGGTATTTAGAACTGAATATTATCTTCAGAGTATTTGCCTTTATATAGCCTTAGAAGATATCTTCTTAAAGTCTTAAGGTTTAAATAGGCTAACCTTAGATACTACTTATATATATCTATAACTATAGTCTTAACTATAGTTTTATTTTCTCTAGTTAAAGAGATATTATTTAAAAGAAGAGTAGTATAATATATTTCCTTATTAGTTATTATCTTTAAAGAAAAGATATATAAACCATTTCTTTTAAGACCTTTAGCTATTAGCTCAGTCTTTTTAAAGAGATATACATTATTATAGTTAATAAATGTAGATATATCCTTTTAAAAGGATGAATGACTTATTAAGTTAACTCCTAATTCAGGAATATAATAGCAGTTTCTTAATATATAGGTTTTATTATTATTTAAAAAGTGGAATTTTATATCACCACAGCCTTTAATAACTAGTGAAGATGCTTGGCCCTAAGAAACAGTTTTATTTATAGTATAATAGCTTATAAATAAGCTTCTATTACATATAATATGCTTAGTAGCACCTGTATTATATATAAAGTCAATTATATCTCTTATAAGTTGAAGAGAGGGATTTACCTTCTTATATCTCCTTGAAATTTCAAGAATTCGAGGTATCTCTCTTATTATTGGTCCTAAAGATAGGTTATTATAGTTATTTTTATAGTTATTATTAGGGTTATTTACTCAATTAACCTTATCTAAAGCTTGAGCAATAGTAGGAGGGATTTTAAGATCCATTAGATCTTCTGACTCAGAATCAGATTCTAAGACTTCTGCAACTTTAGAAATAGCCTTCTTATTGGCTAGAGAGACTAGGAGTTGTTCCTGTTTCTCTTCTCTTTCTTCTCTCTTCTTATTAAGTAAGGTAACCTTTTTAGAAATAGACTTAGAGATTCTGAAGTTAGTAAAGCCTTTAGGGGCTTTATTAGGATGTAGAAAGTAACAATCCTTATCTATATGCCCAGGGAGCTTACAGTGAGAGCATTTTAAAGCTCTCTTATTCTTCTTCCAAGGTTTCTTAGACTTAGTTAAGCCAATTACCTCTTTAGAAGTCTTAAGTCTTCTAGACTCATCTAATAAAGAAGAGGAAAGAGATTCAAGATTATATGCCTTAGAATTACTTCTTAAGGCTTGGATGATAGAGGTAGTGTAGTTACTATACTCTTCTCTAAGGTTATGAAGTAAAAAGGCAATAACAAAAGGCTCTGGAAGAGAGATTTCTCTAGCAGCCAATTCATCAGTAAGCTCTTTCAACTTATTAAGATATCCTTCCATTAGAAGACTCAAATAGCTTCCTTCTAATAACTCTCTTAGTATAAGAAAGTCACTAGTAAAACCAGAAGAGTTATAGAGGTTTTTTAAGGAATCCCAGGCTTGTTTAGCAGAGGTTACCTGCTTAACTTACAAAAGAGGTCCATCCTCTAATAGGAGTCGAATTTCTGCTAGTGCATTAGCACTTTTAGCATATTCTTCTTTAACTATTCCTTTAACTAGCTTTTACTTAGTTAAGTATGCCTCTGTTCTAAGAGACCAAACTATGTAGTTTTCACTACCTTTTAGTTTTAGTATAGAAGAGGATTTTTCCCCAGACCCCATTATAAAGTCAGAAACTCATAGAGTTTAGAAGGAAAGAAGTTCTTAAAGTCTAAAAGACTTAGAAGAGCTTTTATAGACTTAGAAAAGTCAGAACCTATAGAATAGGCTATTTCTGATAGTCAGAATGACCAATCAAAACATATACCCAGGTGCGAAACCCGGGCTCATAACCTGTAAAGGCTATAGCAGTGGAAGGAGTGGAAGGAGTGGAAGGTTATTGGTGAAACTCGGCGATTGTGGGTCAAGGAATTGACCAATCAGAAAAGGAATTAAAGATTCAAAAAGAGCAAGAAAAGACGATTAGAAAGATAGTCAGTTTGATGTGATTGGTTAAGAAATGCATGTATTGATAATGATAATCCTTCTGGACTGGCTAGAGAAAAGCCCCAGCTTTATAGAGAGATTGCTGTCCAGTCACATGTCCAATCTAACAGGGGATTTGGACAATTTGTCATAGTAAAACCGGGTAAGACGTGTCCCGAGTTTTAGGACTGTTAGACGTATGTCTGATGCTTGAACTCTAACCTTATTGAAGGTTCTTATTATAGATGTCTTTTGTGGTTATAGTATAAGGAAGATAGGCTTTCTAAGGCATAATATATACTATTATAAAGCTAAAAATCAGGAGATTTTGAATATATTATTTATAGTCTTATCTGATAAGAGCTAAAGGAGATATTTCCTTATCAGTTATATATTTTATATATAAGGACTTTATACGAATTATAAGGGTTAGTCTGTTAAGGTATTATATAAGAGATCTGAAGGTAGGTATAGGGTAGTGTGTAAGCATTCATTTAGTAAGTGCTTTACGAGCCCTTGCTAAAGAGCTAGTCTAGCTTATGTTATGTGGCCTCTTATTTAATAAGCCTATAGCTCTATCAGCCCTAACTCTTATAGTATTTACTTATACTTAGTGCTTGATCTTAACTAAAATAGGCTATTTATATAATTTTAATATATTCTATATTCTTATAATTAATTAACTAAGTGGTTTTAAATATAGATACTTAGCTATTTACCTTATACTTTTAAACTTATAAAGTATAACTAAAGCTATAAGACTTAGGGTCTATTTATATATAAATCTATCTTTAGTAACTCTAGGTATTAAAAAGTAATTAATAAAAGGAGAATATACCTTTTTATAAAGAGATTAGCTTATTAATCTATTTAATTAATTACTTAAGCTATCTAAAGTCACTCTTTTTATTAGTTAAGAGTAGGTTAAGACTTGGTTTTTAATAGCTATTTATAATAAATTTAAGTTTAGAAAAGTTATTATTATTAAATATAAGTATAATAAGGTAATATCTTCTATATCCTTCTCTTATTACTCTATTTATAATTTACTACCTAAAGGACTTATTATTATTCTTATTAAATTAAATAGCTATTAGCTAATTTACTAAACTAACTTTCTTATTATTAAGAACTGAACTAAGGACTTTTAATTAATAATTATACTTATTAATATTATAATATTTAAAAAGTCTATTACCCTTTTTAAACTAAGCTAAATTATTAAAATCCCTTACCTATTTAATTCTTATATAATTATTTTATATACTCTTAATACTAACTAAGAACTTATTAACTAATTAGTATAAGACTTAGAGCTAGTAATAACTTTAAAATCCTAATATTTTAAAACTCTTTTAATTTTACTATTTACTTTTAAACCTAGCTTAAGTATTATAGATTTATTTAATTAGATAGTTCTGCCTTATATAATTCCTACTCTAATAGCTAGTAATTATTATAATAATTCTAATAACTTAAATAAAGAGGCTATTAATAAAAAGTAAAAGAAGATTAATAAGAATATTATTATAAAATAGATATTATTAAAGAAAAAAGCTAATAATTAAATTATTTATACTAATAATTATACTAAGGCTATTTTTAATTAAATATTTATAAATAGAATTAAAAGAGTTTATATTATTAAATTAATAATTAAAGAAGCTATAAAAATTATAAAGAAGAATAATATTAATACCCTTACTTATATTATAATTATATATATTATTAAATCTCTTTATTTACTCCTAGCCCTTTACTAATAGATATATATAACTAATTAAATAAAAAGCTTTATTATTTTTATTTTAAATAGTCTAATTTTCCTATTTTAATAAAATATTATTATAAATACTTTATAATTAAGATTAGCTCCTCTTCCTTTTACTAAGCCCTCTTAAGCTAATTATATTACTATATATAAATTAACTTATACTTTACTTTTAAAACTTACTTAAAGATTATTATTACTATCTGCTTTTATATTTATTAAACTTATTAATATATCTTAATTATCTAATTTACTAAAGAATATTACTTAATTAAATACCTTTTAATCTTTTTATATACTTTATAGTTAATTTTATTAAAGAGTTCTTATTATAGCTATTTTTATAACTTTACTTTCTATTTTTAATATAACTTTAATACTTAAATTCCCTTTAGACCCTTTTTTATAATTATTATAATCTTAGAGAAATAAATATAAGCTAGATTTTAATTAATTAATTATATTTAAATATTAAACTTATATATATTATCTTTCTTTTCTTATTATTTTCTTTATTTATTAAAGCTCTTTTTCTCTTTATTATTTATAATCTTTAAACTTATAAAAATAAAGTACTAATTATATAAAAAAGAATATATTAAAACTAAAAGCCTATTAATTAAAATAGCTTAAATATTTTAATTAACTAATTAATTTAAATATTAATCTTAATAAAACTATTAATAAAAATAATAAGAATTAATTTAAAATAAAGGGTAAAAATAACTTAAATATAAATAGTAATTAATTATATTTTTACTTACTTTTATTTTTAAGTTATTAAATTATTTTTAAAATTATTATAATAAGATTTATTTAATTAATTAGAATATCTAATTCATTTCTTAGCTAGCTATTTAATTATAGCTCTGGCCTTCTTTTTATCTATTTTATTTTATAAGTCTCATCTACCTTCGCTCTACTATGCATCCCGCCTACCCTATGGCATCCGTCACTTCAGGTAGTGGTATCCCTCTTGTCCCCCTGCCTAACACACTAGTGCTTTAATAAATTTAATTATAGGCTTATTAATTATGCAATAGCTATAATTACTACTATTTAATATAAAATAGAGTTACTAGTTATATAAGTAAAGGTATTATATAGATATATAAAGAAGGTTGATTTCTATCTTATAGTTATAGGCATGGGACCATAAGGGTCCCGGTCTATGTGACTGAGGGAGGCCTGATGCCTCAGGCCGGACCCCGAGCTTGAGGCTCGGGATCCGTCTTTCCGCATCACATACTTCTCTGTTTCCCAGAGGGCATCAGGATCGTGGTTCGCAAGGCCGTCTGTCGTTTCCAATCTTACCCACTCAAGTGCTTTGCATCGCTTACTCCTTGTAGTTTGCTGTAGCTCGACCCCCCCTGGAGCTGCTGCATGCATAGCCACAGAAGCGGTGGCGCCCTAGACTGAGTCGCCTTTAATGATTCCCACCTTAGACTTTTTAATCATTCCTACAGTGAGGCTTAGCCCAACCACCATACCCCAGTCCTTTTCATCATGCCGAAGTGTATTAACGACGCCCCAGGTGTTCAAGGCCATTCTCGGGGGCGTTCTGGGTTTGCTGACGATGCCTTTGATGGCCTTGTTCTGGCTGGTCAAGGCGGGCTGGGAGGACAAGAAGAAGCACATTGCCACGCCAGAGCCTTGAGACGAAGTTACTGGAGATTGAGTGCATGACAATACTTACTCCCCAGGCTGTCTGCCAGGTTGTTCCCTAGGCTGCATGGCTCACTGTCAGCCCAGGCGACTACATACCGCCTTCTTCGGTTGGGCAGTCTTGGCGTCAGGCTCTACAGTCCGTCATGGAAGATGCGCAGGTACTTGCGACGCTCTCTTTTCCAAGGGTGATAGAATTGGCCCTTTCTAACGACATAAAAGTACAAGGCTAATGGAATTGAAGACGATAGAAAGAAGGTTACTGAACCACGAGGTACTTGGGCACAAGGCCGAGATATTGACGAGATTTACGAACATTTTGATGCGAAGATGATATCTTAGATAATCGATAAGAATATGGTACGCTAGACTCTCCTTAATTATCAAGACCTTTGTACAGTCTCAACGATGAAGTTTGAGGCTCAGTCTGTCGCTACCCGGAACTGCAGGATCAAGCAGCCAAGGCACACGTACTCACAGATTGTGGTCTGTTGTTTTCCTCATCTCATCTCACCAAACGTCCCAGATAACTCTCCCAGGACATTACGATCTAGAATCTTGGGGTCGAAGCCTCTAGACGGTTTGACACCAAAATAAACTCTTGTTTTTGTAAAGCAATCTCTCAACGGAGAGTAGGTCCTCAACACTCCGGCGAAGCGAATCCAATCACTATTCTAGACTTTCGATTCCAAGACATTATAAAGCCTCGGAAATTCGCCCTTTTCCACTGCGTCTATCCACCTCTCGATAGCCCGTAATGGCCAGCCGGCAGCACATTGTTCAACAGCCCCAAGAAAGTCATCCCTCAAAACACCATCCGCGACCTCCGCGTCCCATGTAGGCCTCAATTCCCGTATGTGGTCTGCGTACACCGCCCTCAGTTTCGTTTGCTCGTACTCCATCAGATGGTGCCAGTAGAGCTCATTCTTCCCCTCATTATCTTGGGTATCGCCCACGCTCTTGCGATCTTCTGCCTCTTCCGGGGTCTCGTCGCCATAATCATCGCGGACGGGCTCTTTCTCGCGTGTCGGTCCATTTAAAAACTGAGGAGACTCGGTCGCGAGCCAGTAAGGCATTGCTGAGACAAATTCCCAATCCAGTATCGCGGTAATGGTGCCGTCTCGATCGACCAGCATATTCTTCAGGGAAAGATCTTCATGCCAAGGTGCTGTGCGTTCAGGAAGGTCCTCGGCTGAAGGGAAGATGATAGGCAAGAGTCCCTGGAGCCTCTTTGCGATGGAAATGTGGTGCTCGGTATCCTCCTTATCTTCATCATCTTCGGTCATGCCTAGTTCTTCTTCTTGTTCCTGGATGGTGATTGCAAGATATGAGTCCATCCATTCGCGGCTTGAAGGAAAGGGCCCACGGGGTACATCATAGTCGAAGTGTTTGCCTGTGAAGAAGTGTCTTGACACAATCTGCCCTGGCTCTGGAGTAGTATCCTCCCTGAGGCCGTCCACTTCCCCAGAACCATAAGTCAGTGTTCCAATTCCCCTCAGGGGGGACTTGGTTTCCGAGGCTTCGAGGATTTGAGCTTGAAATTTGGCCACTTGCTTCACCAATCCCTCCTTGGTTATCATAGGGGTTTTGCGCCAGAGAGAGTAAGCCGAAGTGCCGGCAATGAAAGGCATTAAAATCCATTCAAAGCCAATTTCATTGTCGCTAGATGCATCGAAGGCAATGATCTCAGGGACCGGAATGCTGGTGAAGCGGCGTAACCAGCGCACTGTGGCAACCTCTCCGAGTATTTTGTTGCGAGGGTCAACAGGGAGAGAGATTCGCATCACGAGTTTTTCCTGGCCTGGCACCTCTACGAAGTATAATCTGTTGAAGGACCCAGCGGCGAAGAATTCGACGATGCAGTCTTTTTCAGACGCTAGCTTCAAGACGCGGAGGCAAACTGCCCTGATGGCTTCTACCCGTGGCTCTGTTTTCCACCGAGGCTTGTCGCCAAGGGGGCTCTCTTGCCAGACAAGACCTTCGCGACTTGGACTAGTCATTTCTTGTAATGTCGATGAAAAAGAGACAAACTGCAAAGATACTCGAGAAACTGGGATGCAAGAGATGAAGATGCGAGGTTGTGAGGTTGTGTTGGGAAAGTGATTCCGAGGGCCGCTAAAGCCGAAATTATTCCGAGTGAATGTGTGACCCCGCACTGGAACAATACCGGCACCTAGCCGCCAGGCGGCCTTGGTCACAGGCCAGTTTGCCGCTGGGAGGTACCTATTATTTATATCTCGCAAACGTATCCAATGATTTTTGGACCCCACGCGGCCTTGTCGTGACCGGCAACCATCTTCACGGTCATGACCGGGCGACCTGATGCTAAGTATGCTCTCGGACGAGAAGAGGCATGGACACTACCAATAGTGATAGGGAAATAAAGCGCCTAATGAAACAGGAGCTGCCCCAAAGGGTTGCGAGGGCAGTTACCAGACAGCATCTTAGAGCCGGCAAAAGTGCATATAAACCCTTCGACAAGTCCTTCTTGAAGATGTGATTCAATGAATCAAAAGAGCATATTCTACCTTTCTCTTTGATGACAACATACACACGCATTCTCTCTCTTTTCTATCCCGAATACTAAGCAGAAAACCTTCAAGATGGGCCGAGGAATCAAGCGAGATCTCATGGACTTCATTGACTCTATTCCGGACGAGAAGCTTGAAGGCTTTCCTAGCTCCCAGACGACTATCTTCCGTGACCAGAACTTTCGTCTCGACATGCAAGGAGTAAGTGTTCATCGCTCTCTTTTCCCTTGAGGTGGATTAAATAGCTAAAACTGTGCCAATAGATAACCTCATCGGGCGACTGGAATCTACAGATCCAGGTCAACTATTCCGCCTCTTCAACATCCCTCCGAAGGATTGCTCCGAAAACCATTGCAGGGCCAGTTTTGGTGTCTCCGACGAATCCACTTGCTCCTGACCAGATCCGGGCGGAGTTCAAGAGGACCTTCGGTGCTTAGAGCAGTAGGGTGACTTGTTTTCACTTTTTCGGAAGGTAGCATGTCAATTTTGGTTGTGATCGTGTTTTGTGGCCGCTTTGTCTGCTCAGTACGGCTTATAAGAGCGGGAAATTAAGAAGGCTAGAGGGAATATACTTATTAGTGGGCACATTCGAGGTCATCGCGGGAATCTACCGTTCATTTCATTGCAACTATGTCGCTTCATCAGTTCGTTACTATCTCTGACTCCGATTTTAATGATCAGGATTACACCAATGCTCATCTACACTGAGATTTGTTGGGGCAATGTTGGAAAAACTAACGTTACCCTCCTTTGTCATATCCCATAAGTTGGCAAGGGGCTGCAAGTCAGTCACTACAGGGGGGGTATGAAAAGTACTCATGGCATTACACCTTAACAGATATCATTATTCTTACGGCATAATTAAACTCTATCTGTTATAGCTATAACACTGGGGCAAGGTACGGAGTGTAGCCCCTTGCCAACTTATGGGAGTAAACTGACCTCTATGTTATCGCAGTCCATATTTAGCCCTAATAATTAAGCGAATGATTTGTACTGCGCCTTGCTAGCTCTAAAGCGTCGGGCAAATTTCTATCCGGCTCGCTTATTGCCTTCAGGCCGCCCCTCCCCCATAGGAAAAGCTCTAGAAAGGTCTGTAGAAAGAAGTCCTTATAAAGGTTATCTGCAAAATCTGCACTCCGCTTAATATAAATGAACGGTTAGTCTCCTACTGTGTGGATAATAATAGCTGAAGGTTTAATATTATTGCTATGTGCAGTCAGGCTCGCTGGATAGCCTCAGCTAGGAAGGATAGCTCATCAACCTCAGCGAAAGCGGCCGGTCCCTCCAGAGGAAACCTGCCAGAAGTTGATGTCTCATATAGGATATCACCGCTACGGTTGGGACTCTTTAGGTTAGGAGCAGATCTTGTGAAACGGTTCTCCTCTAATCTGCGATTAGTATTTAGAACGATTGGGTCAGTGTGTGTCTTTTCTATGACTGATGGAGTCAGAAGGATTCTTGTTATGTTCGATGGCTCTTGCGGGAAGGCAGTGTCTGCGGAGGACGGAAGATCGGTTTGGGGTCCTTGGCCATTGTACCGGCTCAGTATCACTTACTCTTTGGCGGGCCTGGCTTTCAGCACGTCACCGGTCTAGATCATCACACGTGCGGATAATCTCTTCAAGAGGTACTCCGAGTCCCCTATTTTTGGAACGGTAGCTCCATGGACTCCTGTGGGAGACCTCTTTGCCTCAGACGGACTGTTACTCTAGAGTGCCGCCGGTTCAGCTCGTCCATTGTACGAGTGATCTCCTCGGGAGGTAATAAGATCTTCCCCTGTCCGACAGTGCCTTGCGTCCGTTGAAGTGTTTCTGCAGTCTAGGTTCTTCAATGTGATCTCCTCAGCTAATAGTCCAAGCCTGCCGTCTCGGAGCCGCGACTCCACGGCCTCTTGTGGACGCTCTCCTTGTCTCCGATTGGTGGTTTCTTCGGTATGCTGCCGATCTAGATCAGTCAACAAACGGCTGGTCTGCTTGAGAGGCACTATAGCCCTCTCACCTTAGGTCTGTGGCTTCGCTGCTTCTTGGTGGCGACCCCCTTCTCTCCGATGGGCTGTGCGTTCGGTATGCCAGTGATCCAAACCGCGGATTGTACGGGTAACCTCCTCAAGGGATACTCTGAGCTTCCCATTTTGGAAATCTGATTCTATGACCTTCTGGGACTGAAATATTCGCCTTCGACGAGTTGTTTCTTCGACGTGCTGACGGTCAAGACTATTCATCATACGGGCGATCTGCTTGGGAGGTAACAAGGCCTCACCACCTCCCCTCACGCAGACTCTCTCTTCCACATGTTGGCAGTCTAGGTCGCTTAATGTACGGCGAATCTCGTCAAGAGGGGCTCTGACCGGCTCCTGCGGGGATTTTGGGAGAGCTTGTATGGCCGTCTCGTCAACGAAGTTTCCTTCCGGCCTATTTCGTGGCTGGGTGGCTTCGAAGTCCCGCTGAGTTCGGCTTCGAGCACGTTGGCGGTCTAGATCTTCCTGTGTTCGGCGATTCTCTTCAAGCGGAACCTTGACTGGCTCTGGTCGAGGGATGGTGTAAGCAGGAACAGTAGGATCTGCTTGTGCGAAGAGTGAAAAAGAGTAGATAAAGAAAGGGCGCCATGCTGGACTGATAGGGGCCCAAACGGGAGAAATAAACGCGATCCATCGTCGAAGACTGGTCTCAAGAGCCCAAGAGAAACACGAGGGAAGGTCAATGCACTGTTGTAGATCGCTCTATTACAGCAACAGTTTCCTGGAGCTGGCAACTGCGCAAAGCGTGGTTCATGTCGCTTCAGGATCGCAACCTCTCCGCCCGTAGCATGGATGCTCACCCGGAGGACGTCCAGGCGGGTGGCACCTTCATCCTATTTATAACTGATCAAGGAGGCCACGATACTAGTAGACCTGCTGAACCTGCAACAGACCTGGAACACTATTCTGACGATTCTCGCATAAATGTATGACACTGTCTCCTGTGACTGCCCATGCACCACCATCGGCTATGCCACTTCTCCAACACGAAGGGAGTCCTCTTGAACTTCAGGCAGAAGCAGCGTCAACAAAGCTTTTGGCGGCTCGATACTGGTGGCACATATTGTGGAACGAATTGTGGCACGAATTGTGGCTCAACCCGCCAACCGCCTCAAAGGTGGCGCATGGGTTGTGGTGGACGGTGGCTAATACAGAGGTGGTGATAAAGCCCACAGGCCTAGCGAAGTAAGGGCACCGTAAGCAACTGTTCTTAAAACCCTCACACCCCTCTCCCCGCCATGGATTTCTTCCGCTCTGAAAAATTCCAGTCTCTTGTGGAGGACTTGATGTGTCAACACCATGTCCCTGGTCTTGCAATTGCCGTTGTGCAAGACGACAAGGTCGCCTCTCAAGGCTACGGGCTGGCATCTATTGAACCTCCAATACCGTGTACCACAGACACACTCTTCGATGTCGCCTCGTGTGGGAAGTCTTTGACTGCAGCATCAGTCGCCTTGTTGATCGATGACAACGAGAACTTTCCAGAGGTGCAGTACGATGCAATAATGTCTAGCTTGCTCCCCGATGACTTCGTTATGTCCGGCGCTGGCTATACGGAAAATGTCACAGTTGAGGATATTTTAAGTCATCGAACTGGAATGGCAGCGTAATGACACCCTCAACATTTAAACTAGTGATTGTCGCTGACTTGAGTCCTTAGTCACAACAATTCATACATGAGTGCACAAGCGTCACAGCCAGACGATGCTAGATCTATCACAAGGAACTTGCGAAACCTACCTGTGGCCGCTCCTATACGGACGAGATACATTTATTGCAACATGATGTATACTGTCGCAACGCACTTGGTTGAAGTGAAAGCCAAAGAAAACTTTTCAGATTTTCTAGAGAAGCATTTCTTTGAGCCGCTCGACATGAAGTCAACCAGTCTTCAACCTGGAAACGCCAGAGCCAAAGGGCTTGGGGATCGCATTGCTACGGGATACCATTGGTACAAAGACAAGTCAACTTACCAGGCGTTTCAAAGCCCGGATTGTCCAGAGAGCCAAGGTGCGGGCTCCATAATCACGAGCGTGAACGACTTTGTCAAATGGATCCAGGCATTGATGAGCCGCAAAAGCCCTATCAACGAAAAGATCTACCAAGGTCTCGTCCAAAAGAGATCCTTTGTAAATCCAAACTCAAGACATCTGAAGCCATATTACTCACCTGCTGTGTACTGCGCGGGATTAGAACTGTATTACTATCGAGGGCACATGGTTGTCGGGCATAACGGCATGATAGATGGATTCGGAAGCCGCTTCTTCTTTGTCCCCGGCTTCAAATTTGGCGCTGTTATTGTGGGAAATTCGACTGGAGCAGGACCCATTGGTACTATTGTGGTTCGAGATCTGATCGACGAACTACTTCAAGTCCCAGAGGCAGACCGCCCGCGTCGGCAAAGGTCCAAAACTCTAAAGAGTACAGTGAAGGGAAACCCATCCCACCCCAAACAACAATTCAAGAGACAGGGAGAAAAGTCAAGCAAGGTCAAAGAAAATACGTCACAGGCACGCAATGTTCCCGTCGGAAATATGCAGCCTCAAACGACACCACTTGGCCTCTACGTTGGCAAATACTCGCACCCAGGGTATCATGATGTGATCGTTCAGATCCGGGACAACAGGCTATTTATTGACGCCATGGATCGATCTCTGGGATTTAATCTAGCATTTGATCACAATTGCGAGCAAACAGAGTACACCGCCCATCTGGGGGACTTTTTAGAAGATCAAGTTGATTCATTCCAAGCCAGATTTGTGTTCGAAGACGGTAAAGCGATGAAACTTGGGTTGGATCTAGAGCCTATCTTGAAAGAGATGATCTGGTTTCGGAGAGTGGAGGAGACTTGAGAGAACAGTTCACAGACCTACCATTTTTCAACACCTGATGGTTCGAGTGACCGTCTCTGGACGTGGTATTTTTTATAGACTTGTTACTGCGAGCCTTAAAATTGTCTTGAAGTCTAGAGATCATTTGATGTAACTGAAGTCTTGAGCCAATTGAAACTATATCTCCCCAATAATTTTATACAACACGATTCGACGAACCGACAAGCACCACTCACGAACTCTTTCTCTTTGCAAGCTTGCCTCAAGAAATGGAGTTTTTTTCCAACTTTGAGGACTTCTTGAGTTGGTTTCAAGCAATGGCCAACCTCAGAGCAACCACGACACGAACGTCTTGTAGAACCAGCTGCCCTTGCTCCTTCCCTCGAGTTCTCTGTTGGCGGCCTTTCTTGCGAGAAACTCTTCTTCCTCTCGGTCAATGACATCTTTGCCAGTGTAAAAGTCCGCATCCGCCGGCTTGATTCCGCGACTCTTAGTAAAAACCTTGTGGCCAAAGATGAGCAGCAAATAGACAGGAATTCCGAGGTAGCCAGTGATGAAAGTCTTTGCCTTGTCTTTGTCAAAGTCCCCGACGAAAACATCGTAGTTCTTGGTCAGGGCTACAATAACGCAGACGAACAAGGCAGCGTATGTCCCGTAGACACCAAAGGGGGCAACGTAGGGCAAAGCCTCATCAGCGAGATCTTGCACTTTGCGAGCATGACACCAGTAAATGTGGGTAACTAGGATAGAAATCCATGTCACTAGGGCGAAGATGGTCGTGAGATTGACAAAGTATTGAAAAACCTTCTTCGAATCGTCTGAAACATTCATAAAGGCAAGCAGGCAAAAGAGTGCCGAGAAGCCAAGGGCGTAAATCGGAACTCCGTTCTTGTTCGTCCTCTTGAATATCTTGGGAGCGAGGCCATCTGATGCTAGCGCGTGCAGAGTGCGACTGGAGATGTAAAGATCGGTGTTTGAGGCCGAGAAAACGAAGACGCAAATGCATGCGTTCAGGATGTGGGCGATGGCTCGCACTCCCGCAAGCTCGGCAGCAACGACGAATGGCGAAGCTGAAGCGCCGGTTTTGGCTTCCGTAGCAAAAACCAGCTGTGGCGAGTTGTAGGGCACAAGCATTCCAACGAGAAGAACGCTGAGGCAGTAGAAGAACAGGATCCGATAATACGTAAGCTTGATAGCCCGGGGGATCGTTTTTCGTGGGTTCTGGGCTTCAGCCACTGTCACGCCCACGAGCTCTGTGCCCATATAGGCGAACGTTGCATTGATCATGCACGACCAAAACCCCAGGAAACGGCCACTTGAACCCTCATTAATGTAGGGTTTGAAGGCACTGTGATTGTTGTTAGCGATTGGGGGCTAACACAGACGGAGCCTTGTAAGACGACGACGTACCCCGGTTCTTTCCAGTAAGTAAAGCCCTTTCGCTGCTTATCTGGGCCTCCGCCCATGGCCAGAATGAAGGAGAAGATGATAATTCCGACGATAGTGATGACTTTAAAAGCAGACAGCCAGAATTCGAATTCGCCGAAGAATTGAATACCAAAGTAGTTGATGCAAAGGATGCAAACTAGGAAGATTGCGATGAACACTCCTGGATTTACCGTGTCGCGATCAACCCAGAATTGTATAACAAGCGCAGCCGCGGTGAGCTGATTTGGCGCAATAATGACATATTTCACCCAATAGCTGTTACGAGGCCGTCAGTAAGCTATGGTACACTGGATAGAAAGTAAAAAACTTACCACCAGCCTAAGGCAAAGCCAAGCGAAGGGTCGCAAAATCGAGTCGCATATGCAGTGAATCCGGCAGACACAGGAAGCCACGACGCCATCTCTCCCACAGCCGCCATGATCAAGAAGACCACGAAGCCAACAATGGTGTAAGAGATAAATACGGAGCCTGGACCGGCCTGAGCCAGTGACTTTCCGGTTCCGATGATGAGGCCGGTGCCGATGGCGCCTCCGATAGCTATCATTGTGATGTGGCGGGCCTTGAGTCCACGGTGAAGCGTCGTCTGCTGATCGTCATCTTGCGACTGGTGCTTTTGGTCGTCGCCGGTCTGAACACGGTCCAAGCCCCCAATGTCGACGGCTTGACTGACCTTCTCCACATCGTGAGAAGGTGGCTTTGCAACTGCCATGGCGTTGTTGGGATGCGAGGCGTGAGGGTAGATACAAAATCGGAAGGCCAGCAAGTTCAATGATGGTTGGTGATTTAGTAACCGACCCTTGATGTGAAAGCATGAGTCAATTCTGCAGCGAAGGGATGCATTTATACCTCTCAATCATCCATTGTCATCGCTGTCTTAAATTGCTATCTTCCAGCTGCGAGAACCCCAGACCCACAATCCGACACTACCGCCTTCTAACTCTTAGCTTCGCGGGGTACCATGCTAATGATCTGTAAGACAAGGACCGAGAAGGTTGCATTGGTGACTCGTGCAGAGCGCCCTTCTTGTGTGGAAAGCTGTTAGCTCCATACGACATCTCTGGCCGAAATCGCTATGAAAGTCTAAGATGGAAAACCATAACGGTCTAGGTCTCAAGTCGTTTCCTTTTCCTACGTGTTGCGAACACTTTTTCTCCTAGGTTTGTTGCATATCTTCCATATCAGCTGTGATAAACAATCTTGCAACTCAACAATTTGTCATTATCTTTCAGAAGTTGTTATCATTTGACTATTCGATAAGGTGAGATCATCTACAAAATGAAGTACAACAAGCTCTGTTTCCTCCGCTCCGCCGTTGACGCTTGTTAGTCCTGGCGCGCGGGGTTTGGTCTCCGCGAACTTTGGGGTAAGGCTAAGCAGGGGCAAACTGCTTCAGGGCTTTTTAGGAGGAATGCGAATGGATGGATTTTGGTCTCCGCTCAGGTACCACGTTAGCAGGGATATGGTGCCTGCGTTAGCCTCATTCTTCTTCCGTTCTTGGTCGTGGTCGGGTTCGGTGTAATCCGCGTGGGTTTCGGTCTCCGTCTTACACAATTGTTAAATCTTACCGATATCGCGATCTATTTTTTGAGTCATTACTTTAATCCCTCGATTTATGGCTTTGGGTCTCCGTCTGCTATAATCCCGGTTTGCCTCCTAAAACACGTTCATCATTCTCAAATTTCATGACTCTTCGAGGATGGGGTTGGGTCCCCGTTTATCTTTTCGAGTATATGACGCCGACCGAGTCTACGACGTTGATCCGCCATGAATAAGACCTCATGGAATTGGGTCTCCGTTAACATTCCAACGCATTTGAATGGCCCTCGCGGAATCAAGAACCTCGAGGGCTGCTCTAAAGCTGCCATACAAGGTTTTGCAAGCATTGTATACACGGGCCTGCTTGATGAAGACAGCAGAGCATTAGAGGATGGAACCAAGCGCAGAAACATATAAGAATGGAAAATTCCAGCCTCAGACGATACGACCAGAGGACATATTCACCAACACTATCCTTAACCAAGACGGAAAGCCAAGACGGAAGTCATTTAACTTATTAATCAACCATCATGGCTCCGATCAGCATCAACGATGTCGAAGAAGGCGAGTCACCCTCAAGTGGTATTGCGGCCAAGGAGCCCACACGTAAACAGCCCTCCTTGAATGCCAAATTCGACATCTTTCGTCAACTCGTCCCAGTCGTGGCGGACGGAACCGTCACCCACCTTAACGCCGGGTTCATGCCACCATCCAACTTGGTCATCCACGAGGCTATCAACCAGTTCTGTACGCAATGGCTTCACAATTCTTCACCCAAGCCGCTATGGCGCGATATTGCAGAAGAAACTCGTCTGCTGCTGGCACAATACATCAACACCGACCCATCCTGTATCGCCTTTACTCGGGACACGACAGAAGCAATGAGCTACTTCATGCATAGCCTCAGCCTTAAGCCCGGAGACAATGTTGTGATTCTTGATTGCGAACATCCAAACCAAGCGTATGGATGGCTGGCTCTGCGAGATCTCGGCGTTGAGGTTAGACAAGCTCCAACACCATCAGGCAGGGACGGGTTTGCCACAACGGCTAATGCCAACACCTTTGCCGACCATGTTGACGAAAGAACCCGCGCGATTGGTATTAGTTCCATCATGTTTCACAGTGGACAATGGAATGATGTGACGGATATCTGTGCCGCCTATCGTCCTCGGGGAATCCATGTTCTCGCCGATTTGACCCAGCAAGTGGGGTTCGCAGACGTTGATGTTCAGGCCCTGGGCGTGTCCGCAGCAGCGTTCAGTTTACACAAGGGACTGAACTCACCGCTGGGGCTTGCGGCGCTATATGTCCAAGAAGATTTCATCCGCGATCTGAATCCAACGCCACCTACAGTTGGGTACGGCTCCGTAAACAACACATCCGAGGATTTCATGATCCCGAATGGCCCAATCGACTTTCATTCCTCTGCCCGCAGATATGAGCACGCAAACATGAACTTGATGGCAGCATCGGCAGCGAGGGCATTTCTCCGATTCTATCTCGACATCATGGGACCCGAGGACGTCAAAAACCATCTGTATGGACTTGGAGATGCACTGCGTGCAAGGTGCAAGCTACTGGGGGTCAAAATTCTCGGACCTACTGAGCACTGCAACCACGCACCACATTTGTACATTCTCAAATTGTATGGAGATGAATGGGCAGTGCACTTTAAGCAAAATAACGTGGCTACCACGACCTTTAGATGGGGTGTAAGGGTATCCTTCGGGTTCTACAGCTCTGTACATGACGTTCAGAGACTCGCAGAGGTAATTCAGTCTGGATTGGATGCCGGATTACAATGCTAGGTAGAGCATTGCTTCGTGGTGTTACACTTCAGTCTATAGATACCAATTCATAACATTGCAACTGGAGGTGTTTTCGAGAGACTAATGGGGAAATGGGGAGGTTTCTGTTTCGAATCAAAAGTTTAAATAATCGCAGATGCCTGTAAATCATTTCTGGACTAACATTGTCCTCGTCGTCTATCTTAAAAGTTGTGGAAGTGAGTACTTGCAGTGTACGCTAAGGGTTGCTTTCACCTAAGAAAATAATGCCTCAAAACTCCGAGGATATATCAACTTCTGCTTCCAGGATGCTGCTACGGCATGAACAGAGCGCCAAGAGAACGTCGTAGAGACAGGACTTGACTCTGGCCCCAATGGGCAACCCTCTCTGGGAGACGCCTTGACCTTTGACCACGGGATCCTGGATGAAGAAGAGGGGAGATTAGGGCCCTTTTGTGATGTCCCACATCTTCATTTAACTGCTCTCGACGATGATTTGCCACCGCAATGGAGTTGAAAGCTCAAGTGATGAAAAAGTGCGACGATATATGCCTTCCCTCGAATCCTTGATGGCCTGACTGATAGACAATGTGTCCTTTCTTGGCTCTTCTCATAGTCCTTCCCCCAGTAGGGGAAGGAATTATCGTTGATAGATTTTTGCAGTGTAGTGTGTTTCTCGGCGAGAAATTGCATGAAGGGGATTTGGGAGTGAAGTCGCCTGCAGTTAACATGGTTGAATCGCTTTGTTGTTGGCCAACCTTCAGTTGATTGATGACCAATCAAGATCAATTTTCGCGCTTTTCTTTTCTTTTCGATGCCCTCCAAGTTTTCGTCATCCGCAATCCACGCACCCGCTTCCATCAGCGCGCTAATCCTTCATACTTCTCGACCATCTCCACAAGCGCAAGATGTCGTCTTATTCTAGCGCCGACGACGAGTACGACTCAGATGAGCCTCCAGAGTTGCAGCTCGACATTCCCAAACTCATCGAGCTTGCGACAGAAACCTTCCAAGCGACCTGCACCAGTGCCAAACGACTTACGAGGGGTTCATGGCACGAAATATTTGTTCTCCAATTCCAAGCAGGAGATAGCATTCCCTTTGAGTCTGTGGCACGGTCTGGCTACTGTTGCATTACCCGCTTTGCTCGCGTCAAGGGATTCTCTGCCAAAGAGGAAAGCGAAATTGCCACCATCCGATATCTCAAAAGGCACACCAGCATCCCGGTTCCAGAAATATATTACCAAGACCTGGATCCGGATAACGAAGTCGGCGCCGCTTTCGTGCTCATGGAGAAGCTTCCTGGTCGGCATCTCTACAAAACTTGGGACGATCTGTCACTTGACCATAAGAAAGTGGTCCTAACTGAGATTACGTTGGTCATCACTCAGTTCGCCTCTCTCCGTTTCGATAAAATTGGTAGTCTCACCAATAACTGGATTGGTCCTGTTGTCAGTCCCTGCTACGAGTCACCAAAGGGACCCTTTGATTCGACGCTCGAGTACCTCCAATCCTTTGTCTCCCAAGATTCAGTTGAATCCAAGGCATTAGCGGAACTATTTGAAGACATTCGGACTGAGTTGGCTGGGTTCACCCACAAAAACAGCGCTACCTACCTGGAACCACCGTTTGCGATGATTCACGCCGACCTTGATGCGCAGAACATGCTCTTTCTACAGTCTTCGGATGGTTCTGGCCCAAAGCTCACAGGGCTTATTGACTTTGAATATGCTCACAGCGGCCCACCATACTTCCTTTATGAATACCCGATCTTCATTCAGGACGCATCTTGGTCTAAGCACCTGTATGCCGAGAACGCAATTCTACGTGCGCATTTCGTTTCCCAAATTTTCAATCACTTGCCGTGTCCAGAGGCGCAGGAATCGTTCATCAAGTGCATGAACTCAAAAACTTATGTCCTCAATGGCTTCCACGACGCCTTTATGTCGATGCGGTGTTCTAAAGATACGCTCATACACTCTGCAACCTACTATTTGAAGTCGCTGAAAGAGGGGACAGGGCTTGCATATTCTGGTCGGGTTGACTACAAACCCGAGTACTACTCTGACAGAGGGGAGCCTGTTACCACAACGGCCGTGAATGTCGCCCAAGGTGTCCAGGATGAATCACAGTAAAAACGAGTGCTCTAACACGGAAGCACAGAACCACTCATCATTACCATCATCTCACCCGATTTTGAGACTTACGCAACGGAGATACGCCCTGGTCAACTGACATAAGTTCAAATCT
Organism: Dactylonectria alcacerensis; assembly: GCA_029931735.1. Taxonomy (NCBI): domain Eukaryota; kingdom Fungi; phylum Ascomycota; class Sordariomycetes; order Hypocreales; family Nectriaceae; genus Dactylonectria; species Dactylonectria alcacerensis. The sequence continues at coordinate 577,835 of JAPMUZ010000012.1, read as the reverse complement.
GCAGTGCGACTCCAGAATGAGCTCTAAAACAGAACGGCTTAATGCAAATTTGTCTTGTGAGATCGGGACGTGATGATTTTCCAGCTGCTAAATCTTGTGTTTGGTAAGTGTAGGGTGGTGTTGATGCAGCGGTCTCTTAGATTACGTCACACCTCTCGGCATGCACGTGATACAGTTCGCGACAGTGCACCAGCGGCGGAGCAGATCACTTCCTACATCCACGCGGTATCCACACAGTCAGACATTCACTATTGAACTCCAGATCATCAGTTACAGTCATGCTTGCCTCAGCTGCCAAAAACTTATCGTATGAGCCCCATTAGACAGAACCGATACTATACTAACGCATATACAGGTGCAAGAGGTGTCAGTACAGAAAGGTATGCGAAAATTGAACTTCAGGGGTACTTAGCTCATCCCTCGGTGTGCAGCTTAAATGCTCTCGAACAGAGCCCTGCGCCAACTGCATCAAAGCAAACCACAATTGCGAGTACAACCAAGTGGATCGAAAGAGGCGTCCTGCTTCACATGACTACGTTAAAGGCCTGGAAGACCGGGTTGCCTGGCTCGAATCCTTCATCACTAGTCTTCAAGTTGCATCGCCACGAGACCGGGACACTCTTTTGAGTACAGTGTCCTTTCCAGATCACAAGTCCGCTCCCTTCACAGGGCCTAGCGAGTCACAGGAGGAAGTTACGCAAGCGCAATCCGAACTTCAGCTCGGGCTTGACGGCTCGCTGATCTACCATGGGCCAACGAGCATTTATCGCGCCCAAACAGGAAATCAGGCACAGCAAGCAGTAAAAGACTCCACAACACAGGCGCCCTTGTATCTCGGTTCCGAGTCAAACTTCTCGCATGTCCTTGAACACTTCGGTATCAATATCGAAGATGAAGTCATTGCTAAAGCGTTGATGCAATTCTTCAAATGGCAATACCCCCAATTTATGTTCATTTATCGCGAGGGGTTCCTCCGGGACCACTTAGGCGATCGAGTCAACTGCAAATATTGGTCTTCGGCACTTTTGCTGTCCATCTGCGCTCTGGGGACTCTGATGTCAAGCGATGAAGGCGATCGCAGGTCAAGCGAGCAATTTTTTACCGCGGCCGAGAGTATCCTTATGGTCACTGGCCTTACCCAGCCTTCCATCGTTACTGTCCAGGCATTCCTCTGTCTAGCTTTCTATGAGATCGGCAGAGGGAACCTTTCCAAAGGATGGGGTTTCTCTGGTTAGTATACGACAACGCATTAGTTCTCATTTGTGGGCGAGTTTTTCTTGCCTTGAAATGAGCTAACCTTCGTTCTATGGAATTAGGGATCGCATTCCGTATCGCACAAGATTTAGGCTTCCAAAAAGATCCCAAAAACTGGATATCATATGATGCCTCACTCACAACAAATGAGGACGTCGAAATACGAAGACGAATCTACTGGGGTTGTTACATATCTGACAAACTCATTAGTCTGATCCTTGGTCGGCCGGTGATTCTCTATTATGACGATGCTGAGGTTGAACCTATCCAGCAGCAACCGTACGCCAGTCTATCCATCTCCTTGTGCACCTGGCTAACTTGGTGTTTCAGGGATATCCCAGAATTGAGACCATGGCGCTCAGTTGGCTTTTCTGGTACCGACGATGAGCTCGACAGAATTGGCTCGATGGTTCCATACTACCGCGAGCAAATTCACCTCGCCCGAGCCATTGAGCGGATGTTAAGCACATTGTTCTCTCCTCGCTCAAATTTGAACGGCATGAGCCGCCGTGCTTGCCTCGATTCTTTGAATATTGAGCTGAGTCGTTGGAAGTCGGGGATACCTGGCCGAGCAGAATGGAGCAAGTGGGAGCCCATTGACACGCCGCTTATCCCTAGTGTGGCTATGATTCAGTGAGTGTATTCTGTATTTGGGACTCGCCTTCATCTCTCACCGGTGAACCTTTGTATGCGGCCCATCGCTGACGTTGATCAATAGCCTACTCTTCCACAGCGCACGCATAGCTCTCAACTTTGACCAGGCCGTTTCTGTGCTGTCCAATACTTCAGATCAAGGTGCTCGGCAGTGCTGTCTATTATCAGCAGAAGACATTGCATCAATAACACGGAGATACCGTCACCAATACGGCCTTCGTCATGCCCCTCTAATTCTTGTGTATGGTATTGTTCAAGCCATCCGAGCTTTCGATACTCTTGGGGTTCCGGAAGAATCACACCCTTTGGTCCAGGCACTCGCGGAGTGTACAGTCACATGGGGATTGGCCGAGCAAGCAAGAGGGTTGATTCTACAGAGAATCCCGGTCGCTGATTCTAAATGAGTATGTCAGATGAGCTTGAAGGTACAATCGCACTAGGCGAGGACCAGAATACGCAATGCACGGGCATATGATCTAATCACATACTTCTATGGCAATTCCCAGGGTCTTAATACAACGAAACTGATACAGATGCTCGTAAACCAGTAGCAAGGTGTGAAGATGGCTTTTTAAAGCCACATTGTTAATGATTCTCGGTGTACTTGTACAAAAATGAAATTTCAACTCTGCCATTCCTCCAGGTATTGTACTCTCTAACGCTTCCCAATTTTGATACAGTTCCAACCGTTTCTTTTGCACATTATCATTTCACCTAAGCAATTCGATTGGCGGTACTCGTCCAGAAGAATGTGGGCGACACAAGAAAGTCGGCGCGCTTGTCAAGGCCCCTTCCGGCATCTGGGTTGGAATCCAAGGATCCCTGACGCTGACGCTGCTGCTGCTGCTGCTGTCCTTGCTGCTGCTCCTCAGACTGGTCCGCGACTTGCTTGCCGGCCTTGTTGTCTGAAGACTTGAGGGACAATCTGCGCATCCAACTATTGATACAGTGTTAGAATGGGTTGAGATGGATGTCGGGGGAGGGCATACTTGGGGGCCATTGTGTCTAGATTGGGTGGTTATGTTTTGGTGTTTGGTGTTGGTGAAATCTTGATAGATTTGTTTTGATGCTGTGATTGAAGAACTTGAAGTTGATGATTTGTGAATAGTTCGTTGATGGGAATCGAGGCTAGATATAGACGAACGCCATGGTGATCAATTCTTTTCGTGGATATGCTTATCGCAGCAGTTGACATCACCCGCACATCCTTTTCTTCCTTTGCGACCCTGAAAGTGCCGATCATTCACTATACTGCTTGTCGATAGCTACGAACTTGTGGATGGTGCCAGCCACTCAGAGTCTCCATGCGCGCCTTGATGATGCATCCAGTGACATCAGCCCAGAGTGATACATCCCTGTCGCTTTCCCAAAACAGCACACAACGTGTTTGGCACTGCCACAGATATGACGAAGGGTTCACTCGAGTGACGAAATATGGGGAGATGATTTTCTAGATAAGCATTCTTCATGATAACCCAACTACAGGTCGTGCAAGTCTAGGGCTGCACTCAATATGTGTTTCCATAAGGCGTGCTCGGGTTAGCCCAATCATGCTCGAAACGACCCCAACCACCATACTCGGGCTCGCTGCCTAGGAAGAGGGTTTGGACGACCATATCATAATATCCGTCGGCTGGAACCTTGCCGCCGCAGACGCTCCCTCCCATTGCCACGTTGAGCAGGATCGTCATATCCCTCATGGGCCGCGTGCCCTCTGGGGTGGGCGCCTTCATGACGGGCCGGCCATCGATGTACCAGACCATCCTGCCCTGTCCAGCATGTCCTCCGGGTTGATCCCAGGCGAAGTCGTACCGCACAGGGCGGGCGTGCATGTCGGGGATCTTGGTGCCGATGACGCGATGCTTCTGCTGCTCGTGGTGGAAGCCCCAGTGCAGGCAGGTCCTGTTCTCGTGGTCGCCGTTCCAGGTTTCCGCGATATCGACCTCGCCGTCTACGGGCCAGGAGAAGGGCTCCTGTGGAAGCAGCCAGAAGGCCGGCCAGATGCCTTCGGCGCAGGGAGATAGGATGATGCCCGTGAGGACGCCTCTATCTCGGGCCAGAGTCTGTCTGCTCACCAGCCGGGCAGAGGTGTACCGCTGCTCGGCGGACGGCGCGGAGTTCTGGGCAATCGCGCGGATCACAAGTCGACCATCCTGAGTGCTGGGCGAACACGGTTAGCCTGATGTCTATCGAGCCTCCATCGTATGAGGGCATAGATAGATCCATAGACCTACTGAAAGGCGTTGGCGGTGTTTGCGGTATAATGCTCCAACTCCTGGTTTCCCCAGCCATCTGGACCATTTCCAATCTTTGCATCCCACTCAACAGTGACAGCGGCATCTGCCTGAAATCGCGGCTGCCAGTATATTTGCCCTTCCGAGGGAACCGGCGGAGGCGGCGGATACTGCGAAAACTGTGACTGCGGGGGCTGCGAATACGGCGTCTGGTGTTGCTGTTGCTGCGAAGCGTCGCCCTGCGGCGGTGAGATCATGCTCTCGACCTCATCCTTGAGGCGTTTCAATTTGTCTTTCCAAGCCATTTTTAAGATTATTTGTCTACTGAAATGTGGAAATAATTGATGCAAAAATGATATGTCTACAGCCAAGTACATATACGGAAGTCAACAGTACACTAGCTTCTGCCAACGAGGAGGCGGAGCAGCTGTAAAGTGTCGGTGACACGCCAGTCGAACATGCATAACCTTGGCATGACGTCACACTGCCACGAAGCTTCTCCAGCCGAGGAGTCGATCTTGGCCAAATAAAAAGTTGCCCTTTGCCTAGGGTAGACATCGCAACGGGAGGAGCACGCGAATGAGTTCAAATGCAAGCAGACTGCTGAACAAATGTACAGCATGTTATCAAAATAAAATTCACGCACGCGGGCGAGATTACACTAAATATACTGTCTACAATATGCAAGCATCGCGACGAATCATAGAATATCTTTGCATATTTGGACATGACGGAAATGCGGCACTCTTATCGCAATGCCAAGTGCCCAGATGAGAAAGCTCGACGTTGCATAGCCGCAAACCTTGAGCTGAGAGGTCCTAGTGAAATTTTTCTCCTGGCGAGCCACCACTACTTAATTGCTCTCGCTGTTCTCGCATTACTAATAGCAGATAGGCGATAGAGACAGGGGAGGTCTAGTTTTCACATACAGAGGACCATTTCAAAAATCTTTGCCTGTGCACAAACCACATTTTGCTTTTTCTTATTAAAAGAACATTACATCTTGCATATAATATTAACACTAAATTGGGCCCTATATTATAGCACACTTAGCCTACTAGCTAGCCATAATATAGGTCTAATACTACTAAACCTGCTATAAATTTAGCAGATATTAGCCTGTAATGGTATGAGGCTGAATGTATTGTCAAGTATCTAGCAAGGGTTCGAGAGTATGGCGTCCTTAGCGTGGGCAAAGAACTTTTGAAATGATCCTCCGTACTAGCCGCAGAGAATCATTAACCGCAAAAGACAATAAGGGCAAACAGGACGTCTTCGTTCGTCCTGATTTGTTTTCGGGCACGCCTATAGCATCTTCCAGAACTCCGTCTGGGGCCTAGGGCTCAGAAGTCGCAGACTAACAGTTAGAGTCGGTATCGCATTTGCCCGTACTCTTTTCCATATCTTGGTTCAGATTTATTTTTTTATTTGAGACATACAATGCCGTTGAAAGATCATGCGGCCCTAGAATTGAGCTGAGCACGCTGCACGCTCTCTCAGAGTATTTAATCGCTCGCTCTGTCTATGCTTCGTTGTTGTGGCCTATAGAGAGAGAATAAGGGTAAAAAACCCTATCCGATTGAACACTTCCAGGGACGAAGCAGTATATAAAGTCCAAGAACCAAAATATTGTTCCAGCGGCCGCCCAGCTGTCGCTCCTCTCCACCTCCGCCTGTTTTCCCTATAGAATAACAGCTCAGATACGCGTATCATATGACAGGATCAGACGAAGCGCTTTACATTTTGTCGAAAGACATTCTTCAGTATCTATAATATTGAACATGCTGTCCACTCCATCAACGGCGAGCCGCTGTTGCCACCAGGCCAGAAAAAAAACCAGTTTTCTCCATAACTCAGGTATATTTACTTCAGAAGCTGCACATGGGATTGAAGCAGCCAATAAGAAAAAGAAATATACTAAAAAGGAAACAGTTGAGGTACCACACCTAAGCCAAGTAATCCAATCACGTAAATCAATGCTGCCTCGCACACGCCTTCCTGCTGTCAGTAACTCTAGCCAAAACGAACGAATTGTTTCAAGCAGCCGAAAATGAAAATGCCCTTGTGAGGGCTACCCTCCGCTTTCCAACCTGCCCTTGACGTAGAGTACGACAGATAACTGCTCCATTCTACTCACAGCTAAAACCAGACGGTGGAGCAACCAGCTCAGCAGCGAACCCAGAACCCAACTACAAACGTTGTGATGCATATTTCGGTTAAAGAAAGGGCTGGGGATTGCTGCGGGTTGGGTACATCATTTTCTCATAGGCCCGTAGTAGCACTATCAACCAGGTGAACCAGTATATGAATTCTGGATGAAATGGTAATGTAGAAAGAGCATATGCAAATAGAAAACATGCCAAAAGAGAGGAAACTAAAAAAAGAGAGGAAATCACAAAAAGACAGAAAACTACAATAAGAGAGGAGACTGAAAGGGTGAGTGGGAAAGCGCGCGTAGAGCGGGTGCTTTCGAAACGACGCATAGAGTAACGGTAGATCGGCATAGCAAGAAAGAGTATGCCCGATTCCAGCCATTTTCCCACAATTTGGTGGCGGCTCATCACATGAGTGCTATCCTTTGATATGGGATGAACAACTCGAGGCCTTTCATCTTGTTCGACGTTGCGTCTCTGATGGCCATGACCATTTGCACTGTTGGGTAACGAAGGTGCCTCTATTTCGTGAGTTGCCGAAACATCGGTGATGGGTAGGGAGATATCGGAATCATAGTCGTGTTGCTGCCGCATCTTGATACAGAGATCTGTGCTTTGAAGAAACTTATCATTCTGCATAAATACTGTCAGTAGGTAATATGGGAAGCTAACATATGGATTAAGAATCATAGTATTGAGACAGGAAAGGAGGAAGAAATTTGCTACGCCATTCATCATTTCGATAGCTTGAAAATAGTTGATTACGTACCGGATGTTGTCGACATGCCTCCATTTGATTCAGAAGATTGCCGAAGTTGGCCGCGTTGTATGATTTGATACCCCAGACCAAAGCAGCCACTGTCAGAAACGTCATGACGAGGCTCATTGTTGTAAGAAATGCTTGAAACAACGATTTTAAGATAGACCTAGGGCTCCGATTGGAGCTGTCGGTCACCTGGTTTGCATCTGCGGGAGATGCTGTGTCTGATGCCAATGATGGCGATGGCGCTGGTGATAAGTGTGGATGATTAGAAACACGGTTATCCCTATTGTCGCCATTGCTGTCATCTGCGTCCTTACTAATGTCGCCATCGTTGCTTGTAGTTCTATCAGTGTCGCCGCCATTGTTGCTGATTGCACTCGCTTCGTCTGGCATATCACTAGCACAACGGCTCATTGTTGTCGGCGACGTCGGCAAGGGCTCGAGGGTGATGGCCTGATTGGTTTTGAAAGACCCCTTCCGAGTTGAAGTAGGCGATGGGGTGGCAACAACCGTTACAAGCTCGATGGTAACTGGCGATGGTGTCGTGTTGAACCTCCTCAATCGTGGGAATTCAGGGCCACCGTTTTCAGCTCTCTGGGATAGAGACATGGCGCCTTTCTCGATTTGGTTCTCAAACCACTGCCTGGCTGAGATACTGTGTCGACCCTTGCCGTAGCGCTCTATTCAGCGGTGTAATAGCAACTTACCCTCGCCGGTCGGTTTCGGAATACGAGATGATCAGTTACAGGGAACATATCAAAAGTAAGATGATGCCGCGGATGCTTATTAGGGCACAATCTCAGCCTGATATCGGAAAAACCCGAACCGGGCCTCCGCGTTCTGGTAATGCCTCACGTCCACTTAAGGCAGCCATCTCGCATGAGGCTGTGAGGGTAACCAATGAAAGCCGATCTCATTTTAGTCAGGGATTGCTCAATTGAGCCGTCTAGTTTTCATTTTGCTTTTAATGTAATCGAGACCGCCATTGAAAATGTTCACACTTAGTTCCTAGACGGACAGCCAGCGGAGAAATGCATAGACCTACCCATCAGATCAACCGGTCATTGAAGAAGCGCACGCTATTGTAGCTACCTTCTAAGTCTTGCTTTAGTAACGCCCACCCTTCCCCCATTATATTCTATTCAGGACTGCCTGCATTATGTTATATGCGTTCATTTTGGCATTGCGTATTTTGGTAGTATTTATTCTCGACTGCTGAGTTTGAAGGAATAGTGACCACATGCCCAGTTTACGTTTGACGGAACTCTTCGACTAGGTTCAAAGGAACTGTCTACACTGGAAGCTACATGCTTTCGCTTATTTCGTCTAACAGATTGCAAGTCTAAGACTATTATTGGTAATGATTTAATGGGAAAAATTACCTCGTTAGACTTTCATATACTGACGCAATTGATAGACTTGCTCGAGAGCGCGATATTGCGACTTGACTTGCAGATGATCAGATCGGCAGAAACGCGACTAACCTTAAAACATTAATTCACGTTTCACATGCAAGTCTCATTATCCCAACTAGAATGCGTTATTTCACCTTCCTTAAGATAGCGGACAAAGACATGTTCCTTATCACAACGAATTCTCTGAGTATATAGCGCAAGGGTAGACCATGCGTAAAAAATCCCATTGTGCGTCCAACAAGCGCCAGCTAACGGGCAGTGTAATGGCGGAGTACACACAGCCCCACAGCCATGCTTGTAGGCTTCCTGTAAGGCTAAGCGACTGCTGAACTGAGGGCTGCAGGACTGCCTATAAGGCGCGCTATGCTCTATTTTGAACTCGATCTCCAATCTGGCATTAACCAACTTTGTGTCGTACTCTACGAACCCGTTTTTAAAGCTATGGCAGAGCAACAGGATGAATCCACAAATCCGCACCATGCAGGCAGCGACGCGTCGTTTGTCTCTTTACGGCCGGAAACGTCGAAATCCATTGACACTATGTCATTGAAAATCTTCAAGAACATGAAATGGGCCGAATGGGATCGATGTACTACAAATACTTACCGCTACCACGATAAGGACTCCGAACCGCCTGAATTTTCTGCCGACGATGCCTGGTTGCATTACGCCGCACTTGCCAACCCTAAAGCCGCCTACGAGTTCACGCGTGTGGCCGTAATAATGCGAAGCCTCCAGGGGAAGTACAATAAGACCGGTGAAGTATCCAAGTGGACCTTGCCAAGAAATCCTCTTGTTTACATCGAAGAGTATCAATTCTACATAGAGGACCGTTGGATGAATATGTTGAGGGACTGGAACAGCGAAATCCTTCAGCCGTCCGTGGGTGGTGACCCAAAGAGGTGCAGCCTTGAGTGGAAGAAATTGCATTCCGCGAGGATTGAGATGCAAAGTCGCTTGGAGAAGTTGGACGGATGTTTAAAGGACAACTCCCCTCACCAGGTTCCTAAGATCGATCCTGCCCCAGCTTGGAGAGCAATCCATACATTGCTCCCACAATTGGAAGGGCTCGATTCAAGCATTTCTGAGTGCCTGGAAGATATGAGGATTCTCTGGGAAGAACGCAAATCCGTGTTGGGACAAGGAGGTTTGTCTCTGGCCTAACGAAAAAAAAATCTGGAATCAGACTAACACCGTATGAAGAGGCTCCCAACGAACTAAGGAGAAGGCGACGACAAAGAAGCCCCATTCCCATAGTCGCGGAGAACAATGGCGAGTCTACCATCAACTCAATAGGCCAGGAGAGCTTGAGGAAGCCAAGATCCAGCAAAATCTTTCCCTGGCTCGAATTACACCTTCTACGTCTCTTCAAAACGCTTGCATCTCACGTTCTGTTGATGTCACCACGAAAGAGACTCCTCCGAAGTATGGTCAAGCAGTCGACGCTCTGGACAGTATCTCTCACCTTGGCAGCCGTTAGTGGCATCTTTATCGGAATAGCTGTATCCAAACACCGTGCTGCCGTCTGTCGTTCTACACCTGACACGTTGCTGTCTGACGACGGATTCTGGACTCTCCTCTCTCAACTCGTCCTCAACTCTCTCACGATATGTTGTTCTGTAATACCTCTCTTTCGAGATGGGGACCTCTCTGTCAGGAAAGCTTACTTCTTTGGGACTGCTGGGATAAGTGTTGCGATGTCCGGGTTTGCGCTAGTAGTATATGGATTCAGCTGGGAAGTTAGCACTTTATTCAGTTATGTAGCAAGCGTGGCAGCGCTGATGACAGGCGTTCAACTGGCAGGGGGCATTGTGGATACAAGGAATTTGCCACAAAATATAGATTGATAGCTGCGTTGAAGGGGAAATGAAAAAGAACCTATGTGTCAACAGTACAAGGCTTTATAACATCTATTAAAGGATTAAAGCAGCTTAGCAAAGGAACGTATTAGTAATTAAGAATAGTAAAGGCTTAACGCCTAATCTCAGCGACTTAGTAACTTTCAAAAGAGAGGTACATTTGGGACGGCATGATCGCCCACGACATTACCCAGGGCCAATGCCGGTGGACGAACCGCGCACGCCGTAGAATCAGCGAAATACTGTGATGCTAGACCAATGGGCCCTACACAAAATCCATGAGAAATATTCACATGCATTTGCGCAATAGGCTTGCGGTAAGCTAAACAGAAGAATTGAGGGTGAGAATCCAAGAGAGAAAATAGTTGAGATGAAAAATGTGCCTGTCATAGGGCACCCCAGTTGAACACTCGCCATATTCTAGCTATGTACTGGCACTGATAGGAGGTTCTTCAAAATCATATCTACCGAGAGGAGATAGTGTCCATCTGCCGGCTACTTCTTCAGCAGGAATGCCAAAAGGGCTTCAACGAGGCCTTCTGGGTCCTCCTCAACAACTAAGTGTCAACACTCCAAACCCTTCCCTTGAACATTTCGAGCGTAGTTGTTCCATATTTCTAGAGGTTCATCAGCCTTCGCAGCCATTGCTTCAGCGAACAAGCCCGTCGAGCCCCACACTGCCAGCATTGGGGTTTCTATCTTGTTTCCCAATTTCAACTCCTCTTGGTTATGGACTCTATCCAAGAATGCTCCAGCCCTGTAGTCCTCGCAGGTGCTGTGGGTTCTTTCCTCGGTACAGTACGCGTCACTGTATTCCTCGAGTGCCGCCTCGGAAAAGTCGTCGAGGTTTGTCTTCTTCGTCCAGGTCGCCAGCGTGTGCTCCAAAAACATCTTGCCATTATCGGTGCCTTTGATCATCCTTTTGGGGAATGGATCGGCTTGCGCAAGGAAGAGCCAATGATACACTCTCAGCCCAGCAGCTGCATCCCCAAATCCACTGTACATGGCCGCAGTTGGAATGATCTCGACCACAACCACTTTGGCAAGTTTCTCTGGTTAGTCGAAAGTCAGGCTGTACGCTACTCTGGCACCACGATCGTGGCCCACGAGAGTAAATTTGTCGTACTCCAGCCCGGCCATGACAAAGTCGCAATCCTGGGCCATCAGTCGCTTCGAGTAGCCGAACCCATTGGTGCTTGAGACGACAGAGGAGGCACCATAGCCGCGGAGGTCCATGAGCACAATGCTGCAATGGGGCAGGAGAGAGGGGATGATGGGATGAAACTTGGCATGGGTTTGAGGGAACCCGTGCAATAGGAGAAGAGGAGGCTTGTTTGCCTCGAGTTTGGCGCGGACGAAGATGGAAACATCGTCAGAGGTTGTGATGAATTGGCGGGTGAAGCCAGGAAACAGGTCGGTTGCCATGATGAAGAATGGCTGTTTGCAATTTGAATTTCGAGGACAGTTCTAGCACCAAAGTAGAAACAGTAGTTACCACCGCACAATACCCGTTTTCAACTCCCTTCAATAGCTGGCATCCAACAATGTTCCCAATCCGAACATGAGATAGGTCCCACACCATGGCGAGAATAGCCGTCCCCACCACAGCCTCCTCATCGGGCTGTTCCGTGACCGACGACTTGTCGGTTAAACCATTATCTGGTTCGTGGACAGCGGCCTTCAACGTCATGCCGGTCATCTGGGAGTCAGCCGAAGAGGCCAAGGATTCTTTAATTGTCAACTTTGTTTGGGGAGGGAGGTGGTTTAGTGCGGCTGAAAGGAGGTTAAATGGGAAAAGTGGAAGCTAGAAATCCAAGGTGGGAAAACGTGATTTGGAAAGGAAGACCGGGGTTTATATCGTCTTTTCACAGCTGGGCCGCTTTGAGAGGCAGTCCGAAGTCAGAAGAGACTCGGCGCTGGAAGGGCGAGCGAGCGGTCTATTGCGACGGGTTTCAAAGGCGTCGGCTCTGAGAGAATGTGTTGTCAAAAACAAAGATTCTCTGCCTTCAAAAGGGTCTTGGAGAAATGCCGGACGAATAGGTCCCTCATCGCGTCTTCGCTCTTTAGATCGGATATTGCGTGCGGCTTGGAGTCCCTTTCGGCGGCGGCGCAAGAGTGGGAGCCGAGGCCGAAGCGCCCAACGACAGCTCTTGAAGCAGGCCAAGCTTCACCACTGTGGAGCGCCCTAGCCGGACCCAGGATAAGTGTTGTCCACAAACCAACCGGTAATTACAGGTCATTGTTCGGTGTTAGTCTCTGCGCATGAACCTTGAGCCCTCAGCATACGAGCGTTTGGCTAGCGTCGCGATGTCGGCTCTGTTCACGCTGATGACGAGTTTCAGCGCAATTTGGCTGTAAAGTCCCCACCACGTATATATCTGGCGCAAGGCCCCCCAAGCCCAAACCAGAAGCTCTTCGGCTCGCTCCCTAAACATCAGCCGACACCGAAGCCCTCCTCTACTGCGTATCCATTAATCCACCAACTGGCCCTTACGAACGGCGCTGAAGGGACACCGACCCATGCTCTCTACGAAGCCGTACAAACCCCTATAAAATTACAAACAGCCTGCATATCTTGATAATATGGCCTCCACACCCCTGAACATGGCCGGCCAGTCATGGGCCTCGCCGCGGACCGGCCGCCGAGTAGAGCGGTCCTGTGTCATCTGCCACCGCCGCAAGGTGCGCTGCGACAAGCAGTCGCCGTGTTCGCAGTGCTCCCGCGGCGGGTACACTTGTCTGTACCCGCAGACGGGGCCGGTGCGCCGCGTGCGGAAAACGACCATCACGGACGTGGCCAGTCGCATTTCTGAGCTGGAGAAGACGTTGATCACGGTTTCTCGTGAGCAGGAGACGAAATTGAGTATTAGGCCTTTCAACCCAGCTCCAAGTCACACCGGTGCAGGCCAAACCGGTAGAGATTATACCAGTACAAGTCATACTGGCACAGCTTCCAAAACATCTCCCCCTGCTGAGCCGCCAGGTCGGCCCGCCAGGTCGGAATGCACCGACGACAGCCCTAGCGACGAGATCTTGCTGAAGAAGGGGTCTTCCAGCCAGTATTTCAACGAAGTCCTCTTCTCTCGCGTGATTGAACAGGTGAGATCCATTAATGCTAAGCAATCAGAATGTCTAGGCGCCTGAGCTAATGCCATACCATCAAAGGAACATGACGTTCGCTCGGCGCTCTCAACGCCAAGGAGCCAGTCTCCACAACAATTCACCTCATCACCTTTCAACCTGATGGGCATCCTGTCTAGCAAGTGCTTCGAACAGCCGCTCACCTGCTATCTTCCCACCAAATTAGCCGCCATGCAACTGTGGAGAGTCTATGTTGATAGTGTCGACCCGTGCATAAAGATCCTCCACATTCCCACCGACGAAATCTCCATCTATACGACCATCGACGACCCCGATAACGCATCAACCGAGGTTTTGGCCGTATGCTTTGCTGTTTATTTTGCAGCCACAGTTGCGTTAGAGCCCGCCGAAGTGGCTAACTTACTTGAGGATGATAAATACTCGTGCCTTCATAAGTTCAAGAACGGCGTGGAGCAGGCATTTGCACGCGGCGAGTTTCTCGAGGCCCCAACTGTGGGTCTACTGCAAGCGCTTGCAATCTACTCGGTGCGTGATACTCCCACTGGATGATGAGTGATACTAATAATAACTCTTGGCTAGGCCGCTGTACGAGTCCACAACTCCGGACGAGGCATCTGGGTTCTGAATGGCCTTGCCATCCGAGCTGCAGAGTCCATTGGTCTGCACAGAGACGGGAAAAAACTCAACCTATCTCCATTCGAGTCTGAAATACGCCGTCGTCTATGGTGGCACCTGGTCGCTCGAGATGGAAGGGCCGCTGAAGACCACGGTCTGAACAACACATACAGTCCCGCCCTCATGACTGGTGTTGACTTGCCCCTCAACCTAGAAGACGTCGATCTATATCCAGAGATGAAAGAGCTGCCGCCGCCCCGTGCTGGCTGGACCCGCATGACGCTGGCTCTGGTAAATATCGAGGTTGCCCGAGTGTGCGGCAAGCTGCTGCAACCAGGTCCCGACACTGGGACTCCGCGGGAGTTATTCCGTGCGCAGGTCGTTAGTGAGGCTAAGGGCAAGATGGCCGAGGCCCTCAGCCGCTGTAACTATGTCATCCCTCGGGAGAGAATGACGATAAAAGTTGCGCAGTTGATCCTCCGAAAACTCGATCTCGTGTCCCGTCAGCGAGAGAGTGTGGACAGTTTCAGCGGGTTGGCTACCGAGGACAATCTGCTCGAGGCACTGAGCATTCTCGAAGAATCAGACAACATTTGGTCAGATGACCTCCTGCGGCCCTTCCGCTGGTCGATGCGCGCTTACCCGCAGTTTCACATGATGATCTATATCCTGTGGTATCTCTGCGTTCGGCCGCAGGGCTCTAGCGCAGCTCGAGCGTTGGAAGCGGTTGGTTCCCATCTAGAAAGCACGCGGATGACGGATGCATGTGCGACTAATGAATCTAAATGGGTGGTGCTTGCAGCCCTGAAATCAAAAGCGACTTCCATTATGAATTGTTCTAAAGACGACGATGGCCCTGGGGTTGACGGAGCGTGTTTGACGCCTCAACCTGCCGATGATAGCATGGGTCTGGTTGCATGGAAGACTGGGATGGAGACTAGCGGAGAACAGGAATTTGATAACCCGCAGGGTATACTGGATTGGAGAAAGCTCTTGGAAGATTTTCAGCTAGATGCCACTGACTTCTCGATCTTTTAATTGACCTATTGCTGCATGTTCCAACAGTTGCTGTTGGCTGACTTGATTATCTCCATGTCCTTTTGACACTTCACTTAGCCACTTCTGCTAACGCATAGGTTATGTAGTTATAGGCTGACCTTATGCTAATCAATATGCAGCCGAAGGAGTGATGACCGCGTTGGAAAACAAGGGAATCCTGCTGCTTGGTAGGTTGAAGGATTTGGCGGAGGAAGGTTTGTTCCTAGTGGTTAAGGGAGGAGGGATAAGAGTCTATCTATAACTAGGCCGACCAATCAATCGAGTCCTTCGTATTGATTAATTTCTTGAGCCGGCGATGGTTTATAATGGCAGGGTCTTGGAAAGGCTGCAAACAATCTGTGCAAACTACCGCCCAATCCTTCTAAACGCCGCTTCCACTTCCCTGCGTTGCATTAAAGAACTGCAAAGACCAAGCCATAGAGTCGATCATTTCTGTCGGCCAGCTCTGGGGTGTTTCTGCTTCTGCTTCTCCTGACATGAGAACGCTCTGCCCCTCCAGGTTAACCAAATTCGGTTCCGTAATCTCCAAGGGAAAGGAGCTTTGGAGAGGCATCTGGTTACTATGTTGCCCCAGCCCGACAAGCTCCGATTGAAGGACTTGTCCGCCACGTTCTTAATCATTGTCAGCGTATTGTAAAACAGAGTTGAACTAGAAGACTCACTATTCCATTCGGAACCGCATTGTTTCAGGCCTTTGATCATGTCCCGCGCTACTCTCGCACTCTTCGAGTTGATACTGAGCGCCTCAAACATCTGGAGACACGTTTCCGCATCGTCGCGTAGACCCTCGCTATCAAACTCGGTCCGGTCATGGGTAGATGGCTTGACATATATGCTAGAGACAAGTAGGATTGAACAAGCGCAGATCAAGCAGGAAATCATCTGCCACCAAGGGAACTCGTGAACTAAATCCCTTTCGTCTGATACGTGATGCAACAGGCGGGCGGTCTCTCGCGCCTCGCTCACACATGTCCTCTCAAAGAGGCTAACGAGCGGCCAGTCCAGCTGTGGCAACGCCATTGAAGCATCGTCCAGTTGTCGTAAGAGAGGATAGCACAGGTATGGGCGATGAAGGAGAGCGCGAAGATGATGAAATTTGATCGCGAGCATGTTCCGCTTTGACTCGAATTAGTTCTTGGATCTGGGGGCAAGAAGTGGCAAGTTACCTGTCGTCTAAGTGTGATATTGCGATCAAAAGCGTGACCAAGGTCAAATCTTAGTTTTCGGGGGAGCTTCAACTTCCATTCGACAAGCTGTGTATCTAAAGATTGCGTGCTCAACATCATCTCTACCGTCGGCCTCGTGTGCATTGGCCCATATACGTCTCGAAGCACGCAGCCAACGAGGCGCGAAAACGCAATGACGGCGACGAAATAGTCACCCTCCGATGAATTTTCCTCAACTGGCTCAATATCGTTCGCAGTCCAGTCGATGTCGCCGTCGGCTTGTCGACATGGCAAAGGCACGCTACAGTCATCATCGTGGATAGCTGGCGGCCTACCCAGCTGAAGGGAGAGCAAACGGTCGAGAACATAGATGGAGTACCATATCCTTCGACGCCTTTCAAAATAGGTTGCACTTCGAGGTTTAGAACTCCGAGACTCGACGTGCAGTCCGATACTTTGAGCGATGCGAACCACCTGACCCAAAGTGGTCCAACAACTTTCTCTCTATCAGAAACCGAGAAGCCATATGGCATTGAGCACTGACCTGTCAGTCTTGCATACGGCAAGAAAGTAGAAACATTGTAACAACAACAATGAGACGTGATGAATTGAGCGATGGGCCCTAGTGGAAGCGGCGAGTGTCATGGCACGTTGAAAGTAGGCCTCGTGTTGGTGGTTTGAGTTTGGGTCTCGACCAGGAAATGAGGTATAGTACGACCCAATGGCACAAATGACATCTCAGCAAGGTTAGCCGATTGTCTTCGTTAGGTGGCGGCGAAACACAAACAAAAGATAGCTGTTTCGGTGGCATTCTTAGAAACGTCGCCAATTGACTTGAAGTCACCCCAAGTCTCCATGAATATGGACTGCGGGATGAAGGGATACGCTATATGTATCGTTGAAAAGTAGACCTCGACGAGCTCTCTAGTTTTGTTTGGACTGGGTAGTGTGATTAACCCGTTACTCCTAGCACTAGCCGTCCAGACTTCACCGTCTTGCTCGTAGCTGTCAAAGTCAGGCTCGACGGTGGACAGATCTTGGGTCTGTAAGAAGCTCTTGACCAAGTTGAAGAAATGAACGTCGCTCACTTCTCCGAGATATCGGTGCTGTTTGCGGGGGTGCGTTTCACAGGTGGGTGGGTTGTTCTCGGTGCTGGGAGAACCGAGACTTGCAGCCAGGGTGATGCTATCTAAAGCCTGCTTTGCTCGTTCTTTCACCTTGATCAGGGACTCTTGGACATCTTTCTGCTCCTCCTTTCCGGGCAAAGATTGTGCGAGGAGCCGGTTGACTAACTCTTCGTACCGTTCGATGGTGCCTCGAAGCTCTTCGATTGCGTCTGGATTTGTGTGGTCGTCGGCTGGCTCCTCGCTGGCGACATCGTCACGACGCACTGGCCTGCCCTGTGAATAGCTGCAGGTGAATCCATAGCCCACGCAGCGGCCACACTTGGGCTTCTTGCCGTCACACTAATCACAGTCAGCTTTGTTTAAGACTTGGCTATCCTAGTGCCTACCTTGGACTTCAGGGCTCGGCATGTTTGGCAGGCGTGGGCGACCCGCCGGCGCTTATAGACAGGCTCTTCTCCCGCGTGATCCGACATGATACAATTTTCTAGCACTCCGGGAATAGTAGTTCGTAGTAGGAAAATGTGGCCGGAAATGATGATGGCAAGAATGGATCTTTGGACAGGGAGTTTGATCTACCTACCGGGGACCTAATTTGTGGCGCTATCCGGGCTACCCGGATTATCCGTCCGACCCGGTCACGCCTACTAGGGCAGTGGATTAAAGAGCCGATCAGCCCGCGTCTTCTTTCTCCAGTGAAGAGCAAGGCCCAAATAATTCAGGTATAACTTAAATTGTGATCTTTCGGGCATGCACGAATCATTGCTTCGAATTTTCGAGGCTTGAAATGCGATGATGCAGCGGAGTGTGTTGACCCGTCGGCGAGGTAGCCGGTCCGACTCAATGTATTATATCGATCAGGTTCGATGAATATAGTGCCTAGCTCTCTTTACTTGTTCTTTAATGTCCGCAACCACACCCGGTAACAAGCGACAACAGTGATGACTGTTACTATTGTTTGAAAGGTTCCTCCTATAAGCCACATCCTGGATGAGCGGGTTTCTTGGCTCCATCCCTTCCAATCAATCAATATCACAGCCATGTGGACCATGTTAAAAACCTGCCATATGACGAGACAGC
Source organism: Dactylonectria alcacerensis (assembly GCA_029931735.1). NCBI lineage: Eukaryota > Fungi > Ascomycota > Sordariomycetes > Hypocreales > Nectriaceae > Dactylonectria > Dactylonectria alcacerensis. The sequence goes on along the minus strand of JAPMUZ010000012.1, from coordinate 559,357 downwards.
CGAGACGCCAGACATCGCCCTTAGTAATGACCTCAGTGGGCGCTGATTTGGGATTTTCTATAAGCAATTATGAGAAACGAGGTTCGCAGAATTGAGAGGGAATGCATACCGTCTCCGTCGCCGGCAACGTGGCAGAGATTTTCCTTTTCGCTAGACATTTTGTGACGGCTCGGGAAGCTTGATGGGAAATGATGTTGGGCCTTGGGTAAGTAATGTGGTGTGTTGATGGGAAAAGAAGAGTTTTATTGAACAAAAGTGAGAGAGCAATAATGCAGAATTTGGTGCCTAAAAATACAGGATTGTTGGTTGACTGCACCTACTTACAGCGCATAGCCGACATGGGCTGAAACAAGCCCCTAATCAGCCACCTCCTGAGCCACAGGGCACAGGTTCTCGGAATCGATGCTGTTGGCCGTTGGTTTCTCGGTATCATTTACTAGGCTTCACAGGGGCAATCCTATTCAGGAATCAGATGCAATCCTCAAGCCACTGTGCTTATACGAGTGTTGGTCGAAAGGCACGCAGGATCACGGCTGAACGCCTGTAAATCCCATTGGTCTTTTTTTTTTCCCGCCCTACAGAGGATTTCAAGCCGCAAGAATTAGGCCAAAATACTTTATACATGTCTCACGCATACAAGTTGCATCGCCCTAAGAACGTTTTGCGGAGCCTGAGGCAGTGCTGTTAGGTGGCTACAGGACTCAAGGATGGCGCAATGATCCTCCGAGCCGAGAGCGGGTTGATTGCGGAGTTTTCACGTAGTTCGACTATCTCTTACTACTGCGAATAGCATGTGGGTTGTGAGGCAAAAGAGTCTTGGATGCATCTTGGATACGAGACTTCGGTGTAGCAGATGCACACACCACAAAGTCAGGATCACTCTCGTGGCTTACCCGAGGATGAGACTTCCAAGCGAAAGATTGCACAGAACAAACAACAAAGCCCTACAGAAATCAACCTAATTATAGCCCACGATGGATGGCAACTTTGAGCAGAGCAATAGATAAAGACTGGCTTCATCTGCTGTGACATCGAATCTAAACAACAGAAAACTTCTCAAATCTCAAGAGCTTCTCTTTCCTCATAGCCAAAGACTTACGAGACTTTTTATTCAGCCCCAACTATTTAGCTATGTTTGAACACCCTCATCCCGTTAAAGATGGTTAGTCTTTGGATGACTTGCGCTAGTATCGGCGTTGGTTTCGACGTGGCTACATGATCTTGGCCCTCTTTTTCGTATGGAATCTCCTCTTGAGTGCGGGGCTTCTGTTCTCACCGCGAGATTTTGTGCCTATGCTCTATTCCGCAGCGCCTAGTTTGCCATCTGACCAGTTTCCGTTGGCTATGGCACCCGTGTCAATCGAGACCCAGATTCAGGAAACAGTCTCCCCCTCTAGTAAGTACACGGGCTGTACAAAGGGATAACTCTAACCTGTACAGACGCTACAGAGCTTCAAGTGAGAACAGACGAGCCGACTGCGGACAGCTTCAAGAAATGCACCAGATTGGCTATGAAAGTAGCCGGTGTGACCAATGTGGGCTTTGGCCTTTGGGGGGTTTATGACGACTGCAGGGACTTCTCCGAAGGCCCAGGGGTGAAATCTGGAATCAAGTGCACCTACGGAGCCGTCAGCAGTGCTATTGCCCTCGGAGCCATGGTTCATGGCTTCGTCCTCTTTGGAGGCAAGGTCCACGATATGGGTATAATAGTTACAAACAAGGTGTACAGGCGTGAGGTCGAGGAGGGCCTCTCCAATAAATTCAACACCGAGGCCCGTCACATCTCCGACTGAGACGGCTCCATGCCGTGGGACACGGTGAAGCGCGATGTCACTAAGCATAGACCCGTCTTCGGCTTCACAATGAACGGCAAGGACTTGCACTTTTCCCAAGTAGGCGAGGAGAATAATACCACTTCGCTTTGCATTGGCCATGGTCCCGGACCCGATACCGAGGGCAACCGCCGCCTGCGGTCTCGCGACGTCAAATACAACAACTAGGTATTTGACAAAAGAGGCCTCGATTTCGCCATTCGCGGCGACCCTCACGGCTTCAACGACAATTATCTCCAAATCGACCCCGACTCACAGCAAGACTTCGACTGGATCTACAAGCAGGTAGAATGCTATCTCGGACTCGAGAATATTGGCTCGCTTCTATCTACCAACCCGATCGACATCATGGGCCAGCTCAATGCAATCGGGTGGGGGGGGGGGGTGCATTTTCAGGTTCTGAACGACAAAGAGCATATGACTATGGCAATGGGCGCTATTGCACCATTCAGTGATACGCAAGGGTCCAAGATTGATGAGATAGACGTTGATGAAATCCAGGATTTGAACGACTTTTGCACCACGGAGTAAGAGCGTCGAAATTGCTTGGAATATTCAGAAATAGCATGCTTGAAAGTGAGGTAGACTATTGGTCATTCAAACATATTCGAGAAACCAATGGATACATCGGGTCCACCAAGGGCGCCGCTTGTGAGTATCTGTGCGGCTGCACTGCTGTGTTGTATGATAAGTGAACTTTGAACAATGATAAAAGAAAATCGTCCTACCTAGGTATGGAGAACCATTTCAAAAGTCTTTACCTACATATAAGCCATATTTTGCTTTTTCTTATTAAAAGAACATAACATTAGGTACATCTTACATATATTGGCACTAAAATAAGCCCTATATTATAGTACATTTAGCCCACTAACTAGCCATAGTATAGGTCTAATATTATTAAAACTGCAATAAAGTTCGTAACTATTAGTTCATAATGATATGAGATAAATATATTGTTCAGCATCTAGTGAAGGGTTTGAGGGCGTGGCGTCCTTAGCATGGGCAAAGACTTTTGAAATTGTCCTCTGTACTCTGTCGACCGCGACATTTCCACTTCTTTTAACCGAATGCAGAAGCCGATCCGAAGTTGGGGCGCTAATTAGAATGCCCTTGCAACGGCCCGTGCTAATAAATCACAAGCCACCCAGGTTTCATTTTCAGAAATGAATCGTCAATCTTCATTATCACAATGACTAAGGTGAAACCACATCAACGTAAACGAGCCTGGGCGCCCAAGACGCAATCTGGCTGTAAAACATGCCGGTAAGTCGCTTCAATTTGGCGCAAGCAACGCAACTGTTCATTGCTCCATTCTAACACCGAGACACAGAGGTAATTTACTTTCTCCACCCCTCTGGCGTGACGACAGAAGTCGCGACTGACTGACTTGGCGTCCCCCTAGTGAGGCGTGTCAAATGCGATGAGACGACGCCTGTCTGCTCAAAGTGTATGTTAGGAAGATGAAGATTGGACCCGAGCCTGTCCCCTGACTGACTGATCCTTGACAGGTTCTCGAGGCGGCTACAAGTGCGAAGGTCTTGCCTTCAGCGACAGCCGCCTACCTCATGAGAGGTGTATGGTAATACGAAGCCCAAGATCGCCTCTCACCCTGCTCAGCTCCGGTGATGATTCTCGAACTTTCGATTTCTTCCTCGCAAATGGAGTCTCCATGCTCTCAAACGGCTCCAGGTGCGAGTTCTGGGAGGGACTCGTGGTTCAGATTGCGCACGTCAATGCGGCGATCTTTCGCTCTGTTGTTGCCTTGAGCACTTTGCTGGAAGACTTTTCCCGATGGAAGATGAATTTTGGCGCTGGCTTTCAGGCACCCGCGAATGAGAAAACCAAGTCGGCTCTCAAGCACTACGGACTGGCTCTGAGGCAAACCTCGGCTCACCTCCGGGGCTCAGAGTCGATGAATATTTTCTCGCTGACTTCGTGTCTGCTTTTCTGCTACATTGAGGTCCGCGTCCGCAAACCAAAACCGCGGCGGCATATTTGCTAACCCGACAGCGGTAGTGTTTACTTGGCAACGTACCAGCTTCAGCGAAGTTGGCTATGGCTGGCCTAACCATCTTGTCTCAGGCTGAGTCTGCACGCGTTGCTGTAGACTCTCCTGGTCCCCTCCGATGCTTCTGGCCACTGTTCACGCGAATTGATTCATTTTTTATCCAGGCATGTCACTAGATTCATCCTCTTATCAGGTATTTTATCTTACCATTTCCTAGCTTCGCCGTATCCTCGCTCCGGACTACCGACCGCCTTCTACCTTTTTGCCGATTCGCACAATGCCCTCCTCATTCCCGAATATTGACGAGGCGACTTTTCACCTCGAGTTATTAGTCAACGCATCCCAGCGTCTGTGTGGCTCGAGTGGAGATGAATCAGCCCGGATTCAAGGCCTTGAAGTCTACCGTACCCATTTTGTCGAGTGGAACGCCGCATTTCAACAACTGGCGTCACATCACGAGCTAGCAGACGAGAGCATGAGACGGAGTTTATGTCTCTGCCATATTTGGAGACTGCACACCCAACTCAATCTGTTTGGACCCCAAGACGGGTCTCACCAAGTGGAGTGGGACAGCCACGAACAGTCGTTTCGCGAGCTATTATCGTACGCTTCTACATTCAGTGAACTGGATTCCGGCAGTGGCCGTGACCAGCTGACGTCCTTCTCACTTGGCGGTGGCATCTTTTTTCCCCTTTCAGGGCTTGCTCTTAGGTGTCGGGATCCTACCATGCGCAGGTCTGCAGCTTCTCTCTTGTTGAACCATTCTCGGGCTGAAGGACCGCTTTGGGGACCAATAGCGGCACGTCTTTTTGACAAGTTTGTGACAATCGAAGAACAAGGTCTGAGCCCAGTCACTTCGAGCTCCGATGTGCCTGAATGGGCGCGCGTAATAAGTCCTTCTGCACGACTCCGCGGTAAAGGCAACGGGGCGGACATATCGTATGCGCGGCTCATGGATTTGAACAGTGGCGAGCGAATCACAGTGCATGATATTGTACTATAAGACTGCACAGCTCCGGTAATGGGCATTAAATGATAGGGATCTATTCTGACACGCAGGCGGCAACATGATTGGGTATGTGGAAATGTCACACGGGGCAGTTCGCCGCCGGCCAGCGCCTTGACAAGCAAGTCTTCTCCTCCAACTAATTTCAACATCTAATTACGGGCTTCCTCGGTATCTTCAGAAGATCCAAGCTTGATCTGGCTACTGAGGTTGGTTGATGTCTCCACGAGGAGCTATGTAGACAGGGGACCGAACGACACCACGAATCGGAAGGCTAGAAATCTCTCCACAGCCTAGGGACCGAACGACGCAACGAATCGGAAGACTAGAAATCTCTCCACAACTTAGAGACCGAACGACACAACGAATCGGATGACTCGAATCCTCTCCACAACTTCGAGTCCCACCACCAATATCGCCGAGTGCTTCAACACGACACCTTTTTTGGTCTTTTGGAGTGGTTATGCGATCCGTGAACAAGACGAAATGAGGTCAGTTTCGTTGCCACATTTACCAATGTATACGAACTGCCTGATTATGACGTTTCGGGAGTCCGGAGAAAGGCGATGTATCCACGCGTTCATCGATCTTAGAGTCAGGAGTCAAAGTCTCAACGAAGAATGTCAAGTATAAAGCCGCTCTTCCTATCAACATTGCCATTGAAGTTTCTCAGGCCAGCACAGCTCAGCTTCTTCTTACATGCGATAACTCTTTTGATCAAACCTTTTGCCATGGCCAAGCTCTCACCAACTCTTCAACCCCTTGGGTTCGGTACGATTGCTCTGACCGTGGTTGCAGCAATCTGCATCCTTTCGATGCCAGTGGTAACCGCAAGCACAGCTGATGGTGAAATTGTCCAGAATACCTTGAAGATATACGGAAACGACGCGTACCCCGTGCCCATGAGACGGCTGCTTCCGACTGACGCCCCACGAGCTCGATACCCAGGCTTCAAACCGGAGACGCTGGTCCTCAAGGCCGGCACAATTCGTCGTGAAGGGGCCAAAGAGCTACCCTGCGACATCATCTTCGAACGAGACGTGCCCGTCACCCTTCGAGATGGCACTATAATTTACACCGACGTCTTCCGGCCCGTGGGTGACGCTGCTGTGCCTGCAATTGTGGCATGGAGTCCATACGGCAAGGAAGTGGGCGGGCAGTGGCTCGACGACATAGCGGGCAGATCTGGCGTACCTCTTTCCCGAGTCTCTGAGCTCCAGAAGTTTGAAGGCCCTGATCCTGCTTACTGGGTTAACCAAGGATATGCCGTCCTGAACCCAGATGCTCGTGGTGCCTATGCCTCTGAGGGCAACCTCACACTATGGGGTCGACAGCTTGCCGAGGACGGATACGACTTTGTGGAGTGGGCTGCCGCTCAGACTTGGAGTTCTGGCAAGATTGGCATGTCTGGAAACTCATGGCTTGCTGTATCCCAGTGGTTTATCGCTGCTGAAAAACCCCCACATCTAAGTGCTATCGCTCCGTGGGAGGGTCTTTCGGATGTCTACCGCGACTCAGCGCTCGCAGGTGGAATTCCAGCTCCGGGCTTTATGGAAGGTATCCTCACCACATTTTCCGGCGATAATTTCGCCGAAGACGTTCCCCGGATGATGGTCAACCAAAGCCTAATCAATGAATACTGGAAAGACAAGGCCGCGAGGCTGAGCGAAATCAGTGTTCCTGCCTACGTTGTCGCAAGCTACACGAACACGGCACATACACATGGCACGTTTGCGGGTTTTCGTCAGATGAGATCGACAAAAAAGTGGCTTCGCGTCCACAATAGTTACGAGTGGCCGGACTACTACCAGCCAGAGAATGTGGCAGAATTGACCAAGTTTTTCGATCGCTACCTCAAGGGCGAGCGCAACGGCTGGGAGTCTACCCCTCGTGTTAGAATCTCCGTTCTTGACCCCGGTGGCGAAGATACAATCAACCGCGTTGTCTCAGACTGGCCAGTGCCGGGCCTCACAACCAAAAAGCTGTACCTACATGCCGACGGGAAGCTAGGCCATGATGAGGGTCGAAAAGAGAAGTCCATATCCTACGATGTTCAGAGGCAGTCAGACGGCATCACGCTGAACTACACTATCTCACAGCTCCTCGAGATCAATGGCTACATGAAAGTCAGACTTTGGGTCTCGGCCATTGGGTCTTCCGACTTGGATCTAGTCGTCAAGGTGGAAAAACGCTCTGCTAATGGCTCCGTTATTGCAACAGCCAGTAGTATGGAGCAAGACAGCACAATCGCTGCCAGGGGCACCCTACGCGTATCCCACCGTGCATTAGACCGAAAACGATCCACGGCCTTTGAACCATATCACCCTCACAACTGCGAAGAACTTTTACACAAGGGACAGATCGTGCCCGTGGAGATTGGGCTATGGCCTATGGCGCTGCGATTCCATCCTGGCGAGAGGCTGGCGCTGACAATTTCTCCGGCGACCATCTCATCTCCTCAGACGGACCTGGGCTTTGGAACAGCCATTGTGCCAGTTCCAGAAAACGGAGGAACGTTTGTCAATGGCACGAAAGTTTCTCTTTTGGAGATGGGTGGACCGCCTGATTCAGACCCTGAATTTGTAAACGCCCAACGTATTGCAGCTCCCAAGAGCAGGAACAACGGCACCCATGTCATTCATGTCGGTGGTAAATATGACAGCTTTCTGCTTATGCCAGTTGACCTCGAGACTCATTCGGATGTCTAATTACGAGTGGGAATTGGCCAAGGCTGCGTAGATTACGGTGTTTGTGATTTGGAATCAACTACAGACGGAGTTGACCTGTAAACTTTAACTTCAATTCAAGATAGGAAATATTCAGGCGGTGGCTTTTTAATCTCGTCCTGTTGTCTATGCTGTAGCTATGCGAGACTGCCCAAGAGTATCTTCAACTGAGTGAGCCTCGCCCTATCTGACCACCGCAACGTCTAGCAAACGTCCAAAAAGCCATGCCACCATCTTCGCCTTCTCTGGCGTCGAGAGTCACCGACATCTTGCTCGACCACAAACTATACCTTGCGTATCTCCAAGCGCTGTATCGTACCTTTCGCCAGAACGCGGAGCTGACGACCGGCGAGAACCAGACGGCCGACCATGTCGCCTCGGCCCTTGCCGACGTGGGCTTCCACATCGAGTCTCGGGTCGGCGGCACTGGTGTAGCCAGCGTGCTGAGGAGCGGAGAGGGCTGCAAGACCACCATCCTTCTAAGAGCCGAGCTGGATGGCCTGCCAATCAAAGAAGAAATAACCTCCCGTGCGCCAACGCCCGCATGATGGCTAACAGCTGGGGCCGAGAGCAGTCCGTCATGCACACCTGTAGTCACAACTTGCAATAGCTTGCGTGCTGACTGCTGCGGCACTCCTCCAAGATGCCCGCGCCGAGTCGAACGACACTGGCATCGTTGTCTTTCAATATTAATAATGAACTATATTTTTTATCTGTACTGTGAAACATAACAAGGCTTCATTGCCATGTCTAAGGCCATCGTTCGCACCGTGAAGGCGTGGGCTACCCCCGCCGCCTCCTCCGCCAGTTCCTCTTCACGCCTAGGACGACGGGAACAATGGCGCGCATCAGGATCATCCGGCAAGCTTAGGAATTCCAGGTGGCGATCACAGCGAACCATATCTAACGAGAAGCCCAGAGATCTTAAATGAGCTCCTTATCCGGGTTTGCCTCAAACTCCAATGGGGCGGTAACGTGCCACCACTACAACTTCTCCATACACACGGCCATTACTTCAACAGCCATGGACACCTAAGGCTTAGAACCTTGCATTATATATAAAATACTTTCATTCTACCATGAGTTCCTCCTCAAGATGAATATACCTATATTTTCTTAACAGCTCTGGTTCAATAAAACACTCCCCTTGTCGGTAGAACTCATTAACCATTACCATACCCTTGATAGCACATTGACATATACTTAGTTACTCATCTTAAAACAATAGTTTCTCTTCCCTCGTTAGATCATCCTGTGAGGCAAACATTACCACTATTTCAGCACAGTCATTTATCTTTAGGCCCGTATTGTCTTAGAATAGGCATCAATTCTCCGCGGTGTGGCTATGCAACCTACGACTGCCAGACCACAGTGATTTTCAGCTGCAGTGGGCCCCGCAGCCAATGAACTTGTTGACGGGATTCGGGTGTCAGGCCCGAGTTTAGCCAGTGTTCTATAAGTGGTTCTTGAGATAACTGGAAGTGCATATGTTAGTTTGATCGTCAGATGGAATTTGAAGCGATAGGAAACGTATATTATGTTATTAATACTGGATACGTACAAAATAACTAATAGTTGTAATACGCAGTTATTTAAAAGGCGTAGTGCATAAATCCAGCATAGCTGTGGCTAACTTAATACTATGCGGTCCCTACGGTCTTCGCCATGCGTTATAACAGTAACGTCCGAGGTGTTGTGCATATAGATGCTTAGCAACAGAGATAATCAAAATTATATTAATACTTAGGAATATTGCACTTTCTATAAAGTATATCAGTGTTGCTTGAGAAAGCATGATACCATAATGCAAATAATAGGCATCAAAGGCTAGCGGGATTTCTAAACCTCAGGTGTCCGCCACTATGGTATGCTATGTGAAGGTAGCCTCTCTGATTGGCGTTTGTGTTGTACAGACTATAGATACGAGCCCAGGCTTGAGGCTGATTAATGAGCCTCCACAATCAACAATAACCAAGGCAGTACGGAGTAGAGGAGCCACGACTCGAGTTTTTAGTGGTAATGTTGAGACACCACTATAACCCGCTTTGGGTCTAGGGCTCACTTTAGTGAGGGCAGGCGTACGTTTGGTTCACGCCAATCAGCAGCGGCATGGCGCCACGACTCGGTGAGCCATTGCCTTGCGATTATTTCCGCCACAAAGCCTCGTGACAACCAGCTCGATGCCCGTTTGAACAAGCTGAAAGAGCACAGCCCTGCTCGTGTTCTATGTGAATCAAGTGCGCTATTTTGGTCGCAGTCTTCCTGCCTACAATCCCGATATGCCCAAATGCGGAGAATCAATCCGGAGGCTGAGCTTCGCATTGCACAAAATCTGCCCAAGACCACATCCACAATAACTACTGGCGCCTCGTCGTTGGAGTATATAAACATCAAGTATCTGCTCTTCCTTGAGGACATAGCTATCACTTGCAAATAATCACTCATCATTGCAATTCTACCCAATTACAAACAACAGGAACCGATACGCAATCGGACTTTGAGTTGCGGGTTCAGCATCCTTCACCATGCTCCTCCACACCCTCATCTCGGCTGTCATCGCCGCCACCTCTGTTTTAGCCGCTCCCCTTGAGAGCCGCGCCAACTTTCCAGGCTTTTTCACTCCTGTGAGCACTTGGCAGTACTCTGTCAAAAACGGGGCCATCGCGGCCACAACGACCTCGGTTAAAGTGTACAAGAGTCCCAGCAATCAAGGAGATGACAAAACTGCTCTCCTGACCGTTAAATACTCGTCGGTCTCCGATGGAATGCAGTGCCAGTTCAAATTCTACCTTGCTCCCAGTGCCAACCCAATTGGCAGCAGGCAGCTCGACCTCTTCACTAGTAACAGCCCGGCTCCTGGTCCTACTAACGGCTGGGGTCCTGGAAATCAACGCAACCTTCATCTCGGTCGCTTCAAGGTTGCTCCTGGACAATCTTCCACTTGGATTTCTAAAGATCACCCTTACTTGACGAAGAAGACACCCTGCAAGAAGGCCGGTACTATTGAGGCTTTTGAGTTGGTTGGAGTCAATGACCTTGATTCGATCAACTGGGACCCTACTTCTCCCTGGGGCCCCAGAATTGTCTGGTCTCCTACTTGATTTATCCATACTGGCACTATTTGGCCCTCCGGTTGCTATGATACGCAGATAAAATTATGGCTTTATCCTGGCTTTGCATCGCTACAAATTCGATGGTGCCTACATGGTAGACATCGGACGGCTGAAGGCTTTTTCACTACTATCGTTCACTTTTTTTACATTCATTCCCTTAGGAAACTCTATTGCCAAACAAGACAGATTAGCTCACCCAAATACATTACTACTTCATACTGAACTATGAATCATGGGCCGGTGAAATGTCCCGTTCTGTTTCCGTCGCATTTGCACCATGTGTCCAGATCCTTCATCGTGATGTGGCATGCAGTAAACTTGTGCGCGGGAGCTCGCGGGATCTCTTTATTTGGACTACGCCTATAGCTATATACAGCCACATATAGATAGTCCTACTATGGGACGGACAATCATGAAATTCAGGATGGCCGCTATCTTGAAAGTGCAAGCTAATGTAGAAGCTCCCGTGATCGTTGGTAAACGCCACCTTCCGCAAGGTGGCGGAGCTTCCGCATCTTAACGGAGGTTCTACACCCCCTAGGTGGTTTTTAGAAGAGCCATCGTCGCTACGGCCTTCGAGCGTTTGGAGGCATTCACCTGTCTCGACGCTCCGGATACGGACCGTATAATCGTAGGACCCTGTAGTGTGTCCTCATGCGTGCAGGCAATTCCAAGGGAAAGACAATGAGAATGTGTGTTTTGTTCTGGCGCTCCCGACCAATCGCGCGACATGGTGGAGCCGGGGAGCTTCGCTGGCGCGGGCTCACCCACTCCCTCCACTAAGTCTAGGTGAGCCAAGCATCTGTGCAGGACCTGGTGGTGGCTATACTGGTCTGCCTAGCTTTCTCTCTCTACAAGAATACGTTTTAGTCTATTCGGCCTGGAGATGGCAACAAAGGACTCAAGCTGTACCTTTTTATTTGTATTCTAGGTTGAATCAGGGACATGATTTATTACCTATGGTACCCTACGAAGCCTCTTCTCCTGACCAACAGTTTGGTAAACCTCAGGCAGAATATCTTCCAATCCACCGAAGTTCTGTGTCAAGATTGTGCTATCAGGCTTATTGATCTACATAGCGCCCGTACACCTCTTTGAATGGAATGAGCCCTATTGGATTAAACCCTCTAAGAGTATCATCGCCTTCAGTCTCCCACCCCTCTGCGGACAGCGCTTCCGCCAAGCCGGCCTTGAGCTCTTGTGTATCCTTATACTCTCCAGCCCAGCATTTTGTAACCACCTGGCCGAGGTACTTGTTCTCAAGGCGAGGCCATTGACTCCTCGTTTTAATCAGATCCACGACCTCTGGTCCCATGTTGGAGCCTTCTCCCGACCAGAAGGTCGTCATTAGTTGATATATGAGAACACCGTATGTAACGAGGTCTGTGTTAACTGTAGGTTCAATCTCGTCGCTGTTCAATCCATCTGGCTGAAGAGGATGAAAGGGAAAGAAACCACTGTAGTCACTATGGCGACGTCTATATGGACCATCGACAAATGCAGCTGAGGCATAATAACTGAGTCATCCTCGATATTTCGCAGCTCAAAATGATTCGTCTCTATATCGGGATAGCCTGGCGTGTCAAATCGTATTGGGATCGGGCGGGAATCCTCTGATTCGGACCCAGAATCTGACATGGTTGCAAAGAAAACCGCCGAGTCCAATATTTGAGCAGAACAAAATGTGCCAGGCTTAATTTGGGGTTGTTGAAAGAGAGAGAAATTGAGGAGGGGAAAGTTGAAGGATCAGCGAGGGCGGACCAACATAAATACTCAAGTATTGGATAAGACCCGAATTTGCATAAACCTCTGATACACCGATATCCTAGCCTTAGTTAGATGACTACGCCGAAATGTATGAATCTATTGAGTTCAACGGCACATACCAGAAACACCACGAATTGGTGATTCCTTGTCTGGATATCGACTGGCAACTACACTCCTGCCCAAGGACTTACTCCCGTTGCGGGAAATCCCTTGCAATAATCGGTCCTCTCCAGCTTCACCTTTCGCATGTCGCCAGAGCTTGCCATCATGTTATCCCAAAGAAGCTTATACTAGGCACCAGCCCATTTCTTCTTGTTGTACAACATCTTCAAGTTTTTCCGGGCCTTCTCGACAACCATGTCTAGGTCACTTCTGACAAACTTGGCCCACTCATCAGCCAGATTACTCTCCGCGCCCGTTTCTTCCTCGTACCACACGTCAACTTCTGTAGCCGGTCCAAAATAGCGTTGTACGTCTCACAAAACGACTGCCATACCTCGTCGTGATTGAGGTACGGAAATACCATGCCGATGTACCGAGCCTCAAGAAGTTGGTCGGCTCCCTTAGCCAGATTCTTGAACTTATTGTTACTTACCGCATCAAATCCTCGGAACAAGCGCCCTTTGTGCTGATTCGGCATAGACATGAAGAGGGTGAGGCGATCCTGGTTGTTGATGCTACCCAGTTCATCAACTAATAGCTTCATCAGGGTTTGTTCCCCCATTTGTTGTTGGGTAAGAAGAAATTCTCTTCAACCCAATAATGCATACGTGCCTTTTGAGCACTGTTGGGGAGCCACCTATCGAAGAACCGGCCAATCGTCTGACCTTCGAATGCGTGCTCTGTGTCATACAGCCCGTGGTAGCGCACACCTTGCTGGTAGAAATATCCCTTGCCATTGTCCTTTGGATAGGGGTACATGCCATCCCAGGTCGCGAACTGGCCGACATCGAATGAAGTTCATGAAGAAGATGAGTTGTGGAAGTATTTCTTGACGTCCGGGTAGGTGACAGTAGCCGTCTCCCAGTCTGTGGCACTCGTTGGAGCAAGGAGCCAGTTGGGATATTGAGGATACTTGTCCGACTTGATGATCAAAGTTTCTGTGTCTGGATCCTTCTGCGATTTGTCTTTGGGAAACCCCTGCCATAAATCTGTTCGCCAAAATGTGACTCTCTTGCTGTCAGTTGAGATTGTCCCAGCTCGTCTCAACAGGTGGTAGGGCTTCCATGGTGATTGACGCTCGGCAAGTAAGCGTCTCTCGACGGCCCCTATTCCTCCCATGCCGTCGTCCGTGCCAACGTTAGGCCCGTCGATTGAAACCAATCCTGCTCCGGTGTCGCCATCGCCATATTCTGGCAGTATCCAGGCGCACTCGCAGCAGTCGCGTCTGAGATCCCGCTTCGTCAAGTAACATCTTCCGCATGCGTCACAAATTGGATTACTCCATTCATCTTTGACAGCGTCTGATTCAATAAGAGCTCGAACCCTTGGAATATCCACCAGGCCAGCGTAGTCACCAGGAGCTGAATTGTTATTCTGCCGTTTGCGGTTCCTGTGAGATGTCGGCTCGCGTTCCTCCGTCTTCTCAGAGCGCTTGTCGTTGCCTCCCACCTCGCTGTCCGTTTTACTGAAACATTCTTTGTCGTCCACTTTGGCCTTTCTGGTGAAGGGCGTATCGCGGTCCGAGCCCCACCGACATACACGCCATCTTCCACGACTGCTTGATGGCTTTGAGTCATGCGGGAATTTACCTTCACTCTCAATAGTACCATTGAAGTTCCCTTTGAAGACCCTTACGCCAGGTTCAATGAGACCATGTCTATCCCTCTGGCCAACGGCACACGGAAAGACTGCTGGGAGTATGACTGGTGGAACAGTTCTTTGGGAACCCCACCAACGGCCTCCAGCGCGGCACAGTGGTACGGAATCTCGATGGAGCAACTTATGTTGTGGAATCCAAGCGTTTCCGATGAAGACGAGGTTCTTGAGCCTCTCGTGTCTTACTGCAATCTTCTTTCGAGACCGACATCAGTCGTCTCTGAGCCGCCGACTCCACGCGCCTCGGGAGAGACGGGGAATTGCACAGAGTGGTTCAAGGCAGTGTTGGACTGCGAAACGTACCTGACACTCCTGGATTTGAACCTGGCCACGTTCTTCAAGTGGAATCCTTCCGTTGGGGACGACTGCTCCGCATATCAGAATGGGACATATTACTGCTATGAGACGAGTGACGATGATGGAGAAGACGGTGGAAGTGCACCAACAGGCACCATCTCCCAAGCTTCCACAGCGCCTCCAAAGTCTTCCTCCAAGGCATCATCTACCATGCAGCCCTCCACCAAAACTTCTTCAGGCCCGTCTCCCACCAGCACAACTAATGTCAGTGGTGACGGTACTTGCGGCGGTACGGATGGTATGAACTGTAAAGGTTCGGCTTTCGGAGATTGTTGTTCTTCGAGCGGTTACTGCGGCTCATCTTCCCAATACTGCGGTGGTGGATGCCAGAGTAAGTTTGGCGTTTGTAACGATGGGAGTGGAAAGACCAGCCCAGATGGCACTTGTGGAGGTGACAAAGGGTATTCATGTGCAGGATCCGAGTTTGGGGACGGTTGTTCGCAATACGGCTACTGTGGAAAAGCAAGTGAAAATTGTGGTAAGGGGTGTCAGAGCGAGTTTGGACTTTGTGATTAGAGGATTTAAGATGGGCCAACGGAGATGCTTGTCTTATTTATCTGGAATTTTATAGATTTAATTTCCATGTCCCCGTGTTCCCGACTCATTTACTCTTGGCACGAGCCACCATTAGATTGATGGCGCGAAGTTTTTGATTGTGATAACCTCGGAGGTCAGATTCTGTTTGCTATCGCATCAAGTCTTTTGAGCCTGTTCCGCTCCTGAACGTGGTGCTTCATTGTCGGCTCGACTTCTCTTTTGACGATGGCCATCCTGCTCAGTTGCCCCTCAAATACTTCGGCATGAAGGCGACGCCGCCATGGCTCTTGATATGTCTTGGTTATATTATTTCGGAAATTCCTCTTAGCATTCCGGAGTTCTCGTCGGTGCCTCGAATATTTTTGACGAATCTGGGCCATCATGAATTAGCCGTCTGGCATATTAACTTATTGGGGAAACCAATTTGGGATCAATGATTTCTCAGATGTAGAACGCCCAGCATATACCGGACTACACTATTAATTTGATTGCATGGGTTTCTATGTAGTCAATGGGAGTTGTATGGGTAGAGGCATTGCCGCATTTCATGATGGGTCAAAGTTGGTGAGTGGGTATAATTAACGTCTAAACTCTAAAACTATACCCAAAACTGTCCACACCGCAAGTCACACTTCACTCGAGTCAAATCAATACCACGACTTCCAAAATCCCGTATATTCAAGGTTCACTTCATGTCCTACAGCCCATTACAATCTTATCACATCAAATCCATCATCATGAATCATACTCTCCCACCCCGTCATCAGTCACATCAAACCGTCCATCTTCGCTCACTACATCTGTTAAAATTAAACCTGGCCCTCCGTCTTCTCATCAATAGGCCGAGTCCGGGTCCCCGGCGCAGCGACTTTGATGTTGCCCTGCTCAATCTCCCTCTCGAGCACCTCCAGCCGACTAGTCTTGTTGACGCGTGTCTTCCAAGCTGGGATTCCAGAGTCGAAGACCTCGTCCATCTCCTCGAGCGTGTATCCCTTGGTCTCGTACGCGGTGAAGAACATGTGGAGAAAGGCGGCTGCGTTGACTGCCAACTGTGTTAGTGACTCTTGTCATGTTCTCTGGGAAGGGATTGAGCTTACAAGCTCCAAAGACGTAGTACATTTTATAACTATCAAGGTTAGCAATCATTCGTCAGTTCAGAGCAGGATTTCTTACTTGATATTCCACACTATTACCCAACAGTTAGCACCATATACACACAAAACATATTACCCATTGGTACTCACAAAGTGGCGGGACGGCAAAAGCCAGAACCATGTTCCAAAACCAGTTTGTCGCCGTACTCATCGACACAGCCTTGGCACGAATCCTACCAGGGAAGATCTCAGCCGGGTAAGTCCACGAGGTCGGACCCCAGGTGGTAGCAAATGTAGCAACGAAGAGATAAGAACAGGACACAATAGCAGACGAAACAGGGCGGTTGTTGTTAACGATCCAGCTAATGTCTTTGTTGTTTTCTGTCTGTGTCTCATCCGTATTTGGCTGTCCGTAGTACTGCTGCAGTGCGCCTGGACGAGAGTAAGCTTCTGAGCCAGAGCGATGTCGCTGAAGGAGTTTTACCAGAGATGAAGAGCCAAGTCATCATGAAGAAGGATCCGATAACGAGGGACGGACGTCGACCCCATTTGTCCAGGTAAAGAATCGCGGGAAGCGTCAGCACGACGTTGATGACATATTGGATGGACGCTGTCAGGAGAGGCGAGGCAATTTGAGCGCCTTCCATGATGTATACGATGTAATCTGGTTTCTGTAAGCTTACTTGTGTCGATGCAGGTTCATCGAAACGTCCACTTACACATCATGATGTTCATGCCGCAAAGCTGACTCCACATTTGAATACTCATGCCCAGCACAACACGCTTGAGCATCCTCGGCTGGATCAAGGCCTTGAAGCTGCTGCTGGCGACCTCCCGGTCAAAGCGCAAAGAATCCTCAATCTCTTGGTACTGTGCGAGTACGGTGGGGTTGGTGGTGTCGTTGCTGCCGTGCAGCTTGGAGAGAGTCACCAGGGCCTCCTCCCAGCGGTCCTGGCCCGCCAGCCATCGCGGGCTGTAGGGGAAGAAGAAGAGACCGACGAAGAGGATGAAGGCGGGAACCATTTGCACGCCCCAGGGGATGCGGAACGCGGCGGTGGGTTGGTTGGGGTCGTTTGGACCGCCTCCTACGCCCTCTGCGGCGCCGTACTGGATGAAGTACTGGATGAGGATGCCCCAAGTGATGGCCCATTGTTGAAAACTAGCATGGGTCAGCGGAGTTTTATATGTAAGATTCTTTTCAATTACCTGACGACTCGTCCTCGAATCTCTTTCGGAGCAATTTCAGACTAAAAAGAGTCAGCATCTCAACTACGTTCCCCTCCATACAAGACACCCTTACCTGATACACGGGCACAATAGCACTAGCAATGCCAACACAAAGCCCAGCAATCACACGCCCAGCGCACAGCATGCCGACATTCTGCGAGGCCGTCTGGATGGTGCTGCCGATGATCCAAAGGATGCAGCTGATCTGGAGGGCAACCTTTCGAGAGTACCTGTCCGCGAGGAAGGATGAGAAGATCGAACCGACGAGCGACCCGGCCGGCATGGACGCCGTGATGGCGCCCTGACGGTACGATTTGGGGTAGCCAAAGTATTGCTTGTAGGCTTGCGTGCCGAGGACGCCGGACATGGACGATATGTCGAACCCGAAGAGCCCGCCACCTGGGAGGTTATTCTGTTAGCCAGGTCGTTCCAAGAGGATATAAAAATCGAAAAGAGACGGGTTAATCACGTACCCAAGGAGGCAAAGGCACAAATGAAGTAGACATTCGATGCCTGCCACATCTTGAAGATTTTATCAACAATGTTTCCTTTAGGATTTATTTCCCATGAACATCAAAGCTGGGAGTAGGTCAAATGAAGCTTCAACAAGGCAGCATCTCTGAGAAACTGAGGTCCCACCCCTCCCCATATGTAGTGCCAGCAAAGAGAGATAGACCTCCACCTCGCAGCACCTCGGTAGCCGCTCCGCCGGCCGGGCAATGGTATTGGGGGGGAAGAGAGGAAACAAGCTCGAATCCCATAAACCCACGCAACCCGTCACGGGCCGACTTGGAACAAGGGGGGAGGAGTTGTGTTGCATGTCAGGCAAACGCGCTGTCATCCTGACGCCCCAGGTAAGCAACGAGGGCCCCAATGGGAGACTTGGCGACCGTTACACTGGTGATGCAGGCTAGGGCGCGTGCTCAGAAGTGAGGTGTAAGAAAAGGGAAGTGGTCACTGACGGAAAAAATTCAAGCACCTGCATGCAGGTAGGCCAAGCCACTGCAACCTAAGCTGGACGTCCCCCGGGGATGGATAGGCCAAGGCTCACCATCGGCAGCTTCACACGATCGGCATGTTGCAACGACCATCAAGCCATAGACCATTTGACCTCAAACGAAGCAGGGATACGTTATGTAATACACGTTCCGAGCAACTCGATTGAGAGGTGCCGGTCGACATGGGCCGAATTCCCCCGCAAGATCGACAATTTAGGCATTCACATCCCTGCGAAGGATGCAGGATGGGGGGTCATTAGCCGCTACCGGGAGCATTCTTTGCTGACCTTCTGAATTCGCTTTCGGTTTATTCGATGGGGCCTGTAGTTATACCTCTAAGTGATGCTTGGAGTGCCTCAACTACACCAGAGACCCGACGGACAGGTCCAATGTCTCACATGGATAGTCTCACGTAGATAGTCTCACATACCTACATACCGTCTCACTAGTACTCCTACCGCACACAATCGTCGACACGTATCCATATCCCTATGGCTTCAAGTCGACTTGAGCACAACAGTATCATCGCTCGTCTGATGAGGCATCCGACTATCACAGTCACCAGCTCCCGAGTAGCGCCGACGATGCTCCGTGCCCCCTGCCAACCGCGCAGCGTCGTCGAATAGCCAGCTTCGTCCATGATTTGCGATGCATCATATTGGCATCCCTGCCTACAAGGCCGTTACCCCAGCATGCCAATCGAAGGATCAGCCCCTCCCGGGAACATTGGAAGGAAGCTTCCTCGAATAATGACTCAGGATCGCGACCCCCCTGTCAGTCCTTCGGCACAATCTTCCCCGAGCGAAGACCTCCCCGTGACCTGATACCCGAACAAAGGGAGTGCAACGTTACGGCATCGCAATTGGACCTGGTTTCAATCAAGCTTCATGTCGGCACCGGTTGACGAGGACAATGACACGTGATGAAAGCAGGCCGGTCTACCGGGTCGCCTTTGACCAGAGATATTTTCCAGGCGCCTGACAGCCCTTGGTCAGAGGTGGTTCTCGATCACCTGACAACTCTCGGCGGAGATGCTTCTCAATCGCCTGATAACCCCTCGGTCAGAGACGGTTCTCGTACTCCAAAATTGCCCCAGCATTAACGGTTAGCCAATATCGTCCGGCATCTGCATGCTCCGATCAGGTGCAACCCAGCATCCCTCTCCACTGCCCTGCGTAAAGCAGAGCGAGCAGTGAGGAAAAGGCGTGGCCAGGCCACAAAGGATCCCTTCCTCCAGCCAAGTGGCTGAAGACCGGCGTCGAATGCTTTGATCGAATGCTCAAAGACATTCGACGCCGAGAAATCATGGTACTGCGAATCCATCAGCATGGCATCAGCTGCCGATCTCACATTGTGTGCACAAAGGCACCGTCACTGCGAACGTTAGTAGCCTCGGAAGACAACGGAATCTTGTCGAATTTTCGGCCACTGGGCCCTGATCGTGATGGATGCCCATGCACCGAACAAAAGAAAAGCAATTGGACGTCTCCAGCGCCGGTACTGGACCCAAGTCATCACTGCGTTATTGTACACAACTCAATCCCAACAAATAAAAACCAACACGCCCTTAATATTCCTTCATGGGAGGGCGCGCCCCTTCACGTATCGAAAGCAATGCGCTCTTGCTCATGTTCGTCAATCGCCAACACAATGGTATCATAAATAGGATTCGATTTCTGGCTCGAGGCCAACACCCCGAAAGCTCATCAGTCAGAACAGGGTCCGATCAACTGTTCATGGACATGCCTGAGGTAATCTCGTTGGCGGCGGAATGACGAGTAATCGCCCTTGAGAATCACATCAAGAATGCCCCCCTTCTGGGGATCTCGCCTTACTTCATCCATTCTGTCGCGGAGGATATTGTAAGCATCATTGAAACGGGCCAAAATGGCGGGAGTATTTGATGAGCCACCGGATATGTCATTCGCAGCATTGTTGGGGTCGATAATGGAAAGCCGATCCGTGTTCTTGTAGGCAAAGCTTGATACATCGCTCTAGAGGCGCATTGTTAGCAAGAAGACTGAACCACATCAGGAGAGAGGCTTACCTTTCGAATGTACCCAACTGGCCTTGTTACAGAGATCGCGTTCAAGTCGTGGCGGAACTGGCGACCATAGAGTTCAAAGAACTCGAGAAGCATTTCGCCGAGATGATGCTCTGGGATGAGGCTGCGACTTTGGACCTGTGGCATGAGTTGAAGCATGCTAACGACCAAGCAGATGACGGAGAAGCCACCGATACCACCGTTGACCGGCTCATTGAGGCCTCGCATGAGAAGAAAGTGCTTAACGACCGTCACTAGGATTGGCATGGCAGGGTACTGCTGCTTCCATTGTAGGAACGTTTCGATGGCCCCGACACCCCCCAGGTTCTCAAACGAAATGTCAACTTTCAAGCCGGTGAGCTTGTCAACGAACTTGACCAAGGGAATTCTAGCGTGGGCGATAACCTCGATAGATTCCGGATCAGCGACACGTTGTGCGACGAGAAATTTCTGGAACTTGTAGAGCCAACTCTTTGCGCTGAGGTATGTTGGCGGACCGCCTCTCATGAAGCTCGCTGAACAAACGACCAAATCCATGTCGGCGGTAGGGAGGTACAGGCCGGACATGAAAGAGCCAAAGGGCTTGACTTCGGCACTAGCGAAGTTCCTTCCGTCACGTCGCATCGCTTTCTTGAGATTGTCCACCAGGTTGTCGCGAATTGACTGCTCAAAATCACGTGGACGCACGTACTCGTAGAAATCGGTCACCTCTTTGTGCAGGCTAGGAACGCGTTAGAATACGAGTCGATGTTCATTTAGTTGCGAACTTACCGAAATGCCATGTCAGTGGTAGCGGAGTGATCGATCGTCGCCCAAGGGCACGGTTCTTCGGCGGCCTTTGGCTGCCAGGCCTGGACCAAAAGGCCCTTGGAGGGTTTCATGCTGACCTTTTTGAGTTGTCCGTAATCTGGAGGCTTGATCTCGTCGTCCGCCGTGCGCTTGCGAGATCCCAAAGGACCACTACGGTCTGGTCGAGCAGGCAGATCGCTTGTTGTGGGCGGCAGAGTGGTGAGCGCTCGCGGTCCAGAAGGCGCGCTGGGAGGTGGCGGCGGAGGGGGCGGCAGTGGCGGCGGTTCTTTGGGCGGCGGGGGAGCCTCGTCGGGGCTGTCTTCGTCTTCACTGAGGTCAAAAGAGATGAAGTCTTCTGCTTCGGTTGCCGCAGCTGGTTTTGCTTCAGCTTCTAGTCGCGCCTTCCTAATGAGCTTAACCATATCCCGCTTCTTGCGCTGGCTCTCGTCCGGGCACGGCAGGGCTGTGTACGGGTCTGGGTTCGACCACCTGGGGGTGGCGTCTGCAGAGGCAGTATTGTCCGTGATTCGCGCTCGCTTCCGTGACGGCCCTTCGGCATCCGATTTTTCTTCTGAGGACGAGATCTCCATAGCAAGCTCGTCGTCATCTGAAAGGTCCTCGATCGCACGAAACTTGGCCGTCGCCTCAGTATCGCCCACGCGCTCCTCAGGCATGTTTGCCGTGGCGCCAGAGATTAAGGCTCTCTCCGATGGATGCGGCGGCGGCTGCCATCGCGGCTTGCCTGGCTTCCGAGCGCCGCCGCGGCCACCATCTCTGCGCGGGCCTCGTCTACCATCTTGGCCACGAAAGTCGTTTGAGGGGTAATCGGATATGCCCGCGGGCTTGTCCATCCGAAACGTGAAGTCGCCCCGGGGTGCCTGAGGGTGATATGAGTCGGTTGGCGGTCGGTAGTCATCGTAGAATGGACGATCGTGGCGACGGTCGCCTCGATCGCCTCGATCGCCTCGGTCGCCTCGGTCGCCTGGCCGCCAACTGTCCGTCTCGTGGTAGTTTCGCGGCGGTGACTGACGACGATACGACCGGTCGCGATCGCGGTTGTTGGAGGATCCATTACGGTTTCCGTGCGCTTCTGTGCGCTTTGGGCGCGGCTTGTTTCGCACCATGATATGTCTATCGCTGATGAATGTCAAGTTGGTTGGGATGCTCGATTCAAGGCTGCGTCGCCCTTGTCGCAGAAAAAAAATGAAAGAAGCCGCAAGTCGCGATCAAAGAAACCGCGCTAGGCATTTTTCGTGTAAATGGGCGACGACGTGCGCTGAGTCAGCGAGTGCCCTACCCTGCGCCGATGACATCAGTGTTGAGACCATAACCTTTTCATCACCCGGTTCTGAGAATTATCGATTGAATGCGGTGGTTCGATTTCTTTATAAACTTTAAGGCTTTTTCCTTTATCGTTGCCTAGGATGTAACTTTACTTGCTCATGCGGTCATGACTGTCCAAGTCTTGGCAGATGGCTGCCCGATCCACAACCGCACCACATTTGCAGCCTGGGGAAGTAAACGTAGAGCTTTCTTGTCCATCAATTCTCTAACTGTGTTGTTCCTACGGGTCATGCGCCGAAACTTCAATCTCAACGTTCATACCCTCGGCGCCAAGCTTTGCGACTCCGATTTGAGTCCAGATGACCTGATGGTCTGGCATCCACTTCTTGAAGTTCTCAACCATCAGACCAGTGACCTCGGTGGTGAGATCGGTGTGGTAAGAGTTGACACGGAAGACCTGCGACCAGCCCTTGCCACCTGCCTTCTTCAGTGCTAGGTCGACGTTGCTAAAAGCCTGTTCGATCTCCGACTTGATGTCGGCAGGAAAGGCGTCGTCAATGGAGATCGGGCCACTCCCCGGGTCCTTCCAGCCTCCTGCGGCGAACATAAATGTTAGTATCGAGGGTTGGATAATAGGCAATCAGGCCATATTAGTATTGGGAGCAACGAACCTTGGCCAGAGCATTCAATTCGGTCACCGACCCTGACGGCTTGCTTGTATCCGAGATTCTCGCTTGCCCAGTCACCAAAGCCAGGGTAGGTGTAATACTGGAGGTGAGACATGTCTTTGGAGAAGGGTTGATGATTTGAAGGTGGTTATGTGGTGTCTGTAAAGTGGTGTAGAATGTTGTTGTGTTCTCTAAACGTGTTGTAGGCTGGATGCTGCCAGTCTTATATACACCAGCTTCATGGTACCAGTTCCCGGCTCAATCCCAACGACCATCATCTAAATTCACACACCGGCTCCGGCTGTCCATACGAGGCCTAAAGGTGCGCGCAACTTTCCCCAGGATGAATAATGCTAGTCGCGATCACCTCGATAAGCTTACCTTGGAGTGATGCTGTGGGATCCACACCTGGTGCCAAGACGGTGCAACATCTCTTCGCCTGACAAATCCATCAGGCAAAGATGGACTTGAAGATGACTAGATGGATCAAACTTCCATCTGAAAATGGATCAAAAGTAGCGGGTCGTCTGAGCCGTCATCAGAAAGAGATTCGTCTTGTTATTGGCATGCTCGCCAACCGAACCCATGGTTCATGATCTGTCCCTGTCCCTGTTTGCGCCCTCGCCAAAGCCATTCTAGGATGATCAACAGCGGCTTCTCTCATTGGTGAATCGTGGGAATTTGCCCCAGATCTCATGCAACCCGCCTTTTTTATTGGTGCACTCGCCAATGCCAGCCAACTTAAATTCCGCACCCTGGCATTGATCATTCGTACGCTCGCCAAAACCGACAGTCAGACCTCACTGCGATGGGGCTTTAAGATGCACGCAGCATGCTGCTCGAAGGATTCATGGACACCAGTTTCATCTCTTGCTGATATTCTCGGATAAAAGACAGGCCACTCGATTATTAATTACACCGATCGCCTCGGCTGTGCAATCTAGTTAGTCTTCTTTACCTTCTTCCTCGCCGCCGCCTCCGCATTGATCCTCTCAATCTCCGCCCTCGCCCCGTCCCAAGACTTCCGCTTGCCATCAAACACGCGCCAGATGAAGGGCGTATAAATACCGTCCATCAGAAGCTTGTAAAAGGCTCGATCTTGGAACCAGAACTTCCACCCCGTCAGCCCCCATCCCAGGTGTTCATTCACTCTAGCTCCCGCGGCCTCGTTGGCCCAACTGACCCATTCCGCCTGGCGTACCCAGCCGGGCGCGGCGCTTCCGTCCTTGGCTATACCGCAGATGAACTCGTGTTGTCTGTCGACGGAGCGGTTCATCTCCTCGAGGGATGGGAGGGTCGACTTGCCTTTCCAGACCTGTGCCAGAGCCATAGAAGCTAAGTCGTACAGCGGAAACGCGCCGGTCGCAAATGCCACACAGCCCATAAAGGCCATGGAATCGGGATGATCTAGAGAAATCATGTTCTGGTACAGACGAGGAAGAGGCTTTCCTCGCGATCCGATGGCCGATGCCCAAGCGGGAGTCGTATGTCTCGTGGGGTCGACGCTTCGGTCAAGGAGACTGAACTCTGTCTTGTATCCGGTACACCAGATAATGGCATCTGCCTCGAGGAGAGTTCCGTCATCCAATTCAACCTCTCTGGGGCCAGAAACATGCTTGATGCCGACGACAGACAAGATTTGCTTGGCCTCGAGTAGGTCCACTAGGTTGTCAGAGATGATTGGCACAGCGTGTTTGACGGGAGGAGCTGGGGACAGCTTCCACTCTGGACGGATGTTGAATGCCTTGTCTTGCATCTTCTTGATCATGGTGTTGAAGAGAGAGTCGGCAAACCTGGGAAAGTTAAGCTCAAGGAAGCCCATAATGGCTGCCTTGCGAGCTGTCATGGTGTGATCGAATGCGACGCCGTTCACAACTCGGGGCATCTATTCATACTACTTAGAAAGCATGCCTTGGTTTAGGGGAATCGCAGGAAGACTTACAATGAGGGCGCCGTGGTTGTGGGAGATGTAGACCTTGTCAGCAACTCCGCAAAGAGCTGCGGCCGTGTCGGCGCCAGTGTTGCCCATGCCGACGACGACTACTTTCTTGCCTTTGAAGAGCTCAGGCCTAACGATCAGGATTGCTGATTAGCTACAAGATCAATGGGTTTAGGTGGCCATCGTACCTCTTGAATGCACGCGAGTGCAAAACTTCACCCTGGAACTGCTCAACGCCTGGCAGCGTGGGGAGATGAGGGCGGGAATTGATGCCAGTTGCGACGATGATCTTGTCAAAGTATTCCGGACCTGTGCCTTCGACATCGACTACCCATCGATCCTCCTTGTCATCACGCTTCACCGCGTTGATCGTGGTCCCTAGGCGCAGCCTCTTGGTCAAGCCAAAGTGTTCTACATAGCTTTCGAGATACTGCTGAACATGGGCAGACGTGCAGTGGCTCGGGGTGTCATTTGGGAATGGGAAATCCGTGAAGCAGCCCTAGTGGAATGTTGAGAATGTTCTGCTTGGGTCACTGCGAATGTGGCTCAAACTCACTCTTTCCTTCGAGATGTTGATGACCGTCGCTGTAATTGGGTTAAAAGTGATTCTCAAGGCTGTCGTGGATCCACGTACTTGGGAGGACGGACGTCTTGTCTTCGTCGGTGTAATGCCACAATCCTCCGACATAGTCGTTGCGATCAAATCCCGTCACTTTAAACCCTTCTTCGACTAGATTTTTGACCGCTACGAGGCCGAGAACGCCTGTGGCCAGATTAGTAGAATGCGCTAATTGATGTTGTTGAACAATGTCTAACCCAGGCCGACAACGGCGACTGTTGGTGCTTCTTTGTCCATTCTCAACGGGTTGAAACCTCACACATGAATGATCCGATCCCAAACAAGGGCATCCAAAGCAGCAGTTTTGCATATATATTGACCGGCGTGAATCATTCAGCTCAGCTGAAACCCCATCAAGGTCCGCAGCTGCGGAATTGACGCCGCCTCTGCTTGGCAAAGACACGGACATAAGCCACTCGCTTGACGGCTGGGGCCCCAGCAAAGAACGACCACTAGTTAGGGGCCTGACCACGTAATACTCGCGCAAATGCTGCTCGACTTGGCAATCCGTACAACTAAAGTGGCACCCTTATGGGTTCAGTGAGCCGATGGAAGCATAGAAGATGGGAACAAGTGTCCTGGAAGCGTTGGTACATTGCCGGGCCCTGTCAATGCAGGGCCAGAACAGAACAAATTGCATAGGGTTGAGAAAATGACAATAGATTACGTGCTGAACTGGCAAACGGGAGCCCAAGGAGAGCCTGAAGACCCTGGGTGACAACTTGATGCGATCGATAAGATTAAACATCCTGGTCCCACTGGCTGAAGCTGAACCGGAGTCCACTTATTTATTAATTATGGCAGGGCTCGTCACGCCACCCGGAATCGTGTGTGGTGATGTGCCTAACGTAGACCCACGCGGATGCATTACTTTCGTCCGACCCCGACTCCGACTCCGGTGCAATATATTACCCGCCTGGGGAACTTCTGGAAAGAATCGGTCGCGGCAGTGCCGTGTTGCCGACTCATTTGGGATCTAAATGCCGTGTTTAGGTTTCCTTGACATCCGTTAAATCCCATACATACTGGCCCCATCTGGACAAACCTGGAGCTTTCTTCGATCTAATACCCCACCATGGGGACGAGCCGAATCGCCCTTCTTCGGACATCCGACAACTTCAAACGGAGCCCGAGGATAACGACCTTCCAACGATTCAGTACTGCACAGACCTCTCCAAACAGTCGCAATTTGCGTGGAATACCGAGATATGCGATAAGTTGTAAAGTGCATGGCGACATAATGCGCCAACGATGGTGGAGGGGTCGAGTTTGAACTGATCGTCCTGCCCTCTCACTCATCGCTCGAATACCAGTGCCGGGGGCAGCTGCATGGCCGATTCTAGCGCTAGCCTTTGCCCCCGCGCCTTGAATTGAGCCATCGTGTGAGAATTGGGGAGCTGCTGACGCCAAAATCAAGCCTGTGAGGATTTGGCAGCCACTGGACCTGGAGTATGGGTGGTGGTTTTGCGTCCGGGATGTGGAGTCAGTACCCGGCTCTTAGCATCTTCTGTGTTTGTCTGTCTCGGAACTCGGCACATCTTCACGGATACTCGGCTCTAAACTGTCTGCTATAGACTGTATGACTCCTCTATGTCTGTGCTGACCATCACTAATCTGGGCTACAGTAACCTGTTTGCTCGGTTGTTTTCTTGCATATTTCGATGGGCACATAATCAAGGTTCCAGCCACATGTAAGTATCCTTGTTTCTTAGGTAGATGGGGACGGGTTGATTTACACACCTCCACCCCTGCGATGTCACTGTCCTTGGCGACCGGGCAGAGCCAGATACAGACACCATGGAATGAGTGAGAGTCCGCTAATGGGCGAGAAAGTCAAATTGTCGATGAGGCATGCCATCTTGAATTGCCAATTCGGGTTTGCTTCCACAAGAGTATTGCTATTGAACAGGTTCTGTCAAGCACGCCACGCAAGGGGAAAAAAAAAAGGGCAAATGCCTTTTGTATCGTGGTTGTTCACCGAACGTAACCTCAAATGTTTCTTCTGATCAGTGCTACTTGCGACTTAATCAGGGCCTGACATGATTCTGGTACAAACTGGCTGACGGCTGGGGTATCACCTAAACAAGGGTACAACAGATTAAGATCGGGTGTCCTCAGCAATAGCACAACGCCTGCTGAATAACGCCTATGTTAAGTAATGAGCAATAAAATAAGTTATTTCATCATTGACCATACAATCAATTACCTCTGACACGATTGTTCACTCCGAGGCATTCTTTACATCACATTTCAAGCAGTCCCTCCTGTTGCCTAATGTTAAAAGAGTTTCCGCACGGACCACATTATGGACTTGCAGCTTATGACAGTGCGAATTCAGTTGCTTACAGCGTATTCTTACTAGATGGCACTAACATTTCTGTCGCGACCCATGTCGCGGCCTTGGTCTGACCAAGCGGTCAGAACGGGCAGAACCCTGTAATAGTTACGTGAGCTTTACTCAGGACTGACAGGACCGACTAACGGTCCTAATGGCCCTACCCTAGACCGAGCAGTAAGCGCAGCGATCTACCTTCAACCCATTAGTACATTGACTCAAGGACCTAGCTATCATAAGGACACCAGCTCCTCAGCTATTAACACAGCTAGTTACCTCAATCATCCTGACATTACGTCTTATGTCAGGCCGGGAGGTCCGGGGAAATCCCCAGAAATCATCTACCGAGGTTTTGCCGGACAAGCCACGGTCAGCTGACCGTGGAAGACCACGGCTAGATGAGGGGAAAGACCTCAGCGGTCGTGTCCCAGGAAGCAGAACAGTCACCGTGGAATAACGTGGAATAATACTGTCATTGAGATAGCCTTGTTGGCATTCATCTGATCATATAATCCATACCTATCATTTGCCCCAAACTCGGTCCGATTGGCTATATCGCTGATAACCATCTTGCTGCCAGCTGACAGTTGATTGATGGCTGAGGCTGTTATAATTTGGACTCAGGTTCTTTGATGTGGATGCCTGAGGCTCCGATTCTGAGATGCCTATGCCCCACACTAAAGGCACTGAAAATAGTACTAATTACAACGATCAAGCTTTAAGAGCATCGTGATATATTTGTTGCGTGCACCAAGCATATATATATGTGCACATTTCATACGATTAACGCAAGCGAGTTCGCGCATGGCATTAGGGTAAACGAGGTCTGATTTGCTATGTCATCGGATATAAATATACCCGAAGAAATCATTTCAGCCGCACGAGGCTGGATAGGAGAGGAACCCCGCTCTTACTCTTCCTCACATCTTTCCTTACATCTTTTCTCACATCTTTCCTCATCACGTACATAGTGAGATTCATACTGCTTGTTGAACTGCGCTAGCCCCTAGAAACGGCATGGAGCCTGCACGCCCGACCACCCGTCTCGGCTTCCATATCGCCATCATCTGCGCCCTCACTATTGAGGCAGACGCCGTCGAGGCTCTCTTCGACCACCATTGGGACGATGACGGCCCCCACTACGACAAAGCACAAGGCGATCCCAATGCCTACTCTACGGGTTCCATCGGCCGGCACAACGTCGTGCTCGCCTATATGCCAGGTATGGGGAGGGCCAATTCCGCTGCTGTCGCGGCCCACTGCAGTGCTAGCTTCCCCAACATCAAGCTAGCTCTTGTCGTTGGTATTTGTGGTGCGGTGCCCTTTGTGCCCGGCAGTAATACTGAGATCGTCCTTGGCGATGTTATCCTGAGCAATGGCGTCATTCAATATGACTTCGGCCGACGGCTTCCCGAGCGTTTCATTCGCAAAAATACTCTTCTAGAATCACTGGGGAGACCTAACCCAGAAATTCGTGCGCTACTGGCGAAGCTGGAGGGCATTCGCGGCCGAAAGATGTTACGAAGCAAGATAGCTATGTATCTTGATGAGCTTCAGAAAGAGCCCGAGTTGAAAGCAATGTACCCAGGTGTCGCGCATGATAGGCTATTTGACGCGACATATCGCCATATCAGCGACGGGAAGACGTGCGAGGAGTGCGGTTGTAGCGGTGGGCTCGTTCAGCGCCGTCGCCTCGATCAGGATATACCACAGCCAGCGGTGCATCTCGGCTTAATCGCATCCGGCGACACAGTGATGAAGTCTGGAAAAGAGCGCGATGATATCGCACGACAAGAGAGTGTTATCGGGTTTGAGATGGAAGGCGCTGGGGTGTGGGATACCTTCCCGTGCATAGTGATCAAGGGCGCTTGCGATTATGCCGACAGCCACAAGACGAAAGTGTGGCAGCGATATGCTGCAGCAACAACAGCAGCATGCACCAAGGCTTTCTTGGAGCATTGGGTGCCTTCAATAACCATTATGCAGGATGGACAAAATCGACAAGGGACTTTAACTGCGAAGTGTAAGTAAAAATGCAACTAATTGATAATAACTGGGACTAAATAAAGATCTAGCTCTTATTCCCTATACAAGTAATCCGGATTTTGTGGGACGTTCAGAAATCCTTAGTACATTAAAAGTTCAGCTAGGACACATACAACGAATGAGTGGCACTTCTCAGAGAAGAGTATCACTATACGGCTTAGGCGGTACCGGGTAGGTTACCTGGCCTTTTTGTCTAGACTAATGGTTTAACATATAATAGGAAAACACAAATTGCCTTAGCATATGTGTTCTGGCTGCAAGAGACATACCCTACAGTGTCTATTTTCTGGGTCCATGCTAGTAGTGCAGAACGCTTTCGCCAAGCATTTGCATCTATCGCACAAGAATACCAGATCCCTGGCTATGCGGAACCTAAAGTTGATGTGCTGCTATTGGTGAAAGGTTGGCTAGAGAAGAAGGGCCATGGAGAGTGGCTCATGGTCATCGACAACGCAGATGACGCACAGCTCTTCTTTGGTCAGTCGGCGGATACTGCTATAAGCTCCACCGAGTCGAAAGACGAGAGGAATCTTGCACGATACTTGCCTGAATGTGCCCACGGGACGATTCTTATCACGACGAGGAACAAGCAGGTGGGAGTCAGGTTGACAAAAGGACAGCAGCCAATCGAGGTGCTTCGTATGACTGAGGATGAGTCGGAACAGCTGCTTCGTGTGAGGCTTAAAGGTATTAGCACGACCTCCGCTGACTTGCTCATACTATCATCTCAATTGGAGCATTTGCCGCTGGCGCTGGCCCAGGGCGCTGCGTTTATTCAGGAGACTAGTATAACAGTGACCGAGTACCTTCAACTACTAAGCAATAGCGACAAGGACATCGTGCACCTGCTCAGTAAGGAGTTCGAGACGGTTGGGCGAGACTCCGAGGCTCCCCAGGCAGTGGCGCAAACATGGATTCTTTCGTTCCAGCAAATTGAGCAGCAGCACGCCTTGGCTAGCGAGCTCCTCTCCTTCATGAGCATTCTCGATCGTCAAGATATCCCCGCGCAGTTTATATCGCATTACGGCGAGCACGAACGGAGCGGGGGCCCGCGGAGCGATATAGAGCTTACAGAAGCGTTAGGCATCCTGAAGGCTTTCTCGTTCGTGACGGAAGAGAATAGCGGCAGCTTCGACGTGCATCGGCTTGTGCAGCTAGTGACGCGGAAGTGGCTTACCAGCCAGGGCACGATCGGTCGATTTGGTAGGGAAGCACTTATGACGGTATCATATCTGTATCCCTTCGGCGAATACCAAACCCGGACAACATGTGCCGCATACCTATCGCATGCAAATGCTGTGATACAATTAGGCGGGTTACAATCAAGAGACGAGGCCGAAGCAAAGGCATCTCTTCTCCATTGTATTGCTGGCTACTTTTACTTCGAGGGGAAATGGGGTAACGCAGAAAAGTTCAGTACGGAGGCCGCAAAGATACGAGAAGAGACATTAGGACCTGATCATCCGGATACGCTGACCAGCATGGCCAATCTTGCATCAACATACAGGAAGCAGGGCCGATGGGAGGAGGCAGAGAAGCTATTTGTGCAAGTGATGGAGACTCGCAAGACGAAACTCGGAGCTGATCATCCTTCTACGCTGACTAGCATGGACAATCTTGCAGCAACATTTTTGAAGCAGGGCCGATGGGAGGAGGCAGAGAAGCAATTTGTGCAAGTGATGGAGACTTTTAAGACGAAACTCGGAGCTGATCATCCAGATACGCTGACCAGCATGGGCAATCTTGCATTAACATTTTGGAACCAGGGCCGATGGGAGGAGGCAGAGAAGCTATTTGTGCAAGTGATGGAGACAAGCAAGACGAAACTCGGAGCTGATCATCCGGATACACTGACTAGCATGGGCAATCTTGCATCAACATTTTGGAACCAGGGCCGATGGGAGGAGGCAGAGAAGCTAGAGGTGCAAGTGATGGAGACTTGCCAGACGAAACTCGGAGCTAATCATCCTTCTACGCTGACTAGCATAGCCAATCTTGCAGCAACATTTTTGAAGCAGGGCCGATGGGAGGAGGCAGAGAAGCTATTTGTGCAAGTGATGGAGACAAGCAAGACGAAACTCGGAGCTGATCATCCGGATACGCTGACCAGCATGGCCAACCTCGCTTTCACCTGGAAAAGCCAAGGCCGATATAATGACGCCTTGGCATTGATGGAGACCTGTGCTGAAGCTCGACGGCAGGTCCTAGGCCCTAACCATCCTGATACCATCTCAACTGTGTCTACGTTACTAGAGTGGAGAAGTTAGAGCACGTCAAGATGACTGAGGAAAGTTCTTGTTACTGTAATCCGATGATAGATGTGTCACAACTATCATCAAATTCTAGGATCATGTTTGCTTTTTTTTGTGCCTTCATGCACAGGCTCGAGCGCCTCCATCGTCGTCGTTGAACGGTGCGGTCGCAGCAGCGGACAGACTCTGCTATCTTGCCAGTCGACAGGCCGCTCTTAATCATAGCATCGATCTGATTATATTGGGAGAGACTGAGGCGTGATACCATGGTTGCTGTTAGAATGGGGCTTGTTCTGGCTTTGGTGGAAATGAAGGAAAGTTTGTTGTGACGTGGCGCTGGGGGACTAGGTTCGAGAACGCCTGAACACCGCCACGTGGCGCAGCACTGGCCCTACCATGTGACCTCCAACTTGTCATCGGGCAGTTTAGTGTCCCGCTTCAGTGAGGGTAGCCTCATTTCCCATTCCGTCCCGTATCCAAATCCTGTCCTTTAATCGAAAAACATCTTTTGAATCACAAGAAGCGTTGTTGGCAGAATGGTGACCCCAAGTAAACCCAGTGAGGAGAATGACGGGTCAAAACGCGCTGCAGACTTCCACAACGCCATGCTCACCCAACCTGGGTATGCAGATGACACCATGTTCTTCGTTGTCCGATTCATGAATACGGTCAAGGTAAATACATGAAAATCCTTCAGCCCCAGACATACGCTCATATGTGATCTACAGCAAAAGCTACGAGAGTGCGATGCGGAGGAGTTCTTCGAGTGCTATCATCAGTTCAATATACTCTGGGGCGAGAGTCAGGAAGCAGAAGCCCCCGGCGGCAGTGCGTCGAGATATGAAAGACAACAGGAGCTAAGAGGTCGAGCGCTGGAGAAAATCAAGGATTATCCAGACTTGGTGCGTGATTTTGATCGGTTTCTGACGAATGGCCGAGCCGTGATCAGGATTCTCACAAGCATGCGCCAAGCGAAGTAGATGGGTTTGGTAGTGTGGAACAGAAATAAAAGCTGTACGGGCTCAGGATTGACATGGTCGGTTTGCGGGCGCTCTTTTGGAGACTTGGGGGATCTAGGGGCGAACTGTTGAGGGTCTTTGTGTCACGGCATGCTAGATTGAGATACCACGATTCTACTCGAGACCAATGGGGATTATGGAAAATTGCAGGCTAGGATATGCAATTGGGAATCAAATATCAGGTAGATTGAATAAAATCGAACTACGTCTTCCTATTCATTTGCCGTTTGATGTCATTATAGGCCGAACATGGTATGCGCTTTGCGGACCAACTCAGCAAAGCTTATTGTCGCACTCGGTAGTTCTATCTGACCTTGAACGCTTGATAGGATAATGCGACCAAGCACGCCGCCTATGGCCACCTGTGTTTTTCCTTCACCGGCCTTTCCAGCGTATAGGGTATCTGACTCACATCCGTCTGTCACCAGCAGAAGGGAATGACCACGATGGACGAAACGGAGACCTATTCGAGTCTAAGTCTCAACATGATGTTACAAAGCCCATGGACTTGAGATAGTTCGAAGAAGGCGGCGGAGATATTGGTGAGTGGTGAACGGGAAGCGTCATATAGCGCACGGACAAGCAAGGAGCAGTAGGAGACATAATTCTGAAGAGCTGACTATCTCACGACCTCAAATCCGTGAACAATATTCTTTGCTGTCTTGCTGTGCCCCTACTTAATTAAGTGCAGAGTGAAGACGAAACATCGATCTGGAGATCCTCATAGGACAGGGGTAACTGCCAAGGGCCTAAAGGACCGAACATTCCCGTAGAGACGCTTATTAGGAGATTGTCTTCGAACACGTAGATGAAAACGTAGCCCAGCTGGGGCAGCGCCCTGAATCCTAGAAGGAACAAAAAATGACCAGTGGTTCCTTGTAATTGCCGAAGAAAGCTGCTACATCAAGCCCGATCACTATACGAACAAGCTATTCACCGAGGTGATCACCAACTCGGAATTCTTTGGACCATCGTGGCAAACACGACAGTGACATTACATTAAGTGGACTAGCGTCAATAGCAAAAAATTTTATGGTGGTAATGATACAAGCCAAGATGCAATTGTGTCATAAGGCCGAATAGTCAAGGAGTTTAGAAGAAAGTCAGAATGTATACACTATTAGTTTGTTAGTGTTCTTAGGTTACAGCCGCTGCCTTTTGCCCATGAGAGTAGCTGACGTATCTGAAGTTCAGTTGAAGGAGGACAGATTGAAAATGCGGGAGAGGACACGATCCTTCAGTTGTCTATAGAGTGACCGAATGGATGGAGAAGATGGGGGCACGTCTGCCAACACCCGCCAAGGATTGGCGTCGTGATGATTTTTTTTAGTAAAGCTTTGATTATATGTTAGGAGTTGCGGCCATGAGCAAGTGCATCACTTGGGTTTGCATTTACTAATTCAATTCGTAGAAATGCTGCCGTGTAACCTGTGCGTCACTCGGCACCGCTAGGCTATGTGTTGTCACGGCGAGAAGGCCTCAGTCAAGAGGACAACGACCATTACGCATCAACATAGACTGTCAAGGCACTTGGTGTAAAGGATTAAGATTGAACATCTCATTTGAATTCAAATTGCATAGCCAGAGCTGCCTGCCCCCCTCAGGTTTCAAACAACCTCCAACCCCAAAACTGCACCGCGTTATTGCAAACCAGGGCATCTTCCCATATTCCAGTCACGAAAAGATCATCACATTCCCTTGGGATACCTTTTCATCGCCTATTACGTGCCCTCCAAACTGAGACTTCTCTTGGATGTAGTGCCTGCGATGCGTTGACGTTGACGAGACAGACAGGTGCTCACCTTGGTCGACAATCCTTGTCTTGATTGTGGATGTGTATGTCGATCCTTGTTGAGTCGCCGTCGGGATTTCGGACGGGGCAGCCGCTGCCGCCTTGAGGTTCTCGGTCTGGATATATCCTTCAAGTATTGCTTTTGAAGCCGACGCCGCCGTTGCCGCCGCGAATTCCTGCCACCCCTTGCTCCTCTCAATGTTGGAATATTGGCAGATTCCTTTGACAGTGATGTTAGGAAAATCCTTCCACACTCCAGCTTCCGGCATCTCAAACGCAATGGCGCCTGCCTCCTGGCAATGCCTATTGAGCTGCTCCCCTGATGCAACGGCCATGTCATAAGAGGCGATGGGCCCAACGTACAAGGCGAACGTTGGGGCTTCTGCAGAGTTGACCAGCTGCAACTTAGCTTTCTTGTCGACCCTGGTCCGAGAAGCGTTGGGCCGATAGGCCGAGCCCAAGGTGTCGGCAAGTCTGAAGTCTGGTTTGCTGTACCAGGGTCCCTGGCCCTGTTGAGCAGCAGCGTTTTGGAGTTGTCTGAGGACGGCTGCAGTCCTGGTTTTCAAATGACTCAAATCAGAAGTCGACTTGAAAGGAGCAAGGAGTTTGAGTATGTCTTTGTTGGCGGGGCTCAGGCTGTCTTCTACAGTGTCTTTTCTGGTCATGCAACCCCGAGGCGACTGTCGTTCAACGAGCGTCCTGCTAAGAACCACGTCGCCGAATCGCATTTGATCCCCGCCCACGGAAGGGACACCGCCGCATGTTCCCACAAGGAGAACCAGCTTTATGTTGGGGTAGCTTGATCGGAGGCTCGTGGCGGCGTCGGTCGAGTCCGAATTATCTACCATCGAAGGTCGCATGATGACAACGTTGCAGTTGCCGATACGTGCTGTGGTGTACTTGTTGATATCGTCTGGCGATCTCCCAAATGAATCGGCTGCTTGATCCCAGGACTCGTCGATGATGAGGGACAGCGCGTGGAACTCGATGGGCACCGAGCAGACGATGGCAACATTGAAGTCTGCCCGGCTAGGCCGCCGCTGTCGGTTGTCCATGGGAGCGAAAGGGTTGCTTGTAGCTGGCGCCGGTGAATCGGAAATGGAGCTGATGGTAGGGCGAGATGGAATTTGATGGACGTAAGGGATAAGGAGGGAAACTCCGCCATAAACTGATGATGAAGTCGGGGATAGTATTATAGTTAGTTGTAAGCGCCGGGTCAGGCTGCCCGCAGCCCGGGGCACCCTCATCCGCAGGGATAATGGAGTTGGAGGGCGGACTGCCTTAGTTCTGCAGCCGAAAGGCAATCATGGCTAGGCAGAGTCAGCTGAACTGCAGTTGAAAGTACCCAAAACAGAGCGGTGTGATTGTTGGGCCGAAGAAACGCGGAGCCTGATGAATGTGAAATTCGGGTTGAAACAAACCACACGCTTTGGTCTTGGTGGGATGCTGAGAGAGTTGAGACTCAACACTGCTGGACCATGACATTTGGTACTACAGTCATTTCGCACGTATATTATCTCTACAAATAGCAATGAATCCACAGTTATTTTGGTTCATCTCCAGCGTTTAAAAGGTGATGAGACACCTCCGGCCCTGCAACCAACATGCGACCCCAATGTAACCCAATTCTCCCCAGTTGGCGCAGCCTGATTTCTCGCCTTTCAACGTCACACCGAGATCCCTGTCTGTGGCTGCAGCCGCCGCGGCGTATTCGGCATGTGTGCCAAGCACGATTGAGAGACAAATGACTGACGTGGCCAGCATAATTCGCGCCCATTGCGGCGTAGAAAGCTCTCGCGAGGAGAGCTGACATTGATTCCCGCGGCGAAATACGCAAGGGAGGATTCAGCCCAACGGAGGAAAAAAAAGAAAGCAAAGGAGAGCAGAAGAAGCAAACAGCACTATCAAGTACATTAACTAAGACAAGCACATACCTGAGACAAGAGCGGCTGCCTGGCGCCCAGCCACCGCACTTGGCTCGTGTAGACTTCCTATGAACGACACTCTTTTGCCGCTGCTCTCAACACTAGCTATGTAGTGGCGGCGGCCGCAACACACGATCCCTTATTTGGAGACGGGACACGAAATCTCGGCCAAGAAGGATGGCCTCCCGCAGGAGAGACGCACGTCTAGATAGGAGAGGTATCGTTAATACAGGGCTGATGGTGGTGTAAAGATCGGAATCGGAAACGTCATTGCAGGTAATCCCCAACGCTAGCAGCACCCAAATCGAAAAGCTAATCTGATACTCGATCCGTGGCGAAGACTGAACGGCATTTGTTGTGGAACAAAAGCAGCACAGCACCTAAGGCAGTCCCTTTCCCGGTGGGTGGCTCTGCTCCCTTTCCACTCTGATAAGTAGGACAGCAAATAGTACCAACGCATGTCTCACCTTTTGCATTGAGTGGAGAAGTTGTTCACAAACACAGCGAGTTGCCTAGACAAAAACGGAAAGACCTGCATTCCACGTCGACAGACGCTCTGCAGCCGGGTCTTGTGGCCGGAGAGCCGAGTGGCTCGAGGGCGACTCTCGCATATGTGACCTCTCACAAATGTGGCCAACACTTTGCATATGAGACATCACAAATACTAATCATAAAATTGAACCAGAAAGAGTCTGCCGCAGAACAATTATGTGGTAGCTCTGTTCTCTCCACCCCGCGTTCTGTGCGGGCTTCTTCTCCCCTGCGACTCTGGTCACATCAACTTCGTTCATGCGAAGACACAGATGTGGGCAAACTCATCGAGCGACAGGGAACGGGCAATGTAATGCCCATTCTCCATGACTGAAATGCGACGCAACGCCTCATCAACATTCCAAGCAGGCTCCATGTTTAGCGGTAAGGTTACGGCCGGGGGTGACATCACTCTGGGAAATCAGATCAATGTCTATAATTCCTGGAGCTGTGCAATAGGCGCTTCTTCAGCATTTCGTGGTGTATCAAATCCACCAGGGCTCGTTGTATTCGCCGGTGAAGGGAAACGGGGAAGACGCAAACGTCGATGTTGGAAACGAAGAGCTAGAAATCGTGGGAACAAAGGTCTGAAATACACGTATTCCGTTCATATGGGCATCCGCGCCATCAGCGCTGTGCTGTGCAACCCCGACATGGATACAGATGTAAACAAGTCTCTCAAGGTTTCTCTTGAACTCTACGGCCAAGGTTGCCAAACAGCGTCTGTCTTATTCATCTTGAAGGTAAGTGGGTGTCTGGTTTCCTGGCGAATCGAGGTTCTGATGGTGATCACAGGCTGCAAGCAAAACAACACGATGATATATACTGCGACAACGAGAGGACGAGGAGAAAGCTCAAGGCCGAACTCAATGGCTTCAAACTTCAACACCTCCAGTTCACGATCACGATAACGTCAACCTTTTTAGAGCACGAATCTTACACTTCAACCAATTGATCATCAACAGAGATGCAATCACTCAAGAGCTTCGTGGTTCTCATCGACTTTCTACGACCGACGACAGCTACACCACCCAGCAATAAGACGGGCTATTGTTACTTTTTTTGGAGTTACGAAAGGGGAAAAACAAAGGCAACTGTACTCATTGGCCCAACTATGATCACGCGTTTCTAGGTGCAAGCTGTATAAGCTGTTAGATAAGCAAAATGAAGACTGAGACGTCATGTTATCATAACCACTTCTATATGTCAACCTGTCAAACAATTCAACCTAGTTCAAGTTCCTAAATAAGCTCCGATGATATGCATGTGGCTTGAGGGCTTGTTTACTTGCCAGGATGTTCAGCGATTGCATCACCAAAAATTTTGACATGGGGGGACGGGAGAAGATACGGCCGACATGCCATGATTGCGAGAAGTTCGCAAAAAAGTGAAACGCAACGGTTTCCATAATTTCGATCAATAAGCTGATAGGATTCTTTAATTCATATGCATGTGTAATGAGTCAGATAGATGTTGCTCTCTCCTACTTGGAATGCCTGACATGCCTAACATGCAAGGCAGTGAAGCCACGCAGCACCAGCCACACAGAACGCACCCTGTTGGCCACACCAACCCCACCAGCCTCAATCACAAGCTCTCCCAGGCGGCAAGCTGTCCACCAACTGTCCTCAACACCACCAAAATATCCAGCCGCAACGTCGTCGCCTTGCAACACCAAACAGCAACGTCCCAATCCTCTCTCCCGGCGCGCCAAAACCACACACATATCCCCTTCCCCCGGCGCCATGTCGAACTACTACGGCGCCCAGCAAAACGCGCCCTATGGCGGCGGCGGCAGCGCGGCAGGCGGGCCGTCGGCCGCCCAGAACCTGCAGTTCTACCCGTCGTCCTACGACACCCGCGGCGGCGTCGGCGTCTCGGGCGCCGCTACGCCCCAGCAGGCCGCCTACGGCTACGGGGTCGGCGGCGGCGCGGGATCCTTTGGCGGC
Organism: Dactylonectria alcacerensis; assembly: GCA_029931735.1. NCBI lineage: Eukaryota > Fungi > Ascomycota > Sordariomycetes > Hypocreales > Nectriaceae > Dactylonectria > Dactylonectria alcacerensis. The sequence goes on along the minus strand of JAPMUZ010000012.1, from coordinate 519,679 downwards.
GCGCCCTCGCAGGGCGGCTTCGGAGGTGCTGGAGCCTTTGGCACCGGCGGCGTGTCCGGGCGCATGGGCGAGCAGGGCGGCCTGCGCACGGGGTGGCTTGCTGCGTTTTCGACAGAGGGGTACGATGGCGAGCCGCCGCTTCTCGAGGAGCTGGGCGTCAACTTTGGGCATATCCAGACAAAGGTGAGAAGATGGATTGCCCCTCCGCGATGCTGCTGGCTGAATAGCTGCTAACTTGGCTCGACACAAGACCCTCGCAGTCCTCAACCCCCTCAAGCAGATCGACCACCACCTCATGGACGACTCCGACCTCGGCGGCCCGATCCTCTTCTTCCTCCTCTTCGGCTTCTTCCTCCTCTTCTCGGGCAAGGTGCACTTCGGCTACATCTACGGGCTGGCCCTCCTGGGCTCCGTGTCCCTGCACATCATCCTCTCCCTCATGTCGCCCGTCGAGTCGCCCAACAACCCCCAACAGCAACAGTCCGCCTACCCGCAATACAACGAGCCCCAGCCGCCCGCCCACCACCAACAGCAGGGCGGCCACTTCTCCACGACGCTGACGTTCCCGCGCTCCGCCTCCGTCCTGGGGTACTGCCTCCTGCCCCTCGTCGCCACCAGCCTCATCGGCATCGTCATGCCTATGGACACTCCGCTGGGCATCGTCATGACCACCGCCGCCATCATGTGGTGCACGTACAGCGCCAGCGGCATGTTCTGCGCCGTGGGCAGGATGAAGGGCATGCGCGGTCTGGTCGCCTACCCGCTCGCTCTCTTCTACGTCGGCTTCGGTATCATGGGCATCTTCAGCAGCCGAGGAAGTGGATTGTTGGCCAACGCACCCACCGCCACCTAAGCCATCCACAGGCATACAAGCAACTGTATCCTCGGTTATAGGACGGCGACGGGACTCAACCCTCGTCACATCATCCTATCACCACCAAACACCCATTCTGCATCACGCCGAGCGAAGAAAGTCTTCCGTGGCGGCAACACATCTAGGGGGCAGAGTAATGGCCGGGAGCATCACGACGGAAAGGCGTTTCTGAGCGAAAGGGCATTGACGGGGCGGACTCTTTGGGGCGCAAGGACAAACGCTCCGTTGTATTAGAATAATATCGAGAATTAACGACGGAAAAATCATGAACTTGTATTGTACAGGGCAGCTGAATACGTGGCTTGACGGGTGAGAAAAACGTCAACCCCAGATCAGATGCAAGTATGCAAGACGTCTATGTCACTACCGGCAAAAAAAGAGCAAAAATGACAACATGCGATTCCGTGCCTCATCATCCTCCTTGAGTCCTTGCGCATTGAAATAAAAAAAGACATCCATCCCGATCCCCAGACCTCATGTGCGTTTTGACTAACAGTAGTTGAAAGAAGTGTTATATAAGCCCCAGCATGGCCACCGACCCTTTGATGTTGGGTCGCAGCCTCATTAAACAGGACTTGGAAAATTTTCGAGCAGAAACAATAGCACGGTTATGTCCGATGGAATTCCGTGACTTCAAACGTGAGAGAAACCACTTGCGCTTCTAATCCACTCAGGAAGTCTTGGAAGCCGTGTTCTCCTTGTCGTCGGCGTGAGTGCCGTTGGTCGTCACACCATTCGTCTTGGGGGCATCCTCGGCGGTACCGATAAGGACCGAGTATTGGCCTCCAGCGCCGGCAGACACGATCTTCTTGTCGCGGACAGCAGTGTTATCGATCAAGGTGGGCGTGGTGATGTCATCCAGAGTGCCCTGGCCGGTTTGGTAGTTGGCGGAGAAGCCCCAGGAGTAAGCCTTGCCCTCAGAGGTGATGGCAAAGTTGTTGTCAGTGCCAGCAGTGACGGCGACTGTGTTGGTGACGTCTGCGTTTCATTAGTAACTGGTTGAAAACTAGGTTGGCGGGAGAGTGCATACCGGGCTGGACAGTAGGCTTAAACAGGATACGGGCGTTGCCACGCTCATCATAGATAGCGTTGTCCTCAGTCAGCTTGTCGAACTCGAAGCCGACCTGGTAACCATCGACACGGCCCCAAGTGATGAGTTTGCCGTCCTCAGAGCAGGCCAGAGAGTGGTGCTCACCACCATCGATATCAGTAATGTTATAATCCTCGAGGTAGGTGATCTTGGCAGGACGAAGGATGACGGCATCATCCTCTCCAGCGTTGGACTCGACACCGATCTCGCCAAAGTTATTCAGTCCCCAGCCCCAAACCTGACCGTTCTTGTCAATGGCGAAGCTGTGGTAGGAGCCGCAGGCAATCTTGACAATCTTGCCGCGGGGCAGACCAACACCCTGGGGGACGAGCGAGGACATCTTGTTACGCTCGATGATGCGGCGGGCAAGCTGGTTCTGCTGGCCGCAGCCCCAGGCGCTGACATTGCCCTTGTGATCCAGAGCGAGGACGTGATTTGAGCCAGCAGCCAGGGACTTGACGTTCTTGAGGTCGGGGAGGAGGGCTGGGGTAGACTGGATCTTGACAGTCTCAGAAAAACCGAGAATGCCATCGCTGGAGCGGAAGGTGCCCCATCCATAGACACGGCCGTCTTCGGTCAGAGCGAAACTAGCGCTGTCGCAGGCAACGACCTGGACGAACTTGGTGCCGGGAGCAAAGTGCTCGCTGGAAACAGCAGCAGGGGTGCTCTCCATAGGGTTGACGCCGGAATCGTCCTCGTCCTCGTCCGAATCAGAGTCCTCATCCTTGTCCATGTCACGTAGACCACCATCCCAAGTGGTGTCTCTGCCCAAGGCACCTTGGTCGTTGACGCCCCAGGTCAAAATCTTGTTATCATGTGTCAGAGCGACGGCATGCATACCGCCGCAGGAAACTTGGACGACGCCAACCTCAGCAGCAGAGAGGTTGTCGTTGAGACGCGGGCGCTTCACGTCGATGGGCTTCTTGCCGTTGACGCGCTTGCTACCCAGGCCAAGCTCGCCGGAGGATCCCTCACCAAAGACGTAGACATCGAGGATTTGGGTCGGGGCATCGTTAATCTTGCGGCCGATTCCGACAATCTTCTTGGGCTTGGGCTCGGGCTTCGGCTTCTTCGCGGCAGGGGCGGCGACCTTCTTGGCCGGCTTGGTCTCGGGCTCGGGGGTCGCGCCTTCAACTTCGGTCTCATCGGCCTCGGGCTTGGGGGTTGCGGCCTTGGGCTTCTTGACAGGCTCCTCAGCCTTGGGTTTGGCCTTCTCGGCCTTGGGCTTCTTGGGTTCCTCAACCTTGGACTTCTTGGCGGCTTCTTCGGCCTTGGTGGTCTTAGGGGCAGCGGCCTTGGCCTTGGTGGCCTTTGCGGCGGGCTTCTTCACGGGCTTGATCTCGCGGGCGGTCTTGGTCTTTTTCGCCTTGGGGACTTCTGCTTCAGATTCGGGCTCGGTATCTTCGGCCTTGCGCTTCTTAGACGCGCCATTGGGGGCGGGCTCGGCCTTTTTCTTCTCAGCCGGTTTGGTAGCAGGCTTCGCAGCAGGCTTCGCGGCCTTTTTGACACCGGCCGTGGTAGACGCGGCTGCTTTCTTGGTGGTGGTCGCCTTGGGGGCGGCTGCTTTGGCTCGTGGCGCCATCGCGTGGGGATTGGGTGTTGTAGCGGGACAGTGACGCGAAGGAGAGAAAAAAATAGAGGTGCTTCGATGCAGAAAAGGAGGGTGATCAGGGGGGTAAGATCAGAAATGCGTCTCTGAAAACAGTGATTGAGATGTCCGAGGAGCTTCTGGAATCACTCGCACGTCGGAAAAACAAAGACGTGGCGCAATGTTGATGAAAGCAAAAAGCTGATGCGAGCTGAGAGAGCTGGCGCGATGGGGAGAAAGTTGGCGTGGTTTATTAGAGGGTTTTTTTTTAGGGTGTGATCTGACCACCTGTGACCTGGGTCTCGATGGGCCGCAGCAGGGGGGTTCAGCCAGGGCCTTCCCGGGTTTAAGCCAGGAATGAGCCTTGACCGCCCTGGAGCTATCAAGCCTAGAGGGTCCGTTTGTCCGGCAGAATAACTTTTGGCAGCTCCAGCGCGTTTGGTAGCGTAGGCGGTGAATCGAGTTTTGGGACTGGGATGCACGTTGGGATTCGTCAGAATTGTGAATTGGATGAGAATTGTTCGTCCGATTACGTAGATAATTGGGCATCTGCTGACACGTTCAGCCCTCAGCATGCTCTCACTCTCGTCTCACAACGTGATTTGAGACAAACGGGATCAGGGAACGCCTCGAGAGTGGGCCTTCCGCGGTTGATCCTAGCTCCGGTGACAGAATTGAGATTCACTGATTGCCGGACGAGCTGCAAGCTGCCTATTCGTGCAGCTCGAGGCAGCACTTCATCCCAACTCGTGGACACACAGATGGGACACAAACAAAGATCCAATTGCAGTTATTCACGGTTGTCAATTATGTTATCCGTGGTAGTGCTAGCAAAAACAATCACCCAGCCTATGCCACCCAGTCACCGAATGCCTGCCAGCCAGCCATTAGCTCAAAACCTGTTCCCAAACGCCGTTTCTCTATTGTCATGTGGTTATTGTTTTTTTCCTGTGAGTCCCCAAACTCCCCTCCAAGCCATTGCATCCCAGAGTCGTTGCTCCATGCGTCATGATACGTCTATTTGGTGGTGAAGTCGATCTCGTTGGCAGGGTTGTAGCCGCCGTCGGCAGCCTTCTCGCAGGTACAAGCATCTGTTAAAGGAGTTCAGTCAGTAAAAAATCCCAACCGAAGCAGCGAGAGGAGCGGGAAAACGTACCAGCTGGTCGAGATCCGCATTGGCAAGCCGAGCCGGAAAAGGAGTTCTCGGACGAGGCGCGGTCGCAGGTGCACTCGCCGGCGGGGCGGGCGCGGCACGAGCATCGAGGCCCGCTAATGGAGTTCTCGTCCGACGCCTTCGCGCAGGTGCATTGCAGAGCTGACTTTTGGCCGCAAGAGCAGGTTGCTTGCTTGGCTGGAGAGGAAGCCAATTGTTAGTGGAACGTCGTTTTGGTGAGAGCCGCGTGGGGGCGGGGGAGGAGGGGGAGGGGGAGGGAGTGGTTCACGTACCACAGGCGCACTCAGAGGTGCCAGGGGCGCAGCAGGTGGAAGCCGTCATGATGATGGTTGTGGATGTTGTGGTTATTTGAAGGAATTGAATCGATCGAATAGTGTCGAAACTGAGGTTTTGATTGTTGAGAGATGCCTGGAGACTGAGGATAGCAAGCTTCCTTCTCTCTTCTGGGCTGCTCCAACGTATTTGTACTTGAATGCCATGGCTCCACATTCCTCTCATGTTCGCCGCCGCCGGTCTCGACGCCAGTAATCGCCTACGCCGTGATTGGCCAGAACCCTTGATGACCACCCGCTCAGCCAATCAGCGCTTGCTTATTTCCAACATTTTGCCTTCCATCACGGACTCTCGCGTGTTTCGTCCTGTCATGGCTCATCATGAATAATCATGGGGCCTTTCTATCATGGGCTATCCGTCATGGTGCGTCAGCTTAGAAGTCTAGCCTTTTGTTTCATGCGTCTCAAGTCGTACTATGCTAATTAGCCCACCGTTTGCTGTCACGGCTTGTGAGATGATTTGCAAATCGAGAATAGACTTGGGCCTTGCTGCAACGCTGACATGCCATAACATTCAAATCAGCATGAGAAGGACAGCTCCCACGTTTGCCTGTAACACGGCGTGTCATTCAACGCCTGAAAGCCAGGTCTGGCACTCATAGACGAAGCATCACATGCAATGAACTCAGTGCAATTCAGGACTCCAATGACTACCTCCACTCCTACCAAGACGCTGCAATGCATGAGTGACCATTATAAAAACACCCCAGCAGCAACAACCGATCCCGAAGACATATCGGATCCGGCCCGGACCATCGCCATCAGCCCTCGCAAGGACCGCCGGGCTCCGGCCCCGCACCGGACACCTCCGATGGCCCGAAGCCCATCAACCACGCTGAAATGGGTCGTTGAGCTGCTCGCCTGAGCGCCCACTGGTTGGAAACTGCAATTGAGATGTGACTGATGAAGCTGGTCTAAATGTTTCCCTAAGATCCCCGCTGCCAACCAGGACAAATGGACGGCAGTCAGTCATAATGGTCCGTAATCGGAATCCCATCCTGAGAAAATGCCGCGCTGTGTAGTCCGTCATTTGCAACCTTTCTCTTTTCCATGAAGCGTACATGTCATCCAGAACTTCCCGCAAAACGTATCACGTATTTTGTAAAGTTGACAACACCGCTATCGTGAACATTTAAGTCAATCGCAAACACCCCAACCATGTCTCATCCTCCCAAACCCACAATCGTCGTCATTGGGTAAACTGCCCCTCCAAGCCTCAAGCCTCCACATCAGAACTCCCAACTAAAGTATAATAGAGCTGGCATCCTCGGCCTCACGAGCGCCCTGAAGATCCAACAGCTCGTCTCAGACAGCAGCTCCATCGACGTTCTCATCGTCGCCCGAGAATGGCCCACATCGATCCCAGGAGCGCCCATCCAGCACTCGGCCGACTATGCATCCATGTGGGCGGGTGCCCACGTGCGGCCCATTCCAGGTTCGACGCCTCAGTTGCGCCGCGAGGCGAGGTGGCTAAAACATACCGTTGTCGAGTTCAAGCGCCAGCTCGAGAGTGAACCCTGGGTTGGGATCAGCGAGGTTGCCGGTGTTGAATATCTTGGGACGTCGCCTCCGGAGTACGAGCGGCAAGACGCTGACAGCTTTTCCGACGAGTCTGGCTTGCTCGGCTATCGAAGATATCCAGCTCACGAGCTTCCAGAAGGAATTTCCCTTGGATTCGAGTACCAGACGTACTGTGTAAACTCGCCCTTGTACTGCGGCAACCTGCTGCGCAAATTCATCCTGCAAGGCGGACGCACCTTGCATCAAGACCTCAAGAGCCCATGGGAGCCTTACAGCTGGGGTCCGCGCATCAAAGCCGTCGTGAATTCGAGCGGTGTAGGATTTGGAGATCCCAAGTGCTATCCCATCCGAGGTTTGTTTTCTCCTTACTCAGAGTGGTGGTGATAGCTAACCAGGACAAACGCAGGCCACATCATCTTAACCAACCTCTCATCGGCAGTGAAGACCATCACGGCCCAAAACTCAGACGGCTCATGGAGTTTTGTCATACCTCGCAGTTTCAACGGAGGGACCGTCATCGGCGGCACAAAGGACATCAATGACTGGTCCTTAGAACCATCCCCCGACACCCGCCGCCGCATCCTAGAGTCCGCCAAGCGCATCATTCCAGAATCCTGCAACCAGCCTGCTGGGTCTGAATCAACCGAGATAGCGAACATCCAAGTCATCAAGGACATTGTCGGACGCCGTCCGGCCCGAAATGGGGGCATGAGAGTGGAGACGGAAGTAAGAGAAGGTACTGCGGGGAAACAATACGTCGTGCATGCGTACGGGGCAGGTGGACGAGGCTACGAGATGTCGTGGGGTATTGCGGGCGATGTGCAGCAGCTGGTGAGAGAGCTTTTGCCAACTGCTACAAGGCCAAAGTTGTAAGTACTTGGGGTAACTTGCGCACGAGGGGTGCTTTATTCGTCATAAGCATCGAATGAGCGACATGTCAAATTTACTGAGCCAACCTCAAGGGTATGGGTTCTTCTTTTCAACAGAAAGCGGCAGCATGTAGCATGTGATTAATAGACTTGATGCCCGAAAAGGCAGATGCTATATGCTCTTACGGTGCCTCAGTGGGATCCCTAGTCAACAGATTAGTTTCTCTTCTCACAGCAAGGTCATGGACGATCTCATACCAGTCAGTAACCAGTCTCTCATCCAAAGCATCCAGCGCAACCATATCATCGGCCGATATCTCAAACCCATCAACACTGGCATTCTCAACCATCCGCTCCCGACGAGTAGACTTGGGCAGCGTCACTAGGTCATGCTGTAACGACCATCTAGAGCATAGCGTGTTAGCCTACGACTTGGAATGGGGAATACACTACTCACTTAACAAAGACCTGTGCGGGAGTGCAGGAGTACTTCTTCGCCAGCGCAACGATCTTGGGGTGTCTCATGCGCATGGCTCTTGCGAGGGGGGCATACGCCTCGATAGTGATGTTGTGCTTCGCGCATGTCTCTCGGATGCCCGTCTGGGTATTGAACGGGTGGACCTCGATTTGGTTTATGACCGGCGGCACTCGTGGTTTCGAATTCATGAGTTCTTCAATCTGCAACCGCCGTTAGATATCTCTTTCCAAGGTGTGGGTTTAACTCACATGCGCAACACCATAGTTGCTCACTCCAGCCATCTTAACCTCCCCCTCTTCAACAGCATCCTCCAAAGCCCTCCAACTCGTCAACCTCGCCTCCTTCCCCCCATACGGACTATGCAGCAAGAACAGGTCAATATACCCCAACCCGCACGCAGCAACAGACCCCTTGATCGAGCGCCTCACGGCATCGTACGACGTCATGTTGCTGCTCAGCTTAGACGTGTAGAAAATGTCCTCGCGCTTCAACCCCCGCGCGTTATCCGCGCTCGCGAGCCAGTCCCGGATGCCCTGGCCCGCCTCCTTCTCATTGTGGTACATCTGCGCGCAGTCGAAGCCGCGGTAGCCAAGTGCTAGGCCTTCTTGGACTGCGTGCTTGGCTTCCTTGCCGGACATCATGTACAGGCCGAGCTGGACTTGGGGAGTCGTTAACCCGTTGGTGAGCTACTCGTAGTGTTAGTCAGTAATGATCTCTCGAGCAGTGTGTGAAGCAGCACTGTCATCGACCCCATGTGGCACATACGGTTACTCGGGAAGCGAGGAGCGGCGGAGCGGTTGATGCCATGTTGAACGCGTGTTATAATATAAACTCGATATTGACGGTAAAAACAACTATGGTTAAAATAGCTGGAGAAATTAGAAGTAAGAAACACTACGAGAGATATGATCGCCGGACGTCATTCTCCCGACATCCCGGGATCGGAAGCGGGGATGGTGGGGCTCATGCGAGATGTCATTCGAACGGAGCGATTTCTTTGTGAATTATTATAGGACCATGTAATTCGGGTACTTTTCATTACTTCCAACGCTTCAAGAATTAGACGTGCGACTTGGCGCACGGTAGATATTAGGAGTATAGCTACAAATACAACCAGTTGGCACAGCCTAACATGGCAACGTCAACAAAATGACCCATCATCCCTTTTCATCAAAACTCATTGCCCGTTGAATCCGTTGAATCCGTTATCGATGCCGCCAAAGCCCTGTGGGTACATCTGCGGCATCCAACTCATGTACTCGGTCTGCGGCGTCAACCCGCCGGACTGCACGAACTGGTCGGGTATGCCCATGGTGCCGTCGTCCATGGCCGAGTATATCACGCCATTGGTCCACGCGTGGACGGCCGCGGGGTCCATTGAGGCTGCCGCCGCTGACATGCCGAGCGGCGTCATGTCAGGTTGATGCTGCTGTTGCTGCTGCGGCTGTATCAGAGAGTCGTCAAAATGGCCTGGCATCGAAGTCGCGGGCAAGCTACTGCGGGCTCCATCCGGCACCAGGCTGCTGCCCCGGCGTTGGGCACCCTTAACGGTCCGAATACTGTCTCGGGGCCCGAACCCGAGGCCAGCGCCCATGATGCTGCCACTCTCGTCGGAACCGTCGTCCATGACGACTCCAGAGTCCGGTCTCGGCTGGATGCCCCGGCTCTTCCTTTGGACGATGGTCTGGGGGGCTGCCGTCTTGACAATCTCGCTCTTCTTGTTGCTCCGGTTGGTGTAGGGCATGCTCTGAGCGTCGGCGATGCACTTTTCGATGGTTTCGATGAAGCACTGGTGGAACTTGGTGGACAGCGTCTCTAGGGTTGCGGGGTTGGAGATCTTGTCCCGGAGAGAGACCTGAAGTTGCTGGAAACCAGCCAAATAGTGTGACTCGAGCTCGAAATGCTCAATCACAGGAGTGAAGTCTGAATCACCAGTTAGCGGGTCTCACAACCTTGGCTTTCGTGAGCGCTCTAACCATAGGCTTTAATCTGTTGGCCCTCATCGTCAGGGAAGAGAATGTTCCAAATCTCTCGCCACTGAATGCTCGTTGACGCACCGCTCGCGCGCTTGCGGCTTAGCAGCTTGGTGGCAGTCGTCGAGTCAATGCCACTCTCCACGTCATGGTCGGTGATGTCGCAAATCAGCTCTTTTGGTAGACGACGGTGGTCTCGGAGCTCTTTGCCCGTCGGGAAGTCGCGGTTGCATCTGTCACACACGAAGGCGGTCGGGTCGTCTCGCTTGTGCTGCTTAACAATGTGTTGTCTGCGGGGACAGTTAGTAACCGGGGCCTTTCATGTTCAAGGACTCTTCAACTGACCTTAGTTCCGCGAATTTCGGAAAGTAAGTCATGGCGCAACTGTGATGATCTCTCACGTTAAATCGATGCGGGTTTCGCTTTCGAAATGGGCAGCTTAAGCGCAGGTTCTCGTCCTCGCGAGGATTCGGGCGCACGCGCTTGGTAGGCAAATAGCCTGATCCCTCACCGTCACTAAGCTCGTCCCCCTCGTCATCGCGTTTTCCCACCTTCTTTCTTTTGCCTCCTCTCCGATCTCCTCCCGCGCCCTCCTGGGATGGAGTCGAGGATGAGCTTGAGGTCGACAGGGTGTGTGACAACTGCGTGTCAGAGGGAGCTTTCCAAATGTGTTTGTCGATGTCTTGAACAAAGTTGGACACCATGCTGTGCGCAGCAGCCCGCGGAATCGAAGCGTCGTTGATATCGACACCATAGACTAATTGCAGGGCATAACCTAGTAGTAAATCGGCGTCGTCCCTGGAGAGATCGTCGGAGGTTGTAGAGCTGCCCTCCCATTTCTGAGTGTTGGCGTCGCATTCTCCATCGGCGTCAGCATCGAATTCTTCGTCAGCATCGGCGTCGGCAATGTCGACAGACTCGACTTCGGTGCGTGTGTCTTCGTCTTTAACAGGCGACTCGGTGGCAGGGCTAATGAAGGGTTAGCGATAAGGTTCCGGCAGTTACCCAGGTATGTGCTCACCTCACAGGCTGCGACGGCTCAATTAGGGCAACAGGGCGATGATGGTCATCGCGCAGTTGGCGGAGCTTCAGCTCAAAGTCCGGGTAGCCAGTGATGACTAGGCCATCCTCTTCATCGTTGACAAAGGTCGAGCAGGTCCCATTGGACGGCTGGTGTCTGTGGCAGATGCGGCTGGCAGGCCTGGAGCCGATGCTGGCGTTTGCGAACTGTTCCTGGACGTCGCTGGCGTAGCTCGTGCTGATGGGACTGGCCAAAGTCGACAAGGAGTGAGTGGTGGCCGAGTCTGGGACGTTGGCGGACGAGATGCTACTCATAGACGATTCGGTAGGTGATCGCAGGCGGAAGGCTCCTGGTGAGAAGTGGAGGCTTTCAGGAACGCGCTTGGGGCGCACATCGGTTCTCATCCCCAGGGTTGGGAACTTGGAGAGGCTTGGGTCGCTGTGGCGTGCTGCATCGCGATCGCGGACTCGGAGGGGTAGGTGGTGAAGCCCAGTTTCCGGGAATCGGTTGGTATGTTCCGACATGGCGGAAGCCGGCGACGAGGATGCAATATTCGAGTGAGGTTTGGTGATATCGGTGGTGTTGGTAATGGTGATGCGACAGCGACAACGGTGATGAATGACGGCGCGCAGCGGACGAACAGCAGCAGCGGGCGACGGATGGTGGGTTGCAGGAATCTGGCCGGGGTAGGCGAACGAATGCCTGTCTTCCCAAAAGAAAGGACGACAGCTGCCGGGTTAATGAAACAGAATCAATGCAACGGCAATTGCTCGAGGACTCGGACCACAGAAAGGACTGGGCACGAGATATCAAGGAGTGTGGTTGTGTGTAAGGCAAGGTACCTTAGGTAGTCCAAGGTCGTCGTCAAACTGGGAAGGAAGAGAAGAGAGACCAGAAAGACAAGAGAAGGAGTGAGGGAGTGTGTGTGACTGTGTCTAAAGGGAAATGGAAAGGGAAAATAGGAAAGAAAACTGATTAGATCAGGCTCCGAGATTCAAAGAAGACGGCGGCCATCCGTAAGATAATAACCAGCAATGAGCCTTGGGCTTTGCCCCGAAAAGTCCGTCTCGTTTTCCATTGCCCGTCATCTCACTCAAGTTCCCCCGCGTCCTTTTTGCTCCCTGTTCTGCCCTGTTCAGCCCTCCCTGTTCAGTTGGCTGCCTCGTTGCCTCAGCTTCACCTTGCGCCAGCGCCAGCGCCAGGGCGGGCAGGTGCTGCTGTGATTTCTGCACGACCCTCTCTGCTGCATCATCCCTCTAAAATGCATCCCTCGCTCTAAATGCATCATGTCTATCCCTCTTCAGCTGGCTAAGTTAGTTACTGCACGTCACAGGGGGGAACGGAGGCCTTCATAGCCCATCCCTCTGCCACAGCCCAATCCCTCCGCCATGGGAAGGACCCTTTGGATGTTGTGAGTGGCCGTTTGACCTTGTGAGTGGCCTCTTTGAAGGTGCAACATCCACTCGCGGGGTGCTAAAACTGCAGAACGGGAGACACATCCCTGGCGAGGGGCACCCCTGTCGCTCGCTGATTCGCTCGTGATGGCCGCTGTTCCATGGGCGAAGTTGATGCAAGGCAGATGGTCTCATCATTGTCCCTCCCAAAACCCACCCTCCATCGTCCATCGCCCGTCCGTAGCGCGACTTGGCCTGGTCAGCCCTACAGTTCGCCTTTGCAAACTTGTGTCTAGCCGGGCCTCGAGGGGCAGCTAAGAACCCGTAACGGGATACCGGATCAAAAAGGGGTGTGGGATGGAAATGCTCTCGTTGGTTGCAAAAGAAAACTTGTTTCAGGGTCCCCAGACGTGTTTGAGGATCGAGTCTGCACAACGGTGGCCATTGAAGAGTCGAGCCGAGCCGCCCCGGGCCTCACCGGGTGGCTCAAGAATGCGGGATGGATAGTCTGATTCATCCAAGTCAGAACGAGGGAGAAAAGATGGACAGAGGACCAAGTCGGAGGGCGCGAGACCAAGTCTGTGCAACAACTCCTGGCCGAGGGAACCGATGCCTGTAATTGGCCATATTGCAAGGGGCTTCCAGTCTAATCAACGCCAAACAAACCACCACTTCTGGCCCCCACAGAGTCAATTAGGCAGAAACAACGGACAGATATAATTAGCCCATATAAACAATTGCGATCGACAGAGACACCAGTCATACTCGGTAGTCGATTCAGAAGTAAGAATGCAATCATCAATCTATTTTACAATCGGTGATATGTATTAGCGCACTGATGGCATGTACAGAATATTACATGCAGCTTCGCTTCAGCAAGCCGCCATCTCAGCTCCCAGGTTCCAGCTGCCATCGACCAGGGTACCATACGTGCCCCCGTATCTCAGATCGTCGAGGAGTAGTCTATCGTCTTTACACCTACAAACGTCTTAGAACAAGCTCACCAACACCAACGAAGCCATCAACACAGCGCCCAGCACACCACCCGGTGCACCAGCCGCCACGTTTCCAGCGCTCGTCTTCTTCTCAGGGGCGGGGTGTACCTTGCTCAGGGTGATGTTGAAGGCCGGGTTCTTGACCGTCTGCCCCTCGCTCTCACTCTCAACGAAAATGAACTCGTCCAGGCTGAGGAAGTTGTACGTCTGTCGGTCCTGCGAGAACCACGTCTGGCAGCTGCCGTCCTTGAAGAAGAGCTTGCTGTCCAGCGCGGCGTCCGTCGTCGCGTTAGTGTAGTCGAAGACGGCCCGCCAGGCGACTTGGTCCTGGTTCTCGTTGTGCAGGTTCGTCGGATATACGCGAGCCGCGACGGGAGGCTTGCTGTTGACCTCGCCCGTCTCCAGTGTCGCCCACGAGTAGCCGCCGATGTTGCGGAGCACGTTGTAGCCTCGCACCGTCCACTCCGAGATCAGCAGACCAGGTCCGTCGTCCATCTTGAAGGTGATGCTGGAGTTGGTCGACTGCTGCGTGTACTCGCCGACGTACGCCGCCTTGGCCTGCTCGCGGCCTGCCGCCTCTATAGCCGGGAGGAGGGCCTGGACGACGGCGCTGAAGGTCATGGCGGAAGTGTAAGGCGGCGCGTCCTCTCCAGCCACGATGACGGTGACGACGAGGTCGTAGTCCGGAACGAGCCCCGTCAGAGTGTGGTAGAGTCCGAGATCACCACTCTTGGTGTAAATGTCAATGAGACGGCCGTCAGAGGTAATGTTGTCGGTGCGTAGAATCTCCCACGGGTGGCCAACCATGTAGCCCCACGAAGAAGTCGCAGACGCCGGCTTCATCCACTTGCGAGTCTCCACGGGAGAGAGGAGCTTGTTGGTGAGAATGGCCTCGCCAAACGCCTGCAAGTCGCCCAGTGACGAGAACATACCACCGGCCCTGTGTTCGTATTAGCAACCTACCCGCTGAGTAGACTCAAGCAATGCGGACTTACGAGTCGAAAGCCTCGAGAGTCGAGTTCCAGATTTTATCGCCCTCGGGGATAAAGATGTCCTCAGCAGCAGGTGGCTTGCCGGTCGAGGTGTGATTCATGCCCGCAACGTCTAAGATGTTCTGGGTGACAACCTCGTTGAAAGTCTTGTTGCTCGCAGCCTCCACTACGAGACCCAGCACGGCAATACCGATGTTGGAGTATACCGGGACTGTGTAAGGTGAATAGACGGGAGGACGACGGTTGACCTGCTCGATGAGATCCTCCCTAGTGCAAGGGATTGTTCCTGGGAGACCAGAGCAAGTCGGGCCAGTCTTTACAGAGAACTCGGGGAGTCCCATCTGTACCCACGCTTCGGAGCCGACAACACCGAGATCCTGGGCCACTTATCATGGTCAGTACAGTTTTCTGCATTCTGTGATGAGTGTACTTACAGTCAACACCGAGACCTGAGAGATGACCAGCCAAAGCCGCGACAGTGATCTCCTCCCAATTCAGGGAGAGAATTGGATCACCAGTGTCTGTCTCGTTCAGCTGAGGCAGGTACTTCAGCACGGAAGCATTCATATCAATGTCCGTATTTTGGAGCGCGGCCAGCACGGTGAACATCTTAGAGACGCTGGCAATCCGGTACATGGTGTCGTCACCGACCTCCTGGGCGCCGGACCCGGCATTGGGCGGCGTGAAGTGGTACGTGAAGAGAGGATCATCCTCATGGATCGACTTGACGCCGACGGATAGGGCAGTTGCCTCGAACTGTGCCGACGTCTGCTGGTCGAGGGCGCTCTTCAACCCCGAGACGGCCTTCTTGACCGCCGTGTTTTGGCTCGGGGCCTGGGGAGCCGGGAAGACGGCGCCCATGGGGGGACAGGCCTTTGCGTCGGCGAGGGTGAGGGCGCCGACGGCCAGAACGGCCAGTTTCGAGAGGGACGGCATTTCTGGGGATGAAGAGAAACGAGCAAGGTGAAGAATCGAGGTAATGAGCGAGTGTAAGTGATGGGCAACGGAGTGAACCGCTTGGTAATAGGGAGGCGGAGAGGACTCGATGGTAGGATGCTCTATTCACACTCTTTGGATGACTTGGCCCCCATTATATAGACTCTTCAAAAAATCAACAAGAAGGATCATCATGATGAACTGCAAGACTCAGGGGGGCCATGTAGATGGATTCCGAGCCGAAGACTGAGCCACAGGCACAGATTAGAGCGGACGAAGCTGCGTTCCCCATCCTCGCGATGAACGAATTGCCTAAAGCAGCCCAGCTAGGCTAAGCCTCATGTAAAATCTAAACGATCCTGTTCCAAGTCAGCGACGACGATCCGTGCTGATTTCTCGGACATGCTGAGTGTGAGATGGCATGCCCGAAGACTGAACCACCAGTACAGATTAGAGCAGACGAAGCTGTGTTCCCCATCTTCGCGATGAACGAATTGCCTAAAGCAGCCCAGCCAAGCCAAGCCTCATGTAAGCAAATCTAAATGATCCTGTTCCAAGTTAGCGACGACGATCCGTGCTGATTTCTCAGACCTGCTGAGTGCAAGATGGCATGCCATAGGACGGTGGAGAATGTCTTCTGCCCTACGACCCCTGCTGGGCTTGGGGAATGGATCATGGCGGTGTTCTCGAGTCCGAGGTCTGAGTCCGAGCGGACCAATGAGGGTTTGTGTTGAGCCCCCCGCACAGCGTTGCAGCGGGCGGGAAGGCGCTGGAGCCTCAAGCTTAAAGCATTCCCTGCAGTCATCATCAACCCTTGCACTGCCGCCTGCTCCTCGAGCTACAACAAACCTTCTGATGCTGTTCCTTCAGCCTAGCGGTCGTGCATATAATTGAAGCAGATAATGAAATTTGGTCTAGGACCGTTGTCAACCTCGCTGCGGGCCGTGCTTTCTCTGTCTCGCAATGTCTGTTTCCATGGGTATGCTCTGCTGGGCTTACAGAGGTTGACAGCTACATGTGGCTTCTCATATACTCCTCATCGCACTCTATTTCAACGATATTTATCAAGGGAATCTCAGCATCAAGGCTGTCTGCTAGAATAAGATGGTCAAAAGTGACACCGTCGCGGTCAATCGTAGTCCATGGCGTTGAGTCCGCTATCTCTGAGACAAATACTGTCTCCTACGACCTCACAAGACAGCTGCAGGTAGGGTCGAAACAAGTCCTCGAGTTACCATATCATCCTGGAGATTAATTTCTCAACAGAAGAGAACGGACCCTCTATATCCTTGAGGGCCAATCCAACAATGGAACAACATACTATAGGTGGAGGATATAATGCAAGGTGTAGTGTACAGATCAAGCGTCGCCGTTGAGGCTGCAGAGTAATAGTCTTACGTAGTACTGTGATAGAGGGAACACAAGAGGGGCAGCAATATGGCCCTTACTACTGGCCTGTGGAAGGGATGCCAGCTCTCTACTAGAAGCGCCATTGAGACGACTAACGTCTCTCAAAACAGGTCATTACTTGATAGCCGCCATAGCGCCACGTTTGCCGCGCCCGCTTGTTGCGTTGCGCCTAAGGAACCGCTCGGATTGTGGGAGGCGCAGCAGTGGATGTGGGTTGCTGGCTGGAATGGGTACCTTGTCTATACTGGAGCTTAACTTAGTAGGGCTGAAAGGAGGATGACGGCTGCAACAGGTCAAGGATCTGGAAGAAAGGTTCAAATTTGAGCTACTGCATGGTGAAGTTAGATTCTTGTCTCACTTATGCTTTTGGATTGCAGTCCATGGAGAATGAAGGAGCATGATATGACCTGCCAAGGACCCAGAGGAGAGGCATGCACACACACATTCTAGAGAGCGGAGCGTTCTGACAGTGGTCTGTAATGATCACCACGGGTTGGCATCAGAATAGTAGTGCGAGAGAAGTGAGTCTCTATGGATCACGGCCGCTACTGTTCAATTGTGACTACGTACCTACCAAGATAATCATTTCCCTCCCATGACGACAAACAGATCATCCTGGGCCTAACAATACCACCTCGCATCCCCAGCTCGGGTAGACAACTGCCAGCTCAGCCACTCAAGGCTCTTTTCGGCAACAACCGTAATCATCTAACCCAAAATGACGCACATCCCAGTGAAACTTGGTGAAACGCTCAGCGTTCAACTGCCGGACCAAAAAAAGCTGGTCCATGATAGCAGCGCCACCCACCACGACGGTTCAAGTGGGCGGCTACAGGGGGGACACTAGACAGCGCCTCGCTAATACAGCCCTGTTACGACGTTGACTTTGGGGGGCGCAGGGCCTGGATCCGGTATTGATCGTGGAGGATCGGCTCCCTGGTCACATACATTTACACGAGGTGGCCGTTCGTTCTTTGGGTCAGTAAGATACCAAGGGATTCACAGATCAAATTACAACACACCCACTTCCCTGCGTTTTCCATTTATTCTCCTTGGTCCGTTCGGACTCGCCCTTTGGTCTGCTCGGACTTGACTCCTCCTCGCACTCTCGCACCCTCGCACTCTCGCACTCTCGCACTCTCGCACTCTCGCACTCTCTGCCAAGAGTTCCAGGCCGGCATCATCTTTGATTTCACGGCACGTCATACACACAAACGGCCCATAGGAAGATACCTAGCACCAACGAGATGCTCTCCATACCGCACGAGGGCACGCCACCCCCGCCGAAGCCCTCCGGCCGCAAGGGGAACAGAAAGGTGCGCACCGGGTGCATCACTTGCAAGTCAGTTCTTTACCGCCTTGTGCTACCTACATAAGGTAGCCAAGACACCCAAAGCCTTGTCTCGCTGACCTCCAACATCTGCAGAATCCGCAAGGTCAAGTGTGACGAGGCCAAGCCGCACTGCCTGCGCTGCGTCCGCACCGGCCGCCAGTGCGACGGCTACCGGGCCACCCCGCCTCGCTCCACCCCGGAGCCGCCGCTGGCCGTCAGCCCCGTGCCGGGTCTCGGCTTCGAGACGGACCGGGAGGCCCACGCCTTCGAGCACTACCGCTCCCGGTCCGCCCGCATCCTCTCCGGCGCCGTCGACGCCGGCTTCTGGGGCGGCCTGGTCCTCAAGCTGAGCGCCGTCGAGCCCGCCGTGCGCCATGCCGTCTTGGCCGTCAGCAGCCTGCACGAGTGTGTCGAGGTCAAGCGAGCCACCGGCCGCGACTTGGATCGCCGCTTCGCCTTCCGCGAGTATGGTAACGCCATCCGATCGCTGCGCAACTGGGCCCAGCGCGACGAGTCCTCTGCTGTGCCGCTGCTCGTCTGCATCCTGTTCGTCTGCATTGAGTTCCTCGCCGACCGCGACGCCGCCACGCAGATGCACATCACCCAGGGCCGCAAAATCCTCTCGGGCCTCGCCGACGGCCACTCGCCCGCCATGGAGATGGTCAAGCAGTCGCTCGCCCCCATATACTCCCGCCTGAGCCTCGCCAGCTTCCTGTTCGGCACGCGGCCTGCCCCGATCCCCGCGCACCTCAAGAGCCGGACCGATGTGCCCGCCCTCTTCACGACAATGGACGAGGCGCGGTGCGGGCTCTACTTTCTCCTCGACGAGGGGTTCCAGTTCAGCACCCAGGCGTACGCCGTAGCCTTCGACCCCGCCATCGACGAGGACAAGATGCGCAGTCTCCAAGCGGAGCAGCAACGGCTGCTGTCCCAGGTGGCCCGCTGGCACGCCGCCTTCACCGTGCTCACGTCTATGACGCCCCGGTCGACAGCCTCAGAGAATGTCCAGAATCTGCTCCGAATCTACCACCAAGCCGGCTCCGTCTGGATTTCCACGGCCCTCCAGCGCGACGAGTGCGCGTACGACGCTCACCTGCCGGCCTTTTCCACCATCATCTCGCTCGCCTCCTCCATCATCGGCTCGCTGCCGCCCAACACCACGATGGAGGCCTTTACTTTTGAGACGGAGCTGATTGCCCCCGTCTACTGGACCGTGACCAAGTGTCGCCACCCCTTGCTGCGGCGGGCCGCGCTGCAGCTGTTGACTCGAGATCAGATGCGGAATCGGAGGGAAAACTTGTGGCACGTCCGCGAAACGACTGTTGTTGCAGCCCGAGTTATCGAAAAGGAGGAGGCGTTGCTTGAAGAGCCATTCAGCTTATCCCCGTCTCCAGAAGCTTCCGTATTCAGTCCTGGCAACTCCTCGTCATCCGACGAAACTCGATCGCCTTTCGGAGACGAGCCCATTTCGGTCAAGATATCCGCCACGAACCCGCCTTCTCTATACCCGCCGCCGCCCTCTTTCGCGGACCCCACGTCTGGCGGCTCCTTCACGCCGGAGCCCTGCTCTTCGCCAAACTTCCCTAACGAGCCCGGGTCGCCAACGACCATGGCCGTTGAGGCGATGCAGCAGCTCGACCTCTCGGCCGTTGAGGTAAACCGGCTTGAAGCGCCATTTGGGATCCCTGAATCGCAGCGGATCAAGAATACCGTCCTAGGTTTGACAGAGGGCGGTGGGATATGGACGACCTTTTTCAAGGAGCCGAGGCCGGGGAGGACGGATTGGGATGTGAAGACGGAGTTTCTTCGTTGCTAAGTTAGGCGTGCGGGTATTCCACCGCATGGAAGCAGCGTGTATTGTTGATTGATGAAAGCATATGTGATCCAGAAATATACCCATAAGAGTTTAATGTCATTGCCGATCAGGAGACATCCAATTTCGAACTGGTGAATAATCATCGTGGGTATCAATTAATCGTACATCTACACATCCAAGTGAGCCTAGCCCCTAGCGGCCTCTCTCCTCTGTGGAGCAGCTTCCGCAGCCGCCAGTTTCCTCCTCTTATTCCGTTCATCTTGCTCGGCGAGGACTTTTGCCGTCAGTGAAGCGGCGAACGAGTTGTTGATGCCCCTGATCCGCGAATCCTCCGTCTTCTTGCTGCCCTTAGCCTCGGCGTTGGCCTTCTTCTCCTCGTCTTTGACGTCGTCGCCCTTGCGCTTCTTCTTCTTCTCTGACTTGTCTTTCTTCAGGGTATGGGTGAGCCCCTGGCTCCTTAGATCGTCGATGCGCGACTCCAGTCGGCTAATGTCCGCCTCGGTTGTCGGAAGCAGAGGGATGACGTTGTCCTGGCTGTATTCTGTTGCGCACTCTGGGCATGCCTTCTCCTGAATTTCCTTAACGGCTACCTCGGCAAAGACGTGACCGCAAGGGATTAGATACACGGCCTTAGTTGAGGGACCCAACTCCTTCATGGAGATGGGACAGACCAAGTTCTTGCCCTCCTTAGAGACCTTAAGCCGTACGACGTCGCGCAGCGACTTAATTCCCAGGCTCGCCGGCGTGATCTCGGCCGGCTCGTCGGAGGGCATCAGGGCGTTGAGGACGGCCTCATAGTTGTACAGGCGACCGCGCCAGTCGGAGACGAGAGTGTCGAGGTCGACGGGTTCGCCGCTGAGAGCGCAGTGCGTCCAGGCATGAGACAGGGACTCGAGAGCAGTAGCCTTGAGCTCCGAGATTGTCTTCGCACGCGCCGCATTCTTGACGAGCTCGTGCCGCTTCGGGATGGATCCGCCGTCGTTGCCCATGGCGGGCGCCTGGATGCGACGGTGGGCGGGAGGATAGGATTGGTATTGTTCTAACACCACGTGCAGCAGTGGTGCTGCTGCGAGATGATGGAGTTGTCAATCAGGTGCGTCGCAATGAGGATGCGTTGGCGGTGCGTCAGTCCGTATTCTGCGTGATCCAGGTACAGGCTTTGGTTGTTCTGGTCTTGTCTCAGTTCCTCAGTTTAGGAATCATGGCGCGGGCAGAAAAGAGTGGCGGCCAAAGGTGGCGGGCAGATTCCTAAAACCAAAAGCTTCTGGGAGGTGGCGCTTGGGCTATCGATAAGCACGGGAGCTGATCTGGTGTCCTCACAGTGCCCGGAGCACACTCAGACAGGGGGAGTCGCCCAAAGCAGTTGCGATTCGCAGCAGATCTGCAGTAGTTATACGGTGCGAGACACGCTAATCGGGCGCAATTGACACTGTTTAAATACCTGCCGGCAAGCCAGGCCAGGGAACACGCTGCTCAGGCTGCTCCTCCAATGTTCCTGAGATGTTCCTAAATAATCCCCAATTTAACCTCCGCCTGACCAAGCAACCGCCAACTCCAGCGACAAAACACTGTGCCATGCGCTGGTAACTGATGAGCGCAGTTACGGTGCCTGGTCGAGGGCGACAATTCTCTAGATTCTAGAGGCCAGGCCTTTTTTATTTACATCAATCCTCTACCCTCAGCTCGACAGTTCGACAGACGACGACAGCGGCAAACACGAAACGCCCTCTCCCAAACCTACTCTACGGGTTCTCGTCAGTCAACCTCAGGCACGGCTCAGCCTCGACCTCACCTTGCGCACGCCCGGCGCATCTCCAAATTCTCCGCTCCCGCCTTCTATCTCTCATCTCTCACCTCCCAACGGACTCGATTCCTCGATACATGCTCCGCTGATAGATCAGCACCCGGCGCCGAAAGAGCACCATGGCGCAACAACAGCAGCTCGCCTTGGAGCGGCTAGAGTCCATCACTCGAAGCCTGCGCTCACGGTAAGCTTCCTCTTGTCGTTCGGCCTGCCCACGTCGGCTACTGACTGTCTACAGAGCTTCTGATGATGTCCGGAAGCGTGCAGCGACACAGCTCCGCGACCTTGTCGTCGTGTGCCATCGAGGTACTATCCCACCCGTCGCTCAGTCCCTCCCATGCTGACCTTGACGCAGACCTAAGTCCCGAGCAGTTCCTCGCCTTCTACAATGCTGTCAACAACAAAGTCACACAGCTCATCACCCATGGCAGCGACTCATCCGAACGACTGGGTGGCATCTACGCCCTCGACGCCCTCATTGATTTCGATGGAGTCGACGTCGCGCTCAAATACACTCGGTTTACCCAAAACCTCAAAACGATTCTACGCGGAAAGGACATCAACCCCATGCAACCTGCCGCCACCGCTCTCGGAAAGCTATGCCGCCCTGGAGGCTCCCTAATATCAGAGTTGGTCGATTCCGAGGTGAATACCGCCCTCGAATGGCTCCAGAACGACCGCGTCGAAGAACGAAGATACAGCGCCGTACTCGTCTTGCGAGAGCTCGCCCGAAACGCGCCAACCCTCATGTATCAGTACATCCCCACCATATTCGACTGGATCTGGGTTGGTCTTCGAGACTCCCGGCAACTCATCCGTGCCACCTCGGCTGAGACGGTCAGCGCCTGCTTCCGAATCCTTCGCGAGCGAGACCAGGAGATGAAGCAACTATGGATGAGCAAGATCTACAACGAGTCGAAGCAAGGTCTCAAGGTCAACACCGTCGAGTCTATCCACGGATCGTTGCTGGTGTTGAAGGAGCTCCTCGAGCAAGGAGCAATGTACATGCAGGAACATTATCAACAGGCTTGCGATATTGTCTTCAAGCACAAGGACCACCGCGACCCCACTATCCGAAAGACGGTTGTTCTCCTCATCCCCGACCTGGCCAGCTACTCGCCCGCCGACTTTGCCAATGCCTGGCTGCACAAGTTTATGGTCTACTTGTCGAGCATGCTGAAGAAGGACAAGGAGAGAAACGACGCTTTCCTGGCCATTGGAACCATTGCCAACTCAGTCAAGAGCGCCATTGCTCCCTACCTCGATGGCGTTCTCATCTATGTGAGAGAAGGCCTGAGCATTCAGTCCCGTAAGAGGGGATCGGTGGACCCAGTCTTTGACTGCATCAGCCGCCTCGCTGTAGCCGTCGGTCAGACCCTCAGCAAGTACATGGAGGCGCTGCTTGACCCCATTTTCGATTGCGATCTCACTCCCAAGCTTACCCAAGCCTTGGTCGACATGGCCTTTTATATCCCTCCTGTGAAGCCGATCATCCAAGAGAGGTTGCTCGATATGCTGAGTGTTGTACTTTGCGGTGAGCCGTTCAAGCCTCTGGGGGCACCACAGCCCAACACCCTCAGCTCAGTCCCCATCATTTCGCGAGATGCCAAGGATCCGCAAGCATATGAGCACCGAAGGGCGGAAGTCAAGCTGGCACTCAACACCCTGGGAAGTTTCGATTTCGCTGGTCATGTGCTGAACGAGTTTGTTCGAGATGTCGCCATCAAGTACGTTGAGGATGAGGACCCGGAAATCCGAGCGGCCGCAGCCCTTACCTGCTGTCAGCTCTACGTCCGTGACCCAATTGTCAGCCAGACGAGCTACCACGCCCTCCAAGTTGTTGGAGACGTAATCGAAAAGCTCCTGACGGTCGGAGTATCGGACCCTGAGCCCAACATCAGGCGCACTGTACTGGCAGCTTTGGACGAGCGTTTTGACCGACATCTAGCCAAGGCTGAGAACATCCGAATCCTCTTCTTCGCTCTCAACGATGAAGTCTTCTCGATCAGGGAAGTCGCCATCTCAATCATTGGTCGACTCGCGAGGTTCAATCCAGCCTATGTCATTCCTTCACTACGCAAGACCCTCATCCAGATGCTGACGGAACTCGAGTTTTCTGATGTGGCCCGAAATAAGGAAGAGAGCGCCAAGTTGCTAAGCCTCCTTGTGCAAAACGCCCAGGGCCTTATCAAGCCATACGTCGAGCCAATGATTTCAGTTTTGTTGCCAAAGGCCAACGACCCGAACCCCTCTGTCGCTGCCACCATCCTGAAAGCGATTGGTGAGCTTGCGACCGTGGGCGGCGAAGACATCCTCCCATACAAAGATCGGTTGATGCCTCTCATTATCGATGCTCTGCAGGATCAGAGTTCTAATTCCAAGCGAGAGGCTGCCCTCCATGCTTTGGGCCAACTTGCCAGCAATTCTGGATACGTCATCACGCCATATCTTGAATACCCTCAACTGCTCGAGATTCTTCAAGGCATCATCCGCACAGAGGGACAGCGAGTTCCTCTACGACAGGAGACCATCAAGCTGATGGGAATCCTCGGTGCCTTAGATCCTTACAAACATCAGGTATGTATTGGTAACCTTTAGCTTCACGCTTAAGAGCCTACCAGACGAGGTTGCCATGCATTTGCTAACTCCTTCACAGCAAGTTGAAGAGCGAACACCCGAAGTTCAACGACGTGTCGAGTCGAACCAGATGACCGATATCTCGTTGATGATGACCGGCTTGACTCCTTCAAACAAGGAGTACTTCCCGACCGTCGTCATCAATGCCCTCCTCCAAATCCTCAAAGATCCCTCGCTAGTTCAACACCACGCGGCGGTGATTGAGGCCATCATGAACATTTTCCGCACATTAGGACTGGAGTGTGTTTCCTTCCTCGATAGAATCGTCCCGGCATTCCTACTTGTCATCAGATCCTCCACTTCCACCAGACTGGAATCGTACTTTAACCAGCTGGCGACCCTAGTGAGTATTGTGCGACAGCACATAAGGAATTATCTGCCCGAGATCGTTGAAATTCTGCAAGAGTACTGGCACACCTCCCAGTCACTCCAGACAACCATCTTGTCACTCGTCGAAGCTATTTCCAGGTCCTTGGAGGGAGAATTTAAGATTTATTTGGCCGGCCTTCTCCCCCTCATGCTTGGAGTGCTCGATAAAGACACTTCTGCAAAGCGTATACCGTCTGAGAAGGTGCTGCATGCCTTCTTGGTCTTTGGAGCCAGTGCTGAAGAATACATGCATCTGATCATCCCAGTTATTGTACGCACATTCGAGAAGCAAGGACAGCCCCCCTTCATTAAGAAGCAAGCCATCGACACCATTGGCAAGATTTCTCGACAAGTCAACTTGAATGACTATGCCGCAAAGATCATCCACCCTCTCACAAGGGTGCTGGACGGGCCAGACGCTTCTCTCCGGATCGCTGCCCTGGACACGCTTTGTGCCTTAATCCAGCAGCTGGGCAAGGACTACCTTCATTTCATGGGAACCGTGAACAAGACTATCAATCTACACCAGATCCAACACTCAAATTACGAACTGTTTGTGAGCAAGCTCCAGAAGGGCGAGGTACTGCCTCAAGACCTCTCTGAGCATCGCTACATCGACGGGATGGAGGAGCCGGCCTTTGCGGATCAAGCGACCAAAAAGCTCGAGATGAACGCCATCCACCTCAAGGCAGCTTGGGATACAAAGGGAAAATCCACCAAGGAGGATTGGCAAGAGTGGCTGCGAAGATTCAGCACCACCCTTCTCACCGAGTCGCCGAACCACGCCCTCCGAGCCTGTGCAAGCCTCGCCAGTGTGTATCTGCCGCTTGCCCGTGAGCTCTTCAACTCGGCGTTCGTTTCATGCTGGAGCGAACTGTACGAGCAGTTCCAGGATGAGTTAATTCAGAACATTGAGAGCGCCATCAAGTCAGAGAATGTACCACCTGATCTGCTGGGCCTTCTGCTCAACCTGGCTGAGTTCATGGAGCACGATGACAAGGCGCTTCCAATCGATATCCGGGTCCTCGGGAGAGAGGCGGCTCGCTGCCACGCTTACGCCAAGGCGCTGCATTACAAGGAATTAGAATTCTTGCAAGACCAGAGCAGCGGCGCTGTCGAGGCTCTGATTGTCATCAACAACCAACTCCAGCAATCCGATGCCGCCATTGGTATTCTCCGGAAAGCACAGCTATATAAGGAGGGCATTCAGCTACGCGAGACTTGGTTTGAGAAGTTGGAGCGATGGGAGGAAGCTTTGGCTTTCTATGATAAGCGAGAGAAGGAGGTTCCTGATGACCAAGCTATTCCTCTTGATATTGCCATGGGGAAAATGCGTTGCTTGCACGCCTTGAGCGAATGGGAGGCTCTTGCCAACCTGACTGGCAGCACCTGGGCCAACTCAACACCCGAGGTTCAGCGGATGATTGCGCCTCTTGCCACAGCTGCTGCCTGGGGCCTGGGCAAGTGGGACTCCATGGACAATTACCTGTCGTCGCTCAAGAGATACTCGCCTGACCGATCCTTCTTTGGAGCCATATTGGCGCTTCATCGAAATCAATTCCGCGAGGCACTTGCCTGTGTACAGCAGGCTCGCGAAGGCCTAGACACCGAGCTGAGCGCCCTCGTGAGTGAATCGTACAACCGAGCGTACCAGGTTGTGGTGCGAGTACAAATGCTTGCCGAGTTGGAGGAACTCATCGTATACAAGCAGTGTGATGAGAAGAAGCAGGCCATCATGCGACGTACCTGGGAGACTCGACTCAAGGGTTGCCAAAGAAACGTTGAGGTTTGGCAGCGCATGCTTCGACTACGCGCAATCGTCATCTCGCCCGCCGAAAACATTCACATGTGGATCAAGTTTGCCAATCTCTGCCGAAAGTCCGGTCGCATGGGTGTCGCTGAGAAGTCGCTGAAGCAGCTTATTGGCACTGATGCCCCATTGGAGGCCATGATTCCTTACTGGACAGACAGGGCAGACAGGCAGACTGGGCCAGGACCTCGCAACACCCCAGCCCAAGTCATTTATGCCGTGCTTAAATATCAATGGGAGCTAGGACAGTCGCCTGCCCTGAAGTTATCAAACGTTGCCGAGAAGACACTGTATTGTCTGCGTAAGTTCACAAACGATACCGCCCACCGACTCGACGTGGCCAGGGCACACCTCACCGCCCAAGCCGGCAACGAGATGAACATTCCGAGCGAGTACGGCTTCCAGAACCAGATGGACCCGGCGCTCATGAGCCCCCAGACTCAACGGGCATTGTACGACCAGACGGTGTTGCTTGCGAAATGCTACTTACGCCAAGGCGAATGGCTGATCGCCCTGAATAAGGATGATTGGCAATACACTCATGTGCCGGACATTTTGACCGCATACTCGCAAGCGACCAAGTACAACCCCCGCTGGTACAAGGCGTGGCACGCTTGGGCGTTGGCCAATTTTGAGATTGTACAGGCGCTTTCTTCAAGGAATGAGGGCAGCCACATGTCGCGGGCTGATCAGTCAATGGTCATTGAACATGTTGTCCCGGCCGTCAAGGGCTTCTTCAAGTCTATTGCTTTGTCTGCAGGCAGTTCTCTCCAGGATACGCTCCGCCTGCTCACACTTTGGTTCAGCCACGGGGGTAGTGCGGATGTCAACACGGCGGTAACGGAAGGATTCGCCAACGTCAGCGTTGATACATGGCTCGAAGTCATTCCGCAGCTGATTGCTCGAATCAACCAGCCTAACAAGCGGGTGCAGCAGTCAGTTCACAACCTTCTCGCCGACGTGGGACGAGCTCATCCCCAAGCGCTTGTGTATCCCCTCACGGTTGCGATGAAGTCTTGGCAAAACACGCGCCGGTCCAGGTCCGCTGCCCAGATCATGGACAGCATGCGGCAGCATAGCGCAAACTTGGTCGCGCAAGCTGATACTGTCAGTCACGAGCTGATTAGAGTTGCCGTGCTGTGGCATGAGCTTTGGCACGAGGGATTGGAAGAAGCGTCACGATTGTACTTTGGCGATCACAACATTGAGGGAATGTTTGCGACCCTAGAGCCCCTTCACGAGCTTCTCGAGCGCGGACCAGAGACGCTCCGCGAAATCTCCTTTGCGCAAGCATTTGGCAGAGACCTCAAGGAGGCACAAGACTGGTGTCGACAATATGAGACCAGCCAGGATGTCAACGATTTGAACCAAGCTTGGGACCTCTACTACCAGGTCTTTAGGAGGATCTCAAGGCAACTTCCTCAAGTGACGACGTTGGAGCTGACATACTGCTCACCGAAGCTACTAAACGCTAAGAACCTGGACCTGGCGGTCCCGGGCACTTACAAGAGCGGGCAGCCGATCGTCAGAATCATGTCTTTTGAGACTACCTTCAGTGTCATCAACTCCAAGCAGAGACCTCGAAAGCTCAACGTCAACGGAAGCGACGGCAAGTCATACGCCTTCCTTCTCAAGGGTCATGAGGATATTCGTCAGGACGAACGTGTCATGCAGCTATTTGGTCTTTGCAACACGCTTCTCTCCAACGACTCGGAGTGTTACAAACGACATCTCAATATCCAACGATATCCCGCCATCCCCCTATCGCAGAATTCTGGTCTTCTCGGATGGGTGCCAAACAGTGACACCCTGCATGTGCTCATTCGAGAGTACCGCGAAAGCCGCAAGATTCTTCTCAACATTGAGCATCGGATTATGCTTCAGATGGCTCCAGACTACGATAATCTTACGCTGATGCAAAAGGTGGAAGTTTTTGGCTACGCTTTGGATAATACCACGGGTCAAGACTTGTACCGTGTGTTGTGGCTCAAGTCCAAGTCATCCGAGGCCTGGCTTGAGCGACGTACCAACTACACTCGTTCACTGGGTGTCATGTCGATGGTGGGTTACATTTTGGGATTGGGTGACCGGCATCCATCCAACTTGATGCTGGATCGTGTGACGGGCAAGATTATCCACATCGATTTCGGCGACTGTTTCGAGGTTGCCATGAAGCGAGAGAAATACCCTGAGCGGGTTCCGTTCAGATTGACTCGCATGTTGACCTACGCCATGGAGGTCAGCAACATTGAGGGCAGCTTCAGGATTACATGTGAGAACGTGATGAGGGTCCTGAGAGACAACAAGGAGAGCGTCATGGCCGTTCTGGAAGCGGTAAGTTTCTCGGTACCCCGTGACTTGGTATTAAACTAACTTGTGTGAAGTTCATCCATGATCCGTTGCTGACATGGCGACTGACTAATGCGGCATCTCCCACTGGACCTACCTTTAGGTCGGACCGTGAGACGACGTTGGTCAACCCTGGAGCACCAAGACCGAGACGTCAATCCATCCTGGAAAGCGACGTCGCACCCTCTGAGCTCCTCAACGCTGCCGATCCCGCGGTGCTGCCTGCATCTAGAGCCCGTGCGCGCACCAACAGCTCGGCGGCCCAGGACGGAAACCTGGTCAACGGTGCCCAGGAGGTCGAGAGCCAAAATGCTCGAGCTATCGAGGTGCTTGACCGTGTCAACCAGAAGCTTACGGGTCGTGATTTCAAGAGCAACGAAGAGCTGGATGTCATCAACCAGGTCAACAAGCTCATCATGGAGGCTACAAAACTGGAGAACCTGTGCCAGCACTACATAGGATGGTGCAGTTTCTGGTAACCGTGGGAGCCGAAGATGTAATGTTGAGTACAGAAGCATGGGGAGGAATGAAATCAAGTGCAGGGCGCTGTCACTCATGAATCGGTAGAGAGAGACATGTCGCATCTGAACGGTGGGAGTTGCTATTCAGCTAGATCAGATCATCGATGCGTGGAGTTGGAGGCCGGTCAGGAACGTCTACGTGTGGGATTTTTGGGATGAAAGCTTTTTATTGGTTCGTCCAGTGTTTGTGAGCTGCGATTCATGTGTCCATAGTAGGGGTGGGAGAATGTCAATGACGATGGTGTTTGTAATGCAGGATGACACAAGAGACACTGACAGGCTTAGACTTTAAAGTGATTTTGTCAAGATGACCGTGGGTAGTAGACTCATCAGAAGAAGTGACTGGTTTCGTCAATCTTCAACCCCGGCTGGATACCCGTTTAGTACAGGGTAGGGTGGTCGACATTGGTGTCGACTCTTGGAGCCGCGTCATCGTCCCCATGGCTGCCATAGTGTCTGGTCCCGAACGAGGGCTTCCCTTCTCGGAGCTTTATTTTGAACTTGATCATACTTCATCGATCCAATCGTGGTGGAATTGGTCTGCTCAGCATTGAGTTAGCCAGTGACAAGCTGTGGATGTTGCAATTTCAAAATGGAACAGTTGACAGTACCGACACGCAGCGAATATTAGAGCCCAAGGCCCAATTGTTTCCGCATTGACTACTTGACGGAGGGAACATCGTCCGGTTAAATCGTATAAATGACATTTGCTGTTAGGCTAATGCTGGACTCAACAGCACGTCTCGAGTTCCTGTATTGTATCGTAGCCTTCACTCAAATAGTGGTCCAGGGGTTGGCTGGCATAACTTACAGTGGGCGCTACTACCCCAGCTCTGAGCTGTCCCTCCCTAGGCCCTGTGTTACACTATATTCAGGGAGCTAGCCAGTGCATGCTCCACCCCCTAGACTACCCCTGCCTGTTTTTGGACGATGAGGTGGCTCCAACTCGACCTTCACCTTCGTGAAACTCCATCTCTTGATTCTCTTTCAAAAGCCCTGTGAATCAATTCGCCGGCATCACAGCACGCACAATGCAACAGCCACCGTCCTGGGCGCTGCTGAGCGCCATCTACGCCTTTGCTCTGGCGGCTGCCGGCAGCCTGCCGCGAGGTGTTGGCCCTGAATGTGAGTTTCGTGGAGTTTGGTTGCTATTCTGGATAGCTCCCCTTCTGGACAGCTTCCACCTGCTAACCTTGCTGCCCGCATAGTCGCCGTCCACTACCAGGACAAGCAGGAGTTCTCGTGCATCACCAATGCCGCCATCAAGCTGAGCCTCAGCCAGATCAACGACAACTCGTGCGACTGCCCCGACGGGTCCGACGAACCGGGCACCGCCGCCTGCGCCATCCTCGATGCCCTCTCCCCCGAACAGCCGCTGCCCGGATCTGTCTCCGGCACGACCAACACGGCCAATGCGCTGCCGGGCTTCTGGTGTGCCAACGAGGGCCACATTGGCATGTACGTTCCCTTCCTGTACGTCAACGACGGCACCTGCGACTACGACCTGTGCTGCGACGGCTCCGAGGAGTTTGGCGGCGTGGGTGGCGTCAAGTGCGAGAACCGCTGCGCCGCCATCGGCAAGGAGCATCGCCGCCTGGAGGACGAGAAGCGCCGCAACATGGAGAAGGCGGCCAAGAAGCGCGACGCCATGACGGCTGAGGCCCAGGAGCTGCGACGCAAGGTCGAGCTCAAGGTCAACACCCTGCAAGACGAGATCCGCGCCCTCGAGACCAAGCGCGCCGGCCTGGAGCAGCGCTTCCGCGAGGTCGAGCAGCAGGAGAAGGGCAAGGTTGTCCGCGGCGAGGGAGGTGGCGGTAAATTGGGCATCCTGGTCGGTTTGGCCAAGACGCGCGTCAAGGAGCTCCGCACTGCTCTGGAAGACGTCCTCGACCAGCGTGACGAACTCCAGGAGCGAGCCACCGAGCTCGAGGAGATTCTCAAAAAGTTCAAGGAGGAGTACAACCCTAATTTCAATGACGAGGGCGTCAAGGCTGCCGTCAAGTCGTTCGAGGATTACTCGGCCCGTCAGGACATTGAGAACTCTAGGAGGACACAGCGACCTGACGATGACATCCTTAGCGTCCTCAAGGAGGACACTGAGACCAACGGCGTTAACTGGAAGGAATTTGAGGGCGTCGAGGGCGACGACACCGACATCCGTAAGTAAATCATCGCCCCATCTCAAAAGCCCACTAACACGCAAATCTAGTTTTCAATCTAGAGGCATACCTACCTAGCTTCGCCCGAAACGCCCTCCACAGCGCTCTTGGCGGCGTCCGCGTCTGGCTCATCGAGAACGGCGTCCTCGCCGACAACGTCAAGCAGGGAGCCGAGTCCACGCTCGTCAAAGCCGCACGCGAGGCCTTTGAGCACTCGGAAAAGGACCTCAAGAAGAAGAACAAGTCGCTCGAGACGGAAAAGGAGGACCTTAGCAAGGACTATGGCCCCGGCGACATCTTCCGCGCCCTCAAGGGCAAGTGCGTCAGCACCGAGGCGGGTGAGTACACGTACGAGCTCTGCTGGCTGGAGAAGACGGCGCAAAAGTCCAAGAAGGGCCATGGCAACACCAACATGGGCAACTTTAAGAGCGTTGACCGCGCTATGGCCGACGATGAGGAGCGCCTTGACGGCAAGAGCCTCGGCAAGGGCGAGCGCATGGTGCTGCGGTACGAGGACGGCCAGGGCTGCTGGAACGGACCCAAGAGGCGTACCGACGTCTGGCTGGGTTGCGCTGAGACCGAGGAGCTCTGGCGCGTCGCCGAGGCTGAGAAGTGTGTCTACAAGATGGAGGTTGGCACCCCCGCCGCCTGCGAGGGTGGTGCGCTCTACAAGGCAGCCGGGGGTAAGGATGAGCTATAGACGAGGATGGGAATAAAATAGG
Source organism: Dactylonectria alcacerensis (assembly GCA_029931735.1). Classification (NCBI taxonomy): domain Eukaryota; kingdom Fungi; phylum Ascomycota; class Sordariomycetes; order Hypocreales; family Nectriaceae; genus Dactylonectria; species Dactylonectria alcacerensis. The sequence goes on along the minus strand of JAPMUZ010000012.1, from coordinate 487,512 downwards.
CGGCGTTGTACGTTTGCAGTTGTGTCAGTCTTGTTCGCATAGCAGCAGAAATCTATACCAAGCATCTTGATTCAAAGGGAGATCCTCAGTCCTCAGTTAGACAGTCCATTCCAGCTTCAGCTCAGTGCCATGACTTATTCTTAGTAACGAGGGTTCTTCCCAAAGTGGGGTGGGGTTGAGGGCGGGGGAAAATCGAGGAAAAAAGTTGCCCCTCCATCAACACCAAAAGTGTCACAGGCACATCAGTCAATATCGGACAATATTCTTCATCTTCAGAACGCCCGACTACTTCTTCCTCTTGGAACAAGAAAAATTCTACGAAATGGCACCGACTGACGCAGAGGCTCTCAAAGCCATGAACACGCTGATCGAAACTGCCGCCACCCTCCTCCAGCAGCTTCAGACCGTCCTGGGCGGCATCCAGCGGAATCAGAACGCCTCGACGGAAACCAAAAAGCCCAACGACGCGAACACTTCTTCCTCTGCGACTGTCTTCGATGCCTTAGCTCTCGCGCGCGATTCCGCATCCTTGATCAAGGCCCACTCGACCAAGATCTCCCTGCTCATCATCAACGAGCCCTTCACGCCCTCCGCAGTGTCCACCGTCGTCCGCGAGCTCGTCGCAGGACCCATCCCGGGTCTTGCCTCGTCCATCGAGGTGTGCGACGCAAGTACCTACACCGGAGTCGTCCGTAGCGTGCTTGTCTGGCGCGCGCAGAGGGTCTTTGTGGAGCTGGGGGGCTTGCTCCAGCGGATCCCCAAGGACGGCAAGGTGCTCTCAGGCGACAAAAAGGACTCGTTTGGGCCTGGCGGGAAGGGGAGTCTCGCGTCGACGGGTGTGCTGTGGTCTGCCTGTGACGGTGTCATTGGGTTGGCTAACATGGGAGTGGGAGGCTTCTTTGTCAAGAAGTCCCAGGAGTGGAAGGATACGCTTAAGGATGTCATGGAGGAGATGAAGGAGTGGGGAGACGAAGAGCCGGACGAGGATGACGAGGATGAGGACGAAGATGACGTGGATGGCTTGGCCGATAAATTGCAAGAAAGCTCCATCTCAAAGCAGGACATGCTCGATGACCTCATGAACTCCCAGCAAACCATCCCGCGCGACGACCCCGACGGCATCAGGCCCCGACTCGAAACCTCGCTCAAGCGACTACGGCTCATTGTGCTCCTCTACCAAGCCATCTCCAAGCGGCGATTCAAGAAGCTCCCGCCCTTCCCCCCCACGGACGCCAACTCCGACCTGCCGCAGCGCCTCGACAAGACGGCCGCTGCTCTCCAGAAGCTCCCAGACACGTTCGGTGACCTCGCCACCGCATTTTACGAATTAGACCCTGAGGAGATTGACGACGCAATGACCAAGGCCTTTGCCGATGCCGTCGCGGTGAGCGATCTCCTGAGCAAGAGCTGGGATGGTTCACGGGACGAGTTTACAGAGTGGACGGAAAAGTTCCAGACCGAGATCAAGAAAGCGTAGTCAAATCAGCTACGGACTGGCACCGGTGCATGCCTAGAGAGAATCGAAGCTTGTCTTATATATACAAGTTTTGTATAACCATACGCCACACTTTACCACGCCCTATGAAAGTCGCTCAATACTTGGCCATGAAACAATTATACCACACGTTGCCGCTCAGGGAAAGAAGCAGGACGATTATAGGCTGATGGCTGCGGCGTTGAAGTTGACGTAGCCTGTGGCCGGGAGGGTGTCGACAATGGACGGCCCCGTCGTCGTGACGCCGTTCATGGTTAGCGACACGGCGCCCAGAGCACCATCGAAGGGCATCTCGAAGTAGTTGACGCGGTTCTCGGTGCCGTTGGCGAAGAAGGTCTGGGTGGTGTCGCCGATGGACAGCTGGAACTCGGTCTCGTCGACGGTGATGGTGATGACGGAGACGACGTCGCGGGTGCCGGCGCTGGCAGACTCGGAGCCGCCCTGGCCCCACACGGTGCCGCCGTCGCCGCCGAGTGTCGCCGACGTCGTGCGGTACCAGGCCAGCGCCGTCTCGGCCGTCGGCAGCTCGACGTTCTTGCTGCCCTCCTTGTACGCCTTTATGAAGTACGGCAGCACTGCCCGCATCGCCGAGTGGTCCATGCTGTCGACGTAGGCGTCGGCTCCGTCGACGACTTGCGCGTCCACGATGTCGCCGATGTAGCTCGACTCGCTAAAGTCGTTCCACGTGATGATCTCGATGTACTCGGGCATCACTTCGAGCACTTGTTGCCAGCGGTCGTACCACAGAGAGTCGCTGGATGAGTACCAGTTCTTGTTCCAGTTGGGGAGGTCTACACAGTTGGGTTAGTGGTTGCTATCCCTCGGGGTCTGGGCCTTTGAGGAATGGGCTACTACTCACTGACGTAAAAGTACGGGCTGACACCCATCATGTACGGCTTCTCAGCGAGGACGCCCTTGTACAACAAGTCCTCTGAAGACGACATCTCGCTCGAGCCAGCATTGGGCCAAGCCGCCCATGAGACTGCAACACAAACCCTCGTTAACACACACGTCTCAATCCGAAACTTTAAAGTTTCTCACTCACAGGCTCCGTCAATGACGCTCAACTTGTCCGCCACACCAGAAGGCCCCAGGCTGCTCCAGTTAGGCACGAGGAAGATATCGCCCGTCTGGCTCCGCACGGAGCTCCAGTTGTCAGCCCACGTCGGGCCCTCAAACGTGCTGACCATGGGCTTGCCGTCAACGAGCACCTGGGCGGCCTCGGCCTTGAAGTCGTTGACCAACCCCACGACGCTGTCCACCGACCACACGTAGTCGGACGCCATGTCGAAGGACAGGAAGAGCTTGAAGTCGAGCTCCGCCCCCGCCTGGTACGCGAGGCCCAGCTGCGTGCTCGTCCACGAGTCGTCTGGGCCGATGTTGAGCGCGAAGCCGTCGATCCATGCGTCCTTGGCTGCTTGGATGTCTGTTTTCCATTGTGAGAGCTCTTGCTGGTTGGTCAGGCCGACCTGGAGAGAGGATGCGTGTTAGTTGGGCAGGAGTTGGAGATGGGAGCAGCATTGGTACCATGTAGTGAGCATAGACTTGGCGTGCCATGGTGGATGGTTTATCAGGAGAACAGAGCATGGAGTCGTAAAAGGTCGTGTATGGTCAAAACGCAAACAAGAGACAGAATCGAACAAAGGGCCTATTTTGCACAAGAAAGCAAACGTGACAAAAACCAGAGAGAAACACCGTCTTTTTATCAGGAACCAGCGGTCACCAGAAACCAAAGTCCGTGTTTACCAGCATTCTTCACATACCTACCCTGAGCATCCAGATCCCACAAATCGCAACGAAACGAACGTCCAGGACCACGGCCCTTCGATGGAGAAACGGCCTGGCCCTTGCAGACCGCCCTAGCATCGCGATGGAGAAACAGCCCGGATCAAGACTTTGGGCCCCAGCATCGTGATGGAGAAGCAAGCCGCATCAAGACAAGATTGCCCCCGGCCCTGTAATTACTGCTGACAGCCGATCCACCGGCCAAGTCAGACAAGTCAGCAAATTCTATGTAATTGCAGGGCCCCAATACAAGGCAGAAAAGCCTGGTAAGGCAAGTCGAGAGCGCATGGTCAAACATCTACCCGCCCTGAAACGGGGCGCAGGATTCAACCCCCCGAACAAGGAACCCACGGGATGCAACCACGGCCCTGGCGCACGTCAGCATCGGGCCATGTGGTTCATGCTTTTTGACAAGAAAAAAAGAAAAGATGCGGACGAACCGCTTGATCCCGTTGGTTGGTTGGTTTACGAAGAATACCACCTGGAGCCCTGTCCGTTGTCAGCGTCAACACCTGCCAAGTGATATAAAGTGATATATCATCTCCCTATTGTCCACCTACCCTATCCACTGTGGAAACACCGTAATCACCACCGTAATTACTATGTAACAGTAACACATTCCTACACATGCGCCCGCAACCGCTAGGAAAGTCAAATCACACAGCTCTTTCTTACACAAAACGTGCCCAGTGTCTCAACGTGTGTTGGATTCGCTTAACGCTGTCAATTGATTTCTTTCTGGATTCCTTCTCCCTTCTCCCCTCTTCCTACTTCCTGCCCCTCTAGGAGACGTCTCGACTCCGCGAGGATCAGCCGTATATCCGAAAACCCACTTCAACTCATCCTGGTTCAACCCATCTCAACTCGTCTCATCCCTCTCAACTCGCCTCAGTTATCGAAACATCCCGCTCTGGCGTCTTGTACCAGCTGCATCCATCCTCCAGAATCAATCGTCACGGCAAAGAGAATGCCCTGCTGAGTGTGTCATGCCCAGAAATGGCGTTGTCATATACAAAAAATACAATGCTCTGCCCACCGTCTAATCCTGCACCCAACCGTGTCCATACTAACAGAGTGTACGACTCGTTTACTGCGTCAGGGGCTTCGTTCGTTGCGACACGCTCCAGCCGAGCTGCTTGTCAACCGCATCGTCGTCTCGGGGCGCCGGCGTCTCGGGTGTAATCGTTACTTCTGGTGTTGGCAAATCACTCCCTTCTCTAGCCAAAGGATAACCAGCACTGTTGTACTTGGTCGTCGAGTACCCCGTCTGTCGCTCCTCCACGTGTTCCGCTTCGGCTTCGTCCTTGTCTTCTTCCTTGACTTGTGATAAAGGACGCATATGACTGGCTAATTCTCTCTCTCTCGGCGACTCAGACCCGTCCCCAGGCTCACGCTGCGATGAATTGCCGTCAATATCGGCTCCCACCATTTGCGCAAGGCTGCTGAAGTTGAACATGGGCTCGTTGCCCGCGCTTCCGGCATCGCGGTCGCCGTCATCGCTGTAGCCTCCGAGGCTCAAACCGCTCGATCGCGGGTTTCCATCTGCGTCGAGATATGTTTGACCGTTTAAGCTTCCCGTCGGACTGTCTCCATTAACAGACGAACCAATCGAGGACGCGTTGCTCATTTGCCGGAGATGCGATCCCCCTCGAGGCGTTGTCACCGGCAAGGGCAGCGAGCTAGACGACGAGCTAGGTTCGATATGCAGCTCCTGCGGCCCTCGATCAATTCCTTTGCCCTTGTCTGTCGAGTTGTCAACATGGTCCTTGCCTTTGCTCTCACTCGGCGGCTCAGGGCTCTTAGAAACCTGCGACGCCCTCGACACCGTAGCCTCCATCCGCAGATTGCTTGCAGCGCTATTGCCTCGTCGGCGGCCGATGCCCAGTGAAAGACTGCTCGCGCTGGCGCCACTCGTGGCTCCGCTGTACGGGTTGCCACCCTGCTTCTTAAGCGCTTTCCGTTCCTCCTTCTCCCTCCGCTTCGCTTCCTTGCGAATCGCCTTTTCTTCTTTCCGTTTCCGCTCTTCTTCTGCTGCAAGAGATAAGCGCACTGCTTCCATGAACATCATCTCCTCAAGTTCATCCATACGGTTTCGACGCCCACCAAGTAGACTCCGAGACGACCCTCTGGCACCGGGTTCGGGACCTTCTGTCGCCTCGGGTTGGGGTTCCACTTGGCCCTCGATTGGAGTGTTGACGGCCGAATTGTTGTTCGTATTTCTTCGGCTGAAACGACCAGGTCGGAGGATAGACGCCCGCTGTTCGTTCCCGCCCATTAAGAAAGCGGCCGTATGCAGAGCGGTCGCGGCGGCGGCTCGCCGAGCTTGGTGGGCACGGGCGGCGGCCAGTTTTGTTGCCCAGTCTGGGCGAACCCGATCCGTGGTGATGACATTCGGCGCGTTTGCTGACAGACTGTGCGTTCGTCTCCGGCCCGTTACCGGAGGCGAAGTTGGTGGGAGAGTCGAGTTTAATGAGCTCTGGGACGACATGGCTGTGGCCGAGGAGAAGTGTCCGGGAGCAACTGAGTAGGTGAGGCCTCTTCGGAAGGGGGGTGGGTCATAGGTGACGCCAAATTCGGGTTGTTGACAGTATGGGCATGAAGATGGTTCCGAAATGAGCATTTCGGGAGGGTCTTCGGGGTTGAGGCCTTCGTTGGGATTTCTCGTCTGGCCATCAGGGTGATGCTCTGGAAGATGAGGTTCGGTCCGCTTGATTTGGACGAAGCACTCGCTGCAGATAGGTTGGTCGCAGCATCGCGTGCGGTTGAGATATGGAGGGTAGGACAGGAAGCAGATGGGGCAGTCATCTGCGTCTTTGTAGAGAAAGACCTCTAGGGGCTGCCCATTGACGAAGGGATCGTGGGGCAACGGTATTTCCTTTGGTCCCAAATCTGTCGACGACGCATTGCGCGAGCCCACGCTGAGGGCAGCCAACGCTCTTGCTGCTCGGGGCTTGAAGGGCGACGTCGGCTTGCTCGGGCCGGTCGAGGATGGCGAGGGGAGGGTTGATCCGGCGATGGATCCACTACGATCGGAAGCAACGGAGAGCGTCCGCCCGCCCATCGGGACGGTGAGGCTCTGGAGGTTTTGGCTCGATGATGATTGGGGGTCGACCGGGGGAGGAGGTACGGGTATCAGCTCTGGGTCGGGAGGCGCATCGGCAGCTGGTATAGGCAAGCCTCGGGCTGCGGCTATCAGTTGATGCTCGTTCCAACTGGAGGACCAGTCGTTAAGGCCGCGCCAGAAAGGCGCCAGCTTTCTCTCAATCTAGACATGCTCGTGGTCAGCTTACGCAGGGCCGGAAGAGGAAGGGTTGGAGGGGATTGTACCAGTAGTTGTCTCACAACGGTCTTGCTGTAATCCTCAGTGCCAGTGTAGGTGCCCAGCGTGACCAGATAGCCTCCATCGACATGTTCCTCACGAATACTCCGTTCGCGCTCTTTCGCCCGAGCAGCACGTTCCTTTTCGAGTTTCCTCGCCTCACGTTCTTGTCTCGTCTCGCGGCGCTCGAAGGGAGCATCCTGGCGTTCACGATCTCGAGATGAAGAACTGCCTAGGCCAAAGAGGCTGATCTCGGGGCGACTCGAGCGGTTCCTTGACCTACCAGACTCTCTGGCCAGGTCGCGAGCCAAACCCACAGGGTCGCCGTTGGCGGAGCGACGACGGTCCTGAGCACCGTCATCGTAGCCGTCAGGGCGAGACTCTTTGGTGTTTGAGTTGCCCATGGTTGACGGCAAATGTCAAAGGACGTACGAGAGGGTGTGCAGTTTGCTGTTCCGGGAGGGAGACAGCTGGACGGAGGCGGGAGGCGGGAGGCTTGAGCGGCGGCGTGGCGGAGACGAACCGCCAGGTCTTGGCTGGGAAGATTGACAGGGACCGGGGTAGTTAGACGTCGTCGTTGTCGGCAGCACCGTCAGCTTCAGCAAGACACGACACCAAGCAAAGGCGATGAGCTGGCGGTGAATGCGTGGGATGAATTCGAGCGGCAAAACGACACAAGACGAGACGAGTCAAGCCAAGACACGATGAAGCGATCAACCAGTGAAAGAAGGTATCGGTGGTTCGGCTTACGCAGGCGTTTGGTGCACACGAGGGTGAGCTGCACAGCCTGTATTTGCCGGGGATGATGGTCCCAAGATGGCTAGCAACGAAGCACCAAAGTCTGCAGTACTGTAGGAGAAGCGTCAGACGACGAGGGTCATCAACGAGGGCATTTCGGGTTGGCAAGAGAGGGATAGAAACGCGGGATCGCGGATCTAAGAATGAGGATGGTCAAGGATGGAAGATGGCGAAAGACGGCTCGGTTGCGCGGGGCTTCTGCCGACGGTGTCGATGGATGTTCCCCGGATGTATGGGTAAAGGCGACCGAGTGGCTGTAGCGGGCTTGAGTGACTTGAAGCGACCTAGTAGTACTCGATAAATAGTGAGCGGGTGGTTGGTGACGGTGCACAGTCAGGAGGCAAGGTAGTGATAGATAAGTAAAAGGTGATAAGGCGGCTCTCGGCTGTGGCGGGACGAAATTGGGAACAGGCTTGTATGGGGATGGGGATGGGTAAGATGGGATGGATGGATGGATGATGGGATGTGGGAGAGAGAGCTGGAGAGGGAAAGACGGACGTCGCGGATTTGCGGGTGTGGCGACCGGGGTGATGGGAAGGGAAGAAGAATGGATGGGATGGATCGATAGAAGGGGTCGTCGGCCGAGAGACGCAAGACACACCTACAGTTGATGAGAGAGATGAGAGAGGATGGTTACAGGCTATCTACTCTTACTCTATACGTAGTTAGGGAATGAAAGAGACGCCTACCTGCTCTGTTGGTCCTAGGTACAGCGTAGACAGGCCCTGGCAGGCGCCTTGCTCAGCACCTAAGGCAAGCCGAATGCGATAGTCCTGGCGCCAGTCGGGTGTGGTGTCGGGGTGGGGGGAGAAGGAGGAGGAGTTGATGAGAAGCAGCTTGTGGAGGAGCAAGTGGAGGAGAGAGGGACAAAGGAGGAGGAGGGGTTGGTGCAGATGGGGTGCACGATGGGCTGTTGCAGTGGCTGTGGGTTGCCTGGTGCTAATGTCGATGAGAAATGACGTTGTTGTCTTGTCTGGTTCTTTGGTAGAGAGAACACAGAGAGATGGCGGGATGGGGCCCCAGAGTGGCATAGCAAGAAGGAAATATGAAAATCCAACTGATGATGGCGAATGATGTTGGAAGACTGTGTGTACCTGTTGGTGCCCTTTACCATCTTCAAAAGCGGTTGATGATTGCTGATGAACTGACGAACGGGGGACCGATGGAATGAAGCCTCGACTCCTCCCCCCCGACGCATTGGGACAGGTCCTGCAGCCAGCCCAACAAGGCACGTTGCTCCAGCACTCACTCGCCCCAACTTACAGGACACCAACCCACCAACGCCATCTCTACAGGGCACCTCAACCCATCTTCATCGGGGGGAACTCTCCTTCCCCCGCCCGACGTTTCCCACCCCCGCGCAAAAAGAAGCTACCTTAGCAACTTAGGTAGCCCACCCACCCCCGTAAAAAACCCCGTGCGCTGGGAAAGAGCTAGCAGGGGGAGCTAAGCTGCCAAACCTGGGCTTTTATCCGCGACAGAAGTACCTGAGGGGGGAGGGGAGAGGCGGCTGGGCTTGCTAATGTCCGAATGGAGCTGTTGTCCTCCGAAGCCGGATCGAACACGATGGGATGGCGGTTGGAGGATGTCTTTGGCTTGTATGGGGCAGAAGGGAGATTCCTGCCTTTCCAAAACGTCGTCGACTCGAGGCATAAACTTGCTGGGTCCGAACTGAAGTTGATTCATGCGACGCTCCACTGCTTCCGTCGCTCAGCAAAGCATGGTCACGACGAATCAGGCACAAGTATCCGCACACTGTTTCCCACACACTGTCTCACAACCGTATTCCTCCGCATGTGGTCGAAGCATCCATTTCTCCACCACGACATTCAGCCAGGCACACAAACTCCATTCGCTTGAGCTGTTTCGTACTCGGTGTGCCTCCTTATTAGCAAAGATCCAGCTCGCTGGGCCTGGCGAGCCGGGCGGAACTGGCCTTGTTATCCAGCTAGAAGACTAAGAGGAACCAACACCACGCCATCCCCTTCAACGCAGGCCGTCCGTCGCCCATTGAAACCTCCTGGCCATCGACATCAACCCTTCGTGATCCGGCTTCAAGTTGCCCCAAAACACCCAATGCTTCTGCATCTCCCTTGATGTATCTACCGTCGACCAATTGCTCACACGCAAGCCACTAAACCTCACTTTTCGTAGCACTCCAACGCCCTTTTTTGTCATCCACTCGCATTTGACTTCCCGTCTCGTCTGCGTGGTCAAGGTGGATCAATCAACTGACATGTGCCGTTCTCCGAAGGATCCGGTTACCCCCCAAACCCGTTTTGTTTCCTCGCGCTGAACGAGTGACTTACCAAGCCCGTCAACTGTCCGGAGAGTCGGTGGCATGAAATGTTCCTATCCGATTGAAACACACCGACCCTCCGATTCCGCTACCAAAACCCTTCTCTTGGGTAGGTATCAGCATGCTCTATTGGCCTGCCGGGTTCCCATTCTCACCCCTCCAACATGATGTCGCCGAGAACGAGATTTTAGACAACTCACTCCGTAGTGCTTATGTAGACAACTCGCATTACTTGCATTAGACTATCAGGGTCGACACCGAGTACATCTCCCGTGGTGTATCATCGCTTCACGCCTCAACTTCAGAACACGCCGTGCCTTCTACCCACGTGCGAAAACTGAATTGCCAATGTAGATCACCGTTGACCCCGACAACTGCCGGAAGATCCCAAGAAGTTTCGCACACTGTAACCCACTTTTCATGCTCAACGTCATAACCCGAAGAAACAAGTCATCAAGACGTTGTTTTGTGGAGAACCTGAGGTGTGCGAACTCGGTGAGGTGCGAAAGACCCGATAGCATACGTCAGCTTCACGTCTAAGCCATCACGAGCCTAATTCCAAGGGCCAATGGCAGTTCCACGCGCATGCAAGCCACCGTTTTACAGCAAAGTCCCACGAAACCTCGCATGTGCTCCTCGCCACTCTGGACATGCAGGGAACACGCAATGTTGCTCGTGGGGGAAGCTTCCGTTGCACGATGAAACGCTTCATCCTGGGAGTTGGAGATGGAGATGAATGTTTGTTTACATCATGCAGGCCTAATTCGGAGTGAATTGTGTCACAATTACACTTGATACCATAAATATATCACAATTCACATCTTGTCATCATCTCTCATTAATCGTACCTCATGGTATCTATCCGAAACCCCTAGCAATGCAATATCTAGTTCTAGACGCCTATCTCGAAGGAGCCCACGCTCGTAGCCACTCCCTCATCCTGTCCAAGCTTCCCTTCTCCGCCTCCGCTGCGGCGATACACCATTCCACGTCCCATACGCCTTCTGATGCCATCATCTCGGCTAACTTGCGGCTTTGCTGGCTGGTCTCGTCGACGCAAAAGTACAGCGGCTCCTGCAGGTTGGCGGCAGTGGCCACGAGCGGCTTGACGAGCGGCAGCACACCCGCAGCGTTAGATGGCTTTGCTTCAAGACCGGTATTGGCCCGGCCCGTCTTGCACCATTCGTTTCCGCAGTGGGTCCTGCCGCAGCCTGTCATCATCTGCCCGAGGTACCGTCTTTCAATCCTTCGACGGAGAGCCTTGCCTTCTGGGTCGTACATGCTCACGTAGAGCGGGCCGAAGCAGATAGAGCACAGGTTAATGTCGTTCGCTGCCTGGCTCTCTGAGGTCCCCTGAAAAACCTGTCCCCTAGCACCCACACCATACAGTGTCCTTCCGCAATTGATGTTTCGGCAAATAGGAGGCGCAAGACGGGAAACCTTGTCGAGCTCGTGATGCTTTAGGTGCGTTTCCATATCTCTAAGGCGGACAATCTTATTACAGAGATGGCACTCAGTCGTCCGAGCACCATCAGCGAGCTCGTGAGCAGTCATGCCTGAAAGAACAACCTCAGGGCTCGGGTTGAATGGATCTCCTTCTTGGGGGACCTCCAAGTGGCAGAACCGACAGAGTATAATTTTTCCAGGGCAGACACTTGTCTGATGTCTCGCAAGGTCGGGGATCGAGTTGGTCGAGAATTCGCACGAAGGGCATTGGCGGTGCGTGTGGAAGATACTATCGTGCTTAGCCCGGCTCATCGCAGAGTTTCCATAAGCGCTATCCTTGTCGCAGTGCCAGTGTTCATCCCACTCGGGGGAGCCTTTCTTGAACACCGATTTGCAATGAGGACACAAGATGTTGTTTCGGCGACAAAAGTTCTCGTGTAGAACCATGGTTCGCTTTGGAACCCATTGAGAGCAATTGCTACATTGGGCATCATCTGGAGAGTGTTCGTCTGCGTCGACCTCGATAGGGTTAGCACTGCTACCATTTGGTATAGCAGCCTTGGCCCGAATGCTGTATTGAATTGGTGTTGTTGAATCTTTGGGAGTATCTGGATGATTGTAGCCGTGGACCGAGATGAGGATTTTCTCCGCGCCTTCTAGCTCTACGTTTGAAGGAGCTAGGGATACTGCTTTGATGCCGTCCTTTGCAGGGGAAAAGTCGCCAAAGACATGGACCAACTCTCGTGGCGGTGCCCGCTGTTGAGGTGACTTGGGGGTGACGAATAGGTCGAGTGTATCTGTATCCTCACCAACAGCCAACTCAATCACAAGCGGCTGTGATCGATTCCATGATGGCAATACGTAATCGACGTATTCTCCAGGCAGAACCTGTCCTTCCACGGGTTTCCAGATATCAAGCTCACCACCCACGGAACTTCCGTCTCCAGTCCCCCTCTCCGGCTTAGCCATGATTCGCCTCAGTGTCTCTCGGGCCTGCTCTTCGTCGAGAGCTTCGATATCGACCTCTAGATCAGTATCCACAACGCAGATGGCGTCTCCATCAGGCGCCACCTTATCCACTAGTAACTTGAATTCTTCCCCTTGAACACCCTTGACGGCCAACATGGTGCCCTTGCTAAGTGTTGTAAAGTTTTCTCGGAGCTGTCGTTCGAGGAGCGGTTTCCAGTCATCTGGGTTGTAGCCTGCCTCAAGAGGTCGCAGTCTCACATATGTCCCTTTGGGGAGTTGCTTTGCCTGAACATTGATCTGGATGCCATCAACCTCCATCTCCTGACCATTGGCCTTTGCTTCATCGTTGGTAACAGAATCCGAATGGTCGATAGGAAGAAAATCGCCATCTTCGATACCCAGAGCTTCTGTCAAGAACGGGCTTAGTCCAGTCATTCCATCTGGAGCAGAAAATTCCCTGATACCAGCGTACACGGCATTGTTGTTTTTTGGGTTCACGAGACGGAATATCAGGGGGTTCGGAAGCTGGTGCGAGCTCTCGGAATCAATTGCTTGGGTTGTATTGGACGAGAAGTATCCGAAACGGTCAGGAGGAGCTGAGGGTCGGGATCGCGCGGCTGTTAGAAGTTGTTCGAGCGCCGATTGTGGGAGGAGGATCTTGTCGCCTCGAAGATTCTTGGAGGAGACGACAGAAGGATGGAGGATAGGGAACGATTCAGACCAGCGCAAAGGCGCTGGTTCGTCCATAATGTTTAGGCGCAAGTTCGGTCCTAATTCTTTGTCTTGTGGTGTTTGAGTTGTCGAGTGTCAAGGGTGAAGCTCTTGTTTGGCAGCGGGGTGCGGGACGGCGCGTTGCAGTGCGGCGGGAGGTGACGAAAATTGTAAAGGCATGAGAGGAAGCTAAAACATATTGCAGGCGATGTCGAGATAAAATTCCAGAAAAGTTATCAACGCGACTGTTCTACTTATCATGACGCGGTGTTGCCGCCTGCGGAAGTTCGCGGCGATGCTCAGTCAGCGGATTCGGTGACGTTCTAGTCTGCCACCTGAATCTGGAAGCATCGCGATGGAGGGGCAATGGGTCACGTGCTAAAACCAAGGGTCCAGCTGGGGCTCTAGGGTAAGTCTCCTCGCAGCTCCCGTCCCGTTTCCGTGAATCTAGGGTCCGGGAGGGAGGGCACGTGGGGGGCAACGGACTAAATTATCTCCACCGGCAAGAGGTGAAGCGGCTGAAATGACCTGAGCTGGGGGGCTGCGTTGCTAGCTCTAACCCATGGCGCCCCGGTGCAATCAATGGCTCGCCAGCAAAGGCATCGTGCATATCTATCCACCCCCGTAGCGACCCAGCATCGAGCGGCCGGGGATGCATGCGCGGAGAACCGCCCGCTCAGCAGCACAAGGACAGAAAGACCAGCTCGGCACCGGCAGCGGACAGCCAGGCGGCGGAACTAAGGCACGACGGCCGATGTGATGGAACCGATGAGACCGTTGGAACCGACCGAACCGATGTAATGCGGTCCACACCCTCATGTAACTCCCCGGGGATGCAATCAAGAGCCCAGAGCGTTGTCTCCTTCCCCTCGTCGGGCGCCGACTTGGGATTCAAGCTTCGCTCCTAGACGGAGTTGGTTGAGCCGGCCGGAAAGAAACCCGACCCCCAGCCTACCACGTAGGGGGGGACGGCCCGGCCGTCTTCGCCGTCATGATGGCGGTCAAGCCAGCCAGCGCCAGAACGTGTCGACGACTCGCCTCGTGTCTGGTATCTCTCTCGGTCGATCTTCAGTGCTTCTCTCCAAAAGTTTTCCTTGGTGGCTTCACGCACGTTGCCTTAGATCTCCCCCACAAAAGAAACAACACAGATGCCTAGATGCACGAAGCCCCCCCTCGGCCACAGCCATGACGACGACGCGCGCTGCCAGCAGCTCAGTCAAGATGTAGGACTGTGCGACTCAGCAAGCACCCCTTGCCGAAATCCTTGTCAGGCTAGTTCCACCATGACCCCCAAAAAGAGGGAAACCGAACCGCCGCACCGAAAGACGTGCTGGCACCACGACGGCCAGTCGAGCTATCATGATCCAGGACAAGCGTCATGGGAGCTGGAATGAGCTCACCTCCCACCTCCCATCTCTCATCTCTCACCTCTCATCTCTCACTTCCCATGACATCTCCCTTTCAACACCACAACCATCGCCATGGACAATCTGTTGTTCTACAGACCACTTTGAGAGGAGGAGGCCTTGATTTTCGATTCCTCGAAGCATATCGAGAAGCTCCGTCTGGATTGCTGGGAGGAGCCAGGCAGTTTGGGCCATGATGAGGCTTGCGGACCTGTCGCTTGGTGGCATGGACCCCACTCGCCCGAGCTTGGTTCGATCGGCGACGGACCCCCCGGATTCTGGTACGTTGATCAGGTCAAAGATGTTCCCACCTTGCCGGCGTGGGGCGGTCAATTGCCGCTTTTAGCGACCAAATATGCCACCAGGATTGAGATTGAAACCAGGCTGGCCGTCCGTGTCTTGGTTCAGCATTATGCATAATTGGAACTAGGTGGCTCCCTGTGTTGGTTGTCTCGGTCGTTTCCATCTGCTGAGGCTTACCTTTTGGAGAGTGGTGCTCATACAACCCAGAATAGCTGCTTTTGTGGTGGGCCGCTTGGGGGTTGTTTGAGTCTCTGTTCCAAGGCCTTGCCCCCAAGCCAAAACCCAAACATCCAACGATTGGCCACAGAGGTTTCGAAAGAGCCCTAGCTAAAAGTGTTGGGCATCATAACCCCCTCTCGCCGATCGGATTCATGGCGGACCATTCGATGGCGAATGTGCTTGGGTGAGACCTACAGTACATCAATGCAGGCCACGACGGCTGAGCTGTTGAGGCTGTAAGGGAGATTGCGCCAACTTCCACGTCAGCGATCTTCAAGTGCACCAGCCAAGATTATTGGTGAAAAGCATATACTAATGGTACGAGTACGAGGAAGGAAATAAAGGGGCTTGGCATATTGGCTAGATATGTGCAATTGGAAGCGCCAGGGCGAGGTGGCTTTTGGGAGAAGAGGTTGGCAAGTTGGATAGGCAGTCCAAACGCGTCTCGCTAGACTCGGTCCGAGACAGGTCGGTGGACGACTAGGGTGGATTCGGTCCTCGGTGCGAGATGTATGCAAAGAGGTTGAGAGGGTCCACGATCTGGCTCTATGAAATGCTACATAGTAATTATTGGATCAAGTCTATCGTTGGCGTTAGGAATTTAAAACCGGCGCCTGGCGCGGGTATGGCAAACTCCCCGATGACGGGCTCGCTGCATAGCCCACCCCTATTGAGTCTCGTTACATAAATTCCCATGATAATACGATAGACGTCTGAGGGGCAGCGGAGGAGTGAGCTCCGTGTAAGAGCGGCGAGGGCGCTAATCTCGCATCCAGGGAATGGGCATCTCATTGAAGCGCCGCCCTCGCATACGGCCGCTTGGGAGAGAGAGGCATGTGAGCGGCACTAGCACGCCCTGTTCCATGGCTTCTGCTCGCTGTCACTCTGAATGAATGAGGTCCTAGCTCATGGGGACGGCGGTGCTCCGTGCCATCCTGTCCTTTTGTCACAGCGCTGCAGCAAGATGGGCGGTTGGTGGCAGATGAGAAATGCTGGGGAAGCATGCTATGGTGGTGAGCCATGATTCAAGACAATACATATCATGCTTCTTGCAAAAATCAAGGGGCCAGGTCAGCGATGAGCAGTCCGGCGTGGGCCATGCGCCGTCATCGCATTACGTCGAAGTCGCCGATTCGCCCCACAGCGACACCCCCAAAGGTCCAAAGGGAGACCTGCGATAAGACTGAGACACCTTCAGCAGCAAATCTATTGCGTCGGTGTGTTTATTCTTAGTGAGATGGGGGGGTTTAGCCGGCGAGATACATCGTTGAAGATCAAACAGCAAGAATAGAAACGGGTGAAACGAAAAGAAGGTAGATCCGGTGAGAGAAAAGAGTGAGAAGCCATGGGCAACTCCACACCTCCTACCGCGAAAGGGCCGCCGCATCCCACGGGCCGATCTCGAAAAAGAGTCACACAGTTTTAGTTCACTAGTGATACATTCACATTCTTTCTCAACCACACTTTTTGATACACACAAGACTCAACAAGGCAAAAAAAAAAAAAAAAGAAAGAGTAAAGACGCAGCGGAGCATACACCCATCCCACCCGTGCCATCCGCCCCCCTCTCGTCGTTCCCCCCTTGCCGGTCCCACGCCCACTGGAAGACAAGCCCGCCCACACCTCTTTCATCCATCAATCACTTTCTGTCGCCCATCGGTACATTTCATTATTCACTCAACTATGTTCTCCGGTCCGGCCGGGGGATTTTATGGCCGGGACTGTTTTGTTTCCCACCTAAAATTCATGGCTCCGTGACTGGTCAGTCGGGGTGCGTGACATGATGGGGCTCCATGTAATCCGACAGCCCAACCTGAGGAGTAACCTTGTTGCGCCTATCATGTCTGACGGCGACCATCATGGCTTCTTTTGGTGGTGGTGCTGCTTGGCAGTTGATGGCGTATTGAGTAGAAACGCCCCCCAACATGGACGAGAAAACCCACGGCTTAGAGCTTCGCCAATCCGCATCTCATCTGGGATGCCCCATCCCCCATCTCCCATGCCTCCCATCTGAGCCCATCCCTTCCCCACGTCGGCTGTAAGTACGTATCCCCAATCCCAACCTAAACCTGTCCCATCCCCATGCCATCATACACACACCATACGCATTAGACACACACACACACACCCATACCGACCCAACCCAACTCATCCCCCATCCCATTATCATGCCTTTCCCAGTTCCAGCGAATGGGCCACCCTCCACCTCCTCTTGCCCCCCATCCCATGTTCACACACCACGCACCACGCCCCCCCTGCTCCTAGAGCTTCCTTGTTGGCGCAACCTGTCTTATTAGTCTGCGCCCAGCTATGAATGAATATCTTCGCAGCCTTGTCCACCATACGAGCGACTCTTTTGTTCCTCTTCTTATTCCATCTTTCCAAATAATATTCCCCCCCAACCCCCTCCCTCCCTTGATCGCCCTCCTTCGTAGAAGAAGGGCCGTCACTTCATCATTTAATACAGTCCTTCCATCTTACATCCCCGGGTCTCTGAAAGCCTGACATGAACCAAGCTATTGTCGACGACCACACGCGCGTAGAGATCCAACCTCCGATCTTGACCCTCTTCGACGCCCTCTGCAACTCGCTCGTCCTCCGCAACACCATCCCCTACCTGCCCGTGTCGAGCCTGCTGAGCCTCGCAGCCTCGTCTCGTTCCCTGCGCGCCTTGCTCTACGAGACACCAGGTGTCTTCCGCCACCTCGACCTCACCCACGTCAAGACCGCCCAGCCTGAGACGACCAAGGACGTCGACAACGATTTGGTCTGGCACAATGTCCAGCTCGTCGACTACTTGACTGAAGATGAGTACGTTGAATGTTTTACTGAGTGTATGTACCTAGTTCTAGCCGCTCACTCCACTTTCACACAGCTTCTACTCTGGACCCTTGAGGGGCGTCTTCTCCACCCTCCGACAGCGGGACCTCCTTCGCGATGTCCAGACGCTGATCCTCGACGGCCTGTCGGTCACGGCCGAGATGTGCCACGAAATCATCAATGACCCGAACTACAGCGTGCGTCTGCTGTCGATCCGCGACGTCAAGCACATGAACCAGGGCAAGCTGCGCGCCGCCCTCACGTACGCCTGCCGCAGCACCCGCCCAGAGGGCATGCCGCGGCTCAAGGGCATCTACTGCCTCGGATCGAAAGACACTGTAAACACCCCAGCACTGCTCCCGGCGCCGGCCGCCGCGGAGGTCCAGGACTCTTCCATCAGCGCGGGGTGGAACCACAAGAGCCAAAAGGCCCTCACGGCCTCGCTCCACGGTGAGGGCGACGCCTGGTGGTTCAAGAAGGGCCGGATGGCGAGCAGCCCCGTGGAGCCCGACTGGGCCAACTGCCTGCAGGCGTGCCAGGGCCTGATTGCCTTTGACGCAATGCTCTGCCAGGGCCCGCGACATCGCAACTCGCCCGTGTATGGCCAGGCGGTTCACCCATCGGGCTGCGGGCCGGCCATGGCGACCTTCGCTGTGGGCGGGTGTGCATCATGCGGCAAGGCGCCCGAAGGTCTCATGGATCCGGCGACCAGCCGCCCATGTAACCTGCCGCTTCTCTCGCCGCCGCCTATCCTGTCGTCGTCGGTCCGGGCCGCAACGATGCCTGGCCCCGGCGCCGAAGCCTTCACCCCCCGGTGCGGCGACTGCCTTGCGGAGCGGTTCTGCGTGTGCTGCAACAAGTGGTGGTGCGAGTCGTGCTACTACCTCCCCGGCCAGGGCCTGCAGGAGAGCGTCATCATCGTCGACCACGAAATGAGTAACAACGGCTGGGACAATGCCGGCATTAGCATGGATGTGGAGTGGACGGCGTCTAAATCCAAGGTACGAAAGGGTCTCTGTGAGCCATGCACCATCGGCGATGGATCATCCACCAGACGCGCATCGTCATCCAGATAAGGCGAATTTAAACAACCCGCCCTGGATTTGACAAAAACAGCGGGGGGCCCGCCCGGAAACAAAAGACTCACTGCTAAAATAGCTTTTGCCGGCCCCTTGGAAATTGTATGCAATGTTTGCTGTCATGGTGATGCTTCCAGGGTGACGGCAGATTATCTTGATACACTCCCCTCTCTAATGGCATGCGCTGACGTTGAACTTTTCTGAATAACAGCCTCGAATTTCCCGAAGCTGCTGGGAATGCGGTAGAAGCGTTAGTGCTCCATCTTTTTTCTAGAATAATTCCTCACGGATCCATATTACTTTGCTTCCCTGTCTGGCTGCTGCAGACCCCCGGCTAACCACGCGATATCAGTGCGACGAGTGCATCCAACGCACGCAGAAAGTCTGTAAAAAGTGCTGCGGCGGGTACTGCCTCACGCATAACGAAGGCTCGTCGGAATCATTCGTAAGTTTTTTTTTATCTCCCCGATGCCCAACTCGGACCGCTGAGCGATCAATGTGCTGACTCCATATCTGCAGTGTGATTGTAAGTCCCCGGCGTCATCATGCCTTGCCACATGGCCCAGCCCCTGGTCCGTGGCTATCAAGATATTAACCGAATGATTTAGGGTGCGTCTCTCGAGGCCGCGGCCTCACGCGTCTCTAGGCGCAAGGGTCCGATGCTGTCACGAATACGGCCACGGCGGCGGTGAGGTCCGCGCCGTGTCGTGCCAGCAAGATATGCATCAACGACAGCCAACGGAGACAAGATGGATCTCGACGTATTATCCACCGAGGTAGGACTTGAAAGGGTCGCTCGATATCTATCGCCTCATGCCGAGCAGGTTGCCAAGGTGCCTGCATTGCAGCTGACCTTGGGCGTCCAGAGTTGCATCGCAGTCCCTGGAACACGGGATTGTGGGCACTTGAACGGACCTGGGTTAGGGGGCGATGCAAGGCCCGGGCGCGTGTGGAACATGGCGTGGAAGGCAGGGCAGGCTGAAACTAGGACCTGGATATGGTGCCTAGGACCCGGTTATGGTGTTTTTCTTTCGGGGTCATGATGGGGAGGACCTTTTTGGATGGACGTGGCAGCGCAAAGGGATACTTATTTTTGCCTTTGTCCCTGGATGGGATGATATACGGCAGATGCCCTGGAGCCAAAGGAGCAAATGGATGAAACTCGACTCTCAGGATTGGTTTTACAAGTTACGGTTGCGGTTACAGATACTCACCACTATTCTACGGGCTGGTTCGACCAGATAATGCAGTTCAGTTCTTGGGCGGCGATTTCTATGCTTTGCGAGGTGGTTTCCAACCAAGCCTGGGATGCCACAGGGTCCTCCTGTCTTACCCTTGTGAGCGTAAAACGTATCGATACATCATCTCCGGCGCACGGGATAATAAGACCACGGACACATGTCTCCGACTAAGGTCTATCAGAGTGGTGCCAGGAAAATGGGGTGATGCGCTCCAAACGGCGGTGCGG
Organism: Dactylonectria alcacerensis; assembly: GCA_029931735.1. Lineage (NCBI taxonomy): Eukaryota > Fungi > Ascomycota > Sordariomycetes > Hypocreales > Nectriaceae > Dactylonectria > Dactylonectria alcacerensis. The sequence continues at coordinate 467,395 of JAPMUZ010000012.1, read as the reverse complement.
CGTCGTGCAAACACGGAAGTCGGAATATTCCGAAAAAGCAGCATCATGACGACTGGCGGCGGAAACAAGACGGACATGGCATGGCTAGATGCAAGTGAGGCTAGCTGGACTTGGGAAAGGCGAAAAAAAGCGTAGCCGACGAAACATGCGACAGGCGACTGGTTGACGAGCGACAGTTGGACCAAGAGATAAGATGACTTGCAGATTCGCAGTTTCGTCGTACATGTTGCTCGGCTCGGCTGCGTCATGTGTCGCATCATGACGGGGGCTTCAACGACATGCACATAAACACGACAGTATCCCCCTTCCAAGAGCCAACCTCGATTCCTTTTCTTGCAATTTGTTTCTTCCATATCTCTCTCCTAAAAATAAGAAAGAAACGTGCCTCCGATAACCATTCCCTTTGGTTCCCCCCTTCTCGTTCAACGCCCCCCTTTTTTTCCCCCGTCGCGCAAGAAAAAGAGTCACCGCTATGGCGCAAGTGGCCTAGCAGATGGCGCATTCAGCGGCGGAATTTTGGAAGGGGGGAAAGTGGTGGCATGTCGGCCCGAGCTTGTCGCGGGGGAATCGGGGGTTTGATGCGGTTGGTCTGTTGATGAATCATCATCGGATAGCTACCATCAGTGTGAGACCCTGGAAAACGAGGTGGCCCGTGGTTTGGCGATGAGCGTTTTTGGTGTAGCCACCCTGGTTCTTCTCTTTTCGGAAGGGTTTCTTTTCGGAGGGGTTGTGTCTGGCTTGTGAAATTTGACGGAATGGTTGCAATCGTTGCGGGGAATAAAAAGGACTCGGTCTTTTATTCTGATTGCTATTCCAGATTGCTATTTCTCGAATCGCCGCGATTATAAAACTAACTCCAGGGTCTTTTCTCGGGTTGTCCGATGACCGCCCAGATCCGAGATCTCGCCTCCGTGCCCCGATCCGATATCGAACTCGATTATCAAGCTCCCCAAACCCTTTTTCTGCGCCGCCCCCCACCTCAACCCGACCGACCCCCTCCACCGGAACGATATCTTTGAGGGGAGACATAGCTCTCTCTTAATTGTTTAATTCTGCATCCCTTGATCTGCTGGACAGTTTCGAGAAGAAAAAAACACCAAGACCAGAAACCAACACAGATATCCCACCATGGCTCTGCGAAAACCACTCTCCGAGGTTCTCCCTCCCCTCATCCTGGGCACGGCGACCTTCAACCACCAATACCACCCGGATCCCACGCACATGCCGTATACGGACATCGTCAGGCGGGCGCTGGCGCACAATGTCTTGGGCTTCGACACGTCGCCGTACTACGGGCCGTCGGAGCTGCTGCTGGGCGACGCGCTGCGCACGCTGACGCCGCCGCCGCCCCGCGAGGGATATTTCCTCGTCACAAAGGCTGGCCGCATCGCGGGCGACGAGTTCGACTACTCGCCTGCGCATATCCGCTACAGCGTGTGTCGCAGCCTCGAGCGTCTGGGTACGCCGTATTTGGATCTGGTGTATACGCACGACGTCGAGTTTGTTTCGCCTGCGGAGGTTCTGGCCGCCGTGATCGAGCTGCGGCGGCTGCGCGACGAGCTTGGCCTGGTGCGGTACGTCGGCATCAGCGGATACCCCGTAGCCACACTGGCGAGCCTGGCCGAGATGATTCTGCGCGAGACGGGCGAGCCGCTGGACGCCGTGCTGTCGTACAGTCACTTCTGCGTGCAGAACAGCCGGCTGGGTACGCCCTCTCTACTAGAGCGTTTCCGTGCCGCTGGCGTCGAGTGTCTGCTTAACGCCAGCATGCTCAGCATGGGACTGCTGACCAGCCGCGGCGTCGACAATAGTCCCATGGCTTCGTGGCATCCGGCTCCTGCTGAGCTGCGACAGGCTTGTGCCGCGTTGGCTGATATTGCGCGAGGTGCTGGCGAGCATCTGGAAGAGGTGTCGATCCGCTGGGCGTTGGAGAACTGGGCGCGCATCGGCTCGCCGTTTGGAACAAAGCTGGTTCCAGGTGAGGTCGGCGGCGACGGCGACAGCGACGCCTCAAAGGAAACCCGCCTCGGCGTCAGCGTCATGGGCGTATCCAGCGTCGCCGAGCTCGAAGAGACATTCGCGCTGTGGAGCAGCGTCGTCGGGCTAGGCGCCAACGGCAGTGAGCCAGAGCAGCGGGCCCGGATTGCGCGCATCGTCGAGGACGACATGTGGCCTAGCCTCGGCCGGTGGAGGGATTATGCCTGGGAGAGCGGCGGCCCGGGGTTTGTGAATACGCGAAGGCCGTCAGCGATGGGCACGATTCCGCATGATGGCGTGGCGGAGAGATGGGGGTTGATACCCAGCGTGAGAGATGCTCCTACGCCCAAGATCTAGTAATGTAGCCTAGAGAAGAATGTAATGAACAAGGAGCTGGAGATTGTCGTAATACCATGTCATTATTTTACGTTGAGCCATCATGCCGTTGTGAAGATTAGAACAAGTTCAGTCCTGACACTAACTTGTCATGACGATTTGGTATAAGCGATGCAGATCAGATCCATCAGCTTATCGACAACCCACCAATAAACACACCCTGCATCTCTTCCCGTTTGCCGCTGCAACAGAGTGGATCTGCATCTAATCGTATCTCGTTTTCGACCTCTCCCTGGCGCGACGCCACCCATGCAGATCCAGCTCGTCATAGGTAACCCGACTGTCAGATAGTCGGAGCTAGTGCCATGCATAAAGGGTCGTGATGCCTGTCTTGGCACCGTATCTCGCTTTGCTTTGAGATAGCACAGCTTCTAGTTGTGATGACCTGGGAGGTGGCAGCTGTTGAAGATATAAGTTAGGAAGGAGCATGGCATTGATTGTAACAATGTCCAAACAAAACAGATCATCAATTAACATCTCATGTCAATCATCATGATTTCATTTACGGAAATAACCCTTCTGACCTCCTTGGTCCCGTCCATCGCCATGGCCGCCCTCAATTGTCGCCCTGAAGGTCCCGTCCTGCCTAAGCCAACCAACCTCTCAGACTCCCCGGCCTTTCTCACGGCAGGGTCCAACCTGACGCAGATCCTAGACGCGGTCATTTCTGGGTCCATCGACGCCGGCTGGGCCATCGAAAATACTTCCTTTTCACTCGCCGTCATCAGTCTTGACCAGCAAGACCCTGGCGTGCCGGTCTGGGAGTACCATTACCTCGCGGAGGGGAATACGCGGGGGACGAAGGTCTTGGACCGGGACTCGCAGTATCTCATTGGGTCCATTTCGAAAGTGGTGACAGTGTATATACTTCTGAATAGCGGCATTGATCTAGATGCTCCCGTCGTTGGGCTTCTCCCAGCTCTTGGTGATCCCAACTCGACTATCCCGTGGCAGAACGTCACCCTGCGAATGCTGGCCTCTTATCTTGGTGGGACACCCGCCAACTGTACGTTTCTCACATTCAATTCCTAGAAAGCTATAATTGACTGACTAGGTTCAGATGGCTTTTCTGAATACTACTTTCTGAAAGACCTTTTCCTGGTGCAGGGGCTTCCTCCGCTTAACGACAGCGACTACCCGCCATGCGGTGTCACAGGACTCAACAGCGGCTGCTCCGACCAAGGTAAACTACTCTCCAAGATAAAGATTTTCTCGGTAAAATTGATATATTGGCCTAGAATTCTTCGCTGGAATGACTAGTTCCTATCCCGTGCCCGCCCCCATGGAGCGCCCTGCGTATTCCAACGCCGCCTTTGTAGTACTCGGTATGGCTCTCGAGGCATTCACGGGGAAGAACTACACGCAACTCGTGCGAGAAGTGTTTTCCGACCCGTTACGCCTAGAGAACACGTTTCCGTCGCCGGGAGATGATGACAAGGCCGTTGTCCCGCCTGGTGAGAGCAGCTGGGGCAGTGAGTATGCAGCGAATACCCCGTGAGTAATCGCCATGGATATCATTTAATCCGACCATAAAGACTTACATCGTGTCAACAGCGCTGGCGGTCTCGTATCATCTGTTTCGGATTTGTCAAAGTTCTCCTACGCACTCCTATCACGGACCCTGTATCTCGGAGCGACCCAGGTAGACGCATGGCTCAAGCCAGCCTCGTTCGCCGGCGGCCCGTACACCCTGTCCGGCATGCCGTGGGAGATTGTGCGGTCACTCGACTTCGTTCCAGACCATCCGCACCCCATCGCCGTGTATGGCAAGTCGGGCGGCGCGCTCGCGTACAGAAGCCAACTGAGCCTTGTCGACGAGTACGGCGTCGCGGTGGTGGTTCTGACGGCTGGGTCGATGCGTGCTGCGCCCATCTTGGCTGATGCCCTCATGGCGACGTTGATACCCGCAGTTGATAAGGCGGGGAGGGAGCAGGCGAAGAAGTACGAGGGAAATTACACCTCCCGCGACGAGATGGGCGTTCTTATCGAGGCGTCTATAGTCCAAGACGCTGATTCCCTCGTGCTATCTTCACTCCGCCGCAACGAATCCGACATCCTCTCCGGCCTCATCACCCTCTGGACCGCCGCCATGGACGCCTTCATCCCCGAAATCGCCGCCCCGATCCGCATCTTCCCCACGCAGCTCTCCGCATCCAACGGCACGCTCGGTGGGGAGCAGCGGACGGTCCGGGAAGTGTGGCACCTGTGGCCCGAGATGTCAGCTGCGTCCGAGACGGCGCTTCCAGGACGGGGTCGCGCGGGCCAGGACTGTGTGGCATGGACGGTCAATGATTGGGTTCACTACGGGGGTGAGCCACTGCAGCGGGTAGTGTTGCACGTAGATGAAGATGGCGATGTTCTTGGGTTGGAGGTGCCGTTTCTGAGGTCTGGTGTTCTCGTCAAGTCTGGATGAGCTCTAGGCTACTTGCGGTTGACGCCGTTCAAATGGGATGAGGGCATGATGACAACTATAAAGCATACAACTCATGAATCATTATAGAAAGTCCCTTGTACATGGATCATGACAAGCCAACCTTGAGTAGAAACATATACAGCTGATCCTCTATATACACATCCAGCTTCCAGCCAAGGTAGGAAACTTGCGACGCCGTCAACAAGTTAACACCTAACTCTATCAAAGGCTCTAGACACCAACAGTTGAAAGTAATCCGCCACGCTTACTCATACAATTATTCTCCTGCGTCTCAATCGAAACAATAGAACGATCTACCTGAGCCAAGGCTAACTCTCTCACAAGGTTTGGAGAGGGTGAGCAGCATGTCTTGAAGAAGGGCTGTGCAAAGCCTAGTCACCATTCACGGATGCCAAATCCCTGCCCAAACGCATAGCCATATGCTGATCAGCCATCAGGGATAACGCTAAGCGGCTCGTCCACACGAATCGTTCAGTAAGAACTGCCCGAAGCTCTACCCCATTCTAGAGTGAGGCAAGACGACGGATGTAATGGCATTGATCCGATAATACGAAATCCCGACTGGGTAACCCCCCATGCAACCTTGTAGCTTGAACATGCGCAAAGTATGCTAATGTCCTCTTACGGCAGGCCTACGAGCAAATCTCGTAGCTTAGCGAACTTTGGAGAACCAAGCCCAGAAACCGGATCCCACCCTTTCGCTGTTTGAAATCCTTGCGTGCCGCAACCAGGATTGTGGCCCTCAGTGATCTGCTCAAAATGTCAGCATATCAATCTGCACAACTCAGTCGGGACTCACGTCGTTAAAAACTTCGGGATGCTGGTAAAGGATCTGGTTTAAGAACCCGATTGGCTTCTTCCCTGCTATCAAGCGTTCATCGTTGATCCGGTTGATCATGGCGGCGAACAGAGGAGCGGCAGCACTTGTGCCTCCACTGACTGTGATTTTATCTTCGTCGGACATTGTGACATTCGCACCAAGTACTGCAACATCGGGGAAGGCACGTCCGGATGAGTTATAAATGTTCTTAGGGTAGTGGGGATCATGTGCAGCAAGATAACTGGCAACAGCTTTCTTCTGGTATGCTGGCTGAGCGTTGAAATTGCTAAAGCCTCCTAGGAGAATGGTTAGAGCAGTGAGGTAAAATGGTGAGAGATGGGTCTTACCTCCAGAGTAAAAGTTGTGCTTAGGATCAAAAACGGCAACCTCGCGTCCTTTTCCTGCATTAAAGTTGACTTGCGTTGCTCCAACCGTCGTCACGTAAGGACACGAGCCCGGAAACAGAGGGTTAAAAACCTCTTTCTTCGTCTTGGGGTCAAATGAGCATCCCATATTGCCCTGGACTCCGCGATCTCCAGCCGCGACAACAACAGTCACGCCGCGAAGAGCCAGCTTCATCCACTCATGGCACTGGCGCTGAACGTAATGCCTAGATAACGACGATTCATCCACTGCATATGAGATGGAGACCACGTTCGTAACCTGGTATTTGCCGCACATGGCCGGTCCTTGCCAGCCTCCAAAAACTGGAAACTTGGGGTCAAACTCAGGGTCGTCGCCTCCATCGTAGCGACAGTAGCTCGCATCGACAGCATCAAGAAAGTCGTTGAGGATGCCGCCACCGTTACTATAAGGGGTCTGGAAAATGGTGACCTTCTGGGGGTACACGATGGGGTACGCCATCTGCAAGTCGAGCAATTCCTCGCCACCGTTTTCTTCGCCGGGTGCTTTCGCGCCGTTGATGCTGTTCACCTTGGGCCCTGTTCCCTTGGGGATGAACTTGGCAAACTTGGACCAGAAGTTATTGAGGTTGGCCTGGTTATATGCGTCACCGAAGCCGTAGATGCCGAGGGAGTTGTTGGGTGCGGCTTTGGTGCCTAATGGAATACCGTACAGTTCTACGGGTTGTTAACATGAAGTAAAATCGGTTGTGATAAGAGTCGCACTTACTACGGATGCATTCTGGTGTCCAGCTAAGGTCGCATTTACTCAAGTCCTCGGGCGTGGGGATCTTATACGGCGGCGAGGAATAAGTATGGTGCGAATCAACAGCACGACTTCGCTTCGTCCTGCCCGCTCGTAAAGGTGTCAACATTACGAACTGCACATATTCTTCCAACGCCACTGGCACTTCATGGGTAGAAGGTTCGAGCCGGGGTTCTCCGGTGGCTGTGTTCTGCACGATGTGGTACTTCGTCTTGAACAAGTCTTCTAGTTGATCGATTGAGGCGATAAACTCCATCACCGCCGCTGCCTTCTTGACCCGTACCGAAGTCGTATCGATGCCTGCACCGTCGAGCCAGGACAACACTTTTCGCTGATGTTCCTCCCCAGGAGCGAACAAATTCTCCTAGTCATCATCAAAAGGTTATACTTGACAAGAACTTTCGAGGCTATTAAGCTTACCACGGCCCTGCTGTCAAGGTATTGACCAAACGTGTTAGAGGCAGGATCGGATATTTTCATCAATATGGATTCCGCTTCCGCCACACGAGGTTGGTGAAATGCAATGGTAGCCCGGACTACTTCCAAACTATCAGCTTGGGGCGTAGCTTTCCATTCTGGCTTGGGATATGCAAATGCGAGCTGTGAGCTCAGAAAGGCGACGACAGTCGCGCAGAAGGAGTCGCTGCGCATTGTCGCGATGAAGAGGTCGTTGTTAAGCGACCTTGGGTAGATTAGCCTCGGAGCGGGACCAAGGGACGAACAGATCAAATAAATAGAAATATATAGGCTAAGAGGCAGCGCTAAGAATCTCGTATCGTGCCATCACCTACCTCGTATCTGGACCGCCAATGTCAGGAACCTTTTTTCTTCTGGCTAGTCTAATCCTCGCGAAGGCGGATAAATCGGCTCAATCCTTGTTCATTAACTCACTCCTTAGCATAACGGTTGCCAATTTCATGCGGAAGACAAGATTAATAAGATCGGTCTGCCACTGGCTCAAGAGAAATGTCTAGTACTACATGCGACTACACGTGGTACCTTCTACCCATGTTAAGGTCCCTTTGTTACACCATCACGTAGGTTCATGACAAGGCGTATATAGGAAAATGGATTTTCCGTGACGACACGCTACCCCGTGCCGGCCGCTGATGCCTGTCGGGTTGACCGCCGTCCGGATCGGCCCCCCGTGTCGGCCAGCCATTGCAACGGTCTCCACATGTACCGGTCCCTCTGCTTTTAGGTAGTGGCGGTCTTGTCAAGTGTAAATGCCATATCCAAACCATCGTAAAACCAGTGAATCAATTGCCCTTATTTTGCTACGATATTCCTTGGGATCGATACTCACACTTACCTACGAGAAGCTTCTCCGTGTAGCCTGGACGATGGTCGAAGATTCCCGTTGCCGAATGAATTAGGCGTCAGGTGGGATGAGTACCATGAATTAGTATAACCATATGTTAAGATTTAGTATAAAATATATGGTACGAATTAGCACCTATGTATCATAAATTAAGCTGCAGAAGACCATAATCCCCAAACGAAACTGCTGGCTGTGACACAAAAATGAACAGCCCAAGATCAAGGAGTCAAAGCCGGATATGGTGGCAGGAAGAGCCGGATGTCTGAAATGGTCATTGGATTGCGGCTGACCAATGTTCTGGTCTGTAAGGAAGTTGATAACAGCGTGCCGTCTTTCGAGACGCAGCAGACGGTGTCGGTGGTGGCCTTCCTACTCAAAGTTTTTGCCTGCTTCCTGCCGTTACTGTTCATGCAGTAGGTCATTTGTGAGAAGGAGCACACCTCCCGGTGTTCTGCATTTGTCTCAACCCCCCAAACCTTGACAATGCCAACACAAACAACATCACTCACAAACCAACTTGGGTCGATGTTCTGCTCTTCATTCGCATTTCTAAGTCGTCATGTATGTTGAAGTTACATACGAGCGAGAGAGAGAGAGACGACGGCGACGACGACGAAGACGACCATTGCAGAGGTGATGACGGCATCACCTCCGCCATCATGGTGCCGGATGACATGACCCGGCGGCGAATGCGCCGCGAGGTGCTTCGGCTGCTCGAGCAGCAGCAGCAATAACAACAACAGCGACGACGACGACGACGACGACGATCGCGGAGGTGATGTCGGCGAATACGCCGCGAGGTGGTTCGGTTGCTCGAGCAGCAGCAACAACAACAACGACGACGACGACGACAACGACGACGACGATTGGAGAGGCGAGGGCGGCGGTAGATGCTGTCATCACGGCGGCCGGTAAAGGACTCGACGGCGAATGCGCCAGGAGGTGGTTCGACTGCTCCAGTAGCAGCAGTAGTAGTACCGAAAGCAGCAATAGTCACAGCAACAGGAGCAGTATCAGCATCAATATCAGCAACATAATCAAAATCAACAGCAACAGCAACAGCGGCAACAACGACGATGAAAGAAGTGATAGCGGCGGTGGATGCTGCCATCGCAGCAGCAGCAACAGCAACAACGACGACGATGAAGACGCCACCATAATCGCCGAAGTGATGGCGGAGGTAGATACCGTCATCCCGGCTGCCCATAGAGAACTTGGCGCCGAATGCGCCGAGATGTCGTTCGGCTTCTCGAGCCGCAGCAGCAGCAGCAGCAACGACAACAGCAACGATAGATACCAGCAGCAAAACAAGCAGTAGATGAGCCTGAGCCTGAGCCAGAACCAGAACTAGGAATGTCAGTCTCCTTCCAGCTCTCTCCGCCTCAGCCTCCACTGCCTGCCCGCTGACGGCGACGACGATGATAACGAAGACTAAGATGATGCTGACAATCGGTAAGGTGATGGCAGCGGCAGATGCCGCCATCACAGCAGCGATGACAACAACACCGACGATGGCGAAGACGACGAAGGTGATGCCGACAATCGACGAGATAATGGCAGCGGCGGATGACCAGGCTGCTAGAGGAACAGCAACAGCAGTAGCAAAAACAGGAGCAGCAGTCTCCTCCTCCTCCTCCTCCTCCTCCTCCTCCTCCATCTCCGCCTCCGCCATGCGAAGGTCTCTCTCCACTCTCACCCCAAGTCCGATGGCAAGGACGAGGAAGAAGGCCTCAAGTGGCCCGAATAGCTCAAAGATCCGTCCATCAGTAAGTAACGTCGTTCTCAAGCCTCCACACCGACAAAGCTAACGTTAGCAGAAATAGAGTTATCTCAACTCTCCGGGCCTCGTCCCGTAACAGGGAGAACGGTACCTTACACAACAAATGTAGCCCCGCATGGTGCGCACCCCTTAGGAGTTGTGGTTGGAGACCTCTTGTTCATCCTAGATGTAATTATGGCTGATGACAGTCCTATTCTTTACACATCAACACATACTTCTTCTTCTGCTCAACTAACACAGTCTTTCCCACACCGTAATCAATCCTCTCTTCCGCGCCATGCCGTTCTACTCTATGGCCCATATGACGTAACTCTAGTTTGCACACATTCTCAGTCGAGTCGAGAATTGCCTGCAGTCACATGCGCGACTGAACCTGTAAATACCTTCGGATCCTGCCTACCTACTTCCTCTTCCTAAGTCGTCGGTGGTTGCAAGCCTAGTTCGAGTTCGTAGTTAACCCCATCGGCCAACGAGGGCAACAATGTTTTGTCCTCCTTGGACGGGTTTCCCGTCGCATGGATCTGTGTCGTCGCTCTTCCGCTAATCCAGCACCCAGTAGTCCCTCCTATTTGGTCAACAAGTATCTTTCCTCGCACTTCTGGGCCACGAAACCTCGACCTTCAAGGTCCATCGAGTGCACCCTACACTTTGCTACAGAAATGATGATAAGCATGGTTTGTAAAGTCTCATGAAGGTTCTGGCCCTCCTCAAATTTGCGACTCAAATCTGAGTCATTCATATAAAGTCAAAATCCGCATGGGAAAAAAGCTGTATTTCTCTCACATTATTCTGGATCCTAAATATCCAAACCACTAACCCTAGCGACCCAAATACTACCTTACGGCATTCTAAATTGTTCGAGTTCAACACATTCACCATGAACGTCTCCACCGCCAGGCCATCTTGGGGTTCGTTACCCCCAGAGACTCGTCTAATGATTTTGCAGTACGTTATCCCTAAATATGGGCGTCCAAAACCCCCTACGCACCGCCGCTCCGCCAAGGAGCCTTGCTTAGCCACCGTATGTCGAGAATGGCAAGGCATTTTCGAAAAAGAAACGTTTCGACTTATGGCTGTCACATCTTCAGATCTGTTCGAGTTTGAGAAAGCCGTTCAGGGAGATAATGTAGTTAGATTAAACTACATAAAACATCTGCGTCTACATATCAAGCTCGCCGAATACACTAATCGCACCTACGACAAGCCGGAGAGCACAGCAAACATTTCTAAGTGAGTCATAGTTCACCTTAGAGCTCAAACAAAGCGCCACTAACGCCTTTGACCTAGGAATAGCCGATCTTTTACACATGCTATGGTAGTGCTGCTCAATGCGCTGTCATCTTGGCAGGGAATTAGTGGAGGGCTCACGCTGGAGGTTATCGCAAACTCACCTAGCGACGTGGAATATCACCCGAAGGAGTTCAGACTCCTCGATAATTACCCCTTCCGGTTTGAGGAGGACTTGGACAGATCTCCAAATTACTCGCAATACTACAGACAGAAAAACGAAGAAGACAGGGAAAGGAGGTCCAACATCACCAGACGACTTCCTCGCCGCGTCCGCCATGGAATGGCGGTGCGGCTCCGTGGAACGCCACTTGAGCTTCAACCATGGCTGTTCAGGCGACGACAAGGCTGCGGGAATTTAATGTGGAATCTCCCAGTTGTTCCTATAGTCAAGGGACTTCTCCTGCGTGAAGAATTCAGAAGGGGCATTGCACTCACGTCACTCGCGAAGCTATGTCGCGATAGCTTTGTTGCTCTGGAATCGTTTAGTCTCGAGAGATACATAGGACTCACAATGGAAGTCGAGCAAGTTTTTTACAAAGGTACGATACGCTGGCATTTGGAGAAAACAGAGTGGCTAACAACTGGTTCTAGAACTGCGATCACATTTAATACCCGCCTTACCTGCCAGCGTCGATCGCTTTGTCTTCCTTCAGGAACGAAGGCGGTATTCCATTGGGAATCAGCTCCTCGTCCCCGTTCTCACTCCACTGGCATGGGACTTGGCGCTATCATGCCATCGTTTCATCGAGTTCGTCCCTCCCCATGGGATCAATATGGACACGTTCCTAACGCGACTTGTACAACATGGGAAGTGTGAGAGTTCCAAGCTTCAGCATCTCTGCCTGAGGGCAGGGCCGCTTTTGCCGTCTACATATCAATATCGGGTAACGGTATTGCTCGCCCTTGCTGGTGAGGCAGCAATATTTTTTCCTCGACTGCGGATATTAGAATTATGGAACTCCGATTATGGATTTGCATACTTGTTCCGCTACGCCCAGGATGACTTTGAGGCGACGATAACCTGGAGATGCGCCGGAACAGAGTTTGTTCTAGAGCCCAAGGTGATTGACCAGTGGGCCAAGGTTGCCTCTACCCGGACACTTGCTGTGAACATAGTTCCATTCACAGAAGCGGACGGAGATGGATCGGTTTTCCAACAAATGGCCATTATTCGACATTTAGCTCTTCGGAAGTTAGCTTTCGACCCCATCACCGAGGCACAGCGTATAGCGGAGGTATCTGCAGGACAAGGGTAGGGTGGTTCCATGAAGGTTATACAAACCGATAAAATAGGCATCAATAACAGACTGCACGAGATTATCTATTTCCAATATGATGATGGGGAGGGCGTGTTAGGTTCTCACTTATACCATTCTATCTTCCCGTATTCTAAGAGAGTAGGCTCGATTCAAGTTCTAGTTCAGGGGTCAGTGTAAGTTATCGGCTACTGCTGCTACTGCTACCGCTATTATTTTAACCAATACTAATGACGGCGACGTCAAGATGACGACAACATAGAGAAATGCCTTGACCAGAAGCCTGCAAGCACCCCCGGCCCTTAACCCCGCCACTATTGCATCTAACGACAATACCGCCCCGACTGACGATGCCACCCCGAAGTCTGCCTCCAGCGCTGTCTTGATCTCCGAAACTCCGACCTGCAAGCACCCCGACCACGCCGTCTGGGATAAGAAATCCCTCACGTACTAATCAACGTCTTCCCATGAGTTTATCCCATTTGCTCCTCTAGGGAATAAGCAATGATTAAATTATAGAATGGATCAGAATAAATGTTTGACTAAATTGATTTAAACTCTTGGCCTTGTATATCATAATTTACTTTCTAAGACAGAGGGTATGTTACTACTTTATGTTATGCGGTGTTCTTCTTCCACCCCTAGCCCCCTCAACGCAACAGTTTGGCATCATGTCTAAGCTTTGGTGCATCGTAGCTCTTCACGAGGTTCTCGGCTCACCCCCGGCTCACTGCCGCCAAGAGGTCCATCTTTGCCAATTTTGATACGAGCAATTACTACCTAACATACCCAGTTCAGATGAAAGGAACTCTCTATTTCAAACACAATGCATGTGGGGATAATGGAACCTCGCCGACTCGCGCGGGATTGGCATGAAGTCATTTTAGTGTGGATAGTGGAGGATGATGTCATTGGATGGGTCGTAGCTCAACGCTGTTCGCTGACCAAGGTGAGGCAAAGCTCGCTCTTTTCGGTCACCACGGACACAAAAACGGAGAGTGGCAAATCTCGCATCGAAAAAAAGCGACGATCTTATTGTGATCACATTCTCCCCATTTCGCTCCTACGTTACAAGCAAAGTGGAGGATCGAAAACCTGCAGATCCCAACTTCGCTGGCAACGGTTTAATTACTTGAGACGAGGCCAAGCGGGTTCTGCATAGGCCTGGCTGCAATGTCGGCAAACTTTATCGTTTGTACAGGGTCTTGACGTTAGTACTGAACTATGTAGGTAGTCTATTCCACGGCTTTTGGGCTTTACAGCGGGTGGCTAAAAATAAAGAAAGTCGATCGACAGATGGAATGAGCGGTAAAGGGAGGAGCATCGGATGGGGTAGCGGGTTGGTGCTTTATGCTCCAGGTGTGTGCTGTCATCTAAGAGCCTTTAACTTTGCTGTGTCGTCTGATGCGCACGCAAATATTAGGCGCGAATGTGTGGAATTAATAAACTTGGCCCAACCATTATCTTTCCCCTCAAAGTCGGAGAATTTGACATCGAATGACAGAAGCCTCAGCTCGCCCTCTCAGCCGCAAGAAACGATTCCCACCAAAACACGACGTAGCGAGCGGGTACGTCCGCTGCATCATAAGGGGGGGAAACCCTGCGTCGCCAAGCCGGTAGAAGGGGGGCTGTTGTCCTCTCGTATTGAATCGAGCCCGGCAGAGTGGGCTTGAGGTGGTAGTTTTCTCGTATTGGCCCTTGGTCTGGTCAATGCTGGGAATCATGATGATGTCAATTGGGTCCGCAGTTTGACCCTCATTGTTACGAGATGATCAACATGCGGAGTTGAATGTCGGTTCATCGCGGTGATGGAGGTGTATAAGACGAGGAGGCCGGACGGTTTTGTTATCGAATATCTCATCTCAACTCATCACACAACCAACACAACAAGACATCATCTAGACCAACAACACCACCTACAACACCAAAACCAACTTAACACCAACCACAAAACACCATCACCATGCAGGTCAAGAACATCCTCATCAGCCAGCTCGCCGCTGTCGGCCTCGCCTCCGCCCTGCCCAAGTCCTCGCCCTGCAGCACTCCCACCGCCACTACGGCCGTAGCTACCCCCTTAGCTACCCCCTCGGCCTTCAACATCTTGACGCTGCGATCGGCCAGCGACATCCACTTCAACAACTTCAACGCCGCGCTCGGCAGCATCTTCCTCCAGCTTCCTGACTCCAACGCATCCTGCGACGCTACTTTTGATGGCTCCGCCACCTTTTACCTGAACGACGGTGGCCTGTACCTGTACTCCAACAGCAACCCTCCCCAGCAGCTCTACGCCGACCGTTCCGGCATGGGTAAGTCCTGAGTCCAATTCAACCCTCTTACATGCAGAGATAATCGAATCAAAAACTGACCAAATCACAAATAGGCCAGGGCAAGCTCGGGTACGTGACTGGCGCCCAGCAGCCTCCCCGCAACGGCGAGCTCACGGGCTGGGGTCTCGACGATGCCGGTAACCTGAACCTCGATGGCGCTGGCTTCCTCGCCTGCCCCAACAGCATCGAGGACTCGTGGTCCGTCTGGGTGAACGCCGGTGTCGACCAGCCCGCCGGCAACGAGGGTTGCCTAGGATTCTCGGCCCGCGCTGTCGAGAACACTGACCCCAACGCCTGCCTGTACACCGAGTAAGGGATGCCTGTTCGGCACCTCCTCTGAGGATTCAATCCCATCCTGTATATATATAACTTAGATAGATTTAGATCCGGTTTGATCCCACTTGGTCATGCCCTGTCATAGGTACATACATTCGTTTCTACTACTCAAATCTCCCAGAATAGTTTCCATCTCTAGAGTCCTGTCCCATCCCTGGCCTAAGGTGATGGTTTCGTCACAAGTTGTTTAAAACAAGGTCCACATGAGAAATCAGGCCATAAATCGCTAAAATTGAGTCGTTCTGCCTACTGCCTAAAAGAACTAGTGCTTCAGGGAATTTCACATGATTTGTCTGAGGCATCTTGGTCAAGTCGGGGCATCTCCGATAATCGGAGCTTATCCACTCTCGAACAACGTCAAAACCAAGTTCTCATTCATTGTCAACAGTAACACTATTTGAGGAGAATGGAAAAATATTAAAAACCATCCAAATATATACATGAGTAGTCATTTCAAATAAGAGAAGAATGATTTGCCTACACACAACATGGTATCGTAGCGGAGAGGCGCCTGCCAGCTGGTGGGTATCAATGTGGAACTAGGCGCCAGAGTGCTGCAGGGACGCAACTTAGAGACGAATTTTAAGTCTCCCCACGCTTTTCAAAGCCATCAGATGACTTCTTCTTCTTACCTGATTAACAGACTCCTTATCGACCACGATCATGATAGATTCAGCCAAGATGTCAGCTGTTCACCCTCGTGTATTTGTGGAGACTTGGTTCGTATCCGGCTTGTCAGAGAATCACGTGATAGATAATCACGGCTCGGTTGCCGCCGCTTCGGCTTTAGATTATCAGATGATCTGATAAAAAAACCTCGCATAAACCCTTGCTGCAACCAGAAAGTTACAACGCCCTCCCCCAGCGAACGCTGCGAACCGCGGCCATGAGGTTCTCGCTCTCCTTGGGAGCCTCGCTCCTCCTCGCGACGGCACCGATCTCGGCCGCCGTGGCATCTCAAGACACCTGGGAGCCCGAGGTCTGCTTTAATTCGTGCCAAGAGACGCTCCGCGCCGTGCATTTCGATGACATGCAGCGAAACCAGTCGCGCGTGAACCAAACCTGCCACAGCCGTCGCCACCTCGTCTCGCTATATCTGTGCGTCCAAGTCTATTGCTCTCCCGCGGCGAGGAACGTGGGGCTAGAGCCGCTGAATCAAACGTGCCTGGAGTACGCTGGGACGGCGATCCCTTCCTTTGAACTTGTCTCGAACTACACCTTGACGGATATCGACAAAATGCGGAGGATCGAGAGGAACGAGACCGGAGCGTCTGTGACGTTTGGGGAGGTCGTATTGCCCTCTGCATCGTTCTTTGGTGTCTGGTGGGACACTCTGGTTGGTTACCAAGGTCTATGAGTTTGGACCAAGCTGACCCGCGCAGGATTCGGTGGCATATGTGTATAAATATCACCACCTCTATGGGTACACACCACCATAACCCCGTCGAAAAGCCCTGCTAACTAGCATCAGCGCCTTCATGATTGCCTTTTGGGCAGTCATTGTCGCCATCGGAGTTGCAAACCACGCCATATCCGCCGTGTCTAATTCAAAGCTGACCAGCCATCTGCCGCTCAAGCCACCGCGCCGGGTTTCCGACTACTACTCATGGCTAGTCAGCATTATCACGGTCCCTGCCACTTTTGGTACCCGGTGCGCTCAGAAGATTGGCTGGGGCACCGCTCCACCCCGGATACAGTCCATCACCTTGGTAGTCTTCCTGGCTGTTAACGTTGTGCTGAGTGTTATTGGCTATCGAATTGTGCCGGTCAGTTTGTAGTAAGTCCAACCGATCCTGCCCCATTCCTTGTCCAGAAGCTCAACCATATCACTCAGCTTCGAAACCGTCGAGTTGCAAGCGTACCGCTACGTATCTGACCGCACGGGCATCATCTCCTTTGCCAACTTCCCCCTAATATGGCTGTTCGGCATGCGAAACAACGTGCTCATGTGGCTGACGGGGTGGGATTTTGGGACCTACAACAACTTCCATCGATGGGTCGCCCGCATTGCCACCCTCCAAGCCATAGTTCATTCAGTGGGATACACAATCTTGGTAATCAAAGGTATGATACGCAGTGTACAAATGGGCGTAATCATCGCTGACAAGTATTCAGAGGGCGGCTTCTCCCGGTTTTGGGGTTGGTGGGCTTATATGTTTTGGTGGACAGGCGAAGTCGTACGTGATAATACCTGAGTCTTAGTGAGCAACTTTGAACTTGCTAACCTTCCATCCTAGGCAACCGTCGCTATGTCAATCCTCTTAGGCCTTTCCTTCTACTGGATTAGGCGGCAGCAGTACGAGTTCTTTCTCATTGCCCACATCGGCTTGTCAATCATCGTGCTTGTTGCAATGCTTGGGTAAGAAGCCGTCCAATCCTGCGAGTATCAAAAAGCTGGATGCTAACAGTGCTCTAGTCATGTGTCCATTTTTGGTGGAACATATGACATATTATTTTGGGCCCCAGCATTCATCTGGGTCGCCGATCGCGTGTTCAGAGCCCTTCGGATTATGGCCTTTAATCCCAACTTCTGGCGAACCTGGGCCACCGCCACCTACAACGCGTCTTCCAACATTGTCCGCGTCAGCATCCCCTGGGGCACCAGCCTCTACAAGCCTGCGCCGGGCACATACTACTACATTCACGTACTCAACGGGCCCCGTCTCTGGGAGAGCCATCCGTTTACAGTTGCCTCGGTGCTGGACGATGGCCAGACGGCGGCGAAGCTCCTCGGCGAGCAAGTTCCGCTGCTCGAGTCCGATGACAGCAGGCCGTGCACCGATACTGTAGATGAGCGGAGCATCGAAGGGAATAGCAGCTCGATGACTTTTCTCATCCGACCATATGACGGGTTTACGTCTCGCCTTCGAGATGTGGCGGCGGCGGGCTGGCCCAGCAAGGCTCCTCTACGTGTCCTCGTCGACGGGCCGTACGGACACACGCAGCCGTTCCACCTCTTTGATAATGTCGTGTTCCTTGTCGGAGGAAGCGGTATCGTCGTGGCTCTCTCCTACCTCCAGGTGCTGACCGGCGCCGTCTCGCCCAAATCGGTCCGGATACACTGGGCGGTTCGCGAACCCGAGTTCGCCCTCGACGTGCTGCAAAGGGACATTGGGGACGCGTTGGGCAGCTCCAATCTCTCAATAGACATCCACATAACCTCGTACCCGCGAGAGGGGTCCAGCGACTGGCCATCGCAGGTCAACATCCGAAGCGGCCGGATAGACGCGCCCAGCATCATCGCTTCCGCGAGCGAAAAGGCGCACAGCGAGAGCCTGGCCGTCGTCGCCTGCGGGCCGGCGCAGATGGCAGACGCGGCGAGGAAGACTGTGGTAGACATGTTGAGCAGTGGGATCACGCGGGTAGAATACTTTGAAGAGAGCTTCCAGTGGTGATTGTTGTCATTTTTCTGCATATTGAGCCTAGACGATTCCCTGATAGAGCATTTGATACATACATACATAGCATGCGTGCATTGAGACATAGAAATTAGAATGCCAATTTATTACACTGGACATATTGAAGTATAATCACATTACCCTGAGCCGAACAGAACATCGTGTTTATCGTCTGGAGTGGTTAATTCTTAGATGGGACAGTCTCTGACCGACCATCGATATGTCAACTAAAATGAAGAACGTCAGTCAAAACAAGGTTTCCAGACAGAACACGAACCGAGTGGTGATATGACATGATTAAGTATTTCCCAGGCACAAGCGAAGCGGCTGGAGAGACACATTAACCACGTTCACACATGCGCTATCTCGGAACACGCCGAGAGACAGCTGCCGCCAAGCCGCAGCCAAAGAATGCTTTTCTAGAATAATTCATCCCACCCCTCCCCCCATCTGCATCAGCGAGACTTGTCTCATTCGCTTTTTACTTTTTCCCGTCCTGTCTGAGCTTTGGCGTGTCTTTCAGGAAAGGCCCGCGAGCGGGCCCGCGGGCGGCGTCAAGCCACGTTCCCGAGGAGTCGGTTGAGCTGCCAAGAGACTGCACCTGGCCATCGTGTTGTTCGCGATGGATCGACAATGGCAGGAATAAGATTCGGTGCGCTTATAGGTGCAATTTTATGGTGTAATTGGGCACTATGGGGACTTTGAGTGCTGAGATGTGATCCAAGAGTCTGAAGTCTAAGTGTTCTATTTGAGGAACTCGTGGTGCACACACAATTGAGATGGATTACTGCAAAATCAGATCCTTAAATTATCACACTCTCCTCACTTTCTAATGGTGAGCATGTTGGCAGTAAAACAACGTTCAGTAAGCACGAATTGAAAGCTAATTGATTCTAGATGTTTCTTGTTTGCGATTGCTATTTTCATGGGTATTGTAGTGTCTTGCATACCAGTCGCAATAGTAATTGTCAACGTTGGTCGTGTAAATGACCTCCAACTACCCTGGAGCTTCTACCATCGTGATGCCCTAAGCAAACAGACGCGTGCGAGACCATGTCATCTCTCTGCATCTAACCTCTTTGCGCCTAGACCTATAGCCATGCAATATCAGACAGCAGATTATGCTACTATTGCAAGGAATATTCTTGGCTCGATCGCGGATTCCGCCGGGATGGTACGGGGTCCAGTCACGGGGCTACTAGTGGGCGGACAGTTGGCCAAGGCGGTGTTGCCCTGGGTCACATTTGCTACGAAGCGGTTGACACATGGCCTAGGGTGGAGGGGCTTTAAAATTATGTATCACTCAGTTTGCAGGTTCATGGTGCGATGCTCGGAAAGCCGGCAGGATTGTACTGCAGACGGTTACCAGTTTGGCTGATACGCGGTAGGTGGTACGCGGAGCGACCAAATCCGAAACCAATTGGAGCGGGATCCTGCACCAACTTGGACGAGGGTGAGGATGCAGTGTTGGTGCTGGGGCATGCACGATGGAACAAGTAACAAGTAACAAGTAGTCTAACAAGTAGAGGGGAGGGGGGTGGTGACTTGGCAAAGTACGGCAACCTACAGCGTTGCAGCGTGTTGATGCTACGCCGTAGTTACCTTTTGTGTGAGCGAGTGAGACAAACAATGGCCGAGAACCACAACGTTGGATATCGGGTGAGAGGACTAAACAAGAAAAAAAACAAGGTCGGGTGGACAGAAAAGTCAATCTGACCCACGTTTTTTTCTTTCTGTCACGGCCGTCCCACGGGGAAATGCAGCTTGAACGGGCGCACGAGCTGGAACATGAGTTCGGCGAGAAAATAGCACGAGCTGGATCATGAGCTGGAACGCGGCTGCGGCAGTACTTGGGAAAAGGGCCGTAACGGAGGCGGTTTTTGGAGGGGGATTGGTAATTGGTAATAACCCATGACTGAAGGTACCGTGACGAGGTGCCGCGACTGGGGGGGAGACCAAGACGCCCAGAGTTTATTGGGGAGACGATGCCCAGACGCCTAGAGTCTATTGGGGAGGGAGGGGGGTGGGGAAGGGGTATTGATTTCCAGGGAAGGGCTTACGGTGGGTGTTCGGTGTTATGACGGGGTGAAGATGGGGGAAATGGATGCATCATGGGGGGGAGGGGATGCCATGATGGGGAGAATGGATACAATGGAGCGCCCCTCCGAATCCCAGGTGTCGGGAACGATTGCCTTGTTGCCCAATCCGTCCATCTTAAGCCCTGGAAGTACGGAGTTAGGGAATTGGAATCATGAAGCTCTATCTAACCCGTACAGTAGGTTTTCTGACATGCCCGTCCGGGTCTGTTGGTTGCCTCATTGCATCCCCGGCCGGCGCGCCCATCGGCAGCTTTCCGTGCCCAGTGGCTCCGCCGCAGTCCGCCGAGCAGCGAAACGGGCCGGCTAGCAGCGTGCTCTTCCTTTTCTTCCTTCTCTTCAATCTCCGGATTTTGCATGTCACGAGCCAAATACCGGGAGGCCCGTGTAATATGATTTTGCAAGATTTTTCGGTCTTCTCCTTCTTTTTTTTTTCTCTTCCCCGGGTCTCCATTCCTAGGTACGGCATGGGTCGGCGAAAGGAATGGAGCATCGGCGGGGCCTCGGTCGGACTCACTCTGGTGGCCAGATGAGGGCAGATGGGGGCTAGAACCGCTAGAAGGGGTTTTCTGTTAATAAGCTGGGGCAGCCACAGCCTAGATTTTCCCGGGAACTGGGGCTCTCTCTTTCAGTGGAGATTTTTCCCTTTGTCATGCACTGGGGATGTGGCGATGTGTGCCTTTTTCTTGCTCCAGTGTTTTTACGACTCGGGCACCAATCGACACGTCGTTGCGGAGGGTAAGGTAAGGGCCTCGCCTTCTCCAGAGGGGAAGACTTTGGGGACTCCGTACTGTGGTTGGACTCCAAAAAAAACAGGACGCTTTCTCCATCTTCAATACCCTATCTCACGCCTTGTTGTGTTGTTCGTGGAGAAAACAATGGGGATAAAGTGATCAGATGGACTCAAACCACGTACGCTCGTTCCATGGCACCGGCGTCGGCCGCGCAAGCCAAATAATTCTAGATCCAATTAATTGCTTTGGTAACCATAACCAAATGCTGATTTTTCTGGTGTTCTAAAGGAAAAGGAAAAAAAAAAAAAAATGGAGCCCCATCGGGAATCTACTCTCGTGTGACCGCACTACAGGTGGTGCCGAGGCTTGGCTGACTCATGCAAATCTGGGAATTTGAAGCATCGTGAACCACTTGGTTTTGAGTGGTCCGGGACAAGCGAGAGACATCCGACACGTTATTTAGCCTTGTGCGACCGTTGCACGGGTTCTACGTGTGACTAGCATACTAAAGAAATAATTTAAAAAAAGAAGTAAAGTCCCTTGCTTCTTGCCCTTGTGTCGATCCCGTGTGTCTCGGGAACGTCTCTCGGGTCACTGTCTTTCTTATTTTCAAGGTAGTAGATTTGAGTTGGGTTGTTGATGAGACACCGTGGACGGGTGTGGTGCAACGTTTCGGGCGGGAAGTGGGATGGATGGATCAGATCACGGAGCCGAAAATGGATCGGCTGAGAGAGACCTGTGCTGCTAGGTTTCGTCGAGAACAGCGATGATCGGAGGGAGATGCTGCCACTGATGCAACTGGCTGATGCACTAAGCAGACTGATCCTCATCCTTTGGCGGCGATGTGTGATGTGTAGTCGCATGTGCTGTAGGGGCTCTAATGGGGATGGGATAGGCTACTGGATGGATGCTCCTCTAGGATTACCCTTCTGGGATGCGCCCAGGATGCACCATCTCGGTCCAACTACCGTCTGCTTCCCTCCCACCAGTGGTCAGATCACCTGTCTCTAGCCAACAGGACGACCCGTTCAACCCATCGATCGGGATCCGGCCCCAGAAAATAATAGCCCATGGGGGTGTGATGACTGCTTGGCAGGCTCTCTCAAGGGGACCTGGGCATTCCAGCCGCCGTTGGACAATGACGTTTCGGCCCGGCCGTGTGCATGACCGCGCTGCCGGGGTGGGCTCGTGACGAAAAGGAAAAGAAAGAATGAATGGTGAATGGTGGCGCTGCTTGTCTGATAGAATTTCGGCGCCGAAAAACGAACAACGTTGCTCTCTGGCACCTTTTTCGGCGTGTTCTCGTATCGTATTGGGCCAGCTTTGGCGATGAGAGGCGGCCGTTGCATGCTCGATATCGCATTTGACTGGGTATCGTCAGCTCGCGCTCGGCGAAATGGCCAATGCCCCTCCCCTCCTTCTTCTTCCCCTCCTTCTTTCTACGTAGTACGTTGGTCTTGTTGCAATCCCCGCGGGGGAGGTGGCTTTGATACAGGTCCTCGTCTGGAGGTTTTCTGGGGTTTGCGGGCAGATACTCGGTCGCCGGCTCGGGGGCACTCTGGTGGTTCTTCGTGGGGACTGGGGGCGGAGTGTTGGGTTTTCGGTGGTGATGGTAGCTGTAGGTGGCCCTGAGAAAGGGTAGGCCAGCTAGGTAGTTGCTAAAACCCCGAGTGCCCCGAAATAAAACCCCAACCTTGGGAATTCCCTGGGGGTGGTGCATCAGGAGGAGGAGCTGGAGCTGGGGGGGAGGGGATGGATCTCCGCAGAATTGGGAACATGAGGAAGCCCGTTTGGAAGATGGGTTGGTCTGGAGACTACGGGGGAAAGGTGCCAAAGTGGTGCCAACAAGGCAGAGCAGAGGGTACGAAGTACCAGATGAGAGGCTCCAGCTCGGTCAATTACCACCAACCCTTGGGGCATTGGTCAACTGGCAGTGGTCAACTGGTGTCGGGCCCCAGGCGTAGCGTGTCGAGTACGACCGAAAATTCACCCATTGGGACCCTCTCCCATGCCCACTCTTTCCAGGGGGTGGGTTGCTTTGCTGCCCGGACCACTCCCCCCAAGGAGATTCCCCGCGCAAGGGACAGTAGAGAGAGGGAGGGACGGGTTTTACGATTGGAAGAAGGGGGGTTGCAATGGAGGAATAGGCAATTGCAGGGAGGGGGGAGTGCATGCGTACGTGTGTGCGTGTGTGCACATGTGAGTGGATGGTGAACGGTGCTTATTGCTGTATTCTATTCTCTTGATTGTGTTGGTGATGGTGTATTGCAGCAGTAGCAGTGTAGAGTGTAGCAGTGCTGTGCATTCATTCAGTGGACGGTTTCTCCCCTACAGCACTGTAATTAGTGTTGTGCAGCGCACGCACGCGCTCATCGTCTAACCCGACGTCGCTGCTCACACGCCCCCTCTCCGGCAGCCGGGGATCGTCGGCGGACAAGCCACTTGATCGTGATCTCTAACCCAGGTTTAGTTTTGCCGCGTCTTCATCTTGTGTTGACGACGAAGGTCGACGGTGAATGGGTTCATTCAACGTCTGCCCGGTCATGTGAATCAGAGCTCTCGCCACGGTTCAAGTCCGGGCGGCCCCGGGAATCTTGCCTCATACGGGGTCTGCGTTTCCCGGAGACCCCGTGACCTAGAAGCAAGAAAAATAAGAACAGAATGATTGAGTTGAATGAATGACAACGGCCGGCCGGCCCTACTCGGCGCTTCTCTTGATGGCCCGGCCACCAAAACGGTGGTGGGTCCCCCTCCTCCTCCACTCCACTATTAACATCGGCCTTACCTCGTAGCTCCCCCTTGCCCGCCTCCGGGACCCGCTAAACCCCACGCGAGTTTCCCCAGACGCTGGACCGCCTGGATGGGAATCAACCTTCAGTTGTTCAAGTTTGCTTTGCTTGGTAGGCTGAGACACCACGCACGCACGCACGCGCCGCCACAGAGAATACCCGGGATTTGATGACTGGCAGCTTTGGGTTGAACGGGGAGAGAGAGAGAGCTACACCCACACCATACCACATCACACCCCTCCCCCCCTTGAAGGCCCGTGTAATCCACTTCCCGCACAACTCTCCCCAGATGAACTCTCAACCATGCATGCTCAAGCTCAAGCTCAAGCTCAAACAGAAGCACCTCATTGCTCCCCATCCCCAATATCCCCATTTCCCGGGGGTGGATGCAACGAAAAGAGACCAAAAAAAAAAAAGAGACAAGCCCCAATGACCAAAGAGGAGGCGCCGAACCGAACGACGGACGCAACCCTTGCTCCGTGCTTCTCGGCGCAGGCTTGCCTGGGCTTGGGATACCCGGCCGCATGTGTGTGATCAAGTGTTCGACGGCTGGCGGCCACCTGCCTGCCAGTTGACCCATGGCAAGGACCCCGATGCAAGCTTCTACTTCGAACAATAAAAGCCCCCCTCCGTCCCTGCCTTGTGAAACTCTTTTTCCTCTGTCGATCAGCCTGTCTCACCAAGACTTTCTCCTCCCTTAACCTTCTCTCCTCCTCTACACATCTCCATCTAACATCCTCCCTTAAAGGGTTGTCTCTCATCTGAATCAAAACCCTCCCTTCTGTGGAAACCAACCAAACAACCCTCTTCGCCATGGGTTCTCTCGAGAACGGGGTCCATGACCGCAAGGGCTCGGTCGTCGACGATCACCACCTCCAGACGACGCAGAATGTCGAGGAGATCGAGGCCCCCGTCACCTGGAAGGCCTACCTGATGTGCGCCTTCGCCTCCTTCGGTGGCATCTTCTTCGGC
Organism: Dactylonectria alcacerensis; assembly: GCA_029931735.1. Taxonomy (NCBI): domain Eukaryota; kingdom Fungi; phylum Ascomycota; class Sordariomycetes; order Hypocreales; family Nectriaceae; genus Dactylonectria; species Dactylonectria alcacerensis. The sequence continues at coordinate 442,299 of JAPMUZ010000012.1, read as the reverse complement.
TACGATTCCGGTTACATCAACGGTGTCAACGGCTCGCCCTACTTCTACCACCAGGTCGAGGGTGCCAGCGCCGATTCCCTGTCCGATCCCCATACCTCGCTCATCACCTCGATTCTGTCTTGCGGTACCTTCTTCGGCGCCCTGATCGCCGGTGACCTTGCCGACCGCATCGGCCGCAAGTGGACCGTTATTTCCGGCTGCGTCATCTACGCTGTCGGTGTCGTTATCCAGATGATCACTGGCGAGGGTAATGCCCTGGCTGCCATTGTCGCCGGTCGTCTCATTGCTGGTGTCGGTGTCGGCTTCGAGTCTGCCATTGTTATCCTGTACATGTCTGAAATTGTGAGTTTGTCATTCGCCATGGGTCTAAACACCTCCCCTCTCTAACACACACATAGTGCCCCCGCAAGGTTCGTGGTGCCCTCGTCGCCGGATACCAATTCTGCATCACCATCGGTCTGCTTCTTGCCGCTGTCGTCGTCTACGCCACCCAGGACCGCGATGACGCTTCCTCCTACCGCATCCCGATCGGCATCCAGTTCCCCTGGGCCTTCATCCTCGGTGGTGGTCTCCTCTTCCTCCCTGACTCTCCCCGCTACTTTGTCAAGCGCGGCCGCATCGAAGACGCTATTGACGCCCTCGCCCGCGTCCGCGGCCAGCCCCGCGACTCCAACTACGTCCAGGTCGAGATTGCCGAGATCGTCGCCAACGAGGAGTACGAGCGTGCCCTCATCCCCGACACCACCTGGTTCGGCAGCTGGGCCAACTGCTTCAAGGGCAGCCTCTGGGATTCCAAGTCTAACCTTCGACGAACCATCCTCGGTACCTCCATGCAGATGATGCAGCAATGGTAAGCCGAGCCGTATGACAATTAGTCTCTGATCACTTTGCTAACCAAACCGCCTCAACAGGACTGGTGTCAACTTCATCTTCTACTACTCGACCGTCTTCCTCAAGTCCACCGGTGCCATCGATAACGCTTTCCTTATGTCTCTCATCTTCACCCTCGTCAACGTCCTGTCCACTCCCCTCTCCTTCTGGACTGTTGAGCGCTTCGGTCGCCGCACCATCCTCATCATCGGTGCCTTTGGCATGCTTGTGTGCCAGTTCCTCGTCGCCATCATCGGTGTCACGGTTGGCTTCAACCACACCCACGAGGACCCCAACGACTCTGAGGCCACCGTCGCCGACAACATCTCTGCCGTCAACGCCCAGATCGCCTTCATCGCCATCTTCATCTTCTTCTTCGCCTCTACCTGGGGCCCTGGCGCCTGGATCGTCATTGGCGAGATCTTCCCCCTGCCCATCCGATCCCGCGGTGTCGGTCTGTCCACCGCCTCCAACTGGCTCTGGAACACCATCATCGCCGTCATCACTCCCTACATGGTCGGTGTTGACAAGGGCAACATGAAGTCGTCCGTCTTCTTCGTCTGGGGCGGTCTCTGCACCTGCGCCTTCATCTACTCCTACTTCCTGGTCCCCGAGACCAAGGGTCTTACTCTGGAGCAGGTCGACAAGATGATGGAGGAGTCGACTCCCCGCACCTCGGCCAAGTGGAAGCCCACCACCACCTTTGCCGGCACCGTCGCTCACGTCGAGAAGGGAGAGGCTTAAATTTGAATTTGGTGAATCGTGGAGAGAGATTTGTGGTTGTGGTTGTGTTTTATTTGGCCGGGTTCAAATCTAATGCTGGTACGGCCTCGAATTGGTTGATGCCAGCGAAAATTATACCTACTTGAACAGCAGTAGCCTCACAGGGGTTGATATGTGCGTAATGTGTAGATATGGCACAAAACAGAACAGAATGACATTTATTACGTCTAAATCATGCTTCTTTTTGTGACTTCTTGTGACCGACCGTCCGTCTTTGGTGAAATTGTAAATACTGGAGTGTCTGCTGAGTCTAGCACAACGAACATGCTCATCCTATCCAGTCGTCCGACACTCACGCGCTAGAATCGTGGCTAGGCTCCATTGCTCCTCGTCACTTTTCACAGGGTCCAAGTTGCCATCTCGATTGAGCCCCACTCATCATATCATTCAACGCTCGCACGTTGCAACGAGTCTATGTCACGAGTTTGCAAAAATTGCCAAGCAACCAACGAAGCTCGTCATATTCTCCCGACTCCGTGTCCGCTCGCGGGGTAAATCGATGCTCCGGCTTGATACCACCTGACGTTTTCGTAACATGATAAATCCGCCCATCAAAGGTGGGAATAATGAGTATTTAATGAGATTCGTCTGTCAGTTTCTACCCGCCATGAACTTCTCGGTGTAAGCTACTTTTTCATTACTACTAGCTGCTCATCATGGCTGCTCCGCAAACAATGCGCGCCTGGCAATGCGCCGCGCCAGGCCCCGTGGAGACGACGCTCAAACTTGTCGCTGACGCCCCACGACCATCTTCGCAGGCCCTGCACAAGGGCGAGCTGCTCGTGGCCGTCGCCCGCGCGGGCCTCAACCCGGCCGACTACAAGTTGCTCGGTCTGGGGATCGCGTCGCGCGCACTCACGCAGTTCCCTAAGACGCCTGGCATGGACTTTAGCGGGCGCGTTGTGGCTGTCGCGGAGGATGTTGATGATATGAAGCCTGGTGATAAGGTGCTTGGCCGGGTGCTTGCTGGCAGGAGTGGGGGAACGCTCGGGGAGGTTGTCGTCGCAAGGCGCGATGCGTGTGCGGTTATGCCGGAGGGGGTGGATTGGGATGAGGCCGCTGGGTTGCCGACGGCCGGGTTGACGGCGTATTTGACGATTGCGCCGCATGTAGCGGCGGCGGTCAAAGCCGGAGCGGAGGACGGAGCGGAGGAGCAGCCCCGGGTCTTCATTAACGGCGGGTCCGGCGGCGTGGGGCTCCTCGGGATCCAGGTCGCCAAGGCCCTCGGGTGCCGCGTGACGGTAACATGCTCGACCGGCAAGGCGGCGCTGTGCCGGTCGGTAGGCGCAGACGACATCATTGACTACAAGACGACGGACGTGATAACCGCCCTCAAGCAACAAGGCCCGGTGTTCAGCCTCGCCGTCGACAACGTCGGCTGCGCGCCTCCAGACCTCCACGCGGCGTCGCACCACTTCCTCCTTCCCTCCGCGCCGTTCGTCTTCGTCGGCGGGGCCGTGACGTATGGCAGCGCGATGAGTTTGGCGCGGAGCGTGCTGCTGCCGGGGTGGTTGGGCGGGGGGAGGAGGCGGTTCGTGGTGTATAATGTGTATAATGATCGAGCGGCGCTGGAGACGCTGGTGCGGTGGATGGCGGAGGGCAAAGTAAGGACGGTGGTGGATTCTGCGGTTGAGTTTGAGGATGTGCCCGAGGCGTATGGGCAGTTGAGGAAGGGGTCGAGTGCGGGGAAGATTGTTGTTCGCGTTGGGGATGGCGAGTGATGGAAGTGGTGATGGGAAGTGAAGATTGATATTCTGGGGGATTTATATCAAGATACTCGATGACAGGGGAGGATTTGTGTTAAGCTCGTGAGGAGTGTTTCGATAGACTGACTAAAGGCAGATAGCTGCCGATGGAGAATACAGGCATCTTTTCAGCAGGTACCTTGAGTTTCTAAGCTGGATGGCCGCAGTCCATGATGGGAGACTGCAACGACTGTCTATCGCTCGTTGCCGATAATTCGAGTAAGCAGCAACCTCGTCGCTCTTCAGTCATCAAAACCGGCAATAGGCAATGCAAACTCCAACTGGGTGCTAGAAGCCATGGGACTACACCTAAGCCGGAGGCAATCCCGTTGCCTTGCTGGTAGAACGAGGACTCGACTGGGCGAGCCGTCCAGTTAAGCTTACTTTATGCTTACTAGTAGTAGGGGCGTTCTGTCCGGCAGATCCGGGCCAAAGTGCAAGCGTGTCACTTGACCATACCCATGGGACTGTCCTGGGCCTGGCGGGATTCCTGGTCACCTTTGGCTTGGTGAACTGAGCGTTCGCTGAGTGAATCCAGCCGTGCCGGGTTTCTTTCATCCTCGACACTCCAGCCACCATCGAGGCCTTTGTGGACATGCAGAGACGTATAGTCTTGAGCATGAATATTCCACCTTGACCACAGGATGACACCTTCTTTTCTCCTTAAGAATCCTCAGGCTCCCAGACCAGCGGCGAATTTGCGGGCAACCCAGGCTGCACCGTTCTCTTCGTACTCCTTTTTCGTGACGGCTAGTTTTTCAATGTGCGCGTGGTTGGCGAGGTTGGCGCCGCCGTACCACGTGTTGGTGATGGGGTCCGCCGGCCTCGCGACTCGGACGATGCAGTCGTCCGGGACCCGCTGGACAACCTCCTTCTGCAGGCGCTGGATGAATCCATCGAACAGCGCGTTGCCGCCTACAACAACAATGTTGGCTAACAAGCTGGGCCAGAGGCCGACGGGGAGCTCATGCAGCGAGTCTTGCACGAGGTCGGCTATGCCAGGCTGCCGAATCCCTCCGTCGGTGGGGTTGAAGATGAGCTCCGGCACGGCGAAGCGCTCGTTCCGCAGCGTCAGGGCGTCCTCCTCGGACTGGCCGGCTGCCTTTCTCGCCTTGGAGTGCCGCGAGGGATCGTACTCGCAAACGACTCCCTTCGACCGGGTGTGGAAATCCGGCAGGATATAGTCCTTGGCAAGCCCTCCTCCCGAAACAAAATCTGGCCGTCGTTCGCCCCGTGTTCCCTTCCATGACTTCTCCATGTCGGCCTTGAAGTCCGAGGTGACGAAGCAGGCGAGCTCCTTCATCTCGTTGACAATGTACGTGTCGTTGCGCATGTCAAAGTGGCGGAGAGAGATGAGGCGCGTCAGGTAGTTTGTCAGGACCTTGCCGCCGACGTCGAGCCTGCGAATTGCCGATTGTAACGGTCGGCCTTGTAGCAGTGGGGTGATGGTCGTGTGGGAGTAGCCGGAGTCGATGACCATGACGGCTTCGGACGGGATATTGGAGGCGGTGGAAATGTCCCTCGGAGTCTGGAATATGCTCTGGATGTCGTGGTAGGCGTTGAAGGTTGAACCTAGCTCCGGTTAGCTGACGATGGGCGGTGTCTTGGTGGGTAGCACATACCTATGCCCCGGTAGTAGCTGGAGAAGCCGTACTCTTCAAAGACCACCTGATCGCAGTTCGTCTCCAGCATGGGCAACCCATTGGGCGGCTCAGCCAAGATCAGCCTCGTCTCGGCGGGGTCGCACTTCGTCGGAGCAGTGGCGTCGAAGAACTCTCTATCCCAGACCTCCTTCTGGGCCTCCCAGTTGACGATGAAGCCCTTCTCAACGGGACGACGAAACTGGACCTCGCCAAAGTCTCGACATCGCTCGAGGTCGGATCCAACGTACACCTTGCGGGCGCGGTCGCGGGCGATGCAGTTGGGGATGGTGCGCGGCGGGTCGTCGATTTTGCCGCCGCGCACGAAGCCCGCCTTGATGGTGTCAGCGCCGTTGTCGATGACGAGCGTCGCGGTTGGCGCTTTGGGCCCCGCGGGTTTGGCCTTGCGTCCTCCGGCCATTGGGTCTTGTCGAGATGGCGATGTTGCGGGAAGAGGTGATATGAGAGAAGGTGAAGATGGAGCGCGTTCTTGATTTGGGATTATCTGATTACGTAATCTACACAGCTCTTAGCTAGCACCGTTGTCATGATGCTGCTTCATGCTCATGTCTTCTATCTCACACTCTCAAATATCATTTCATCTTCATTCCTTCATATCCATTCTTCCAAGCTTATTTTCTTTAGGCTAGTCGCATCTATTACTAAACCCGACTATCCTCATCGCTACTTGTCCGTCACATTTCTCGTGGTACGTCTCCAAAGTCGGATGGACCCAAGCTCTCCAGCTTGGTCTCTCTTACGGCAAATGAGTTGACGAGCTTCACGTCAGAATCCCAGGATACTACACAAAGGCACATGTCTTTTACCTGGTCCACGCGTTTAATGTATAGTTAGCACAAGCACTCTATTTCCCCCTCTATCGTGTGAGTGGACTGAACATTGGAAGTTGAGGGTCGCGTGACCGGGACTGGTGGCAGACAAATCCATAGGAGCGGTGGTAATGTTTGCCACTATCAATCTGGAGATTGATGCGATAAGGCAGGCCTGAGCGGTTTATCACACCATGTCATGAAGCCTCACGCGTTGTAGCGACTCGGTAAAGAGAACATTGTTGTTTGGAGATTTTTGATTCGTATCTTCTTGACGTCTCGTGAATAAATAAGGCTCTGCATAAATCAATTGCTGATACACCATCTTCCTTGTAAACAGTTCTCCCAGACGCGCATAAAAAGGACAAGCAGACGAGATGGCATGGCGTGACATGATCATGAACGGCGTTTGGATCGTTACTTGAGCAGTCTGCGAGCGGCCGTCTCGGACCAGATGCGCGCATACCACTGGTGCAGCTCCTCCATCCAGCCGGGCATGGGGCCCTTGTTGCCGGTGAATTTGCCCTCGCTGTGGAAGAGGCAGCTCTTGAGGCGCAGCTCGACCTCGCCGTGGGCCTGGTCGACACTGGTGCTGATGACGAAGAGGCCGTCCGAGGCGCGCGGGCCCTGGTTTCGGGGCGAGTCGCCGCAGCGGACCGTGATTTGGGAGGCCGTCTTCTCGACGATCTCGAAGTGGTCGGTGAACTTGGTGCCCTTTTCGTACGTGCTCTCGGCGAGCTGCTCGGTGGTCCAGAGCTGGTCCTCCGTCTCGGGCGATCTCCACTTGTACTCGAGGTATTTTTGCTGAACGGTGAAGCCTGGGGAAGAGAGAAACTGTCAGTCGACAACATGAGGGTATAAAACACGTGAATGGAGCTTCAAGTACCCAGACCGCTCCACACGCCGCGGCAGAACTCGAGGGTCAAATCGCCATTCTTCTCCAGCAACTCCGGGCGGATCTTGTCGATGGGGATGCGGCGAATGACAACATCCTGAGTCGCCGGGTTGCGGTTCGGATTGCCTCGCTTGTAGAGGCGCGCCGACCAGATGGGGTCCGACGGCGGCAGCGGCGAGATGACGGGGTTCTTGGCCGCCAGGTACGCCGCCGCCGTCGAGGTGCCGAGCAGCGCTGTGAAGACGGTCTTGCCGATGATGCCCATTGTGGAAAGGAGCTGGAGGGAAGGGTGAGTGAGGCTGAACGTGGAGACGCAAAAGAGAGCGTGTATGAGGCTGAGGCGGTTGAGAAGAAAAAAAGAGACCTGCGAGGCTGGGGGAAGAGAGCTGTGAAGAGCAAAACCACACACACCCATCCACCTGCCACTCTCCACCAAAACGGCACCCAGCCCCTCCCAGCGTTTTTACCCCTCCAACCCGTCGTGTGCTCTCGATTCGTTATCCGTTTCGACCCCGGCTCGTAGGCCAATTTAGTTCCCGGCTTTGCCCTGGTGGCCTTGGTGCGGGCGGTCTTGTAAGGATAAAAGTTGTTCCGATGGCGTTTCTTCTCCACAAGTGATCTGGGATTCCCCTCTCTCTATCGGTTCAGGGTGGCTGGATGGTTAGTGCATGGATTGGGGATTTATACAGGCAAATGCAAAAGAGTACGTCTTTATTATGCAAGTGATATATCCGAGGTATCACATCATGTTCGGTTGCCAATCTCACAGACTTTGCGTACCTAGTCATGAAACCACTCATTGCTCGTAATTACCACGGCTTTCATAACACAACATAACAAGGCCATCCCGGCAACGCCCGATAATTGTCTCAGCCCATTATGCGGTGCGATAGTCGAAGTATCCGGGGATTGACCGAGGCACTAACCTTGATCCCATTTGCGAGACTCACGTTCAATTGTCGCATCTGTTTTTTGACAGACACCGGGTCCTACTAAAGCTTACAGAAGGGATAAGATCGTAATAGACCATTGTCACACACAAGAGACAAACATCAAGCACAACGTCTTGCTTCAAATGTACCCGTTTCATAGATGTTGTATACTCATTATAGACAAAATGACTGATAGCTAGTTATCCCTCAAAGTTGCTCACCCTTCTCATCAAACTTGACAACCTCGCCGGTAAGTAGAGCATGCTGCAACGCTCGTCCAATCTTCATCACTCTCAATCCTCCCTCCATGGGCAGCGGCACAGGTTCATCATTGAGCACGCAGTCGGCAAACTCGTTGGCCTCGAGCGCAAAGGCGTCCTCGAACCGCTGCCAGTACTCGGGCTGCACCTCGTGCCGCACGCCCAGTCCGTCCGCAATCACCACGTTGTTGGCCCGTGGGACCACGTTGACGGAGATCTTGCCCGCTTTGCCTGTGACTTCCGTGCACACGTCGTGGCCGTGGGCTTGTGTGCGCGAGCAGTAGAAGTAGGCGATTTTGCCGCCATAAAACTCGACTACTCCGACGGCGTTGTCGACGTCGTTGAGAGCCGCGAGCTCTGGGTGGTGCTGAAGCGTGCCGACGGCCCAGCAGGCCTTGGGAATTGGGTCGTTTAGGTACCAGAGCGACAGGTCAATGTCGTGGATGGCGCAGTCGACAAAGATGCCGCCGTTTCGGGCTGCATAGCGCACGAAGAAGCCCGTCTCGTCACGTAGATCGCACGTGTTGGAGCGCACCATGAAAGGCTCGCCGATAGCCTTTTGGCCTATGATCTTGACGGCTGCGTCGCGGTACGAGGCGTCGAAGCGCCGCGAGAATCCAGCCATGACTTTGAGGTGAGGCTTCTTGGCGGCAGCATCAACCACAGCTTGGGCCTGTCAACTGTAAGTAAACGAGGGATTGTTTTGTAAAAATTGGGAAAACCCCATACTTCTTCCATATCCGTACTCAGAGGCTTCTCGCACAAGACATGCAAGTCCTTGGCGATGGCCGCAAGCGACTGGCTGGCGTGGACATCGGTGCTGGTCGAGACCCAAACGGCCTGAAGGCCCGGGTGATCCAGCATCTCGTCGTAGCTGGTGTAGACGGCGATGCCAAACGTTTTGTACTCTTCGTTGGCCCGCGCCCACTCGACTTCGTGCTCCGTGTTGCTGCACACGGCGACGACTCGAGCATGGGGGACGCGGTAGAGCAGAGTTTTGACGTGGCGGACTCCCTATTGCGTTTCGATCAGACTTGGCTCTTAGACGAGGGGATTCTGAGTGTGTACCATGCGGCCGAGGCCGACGACTGCAATGTTAAGAGGTTGAGACATGATTGCGAAGTTGAACAAGTTGGGAGATGTTAAATAGAGAAGATGTGGTCAAGACTGTTGATGAAGATTCACATTTCCCAAGGGAACATTGCTGCAGGTTATATACCACTTGTACTCCTGAATTGACCCGCAGAGATGAACAAAAATGGCAGTTTCCTAAATCGTTTCCTTCTACTCATTCTTGCTGAGAATCATCACGAAGGAGGGAAGTTAAACGTTTTGCTGTCATGTCCCCGGTGATGCCTGTAGAATCGAGTAATAATGACTTACTCACAGTTGTCAAGATTGCCTTGTTAAGTAGTTTACACCGTCAAACTACTAGCAACCGGCAGGCTTCGTCGGTAGCTGCCTAGAGAGGAAAATATCCTGAGTATGCGGGGAAGATGTGGAGAAGAATCTAACCAGACATAGTATCTACCCCCGAATGTATCCCTCATGTCTTGCGAGCATGACCAGTCTGAAAAGCCTTATTGATGATTTGCATCCAACGGCTTGATCAGCTGTGCAATGGAATAATAAAAGTGGCTCTGAATTTACCGGTTGGGAGATTCTTCCCGCGTCCAAGAGCGAGAGACAAGATATACGATTCCACACCCACCAATACGAAGTTGGGGATACCTATCAGTCGCCGATTTAGGAAAGTTTGGAAGAATTATATAGTCAGTATTGGCTATGTAGATTACGATGTGATCTATATATACAACATCCAGCGTCTGCTCCCTTTCTGAGCCACAGTTAGCCCCCTATTTAAATAATTGCAACGCTTTGGGAACCGGCCAAGCCCGCTTCTCCTTGAACCGCTGCACGATCCCCTTCAGAGCCTCCCTATCCCACGGATCGGTAAAGTAGCTGCCGTACAGCTGTATCCCCAGCGCGGCATTGACCATGGCCGGCGGCGTCCCGGGGTGCTGCAAGGCGATGCCGCAGACGTCGAGGACGAGCGATCGGACTTCGCCTTCTGCTTCTCGGTAGGCTAATCGCGCATCTGGAGCGTCTCTCCTGTTATAAGTTAGTTTGCAATGGGCTGACTCGCAGGGTTGGGATGCGTCGTACCCGAGGAACGGCGACTCGGCTGTCAGGATCATCTTGGCTACCATGAGGTGCTGCATACCCGTGAGCGCCATGGTCGACGAGTACCAGATCGCAGGGAAGACTTCGCCTTTGGCTTTGTCTGGAGGCAGAGAAAGGATCGGAGACAGTCCGTCGACGACGTGTTGGTAAAGATACTTTTCTTGCTGCTTCAGTCTTTCTGCGGCATGTTAGCCACTAGTGTTGATGAATTATTGGTAGATGCTTGACCCACGCCATTCGGTTTCCGACCGATCGTCGAAACGCCACTTGGCGACCTGACTGGCATGAATCACCAGCTTGTTTTCTGGAGAGATGTCTGCCCACTCTACTGGAGGCTCGACCATCTGCGGAGCGTAGCCTTTTCGGAGCGCAAAATATACCTCTTGTCGTAAGGCGATCCAATACGAGGCATTCAAGAGATCCAGGCGTTGGACAAGATCAGCCGAATTCGAGCTCCGGAGCACCGCGTTGAGGATGGCGAGGAAATTGACCCTGCCGTAAATCGGCGTGCTGTTGTAGTCTCCGCCACCGGGGTTATCCAGGCCGCTCTCCTCATCCTCCTCGTCTTCCATCTCCTCAAACTGGCGGAGAATCACGGCCGTCGTGACAATCAGCTCGCGCGTCTCCTCGTCGCGCGTCGCGTGGAACTCCTTGAGCACGGGGATGCACTTGAGCATGTATTCGACGGCCGTGTTGGGCGTCAGGTTCGGGAGCAGCTGGCCGTGATACACGATTCCTTTGGGCGTCTTGAGTTCTGGGAGGCGGCAGAGGTGGCGAGCTGCGACGGCGAAGATGGCGAAGCGTAAGGGTTGGTATTTCCTTGCGCGTTCGGGAACGAGGAATCGGAAGCGGCTTCGAGGATCGCAAATGTCAAACTTGGAATGGTGAGTGGGATGGTTCAAAGCTATCGCTTAGGGGCTTACCCAGTGTGCCAGCTCGTTGACGTAGTATCGCAGCAAACAGGCTTCCTGGACGACGTCCTGAGTTCGGTCCCTCTCTCGATGCGTTTCGAACTCATTCAGCAGCCCGCCCCAGGAAGGCCCTTGCTGCGACAGCGCAGGTAGCGAAGGAGAAAGTACATTGGGGTAGACTGATGCGTTTTCTGAAAGTGAGTGTTGTAGCGGTAGAGGAGAGGGGCCTGTGGCATCAGAAATCGATGGGGATAGAGCTGTTGCGCTGTTGATAGTCTGTGGAGATGCAGGTTTCGGTCCGACAGCTGATCTATCAACATCCATGTGGACATCGGCACGTCGACTTTTACCCAGATTTGACTCAGATTCAGGGGCAATCCTTTGCGCCGGGCCCTGAGGATTTGTATGAAGCCGAACTGATCTCCTATCAGCTTTGAATCGCAACACGGCGTCTTCTCACGACGCGAACTTACACTCTCTAGCATTGCTATTCACCCAACTTTGAGTATCGAGAAACTGAGCGTCATACTTGGCTGAAGACCCATGACGGAATGGTCGCTTTCTGCCTGGGCGAACACATCGTAACCCCTTGGTGCGACATCGATCACACTGCAGAGCATCTTCATCGCCTACGCCGTTTGTTCAACAAGCAGGATATGTCAGCCGTCTCCCAGGTCTATTCCAATTCGCTCGCGGGCGGGTTCGATTCACCGACGTACATTTAAGATGTTTTCCTAGAGACAGGTCAGTCGGTGACCCTCCCGCGCTTCAAAAGGGGTTCCCGCTGCGTACCTTTGCATTCCGTACAGGGGTTTTTCAGCGAAGGCATGGTCTGTTACAATGTTTGTGACACCAGGCCATGGAGCATAGCCAGAAGAGAGGCTGCAAAGAGTCGGCCAAGAGTGGAACAAGCTGAGAATGACTGGCTGGGGCAACCATCGGCTCTTCCCCACGTGCGGGGTCGGCGACTCTTACCGAAAGCGGCAGGGCGATTGGGCGATGCTCTAGGGTAGGTGAGTTTTGGGGTTGCGAATAGGGAGTAAGCATCATACCCAGCCACTTGTGATTCGGTCCCTGTCAGATTGTATTGTGAGACCTTATTGGTGATATGTGACACTCATTTTCTCTATGCTCTGGCTCCTTGGCTGTGGTTAAGACCCAAAGGCGAAAATGCGCACAACAGACTGCACGACGTTTACACCAAGGCGCGATGACCGATGTAGCATTGCTTGCGACGTGTGACAGGAAGGATAGCAACTGGCTCCCTGTGGATTTCGTTTAGTAAGAAGACTTGATCCGTCATCACAAGATGCATAATTGCAAAATTGGTGATCATCTGCCCACTAGTAAGGTACTTGCAAGGAGGAATTCATTGTCTATTCAAAATTAGGCGGCCGGAGTTGACAGGAAAAACGGCAAACCCGGCGAGCGCCTTGACGAAGAATTTGTTGCCAGCTGATGGGCCCAGAATCCAGTCTCTGCCTGTGCCTGCTAATGATCGCGGGGCGCAGGCGTCGAATGTGCTCTTGCGCGTTACGCCGCAGCAAAGACAATGGTGGGACGGTTGACATTGGGAAGTCTCGTTGTCTTGGAGTCCAGCCACCTCAGGTGTTGCGATAAGCGAGAGGATTCACAAGCTGTCAGATATGTCTGGAATCCGTGCTTGAGATATGGAAGCTCACATGGACATCAAAGCAATTCGAGTCATCGTAGGGATCCTTGATAGTCATCCTACTGGCACAAGCACAGCAACAAGGCTGAGGGTTGCCACTGTGTCAGGATGACTTGAAAAGTCTGAGAGCTTGAGGCACGAAACACAACTGCACACTACATTTGGAGCTTGCTTTGCACACAATGGGATTGGCGAAGTGCCTGTAGTCGATCGAGATACCAGCAAGCCTATTTCAGAATCTGGTAATTCTGTCAAATTCTACCAACGTATGAGACCATGGTGAGCCAAGATGCGAAATAGATCGCTCCCAACAAGGCGCAGATGCATCGAGCAAGTGGAGTCGTCTTGAAGGGTGCTCTATGCCGATGTTTCATGGTTGCTGCAACATATAGCCGACTAGACAAGAAATGCTCGAATCAAGTGTCAGTGATTTAAGTCATATAAGCCACACGGAGACGATGGATGATGCATTCGGGCTGAGAGCAGGCAGAGTCAAGACACTGGACTCTGCAACTACTATGTACAGCCTAGGTGACTGTGTTTTGTGATACCCGTAGAAGAATAGTATTCCTTATTAGTAATACACGTCGATCATTGACTAGCTTTTAGTCCAAGGTTTTTGGGACCCCGTATTCCCCCTGAAAAACGGAGATTTCTCTCGTGTGGGTGGAGAAGGCAGCGCTGAGGCGCGCATACTTCGTACTGAGAATAGGGGTCAGGCACGGCCATCATGGACGCCCATTGACAGAATCGAGACGGTCCATGTTATTTACGGACAGACGGAGGGCGGCTTAGCTGACATGCCAACTGCGCAAGCCACATACACTATGCCGTCGGTGCTCCCGCGTATCGGCGATGGAGACAAAAGCGCCTCATTTCCAAAAATACGCCAGCCATAGCCCGGCCTAGTTTGGCTGTATTTCCCACTCTGCAGCTGAATCCAAATCCTGATGAGCGAGAAAGCCACAGGTCACTCCGCAATCTGCAAGGAAACACGCGGGGTCTAGTCTGCCAGCAACATCGAGACGCCACGCCAAACCTTGCACTACCTAGCTTACTTGCAGTAACGAGAAAAGAATGAGCTGTTTATTTTTCGTTTACTCATACAGTCAACGGCCAAAGTCCCTTTTCCACCTTTTGCTTATGTTCTCTACCAGCATTGTGCGTCGGTCTTGATACAGAAAGCGGCGAAGCCGTTGATGACGCGTTTTAATTTAGGAGTGCAGGGTCGTGCGATGCCAAACCGCCCTGTCGTGAGCCGTTTGGATGTCGGTGTGTACTCTCGTCCTGGCAGGCAGATTGCCGTCTTTCCCGAAAAAGGGTCAGTGCCGGCAGAGGCCACGAAGCATACATGTTACGATTACCGGTAAGCATAAGCCGTCTGGCACTAGGCTGGGGTCGCACCCGGGCTAAGGTGCATTTTGGGCTTCCTGCAATACGCTCCACCAGTTAAAAGACGAGATCCGACTTGCTGGCTACCAGGGGGGTCAAGTACGTGCAGGCTGGGGATTTGCTGGGCCTCAATGGATCTAGACCCAGGCCTCTATCCACCACGCTAAGTTAGCATAATCTCTCCACCCAGATGGCTTGCTCCGATTCACGCTTAAGCTGTAGTTTTGCTCGACGCTTTGTCGTCCCCGGACACAGAAAAGGGCTGAAGAAGGGCTGGAACAGGGCTGGGAGGGCTGGCATCGTTAGCGGGACGCAGCATGCAGTCTCCCGCATAACTAGGGTTGGGAGCTGTTGCTCTAGCGTGACACGAGTCGGTAGAAAAAAGAAGCTGAGACCAGTTCTGGCCGTCGAAACCTATTTGACCCCGTTTCTTCGTGTCGTGCCTCGTTCATGGGTTCCGATTTTTTTCTTGGCTTTCTCAATCAACCCTCATCAAACTCGACTGACGCGCCTTGGGGCGGGTTATACGCCAGCCATGACGGGTTCCAGCCATGAGAGCCGTCCTGGAGACAGCGAGGCGACGACGACGCCTAAGGGCTACATGCTCAGATCCTCTCGGACCACGTTTCGATTCGCCAGCTCCAAGTTGAATCTCATCAAGAATCCCCTCAAGAGGAAGCCCAAGGGTGAGGAGGGCGAGCACCTGATCGACGAGAACGGGGAGCAACACAATGGGTCGAATCAACCTCAGCCTGGCGAGTTTGACAATTCTCCCCTGCAGTTTACCAAGGTGCGCCACGTCGTCATCCCGTTGTAGGGATTTGCCTGAGCTTTGCTAACAGGGATGGGGACTGTAGAGAGAAGCAGCGTCGACGTCGGAGGTACCATGAACCCATCGCCAAGGCCTTGCCTCGCGCCTAGCTTGACTGACCCTAACCTCCATAGCTGTTTTATGACCTGTGGTTCGTGGCCAACCTCAACGTCTTTGCAACCGTGCATCCCATCGTAGACACGAAGAATTTGATATCATTCATCACCTATTTTCTGTAGGTTCCTCAAGTCTAAGTCGCATATCTTTTGCCTTGGCTGACGCCCATCACCGCCCAGACTGCTATGGGTCACATGGTTCATCACAACCGTCTTCGACGCTCGGTTTGGACAGGATGGTGTGCTTGAGCGAATGGCCCGAGCCTGTCACTTGGCTGTCATGATCGGGTTCGCGGTAGCCGGTGTTTCTTTTGATGGAGACGAGATTGTCCAGACCATCTTCAAAGCTACGTGTAAGCTGAAGCTGTTGAGTATCTTGGATACGGATAGAATAAAGTCGGCTAACGTTTACAGCATTGTGTCTCATGGCTTCTAGGCTCGTTCTCGCCGCCCAGTACGCCACGGTCCTCGTCCACGCGCGCCATCACCGCCGAAGCCGAAATGCCATCACTTTTGCCATCACCCTGCACCTTGGCCCGGCCATTGCGTACCTGCTTGTTGCTCTCATATCGACCATGATGCCGGAAAGGCGTTTGTTCACGGCTTGGTATGTTATAGCTGTGATTGAGATGGCCGCCCTCATGATCCACGCCACGTTCACCAAGACCCTCAGCTTCGAGGGGACTCATTTGAACGAGCGACTTAATCTTCTTACTCTGATAATCCTCGGAGAAGGTATATTGCACCGTCGGGAATCCTGTTCTCGTGATTTATGCTAATAATTTTCGTGCCAATTCAGGCGTGATCATTCTTGCTAAGAATATCACTAAAATTGTTGAGTATACCTATCTCAAAGACGCCTCCGCTAGTTGGTGTAAGTTGATTAGAATTTATGTCGTCAAACATTGCCCCCATGCTGACGCGCGTGACAGCCTCTGCACAATTTGGAATCATCACATGTGCCGCTGGCATCATTTACATGATATTTCAACTCTACTTCGACTGGATGCACCATCACAGTCACATGGGCGCTATAAACCAGACATTCTGGACGCTGCTCCATGTACCATTTCACATTGCCCTGGTTCTGCTCGCAGAAGGTAGCAGCCAATGGGTCTTGTGGTGGCGCGCTATAGAGTCATTTCGCGGCGCAGAATTGAACCTCCATAGGAATGCCATGAAGGCGACGGAATCTGAAAGCACTTCTAAAGTAGTGCAGGCACTAAACAATACAGCGCAGGAAATCCTGTACCGGTATGGTTCTGCTATCGCCAATGGCGGCGAGAGCGCCAAGTCGTTCAACCAAACATTGACTACAATCCTCGCTATCCCCGACAGCTTCTGGGACGAAGATGACTTGGAGGACATGGAGGATACGGATTCAAAGTATTACCAGATCTGGATCCAAGCATATTCGAAGATATCGAATACTGTTGTCCACGCGATTTCCGAAGCCTTTGGCCTCTCTGTCGAGAAAGATTATGACGAGTCATCAAAGTCAGAGTCAAACACCCTGGCTAACGTGGAGTTGGAAGCGGTGCGAGCAACAGCGAACAGACTCGTACTCATTGTAAGTGCATTGCGAGAGGCTTGAAATGAGTAGTCACTGATATTGAATAGTTCATCTACGTATTCCTAAGCGCTGGCTTGGTTTTGATTCTGCTGATGCTCATGCATCTCCTCTCGAAGAGAAGAGGATGGACACTCTTCAACATGTTCCGTGTGGCTGTTGTCTTCTCCATCGGCATTGGCCTTGGGCTCGTGGCTCTTGTCGGAACAAACGCCGAATACACAGCGAACTTCCTTTTGACGCCATGGCAACTACCTACCATCACCATTTGCTACTTGCTCGTCCTCATCCTGACCCATCTCCCGCACCCGCCGCGCATCTTCCTCAAGCGTTCAGAGGTCGATGAAATGGAAATGGGAGCAGTGCCCGAGCAAGAGCCGCCGTCGGAAGCGCAGCCCAACGTGGCACGGTCCGGCACTGTGAGGCGAGGACTTTCCAAGATGCAGCACGTAGCAAAGAATATCCGCTTGGAGCCGGGACGCTACGAGCCGATTGTCGAAGCGGATTTCAACTTTGACCCTATTAGTCCTATTTGCCCCCAAAATCTGGATAGAGTATGATCTGAAGATACTCCAAGAAGAAATTAGATGCGTTGGAGAATTCACGAAATTGGTCACGTTTAGAGGGAGAGTTCAATGGAATATTGTGGCGAAGAGTAACAACCCTTGATGAATGTATTATAGTAGAGTGCACTGCCTGATATATACAGGATGCAGATGCAGTCTGGTCATCTCAGATGAACGCTGTTTCATTGTTTTGCTCTTCTCACGGAAGAAGGTGATGCTATCTGTGGCTTGTGGTATCAGCGATGTGCTCAGTCGCAATCTATGCGCTGGCTACACTTGCGTATGTATGTATGTGTGTGTGTGTGTGTGTGTGCATGATTCCATCGTCTGAACGTGGCAAAAAACCGGGACGATCTAAAAACGCCCTCTCGATGGGCACAGAAATGCGCATGTGGGGGAAATAGTTGTTAGGCGAGAGTAAGAGAATAGAAATGTTGTAATGCAGAGCCTGCATGCATAAACGGGATTCCATTTCTTTGGCGAGTGCCGGCAGATGATAACTGCGAGCATTTTGAGATCCATGGCGAGAGAATCGGTGAGGTAAGTGTGTGGCAGCTCAGTACTGGTACTGGCTGATGTTGAGCGGCACTGGGTAAAACCCAGGCAAGGGCGGCAACATGAGACCCATGGCTGGGTTCTGTAAATAGGGACTGGCCCAATAATTTGGAGGAGTCGGATAATTGTAACATGGTTGATAAGGTGTGCAGCCTGGACTCTGCGGTAATGGAGGGGATGGGCAGCCTGCGAAGGGGAACGCAGTGCCATATTGCCCAGGATTTGGTAATGCCGTCAGAGTTGGGGATGGCATCGGGGTAGGTAGAGAGGGTGTGGGAGGAGACTTGGGCGCAGTAGGAGGCCCCTTTCGAAGTCTCCGATGTCCTCTGGGGCGGTAATTGGCTTGCAAGAACGCGAGGCTGTCACGTCTTGGGTGATATACCACATCATGGCCTTCAGGCACAGATGGGTTGACGATGACCCGCGCAGGGCCAGGGTCGCCGTAGACATAGCGGCCATTGAGGCAAAGAGGGTGCTCCTTCCATGGACCAGCCACCCTCAGTGGTAGTTCTTCCTTGTTGTAAAGCTTTCTCGGGTACTTGGCCCCAGGTGCTGCAGTTTCGGGCACCAGCTTGGCTTGCTTTCGGACCTCTGATGCAGGGATGCATCGCAGCCACTTGTCTTCTTCCAGATCGGGAAGGGAGTAGTGCGAGCAATCAGAGGAGTAGCCGTCGTCGTCATCGTCGGACAGGGACATGTGTGACATCTGGTCATCTAGAGTGCTGAGCGACGACATCGTGGAATGAGCGGAGACGTTGGTAATCTCGAAAGAAGGCTGAGAAGCAGAGGTAGACATTGACGCCAGCGTCGGGCAATTAAGAGCGAGAGTAAAACTTGGATCGCAAAGTTGTTGGAAACGCCGAGAGACGATCAAGACAACGAGTGAAAACGCCAGGTGCTGAAAAAAGCCCTGTGGGAAGATGGATGAAGAGGAAGAATAAAGGAGGGGAAACTCAAAACGACCGGGGAATCAAGCTGTTTATATAGACAATTCGATGAAAAGGCCAAAATGATACCACGAAGACAAGCTGTAGAGTTTTCGTTTCCGTGGTAGGGGACGCGGTAAGAAGGAGTCATGCTAGGTGACGACGACAGCAACCCACAAAGGTCGGAGGGCCAAAGAGGTTTCGATCTTCCTGTGCGTGATGCAATTTTTGAATCGAACCAAAGAAGTAAACGGCACATGTTCTGGCGATGACGAAATCTGCTCATGAAACCTTCTGGACTTTGACTCACTTCAGTCTCCTGGGTGTTTTGTACCGTGGAACTAGTCCCGAGCATCTGTCGACGGAGCACCCCTGGAGGACGAAGACGTGGCGGTGGCCTTTGCGGGTAGTATCATTTGCAACGGGCGTTTGTGACGGGATACTCATTGTGATTTTTCTAATTCGGATTTTGTACTATCGAAACCTCTGCCTCACAGTGCTGTTCGGCACTGTACCACGTTTATACATCCTGTTTTACCAATGCATCTATCAGATTCTCGCTTCTTAGAAGAGCTAGTGGCCACGGTGGCCAAGAACACAGACCTCAGTTGGGCAATGCAAAACTCGATGCAGAACAACTCAGAAATCTAAAATCCCCCCTTCTTAATTTCTTTTCTCTTCCTCTTTCTTCGGTCTCTCCACAAGCTGTGGTTGCCTACTAAGAACTGTGTTTTTTTGTTCGTCGTGCTGGCAACTCGCTCGCCCTTGATGGAGCAGACAGTCGTATCGATAGTTACCTATTAAGTATGCTCTCCGGTTGTTAAAACGCCGGGCTGCATCATGTATTTTCTGGAAGATTCTAAAGCCAAACCATACCCGGCGACACCCTAAGGAAAGAATAGATGGGGCTACAGGAATGACTGAGTCACAGACAAGTCTAAAGCGTTATCGAAGGGTCAATACCAGGGCCATGGTCCCAAAAGGAGGCTCGAGGTGCACTTTCCCAGCTCCCCACTAGGAAAATTTGAGCAGGTTGTGCTATTTAGCTACGTAATAATATTTAACGAGTAGCGTTGGGGACTATGGAAGAAATTCATGCTTGGACTCACAGTGTCGGACAGTAATTACTCGCAATACCTAGGCCTTTCCTCTCCCTAGTTGTATTTGGCATTTACTGAACCAAACGATTCGCCGTCAATCTCCAGGGAAAATTTCATGACTGCGGATTCAAGTGTGATAACTAAATCGAATCCGATGTCCCAGCTAAAGTGAAATATCAGTGTCGTCACCATGTGGTTGACATGAGTGTACCTACTATGGCAAGCCCTTTGGATCTGTAGAACATCTAGAATCAGTCAAGTTCTACACCGTGGTTTCATTCATCGCTTACCTATGCGTGTTTCAAACTTTGACTTGGGAATTCCCGACAAGTCGGAAGTCACACAGCAGTTAACACCGAATTGCCCGTCTTTCTGCGGATGTAGAGGTGCTGTTCTAAGTAACAGTTAGCCCTAATAATTGTTTGGGAAAGATTTCGGCCACGAGCCTAGGATCACCTACTTGTCTTTACTTTCATAGAGAGAATTACGAAAAGTCAGAGCACTGGAGGATGCATTCTCGTCGACGCTTTGGATGAAAGGGAATTTGATTTTTTGATCTCGGAGAAGATCATCTCCCAACTTGATGTACCAAGTCATCTAGGCACTCACGTATTAGTTTTAGCATTTTGCCATGGTCATAGAAACACTTACCCGATCCGATCTGATTTCGCCATCCCTGCTGACAAATGTCGGTCGGCCATGGTCAAGGATCGAGTCGTGGATTGCGCGCGCACTGACTCCATAATGGCATGTGGCAGATGTGCTCGTCACGATTGCCTCGCGAGGCATCCTGGAAAGAGCTGCACCTCTTCAGTTTCTGGTTGTTAGCACCTGATACATGGGAAGGCTGCGTGACATACTTTGCAATAGCAGCCCAAGCGTCAGGAGGCTGAAGGATTTCAATATCGGGGTGCTCGTCTCGAACTCGCTTCGTAAGATACTGGCTTCCACCGAATCCGCCGACTAGGAAGATGCCCTGTGAAGATTAGTATGCAAAGATTGTGTGCCAAGAGTCCTGCCATACCTTCAAGTCCTGGGTTCCTTGTTTCAATCGAACCCGTTGGACTTGGTCATTGATAAGTCTGAGGATGTCGGTAACCAGCGGGTCAAAAATAGCTTTCACGTCGTCCCTGATCACGTTAGTTAAAAGTCGATAAGTGCAGGAGCTTGGGGAAAGTTCTCATACCCAGTCATCCTCCATGTGTTGTCTTCAAGACCACTCTCAGGGTCGTCCTTTAGCTTAGCCGTTGGAAAGTTGACAAAGTACTCTTCGTCAGGGTTGCCTGTGAAGGATTTTTTGATCTCTCGATCAAATAGCTTGTTCGCCAAGAAAAAGGCCTTGCTCCTCTTCAACTCGTACCACTGGTCCTCTCCTACTAGACGCTCAACGGCTTCCGCGAATCGCTTGTTTAGCCCAAGAGACCCGGCCATGCCACCTATAATTAATCAATTATTTGTTGCAAAAAGGTGGGCATCGATTTTGAAGCTTACCAGTCCCTGGTACAAGTTCCTTGACTTGTAGTACAGGCAGTGCAGCCTCGACCTGGTATGATATCAAGTCGACTGTGCCACCGCCAGCATCACAGACGATAAACGAGTCACCTTTGAAAAGTCTGCGATCCATTTTCTTGGCAGTCCATAGTGCGGCTGCTTCTGGCTCCTTGATGAGATGAACAGGACTGATGCCTGCAGTTTTGGCTGCCTAGAGCGGAAGAAAAAGATCCCGATGTGAGATAGGTTGGTTGGCCCTGAAATTTTTTGGATAGTCGAACATACCTTCAGAGTAGCATCTTTCGCCGAATCAGACCACACGGCGGGCACTTGCGATGGTTAGAAGAAGTCAGCCTCCATGCATAGGCTTGGCCTACCAGACAAAACATATTCCTTGTGGCATAGATCCACATAATTCTTTGAGAACTGCTTTGAGATCTCTGATATGGCGTGCTCGTACATGGCACCAATGAAGTCGGCAGTAACTTCCACTGGTGGCTTTGGCAACTTCTTAAGCTCCGCTTTGATGTTGCTCGCCTTTAGATAGATTGGAACTTCTTGTTTGGGATCGAGCAGAAGTTTCACACCGACAATGCCATCATTGTTATTGTTCGACGTCGTGCCCCAAGTGAAGGACTTGGGATCGTCCTTGTCGTATCTGATAACGGTGGGAATTTTTGGGGCATCTAGGCTTTCCGCTCCTTCAAATTATTAGCAGTCAATCAAAGCGACATCCAGAGTGACGCGAGACCCACCAGGCCAGTTCTTTATCGAGATCGGTGTGCAATCGCGCTGATTCGTGAAGCAGTAGGCGATACCAGAATACGTGGTCCCAAAGTCCAGGGCAATGATGAGCTTGTCAGCCGCGCCATCGGAATCCAATGACAGCTTGGCTAAATTTATCTGATCGGCAGGCATGGAAAAGAGTCTGAGAAAGTCGGGTCCGGTTGTGAACGCTGTGTAAGGTAGGTGTTTAGGGCACGGCGGCGGCGCATGAGAAGTTGTTGTACGCTTTATCCTGTGTGGAATCCCACGTTCTGGGCAACCTTCCGGGGGTTGTTTCAAAAAGGCCATACGCAATACGGGTTGTGGGTAGCGGACGAATGAGAGGCAAGCCACTAAACTGCATCTACTAAATAGGTTTTACAGTATGCATGTTGGTTCTCAACAATCACATCTGCAACCACAAAATGACCAGAACATTCGCTCAGACACCGCAAGCGTCGCAGCTGGTGGCGTTAAGTGTTTCAGGGCCGGTCACTAAGATAAAAATAAACGACGTGGTTTGACTACGCGCCGGCCATGTTCATGGTCATAATCACAGCCGTCCCCATCAAAACCAGACATGCGCGAGCGTTAACAGAACCTAAAAGTCACGCCCCTCACCATATTTCTCGGCTTGAGAATTCTCTCTACTCTCAATACTTGAGGAAAGCAAAGAGTAACAAGACGTTGCTTGCCAAATGCTTCGATCTCTGGCTCGCTTTTACTACTCGGATGATGCCAAGATGTCGACAAGAGAAAGCTCTGGGCATAGGAGCACTCATAATCAGAGCAGGCAAAGTCATGCGAGAACATCTGACCTACAACAAATGCCAGAATTGCCCACGGGCTTCGAAGAAGAGTGCAATAGGTTGGCTCAAGAAATAGCGAATATTCCAGCTGTCATGAGAGATCATCTAGCAAGGGCGGAAGTAAGTACATCCTACAGATGATGCCGTGACGAATAACAGCTCGCTCACGTCTTTCAGGGAGATTCTGGTACTCGGCGCGATTCTCACAATCGAAACCGAAACCTTAATGTCCAGCTACAACGGCTCACCCGCGAGCTGCAACTCAAAGATTCTGAGATCCACAATCTGGAATCCGAGCTTGAGGCAAGCAAAGTGAAAATTCAGAACCTGCGCGTCAAAGAACAAACTCTCCGCGATTTTGTTCTGGAAAGCGACCCGTATCAAGCAATTAGCGACGGGGATGTTATCAACGCGTTCACAAGAATTCGACAAGGGATCCAGAAGCTTGCTTCAAGCAAGTCACTGCAACTAGACAGACCATTACTTGACTTAAAATCCAGTATTTTCGTGGAGGAAGAAGACCTCGCCACTTTATGGCCGGGGTCCCATCGGCCGGGGCGAGTCTTAATCCTGAGAGCACTTTTGTTTCGGACAGTATCCCGCCAGATCTTGACACAAGATGTTTTCGGCATCTCTGATTCGGAAGAGGACCAGGCTGAAGATCGTCATTCATGGTCAGGTCTCAATTCAGGCCTGAGTCAATTTGAGCGCGCCCTAGTTCATTGCAACGGTTCGTCATCCTGGTAGTCATTCCAAACATGTGTTGACTATTCTAAGTTCCTAATGATGTGGTGGTGAATTGGAGACTTTCAACGCTGAAGAGCGTCGAAGCAGCCGGAATGAGCAAAGGGGCAAGTGGCACGGCTCTAGCAGAGCAGTTGTATGGCTTCTTCGCAACGTTCATGGTAGAGGGAGCGACGCAGCAAGAACAGGCTAAGTTGCAGCGCGGCTTTAGTGAGCTTTGCAGCCAAGCATATGCTCTCCGACTACTCATGCGCAAGTCAAGGGAAAGCTATCAATGTCTACCTATCTCCTCTGGGACGTTACTTGAAGAAGTGGAACACCTTGCAGACGTGTATGGGGAGACGGATGGTAAGAAGGATGGTAAGGTGAGAATCACTTTCACTCTTTGTGATGGTCTAGTTAAACCTCGATCTCAGACAGAGCAGCCTTTGGTTTTGGAAAAGGCTCAAGTGATTACTACGAGGGGGTAGAGCGCCTATCCGTAGAGTATAATCTAGTATCTCCAAACTTATCGTATTTCATGAGACGGTCGTATCACAATTATAAAGTTCATGTCCACTTGGCTGCTCTTTAATTTAATTTTCGATAGGGATCATGGAAGTAAAATGGCACATTTTACGCCAATAATTAACGCCAATTGGATTATTTCATCTGTTTGTTATACGAACGACCTAGGGAACAAGTCAATTCCTAAACACCGGTACTAGCGAAACCAAACCGCCCCCATGGCACACCCAATCACAGCAAGTAGCCATTGACCAATACCAATTCCTTGCTCCTGAGTTTCTGCCAACACGGCAACACCAACCGAGGTGAGAAGACTACAGGCGATGGCGCATGCTACAGTCCGGTATATGCTCGCATGATTTGGCCTTTTGATGATATGAACCCCACAGCCGCGCACTTCGTAAGTTTCTGTCGTATCTTGGACTGGCGACGCATCAAAAATGCTGCGACCTATCTCATCCAACCGGACCTCAGCTCGTAACAGTGCCTAGCTATTATAACATAGTCCAATTTAATAACATCAGCCAGGGTCTTAACCCCCTGTTCACTTGAGTACTCCGGGGCGACGGCGCAATTTTGCGCCATGTCTAGCAACTCACAGTTGCGCTGAGAGAGTACTCCCGTTCTATGTTGACTTCAACCTTACGTACCCCCCGGTCATCGGCTTCCTATGCCGATCCTTGCTGTTTGTAAAAGAGTTAGTTGAGATGGAGGGAGACGGCCCCTCCGCCTTCACACCATCACCTCCTCAGGCCTCGCGGGCTTCCGTAAACTAGCTTCTCTGGCTTCATACCTCCGCTGCTGGCTTTTCGGGGGAGGGTCGCAGCTAAGTTGCTTTGGGGGTAGTCTCATCGCGAGGAGTTTAATAGAATCCGGGGAAGTTAGGCCCCGCAAAACCCAGAGTTGAGAAGGGTCTGGCTAGCACCACTTGCCTACCAGTAAATACATTTCTGCCATCCATACGATTAAGCCTACTACCCTAAGCACTTCTAGTCAGGCGGATATCCCACTACCTAACTATCAATCTTTTAGTTGATAGTAGATCATCAGAATCTTTAACAAAGTCTAATAATTGGGAGAGATTTCTATGCATTTTCTATCACAACTTGGCGACGTTATGTGACATTGATACTATTATTGAAGGTAAAACTACCGATGCAAATGCCTTTTAGGAAAATCATGACATGGGTGCCAAGAGAAATCCGGACAAATCGCTCGCTTTAAAGAAAGCACCTTTTCACCCTTTGTTTGGTTTAGTCGTCAAGGTCATTATAGTCCGCATCAGGCTCGTAGACCTCATTGAGCGAAGTCTGGATGTACTTCAGCTGCTCGGTCAGGAAGGCCCTCATCCCTGTAATATCGAACTTCTTGCGCTCAACCTGGCGACGCTTCTCCTCCTGGAGGGCGCGGCGGAAGCGCTCCTCGAGGTTGGACAGGCGGTACTCGATGTACTGGGGGTAGAGCTCGTCAATGTGGCTGATGGCGCGGCAGCCGGTTAGGATGCTCTCGTCGCGGATGAATGCGCTTTTGGGGCGGAAGGCTGTGACCATGGCAATGCGCTCGCGGCCACCGAAGGCTTTGAGAGCCTGGTGATGGATGTAACGTCCCTGCATGACAACGCAAGTGCCCTGCAGTTATTATTAGCGAATGTACTCCGCGTCTTAAACGTTGATGGGATGAGGAACGAACTTACCATGGCAGGACCACGGACTCTTCTCTCCTCGCCGCTGGGCAACTTGATGGCAGTCTCACCGCCGACCATGCCGGTGCAGTCGGCAGCCATGGTGACACAGACGAAGGGGAAGCTGTCATAGTGCCAAGCGACTGCGGAGGTCTCGTCGCCGGAGGTGAGAACAGGGGCGTTCTGGTCGTTGATGGAGATGTTGATGTTAGCAACCTCGTAGTCAAAGACGGGCACAAGTTCGACACCAGCAGCTTCGGAAACCTTGGCGAGGATCTCGGGGGACCACCAAGCGTCGTAGGTAAAGGGGGCACGTTCGTGGCCCATACCGCGGATCATGTTGGCATTGAAGTCAGACTTGAAGCGGCAGTTCCGGAGCACAGGCTCGCTGAAGATCTCACGGCGGATCTGAAGGATAGCCTCCTTGGTGAAGAGCGGGAAGGGATCAGTGACAGCAATAGGGGAGATGCCGTGACCCTCAAGACCAATATCCTTCATGAGGTGTTGGACGACCTGGGCCTTGGGAGCGACATGCTTCTCGGGGTTCCATGCCTCAGCAGGAACGGCGTGAGCCTCGTCAATGATATCCTGAGGGATGGTGGCAGTAGGGCGCATGGCCTTTCTCTGCTTTGGCCCGATGACCTGGGGGGCCATGGGGGGCGTGATAGTAGGGACGCCAACGACACCAGGCATTTTTATGATTAGGGTGAATTGAATCAAATAGATGGTAGGGAGAAAGATGCTTTTCAAGGTGATGGTGAGTTGCTTGAGTCCGTTGATGACGTGGATAGATGTGACCGAATGGGTTGCTTCTCTTCGTTCTTATAATGTTCGGGAGGTTTTGCGAATTCACCAGCTCCGCATCGTCAAACTAGCCTCATAACCTCGGAGTGCTCTCGACTTCACTTCCTCTCGCTCTCTAGTTGCTGGTACAGGAACTCCGCCCAGACCGACCGGCACACGTCGTGCTTCCGACCATCCACCATCTCGATTCCTCTTGGCTCACGATGTGGTCACCTGGGCGAATAATCGACGGTTCCCGAGACTTGGGCAACTTTCACATCGTCATCTCTAGGTCAGCCAAGCGAAGCCTGAGTCCGAGCTCTTGGCCGTCGGATGCCTTAGAATTGTGTTCCTGGGGAAACTCCGTGAATCTCGGCTTCCACATCCGACCCCTGCACACGAAGTTAGTTAACTACTGTCACATCCGACTGGGAGGTGGGGATCGGCTGGGTCGGATCCCGTGCCCTTTCCAGTTCGAGTAATAACTTCCACAAGTAAGTTTACAGTGTTGGGGCTAGGTACCTTCACTACACCCTTACCCTGGCGCTTGCCACCATTACTGCGTAGTAGGTTGATCCTGGTCATGGTGGTGTACCCTTGTGCGCACATCCGCCACCGAATTTATCTCCGGCTTAATGGGGAGGAAAATCATGGCATCAACTACGGGCCATGGGTAACCTGGCCAAAATGCGCTTCATTACCTGCTGAAGAGTGTACTCATGGTGCAGTTTACAATCCTCGGTGCGTGAGGTGATGAATTTGGTAGTTTTGCCTTCTCGAGAATATCATCGTAGGAGAAGCCGCCTGACGAGAAGTATCCTGGGATAACCGAACGAGATGCCCATATTGAGGTGACAATTCCCGGGTCCCCTAGCCTTATCTGAAGCAGGCGTACATCAGGTGTAGGTCAAGCCACCTCCCCGCATTTTGTAGTCTGTTGGCTTCTTTTCTCGCCACGACTAGCTGACTCGCATTGAGTACCCCGGAGAGGCTTCTTTTCTCGCCCCGAACTAACAGACTCGCATTGAGTACTCTCTCCACCTCGGACCCATTACCCCAGTACCCCACGGAACTGATACGGAGTACCTTCTCGATGGGTCCTCTCAACTCGGCTATGTAGGATCACTATGAACGGACCTCTCCTGAGATAAGTGACGTACATCACCCTAGGGGTGTCGGCGTGGTATGATGGACCTTGCTTGTGTACTAATGTGCGCTATTCCATTGGCAGGCTTATGTGAGGCAAGTTTGTATAAAGTCAGCTTGCATCACGACTTCTTTCCCAATTCAATCCCCCTCATCTTTCCCAACCCCATATTCCCCTCCCCTTTCCTCCCTTCCCATTCTTCTTCAGTCGTCCTTTTCACAGTCAAGGATCGAGACATTGCTTCAGCGAAGATGCTTGGCCTTGAGGCATCAGGGGGGTCCTCTCCACGCGCCTCCATGGAGAAGCCCGCCAACGCGTCGCGCGCTGAGAGCGTCAACCGTGGCACCGTCGATCTCTACCCGGTCAACACCGCTGGCGAACTCCACCGTGAGATGTCCATTCGAACCATCTTCATGCTTGGTATCGGAGGTGGTATCGGGACGGCGCTGTTCGTCAGTATCGGCGGCGCTCTCAACTCGGCCGGCCCCGCCAGCTTGCTTCTTGGCTTCGTCGTTTACAACCTCGTCCTCGCTAATATCAACAACTCCATGGCCGAAATGACAACCTATATGCCCGTCAGCGGTGGTTTCATTCGCTTGGCCGGTCACTGGGTCGACGACGCTCTTGGTTTTGCTGGTGGCTGGAACTTCTACATCTACCTTGGTCTTATTGTCCCCTTCGAGATCACAGCCCTGAGTCTTGTCCTATCATTCTGGAGTCCCCATATTCCAGCTGGAGCGATTTGTGCCGCTTGTATCGTGCTCTATATGTAAGTTTGTACATTTTCCAAGAAACCTAAGCTCAACTGGCATAAAGAAGAAAGGAATTCCTAACGGTGACTCTTCTCGCATAGTGCAATCAACATCTTCGCGGTTCGAATTTACGGGGCGGCCGAGTTCTCACTCTGCAGTGGCAAAGCATTACTCATGATCGTCCTCATGATGTTTACCCTGGTCACCATGTGCGGCGGCAACCCTCAACACGATGCCTTTGGTTTCCGACACTGGAACGACCCCGGCCCGTTCGCTGAATACTTTAGCACTGGTGCCACTGGAAGGTTCGAGGGATTTCTCACCGCTCTCTGGTTTGCGTCCTTTACTTGTGTCGGACCTGAATTTCTTAGCGTTGCGGCCAGCGAAGTTAAGCACCCCCGCACGTATGTCAAGACCGCCTACAAGGTTCTGTTTGCCCGTATATTCATCTTCTACATCGGGGGCTGCCTGGCCATCACTATCATTCTTTCTTCCAATGATAAGGTTCTCAACGCTCTCTACAGGCATGGAAACGGTAGTACAGGAAGCGCCGCGGCATCGCCCTACATTATCGCCATGGAGAACCTCGGCATCAGCGGTCTGCCTCACCTGATTACTGCTCTGTTTGCCACCACGATTTTTGCGGCTGGAAACACCGTTCTCTATAGCGCCACCCGGTGTCTTTACGGCCTGTCTCTGGAGGGTCGTGCCCCCAAGCTCTTTCTGAAGGTCACCGAGTCTGGTGTCCCCATTTACTGCTTCATGGTCACCATGATCTTCCCTCTCCTGTCCTTCTTGCAGCTCGGAAGCGGTACCTCCACCGTCCTCACATGGCTCATAAACCTCGCTACCGGTGCCACCTTGATCTACTTCATAACGGCCCTCATCACTTATATCCGGTTCCACCGAGCCTGTCAGGTCCAAGGTTTCAGTCGTGAGACACTGCCCTACAAGGGTTGGTTCCAGCCCTACAGTGCGTGGTTTGCTCTCATCTTTGAGCTAGTCATCATAGTCTTCTATGGCTATCGATCCCTGGTCCTCTTCAACGTCAGCGGTTTCGTTACTGCCTACTTCATGCCCTTGTTCGTTCCATGCCTGTTCATCGGCTGGAAGCTCATCAAGAAGACCAAGTTTATTAGGGCTAAGGACATCGACCTGATCTGGGAGGCTCCTCTCATTGATGCCTATGAGGCTTCGCTAGAAGAGGCCCCTGTTGGCTTCTGGAGGGATGTTTGGCTATCGCTCCGGGGCTGGGGCCCCAAGAAGCTGAACACGCCTGAGGCTTGAAGGTCGATATCTGAGCTCGGAGCCTGATCAGTGACATTCACTTTCGTATCTGACACAATCACGTACCTTAGACTAGTGTGGGGATGGAGGAAGAGAAGGGAACTTCTCGCGTAAAATTTATCCGCAAATACATACCTGAAGCCATGTTCTGCAATCTGCCTTGCCTGCTCAGTGACAAGCAAATCCGTATCCAACATGTAACACGCTGCTGACAATTTCGCCCTTTCGCGCTCCTGCCTGCGGTAAGTTCTGTAGACTCTAGTAGCTAATGGGGATGCAGTAGCTACAAGCATGCGACCTGGAGAAATCCTAGAACAATACATGGAGTACCAAGTGTAACGACTATTCATCGTGGGTCTATTAGTTAGCTGTCGGCGCTTGATCAATAAGGATTTAGTGTCTGGTACAGAACATATCTCAGTTGTGTCTGCATCAACTATCCCCGGTCCATCCGACCCAGGTTGTTCTATTTCTGTTCCTGCAGCTACATGAGTCCATTTTCACACAGGATCGATTCTTCACTAATGGATCTGACACTCATGGCATATTGCCTAGGACTATCAGTATGCGTTGCAACTAGTGGTGGTATTCACCTCCTAGTAAATTTATTATCACCGTTCCATTAGAGGTTTGAATCAACGGAATCACTGAGAAGTGAACTACCATAGTAACTGATTGTATTTCTAGGTACTTGAATTGACGACCATACTTTAAAGAGTTGGTCGACTCGAAAAGCCTAGGCCATCTAGGGTGATCCCCCTTTACTGCCTCAGTGGTTAGACTTTCTGCCTCTCCAGACAGTCACTAAGTCAATTCTAAGCCCGAATTTTATGACTTGTACTCTGTGTTGACACCACCAGTAACGATAGACTTAAGTACTAGGTAGTCATCTAGGCCGTACTTGCTGCCTTCACGGCCAAAGCCAGAGTACTTGACGCCACCGAATCTATCATCTGTTAGAATGAGTCTCAAGTGTTGGATTGGTGAAACTTACGGTGCTGCAGGGTCTGAGATGACACCAGTATTGATGGCAACCATCCCGAACTCGAGGCTCTCCGAGACGCGGTATTGCCTATTCAGGTCATTTGTCATCAGATAGGATGCCAGGCCAACCTCGGCGTTGTTGGCCCTTTTGATGACCTCCTCCTCCGTCTTGAACTTTGACAGGGCAGCCAGGGGTCCGAAGGTCTCCTCTCTCATCACAGCCATATCGTCGGTCACATCACCTAAGACAGTGAGGTCGAAAAATTTAGGGCCGAGGTTAGTCAGGCGCTTGCCGCCGAGCAGGACAGATGCTTTCTTGTTGATAGCGTCCTGGACGTGCTCCTCAGTCTTGCCGATACCGATAGTCAGGGGACCATGGGTAACAGAGCCGTCAGCGCCATTACCGACACGGAACTTCTGGACCTCCTCGACGAGCCTCTTACTAAACCTATCGTAGATACCCTCCTGCACGTATATTCTGTTGGCGCAGACGCAGGTCTGACCCGTCACCTTGAACTTGGCAATGATAGCAGAAGTCACGGCCGTCTCGACGTCGGCGTCATTAAAGACGATAAAAGGGGCGTTGCCTCCCAGCTCCATGCTTAACTTCTTCAGAGTGCTGCTGGACTGCTGCATCAGGATCTTACCGACCCTTGTGGAACCGGTGAAGGAGATCTTCTTAACAGACTCAGACTCGCAGAGGGCAATGCCGAGTTTGGGGGTGTTCTCCAGAGCAGTGACGATGTTTAGCACGCCCTTAGGGAGACCAGCGCGCTCGCTGAGGACGGCCAGGACGTTGGTGGCGAAGGGGGTCACACCATCGGACTTGAGGACGATAGTGCAGCCAGCGGCGAGAGCAGCAGAGACCTTGCGACCGGCCATGGCGATCGGGAAGTTCCAGGGTGTAATCAAACCGCAGACGCCAACGGGCTGCTTGAGGATTTGGATCCTACCGTTCGGCGCAGAGTGCGGCGCGATATCTCCATAGATGCGCGGTGCCTCCTCTGAGAACCACTCGAAAAATCCAGCGGCGAACATGGCCTCGCCCTCAGCATCAGGCTTAGCTTTACCGTTCTCGGCCGTAATAATCTTGCCGATGTCCACCTTGTTCTCAACGATAAGGTCAAAGAGCTTGCGGATGATACGAGCGCGCTGGCGGCCAGAGTATGCCCTCCAGGCTTGGAAGGCTTCGGACGCAGCCCTAATGGCGGCGTTGAGGTCATCGACGTCACACTCGGGGGCGGTACCGATCACTTCGCCGGTCGCTGGGTTCAAAACCTCGAAGGTCTTGCCGCTCTTGGACGCTGTCCATTGCCTGTTCTATGTGAGCAGCTTGTTGAATCCCGCTTAGGGTGTAGCTTACCCATTAATGTACGCCTTCTCCTGGATGAGAGAGGGGTCGTTCAAGCCATTCGCGATCGCTGGGGCCATTGTGGAAGCTTCAGAACAAGTATCACCACAAGAAGAATAAGAAGAGAAAGAAATAAAACCACAATGTTTGTAGGTGAGAAGGGGGAAGACTGAAAGCTCCGATCTTGACATTTGCCAACGCTCCGTTATAACCAAGCTCTCCAATGGTGCTACTTACGTAGGTAGCATGTGACGTTATCGGTCCCTAGCCAGCTTCCGACTATGAGTCGGGGCGTATATCGCTAGTTCGGGATCTCGGAGACGGAACCCGGCTTGGAGTTGACCAAAGTCGCAATGCAGGCCGGATCGATCTCGGGATCCTGGCATGCCTCCTAATACACTGTGTTCCCGATGAGTATCCCGGCTCGGGTCGGGTTTGGAACCCCACAATACACTCAGGGACATCGGATTGAGCAAACGTCCCTCAATCGATGGACTTTGTTTGGTGAATCGATTGAGAGCTAAGACGTAGAAGACGTATATATCTATCTATCAAGCTCCAAGGTGTGAATTTTGCAGTTGGGAATGTGATTTCTTCATCTTACAGCATTGCATTTGCTCCCTGAACTTGTCCTTGCCTATACAATACTATCCCATACCATACCATACCCAGTCACATAATAACCGAGACAATGAGCTCCCAAGAGCTGAAGGAGATTGCGGCAACCCTGGAAAAGGCACGCATCAGCCAGACTCCTATCGACCCGCCCAAGAAGACCTACCCTGCTCTTACAGCCGATGGCGCTTTTGAGGTTCAGAGGATCACTGTGCAGAATGCAGTCAAGAGCGGTGACCGCCATGTGGGATACAAGCTGGGTAATATTGCCAAAGTCATGCAAGCGGCTTTCGGCTTGAACCACCCAGACTACGGCTTCCTGCTGGGCAGCTTCTTCCTGCACGAGGGCCAGAAGATCTCCCTGAGCAAGTTCATCAAGCCCTACGTCGAGCTGGAACCCGCATTTGTCCTCAAGGGCCACCTGAAAGGGCCCAACGTGACCATCGCTGATGTGGTCCGCGCCATCGACTTTGCCATTCCTGCCATTGAGATCATCGACTCTCGCGTCAAGGACTGGGCTATCGGCCTCGAGGACACCCTGGCCGACAACGGCTCCCAGGGCGGGATCATCCTAGGCGGTACCCCACGTCAGATCACCGATCTCAATCTGCACAACACCAAAGGTGTGTTGAAGTTCAATGGCACGGAGATTATGGCGGGCAACACGCAAAACATCTTGGGCAATCCGCTGGCCGCCACGGCTTGGCTGGTCAACCGCCTCGCCGAATACGACGTTGAGTTCCTGCCGGGCCAGGTCATCATGCCCGGCAGCTGCTTGCAGGCTATGCCGATGGACCAACCCGGCCGGTGGAGCTGTAGTTTCGAGGGCTGGGGAACCATCGAGTTCGATGTTGTCGAGTAATCAAAATGGGTCATTGACATGGGCATGGGTATGTAGATCTATGGTTTTTCTCATTGGGCCAATCGGAACACATGTAATTTAGTTGCATCCTTCTCGGGTTCTGAACCCGACCCCTGCATCCCAGGACTTGCCCAAGAATTCACTAGTCTACGTAAGTTAGACCTGAACAAATCTCCACATCAGCTTCTCTCCTCTTTTCTGAACGACAAACATCATGATGCCGGGAATAAGTTAGAGTCGGTGTACCTTCATCCTCAGATATCATGGATGCCATGCCTCGGGTTTGCCCCATTATAAGTTAGACTTTACTAGAGTACAGAAGTGGACACCACGAATGGGACATTTGCATGCTGAGCAATTATATATATATATAGATATGTATGTAGGTATATAAAATGGTTGTGCATGTGCAAATCTTCCAAAGTTCTCGACGGACGGTCGCTGTACTTGTGGTGCGCGGATCACGATGATGCGAGATTTTGGAGCGGGAAGGTAGATGCGGAGTAACTTAGACTTAAGCTAGATAGATGTTTTCAAAAAGCCGCATCAAGCCTGAGGTGTGTTCTAGCCCCCCCGCGGCCAGAACTGTCTGAACCTTGTCATTACCCCGCATGACTGACTCGCCTCGATACTCAGAGGAAGTGCCGTTATCGCAAGCTCAAGCGAGATTCTGCAACTTTCTCCCGATCTTTCTCCCATATCTTCCCCCGAATACGATACAGAGTTTTGCAGTTTGTCCCAGCAAGGCGGCCATGCACCTGATGATGCGAGGATGAGTTCATCCACATATCGCCGCTCGAAGCTACCATGGAAGCAAACTCGCCACGGACCTCGTCACGGACCTCGCCGCGGAAAGCGAGGCGAACCGCAAATGCGTGAGCGCCAGTTCCAACTTCTCTTGCCCATCATGGGGTTGTAGTCGTACATTTCTAACATTCCCCACCTACATTGTAGCTGCGCTCAATGTCGGCAGAGCAAGATCAAATGCTCTGGCGAGGAGCCCTGCCAGAACTGCCAAAGGCGCTCAGTCCGCTGCCATTTCACCGAGGGCAACAACAAAGTCATCGTGACAGAAAAGTTGGTACCGGATTTCCTACATACTTACTTCCCTTTCTGTATTGGGTCTCGTGGAACCGTGCTTACACACAACCCGCCTTGTCAAGATATTTGCAGGACTTGCAGAGAATAGCAGAAGGGCAGCGACCATCCTCCTCGGCCACGGCCACGGCTACCACAACCAGTAATGAAGACAGACAATCGCAGCCTGACAGCCAGTACAACCCGCACAGCCCTTCTGTGTCGGTATCGGACTCGCGACAGACAGCGCAAACCTTCAGCACATCATCTCCCACGTCGCGGTCATCTGTTCAAGGTGCGCATCTGTTTGGGGACAAATGCTCAGGTGAAGCCGCATTTGGTGTCAACAGCAGCTCATATAGCAGCAACTCGAGGATCGAAGCAACCCCACCACCCCACTCAATGGTATCTAACGTCTCGGCATTCCCTCAACTTGATGCCCATCCTGGCCCCGGTCCTGACCCAATGCCCGATCCTACTTCCTGTCCTCTTCCTGGCCCCGTCACCGGCGCTAGCTCTGGTTCTGTTGTCGGTCCAAGTCCTGGATGGATGCCCCCACACCACCCTCAAGTTGCAAGTCCTCCAAATAGCATCTGGTCGAGTACCTTTACCATACCAGCCAAGACCATTAGAAACATACAGGGAAACAAAAGGTCATGGAGTAAGTGTCTCTTGTCTCCAACTCCCAACCGAAACTAATTAACCCTGGCGGCGAGCATAGTTTGGCTAGCTCCTTGGTCCACGTGGTCTTTCACGGTTCGCCTCACTATAATGCTTTCCGAGAAGCTGCACCCAGAAGACACCTCTCTTCCGCCTAGTTTATTCAGCACAGAGACATACAATCTGACGTATAAGATGTCAGTGGCACATGACATCCCGGATGTTACTTGCCTGCCGGCGTTGGGCCATGCCCTCTATCTTTTCACTACTGTCAAGTTCCATCTAGGCCAGACCTATCAACTGTATGACGAAGAGGAATTTGAGCACCAAATTCGCGAGTTTTACTCCGACGCACTCAAGAAGGCAACCGAATGCCCTCTCTGGTACAGCAAGTTTCTTCTCACGTTAGCCTTTGGAACGGCATTCCATGCGCCTCCAAGAGACAGCCCGGATCCGCCTGGTTGCAAGTTCTTCATCAGAGCAATGGCCTTAATGCCGGATTCCAACTCTCTCTGGAAAGACAGCTTTTTAGCTATGGAAGTCTTGGCCCTAGGAGGCTTATACTTATACTCAGTCGACCAGAGAGAGGCTGCGACCTTTTTTGTACGTATCTGCACATGTTCTTCTAAAACTATCCATTTACCTTGCTAATGCTCGTTCCTCAAGCTCACTCAAGCAATACGAATCGCGCAATTAGAAGGAATGCACACTCACCTGCCGGAACATGAGCTTGGTACCAAAATGACCACCTATGCCCGTGACCTCTGGTGGACACTCTATATTATGGACAGGCATTTTTCATCATCTGTTGGACTGCCAATGTCCGTACAGGATAGCGATATCACGACCCTAGTAAACCCGCCGGGTATGGGAACGATAGTGGACAGCGCCCGCAGTCTCCAGGTCAACCTTTCACATCTAATGTCGGTAATTTTGACAAGTATGTTTATACCCCCGCTCTTTTCACATACGCTCCAGTATTTCTAATGTTTACCAATAGCGGTCTACAAGCCCAGTGTAACCGAGTTGGCGACATTTCTCGAACAAACTAGGTCTATTCTGCACACCTTGGCTCATCACGCCCAGGACCTAGAGAGAATTATCAGCACCAAATTCCAGAAATTTGCGGGCACCATGCCTAGAGATACACGGCTCCTTACATTGTTGTACCACCAGGTTTGTCGCACTTTTCCTTCCCCTTTTTTATTCTCACCTATACGCTTTTCGATTTTTTTTTTGACATGGTATTTATCGCAGTGTGTGATCTTTGCGTCCCGTCCTCTGCTTCTGTCGGTTATGAAAGAAAGGCTAGACATGTTGGGATTTCAGGGTGATGAAAATTGGACCGATTTCCTCGCTCAGACAGGCTCTGTCATCTCCACAGGGATTAAGTCAGCTGCGAAAACCCTTCAAATCCTGACTAGCGAGTTCAGTGTTCTAGGTAAGGATGCCCCCCTGACCTTCCTCTATCTGTCACTTTGCAAAGACGGGGGGATTTGCCCACTAACCACCGTTCAGATGCGTTCCTCCCCTATGATGTCGAGTTCACCTTTGGAGCCGCCTTAAATTTGACTATGGCAAGCGCTCTATTTCCCGATGTGGTCAACTACAATAGTTGCCAGGAAATGGCTCATCAGATCCTGGATGATTTGGTGTCCCGAGGGAACCGGGTGGCTCGCGCACGACGATCAGAGCTTTGTCACCTGGAGGGTCTCTGCCATGAATTGATTTCTAAAGGTCAGCAACAAGGCCTTCAGACGTTGCAGCTGCTCGTACCAGAGCCACAGGCGATAAATCCCGGTAGAAAACCGAGTGGGAATCAAGAAAGCCTGCTTCCAGCGGAGAACGTACCACATCTGCTGACGAGAGGTGTGAACGGGAGCCAATCAATGCACATAGTGTGTCATCCGCAACCGACAAGCGACATGGAGTTTCTCGACAATATCGGAATCTCCTCCGAGGAATTCCTCTCCATTGTTCAGGGGATGGGTAGCCCAGAAACATGCCCTGACACCATGTTGACTTTAGATTGAAACATATTAATGGGGATATTCAAAGCTGCGTACTTGGTGTCGCTAGGTAGTTAGTCTGGCCAACAGAGCTCGGAACGACCTGCTCAAAGCTAACAAGCAGATACTGTGGGTTGTCTGTAAATAGTACATAGTACCAAACAAAAAAAGCCTTTCCCAGCATCCAGGGGGCCAAGTACAACTGCCAGGAATGTTGGACCCACGTTTCGCACATATTGTTCGAGGTCTATTGGAACACGACGGCCTTCCAGGACAGCTGGTGCCAGCATTAGGCGACGCTGCTAGTCGCCCTCTCACAAGCGGGGATCATAACTTAACTTAGGCTTCCGTTCCTGCCTTCCTATTCGGGCTATGCCTGGCAAAAGGGTCGGCGCCCCTTGGCCAAGCCCACACATCCCGGTGTCAGCACTCGGAGGCGAAGCCGAGGGACGTCCAATCAGAAGGTCCAAGGTCCCAAGGATCCCGATCCCGAGTTATCAGTGACAGATTGGCCGAGCCGACGCCCTTCTCTAAATTTCGGTTAGTGATCTTGACTCGTAGAAGAATGGACATTGCTGATCAAAGTCGAAGCCTCTTTAGGCCTCGCACTGGTGGATGCTTGTAAGAGGCTATGAGGTTATATTCGAAAAATAACTTAATTACTTATGTCCAAGATCAGTATTCACAATACTAGGACGCGGTGAATTACCAATTCACCCCATTACATTACAGCTCCATCAGTAAACTTACTTTAAAGATACGCAGTCAGGCAGCCTTTATAAGGATATCGCTATGTTTTAACCCTGCAATCATCTAACACACACTAATTCCCGCATCCCTATTCTTGCACGCCTAGACCTGGTGCATGTGGGCTGGCCAATGATCGGTCTTATAATTATTTCCCTTTGTTGCGAGACCCTCCATCCTGATGCCAAATCGCTATATACGGTAGCAGTCAGTCTGGTTGGCACCCTGGTCGACGTGGCCTTTTACTGTTCGCCTCTCGATACCGTCGAACACTAGATGTGACTATTCAAACGTCATTCACGATTATTTATAAAGTAGTCAAGAACTGAAAGCGGTTCTCGATCAATAAAATACAAATATATGACTATTAACTCTGAAATTTTTTCCAGTTATCAATCGATACGATTTTAAGCCATTGAAGCGTTCGCCTATAACTAGACTTAGCCCCTTCCCTAACCTTGCTAATCCAATGCTCTCCGTGAGGTATCCGAGATACGCATATTCATGTTGATGAAATGTCCAAGTAAAATCCGAAATTATTTCAGTGAACATTTATATCCCCTAAGAGGTTGGTGTCACACCGCTGTGATGTTTCTACGCTCATGATCTGGTTCTTTGCGTCACAAGTCGGGTGCTGGAACCGTATGAGTCCTCCGATGTAGCACCATGAACTTGGGAAGGGGTCGAGGTCGTTGCGTTCTTTGAGGGAGTTTCTAGAATGAATGGCTTTGCTTGTTGTGATTGTGAAGAGGACCGTTTGTCTCGTAGAAGAGGGAACAAATTTTTGGATAGGTGTGCGGACAGGGTATAAGTGGGCGACATGGTGAAATCTTGAACAAAAGTGTGAAGTAAAGAGAGCCGGATGAAAGAAGATACTTGATTCATTAGGGAGCAGGGAAGACTAAAACTCTCGAGGCGGCCGAATAATGGCAATTTTGTTTTGGAGAATCACAGCGTACACGCTTTGTGACAGTCATGAGGGCTATGTTGGCGCTACTCCACCAACATAGAATTCCCCTTGGCTCGCTCAAGCCGTAACTGTGGGCAGTCATCCGAGTCTTGTCTCGGGATCATGTTTCCCCACCCACAAGTTTTTCGGCTTCGCCGAGCCGGGTTGAGGCGATTACCAAATTGCATCGGCAATGAAAGCCGAGCCTGCATTCTACGAACAGAGTTATTCATTTCTCTAAGCGTCTTAGGCTTCCCCAGTTTCAGAGTGCGGGGAAATGGGGCGATCCAGATCGCGACCATCTTAACTTGAAGGAGAAGCTGATGATATCGTCGAGTGGCTTTCCGGAAGCAAGAACTTGACTGAGATGACGATTGCACTACATCTGCTCCCTCCAACATGTCAGTGTACTCTCAGCAACCAGCGCACCGCCTCCGGTCCCCCAGATCGTTGGTCTTACGACTAAGAGAATCGCCCGACCGACTGGCAGCATCTCCCAATTCCTGATTGACGAAGCTCGGTCCACCAAGCGCGAACCTTTGAACCCTAAGAAGCATCTTAACTACCAGCCCCGAGCCCTGATTTCTTTGTTTGGGATCATAGAGGGCATCAGCTAGAACCCAAATCGATGGATGTGACAATAGCTTCAATATATACGATGGACGGCGTCTCAAGTGTACTAAAGCCCTTACAACCGGGTAAGGGCAAGATGCAGGAAGCTTGGAACACAATGAATTGTAATATAGTGTTGCCGGTGTTCTATACGAAGTAGTCTCTATGTTGTTAATGTGTTTCATTACTGATCATCCGCCGACTTTACAAACTGCAATGACACAGGTGCCACAACTACCAGTCGAGTGAACGCACCATGTAGTTAGGCCAGCTGACTGTTCATGACCCCATGTGTAGTCGCTGATTCAGTGATCTAGCGCTCAACCACCCCAAACTCAACTATCAACAAACCAACCGCCCGCTCAGTCTCCAGCAATTCAACCATATTAGCCCTCCCTAGCAAACAACTCGACCGGTGAACCGCCGCACGGAATCCCTGTTGATATCGTGATCCATCTGAATAAATACCAAAGAGATAGCAGCCTTAAATCGGAATGTATGACCTTCGGATTCAGCCGAGAAACTACGAATGCCCTTACAGATATGGGTGTCCCTTCCGTGTGGATAGAAGCAGGAGAGAATATATACGGTGAGGCCCCTCTAGAGCCGAGTTGACTCGTCACTAGGCTACTTATAAGAACAGCCTAGTGAGGAGCGACCGCATCGAGAGTTTTAGCTGTGCATAAGGAATGGAGGTCGGACTGGAAGCTCTAAGTGAGAAGCGCATGCACGTTCATAAAGCACATTTTTGACACATGTGAATTATAGTAGTATTTATCTCAGGCACGGATGGGTAATCATAATTAATGAGCCTTTGATTTTCTATCTAATGGAGCGACTAAAGTCTGTATGTCATACTTATGCCCAACCTGCCGGCTCCTAGAGCAGGATGCTAGGACAGGAGAGAGAGAGGCTCTTTGTGGACTAGGTTGGTATCTAGTCGGTAGCCAATGTCACTTTATCATAGACAGCCAAAATCCTAGTTGCCGATGGTGCTAGTAATGAAGGAGATGAAGTGACCAACCCTGGCGTACACGCCAGCGAATCCGGGTTGGGCGCAACCTTGACCCCAGGACACGATTCCAACCACCTCTCCAGTCGCATCATCAACGATCGGGCCGCCGCTATCGCCCTGGCAGGAGTCCTTGCCTCCTTCATCCAGACCAGCGCAAAACATGCCATCGGTAATAGCGTTCGTGCCATACTGTTCCCGACACTCAGCACGCGAGACGACGGGCACAGTAACTTTCTGCAGATCCTCCGGCGAAGACCCGCCTTGGGTCAAGGCGCCCCTGTGTCATCAGTTAGTTTACTATTACTCAAGAATACAACGGGACTTGAGGCTCTCAATGGAAGTACTTACCAGCCCGCAACCGTAAGAAGAGAGTCGGCGACGGGATCCGAGCCATCTTTGGCCAAGGTGGCGTAGCCAATCGTGTCACTGG
The DNA here is from genome assembly GCA_029931735.1 of Dactylonectria alcacerensis. Taxonomy (NCBI): domain Eukaryota; kingdom Fungi; phylum Ascomycota; class Sordariomycetes; order Hypocreales; family Nectriaceae; genus Dactylonectria; species Dactylonectria alcacerensis. The sequence continues at coordinate 401,264 of JAPMUZ010000012.1, read as the reverse complement.
CCTCGATTGGGCTCGCAAGACGCCAGATGGCAATGTCGTTATCGGTAGTCCCCGAGTTGTAATTAGGATGGCTAACAATAGAAGAGACGCGAACTTGCTTGCCACCTGAACCCCATTTCTACAAACAAGTCAGTTTGAAACAGCTCTCATGATTGCACAAGTGGCAACACAACAAGCCGAAATTTTTCAATCGGCAGGGACGAAACAACTTACGAGGCTTCCTGCGCGAACTTGAACACTTGAGGCGCTCAACTGAGAGCAATGGGCTGCTGTCAAGACAGTATTGGCGTCCAACAGACTGCCACCGCACCAGCGACCGCCGTTTCTCGAGATACTGACGATGTAAGGAAAATCGCCAAGCTGAGCTGCAGTGCCGCCGACAATTCCGGCTGGAACCGAGGGAGGAGTCGACTGAGGAAGCGGGGACCCCAAAGACAAGGCAGGCATCGCAAGGATAGCCGCAAGTGAAAGTTTGAATGCCATTGTTGGGAGATGTGCTTGGGAATAGAACTGGAAGAATTGTTTGGATGAGAGTGGCTTGACAAGGAGAAGAGATCATGAAGCTGGATGTTCTGCGCATTATATATTCATAGGATAACCAATATTTTGGTTTTCAGCATTTATGACTTCTCACCTACCATTGTGGTAGTTCTAGATACTATGTGATGTTATCAAAGACGATTATCTAGATGTAACCGTTCTGCAGGCTTGGCGAGACTGGGAGATGCCTCCTTGGGATAAGCCAGCGCTCGTATTGGCGCCGATCCCGAATAAGGTTTCTCAAAGGTCTGGTACTCTCTCCCAATACGAGATCACAATTCCCATGTCTAGCCTCTTGTAATCCCTGTTGAATCTTGCAAGGGGCATTCATCAGTTTGTTTATCTTCAGAGTTCTCGAATTTCTCCCCGACGTCCTCCAGCACTGTACTTCAAAAAAGAATAAGCATAATGTTCAACTCAATTAATACTATCTAGCACCGTATTTAGCACTCTTATGGCCGCTTTTAACTCCGTATATGGAGCGAGGGGCAGGTTGACTAGGGTTACCAGGATTTTCCTTTCCAGGAGGGGCAATGCGCCAAGAATGGCGACTTAGAAAGGGACTCTTATCTCACTCAATTATCGTCTGTTCATGATTACACCATACACGAGATGAATATCCCGCTATGGGCAGCTCTCTGCCGGCAATTGTTCAATACTGCTGCGATGTAGTCTGGGTATACTTTTCTGGGCACGAAACGGTCCGCTAGCAAGGGCGATCCTTTCTTCTTTCTCCGGCAAGATTCTCCATTGGCAATGGTGCTTCTATATGGACCTGCTACATTTGGCTTCTAGCTTGTAGTAAGGCTCGCGGCATTTCAATTAGTACGATAGAACGTCATCATGGGAGGAGCTTTTGAAACACCCCCCATGTGGCTGGTAGGATTTCAAATGCCATGTGCTGCAGGAACTCACTTCCTCCTTCCCGAAATGATGCAAACTCGCCAGTACAAATCAGGAAAGTCACAATCACGCACGCTCGCGAATTTATTGCCAGAAGCGCACCTATCTGTACCATGGTACGATCATAAGCACGCGTGATCCGACGGCCTCCATTGTACTGTAAATTGAAGCCCGCTTCGATCCACTTGATACGTGCCATAGAATCTCGCATAGAACGAACGTCTCATGCCATGCGGCAACGAGTTTACATGATGCTGAGCTGCTTTTCACACATGAATCAAGTTCATTTCCAAATCCCCTTCTCAATTCCTTGGTGATTGGTATCTTCAATTCAACCAAAAGGTTGGCCCAAATCGCCTTGCACATGTTGTAGAGGAGAGCTATCGTCGGCGTGGGAACACCGTGCTTCCCTCCTCCTTCAGGGGCTCGCAAGATGACTTCGTATTGGATAAAAGTTGCCCTATGAACCGTTAGCAATTGAGACTGGAGAAAGACGTGAAATTCAACACTCATGCTTCACCTTTTACACGTCCGTGCCCATGCTTAGCGCGAAATACGTGTCGATGGGGTCAAGCTCAATCAAGCCCTTGATGAGATCGGGCGAAAGCTCGTAGCCACAGGCGCTAGTGGCGGCCAAGATCTCGTTCATGGCCGGCGGCAGCAGCTCCCACGCCGTGTGGGTGAGCCTCGAGCGGCCCGAGTCGAGCTGCAAGATGGTGCAGACTGGGTAGGAGGTTGATTTCAGGACACGAGGCTCTACCAGGCCACGTTGGCTGTCGACGGATTCTCAGCTTTGTGCGGTCTCCAATTGTGAAGGTGTCTGGTGTAGGGTAGGTAACGGAGCAACACTACATTAAGTAATCTATGAAGCCATGAACTTGATAACGTGTATAAGTGTCACTGAAATTGTGTCGACTAAACAGAATACTACATGGGTGTGGCTAAGAGAGGAGCTCAGCCTGTAAGCAATAGAGAAGTGTTTAATATTCAATAGAATCGCAATGAGTTATACTCAATCACAATGTATTTCGCTCTCAAGCGCAGACATCCTTAAGTACACCCTCCAAGATATCTAATCCCTTATCAAGATCCTTCTCCTCAATGACCAGCGGCGGCACTAGCCGGAACGCCGTCGATCCTGCAACGATGATCAAGAGGCCACGTTCACGAGCCTTGGCACAAATCTCCGAGAGCCGCGCCTCGTACTGCGGCTGAACCTGGATTCCCAGCATCAATCCCATGCCGCGGATGTCCTTAATGACGTTTGGGAGCTTGGCATCGATGGCTTTGAGGCGCCGCACAACGTGCTCCGACTTGGCCTGAACTGCTGCAAGAAGGCTCGGTTGCGAGAGTTGGTCTACCACGTAGCTGGCGGCCCGCGAGGAGACCGGGTTGCCGCCGTAAGTGGTACCATGCATGCCAACTTGAATGGCATCTGCCACGGTACGGGAAACGATGGTGGCGCCTACAGGAACGCCGTTGCCCAGGGCCTTGGCAGTGGTGAGTATATCAGGCTCGGCGAGCACTTTGCCCGTTGCCGGGTCTCTGAGGGACGGGTGAGCGTGTGACCACAGCGCTCCCGAGCGGCCCAAGCCGGCCTGGACCTCGTCAATGATGAGCAAAGCCTTGGTCTCGTCACAGCGTCGCCGAAGGGCAGCCATGAAGGCCGCCGTGGCAGGGAAGATGCCGCCCTCGCCTTGGACCGGTTCGACGATGACAGCGCACGTCTTGTCGGTGATGAGACTATCCAAACCTTCCGTCTCGTTGAAGGTCCCATGCTTAAAGCCCGGGACCAAAGGACCGAACGGCTCCCGGTACTTTGGGTTGTAGGTCGCCGAGAGCGAGCCCATAGTGCGCCCGTGGAAGGCGTTGACGAAGGCGACGACCTCGCTCTTGGATCCGTCCGGGACTAGAGACCGGGAGTAGACGCGGGCAAACTTGAGAGCGGCCTCATTGGCTTCAGTGCCAGAGCTGCCGAGGTACACTCGGTGCGCTGATGAGAAGGTGCCGCTGGCTTTGGTGGCTGAGACGAGCTTCTCCGCCAGGACACCGGCCCATTCGTTCTCGAAGATGTTGGATACGTGCATCAACTTGCCGATCTAAAGGAAGCATTCGACATTAGTGGATGGTATATGAAATAGGGACTGTATCGTACCTGGTCGGTGATGATGCGGTTGAGTTCGGGATCACTATGGCCAAGAGACATCACAGCGATACCAGCCGTAAAGTCTAGATACTTGTTTCCCTTGTCGTCGAAGACGTATGAGCCCTCTCCTTTGACCAAGACAGGCATGGGGCGAGCGTACGTCCCGAGGATGTACGACTCCTCCTGTTCAGGTGCTCGAGTTGGTTCGGCCTTTGTCATCGCACCAATTAATACAGCATTACTGGTGGGAGAGGAGCCTGTACTCACCATTGTCACTTGCGACGCTTCAACGTGAGACGATAAATTGTATTCTCAATAGTTCTTTGCCTTAACTGAACGGACAAAAATAAGCGTTCTGGCGACTTGGAGCCCAACAGCTTTTAAACCGACGGAGCTCCCACTTGAGGAGCGGCATAGTCGGGGCTCATTCGGCGTAGCCTAGGCCGAGAATATGCGTCCTCACCAGCGCCATGGCTTGCCTCTTTTGTCTCGCTTCACCTGTCGGGAGCTAGTCTCGCCTTATTACTTTACGTACTAGCTAGCTGGTAGCCTTCTTAGCCCTGCTTTCTACTCGTGAACCGATCAGATTTAGATGCGGGGTAAGAACTGGCGTGGCTAGCGGCCTGAGTCACTCGAACGCCGATTTTCCCCTCTGTACCACTAACACGTTGAAGGACCGCAACTAGCTCACATCAGCTGAAAATGCTTGCTCTTGGGCAACTGTGAAAGCATTGGGTTTAAGAAATGCTTAAAATGTGAAGAAAACTGGTTTTTTTTGACTTCGTGATAGCAGCAACTCGCCCTTGATGGAGCGGACAGCCTCTTATATACTATTACAGAAGAGCTTGGCGAGATCAAGGCAAGAACTAGAGAGGCGTAATTTAGAGCCCTTTGCGCGTGGCCTACGGTGCATAATGGGCTGTGTGTATGTGTATACAGCGGTCTAGCTATTTAAGTATTCCAAAACTGCAAATTCTTCCCGGTCCTAGTTTGGATAGCAACATTTCTATCCATATGCCTCATTTCTGAAGTTCCTCATTAGTGATGGTCTCATCCCCTTCTTTCCATGTCATTTTACAGTTGCCAGCCTTTCGACATCTACCAAGATGAACGGGAGGCGCAGGGCAACTGGCCTAAGGGTTGATTCAGATTCAAGGTTGGGCGTGTTAATTATTCGCTCCATTTTTTTTAAGACTAAACCAGTATTACAGTCTCAAAACTTCTCCTTCGCTGCTCAAGCTCTTTGATAGCCAACCCATGCATGTAGTACTCCATATACACCGTGCCAATAAGTTTGTGCTCTACACCGACCCTGCGCAATAGGACCGGCGTCGAGCATCCAAAAGGCACATAGATCTCGTCTCCTGGGCGAGCATTGCCGGAAACTATCGCGTACCTCAAGCCTTCCGTGGTGCAAAATCGTTGACCGCGGACCACTATTTCCAGGGCTTTCAGGACCCTATTGTCCATGGCCAACTGCCCAACCTCGGTGTCCTCCTGGCCTGGGGCCAAGACTCGGATTCGCTCGTCGACTTCCACCCCGGGAAGCCATAGCTTCTGCAAATAGTTAACAGTAGTATAAACCTCTTTCATCCACTCTTCGGCCGTGACGTTCGACGGTACTATAGTAGGGTCGATGCGAAAGAACTTGCAGAATAATTGGTGTTGCAGCTCGCTAAAACCGAAGAGCAGGATCACTTCTGAGCGCCAGCAAAGGAAAGTTGTCAGAACTGCATGAAGTGGGGCAAGGGGTTGAATAGAGACTGAGCATCGATCGATCCTATCAATGGGGATAGCGAGCACCTTGAGTTTTCGTTGTGCTGAATATATGGATGCCGCAGCAGGCATGCCCCTTGAAGCATCAAAGCGGCCCCAGTTGCTAATATCCGGGGCCGAAAATGGAGCAGAGAAGTCTGGCAGCCATGTTGGAAGGTCTTGTGCCGCTTCTGAAGACCTACAACAAGAGAAGGTGTTGCGACAGATGATGTCTAGACTCTTATAAGTTTCTAGGATGAGCTTCACGGCGATAGCATACACCTTTCGCTTGGAAAAGCTGTAGTTCACCGGGATTCGGTTTCGCTCCTCTGGTTTCAGAAGACCCAGTATACCGTATATCTTGTCCCGAGGATCTTGGCATTTGTGCCAACAGGTCAGACTGAGCGCATGCCATAGATCAAGGCCCAAATTCTCGTGTCCAGCCACAAACGTTGCCGGGCCGTGATGGCATAGAACATCCGCAACTCCTGTTCTCTTCTTTGTCAGATCAAGCAGAGAAAAAACTGTACCAAGGTGATCTTCATGGTGCTGAAGGATCCGCGAGGCCAGAGTGAACTCATGGAGCGATAGCTTGGATGGCCCACAGTACACGTCTGCTCTCTGACTGTTGCATACCTCCTGCACAATCCATAGTCGATCCCAATAGTCTCTGCTGAATAAGTCTGCAAGTGCCTCAAAGTGAAACCGCCAATGACTCGACAGGATAATGGTTTTGCATTCTTCGATATCATGTTGGCAAGCCTTGGTGAGCTCTAGGATCGGATCGATGGCGAGATGGCTGTTATCATAGTCTAATCCGAGCCATATAGCCACTGAACTTGCAGAGGCGTAAATCCTGGTCATGATTTGCACTTGGTGGTTCCGTTCGTTCGGGTCCATTTGATTAATACATATAGCATCGACCCAAACGATTACCTCGCTATCATCAGATCGTAGTCGAGATAGTGCCTGCCAAAGGTTGACTGTGACGGGAAAATCATGACCCTCCAATGCCAGGGAACGAGTATCGTCAGGATCGCCCCAGGTGTAGCTGATGGCGACGTATGGAGGAAGCTCATCTAGAAGGACATGGAATAGTGCACATTCTATCTGCATCGACTTCGGCGGAAGTATGCGTAGTAGCCGAATCTCTGTCCCTCGGGGATCTAAACCCCTGTATCGAAATGCCGTGTCGCCTAGCCGTAGAGGCTCCGGGCTTGGCGGACACTGAATCAAGTCGAAGTACTGGAGTGTCGGCTCAATAAGGTAATTCGTAGGCATAGTGTGTGTTGGCAATGCCCAAGGCCTGGATGCGGTTCTGCCTGCCCGCCCTGGGTGGCTCCAGGCGTGCCCATCTGAGGACAGAGACTCTAAAACTAGGGTGGAAGACCGTGAAGGTGAGGGAGAAGAAGTAGCAGACCCTGAATCGGAGTCTTCATCCTCAACATGTAGCTTGCAACCTCCGTCGGATGAAAGACTCGAGCTAGACCTGGAGCTGAGGGACCTGACGATCTTTGTTGGGCCGCTGGTGTCTGATCCGGAACAGGGCGCGCTGCTAGTCTGATCCCGTTGTAGTGTTGCTCGATTGTTGAGCATCCTTACAGATGCCAGAAGAAATTGCGTTTCAGCCACAGGAGCCGCGAAAGCATGGCATGGTACGTTCGCTTGACTATCGTGACAAGTGGAATTATCCTGTGAGCGGGGTTGCTTGAAAACATGCATGAGCTATTGATGCCTAACATAGCCACCGCCACATTCTGTTAAGGCTGTGATGTGTTAGGGTAAGCAGAGCCTGATTCAAGCCCGGCATCGCTGACGTTGCGCACCGTTTATTAAAGAAACCGAAGCTCCGCAGATGCCTCATCCTATCTCTGAATCCATTGTCCAACTAGTACAAAGAGATGGCAAGCCTCAGGTGATGGCGTAGGTCAGCCGTTGTAGAGCTAGCCTAGAGACTGGGAAGTGTGATTGGCGCTTCCCCCCGACTCTGCTGAAGGAGTGATGGCCTTGAGGCTGAAGGTTTATGTAACTGAAGACGCACATATGTGCTAGTGACATTAAAACAGACATCATCGGCCAGGTTTTAGGTAGCATAAGCACTCTAAACATATACCACTATGCTTAGTTGCGTTTTAAATTGCTAATATGTTTCTATAGCTTATAGTTTAATTCACAATTAAGTAAATATTAAGTAGTAGATTTTATTTAATTATCTAGGTTAGGCAAGTGTCTTAGTGTTAGCTTGACTCTGCTGCTAATACATAACATCTAATAGCCACTCGCTACCCTCATAGTAACTGGACACCCATCCGCCAGCCCAGAAGTGAAACCACTCTTAATAACCAAGTTTTTCTCGTCAAAATCCTCAGGATTCCGCAGCTCAAACTCAAACCTCCCCACCCAGGCAGCCAACAGACATGCAATCTCGGCCCTCGAGAAGCTGGCCCCGATGCAGCCCCTCGGGCCGTGTAGAAACGATAGGAACGCGTAATTGCTGTTTGATCCGCCGCTCTTCGCTTTCGTCTTGTCGCTCGAGATCCATCGCTCCGGGTCGAAGGTATCCGCATCAGCGCCCCAGAGGCTGCGGTCGTGGTTGGTTGCCCACGGGCTCACCATGATCAGAGTCCCCTTGGGCACCACTTGCCCGCCGATAGTGGTGTCGTGAGCCGTGTCGCGGATAGTGATGGGAACAGGAGCCCAGTAGCGGAGCACTTCGTTACAGACAGCATTCAGGTAGGGCAGACGGTCGATGTCCTGGCTGGTGATATCGGCATCCGAGTCTACCGATGGCAGTTCCCGGCGGATCTCTTCGCGTAGTCGACTCTGCACATCGGGATAGCGGGCGAGCGTATACATAGCCCACGTTATAGCAGTAGCAGTCGTCTCGTGGCCTGCAGCCAGAAAGGTCATCAGTTGGTCGACTAGGTTCTCATCCGTGAAGGCACCGCTCTCAAGAGCCACAGAGAGAATGTCAACGCCAGTTTCCGCTTTATCCCTCAGCTTAGCCCTTTTTTCTGGGATAAGATCGCGGCAAACAGCTCGAATCTCGTCGGCCGCAACGTTGATATCGTCGTTCCTGCGAATAGGTAGGTTATCAATAAACCACGTTGGCAAGAGGAGGCCCGCTAAAGCCATCATCTGGGCCTGCTTAGATGGTTTGAAGACCTTCTCGTATGCCTTCACCAGCACACTGTCCTTATCCTTAATAGCCCCGAAGTCCTTTCCCATTCCCGCCAGACCTATCATATCTAGCGTCGAGCGCGATGCCCAAGAGGTTATATCTGTTTCAAGCTGATTCGCGTCGCCAAGAGCCACCATCATAGCTTGGGTCACCTCACAAGACTTGCGCCAGAATATCGGGTATAGATCCTTGATGTGACGAAAGGAAAAGGCAGGAGTTAGGTTGCGCCTCTGGAACTTGTGCTCGTCACCCTCGGCTAGCACCAGGCCAATACCAACAATCCGGCTAAGTGCCCACCTCAGGGACCCGGGCTTTTGGAAGGCATAGCTGTTGGTGACCAATACCTCAGCCAGCGCCTTGGGAGAGCAGACCAGGATGCACTCTTGGTTGAATAGATCTCGGTATCGGATAAGGCCATCATTTGGAATCTCATTCACCCTACACTCGCCTAGTTAGTCAATCGTAATAGCCCTATGCGCTCGAATTGGAATACAAACCATTCTCGCATGGGCATGCCTGAGGGTTCCCGTATAATACGAAACCACTGACCCATCATCCAGTGATTCCCCGAAGGCTCAGGAAGATGCCTCAGCGGTGAGAGGAGCAGAGGATACACCCACACAACCCAAACACCCCACAGCGTAAATCCTAGCAACCATAGCGCCGCAAAGGAGCCTAGCAAGGACGACTTGGACCATCCGTCGCGTTTCCAGTTCATGAGTACGCAGCCCACGGCGGCAGCCACCGTTATCTTCTGCCAGGGCGGCATATCGTCGAACCGACTTTGTTTTGGATCTTAATGACTCGTAAATTTTATGATATGCTAATCGAGAATGTGCCCTCTTTCAATAAATGCGAAAGTCGGATGGGTCCAGAGGGTGGCATAGATACTGATTTAGTCCCCATGTCAGGCCATGATTACTACGTAGTACATCTCTTTCGTCTATGGCTGTCATCCATGTGTCTTAATGCTAATGCAAGCTGCAGGTTGTCATAGGGCCGATTTGATCGTACGTAATTGGAATGCCTGGCCAGGTGCTAGGTAAGTGAAGAGCAAGATACGATGTGTGACATCAATTGATCTACCTGGTAATTCTAGGGGGTGTCATAGACCATTCAGTATGCGGGGTATCCCATATACGCCCGGGGCCTGGCTAGCATTCGGCCGAGCCTTGTTCCCCACCCCTACGTCGCTTTCGCTTTGAAGGGCAAGCTCCGCAACAATTCCCACCCTAGAATCCTCCTTCGTACGATACACTCATGTAAGCCGGATTACTCTCGATTGGTTAAGGAGGGTCAATCAGTTTACCCCCTGCACAGGCCGGGCTTACCAGCGAAATAGGCCCGACTAGGAGCCAAGCAAGCGGCACGAATCACCGAACGCAGAAGGAGAGTTCCCCAGCTTAGAAACGCTACCCTGCCCGGATGAATCCTGCTACCCCACATGGAGTCCAAGTGGGTACAAAGAATAACTAACACCCGAACTCCGGTATCACACCATGACTCTCGTTAGCTGGGGTATCAGGCAGAAGTGCAAGTATCACGGAAGAGCAGGGCTGGCTGCCGGAAGGGTGACAACGACTAGAAGGCCTACAATTTGATGCTTGTACTTATCACTGCATCAAATATTGGACAGATTTGTGAAAGGGCTCTTTTCGGGGTAGGTAGGTATGTACGTGCAATCAACTAACTAATCTGCGTAAATAACTACATGTAATCGCTATTGCATCAACTCCTCTACTTCACCTGCACCAAACTACTCACGCTCGTAATCTTTTCACTAAAAGTGAGAATGCTACTCGTTCCCATAATATCCAGCATAGGCACGTCAGCCTTGAGAGTCTTGGCCAGCCACGTCCTAAACTCGGTCGCCACCAACGAGTCCACACCGTTGGAGCTGATCGACTTGCCCGGGTCGATATCATCGGCAGCCATAGATAGCAGCTTGGAAAGCTTCACCCGGATGCAATTAGACGTGATGCCTACTGCCTCCTCGACCGATGTCGCCGCGCTGAGCTGCATCGGGACCATAAGAACGGGGTCATCCTCAACGGCCTCAGTGGCCGTGTTGGACTCGCTCCGCAGGTGCTTGAAGAGAGGCATGCTGAGGTAGCCGGGGACTGGCATGCGGCGCTGCTTATATGCACTGGCATTAGGCAATCCAGTGACAGTCTGGTATGACGCCGCGTTTCGTGGGTCGATGTGGTACTCAATCAATAGGTGGATTTCATCTTCTCGGATGGCTTCTAGGACTGATGCGATTGCGGGCGTTGTCTTGAGTCGCTTGTAGTTTTCGGCGACGTAGCCCACCGAGAGGATGCTTCCCAGGTCAATACTAGTAGCTCGAAGACCCTTGGAGTGTCTATACAGAGCGAGGGCATCCTGATACGTGTTTCCTGCTGCATAGTTGGCCTGGCTTCGGTTTCCGAGAATACCAGTTGCAGACGAGAGCAGGAGGAAAAAGTCCATATTGGTCGGGAGCAACTCGTGCAGATTCCAAGATCCGTCAAACTTTGGCTTCAAAGCAGCGACGAAGTTGGCGTAAGACATGTTCTCGAACATTGAATCCTGTCACGCATCAGTAACCAGAGTAAATCAAAGGGAACGGAGATTGTACTGACCCTCAACACCATGGAACCCTGCACACAGCCCTTGATAGGGGGCAGAGTCTCTTTGCACTCTTCAATAACGCGAGACAGAGCTGCCTTGTCACTGACATCGCAGACGAAGACGTGTGCTTGACAGTTCGCCGCTTCCAGTTCCTGGATGAGCTCCTGCGCAGTCTCGCTGGCTCCCCCAGATCTAGAGAGGAAGACGAGATGCTCTGCTCCTCGAGATGCCATCCAGCGGGCAATACTTCTTCCTAGGCCTCCTAGGCCACCTGCTAGTACGTACGTAGCGTTACCCTCGAGCTGCAGAGGAGGCGGGTTATCGGGCATAATGGGGACAACGTCGGTGGCGTTGGGCTTGAAAACAATCTTGCCCATGCTCTTGCCGGACTGCAAGGACCTGAAGCCTTCTTCAATCTGGGTATAATCCAAGACACGGGTTGGCGAAGCGACGCGAACCTTGCCCTCCTCGAGTAGTCGCAAACTCTCGCGAATCAGCTGGCCTACCTTCTTCGGCTTGTACTGCAACAGTGTCTTCAGATCCACACTGGCCATAGAAGTCTGGCGCAGCAATGGGTTCAACTCGATTCTTCCATTTGCCTGAGCATCCTTCTTTCCAATCTCGATGAATCTTCCGAACGGCGCCAGGAGGTCCCAAGAAGCACGTAAAGCTTCTCCTGATAGCGAGTTGAGCACAACATCAATGCCACGATTATTGGTCATGCGTAGAATCCCATCAGCAAATGAAAGATCGCGGCTGGAGAAGATATGGTCCTTTTTGATGCCATATTCTCGGATGAGGAGATCACGCTTCTCTGGCGTAGAGACAGTGGCGAAGACTTCTGCACCGACTAGGTTGGCGAGTTGGATAGCTGCCTGTCCGACACCGCCTGCTGCGGCATGGATGAGGACCGACTCTCCCTCGGCCAGTTGAGCAGCGTCGTATAGGCCGTGGATGGCCGTAGAATAGATAGACGGTAAACTCGCTGCTTCCTCGAAGCTGACTGAGTCTGGCAGCTGGACGACAACGTCTGCCGACTGTCTTCCAAACGTCTTGAAACATCCCCCGTCTTCGAGTCCATTCATGTAGACGACCCGGTCACCGACCTGAAGGTTGCGGACGCCTGGTCCAATTCGGGAGACATATCCGGCAGCCTCATTGCCGAGACACGTTGTCACGTACTCGCCCATGGCAATCAGGACGTCTCGGAAATTAAGGCCAACGGCGTGGATCTCTATCTCGACCTCGTTATCGGCGAGCGGGGAGGACCAAGCTGGATCCGTGGCCCAGTGCAGAGCGCTGAGTGATCCTGGGGTCGACGTATCCAGCATCAGGGGGCGGCCAGCTTCTCCAAGAGGTACCAACTCTGGTGTGGCGTCGGTAAAGTGAGAGTGGACAAAGCTGTTGATGTGGTTCGCGTCGACGAGACGGCTTGTCAGAATTTCGTTCCCCCTCAAGAAGTACTCCGTATTTTTGCTCTCAGCGTCGATATCATCGACAAACTGGAGCTTGAAGACTGACAGCACAGATTCGATAAGGCTGTCGTTGCTTGATCGAGGTTCGGCCACAGCTAACGTGACCAGATTAGGCGCGTCAAGATCCCGTTCCCATCGGACGGTCCTCACAACACCGGCAATAAGGTGTTGCTCTGGATGCTTCTCAAAGTCCCCTGAAATCCAGAGCACTCCATCGCTTGTGGCCAGAATGTGGTTGACGCTCTTATAGCTTTCCTCGGTCAGATCGGCGAGAACTGGATGCTCCAAGTCGATAAGGGATATGCATGTATCGTCGATCAATTCCTTGTCCGCCAGCTCAGAAAGATTCACGATACAGCAGTTTTCGAATCCTAAGTTCGCAATACCGGTTTGAAGAGCGACGGCTAGCTCCTGAGTCACACTAGACGAGATGATGTAGATCTTTCGGTTCTCTTCCTTCGGCTTGGCGGCTCCGATGTTCGCTGAGAACATGATGCTTTGTCCATGGATGTCTGGGACTTGGCGATCCTTCAGAGCAGTGCCAATCCCATCGAAACCAGAGTCTCTTAGCACTACGTCCCAATCACTCTCTGGCATAGTGGGACCCCATCTGCGGTTCTCTTCTACGCTCAGCCACCATCCGCTTAGCTGGCCGAAGGAGAGGGCTGGCCACAGGAAGTCTAGGACACAGTTAACACGGGCATCTCAAATTAGAAATGGGACTTTACCTTGTCGAATGCTCTCATGCAATACTAGCTTTCCACCAGGCTTCAGCAATGACCTGAGGTTCGATAGCACCTTCTTCAGATCTGCTGTTGCATGAACCACGTTGCCAGCAAAGATGTAATCATATCCGGCCGGCTCAAGTCCTTGGGCCGAAGGATCGTTTTCAATGTTGAAGGTGCGGAACTCAAGCACATTTCTCCATGTCCTGAACTTCTCCTTTGCCTTTTCAAAAAATGCAGAAGAGATGTCGGTGTAGGTATACCTAGCAATGGCAGAGTTGCTCGAAAATCTATCGTCATCGGCCGTTGAGGGGCTCAATGATTCCAGCACTGGCGCAGTCAACGAACCAGTTCCGGCACCGATCTCGAGTATGTTGAGGTTTATCGAGTTGTGGTGTATGATGTCAAGGTAGGACTTCAAAAGGACAGGGAGGTTTCCGGATTCGACCATGCTCTTGTACATGTCGTTGAGGAGGTTGTCTTGGCCAAACATCAGGTAAAGAGGGTCAACCTCCTTTCTGAGGACGTTGGCGAGATTCGTGCCCATGCGTACCAGCAACTTTCCATCCTCGTTGAAGTTGGAAATGTGGTTAAATAGTTCTTCTCTGAGCTTCTCGTCTTCGAAATACCGTTTCCACTCGGCAACCTCAACATGAGGTAGCACCCCGCTGTGCAATTCCTCTCTTTGCTTGAGGCACCACTCGTAGTACTTCCTGAAATGGCCCTCGTACTGGTCAATGGGATAGTCTCGCAGCTCTTCCAACGCAAGGGTCACGAAGAGGACTGTTGCCAGTTGGAGCCGTCGGATATTTTCTCTGTAGTCTTCGTTTTCTTCGACAGAGGCTAGGACAGCGTCAGAGAACTGGGGAGACTTGACGAGTTGAAGATCTGGTTGCCACTCGACAGTATGGCATAGCTTCTTCGTCTCGATTTCCGAGATGTCTTTTCCCAGAGACGTGGTGGACCATCCTCTTACGGCCACTCTCTCCTGGTCAGTCTCGTGATCCCAGATCGTAATGTCGCTGTGGAATTTCTGGAATCCCGTCATCTTCGAAGCTCCCAGCCCCTTGTACTTGTACCCTGCGGTGCTATCCAGCTTGGCGGAGATTCGAACTTCTTTGATAAAGGTAGGAACCATGGGTGTCCCCAGAGTACCTTTTCCTCTAATATCAATGACAGCTAGCATTATAAGCAGGAGGACAGATAAGATTTGGGGTGGAGAGTCAGACTTACTTGCGATGAAGAGATGCATCATGCTATCCATGGTAGAGGGATGAATCATATGAGGGTGAGCAAAGTTCTTAGGCATAATCTTAGCAACATCAGGAACCGTAATAGCTGCTGTGACCTCGCCCTTGCCCTTGTTGACTCGCACGTCGGATAGATTCTGGAACGTAGGGCCAAAGTGAAAACCAATCGTGTCTAGGTTTTCGTAGTTGATCGTCGTCGGCGTCGTGCAGCGATCAAGCCCATCCTGGAGAAGCTTCTTTGACGCAAGAACTCTCTGTTCCTCCTCCAGTCCACCATCGATAGGCCCAGCAGCAACCTCGTACTGCGTGGAGATGTAGCCTGTGCAGTGCTCGACCCAGTTGTCTGCCACGGGATTGTAGCTTGTCAACCGCCATTGCCTCCACGTCTTGGAGTTTTCCAGACTCGACTCGTCCATGGCTGACATGGCAAACTTGACTTCGATTCCTTCCTTGTTGTCGGGAATGATGAGAGCGCTTTTGATAGAGATATCCTTGAGATGGAATCCGACAAGGGTTGCCTCTGGATCTGCGATTTGCTTGGAAGCTTCAATCGCCATGATGATGTATCCGACACTTTTCTACTGTCAGCGCAATCTTTTTTAGTGTAAAGTGTCAAACTTACCCTGGATAGACAATGCTGCCAGTAATCTACAAATGATTAACTTCGTCTCTGCCATCCCGGAATGGTGTCAACTTACCACGTGGTCCCTCAACCAGGGTTGCTCGGAAATTCGAATGAAGTTGCGCCATGCTGGTTCCGCAGGGTTCCAGTCCGGGACAGGAGCTCCAAACAAGTCATGACGCGGATACTTGCGGAGACGGAAATTACGGCTGAGCCTGCTCTCGTTCCAAATCTTCTGGCTGTGGTTGAAGACGTAATGGGGAAGGTTGGTAAGCAATACCGGTTCTCTGCCTTCGCTCGAATCTGATGCCTGATTCACACGCTCGAGGTCCACAACGCTACCACGAGAATGAAGTGCGCCCACTGAGTTCAGTATGGTGTCTACACCAGGTGCTGTGCGATTCAGCACCGCGTAGTATCCGACAGACTGAGAGTTGTTGGCGAGGGTTTCCTTGATGGCGCTTCGCAGAGCAGAATGTGGCCCGATCTCGACGATTTCCTGAATCTTGGTGTTGTTAGTATTAACCTTCAGAAGGCCCTTGGAGTTGTCTGTAGACATCTTTTGCAGGGCATTTGTGAAGCGCACTGGGGAAATGAGGTTGTCGACCCAGTACTGTGCTGTCAGCTCCCCATCGACACAGGCGCCAGTGACACTCGAGTACATTTCCACCTTGGACGTCATCTCAGATGGCTTCTCCATGTTACCAATAAGATGTAGATACTCATCTGCCACGGTCTTCATATGTGCCGAATGGTATGCCGTTTTGACCTTGAGCTTCCTGGCAAAGACGCCTTCCTGGTCCAGGGCACTCTTCAAAGCATCAATCTTAGCCTCATCTCCAGAAACCGTGTGATTCTTAGGACTGTTATAGCAGGCCACAGTTAGTTCGCCGGGTATCCGGCTGTTGATCATTTCCAGATGCCGTGCCAGGTCTGGGGCTGTTAGACCGACTGCAAGCATAGCGCCAGGGGCGGACACCTTGTTCGAGACAAAACCTCTGTAAAAAGCCACTCTCCAGGCGCTGGTCCTGTTGATCTTTCCAGATGAGTAGGCCGCGGCAATTTCACCAGAGGAATGCCCGACGACCCTGGCCGGAATCAAGTTCCATGATTTCAGTAAATCAACAATGGCAACTTGGATGGCTGTACAGGCTGGATGAGCCAAGGATGGGCTGTCGATCTTGGATGTGGTTTTATCCTGGAGAAGCTCGTCTATTTTGGTCAGTATCAAGGGCAGGAAGAAAGACGTGGCGTAATTAAGGGATAGGGCTTACCATATAACGACCAGGTGCTACCCAAAGTCTGCATGTATTCGGAGGCGTCCACAAGGCTCTGCTTGAAAGCTCCAAAAACCAGTAATTCACGACCCATGGCATACCACTGGGCTCCTTGGCCAGTGAAGACAAAACCGATGCTCGGGATCCCCCTCGTTCGAATAGGCTTAGAAATCTGGTCATCGGCAGAGATCTTCTTGATAAGGTCCTGGAGACTATCCGCAAGGCAGTACGACCGCCAAGAGAATGTAGTTCGCCTCTCGGCTAGAGTGTATGCAAGGTTGCGAAGTTCGACTCGTTGATCAAGTAAAGGCTGGTGCTGGTTGTAGTGGTCCGAGAGTGCTTCGATGTTTCTCTTGATTCCCGACTCGTCGAAAGCGGAGAAGGAAAAGACAAACGGAGATGGGGGGCTTTGTTCGAAGGGAGTATCTCCATTGGTATAGCCATTGGTGTGGCTGTTGGTGTGGCCGTTGGTGTGGCCATTGGTATGGCCATTGGTGTCGTCGCTCGTGTGGCCATTGGTATGGCCATTGGTGTCGTCGCTCGTGTGGCCATTAGCTGAGCCATTACTTTGTACGTGGTCCCCGCTGTCCACACCCTCAGCTGTCCCATTGGCATTCTCAGGTTCGATCAGGCCTGGGGACTTTCGAGTTCTATGACGCCCTGAAAGATTGTGTGCCTGGAGGTAATGATACGCGTCTTGCAGTACAACATGTCCATTGGTGCCCGAGAAGCCGAAGGAGTTGACGGAAGCTTGCCGCATACCGGTTGAGGGCCAGGCCATAGGCTTCACCGGTATCGTCAAATTCCACTTATCAATAGGAATCTTGGGATTTGCCTTCTCGAAGTTGGTGTTGGGGGTGATGATGCCTGATTCCAGGATCATGATCGTCTTGATAATGCCAGCAATACCAGATGCTCCTTCGGTGTGCCCAATGACGGATTTGACGGCGCCCACAACTAGGGGCGAGGTTCTGTCAACGGTCTTGAAAGAATTGGCAATACCCCTAGCCTCAATAGGATCACCGGCCGCAGTTCCAGTGCCGTGGGATTCAATGTAGGCGGTTTCATTGATGTCGAGTTTCCCCTTAGTGTACACATCCCGTATCATCTGCTCCTGAGCAATTGCACTAGGCAGCGTGATACCTGCTGTTCTTCCATCTTGGTTCAGTCCATTGGCACGAACAACCGCGCGAATGGTATCACCGTCTCGGAGGGCGGTTGATAATCGCTTCATGATGACAGTGGCAACTCCCTCGCCTCGCGAGTATCCACTAGCCCGATGGTCAAAGCTATATGACTTAGCATCGCCGGATAAGAAACCGTGATGGTCCATAGAGAACCAGTCTGTAGGATACGTAAAGACGTTAACGCCAGAGATGACGGTCATGTCGGATTCGCCGTGCCGCAAGCTCTGGGCACCTAGGTGGAATGCCACCATACTGCTGGAACAGGCCGTATCAACCGTGAGACTAGGCCCTTTGAAGTCAAAAAACCAGCTGATGCGACCTGAGATAATGGAGTTGCTGGTTCCCATGGGCTTATACTTGAGTTTGACCTCCGGGTCGCTGTTCACCAGCTGGAGCCAGTCATGGTTGAAGCCACTGCTAAAGACGGAAGTGTTTGAGCCCGTTGCCTTGGCCAAGGGAATGCCCGCTGGGAGCTGATCAGTTTGAGAATCCAGGTTGGCAAGAAGAAAGGAGTAACTAACCATTCTCCAACGCATGATAGACACTTTCCATCGATAGTCGCTGCTGTGGGTCTAGTGACAGGACCTCTCCCTTGGGTATGCTGAAGAATTGGTTATCAAAGTCCGCCGGATCACCACGCATGAAGTGGCCGCCCTGAACGTGAAACTAAGAATGGTGTTAGTACCGAAGGAAAGTATTAGAGTCCAGATGCATTGCATACCGAGCCACCATGCTCTGGATCGGGGTGATAATGGCCATCCATGTTTATCCGGTCCTTGGGAAACGGCGTCATAGCAGACTGTCCTCTCATGAGTAGCTTCCAGAAGTTCTCATTGGTATCGCCCTCTTGGGGGAACCGGCAGGCCATGCCAACAACTGCAAGGGGCTCCATGATGATTCTGAGTATCAAGGTGTGATTCAAAAGGATGAGACACTACCTTCAAGTCTGGATCAAGTAGAACCCGACGGACGACGGACTCTATATCTATTGTAGTCTGCTCTAGATAAGAAGACATTAACAGTGATCCGACGATATCTCCCGTAAGGTGTTTGACATGACAAGGATATTTCGATAGGGCCTAGCTCGTCCGAACTTTACACACCCTGTGAACGTTTCCGAGTTACCGGGTGGTGTGCAGTAGGCTATGCAGCCTTACAGGGATGTAGATTCGGGCCGAGATAAATGTGTTTTTTTAATCGAGAACCACTTCCCCTCATCTCGGCCCTTCCCCAGGATTCTAATAGCGGGGTGCAGCCCTCCAAGGAAACCACCGAAGTCGGCGTCGGCCCGATTCCTTACATAAGTGAGAAGGAAGCCTAACGCCAGTCAGCGGCGTATTACACTTCATAGAGGAGTCGTTTTCCTTGGCTTAAAAGTGCTAGCTGATTTGGTAACTTCTCCTACTTGTGTAACTGTGCCCAGAATGCCAAGTTCTTCCAAAGTGAGATTTGACCAGGCTGATTAGTCGTTGCTCATCTCAGCCTAAAGAGACACCCCCAGTTCATAGCGGCATATAACACCGAATACAGAAGGTTGCTCGCTTAGAAGTGCTGACATTTCTGGTGACTGCGGGCATATGTCGGTTGCTTTCAGAAGGATTGCATACGAGATACAGGGTAGAAGTGACGACGACGGATCTCTGAAGAGAGTTGATAGCTTCAACAAGTTCCAAGCCTGGGTTCAGCATGGCAGGAACCATCCATCACGTAACAATGGTTTTGTTCTTACTCGTGGCCTTCGGTGGTCTCGCAGCGGCGTTCCACTCCCCCAACACTGATTCTGAAGATGCCTGGATCCTTTCGACCGACACGTTTCTGAGCAACCATTACCAGAGCTCGCCATATGTGGCCAATGGCTACTTTGGCCAGCGGCTCCCAGCGGAGGGGGCCGGCTACTGGATCTATCGGGACGACTCTACGGGAGGTTACATTGCAAACTGTAGGTGGACTTCCAAGTCATGCGCAATGTTGCCTGCCAAATTGCTGATCATGGTATAGCTTGGCCACTAGATCAGCCCCGTGCCACCTTTGGAACCGTTTCCGGGTTCTGGGACGTGCAGCAGAACATTACGCATACAATTCTTCCAGACAATTTGAAGCGTGGTGGCGAATCCGTCATCAGTGGCATTCCTGATTGGACGGGCCTGACGGTGACGACTGACAAGGGCCAGACCTATCAGCCCGGCGTAGACGCATCAACAGTCAAGAGCTTCCACCAGTCGTTGTCTATTCGGAATGGCATCGTGCACACCAACATCACGTGGAGTCCATCCGATGACACTGCTCGTTATCTGATCAACTACACCGTTCTCGCCCATCGAACTCGGCTGAACCTGGGCATCGTCCGTATGGACATTACCGTTGATCAGGACGTCAAGTTCAAAGTGACAGATATCCTCGATGGTGCGGGCGCAGTGAGAGCCGACTTTCATGACAAGGCGTTCCAGGAGGATGACATCTGGACAAGTGTTAAGCCATGGGGAATTAACTACTGCACCACCTACGTGGCTTCCACGGTCAGGTTCGACAGCAGTAACCGAGGCGCAGTACGCCAGGCCAAAAAATCAAGACATGATGGCTCGAATTATTCTTGGGTATCGAACAATTCAAGCACCATTGCGCAGAGCTGGGACTGGAGCCTGAAAAAAGGGAACACCCTGACCGTCTACAAGTTCGTCGGTATTGCGTCCACAACAGCGTTCCCACGGAACACACTCTCCATAGCCAAAGGGGCAGCTACGAAAGCTAGTCTGGAAACGTCGTGGGGTCAATTGATCTCGGAGCACTCGCGGGAATGGGACTTGACATGGGACGATGCTGACATCGTTGTGCCGAATAACAACGATCTTCAACTCCGCACACGGGCGTCTCTATTTCACATCCTGTCCAGTCTTCCTCCAGATGACACCGGGCTTGCCGAGAACTCTATAACGGTCGGCGGCCTATCCAGCGACTCATATGCTGGGCTCATCTTTTGGGACGCCGAGACATGGATCTACCCCTCTATATTGGCTCTATATCCACAATACGCTGTGGGGATCAACCAATATCGGGAGAAACTGCTCGACCAAGCCCTCCTTAACGCACAGTATTACAACGAGTCTGGTGCTCTTTATGCCTGGACAAGCGGCCGATTCGGTAATTGTACCGGGACTGGAGTGTGCTGGGGCTATCAATATCACCTCAACGCCGACATTGCCCTCGCCCATTGGCAGTACTTCCTGCAGACAAAAGATTTGAAATGGCTTGCCCATAAAGGATGGCAAGTCATCAAGAATGTAGCTGATATGTTTGCTGCGTACGTGTCACGCAATGCTTCCTCGGGACAGTATGAAACTATCTTACTGGGAGAGCCGGTGAGTCCAAGTGGCCGATGGGCACTGCTCAATCCTTGACTCCACCCGTACTGATTGGTCATAGGATGAATTTGCATACAACATCAACAACGGCGCCTTTACCAATGTCGCCATTAAAGAGCTACTGGGAAACTGGGCACCATCAGCAGCAAAACAGCTAAAGCTCGAGGTACCTATAAACTGGTCTGTCATTGCGCAGAACATGTACATCCCATACAACCAAGCGGAGAAAATCATCATTGAATTCGACGGCATGGATGGAACGTGGCAGGTCAAGCAGGCCAGTGTTGGCCTGATCAACTATCCCTTGCAGTTCCAGCTGAGCGAGGAACAGGCCCGAAATGATGTCTCCTATGTAAGTTATCACGCCCTCATCGAGTTAAGCATCGAATGACTGATTTCTTTAGTATTCTTCCGTCAACACCGCCGACGGCCCAGCAATGACATGGTCAATCTACGCTATTGCCGAGGCTCAGCTCCAGCAAAAGGGTTGCGCTGCTTATACTTATCTTCAACGGTCATCGGAGCCTTATATCCGCAAGCCCTTCTTACAGTTCAGCGAGGTCATGTCGGACACGGAGCTTCCTGGCGTCGATAATCCTGCATTCCTTTTCGGCCTTAATCCTGCGTTTCCATTCCTCACTGGCGCCGGTGGTTTCCTACAAGTCTTTACTCATGGGCTCACTGGAATGCGTGCTAACATAGATGCCTTCTACTTAGATCCCATGCTTCCGCCACAGCTACCAGATGGGATCTGTATCAAGGGTATGAAATGGCAGGGCGCGGTTTTTGATGTGTCTATTCAACTGGAGAATACTACGGTCACCAGACGACCGGCCAAAAACAAGGTTACCTACGCTCAGAAACGCGTCACTGTGCGAGTCCTTGGTGGAAATACTAAGCCGAAAGACTACCTAATGGAAATTGGAGACTCGATTGTGGTCCCCACAAGGCGGCCGGATATCAGTCATGGGCAAGATGATTCGGCATTATGCAAGCCAGTTACATCGGACAGCGACTGGGCTCCTGGCAATAGCCCATATGCAATAGTCGACGGCTCCTATTCAACAGTCTGGCAACCCGCCAGCCCAAGAGAGGCATCTGCCATCATTGATCTTGGCGAGAGCCGTGCAGTCTTCCGGATAATCATCAACTGGGCGGCTGTGCCTCCGTCCACCTTCAGTCTTTCGGCAAAACATACGACAGAAGCCGCGTTTGAACAACTATCTGCCCCTCAACGGGTCAAGATATCGGCACCGTATGACGAAGGAGAGGCCCGAATTATACGAATCCGACATGGAAATACAACGGAAGTGCACTTATCTGAGGGTAGCCAAATTAGGTTTCTGAAACTAACAGTGGAGGGCTCTCATGCCCCGGATGGCCTTGGAGCTACCGTTGCCGAGGTGCAGATTGTTACTACAGCCGACCACAACCACAACTACGGAGAAACCGACAAAATGACCTCTCCCGTTGGCATTGATAACACATTCTCTGCTGTATTCCCTTAGCCAGCTAGTCTGACAACAAGTATTTATGCAAATTCTGCCAGCTCAGTAATGAGCTGCGCAATCTTCCGCATCTCCATCTGTCCCCGGGGGAAATCATGTCCGAACTGATGGTGATGTTCCGTCACTAGTTCTGGCTTGCAAAGGCCCAGCAGATTAAGACCCGTATTAGGGTCCTCTTCGTCCGGACAGCGAACGTGAAGTGTTGGCACATCAATAAGCGCGCCATCTAGCTCGCCCTCATACCTCGTCAGTCCTACCTCTCCATCCGTTAAGAAGTATCTCCCGTCCATCAGTTGTCCTGTCCTAACTGCGTCAATCTCCCTCTTTCGCGATGCAATGGCTGCCTCGGCTGCATCTCGTCCGTCGCCTTTACGCACTCGCAAGTTGGAAGGCCGCAAGTAGACGGCTTCTAGTTCTTTATCAAAAGGGGTAGAGCCCATCACCCCTTCCACTATTGTCTCGTCGCTCAGCGCAAAGGTCTTCAGAGGCGTCGCTCCATTGATGAAGATGGCGAATCTGAACAATGGATCGCCGGTTGGATCTTGTTGACTGTGTCGTATCATGGCCTGGGCGGCAAATCCAGCGCCCCCCGAATAGCCCAGTACTCCATCGAATCCGCCCTCTTGTTCAATGAGCTCTAGGAGTTGTGCCTCTGCTTCGAGCACAGATATAGGAACAAGCGGATTGTAGTACGTATACTGTGGCAAGTTGGAGAACTGACTGGTATATACGGACCAGTTGCCTAAGAGACCGAGGTTAGATCCACTACTCCAGAAAGCTCGCTTGTGTAAGTATGCTTACCTTCTGTGTGCAGTTCTGTTCCCTGAGCGAATTCAAAAGTATAGTCGTCATCCAGGCTGCTTCTCAACGATGCAGTTTGTGCCTGGAATATCTGTCACACATCACGGGGTCAGGACCTCCCTTCCATATTTAATGATGCACAAATAGTAGAAATGGAATATTCACCTCCGAATTAGATCCGCGGCCATGTAGACAGAGGATCTTCATCTTGATCGGAAGGTAGGATGAGAGTTAGCAGTCAATTTCACTGTTAGTGGTCGACGTGCATGTGAGAAAACAAACACTTAAGCCCAAACAGAAGAACAGCCATATGTAAGTAGACATGTCAGTGTGTAGGGCTGCATAGTTCAGAGCTTAGAGGCCTCAATCATCCCTGCCAATACAAGCAAGGTTGTTTCTCGATGGATTGGACCGATTGCTAACGGTACCCAAAGTGATATTTGCGCCGAGTATTGTGCCGAGCCGCGTGGAGTAACGTAGCAAAAGTCCGCGGCTGGCCACCCGCCCACTTTAGCCGCTTAAATGCTCAACGTACCCACATTCAGATAGAAATCTCCTCGTATTAAGGCCAAGGGGAGATCCGGTTATGCATGTCATTGTCACGAGCCCAGATTCTCCGAAATTTTTGATTGGGCGTGTGTCTGTTTTCTATTGCGTCAGGTCCCCGCTCTGAGTCCCTGCACATTTTTTATGCTGAGGCAGCCAGACGGATATTGCTATAACGATTACACGCCCAGTTATCTACAATACACACCGTGGCACACTCCTTCAGCCGAGGCCATTCCCAAGGGCTTGGCTACCCATAACTTGTCTATGGGGTCTCTGCACTGCCACCCTCGATGTCTGAGTCTTGCCTCGTTGTCAGTATCGGATGGGATGGATTGGATGGAAGCCATGCAGCCCATACGCCACCTCGGAAGTTCACCTACCCGGAGATACCATCGCCACTCACGGGATCTGGTACGTGGGGGTAGGTCAGAGGCGTAGCCTAGGGTCACCCGAACCGGCGGCAACAGTTGGAGGCCAGGTCAATCAATGCCTAACTCTGAGGTCTAATTATGGGACGCAGCTAATCTTCTTCTGGTGGTCTAGGCTCCTTTCCAAGACCGTGACTTAATGAACTAAGATTCCGGGATATGGTTGCAATCAATTATCTAATACCATGGATACTTTGCAGAGCAGCAAAACTCCTTTTCTCCTCACGCCCTATCTCCCTTTTCGAAGGGGCATCTATCTCTGCTGTATATATACGGATCTACTTCGGCGGTCTTGATCTTCCCTTGCCTTGCTTCCACGTTGCCAAACCCCTGCACAATATGCAATGGCAGCCACACTACCGCGACCCGATGCCATGGTCCAGCCACGTCCTTTCTGGAGGATATTTACGTCTTCCGAAGAGTCTATTTGTCCAAGTATGCGACCCCAATGATAGCGGGAAGCTACTGTCGATGTCCTGGCTCATCCAGCACAAGCCTCCAGGTTATTGGTGATGGCCTATGCGTTCGCAGGTCGAATTGACCATTGACGATCTTGACAATAGTTGGCGCTGCCATTTTTATTAAAGAAGGCCTGTTTGTGATGGAGGGAAGAGAATCAGGGCCTGGCTCCTGGGGGCAGCTGTGAAAGCATTGGGCCTTAAAATGCTTAAGATATGAAAAACAACTATTTTTTTTTACTTTGTGGCAGCAGCAACTCGCCTCTTGATGGAGCGGACAGCCTCTTATACTAGCCTCCGGGTCAAAGAGTCCTCTTTAACCTGGGCCTTCAGACGCGTCTATGAATTCTTCGGCGAAAGCTCACTGTAAACCATCAAATAGCCTGGCCATTGCTTAGTCACGTAAACTCCTCACCCTTACGGGTAGCCAGTAGATGCTCCTAACAGGCGACGTGACGCAAGATATGCCGCACCCTGGACAGGCTTCGCCGAACTGTTGTCTACACAAATGAGGAGACTGGTCTTCAGGAGTGCCCATCACGACCTAGCATGTGTCCAGGAGCACACAGGGAAGATTAATGCCATCAGATCCTACCCTGACGTAAAGGTGACGTAAATGACACATCCCCTGTAAATATGCCATGGTTTAGGTTAGGAATTGGACGTCAAATCCCTTGTTACGTATCTTCAGTCAATGAAGCCTCTACGACACCAATCGCACTTAGCACATCCTCAGCCTTGGCAATCCGTGGCTGTTCAGACTTCATCCTATTCTCCCGCCAACATAAAGCCGCCGACACGGTGTTGCTGTGCCGGTATTCGTTGCAAAGTGGATGCCAAAGACAGAATTCTGTCCAGTCTCGTGATAATCGGTTTCCTCAAAGTCATAAATGAACCGGCTACCAGAGTTTGTGTTGACAGAGTATCGGGGCGTGCATCTTAAACACAAAGCAAATAGCAACACTTTTGGTCATGTCTTGACCGACTGCATACCAACTAGTCAAAGACAGTCTGTATTATGTATCATCCCAAAGTGACCTTCACAGAACGACAATTGGTCAACGAGATTCTAGCTATCGCACTACCGAACTAGCCGACCGTAGGGAAATGGCCCGAGTGCAATCGCGAGTGGAGTTAGATGGTATCTCATAATACCACGTCTCCCGGGCAAGAACGTTCCGGCCCCGATCATGTCCCAATTTCAGCCGAAAAGGCATCCGGCTCGATGTGCAGGTGTATTCTCGGTCTTGAAACCAGAGGCTAAAATTACGGCTGTCAGCATCCGAGAGGAGTTTGGCCGATGGGGATACGATGAGATGGAGATGACTCCGAGGGACATCTTCAAGGTGCGATGGAAATCTAAGCACATTTCATGCAGGAGAGAAGAATAGACGAGTAGCAAGGGACCAATTGATGGCTACACCATTTCGTAGTAACTCGTACACGATGGAAACCTCACAGGGCCTGAAGAAGAATGCTATAGGAAGAACTCCTCGGTCAGCGTTGTTACTGCTAACACCCTTTAGTAGTTTCGCACAACATCTTCCATCCCCGCCGGTTCCACTGTAGGGGTGGTAGAAATATGTGAGCAGCTACCTCAATACCAGGTGCCTTGATCGAGCTGAAACAAGGCGAAGGCATAACATATCCGTTCGAGTTTGCAGAGACAAGATCTCAGCTAAACCACCGCCTCCCTGGTTTCCAGACGCTCTCGTGGCCGCCAATTCCTCCCAAGCAATGGTATACCGGGTGTTCGACCTTGATCGTTAGGGATACCTTCAAAGCCACCACACGTATGTTTTCCTGGTTTAAAATTGTGCAGTGCATCAACACAGCTAATTTGGAAATAACTCGACAGGCTTCATAGCATTTGAAAGCTTCAAACAGATTATAGCCCATGAACATGGTAACTTGAGTCGCACCCGAACGGCCTTTGCTGGGCTTGCCGCCAGTGTGGTTGAGTCGGCGTTGGCAGCAACTCCCTTCGAGAGCATCAAGACGCAACTGATCGACGACAAGCGGACGCCCAAACCCCGCGTGCGCGGTTTCTTAGACAGCACAGCCGTCATTGCGAAGGAGCGAGGCATTCGGGGCTTTTACCAGGGCTTCGTCCCGTCGACGGCTCGCCAGGCCGCCAAGAGCATGGTACGATTCACGTCGTCAACTACAATCAAAGATCAGATAACAAGATTCTCTTGGAAATGGAAAGTAGGAACAGCAGATACTTTTGTCTTGGAAGGCTCGCGGGTGTCATCACGGTGTACGCGACCATGCCGCTAGGCGTCGCCAAGACGCGCATGCAGAACCTCAAGACACGCAAGAAATACAGGAGCAGCATACACTGCTCCGTCAGCATCTTTCGAAATGAGGGCATATTGTCACTATGGTCTGGAAGCGTGGCTCGACTAGGATGGCTTTCTCTCCGGGCGTCATTGTCTTCAGTGTGAATTTTGGCCCCGTCCAGCCCCCAAAATGTTTCGCTCTCCACTAACATCCCTAATCATGGACATTTGCGAGTGAATCACTGCATTCCTACGAGAGTTGAGTCACCTAAGAAGTGCGGTTGCATATAGACCAAAGCGGGAGTGTATCGATAGAGATATGCTAGATGCTGGTGCCTGGTCTGGGAGGAAGCAAAGAGGAGCGATCGAGGAACGATGGTATTGGAAAGATTGAAGCCTCATGAGAGGGTTACATATATAAGCCCTCGCTTAGCCGTCAGTATCAATAGACCAAGAAAAAGACCATCACGAAACGGTGAAAGTGGTGACAATTGACTGGCTCACCCTAATTCGGGCAGGGTCGCGGAGCTAACAGATCTTTCAGCCGCTTTGACAAAGGACTAGCCGTGGAACTAGGGCTGATATATTACCCTTCGTGTAGGATATTCGTAACGAGCTTTTTAGTCACGATTATGCATATTTTATCGCTCATAGTATCGCCTGTCCGCAGTGGGGCCCTGTCATTTTGTGGTAGTATCCCACCCAGTTGCATCATGGCCTAGGATAATGAGGTATGAGCACGCCATCGAATTTTCCTATCGATTCACGTCGGCACTCGCCCGGTATCGATTTATTTTTCCATTTTAGGCAAACCACCCGCGAACCATCTTGAATTCTCGCTCCACGATAGTCGTTTCCCTTGTCAGTAGCTAACCCGGCCGTTGGGTAGACGGCGCTGTTGGACATCCACATCAATCGCGGTGTGCGTCAAGTTACATCAATGTATCCTAGATTGGCCCATTTTGGCCCATTTTGGCTAAGATCTGCGTGATAACCGTTGGCGAAGATTCAGTGACAGATGGCGAAATGGCAAGGGAGAGGGCGAACGAGTCAGGAGCAATCATTGCACAGTTGTGAACAAGATTTTAGCTTGGAAGTTGCAAACCTATAAACTTGTTGACCTGGTCTCTCACCTTGGATTTCTCCTCAGACACTTATCAGAAACGAGGTGAAGGTCGAACCTCGATCTCATCAAGGCATCTACCGTCAACATGGCAAGCGTTCCGCGATCGAAGTGGTACAAGATCCAATGGTACTCTGATGACGACACACCCGAAGAACGCAAATTTATCTGGAAGCTTGATCTTCTGGTCGTGCCATATGCAGTCCTTTCCTATTGGGTCAAATACATTGACCAGGCAAACCTCAGTATGCAATATTTTACCCTCCAACAGACTAGCAAGCTAACGGCTTCAAGACAATGCCTACGTTGCAGGAATGAAGGAGGACTTGGGCTTCCAAGGAAACGAGCTGGTAAGGCTTCAGACGATGTACATCATTGGTGCCGTGCTCGGCCAGATCCCATTTCTGTTCCTCTTCACATACATTCCCATGTACTGGATCATCCCGTTCCTCGATGTCATGTGGGGTGTCTTTACGCTGTTGCAATTTCGAGCGACATCCTTCGGCGAGATGGCGGCATATAGGTTCTTTGTGGGCTGGTTCGAAGCTGCCTTCTTCCCGGCTATGCACTATGTCTTTGGTATGATGAAAATTGTCCTCTTGAAGTGTCGGACTGACATTTTATACAGGAGCATGGTACCGAGGACATGAAATCGGTCGTCGTGGAGGCATCTTCTATGTCGGCCTGTCACTCGGCACACTGACCGCCGGTCTTATCCAAGCTGGTGCATCCGCACGTCTCGATGGTGTTCATGGCCTGGCCGGATGGCGTTGGATGTACATCATCTGTGCAATCATCACCATCCCTGTTGGCATTCTAGGATATTTCGTCATTCCGGGAACATATGAGCAGCCTAACCGAAGATTCCTCAGCGAAAAAGATCTCGAAATCTCGAGACGCCGGCTGGAACGTGCCGGCCACGTAATGCACGGAAAGTTTGAGCTCAGAACATTGAACAAGATTGTGTTTAACCCACAATTCTGGACCATCATAGCCATTGATGTCTTGTTCTGGAACGCGGGCACGCATTCGAGTACAGGAAGTTTTCTGCTTTGGATCAAGAGCCTTAACCGTTACTCCCTCCCGAAAGTCAACGAACTTGGAACCATTGCACCCGCACTGGGAATATTTTATACCCTCTTTGTGTGTTTCCTTTCCGATTTGGTTACAGGGCCAGCATGGGCTATTACTGTCGCCCATTCCTGGAACATTCTTGGTCTCATCATCAAGACTGTTTGGGATGTGCCGGAACCGGCCCTGTGGTTTGCATTTGCCACGTCTTACTCCTCTCCAGCAATGTCTAGCGTTTTGCATGGCTGGGTGAACAGTCTGCTCAAATATTCGCCGGCTGAGCGCGCTTTCACTCTGGTCATGATTAATGCAATTTCACAGTCAACAACGGCTTGGACTCCGTTGTTGACGTTTCCGACGGTAGAAGCACCGCGGTATCCGAAGGGTTATCCCTTCTGCTTAACCAGTGCGGCATTGCTCATTCTCTCTTGCCATGTCCTCAACTTTCATTTGAAACGAAAAGCGTAAGTCTTCGAGCCCGCATCAAAAAGCCTTTTCTAACCTCATATTTCCAGAAAACTCGCGAAAGCTCAAGAGATCGATCCTGTACCATCTAGCCCTTCGCTTGTGGAGGATGGAAAAAAGGGATCTTCGGAAGTCAGGGCTGTCGGAAGTTCAAGCAATTAGGTCGATTGGAGCAAATCATGAAAGACACTCATCCTAAAGAACACAAAACGTGATGGTTGTCTAGAAGTATTTGACTATTTGATTCGCTAAGGAAATAGCTGTCAGGGCCAGCTTCCCTGAAACCCATTGATTGGCCTAGATATAACCACGATCTTATCGTTTCTTGGCACCTAATGAGTCATTCCATGCCAGGCTGACACTTAACGCAAATGGATTAGACAAAAGTATGAATTCGAATTATTTAATCCACAGTATGTTAGCTTTCTTATGTAGAGTCACGTGCCTTCACATTGTTGGTTCTCCTGAAGACTCCCTCGTAGCCAATCTCGGGAAAGCCTCAGATCCGCCTTAGACCCAAGCAACACACCGGCAACAAGCCGTGCATATCCCCCTGATCGCCAAATCTACTGTCAAGACTCATATTGCATGAGACCCGACTTTCCGATGGTTGTGATGAGGCAGTCTCTCAACATCCTAGTACTTGCAATTTTTAGTGCGATCGCGGGCTGGACATGAATGCAGCAAGAGGGCCAGTGTTCGTGATATCAGACGCGTTCCTGGCGGATCGCCTTCTCATAGACCTACTCCGCCACCACATGCGCCTAGCTACCTCGGCTCTCAATAACACTTGTTGACCACAATGACCAGTAACCATTGTGCATTACTATATGGAACACACCAACCGCTTAGTGACAACACCCTGATCCATTTACCACACAAACCCTGCGACCCGGTTAATCCCTTGGAATCATCCAGATCGTTACATCAACGGCGCAACTCGAGAATTTGTTCCCAGTCGTCCTTCAAGTAGGCGGTAGTTACAATTAGTACTTGATCGCAATGTTCAGAGACTTTCGTAATAAAGCTTACCTCTATAAGCTCCTTGTAAGTGTTTACGAGATAATAGTCTCCCTAATAGCATGGGAAATATGACTGTTAACTCATACCCTCTCATACGGATAGCACCATATATGAGGCAATATGTGACTTACTTGGGTATCGAGAACAAAGTTTCCGTTTCCGAAGCGTTCCTCCAGAAACTTCTTCAGCCCAGGTTGTGAAAGGTGATATCGCTGGATGCCTGTCGCGATCAGCTGCTTGTCTCTTGAATTTCCCCTTCTCCCAAGCTTGATAGCCTCGTTATCCTTGACAACTGCCTTCTGAACCTCCCGGATAGAATTTATCGGATATAAGGTCTCGAGAGCTGTGTTGTTCTTCATTCGTACTGTTTTTGACTCCATCAGGGCCACTATATCCATCCAGTCGTTTGTTTCGGCCCACCAGTGCGAAGTGACGCCCCTCCCAACGGAGAAACTACCATCTCTAGACCAAGAATTTGAACCGGTGTCAACCAGCAACCGGGCTGCCTCCTTCTGGCGGCGGAAGCAAGCCACTTGTAACGCGGTAGAGCCGACTCTGCCCCCGGGTGCCTCGAGGTCCACGCTATCGTCAAAGAGTAAAACAGCCTCCACCAATGGCGTGAAGCCAAAGGAAGCAGCATAGTAGAGTGGATGTGTTCCCGTCACGATGCCAGGGCTTATAGATCCGACGAGGGTGTGGATCCAGGAACCGCAGTTCCCTTCTCTTTCCAAAGCTCTAGCAGAAAAGAACGCCGAGATCACATTCCAATCGTCCGAAGATGGGTTGTGTAGATGATGGGACCAGTTCCATGCCGCGTCGTTTAGGAAGGGGTACCTGTAGATAGTCCTTTCGTTGATTGTTCCGCAGCCGCCACTAAACTCTGAGAAAGACAGGTAAATCCGACACGTCCGCATGATCTTCAGGTGACAATCAGTTTCCCCACCAAGTGCAAACTCAGAGGCAGAGCTGCTCCTAATCCAGTCTGATGTGAGGAATGTCTTGATAGATGAATGAGCGAGGGAGACGGTCTGGGTCACTGGATTGAAGTCAAGCAGACCGTTCGAATTCTCAATGAAGATCTTGGGGTCATGAAGTCGAATGTCTTCATCTATGCCGTCATCATCCTTTTCCACAACGATAGCATCCGCAAGTTCCTGCGGCCGCAGCGGCCGCAGGGAGTAAGCCGACCACAGCAATGCTCTTCGAACCAGCTGCCGGTCTTCAGAGTTTTTTATGTTTTTCAACGCTCGTTCATAGGTTTCATTGAGGTTCGAAGGCATGTCAGAGAGGGCTCGCCGGACGCCCCCGACCGGTTCGTTGAAACGCGAGATAGTCCATTTGACACCGAGCATAGCGGAACCTAAATAGTAAGACTTGAGGATACCGGACCAAAGAGACATAGATATGGGTTACACTTACATTCCATTTGATCTGCCTAGCACGAAATCCCGAATTTCCTGCTTAAGTCTTTCGCTGAGCACACCAAGCATCTTATTGGTCTTGAGCTTGCCGTCGATAAACACTTGAATATCGTCATTCACGTCATGGACATTCATCTCCGCGTCAAATACTACGACGGACGAATTAGTGTTAAGAGTTCGGTCGGCTGTGCTAGAAACGATGATTCTCATGGTCGGGCAGCCTGACGCCAGTCGGTAAAGCAAGGATTCCAATTCGATACTTAATTCGCTTTCATTAATCGCGTCGATAAAAAGACATATCGAAGATGCTGCCGAAGCATGCTTGATGAAGACGTCCTCAAGTACCATGGCTGAAAAGCCGGAGTCCTGTCCTTTGCTTTCCCTAGCTTGGAGCGTGGACATCAGCTCTTCAATAATAGCCGGCATTTTGTGTGATAGTTGCGCAATGAATGAGCCCAGTATTTTCAGAGGAGTCTGAGAGGTTGAGTTATCGAAGGAGCAATAAAATATCAACACTTCAGCAACTTGGCGCTCTGTTCTCAAATATTCTACGACATGGGCTCTAAGGAATTATTAGTATCTGACTAGGGCAATGATCATCCAGCTTACAAAAGCGCTGTCTTCCCAGATCCCGCTGAGGTAGGGTCGTTAGCTAATACGCTTAATATGGGATTATCCTATCCGCTTACACTTTCCCTTGAGCCAGAGAATGGCACCGCATTTGCCATCGCTATCGAGAAACCGGCCCCGTAGTGAACCAGTTTGACGTGCCTGGCTGATGATTGGACAAAGCCTTGGAATGTGTTGTATCCGGTCCGATAGATGCCAGATGTTGGAGCAGCGTCGTTTGCTTCATCTCTTGTTCCGTAGTTAGGGACCCGACAGCGGTTGCCATACGGGATCTTCAGTAGCCTACCTTTCAGTTCAGATGTTTTGCTATCTCGATCCTGCTCGATAGAAAGACTGAGCGCCGGCATTTGTAACAACATTTCGCTATTTGACGAACTGGACGACTCAATCAGATGTCTCTCTTCTTAAAGCTTACTAGGCAATTACGGAAGGGCTGAAGCAAGTGACTCAAGTTGACTCAGCACCATTTTAAGCAGATGTCAGTTCAGCTGCAACAGTTGATGCTGTCTGAGCCACATTTCCACCAGCCACAACACTTGCAGCCTGCCCACAACTCCTCAAGGTTCGCGGATGCTTCACGTGCTTGGAGCTTGGAGCACCCCAAAGTTTGCGTTGCATGAAGGCAACCCTAGTTCATGCTTTCTTGCTTGATGGTACCCAATCACAATTCTCTAAATGTGGCCAAAAGAGGGCTCATGCGGATAATTTTGAACTGGAGTTGCCTTGTGTGACCATGACGGCTCCCCCGTTGAATAGCTTGGGATGAGCCGAGCTCGTTTTTCTCGACGATAGCTTCAAGTCTCTGGCTACTACGATGGCTGAAGCATGACACTTGTGGGCCAATTTCAACCGAATTTGCTCATTAAAGTGCAGAGTCATCCCACGTGGTACTTTACACCTTTGTAGCAAACCTAGTGCCGGTGTTGCGTTCAATATTAAATTGTGGGTGGGGAGTACAAAGATGGGATTGCCACCTTCTCGAAGCCTAATTCTTTCGTCTCCTCCAACATTGGGGCATCTCTTTCTCATTCACATTCCTGCTGTCAAACTGAGCATTTCATTACGTCTCTCTAGTACTTGGCTGTCTAATTGTTGACCTTGTTTCTGGTCTTGTCCCGCTCGGTCTACTATCTACTTAGAAATCACAGAGTGAACACTCACTCAAATCCGCTCAAGGATGGACCAACCAGCGGTCGCCAAGCAGGAGAATTATGTCAACGTCGAACTATCAACGGCCGGAGAGAACACCGCCGTTGAAGGGAATCAGGTCTTGGGTGGGGAAGAAGGTGATCTGATTGACTACAAGACGTTGACATGGTGGTAAGACCTCGGACAAGCTAACATGGTCATTACTGGTCGCTGGCAAAGTCATCAGGCAAGGCGGTATCGTATTAATCGCTGAAACGGTCTCACTCGGCATCTTGTCGCTGCCTTCTGTCCTTGCCGCAGTAGGCCTATTACCGGGTATCATTCTGATCCTGGTCCTGGGTTTCCTCTCGACATACTCAGGCCTCGTGCTGGCCGAGTTCCAAAAGGCGTGCCCCTCGGTGCAGAACTTTGGCGACGCTGTCGAGGTCATTGGCAAATCCATCGGCATGGGGCGCTTCTTTCAGGAATTCTTCGGCTGGGCCCAGGTTACCTTTCAGGTCTTCGTCATGGCCAGCCACTTGCTGGCCTTTACCATCTGCATGAACACTCTGACAAACAGCTCGACTTGCACTATTGTGTGGGCGATTGTTGGGCTGGCGATCTTTTGGGTTCTGAACCTCCCGAGGACGCTCAAGTACACCAGCTACATGTCGATTGCTTGCGAGTGTTCCCAACACGCTTTGTCTCAAACGAACTCGTCAGGCTAACAAATGACAGCCTGCATGTCTATCACACTCGCTGTGTTGATTACGCTCGGTGACGTCGCCGTCAAGCGTCCCATTGGCAGCAGCAGCTTTGAAGTCGCCCGACAACTTCCATTTTCTGCTACCTTTTTAGGAGTCACCAACATTGCCATCGCATTTTGTGAGTGATCATTGATCTTGATGGACTCAAGCAGTAAACTGACGCCTACTACTCCAGCTAGCCATTCTTGCTTCGTCAGCGTCATCTCCGAGTTCAAGAAACCCGAGGACTGGCCCAAGGCGTTGGCACTCCTCCAGATCTGCGACACGACTCTGTATCTCCTCGCAGCCATTGTCATCTACGTCTTTGTCGGCCCGGATGTCCCGTCGCCTGCCCTTTCTGCCGCTGGTTCAGTCAAGATGCGCAAGGCCATCTGGGGGATTGCCCTTCCGACAATCGTCATCGCCGGCGTCATCTACGGACACGTCGCAGCCAGGTACATCTTCACTCGTATGTTCCGAGACACCAAGCACATGATTCGACGGACCAACCGTTCCGGAATTGCCTGGTTCGGCATCACATTTGGCATCTGGGCCATCTCCATGGTCATTGCCGAGTCAATTCCAGTCTTCAACAGTCTACTCGGTCTAATTGCCGCCCTCTTTGCTAGTTGGTTCTCGTATGGCCTACCTGGTATCTTTTGGCTGTGGATGCACCATGGCAATTGGTTCAAGGACTGGAAACAGACGTGCCGATTCCTGGGAAACATGGCGCTTCTCGTTACCGGCACGCTCATCTGTGTGCTAGGCCTGTGGGCTTCGATCGAGGCTATTGCCACGGAGAAAACTACAAAGCCTTGGACTTGTGCGAGCAATGCTGCCGAATAAGTCGGGAGCAAGACAGACATCGATGTTTACGAGTGATGATACCAGTCCCGACTAACGAGGTCATCCGGGACATGTGACTGACTTAATTCATTGTTTACTTAATTGAAGTTAGAACCTTGCTTCTTGTTGGACAGGCCTAATTTATAATCGAGTATTGCTTCGTCATTTCGCGATTGCTTGGAGGAGAGTCTAAGCGGATCTTAGATATGCAGTATAATCCAGCCGTGTCTCATGTCAACATCAGGCTTTGCCCTGTGCGAGTCGCCACAATCCTCCACAAGCTTGTCCTCCGATTCGCAGACCCTGGACCCTCCTTCCAGACATCCGTTAACACTCGAATTCCAGTTCTCACGGCCTCAAACCCATAAAATTCCACCTGTTCGTACCAGCGTTTAACCCTGTCCTGTAGTTCCGGATCAAATGCCTCGCTCGCGGCAATGAAAGCAGGCCAGTATAATGGCGCGGCCAACATCTGTGTCTCCGATTTGATTCGTTCTATGGCCTCGATGTTGTCAAGGACGGCCTTGATGTATGGCTGTAAATAGCGATGTCCAAGAAGACGGATGTGTTGGGCGAAATAAATAATGACGGCGTTGTGAAACGCGCGCGTTTGATGTCGAATAATGTCAGAGTCTATGCTCTTGTCGTCTGGCAACCAGTGCTCAAGTTCGTCTTCAATCTGTCTGTCCATGATGCAAATCTCTAATTCGTCGCATTGGCTCGACAAATGGTCCGGTATTAAGGTCGTCTTGTCCCTATTCCGTACTTCATTGACTTGGCCGATAAGATGAACAGCCCTCGTCAGAAGCACCAACAGCTTTTGGGGAACGCCATAAATGCTTTCGTAGGTGGCCATACGAGCCATAGAGTCGGGTATAATTGAGTGGATCGAGGGGCATCCATCATCGGGGGGGACAGTGACTGCGACTTTGGTTGTTGTCTCGGATGGGGGTGACTCTGGGGAAGAGTTTTCAAGGCAGGGTCGTTCGATGTGGGTTTCTCCTAGCGCTGTGCTCTCGTATATGGTCCTCAGGTAGAAGTAGATTCGATGAAGGGATCGGGCTTTGGTCGAGTACTTGGATTTCCAATTCCTTGCGTGAGTCATTAGTCGCCAGGCACCATCAAGATGAAGACCGCAGGTATCTAAATCGCCAGACATGACCTAGAAATCTGTGTCAGTTGAAGCAAAAGATTTATGATTGAGGTTGAAGTACATTGATAGAGATCATAGAAAGCATCGTTGCCAGGAACTCCTTATACTTTGGCTTTGGTACGGAGTAGAAGTCATTCTCGACAGCGTCTTTGAGAAGCTTGATGGCTTTGCATCGGAACCATGCCGCCTCGTTTGCCCACTTGACGGCGTCTTCTTCACGGGCTCTGGATTTGTTGTCGTTGGATAAATAAAAGGCACTAATTGATAATAAGGCGTTTCGAAGAGCACCTTGGATACGCGAGGTCGACCCGACAATAGAGAGCTCTCCAATACTCTGGAGCGCCCGTGGAAGATGGATGGTTTTCCAGGGACTTTTGGCGTTGTCGATGACGCAAAATAGTCGTACAACCCGGTTCACGTAATGAGACATGAGGAATTGCTCTTGTTTCGACAGCGGTGACTCGGTCGGACACCGGGGAAGGGGCTGGGAAAGCCAGGCATCATTGTTAAAGCTTGAGCTCACGACCTCTAGACGAGGACTCTCTTTGGACTTGTGCTGAACCAGTTCCGTAGATTCGTGGAGAGAAGTGTCGAAGTCGCCCGAAGTAAGACACGGAGTCGAAAAGTCAAAGGTGGGTAATGAGTCGGGGCCGAGGAACTCGGAGGGACTGAATGCATCAAAGAAGGCGGCAACGGGTAGCACCTCGGAGACATCAAAGGGGTCGGAGATGTCAGGCTGGTCAAAGAATTGTTCGGAATCAGACGAGCCGATGGACATGGGTCGATCATCTAGTGGTAGAAATTGTGGTGTAAAGACGGGAGGAGAGCCAGCAGTGTCAAAGACACCGAAGCAACCCAAGTTGAGGGACGACGAGGGGCCGTGGTGGGCCTCGAGCGAATCGATGGAGGCCAGAATCTCATCAATCTCGTTGCAATTCAGGATTGATTTCATTGGCTCTTGTAGATATAGGTTAGTCACCGAGACATGCTGTGGAGGATCATCTAACACACCGATGGAGATCTGGCTTCGCTGCGACTTGACCCTTGGCAGCTGCTGGGGCGGTGGATCAAGATTGCTTCCCACAGGGCCCGTCTCGGAAGGCATCCAGTGCAGACGGACGCCGTACCCCTGGCATGCGAGGTTCTTCTGGCGACACTGGCGGCATCCAGGACGCTCCTCGTCGCACTTGACCTTGCGGCCGCGGCATGTCCAGCACCCCGTAAATGTCTTGCTATGCTTCCGGGGCTGGTAGCTCTGGCGAGAATGGGGCGACATTGTCTTGGGGCGGTCCGGGGGGAACAGAGAAGAGGCGATGGAAGGCGAGATGGGTTCCTCCAAGGGCAAGACGAAACGAAACGCAGGTCAAGGCGAGAGAGAAGGCAACGCAGGGTAGAGTGAGGGGCCTGGCAACGGGGAGAGAGAGCCGGTGGGGAAGAAACCTGGGTATCGGTTCACCTGTCCTGTCTGCCTCTGTTCCCGCTTCTGGGTGTTATGTGGTGATAAATTACCAAAGGAAATTCCTAGCGAAGGGGGGACAACTGCTCTCTATGATATGGACGAAACTGATGTTGAGAAATACTGTGGGTAGAGGGGAGATAACGGTTCGCTGAATCATGTCCCTGGCAATTGGCTGCGGACTCAGGGCTTCCCCACGGGTCCACATGGCCTTGGTGGAGACAGGGATGGCTCGAGCCGGCTTAATGGGATGAGGAAGTTGACGGCGAGAGGACTGCAGGGGAGTGGCTTGGCGCTTCTAGCTTGGATTTGAGATGGGTTGGCGTGGGAGACGCACTGTTGGAGAGAAACCAAGTCTGAAGAGTTCAGAGGTTGACTCGGTATCTGTCCCTCAAGCAGCTGCAAGTTGGGTATCTCCTCGTCAAGGTGTGTCCAAATGATAGCATACAG
The DNA here is from genome assembly GCA_029931735.1 of Dactylonectria alcacerensis. NCBI lineage: Eukaryota > Fungi > Ascomycota > Sordariomycetes > Hypocreales > Nectriaceae > Dactylonectria > Dactylonectria alcacerensis. The sequence goes on along the minus strand of JAPMUZ010000012.1, from coordinate 362,696 downwards.
TGCTCACGCCAGCATTTAGTTTTATAAGTCATGAACAAAGCCCAACGTTGAACCCCGCCAACACGTAGCCATAATAAATCAACACCCACCACCACGCGCCGAATGAAGCCATCACGGCCCAGGTTGATGAGCCCCAGATGGCCGTTGACATACCCCTGCCCCTGTTGCGGATTCGTACTTCGATATGACAGCGCTTGTGACTGGCCATGCTTATTCCCCAGAATTTCCCAGATCGAGGATCTGCATGTGAAGTGGCAGTGGGTTGTGAAGGATATGATGCAATTTGGGGTGTTGGGTTGGTACGAGTGGCTGCCCAGCGACCCAATTGACTCTGATAGAGGCTGAATGCAATTTGATACTAAATTCAAGCCACTTGGTGATCGTTTCGAAACACAGTGGTCTAGAAGTAAATATCTATGTCGTTAATGCCGGTAGCATGGTTGATGTTAATCGGCGAGGTGAGGCCATTGGCGGCAAGAGACCGCATCGTACCCTATAGGCCACATGATGCAGAACGCGATTGCGATCAGAGACCAATTGTGCTCGCTTTTATCATTAATTATCTTCCAGGGCGTTGGAGTAGTTTCACAAGCAGCTTGGTAATATTTTACCACACATTCAGACCGTGTACGAGCGGTACCGCAAGGTGGACAACAGTGGAAGTAAATATCCCCAAAACCTAGGCGAGAGAGGTTCAGTCCATTGACCACAGTGGACTACCGAGATGCAGCGAACGACCGGCCATTGCGCAATCCCCGACAAACCATGACAAGCATCATAATGCACGAGAACATGCTATACACCGAATGTAAGCGAAGGGATCACTGACGACTCCATTGCTCGCGACGCCCCTGTCCGGGACATATCCCACCGAAGCGCATACAGATGTTGATGACAGTGATCAGAAACAAGTGCAATCCCACAGGCCCGGAGCCGAAGCTGCACATGACCTTCCATCGCGGGTGGGTTCTGCTTCTTTATACCGTGGAATCAACGCTAGACGAATTGTCTCGACAGTGCTTCTAGACCTCGAACTGATGTCAAGGGCTCGGTTCTACGCAGGGCAGGGCAACAGATGGCGAAAAGTGAACAAGTGCCGACCGAGATCGGTGCTAGAATGGCCCTAGTAGCGGTGTGGACACGACTCGATGCCACTGAGTCGTGATGGATTACTACCACTAAGAGCTCCGAAGGCAGGTATGCGCGTCTTAGTTTCCCCCACCCGGAGCCGAGCACATGGACCCCGCAGAGGCAGCTGGTAGCGATATCAACGCTTTGTAGCGAACTGATGGATGAAAGCCTCGCTAGAACTAGTGATAGCTCACAAACGGATAGCCGCGGAGCAAGGAAGACGGTGCCTCGACCGGCGGGGACGAACGATGCCGCATCCGGTTACCCTGTAGATAGCGACTCTGGGGGGGATTGCTAAGAAGCATAAATCACCACAGCCTCAACATCGTGAAGGTTGCTCTTCAATTCACTCCACCTATCGTTCTACGTGTTCAACATAGCCTCTTTTTCTGTCTCTTCCATACTTCTTTTGCCCTCTTTGATACCCGTGTACAGTCCGCAAGCACCAGTCCAGCAGCAATGGCCAACCGAGGACGCACCTATGACCCCCAGGTCTGTTCTCTCGACGATCTCAACCGTCTTGGATCGGCCAAGCTCACCAAGAGCGTCCGAGGTTGGCTCATTCTACATGATTAATTTCGTGGATTTTATCTGACGAGAAACCAGAATACTACAATGAGGGAGCTATGGATCTCATCAGGTAAGATCCCCTGCCCCTCCCGCCACTCTTATCGCCACCCTCTGACCCCAACGCAGCCTCCGGGAAAATGAGACGGCATATGATCGCTATCGCATCCGACCACGGGTGCTGAAGAACGTGTCCAACCTCGACCCCAGCACCAACTTCCTCGGCGTCAAGGTCAAGTTCCCCTTCGGCTTTTCTCCCACCGCCATGCAAGCCATGGCTCACCCCGATGGAGAAATCGGTACCTCCAAAGCCGCTGCCGCCATGGGTGTGCCCATGGGACTCTCCTGCTACTCCACCATTGCTCTGGAAGAGGTGATAGCCCACTCATCTGGAAACCCATATGGCATGCAGCTCAGTCTGCTTAAGAATAAAGACGCCATGATTACCATGGTGAAGCGAGCTGAGGGTTTGTTCTATCCTACTATTTAAGACTTGATGCGGGGAACTAACCTAGAACTTTCTAGCTGCTGGTTTCAAGGCCATGTTCTTGACCCTTGATGGACCACGACTGGGCAGGCGGTTGAACGAGTACCGCAACGCGTTTGGAGTTCCCAAGGGGATGGAGTACCCCAACTTGTTCCCCGGAGTCGATGTCTCCAACCTGGAAGACTGTGGCGATGCGATGGCTTATGACGACGAAATTGAATGGGCCGAGTTGGTCGCGTTCTTCAGAAAACACACCAAGATGCAGCTCTGGGGCAAAGGAAGTCAGTATGCACAAACCCAAGCATATGTCCACCTCCCTGACCAAAATTACAGTCTACACGACCGAAGACGTCGAACTTGCTATTGAGCATGGCCTCGACGGTATCATCATCTCCAACCATGGCGGCCGCCAACTCGACACCGTCCCCGCGACGCTCGACACGCTGCGAGACTGCGCGCCCGTAGCAAAGGGCCGCATCGCCATCGCTGTCGACGGTGGCATCCGTCGCGGCACCGACATATTTAAGGCGCTTGCTCTGGGAGCTGATTTCTGTCTCGCCGGACGCCCTGCTCTCTGGGGGTTGGCTGTAAGTTTGGCACCGTGACAGCTGTCCTATTTTCGAAATCCTCAGTCGACTAATTCGCCCTGGCGCAGTACGACGGAGAACGCGGCGTGAAGCTGGCCCTTGACATTTTGTACGATGAGTTTATTACGTGCATGGCACTTGCCGGGTAAGCCTTTAAGCGAAAAAACTCGTGACAGCAAAGACATTGACTAATTGATACCCTAGCACCCGCACCATTTCCGATATTTCCAAGGCGCATCTGTCCCTTTTGCAGCCGAATGGCGTTCTTGCGAAGCTGTAGTGTACAATTAAGTTAGACATGGGATATAGACTGGTCAATACATAAAAGAAGCGTCATAAGAGGAGCCATTTTCTACAGATAAGACGGACATTGCGTGAGACCATTGCCATGCGTTCAAGCAGATACCAAGATGACACTTCTCCCTACATGTTCAGAATCGAGTCGCTAAGCATCTGCTCTTTTATTAAGGTTATTCTAGTTCGAGGAATCAGGGGACTGGCGCAAGGAGGATCAGTGCCGGACCTAATCGCATGTGATGTGCGAAGAGTTGAGAACGCAGGAAGGTCAAGTTGCGATCACACAATATCGACGATAGCAAATGCTACACTTTAAGGTAAGGAACACCATGAATCTCGCTCTGCGTTAATGATAGCGTCCCCCGGCCTTCTCTCCTGCTCTTGTATCATGGCATTTTCCCCTTTCTGCCCTTGAGGTTCAATATTGCCTGAAGACAGCCTGGGAGCCGCGACAGCTTTAGGCTAGCTTAGAGTAAGTTTGAGTTACATGAGATGTGATTCGAATGATCATTTATGTACGATCTCATCGCTAATGCAAGGGACCGACCTCTCAAAGCCGATATCTTGCTAGCATGCGGCGTGGTGTGCCTAGGGAGTACCCACCACCATTCTGTGTACCAAATCAGAGCCGTGCCTTGGAATGCTTAGTTAGATCCAAATGTTTAGGTGTATTGTAAGTTATGTGTGAGCTTGTGGCTATCTGGCGTCCAGCTTTCCGAGTACACCGAAGTTTTTTGTCAGCACTGCCGATGGAGCATCAGGCATGCTCGAGAGTATTCATGGTTCTAGTAGCTGTAGGAAGAGAGGAAGATATAAGATGGTTACATCAAGATCATAAATTTGAAGTAAACTTTTAATATTCTAATTATAATAATCGCATTTTGCTGGGTAATATAATGTCAACCGGCCCTTTATTCCTGTAGGCATCCCGCTATTTATCGTTAACTATGCCTCTGATAGCCGCACAGATAGGGTCTTTGATGGCATTTGAGCCGACTCTAAAGAGTCCAGTTGCCTGACTGCATTTTGGAATGTAGGAAATCCCAATCGATAGAGGGCCCGCTCGATAGGGGCCTTGAGGAGGGGAGCGGAAGCCGCGGCGACTATGAGGCATTCCTCGAGTCGGCACCATAAGAATATGGGCATCGCTGCCCGGAAGATGTCAGGGGTGGAGAAGTCGGACGTTTTCATATAGACGACCTTCATTACCGTCGCGATCGTGGCAAAGAGACTAAGCCCCATCAAGACGGCAATAAGAAAACGTTCCAGGATATGCCTACTCAGGCCCCAGATAAGGAACATTGGTATGATGGTGAGTGTCAAATCGCTCAACATGCTCGTTCCTTGGACGGGTTAGTGTTTGCAAAACCCGAAGGGGTAGGCGCTCACCACAGAAAACATAGCCAATGACCCAGGCATCCTCCCGGTCCATACACTGCGCATCAGGAACTGGCTCCCACATGGCCCTGACTGGACGGCATTCCAGCAGTTGGAAAATCTCGCTACCGAGCAGGGTAAGCACTTGGAACCCGATAACAAACCAGAGAACCGCCCTCCACGCCGTCGACACCGTAAAGGAATATAATAAACATGCGATAGATAGTCTAGCAAAAGTCGATACCCATAACCCCGCGAACACGACACCGAACAAAAGCTTCAAAATCGTGATGCGGCTTGACGGGGTGATGAAATAGTCGTGACGTCCGAAGCCGTTGGCGACGGAAGCTGTAAATAATGCGTAGGTGATAACTTGGGCGACCTGATCAAGAAATTAGATGTTAGGTGCTCGCTTGACTGTGCTATTTTTTATTATTATTACTTACCACAGCAATTGTGATCATGTAGTCCGAAGTGTTCAACTTGTAAGTGGGGACGATTCGCGTGTATATTCTCAGCGCGAAGAGGAGGAGACCGATGGCAAAGGCGACAGTCACAAGCGCCAAGTTGCGTGGCCCAATCGAATCATCCACTGGAACCTCCTCCATGGCGGGGCAGCAACTGGTCACAGTGGCCCTTTCAGCGGACTAGGGGTGGAGGTTTTGGGGTGGCAGGGTATGATGCCTGCTTTGTCATGTCAAGCAGGATCTCCTGGCGTCTATTCACGGTAAGAATTGTGTAATAACCGAAAATTCAAAATCTTGACGAAAAAGTGATGATGCGCAAGACCTTAGAGGGGGAAGACCACATACATAGGCAGCACGGCGACATTGCCGAGATTGCGAAATAGAGCGCCGCGCCACCAGGTGCGCCACGAGAAAGTGAGATGCCAACCAAGGTGTATGGAGTGCTCAGTAATCAGAACCGTGCCTCGACCTCCTCGAGAGATCGACTTAAATTCTGGGCTTGGATCCCAAGTATTGTGTGGCTGATCAGGGGTTCCCTTGAGTATCAACCAATAGCCATTTTATGCAGCACCCTGACTCTTTGAAGCTGCAGGGACAGCAAGGATGCTGATGGAGGAGGGGATCTCCTGCGTCTCTCCGGCCTGCCAAATAGGTCTGTTCAGTGAAGCTTCCCGTCCTTGACGCACGCTACTTTAGCATGGTTACACACCCTACGAATGCGGAGGGATCGCCGCTTCCGCGTCACCATCGATTCATTGTGATGCATACCAACACGAACTTACCGCCCGAATCACAAGCCGAATATAAGGGGGAAAAAAAAAAGAAAAAAAGAAGCGTACTAAGAGTATGACTCAGCTATGGTCACTCGGGGGCGGAGGAGGCTAGGATAGCTATCACGACCGTCTACGCATTGCCGCGTCTCTCGTTGAAGGATGGAGGGTGCGGACGGGGTGGGCTGAGGGCTGAATCATTTGATACGTGACAGAGTCTGTGTTTTGCTTTTCTGCTTCCTTCCCTATTCGCCCCCTTAGTCACCACCTGACGAGACGAGACTGATGCAGGTGAGAGCAATAGGAAATATTCCCCTGTTAAGTTGCGATCTTCATCCTGGCATCCCATCCGATTGTGACTTCGCTTGCTAGTTCTGGTGTTCCGCTAGTCTGAGCCCTGACCGTCGGGTCGGCTTCCACCCCCTCTTCGATAACGCCAGCTGAGGTTGAGGGCGGCGCCACTAACGTCACAACATCCCATGACATCCATCCAGCAACGAGAGAGTAAAACCTTGGCTGGCGCCATGGCATGTCTAGTAGCCGAAGGGTAAGGCGGCTCACCGGCTTCTGCCTCCGGCTTAACCAGGTGGCTGAGCTTTGACTCGGAACCTGGTAGTGACCCCAAAACGATCGTCAGCACTAGGACGAGTGGCTTGACTGATATGCTCTGAGCGTCAGAGGATAACGGGATTGTGACAAATCGGTGACTTACTTTCCCATGGACTGCCTGAAGCCTCCGTTACACAGAACAAGCAGCCTTGAAAAGGGGTGGGTAAACTGGGTTTAGCAATGTTTCGCTAGACCTGGTCGATAACCCCCATTCATGCGGACGCTCAATGTGTCTAAAAGGCAGTCAGTAAAAATAGACAATTGAGAATGCGTTAAAAAAAAATGTATATATCAAGAATTCCCTATAACTAGCATATTTATATCAAGTTTCTAAATTTTTACTCTGTAGTAGAAGCAAGTGCAGTTTATTGTTCTTTTTTATCAAGAACCGTACACCAGATGATCCACTTTCTCGCTAATCGCCAAGCAGCTCGTCAATCCCGGGCTCTCGATACCTAGCAGATTCACCCAACCCTTGTATCCCTCCTCGTTGCGGATGATAAAGTCGAGGAATCCCTTGCCCTCAACACCACCTCCACCACGGGCTAGCTTCGGCCGTAGACCGGCATAGTCGGCTGCCAGACAGCTCCCATCCACCGCAGGCAGGTACTGTTGGATATCCTTGATGGCCAAGTGCAGCTGTTTTGCGTTGGCAGTGAGATCGTCGGGATTGTCGACCCATTCGACATCCGGCCCGAAGCGTACTCGGCCGCCCAGGTCGAGGGTTAGATGGGTTCCCAAGCCGCCGGCGCCAGGGGCGGGCACGGGATATATAAGGCGTGAGATCTTGGGAGTGGACGAAGAGTATGAAAAGTAGTTTCCCTTGGCGTAGAACATCTCCATGTGTCGTTCTGGCGGGGTAATCATGTTGTGAATGGCGACTGCGCCGAGTCCTGCCGAGTTGATGATGGTTTCGGCGGTGATGGTGGATGTCTCCGATGTGGCAGCGTCTTTGACGTCGATCTCCCAGCCTTCGCTGCCAGCATCTCCCAGTGGTCTTATTCCGGTCACGGGTGAGTTGAGCGCGAGGATACCCTCGGACTCTTCGAAGCGGCCAAGCAAGGCCAGCATCAAGCTGTGCGAGTCGACAATACCCGTTGTTGGACTCTCCAACACGCCAGCTCGCGCAACTACACCCTCACCGTCCCGTTCCACCTCTGCCTCACTAACCCATCTCATGGGAACACCAAGCTCTTGACAAGTTGCATAAATCTTCTCAAGGGACTTGTGCTGCGCCTCGTCCTGTGCCACGATCCACTTGCCGGTCCGACGGTACGGGATGTCGGCCTCGTCGCACAGCTGGTACAGCAGCTCCTTTCCGCGGATGCATAACTTGCCCTTGAGGCTCTCGGTGCCGTAGTAGATGCCTGCGTGGATGACTTCGCTGTTGCGCGAGCTGGTTTCCATGCCGATGCCGACATTTCGCTCAATGAGGATGGTTGAGGTGTTTTCGCGCTGGGCGAGTCTTTGGGCGACGGCCAGGCCGACGACACCGCCTCCGATTACCTACACGAGTGTCAATGACTACAATTCTTGATTGGGCGAACGCCCATGGTTCGACAATGGAGACTCACGGCATGAGTAAAATCTGCCCTTGCTGCTGCCGTGGAGCTGAAGCAAGATTTCTGGAGTTTGGCTGGGGACTTGAAAGCCAATCTTGACACGGCCCGCGTGAACATGGTGTTCTATCTGCTCGTCTTGCACCGAATCAAGGAGTTTTCGATCTCAATACGCCCTCAAGATATCACCTAAATAGATGAGTGGTGGTGGGATTCGGTGTGTCGGACCTGGACCCCGCGTCCCGATTTGAACCTGATCTGATTTGTGCAGCAACAGCCGATGTCGCCGATCTTTCCCGCGACGGCGAGCTTTGCCACCACCAGATGCTAGCTAGCTATACCAACCAGACACAATTATCCTACCGTACAGTACGCATATTCTCCCACGGCGTAGTTGTCAGGAGAAGCCGAACAGATCTCGCTAGCAGCTCCCTCCATTGACCTCACGCTAGCTTATCTAAATGTCTCTGCGAATCGGGCTCACGGGTTGTGGCCCCAAGTGAGACTAGCGTGGAACAGATTCGCTCATGATTTCCAGATTTGAGATGCCGGCGATCAACTTACCAGGCCATTGACTTGCAAACAAATTTACACAGCTAGAAAGAGACGGTTTGACAGTAAGAGGTCCAATGTAGTGAATATTTGGAGCAAACAAAGCATGTAGTCTTGAATTCATGTTGCATCGCCAAGCCGTCGGTCACATCTCAAAGATGCCGAGCCCTCATCGGTCACCTCGTTGCTGATGCCGATGCTTGCAATCACATAGCTTTAGTGGGCTTCTGGCCAATCGTAGGTGGGTAGGCATCCTAAAATCGGCTCGTCACCTCTTTTGTCGCCGACACAAGGGGGCCATCAAGTTCCCCATAGCCTCTTGAGACCTTAAGTTAACTCACTTGCTCAATGAGCAGGGTTTCGAGATGCTCTCCATCTTCATCAATTGACAAAACATCTTTCATGTAACATGGCACGTCTGCCCTACCTTGCCACAGACACATGTCGTTACGTATATTGATGGCGTCGTGCAACACTGCGGGCTTCACTTCTTCGCATAATTGATCCCCATATTATGTAATAATCACATTGTGGATGGTCGAAGCAACACAGAAAACATATGTGGTACTGCATTGTGAAACCAAAGTCGAAGGTAAATGTAGATGTGAATGAGATAGTGTGAATATTCTAAGTCTTGGATGTACTAATCCTACATCGCTGTAGATCGACCTGCGTGGCAAAACGCCCTTCTATTCCCACAAAGATTTAACCACTCTCCACGCCTTTGCTCCCGCACCACGTTTCTGAGGATATTCTTGCTCGGATTCTGTCTCCTCAAGAGCCTTGATAGCATCCAATCCGGTATGCATGTCAACCTCGCCTGGCGCAATCATCCAACTATCCTTCCAGTGATAAATGCGATGACCAAAATAGATAGCGAGGAAGATAGGAAGACCAATGTAGGCTGTCAAGAAAGAGGAGACGGACCAGTGGCCCGGGAAGAAAACACTGAAACCATTGAGACCAAGGAGACAGATGAAGAACACCATGCAGACGTAAGATGCCCAAGGCTGCAGCCACGACTGGAAGGGGATGTCGGTGACACCTTGTGCCTTGCAGGCCTTGCGGAACCTCAACAGAATAATGCAACAGCAGACCCAAGAGGTGAATCCAGCGGTGTTAGTCATGTTGATGAACCAGTTAAATACCTGGCTGGTCGAGTTTCCGACATTCATGTAGGCAAGAGGGCCAAACAGCGCGCTGCAAAGGGTTGCGTAGACTGGAACTCCGTGACGGTTGCAGCGAGCGAAAATGGCGGGAGCATTGCCTGACTTTGCCATAGAGTAAAGCGATCGGCTCGACATGTATAGGAAGGAGTTTCCGGATGACCAAGCAGAAAGGATGATACCGGCGTTGATGATAGAATCGAGAATCTTGATACCGCTGTCCTTGATAGCAATGACCCAAGGAGATGCAGCAGCACCAAATCCGCCATCAGTGAGACCAGGGGCATCGCTGCGGCAGATGACACTGATAGCTAGAGCACCGAGTGCATAAAAGGTAATCAGTCTCCAGACGAAGTTCTTGGCCGCCGTAGGCAGATTCTTTCTCGGGCTTCTCATCTCTCCAGAGGTGAGCACGATCAGCTCGGGTCCAAAGTTAAACGAGAACATGGAGAAGGTGAGAGCGTAGATGAAGGCGCAGAATCGACCAGCCGTTCCTGTAACGAGGTACTCGTTCATGGCTCCAGGGTCATTCCAATAAGAGAAGCCGATTTTCTTGCCATCGGGGCCTCCGCCGACTGCCAAGATGAAAGCGAGCAGGAGAAGGCCAATGATCATGATGACTTTCAGAGACGCGAACCAGAATTCGGATTCGGCGTACCACTTGACTGGAGAAAAGTTGAGAGCGAGAATGACAGCCAGCATGATGGTGATCCAGACGGCGATGTGGATCGTGTTGGGCCAGTAGTTGATGACGAGAGAAGCAGCAGTGACCTCGTACGCGACGAGAATGCCGAACGAGTACCAGTACAGCCAGCCCATGGCGAAGCCCAGGCTCCTGGAGACGAATCTCGTGCCGTGGGATGACATGGAGGATCCAGGAGACGGGAGATACGCAGCAACCTCAGCGACGGCAGTGACGATACCATAGACGAAGAAGCAAATGATGCTATAGGCCATGAAGAGATTCGCGGGACCGGCAACGGCGAGGGCCTGGCCGGCGCCGACGAAGAGGCCGGTTCCGATGGTTCCACCAATGGCCAGCATCTGCGCGTGGCGGGACTTGATGTTGCGCTTCGTTTCGGTGCGGCGCAGGTCCGTGGATCCTGCATTCTCCGAGTCGCCGGCCGCGAAGGACTCGGTCCGCGCGAGGTCGACGGCGTCGCCGCCCTTTTCGGGGCTCGTGTCTTTGAGGGACATGGCTGGCGTGGAGGCTTCGATGGCCAGTGAAGGGAGAGTTATTCGAAAGGATGAAGGACGGGAAGCTGGGTCATGTGTGGCTTCTGTAGGAGAGGAGGTGAAGTGGGATGAGGAGTTGGGCTGGGAGTGGTGAGGAATGACTGATCCTTTCTCGGTGAGGGATGACAGCCTATATATCCATCGTAGGACATATAGTGAAGGGGTAGAATGCTACATAGCTCAGCTCTTATCTTGTTCGAGCCGGGTCCAGCACGAAGCTCGGATCCGCCGACATGAGATAAAAGCATAGGCTTGATTGGGGCCGAGATAGTCAAGGCCGATGCCAAGGAAACCATATCGAAGGCATTCTAGTGGTGTAGCAAAGACCCGTGTTGGTCAAGATTGAGCCCCCTGGTGGGTTCGCTGTCTATTACCCTGTTTGCTTTTTGCCGCGCCCCCAAGACGGAAGGCAACGCCAGAAACGCGGGGGAGTGGAAATCCGGGGTACCTAGACGGGGTACCTAGACGGGGCTTGGAATTACTCAGTACCAAGGCTCAGCATGGCATGATAGCTCTTGTCGTCATTTGGGGAGGCCCAGGCCCTTCCTTGCGAGTTCTACTCATCTGCTAGATATTGATGGATTGTCTGTCGATTGTTGCGGCTGAAGGACGTGAAGGGTAGTCTGACTCGCGTGGTGATCGCGACGCCGAGCCGTAGCCAGGCGTGACCACCATGATAGAATTACTGAATGCAGGCTCCAATGAATCCATTCTGTACAAACTGATTACTTTCTATCATGGGACGCATGCTGGCCATCTTTGGTGCAGCACACGCAGATATGACTGGGGAGAAGCCTGGAGAACAGATGGGCTTCCTCGTGTCTTCACTGCCCTCACCGTCATGTCTATGCTCACCGTCTGTCTATCATCCTATCCACGGAGCCTCTGCGATTGGCCAATCTCACTTACCACATTATACAAACCTCGATTTGGAGTAGTCACTTTCTCGATTAAACTCCCATTTATTGGGATGACTTTAACAGCGAGACCATATCGTGAGCTAGCCAACTGCGAAAATGAGGCAGGGGTCGCCGTCACTATGAGATGGAGCTAAAACAGTACTCTGTGACTTGAGTAAAAACATCCGTATCATCAAAAATTGAATCGAAGGTGATTGAGCTTAGGCTTCGTTCCCGTCCTTGGAATCACAGCCTGATCGTGCGTTCTCCACGATCAGGCCTGCACGTCTCTGTTCCATTTCCCCAACGTCTCAATATTCCCCAGGTTCGTTGACGCGGGGTAATTGACCATCTCCATCAACTCCAGTTCTTGCTACCACACTATTACGTACAAATTGATGCATCTCAGATGGCATCTTCATTACCCCAGACGGCTGGAGCACGAGGTGCCATCACTCATTTTCGCTGACAACATGTGTCATACGCTAATAAGCATAACCACACAATGACCCAAGCACGTGAAGAGGATTTGCAATAGCACCAGTCGGGTGGTGGCGGGGAGGGGCCGTGAACACCGCGACCCCTGACTCGTCTCGCTGTGAACTGCCTTTCGACTTTGGTTGCCTCTCTGTTAGCCTCGAGCTGGTCCAGGCCTTTGCTGGTTGCTAGTCGGACTGCCAAGATGCCTGCCGCTATGTTTGCTATGTGGGGCCATACCAGTTCCTCGCTTAGGACTCCCTGCAAATTGTATCATGACACTTCTGATTGTGTCATGATTCATGAAGTCGAATCATCGAGACATGGCATGGAGACGCGTAACCAACCAATGATTGTGGCGACTGGCTCCAGTCCAAATTGCAAACACCGTATCAAATAGTCACCATCTGTCCGTCTGATATGTGTATCACCATCCGTTATGTACGTAGTAATTCCCATTTACTTCTCCTTCAGTGTTCACATTTTCAAGCACACCATCATGGTCAAAAGAGTCATATCAAGAGTTGCTTGCTACGACAGTTGACTTCCTAAAGTACGAATAGCATGCATTTTTTGCGCCTTTGATTGACATGCAGCCTTCATGTTTTGACTGGGATCAGGGTTGAATGGTCAAGCTGAATTTCGGGGCGGAGGAGCTGAAGGATGCGCCTGTATCTCAGCTGAGAGGTGCCAGCGTTTCGTAAGTGAGAGCATGCAGTTAAAGAACGAAGGAGAAAAGAAAATAGGTTCATAGATTAGAGCCATGATAAGGCCGTTTTACCCTGGATTTCCATTCCAAAGCTCGCTCTTTCCTTCTCAAAAGCACACCACAGGTCGTCAGATAGTCTTTTCGCTGCCCATTGGGCACATCAGTTGCGGTACTACCGTAATGTGCGAAGAGACTCTTCGTGTTATCTCACTGACAGTATGGTGAAAACCCGTAAACAAATTGAGGCAATGTAAGCACTTCATACGACCAGCAAACAACATGCATGACAGGAGCACGTGTCACTTATTGGAGCCAGTGAGAACACGGGGGCAGCAACGCTGCTCCCCAAGTCGCGCAAGCGGCCACTCGGCTTCCAAATCTCCTTCGGCGGTCAAGGTCTGGCTGTCCAACCGGATCATCCGTATCTGCTACCGGACTCGCCGTCTCGGATCCGAGATGCATGGATATGTCAGGTAGGCTGCTTTGGATCGCGAGATATGATCGACAGGTACCTGATTTATCCACAATAGCGAGTAGCAAGGGCTCCCATTGATTTGAACATGGAAACGGACATGTTTCGAGGCGCATATCTGGAGTTGGTGCCTCTGCAATGGCAAAGATAGGGCAATGATCGCCAGGTCTACGAGGCCGGCTTCAGCAGTGCGATACTGAGGGACAAGTCTTGGTTCATCAAAATTCCCTGGTAGCCATGTATCTCGTGATCTATGTCCATCGCCTTTTTAGCCTCTTCCATAGACACATCGTATACTATCAAAATGGCCAGGGGCGAATAAGCTAAGTCTCAGCGGATGGGTTCGAGACTCTTCGGTGACGATCGTGTCTCCTACGTATCGAGCAATCTCGCTCCCCGAGTATGGCGTACTCTCCCTACCGATTACCATAAGACTGGATATTTAGGCATGGTACTAGGTAAAAGCATTCCAGAAAAGATTCACGGTTGAGAAAAGATTATTTGCATGGCCATGATGAGCCACATTGACGAATGTCAAGTGCTTGGATTTCGTCTGGGCATGTCTGTAAGCTTTTTTGATGTCAAATTAGCTGACAGCAAGTAATCATCTATTTTTCATTGTTCCGTCGCCGCCTGCAGTAGCTCTCAAATGACCATGCAAACCGATCAATTCCCACGTGGCCGTACATCTGGGCTTGGTGGCATTCTCGCGTATAGGGCAACGAATCTCGGGAGCCGCTTACACTACCGCCCTTTGAATCCGGGATTCTAGATCTCATGCAAGGAGAGATACTAGCCATATCGGGCAACTCTTATGAAAAGTACTTAGCTATCCTGTTGAGTGTTTGATCTGACTGTTGGAATGGGGTGACAACGTCAACAATTGACGCGGACCCCTAAGAGGAGACCCTTGATTGCGAATAATAGCGAGAGTGTTGGAAGATAGCGATGCATATTCGTAAGGAGACCCGAGTGTAACAAACAATGATTTTAGAGGGGATATCTTCTGGGAGTATATAGGATCATCGCCTCATAGTATTGACCTGTGTGCCTAAGCCTACGACCAGGTATTCCACTAGTAATTCTTCACGCTGAACATGTGTGGGCGGTTTCAAGAATTGGTAATTCTTCCGACAACAGAGTTTCTGCTAAGAACCATCCCTGGATAACCCCTCTTCCTATGTTCTGTACACGTGGACCCTCGACTAGTCGTCTCGCTGTCAACTGCCTTTGCAGATATCCCCTGCGCAATCGGCGCGGGTCCGAAGCCATGTCCCCACCTGTCTACGATTGCGATAGCTTCGGTCCCGTCACAGCGGAAATGCGCGGCACAAAGTAACCTTATCGCTCTCCTCTCAAACGTCTTATCTCCAAAGACATTTTCTCCCTGATGCGAGAGAAACGGCTTCTGTATCAAACATTCTCTTATCGCCAAATCTGACATGGGAAAAACTCTAATAGACAGTGATTACGATTCATAGACTGGAAGAATACTATTATCGTTGCGACATGCTGAGATAAGGTGGTGCAGGGGTGACGTAGGGGCGTTCCCAGTGTCCAGACACCAAGGTACGTATCATGATGATGTGTATGTTTTCCCATGCACATGACACTTAAATATGCAGAAAACATTGAGTCTGATATTAAAATATGAAAGCCGCTGTCAGGAAGTAGCTTGGTGCTCCTGCCCTTAAATTTTATTATCCGAGAAAGAATTCGGGGCAGTCATATAAGCATGAGAACGCTTGCTATTAAAAGAGCCGACAGTCCGCCATCTTCTGATTTTGCTACAAGTGAACGAACCATCGTCACTCACTTCACTCCAAACTCCAACATTGTAGCAAACCTGCAATCAATGTATCCATCAATGTATTCTGGTAGAACTGATCCTGGACCTTCCAATCCCAAGCCCCCATGTATCATTCCTAATCCAAGTTGGTCCTCCTGCCGGATTTCTTCAACTTTCGTGTTCTCCTGGGGTGTTTCAAAAACCTGGGACCACATCTCACCGAGAGTACCTCGGGAGACGAAGAAATGCGGGATGTGCCATAGGTGTGGTCGTCCTTCCAGCTCTTGCAGTTTGGATCACTTCATCGCTGTGAGCGCTTGGCCCGTAACCGCTCCGTGGCTCGGAATGGATGGCAGTCACTTACTAGTAAAATTGACAATGGACTCGAAAGCCAAGTTCCAATGAGTTAATATGATGTATGCTAAGCGGCTGTTAGTAAGAGCTGCAATGAGACTAGGTTACTCTCACAAAGGGTCCTCAAGCGTAACACATATGTCATCTGCCGGGATCGGTCGGGTAGCTCCCTGGAAATTACGCTCACTGTATATGATGCTCTGTGCGTATTAGTTTATTGTAGTATTTGTAATGGCAGTCGAGTGTTTGCACCTGTGAGTTCTGGGCGGCCACCAGAGAGACCAGCGACAGTGCGACCAACTTGGCGAAAAACATTTTGCTGACAGGGATCCAAAGCAGGACCAAATGATGGCGTCCAGTCACCCTCGACGGATACCCAAGGCAGGGAGTGTCTCGACGATCGGTAGGCAAACTGGTACTTATAATCCATCGACTCTCCTCGTTGGGAGGCCAGCATACCTAGGGTAAGACAATCAGCCCGCCCTTAAGCTAGAGCGGAAATTTGTCTCGACCGTCCATCCATTAACTTCAGATGGCATTTTTACTGGAGGAGAACACCGGGACGAGGAATTCAATTTTAAGTGAGAAATGCGGGCACAGCAGTCCGCCACTGCGAGAAATGCGCACATGATAATTCATGGCCATTGACAGGCAGCAACCATACGCCTCATCGTCGCCGATATCCAAGTTGGACAATTGTACAATTTACAGCTGATACTCTTTTTGATATATCATTCAAAATAGCCTTACCATCTCTTTCTATCACTTAGGCCATTTTGCCATTATTTATGAAACCGATATCACAGTGTAGGCCATGTGCATCTCCGCCTAAGATTCCAGGAATGCTCCATGTGGCGCTCGGGTCTCGACCCATAGTAAGCATCCAATAATTCATTGTTCACGCCGCTTATGGCCTTGAAGGCAGCGCGACAATGGCACCGACCTCATTTCCGCCGTCAAATTGCCTGCTGGTGTTTCATCAGAAGCACCGAGTTGAGGTTATGGTCGTGATGGCTTTCTTTGGCAGGATCAATTAGTTGTCCCGAGGATACTACATGGCTCTCATTCTCATTCCTGGATGCGTCTTAGCTCGTCGGCAATCATCTTAGGTTGAATGGCTTTGTGTGAGCGCGACGGTGGTAATCATCTGCGCCGCCAAAGCCTTACTGCACTCTTTGTGTATCGTTATCCTTGATTCTAGTGGCCACCAGAGGTAACATTGTAAAGGGAGCGACTGGGAAGCAATTGTCTCTGATACGCATAAGCTTAGGAGCTTCAACACGCCGAGAGGATCCCTCATGTGCCACCCCAATCTCAACGTGAGATCATCACCTGCGCGGCTCCAATTAAATTCAATGACAGCCACAGATCTACTATTCCTATCTTATTGACTTTAACTAAGTGCCAAGTGAAAGGTGTACCGGTATCGGCATTGAGGATGTTCTCTCATTTCCATTTCCTCATCGGGATGGTGCAGCGTTGATCCACCATCTCTGCTGCGACAGGTCCAAACATCAGTATCCTCGGCGCTGGAGGATGACGCTAGCGAGCGTTACAGCACAACTAGACGCGGGGAAAGAGGACTCTCATTCACATAACCCGATTAGGAATTGTTACGGAGAGCCTTCAGACTTATATCTTCCAGTCCAGCTGCTGCCTCTCTGGCCTACACAAACTCATTCTCTTTACAATCATCACAAATTTCTTCTAATACAACATGTTTGACGTCATCGTGGTCGGCGCTGGCTTGAGTGGCCTCCAGGCTGCCTACTCCGCCCAACAAGCTGGTCTGTCAGTCGTGATTGTCGAGGCACGAAACCGTGTCGGCGGCAAAACGTGGAGTGTGCCGTTGGCTTCTGGTCGAGGCTATGCAGACCTCGGTGCTGCATGGATCAACGATACTACACAGAAGCGTATCTCGGCTTATGCCACACAGTTCAAATCCAAGGTGGTCAAGCAACGACTAGTAGGGAATGCCGTCATGTTGGAGTCTGATGGGAACAGAATTGTGTACCCTTTCGGTATCACACCCGAGGTGAGTCTATTTTCTCGTGCATTTTTGTTCTCGTGAATACTTCTGACAATATTCCCTTTAGTTCTCTGCAGAGGACAAGAAGAACATGGAATACATTCGCGACCACATCCAGGCTGCCTCGCTGACACCGGGGCCTGCACGGGTCGAGGATGACAATGTCTCTCTTGACCAATACGTGCGTAACTTGGGCGCGGGCCCCAAAACGATAAAGATGATCAACATTTGGGTCAAGGTTATGCATGGTTTGGAGTCGACCGAAGAATCGGCGGCTTGGTTCATTGACTACTGTCGACGCAACGGAGGTCTCTTTTCTATCCGCGCGGACGACCACACGGGCGGCAATTACCTGAGATTCCACGATGGTAAGTCGAATACATCATTTCCTTCGTGTGCCATTTCATATGCTGATTCTCTAAATAGGCGCGCAGTCAATCGCATCAGGTATCGCAGAGTTGATTGGACACAGCAATATCCACTTGTCAGAACCAGTCGCCTCCATCGAGAATCACAAGACGCACACCACCGTGACAACGATTAACGGCAAGAAGTACACTGGAAAGAAGTGCATCATCTCTGTGCCAAGCGCCATGTACAAATCCTTGAACTTCTCGCCAGTCCTACCGGCTCCTGTCAGAGACATTACCGACTCCTCAAAGCTGGGGCACTACAACAAGTCCATCCTCTGTTACGACAGTCCCTGGTGGCGAGACCTAGGGTACAATGGCTTCGTCATGTGCAACGAGGGTCCCATCACACTGACCCGGGATACAAGCGTGGATGAGAAGCGCATGTACTCTATCACTTGCTTTGTGAACGGTAAGGCGGGTGAAGAATGGGGCAACCTGTATCCCCATGAGCGTCGGAGCACGGTCCTCAACCAACTTGCAAAAGCTTTCAATGTCGGTCCTGACTCTGAGCTATTCCGCCCGATCGAAATCTTTGAGCAGGTTTGGAAGCATGAGCCGTACAGTCAGGGAGCCCTTGCACCTGTCACTGCTCTTGGCCACTATACTAAGTATGCATCCGTGTACGGAAAGCCCATTGGGAACCTTCACTTTGTGGGAACGGAATATTCTATGGAGTGGAAGGGATACATGGAAGGTGCTCTCTGTTCGGGAGAGAAGGGTGCTCAGGAGGTAGTTGATGCTCTGCAAAAGCCCCCAAGAGCCAATCTGTAGGTTATCGAGAGAACGATGGGTTGAACTCAATGGTAAAATAGTAATCATAGGCCTAGAGTTCAGATATGAGTACAAAAAGTTAAAAGATCAAAGACTGGTCCTCAGATGTCGCTACATGATGAAGACTTGTGGTTCCGGAAGCAGGGCTGGCCAATCCTCACAAGCGGTTCGTGCCCAAATTCTCTTGAGCAGCTCCAAGGCCCTCAAAATATTAAAGAAGCCATTGCGGTGGTACTGTCTCTCTAGGAACTCCTCAAACACTTTTTGTTGCTCCGGCGTGCTACTCCCGGATGCTGCTATGAAGACAGGCCAGATGAGTATGTGTTCACCCGGCGTTCCTTCCGGGAACTCCTGAACCGAGGTGATGAAGCGATCGATGGCCGCTTCAGATGTCGCACTGGCGCTTTTAGCTAGTACACAGTCGAGGTATATGTTAAAGGCTTGTTGTCTGATATTGGCGAGGGCCTTAAACAAGGGCGATTGCTTTGGGTGTAGTTGATCATAGTAGTGTAGGCAATCGAAACTTTCATCTGCTCGGTATATCATCGCGTGTAGCCCGGCATCTGGGCTAAGTAGCGGTGCAGCGTAGACACGGAGTCTAACTCAATCAGTGAGAATTCGACAACGATATGGGATTGCGAATTCTTACTTGCGAATTTGCCGGAGCGAGAATTGGGCTAGTTCTCCTCCGTCCAGAAGCCCATTCTCACCACCAACTGCATCTAGGGCGGACTCCAACATCTGGAAAATGATGGGAAAGTCAGAACAGCCGTTGATCATGACGGCCACGAGAAGAACGACGATGGCCATGATGACGACTTGCTTAGCTCCTCTGTCGCATCCAGTGAGGTCTCTTCGGTGTTGTAATTCCCGAATTGCCTGTCCGTAGAGTCTATGCGGATCAGCGATGCTTTGACGAGCATCTCTCCCGCTGAGGTGGAATGCCGACGCGGCCAAGACGGCGCTCATCATGACCTCGCTTGTGCGCGCAATGGGGAGGATGAGGTGTCGCCATCCGTTGTTGTCATCGTCTAGTACCACCATTTCCGGGGCGATTTTGTTTGAAACTGAGGAGGTGTTAGTGTCTGATATCAATGTCTCGGGGCATGTGAAGAGCTTGCAGTATGTGAGGAGGAATTCCGTCTGTGGTTCTAGCTGGCCGAGACGAAACCTAGACGGTAGAGATGATACCACCTGTGAAATGTCTCGTAAAATTTCCAGGTTATTCTCCATCTCGGTTTCCGTACTGCTTGTAGAGCTGAAATCGTGAGGAATAAGCGGCAATGCAGATGGAGAGCCCCGACCATGGGTCTCAACATTGATCGCAATATCAACACCAAACTGAGTGATAGCTGAGAGACCTTGTGTTGGTAGTTTCCCATGACCGGACGCCAACTTGGCAATACCTCGACTTAATCCCGGTTTTGGGGAGGTTTCCAATTGCACACAGTCCTGCGGGAACGAGATGCTGCGATTCCTCCTCTTGGCCGCCTTTTCTGCCTGTGGGAGGCCATCCCGGAATCGGTATTTAAAGTCGAATCCACTACAGGCGATGCCTTTTGAGACACATTTTGAACAACTCGGCCTCGTTCCGTCGCAGTTGATGCGACGCTGAGAGCATTCGTAGCAGCCTGTCTCTCCGTAAGTGGTGTTCAGCACCCATGCAGACCCTCCCATGCCTTCGACCCACCTTTGACTTTGGGAATGTACGGGCGCTTTTTACGTGCCATGGTTTCCGTGCGGCAAAGTCTTCATGTCGGACTGCGGCACAGCACGGATTGTTTGAGGGTTCCGTTATAGAGGAGAAGATGAATCTAGCTCTCACGTTGTCGGAAAGTCTGGAAGTCTGGAAGTCTGGAAAAGAGACTTATGAGAACAGATAAAAGGCTTCAAATCGTGGATACGGCGATCACCCCGCACTCAATCGAACCCCGCCCGATGTGGATTTAGTGGGCTGGCGCTATTCCAGATGAAGGAATTTTAATGAGAGCACTGTGATCCATCGGGGCCTCATCGGAGGGCATGTTTGCTTAAATAGCCCCCGATGCCACTTGGGTTTTCCGGATGCTGTCCCTTTTGGATTTGTTTGATGGGAGTTGTGCTTGATGAATCGTTGCCTTTTGCTCTGGCTTTTAATATGGTCTCCCATCTACATTACTTTGCCGTCTCATCAGCCGCTCCACATGCTGCAACCGCCCTGTGGTTTCTCCAACAAACTTCTGCTGCAGTGAGCCGATGCTACTCGATACTCAGTGCAGTCTCAAGGGGAAGTGCAATGGCATATTCGCCTGTATCAGTAAAATTTCGCGTACGTAACTACTTCTGTTTCTGTTTATGCCAGAAGGAGTTCTATTCGCTGACGGGTGCTGTCCTTCTGTTGTGTTGTCTAATCTTCACTGATCCGCATCAGCCCCTCTCCATTTTGCCTTGTGGGGCTTTGGGGAGAAGAGTGGAGGTCTCGTCACTTGGACAAAATTCGAACAAGGGTGGGTCAGATTGTAGAACGAACAACTGGATCACATCTGCACAGCTGCCGCAACTGTAGACGAAATTCTGCTCTGGGCTCTTCGCGTAGCCTGCTCGAAGTCAATTCATCTTCTAGTTCCCCTTATGTGGCACGCTTACGACGCAGCTGCAACCAACAGTCCCTTGCTGGGCGAATACAATGGATGAACGGGTGTTCTTGACTCGCTACCAGTGGCCTAGTCATTTCTCCGTTCGAGATCACACCCCCTGAAGGATCCGTCTCTGCATGTTGGCGGCGTGGCAGACCAGGAATAGACAGGCATCTAGTGCATATGCTGATCGGAATGCGCCGGTGGCGGGTTTCGGCCAAGGGGGGTGCAACATTGATCTCTTTGACTCAACAGCCAGGTTATCGGAAACGGGAATAATGAATGCCAATATCCGTACCGCGCGCTACATATCGAAGACGATCCTGTGATTTAATGCAACTGACAACTCATTGCGGGCGCAGTAGTAGACCCTTGAAGATGCTCAGGCCCCAGCTGTTGGATAGCGCAACGGTGGCTTGAACCGCCTAGCTCACTATCTGACTCCTGGTCTAGTTCGGATAGCCAGCTGGAATTAGTGTCGACTTGAGTACACCAAATATCGTACGTAGTCGGCGGAAGCGTACCGTGCTAGTTCGCGAAGATGCGCCGGAAGCGTTGCTTCCAGGATTCTCTTCTCTCTCTAGTTTGACTCGCGTCGTCACCCCCGATTCGTCATCGGGTCTAGCTACCCGAGGAGAAATCCCTTGCTGTTCCATTACTTGTACTGATAGAGACCCTCCTCAATGCCCCTGCATGGGCGGTGCATCCGAAGGAAGACAGCTTGATTGTTGTGGTTTTTGCCTGTCCTTGATCCGCCGCCACAATCAAGAAAGAATGGACAAAACAGACCCCAGAGCCGGTCAGGTTTTTGGGATCGTCGACCCCTCGTAACTATCACTCTTTATTTCCATCGTCTTTTCTGACGGAGGACAATTTAGTCCACGGGGTACATCATGGCCTTTCCCGCCCCCGGGGCCGCGGCGGTTCTTGTACGACTGTCCACGATCCAGACTCTTACAAACTCGTCGCTAACATCAAGGTGTCAATTCATTAGGTGTCGCAATGGATCCTCATCACCGTCTCCTTCGCCGTCGTCGTCGCCCGCGTCTACCTCCGCCTAGTCATCCAGAAGCGAAAGATCCTCAGCAGCGATGTCCTCATGTGCGCCGCCTGGGTCTGCGCCGTCGCCACCGCCTCCTTCGACATCAAGTTTGCGCGAATGCGCGCGCTCGAGCCGCAGGTCAAGACGACGCTGGAGGGGTATAATGGCACCGAGGGAGAGGTTATCCTGATATTGAAGGTGCGTACGGATATACCGACTATAAGTCAGGGCAGCGGTTGACGGGTGTTTTTTTGCAGCTATTCTGGGTCAGCAGCATCCCGTTCTTCACGACATTCTACCTCTGCAAAGCAGCGCTCCTCGCCGTGTTTTTGCAAGTGTTTCCCAAGTTTATGAAGAAGCGGAGGATGTTCCTATGGGCCATCATTGCTTTTGTCGCCGTCTCCTACATTGTCAGCATTCTCATGGTCCTTTGCGTTTGCCTACCGATCGAGACGAACTGGTCAGTACCGACGAGCTATATCTGCAATAAGTTTGGCGGGGATGCTAACACTCAGTAGGGCCTTGGATCCTGATGTCGCATGTCCGCCTGTTAAAGTCGCCGCAGTCTTCTATGTCGCATGGGCACTACACTTTACCGGCGATCTTTTGAGTGAGCTTGCGCCTCGACAATCTGTACCAGAGAAAGATGTGCTAACGAGGCTATAGTCTTCATTCTTCCATGGCTCATCGTACCTGGCCTGCAGCTCAAGTGGAAACTCAAGATGGGCGTCTACTGCACTTTCCTACTAGGCCTCATCAACATAATATTTTGCCTCGTTCGCTTCATTACGATAGCAACATCGATTTTCCACGACGTCGCCCCGCTCAGTTTAGTTGGTATGGAACCTCCATCTCTTGAATGTCTTGAATGTGTACCGATCTAACCCCTGCGTTGCAGAGCTTTGGAGCGCCCTCGACTGCAACATCGGCCTCGTCATTGCCTGCCTGCCATCTTTGCGACCATACTTTAGGGGCCGACGAGGATCAGATTATCCCTACAACTCAAATACATATCCCAAATCGGGAAACACGAGGCCCGGGGAGGGCTTTAACATAATCACCGATCCGTCCGGCTCTCGGGCTACAACGTCCGGGACCCCAAAGCGCTCACCACACATATCAACGTCACGCTCCGGTGTCTTCGACGACCCCTGGGAGGATGGAAAGAAGAGCAACGCTAGCGACGTCGAATTGGTCAAATTGAAGCCACTGGAGCAGTGATTTCCCTTGGCAACGAAAGAAAAAAACGGCGGCGTGGGCAATCATCCCACAAGTCAGGGGATTGTAACGAATATGCAAGCCAGGATAATGACGAACCAACCCAAAAGAGGGCTGGCCCAAAGAGCCCAGGATCGAACCCAGAGAATTTCTGGGATAATTAGACGACGCGAAAGATTCTGTCGAGCAAAGCCCGCGCCAGCATCCTCGCTCAGCCTGGGTGATCCGGTCGCCCGGATAGCGGCCAGCCACATTGTACATATCAGATGAATAGAAGCGAACCACGCGTATAATGACCCTGGATGGATTCAGCCTACACGGCTCAGTAGCGTCGTGGCAGGGTTGTGGCGCATCCAATACCCACATCGGGCTATTTGGTGCGACACCTCAACAGCCTGTTATCTCTTGAGACGCAACTTGTCAGCCTCTAAACACCAGGGAATTATTAGCTGACTAGCCCATCCTGGGTTGATATTGAGCGCGGGAATGTCGGTGGGCACGGATCCTACCGTTGATTCCACTAGGCTGAACCTTGGCAAAGATCATGGGTCTTGGAGTCGACCCAGACGATTTCCCCCCTCCGGATTCGGGTTTTGCGGGCCACGGCTCGGATGCAAGAGTCAGCGCCCATACCACCTAGATGGAGGAGTGGAGAAGGCACAGAAATCTGCCCTCATTCGTGTCCGGTTCGAGACGGCGTCAAGACGGCGTTGTTCCTTCGCGCCAAAAACCGAGACACAGAAAAAGCGGTACTTGGGGAGTGAGAAAGCCGTGTCTGGGTAATGGCTGATGTATGACAGAAGCGCCATCGAAATCTGGGCGTTCATCGCCCTCCTTGCCCTGGCGTGTCGCGACGGGAACTAGACTCAACGCAGGGTGAAATCTTGTCGATCTGATTGTATCGAGGACTAAATAGTGAAGGGACCCTGTTCAGAGGCGGCAACAAAACGGTTCCAATGCACCACTAGTCACGACTTGCATGCCATCATCGACACGAAGGATCTGGTTCGATTAGTATGCCGATATGGTCGTGCCGCCTATACATGGTGATTGATCTTCTTGAGGGCTTCTTCAACATGTTCCTGACCCTGATCCAGGGTAGGAGGTTTGTGCCCACACCAATGACAACCTCTTACAACTCCAGATCCAAAAACTCGAAGAGATAATAGCCTCATCTAAGGGGAAGTACCGTCAAGGAGAAACACCAGATGCAGACCTCACTTTGGAAGCTTATAAATCTGTATTGGAATCTTTGAAGGCCTCCATTTCAGATCGATGCATGTGCAAAAAGCATCGCTCAAGCCGTTATATCCGATGGGGAACTGGTGTACCGTCAACAAGAAGCAGAAGACTAAGGAACTCGAGATTGAGAGTTTGCATTGAATTTAGATGTAAATAGAGAGACACAATCAGATGGTACAGCCGAGAATGAACCCTTAGATGAGGAACTGCTCGGCAATTGGAGTCTTCGTACGTCCACTCTCCTGATGATGACCTGATCGATAAACCAGAGTCATCCTCATGGGCCGCAAGCCGGCTTGAACCCAATTCGCCGAAGAGCACACGAAGGCGACTGCCCGCAAGACCATGCAACACAAGAACTCCTTCGCGTCGCTGCCGAGAACGGATGGCAGCGATGTAACTCATGCCACAGGATTGTTGAGCTTGAATTTTGGTGTAACCATATGAGTGAGTGTAATTTAGCGTATGCTTATTCGCTTGCTGAAAGTCTGTAGCCTGCCGTTGTGGTGCACAATTCTGTTACATTTGTAACACGCCCTGAAAGACTTGTCGATGTGCACAATGAAATGAAGAGAGACTGCTCGCCAGGGCAGCCGCCATTGTCGGTAGACGTGTTGTCGCTCATCCGCCTAACGTTCAAAGGATAACTCACCTGTTGGAAAGAGAGAGGCAGAATTTGGTGGAGAACCACGGATGCGGGCATCTCACTTGGAGGTCCGTCAGGGTATGTATCGTTGCGAGGAGTGTCGTGATCGTCTTCCAATTTTAATCTATGAATGCACGTGCTGTCACGTATTGGCATGCAGACGATGTAGATATAATCGACTTTAGGCAATTTCGAATTTTCAGACGTACGCGCTCGCTGCGTCATTTTCGATGAGTGAACGTCTCGGACAGTGATAGCTTGCGCCGAGGCCACGTGGGTAAGACGCGGTCCAGCTATGGCATAAGCTAATCTGAAAGGACGTGCAATTTGTACGCCGCGACAGTGATAGTTCCTATTGATCTATGACTATGAAGCGTTGCATCTTGTACTCCCAAAACATCTCCAATTGATCAACATTGCTCTCACATCATTTTGTGCCAGCCTTATCGCCGGACGAGACATGGTGGTACTCAGGGCGTTGCGCCAGTCCCCATCATATCTGTACGTCAAGGCATATTGTCTCTGCACGTTGGTGACGCTGTTCAAGGCAACCCCTGTCTCTTCGACTTTGACTCTAGTACGAGCTCAACTTGATACAGAAAAGAAGAAGAGACGAGCGATTCCGAACGGCGGCCCGCGACTTGTTACTATCGATGACCATGGAGGTTCCTTAGTGTCGCGGAGAACAAGCACCCAATCCAGCGCAAGTCTTTCACTCAGTCTTGACCCAGCTTCAAAATCACGCAGCACTATAGGAAAAAAATCTTACCTGGGTCGTATCTCCAAGAGGTGGCATAAAAGAGCTCTTGATCTAGCTCAAATCAATTTCCTCTTACGGCGCGATGAGCAGGATTTAAGGACGTACCCAGAGATGGAATGGGATGCAACTGTCCGATGCTCCTCTTCGCTGCATCCAGAAGAAGGCAAGTTCATCGCACTTCGCCGGCAACGAATATCTTCAGAAGGCCAAAACTCGCTGCACGACTTCCTCGAATTACCAGCCTACGACGTGGTCGATCCTCGAGATGTCCCGCTTGTCGCATTGGGAGGCTCTGGCGGAGGTTACAGAGCCATGTTTGGCTTTGCTGCGTTTATCTCTGCTTGCAAGAAGAGTCAACTGTGGGACTGCATCACATGGACTGCTGGTGTGAGTGGGAGCTGCTGGACGTTGGGCGCGTACTATACGATTGCGCGCCATGATGCCACCAGGCTGATGCAGCACTACATCTCCATGGCCAAGGAGCTCATGCATCCCATGAGTATATCAGCAATGGATAAAGTTGTTCAGAGCACTAGAGGCGTCTACTTTCTCATTGGCCCTCTAGTACGAAAGGCTCAGTCCTGTATCATCGGGCTGGGAATCATGGATCTCTACGCAACGTTAATCACCACTTACCAATTTCTCTCTCGCAAGCCGGGAGCGAGCCTGAGTAGAGCCACCTTTCAACTATCTAAGATGTGGACCCGATCAGGCATTGACAAGGGCGCCGAGCCCATGCCAATTTTCACAGCTGTGAGACGAGCACCTAGGGATTCTTTCGGCGTCAAGGCGAACAGAGATTCGTCCATAAGCAAAGGACGACCTCCAGAGGTTTCGATGGCCCAACACCATTCAGATTACTTGGAGTTTTCAATGCCTCGGCGGCGTCAAAGTGAACCCCCAAGAAATGGTCCATCCAAAGGCTTGTTTCAGTGGTTTGAGATCTCGCCGCTAGAAGTAGGATGCCGGGACCTCCAACGATTCGTCCCAACCTGGGCTTGGGGGCGAACATTTTCGTCTGGCCACTCTGTTGACCGGCGCCCTGAGCAGTCTCTGGCGCTGTTGCTCGGCCAATGCACGAGTGCTCCCGCAGGCCCCTTGACAGGCTACGTCTCTGCCTTGTTAGCTTCTTTGCCCACAGGAACCATCATGTCTCGGGTACTCTTTGCGCTCAACCGATTCATAACCATGAAGAAGTGGGAAAGAGTATGGGCGAACCCTATCCGCGCTGGGCATGATCCCAACCCTTTCTATGGGACTGGGATGGGGCCGGCTCTAGAGATGGCCCATATGCGAAGTTCAAGACCGAGTAAGCCCGGCATTGGCAAGAGCGAATTTGACTCATCTAGCTTGATTGAGACGGCAACCCGATCTAACGGAAAATCGTTGGAGAACCTCGCGCTTTCCATCCTCAGCCAGAAGGAATGGGATGAGCTGAATAGATTGGTGACTGGTTTGCATAATTCTGTGCAAAGCTGGCAGAGCACTGCACGATACCTTGCAGTCGCCTGGGCCGCGAAATCAGCAGCGTCCATGGCACTCAATCCGCTTTACTTAGTGCCCTGGAAGCATTTGTCGGTTAATTTCTCTACTCTTGCACCTTTAATCAATGCACCTTCGAGCGACGCAGCAGCCCCGGCACATCTCGGTTTCTCGCCTGAGTTTCTCAAGACTAATAGAGATACTGTGCCCAGGCTTAACTTGAACATCTCGTGGAGGGGCACTAAGGTGACGGCAAATGTCAGGGCTGAGCAGTATTCTACATTACATGGGAGGGAAACGTCTGCCGGCGATGATTGCGCCATATCGAAGAAGAACTCAAAGGAGCATCAATGGGAGGCTCAAGGTCGACTTAGACTCATGGATGGCGGAATGTCTAACAATCTCCCGAATCATGTTCTATCGCGGCCGGAGCGTGGCGCCGACATGATCATTGCCTTTGACGCTTCGTCTGATATCCACACGGACGCAGCCATCCGACGGATCAAGGCTTTTGCAAATGATTGCAATATTTATTTGGAGGACCAAACGGAGTCATTTCAACCTCCCTTTCGGTGTCACTCTGCTGGTTCAGGGGCCACCTCGGCGTCTTCAGATGTTGAATCGAGGTATTTACATCATTACGCGAGGGTTTTTGGAGGGTCGCGACAAAATGGGCAGAAAATCTATCTGGTTTACTGCCCGCTCCTACCGAATCCCATCAACCCTGAGTTCAACCCCTCGGTATGTGCTCTTCGCTGGGGTCTTTCTTTTCCCAAAGCTGACCGATGAAACAGAGGGAAACATTTTCTACTTCCTATAACCTCGTGTGGACTCCTGATCAGGTGAATGCTGTCTTCCAGACATCGGAAGCGAATCTTTCCGATTATGCTCTTTACACGATCAAGCAAGTGATGAAGAAAATTTACATGTCCAAGAAAACCGATCGGTTGATAGCGGAGACCAGTAACGGCCGATGGACATCTCAAAATTGAAAGACGCGATGAAGTTCCGATGCAATGCCGAACCTATTATTTTTGAGCTACTATGTGTAGTGGAAGGGGACTTCCATTTTTAACAACTGGGTTACCGTCTGTCAGAAGAAGTGGAAGCCTATTAGATAACCACCATTGCTAGCACCAACGTGCTTATCATCACCGCATTTCGGGTCGTAGGAAATGCTACGAGGTTAATTTCGGCGCCTGGTGATCGATGCCCGGTCCACGAGGGTTTCCTTAACTCTAGTAGTCGGCGCCTTGATAACTCAGGCACTTGACGTGTCAGACGTGTAGGGTAGGTCAGCAAGACTGGTGCGACTCAATGACTCTTGATCTGATGGCTATCGGAAAGCACAAAGTCGACAGGTTGACTAGTTGCAACCTTGAAAGCATGGAAATAGCAAAAGGGTGACTTCTATGTCTCCCTTGATCTTCATTGGAGGCAAACGCATTCGCCACCCCGAGTTAGACGTGGTTGATGGCTAGTGGAGAGAGAAGAGAAATGTAATGGGCGTAGTCGAGGAGTGTGAAGAGCATGCTTTGGCCCTACAACACGGGAAGTTTGTGTGTTTATTGTACAACCTGCATCATGCCTGTACGAGATCAAGTCTGTTCCAGAATCCTATTACGCTTTGTGACATTTCACGAATCCCAGACCGCAGTTGTGCAACCTCGCTCAAATCCGAGTGAGGGCGGAATCACGGGCCAACGACGCGGTCGCGCTAATGATTTTAAACGCATTTTAACACAGGACCCACAAACAAGGGGTGGGTCAGCAGGCTGCAGGAGGACAAATGACAAGAACGGTGTGGGATCTCAGAGTCGTATTGTCTCAATGGGGCACGCGAGGGGTACCGGATTGGCTTCGTGGTTGTTCTTGCGGAATTGCTCCATTGGGTTAAAGAATCTCTCTAGTTGAGGGGCTGACCGGTGAGTGAGTTTTCGTATCTCCCAGCGCATAACGCCGAATTAGGAAACTTTGTGCCGGCATCCCTATCGTGGTTTGGACTGACCGCAGACGTAGTCATATCCATCCAATTGTATGCAGTAATCTCGCATCGTGAACGGGCCTAGGTGTAAGTGAACACGTCGCTCGCTTGTACTGTAGCGGCAGATCTCATTGTGGAAAGTACAGCCGCAAAGTAACCTGCGGCTGCAGACTGAATCACACGCAACTGTGAGTTTCTAGTGCCCCGAGAATCTGCCGCCCCTCCATCCACCTTCGGAAATATCGTGGTCTCAATAGTTGGTGTGGAAACAAGAGCCAGAAACATGGCCATCTCATAGGATTGAAGTCCCTAGTTGGCCCCGCATCGCGTGGACAGGCAACCGGACTTTTGCCGTGATTATACCGCCTGCAGTGAAGAGATTTCTGCAACCCTTGTGGGCTTTTGCTTGCTTTTGAGATTGGTAACGAGCCTGGGCTAACGTTAGGCGGAATCTGAATTCCACATCGACCCATATCGTGATATGTCAGCGTCACTCGCTCATAACGTGGATTCGCGTTGAATGTGGGGAAAGAGACGTCTTCTTATCTTAACCCCATGGAGTCAAATCGGAGTTATTCCCGATGTTGTTGGTTGGGATCTCCCCCGCTATGCCTCACGCCCCCCTCAACTGAGTGAAGGGATGAGTGACAACCCACTCATACCCTAGTTCGATGCATTTCCAGCTGCTGTGGCTCTTCTTGGCGGCGGGGTCCTTGAATAATCGGTAGTTGGTAATCGAATAAAAAGATTCTTCAATGCTCAGCGCTGCATGCATTTGTAATCGACCCTATTCGACCGAGATCATAAGCCTCTTCTCCAACCAATTTCCATCGGCCAGCATGCTTTTTTGACACTTTGCCTTCCGTCGACCTTTCAACAGTCTCTAGAACCATCGCTCTCCAATATTCGGCATTTGCCATGGCAGACCCTACGACCCAGCCTGGTCACGGCCTTTGGGGTGAAAATCCCCAAGGCGAAGTCGTCGTGTCGGCCGCCATTGAGGAGTTTCATGAACTTGGGCGGCACTTGACGGCGGCATCACGACGCTCGAAGGCAGACGCTCCTCAGAATGACGCAGACAGTGACTCGACTCGCTGTTCCAATGACGATTTCGATCTCCCGGAATTTCTTCGACGAGGCATCATCGATGCCAGGACGCCTAACGGAGACCCAGCAAAGAGACTGGGGGTCTCCTTCAAGAACCTCACCGTTCGAGGTGCCGAGTCTTCCACAGCGGCTGTCAAAACTTTGCCGCGAGCCATTCTCAACACATTTGGGCCAGACCTGTGGACATTTATCCGCAACAAGATCCCTGGCCTCAATCTCAGCAAGGGTCCTTCCGTCAACCTTCTCCACGACTTTACCGGTACTGTTCGACATGGCGAAATCATGCTCGTTCTGGGCCGCCCGGGATCTGGATGCTCGACGTTCCTTAAGACGATTGCTAATCACCGCGATGAATACGTCGGCGTAGAAGGCGAAGTGTACTATGGCGCAATCTCAGCAAAGGAACAGAAGCGCCACTTCAGAGGCGAGGTGGTCTACTGCGAAGAGGACGACCGGCATTTCCCCTCGCTGACGGTTTGGCAAACGCTATGGTTCGCAGTTAAGAACAAGACTCGCAAGAAGGACGAATGGACGATTCCTGTCATCTTGGATGCCTTTCTACAAATGTTTGGCATCGAGCACACTAGGGAGACACTGGTCGGCGATGAACACATCCGCGGCGTCTCTGGCGGAGAGCGAAAGCGAGTCAGCTTGGCCGAGACTCTGGCCACTCGAGCGTCAGTGGTTTGCTGGGACAACTCGACACGCGGACTCGACGCAAGCACAGCTCTGAGCTTCGCCAGGGCACTGCGCGTCTTTACAGATGTCAGCCAGAGGACGACACTGGTGACTCTTTACCAAGCCGGAGAGTCCATTTACGAGCTGATGGACAAAGTGCTCGTCATTGACGATGGACGTATGCTGTTTCAAGGTCCCGCCTCCGAGGCCAAGAGATACTTTGAAGACCTGGGATATTGGTGTCCTCCTCGACAGTAAGTACAGGTGCTGGAAAACCTTGATGAACAGAAACATTGACAGGATGGCAGAACCACAGCAGATTTCTTGACGGCCATCTCCGACAAGAACGCTCGACGTTTCCAGCCCGGTCGCGAAGAGTCAACTCCAAAGACCCCCAAAGAACTCGAGCAGGCGTTCCGCCAGAGCTCTCACTACCAGAAAATCCTTGCCGATACTCACGAATACGAGGGCGACAGTCGATGTACCGAAACCGAAAAGCACAGAACCTTTCACGAAACAGTCCAGCAAGGCAAATCCAAACATGTCACTGCATCGTCATCATTTACGATCTCCTTTCCCCGCCAAATCCTGGCTTGTTTACATCGTCAAACCTGGCTGCTCTACCACGAACGCAGCTCCCTCTACACGAAGCTCCTCATCATCCTCAGCATCTCCATCATCGTCGGATCGCATTTTGTGGACATAGACGCGGACGCCACGTCTTCCGCCTTCTCCAAGTCCAGCATGGCTTTTTTTGGCATTGCGTTTGTCGGATGGCTGCAGTTCGCCGAGCTCATGCCGGCGATTGTCGGAAGAGTTACGTTACAGAGACAGAGGGAGTTTGCCTTTTGCCGTCCGTCGGCGATTGTGCTGGCTAGGGCGATTCTGGATCTGCCAATCTTGCTGGTCATGGTGGTTTCGCTGTCGATCCCTTTTTACTTCCTCGCGCGGTTCGATATCGACGTCAGCAAGTTTTTCATCTTCACGCTGTTCGTGTACGTGGTGTCATTCTCGCTTACAACCTTGTTCCGCATGTTTGCGGCGTTTTCGACGACAGTAGATGATGCAATCCGCTTGGTCGGTGTCTGTGAGTGCCCCGGATCCAAACTGGTTTCTAAACATGCGGTCTAACACTAAACTTAGTCATGAATGTAATGTTCATTTTCACCGGATACGTCATCCCCAGAAGCGTACTCCTGAGCGACGTTCCTTGGTTCGGTTGGTTCACCTACATCAACCCTGTTTCCTATGGATTCGAGGCGTTGCAAACAAACGAGTTCAATGGCCTCCAGATGGCCTGTAGCGAAGCAAACTTGGTTCCCCACGGACCAGGGGCGGAAACTGGATATCAAGGCTGCAGTTTACCGGGAGCTGAGGCTGGTAGCACCCAAGTTGATGGCCTGTCTTACCTTGAGGTCTCATTTAACTTGTAAGACAACCCCAAGAGTGTACGACATGGAAATAAACTGACACTGAAAAGTCTTCGATCAAATCTCTGGCGCAATTTTGGTATCATTATTGCCTTTACCGTCTTTTTCCTTGCTCTCAATGTGTGGGCAGTTGAAAAGATCAAACTCTCCGACTCTAGCACGCAGTCGACCGTTTTTGCCAGACCACCGATGAAAAAGAAGCGAGAGCAAACGGAAACCGAGATCGACGACACGTTTGAACCAATCGGCGATGGAAAGAGCGTCTTCACGTTTAAAAATATCAACTACACAGTACCATACGGCTCTGGTCAGCTCCAACTACTGAACAACGTGTCCGGCTATGCTAAACCGGGAAAAATGGTTGCTCTGATGGGCACTTCTGGAGCCGGCAAGACAACCCTGCTAAACACTCTCGCCCAGCGGCAAACCGTGGGCGTTGTATCTGGAGACATGCTCATCAACGGGTGTGCGCTTGGCGAAGAGTTCCAGCGTGGGACAGGGTTCTGCGAACAGCGAGATATTCACGAAGGTTCGGCTACGATTCGTGAAGCATTGGAGTTCTCGGCGCTGCTGCGACAGGAGAGGCATATTCCTCGCAGTGAGAAAATTGCCTATGTCGATCGCATTATGCATCTGCTTGAATTGGACGAGCTGGAACACGCTCTGATCTCGTCTTTGACTGTCGAGCAGCGTAAGCGGGTTACTATTGGCGTTGAGCTCGGTATGTCAAGACTTCCATGTGTTTTCATCGACAGTATGTTTGCTAACTACTAGAAGCGGCGAAACCCTCTCTTCTTCTCTTCTTGGATGAGCCAACTTCCGGCCTCGACAGCCAATCCGCTTACTCCATCGTTCGATTCCTCCGAAAGCTTTGCGATGCAGGGCAGGCGATCATCTGCACCATCCACCAGCCTTCTTCTGACTTGATTGAGCAGTTTGACATGATCCTGGCTCTCAACCGAGGAGGAAACACCTTTTACTTTGGCCCTGTCGGAGAAAACGGATCTGTTGTGATCGACTACTTTGCCGCCCGTGGATTCCACTGTTCGCCAAACCAAAACGTGGCCGAATTCATCCTGGAAACAGCATCGAGACCTAGCGTTAACGAAAGAGGAGTCTTGATCGACTGGAATGAGGAGTGGAGGAAGAGCGCAGAGGCGAAAGCTGTCAATGATGAAGTTGACAGGATAGCGACGGAGAAGAGCATTCCTGGCACATCTGACAAACGACCGACTAAGTTCGCGGCTCCTACTTGGTATCAGTGTCTTTTGCTCACTAAGAGAACCTTTATCAAACACTGGCGGGAGCCGCATTACGTCTACGGTCGCCTCTTCATTCATGCCACCATGGGCATTGTTAGCGGTTTTGTAAGTCAATATCTCAACGCTGCAAGCATGAAAATCGTCTAACAAAAGCAGACCTTCTGGAAACTGTCAAACGACGTCGCCTCATTGCAAAACCGCATGTTCAGCGCCATCATCTATCCTTTCTTCGTCCCCCCTTCGGTGGTAAACAGCGTCGTAATTTATTTCTTCCGCAGCCGCGATCTGTGGGAGGACCGCGAGCTACCGAGTTGCACATACGGCTGGTTTGCGTTCAGCACAGCCAACGTGCTGACTGAGATTCCAATGTCCATTGTCGCCGGTACTATCTACTTCCTGCTGTGGTATTTCCCAACTGGCCTTCCGCTGGAGTCGTCTGTCTCAGGATACGTGTACCTGATGACAATTCTATGGGCTCTATTCATGGCCAGTTGGGGGCAGTGGATTGCTGCGTTTGGGCCAAAGTATGGGACAGTTTCGAATGTGAGTTGCTTCACCCGCCTTTTCCCATGCGATAGCGTATGCTGACAGTACAAGATTCTGCCATTCTTCTTTTGCATCACAGCTCTTGTCAATGGTGTCTTCGTACCATATTCACAACTCCCAAGCGTTTGGAAATATTGGCTCTATTATCTGAACCCAGCGACGTGGCTCACTAGAGGTGTTCTGTCAACCATCTTGCCTCTCGTATCAGTGGAATGCAGCGAACCCGAATTTGCCCGCTTCGATCCACCACCCGGCCTTAGCTGTGGAGAGTACGCTAGCTCTTTCGTGGAAAATATTTCCAAGGCAGGGTATCTCCAGGACCAGAATGCGACATCTGGCTGCGGTTACTGCCCATACAGCAATGGCGCTGAGTATATGCAGACTTTGAATGTGCATGTTGGCGATAAGTGGCCTTGCCTTGGGTACCTGATTGTGTACGTAATTTTTAATTGCTTTTTGGTTTACTTTTTTATCTACACGGCGCGTATCAAGAGGTGGACATTTGGATTTGGATTGATTTCCGAGGGAATGAGGCGTTTGAAGAATATTTTCAGGCAGACGAAGTCGGTGGACAAGGCCGGCAACGAGGTATAATTGCGCGCATAGGACTGTACTTAAAAAGTTTAGTAGTAAGTTGGTCAATTGAGATTGAACATTGAAATGATACTCTGAATCGGCTGAAGGCAATGACTGTATCATCAGATGGCGGAACGAGAATGGTACTGGATTTCTATATCGGTTCAGATCAAGGAGAAGAGGGAAGATGGTGAAGTAGATGAGAAGACAGGTCGGAACTTTGCCTCCACAAGATCCGAGCGAATTTGAATTTCATCTAGCTTAACCGGCGGCGTATTTCGACATCCCACGCAACTTTGCCCCAAACTGATAGAACATGAATGGAGCCGGAATTCCAATGACAATGCTGATAAATGCCAACACACTCGTACCCCATCCATAGTCGAGGCGTTTATACAGATACGGCGCGAAAAGAGGAAAAGCGAAGCCAGCCAAGCTTCGAAGCACAACAGCGGCCGCAAGAGCACTGGCAGCGAAGTGACTGTAGCTGTCGATGATGTATCCCTGCATGCCCTGAAGGCATACCAAGGTCCCAGCAACGAAGAAGGAAATGCCAATGTTGGGCATGATCCAGTGAACGCGGCCCTGGACGCTCCAGCCGTACCAGAACAGGCCGATGGGCACGAGGACGGAGCCGACAAACATAGACGGGACGCGGAACTCAGGCCGGCCGACACCTCCGTTTTGTTCTTTCAGGCGGCGGTAGATGCGGTCGACGAAGCGTATGCTAACGAAGGCACCGAATATACTCCCCACCGCTAGTGAGATGAAATTCAGCCCGCTGATGCCGAGGCTCTCGCCATAGACGTCGGTCCAGACGACGGGGAACGTCACCGTCACCAGGTACGTCACGCCAAAGAGATAGGCCATGTATACAGCGATGACTTGGACTATTGGCTGTGTTGCGAGCATGCGTGATGGGCGCACCAGTGCGTTACTGAGAGTTGTTGACAGCCCTTTTATCGAGTCTTGGCCAGTGTGCAGTTTCTCGTTGCCCGTTTCCTTAACAAGGCGTTCGCGCTTCCTAGATAGGAGAACTGGTGCGTATGTTTCCCGTAGCCAGATTAGACCGGCTACTTGGATGACTCCAGCGGCTATGCTTGTCGACCAGAAGACCCATCGCCATGTCGTTCTCTCTGCGATAAAGCCTGCGGTCACCGGTCCGACCACTGGTCCAAGGATTGGCCCGAGACTGTAGATGCCCACAGCTTTTCCGCGTTCCTCCGTGGTCCAGCAGTCACTGAATTCCTTTAGCAAGTGAATATTCCAAGAAGATGGGTCCAATCAGTTCGCCCTACCTGATGACTCCAGCGCCGATAGCAAGAGGCGCGCTTCCTCCAATACCCGCAAGGAAGCGAAATACAAAGAACTCGGCTGGATTATGCGCAAATCCGCAGCTCATGTTCCAGATTAAGTAAAACAGATTGCTGAACTGTAAGACGCGGGAGCGACCAAAGACCTCGGAGACGGGACCGAAGAAGAGTGGCCCGAGGGCGTACCCGAGCACGAATATGGACAGGGCCATTTCGACTTCCATTTCCTTGTGCATTCCGAGGTCTTCGCCGAGATTGCCGAGAGCGGGTGCCACCATTGACGAAGACACTGGTGAGATGAAGGTGAAGCAGGACATGACGATGGTCACCACCATCCTCTCTTTCGTCGTCCAGTTCTTGGGGTTCTGGGGATCTTGTGGTGTCTCCCACGTGACGTAATTAGGGTCGCTGGACTCTTCGTCTGACTGTTGTGGAGAGGAGATTGCTGTTTCTAGATCTCTCGGTGCCGTGTTTTGATCCTCAATGTTTGCCATTGGAATAGGCTCACCGGGAGTTGAGGTCCCCGACTGTAAGGCATGTCTTTCGCTTAAAGTCATTTTCGACACTCGTCTGATGAAGAATAAGTAAAGAATTAGTTGGATTATATTAAAATGAATGTCATAGCAGCATCGATGGTTTTTATATCTTCTTATTTTTGAGATGTAGTGCGCTATCGGGCTTTGACATCTCAAAACCCGAGGCCGAAGTGGTGTCTACAAGAATCATCGAGCCACGTAAAATCGTCGGAGAGTATGGAGGAACGCCACTCAGTCACACAGTCACTAGCTGGATCGTTGGACAGCCTGAATTTTGAAGCGGCTTTCCGACCGAGCACATCCAAGAGGTCTGACGTTGTGGTCAAAACCCGAGCGACCAGTGATATTGGCGGCTCGGCTTTTGATACACTAGCAATCCTTGTGGTCTACGTCAGACATCTGTGAACGTAGCCTATTTGAGACAAGGCCTGTGTGTATCAAGTAAGCGAGCCGTACTTGATGGTGAAGGATGGTGAGATTGGAGACACTCGATTCTCATCCTTCACATGAACAGGCGTCTAAAATCCGAGTCTAACCAAAATTCATTGGCGCAACTTTCTTGGAGTGAGTATACCATCGTCCTGGGACTAACAAAAGTGGCGAGAATCGTACACATTCCCGATTTTGATGGAAACTGTTTGATGGAAAAACGCAGGACGAATGCGACGAGGCCAAGGCGTGTCCGAGACCAAAATGACCAAGTGACACCACAACTCAGCTGCGAGCTTTGTCGCGAACGCAAGGTAAAATGCGATAAACTCAATCCTTGTTCAAATTGCGTCTCGTCTAGAACTTCTTGTGTCCCCATTTACCGGCAGCGATTGCCACGAGGTCGCCATGCGCGCCGCCAATCTCATGTATCGGCACAGCCACCAGCGCCGACAAAGTATGCTCACACAGGACCAACGATCCCGAGTCCCGTCGCTTCAAAAGATGGTCAGAAACAAGTTGAATGGACGGACTTGGCTGCAGAGGTAGGAACTCAGAAGACAGACGCACATCCTCAATGACGGCTGTTGACTTCTCATTTATAAAGATGCATAGCATTCGCCGCGCTGTAAATTCAGGCCCTGCAGAATCTCGACTGGACTCTGCACAAGTGAATCCGAGCAGCGGTTCCATGAAGCTGATGGGCTTCTGGAGCCCAAACGGCCGATCATCTGTCCCACGAGCGATACCCTTTCTCCAAGTTGCGCTGTTCCGGGATGTAGCAGCTGCAAGAAAACTATTTCAAGTGTTCCTCAATCAAGTTGACCCGATCGTCAAGATCCTCCATCGGCCGTCGCTCAGAAAGTGGGTGTCACAGGAAGGGAGTTATGTGGCACAATTGAACTCTCACACTTCAGCGGAGGTCCTGAGTGCGGCAATCTGCTACTCTTCTGTATGCAGTATGACTGAGAACCAGTGCGCGAAAATGTTTAACCTGCGGAAATTTGACCTGGCGGTGGACTGTCAGAAGGCATGTGAGGCTGCATTGGACAAGTCGAGCCTACTGAGCACCAAAGATATGACAGTGCTCCAAGCATTTATCTTGTATCTAGTAGGTTTTTTGTTGATCTTACTACCTGTCCCGAAGAGAGATGCTAACTTAGGCATTCATTTGATTAGGTTGGACGAAGAGCAGAAGAACGGAGTCGAGACGTATGGGCCTTGATCGCCGTCGCAGTGAGGTTAGCAAAGCCCCTCTGCCTCCCTAGGAAAGGCCCACGACGAGACAATACCTACTTCAACCAGCAGATGAAGAAACGGCTTTGGTTTGCGATTTGTGTAATGGACCTGCAGGCATCCTTTAGTCAGGCTTCTAAACCGCTTACGGACTTGGATGACGCCGAAGGTTCCTTAAGCCTACCTGCACACATCAACGACTGCGATCTTGAGCCAGCAACAACGTACGAAGTCCCGGACAGAGAGGAGCTGACCGACATAACATTTGCGCTTATCACATTTAATGCCTTACCAAGCGGACGCCAGGTGATTACTAGTTTGCAACAAGATATGAGTATGGAAGACGTGGCTGAAGAGGGCATCGAAGATACGGCTGGATCATCTCTTGATTTGCGGCTGCAAACTATGCAACAGTTCGAAGAAAAGGCATTTACTCTTCTGCGGTTCTGTGATCCAGAGTCATCCCAATACGCCTGGTTCACATGGCACAACACACAGTGTTTCGTGGCAGCGGTTCGGCTCTCTACACTTCGTCCCATCAAGCCCACGGGTGGGAAAGCACCAGCACGCTCACTCAATGTTAACCACACTGAACTTCTGAAACTGACGCTGACTGTGCTGGAAAAGGCTCGGCTAATGCACACGGATCCACGCGGTGAAGGGTTTCGTTGGTGTGTGAATATTCCTTGGCACGCGCTGGCTATAGCCTTCGCCGAGTGTTGTGCCTGCGATGACGCTGTGCTATTAGGGCGCGTGTGGCCGCTGGTTGAGGCATCGTATCAACGTCACAGAGATGCTATTGCGAATCAAAAAGAATCAGTCTTCCAGGGACCATTGGCCAAGCTATTTGATCGTACGCGCGAGAGGTTGGCCTTGGTTCTAGACAAAGATGATGCTTCAGACATGAGCCAGAGTGAAGGGCCGGTGGTAGACTTGTCTGGTGCATCGGGAATCACTCCAACCTCCGAATCTGAATTAGTAATCGGGCTGACCGATAGTACGCATATGCCACAGCTGGGATGGAACCTGACTCCAATTTCCATTGACAACCGACTCGAGATTGATGAGATTCCCGCTCTAGACCCGTTTTTTTCGACAGAAGTTTCGGATGAATCTTGGAGAATGTGGGAGGAATTTCTTACGGACATCTCCATAGAGGGGTCTCAAAGTCCGAGCATGTTTCTGTACGAAAACCTCAATAACTGAGGTTGCTACCAAGCTGAGAGACATTTGTGTAATGTGTTGATTATTTTGGGAACGTTACAATTTCCGATGCGACTGTGGCCCTGAATGTATCTGTCATATCCTTCCAATTATCCCCTTGTCTAAAGCGGGAATTGCACCTCTTTTTTTTTTCTCTCACTCATTTGTCGTAACTGATCAGTCCATCAATGGTGCCGGCGTGCAAACCTCCCGTAATGGGAATATCTGCCGCCGTCGTGAAGCGAGACGCACTGCTAAGCAGGTATATCACAGCGCCAGTGAGGTCGTTCTGTGTGCTCAGGCGCTGCATCGGAGGCGCGAGCCACATTTGCTCGCCCTCACGCTTGCTCTTAGACTCTCTCACGTTACGCGTCATATCTGAGTCGACGAACCCGGGTGAGATGGTGTTGACGCGGATGTTGTGCGGGGCCAGTTCGACGGCCAGCGCCTTGGACAGCATCATGACGCCACCCTTGGACGCATTATACGCTGCCATGCGGTATCCTGGGAGGCCGATGTGGGCAGACTGCGAGGCGATGAGGACCATGCTGCCGGCAGCGCCTCTCTCGATCAGATGCTTTGCTACCAACTGAGCTACGAAGAATGTGCCTCGCACCTGTACAGTTATTAGCGCCATGAACCTCTAGAAAGAAGGAGTTGGGGATTTTTAAGATGAACTCACATTGATGTTCTGGATTCGAGTGAATTCATCCCAGGTCTGGTCCACGAAGGGCTTATCGATGGCGATGCCCGCACAAGGAACGCATCCGTCAATAGACCCCAGCTCCTTCAACGCCCGCGCAAATGCCGCATTCAGACTCGCCTCATCCGTGACGTCAGTCTTGATGTAAATGGTCTTCGCGCCAAACTTTTCGCTCAGGGTGTTAAACTCATCGACGGGCTTCTCTTGGATGTCCAGCACGGCGACATTGCCCCCCATCTCGCAGATGGCGCGCGTCACAGCGAACCCGATGCCCTGGGCGCCTCCCGTGACCAGGTAGTTGCCCTTGGCGAGCTCGAACATGGGGCGGACATCTTGCAGGGCTTCCGACATGATTGGGGATGGCGAGGAGGATGAGAAGCGGAAAGGAAATGGCAGCGGTTTGTTTCAAAGGTGTATTTCCGCTCGCGAGTTCGGCTCGGGGCCGACAGGGTATTATATCTCCAGCTGAAGAAGGATCAGAAAGCCTAATTGCAATGCGG
Source organism: Dactylonectria alcacerensis (assembly GCA_029931735.1). Classification (NCBI taxonomy): domain Eukaryota; kingdom Fungi; phylum Ascomycota; class Sordariomycetes; order Hypocreales; family Nectriaceae; genus Dactylonectria; species Dactylonectria alcacerensis. The sequence goes on along the minus strand of JAPMUZ010000012.1, from coordinate 321,470 downwards.
GGGCTACCAAATATTTCATTGGTTAGTCTAGTTCTTGCCGTAGCCTCACCCTCCGCTAACTAAATATGAGGCTGCCCATTCCCGCTTTCGTTCGGTCGGATATTGGCAGTTTTGTCTCACAGCCGACATCGAATTGCATACCAATTCCCCTGAAAACAACTCGATGCGGCTATTTCCCCCCTTATCTCTCAATTGAGGATCATCGCCGGGCTATCAATGTCTCAACTTCCTCGGTTCTCCCCATTCTGGTCTAGGCTACGCGTCACTCAACGCACTAAGGGAAGCTACACTAAGATAGCCACGCCGGCTTCAACCCCTCGCAAAGGCCTCGACAAATCCGGGGAAGCCTGGAGCGGGCGATAAGGACCGTAGCCGAACAGTGGCGACGGGCTGTCGGACCGCCTGCTGCCAGGTCCCCGGATTACTCGGGCAGCCGCATCGTCATCTAAAGTCGGACCGTTGACTACGGCCTCCCCGGGTTGGATGCGCCTTGTTCAATTTCGCTTGTTGTCTGTAGCAGATGATCGTTTTTAACGTTGCTCGACGATGCATATCGATCGTGTTGGTCGCGTGCCTCTTCTGCGTACTTCTCAGGCAAAGAATGTGCTAGCTGTGCTGCGGCTAGAACAGACAGCGGCAAACGCACAAAATGAAGACATCTAGACAAAATGAACTGACGGCAATTGCTTCACACACCAGGTTCGGTATCATTTTGGTTCATCATTTCAACAAGATCCACGACAGTACCAACACCAAAGCATCACAATGGACAATGCGCGCCGTTTGGGGCGACGGTTAAGTTAATTAGTAGCCTTGGAGAATGGATATCGCTATCTAGATCTGATTGGACCCCTAAACATCACCACTACCCCATTTTCGAGTCAAGCACCCATGAGTCAAATCCACAGCCAGGGACCACCACTTTGACCACGCTGGCCGCTTTCTTATCAACGGCGGCTCTAGCATAACTAAGCGGCATTATTATTAGTTTGAACTCAAATTCAGCACTGTACGGGTACGGTACTCTAACCTCAAATCGTCGCAGTCGATTATCATGTTGTGCAATACCCGACTACGGAAGCGGCATTACATAAGAACACACAATGATCCAGCTCTCAAGTATCGATGCATTCCAAAACATCATCTCGACTCTTATAACGACTCCATAATTTCATTCATTGCCTATAATGGGCGAATTATACAACGAAGCTATGAGCAACTCGTACGATCTCATCGTGATTGGTGCTGGTATGCAGTCTATTCGTCAAACCCCTGATTGTATGCTAACAACGCCAAGGCTGGTACGGACTATCTGCTGCAAAGACGTATATCGAGTTGCACCAAGATGAGAAAATTCTCGTCATCGAAGCTGAAAACAGCTGTGGCGGAACGTGGTCCAAGGATAGACTGTACCCGGGTTTGAAGTCAAATAACCTATGGGGATCATACGAATATGCCGACTTGCCCATGTCAGAAGACGTCTACGGCGTGAAGCCCGGCGAGCACATCCCAGGCGCGGTCCTGCACCGCTATCTCACAGACTTTGCCAAGAAGTTCGGCGTCTTTGAGAGGACCAAGTTCAACACCAAAGTCGACACTATCAAGGCCATTGGCGACAGCGGCTGGGAGATCAACGTCTCGGCAAGAACTGGCGGCTCCGAGGAGACGCTCCAGACGAAGAAGCTGATTGTGGCCACGGGCTTGACGTCGCAACCAAACATGCCCAGCTACCCTGGCCAAGAGACGTTCAAGTCCCGGTTGTTCCACGCCAAAGACTTTTGCACGCAGTCTGACACAGTTGACACGTGCAAGAGGACAGTCGTGGTCGGAGGAGGAAAGTCGGCTTTTGACTGTGCGTACGCATTTGCGTCAACAGGCGATGCCCAAGTCGACTTGATCATCCGGCCAACGGGACAGGGCCCCGTCTGGATCTGCCCTCCATATGTCACTCCGTGGAAGAAGATGATGGAAGAGCTTCTCAACACGCGAATGCTGACTTGGTTCAGTCCCTCTCCATGGGGAGCCGAGGATGGCTTTGGCGCTCCTCGTGGGTTGTTGCACGGCACTGCTGTGGGGCGTTTCTTGGTGGAAAACTTCTGGAACGTCCTCAGCTCTTCCGTTATCCAATCCCATGGTTATGACGAGCACCCCGAGCTGTTCAAGCTCAAGCCCTGGCAGAATGCGTATTGGACTGGAAGCGGCATCGGCATTCACAACTACCCTACCAACTTCTTTGACCTAGTCAAGGAGGGAAAGATTCGGCCTCATATTGCCGATATTTCTAGACTGGATGGCACTACCGTTCATCTAACCAACGGAGAGGCCATCGAGACTGACGCTGTCATTTGCGCCACCGGCTGGAAGAAGGAGTCGACCATCAAGTTCCTCGATTTCAGTGCCGGCCTCGCAAAGTCACCGGAGGAGCGGGACACTCTCATCAAGCAGGCAGACAAGGAGGTCCGCGAAACATTCCCAGGCTTGAAAGCACAGCCCATTCTCCGCTACGACCCCAAGAACGAAGAGCCTCTGCGCAACTACCGCTTCATGATCCCCTCCGACTCAGTCCTCGGCCGCAAGAACATCGCCTTTGCCGGCATGGTCTCGACGACGTCCACATCCATGTTCGCCACGACCCAGGCCCTATGGATCTCGGCGTTTTTCGACGGCAAGCTCAAGCGAGCACCCAAGTCGGCTGACGAGGTAACGAAGGAGATCATGCTCCACTCGCAGTTCGGCAAGTGGCGGTACCCCTGCGGATACGGAGCCAGTCTGCCCGACTTTGCGTTCGACTCGCTCCCGTACGTAGATCTGTTGCTCAACGACCTGGGGCTAAAAAGCCACCGGAAGGAGACGGCTATGCTGGAGTTGACAGAGCCGTACAAGCCGAGAGATTACAAGGGCTTGACGCAAGAATTCTCAGAGTTGCATTTGAAATGATACTCCAAGGTTAGCAGGTGTTCTAGTGTTTTGTTGATATCTATAAAGAATTGAAACCAGTTTACGTTTTGAGGCGAATACGCTCATATGATGAGCCGATTTAGTCTTGTCTGCAAAATCTGACTGCTCGAAATGGATCTAGCGATTATCTTCTTTAATGTGGTGAGCTCGTCTAAATGATGTACTTCGGCATAAGTCGCGTGACAACTTGACAAGGTCCATAGACACATATTTCAAGGTTCCATCTAGGCCACGTAGTTGGAGGTAACTATTATTGACGTGAAGACGATTATCATACACAATTTTGATGTAACTAGGCCACGAGTGGAAGGGCATTGGGCTCAACTTGACTTGTCTGTTCATCACTTTTGACGGAAACCTTCAAATCCGATGCAAAGTGTCACGTGTATAACCCGTATAGAAACAGTGTTGTAGATGCTTGGAGGCTATCTCTATAGATGACAGTTTTGTACCATGGCTAACAACCCCTAGCCACCTGGAGACTATGTACAACTTAAAAATTATGAAACGTTTGTACGAGAAAAAAACTAATCTTAACCGGACCAGTTGTTGGGGGTCCAGTGAACCTGGTATCTTATTAGCTAATGTAACCATGAAGGCGAGGGAGTACTCACGTAGCTAGCATCAATCTTCTTCAAGTCGCCCAGTCCCAAGTTGGCGCCGTCAACAGCAAGCTCCTTCTTCATAAGCTCAATGGCGCGCTCAACGCCTTCCTGGCCAAAGACGTTGGAGTACATAAAGGGACGGCCGAGACCAACGGCCTTGATACCGAGGGCCAGCAGCTTGAGGGCATCGGTGCCGTAGCGGATACCGCCATCGGCGTACACCTCGGTCTTCTTGAAAACCTCAGGGGCGTTCTTGTAGATGTCCAGGGCGACCTCAAAGGCCGAAGGGGCGCCGTCGAGCTGGCGGCCGCCGTGGTTGGAGAGGACGATGGCGGGGACCTTGTTCTTAACGGCCAGCTTGGCGTCCTTGGCGCTCATGATGCCCTTGACGATGATGGGCAGATCGGTCATCGTCTGGAGCTTCTTATAATAGTCCCACTATCTGTGTGATTAGCATGCGAGCTGTGTCTAACCAGTGTAACTACTGTGCAACTTACAGTAATGTATCGGTAGGAGCTCGCGGATCTGAATGGCACGTTAGAACAATCTCCAAGGGGGAGCTAATCGACTTCACTCACGCTAGGCTGACGTCCAGACGAGCAGCACGCTGTCTGGTACCAAAAATGGGAGCATCAACGGTGAATACGAGGGCGTCAGCTCCAGCCTCCTTGCTGCGGTCAAAGAGCTCCTGGGTCGCAGTGTCGTTCTTGGTCAAGTAGAGCTGACTGGTCAGCACACAACTAGCGAAGTGAATACTTAATGGATAGTTACCTGCTGAAATACGACCTGGCCCTCGGCCTTAGCAGCGTGAATCTCTTCGATGGAAAGCGTGGCATATCCTGAGGGCTGCAGTGTGTGAGTATGATATGGGAAACGGCGAGGACATTGGCATACAATGTAGAGAATATTGCCGGCAGCGGCGCCCTTGACAAAGTTGAGCTCTGCGTTGGGATGTCCGTAGATGCCGCTAGCACAGGGGCTGATGTAGAAAGGAGCTGAGAAATTGTGGCCGAGGATCGTCGTGCTAAAGGAAGTCAAGTCAGCCATTAGCAACAGTCTTCTAAGCCCAAGGGCATACGTACGGGAGAGAGTCCTCGATGTTGGTGACGTCGTTCATGACGCTAGGATTGAAGGTGTACCGATTGAACACTTCCAAGTTATTCCGGTAGGACCATTCTCCAGCAGCACCGTTACGGTAGTAGGTGTAGTTCTGGAGAGGAAGGTAGTTCCTCGCCGCCCAGTCAAAGTCGGGCAGGCCGACCATGTCAGTCAGTTCCGGCAGAGTGCCCTCGGCCGTGTCTCCCAGCACCTCTTCCAAGCCGGTATCGGGCTCATTGAGGAACGGGCGGGCTGCCAGAGCACCCGTAGCGAGGAACACGGAGATCAGAACGGAGCGCATGATGACTTTGCGTCGTAGATAAGGAGTGACAAAGAGTGAGGATGGAAAGGACAGTATGAGTGAAGGCAAGTATGATGCTGGTAGCAGCAGCCCATGTTAATATACTGAGCTGCCGTCTCGAGATTCTCGGCATACCTCAATAGACCGACGCGGTTCCGAAGCAACATCCCGAGTGATCCGCCTAGAACACAACACGGAGCCGTTACCTAGTTCTCGTTCATGCCCCGGATCTTTAGGGTCCCATCATCTCTCCCCACGAGGGCCAAGCCCCCAATGTCTCTGCTACGCAGGATCCGACAGGGTAGGTAAAGCCGCTTATTAGAACGGATCAGCAAGCCCACTATTTAAGCTTCTTTCGTAACCTTCCTTGCCTACCTTACTATAAGGCGCCCAATAGATCCTCCCAATGGAACGTGCGCAGATCCATGCGTGTCTTTCGATCAGACGATTCTGAGGCATGGTAAATGAGGCATCACTCCATTCAATACTACGCTGCATGGTTAATGCTTTGGTTTTGGCAGCTGACAGCAGTTGCTTACCGTGCCAAAGGAACAGTCCTACTTAATGATGACGGGTCTCAAATTGATGTCTTAAGAAACCCGAAACAATTTCATTAACCACTCAATGCGGATAACATGGGTCAGCAAGATGGGCAAACAGCAAGAAACTAAGAAATCAAGAGTGAGCTATTTGATGTCACTGCCAGCGAATACAACGATCAGCAGATGATTTATCAATCTGATTAGATATTTACTCCGGTTCCGGCGATGTTTCGCCCCAGTGCCTTGGCCCTGTCAGAAATTGTTGCGTAGGATCGTGCAAGGATCGCCCTTAGCCCTCGATGGCCCACGTGCGGTGGAGTATTATTCATACTTTGTAACAAGAACTAGTGACTAAAATACGTCAAGTGGGATACCGGCATTGGGATACCGGTTTAGAGGTTGCCGGCCCGGAAAGGCTGGGACTTACGACGGTGTGCAAGTCCCCAATGCTTGGAACTGAGCGAGCTTGATCACGTCGAACTAGAAACCAAAATCATTGCGCGTTCAAGTCTGCGAGGTGCTATATAGACGCAATGATAGCCTGGACAAGCCTTCTGGATAATTGCATATGTCATCTTGGTGCGCAAAATAATCATCCTCTACACAGACATCTCAACATCTTCTGGCCAAACATCCCATCGACCTCTCTGAATTCAAGATCAGCAAGGCCTTTTTCTTTTTCAGCCAGAGCAGTTAATGTTATGAGAAGAGACGCCGAAGCAACAGACGTACCTACCACAGTTCATGATTAGGTGCAACACCGACCGTATGGGTCTAGGGTAGGCTGGTCCTTTCGCAGTCTAAATTGGTAATAGATTGTGCGCGTCAAATTGAGCAATGAATTTTATTACTATTCAAAATAATGAGATGTTATGGAAGTCACATGTTCTGCATGTTCTAATGGGAAGATGCTCGTATCCTTTCATAATGTTGTACGACTTGTTGGTGTGTTGATCTTGCCCATTTTGTCCATTTGTTTTCATCAGTGGCAAGACTTGTTACTTGGTATTGGGGTACACTGTTTCTCTCTGCAAAAGTGTACAACTAAGTTTAATCACCTAGAATCCTACTTTATTAACCCTTGATATGGAATTAAAAGCCTGGATAGATGCTAGCATTATCGAAACGCAGATGCACACATAAGCATCATGCGATTTCCAGCCACGCAAAGTGGATCAAAGGTGGCTGACACATACCTGCAGGGTATACAGAATTTAGCCGATAATAAGGGCCTTTTTGGAGCGGCGACTCTTCTATTCTTGGCATCATTATTTCTCAGTGCCGTTCTCAACTATGTAAAGATTCCGCATCTATGGGTCTATCCATCGGAACTCTTTTCCCACTGCGGCTGCGGCTTTGGCTTGGAAAGCTTCTTTTCCGACCTCTTGGTCCCTTTGCAGTGAGAGTAAGCTGGTACCGCCTCATCAAGGGACCATGCCGACCCCCAGAGGTGGAGGCCATGCAATACGCCGCATCGCGTACAACGATTCCCGTGCCTAGGATCTACGCTATCCATACCGAAGATAATGGCTCTATTTATATCGAGATGGAGTATGTCCGAGGCGAAAGCCTGGATAGCGCCTGGAGCGGCCTGTCAAATATCCAGAGGGATACCATTTTTGCCGACATCAAACAGCACATTTCTTCACTTCGCAAGCTCCAACCTCCAGCGGAGGATATAGTCTCCTCGGCTCTTCAGAATCCTGCCTATGACTGTCGGATCGGAGCCCGTTTCTACGGCCCTTTGAACCATGTCGAGTTCCATTCGTTGGCACGAGGACATTTACGCATGGAAGACGTGGCGCCCTTCCTTGGCCAAGAAGTAGCCAAGGTGCACACGGCTCGCTATCAGACTCACTTCACCCACGCGGACCTGGCCCCAAGAAACATCATCGTGAGACGCGGGCGCGTCGCTGCCATCCTTGATTGGGAGTTTGCTGGATGGTATCCGGAATACTGGGAGTTCACCAAGGCGCACTTTAACTACTTTCCGGGAGAAGATTGGGAGGAGTACCTTCGTGTTGCTCTCCCGTGCTACGAGACGGAGCTCACTGCAGAGCAAACTCTCTGGATGAGGCTGCCGGAGCCGGGTACATCGGTTATTTCGTACCGCGACGGTGTTCGCCACGCGCGTCAGGGTTCATCGCCTTCAGCAGCTTGGCTGGACGCAAGAGAAGGCCGTCAGCTGACAGATCTGTGGTCTCTGGCCCTGCCTTGAGGACAAGATGATACTAGATGAGATATAATGGAAGAATCATGACATGATATTGATCACCCTGACCACTGTGCTAAGTTCTCAGACGTCATCGTCGACCAAAAGTGATAGCTATGACATGTCCCTCTTGAAAATCGCTTTCGTACTGAGCTTCGGCTTTGCTTGACTGTCCTGGATCTCAGTTTTCATTGCATGTTTGTCATAGGAGGGTATCTAGTCGTTGTTTTAGTCCAGTCGGGTGTGCTCTAAACCCTCCGTCATACGCATTGCGAAAGTGTTGATCGACTAAATAGACTACGCGCCGAGGAAATAGCATGAGGCTGGGTGTAAATTCGTTAGTTCTAGGTTTGTTCTCTTCTATTATTAAACCACCGTTTCAGCGGTGATTATGCGAGGAAGGCTCTAGCCCTGAAATGAATCCTCTTAAGCGCCCACCGCACATCGGATGTCTTTTGCAACCGTTTCCCCAGTCTCACCCACCCTGCGATGATGAGAGGGCATCAAAATTACCTACCTCGATGTTTTCGTTACTTCTAGTAAATAATCTAGTAAAGTTAAACATCCATAAGAGCAATCATATTTTCACAGGCTCGCCTGACCTCTTATTTGCACTCTTATCCTACTTGAATGGGCATGATTAGCAGATGAACTAAATCCTATGTGCAATTACTATCCAAAGGGGCCAGGCATCGGTAGAAACGGCTTTGGTCGTGGTGGATCTCACACTTCATCCTTGAGCCGGGTCGCTTACAATCACACCATACGACAAGGTTCGCTAATCGCGCCACCTGCGAATGAGACGATACGGAAGATGTCATGATTCACCTTGCGACTGAATTTAACCCATATTTCTTTAAAAATGGCGAACCTGGTTAGCTGCAGTCTACAACGATCGGGTACTAGGGGGACATATGCAAATGGGTGTTTGTCAAGAAACTCTTGTCGATCACTTGCAACACTAAGCAGGTCAGTTAGGTCACTGTCGTGTTGTCTCTGGGGATTGAATGCCCACTTCAACGAACATTCCGCCAACATGATAAGAACATCTCTCCGATCTGCCCTATCCTCGATGGTCAGGTTGTTTTTTCTGTGCGTATCCAAAACGCGGGATGATTGGCAAGCTTCACCCAGCTTCCTGTCAAATTCTTTGTATTTTTCTCAGTCGGCGAGTGTATCTGACTGCCATGGATTCTCCATTCGATAATAGTCTGACGCATCTAAACTTTTGCCCACGTCCTGTACTTGTCTTGCTGCAGGTTACAATCTTCTAAACCGCGGCGGACTGCCTGAATCTTGATGAGATTCGTACCTAGGGAAGGCTTTTGGCGAAACAAATCGGGCCCCAGCGACATGTGAACCCGCCGGAGTAGTTGGAGATGTGGAATGCTCATCATCCAATACATCTGTGGACTCGCCTCTCAGATTCGGACGCGACCCAGCCATGTTGTTGACCAACAAGAACAAGATCGATGCAGAAGGCAAATGTTTGGGAAACGGCCTGTAAAGTCGAAGGCTAATTCTGGGGATTTGTAGTGATAATTCACAACACATACTAAGGAACCTATCATGGCTTTTAATATAGATTACTATCTACTTACATCTGAACAGACATGGAACCTGTACCATTAAAAAACGACTACAATTGAAAAAGCAACCTCAATTCACACTCATCTCTTGTGACTCAAACAGAAAAGAATTAGAACAATTCGGTTAGTTTAATTTGTTATTCTCACGCTACTCTTTGCTGTTTTCTTTCTTTCTTGTTATTTCTGTTATCAACTTATTCGGGGACAAAATGTGTGACATCCCGTAGTTTAATGTGCTCGTAGCTCAGCAGAAGTAGGAAGCCGAACTAGGACACGACAAAACCATAATTACGAACGCTTTTTGGAGACTGCTACTAACACCCCCGAAGATAGTGGAAAATATTGCTTCAGAAAATGGAGACCACGACACTAGTGATGCGCCTATGGAAAATCTTCCAACGGTTATTCTGAAGATACTTTCTCTCTAGGCTTTCTTCCTTAACGCAATTTGATTTTTATATCTCCTGTCTACTCAAATCATTTTTCGCTTCATCGCAAGTATGCCCTGATTTGTTGCATAGAAAATACCCTTGTGGATGTCGCGGTGGATGCTTGCCTTCTCTTTCGGTCTACGTTACCTAGCTTTACAGGCAGGCGCTCAAAAGAATCTGCCTCTCAATTGCTTGCATCCTACAAAGAGGTGCACTTTAACTAAAACTACTCAATTCATTAGGAAGATTTAACGTATTGTGAGCAGGCACCTACGCCTTTCTAAGATCTTCGCTACGGTGTGTGGGTTTCTATTTGTAAATTATGCAGAGCTCCCGAAATTTGAGGTATTGTTAAACCTTGCATGATGATATTTGAAGATGGATATTGCTGTATGCGGACTAGAAACGAGGAATTTGCTATGGGATTTCGGCCACAGCTAAACGAAATTTAGATCAAATGTAGATTAAGAGGTACGGTAGCAACAGAGACAATGACGTCACGATATAAGCGTAGAAAATCACACTGATGACTTGAGGATGTTGGAAGAAAAAGGAATAACTCTCAGAAGACTGTCAAGACCTATACTTCAGGATGGGATTGAGCCCGTCTCAGGTTCGACCTAGGTCCTACTTCCAGATTTGGATGTGATTTGAACAGAATGCCAGCCACGTATGTGCTGGGGCTTGCTTGTGACTTGATCGATTGAGTCTGATCAGACGACTGCAATCTGGAGATCGTCTGATTCAGTACGTAAGTGGGGCGAACTGTGTCTGATGGTTGAAACATTCCACGCTCCTACATGAACAAGTGCTTTCTGCTACTCGGATCAACTGAAACAAAGAACTCTGTTAATCTTAAGGTTTTGCTAGTATCAGTTAATTATGCCTACTGTCTCACCTGAAATTGTGTCTAGGGTTCTTCGGTTATCCATGTGAGAGCATGGGGTCTCCCATGATATGGTCCCACTCCTCACACGTTGTCACCTATCCCACCGGTTTGAACTCCCTACAAACACTTAACCCACCGTTATTGGTTACGCAGGCCCTGGATGCGAGCCCACGTATGCTCAAGTCACAATGATGGGGATGCAATGGTAATCTATCAGGTGTTTCTTGAACGAGCCTGTGCTCTCTGCTTTATTTATTATTATATTCCTGACTGCTTTTTTCACTTCCTCTATTATAATCGGAACGCATTTCTTCATCTAGCAATATTATACCATATTTTCAATGTTCAAACTTTATACCTTACCTCTAGCAGCTGCATCGGCCTTTTTAGCCATATGCATCGCTGATGATTGCAATCCAGTTGAGGAGAGTAAGTCTTACATACCGCGTTCTTGGTCAATATAAGCCTGCTAACTCGACGGTTGTAGCTGATTGTGATGCCAACAATGGACTTACCTCGTCAACTTATTTCGTGGATTTCACCTCGGGTGCTGATGACGATAACTGGGAGTCTGTTGGCGGTGGCGACGTCGAGTATTCAGATTCCGGTGCCGAATTCACTATAACTGAAAAGGGGGACTCGCCTACTCTCCAGACCTCATGGTACATATTTTTCGGCCGCGTCGAGGTTCATGCGAGGGCTGCCTCTGGTACCGGCATAGTCTCCTGCGTTGTTCTCCTTTCCGACGACTACGATGAAATGTATGCATACTCAACTACGTCTTTTGTTGGCATTCTTTAACAAACCTTTCTCCTTAGTGACTGGGAATGGCTAGGAGGATACCCAGACGAAGTTCAGACCAACTACTTCGGCCGAGGTATCTCGACGTCTTCAGGCCGTGACACAGTCGAGTCCGTGGATGACGCCCAGAACACGAGTCATAACTACACACTGAACTGGACAGAGGAATCTTTGAGTTGGTACCTTGATGGCACCCTACTCCGAACTGTCAATTACGCTGATGCTAGCAATGGTGATGAATACCCCCAGACACCTTCCCGCGTTAAACTGGGTATTTGGGCCGGCGGCGACAGCGACAATTCCGAAGGGACAATATCATGGGCTGGAGGCGAGACAGATTACGATACAGGACCTTACACAATGATCGTTGAGAGTGTCGACATTACAAACTTCAACCCGGCCGAGAGCTACACTTACAGCGACCAGACTGGCGATTATACGAGCATCGAGTTTGACGCTGCCTCTAACACCGAAAATGAGGACTCCGATACTGCGACTAGCACGGGGTCCGCTAAGCCTTCCGCCACAACTCCCGCGTCTTCTATTACAACGACCTTTAATTCAACCGACCCCAGTGCTGTTGAATCTACAGCAGCTGCAGGGTCTCACATTGCGGACTCTGATGATAGTGGCTCCGGTGATAGCAACTCAGGTAGTAACGATAGTGGCTCGGCTACCGGCACTGTCAACTCTGGCAGCAAAAACTCGGATCAAAGCTTCGGGGGCTTCGATGGTGGACATGGAAGCAACCATGGCAACGGGCTTGGAAAGCTCGTTGGCAAGAGTTCCGCTAGCGACGGGGTCTCTGGTACTAGTTCTTAGGCCTAATCTTCTAGAAAGAACGGAATCAACTGAACAATGAATCATCTTTGAGTGACAGATCCTTCAGAAATTCTTTGATCCAAAGGAGGAGGAGGATATAGGTGACTAGCCACTTCAGGTCACCGCTAGGCTCGGAAGGTTGGCTCCGTTGTTGCGACAAGGAGTGTTTCCCGTTCAGGCTTGATTTTGGTCCTCATTTTACTAGCTACATTCCAATTCTACGGAACCAATACTCCTTTGGAGATACCAGACTAGAACTTAATCCTTCAATCACGATATTTGCCCAGCTCAGTACTATGAATAAGATGGGTCGATGAGCGTGGTGAGAGCTTAGGTTGGGACGTGTAAGTTGGCGTATTGATGTCGCTAGTACAATGTGCAGGCTTGACGCCAGTATTTATATCCCTAGTGTTAGATAACCGGATGGCCAACCTATAGCTCACATGACTGCGTTCGGCACGGGAACCTTGCTAACAATCAGCCCCCCCCGCAAGACTTTGGCGAAACAAGGCACCACAACTCATTCCTACCCTGCTCTGTGGTTTCTTCTACCGTAATCTGAATGTGAGCCTAGACAAGTATTGCTCATTTCGTTGTATTCATCATGTCTCAGGTTTTGACTTTGGAGGCTCTCCGAAAATTTCTCCGCCGCTTTCCTCTTCTGGCAGCAAGCCCGATGACGAAATCTACCTTGTAAACCCAGCAGCACTATATATAATCAGATATATCTACACTATTCGACAGGACTCTATCCTTCAGACAGACTATGCTCATTTAAACGATACAACAATGCTTCCCATTTTCACCTTGTTTTTCGCTTGCGTCGCTGTCGCGTCGCCGACTTTGTCTAGGCGATCCGTCACTTGCCTCAAGGTTGGCGCCACAGCCACGGCAAAATGGACGAATAGTGCTGGCCAGTCTTGCACCTTTGTTGGAGTAGTTGGCAGCAACTATGGCACAAATGCTGCCGGGGGAGAGTAAGTCTTCCAAAAAATATCAAAAATCTTGGAGTTGATCACTAACTGTGATAGTTACTCCTGCAATGGCCGCTGCGGCGCCGGCTGCAGTGGTACAGCGCTGGGCAATGCTTACACACAAGACTGTTTTTCACATGATGTCTGCTCCTACTTTAACAATGCTAGCGGAGGAGCTAGGTATGTCTTGGAAGTCTAGTAATTAAAGGAAACTTGACTAATGAGGCTAGTGACGCCAACTGCGGTGCTGCTTACAGTGCAGCGGTCGACGACACACTCTTGGGCTTGACTAGTGGTTGTTCTCAGACGAATCCAAGTAATTCGATCTCCAAGCCAAGTACGACACCTACGTGCCAATAAGTTCAACCACGCGTGGGTATATGATTGAGTTAAGGTGATCCAATCCTCTCATTAGGAGTCGCGTTTCTGGGGTAGCATTCTACTTCTACAGTATTGATGTTGAAGGACATGCACATGACAGAGTCTTGTATATTAGATGTCTAATTGCAAGATGAACGCTGCTTTCTATTTATTTCTCGCCACCTCAATCAGTTCAGTGATCGTCTTTAGGTTAACCCCTTGTATGTGGCATAATTACTTCATCAGTCTCGTCCAACCACGAAACATTGTATTCTTTCTTGAATTTTAAATAACCGTCTCATAAGATGCTGCTCTCCACTAGGGATCCCCCAACACGAGACTGAATTCTCATGGAAGCGGTTTCAATTGAATGTCTCTGGCACTCAGAGACCACATTTTGCATCAGGTATGGACTACTGCAACGGCCTTAGTAGACGAGGAAGAAACAACCCTTGAAAAGGTAACTATGTCCTAGTAAAATAGGTGGCTAATTATGACTGCAGCTATCGCGCCGCCTCTAGCAGAAGTTAGCTACAGCTGCTAGTTATATTCTATAAATAACGCAGACAGGTCTGTCTTTTTAGGATAGTAAGAAATGCATCTCATTCAATACTTGACCTACTTGGACCTTTACTATCAGTCACAGTAAGTCGTAGAACATAAAATGTTATAATCGTAGATTTAGGCAGGTGTAAGGAATTGAAGATACTACTAGTTGGGCTTATCAGATGAGGTAGTTTTGGCTAAATTGGAAGGAAAAATTTAATAAGTAGGAAATCTATGATGAAAGTAATGATAACATGACTTAGGAAATAAGGCTCTAGCTACATCTAGGTTCTGGAAGGTCTCGTTCCTTTACAGTTGTTGAAACTGATGATGTCGCTTGATCTAACTTTCTTTAGAAAAATCCCAGGAAAAAAAAACCCGAATTTAGGATGTTAAATCCTATCCCTCCACTGGCCTCTAGAATCTACTGTCCACTCTGGCCCGCGCCACTACTAGCTTGTAGTCGTGCTATAACACCAGCTACTAAAAACCTCGAGTTTTTTATAGACCGCTATTTCCATAGAGAACCCCGTAGCCTTTGGGGCAATAAGGAAAGTTTTCCAGATGCCTGTGTTCCCTGTAGTAAGGGTCAAAATCAAGGGCCCACGCCAATGGGCTTTGGCCATCGGTTTCCATCGCATCCTTCTCGGAACCTTGATCAAGGAACAGCTGTACAACAGCCTCGCACCTCCGCTCGAAAACCAGTTGGTCCGGGTCCGATGTTCGATCCTTCGACCTCAGATCTGCGTCAAGACGGATTTTCACCGCAGCCTCGAATTCCTCATGCCAAGTAATTGTCGGGCGTACTTCATCATCATGTTCACCCTCTATCGGGGGGCTGGCACCCGCCTGCAGGAGTAAGTCCTTGATGGATTCCCGAGAGTCGTGGCTTCCCTCCATAGCACACGCTATAGGCGTCCATCCGTTCGAATCGCGCTGTTTCACGGAACAGCCTTGTCTAAGTAGAAGCTGCACGACATTGAGATGCCCTCGAAAGGAGGCCAACAACAGTGGGGTCTGCCCTTGCAACGTTTTCGCCTCGATATTAGCTCCCCAGTCAAGAAGCAAGCCAACGACATCACCGTGGCCTTGCCAGGCGGCTGACAATAGCGGCGTTGGTGTAGACAAGTCCTTCTCCTCGATATCATATCCCCTGTAAAGAAGCAGTCGTGCAACAATGGTATGCCCACGCCACACCGCCAATGAAAATGGCGTTAACCCATCTGTTCCTGGTTGCATAGGATCAACACCTTCTTCGAGTAACAGTCGAACGATGTGTTCTTGTCCATGCCAAGCTGCTTAAGACAGTGCGACACGGCCTCTGTTGGCTCCTCCATCAACACGGAGACGGAGGAGCAGGTGCACTGTAGTCAAATGTCCATTTCTAGCCGCCCACATAAGTGGCGTCTGGTGGTTCTCATCCTCAGCGGCAAGGTCAGCGCCTTGCTCAAGGAGCAATTCCACAATTGCAGAGTGTCCTTGCCTTGCAGCGAACGACAGCGGTGTCTGGCCTCTCAGGTCAGCCGCCTGAACATCAGCGCCCCGATCGAGCAGTAGTTGTACATCAGTTTTCGACCCTCGTTCAGAGGCCCAACTGAGTGGCGTTCTCCCATCATCATCTGCTGCCGCAGGGTTTGCACCGCTCTCGAGGAGTAGCCGCAATATCACGCCGTTCCCTTCAGCAGCGGCCCATGACAGCGGCGTTTGGCCAAGAATGTTCTGTGCATCGGCCTTCACAATCACCCCAATCTCATCGACCCTTTTCAAAACGGCTTCCAGTGCAGATCGTGCTCTAATCTTCAATAGAATATGCACCAGATTAATTCCCTCAGGCGGACAGGAAGGGGGATCCAGCGTTGTATGGCATAGAAGCACCCATCGTGTCACCAGAACATTCGATGGCCAGTTCAAAAGGACGAGAAGATCCTCGCTGGCACGTCGGCCCTCCGGTATGTGTTTAACCCATGAGGTCGCGGCGTATTCCAGGAAGGGGAACATGGATGTCAGATGGTCATGTGAATCGCTCATTGCCTGGCCGATCTCATACATTGCCAAGTAGCGCAGGCATGTCCTCATAATCTGGTGTTGCGTGTTTTTCACTCTACGATGAAGAGCTGCTTGCCCACGGCCATCCATGGCGACTAGGCCGTCTCGGATGAAGTAGTCTTTGATGGACGCGTGTGTGAATTGGGCAACGTTTGTCTGCGGATTTATCTCTGCAAGACCATAGGTCAGGACCTGGACTCGCTTTCTCAACATCTCATCGTCGGCGATGTAACCTGCTGCGCTCTGACATTCGTGCAATGACTGGTATGAGGGATTGGCCTCGACGGCTATGACCCATCGGAGCTCGCTCAACGATAGTGGTCGGATGGCGAAGCGGATCCAACAAATGATTCGTAAGGCGTCCGGTTCCATAGCCTTCGTCAATTCGCCGTAAAGGTCGTCAAGCTGTAGAGGGGCCGTGAGAATTCTTGCCTTAACCACTGCTGGGTCGACACCAGGCTCACAAAGGGTCGAAATTCGTTCTGTCATAGACCTCGCCCATAAAAAACTGCCCTCGGCGCGAAGAGCGATGAAACTCGCGATTGTGGACCGCGACTGAAAGCGATGGAGCTTGTCCTGTACAAACGTTGATACATCCTGGGAGTTTTGAGTCTCCATACGCAAGGAGAATGTGACGGCCGTCAACTGTGTTGGGGGTTGTCGACCAGTAACGCAAACGTGCACTTGGTTCATGAAAGGAGCATCTTCGAGCAAGAAAGTAATGACGGTTCGTGCCAGAGAGTCATCTTCCTCACACTCGTCCAACGCATCGACAAATAGCCAGGTTGGGCGCCTCTGAGCGACCTTCTCAAATGACAGCTGGAGCCACATTCTCAAGAGCCGAGTATCCACGAACTCTCCGCTAGCGGACCCAATGTGCTCCGGAAAGGCATCCACAATGTCTCCCAGTAGTTCAGGGGCCTGGTTCAGGAGTTGACAAAGCAGCGACCGGATGAAGCCGGTTGGGCTTCTTTGTAGTTTAGTACCACGGCCATAAAAAAAGAATGAGAGAATCACATCATCCTCTTTGACATTTGGCATTGACATAATGTTAGCCAACACATGGCGCAGCAATGTTGACTTGCCGGATCCCGCCCCACCAGCGATATGGAGCAGGCCGTGGTCAGAAGCAGCCCAGCGGTTATATTCTTCGTGCCCGCGCAGCCACTCGCATGTTCCCTTAGTGGGAACATTGATGGCGTTGAATGCATCATCCATCTCAGGAAAAGCCAGTCTTTGTTGGACTTCTAGTAACGGTTTAGCTTATCGGGTGCTGAAAGGGAACCACCACTAAGAAGACGAACTTGTTTCAGCCATCTGATGGTGACTGCCTTCCTTGAATATGATAGGCGTGCCAGATTCGCCATCCCACCAGCGAAGCGCCCACAATGCCATATCCTCCAGATGATCGGCAATGTGCTCTTGCAACCTGATGTTAAGTCCCTCTTCCATGTAATCGTACCTGTTATGGGGATCTTTCTGGGCCTGACTGGTTGCCGAGCTAGACGAAGGTGATTCGCTGGTCTCTGGCAACGGTGTCCCTCTGGGACTTGAAGATTTTGAGCTCTCTGGAGCTGGTATGGTATCTTCTTCTTGAGTCGCTGCACTTTTGAAATGCCCAGAGCTGGAAACATCATCACCACAAAACTGACAGCAATATTTTTCAAAAGGAACGGGATACCTGCTGGAAGTTGATATCCATTCTCGTTTGAAATCCGCCATATCAGGGTGCTCAGTTTCAAGGTGCTCCAAGAGAAGCTGTGAGCTTTCAAACCAGCAACGTGGTGTGTGTGGCCGAGGACAACGCAAACGATAAGTTGCATGGAGGTATCGTGCCCACTCGCTGCCGTGTTGACGCATATGAGTGCGCCAATCCTGACGAGTCGAGAAGGCTGGTGAAAATCTACCACAATCTTCATCGAGGCACACATATGGCTTGATATCCTCATTAACATGCAATCTAGAATAGTCAGTCTCAAAGTCTCCTATTAGGCTCCCGGGGGGTGGGGGCTTGGAATTACCTCCATTTTTCCTCGTCTTCAAAAACTTCCCTCGGTTGTGGTTTGTTGCAAATTGGGCACTTCGCACTGACACAATAGAGAGGTACAGTCGGTGCCAAAGGATACTGGGCAGTGGCGGAAGGGTTGGTTCTCTTGCCATATCGATCCGTATCGGGTAAGTGTTGGTCAATCTCCAGCAGCCGCTTCTGGGCATGGCTAGGTGAATATGTTGGATTCGTTTGTGACAGAGCATTTTCGTTTCTCTCTCCGCCCGGTTTCATCTCGTATCCTCGGTGGTGCGAAATTACGTGGTGGCGAAGAATGATAGAGCTTGCCAACTGAAGCTTCAGAAAATCGAGTGAGCCGAGCGTGGGGAATCTCTGTTCGATGAAGGCGAATATTACATGGATAGAGCCGTCCATACTTTTCTCAGATTCGTATCTGAGAAAATCGTGGTGCTCAGCAGGGAGACCACACGCGAAAATGTCACATCCTATCAGATCAAGCCGATTCATAGACCCGTTCATACCGGCCATTGCGGGATCTCCTTTCGTCGGCGCCTCTCTTTTCTCCGTCGGGATCAGATGAAGTGTTGCGCCTGAATCCACCATCAGCAATCACCTCAAACACAAAACATGGGGTGAAAATATAGACGTGAGATGCATAGGTACATACCACGTTCAAGATTTCTGTTGAGAATTTTCAACATAGACATCACGAGTTCTTTAGTTTCCGGGCGAAGCGCCAATCGAGTGTCCAAGCCAGGAGGAGCGAAGACATCGAGAAAAGCAGCCCAAGCCAGAAATCGATCTTGAAGCTCGGTCACCGGTTCCTGGTATAGTCTAGGGACCCGCAAATATTCCCAAAAGAGGTGATGACACGTGGTGGCAGCTTCAAAGATCTCGTTGGATCCGATAGATGAACAGCCAGCCTCTTCGTCGTTGACTTTCGGGTGATCTGCCATTTTGCCGATGATGTCCCAGGCAGTTGCTTCGGTGATGGTACGAATTGGATATTGGGTAGTTGATGGGTGTCTCGCAGCCCTGAAACTCAATTGAATTTGGATTGTAGTAGCCGAAAAGCTTTAACCGAGCCAGTTTAGATGGTGATGGTGTCAACTCTCAAGCAACGTGACAGGAGGTATTTGTATTCGCAAGATCACGCTTTATTTTCGCCTGTGAACAGATTGTTGTGTGAACAATTATGTCAGAAATCATTTCACGTGGCTGTGTAACCGATACCTAGGGCACCATAGGCAGTGACTTTCAGAGGTGTACACGCACAGCTCCTCCATGTCCTTTGTTCAAAGTCGCCCACTAACATTTCTACCATTCGATTCACCACGTACCTGAATTACAAGGCAATCATCAACACACCGCCAATCCAGCTAGGAAATCTGTTCAGTCTGAATATTGGCAAATTGCGCATATTTTACATTGCATTCCAAGAAATCCCGTCGCGATGGAGTTTCCTGGCATGTGGCCGCGGTCTCCTTGCAACCATCTAGACGATGATCCGCTCTCGTTAGACCCTTGTCTTGCATTAGACAAAGACTATGACGATGTCGCTCCCGATTTGGAGGACCAGAGGGCTTTTAGTACCTTTGATACCAAATCAGCGATCCCACTCATCGAAACCCAGGGGTGGGTAGTTCGGGGCTAAAACGAGTTCTAAATCCCGTCGACGTCACCTATATTCAGGTAACTGAGTCACATATAATTGCATGGCCTGTGTCGCGAGTGTCATGCTAATATTGAATCTCTCAACCATGTTAGTATAGGTTGGCTTCGCTACGATCGCCAGACGTTCAGTCTCGATTGCTTTCGCTACTATCACCGGACGTACAACCTCCCCTCTCTAAGCAGCAATCGAATTGGCTTGACTATAGAGCGGCCTACGGGTTTATTAAATGCATAATTCCGTCTATCTTTGACCCGAAACGTTTGCCCAACTGGGTGCGTCAATCTATCGGAGCATGGAGAAAGGTTGGTGGGCAACAGAAAACTACTTCCATCTCAAGCAATGTGCACGAGAAACTGTATTCGCTATTAAATGAGCGAGCAGGATGTCTGGCATTGAATCATTACGCTTTCGTTCAGCTCCCCAGGCCAAATGATAAAACCTTTGACATGTTCATGCCCCTTTGTCAAATACCTGGAACAAAACAAGGTCATCTTTCTTGGCAAGAAGCTCATGAAACTTGTTTCATGTTCAACACGTAGGTGCCATTTCGCTGATCCTGCTTCTGAAAATGTTTGCGACTGATCCCTTTTAGCTGGGAAGGAGAGGGTGATATACAGCTAGACGTTTGCAAAGAAGTCCGCCGATATCGCAAGCACCAGCGTCAACTGTGCCTCTCGTTCGACGATTCCAGGATCTGGCCCAGGGGCGACGGCCACCGCGA
The DNA here is from genome assembly GCA_029931735.1 of Dactylonectria alcacerensis. Taxonomy (NCBI): domain Eukaryota; kingdom Fungi; phylum Ascomycota; class Sordariomycetes; order Hypocreales; family Nectriaceae; genus Dactylonectria; species Dactylonectria alcacerensis. The sequence goes on along the minus strand of JAPMUZ010000012.1, from coordinate 300,892 downwards.
TGCAATAATACCAAAGGCCGTCAGCCTTGAGTCCCGACTCCAAGAAAACAGCCTGCGAGGCGACAACCCAGGACTGAAACTCAAAAAGTCTCGCTTGGCCCTGCACCTGGCCTCTTCACTTCATATTTTATACCCTGGGCCCTGGGTACAGAAGAATTGGAATATACGTGCCATCCAGGTTCTTGACCTTGGAAGTGGCGGTTCAACCGATGAGTTCGACCGCATTTGTGTTCCTTGCAAGTTCGACAGCAGCTGGATGACGACAAATCCGGTGTGGAGCGACTTTCAGCACATAAGTGACAACTTATCCGAGGATACTCCCGTCTTCTTCTTGTCCTTTGCCCAGTTGCTTGTTGACATCTCCGAGGGCAAATGTGGAGTTCCCCACGGGACCCAGATGACTGGGCTAAGACATTAAGGATCAAGATTAGGCGTATGCTGAAAACTCCGCCTCACGCGTACTGGCATGCCGTTCGAGCCTGTGTGCAATATGCCTTGGACTATGATATTGTGCGAGTGAGGAAGAACGATCCAAGAGAGACGGTGCGAGGTGTCATAGACCAAATTGTGACGGCGCTACAGAAGGATGTGGATTTTTGGGAGCACGAGTGTCGGGAAATGCTACCTTCATCCCTGTCCGGTGGGATTGAACCTAGTATCGAGGCCACCAGTGCAGGATCTCCGAATGCGACGGCAGATGAGGTACCACAGGATGCTGCAACGTCAGATGCAGTCAAACCTTCTGTAGCAACGTCCACACTACGGCCTTTTTCGAATCAGGGCGACCCTGTCAACCTTTTCGACGATATAACATCCGAACAAGCGTAAGCATACCCACAGAGCCCAGCAATCGCCGACCCTCTCTTCCCTGGCAAGCCGAGGCTTAGACTGACTGTGAATATAGCAACCCCGGTGAGGCCTTGGATAACGAGTTCCTCCGGTGTATGAAAGACTTCATAATCGAGTTTCTCCCCGAATTGGAGGCACCGCAGCCGAACACCCGGCCCATCCGAATCGCAGTCCTTGACACTGGATTCTGCGACGACAATGAGGACAACATTTTGAGACATCGGCGCGAGAAAGTGCTGAGACACCTTTCAAGAAACTATGTAGGAAATGGAAATGAGCGTGGAAACTATGACGACACATATGGGCATGGAACTCATGTCGTGAGGCTCATACTCCAACTTGCACCGCGTGCCGAAGTCGTGGTCCTAAAAGTCACAGAGGGGGTGTCGTTAGCAGGGACGACGCTCCAACAGATCGAAGAGGTGGGTTCTGAATTCTTCCCCGTTTTCTCGTTTCACTCTAAAAGTAGCCATCTAACATCTGTCTATCGTCCTATAGGCTCTGCGATGGGCTGCGGGCGCCGCGGAATGCGACATCATCAATCTGTCTCTCGGCCTCGGCGATAGGGCCGTGCAGACCCTACGACCAGTCATCAAGGAACTCATCGACAGAGGTAAACTCATATTTGCTGCGTCATCTAACGCGGGCCTCAATGGCAGGCTGCCATTTCCAGCTAACCAGAACGGCGTATTCGCCATACACGCCACGGATAGCAAGGGTAACATTCCTAACGGAATCAATGTGCCAAGCGAACGCTATCAGAACAACTTTGCGACCCTTGGCTACCAAGTTCCTTCTCGCTGGAAAGGCAAGGAAATTTTCAAGACAGGAACATCATTTGCTACTCCTGTCGCCGTTGCCATCGCAGCCGATGTCCTCGAGTTTGTCAGGCGGGCACCGCCAAGATTGCAAAGTAATAATCGACAGCATTTCTTTACATATCGTGGCATGCGTCAGATCCTAGAACATATGAGTACAGCGTCTGGAAACTACGATTACATTCGGCCCTGGAGAAACGACATGTTCGACCTCGATTCGCCCAACATTGACTACATGCATGAGAAGCTAAGACGCATGTCAACATCATCATGCAGTGATGGCTGTCGCATGTGTCAATCGAGCACCCAGATGCTGTGACGCGCCAACACAGCATGCTACGTTCATCTTTCCGACCAAGGGCTTTTCGATGATCCCAGAGCCATCATCAGCAGACTTCTCACGGCTTTTTGCCAAGTGCGTGGTGGAGTGGGAGGGAGGAGGAGGAAGGGGGGGGCAATGTGCAACCACAAAAAGCGTATCGTATTGGCTGGTTAGAACTATGACAAGATAGACTTATCAATCATTGATTGGCGATTAGTAGCGCACCGGCTACGTAAGGCTCTGCAGAAAATGAGAAATGTGCGAGCGTCTCAGGATGTTTGCCATCGTAGTAATGGGTTGCCGAATAGGGGGGGCGTCGACATCCTTGGGCTGCACTCATGCAAAAATATGTCCTCTTGTTCGGTATCCGTTCCAAAGAGATTTTTTTTTCGATAATAGAAACAGCAGAATAGACCACGATGGGATGAGAAAGTGCAGTAATATTCAGAACTTGCCCCCTACCAGTGGCGAGAGGGCTTTGGTCTCCCTCAACATCTACCCACCAGGATGAAAATAAGCAATACCAACCAATGATACTTGCCGTTGACGGTCACACAGCCAACGCCACATATTACCACCTTATACCAAACACTGGACCAAGGGCTGAGAAGGGCCCAACACCCCGTCAGGTCGTTTCGCCACAGGGGCAAGTTCTCCTTGCTCTTTCATCACTTCCATCCCAAATCCCATCTGTATCCAGTTTCCTCATCCAGCTATTCCTCATGGCATCGACCAAAAGCAAACTGCTTACCTATCATGTCGTTCCTAGATTCGACATAGCCGCTGTCGGGGGTGCACTTCAACTCGGCACCGTCATCGAGGACCTCAACAATGTCCGGCCGGTGAACCATGGCCACGTCATCCCCATCCCCGACAATGCCCCCTACGAATCGACAACGGGCGCGGGCTTTCACGAATCGCGCTCTCGACTGCTCGGAGGCCATGCCGGCATCTGGGCCAGGGCTCTAGTTCTCCTCCAGACGGGTGCTCCAACTGAAGCATCGGCCCAGAGCGATATACAAGTCGCGGTGCGATGTGAAGGCGTCACCACCTCCTACTTCGATCCAGATGCCAGCTACGTGGATCAGAGCCTCTCCGCCCCCTGTGTCAACGATTACTTCACCGCTACGGACTACAAAGCCGATGTGTTCCTCGTCACTGGCCTCAAAGTGGCCAAGAAGCTGCAATACACATCCATCGACTCTTCCCAGAAAAAGGCCAATGCTCAGATAGGCGTCCTAGAGCCCAACACGATCGTCCAACTTGGTGCCAGCGTTGGCGGCTCGGCAAGCAACGAACACAACATCAGTTTCGACGTCAAGGACATCGTCATCGGCTTGCGGGTCAGGCGGTACGCGTACGTTCGAGCCTCTCGAAACCCGTTCAGTAATAAGAAAGTTCTGGAGGGTAGTGACTATTTGGAGGGTGCGGAGATGTTTGAAGAGGGCGGGGCAGTCAGAATGCCACAGGCAACCTACAAGCAAGTCGTGATCCAGGAGGAAGAAGAGGCACAGAAGGCCGCCGAGGCCCGTGGCGAGCTGGTCGAGTGTTGGGTTGCCCTTCCCCAGTAAGGAGTTGTTCGAGGCTTTGATGTTGGAACATGTCGAAACCTGCATCACCGGTCGAGGCATCCCGGGGCCATTTGAGGCCATCCTGTCGCTACCATGTTGTCACATAACTACCAGTCGTTACCGTTCTCAACTCACCACAAATCACAGCTCCATTCTCATGCTACAGAAAGTTTCCCCACCCAAACGAACGTTGCCAGCGATGCGTGAACCCATGCCGGTCCTTTTATCTTGCGTATTCCCCGTTACTTGAAGCTAACAAGGACAAACTTAGGCCGTTCAATATCTCCGAATCACGACTACTCCTCCCTCCCTCGCTCCCTCCCTCCACCCCGTCTCCATTGTTAAGAGTACGCTACATCCGCATACGAGCCGATATTATACAGTTGGATAAGCGCGTTACGCTGGATTGGTTCCGTGGGGAACCCCGTTGGTGGGCGATCAGTCAGGGCACGAAAGACTGCACGAAAGACTCAACGCGAGTGAACCTACTTCCAGGTTCCTGTCGAGTTTGCCACGCTAGTTTAAATAGGGAACTTGTGCTCTCCACTTCAATACCGGTCCCACGTTTTATAATCTTAACCTGGAGGATCAGGAGACCAGGAAGGAGTAATTTTGAAGATCTTGTGCCACTGCAAAGCTGGGGTTAGGGCTTGTCCACATGGAGTTTTTTGTTGTTGTGCCACACTGAAGTCGCACTGCTGTAGCACTGACACTCTGTGTAATATACACGCATAGAGTCTGTATATATCATGTATGCCTCGTACTCACTGTGTCGCCATTCTTGGTCCCTTCATCTCGTATTACCTTGCCCTAGATAATCGGTCAGCCCTCTCCAGCACCGTCGCCTACGCAGCTAGCTTACCCTGTATCATCGCTGCTCCCACTTGACTGCACCAACAGTTTGTGGATTGCCGAGGCAACAGGCCACCTAGCAGCAATTGACCCTCCACTCACTATTGAAATGCTAACAGGTGTCGCCAAAAACGGATTCTGAGATTCGCCCTTTCTTCGCGGTGCCTACCTCGGGCAACAGGCTTTGCTTCTCGGATAAGGGCTGCACAATTAATAGAAGATTCTTTCAATAACTCTCACATGCCATTCGACCCTTTCGGCGCGAGCCCATACCCGCAGACTTTGATCCTCATTGCGATATGCCATTAACCCTCTTCTTGAACTTTTTCGCCGTCAACACTTTGACCCCTCGGGCTGCTTATGGCCTGGTTTCACCACTTCACGCACACTGTAGTGCAGCCATCCCTAACTGTAGCCGCCAGCCTTATTTTGCGGCTGTGGGTCAGCTGGGCTACCTGACCAATCAACCCCCACGGCTTCTCCTCTAGCACCTTTGCCATACAAATACCTCCCAGTAATATGCGACTCATTCGGATTTCGACTCAACAACTTTCCTTACTTAGCTTAGCGGTAATGGTGTTAGGGGACTTCGTAGGAATGCTTTCTCAACGTCACGAGTTTCCATTTGGCTGCTTGTGACAACGTGAAGGCGATTAGGGGTGATTGCGATTAAGGGTGACGAAGGGTAAACAGTCTCAAAACGAGCTATTTCGAAGATAATGAGAGCCATAATAGGCTTCGTGACCTGACTAATCATAGCCGGGGATGGCAGGAATCTCCAATGTCAAAGGCCGATTCTTCAGTCATCTAATTCATGGATGACGGGCATGGAGCAAGTTTATGGGCTGCAAGCTCTTCTATGAGCACTCGATCAGCTTTGTTCACACCAGACAGGTGAATGAGAACCTTTCAAATGGCGCTGTTTTTGTTCCTCATGTGCAGTTACCAAGGTTTAACTTGACTGGAGCTGGTCTCTCAAGAACCTGCCGCAACCTGCCGCAACCTGCCCACGGAAACTACACTATTCCAGTGCTATAACAGCTTGTCATAGTGCGCTGTGCGGGTGAGTAACCCTTTGACACACCGTGAGCGATTAACGACCTCGACTTGTCGAGAGCCGGGCGATCTTTGGATTGACCCGTACAAGTTGTATTGCATAGTTCCAGGTAGTATCAGTAACAGGACGGCCTCTCCCTCAACTGCGATTTACGAGCACGAAGGAAAAGCACCGAAGTTGTCCATGTAGTCGACGGTGCTGCCACACTGGGATGATATCAGGTCTCATCGGTGTTTTTGGATGTCCTGGGCTTGTCTAGCCGTGTGATTGCTAGTCAGCAAACTACCTACAAGTTGTGAACCCCGAATAGCAAATGCATGGAAGCGGGTTGGGCTAAGCTAACTCATGGCATAGTTGTTAAGGCCTACGGGCTAGGTGTTTACTGTAATTTATCATCATTCTGTTCGCTATCCCTTGTTATAATCTTGAGTGCTGTTCCCTAGTCTAACTCCTCTCGACTCCACATTGGCTGTCGCAGCTTACCACGATTCTTCGGTGACCCGCATTCCTTCTGCCTCCGTTTCATTCTTTTGTTTTTTCATCCATGTAAATAGATAAAAAAGGAAAAATAACTCATTTGTATGAGACATGTTAGAATGGTTATTCATGGTCTTCAGCGGTGTTGTATGGTCATAGGAGATGCGAGATTACCTGGTATTATTCACAAAGTGTTGCGTGCCTCTATTGAATTACGCCCAAACAAGTCCACGGCTTGCAACTTGAGAAAAAAGGCTCCCATTTATCAATAAACCTAACTCTACTAGGTGTGAAAGAAAATATATTCTCATGAATTCACAAATTTGACAGGAACTTATGGGACAGATAATGGTGTCGAAGAACTCCCAACGATGCACGTTTGGATTTAATTTGAAAACTTTTTGTAGTAACAAAGAAAGGTACCCATTCATCCCATCTTAGCTATCATGGCGAGTGATTTTCCACCCAGTCTCAACCCGAATCTCATTGAGAGGCCCAGAAGCCGTGGTCAGATTCTTCTCCGACCCGTCATCACCCAGCCCAGTGATTGTTGCGTCTTGCGCCCCTTTCCCAGGAGGGTAATAGTTATCCATCTCCCAAGTAGAAGGGCTCTCGGGGTTCGATCCCGACCGAGCTTTGCTCCTCGGGCCCGACTGCTGACTCCTGTCCCTGAACCCTGTGCTTCGCTCGTCGGAGTATTCGTCCAGCTTCGATCCTCCCATCCTTCTCTTGTACTTCGCGTAAAACGGTCGGAGCATGGGGATACTGACGCAGAGAACGGCTAGATTCGGCTCGAGCGTGAAGAGGAAGATGGTTGTAGGCATGGTGCCTGTGACGTTGGTGGTTAGGTCGACAGTGGATATGTAGATCAATCGGAAGATGGCGCAAACGACGCAGCTTTGGCAACAGTGTTAGCAGATTTCACATACTCAAGAGAACGAGGGGCCATACGCAAGACCTAGTAGGAAGCAGGACGTGATGCCAATCTTCTCCGATTTGCGGGTCTGTAAGCTCCAAATGCTTTGCATCGGCAAGGCCATAATGACGACGTCGCCCAAGGCGTTTGTCGCGATCAGAGATTGGATCATGTTGATGTACCGACCGCACACACCTAAGCCCGTCCACTGCGCGCTGACGGGGTTGCAGATGAAGATGCAAGCGCATAGGTAGGATATCGTCCAGGCCGCCACCGCGCCCAAGGAGACCTTAGACGACAGCTGCATGAACCGCGTGGGGAAGACGCGGATAAAGAAGCATAGCATGCTCGCCTTGACGAGTGCTAGCAGAGTGACGTACACGATCTGCATGCCAAAGGTCAACTAGCGGAGTGTGAGTCAACCAGTTCTAGGGATGTAAAGATGATAGAGGATGTACCTGTAGAATAAAAGGTACGTTGACAGCGACTGAAGGGAGCTAATAGTTAGTCAAATTTCCAGTTTGAGGTGATTAAGCAAGGCGATGTTGAGTAGCGGCTGGGCTACCTGTTGTGAATAGTGGCTTTGGTGGGCTCGGGACATTTCGAGATGGACTCACGTTCGGGGTACTCGATCAGACTGAAACCGTTTCCAACCCGAGCAACTAATAACAGTTAGCTGACTTCAACAGTCTCTCAAGCGGACACGAAACGTACAGAAGCCTTGACAGACCAACATAGCTACGGCCAAAGGCTGCGAGCAAGTCAGCTTGAGTGTCAAGCGAGATAATCGGCGGTGGGCAGGCCTACCGTGGCTGCTATCACGAGTCCATCATCCCACCCCAAGCCGGGACCTATGATGCGCCCGACAACTCTCAGCGATACAACGATCAAGACGAGCGTGACAATGATGCAGTTGATGATGAGCTCGGCGCGCACGTAGCCCTTGACGGGAAAGTAGACGCCCGGTGCGGCCATGATGTCTGGGCTATAGCAGCTTCACCGTTTGATCGAGAAAGGCGTGGCATGCAATATTGGTTCTCCCCGCGCCTTTCAACGAGTTCAGTAATTCGTTCCCTTTCCCGCCCCTCTCTCAGCTCGGTAGGCGGACGGCAGATATAAGTTGGTAAGTTAGCTGCACGTATGCAATGCAAGAGAGAGAAGAAAAACATGCCCCAGCAGCACTACGACGTTGAGACAATAGGTGAAACCGACGATCGCTCTGCGGTACCGGGCAAAAGCTCCATTACGCAGCCTTGGTTTTTTCTTTATTTCTCTTTTCCCTTTATTATCCATTCCCTGAGTACAAGGGTTCCTAGTATTCCCGCTGGCCACGTTACGAAACGACGACTGGCGCCAAAATGATGCTTGTTCATCTCCACATTAGGGCAATGAAGCGTCGGCTATGGACTAGGCAGTGGCGTCTGCGTAGCTTCGGCCCGCCCCTCTAGTGAACCGTTATCCATAGTGAATAAGCTAACTACAGCCGTTGTGCTGTTCATCCAATGCTATTTGCTGCTAAAATTGTGCAACGGTTTTGCAGAAGCGCGTGCTTTACGTGGAGATTGACTGCCCAATCATGTCGGGTAGTATGTTAATAAATCATACTTCCATCGAGATCTAGTTCCCGGAGATTTATATAGTATTGCTGATTCCTGGGGCAGTTGAAGAATCTTACCTCTAAGTTATCATGGATAGCACATGCCACAGTAAATACGTATTCGCTTAAATCAAGAGCAAGACAGGATCAAGGTAAAACAGCTCCTTGTGCCATGCTGTTCGTTCAAGCCCACGTGTCTGACGATGCATCGCTTCAATGCCCAGCCCAGCATCCCTCTGCAGTCAGCCCACCCAGCATGATCTACCCGGAAAAAGAAAAGAACACAAGAACGCAAGACTGAAGAGTGCGCGTAACCCCCGCTAGCATATTGCGATCTACCAAAATCTCATGCAGAGAGGGTTAAGCTGGTGCAGAGTCTCCGCAAATAGGCGGAGCATCTCGTCCGCTGAAGAAGTTGTTGGCCGAGAGCCCGACGCCTCGGCTAACCAACGATGATCGGCGATGTCGGCTCCGTGGGCATGGGTCTGCTGCGAACGGGAGGATTCCCCGTGCGCTAATGATGCCTGTCATGGAGCCGCAGAGTTGAAAATCTCTCCGAATCTGTCGACCGTGCCTTGTCTAACCTCGGTAGAGGCCCCATTCAAGAGATACTTGCATAGACTATGTCGGAGATGAGGTGGTCAGTGGCTGCTTTGCAGCAGGCATCTGCTGTATATGTGAAGAGTTGAGGATTTGGAATAATTACTCACGTTTTCCCTTGGCAACTGCCAAAAAACATGACATTGGGATAATCCTCACCTAGCCTCCCCGCCGTGGAATCCTCTCTAACGAAGCCCTCACCACTATCTCACTCTTCCTTCCATCAATTCGCCACTTCCATGAAATCCCCGATTTCCACTTCCCATTTCATCGCCTGTCATGACGAAATCGGACCAACTTCGGGATGCGTGAAACGGCTTCCGAGGGACATCCTTGCTAGACCTCAATTTAGTCCCCGCTAGTTTCACGCGCTGGAAACCGAAACCAGCGTTGGTCCAGGAGCTAACGAAGCACTGACATGCAATTCTGACAGGGCCTGGATGGCCTGTCAAGCATAGCAAGAGTGGGTTGGAGGGCCATGAATACTACGCCAGCCTCCCATCATTTCACAATTAGGTTGATCTATAAATCCTCGTAGAACAAAACAGCCAAAGACTGACAACCCCCTACGCCATCCCCTAGTTCCTCAGTAACAAAGAATAAGAAATAGTAAGGAATCAACCCGGAACTGAGAAGCCGAAACATACGCGAAAATGGCATCTACTACACCCACCACCACCAAGCAATGGATCCTCGTCAACAAGCCCACCGGGGCCCCGGTCCTCGATGGACCCGAAGCCACCTTCAAGCTGCAGACGGTTGACCTGCCGAAACTGACGGAGGGCCAGATCCTCTGCAAGGTGCAATACTTTTCCAACGACACCGGCCTGCGCAACTTCATCCAGAGCACCGTGGCCCCTGAACGGTTCTACGTCCCCACCGTTCCCCTGGGCTCGCCCATGCGCTCGGGTATCATCGCTGAGGTTGTCGAGTCTGCCTCGCCCACTTTCAAGGCTGGAGACCTGGTCATGGACTTCCACCTGGGTACCTGGAGCGAGTATGTCGTACTTGAAGCGGCCAACAGCCAGGCGCTTTCCCCCCTGCCAGGGGGTCTCGCTCTCACCCATTACCTCGGAGCCTTTGGAGCATCTGGTATTGCCGCGTACACTGGACTGTACGAGGCGGGAGAGGCCAAGCCGGAGCACACTATTGTCATCTCTGCCGCCGCTGGCGCAACAGGATCCATGGCCATCCAAATCGCCGTCAAGCTGCTGGGGGCGAAGCACGTCGTGGGCATTGCCGGCTCCGACGAGAAGTGCGCTTGGGTGAAGGACCAACTCGGAGCCCACGCTTGCATCAACTACAAGAGCCCGACCTTCCTCGAGGAGCTCAAGGCTGCCACCCCTAATGAGGTTGACGTGTACTTTGACAACGTTGGAGGTGACATCCTCGATGCCATGCTGACGCGTATGAAGAAGAACGGCACCATTGCCGTGTGCGGTGCCGTCAGTGGGTACAACTCTGACGAGCCCATGGCTCTGAAGAACTGGTTTGAGCTGATCTCGATGAGAATCACCATCCGGGGCTTCATTATGCTGGACTACATGGAGAAGGTGCCTGCAATTCTTGGAGAGCTCATCGGGGCTGCCGCCGAGGGCCGTATCAAGCTGCACAGCTCTGAGACGGTGGTTGAGGCGCCTATCGAGCAGCAACCTGAAGTATGGATGCGTTTGTTTAGCGGAGGTAACCAGGGTAAGTTGCTTACCAAATTGATCATCTAGAGTGTAGGTGGACGATTGGTTCTGTCTTGTTAGACCAGACCTGATTATGATATATGGTCGATCATTGTAACAAAAAGTCAATAGCGAAATACCAAGATCAAGATTCTCAAAACATCTCATTCTTAGTAGAAGAATTAACTAGAGACTATGGGAACGTAGGCAGGCTGTTGAGATGTGGCGCAGGCAGGATTGTGTCACACCCAAAGCCATAAACTCCATAATTAACATCCCCAAAGGCTAGAATGGCCAAATCGTACAAACTTGACATAAGAAAGAATTACCCTAGCCGATTCAACCGTAGCCTAAATCTCTAAACGGCGGAGGTGACGGCGGCCACAACATTGTCGAACAGTGCGGTATTCAAGCAGTCGACGATAGAAACTCCATTGGTAAGTCCAGAGGTCAAACAAGTCAATGCCGTGCCCACCGCAAAGGGACCCAGAGCTGCCGTGCAAAGCGGGATATCGACGACGAGCTCTATGGCAGTATCGTCCTCGAGATCAAGACAAGCCTGAGGAAGTGAGGAAATGCACGTCTCGGAAAGGGCGCCATCGAGACATGTGACGATGGTCTCGCCGAGAGAACTTTCGGAAATAAGGTCGGTGCCCAGGCAAGTGGCAACATCTCCAGTGGCATAGACACCAAGAGCAGCGGTGCAGAGAGGAATAGCAGCTATGAGAGCAAGGCCATCGATTGTACCAAGGGACTCGCAAGGCTCTGGGATAGTGGCGCATACAGACGGAGTAGCCGTGGCAGTTGCCGTGGCGCACACAGCGCTTCCAGTGACGGTGCTGGTCCCTGATGAAAAGCCGAAAGCAATGTTCAAGCACTCGACGATGCTGACTCCCTCGCTGGACGAGGTGATGGAGCCCGTTGCGAGACATGTGGCAGCAGTGCCGACGGCAAACGGACCCAGGGCAAGCACACAAGTGGGGATATCGACGAGCAGATCCAAGCCATTAGAGTTCTCAAGATCGGCACACGAGTCTGGGAGTGTGGTGATGCATTCGCCCTCAAGAGCAGTTAAGATACATTCAGCGATGTCCGAGCCAACCGTTGTGAGAGAGACACTTGTGGCAAGACACGTAGCGACGTTTCCAACGGCGAATGGGCCCAGGGCGAGCGTGCAGGTTGCGATGACAGGGATGAGAGCCAATCCGTTAGTAGTCGAGAGGCTGGAACAGCCATCTGGGAGCACGACGTCGCAGAAGGCAGTGGTGGTAGTTGCTGAAGCGATGCACTCAGAGGCAGACGTCGTTTCTGAAGCCGTGGTTGTTGAGGGGACTGTAGACTCTGAAGCCGCTTCCGAGGTAGACTCTGTCGAAGCTGCTGTCGAAGCTTCAGTTGAAGTGACGGAAGTCTCTGTAGCAGAAGTCTCGGTGGCAGAGGTATCTACAGCAGAAGTAGATGCGACAGAAGTCTCTGTAGCAGATGTATCCGTAGCGGATGTATCTACAGCAGTAGAAGTAGCCGTGGCAGAGGTGTCCACAGCAGAGGAATCTGTCGCGGACGTATCCACGGCAGTAGACGTATCAGTGGCAGATGTACCCGCAGCCGTAGTCGTTGCAGCAGAGGTGTCCGTGGCAGAAGTATCAATAGCAGATGTATCCGCAGCGGATGTATCTGTAGCAGAGGTATCCACAGTCGCAGTAGATACCACAGCAGAAGTATCCGAAGCGGAGGTATCTGTAGCAGACGTATCTGTAGCAGAGGTGTCTACAGCGGCACCACTAGTTGTGGCAGAGGAACCCGTGGTAGAGACATCTGTAGCAGATGTATCTGTAGCAGATGTATCTGTAGCAGATGTATCTGTAGCAGAGGTGTCTACAGCGGCACCACTAGTTGTGGTAGAGGAACCTGTGGTAGAGACATCTGTAGCAGATGTATCCGCAGCAGTAGTAGTGGCAACAGTGGTATCGGTAGCAGAAGTATCTGTGGCTGCAGAGGTATCTGTGGCAGCAGAAGTACCCGTTACAGAACTAGCTCCAGCAGAGGTATCCAAAGAAGCAGAAGTTTCGACAGTAGCAGAGCTAGCAGAGGTATCCGTAGCGGAGGTGTCCGTAGCAGAAGTGTCTGTGGCAGCAGAAGTATCTGTCGCAGAACTGGCAGCACCAGAGGTATTTGTAGCAGAGTTATCTGTTGTGGCGGAGGTATCCGAAGCAGAATCTTGAGTCGTAGAAGTTTCCGATCCAGAAGTAGATGTGCCAGATGCATTTACTGTAGTGGAAGCATCATTGGAGGAGGTGGCTGCAGTAGAACTCTCCGACGCAACAGAAGTTTCTCCCGTGGCGGCAGTGTTTGGTGCAGTGCTTGAAGTATCAATAGCAGATGCACTAGCCGAGTCGGACGCGCCACTCGAGGTCTGGGATGAGGCCCCGGTCGTCAAATCAGTGCCGCCTGTAGTCGCAGGCTCCAGGACGATGACAGTACCAGTAGGGTCCGATCCAGAAGGATTCAGTGTCAGCGTCGTCGTACCTGTCCCGGTATTGCTTGCGGTAATGGTTGTGAACGGGCCGGTAAAGGTCGTAGCTGAGGCTGCCGTGCTAGGCACAAGGACTATGACGGTTCCGGTGGGATCAGATCCAGAAGGAGCCAGTGTGAGCGTAGTTGAAGTTGTGCCTGTATTGACTCCACTGATCGTTGTGAATGGCCCTGTAAAGGTAGTAGCCGAGGCGGAAGTACTAGGTTCAAGGACAATAACGGTTCCAGTCGAATCGGTTCCAGAGGGGGGAAGCGTGACCGTGGCTGAACCAGTCCCGGTATTAATCCCAGTAATGGTTGTGAATGGTCCGGTGAATGTCGTAGCCGATGCGGCGGTACTGGTCTCTAGAACGATGACAGTGCCCGTTGAATCAGTACCGGAAGGAGCTAGCGTGAGGGTGGTTGCAGCAGTTCCAGTATTAACACCAGTAATGGTTGTGAAAGGTCCGGTGAAAGTGGTTGGTGCCTGGGTCGTACTAGGCTCGAGAATCACCACAGTTCCCGTCAGGTCCGTACCAGAAGGCGGCAGAGTTAGTGTTGCCGTGGAAGTTCCAGAGTTGACTCCAGTAATAGTCGTGAACGGTCCTGTGAAAGTTGTTGCCGCCTGAGTCGTACTAGGCTCAAGAACAACAACGGTTCCTGTGGAGTCTGTTCCGGATGGCGGCAGAGTCAAGGATGCAGTAGTGCTACCAGAGTTGACTCCAGTAATAGTGGTAAACGGCCCAGTGAATGTTGCTGCTGTGGTGCTAGGTTCGAGAATAACGACGGTTCCTGTAGCGTCTGTTCCAGAAGGAGGCAGAGTCAAGGTTGCCGTAGTGCTACCAGAATTGACCCCAGTGATCGTAGTGAATGGGCCCGTGAATGTCGTTGCGGCGGTGGTAGGCTCAAGGATCACGACAGTTCCGGTAGAGTCTGTTCCCGAAGGAGCCAATGTCAAGGATGCTGTACCACTGCCAGTGTTGATCCCAGTGATCGTGGTAAATGGCCCAGTGAAGGTTGCTGGAGTCGTGCTTGGCTCAAGGATGACGACAGTTCCAGTGGAGTCTGTTCCAGAAGGAGGCAGCGTCAATGTGGCCGTAGTACTGCCAGTGTTAATCCCAGTGATTGTGGTGAATGGACCAGTGAAGGTTGAAGCTGGATTCACAATAATGATGGTGCCAGTGGTGTCTGTTCCAGAAGGAGCTTGGGTGATGGTTGTTGGGGTGGAACCAGCACCGCCAGAGCTAGTGAGCGTGGTGAACGGTCCTGTGAAAGTGCTGCTGGGGCTAACAATAATCACAGTCCCGGTAGAATCTGTTCCAGACGGGGCTCGGGTAATGGTTGTTGGTTCAGAGCCGGCAGCACCAGTGCTTGTAAGAGTGGTGAAAGGGCCTGTAAAGACTCCGCTGGAAGGATTCACTACAATCACCGTACCAGTAGTGTCTGTTCCGGAAGGCGCCCTGGTAATTGTGGTTGGCTGGGAGCCGGCGGCACCGGTGCTTGTGAGAGTGGTGAAAGGACCAGTGAAGGTACCACTACCCGTCTGAGGCAAGGGTTCGGGGTCTCTGTCAGTCAAGCTTGTTAGTATAGTAAGTAGAAGGCGGTTTCAGACTCAACGTACCCGGTAGAGAATCTCGTCGACGTCTGGGTCTGGGTGAAGTCGGTGATCAGGGTGGTAGGGGCATTGCTGATAGTGATTGTCCTACCACCAACGGTGAGCACCGTGTTGGAAGGAAGGAAAGTACTGATGGTGATAGGCTGGAGACCGATGATGACCTCGGGCTGCACTTCGACAAGACTTCGGCCATCGGGACAGTCAGGGTCGTTCTGGGAGTGGACCCCTGAAGCAAGGCAAGAAAGCCATGCTCCAGCCACAAGAGTGAGGGAGCGCATTGTTGAGAGCGAGTTGCGAATCCAACAAGAAAAGAAGGGAGTAAAGTAAACGAATGAGGAGGAGTAAATGCTCGGAGCAGGATGATGAGATGGAACAAAACGCAGACGGATTACATCCTTTATACAAAACAACTCCGATGCTATGCCATTTTTTAAAGGACATCATTAGTAGCATGGGCCATTCCAGAGCATACCTTCTTTTGGTGAGAATTCATCTTTGAGTCTGCATCCGGGTCAGTGTCAACTAGGGTCGCTTCCCATTGAAGGGCAAAAGGGAGCCCACCGCGTCTATACCAACCCCCGACTAGCCCGATTTGGGTCTTCAACATGACGCCGCTTTAACCATCAATTCCAGGGTTTGACAAGCCAGCCATAGGTAGAAATTACTGTTGCAACCGAATTTAGCGTTGTAATGCAAAGTTTCTCTAGAGAATGTGCTCAAGATGAATCCCAAGCTAGCATTGCAGTCTTGTGGAACCCATGCTGCGCAGAGACTGGACGCTCTCCACTCTCAATTTCACGCCTAAACACGGATTTCAGCTTGTTTTTTTTGTTTGTTTTTTTGGGCTCGGGTATTCATAAATGAAGGGGGCAAGACGTTCATACGATCACTCTGAACCTTAGGCTACGTATTGCCTCCCTCCTGAAGCTGCTCCCAGGGTGAAGAATTTGAGTAACAGCTTCACCCATCCAGCTTGCAAATACCAGACTTTGCTAATGAACACATCTCTTTACCCTACACTGCTGTATCACTCTAAGATTTGAATTAAGGAATAATAGTGTTGTAAAAGCGGCAGCAAGGCGGTGGTCTCAGTTGGGCGAATCAGGGTGTTGTCCTCGTTGAGGTGGGCTTCATACTTCTTGACCCCCCTTCGGGCCAAATGGACCGCGAACTACCTCGACGACAAGCGAGGAATGAAGACCATGAAGGTTTCAATCAATCATGCCACCACGAAGCGAAAATCCAAATGCTCAGCTCGCCGTAACGAGACAAGCTATCGCGAAGAGCTTTCTCTTGGATCATGGCCTCGCTTGCAAAATGAAACTTTGCTCAGGAGTCCACGCCATTTCTGTAATGTCAACAGCTGGTTCTTCTCCAATCCACGTAATAGAATCCTGGGTAAACACCAGATTATCCACTCAGGCGATGAGTGTCACTCAGTCTGTATAGAGTTTACCTTGGTATCAGTCGACAGGAGCCTACTCATCCGCTCAGGGGGTTGACACTGCAAAAATGCTCTCTCCTGCTGTTTATTTGCATCCATTTACTTGCCATTAGAAAGTATTAACAGTAGTAGAACAAATATGTTCCAAATATAAGCCGTGCCTCTCATTCCGGCGGGGACTACCTCGCTGCCCCTTGTGCTGGTGTCTGTCTTAGTCAAGGGCAATTCAGCCTTTTCGCAAAAGGCTCGGCAGTGTTTTTGTTCAGCTGCGCTTGCCCAACACCCCCTGCTGCAAGCTTTGTCTGGAACAGCCCCATCAAAATAAACATTTCACCAAGCCAGACGCAGAATGGTTGTTACTGAAGCTGAAGCTGGTCAGCAGTGGCAGTAGGAGGCTAGGCCATACCTCAAGGACGCAAGCGAGGGTCTTGACAAAGTTCACCTCTCGGCAAGCTCCCATGTTCTCCATTGGGAGTGGCGAGAAGAAGTGAGAACAGCTCTGCCACATTCCTTTGGATAATGAGTTTATGTTTGCGTCCGTCTCTGGCTGCTCTCTTTGCTCTTCTTTAGAGGCTCACGAGAAAGGTCACCAAAGTGTCAAGAGTATAAATCTTGGATGGTGCCAGCGACAACCTTCACTTGCTCACCCAGTCATCCGCCACTCACATCCATAGCTCTCAGCACCAGCTTCGTATCACTCGTTCAATCATGTTATTCTCTGTATTCTTTCTTACACTTCCCGCGGGCATCCTGGCCTTCCGTCTGCCAATAATACCAAAACGGGCCGTCAACCAGGATGATTGCACCACCACCAGCACCCTGCCCCCCATCACGCTGACCAGCCTCTTTCCGACTTCCACCTTTGCCGGTACTAGCACGGGTGTGCCTGGCGGCGGCGGCTCGCTCATCTACACTACCGCTTTGCCAACACTCGGCACAGATGGCCCGGGCATGCATACATATACTGTCACGGTTTCCTGCCCTGGAACTTCTGGTTCGCCCTGCAGTCGCCTGAATCCCAGCGAGTGCCCCCCTGGCTTCACCACGTCAGCCGTTGCTTGCAGCGTCTGCGGTCCAGCTGTGGTGACGACTGTGCTGACCCTGCCTGTCGAATCATCCATCAGTGCTGGGGTTCCGGCTAACCAATCCCCTCATACCACTATTAACGGCGGAGCTGCCCTTGTCACTAATACTGAGATTGCTCATGGAAGCCCCACCGCTAATGCTGTGGCTTCCGGCGAGTCACCATCCACTGACTCGGCTTCTGGCAACGGCAGCGGCAGTGGCTCAGTCAGTGGCTCTGGCAGTGGCTCTGGCAGTGGCTCTGGCAGTGGTTCCGGCTCTGGCAGTGGTTCCGGCTCTGGCAGTGGCTCTGGTTCTGGCAGTGGCTCTGGTTCTGGCAGTGGCTCTGGTTCTGGCAGTGGCTCAGGCTCAGGCTCTGGTTCTGGCTCTGGCTCTGGCTCTGGCTCTGGCTCTGGCTCTGGCTCTGGCTCTGGCTCTGGCTCTGGCTCTGGCTCTGGCTCTGGCTCTGGCTCTGGCTCTGGCTCTGGCTCTGGTTCTGGCTCCGGCAGCGGCTCTGGCTCCGGCAGCGGCTCTGACTCTGACTCTAGTGTCGACTCTGGCTCTGGCTCGGGCTCGGGCAGTAACTCTGGCTCCAGCTCTGACTCTGGCTCTGGTAGCGGCTCTGGCAGCGGCAGTGGCTCTGGCAATGGCTCTGACTCTGGCTCTAGCTCCGGATCTAGCGCTGGCAGTGGTGCCGACTCTGGCTCTCACAGCATCCAATCTATGGATTCAGAGTCTTCCCAAGCCGCAGGGCCCACTTCGACAAATATTGGTGCTTCAGCTGGAGCAATTACAGGGGACTCAGGAAATTCCGGCGAACAGACTGCCTCCTCGGTGCGCAATACATTCAGCACGCAAGGCTCGTATACAGGGCAGACAGCTGCTGCGACGCCAAGCGAGGTTCAGGTTGCCGGATCGGTGGTCACGCTGGTTGATGCGAGAATACTTTACGGAGCTTTTTCTTTGTCGTTTGTCTTAGCTCAGCTAGGGTTGGACCTCAACTAGCTTGCATTCATAACTGGGGGCCGACTTAGCCGAGTGTTCACCTAATTAACCTGGGCCGCACGGGTTCGCTAGTTAGATCAATAATCTTCCCGAGGTTGGAATACTCACTAAACTTGTGTTTGACTTTATTCCCCATATTGGAGGAATTTGAATGCTCATCTGAAAGTGATTCGCTCTATCCTGCTACGCTAATCCCTCCTCGCATCTCGACCCGGGACGGAAGACACTGGTCTGCAACAATTGTGCTCGCACATTCGTCCTTCAACCTACAGTGGAGCGAGGCCTCCCCTGTATATTCCTTACTACGTAGTCTTCAGGCAAGATGACCTGAGATGAAACTAGCTTGCTTGTTTTTGGTCTATCCAAATTGGGATATCAATTCGCCCTTATTTCACTAGCCCCAAACTCGATTTAAGACACCCCACGTAATCTTCCTATCCGCACCGTCGCATTGGAGACTCTATCAAATGTATTGAAGCTCTTCACTTGTATTCAATTGATAGTCTGGGACACTGATGCTATAGATAGACACTGCCAGAGGTAATGCGTATGAGATGTACCAAGATTAGCATGTAGATCAGTCATATTCTTAATAGAGCTTGAGCCACCTCGCATCCGTGGATCGTGCACCTCGGCACTTTCTACCGTTATTAGTGCCGGTACATGACGGTGTCTCGGCTTATTTTTTCTTTCTGGGATATTTAGTTAGGTGCCCCGGGACTAAGTCAAGGCCCCAGGTACATTTCAAGGGTGAACTATCATGTACCCTTTGGTCCTTAGCGTCAAGTCGATCCTGCCTCTCTTCCTCAGCCGGACTAGTTGAGCGGTGGGTTTCAGCTCACTCACCCACACAGCCCTTGAGCCCCACATTCGTCTCTGCTCACGCGAGGTATAAACGATTTTCGTACGCGTAAGAATGTATGCGATTCGCTTATTCTGTTAGATAGCTCAAGTGACCACTGTGATGAACTTATAACGTGTGTGTGTTTGTGTAGCTTCTGTTCTGGCTCCCACCCCTTAAGGTTAGGGAGGTCTAGCTTTCCTAGTTTCTTAATACAGTTATGTTAAATTGGACCAGGTTGGAACACCTAGGCGCAGGGTGATCACATGGGACGAGGTGGTGTCAGACGGAACGTGTTGAATTGGACCATGTTGGAACACCTAGGCGCAGGGTGGTCACGTGAGACTAGGGGGTCTTTCGTGACCGAATCGGGGAGGGCTCGCCGAGCCCTCGCTAGACCGTACTAGGAAACTAGGAATAGCTATATCTCCCTGACCTCAATGGGCGGGAGCTTAAGGAGAAGCTACACAATACACACACGTTACAGGGTCATCATCGTGGTCACCTATGCTATCCAACAAATCCAATCTAATAGCTACTTTTAAGGACCCCTACTCAACTAGACACGTAATAGGCTATACTGAAGAATTCAATATACGATTATATAATAAAGTCCAGCGTGTAAGGGAATTCTGGAAAGAAAGAAGTAAATTGCCTAGTTGGGGCTCGGCCCGTACTATGCGTAAAAGACTGAACAAAACTGCAGGACAGACAAGATAACTAAAGACCCAGCACGTAATTCTTCCATGATTTTTTATCCAAGGAGGAGCTTGATGCTCAGTCCTTAATACCCGCTTTTAGTCCAAGTTCTACTGCACTAATCCTCATTCACTAGCGTAACGTGCCATATGCCATCATGGGCCACCTAACAATCTAAATAGTCTCAGGCAGTGACCAATCCCACGCATCCAGCTCAGAAGTACTTAATGAGACCTAGGTGGATGTAGGCTCTTCACCAGGCGCGGCTCCGCTCGAGGTTGTACCCTGGAGCCCCTCGACCTCCGCCTCAGGGTTGAACTCATAGTCCGGGTTGTCAACGCCGCCAGAAGCGTAAAGATAGGATCCTGGGACGACAGATGTGGAATGGGTGGTATTAATACCAAAAGACAGCCAAGCAAAGAGGCCGTCACTAATGCTGTCTCCAAGCATTGCGTATTCCATAAGCGGGTCATCCCCATCCGTGGAACTCTCCAAAGTCAAAAGCAGGTCTTCGCTATTCTTTGTAACCACCTTAGTATTTGACCTATAGGGTTCGATGCTTTCAACTTCGGAGATCAGGTCCTGGTCGAAATATATTTGACCAGTATGGCTCGCATAGACATCGTGCCCCAAGGTGCGATTGGAGTAGAGGGTAACATTTGTGTGGACCAGAATGTGAATATGTGTAGCTCGTGGCACGTAGTGGCCGGGGAAGATGGACACAAACTGGGCGACGCCCTCGCGGTCGGTACGCTGAATCCCTCGCAGCCAGGTCTCGTCCATAATGCTCTGATCCGAGGGATCGCCATTGTTCTCAGAAATAACGCCAGAGTAGATGCCGGTAGCATTACAGTGCCACATCTCAAGAAATAGACCGGGAATAGGGTCACAGGTTTCGACATCGATAAGCTGGTAGTCGAGGAATAAAGGGACACCCTCTTGGTCTTCAACGAGGTTGTGCCGAATTCGTTCGCCGGCAACGTCTAGGAATCTTGTGTTAGGTTTTTCAGTGACAGCAAAGATAGATCTGGTCCTTACAAAAAGGCCCCACGGCAACTTCAGGTGTGAGAACGCAGGAATTATTTCCAGCAAACAGCGTAGCCGCATCAGTCCTCATAGTGTATCCTTCATCTGTGTGGTTATGAGAGGTACCCAAGACCGTCTCAAGGTCTCGCTTCTTTAACCCACGTTTCTCTCGAATCTCGGCAATTTTTGCGGAACGGCGCTCGATATTACGCCCATCATTGCCTCTGACCTTTAGCTTCTCAGCACAGTGGGCAAGGGAAGAGCGCTCGACGGAGTTGATAAACTCACGCCGCTCTGTGATCTCCTGACGGATGTCATGCCCAGGGTGGGAAACCGCGGTGCCAGAAAGGACTAGTCCGGTAATTAGATGAGAGAAGCGCATTTTGATGATAGGCAAAGGCGTAGGTGACAGGCGTGGCGGATGGTGCGAGAATAGTCAAATTGGAAGAAGGATGTTACTGAAAAGTAATGCAGAAGTGCTTGTAGACGACTGTGGTATCTAGGAACTTGGGATATTAAAAAATGATGCAGCATACTTATAGTCTTATACTTGCCGATCAAGGGGCCTTGATGATTCAGTTGTTCTCCTAGATTCTGTTGACATGTAGAGCCGGGCCCGCAACAAAAGATTGGCTCACCAATGAACAGGCAAATAAACATAATGACGCGTTTACAAATGCTAAAATTGGTGCCAAGCTGGCTCCAGAACCGGTTCCTGATTCAAAAACGCACAAGAGGAAATTTAGGGATGACGCAACGCCATCGTGTGTAGCCGAGGGGTACTACACCTACCGTGACATTAATCAAGCCCCGACAGGCTGTGCAGCCGGTAGATACGAAGCCCGGGGGGAAGGAGGCAATCCCAATTGGTTGAGTCTCACGGAACGGGGTCAGCAAATGCCGTCAGCCGATCTCCGCAATGGGGAGGTAGATGGGATGTACCAAACAAGGATTGGGGCGAAGTAGAGGTGATCCCGCTACTGTAGTACTTCTTTTCACGCATGATTTCGTAAATAACTGAAGTACTTAGGTATCTGCAGCAGTTTAATTTTTAGCAGGAGCTCATGAATCAGATAGAAGAATTTGATAACCAGGATGTACTCAGTGTGAAGCAGGTACATGCCCATCTGCCTCCCCACCTGCCAAAGGGACGGATGACACCCCCACACGGATGGCACCCTCACTCAGATGGCACACCCACACGGATGGCACCCTCACTCGTATAGCACTCTCATTCGGATAGCACCTCCACTCGGAGAGCCCCCCCACACGGACAGCATCTCTATATTTTAAAGCTATCTCTTCAAGTGCTTGAAGGCTTCTTCAAAGTCTTTTGCAAAAGTTAAAACTATTAGTAATGTAATAAATTAAAGGTACCTATAATTATATATAAATTAGCTAATAATAAATGTTCTAATACCTTTTTATGCCATAAATATATTATAGCTTGTATTTGTAATTCTTATATAGGTTTTCCTAAGGCTCTGTAAGGGTTACAAACAAAAGTTAGGTAGAACAAATTGGGCTTCCATTAAACACGAGACTAGAGCTTAAGCGTTCAGTCAAGCTTACAGGAGACGCAAACGATAAACTTAGAACTTTAAATAGCCTAGCGCACCTGGTCCTACGAGGTTCGTCCTCCTAGGCGGAATGAACTTGATTTATTCATTTATACGCTCACTAAGTGAAAACTTTGCAATACTACCCTTCAAGCCTCTTATGTATTACCCTGGTGAGACCAACCCTTTACAGCATATAAAATGTTTGATAGGAATATCCCAAGTTAGTGCATTAAGGGCTGGAAGCATGACCTAACTGGCCTCTATTTTCTATGTGAGGGTGGATGGCATATTACTTCAAAGCGTTAACTTCCGTAGATTCCGTAGGCTTACGTGTCGTTGGCGGAGCATGAGCCCTAGTGGCGGATATAGATAGACTAGGCTTGACACTCCTAATTTCAGCTATATACAGGGATTCTTGATCCGGAACCTTAAATCTATATGAGTGGTGTAATGTCATGCCCAATACGCATAGCTGGATTTTAAAACATCAGGGTTACACGATACGTTATATATGCTCGATGGGAATTATGGAGCAATACTGCCTGCTCTATATAGAGCGATGTAAGTTGGCGACGTGTGGTTACGTGGTCCGATCGCATCCCATGGACACCAGGCTATAAGAAGCCTCATTTCAACTCAGAACTAAGAGTTCAGAAACTAGCCCCAGTGCCCTGCCTCCAATTCTACAATCTCTTTTCAAGCCATCCTTCGGTCACTCTGGCCATCACAGTTTTTGACCATGAAGTTCTTCAGTTCTCTTCTCGCGGCATCTTTGCTGTTCGCCGAGGTCCTGGCTCATCCCAACCACGGCAGTGAATCACCAGCTATTCTTGCTCGCCACGAGCACCTTTCCAAGCGCTGCAACAGTCATGTGGCAGAGTTCCACAAGAAGAGGTATGCCGAGCGCGAGCAGAAGCGTGGCTTAGAGCGTCGAGCAGGTAATACGACCTTCGAGATCACCACCGTGGCCCCATGGTTCGATATCATTCATAACGACACCTGTATCCTGTCCCCTGAAGTCACTCAAGGGCCCTACTGGTGGCCTCGATCAGTCCTTCTTCGACAGGACATGTCCGAAGACGAGTCGGGTGTGCCTCTTCTTCTGGACATTGGAGTTATTGACATGGCTACTTGTGAGCCTCTTCCTAAGGCAATGGTCTCCCTTTGGCACTGCAACGCCACTGGAAGCTACTCTAGCTTCACCGGTCGAAGTCCCGACCTCACTTTAGGCGAGCAGTTGGTTCAACTCAACATCACGGACTTCAAGATAGGCGTGACCGATTTGCACACTGATGATACCACGTTCCTCCGCGGCATGTGGCCAACCAATGACAACGGCATTATGGAAATGAAATCGATTTACCCTGGCTTTTACGCTGGACGTACTATCCACATTCATGTTCAGGGGAAGGACTATTTATTTCACTCACAGTAAAATATGTAACTAACAAACGCATAGTGTATACCGACTGGGCCGTCGCACTCAATGGCACCATTTCTTCTGGCAACATTATCTCTACTGGCCAGATCTACTTTGATAGCAGCCTCACCGACCAGTTGATGACCCTTGAGCCTTATGCCAGCCACACAGCCATTGAGCGCGTCACTAATGAAGTTGATGAGTACCTTCCTGGAAGCCTGGGTGGTGGCTATAACCCTTACGTTAGTGTTGTTCCAATGGATGGAGAGAACTTCGATAATGGCGTTGTTGGCTATATCACTATCGGAGTGGATAGTGAAGCTACGGCTTAGTGGTTTCTGAAGACTAGCATGAAGCTCTGTTACCTCAAATGGCAGACCGGATGATAATTGGATGAATAATTAACCAATTCAACTTGGCTGATAGTATGTTAGTAGTTGTAGGAAGTTTTCTTTCGTGGTTTTGTTTTGCTCGGCCCTTTTAACAAACTAGGCTAAGAGATAGATTATTGCAAAATTGTTACATCTAATAAATGCTACATTAAATGGATGTGTGAAGATGCTCTCGTTTCTGCTATCTGAGGGTTTTATAAGAAACTAACTACGGATCCCGATCGCAAGACGGGGCCGCGGGCTACGGGTACGTCATCCACCGCAATAAACACTCAATCGGCGAGGGACTAGCCCGGCTAGGCCCCGTTGAGGTGTTCGACGCAGAAGTGGCCGGTGCCTTAGCAGGCCTACGTCATGCAACCAACCTGGCCCAGCCAGGCTCACATATTTACGTCTGCCTTGACAACACGTCAGCAGCGGCTGGCTTGCTAGGCCAGCCGTCGGAATCCTCTCAGGCCCAGTTCCTGGAGTTTCATTCGATCGCACGAGCCCACGGGGCTATATCTGTACGATGGAGCCCTGGCCACAAAGGCATCCCCGGAAACGAACAAGCTGACAAGCTGGCTAAGGCAGGAACAGAGCTGCCGGAACCACCCGGCGCAGCTCCGTCCCTAGCCTTCAATCGAAGGAAGGCCCGAGCCCTCCCCAGAACCCTCTTTAAGAGCTGGTGGCAAGACCACGCCCCAGACTCGTACCGATACTATTAGCTAGAGGCTACCGCCACTAGCCCAGCTGAATTGCAGCTTCCCCGGAAGACTCTCCGACATCTCTTAGCAGCCCGCTCCGGCTACGGAGACTTTACTGCATATCACGAAAGATTTGCCCACAATAACGCACAGCTCGAGTGCTCGTGCGGACGGCGGAAATTACCCGAACATCCCTTCTATTGCCATAAGGTTAATCGTCACTATCGGATAAAGTTAGGGCTTTTTCTGAAGCTAATAATTAATCGCGTAATAGGATAAGATTTCAGTGAGTTCGTCGTGATGATAGAGGCAGCACAATTCTTCCAGGAAATCTGCCCCCATTATCGCTCCCTCGCTTAAAACCCCCAGAAGTTATAGTAATAGCCGCTTTAGCCTCAGTCCCTCAAAACCTACTCTTTCCCCTTTTCCTTTATCTTTTATTCTTCAGCGTTATTAGAAGGCTTGGCTTACGAGGCCGGGCCTGCGATGCGCCACGCTATATAACAGCTTTGAAAGCGGTTTCCCCCTGGTTCCCCTAAAAATCGGATGATATTGCAGTCGTCGGGCTGCACCCTGAAAATCCGCTGACGGATATCGGGTTCGAAATAATAGGTCAAATAGGGCCGCTTAATTGCTAGATGGAAGAGGAAGAAGGATCGTAATCTCAGCTCGCGTAGAAGGATATTAGACTTATACATAACCCGGACTGTGAGTCTGAGCTATAGGCCCGCTGGGCCCGTGGCCCCGGCCCCGGGTCGGTCTCAGCTAAGTTATTAGCCCTGGCTGAAGCTAGCTACCCTGTACCTAGGTTCCTTTAGCTGTAGACCCCAGCCTAGCACGTCGTCTTGCCCAAAAGGGATTCTATGGACATCTAGATGTCTTTACGACGGTAATTAATCAACAACAACAACAACAACAATAAGAAACTATCTATATTAGATTAAAGGCATAGTAAATTGACCCTTTTAAGACCCCTAGGATATCTCTTAGGTAGTCCCGGCCAGGATCCCTCCCGGCCACACCTACACACAATACACACACAGTCAAGGTCCTCTGAATGCCACATTAGCTCTCCAACATAAGCCGTCCGCTCCATCAAGGGCGAGTTGCTAGCACAAAGGTAACGCAAGCGACAGCGTACGCAAATAGCTTCCCCCCCTTCCAAGACATGCCAAGCTAGATTCAACTCTAAACTGCACTCACTTCAGCTGCCTTGACAGCTGCAGCTGCCGCACGACCAGCCTTGCGACCAAACACGGTTCCAGATGTCAGCCCACTTCCCCCTGGATAGTTCCCGTAGAAAAGGCCACCCAACATCTCTCCAGCGCAATACAGGCCTGGGATTGCCGAGTTTGTGGCTGATGAGATGACGCCTGTTGTCTCTGGGTCCACAGCCAGTCCGCCGAATGTGAAGGTGACACCGCAGGTGACCTTCACCGCTAAAAATGGCCCTTGTGTAAGCGGCAATGCCCAGTTTGACTTTGCCAAAGGGAGGCGGGATGAGCTGGACTGAGTCGAAAAGCCGTCCTTTGCTGCCGGATCCCATTTTTTGTTGGGATTTTCTCGTTGGAATGCGGCCACAGCATCATTGTAGGCTGAAATGGTGTTGGCGAACTGGTCCGGATGCTTCAGGCCATGCTGAGCACATTTCTCAGCCAGCTCCTCGATGGACGATGCAGTGATCTTTTCGACTACCCCATCCCTGTATTCTTCGTCCCGCAACCAAGGAATCGCTTGCGAATCCCAGACCTGGAATGCGGCATGCCCCGGTTGAGCGAGTATGGCCCTACCAAAAATGGCGTACGTGTAGTTCCGCAAGTCGACACCCTCGTCAACAAATCGTTCGCCCTCGAGGTTGAGCATCAGCCCCAACGGATAGCCCGACTTGGTGAATTCATTAGACACAGCACGATCGCCCGTGTCGGCAGGGGCATTGGCATCCCAAGCTACCGAGTGGCATCCAGACCAGTTTCCAGCCACCTTGGCCGAGACATCTCTGATGGCCATTTCTAGACATCCTCCAGTGTTGTATGGCGTTCCACGTACTTTGGCCAAGTCCCAATTAGGTCCCAGGTATTGTGCTCTCATACGCGGGTTGGCTTCGAAGCCGCCTGCGGCGAGAATGACGGCGCTTGTCCGGATGACTTGCTCCGCACCGTCTGGAGTCACGACAACCACATGATCCACAGCGCCGGTGCGAGCATTTGTTCCCAGACGCTTCGCTGCGGTCGAGAAGAAGATTTCAACACCCAGGGCTTTCGAAGCTCGTCGGTGATCCTCGATCAACCCTTTCCCTCCATCCTCCGTCTTCAAAGACAGTCCGCCCCAGAATTTGATGCGCCCATCGACCTCGTATGCCTGTCGATTGAAAGAAAGCTGAAATCGGACTCCATGTGCAGCCAGCCACTTGACGGCCTCGTTGGACTCATGTACAAGGATGCGAGAAAGCTCGGGATCAGAGCGGCCGTCGCAGATTCGTTGCATATCGTTTTCGAAGTCACCTTTCGTATATGGCTTCATGTCAATTTTCTCCGCGGTAGTTTTGTCGACGTTGTTTACCATCGGCAAGAGATCCTGCAGTCCATCATGGGTAGTTCTGAATGCGCCCGCAGTAAAGTACGAGTTGCCGCCAGCCCAGGTCTCGGGACAGGCATCGACAATGGCGACGCGACGAGCACCAGACTCGGCTGCAGAGATTGCAGCGCTGAACCCTGCATTACCGCTTCCAATGATGAGAACATCGACTTCAGACAACAGTCTCGACATTGTGAGTCTTCGTTGAGTGGAGGGTGTTAATAGGTAAGGAGCAATAACGTAGTGGATAAACGAGCTGAAGCAACTGGGATGTGCGGAGATGGTCTAGTCTCAGTGTTGCTAAGTGTTGACTGAGATCATAAGCGGTCGATGAGCTTCTTGATTTATAAAGAAATTTGGCCAGAAGTTTCACGCTCTGAAATTCTTCTTGTCGGGCATCGACGCTCCGTCTGGTAATCCAGAGCATGTGTGAATCATGAGATGTGGCGCAGTTACTTTTGAGTGAGTGGCTGGTGGGCGAGTGCCACAAGGTATAGGAAACGGGCTCCCTTGATCTCATCCAATCATATTCCGGGCGGGCCCACTCGTCTTGCGAATACGGGCTACTAATTGGCTAAATTGTCGGAGCAAAACTCTCCGTCCAAAACGGAATGCAATTGTCCGAAGTATTGCAGACCCACCGACTTAGCCACACATGTCCAGAGTGCAGGCTCTCAAGTCAAATATTTCGATGAATCCGGTATAGAAAAGAAAGTCGCGGCACGATACATCTCAAGAGTAATCAGGCGCTAAAATACCCAACATTGCTACGGTAATGAGATGACTTCTGCTCATGTAGTAATTTAAAAAGAAGATGGTGCTCAAGCCGCTCTGAAAGCTCTGGTTGGTGTATCAATAGTAGGCTCTAGGGTAGCAAACTTGACTGGCCATCCATAAACCCGAACAGAACGTCATCATTGTACGCCTCTTGCCAGTCGTCCCAAGTTAGTTCTGCTGTTTCGGTCCAAAGATCGGAAAAAGGAACTTGGAAATCGGATGTTTCAGCAGTGGCAGCAACTTCCGAGATTCGATTATCCCCCGGAGCTGATGATCTAGGGAGACGCATTTCTGGGAGATCATGGTCTATAAGCTCCACCTCTTTCGCCAACATGAGTTTCTTGATAATTGTGATTGGGTGAGAAACTCCTGGGTTCGGCACAGAGAGTTCTCCCAGACAGCGCAGGCTCCAAGCCAGCAATGTTGCATGTCCGGTGCATTCTCCTCGGGCCGCTGCAGCATTTCGAACATGGATTGTGCAGGCGACATATAGTCCATAGCTGATGAGATACGGAGCAGACCTCAGCGAGTAAATCGATCGATATGATATAGAAAGATGTGTGATTTTGTTCGCGGCATCTGAACATCGTTTCCAAGACGAAGCAGGAACGGTTGACTCCATCTTCAAGTGGCCCCCAGCAGTCAGTGGCCGATGTAGTAGAATAATAACAGCGTTGAAGGTGATGTGTAGGATGAGAAGATTGGGAGCTGCTGTTCGGCCAGTCACGACTGTCCCTGACAATGGGTCTACCTGAAGACAGGCAGGTAAACTGGTTTCCCATTGCTTTAGCTCATTTTCCATTTGTTGGAGGCTGGAAAATGCATGAGCCGCCGTGGCGCCGACAACGTAAAAGTTGTCGATAATCTTGGCCACAGTCTTGAACAAGAGACACAGCTGCTGGAAACAAGTGACAGAATGAATGACATCTCTGGGAGTTGACGCGTGGTGGTGAGTTCTCTCAGTAAGCGGAAGGGTGGGATCCACGTAAGGAGTCCACAGCTCGTCTTCCTCCATCATGTCGTTGAACTCATGCGACACATGCACATCTCGAAGCTTGATGGCCACAGGCCGCCCCAGATAGAGGCTTTGTAATTTGTCGCATATGAATGCGCCCCAGAATACTCGCCGATACATTTCGACTTCCATGGCGTTTTCTTGTGTGATGCGATGGTTCAGATGAAGACCGACATCGAAAACCATTCGCAACGCATACCCAGTGAGTAACCACGCTTTGGACGTCATGCCTCGAGCATTGTACGTCGAACCTAAGAGCAGCAATCCTACAATGGTGGGCAAGCTTGGCGTCAAGAGCAAATTGTCGGATGCCATGAGCTCATCGCATCGTCGGAAAAAGCGCCCACCTGAGGTAGTGAGGTCGCCCACGTCGTCCAAGACGTCTTGCCGTTGCGAGAACTTGCTTGCGCAAGCAAATATTGCGTTGAGGAGGAATTTTGACGAGAAGCGGCCATGTTGCAAGATATCGCGCATAATGACTGGCCGATATGTCAACAGGAAACTGTGGTGTTGTCGGTTCCAGTGGATTTCGAATAAATGTATCGCAAGGTCGATGGGGACACCGTCAAGCGAAGTGAGATCTCTAAGCAGATGTTCTCGCTGGCGTGAGATTACGGCGTTGGCTAAGAGACCGTTTTGCACATGAGCTAGAGCTATTGGATCGTCTGATTCATGGTCCCGGGTGGCTGATTGCAATGCCGATGACGGCCCAAACACATTCAGATTCCCTTTTTCATCGGTCCATAGGAATGGAGACACGTCTGGCGCTGGTGCATTCAAATTGCCGAGACTCTCAG
The DNA here is from genome assembly GCA_029931735.1 of Dactylonectria alcacerensis. NCBI lineage: Eukaryota > Fungi > Ascomycota > Sordariomycetes > Hypocreales > Nectriaceae > Dactylonectria > Dactylonectria alcacerensis. The sequence continues at coordinate 270,737 of JAPMUZ010000012.1, read as the reverse complement.
GAGGGTTGTGGCTCTCTCGGCTGCCAGAGACTCTGTCTTCCTGGATATGAGCTGTGGGGGTCTCGTCGGATTGCGTTGGCTCATTTATTTGTGCGACAGCGCAGATGGGGTTGGTTACTTGAGAGGTTGCTGATTCCTCCAATTGCTTTATATAAGTCCGCATCCTCTCATTCTCTGCTCGGAGGTGGTTCACAATTGCCCGCGTCGGCCTACTCAGGCCACCTTAGCACGTTGTATTCACGAAGCCGACTACAATTACTCGACGCACCTTGCTTCTGGCGTGGATAAGATGTAAATGCATTCTTGCCCGTGGCGAACACATGACGCACAAGAGGGCTTCCGTGCGTCACAGCGGACTTTTCGCTTCCGGCAGAATTCGCAGCTGCGAGTCGAAGCCTGGCGTTTGCTGCTTTGTCTGGAAGACATGGTATCATATCATGGGAAGAGAAAGGGGTTTAGTAAACAGAAGGAATGCCTAGTTGGTTCTCGCTTATCACTCAATGATGAGCTCAATGGTGGCAAAATTGAGGAGGAGCGGTCTTCCTCGAATTCAGTTCTAATTCGCTCAAGAGCCTTAGTCATGTGGAAAATAGCCTCGGCAAGCCGACAGATTTCATGACGTGATGCAAGATAGTCTACATGACAGTGAAAATAGTAGCCATGGTTGGAATTATATATATATGTATATTTTCAAGTATATATCGCGAAACCAAAGCACTCTGCTCAAACCTTAGGCCACTTGTAATCTAGCCACTTTTCTAGGGTGGTATTCCAGGCGCCACTCCCCTGTAGGACGTGCACCCACGCATCGACAAAGTGCTTCCAGACAGGATCCTGGGGAATGGCATATCCCAACTCTTCGAAGTTGAAGGGCTTGCCCGGGTTCACGATGCACAGTTCGCCCTCGTGCAGTCGCACCTGCAGCTCGACTTCGATCAGATCGGAAATCATGGTGTCGGCCTCGCCGTCGAGCACCGCCTGGTACACAGCATTGTTATCCGCCACCATGACGATGGTGGCCTTGTCGAGGTTGGCCCTGTCAAAGGCCTCATTGGTACCTCCGGGGTTGACGGCAACCCGGACGCCTTCCTGGTCGATGGATTCTAGGTCCGTGTATTTATCTGCGTCGGAGCACCGGATGGCGGCCGTCTTGCCAACACGCTGGATAGCAGTGCTGAAAAAGGCGGTGCGAGCGCGTGTCAAAGTGACGCTGACGCCTCCCATAGCGATGTCAAACTTGCCGGCCCCGAGATCGGAGGTGATGTTGGCCCAGATGGTTGGTACCAATTGTGGGGGCTTGGGCAGACCTAGGGCATTGGAGAGGGACTGAGCGGCGTCAATGTCAGCACCGATATATGTGGTGTTGATAGCCGAAGCATTGGGCAGTGCTGAAGCATTGGTCACCAGGTAGGTGAACGGCTTGTAGTCGCCAGTTGTGCCGACTTTGAGATGGCCACGGGCGAGCACTTGGTCGAGTACTGAAGTGATGTTGGCGTAGGAATATGACAGGGAAGTTGCTGGCATCGATCCGTGCCTTTCCTTGGCTTCTGCCATGCCTAAAGCGCTGCTCAAGAGCACGGCGTATGTCAAGAGGTTGACCATTTTTTCAATGGCGTTTGCTTCTCAAATTGAACAGTCTTGAAAGATGAACCTATCCCTGTGAACAGGGAACTCATCAATTTATAAGGATTTAAATTACATTACCCTCCCTACATCATCCATGAAGGTTATTACCTATACCGGTATGGGTATGCATCTCCATTGTGCGGGGTACACACAAACTCTCTGTTGTCCCAGCGGAGCGGGCCAAGCCAGGATTGGAAGGTAATAGGGAAAAATGTAATTCCATATATCATCATTCGCTGGAACTGGGGCTGCCCCTTGCAGGCTGCTCCTCAGAGCCCCAAGATTGTGAAGAGAAAAGAAAACGCTATCTATCTCCTGTCAACAATGACGGTGAACCCGCCAAGTCCTTGAATGGAGACTATCGCACGAGTCATGGCGTAGATAGGATGATTCCTCACCTACTTATCGAGAGTAGCGCCCGTGATAGGCCGAGTATAGCCTTGTATTCGCGCCTTCGGAATCGTTCCGACCTTCGATGCCCAGAATTGTTTACTCTGTAGTTCCTTCAAGCCCCGCTGGAATCGATGCTTGCGCTGGTAACCGACAATCACAATCTCAATCACCATAAATAGAGGCGAGCGGGTGAAGACGGTGATGGTGAGCGGAATGGGCAGGGCGGAATGGCAGAGTGGATTGTCCATATTGAGAGCTGACCAGGGTGTCCCTGATTGTTGGAATAGCGGGCACAGACCTAGATCCATAGGTGAGCTGCTTAGAACCGCTCTTCTGATTTCTGATATTATGGACGGCGACAAGTTGGCAATCCTCTGCATTTGGGCATCTGTTAGTCTATAGAGTATTAGGGCTTGCCCGAGGAGGAAGGCCGTTCTAGGTAGAGCCCTGGCTCACCTGCTCGCCACTAACAAGTACAACAGACCATAACCTTCGAATGCCCTTTCCCGTCCAGGTCGAAGATGACATGTGTGTGGACTTAATCTTGCACCTCATTCTCGTAGCCATCTAAATATTGTCGTTGTGAAATGTACTTAAGTGTGCGCCTTGTAACACACAACACCACGTAAACAACTCACACAAACCACACAAAGGCCTGCCAGTGTTGTGCACATGTTTGTGTACTCACAATGCTGAGAGTTGAGAGATCATATTCAATCATAGACTTAGATCTTACTACCAATTTTCGTTGAAGATGTTCAATGGTAAGTTCATCAAATCGCAGTCATAGTTCAAGGCCTCAAAAATATCCCTGTACGTTTCGGCAGAGTACACTTGCTCCGACTCATCACCTAATACCGGCCACTGACTAATCAGTAACCCCCCGCTCTCATACGTCTCGAACTGCTGTCGGCTCTCCTCGCTAATCTCGTTTGCTAGACCGTACGCCCAAATGTCAACCTCCCACTGAGAAGCGAGAGACTGAATGGCACGAATGGACCGATTTGCCCAGTCCCAGTTGATGTTCATCTCGTAGAGAGCTTTGATGCAGATGGTGAAATGCCGCATGGCATCGCTTCGCCTCGATTGTCCGACAGATTTGACGTGTAGTAAGAGTATAATGGCTGCCGTGAAAGCTGGGTGTACTGCAGAAATAGGTATATACCGCTGAGGGGACAAGATTAGCCAACCTAAGTGAAGCCCTTGGAGAGAGACCGAGAACTTACGCTCGTAAAGTTGTTCCGGCATATCTGAAGAATTCGAGAGGTTTTGACGGCCGAATCATAACAAGACCGCGAATGGACGTCTTTCCCATCTGGGTCATATTCAATAGAATTTTTGCCGGGATAGAGAAGCTGGAAGAAAGGCCGGTGTAGTAAGAGGATTGCATGATGGTATTGCAAACTAAAAGTTTAGTTAGCAATGCAATTAAGCGAATTAGAACTGGGGGTCTCACTGAAGCTGATAGACATATGGTGGTGATGGTTGGAGACTTGAATTGGAGATTTTGAGAGACTTGGGAAGCCGATCAAAAAGCGTCGTTGCCTCCAAATGCGCTTTCATCACTCGTTCCTCTCTCTCCCTCTCTGTCCATGTATAGCGCTGGGCATACCTATTAATCATTAGAGCTATGATTGGTTACATCGGATGGACTGTGTCTCTTTACAGTTGATCAATCGCCTCGGATGTGGCAATGAGAAGCTCACACAAGTATGAGCAATTTTCCGTGATATGAGGTGTTGGCCAAGGCTGTGAGATCTGGGCTTGATACTCGGAAAGAAAAGAAGAAGGGCGGATATGGCCCTTTGGTTTGGTCGTAGTGATGTTGTATTCTTGAATACTGGCAGGCCGTCCCATTCCCAGGCAGTATAGCCTAGAACATGGAGCTTTAGCAAGGCACATGGTCGCCTGGGAGCGAGACTTACTTGTCTAGCACATATATGCCCCAAAAGGTGACGTTTCGCGCCTCGACATCTTCCTCGGGAATCAGTCCTTTGGCTGCGAATGATGAGCAGTCAGAGTGCAGGCCCAGATTCATGGCCATTCTCGACGCCATGCCAATGTACATGAATCCGAGTCCTTCCTTGTCGATGCAAGCCCAGAACAGACCGAGTAGTGCCGTGGCTTGAGCGGTGGATGTCGTCGGGGCTTCATATTCGCAGTGGAGCATGACTTTTGCCTGAGCTGCAAATACGTCTCCTGCTGTATTCGGATTATCGGGGTCGGTTCTGAGTTCGGGCCTGGAGGAATAGCGCGATGCGAGTGCAAACATGGCGGTGAGAAGCAGAGGGGTGCAGAATCGTCCTGTCTTTTCTACATAGAGATCCTCGACGAATGATTCTCGGGGCACGATGTATTGCCACGAATTCTGCCATTTCCAATACAGGCCAAGCAGATGGTCCCGGAGCTCATCGGAGGGGTCGAAAAATCCCTCTAGTTGTCGCGCCGCAGCGATGCCGCGGTTTCTCGCCTCGACTGAAGACGCGACTTTGATAGAATGATTCTGAATGATGGTGAAGTTGCTAGACGCGCCAAAAAATCTCAGCTCGCCGGTGTCGCCGAGGGTAAAGCATCCAAGGGCGTCAGTGAGGTCGTCTATTTGATCCGCTTCGATATCGCCATGTGAGTTACGGTCAGAGGGAGACTCTGAAGAAATAGCGGATGTGTCCTCTTTATTGCAGTGGTTGCAGTATTTGGGACCAGCAGGCGGAGCAGACGTGTGCGGCTGAGAGGCAAGCTGTCTTTCTAGGGTTGCGACGCGTGCTTCTAACGCCATGATGTACGCATTGCTGTGGCGCCTTGTGACCGCGTAAGTGCAAATGCAGGTTGATATTTTGGGTACTACGCACCTCCTGTTACTCTCAGCTTGAGAATATTCACAGTCTTGTTGACGGTAGTTGCAGGCACTGCATCGTGGCTGACCTCCATCGCACTATCCGAGGCAGAAAGGAGTTAGAAATGATTCCGACGTGGGAACTCATCAAGGTTTGTTGAGACTAGGATGTCGCAGCTTTCTTCATTACCTTGGTTCTCTTGGCGCGACAGCCATTGCAGGCAAGGGTAACTCTCTTCCTCGGTGCCTTCGAGACTTGATCACTCTGAGAAGGCATTTTGGATCTCTGGGCGTTGCCAATCGAGGAAAACATCAGGCAATGAGGGGGCTTCTCGGTGTTTTAAACCTGGCTTGTTCAAATACCCCGCGTTAACGTACGTCACGCAGGGGATTATCTCTCGAGGTCAGGGTGAAGGCGCAGCTTTAGGACGAGTTCTGAGAAAATGTAATTGGTAGGTAGATAAGGGTGTCTGTGCGACTAGAAAGCTAAAAAGAATGCCGGCTCACCGTAGAGCTATCTAAGCAGCTTGTTATTGGCTAGTTATTGGCTAGCTAGGCTCTGATAAGCAGCCCATAGTTCGGTCTAGACAAACATCAGTGACTCGGTCTGGTTGAGTCGGAATCCTTACCCCGCACGGCAATCCAGGGACTTGTACCGGTATTCCGGACCGTGACTTAGCGGGTGCCATAGTGAACCTGATGCGCAAGGATAGAGAATCAATATGCAGTGCAACCTTGGATCTCCCAACTTACAACAATCTCACAGGGTAATTATTCCTTTTTAGGCAATTCTGTCATGATCATGGAATTATGTCTACCACTCTATGGGCCTCGACTCGATTGGCTTCTCGAAGAAAGCTGGCAACTTCGCAGTAGCCACTTTCTCGCTCGCAAAGAGCGGGTGCGAATCGTATGCAAGAAACCCGGTGGCGTCAAAACACCCAACGTATTCCGCGTCTATCTCATCCCCCTTTAAGATGCCAAGGTCAACCCAGAGCAGAAGATCGCCGCCTTCAACCGGACCGCCCGGCCCGTATGCTGCCATGAAGTCTCGTCGGAGCTTAACGTGGCCCTTGTCCCACTTTCCGATATGCTCCATTTTCGATAGATCGAGCCAGAACAGGATCTGAGCTTGGCGTATGTAGTCCAAACCGGGGAAAATACCACTCGCAGTGGGCTTTGCTTCTCCGTTTGTTTTAGTCTTGGTAGCTCCGAGTATCTTTTCTCCATCGAAAGCGTGGCAAGCCCTGGCGGAGACCATGCCTTTCTCCGGGCCTGAAGTAACGACGGTAGTGACCCATTGCTTCGTGAGGCTGTCGAAATTCTCATCCCAATATTGACGTTCTTCTCCTTTCATTTCGCTGTAGTCCTGACCCTCGACCACGACGCAAATATTGTCCGGAAACCTAGCCATCCTGACTCTGCCAGGTCGGATGTTGTTGGTAGGAGACCGAGGGGTAGGTAAAGTAGAAAGAGGAGAGCTAAATTTATCCTCCGGAGAATCGGGCGTCATGCGGGAACGATATGCACCCCAGTACCCAGTCTTCTCGGTCAGGGGGATGGCCTCTCCACAGTGACCGAAGCCAGAAGGCTTCGCCTTATTAGACTCATACATGGATCTGGTGGCAGGCAGACTAAATGTCTCTCTCCAAAATCCTGCATCATCTGGGAGTGAGGCCCAGAAAGATGTTGTACCATCACTCTCCCACCATGTTTTGAAGGATTGTGGTGAAGCCCAGTAACTCATCCAAATCTTAGTAGGAATGTCGTTTTGCTCAAGGACCTCTACACCAATGGCTGCATTCTTGATGAGGTTGTCAAACTTGTTGATGAGCCCGAGCTTGCTTGAGCTTGGGGACTCTGCATGATACTGGCAACCAAAGATTGACACAGTAAAATGATGCGCAGTTGGGAAACGTGATCGAAGCATGTTGGTTGGTGTTTATTGTGAATGATGTGGCAATGCGTTCAATCTTCTACTCTTTCACAAAATTAAGAAGGCGATGAGGACTTAATTAATACTCTAACCAAACTTTTGACTAAAACCACCGTCCTCTCTTTAGTCGGTCAAATCCAATGAGCGGCATGTATTTCCAAGCTTTCAGTCTAGATGTTGCGGGTAGCTAGTATCCTGAAATTTGTGGGTCCTGTCTCAAGATAACAGGCCGGGTATCAAATATCCATGGTGTACGCTAACAAGATAACGGGTATCAAATATCCAGAAGCTAAATTATGGGGCTTGATCGACAATGATTAGCGGGAATCTAGTATGCACGGAATCAACTATCCGGATGTCTAGCGGATAATAATTACGCTGAGGCTTGTGAGACCTTCTATTAATGTGAGGCAAGTTATAAAAGACCAATTGAAATTCCTGTGTCATGAACTTCCAACAATTCATCAACTAACAATTTCAACAGATTCTCTACAACAACTTCTACACACTTAATTAAACCGCAATCATGAGCTCCAAACTCAAGGTCGCTGCTGTCCAGGCTGAGCCTGTCTGGAACAACCTGCAAGGAGGTGTTGACAAGGTCATTTCTTTGATCAAGGAGGCCAGTAGCAACGGAGCCAATGTGGTTGGCTTCCCTGAGGTTTTCATCCCCGGATATCCTTGGTAGGTTGGATCACCATCATCTCATACCCATAGGCTATTAACCAACTCAAAGGAGCATCTGGGAAAAGTCCGTTTTCGAGAATGTCTCGTTCATGAATGAGTACTTTGAAAACTCACTCCAGAAGGAGTCCAAGGAGATGGACCAGATTAAAGCTGCCGTGCGTGAGGCTGGCGTCTTTATTGTCTTGGGTTACAGCGAGAGATACCAAGGGTCGTTGTACATTGCTCAGGTGAGTCGCTCCAGCAACTCTTCTTCGAATGAAGGCTAATTACAAACTCACAGTCTTTCATCGACCCAACTGGCACCATTATTCACCACCGTCGCAAGATTAAGCCCACTCATGTCGAAAGGGCTTACTGGGGAGACAGCCAGGCTGACTCCCTCCAGGGTGTTGTCCAAACTCAGTTTGGCAGAATCGGTGGCCTCAACTGCTGGGAGCACAGCCAGCCTCTTCTACGCTACTACCAGTACTCTCAAGACGTTGATATCCACGTTGCGAGCTGGCCGTTGATCTGGGAGAAGACAGAGGGAAAGCCGTGGCCCTACCACATCACTGGCAGCGCAAGCAACAAGTTTTCCCAGGTCATGGCAATGGAAGGTGCTTGCTTTGTCATGGTGTGCACAGAGATCCTGACTGCAGAGGGCAAGGCCAAGACTGGGCTGGCTAAGATGGGCAAAGATGGGGAGGAATGGGGCAAGACTCCTGGTGGAGGTTTCACTATGATTTATGGCCCGGATGGAGCCGAACTTTGCGAGCCGTTGGATACTGGGGTTGAAGCCATCGCCTATGCCGAGATTGATCTCGCTGATAGGGCCAAGGCCAAGCAGAACCTTGATGTTGTCGGGCATTATTCGCGACCTGATCTCCTGAGCCTTCGGGTCACGAGCAAGGCAGCCGCTCCTGTTCATTTTATTGAATAAGAGTACAGCCTGACATAGTTATATATTTTACGCCGGGTCATGCTTTCAATGAACTCTACATGTTTCGGATATATGCACATTCTTTAATTCTGCCAACGAAGGGTTCTGCATAATGCTGACTATTTCTACTTCTGGACAAAGGTGGATAATTCCGAACTTTATTCACTGGGGCAAAATTGAGGCAGGTAAGCACGAGCCAATAGTCGAAGTGTTGACGTTGGCATCGTGACCCGGTTGAGCTACTGGAATAGTTCCTGGGATAGAACTCTTGATTGAACGTGGGGATAGACCTCGCATATCATTTTACTGAAAAAACCTTGTTACTCGATCACCTCTTCAAATGTGAAGTGGAAAAATTGATGGTAGTAATACAAATTTTCCACGGTAACTCCAGGGAACCCGAGTAATTACATCAAGAGCAGAGCTGACGCAGCAAAGACGAAACCCAAGACCATATGACCATTCAAAGCCAAGCTTTCTCCAGCATTATCCTCATCATCACTGCCAGAGCTCTTCGTAGAATTGCTTGCAACAGTTGTGTCGATTGTCTTCATGCACGTCATCTGGGCTTCGGCCTTGGAAACAATTTCGTTGGAGTCCCCAGGAATGAAGAGGGTCAGAATCGGGGTGATGCCGAAGAACTCATCTGACATGGTGTCGGTGAGGTAGTCGCCCTTCATCCAGTTAGTATTCATTTTTACGCAATTATGACCCCTTTTGGCATGCTCTTACCTCTGTTTTAAACGAGCTGACGAACGATAGGTCATAGGCTTTGGGGACAATAGGCCAGCAGTCCGAGGAAGAGTTATCACTCGAAGAAATGGGTTCGACTCCACCAGAGCCAGAGAGGACTATAAATGCGTTGTCAGAAAGAACCCCACCACGTTAAACAATCCCGCAATTATGCGTACCTGTGGAGTTGAGACCAACCCATTTGCTCCCGTCAGCAAATGAATCACATTCGGAGTCCAAATTGTCCTCGAACTCCTCCTGTAGTTTTTTGCAGACCTCTGCACTCTCAAGACCATCAAAATCGAGATCCTCGGCACGTGAGATAAGTGCCGACACGCACTTCTCGGACAGTGCCTCTTCACAAGTGCCTTGAGAGATGGACTCGTCGTCGCTGTCATCGCCAAACGAGACACGGTCACTGACGCGTGTGAAAAAAAGCGCGCACGCGATAGTGCCATTCAGATCAAGATCTGGTGGCGTGCCGAGGAGAAAGGTCTTGTCGAACGTGCGATTGCCGTCAGAATCTCCGAGAGCAACACCTTCGACCCAGGAAAGTCCCTCCAGGGCATCCGTATCAGTAGGGACTCTTGCAAGTCCGATCGTGGAAAAGTCTTTGTCGGCGACTTGACATTCTGCGGACGTTGAATCAGAGGCTGTTGGACAGCCTACCTCTGCGCAGCCGACGATGGTCTCATCAAGAGACTGGGCATTCAAGGCCTGCGCAGCAGCGACCAAGAAAATGGTGTGACGTTGAAGAAACATGACGGAAGTGAATTAGATAAATGGAGAAGCGCAAAACAGAGGGAAAGTGGTTGAGAAAAATAAGTCAGACACAAATGCAGAAGATGCGATGAAATAGTTGCTTGGGAAGGAAATGTAACAAGAGAATACTGAAAGAGGAACAGAGAGAGAAAACGAGAGGAGATGAGGGGGAAATATCTTGGGAATGAGGGTCAGCAAAATACGGCTGGAAATGGATCGGACGAAATATCATGTGGTGAAGCGCTGAACAGGTTATTTCTGGAGGCCTGCAAGGGGCGTTTGCCTTGCAGGGCGTTGATAGGTTCAATAAGCTTATTTCAAGCTTGTTCTGTTGGTTGCACGCGCCGTGAAAGGGTCAGAAGTGCTGGGGCTTTGTCTCATTACGCGCCCGCTCATCGTGTGGGTTTTAAGCGCCCACTCGAAGCGATGCTGCGGCCATGGCCCAAGTTCCACAAAAACACCAAACGGGTTGATGAGATTGGCTGCCCCTGCCGCATCTCGACGTGGCCACGGGGCTCTCAACCACTGACTCAGCGACCCGACGGTTTGGATCGTGACGTTATTAGTCCATGGATCTCCAGCTCGCTTCGCCTAGGGAGCCAGCCTCTCGGATTCTTAATTCAAGAATAAGCGACCTTACGCCACGATATGCAAACTACCAAAACAAGAGACCCGGAGACTGCATCGTGGGATCAGGCTGAAATCGCATCCACCCATACAGCTGGTACGCCTGATACGATGTATTATTTCCATTGGCCTTGTTACCGCCGGTCAGCATCTTGACCTGTCTCTGACACCGCTTTCCTGGGAACCAGACGCGGGTCACCGTCTCTCTTGGCTCGCGTGCATGACGTGAAGTCGGTGAACATGATTTGGGTTGTAAATAGAGTCAATGACTATTGGCTTCAGTCAACCTGGCCGCATCTACGCAGGCAAACCTGAGACGAGCAAGCAGCGCAGAATTCCCTGCTAATTTTAATCATTCTCAAACCAGCAGCACCGTGAGTCCTTTGGTATGCTGAAGACTCAGTCTTTAAAGAGGACTCTGATGGGACAGAGAAGAGACTGTTTTCCTCAGATTCAACAGCGACTCAACAACAACTTTTCCCCTTCCATTCACTTCTTGACTCTGGTTTAGTCACTAGTTCCACATCACCAACTGGCAATTCAATCGCTACACCTCTCATTTTCATTTCATTTCCATCTCACTTTCATCTCTTATTTCTTCTCAAACTTTTCCATCATGGCAGGTGCTATCGAGGTCATCGGCTTGGTCAGTTCCGTCCTCGGCATCATCCAGTTTGGCAAGGACAACTTTGCTCCCCCTGAGACTGCCAAGTCTGTCATCAAGGTTGGCGTTGGCCTAGACGTTGAGGGTGGTCTAAACAACGCAGGTGGTGATCTACCAGACGTTCGTCTCTTCAACGAGGGTGGCCAGTTCCTTGGCATGAGGGCTGACCCAGGTGACATCGACAGTGGCACCAGTGACGAGATCGAGGTTGATCACGACGGCGACAATGGGCAACAAGCCACCTATGCCCTGTTTTCCGCCAATGACAACGCTATATGCATTGCCTACGTCTCTATCACATGGCCCGATGGCAATGAATATGCCTGGATTGGCGACTGGGGTGAAACCTGCGGTTCCACATGGTACTATTCCAATCTCTACATCCAGGGAACGGATCACAAACCAAAGTGTATGTGGATTGATGCCAACGGTGATCAACCTCAGACTGGCTTTCAAGTCCACTTCCCGGAATTCGTGCCCCAGGAGGCCGGTACCTTGCCAGAAGGGAAGGACAAAGACTACTTCTGCAACAGCGGGCCTCCCTTCAAGATTCGAACCGAAGAAGACCCCAACGACATCACCTACTGGACACTCAACAAGCGCGACGAAGACAACAGCACTGCCACGGCCCAAGCCTACGCGCCATCGAGGAAACCGAAGCACCCACGCCGTGGACTCGGCGCTCGTAACATGGTTATGTCCACACACACCCCGTTTGTGGATCAACTTGTGATGGACAACGATGCAAGCCATGCTACAGCAGAGCTTTGCTCGAGCCAAAACTCCGTTGGGCCTGATTTTGTCAACATTGCGGATGGGCAGTTTTGCAGAATGTCGGACAAAACGTTGTGGCCAATCTGTGGCGATGTCACGGTGGACAACTGTTTCAGTCTCGAGGAGCAGCAACTTGTAATTAATGGCGTGGCACAAAGGTCGAAGAAGTATTCTAAGGTTGTGACTTGGGGCAGGTGAAGAGGTGTGTCAATCTTTTAGTCGGGGTGCGAATGGGATGATGATGGATATTGATGTGCTTGATGTGTCATAGCTTGATAGGTGTAATAATTATTGGGCAAGATTTCGTAACACACCAAAGTTTGCTCACTGAGGTCGCCAGATGTGGCTATCTCATTTTAATTGAGACCTACTCACTGGACGCTGTTAGTGATGTGAGTTGAAATCGGTCTAAGCTTTGTTGGTTTACGGGTTTTGGTAGACGTGATGGGCGATCGTAATCGGAATTAAAGGCTGAAACATATCTGATAATATGACCGCCTCTCTTTATTAAGTATAACTTATATTTTAATAATGACGTTATACGCTATTATTTAAAAAGTATTAATATTTATTACCTTTTTATGCCATTTGTATCTATTTTATTATTATACTAAATCTTATTTTAAGAAAGCTGTCTTCACCAAATGAGAGACAGTCGCTAACGCGGGCGAAAAAAAAACCCGCATGCGATAGTGCTATTTGGACTAAAAGCTAGCATATCTGGCAGCCTATTAAGGAAAAAAGTTTTATTTAACGTACGATTACCGTCGGAATCTCCGAGAGAAACGCCTTTGACCCTTCACTGTCCAATGGTTGCACTTCTGACTCAGCTTCTGACACAGCCACACTGCGTCACATGTAGCTGCCTATTTTGTCTTGTTTCTGCTCGACATTTTACGACGGCTGGGGAGCTTCTGTCATCAAGTGTTTGACAATGAGCTTCTGGAGATTCAATCACCATGAGTTTGCAAATGCCACCGTTCGAATTCAAAACCTACCAATATGAGCCTCTTCCAACTCCATCTTCTATTCGCCTTCTATCTTTGGCAGCCATCCAGCGGGATGACAGCCCTATGGTATGCGGCACTCCACTCATCCAATGTGCTTTGAGGACTGTAGATCTGGTCACCTCGCCCGTCTACAAAGCGTTATCGTATACTTGGGGCAACCCTCGCTGCACACCTGACGATACGACACTTGGCGAATATTCCAGCAGGCACCAGTGGCCGTTAGCTGTGAATGACAGGGTGCACTTTGTGACAAAAGGCCTCTTCGAGGCTCTTCAACAGCTGTTTTTGGATGGTGCCCCTTTTGTGAACGAACGTTTCCCGCCATTTGACAAGACTACCTTGATAAGGCGTCCGAGATGAATGATGTGGATAGAGTCCTTAGCTGCCTTCAGCTAGGAGCCGACATACACCTCCAGGACCGTTTTGGGGAAACGGCACTCCACTACGCTGCTGGGAATGGGCACCTTGATATTGTCAAGACGTTGTTACGTTACGGCGCAAACGATAAGATTCGCAATAAAAATGGCGGACGCACCCCGTTGGAAAGTTGCTTGCACTCGAAGCGCGGCCAACATCAACAGGTTGCCCATGCGCTTCGCAATGTGGACTCACTCGAGAAGCGTCGTAAAAACATGCCGGCTATCCCCAAGAGCCAGCAGTCTCATACTTGTCTATATGAGTTGTGGATTGACGCTATTTGCGTTAATCAAAGCGATACAGAGGAGAGAACAGCTCAAGTTGCGTTGATATCGCACATATACTCAAACGCCAAGTCTGTGGTAGTCTGGCTGGGCCGTGAAGACATGACAACCCAAGGCGCCTCCGCGGCTCTACGAGGGCGTAGCATCTCGAGGCACCAAATGTTTGATATCAGGGGTCTCATCAATAGATCTTGGTTTACGCGGAAATGGGTGATTCAGGAATTCTGCCTGGCAGAGGCCATACAGATGTGGTGCGGCGCCTTCCAGATCAACTGTGATCGCCTCTTAGATTACGACTTGGAGCATCTTTTGCCTGCGCTAGGTGCCTCTGGTTCTTCGCCGGCTACAATACTTCAGCAAGGCAGAAAAGGGCTGGGAATTTGGGATGTCTTGACTCTGAGGCGCTGGTTTCAGCAAATCCGAAGCCCTCCTTTGGACTGTAGCAGCCATCTATCTCCTCCGAGCTTGCCCGCCTTGATTGCACTCACCTGGCACTTCAAGTCGGCAGATCCCAGAGACAACATCTTCGCACTACTCGGCATCGTCAGCAAGTATCCCGTCGAGGGCACTCCTTGCGACCTTGTTGCCGACTACTCAACGTCGACCGAGGAAGTGTTTCTTCAGGCTGGGAGGGTTTTTATCGAAGCCAGGGGTCGAAACGAAGTCCCCACCTGGAACAAGAACCCGGAGATACTGGAGCCGCTTGAAGGTCTTTCGTTTGTCCAGCATCACAAATTCCCGGAGCCCGCGACGGAGAATATAATACCGTCTTGGGTTCCCCATTTCCATCGCGAGCTGACTACAGCTAGACTCTGGGATCGTCGGTTCAGCGCCGCCAGTGGCGAAAAGTTGAAACGTTGCACCGCCATCTGGCCTTCAGATCCACGCCTCCTCAAATTAAACGGCTACTTAGTCGACCAGGTAACGGAAGGAAGCAGTGACGAGGGAGCGCAGAAGGGCCAAATTAACGTGTCCGTCCCTCAGATGGCTACGTGGTTCCGCATGACATTGGGCCTTGAAGTTCGCTACCAAGAGCTTTACGACTTGAGTCGAGTTGAAGTGCTATGGAGGACTCTGATGGCCGACGATATTTGGCACACCCAGCCATCCATCGCGAGGGAAACGTTTAAGGAATTTGTCTGCGAGCACATACAGATGTGCGGGGAGCAAGCACGCCAGTTGCTTAGTCGACTACGTGCCGACGATGACTCCAAGTCTCTCCCAAGTCTTGAGGAGATTGACCATTTCAAAACAGTGTCTCAACAAGAAGTCGCCAACGAGAACCCCATATACCGCGTTGCGGAACGCGCGTTTCACGCAAGCTTCAAGAGATTCTCTTTTAATCGCCATCTGTTTCGAACAGAACGAGGCTACCTTGGTCTGGGGCCTCGTTCTGCCAGAGCAGGAGATCAAATATGGCTGATAGCCGGTGCTCGTACACCCTTTGTACTAAGACCAGCGAGGGATGATGCACGAGGCAGACTATGTTTTCAATTGATTGGTGAATGCTATGTACATGGCATGATGCACGGCGAAGCCGTGGGTGAGAGCGAAATGTCTTTTAAGCCCATTGAGATCAAATAGTTTCTCAGGGCAGTATATGGAGTTTGATTTTGTAAAGAGAGTTATGTGTTTCAAAAGGTCGCTTCTGGTGCCTTGCCTAGACCTGCCCCTTATCATCTTGTCATAGTTTTGTCCACACTGTTTGTGCCTCTAAAGACAGTGAGACCTTCCGCTCGATTGAGTGCAGCAGGAGGTATTGGTTTGGCCCTACTGACAGTGGACGGCTGTTTCAGTCTTGAGGAGCAGCACCTGATATTTAATGGCGGGGCGCAATGGTCCAAGAAGTATTCCAAGGTTGTCAACTGCGGCAAGTAGAATGTGTTGCAAAATCAAGTTATGTTTGGGGAGTGAATGTGACGAAGATGGATGAACGTTGTTGAGACGTGTGTGTCATAACCTCATATGTGCTGTAATATTGGTCAAAATTTCGTAAAACACATATTATTGCTCGGAAAAAAGGCCGCCAGAAGCGGTCACTTCATTTCATTCGCCCCTACCCACCGGATCACCGTAGCGATGAGAGTTGAAACCAGGACGTGATATACTATTGTACGGGTTTATGTGGACGTGATGGGCCTTCTTGATCCGGCTTGAAGGCTTAAAATGTGTTTGAGGAGATAAAATCAATCCTTGTCAAATTTCATTCACCATTGAATGACAAATTAGCAGACTACTGTTCTTTTAAAGAACTTTGTGCATGACTTTAATATTCCATTCGCAACTATTTCGTCAATGTAGCAAGACTTATCACCGCAGCTTGACAAAATCCACTCCCTTTGCAACATTGCCTTTCAATTCTTCCACAGCTGTCTTCAAGAGCTCCTTCTCGTAGTTCGACAGGGTCCCAATGGGATGAGCAGTCTGCGTGCCGTTGGGCCCTAGCTGGACGGGTACGGCGAAATAGTCGACTCCAAGCTCATGAGCGATGGCTTCTCCTCCTGGAACGCCCGGGAGGTAGACATAAGCAGGTTCAACAATTCCAGTTTCGCCCTTTGAAGCCTTGATCACAGCTTGGGCGAAGCTGAACAATTGTCTTTAGCGGTATGTCATCCCGACAAGACAGCATGGACTTACCGAAATCCAGCATATGCCATGCACGTAGTGGCGGACCCAGCGCCGGCCTTGGCCTTGACGATCTCATCGCCGCCAAATTGAACACCTGGATAGAGTCAGCTTCGGTCTATTTTATCGGAGATTGGTGAACTACGGTAGGTGATTGCTTCAATTTGCTCTTGAGTCAGCTCCACTGCTGGCTGTGACTGACTGAGCAACGGCAAAATCGTGGCACCAGAATGGCCTCCAACAACGGGGACCTTAAGATGCTGCGGGTTGATGTTTCCAACAACCTGGGCCACAAAGGTAGATCCGCGCACAACATCAAGCGTCGTGACGCCGAAGAGACGCACTGGGTCGTAGACGCCATGCTGCTTGAGGATCTCTACCGCAATGGGAACAGTGCAGTTTACTGGGTTGGTGATAATGCAGATGAAGGCCTTGGGACAGAACTTGGCAGCCCCATTGATCAAATCCGCAATAATTCCGGCGTTCGTTTTGAAAAGGTCTGTCTAAGTGTGAATAAATGACGGTACGCGGCCATGACCCGAGGGTGTAAACTCACCATCGCGAGTCATTCCAGGCTTTCGAGCAATGCCTGATATCTGTCAGAAGAGCCGTATTTTTGTATTGAGTTCAAGAACTCACCTGCTGAAATTAAAACGATTTCCGCTCCTATTAGCGCTTTCTCCAGGCCGTTGTCATCTGGCAGATAGCCACTGACGATCGCTGGGGTGTCGATATGGTTCAAGTCAGTTGCAACGCCAATCGCATGGACAACATCATACAGTCTCAGCTCAGTGACAAGCGGACTCTAAGATGCCGTTAGCTTTCTTTTCCAAGATATCGTATGCACAAATTGAACTCACTGATTTGAGTAGGAGGCTCAGTGGTTGCCCAATCTGCCCTGAGGCGCCAAGTACAGCTGCTTTGACCATGATGTAGATTTGATGTAACTTGAATTCTAGGCGTTGACGTTGATCTCAAAGTGTTTTTGTGCCTGAGCTTCTCGTTATCTGTAGGCCGACCCGTAATATATATAAAGGCAACAGATGATGGTCGGTTAAACTTTCAGCCACAAAACATTGAAGCGATCCTGTGACAAGGTCATGGCTGAGTTCATGGGTGGCAAGGTTGGCGATGCCTCAAGCGGTAGAACATTTAAGCGACCCGTATCCGCTTCCCAAATCTACGACTTTGGAGAAACAACACAATACATTGGAATACATCATCCATGAGCTCATCTACGAAATGATTAGCCACTGATAGTTACCCGAGAGGTGGAGCCAGGCACTCTGAAAGAATGAAAGCTAGCTTGTAGATATGATTTCTAGCCCTCAGTGGAATATCACTGTGTAGACCTGCCCTAGGCGTAGGCAAATGATGTTAAGAGCTAGGTAAAAGATGTGTTCTAGACCCAATCCACCCTTACTAACACCGGCCTCTTCATGGGGCGCGCAGTACCATAAGCTTTCCTGACATTGTTTTGATTACGATCGTTGATTGAGCGATAAGTACACCCTTTCTACGAAAAGTACGAAAAGGACGATGCTCTTGAGGTAGCCAGAGGATCCTTTCGCCCTTTTTTTTAATCCACGATCCATCGGTGTTCATGCCATAACCTCCAAGCGGGAATGCGTCACTGCCTTTTGTTCCACAAGGCGGCATGTTAAGGTCCAGGATCCCCACGCTAGTCGATAGACGCGTAGTTGTCAGAAAGGAAGCTATAGTTACCAAGTGTGGAGCTTCCAAAGTCCGGATGAAAACTTGCTTGTCCGTATCCCAGATCTTGATAGCTCTGTCAAAACCTATTGCAAGCAATTTTTGGTCTGGCGAAAAGGCGAGGGAGAAGTTGTCGATGCTAGCGTCGCAGTAAGCCGTGTGGATACATGATCCCTTGATTATGTCCCAGATCTTGAGGTAGCCATCCTCTGCAACTGATGCAAGCCAGTCAGAAAAGGGAGAAAATGCTATGCACGCCACTTTATCGTGGTGCCCAAGCAGTTGTTGAACAAGGTCACCCGTGCGGACGTCCCAGACTTTGATACCTTTGTCACACCCGGAGGCAAGCCAACTGCCGTTACCCGAAAAGGCGGACAATCTCAGAGGGAACCCTCCCAAATACCAACTTGGGGGAGTATCATGGCCATTTGTTAGGCTCCTGATTCGAGTGCCGTCAGCCAGGTTCCAGATGCCGATTGACCCGTCCCGTAGAGCCAGTGCGACCACTCGGTGATCTTTTGTTACAGACCAAGCTGGAACATCTTGCGACCTTACGCCACCCCTCAGGACATCAACGCCGTGATTCGCGTCCCAGATGTTGACACTCCCTCGCATGAATTCATCCTTGGATAAGGTGCAAAGATTCTGGCCATCCGGGGAAAAGTCAACGTGAAATACAACCTTTGCCTCTTTGAGGTCCAGAGTGTGAAGGCAAGAGCCCTTGATCGTGTCCCAGACTTTAGTAGAGCTTCCTGATGTGTATGCGACTAAGAGACCATCTGGTGACAGCGAGATGCTCCTAATTTTGTATTTGTCGACTCTATCTCTCGGACCTCTTGCTGAGGTGTCCCAGATCTTGACCAAGCCGTCTTCAGAAGCGGAGACAAGCTGCTTTTTGGTCAGGGAGAATGCAAGGCTGCCTACCATATGAGTATGACCTTCAAATGCATTTACGCATTCGCCTGTCGATGTATTCCATAGCATTATAAGACCGCTCGAGCCGCCGGCGGCTAGTTGACAGCCGTCTGGTGAAAATGCTACCGAATATATCCGAAAAAAAGGGTCGTGATTAGTGCACACTTGGATGCAGACCCACGTCTGCAGATCCCAGATCTCAATTGCCTGATAATCTTTGACCACTGCTAACCGCTTACCATCGGATGCGAAAGCCATTGAGGTCCTTCCAGCTCCAATTGGTAGAGCTTTAATCAACTCCAGAGTAAGAGTGTGGTAAAGATTGATTGCACTCCCAAGACTGGGCTCCGCTACTATCAGGCCGTCAGGCGAGAAAGCGAACGACATCTGGGATTTGGAGTCGATTTCTTTAAGGTGGGCCGTGACGGGTTGGGTGTGCTCTCCTGCAACCACGTCCCAAACCTCGACATGCACCACTTGAGTATGCCCTGAACCCGTGGTCGAACATGTTATCAGGTGTCGATCATCCGACGCAAACGAGATTGCGAGAATAGGGGTTTTGGCTGAGCCACGAAGGATACTAATGCAAGTGCCAGCACCAGTAACCCAAATTCTTGTTGTTCCGGCCTTGTCGCCTGTTGCCAGTCTCTGGCCATTTTTGGAAAAGGTGATGGATTTCACCCTTTCCCTGTGCCCCTGTGGGATCATCGCAATGCTATCAAATGAAGTTGAGTCCCAGACCTGGACTGTTTCATGCGGAGGGTACGCAAGTTGTGTTCCATCCGGTGAAAGCGCCATCAAGCCAAGGGATCCCGACCCTGACTCGAGAGTGTGAATACAGGCGTCCCAGTCAAGCTTTAGACTCAAACCTGATAGTAGCCATTTCGTGTCTTCGCCCACGTTCTCACTCTTCGTGAACTGCTCTCGTACCAGACTCTTTGTGGGGGCGAAAACCAACGCTGATGCATAGAGTTGAAGTGGAGCCGCCTCGATTATCGCCTTGAAGGACTGAAGGAATCGACTTGCATCTCGGAGCAATTCCGTCAAGCTCTCAGTGCCTATTTTACCCTATGAATTTGTGAGCTGCCACCTTGTGCGATTTTGTAGAATAGATAAACTCACGAGGTCCGACTCCAAGCGAAGCATCGTCATTATCCCTGTTGCCAACATGCGCAGAAGGCTAAGGGCTTCGAGCCAGTGAAGAAATTTATTTCTGAAAAACTTTTCGACCGCCTGTAGACTTTTGTCATCTCCATCCTCGGTTGCCACATCTGAAGCAAGGAGATGCTCGGCCCAATAGATGCAAGAGTAGGCCATTTGCGACAGCGGGTTAGGGTCGGGGGTTCGGACGTCCTCGATCAAATACCCTGGCGATTCGAGGCCGTACATATCCTTCTTCAATCCCTCAAGAGCGGCCATTGATCCGAAGAAGACTTCGCGGTGCTGGTTTGCGATTCCAGATGGGAATATCCGATCGGACGCCCCGTTAAGAAGAAAGTCCTTGGCTGACTGGTGTATAAAATAAACCACGTCTCCCCGAAGAGTCAAGAAGGAGCCGCAAGATTCAACCCCATTCTTAACACCTTTTATAGGGCGTTTGTGGAGCGGTTCGACAAGAGACTTCAGCTCCTGAATTGTAATGGGGCGGAGAGTGGCACACAAAGTGGCAAGAATCTGCTTGTACAAATCCGCGTCTCGAGAAGCCCATATCTGCGTCATCATTCGCTCGTACAGTTCAGCAAGTCCTTCTGGTATGGACTGGAGAACTTCCACCGGGTTCCAATCATAGACTTCGGGCGCGGATAGAGCCTCGCATGCCAGGGCGACCCACAAGAATGTATCGTCGGCTTTAGACACCAACTCTGTGTACACGGAGTCCTTGGTTTCTGGTTCATACTCCTTTTCGGCAGCCAAATCGTTGACCTTTTTCCCGATGAAGAATTGGACCGCGCTTGAGATTTTGTCGTTGTTCAGCTCAAGACTCATGGTAATCTTGTTTGCCCTCTTAAGCTGGACGTCAATCGCCGGCCAATCCCGACTAGAGACGACCCACTTGGCATTATGACTTGGCGAGTTTGAGAGTTCGGCAATGAGTTTCATTAGGTCTGCCCTCCCGGCAGTGCATTCATCAAGGGCGTCCACCATCATAATCGGATGGGATCCATGACAATCTTGCAGCATGTCGCTGAGGATCGCCTTCAGCGTCCCCCAGGCGTTAACTCCTTCGAACAATCTTTTTCCTTCATCATATTTAAGGCGCACATATAAAATGAGCGATGGCTCATACGCTATAAGAAAGTAGATAAGGCCTCGCAATACACCAATCGAGGTTCTCAGCTCTAGTACAGTGGCACAGAAGAAGTATGACACTGGCCTCATGTCATATTCCACATGGTCAATGATGCCGCACATCAACATCATCTTCCCCTTCCCAGGCTCACCTCGAATCCAAAAGAGCTGACTCTGAGGATTTTCCAGAAATTTCTTGTGCTCAGTGTCGTCGAGGATCCACCTATACGACTCTTCAAGTAACCCACCCTTTGTCTGCTCGATCCGTTCTTTGTCCTTTCTCAGATCCGTCAGAAACAAGTCTTGGCGGCAGAGTTTGTCGGAATCGCTCTCATGCCACTTCTGCTGCTGCTCGGTCTGGTCTTGGATGGACGAGCGAAGGTCGTGAGTGGCGCTTTCAATGCTAGAAAGAGTTGACTTGGCAATCTCTGTGTTGAACTGTTCCATGTCTAGCTTGATAGTAGACTCCTTGGACTTGATACCCTCAAGTGCGGCTGCCCAGTCATCGAATTTGATAGTGTCCCTAAGGATAACCGCAGCCCATTGGCGGTGGTAAAGACAGACACTCCGCATCTGATATATGAGGAGATCTTGGTAGAGCTGTATAAGGTGCTCCTCCAGTTCGCCTCGTAGACCGTTGAGACACGCCTGTTGTCTGTTCTCCTCAAGAAGAAGGCCCGCTAGCTTCCAGTACCAGCGCATTCTTACCAGAACATAGGTGATACCTGTGCGGTTGAGGTCGGCCTCCTTGGTCGGATTTGACAGAATCTGCGGTTATGTAAAGATTAGTTCCACAGCTACAAGAATCAGAAGAGATTATCGAACCTCCAACCCAATGCAGATGCCAGCCCAGACAACCGCAGCATCAGGGGCGACCTTGATAGCGCTGTCCATAACGCTTTTCAGAGAGTTCACAATGTCCAGCCATTGCTTGACCTTTCCCTTCCTCTCGACTTCTTTCTTCGTTCGGCCCACTCCAGCATTGACGAGTTCTGCCATTTGGCTCGCCGATGCTGTCCGTTCGCTCGTAATCCCGGCTGAATCATCTTGGGCTTTGGGAAACTGCACAAATAGGATCTCCTCGTAGGCCTTGGCAATATCAGGCTCCTTCTCTTTCACACCTTCATACGCTTCGTTCCATAGTCGCGTCTGCAATTCCGACAATTCAGCCCGAGGTGGTGAATTGGATGTGGCAGGAGAAGGAAGGACGTCTTGGGCCGACGTCGCCTCGGATACGGAAAACGGGCGTCCTCGAGCGCTTTGATGCCCTGGCTTTGATTTTGTCACGGCCGGATCGGAGGCGGTCTTTGAATGGCATCCTTATTAGGGCGAGGATAGATAGGCGCTGGGATGAGATTTAACCCTCAAGGAGATGTGTAGTGTGATGGTGGTCTTTGGAGGGGTAATCGTTACGATGCAGGAGGGAAGGTCCAATAGTACTTGAGTCGAGCCGTGAAATCAGGCTGCGAGAGCGCCCGGCCGGATAAATAAAGGCCCATTGTACAGAAGAATATTATGCATACTGCAGGAGGGGGTTAATGTGTGCATCTACGAGTGTGCTAAGCATTGCGGTCGCGGCCATGGCTAAGCGTTGCATTTGGCGCGAGACTCGCTTGACCGCGGAGTTGATTGGACACTAAAAGCTATTTGAGGCATCCAAAGAGGGGACATACCAGGGTTACAGGCTGCTCTCCAGCCTGTCAGCGCTTAAGTACAAGGAGCCTGCATGATTATTTTAAAGCCCATGTGCCGGCGTCACTCTTCGCCGGGTGTTTCCACATGTGAGCGGAATGAATTTAACGCGGGTCTGACGGTTTACGCTCTCCGTAGGGGCAGAGCGTGGCAACAAATAGATCAACTAGTATCTGGCTATCCGCTCCATCGAGGGCCTAGTTGCTGCTATCACAGTAAAAAAACACAGGTTTCTCCACAACCCGAAGCATCTTTAAAACCTAAAGCTTTCACAGTTGCCTAAGATCAGTTTTTTTCCTGCTGGAAAAGCTGCTGGTTCCAAAAATTGTAATGGAAGCATCTAGTACTGCGGCTTGACTTTTGAATCAGGTAGATTAATATAAATACATTCCCAAGGAGTTAGCCTGCTACCCTTGGAGGAAACTGCACTGTATGAATCCGGAGGGACGCCTCAGGTCACCGACGCTGACTCTCTCGCTTTAAAGTCGCTCAGCTGGTTTTGACTGTGCCAGCAGCAACTCGCTCGCGATAGAGCGGACAACGGTATGCTAGTCGGTAACCCTCGATATGCTTCCCAGGAGAATGTCGCTCACGTGGTCGTCGCCATTCTTAGTATCCACTATGTCACTGCAATCTGTCAGCCTGTATTGTCTCAACAAAGGTGGCGTGATGCCAAACTCACTAGTCTCCAAGGTCGAATGTTTTCACAAGATCATCATCCAGTCGCTTGAGTCGTCTGTACCCGACAGGACTTTGCCCAAACCGAATAAATTGAATCATGATACTTGGTGGGAAAATCTTCTTCTCCGCAAGCTTTGTAGCTGATCTTGCAATCACGTAGTCAATCTGATCGTCTTTGGTCTCCCACACCCCGTCTGTCATGACGTAGATACTGACAGGGTTACTACTAGACTTGAAAGTGGTCCAAACATGGTTGAGAATGTTAGCAAGACACTGTCCCATAGGACAAGCTCCGTCAGCGAAGTCGTGCTTGCGGATGATGTTTTCCACATCGGTACTGGTCTTGCAGAGGTGTGGAGTAGAAACATCTGAAGCAAAGTAGAGTTCCATCTTGTTGGGATCCGCTCGCTTGACATAGTAGCTGATAACCCTGGCAGTCTCCGCTACATTGTTCTTGTCGGGTTGCATTGATGTAAAGTCGTCGATGAGTATTAGCTATTACCAGAACTCAAGTCAGTTCATATTTCCAAATACAAAAAGAGGGTGGAAATTCGGCCAAAACATACCTGCTCACGGCCCTTTACCGCTGTGATCTGCGCGAGCGCCTGGGAAATCCCACGCACCTTCAATACCTCTGATGGACTCCGTACCCTGAAATGATTTCGTAATTGGCTGTCCTTCCTCATCAGCATGATATAGACATCCTTGCAAGTGATCGGTTTCGCAGCAGGTCCCGGTGTAACGCCGTGTCCAGGCTCGTGGATAGAGTGTCTACCAGTAATCTGGTTTGAACTTTCAGGACTCTCGTCAGACATGCTGATGGGGGACGCCAAAGGAGGCGAAGTAAAACCGAATGTCGAATTGTCTTGAATCGTAGGGTTAGGATCTCCAGAATTTCGGGATGTCTCTGATGATTCCCTTTCTCCGCTATATTGCCCTCGACTGCCACTAGTCTCGAAATTTCCATGAAGACGGACGATTGGGGTTGGCATATTCGGAGGGTAGCTCACTGTAGCCGACCTTTTCGTTTGCGTAGTCGATTGAGCATGACTCAATGTGTTGGGTCGATGTCCTCCTGGATATGATGATCGAGCAAAGGGTAGGCTTCCGGGCTTGTTCACAATCAGATTCTTAATCCCACCGACGGCATCTGATTCTTCCGTTTCGAGTGTCTCCGGTGTCTCTACTCCCTGGAACGTGTGTGTTTGCATAGAATGGTGCGAGGAGGAGCCAGACATGGATACCTCACGGCTGATGCCCAATCCGGTATCCGCGAATGAACTTTGAGGGAGACTACTCTGGTTCTTGTTGCGTGATGACCGTGTACGTGAGAGAGTCGAGTCATTTGACCAGTGTGAAGTGGGAGGTGGGGTGGTTTCTTCGCTGGCGCGTGTTATCGCCTCGTTCGCCTTGGTCAGAGTGCTCATGGAGTCAAGTCGGTCTTTCCAAGGCTGGAGCATATGCCTCAGAATTACCTCGCTGATTGCAGGGGACAAACCATCGATCCGGCGCGTCTGGAGCATCGCCTCGCGGTGCATCGATGTGACAGCTTGCAATGCGCTTGTTCCATCGTGGAAACAAGCGTCATAACCACTGCCTTTCATCCAGCTGAACTTTTGGTTTTCTTCCTTGCGCCGTGTTCGGTATCTTTCACGGCCATCCTCACCCAGAATGCTCCAGATGAATGTCTCGCTGAATACGGCACCAAGTCCCCACACATCGACTGTCGGATTCACTTTCTTGGGAACTTGATCCTGGACGGGGTAAACGGGGCATGACTCCGGGGCAGCTTTATGAGTACTTATTAGTTCCACTAATCCATGTTTGCATATTGAAAAGAAACAACTCACTGTACATGCGGTTGCCATCATTGTTCCCTGTTTGAGTGTCGCCAATTTGAGAAAGCGTCCTGAAGACTCGAGCAGTTCCGAAGTCGGCCAGCTTGAAGTAGATGTCGTAAACAGAGTTTGGGTCTCGCGTAAATACGAGAATATTCAGGGGCTGTATGTCATGGTGTGTACTATAAAAAAACGGTCAGCGGGCTGGTTGCTTTGATCGGCGACCAAACCTACCCTGAGAGCACAAGATTCGAACAATCGGCTGGCACCTCCATTTCGTGAATCATGTATAAAGCATTGAGAAGCTTGAATAGCTCTGCCCATAGAGTTTTGATCTCATCCAGGGTAGGAAGCCGCGTTCTCTCAAAGAAATCCAGCAAACTGCCGCCTGGCGCATACTCGAGAATTATGATGCTTTTGTCGCCTTGTTCAAATGACCCGTGGCATTTAACAATGTATTTATCATAATCCGATGGGAGAAGGGTGTATACGTCCGCTTCACTGGAGAAGATGTCGCGGGCGGTCTTGTCACTCTTGTTGTAAACTTTGAAGACAACGGTACCCTATCCAGGCGCAGTATTAGCAAACGATTCCACGCAAACGCAAGGCAGGCAAACTTGCCATCGGTATATATCCCTTGCACTCATCGTGGATCTTGACCTTCCAGATAACAGCAACGTCGTTGGCGCCCGAGTTTCGGCCAAGTTTCGCTTCGTATTCAACAGGTAAGATGGTTTGCGGGTCGATAGTACGTTTATGAATGTTACCATTTTGAAACTCCAATGGGGTAAATGCCCACTGGTGTTTGCGAAATTTATTGTAAATCTTTACATATGGTGGGTGTGTTGGCCAAATGTCGGGTGGTGTGGCAGCGAATGGTAGACGGTGGTCGTCCAGACCCTTTTCTGTGAATTTACTGATTGCGGCCGGGAATCCGATAAAGACCAGAATCGAGAAGACGCAAATAAAGCCACCTTCTATGATTTGCGTCGCGTACTGGAAGATGGGTGGTTGGCAAGCCAGCAAAATCGTCTTCACCTTGTCGAGGGTCCAATACTTCTCCAGCGCCGACCGTGAAATAAACTTGGCGTTGGTATCGTCACCTTGTCGGCCCTTGAGATGATTTTGGGTGACATATTGCGCAAATTCCTCTACCGGCGCACAAAATAGGATGTTATAATCGCGCGTGAATTCCATCGCATGTTTTAGGCCGTGGCTACTGTGACTCTGAGACAACAGCTTCGTCGCACTGGCGGGCAATCCGGTGGATTCGAGGTTGAGGTTTGGTTTGTAGTGATGGTTCGAGACTTCGTTAAATCGACATGGAAGGGTGGCTGAGATTAATGAGAGAAGACGGTGCTGATGGATCTAGGATGGTCAGATCAAACGGGGGCCGCTAAATTATTATATGGATGCGGGAATATGGTTGCAGGCATCCGAACTTCGCATCGCCTTGGGCGCTCTAAATCATGTCACCTTCCCTCTAACTTGACTTATAACAAGGCTAGATTTAGAAGTCATGGCCTCGCAGCAACGCTGGTTTGTCTGTCCATTCATGTAGAGCGTGTATGTCCTACAATGGACATTGGGCTGTCTCAAGGCTGTGGGTGTTCTTTTGCAATGAAGAACAGCATTTAATGCAATGAAGTGACAGAAGAACCATGGTTAAAAAATGCGAACGAGACATTTTTCGGTAAGCCCGGCTACCGTGGCAGAAGATTGGAGGAAGAGGCAGCTGAGCGGTCAAAGATACATGTGCAGCACCTACTCGACCGTACTTATAATAGGTACCTGTCGGTTCAGTTGCCGGTGGTGTGGTAACTGAGACAACAATTGGCCTTTCGTCTCTCCACTTGCCAGAACCCCGCCCCAGCCCAACCAACATTCGATTCAACCCAAGGTATATTCAGCCCGTTCAGCCCCTTTCCATGGAACAGTTGAGGGCGGGCAGGGCTCTTCTATGGGTTGCCCTGTGGCTTGGTGGCGAAGTGACTCGAGGCTCGACGTGCATTACTAGTCATCAAAAGGCAGACTTCTGCCTGGTGGCGCAGTTGCCTTGCGCTCTGATTGCACGCCTCATCTTAGCTTCAAGGGTCATGAGCACAGAAACGGTCAGCTACATATGCACGTCAGGGATTCCGAGTGAAGGGGGGGGGGGGCCTGAGAAGCGACAGAGCGACGGAATGAAGTCAGATAGCGCCGCGTCACCAGCGGAATTCGAATACGAAAAGGAATACCGAAGACTGAAAAGAAGCAGAAAGCTAAATAAATATATTAAAAAGAAATACAGAAGAAATATCTTGCTGCAGTTTTAAAAGCCAATTCAGTTTCATAGCCCTACACCTCACCAGCTCCAGTTCCAGGACGCACGCGGTTTCTCCTCCGCAGCCACCACCAACACATAACAAATATGAGCGCCATGAGGGGGAAACAAATGGCGGAAAAGAAGCAAAAAGCAATCCAGTTGAACTTGAGCGCGTCCCCCATGCTCTGGCCGCCCTTCTTCCATTCAAAAAGCCCGCTTTGGAAGAATGTCTGGTCAAATGTCAGATCCAGCACAAGTTTCTTCGCAAGCGGCCATCCGAATCTTACGGCAACGAACGTCCCTGGCAGGAACACAAAAGCCACAAACGTGATGATTTGCATCGATTCGGTCTCCTTTTCTGTCTTGTTTGCGATTTCTTGCATGCGTTGTGACTGTTCGGTCGCGATTTCGGCGAGGATTTGGTTGATACGTAGGCTCTTGAATTGCAAAATACCATCAAACTGCAAGTAGTCAAGTCAGTTCCATGTTCATCTAGATTCTCTAGGAAACTACTGATAGAAACTTACCAAGGCTTTTCCATCGTCCAGCCAAGTTTTCATCGTTTCCAGCTGTGTTAGTCTAATCTCGAGATTTTTTGCAACTTGATCAACCTTCCGGATGAACTGAGCCACACTCCTTTTGCAATTATCTCGAATTTCTACTGGCACATCATCCCTGGCCAGGAGGCTACTATAGCACTCCTTAATATCCCGAAGTGCCTGGGCGTCGAGCTGGATAACGAGGCTCATCTCGTGCAGCTGTTCACCCATGTGGTGGAGCTTCTGGAGCTGTCCGAAGGAGAAGTTATCGAGGTCTTTCAACCTATTCATAGGTTCATAAAGCATGTCGACGCTTTGACGTGGTCCAATGACTGGTACAATCGCTGGCGGGACAGCTAACACCTGTGATGGACTATCATCCTGTCGATCTGTCAATTTCGACATTGATCTTTGCATTTTACGGACACCCCGAATGACGGCGTTTTCTGTCTGGGTTCCTTGCTCCTTGCGTGTTTGGAAGGTGCTTTGGCTTCGTAGGCTCATCATCCGCTTCAGTGTGTCCCGTACGGCTGTAGACTCATCTTTCTGGCTGATTCGGGCCGTCTTGCCTTTGACTAGAATCTTAGACAAATCAGCCTCGAACTCATTTATGCAGCATCGCCAGTTGCTGTCACACCAGTCAAAAAATATCAGATGCGTTGTAAGTATCGCGTCGAACTTGCTTGCCAGGTCGTTAAGTGAGCTAGCCTTGAGTTCCGGCAGCTCTGTTACTGCCTCTGAGATGGTTTCTTTCATCAGGTCATTGGCCTTGATGTTGAGCCACAACGCTCTGCCAGTCACGAAGTCAAAAGAATGATAGACAGCCATTTGTCTGACTCTCCAGGGCCATCCACCATCCTCTTCGCTAGTTCGTTCGACAGATCGTAACAGGTATGACACGCGAAGCTCGCGACCCGATCGTCCAAGCTCGGGAATATTCAGAGCGTTGTCCTTTGCGACAGCCAAGGAGTCTTCGGACAGAAATCCCGTCATTGAGTAATCCTTGGGCAAATCCGAGTGCCCAAAGGAGTGAACATACTCCAGGAAACTCGGAGATATTTGATGGAATGTAAGGATACGAGAGAAGCTTTCCCAGGAGCAGTCCAATGGCGCTCGAGAGTCACCGGCTTGAACGAAACTTGGCAACGTCAGCTCTGAAAAAATTAAAAGGATTCCATAGTATGGGCCACTCACATGTGACGGCATTTGGGGTCTTTGTGGTTTTGGAGGAGGTGCGAGTCAAGTTCTGTGGCACTCTCGGTCGTCTTTTGTTGGTATTCTGCCTACTGTTAGCAAGGATAGTCAGCATATAGCACGGAACATACTTATTTCTCCATCACGGGCTTCCAAGAAATCCACCATTTCATCCTTGCCATCGAACAGCAAGTCTTTGTTGGCATTGAGATCATTGTATTGTTTTGTCAACATTCGTTTTAGATTACCCGACCGTAAGATGTTAGTGGGGTAAAATTGGCTCTTGCGACAGCAATCGATCAGCTTGTCGTGCGAG
This sequence comes from Dactylonectria alcacerensis, assembly GCA_029931735.1. Taxonomy (NCBI): domain Eukaryota; kingdom Fungi; phylum Ascomycota; class Sordariomycetes; order Hypocreales; family Nectriaceae; genus Dactylonectria; species Dactylonectria alcacerensis. Next base: position 240,966 of record JAPMUZ010000012.1, on the reverse strand, counting down.
TTGATGGCAACAGTGGCAAATGGGGCTGAAGACATATCTGGTATTCCGCATGTCGGATTTCATGAAATTATCGGCTTCTCGCCCCTAATTGTATGGAGAAAATGAGGAGACTTGCACCCATACTATGCCTTCAAGTCTGCCGGGAGGCGAAGATATTGGAAAGTGGAACAACAGCGGCATGCCTTGAGGCTGGACAGATGCCCGAAGACATAGCCTTGTCAAGCTCTGTCAACTTGGCTTCCAGCGCCTCTTGTGATCAACCGCTGCCAATCGCCGATCGAGGAGAGAAATGTTATGTTCCAGACCAAGACGCAAAAGACACGTCAGGAGGCAAACCATTGCGGCCCCCTCGCATATCCACAAAGGCAACTGAACTCTGCGCCACGGGCCTCAAGCTCACAACTGTCCAATTACAGAACGAGCATCATGCCAGCTACTAACAGCAGTGCCACCACACTGTAATGCGCGCAAAAATGCCTTATCAACGCCTAGACTAACTACTATAGGTAGTTTACAGTGCCGTATCCCAGCGTGTAACGTACCTATGCGAGCCACTACGCCGCCAGAGGTAAACAGTCCCAGAAAATAACCCTCTCCAGCATCACTTTGGAGGCTTCCATTCTCTCTTGCCCTTCAACCTTCTAATATTCTCCTTGTCGTCCTAGAATATGGTGTCAGGCCTGTTACAGCAGCCAAAGCAGAAGGTGGCTTGGGTTCAACAACGTACAGCGGTCAAGGCTTGGCCGTACGGGAGATCGAAAACGTAGAAGTTATTGATCGGCTGTTACACAGGTCAAATCATCCGTCTCCGGAGGGTGTGGACCCTCCCAGCTAGGCTCGGGCCTTGGCTCACCTCCGCGACTATGTTGGGGTCGCCAAACCTGTACCTCAACCATGATTCCAAGACATCTATGCGAAGTCTGTACGACGAGTATTGTTCGGGCATCGTCGTGAAGGCAGTGCAAGACAGACTGATGTGCGAGTGATGCGGGGTTTCGCTGCCCTTGGCCGAGCTGCTGGCGTGATTCCGCGTCTTCTTAACCGAACCCCTCTTGCGCCGCTTCATGCAGCCGAGTTTCATGATCGACTTCCATAGCCGAGTTGGTTGGCTGGGTGCATTGCAGATGGGTGTCGCACTCAGCTGCGCGTTGGTCAGGCTGGCTGCAACGTCGCAGCCTGATGACACCTGATCACAAGACTCGGTGTGCTGAAGGGGAGGGGAAATGGCGGCTCTGTTGAGGCTTATCTCATGCTGGTCGATCAAAACTCCATCCTGATTGGATGCCTGATCTGCAAGCTTGTCCATCACCAGCAAACGTCACCATCCACATTCCTCATCAAGGCGGAGTCACCTGAACAGCGGCATTTCACTTCATGAACGACGAGACGGTAACCAATCCACAGTTCAATCATCCGCATGGCGGTTTTACAGCCCACTGACGTATTTCTGCTGCTTCTCAAGCTCCCAGTCCAGATGGTTGGGTTCATCATTTCCAGCTTTCCCACTGCCGGGTCAATAGACACAGAAGTGTGACCAATGCATGTAACAGGTGTGGTTGACATATGTGTGTCACAAGGTAGACATACTTAAAGTATAGGACCAGTGTATCATTCGTGCATTAACAAGAACCCTAAAGAATAGTTGCGCGGTTGAAAAGTGCTTGATGAGTCCCAGATACTTCACTTGGAAGTATAGGGTAGGCCGGATCGAGAAGACGTGGTCTTGATTTGGGTGTATCACGTCAAGCGGGTGATAAAAGTCTTAAGACCTATTGTTGCTGCTAGCAAGTCACAATGGAATGTGACGCATGTCGCGATACAAGACATCGCGTTCCTAGCAAGCCGGCCCTAGCAACCGACTGACTGAAAGGAATGAGGTCGCTAGGGGGACCGTTGGAAAGGCACGCACTGTATTTAAGGGAAGAAGCCCTCCTACATCCTCTAGCTGTTCTGTACACTTTCCAAGACTCTTGTATCCTATACCCAACGTGTCCCAACGAGTGACATGACGAGTGTGATCCCTGCAACACCTATCGAAGCTGGTAAAGGAGCAATTCTTGAAAAATAAAGAGAAATGAAGCTAGGTGCTCTATATTTCTATGGCAACCGTAACTAGCTATGGTTTAGCTGAGCCACGAGCTGTTTTAACTAATTCCCAGCTGTTGACGTCGGGCCAAATTGGTTAGCTAATCATCTATCATGCCGTTTGTTGTCATTCAGCTCCATCAATCAATAGCTTTTGACAGCTATACTAAAAAGTTTATACTTTGAGATGCCTGTTGAAATCTATGAACTTTTGCCCAGCTGCTCTGGGACGATGGTTAACAACTCTTCACCGCACACTCCCCGTCTGGCATTTTCCATAGCCATGGACTCCATCTTGGCCAATGTCTCAGTGGTATGTGTTCCCAAATGAGGAACAAGCAATGCCCGCTCATTCTTGATAAGACGCTCGTCAACCAGCGGTTCTTTCTCGTAAACGTCCAACCCAACAGCAGCGACATGGCCGTCGTCGAGTGCAGCGGCCATGGCCGCCTCGTCAATGATCGCACCTCGGGCTGTGTTAATGATGACCACTCCGGGCTTCATTTTTGCGATCTCCGCAGCACCGATCAAATGTTTCGTGGCAGCTGAAAGGGGAACGTGCAATGAGATGATGTCGCTGGTCTGGAGCAACTCATCCAATGAGACGTAGGGACATCCGCCAGAAAGCTCGTCTGAAAGAGGCTTCCGATTGTGATAGATGACATTCAAGCCAAACGGGACAGCCCGTTTGGTGACTTCTCGACCGATGCGACCCATGCCGAGAATCCCCAACGTCTTGCCCTGCGGATCGTGGCCGAAGCCCAGTCCCGTCTTGAATTTCCCGTTTCTCAGATTGTTCAAGGACGGGTTTAATTGCCGGATAGCGCCGAGCAACAGGAAAATAGTGAGATCTGCCGTGGCATTTGTGACAGGATCAGGCGCGTAGGTGACGGTAATATCGTGCTTGGAGCATGCATCTACGTCAATCTGATCGTATCCGGCGCCATTGTGGCAAATGAACTTGAGTGACCGTGGGAGATTGCTAATGAGTTCCATGTCGAATCGTCCCGCAACCTACAAGGCAGTCATGTTAAAATGAGGCATGAGAAGAAAGACTCAAGTAGCATACCGCTCCACTGGCAGATGTCCGATAGATTGCCTGGATGTCATGATACTTGGTTTTGAGATCGGCAAAGAATTCGGCGCGCGACTTGCTCGTGACAACCTCTGGGGTAGCGACGGCATGTAAAGCCTCATATGCCGCTAGGGCATGGCGCACAGGGTTGAAGAAGAGAATACGGGGCTTTTGGATCGACATGGTGTTCGTATCGAGGTTGGTAGGATTCGTATGACTGAAGCGTTTGAGTAAATTTGCTCTCTATTTATTGTACCCGAGTGTATAGGCGAAAAGCAGTTCAAGGACATGCTCGAACCGCAAATACGAAGTGACCGCGGCTAAAAGTTCAAGCGATGTTTTTACTCAAGCGCCAACGTCATGAGTGGGGTTGTTTGAATGCCGGTACTCGGGCCATTGTTCGCTGCTTGACAACCTGGTGAGTGGATACTCAGCTGTTCAATTTAAAATCGGTCGTTAGGTAATGAAATCATTTGCCGAGGGAAGCATCAGGGATGAGTGGCATCAGCGGCATGTGCGGCATAATGTTTGGGTACAAGCAGACTGGTGGGCTCCCAACATTTTCGAGGTCCATGCTACGGAGGGAAGGAATTTCAATGCTGGGTGCTGGGGTTGATTTTTTTCTTTGGAAATCATTTGGTTTTTTCATCTCGATCAAAATGAGATGTCCTCTTCTTTCTGTTCTTTCTGGTGCATCTCATACGAGAACATCCGATGGGCTAGCGCTCTCCTAGATGATTTGGGAGAGTCTATCTGACCACACAGCTGGCGCGTTCTATCCAAGGCAAACAAACGTATAGGGAATCAAACTACATTTGAGGAAATTTTGAAGTTGATAAAATGTAGGAGTGGGAGATAGTAAGATTATACTTGAAATATAACGAATGTCACTCTATCGTTGCAGGACGATAGTCCTACAGATCATCTATAAAAGCTACCCGTCGATAGAGAACATCGTGAACGAAAAATATTAAGACAATGCATTCAACCAAGGCAGCACGGTACCGTGCCAGCTCTGGTCTATTAGTTGGAATATTCCAGTCCGCGATTGTGGACCCCTCTAGGCCTCTCCACTGCCTAGGTCTGAGATGAAGGTGGCCTCGGTGTATGCAGTCCCTTTCTCGACGATTTCCTCATCTCCGATCTTGAGCTTGAGGGAAAGATCTGGGCGGAACTAAAAGTCTGTCAGTCAACGAGCATTCCCTGGGAGATAAGCGTAGAAAGAAGGGTCACTGAACCTGGTAAATGTAGGGTTTGGTCCCGGCAGCTCCCGCAATGATGGTTTTCACAAAACCGGGGACTTCGGCCATGATGTCGACAAGGTCTTCCCTTTCCCCCATTGGGCCCTCAACAACTCCTTCGATGGCCTTTCCATCCTTGTTCGTACCAGACCAAGAATATCGAACCTCGGTAGGCTCCGGCCAGCCGTTGATGGGGTCTTCCTGCGTGGCGGTGTGAGTGGCGGTATTTTTGCAGCCTGCCACGACAATCTCGTTGTCCTTGGCGATACAGCCGACGTTGACTACAGTCGAGCCGTATGACGGCGGCGTGGTAAACTCCATCATGATGGCCGAGTACGTCGGGCCCTGGAAGTTGACAAAGTTCCACGTTGCAGCTGCATGGTGAGGCTTCATCCCCTGTAGAGCGTGAATAAAGGCGGCTTGGCCCTTGTCGAACTCAAGAAGCCCGTCTGCGGTGGAAATGGTACCCTCTGAAACGCATCGCGGCCAGAACGTGTGCCTCATAGATCCCCAGGGGTTTTCCAAGTCGGTACCGAAGAGCGTGGTGCCGGACGTGCCAGCGTAGAAACCAGGGGTGAGGCGAGAGACCTTGAGGTTCACAACGGCACGCTCGTCGTTTATACTCTTGATGGTGTAATAAGTGCCGTCGTCAGACAGCTCCACGGCGCAGTCATCAGCATAGAAGCACGTTCTATCCTCGCTAACCTCAATGTTGTTTAGGGGTGTGGATGACCAAAGGGGCGGTTGAGATTGGCCTGGGTAGAAGATTTTGCAAATGAACTGACAGGTAGTCCGAAGGCCACTTTGAAACAAGAGCTATTGTTAGCGAGAACTTGGTGGTTGGTCAAAAAGGTACACTCATACGCTACGTTGCTATAGATAATCTCAACAAATGCGATGTGCCCACTCGTGCTGTTCAAATAGAAGATTTGGGTTTCAACAGAGGTTGACTCCATAGCTCTCCAGGCGAGATCATCACGTTGGAGTTCGGTGAACGGCGTCTTCTCAGCTTCTTCCGCAATAGACCTGATGGCAGAGGGGCCGTAGATGGGCTCCTGGGTGCCGGCGACATACGCCATCCTAGAACATGAGATCTCAGGGTCAGCACTATCTTCTCGACACCAAATACTCTCCCAAATATGAAGGTCAGTTTGCCGAGCGTGGCTATCTTACTGCTGCTTGGCCCAATTAAACATGGTGGCGTGACGGAAGGGCGTGTAAGGGTATGCGGATAGCGCGGAAGCGGTGGGAGAGGTGGTAGATGAAGAGGTGAAGCAAGGAAAGATACCCAAACGAAGAAAATCTCTATGCTGCCCGCTATAACATAATATATAGAGGAAGAAACTGTCTGTTGTGCAGGGAAGAATCAGTTTTATGGCGCTCGCGGTGAAGTCGGCGCATCTGAAGTGGGCTGATGACCACCCCTTACTGGAGCCCGGGCTAACTAATGGTCCGACATATTTGACAGGGGTTATGTAGACAACAGCACCTTTTTGATTCGGTTGCGAATGAGGGTATAAGCTAGTAAAAGATATTAGGGATGGGAAGCCTTGGTCAAATAATATGAAAATTGGCGCGATGGTTCATCTACCTATTGAAGGTCGCGATGGTCGCCTGTCGACTGTCGTCGGGCTTCTCCGACGCTTTGTGTTTACTAGAGTGGCTGTTGTTCGCTTAGCACGTGCACATTGATTCTACTCACAGCTTGGAGATAATACTTGCAGTCGAGAGTGTGAGACTTGCGTTCGGATTCAGCTCCTTTGGGCAGGTATAAATAACATGGAATCTGGCGGCTATATGCATATGAGTGATATTCGCTTGTCTCTGACATTCGGGGATATTTCGAGACCCCAGTCCAGACTGGGTCGCCGAGAGAGACAAGCATCTAGCCAAGTGTGAGTACCATAAGTTACAATTACTCACTAGACACTATGCTCCTCATCATTGTGCGCCCCTTACGTTTTATTATCATTCATCCATGAGTTGGGAATGCTCTTCATCACATCTGCAGGGCTGTCCTGGAGACCGATCTCGGATCCCCAGGCTTGGCAAATCGGAGCGATTGTGGGTCTACAGCCAGCTAGCCAGGATGCAGCTTCACGCCTCATACCGAAGACCACCAGGACTAGAATCGCAGCCGTTTCTCTCTCGTTTCATTGTACCTGCAGAGTGATAGATATAAAGATGTCAAAGTTGGCAGATTTCATCCCTTTCCGGTGTCAAACGTTCTCGTCTGTGTCAGGAGATGATATTAGGCCATGCCAAATCCGTGAAATAAGAGGTACTAAATATTTTATAGATTAATTGTCAGGGTCACACGTAAAAGAGTATGCTGCCCTCAATATTCCTGAGCTTCTCGTCCCAGAGAACAAGATCCTCCGTGGGGGGACTCCCATGCGACTCCTCGTTACACTCGGATACGTAGGTCCTAACTTGACTCGCAAGTCATGCGAGGCAAGACCGAAAGTTAAGGGCACCAATCATCTCGATGGCTGTACCAAAGACGCGCTAATAGTATGCCTTCCTGCTTTTATCATGGTAATGTACATTTGCTTTGCGGAAAAGCTAGTCCATCATCTCAGCTAGTGGCGCTTGCTTCGGGCGTCAACGCCGCGTTACAAAATTGCACATTCTTCTAGGCTGTCGCGCATCCGCCATTGTCACTAGTTATTCCTAGCAATAGTGCCAAGATAATTGTTGGTGCCACGCATCCGGATTCCATCAACCTGGCGACTTGACTTAGCGTAGAATCTGAAACGTGGCACTACTTGTCACAGACGATGATGGATTGAGTAGCCTCGCTACTACGTACTTATGCTTGGGGGTTTTCCGCCTTCTCTTGACAGACTTTTGTATTTTGTCCATTTAGCCAGTTAAGGCTACTACTTACTGAGTTCTATTGATACGCTGGTGAAGAAGCTGATCTGCTTAGCGTCAGAGCAGTCTTCCGACTACGTATGCTCCAACCAGGGCCGAATTGTTCGGGCGATGATCAACTAGGACATGGATGGCTACGAGAAATCCCGCACTTGGGATTGCCGTCAGCATCATCATCAGCCATTTCTCATTGGCAGCGTCGCCAACAAAATTATAGCCGCCATAAGTACCACTACTCTCAACATTGTGGCAGCAGGTGACGATACACCAGGTCTACCTCCCTTGCCACTGCGGGTGCTGATGCTCTGACCACGCGTTTACCACTAGGGTACACTACGTACTTTCGAGTCCACACTTGAGAAGAGCAGCCCTAGATTGTGGTTTTCCCCATTGCTAGCTTCCATCCTCCATGGGGATTCAGGGTACTTACGCGCGTTCGAAGAAGCCACTATTATTGATACCTTGAGAGGTGTGGTCCTGGTTTCAACTCTATCAACCCTTCGGTCACTGACTCCGACATTTCTGGGGGAGTTAGCACGGGCCTTTTGCCCGGCGCTTTGGGAACACCTTGGGACCCCTGCTTCACTGCTCCAGTAATTATGTCAACGGCCCGTTGAGCGCTCGGTCGCAAGGGATCAAACCATGGGCCGGCTTCTCCCATTGCCGCCGATGGAAACGACGACCAAAAGCGTACGGTGCCCAAGATATACTTTTCGGCGCAATTGGAGGCACTTTGTATAACGTGGCGCAAGGATGACGCATAGTGAAACAGATCACGGACGCCAACGAACAAACCGCGATAGACCACCTTCTTTTTATTTACAGTCTGAGCGTGTCGATATTTTGGGGGTAAGGTTGGGATGATGAAGGTTCACGAGGGTCTACGAAAGAAGCTTTCCTTTGGCTTTGACGCGGATGCAATGCCGAAACGCAGCCACTTGTCACCTTTCTTAAGTTGGCCCGAGATCACCCCTGTCATGAAACTCCATCAGACCCCTGGGGCGCTACGAAGAAGACGCAAACCGGGGTAACTTGGGGGAGTTAAACCTAACACGGTGAATTGCACACCCTCATCAAAGCCCGCGAGTCAGCTTCAGGGTTGCGCTGTCCTTATTTGTGGCTTAACACCAATTTCTAGAAGTCGGAGACGCGCGGGCCGTGCTGTCGAGCTACCTGAGCTAGACACAAGCGCATCAAGGTTGGCAAGCTCTGTTGGTAAATTGACAAAACCTCAAAGGCCCGTGGATAGTGCTACGGCATACAACAGTTGGAGATTTTTTTTATTTTTTTTTTTCCCTTTTCCTTGTTCTTTCCATCTTCATTCTTAATTGACCGAGCCGTGCGTGCTTCAATACGATTTAATACGGAGAACATAACGACAAAATGGCCGGGCCGGTCCCCTCCTCGTCGACTGGTGATTCTCTCCACGCTGCTGGCAGCGTCTTCTTTGTTACTTCGGCTGGCCGCGTTCTGAAGCTCCCGATTTCGAGCACCTCTCACCGAGACCCGTTGACTTGGTCTCGATCCAAGAGATGGCTGGCTTTTGTTGCGCTGCAGCTCTACTCTGTTGTGGCCACTTTCGAATTCAACCTTCTCGGCTTCTTCACCGGAGCCATCCAACATGAGTTCGACGAAAAGGTGGGCGACCCGCCAAATTGTTTTCGGATGACGTGCACTGATTCTTAAGTAGGAAATGGGATCTTTTGGCGTTCAGACGCTGTCTTCCGCAATGACCCTGTTTTCTGGTGTTGGGCATCTCTTCGGGATTCTTCTCTCCACAGGCCTTGGACGACGGCCTGTCTTCTTGGGAGCAGCGCTGGTCACCAGCATCTCCACGCTATGGGCTGGATTTGCTGGTGACTTCAATCAACTGCTGATAGCCCTCAGTTTGCAAGCCCTAGCTGCTGGGGTAGCAATTGGCATCGTCAGTGCTTTTCCATCTATCACCCGATCGTTCTCCAACTAATGATAACAGGGTCCTCTCATGATCATAGATGCAACATTTATCCACGAACGCCCCAGTGCCCTTTCAGTGTACTGGAGTTTTGGGTCGGTTTTCATCAAGTTGGGCCTCATGAAATTGTCCGTCAACACCGATTTGAATACCAACTGGCGTATTGGCTACCGCGTCTGGGTTGCGCCTTGTGTGGCCGCTTTCATCATCGCTCTCGTCTTCCTTCCGGAGACATACTTTTTGCGCCCTCCAGTTGCACTTGATGGACGGGTGCTTGTCCAGGATAGCTGCGAGAAGGTGCAAATATACGCCGGTTGGGGGCAATACGAGGACCTTGGCGAAGAAAGGCCTCTACCTGAAATCCCAGTGGTTCGCAGTCCCTGGTCCCGTCTTAGGGTCAGAAAAGCGCCTGGGGCCAGTGTCAAAGGCATGGTTGCAACATACATGCAGACGCTGCTCTGCATTTTGAACCCATTGACGTTCTGGGTCTCCCTCCTCACGGGCGTCATACTCAGCGGTTTGGTCTTCTTAAACCTGACTCAGCCCAGTTACCTATTAATCGATCGCAACCAGGATCCTGAGACTGTTAGTATATTCTTCTCAGTCGCCGGAATTATCGGCTCTCTTCTTGCATTCCCATGTTCCGGCCCTCTTATATCCTGGTTCACACGCTACTCCGCGTTACGAATGGGTGGCATCCGACATGCCGAGGTCTATTTACCAAGCTTTGTCATTCCCGTCCTTTCAAGCCTGGCGAGCGTGGTACTCAACGGCCTCGCAGTTAAGAATAATTGGCCGTCAGCGTGGATCTATACCAGCTCTTCCTTGAGCATCTTCAGCTGGCTCTCCGGAAATGTCGCATTTTCGCTGTGGATAACCGAGGCATTTCCCCAATGGGCTGCTGCTGCGTTATCGGTCCAGCTCTTCATCGGAAGCATGGTAAGCTTCGGCATCGGCAGTGCGATCATGCCGTGGGTGGTATCAAGCGACATCATTGAGTCAACTACGCTCATTTCCATACTCATCCTCTTTTTGGGTCTCCTTGCCGTCCCTGCCGCTTTCTGGGGCAAAAGTGTGCGACAGTTCATCCATGGCCGGTGGAGTGAGTCCGAGAAGGGAGCTTTACGTCCTCAATAGATGGTTCGAATATTGAGCTTGCTTCCCCGCTTGAAGCAGGGTCTTGGCATTGCATAAATTATACTATAGTATCTGCCTTGGCCGATGGATTGAACTCCTGGCCGTGCCACTCATTTCGTGAAAGCTGCTCACGGTGGTACAACACCCAAGTTCCGCCCGTATCAGTTATATGTTACCAACGCTTTGCCGGTAACCTCTGGTATCCTAAAGCTGAGCGGCAACTTATCCCTATCCTGATACCTATCCCGCTTCCCTTCGTTTTCCGCCTGCCTATAACGACTGGTGGTAATAGCGAATATATGAGATTTAAAAGAGTGTGACAAAGGAAAATGGTTGTAAAACGAGTGTGTGGTAGGCCTTTGGCAAGACAAAGGAAAGAACAAAAGAGATACAGACGGAAAATAATTCATATTAGTGTTTGCCGTTTGCTGGGGCTGATCCATTCTTTCCATTCTTAGCGGTCACTCCATCGAAGAAGAAGGAATCAAAAAGGTCATTGGAGAACCTGTTCTTCAGATCCTGCAGTGTCCAGCCGGCGTCCTTTCCAATCTCGGTCAGCAGCTCCAAAAACTCCTGTCTCTCGTCCTTGTAGTCGATTGCCTTGAGGCGCTCGACCCAGGGCTTCCCGTCGACCTTGTAGTCATACCACTCCTTTGCCCAGTGTGGGCGCGTCTTGAGCCTCTTGCCCGTGTTGGGGTCTTTGAGCGCCATCCATTTGTCCAGGACAGACTGGGCAAAGGGCGGCCATATATCAGCCGCGCTGTGAAGTGTGAGCACCTCGATGCTGCAGGTACCCAAAGCGTTGCCGCGCTGCGGTGCCATGACGACGTCGCTGCCACCCATGATGCGCATCTCGAGCGGCATACGCATGGGGCACTTGTCGCTGTTGGCGTAAGTGAGCAGGATGGCGTCCCACCAAGCCTGCTGGACGGGGGCAAAGTCGATGGTACCGGCTGGGGCGTTTGCTTTGCCGACGAGGGGCATCTCGACCTCAATGTCGCGGACGCGGACGTTTTGGATGGCGCGCTGGAAGTGAAGCGCATCGGGGAGATATGTTTTGACGGGGTTATCTGGGAGAGCAGCCATGGCGGCGCGCGAGATGAGGGTGACAGAGGCTTCGGACAGGCCAGTGACATTGATAAGATCGTTGAGGATGTTGGCATTCTGAAGGATGTTCATGGTGACGGTCTGGATAAATGACAGAAAGATGTGTGTGTCATCAGGGAAGTCTACAGCACCCTTGGGATCTGCCACGTTGTTCCAAGTATTGACCCAGGAATAATCAGAGTACGGGAACCAGAACCACTCTGAGTAGTAGTCGTTTGTGGCACGCTTTTCAAAGTCAGCCTGGAACTGCTGCTTCTGCGCAGCAGTCAAGGACTTCCAGTTCCCGAGCAGTGCCGGCGGGATATCCTTCTCAGCCATACCGGGTGGTGGAGGAACGGCTTGAATGACAGGCATCTTCACCGGCTTAAGGAGGGCGTAGGTCATGGGCGGAAACTCCATGGTGATGTGTGTGACGACACCCATGAGGCCGAAGCAGCCGCTCGCAGCGCGGAGATGCTCGGGCTTGTCGACGAAGCGGAGCTCGCCATTGGCATCGACGTACTCGATCTTGCGGACGAGGTCACTCAGCGTCTGGTTACGACGGCCTGCTCCGTGGCAAATCGGAGCGTTACTTCCGCCCAAAGTGATCTCGACCATGATGACGTTCAGGGGAATCGTCACCTTCTTGTTGTCGACGCACCATCGCCGCAGCCGCTCGTTAGTCGTCGCGCAGCCCACGCGCACCAGAGTGTTTCCGGCGATGCGGGGCTTTCCGCCCTTGACGACGGTGATCTCCTCGAGCTCCGTGGGCTTAGACTCTGGGAAGGGCAGCGATGTGGTGTTGGGTATCTCGGTGACGAGGGGGATGCTGAGCATCGAGATGAGGATCTGGCCGTTGCGTCCAAAGATGGGCGACCAGGAGTGTCCTAGATGTCAATGTTAGTTAGACGTGTACAAATTAAATTGAAGGTGAATACGCACGATATCCAGAGCATCGAACACTCAAATTCTGCTGCTTGGCGTACTTGACAATGATCTGGATGCCAGCAGTCGACTTTGGCACACAAGTCAGGCGCGGTGTGTTCTCAATATTGAGACCCCAGTTCTGGAACGTTGCCTCTTTGTAGAGCTAGACACGCTCTGGTTAGCATACATGAGTTAATCTATTGTTATGTGAGCCACGGGCGTACCTGGACTCCCTTGTCATCGTCGTGGATACCAAAAAGGTCCTTGAGATCCGTGACAATATTGTGGAACCAACTGCCATGCTTGATTGGCTTGGCCTTGATGATACCACTCGGAGCGCTCGTCGTGCTCATCGACGCCGTAGCTACGGGCTCGGCCGCGCTGGCAAACTTGTTGATGCCCTCGATACTTGTGACACCCGCCGACGAGATGTGGACAGCGCAGTCGGCCTGTTCCAGCCGGCATAGCTCCTCGCGGTATCCCAGGCTGGGCTCGAGCACGAAATCCTTGCCGAGCTCCTCGGGGGTCTTGCGCTGCTCAACAAAGTCGTTAATCTCCTCGCGCTCCCTCACGGTAAGCCTGTTCAGCACGGCCGAGTAGGTGCCGTCGGACTCGGAGCGCTTGAAGGTCTCAAGGAGGCGACGATGGAACTCCACCTTGGTGACGCTCTCATCGGACATGTAGTCGTCGAGCAGCTCCTTGAGACCGGGGACATCTTTCTTTCGGAACTCGGGGTTCTCGTCGAGCTTGTCGCTGATGAGCTTGATGCGGTCATCTACAGGGAGGTCCCACGCCTGAGGTTCAGATGATACGGTCGCCATGATGACGAAGGGCCTGGATGAATAAACGAGATTCCCTGGCAGAGTTCAATTCAAGATCAACCTATGTGATGGTTGATGTAAGCTTGAGTCGCAGTGCTGGCCGAGTGTCCGGGTGGGTGATAGGCTGGATATAATGTAGCCAGAGAACTGTATGAGCATCAAAGTCCTAGGGGACGTAAGAAATAGAGTGCTTGAATGGGCAACTCAAAACGGTCATCAATGACTCAGCTGACGCCCAAACGTTCCAATGAGACGCCCAGCCGGACACCTGCAGTTCCCTCCCTTCGCCTTGTTTCAGTCCTTGGCCTTATGATATGCACATGGCAGTACAAACTCTCTCGGATACTACTGTGGCGTCGACATCCCCGAGCCTGCTGACCTCCAAGCCGCCGCCTCACCGATTTTTCCCAGATGATGCTGCCCAATCACTGCCCACCACATTAGGGTTCTCCAGTATGTATGTCAGACCCGGCGTGCGACGTGAATGCGTAAGCTTGTCATCCAGTCAACTGTCACATTCCTCCAGCACATGCGGGATGCGGGGAGAGGGAAACCATCGACATTTCTCAGCTCGCCACATAAACAAGGCAGCCAGAATCCTAAAAAGCCGGGGGAATTCGTCCAATTGGAATGGCAGCCGGCCAAGAAACGGCAGTTGCATGCACGCTTTGACTACCTATGCACAGTACAGTAGTCTAGAGCATCCGCACAGGTCGCGCCGTACATAACTAGTAGGCGTCAACGTGGCTGGCTGATTTGCATTGTCTCAGTCGCTCCTCCAGGATGGCTCTGTGGCAACGGTGGCTTTTTTGTTCCAGGCCTTTACAGCTGTTTCAACAAGTTGGCTTTCAACCATCCAATACCTTCAACCTGCTACTGAATCGTTCACTCTTGTAGGACAGTGTACAAGATGGAACTCTCCGACTTGAATTAACGATCAGATAAGAGCCTTCCTCTCGGCATGCGGGGTCGTTTTCTCAATCCTTCCCCTCTTTCTCAGCCCCGCGCGCAAACAGCTTGCCCCCCCTTGCACCACAATAGGGCGCTAAAGCTAGATGTCTCAGCCACTTCTGACAACGATACGAGACACATACCAGACCAATGGCTTCTCCGGGTCCTCACGGACTGAACACGCCAGTGAGCTGCCCGATGAGAGGCATGGCCCACCCGTTTGTTTATGCTAGGCGGTTACCGTGAACGATCCGAGCGACAGAGACAACCCTCACCGTTCGATAGCGCCGACGGCCCGACGCAAGGCCAGCGCTGATGCCTCACCCTTTGGGATGATCAAAATGCGCAGATCAAAGATCGCGACCGCATCACTAATGCAGGGATATTTGAGCAAGATTTTTGAGCTGCTATCTCCGACGTACACTTTGCCGCCCGCACTCCGTATGTCAACTTGATTAATACAAGGTCGGTCAGAATATTATCGCGCACCGCCAAGAACGGCGAACCCCATGTCTCATTTGATGCATGCTGTTTCTGTTTCTTCTGTTGTCTCGACTACATGGGCATTCCTATGTACTTGTCTGAGCTGTGTTGTCGGCAACAAGTATCCGCAAGGCTAAAAAAGCTCAAGCGAATGTAGTCCTGGTTAAACAGGCACCTAACTAGTGTCGCGACCGAGAGTACCGATAGATACCATGCATGCAAGTCTCCTCGACGCCATGGGTGACCCCAAAGCGGAAACGAGGTGCTTTGCAATTATGCAAGACCTCACTCAGTAAATGGGTATCATGGATACGAGGGTATTCACTAATCGGGCATGACGCTTATGAATATCGTCGGTGGGGTTCAAGTATTTCGACGTATCACGGCCTCGTCAGTCAATGACGTCAATGTAGTCGCGTGCCTTGCTCCTCTTGTGTCACGCTTACATCGGGTACCATAAAAGACCGTTGCCTACAGCTTCCCCTCACTTCCTCCATAAACAACCATTTCCAAGAGTGACGACTGTCCTTTCTCACACCAAAACACCAAACAAACCGCGAAAATGATGTCCAACAACCTCATCGCCTTCCTCCAGCTTTGGCTCGCGACCCTGGCGTTCGCCTCGCCCATCGCTACCGATGGCGTCACTGCGACTGGCGCCGAGCCCTGGCAATACGGCACCGGCGGCGGCATCTTCGGATTCATCGTTCTGATTCTCGACATCATTGTCTGGAGTACGAACCCCTGTCTTTTGCCCCTGTTTCATCAATATTGTGCATCTTGCTAACAGACCGTCACCCGCAACAGTCGAAGTCCTCCAGTCAACCCGCCCTGTTTCGCACAAGCTACTGTGGGCTGTCCTCGTTTTCATCTTCCCCATCGGTGGTATCATCATCTACTGGCTGTTCTCCAACCGCCAGTCGCACATGCGCGGCTCCGGGTACGAGCCTGTGGCATAGAAAGATGCCAGTTTTGGTCACAATCAGCTCGGTATGACATCCATCTTCCGAAGATACCGGCATGATGCCGTGGCCAACATGACGAGGGGGCACATCGAGCACGACAGGCCCGCCTAGCTACTATTGGGACGCCGACAATGGAAAGCTCCATTCACGAGATGGGAAGCCTGTCCGGCGAGGAGGCTTGCATTTGACGTTGTTGTTTCGCTGGCGTTGATCGCTCTGTTTTAGTGTTCACGAGTGACGATATAATTTCCGAGCGCATCGGATCTCGTGTGATTTTCGCAGAAAGTAGACCTTATTCTAGCAGGAACCAGGTCCACCTCACAAATCAAGATGTCACGATACTATGGTCTCCGCAAGGTCTTTCAGAGTTCTGCCAACGGCCTTTGGAGGGTGTGCTTATACGCTTTTACAAAAGTTCCATCCAAGTGCCGTCCCTCTCCCGTAGTAGCGACGATCGAGTTGGCCAATTCTCCCCTTAAACCGAGGTTTTCCCAACGATCATGACGCTGTGAGGTTGCACGACTTATCATTTTTCATAGCTGTAGAGAATGGGGTGGGATTTATATGGACGAATCTTTCTTGTTGAGGACTTGCCATCAGGCTGTGAAAAGAAAGCAAGGACGAAGCGTGCACAATGTCAGCATTGGCAAGTGCGGCAACCAGAGCTTTTATCCATCACACCTTAGGTAGGTACACAAGGACCACATAGCAAAAGGTATCCTGTTACTCGCCCTCAACTTTTTGGCTACGCTGCAAAGTAGTACAACAGCCTGAATGCTGTCACACCGAAAGACAGGCAAGCATGCCGTCGTGAGACCGTCCTACCACATCAAACCACAGTTTCCCGAAGTCATGGAACCTATCATAGATGCGAATTGTAGTCATGCCCACACACATATTAAGTTATACACCACTCATACATCATGAAGCCATTTTTTGTCTTTCACCTAGGGTTCTTGTGACGTTTCACTCTACCCTCAATTCCAGCTTTAATTCGTCCGAACAACATTATCAACATCTCATGTTTTGCTTCCGCATTCATGTCGAAAGTGAGCCCAAGTGATCGACTTCGGTTTCCTCCTCCTTTGCTTCGACTATTGGGCGAGATACTTTCCCAGATTCACGCCTCATTTACACAGTAAAACATATAGTCCACCAAAATACATTCATGTCATGCAACTGCTTTGCCTGACAGCCCTTTTAAACCTTAACACCGACCATACCACTCTTGTGTAATCTCTTATGTGTCGCCGTGGCTAGGCGCGAAGATCGCAGACCTCCTACTAGCATGTAAGCATTTTATGGACACCCACAGCGTTTTTGTACATTTACATACCTTCCGCTTCTGTCTAAAGTCTGAGTAAATGCCGTTCCAGATGTCCCTTGCGGCACAATCACGGTTCGTATCCGTGGTATTGGTGCATTTGGGTTGTAGCTCCTCGAGCAGGTCCTCAGGCGTATGGAGCCAAGGCTTTGGGATCGGCCAGTCAGAAAAGTGGATGAGCTTGAGCTCATTGTAGACAGCGACCGGATCCCAGATTTCACTTTCAGAGCCGAGATATCGGGAGTGCTCGTCTTGGCGAAACTCGGCTGTCAGCATGTCGTAGCCGCGATGCGGAAAAATCATGGCACTGTTGCGGTAGAGGTAATTGACAATCTCCATGTCGTAGTCGTCTTTTCCAGATGCTTTTATCTTGTCCATAATGCGGGAGAACTCGACTTCGGATGGTTCAATGAGCATGATTTGCGAGGAAAGGATCTCTTTGTCTGGGTAAAGCCAGTACGCTCGAGGCATCGCAACCGGCGCTGGTGGCAGGAGGAACAATTCGTCCATATCTTGGAAGAGCATCGAGTCGGAGTCGATAGACAGTACGCGGCTGTACTGGGTCTGGTTGAAGGCAAGCAGCTTGGTAAAGGACGCGGCCCATGTTTCTACTTGGAGTGTTAGAAGTCATTCAGAGTACGCGAAGAGTATGGCAGAGGGAGAGCATACGATCTTGACCAGGTTTGGATTGAACAGTAATAGGGACCAGATTGACGTTGTACTCATCGCGTGCTTTGAGTAGCAGTCGAGCGTCGTTAGAGAGATCTTCCTTGGACTCTTCTTCGGACTTGAGCATCTCGGACGGATACATCATGACACGGTCGGCGCGGCTGGAAAGCCGATGTAGGGCTTCGAAGAACATGACCGAATTACAAAGATATGCGCTATCAGTAACATATTGAGTATAAGCAAATCGAGACCAGTCGACTTCGGGTAGTGTGGAATGCGAGGTCGCTTTGTATGTAAAGTTGTCGTAGCCGAATGACCGAAAGAGAATGATGACGACAGTCAAGAAAGCCAAGCCGGTGAGCCAACGGTGGGACTTGGGTATCATTGAGGATAGAGCTTGTGACGCGAAGTGGAGGAGAGATCTGTGTCGTCTGAAATATGGCCGGCTCGGATGATGGTGCGGCGGGGTCGCGACACCCACTGCTAATTACTGTTGACACAAAAGAAAGAATGATGGACGGGATTGAAGGTGGAAATGAATCGAGAAAACTGAAAGCAACGAAAAATAGCCCTGGAAAGTATGCAGAGAGTTAATGAACTATCGGGTGGCGGGGGCGAGACCGATTTAGCCCAGTATCTTTTACTCTGTTGGCCGCGGACCTTTTCAGATGGCGACATGGGATAACAGCCCCCTGTTTTGTTGCCGCTGAAGGAAACGCTCATCATGATTTGAGTTTGAGAGCAGAAGTCGGCGCGTAATCCTAAAAACAGGCCGATTCCCCGGCATGGGCGACCCAACCATCCCCTGTCGCATTGCGGGCGGCAATGATGCAAGAAAGTGGGCAAGTGAATTGATGCTGCGCCGCGTCCTGAGTCTCTGAGCTGACGACCACGCAGGTACCTCCCCTAGAGTACGTTGTTGTGAAACACTCACATCCCTACGCTTGAGCTGAAAGCCCAACTGTCCCGGCCTTCAAATACTCTTACTTCGTACAGAGACTAGAACTCAAGACAAAAGGGGGGGGGTTGTGCGAGACAAAAACTGTGCCGCTCTCAGGCTCGTCTGACCATGTCTCAAAGTAACGTGAATGCTCAGAACCAACAACCAACAACCAACAACCACAACCAACAGCCAACAGCCAACAACCAGTTCTCAACACCAATCAACACGCTTACCGATAGCTTGGATGCCCAATCACAAATAATGAGACCCACTCAGATCAAAGATGCTCGGCCGTGTGTACGGAGTTATGCGCAAAAAGACCTCGGCTATGCCACCGTCTCCATCAACAAGGCAGTAAATCCGAGTCGCTGGCCCTTGCCTAATCTCTTAATGCACCAGGAACGATAAGATGCGTGCCTTGATAATGTTGTCGCCTTGAAACTCTGGCGACACATACTCTGCGCCGGAGGAAGTGTAGACTACTTTCAAGCAGGGCTCAAGTGATCAGAGCGGGGACATGTACGAAGCGTGTTGGCCGGGTTGCCCACTAGCAAATAATGTCGCTGCAGGAAATCTCTCAGAGAGGCTGGGCGTTCCCCGTTTCCCATGTCTCCCTTTTACTCAGCTACTCTCGGTAGCGTTATGCATAGCAATTTTTGCACTGGAAACGCTCCACGCAGTAACTCATCGAGTTGACAACGACAGCTGGCTCGACTCGGTCCTTCGTTTGAGGAGTTTGACTTGGCCATTCCTACTTCTCATCATTACCCTTGAAACTAGGCTCGTTCAAAGCCAGCAATGGTCTATACTTTAATCACCACTCTCTGCCTGGTTGCAGCTGCATTCTCCCCCGCCGTCTCTACCACGCCGACCCCTTTCGAAGTCCCATGGTCCGACGACACGATAGGACCCGACGGCCCATGGCATGCAATAACGGCAGAAGATGGGCAATACAAACTATTTCCGGGTTCGACTTGGGAGACTTGGTTGATACAAGATGATTACTGCACCGCAGTTGAGTCAGGGACGTGCTACGCCGAGGAAGCTGGTTTGTACGACAAGGTAGCATCTCGAGGCTCCAATGGAGGCATTTCAATGCCTGCCAGCCTCAGCAACTACATTTTGGGCCTAAATGTCACTGGCGACGACGCAACACGATGGGTGGACAGTCTAAGGCTACAGAACTTTGAGGTTGAAAACGCGAGTCTGGCCCTCTTGGATGGCGGACAAAGAATGGTGTATCCCAGTGGCAAGAACTATTCATTCTTTGCCGGATGCCTGAGTCTCGGTGGCAGTGGTTCCGTGAATCAGTCCTTTACGCAAGCCGACGCTTCGCTTCCGTTGGCCAACGCCAGTCTCATTCCCGGATACATGTGGGAACACGGCAAAATCCCTTCTAACTCATTTGGTATGCACATCGGCTCAGTCCAGCCAGCTCTTGCTGGATCACTTTGGTTCGGCGGCTACGACCAGAATCGCGTTATCGGTGATATCATCACGTTGGACGGCGACTTTCGAGACGGCATCACGCTGTGGGACATTGGCATCGACGTGATCGGGAACAGCTCGCCTTTTGACTTCGATACTCAAGACGGACTTCTCAACAAAGGCAACTCTACAATGGGTCGAAGTCTCAAGGTGTCCATCGATGGTTGCTCTCCTTACTTCAGCCTTCCTAAGTCGACTTGCGACAACATCGCCTCCTACCTCCCAGTCACGTTCGACGAAGGCTTGGGGCTGTATCTGTGGGACACAAATTCAACCCAGTTCAGCCAAATCGTATCTTCGGCCTCGGCTGTATACTTTTCCTTCATATCCAGCTCCAACACCGATCCAATCAAGATCCGCGTTCCGTTTATGCATCTCAACCTGACACTCGAGACGCCGCTGGTCGACGATCCGACGCCCTACTTCCCGTGCCACGTCAACGGCAAGAATCAGTACGTCCTCGGACGAGCATATTTGCAAGACGCTTTCATCGGCGCAAATTGGGATCCAAGGTCGGCAAAGTGGTGGATGGCCCAGGCGCCGGGCCAGAACATCCAGGCAGTGCCAAATGTCGCGACTATCGAGCCAACATCGAAAACCATCAGCAAAGGTGGCAATAATTGGGAAGCATCATGGAGTGGCATCTGGTCAGATGAGGTAGACTATACCGCCTCATCTTCCAGCAAAGCTACGTCAACGACCACGCCGAGTATTATTGCGACTGAAGGGAAAGTAGGGCTGACGTTGGGAGCCAAGATTGGCATTGGCGTCGGTATTGTCGCGGGCCTCCTTGCAATTGCCTTAGGTGTCTTCTTTCTATGGCGTCGGCGGAGACAGCAGACGCAAACCAGCCAATCACCGACACAACCACCATCACGATGGACGGAATATAAGTACTCGTCTTCTCAGTCACATCCTGTCGAGATGATGGATCAATGCCTTCCTGTAGAGTTACGGGGAATGCCTTCACCTGACCCAAATCGGAAACATGAACGGCACGAGTTGCCTTAGTAGCCGAGCCTAATGGATTGATATGTAGTGTAGCAACATGATCAATGACGATTGTAGAAACTCGAGCACCCATGTGGCTTACCCGGTGACTGATTCAAGGCCGTTGACAGCTTTGGGATAGAGTCAACTGCGTTCTTCTAATATGGTTTCGACATCTCTTCCAAACGACCTGGCGCCTTCGTGTTTAGTAGTTCGTAGATCTTCATATTCAATTAATAATCTTAACTTTGATAAATAATATTCTAGATGGTAATTACCCAATTCCTTTCCAACACGATACCAAAAAAGTATCCAGTTTAATTTCCCTCGATCACCTTTTTCAAGTCATTGTTCATTCTTACATACCCTTCCTTCAGCTGCTTTGGCTTTCCAGACAATCCAACGACTACACACATAACCCCCGAGAAACTCTCGCCTTGAGCAAACAATGTGTTCTGGGTATTTCCATCCTTACTCACCACAGGCTCGAGTGTGCACCAATGTTCGGTACTGAGAACCAGTGGACTAATAGGGTCGCCTCGCCAAACTAGCTTTTTGTTTTGCTTTATCTCCGTGACAACGTTCTTGTAGGATTCGGTTGAGGTAGGTTTGTTGGCATCGGGTGTGATAGTAATGACTTGTTGACTACCAGTAGAAAGAATATGATCCGGCCCTTGGACTTGAATCGATGTGACAAAGGTATTCCAATGAGGCCAAGACGGTAGGTCCATGAGCTTCTGCCACAACTTGTCAGGCGATGCGGCCATGGTGACTGAGGCTTGAATGTCGTACATCGAGGAAGCTTTTAAAAATTCGGCGGAATGAAGCAATGGCAGACGATATGGTTTGGGTGCTAAGTACTGGGATTGAAAACAACTATGAGAAGCAGGAATGTCGTTAATGGGTATTTGAGGCATTGCTTTATACATTCGTATCATTGCAAACAGAAGGGCTTACTTCTACGTCATCAACTCTTTTCGGAGGGACTATCAGACCGACGCTATCTCGCCCGGGTGGTCTGTTGGCACCAATTGGATGAATATGGTGATAGTTTGGACCGTGTCTGAGGGCGTCTGTCTAATTAGACGAAGCAGACCAATTTCGGTCTCGATACGACATCTTCTTCCCCGGTTTCCACCCATTGTTTCAATCCCTGGCAACAGCACAAGGGATATATCATTGTCACAGAATCCTCAACGATGCTCGTTGCGGGGGGGGGCTTGAATATTCTGTTCACCCCGGGAGTCTACACCTGATCTCTGAACTCTCGAAATGGCTCATGAAGAAGCACACGTCAGCCACATTCCCTCACTTACAATTTCCCGCATGCTTTTGCTACTTGGAAAGATTTTGGAGGCTGCACTAGATTTCGTAACACCCTCGTCCTGTGTTAATTGCTACGGCAACAAGCCTTTGCTGCGGAATGTCGTTTGTCAACCTGCGCAGACCATCATTTCTGTTCGTTCACCTCCCTAGCTCGCTCCAATTTACATGAGCGAGAGCATGCCGATATTCTTGGCAGGAATGTCACCTTCGTAGTAGATGAGTCGGAGTGGATCTACTGCTCTCGCGAAGTCGCACATGGTCTAGTGGTTCCAGCCAAAGGACTCGTTTCCGAATGACCAAACGATGGTGCTTGGAAGTTGGGTGGTTCTTCTCGCGGTGAAACATCGCGCGCACTTGATCCACATGCCCCTATTCCCATGTAAGTTTTCTAATGTGTGGACAGCTGATTTCGTAAATGCCATTTCTTGTTTCTCCATGGGTCAACTCCTTTGAGAGGGTCAACGGCCTGGTCCCAGCACGCGAGAAGCCGTGGCGCTCCAAATCAGCTTCATCCATAACTCACAGCCCAAGCTCATCGGCAATGTTGTATTTAAAAGGAAGAGCATCATATCGCACTCGTAATTCGTATATTCTCTGATTTTTAACGCCAACTATACAGTCTAATTAAGCCTTGCCAAAACCAAGTTTTCCCTCGAACCACCTAGCAAACTTGACTGAGGGTATGTCCACAGCTCGCCAGAAAACATCCGCACACCAGAAAACGAGCGGAATAGAGAAAAATGAGCCGAGTAAGAATCCAACATGGTACCGATAACCGTCCACGCCTGTGATGTCAAGCATCATCATATCTAACCGAAGAGAAACAAGAAGAATGACTGTGCCGTGAACGAGGTAGAGTGCGTAGGAAATTTTGCCGAGATACTGGATGATGTCCGAGGTGAAGAAGCGCTGCCAGTGTTCTGAGTGCCCCAATGCGAACATGAAGAGAACTGCTCCAATGTTCTGCCAATACCGTGCTCTGAATTCGTACCACCGCTCGGGGATGATTGTCGTCAAATAATCCCATCCAGGAGTATCATGGGGAAAGAAATTAGGCTGTGAAAGAAAATACAACGCTAGGATGATGATAGAATTCCAGAAGAAAATCTTCAGCGTCTTGTGAGAGACCGCTTTCCCCTTTTCAGCCAGAGGAAGGGCAGGGCTCGAGGTGTGAGCGCCGCGATACAAATCCCACTCAACAAGCGCCATACCAACCAGGAACATGAGGAAGTCCCATCGAACCGCCATATAGGTGAACCAAATTATGAATGATAGAACAAGCATTCTAGCCTTCGGTCGAAGATGGGCCGTTCCCATCAGAACCACGAACAGGTAAAGCGAGCATCGGAATTCGACCGGGATAGTCCAAAGATGGAGGTTATAATCTGCAGGGTTGCATCAGCGTAAACATTCTAGGATTGATCAGGTCAAGACATGTAATGGAAAATACGTACGTGACACTCCAGTGAATCGAGGCCAGTCAAAAACTTGTATCGCGTTCAGGAGGACAGTACCCAGGTCGAGAAGCTGTGCACTCAAAGAGCCGAGAGGTGGTGGAGGAGGGGATCCAAGCCGAAAATAAGTAGGGTTTTTGACGGCTGCTCGGGCCCATTCGAACATGTTTAGGTGAACGAACCACATAATGATGAACATCGAAACTGCTACCGGGATGAAAAGCCGCATCGCTCGTCTGAATACCAGGGAGCCTAGACTCGTAGAGAAGCCCTCAATATTGCGGCTTCTAGCGAGCTTGAGACATCTGTAGGACAGAGCATAGCCGGAAATGATAAAGAACATGGCGACAGCCTCGTTTCCACCGTAGGCTACACGCACAATGGGCAGTCGCATAATGTTGTAGTTTCCGCCTTGACAGCCCCAGACCTGACGAGTGTCATAAGCAGTGCTGAAATAATGCTGGTTGAAGACCATGAGGCATGCCACTCCTCGCACGCCGTCCAGATAGGCTGTAGGTCCCAATTTGGCGGGGAAAAGCTGGCTTCGAACCTGGCGACCCTGGAGAAAGCTGGGGACGAGGAACCAAAGAATGCGGCCGATGACGAATGATAGGCTCAAGGACCGGGTGGACTCGATAAGACCTTGGAGGTGTCCAACCCTACCCAGATGGGAGAGCTTTTGGTACGTGCCGCTGTTGTCATCGCCGAAATCCGAAGCAGGTGAAGAAGCTCCATTCAGAAGCCCTCTAGATTGCTCTAGAGAGGCTTCTCTTTTGCTGGCTTGGCCGTTCATGGTCTAAGCGCAAAGGCAGTGAGGGGGAGGAAGGAATGTACAGAAGTTGGATTGCGGAGCGAAAGAATGCAAAAAAGAGAGAGAAAGAATAGAGAGCAAGGGTAAGAATGGGAAGACAACGCGGGAACCATTCCAGCGTGCGCAAGGGGGTATATATGTGGAGTAATTCGCAGGCTCACTTAGTATCAGGGGCATTTTGTGAGTTCCTCCTGAAGCGATAAGCATGTTTTAGCTTTTTTTAAAATTGGATTTTCCTCAAGTGGCTTGCCTGCATAACCTTGTAGGGCTCTACGGCCACCAGATCATTCCTAATGACGGTTGGGCTAAGCTAGAACGTCTTGAATTGCCAGCTCTAGCTCCTCAGTGGGGTCAATAGTCGGGCGCCCCATCGAAAGATAAATCCTGATGCCCCTGTGTCCTAGCCCCCTCCATATCTAGTCCAAGAGTTAGCAGAGACGGACAAACAATAGCGCCAAGAAAAAGGAATCTGGACTCCTGGGAGGTGGATTTTAGCCTCGGTATCCTCAATAAACACGCAACTTCTTCTAATTGGTTGATTCCAAAAGGCAGCGTACTGAAGTGCGCAGGCTAGCACAAAAGCACTTGGTCGGAGTCTGCCACATGGACGTACGTATTCTCAGAGTGAGACATGCGGTTGGAGAAATGCAAGGGACCATCCTCATTGCATATCGTCATTGACTTCATCCAAACTGCCACGAGACAGTACTTCCGCCACCTTGAGAAGAAAGTCAGCCCTTTCAAAGGATTCCAGCTTCACTGGGAAAGCTTGGGGTCCTGAACATGACTCGTGCGTCGGTACCTCCTAAGTCGTCGCCCCCTTAAAAGCATCACGCCCAGAGGGTTCGTGAGGTTGATGCCGGTCAGTGTCGAAGCTCCTAAATAGCTAAGAATTGTCCGCCTCGGTGCGATGACCATGCACCATTGAAGGAGAGCTTTGACAACATGGAAATAAAGGAGCGTATTATCAAGATGAGGACGGCATTGGAAGGTCTAATGGAGCAGCAAGAATCTGCTGAAGGAGGGTCTCAATACTGGCAGTGGAGTGGTGAACAATTAGATCACCGCGCGCACTTTTAAGCAACCCATACACAAAAAAAGAACTAGAGAGGTTTATTAAAAAACAAATGTTAGTAATCGCCATCTGTAAGCATCATCCATGCTATAGACGGTATAACACAGTATGTGCTCCCGGATTTCACGAGGCTATTGTACCCCTCAATCGTAGTCCCGAGTGAAGGATACACAAGCAGGAAGATGTCAAGAGTGGGGCACGACTCATAGGCCATGGTTGGGCAGGTATCGCCCGTTTTGGCCAGGTGTCAGATGCCACAATGTATAGTTGTCCCTTGGTAAGCTTGGCTCCATCGGTGATCAGAGTCGTGTAGCTGGCGTAGACATTGTTCGTCTTGGGAGTGGTCGAACCCCTGATAAGCATCGTCTGCTATTTTGTATTTCCCATTCTGTGGAGTGAGGCAAATGACGTGCCCAAACGTGGCGTTGCTGGCGGTCTGGAGATTGGTGCAGTCAACGTTAATCCAGGGGTTGTAGTCCTAGACTTCCCCTCTTGGAGGCTTAAAGTTGCGCGTTGCCTTCTATATGGAGCTACAAGTGTCACCTACTTTGACTATCCAAGTTTCGGCATATGCCAGGGGGAGGCATAGCTTTGTTCCTTGATCAATGCCGTTGCAGTCTCCGATGATGGTGTTGCCAAGATACAATGCGGCCAACGAAATGCTTTTGGCGAAGGCGATGGAGTCACTTGTATCTTTGGCTGTCGTGGTATACATGTTGCCTGATAAGCAAAAGTCGGACTCCGTGGGAGTATTAATAGGCACTCCTAGAACAGTTGTGTTTCCAGGTCAACCACAAGTCTTGTATGTATACTTGAGTTGGGTCTCGATGAACTTTTCGATGGATGGCACATCCGTGAATGCAGCTATGATATCTGCAATCGACACCATAGGTCAGCATTGTATCAAGCGTAGGCCAATATGTGAACTCTCGCAAGTACATACCATGGAAGCACTTCCCTGACTTGGTATCCTCTGTGCAAGTTTTGCTATATTTCGCCTAAATACTACTGCCAGCGAGTGTCGAAATCCCTTCCTCGACTCGATAACCATCGTACAGGCAATAATAATAGTATCAAAGTAAGTCGTCAAGCTTTCACCGCAGCCTTTGTCATAGCCGTTGTGAGTAACTTTTTTTTTCGCCAAGTGAGCCTCTCATCCCGCTGCCATGAAGTCCATAGTCAACTTGCCGCACTTGATACGCTCCATCAAGACGGAGACACAGAAACCGGAAGACCTAAATCAAGCTCGTCAAGTTCTTCATCAGTCCAAAACCCTGATTTCTTCAAACACTCGCTTACTCGAGGTCTGGCAAGCGCCATAGAGCCAGGCCATGGTAGAGGCCACGAACCCGTTCGTTTTATCTTTGGCGTAGGTGGGCGTGCTGTCAAGCGGCGAAATCATTTCCAGAATTGCCTTGGTGCAAAGATTGTAGATCCAGACATTAGAAGTACACTTACTTTCCTCTCTTTAAAGCTAAGTACTATACGTATTAAAGAATACCGCTAATAGCAGCACTACTATTAGCTATAGCTTATTTAGGGTTTATTGCCTCGCTAGACTTATAGTGACATTAATATATGACGCATATGGGCCGACTTTGAGATATATCTAGCCCCCTGGACTAACTCCGTTCGCTAGTGTTTCTTCCGTCTGAGCGGGCTATCCTAGGACATCCGGCCTTCTATGGGGCCTATTAGCATGCGCGGGAGATGCATGGCTCTCCCTGCTCTGAATATTTGCTATCGCGCTGGTATCTTCTTTCTTCTAGAGCTTGGATTCGGAACGAGTCTTTCGGGCTCAGTAACCCGTAGCAAATTGATCAGTTACTTAGTTACTTTGACTTGACAAGTAGTTATCAGAGCTAGGGCCGTGGCAAGCCAAGTCTTATTTTCAAGTATAAGAAGTGTTTAGTGTTACCAGAGTAAGCTGAGCCAGCGAGAGAAATCCTCATCTTATTAGGATACGTATCTTCCCATTTATAAACATTCTGATTTACCAAGATGTTATCATTTAATACCAAAATTATTAGATTTGCTACAGAGAAGAAATGTATAAGGAAGGATATGCTATAAGTAGAGAGTAGGGAGAAGGCCGAGGAAATGAATTATAAAGACTGGGCGCCATGGGATTGCAGCAGCTCGACGACGGCCTCGTGACCGTTCGTAGCAGCTAATGACATTGGCGTCTGGTAGTTATAATCTACCGCGTTAACATCGGCCTTCCCAGTCGCCACTAGCATCTCGACAACGGCCAGGTGCCCGTTCTCCGCGGCCCATGACAGCGGCGTCCGGGCCTTCTTATTTTTTGAGTCGACGTCAGCCTTTCCAGTTGCTAGCAGTAGCTTGACAACGGCCTTATGCCCGTTCTCCGCGGCCCATGACAGCGGCGTGCGGTCCTTCTTATTTTTTGACTCGATGTCAGCCTTTCCAGTTGCCAGCAGTAGCTTGACGACGGCCTTGTGTCCGTTCGCGGCAGCTAATGATAGCGGCGTCCGGGCCTTCTTATTTTTTAAGTCGACGTCAGCTTTTCCAGTTGCTAGTAGTAGCTCGACGATAGCCTTATGCCCGTTCGCAGCGGCTAATACTAGCGGCGTCTGGCCTTCAGTATCTTTAACGTCGACGTCGGCCTTCCCGGTTGCTACTAGCAGCTTGACGACAGTCAGGTACCCGTTTGCAGCAGCTAATGACAGCGGCGTCTGGCCTTCGTTATCTTTAGCATTAATGTCAGCCTTCCCAGTTGCTACTAGTAGCTTAACGACGGCCTTTTGCCCTTTCGCAGCAGCTGACAACAGCGGCGTCTGGCCTTTGTTATCTTTAGCATCAATATCGGCCTTCCCAATTGCTATTAGCAGCTTGATGACAGCCTTTTGCCCCTTTGCAGCAGCTGATGATAGCAACGTCCGGCCATCGTAATCTATCGCGTTAACGTCAGCCTTCCCAGTTGCCACTAGTAGCTTAACAACAGCCGGGTGCCTGCTCGCAGCGGCCAATGATAGCGGCGTCCGGCCTTCGTTATCTTTAGCGTCGATGTCAGCCTTCCCGGTTGCTACTAGCAGCTCGACGACAGCCAGGTACCCGTTTGCAGCAGCTAATGACAGCGGCGTCTGGCCTTTGTGATCTCTAGTGTCGACGTCGGCCTTCCCGGTCGCCACTAGCAGCTCGACGACGGCCTTTCGCCCGTTCGCGGCAGCTGATGACAGCGGCGTCCGGCCTTCGAAATCTATCGAATTAACCATAGCCTTCCCGGTCACCATCAGCAGCTCGACGATGGCCAGGTGCCCGTTCGCGGCAGCTAACGACAGCGGTGACCAGCCTTCCCAGCTATTTATTATATGGACGTCAGCCTTCCCAGTCGCTAGCAGCAGCTCGACGACGGCTTCATGCCCGTGCGCGGAGGCTGCTGACAGCGGCGTCCAGCAGACCCTATCCGTCGCATTGATGTCAGCCCTCTTAGTCGCCAGCAGCAGCTCGACGACAGCCTCGTGCCCGCTCGCGGCGGCTAATAATAGCGGCGTCCGGCCGTTGCGGTCTTTTGTGTCGACATCGGCCTTCCTGATCTCCGCTAGCAGCTTAACAATGGCCTTCTGCCCTTCTATAGCAGCCCACGACAGCGGTGTCCAGTCCTTATTGTCTTTCGCATTGATATCAGCCTTCCCAGTTACTACTAGCAGCTTGACGACAGCCAGCTGCCCGTTCGCGGCGGCCCAAGATAGCGGTGTCCGGCTGTTACTATCTTTCGACTCGACGTCGGCCTTCCCCGTCGCTAGCAGCAGCTGGATAATAGCATCGCGCCCGTTTGCAGCGGCCCAAGACAGTGGCGTCTGGCCGTTATCACTTTTCAACTCGACTTCAGCCTTACCAGTCGCTAGCAGCAGCTTGACGACAGCCTCATGCCCATTTGCAGCAGCCCAAGATAGTGGCGTCTGGCTATTGCTATCCTTCGACTCGATGTCAGCCTTCCCCGTCGCCAGCAGCAGCTTGATAACAGCCTCATGCCCGTTTGCAGCGGCCCAAGATAGCGGTGTCCGGCTGTGGCTATCTTTCGACTCGACGTCGGCATTCCCCGCCGCCAGCAGCAGCTTGACAATAGCCTCGCGCCCGTTTGCAGTGGCCCAAGACAGTGGCGTCTGGCCCCTCTTATCCTTCGCGTTGGAGTCAGCACCGTTCTCAGCTAGCAGCTCGACAACGGCCTCGTGACCCTCTTCGACGGCCCACCGTAGTGGCGTCTGGCCATGCTCCGTATACTTTGCCTCAATGGCGGCGCCTTGACCTTTGATAAGGGGGTTATCCATTATCCTCAGCGCCTTCTCATCCGCCCCTCTCCAAGGGCCGTGGCCGAAGTATGCGTTGTCCACGCCCACACTTCTCAACGCCGCGCCAGTCCCATAGATCTCTATGGCTTTTCGGAAAGTCTTTACTGCCTCTTCATATCGTTCCACCCCGTTCAGTAGCATACCGAGATTCCATAATCTGGCAGCTTTGTCCAGATGATCTTGGCACCGGCACTCCGTCCTGGGACACTTGGGAACCCCTCGACTGCTCGCGAAGTACTCGCAGCTTTCTCCACCTTGCGAGTTTCTTCGAGATTCGTCCCAGTCCCAGAAAAGCAGTAAATCGGTGGGAAATCTCGTGATTGAATGTGACCATTTTGGCAGATTGTCTGTGGGGGGACCTGCAACCCTGATAATGGTCGAAAAACTGTCGCACGGCCTGATGATTGTCGTCCGCCTCGGTTCTCCTTGCAGAAGACAGACGATATCGCCTTTCTTGATGGCCTTCGCTGAAGCCTGAAAGGTGAAGTGAGAACTTTGTTCTCCTTTCGCA
The DNA here is from genome assembly GCA_029931735.1 of Dactylonectria alcacerensis. NCBI lineage: Eukaryota > Fungi > Ascomycota > Sordariomycetes > Hypocreales > Nectriaceae > Dactylonectria > Dactylonectria alcacerensis. The sequence goes on along the minus strand of JAPMUZ010000012.1, from coordinate 210,460 downwards.
TCGGAATGGCCGGGCGGAGTCTTCCAAGTGACTTCCACGTGTTGTCTGTCGTCTGGGGTGACGTCCACTTCGGCAGAGGATACTTCGCCGAGAACGTAGCCCTTACTTTCAATAACTGCTACCTCCTCAGCGTCCCATGTGCTGACGGACACCGGGTTGGAGAGGCTGAAGTTGACAAGTTTCCGAAAGAGGTCTTTCCACGAAGATTCGTAGTTGGTTTTGATCCCGGGATCATCCGAAGCCATGCCAAGCAAGGCATAAACCTTGTCGAGAGGGACGGTAGCCTTGCGAGTGTGGTACATATCCACTAGCTCACCTAGAGGACGGATATTTAAGGAGAACCCGGCCGGCCGCCTAGTGTCGTCTCTGTTATGTCGCCGTCGGAGGACTGCGCCTCGTATGAGGTGGGCTATCGGTGGGATTAGGGCTTGCAGGTCTGGACGCGTTTTCTCGAACGGCTTGAGTACACTTAAGCCTGAGCAGAAGGCGTATCCGTCGATTTCTGTGGAACCGCATTTGATCAGGATATGTCGCGCTGCGGCAGCCTCCTGGAGAACCTGCATCAACTATGTAAATAGCGGCTTTGCCATATTGTTGACCGTCTTCGACTTACCCAAATGCGCTGAAACCATTCCCGTCCAAGCAGAGCGAGGATCGCTTGCTGGTTTGTTTCGTCTATTGGCTGATCTAAACGCTGCTCTTCCGCAGCTGCGCGAATTGCTTCGAGTGCTTGGTCGCTGTTGTCCGCTGCGTCTCCAAGCCAAATGACTACTCGACTTGCCTTAGCATAGATCTTTGCCATAGACTGAACCTGTTGTCCTTTTTCACTGTTGTCGCCTTGGTTGATGCAGATAGCATCTATCCATACGATCCTCTCCAAAAAGCCGTCTCGGAGGTGTGAGAGTGCTTGGTGAAGGTTTGCCCGGACAGAATGCTCATCGTCGTCTATATAGATAGACTCCGTGTTATCCTCAGGTCCCCATACGTACGACAGTGCTTCGTAGGGATGGGATCTTCCCGATCCTAATAGAGAGCAGGCCATGAGCCGACATTCTATACGGGAATTCTCATCTGAACTTGGCAGAAGTCGGATTAGCCGCACACTGCCCTCCGGCAGAGGAGTGTAGTGGACCATGATGGTATGAAACCTAGAGGCCGGCTAGGAGGGGGCAACTGATGTCCAAGTGAGGTAATATAGAGAGGCAACCATACATGTTCTTTAATGAATCGAAACGGTTTTTTGAGGAGCGGTGAGGGAGCAAGCTGAATGCCGTCTATGTGCCCAATGCTAGGCCGGATGGGTGCCCGAACCTCAGCCTCATCAGTACTGGTCTTGTTCCGATTGGCTGTTTCTACTAGGTCAAGTGAGCGCCTGCGGCTTTACGTGATCCGCACATGTCCTGGGTCAGAACAGCACAGTTCCTCCAGGCTTCCTTTGGCGGGCCGCTTGCCGGACCGGTCCCTCCTGTATAACTCCTTTAAATACAAGGTCCCAGACTGTTGCAACACGGTGTGAAACATTTCAGGTCAGCTGTTGTGTTATTAATAGCGGTCTTTCCGTCAAATCCCACCCGCGCATGATTTCAGCTGCGACACCATTCACATCATCTAGCTCCGCATTTATCACAGCCAGTTACTCACGTCCAGGTCGTTTAACATGATTTGATGCACCGAGTGTCTCGCATTAATGCCCATAATTACTTAAGTATTCTATATCATATATCCGGTCTCACCCATCGCGCACATCCATGACACGTGTAGACCAAGAATAACATCGTTTTCATTTCATATTCAATGCTCAGATACTTTCCCTCCGCATTTGCGTAACAGCATTGGGAAAACCCTGAGGGAAAACCAATGTCGAGAGAGTTTATGTGCTCATGGAACTTATTTGAAGGCTCCGTCAGCGCAACCCCGTCAACTAGCTATCTCTGCTGCTAGTATACATCCTAGAGCATCTCCCATACTTGTACAACAGATGTTCGCAGTAGCCTCACACATGGTTTGTAAGATTGGGGGCTTGGTGTTGCGGGGCGAGCAACCCATTAAATGAGCGCCGGGGAGACTTTGTTAGACAAAGTCCCCTCTCATGAGAACCACGCATTGACCTGGTATACTTGGCCGTCGTATATCCAAGTACCACCAAGCTTTTTCTCACTGTAGATGCACTGATTGATGATATTCCTGGTATTGTTAGATAGAAGTCAAAGATGAAGTTTGGCATGACCTACTCAGTGCCAGCCTATTAAAAGGGTTAGTGAGTCTCGACTATCATTTACAATTTGGGAATAAGTAAAACAAACCCAGCAATCCTTGAAGCCCTGGCCGCTCCCCGAACGCTTCCGGGTGATAGCAACATTGACCGTCACTGTGGCGAGTCCGCGGATCGCCTTTGAACTGTAGGCGGTGCACTCTTGCTGGTAGCCACAGTCTTTGTTTCCGCATATCTTCGCGCGAGCATCCCAGTATGCATCCGCCCAAGACGTCACGGCATGGGTTTCCCCAGCAATCGGCTGCTAAAACCGATGTCACAAGAACGCTAAGGGCTGACAGGCTGATGAGCTGCATCGTGGAGATAAATATACAAAATCAGTGTGTTTAGAAAATTAGAGAGTACGGAATTATAATTTGTTACGTCTACCAGTCGTCTTTATACTTCAATGCAGTCATTTACCCGTGGAATATCGGAATCTTGGTTTCCCTATGAATACGGCTTGCTAACAAAAGGGCGTCTTGTAGTGTCAAATAATGCTGAGTGTTTTCTTGTGGCGTAAAACATCCTCATTTAGTAGTATACCAAGAAGCAGACCTTTGGGCATTAAGCCGATTGGGCGTTACCCTGTCCATGTTCTCCACTGGTATTGTCCTCGAGGCAATATGTTAGGATGTAATGAGTTATCATACGGTGAGAAGATGACACGTCTGAGCCTCTTTCTCGTCATATTGTACTTTCGTCGATGAGCTTTGTCCACTGCCTGTAACCGCGTCGAGAAAACCAACACTCTAGTCCTTGAGAAACTCACTAATTCCGTTCTGACTAGACAGTTTGCATGTTTTGCCAAGACAAGAGGGCGCTGACACGCCAAGAGTTTTCAACGCAAAAGCCAATCAAGAGCGCGTCATCGATGGGCCGAGGAAGTTAGCCGATTTTCCATCATTCAGTAGGGGCTAGTAATATCAGACTGCGCTTGGACCTAACAGGAATTGGGGGACTGTGGTCTTGTAATGACTAAGTTGGTCTATGCATTCCATCCTAGAGCGTCTTTGGGCTAACACATATGCCTCCGACGGTTCTTAGAAAGCAGCTACTATTTATGTTCTATCCACTTCATCATGGGCGAGTTGCTGGCATCAAGGCAAAAAGACTTCCTAAAAAAATGACATTCAAGTATATCTAACACATGATGCTAATACAGTCACTAAGGACCGAACTTTTCCTGTCCTGAGAAATAGAAAACTTAAATCCAGATGAATATATTGGCTACTAGTCGGCCCCAGGGGCCGGGTCCTAACTGCTTTCCCCCCATCATACACCCTCATACACCGAGATAGCTACAATAACTTCCTCTACTTTCACAGAAACCCTCATCAGCGAGTACGACCTATCCTACGTGGGGAGGTCGGCTCAGTGGGTAATCGCTGCCTCGGTCGTGAGATCGAATGGATCGATGAGGGTTCTCCTGATAGTAGAGAAAGTCAGCGTAGCTATCTCAATGTGTGACAGGGAAGGGACGGGGCCCGACCAGGAGCTAATATATACCTCTAGATGTAAGCTTCCCATGTTCAAAGAGACAACATGTTACGCAAGCATAGCGTTTAAATGATGAATGCCTCAACCCAGCATATATAAGTCAAAATCAAGGCTTTAGTGCACATTGACACCAGACCAGTTCCCATTCTCGACGATCGACTTTTGGCACTTAGCAAGAATAGCCGCTTGTCTCGAAACCTCTGCTAGCCGCCCAATCACTTTCTTGTTGCCACCTGCAAATCCGTACAACGCGTATGGAATGCCGACTTCGTTGCAAAACTCCTGAACCAGCTTTTGGGTGGTTCGCAGGTTGTGCCTCGGGACGCGAGGGAAAAGATGGTGAATGACTTGGAACTGAAGACCGCCGTGGAAAAAGTCTAGCCATTCGGGGCAGTCGATATCCATGGTGGTTCGAAGCATCCTCTGAGCAAAGGACTCGTCTGGCCCGAGATCCATTGTACTCATAGCAAAATGAGAGAGCACGATTTGCAGATGAAGCGGTGATGCTACGACATTGCTGATCAACATAAAAATGAGCCGGGTCTGGTTGTCGGGAAGCATCTTATAAAGAAGCCCGTAACCAAACCAGGTCCAAAAGAATACCTGCCCACACATTTCGAGCCACCTATGCCATGCCGCCGGACCCTTTTTCGGGCCTCGTCCAGCAATGAGGTAGTCCAAGGAAAGGAAGAATAAGTTGAACCGAGCCAAGGAAAGTATCGGGTAGTAGGTCCAGGCCTGGATCCGAAGCAAGACTTTAGCGGCAGCATCGTACTTCATCACCCGGTCGTAGTATGTTGACCGAAGATTGGCCAGCAGGCGATGAGAAACGGCGAAAATGGGCAAATGCTCGATATCTGGGTCGTGCTCGGGAGCATTGGTGACAATGTGATGCACATTGTGACTCCACTTCCACCAACCTGCCGATAGACCGCCAAGGAAGTCTGCAACGAGAATGGCGATGATACTGTCGATTTGGTACGAGTGTGTAATGGCAATGTGGCTCGCGTCGTGGACAACAAAGCCAAGCTGATGCCATAACACTCCAAGCCAGAAAGCCGCACCGTAGTACCACTTGAAATAGAAACAAACGCCCATCAGAAGAACGAACGTGCTGTACCTGCAGCACTCGATCCCGTATGACGAATACTTGCATTCATACAACCCCTCATCGAAAATCCGCTCATGGAGGGCTCGATATTTGGCGACGATCTTGGCCTGTGTGGCTTGGTCGGGGGAGGGATATTTCTCCAGATCAAGGGAGGTGTATTCGTGGGTGATGGTATCAAGATACGACATTCCATCTAGAGGTACTTCTGGGTTTTTGGCAGAACCATCGTGGGCGCTGTCATTGTTCTTGCGAGCGGCGCGATCTCGAATATTCTGCGCATCAGTCTTTTCATTGATCGAGGATGCAGGACTGTGGCTGACATCGGATGCTTGAATGTCGTGGGAATCGGCTTCGATCTCGGCTCGGGTTCGAAAGACGCCACCTTGGAAGGGAGGGACGAAATTAACCCAGCTACCTTCGATACGGCCAATTCGATAGCGCAGCATTTGCTGTCTGGTTTCCATGGAATGGTAACTAACGCAACAGGGAAAGGGTCAGCGCAGTTCTGTTCTGATTACACGCTGAAATCGAGGGGTTCTTGCGCACGCGTCAACCTCATCCGAAGCATCCTTTCCAACCATGTGCCTAATGGCCTTGTCGCCACCAGGGTGGTATTTCATCCATCCGTCGGCTTTGATAACCTGGTCATGGAGGATGAAGATCTGTCGTCCTTCGGCGATAAGAGCCTCAATCTCATCTCGGGTTATGAGCAGCGGGGTTCGCTTGGTGGCATCGGGAGGAAGCGCCGGGAATCCCGTGATGTGTGGTCGCGGCGCGGCCATGGCGGCGTGGAGCAAAAGCAGAACGGTAATGACAGGCCAATTGGGCTTACTAGACGCCGCTAAAGAGTGGTAGGTTAGAGGATTGAGAATAAAAAAGAAGATGCGGCCAGAGTGGAAGCTGACATTATTGTTCACCGCAAAATCGCCGTATTCGGGTCGGGAGCTCTTAAAGTTCCGGCGCTAGTTTCAGGCCTCCGAGAAGTGACCTGCTCCCCGAGACGTCATCAGTCAGTGCGTGATAGGCTGGATCAGAGTATGAGGACCCAGCAACCTACTTTGGACCCGCCTGCAAGAGCGTGGCCAAGCTGACTTGGCTGAGCAAAGTTCGGATGTACGGAGTTAAAGTGGGGTGTGGAATCGTTTCATTGCTGATTGCCAGGTCTCGGTGGGGTCATGTTAGAGTAAAAAAAGAAAAGAAAACGGCCCATGATTAAATCTGACCGAGAACAAGTCTTTTCCCGCTCAAAAGACTGCATTCGAGTTATCCCTTCCATGGCTACGAGGCAACAGTTCGATTCTGTGGTGCTCAGCATTTGGTATATGACCTGGGTTTACAAATGCTGAATAAGCTTCTTATGCTTCACTGACTCAGACCGGCCTTATCTGGACCAAGATCCTCCGATTGCTCTTTTTAAGTTTATACCAACATCAATGGAAATTTGCACACGTTGTAGTTTCTTTGACATTTGAACACCATAAGGGCATTTCTTCTTTGATTTTTTTATCTTCAAAGAATCGGAAAGGCTTAATATTTAGCAACCGCAGAAACATTGGGTCGTCAAAATGTCGAAATTGCGAGAAGAAAAAGTGTTTTATTACCTTGATACCGGTACTAGCAACTCGCTCACCATTGATGGAGCGGGCAGTTTACTCACTGGTGCGTTTCTTCAAAACATGGCAAGATTTTCCATCTATGATGTCCCGAGCTGGCTATTCGTACTTGCAGTAAAGGAAATACTCAAGACATGTCAACCTTTTTAAACTGAGTCAAGCACGATGCAAAAAACTTCACTCTCAAAGTCACTAGCCATGGATATTCACGAGCTCCCCAAGAGGAAGCAAGCACCAGCGAATATCCACCACTAGGTCATGCACTTGAGACACTCGGATGATGGCACAATCGAAAGCCAATCTAGTGTCGCAGCGCCATCGATTGTGTTACCATGCCCATCCAACCCATTTGATCTGCTAAAGTGGTGAGACATCAGCTCAAGGTTACACCAACTATAGTACTACGGTAGATACTATTTCAAGCGTACAAGCCACATGTCACGCACACAGCAAGTCCATGGGACAAGTAGTCGCAACCAGCATTACTAGGATAAGGACATTGATCAACTCATATGCACAGGGTTCAGTGCCGGCCGGCCAATGTCCACGTCGTTGACCACGAGAAGTGCATTGAAGATATCGTCAAGGAAAGTGATTAGCGATGGCACCAAAATCATATCCTACATGTCAAGTCGCCGGCCCTCTCCAAGTGCGCCGAGACTAGATGAGCCTGAGCTAGAAATTGTCAAGTCAAGAGTTTCCGGCATCCGCACACCGCCTCAATGAGGGCAAGACAGCAAACTAGGAGACTTTCTCTGAAGATATCCTGGTTGATGCATACCTACGGGAGTGGGCAGACACTCAAGCGGGAGTAATCTTTTCACAGCTCCAGCGCCATCCACTTCAAAGGAGACTGATAGTCAAATCACCAAGTGGTCGGCGTGGCAGATTGAAGAAAACCTAGTTCCGCACTTTTCCATAAAAGAACCAAGGCAAATACACAACTAAGCAACTCATCTCGGTGCTCTTCGTGACAAATCCGCCAGAGGTGACGTCATCCGCATCTCGACCACCTCAAAAACTGAGATCAGGGCAATAACCAGGGTATGAAGACTACGGAGGGGTTGGTCATGGTCAACCTGGTTTACTTCGCCATGTGCTCTTGTTCCAAAGTTGATGCCTCTGCCAAAACACCTTGCTGCTAGTGGCTGGAATGTGAGAAGATCGGGGTTGTTGTACTCTAAAAACCTGGCCTATCCAAACTAACTGGATCACTTATTGTTCTAATCTCAACTGTTTTTGTTATTTGTTGATTTTAGGCATCAAATTGAAGGTTGGAATACACGTCCAGCTCATGTGAAGTAGAAGTATCAATCGCATGATATCCCGGGCCTCCCTTTGCTAGTCATGGGACTGTATCTCTCAACGTGACCCACAGTCCTCTCTCCAAAGCTATGGTAGCATGGTACATGGACCGGCTAGGAAAATGTACAACACAAACGCGGCTTCGGAGATCATGTTACATCTTAGTGCAGATTTTGGGTTTTTTGTGAATTGTCTCACTGCCTATACAACTTAGTTTGGGGTTTAATATTTCCCTTTCCTTCACCACGATTCGGTTAGCGTACACCCCTGAACATGGCATACCTTAAGTCAAGTGTATCCTAGGAGCTTAGGCCCCCCAGGCCAAATCAAGCTGCCATGACCAGCAGAACGGACCAAGGGTTCACCATAGCTAGCCAATCATACAAGTAGCACGCCATGCACGATCATTTCGATCGAGGAGCGAGTGTGAGATGCAGCACTCCACACCTGCCGTTGGAACCAATGCAGCATAGGTCAGCCATGTTACGCATTCAGGATATATACCGGCTTTGGTAAGCCTTAAACAACTTCATTCCTGTTTGATATCCATTCCTTGCCTCCATCGGATATTACATACCATACTCAGACATCCGTGCAAGAGTCACTACAAGCTCACAGCCTTGAGGACCGACCAACCTACCCTATACCTAGTGACTTTAATTGAGTTGGGCCGGCACAAGCATCAGAACCACAAGAATCATGAAGAGTATTAGGGCCTATCGCTTGATATCATTAGCTCTATAGTATCATGTATTGGGAGATTTTGCTCACAGGAAAACGTCTAATTTAACCTAGTGATGCTTTCTTAATCATGCCCTGGAGATCAATTATCAACGACTTCCTTTCAAAAATTCTACAATATAGAGCAACAACTCTAAAATTGTCATGAATGTCAATGATCGACTACCCCCTCCACCTCACTTCTTCCCGTTAACACTCAGATTCGGTTGTAGCGCCAAGATATTGTTGGGAACCCAGGCGTTCTCTCTTGCAAAGCCATAGATCTCAACAATTTCGGTCGCTTGGGGTTAACCCAGCAACTCAGTCACCGACAATGAGATGTAACTTTCTGGGAACATATCTGACGCGGCACCCGGCCTGGCAATTGATCACGCCGGTTCACATACGAACATCCAAGGACTCGACTGAGCAGGTGGACCAGTTTAGCCAAAAATCGGGATACCAGCCTCGCCCGATCATGGGGGAATGAAAGGCGGTGTGCCAGTCACGGCAAGCGCGCACTCAAGAAGTGGGGAACCTGGTCAATACAAGGGGATCAACTTGCGACTGATGACACGGTTTAGTCAAACTAGCTGGATGGCTACTACCTTCTTGGGGCATTGTTGCGGACTGATTGAGAGTGCTGGCTGGTTGCTGATCCTCCTTGAGCTCTCTTGCAAGCGATTTCGGACTTATGCGGGTAGAGTTGCTTGATATTGGTGTGTGGGATGAGGTCGAGCTCAGCAAACAACAAATTCGCGCGTAAGTATGGGCCACTGCTTAGGAATTGCGGCGTCACTGGCGCCTGGAATGAGACAATTTGTTTGTGGCCGCAGCAGCTGGACGCGTGACAGTGACAAGCGACAGGGGGGGTTCGTACGGACGGACCTCTTCTGAGCTTCATCACAGACCGACCACTTCTGATCTCGGCGGACGGACCAACGAAAGTGACATGCCATTGAGCGAGTTAATACGGAATAAACACAATACATCCAGTACCTACCTACTTGCCTACCCACATGCAGCACACTCGCAGAACTTCCGGTGCTCTTTCTTCCAAGACCGACCGGCGCTAGGCTCAGGTAGAACCGGAACTTTCAGGATCAATCCCAGTTGGGTGGTGCCAACAGTCCAAGTAGTTCTACGCTAGCACCTGTTGTTCCGCTAAAAGGTCCCCAGCCACCTGTAGTGTATGACCCTGGAGGGTATGCTGGCCTGGTCTGATCTGCTGATGTCGGCGCCAAATTCTCCAGGGTATTAGCTTCCGGGGTCTTAGCCTTCAGGGTGTTAGTGGTCCTTTGTGAGGAGGCCGACAGCGACAGAAGACGGTAATGATCTGACCTGTGATTACTCCATTTCCCATCTCGTTGACGATGTACATGAGGGCTGACACGTAGCTGCGGTAAATAAATAAACAAGGCGAGCGGGCGTGGGATAAAGATTTCTATGGCTATGGGAGCTCCAACTACGGGGTGAGTATATCTGGCCTGAAGTTTCGATTCGCTACGGGGCCGACTCTGTCGTTAGCGCCGTGTGGGGGTTGATCTTTGAGCGGGGGTTTAACTAGGTACGAACAGTACGACTCCATGTACTGTACTCCGTATGTACGTCTACGTAGTATTAGCGCAGAATTCGACGGCCGAGCGCCATAGTGCGTGCTGCATGGGTTGCCTGTCGCCTGCAGCTGCGTTCTGCATGCTGCGGGGGTTGTCTGCTCTCTGCAAGGCAACTGTCACGGCCCAGGCCGTCGAATGACTTGTCTCGCGCTGGCGCTGGTGCTCGAACACCTTGAAGACCAGTGAGAAACTTGGCTCTTGCGGCCGAGTGGAATATGTGTCGACCATGGGCAAGTGGCGTGCTTTTCAGAGAGCTCGTGGAAGAGCTCTATTGGTTATGTTTGCGGCGCGTCCAGTCCACGCTACGGTGGCTCAGAGGTGCGATGCAGGCATTTCCAGCTGTGGCGGCCAGTCTTTCACCGAGATGTCGCTTGTTGTTGAGGGGAAACAGGGCCCCCGGCACACCAGTGTGGCGTGCTTGAAGCGAAGCGGCTGTGAGTCGAGTGATAATTGATCGGTCAAGAGTTGCCCCTCCCCGCCTTGAGTCCTTGACCCATGGCATATATGGATATATAAGCGCTGCTCTATTCTACATCTCATGCTATCAGAATCATCCACCTCTACAGCCTTCCACAAACACCAACTCTTGGGCCAATCACACACAGACCTTTCCCTTCCCTTCAACCACTACATCACCTCTCCCCTCCACTGTTCCTTCAATATGGCGTGGTTCGATGACTCCTGGGATGTCCAAGAAGCTGGTAAGTCCTTGTCCTTCTCGTCGCCTCTCCAACCACTAACAACTCTTCGCAGATGTCACTTCAGTTGAGAAGTACGGAGATGCCGTCAAGGACGCCATCGCTCTCTTGGCCAGGTACAAGACCGAAGCCAAGACTGTCCATGATCTCTTGAAGCACCTTTCAGAAGCAGCAGCCCAGATCGAGGCCCTCGAAGGTCAGCTCGCCGCTGCTAAGGAGCCCGAGGCAACCGAGGAGGCTGTGGAGGCTGTGGAGGAGACTCCTGCCGAGGCCGAGACGCCCGCTGACGTCGAGACTCCCGCTGACGTCGAGACGCCCGCTGAAGTCGAGGCTCCCGTTGAAGCCCCCGTAGAGGCTGAGAAGCCCGCCGAAGAGGCTCCCGTCGAAGCCGAGAAACCTGCTGAGGAGGCTCCCGTCGAGGCTGAGAAGCCCGCTGAGGTTGAGGCCCCCGTTGAGGCCGAGCAGCCTGTAGAAGAGGAGAAGCCTGTTGAGGCAGAGAAGCCCACCGAAGTTGAGGCTGCTGTCGAGGCTCCCGTCGAGGCTGAGAAACCCGTCGAGGAGGAGAAGCCCGTTGAGGCCGAGAAGCCTGTTGAGGCTGAGGCACCCGTCGAGGCACCCGCCGAGGAGAAGCCTGCTGAAGTCGAAGCACCCGTCGAGGCTGAGAAGCCCACCGAGGTCGAGGCCCCCGTGGAAGCCCCAGTAGAAGCTGAGAAGCCCGCTGAGGCTGAGGCTCCCGTCGAGGCTGAGAAACCCGCTGAAGTTGCTGCCCCAGTCGAAGCTGAGAAGCCTGTCGAGGAGGAGAAGCCCGTTGAGGCTGAGGAGGAGAAGCCTGTCGAAGTCGAGAAGCCCGTCGAGGCCGAGGACGACAAGTTTGTCGAGGTTGAGAAGCCCGTCGAGGCCGAAGAGGAGAAGCCTGTTGAAGTCGAGAAGCCCGTCGAGGAGGTCAAGCCCGTCGAGGCCGAGAAGCCTGTTGAGGTCGAAGAGGTAAAGCCTGTCGTGGCTGAGACCACCATCGAGGTGAAGGCTGAGGAGCTGGCGAAGTAAATTAGGCTTCACTTTTGCCCCTCATCGAGACGATATCTGATGACGATGTTCGCAACTGCGGCGCCTCTGGTGGACGCCGAGAACCATGTTTCATGTCTCTGACGAATTCATGATTTGATTCACGATTAAAAAAAAACACGTCAGCTCGCAAAAGGGTCTGACGATTATCTGGCTGGAGGTAGAGGAGGATCTTGAGATAGTTTCATGATCGTGCCTGAAGGCGAGTCTGGTATTTTGGCCGCTGCTGATGGAGCGTTCTTTTATTTTGCATAGCGGACCAAATGTTTAAAATGATGTATTAGGCACTTAGCTTCTTGTTTTTCGTCCAGCAATGGTAGTCATTTACTACTACTCACCATTATAGTAGTTTCTTGTTCCTATTATCTGTGATGTTTCAACCAAATTTGTTTGAAGTTGGGGTGTGTAAAGGCGCCATCACCTCAGCCCGCGTGTTGTGTACTGACACTGATACCATTCAGTCTCGCCGAATGTCTGGTATTGCTCAAGACTAATAGTGCTTGGTCGCTTATTGAAAGCCAACTAATCGCCGGGTCTGAGGCTCATATTACTACTGATCAGCTGCGTTAACTGTGATCACAGTTGCGAGGTCCGCGTGGACGTCTACTGACGACAGCAAGCAATCTGTCAAATGTATCAATATCTTGTTGGACCGACTTTTCGCAATTAGACTTCCCCTCAGGATTGATAAGAAGAATATAATTTAATTCCTGAATCGAAATGTAATAGTTGAGGTAGCATTGTTATCTTGACGACATCCCAATAGACTCCAACTGTGAGCACCTCAAGTCAACTAACCCTCGGTTAGCAAAGTCGGCAATTTTAGAAAATTAAGAGAATCAGTTTCGGGATACTTGCATGAGTTTTCGAAAGGACCGTGAGTTGAAAGAGAAGATTTCTGGTTATTTTATATACCCATTGCGACGTTGTTCTAGATATGTGTCGTTGTAGACGCTGAGGCAAAGATGGCATTCAATCCCTCACGTGATTCGACCCACTTCAAATGGGCGAAGACTGGCCGCTGTCATCTTCGACTGAGCTTCTCTCTTCTCACAGGGCATAGAAAGAACCATCAACCTCTCCGTGACCAGCCAGTCTTGTGAAAATCTGCAATAATATGCCATCGCCTCCCGCGCATTCTGATTACCTCTTCGACCGAGCGTCCAGCCCAAGTGTTGTTGTGTCCAATCAGCTGTCCCTTGACACGACCGACCTTGGCCCAAAGGCGAACCAGAGATCCTGCACCACGTGCCGGCGACGCAAAGTCAAATGCAACAAAGAAAGACCATGTTCTAATTGCATTCGAAATGGAGTGGACTGTATCTTTCCCCCTCCCGGTCGAGCCAGGCCGACACCACGGGGTCGTCAGTCAGATGCAGGAAGGTCTCTGAATCCCAAAGAAGATACCAGCAAGCGTTCGCGTTCGGCGCAGTTTGCGCGAAATCAACAGAACAATACCGACACTCTTAATGGACGCACTACGTCTCATGGCTATGCGGCTGGAGCAACGGATGTCTCGGGAGGAGTCCCAAATGGCCACCCGGTTCGGGATTTCAGTGAAGCTATTTCCGGCAAAGACCAGTGGATCGAACGGTCCTTGTATTTCGGAGAGATGATGCCAAAGAATTTTTACCAAAATGAATTTGTATCGGCTGTGTCCAGGGAAAACGTGGAGGACAATTATACGCGTTATTTCACAAGACTTGCCAAGCTGGTATGCGATGAACTTCCATTTATCCCCTGCATCCGCTGCACTTGATGTAGAACTCATGTAGCTAACAGGGATGGCTTTGCAGCTTGGGGAATCACCATGGGGTGATGCCGAGGATGAAGAAATTGAGGCTGGAACCGAAAACGACGACAATCACTCTGTGGATCGTCTCTTGCAGACGACACCCACTAACATCGACCAAGATGTCTTCATACTTGGTTGCAACCCGCCAGATGACATCCCAAGCAGCTTACATCCTTCGCCTTCCCAAATTCCTTTTTACTGGCAGACATTTGTAGAGAACGTTGATCCTCTGATCAAGATATTTCACGTTCCGACCATGGACAAGTTCATGAGAGAGATGCAGCGTGACATCAAATCCTTGAGCCCACCCGAAGATGCGTTGATGTTCGCCATCTACCATGCTGCGGTAACCTCTATGTCGCAAATTGAAGTAGGGATCCATCTCGCATGTACAATAGCGTCGCTAAAACCATCTACAGGTTCAGGACCAACTTGGTCAGGACAAGGACACTTTAGTTGCACGATATCGGCTTGCCACCAAACGAGCCCTGGCAAGGGCTGACTTCATGTCGGCCTCAAACCTGACCACATTACAGGCAGTTGTCTTGTTCCTGTTCTGTCTTCGCGAAAGCGACCAGTCTCGGTTCGTTTGGACCATGACTGCACTTGCTGTACGATTGGCAAATGGCCTTGGACTAAATCAGGTTCACCGACGCAGCGAGGAGTACGGAGACACCAGCCTGTCTCCTTATGATACCGAGATAAGTCTCAGACTGTGGCTCAGCATCTGGCTCCTGGATTTTAGAACCGCAATAGACCAAAGGACAGACTTTTTGATACCTGAGGTCATTCATGAAGCCAAACTCCCGCTCAACATTGACGATTCTGACCTCGACCCCGCGAGCAACAACCACCCGCCTCTAAAAACAGGCATGACCGAAATGGCACCAACTCTTATCAAGTATAAGATTGGAGTTTTCATGAAAAATGTTTCCAGCCATTCTGCCAACCATCCCAGTCAGGTGGGAATAGTGAAAATGGCAGCCGAATGCAAGAAATTAATAGAAGAAGAATATTTCCAGGACTCCGTCGATGATCACTCTTTCTACCAATTTACAACACTGACCACACAGCTCTTCTTTGCCGAGCTCCCGTTAATTATACTTCATCCTACTTTGGCATGCGGTGCAAGGGACAATCTATCACGCGAACAGACGGACAATCTGCTGAGCGTATCAATCGACATGATCCAGTGCTCTCACGAGATGGCGGCACTGTGGACGTGGCCACGCTGGGCCAAGCAACCTTGCAACCACGCCCACTGGGATGCAATAGAATCGCTTCTTACCGAACTTTGCACTCATCCTGAGAGGCGGCGACTTGCACCAAAAATTTGGAACGCCATCGATCTCGCAATCGGTCTCTGGGGGTCACCGACACAGCAAGATGGACTCTGGAAACCTTTGATGAGATTGGCAAGGAAGGCTAGACAAAAGCGCGAAACGGGTTGGCCGTTCAATATGCATGGCTCCACTGAGTTAGAAAGTGACACGGGCGGGCAGCAAATGTTGGTAGATTGGACGTTCAACGTCAACGACGTCGAGGCGCCGATATGGCCGACAGAACTTTCCCCTGGATATCTATACGAGAATATGGGTGAGAATTTTCTTCTGGAATCAGGGGGAAGCCCAAGTGAGATAATCGACATGATGTAAAATGACATGGGACATGGTTGATATATTTTAACGATGGAACTAGTCCACATGCTTGATTCGACGTAAAGGAATAGTCGTTCTCCCCCCTACCAACCCCAGACCCTACCAACCCCAGACCCTACCAACCCCAGACCCTACCAACCCCAGACCCTACCAACCCCAGACGCCCCTAAGGGTCTTGAAACTGCCTCCTAAGCTCTCGAACTCTATCGGCAAATTGGGCTGAGAGGCATGAGATAAGTTAGTCCCGACTCCCTCACGTGTCTTGGTATTAGCTGTGATAGCCTGAACCGGAAGAACTTCCGCTCTGATTTAAACAGGGGCCTGGGTTTAGGCATGAATCGCCCTTCGACAGCCCTGTGTGTAGCCCTAGCTCCTGGAGTGCCTCCCGTCTTAGATGGTAAGGGTTAGATGGTAAGGGTTCATTGATGGTAGCTGATGCACTATCCATGTGCATATGAAATCAGTCGCAATTGTCAAGTGCCTATTGGTCTTCAGGTGCCCTTCTTCTGGTTGGGGCGTTGACTGCTGCCGCTTTGCCGATGGCTTCGGCATTTTTCTGATATTTGTAGACAGTCCAGTCAAAAACATAGTCGTACTGAAAACCTTCTCGGACAAAAAGATCGCGGAAGATTTTTCGTAGATAACTATAATCGGGCTTGTCATCAAATCGAAGCGAGCGAGTGTAGTTCAGGTAGATTGCAAACTCATTGGGGAACCCGCGACAAAGGACTTCGGTTGGTGTCGTCATTTTCTTCTCCATGATGCGGTCGTATTTCTGTTTCTTGGTGGCAGCCTTCAGGCCTTGCCAAGGCAGAGAGCCGCGGATGAAGTACAGCATCACGTACCCAAGGGATTCCATGTCGTCGCGCCGGGACTGTTCCACGCCAAGATGGGTGTTGATGGAGGCGTAGCGTGCCGTTCCGGTTAGGTTCTTATTCTCGCGATAGGGAATATGAAAGTGGGTTTTCGGGTCGCGATATTTCTTAGCTAGGCCAAAATCGATGCAGTTGACTTGATTTCCTCGTTTTCCAATTCCCATGAGGAAATTGTCCGGCTTGATGTCGCGATGGATGAAGGATTTAGCGTGGACATATTCGATGCGCGAAATAAGCTGATCGACTAGCAGCAGCACCGTTTTGAGAGACATTTTCCGATTGCAGAAGTTGAACAAGTCCTCCAAGCTAGGACCCAAAAGATCGTAGACCATGGCATTGTAGTCGCACTCGGTGCCATACCAGCGAACGAATGGAATCCCAACGCCTCCAGCTAAGGATTTGTAGACGCGGGCCTCGTACTCGAGCTGTGGGTGTTTGGCCTTGACGCTCTCGAGCTTGATCGCGATCTCTTCGCCAGAGATGATGTTGGTCCCCAGGTAGACGTCACCAAATGACCCGGAGCCAATTTTGCGGCCAATCCGGTATTTGTTGCCGACTCGAAGATCCTGCAAGATCAGGTCAGTAGGGTGAAGCAAGGAAATGGGCAGTAGCGATGGCCCTGTAGTCACGGATATCGTCTCAAAGCAGATCGGGGCACCACAAAGGGGAGTGGCATGACTGTAGGGATTGCCACTAGAAGGGTTACGCACCATGGCTGCCATTCTGGCGGTGAAGGGTTGATCTGAACGTTGTTTGAGAATGGGTGGAACGAGATGCGCGATAGGCGAAAAGAGAAATAAAATAAAAAAAGCGGGCGACTACCCCTGTTCCGAGTGGGCTTGAGGATGTTGTAGGGAAGAAAACGGATTGAATGAGGAGGAAAAACGAAGAACCAAGAAGTAATCTGGCGCTTCGGTTTCGGCCTTGCTGTGATTGGAAGCTCGGTCCTTGTTCTCGGCCTTCGCCGCACTCATGTCGTCGGCCTTCGGCCTTCGGTCACCAAAACACCAAACTACCAAAATCTCGAATTCGGTGTCCTTTTAAAAATAAATCAAAAAATCACTTGATCACAAAGATGATTCATTTTTTACGCAGATAATGGTCTTTGTGACTACGTCTTTTCATGTAATAGTGGATCCCTCGTTAGGCAGCATCTACCGAGCCACAATTCTTCCGGTGTTCATTTCATAGCCAATCACTATGCTTCCATACTCAATCCAACGCTAAACACATATTCATAACTTGGTTATATTCTGACCATAGGCCTGACGGCAAGATATCCGAATCCTTAGAAGGCCCATAACGTCACCAGTCAAACTCGATATTACGCTGACCGGTTCTTGATAATCTAGTCCCCCCAATCCAAGACATACTTAGCTATACAGTGCTCATCAGTTCTCAATGAAATGAAGCGAAATATCCAACTCAGCCAGCTCGCGGCCATCGTTGACATCATCCAGGTTTTTTCCTGACGAATCGCAATCCCAGAACGTTACCAGCGCCCACAACTTGATGAAGCTATGAATATAGGCAAATGCGATTTGGCAGATGACCAATGAGAAGTCGGAGGGATCACGACAAAGGTTTGGGATGATCTTAATCATCTTCGTGAAGAAGATCCAAATCAAAAGGAGCATCAACTCGGCAAAGCCGGTGCCCGTGGACTTGACCAGTGCACCAATCAGCAAGGCGTCCCACAGAAGGGCGAAGTTGATTATGCCTGCCCAGTAGACCATGAAAGCACTCCAGAAATACCGACCAAGAAATGAGGGATCCCTAATCATGGCGGGATTGCTGCGGAATGTAGTCCTAGCCCATCGAATTAGCTGGCCACGGAACTTGGGCCACTCACCAAGCGTTGTCTCAACGATTGCATCCTCTGTGTCTTGAAAACGGATAAGCCATCCCTTCTTCAATATTTCCCTTGTCAAGAAGTTGTCACGATCGGGACCAAGGCCCTCACCGCCTCCGAAAAGTCCAAAGAAGAACTTCTCGTTGCAGAAGCGTTCGAGGAGTTCTTTGTCCTCAAAGAACTCAGTGCGGTATACGGCCGTTCGACTAGAAACGACGAAGACACCTCCGTCAATGGCGTTGGAAGCACGAAGCTCCCAGTTGTGGCGTTGGAGATTGTTGCAGGCGATGAAGTTGACAATCGAGGGCCAGTTCCATTGTCCGGGGGTGGTTCGACGGACACGCTTCTTGGTCGCAACGACACCGACAACCTGGTTCTCAAATGGAGCGAGGACCGAAGGGATGAAGTTTTCGCTAGGCCAGAAGACGTGATCATCTGCCAGGATCGTAATCGGGGTGTCAACATGCGGAATGGCGTGACTGATCTGGCGGCGCTTGCTGGGTTGTGGAAGAGCTGTTACAGCAATGTGAGTGGATTGGGCCTCCTGATGCAACTGCTGAAGCACAGCTTGACACTCATTTCGGAGTTTCTGGCCAACAGTGACCACCAAGACAGTGGAAGGTTGGTTTCTCAGGATGCTCCGAATGCACTCTTGGAAATCTGGGCCGTTGGGGTCAATGGTTGGGAGAATAACTGTGACATCGCTGCGTGAAAATGCCGGATCAGGCTGCACTATCTGTGAAGGACGATAGATCCAAGAACCAATCATATGACCCACCAAACGAGTATAGCGAAAAATGAAGATGGTCCAAAAGACCTTAGTCCAAGTGTTATCGATGAAACACCAGTTCAATGTCAATGAGAGCGTCAAAGCACCGATAAGGAAGATCGGCGGAAGCCAGGACGAAAAGCCAGGCCGGCTCGAGGCCGGCATACCGGAGGCCATAGCTTCTGAGATTCCCTGTGTTGTGACGTTAGTGTTATGGTTGTTGTTGCGTGTTGTGAAAGAGTCGTCAAGTTGTATCATGTACAAGTTAAGAGAAGAGACGGACGGGGAAGAAAAAGGCGAATGAGAAAGAACACTCACACTCAGGCCAGATCTTATAGTAAAACATCAGATTCTCACTCACTACCCTTCCATGTTCTGAATTGACCATTCAAGCCTCCCTCTGCTTCCAACCGAAACGTTCATTAAAACTAGTGTACTGGACTATAAACACAAACGTGTCTTTGCAGTGACATGTCTCAAAGAACAATGATCAGGAACAAAGAAAAATTTTAGCCACTTGTTGAAAATACTAACCGAGAAACTGAACAATGAGAAGCTCACCTTTTGACAGTCAAGCTCAGTCAAGCTTGTACAGAGTACAAAGCGCCTACCTGAACCATATGGTTACCCCACCAATGAATGTGAGCGTGCTTACATGGGCGGTCTTGAAACGTTTGGGTTTCTCATATCGCCCTTGGCAGAAAAAGCGGCCTTGCGAATGCTATCGACCAAGCTGTGACTTGGACGTGGGCCTACCACAGCAGCGTTCTTTGCTTCGGGATACTGATTCTCCTTCTACAATTGACTGACAAGGTTGATGCTGGAGCATATCTTGTATTGCGTGACAGTTAGTTAAACAATCCTAAACCTTTATTTTACAGATCTAAAGAAATATTCACAATCTCCATCCATTGTGGATATGATATTTAAAAAAAAAATAGTTAATTTACGCTTTAAATAGCTATATAATAGCCGAGTTATAAGGGAGGGTTGTGAGGCATGTAGGACGGGGCGGGGGTGACGGATGTGAGGTGACGGTGTTGTAAGTCCCCACTCTATCTTAAGGTCAGCTTGCAATAGCGTGCGCTGTGAAAAAGTCGGGTCACGTAATATACTATGCGAATAGCAACACACACACTCTTTATATATATAGATATATATCGCTAACCAGGCCGTAACACCTCCATTGCTAAGAATCATGTCCTTCTTCATACCCAGCCATGCGC
This sequence comes from Dactylonectria alcacerensis, assembly GCA_029931735.1. NCBI lineage: Eukaryota > Fungi > Ascomycota > Sordariomycetes > Hypocreales > Nectriaceae > Dactylonectria > Dactylonectria alcacerensis. Next base: position 190,409 of record JAPMUZ010000012.1, on the reverse strand, counting down.
CCTCGTCTTTAGGCGTACCCGCAAAGATACTCCCGCTCAGGTATTAAATAGAGATATATGGCGGCAAACTGGTCTTGCCCTCCCCACTTTTGCGAGTTAGGCGCGGCTCGGCTACGAAAGACCTTGCTTCCTTCGCAACGCATTGTGGAATTTTACTGGCTTGGATCGTCGCAGCCACCTAGCTCGAAGTTGATGAAACTAAGAGGACAACCCGAGTCGACAGAATCGATACAGGCCTGGCTCTGGCACCTGTCCTGCTTGAAACGCTCACGCGCGTTATTTCCCGCATTGCCTTGCTGCTTCTTAGGTCAGAAATCGTCTGTCCACACTTTTAAAGAACATGCAGGTCCCTCGGTAGGTTCTGGAGGGTGACAAACCGGAGCGGCAGAGACAAGCTGGGTCATCGCGGCCAGCGCGAGAAAGATGGAGGGGATGGAAATCTGCATATTGTATAGAATCACAATATCAAGAGGAAATAGAAGAGACGGCTAGATGTTGTTTCCTGATCAACAGGAGCGAGAGAAAAGAAGACTGAGCTGAGAGATTATGTCTGCTATAAGCTGAAGGACAGATGGGATTATATATGTAGTCAGCAATATACATGAACCCAACGAATTCTAAAGCTCTTAGACTAGCGATGCCCATTCCCTAGCGTCATACATGATGAGACAACGAGGCTTGAAACTCGTCTCGGCCTTGCTACCGCCCTAATCGACGTTAGTAAGAAATGGAGAGTTTCAGGCCATTATGCATGTCCTGTTGGTGAAGTTTGAGAGTTAGAATCTGCTGATGCAGTGCCGAGGGAAACGGTATTGAGAAGTCGGTAGCTCCGACAGGGAAAGTTCCGTTACAATCCTACTTTTAGGCACCTAGATGTTTTTGTTAACTTTGTTTTCCAACAATGTGTGGTCCCATTGTGAAGCTTGGCCCGGACAGGAAAGAAAACAAGGAAAATAGGTACTACGCTAGGACCTTGAGCCGACAAGGGTACATGACACTAGTTTAGGGGAGTGCCACAAGTTTGCGACCACGACGAAGCACGAATAGCGTCGTGTTCTACAGGATCCACCAACAGGTAAAATGACGATGCCCGGAGCGCAAGAACCGGAGGAAGAAAGGAAGAATGGACACTTTCGTCGTCTCATGCCAGCCGCCATGGACTACCACGATCTTTGAGTGAAGCAAGACGCCTTTCTGACATGTGTCCTGATGGGTGACTTAGCACATGTCCCAGCAACTCGATTGCCTCCTCGACTTAACCGGTGGCCCGATACGCTCTCCCGAGCTCATGTTGCGATACTCGGTAAACATCAGTAAATATCCCTTTCGCTCGCCCGGGCACAGACTACCCTTTTGCTTTTCTTATGGATCGTTGAATAACCGAACGTGGTCGGCCGCTGCTTATCCGCGCCCATCCCGAGGCGATCTAGAGTTTCTCCCCAACATCAATAAGGCCCTTGAACTAAACTCCAAAGATGGTCAACATCCTTTACATCTGCGCCTTGGAAAGGAAAGGGCGCAAGTTGGGGCGGCTCAAAACACACGCGATCTTCCCGGCCTCCATGCCTTCGAGGGAGTTGTAGGTGACCGCGAACTTTGCACCATATATTTATAGTTCTCAGTCCTTATCTGGAAGGTGATCTTGGTCAGAACGACTATTAGGGCTGAAGTCGATGTTCTTGATGTGGATAACCTCATCCCACATACTTTCTTCGACATCCTCTGTGATAACCGGTGTCGTTTCCCTGTATCCCTGCATACCCCCTCCCTGTTAGCAACAGAACAGAGCAGAGTGGCTTCTCGCCAGTGCAACTTGAACGTGTCATTGGAGGCACAAAAAGAGGCAAATAGTTGGCCATCAAGGTTCTGGACCTCGCAGGGACTGTACGGCTCGCTCGTCAGATGTGCTGTTGCCTTGTCCGGTCCTCGGGGAGCTTGGCAAGGCCCTCCACATTGACGTGGTCAGCACCCTCAAAAACAGCGATCTCGGCGGCCACTTCATCGTCCGTATCGAAGATCAGGTCCTTAGGCAATAGGGAATCGTCCGATCCCGATGGTAATTCAACATCATACTGATGCGGCGGACATGTCCCTTTGCCAATCCCGCCGGCACAACAGGCCTTTGCTGCTCTAGGAATCCTTCAAGGAGCCCAGCATCGCATTTGGCACTGAGAGCGATTTGTAACTACCGGCTCGCGGGTTCACGGGAGTGCATATGGCGTGCCCGAAGAAGCGGCGGCTTTGCGGTCTGTGGTGTTGTTTCTTGGCGATCCTCCGGCCAGTTTTGGTATTGCCTCAATGGGCAATTCCTGATTGGCCATGAGGGCAGGGTGTTGAGGGGACCGCGGCATCGGAGCACCTTCACACTTGACTCTCCGAGCGATGTTGATACCTGCAAGCACACTCACGTCTTTTCTTCCAATGCCGAGGTGCCCAGGCTTGCGATGTTCTCCACGAACCTCAAGGGTCTTCCAGGGCGTTCGGCCGAAAAAGCGTCACGCAAGAGGCCACACCAAAGGCCGCGGCGCCTGATTGGGCAGAGTGAATCCCTCGGAATGTGAAGGTCTCATATCCAAATCAATCAACAACGCTGCTAAGATCACCTCTAGATACAAGACGTAGCGCGAGGAAAGGGAAAGGGCAAGATTCAGACCTCCTCACGCTTCATGAGCCTCAGATGTCGTCGTCAAACCAGCAAACTTGCCCCGGTACGTGTGCACCTGAGCTTGGCCCGTGACAAGGACGGCCGATTTTTGGACCATCACTATGGACCAGGAAGTCAAGGGTTAGCGGCGTTACCACCTGAGACACAATGCGCCTGGTCCATGATTTCACATTTTCCATATTTGTTCATCTCTTTTCGTACCTGGACATAATGTTTTTACCGAGGCGATTGGCGATGAGACTGTGCGCATATTCCGAGGCAGGCGAATGCATAGCCTAATTGTCTTGATTAATCATCATTTGGCTACTTACCTCGGCTGTTCCACTCGATAGGAGGGAGATATTTAGGAAGACTGATCACTCCAGTACTGTCAGCGCAAGTCCCCCCTTGTCCTCTACAATTCATTCATGATACAATACTACCATGACTTTCAACCCTAAACGCAAGCCCGTCCTCGCCGTCGCAGGAGTCGGGCCGGGTATCGGCGAAGCCGTCTCCCGCCACTTCGCCGCCCAAGGCTTCGCCGTTGCCTTGATCGCTCGCACAGAGGACAAACTCCGCCGCGTGCGAGACTCAATCAATGAGACTCACGGGTCTGACAGCGCCCAGTATTACATCACGGATCTCCGCGATGAACAAAGCGTAATCAAGACATTCACAAGCATCAAACAAGAACTCGGCCCAGTCGCCGTTCTCGTTTACAATGCAGGCTCGAGACGAATTCGTCAGCGAACCATCCTCGAGACCTCGACAGAGGAGTTTGAGAGCTTCACCCGCACCAACATGTTCGGAGCCTTTTTCGCCGCCAAGTGCGTGCTACCCGACATGCTGGCCGCGAAATCCGGCACAATCATTTTCACAGGCGCCACGGGATCCGTTCGTGGGAGTGTCGGCTTAAGTTCGTTCTCGCCAGCCAAGTTCGGGCTGCGTGCGTTATCGCAGATCATCACTCGCGAGTTTCAGAGCAAAGGGATTCATGCGGCGCATGTCATTGTTGACGGCCCAGTGCAGAGTGATATTATTGGCAACTATGTCCGAAATCAGTGGGAGAAAAATGGCGAAACGGAGAAGCTGCAAGAGATGGATCGGTATTTAGTTCAGCCGGCGGACATAGCTCAGTTGTATTGGTATCTGCATACGCAGCCGCGGAGTACGTGGACTCAGGAGTTAGATGTGCGGGCGGAGCAGGAGCAAATGTTTTCAAAGTTGTAACTTTTTCCTACTGTATCTGAACTCAGGGAACTACTAAAATCTAATACTTCAGCGTTTTCCTTTTGTAATTCCCACTTACACAGCATCGATTGGGCTTGCGTACCAACTGCTGCAGCGTTCTCTCTCAGAGCAACCTTTGTCTTTGTGACGGCTGACGAAAAATAGTCGTGCCCGGCTCTACGCCCGCATTCTCCTGGGCAGCTTGGCCAATGCCGCTACCTTGCTCTATGGTACTTTTGATTCCCGCGGGTTCAGTGAGACGTGGCATTTTATGCGCCGCCTTCAATTATCCTGTTCTGTTCGTTCACGGGCTTCTATGCAGATGCAACACTCGATGTAGGTGCGGGCTTCGACGCAAAAACACATGCCCCTGTGGCTTTTGGTCCACCAAAATTGGCCCCGCCCTGTCACAGCCTTCACTCACCCTCTGCAGTGGCCCCGTTCTATCAAGGGGCCGAGTTGGATTGCTCGCTGGCTGCATGGCAGTGTCCCGGTGATTGACCCAGGTGCCGACTCTGACACTTACAGGCAGGTAGACATAGCAAGGCTGGAGCATTTCCTGCTGCGCTACCCATAACTAGCGCCCTTGACTGGAGATGATGAAAGCAGCATCAGAAGATAGTCCAGGTGACCGGGTGTAGGTGGTGTTGACACGGTACGGTAAGCGGCTCGCATGAGTGGGTCTTGAAAATGAGGGAGAAAGGAGATCCAGTCCCTCAAATCCGAAGTGGAGATTGCTATGTTGCAAGAGCTTGTTTTTTTGTCGTTTCGGACACTAATCCTACGTATGCTTCTCGTTTACCAGCACATAGCGATACCGAGCCCTTCCGTTTTCCATGTCAACAATAGCCTGATTGGCGTGCTTCAGGGGGCGAGTCTGAATCCATGGCTTGACACCCTTCGAAGTTGGACTAGATAGAAGGGTATACGAGGAAGAAGAAATCTGGTTTGGGGGGATGCGGCATGCGATCATCTTATATCCAAGATGCTAACGGAGGAAGTGCGGTAGTATTCGATTTGCAGGACACCTTAAGTTGCCACATGTGAACCTCGGTTCGGGAAGCGAGTGCAACTTGGGACCAATGAGCGTGGATATCTTTCTTCTTCAAATCCTTTCTCACATCTATTAGAAGAAGATTGACCTCTTCTGGAGTCACGCCGTGGCCTCTTGTCAGTGGCGCCATTGTGTCAATTGAATGAGACATGTGGCCTTGTAGTAGAAGATATTTAAATTCCTGCGCTACTAATCGGGAACAATGGATATGCCTCAGTCTCATTAGGTGATTTCTGAAGGAGTTGATGCTCCTCGCTGTTTTGAGGATGGATGGGAGTGAATGGAGAGGAAAGCATCATCAAACAATATTTCGCTTAGAACATAAGGCGTAGTTGAAATCTCAGATTTGAGATGATAGAGCTTGGTGGACGATCCGCGATCGTACTGATGAACTAAAGCCTGAGTTGGATAGTGCCCATTGTTACCAACAGAGTAATAGACGGAGCCGTGCTGGTTCACATATTGGCTCTGATAGTAGATAGGGCATGCTACGACGCTGCAATTATATTCCTTGACGATATCGTGCAGATAATGTCATACATGTTAATTCTTTAATTCTTCAAATTCAACACCGATTGCGAGTTCCGAATGCTTTATGTTGAGGCATCAGAGGGGACAGAAGCCACTTTGTAGGCGGTGTGGATCAAGTGCAACAATGTGATGTCATTTCAGCATTACCCAGCAGTTTCATATGGAAGACATAGGCCCGAGATCATGAAAGAATGTGCATTCAATTGAGCCATCAAAACCAGTTTAGTTATCAGCTCGTCATCCCACTTCCGCTTGGTAATCAAGTTGTGATCTATCCTGATCCTGCAATGTTGCCCTTCTGTACAATAGGCTCCGCTGTTGTAAAGTTCTTGACATCGCCAAAAATTTGCTCGGCACCGGCGCTAGAGAAGCCGGCGGCAACAGAATCAAGGTTGTCCCATTTCAAGACGGCTTGAACTTGGTACGGACCCTCAGAGAAAGTCAGGATATCATATGACTGCAAGCCAGCAGAGCCCCAGATCCTGTCGTAGCGCACCCATTAGTTCTAGAACCGCCACGACAACCCTATTGATGGACAGACACCAATCACTTACGAAGAGACCAGTGGCATGTGCTTCTGGAGATAATACTCCAGGTCGAAAGCAGGACCAGAGGGATAGATTACAATGACGGTAGCCATTCTTGCAATGTATATGTATAGGAACTTTGTGATGATGTCGTTTATCACATTCTCCCTCAATTTCAACCCCTCTTATAGTCTCTCGGGCGAGCGGGGACACTCGTTTGTGCGGAATTATTCCTCGTTGTTTGGATGACTAATATTTTCACCACATTCCGAACCAGCCGCATTATGGTACGCGAGACAACAAGTTGATTATTGCGTCAAAAAAGCGGATGGCGGTAAACGAGTAACGATATCAGTAAAAGCTCGACTAACCCTACCTATGTGTGAAATTCATTTGCTAGATTGCGAATTTGACAGAGTACTGTCACAGTTAACAATCCAGGAGATTAGGAAGAGGCGGAATTGGAGAAACGATAAACCCTCGCTTGATTGGATCGTGGTGTTGCGTGCAGGTTACTAATCAGACAAGAGGAGTCGGCGTTTCCGAACAGGGTTAAGTGTGAAATGTCGTCATTGGGTTCAAAACGGAGGCTCAGATCCTGGACTTGTGTTCCGCTTCATCCGGACCTTGTACGTCTTTATCAGTCACGAGATACACGTTTGGTCACCGCATCTTGACTATCATGGTTGATTAATATGAGCAGATTAGTATCGTACGCCGTCAAATTCCCTGCCACATTTACTTGTATCAAGATTAGCTGTGGGCTGATATATAAATGTCAACTTTGTGAGTGACAATGTACAAACGAATCCTTGTGTCTTGCGTGATCAAGTATTCAGGCACTGGATAGTCTCCACCTGTACCCCCGGCTTACCCACGTCATCCACCATCATAGCTTACACATATACACATGCACTATCCCTTTGACTGTCGTAAGACTACACTTGACCCATAGTCCCCATGGAGGCCCGGGAGATCAACGGTACGCTTTGTGACTTCAAAAGCTACATAGTCATAGGAAGACTTATGTACTATGATGTAGATCCCTCAAAGTCGTGACTTCTGGCGCCATATAAAATATGTAGGATCCTATGTACCTCAGCTTTTGCACTTTTTCGTTGGTTCGAATCCCTGCTACTAGCGTAAGTGTAGCCTTACGACAGTCAAAGGGATAAAGTAACAATGTCAAACACGCCCTTCGATTTTACGACCCTGTTTTGCGCTGACAAATTTCGCATCTACTCATCTATATAAGCTTAGTCGAGAGCTCTACACATTCCATTAAACCGGCATCGATATCATCCATCACCCATAGCGCCAGACATGCCTCCGCAAGAAACAAAAATCAAAGCAGTCTTCTTCGACTTCATGGGAACGTGTCTCGATTGGCATAGTGGCGTAGTTGCAATGTTCCCGCCTTTGATTGCAAAAGCCGAGGCTTCCAAGCTTGCTCTAGAATGGCGCAAACAGTACTTCCTCGAAATCAGTCAACGCTTTCATCAAAATCTCGATCCCGAGGACATCGACGTCACTCTTGCCCGTACGCTTGATTTTGTGCTTGACCAATCTCCTGGTCACAAAGCTCACTTTAGCGTTGAACTGAAAGAAAGGTTGCTTGAAGCATGGCACCATCAGACAGCCTGGCCAGAGGTCCAAGAAGCAATTCGGAGCATCCGAGACGATCTTGGTTACGAAGTTTTTGTACACGCAAACGGTACAACTCGTCTACAGCTTGATCTCACCCGCTCCTCGGGTTTGCGTTTTAATATGTTATTTTCGAGTCAATTACTTGGATGCTATAAACCAAGTCCAGACGCTTATAAGAAAGCACTTGGACTCGTGAAACTCCAGCCTGAGGAAGTCGTTATGGTTGCAGCGCATGCTATGATTTACGAGGGGCTCAGAAATGCGGTATGAACACCGTCTACATTCATCGATGGACAGATGATGTAGATGAGAATATGGAAAAGGTTGAAGGGGAGTTTGATGTGTTTTTAGACAGTATGAAAGACCTTCCTACGATAATTGGAAGGATGTGAATTTAAGAAGGAGGGGCAAGGGGCTTTCTATCGAACGCTGGAAAGGATGATGAATAGAGTTGTCTATATATCGATGAAAACAGACTGCTACACGGTAGGTTTCAACATTGCGCAAAAATCCAGATTTGAAAAAGAAGACCAAGCCTTGATCATCAATACAAATGTCACAACGGTCAGGTCGGGAAATTTCAAGTTCCTACCGTTAGAATTTTAATGATTGCTAGCCGAGGTTTGTTTGTGGTAGGTTGTTGGGGAAGTGTAGAGTTGAAGGCTGTTGAAACGAATGAACTATGACCCCAAAATTGATATTGTAACCTAACAGCGCTAAAATCCAACTCCAAACTCCGAAGTAGTCCTCCTATATGTGTGTATATGTAAGTCGGTGAGATCTTGTCTCGATGCCTTGCCTCGACACCTGTCACCACTAGTCCACGGGTGAACTGTTTTTTGTACATCCTAGCCAGATTTTAAGTTGATAGATTGTCTCCTCCCATTGCAATGTATGCTGTGACTGTCGGTGGTTCGCTTAGAAAATGCATAATTGCTGGTGAAATCCCTGTGCTAGGCATCTGAATTGAGATGTTCCCGCCACTGGCTGCAGGTTAGTTATGCACAAGATTCAATTTCAATCTAGAGACCAACCTTGGGACTGAAGCACATGAACCACAGTGTGGGACCATGGATGCGCTTGAAGGTTGGGTCGGCATGATGCTTTCAATGGTGTATAATGGTTGAAACTCCTGTGGACCTTGAATCGAGTCAAGTGATGCAATTATAAACGACCACAATGTGTAAAATAGTTTTAATTCATTGCTATGTAAAAGCTTCATTCCCTCAGGCAAACCTTCCAGGCTTAAATAGTCTTTTCCACAAATCTCCACCCCAAATCTGGAGTAATTGCTCGGATTTTGCGAAGACGGGCACACCCATATGAGTATTTAAGCTGGTTTTGCTCCCTTCGCACTCCTCAATCTCTTGAGCAGGAAGTAATGCGAGACCATGTTTTGCCTGCTTGTGTTGTGCTCGTCCTGGTTTTGCGCACTGCGCAAAACAGCACTATCCCCACACACACCATAACCCCTGTCGTCGCCAGATTCAGCCTAGTTACCCTCAAAATGAGGCAGCTTGACGCAGCGTTAGGGGGAAGCATACAACTAAAGATTCCAGGCATCTACGCCTCTTGTGGTTCGCCAACCATGGCGCCGAGTCAGCTTCAGAATGCCTTGCGGACGGCCTCCAAACAGTGTCCAGGGCTGACAGCTGCAACTCACCTTGATCCTGTCCCGGCTTCTTTTCTGCATACAACCGTCGGGTCCAACCTCGTTGTGTAAACTTTCTTCAAGTGTCTCCAATTTTATTAATAGTTATTTTGTTTCTTTTCTCGCGCCCCGTGCTACCTCGGTCGCCCAGATACCACCGCTCAGAAGGCAGACCAACCAACGCCGCTGCAAGGAGCCATGGGACTCTCTCGGCGTTCTGCGCGGCCGCCCCAGAGCGAATCTGGGGGCTTGCGGATGCAACAGTCGGAGCTCAGCCCAGAGGAGGCGCAATGCGGCGAGAAATCTAGTCGATCTATAGGCGGACGCCTCAGAGACAATGGGCGACGGTACATGAATCTCTTCAAGCCTGTGAAGCCTTCGATGCCGCCTCAGGCATACCCAAAAGCCTACCGTACTACTGGTAATAGTCAGTCACTTGCACCCATCAGTCTACCTTCTCGGTCAGCGACGTCGCGACGCTTCACCATGGCCGACTTCCCAGCCAAATTTCCCATGTCCGAGGAGAGCAATCAACAACGCGAAATCGACGCAGTAACCAGCGACCAGGGTCGCACAGAGTTACCCGATGCCAACGTAATAAGCACGATGCGACATTCTGCCTTTGTAGAGCGAGCGTCACAACGGGACAGTATCAGCGCAACCGCGGAACTTCAGTCAAGTACCAACAGCCTCTTCTCTTTGGACCTCGAGGGGTCCATCAAGAAACCACGTCTCTGGCTTGATCGGATGAGAGGATATACTCTCAGAGGCCTAGACCGCTTCTCTTTGCCAGTCCCTGGGGCTGCAGGCTCATCAGGCGGCGTGAGTGATCTCATTGGGGTGGGCAGCCAATACGAGAGTGCCAACAAATCGGCAATGCCTGGGCCGCAAGCAACCAAAGAGGGTCTAGATAGACACGGTATAACCTTTCGTCTCCTGAGTCATTACCTGTTCATCGCCATTAACTTGACCAGGTCCGATATCCGGCACGGCGTCCAGAGCCCTTGGTAACGAACACGACTCGGCCATAAGCCCCGTAAGTACCATCCATTTACCTCATAGGCGGGGGACGCTCGTTACTGATTGTTCTTTGGCTATATCAGCGTTCTCGTTGGAACACAAAATTTAAACGAAACTCTTCCGCAACGATTTCACGACGTAGCCACGCTGTGCTTCCCGAAATTCCTCCGGAGATTGACGACCTCACACGGAGGCTCTCCAACGATACTGCCCCAACATCTGTGTCAGTTGTCGAGTCGGTCTTTACCCGACCATCTTCCATCGTCTCAACAGCGACCAGTTGGGACTCTAATGGCAGAGTGGGCACCAGCGGTCGTGGCAGATCACTGTTTAGCAAGAATCCATCGTCTTCATCGATATTCAGCACTAGGACTTCACCAGGGCCCCATCCAGACGTCGACATGGACGAACATCCTCTCCCGCCTCCGGCACTTCCAGTGACTGCTTGGCCTCAACGCTCAATAGATTCCTGGGTTGCCTGCTTGGATCATTCGGTCTCTGATCAAATCACTGCCGCTGGACGGGTGGCTCAACAGCGTCGTGTCAATAAGAGTCGGCTAGTAGAATTATCTCAGGAAGACCTTGTCGACGAACTGAATAAGCCCAACCCTTCCACTGCAGTGCAGTCCGAGGATCGGAATGGGGATGACCCGGAGAATACCCTAGAACCCGCTCTGAGCACCATCGAAGAAGGATGTTCAGATGCTGGATGCTCTACCAACGAGCCTATTTCGACGCAGTACCAGACTTCGGGAGACATCCCCCAGACTGCATTCCTATCGATTCCTCCCCCTAGATCAATACGAGAGACAAGTTCTTGTTCTGCGACCGATACTGCGACAGAGTTGACGTCAGTAGAGTCAAGACAACGAGACCTGACTCCTGCTACGTCTATTGCAGAGGATCTTGACCCAGAAGATGCAGAAGGTGACGAGATGAGCGAAGACGACGAGTCCATCTCTAATCTCACGGATGAGACAAACGAGTCATTTCATGAAGCGTTTATTGCTACTTCATTGGATGGAGCCCTTCTTGTTACGGCAATCACCCTCAAGGACCACATCGCATCGCTTGTCTTGGCTAGAGTTATGAACTGGGTGAGATCTTGCTCACCAGGGGAGCCATCTAATAAAAACTCACCTGATTCGTCTTCCGGTGCCAGCTTTGGCGCCGGAGGCAGCGATACTTCGGCTTCGCGAGATGGCGCAGGAAAAAAGAGAGGTTTTGATTATCGCAACCCAGGGGGTTCTGGCAGAGGCAACGGGGATGATCAGGACAAACGACGAAAGACAGACGCCTCGATGGAAAAAGAAGACCCTCTCAAGATCGTATCAAATCTTGCATGCCCATTCCCAAAGGCTCATCCTGGTCGGAAATGGCCTCGCTGCCAGAGACCTTTTGCATCCGTTCACCGGATCAAGTGAGTTCGCATCCCATAAATTGCACAGTCACTTTTGTGACGTAACTGATGTGTTTTAGGGAGCACATATACAGAACTCACGAGCTGCCCATCCGTTGCGTCAGGTGTTTTGAAACGTTCACGGAGGCGAAGGAGCTTGAGCAACATACCCGCGAAGCCACTCGCTGCCCCCTTCTCGCCCCTCCAGATGAGATGTTGGGCGTAGATGAGGGGACCAGCAGGAAACTTAGAGCCAGAACAGGTGCAAGAAATGGCACCCAAGAGGAGAAATGGAAGCACATGTTTAAGATCATCTTTCCTCAAGTCCAAGATGAAGGCATACCATCGCCATGTAAATAAAACCAAGTACAATCTTGTTGCCACTCTTAGCTGACAACCCCACAGATTACGACCTCAAAGCTCTGGAGAACCCGATGAGCCCTGAGACGCGGGCTCAATATCGCCGATTTCTCCGAAAAGAGATTCCTTCTCGAGTAACCAGCAAAGTAACTCAAGGGTTGAGTGAGATGCCAGAAGTTCGTGATAACCTACATTTATCGGAGAGAAGAATTTCGGAAGTGATTCATAAGGCAGTCTGGGATGCAATCGATGATGTCCTGCCCAGTCTTTTGCTGCAGTCAGCTCCTCCATATGATGGCGGGTCTCAGCCAGCTTCAACCACAGAGACTCAGCAGGGGCCAACGAACACGTTCCAGCTCCGATTAACTCATTCACCTAATACACCTGCGGCTTTCGGAGAGAGCCAAGTATCTCCAGACATGGACAGCACCACAACTGCCCAGCGACCAAGCTATCCCGATCACATTACGATGTCCGATGCTCAGACTGATCGGACTGCTCAGACTCAAAGCTTCGTGTCACAATTCAATTTAGATGAGCACTTTCCGGGCGCTCATTCACACTCTCAGACAACTGTTGAGGGATCTGGTGATTCAAATGAAGACTCCTTGACCGCTATGAGTCAACCTAGCTGGGATCCTACATCACTGCCGTTACAGCCTGATTTTGACAACTACATCGACTTTGGGGTTGACTTCCCCAGCTTTCAACCTTTCTAGGTCAACCAAGAGGATGGCCACATGACACCTAGTCAATCGAACCAGCTTTAGACTAGGTTAGGGTTTGAAATATTAAATCGCGATTGTGATCGCCTTTTCGGCGGTTGGGTAAGGCTTTGGTATTAACGGTGTGCGTGTACAAATAAGGAGCATGGGGTGATAGAGATCAAGTTCTCCTTGACTTCCACCTCTTCACTACATAAAATGAATGAGATGTTTTGGGCTGTGGTTGAACTGAGCCTATGGAAATACGAGTCTCATGTTAAAGAGAACTCTTTGTGTGTTGGCAAAGGTTGTGGCCGATCGGAGTCTGCGTGATGCCCAGCACCAAGGCACAAGAGAAAGGACGACTTCGTTGATCGGCTCACGGGAACAGAATGTTTTCAGCAGGATTGCAAAGGACACAGTCTATTAGAAGACGACTGAGATGAAGTAGAATAATAATATATTAAAGAAAATGAAATCCCGTCACAGATAGATAACAGGGAGGTCTCGTTTCTTCCAACTCTTAAAGCCGGTGCTGATAATTGTAACAGCAGGGTCTAAATTGGGGGTAGTTCTAGGGCGTGGAGAGTGTATAATTGAGTGAATCAGGACGTCATAGTAAGCGTAGGTTACGGTCTAGTAATGTGTAAAGTGAGCTTTATGTAATTAAGTGTATGAATAGCTAGTAGGCTATCTGGCTATCTAGTGCTAGATGAATGTATTTATAGTCCATACTCCATTAGATCACTGGATTACAGTTACAGTGGTGATCTCGGTGATCCGAAGGTACTTATGTAACAAGGTTCTTAGGCGACGTTAAAGGTGGGTCACTTATGGTTCTGCCAGTTATGACCGCCTGGTCCAACCCAGGTCGTGACATAAAGCAGGTAACATTTGGCAGCAGAGCCACCTTCCCCTTTTCTCTTTCTCTTCTAACAGATATTGCGCTACTCCTCCAGGGCTCCTATAGCCTCATCAAGGCCACCCTGTTGCTAGAGAATCCCAAGCATATGAAGATGGCAACGGTTTCAGAAATGATTGAGCTTGTGTGGTGGCCTTCTCGTCAAGAGCCTGGGTCAAGAGGCCGCTGATTGATAGAAAGCTCCCAGAGAACTTCAAATACTACGGCAACTGGGGCTTTACCATCTACCGCACATACTACAGCCCTGAATCCGACGAACACTGGGAAATGCTACTCGACGCTTTGAAGCGACAAACCTACCTCGCGCTCGGATACCTCGAAGATGAGGATGAGTACAGGTACGACGTGGAGCGACGGCAGTGGGGATACTACCATTATGAAAACAAAGAGGAATACGTGGAAGACTTAAAGCGAGTCAAGAAGCTGTTCCATCTTGATCCCCGCGAGGATCCGCCGCTACTTGATGGCCTCGATGCTCGCCAGCTTCGAGGGGTGTGCCTCTCTCAGCACCCCGAAGCGGAAAAGACTATGGTGGGGGGCCTGTTTGGCTTCGTTCTCGCCGCCGATGAGCCGGTGCTCAAAGACATTACCAAGGGCGAATTTATTATTAAGACGGTTACCTATGACTAGAGAGAGAATGGCGAATACTAGGGTTGGATGAGGATCCCAACGGGCCATTTGCTGGAGTTTTGGCATTCGCTCATGATGTCAGGGTTCAACTATCATCGGGTCCTGTATTTTAAGGGCCCAGAGGAAGATCTCGAAGAATATATTTAGCCTGGAGATAACGCAGCCTCCCTAACTAGCTGCTGCTCCGAAATACGGCATGGAGTTCACTACAATGCCCAAAGGCCTCCATTCAAGGTTGAATGAAAGAACGAGTAGTTATTAGTATAAGGATGCAATTAATAATAGCTATAAAATAGAAAGCCTGCAAAATGCTAGACTATAAAATCCCCAACCTCATCCTAATGTATCCGTATCTTCATCCATAGGATCATCTTCGTCAACAATGGAGATGTCCTAGTCAGTCATGATGCGGAGGTTGGCAATCTGGGGTTCTAACAAACTAATAACTTCCATCACCTGCTTCGCCTTCTCACCCGTTCGTAGTGCCCAGTACTTCTTCACCGTCTTTATTACCCCTCGAAGAAACTCTTGGGCCTTGGTCGTCACTACGCCGTTACTTTATTATAACTTAGTTTTATTTGGTATTTTATATTAATAGTAAGTTAGCGAAAAGTAATTTACTTACTTATTATATGTATTATTTAATTAACTGTAGCTCCTTTAAAACTCCACGTAATAATGTCTGCGCTTGTTAGGACGCCTTAGGACGTGACACCATTGGTAGGGGCAGCCCTTCTGGCATTTAGTCTGTGGATAGAAATTGACCCGGCTGACTAACACGTGCATTCACACCGCCGTGAGATGTGCAGCATCAACATCGTGAATCACCAAACTACTCCTTCCAAACCTCACCTGAAGAAATCAGAAACTTTCCTCGCCAAGTTCGTTTAAGGAATATCCACCTCATGTGGTCATTCAACGCATTCGCTTGGCTCCTTTACTTGCAGAGCTTGCTGGCAATGGCTCACGGCGCGGATGAGCCACCGCGAGCCTGCAGGGACATGTGCGATCAGCGCCTTCAGGATCTCCAGCTGCCTGAGCTCCGGTTTGAGATTCGCGATCTCAACCACTGCGGCACAAAACAGTTCCTGAATATGTTCAACGTTGCAGATTGCATGACTACAGCTGCGAAGAACGTTCTTCAGCTCCTCTATTTACCGCCTTCTCTACCGCCAACACGCTCAATAACACTCGTCCTTACGGAAATGCCTGAAATCGCTAGACTGCTCGAAGGGGAGCTGGGCAAGGACCACAGAGTCATCGAGCTTTCCATCAGCTACATTGCAATGCTATTTGAGGGCCCGACGGTGACCAAAGAGTTTGCTGGCCTCATAACCCATCATATGGTCCACTGCGTGGCCTATAGCTGGAGCAATCAGATCTCGATAGGTTTCATCGAAGGCATCGCCGACTGGGTGCAGATCCGGGCTGGTCTGGCACCGGAGTTCTGGAATGAGGACGCAGACGGTAGCTGGGACGATGGCTATTATTACACGGCCTATTTCCTGGAATATGTAGAAAAACGCTTTGGCGAGGGCACTATCCGGGGCATCATCCACACAATAAATAACCGTCCGTTGGATGCGTCAACAGTCTGGACGGAAGTCACGGGTCACTCGGTCGAAGACTTGTGGCAGCAGTATGGTCAGATTACGGCCTTGGAGAGAGATTCTCAATATTCAGGTACGGGCTTCTGACCAGTAGCCCGCGATGGCTCAATCACAGAGAAAGCGGGGATGACAATGCCTCTCCTCTCCAAATGCCTACCCTGTGTAACATTACTGACAGTGCGGCAGACGCAGAGGACAGAGGCCTCTCGGCCTATATGTTTTTTAGCCACGATCAGCGGCAAAAAGTTCGCGACGAGTTTCCAGATGCTTCTTTTGGTGAGGTTTCGAGCATACTCCAAGAGAGATTCGCGGCCCTCGACGATGATGCACGGGCACCGTATGCGGCAAGCGTCGTAGCTGACAGGCAGCGCTATTTGAAATGGAAGAGGAAGATTGACCTCGAAGAGTTGCCAGAGCGAAATGGATGCACAAACATGCATATGAGAGACGTTGAAACTGAACCATAGTTTCTCCCATAAATTACTAGCTGCCTTATATTTTATTAGCGCTATTCTATACCTTCTTTTTCAATTAATTACTATTTACTAAATAATATTTAAAATTTCATTAAACTTATAATAATACTAATCTGCTTTATTACTTAATATAAATATTATTTTAAAAGAGAAAGTGCCTTAATTAACTAGTATTAAGTGATAAAATTATATCATCATAGTAAAATTTACTTTAATTATTAATATAATTAAGATAAAGGCAGTCTTCCTACTTACATTGCAATCATGTTTTTAGAGGGACACTTACTCGAAATTCCGTCGAAAGCAGTTTGAGTTTCAACTAAAAGACTACTTACCACCCTATTTGCCCTTTCCAGAAGATTTTGATCTCTTAGAGATTGATGCAGTAAGTCTAAGCAAATGGGGTCCAACCGCTCTCAACCATGTTCACGGCTCTCCTTGTGGCGTCGTCCAGCTCCTCTTTTGGAAGCCCCAGAATACCATTGGCCATTGTTCGCGTAGCTGCGTAATCACTGTTGGGTTTATCAACGTGAAATGCACGACCATACAGTATCTTGGCGAAGCCTGTTCGGACCCCTCTCTTCAACTCCTCTGCACCATCTTGCATCCGCTTCTCAACAGATTCGTACGTAATCTCCCAATCTGAGTCTGTGGTTCCCATGACACGGTGCAGGCTGTCGAGCATATCGCGCTGTGATACGCGGAAACTGTTGATCAGGACGTGGCCGTTCTTGAAGTCATCGACGCAAGTGCCAACGCCAGACTGCGGGAGACTGAGAAGCCCAGCCAGGGCACGGCCGCACTGCTCCCATGTGCTCACGGTCAGAATTCGCTTTCCATCGTCAAACATCGTGACCTTTCGATCCTTAATAGTGAAGCCAAACCACGGTTCCCCGAGTGCAAGACTCCACTCGTACCAGATTCCACAGGATAGAACCACCGTTGAAATTCCCAGCCTCTGTACTTCTTCAACCTGATCGAGAACTCCAGCAGCAAAAGTGTCTTCCTCGTCGAGATTGTCTCTGTCAATGGGGTAACCGAACGCGTTCGGCATGACATAAGGAACGCCTGCCTTGGCAGCAGCAGCAGCAATCCGCCCATGGAGATTCTGGGGAGCTTGCACGCTGAGCGTAATGACAAGAAACTGCTGGCCTTTGAGAGCCTCAATTATAGAGGAATCGTCTTCATAGTCGACCTTGACGGCCCGGGCTCCATCGGGGAGCTGACTGGTACCATTTGTGCGTGTCAACGCAGTGACTGTGTGTCTACCAGTCTGCAAGAGTGCCTGAGCAAAGGCTTTTCCGATGTGGCCAGCAGCCTGTTCAAAGTTAGCATCTCTCTTGTAAGACAAGATGACGAAAGAATTCTTACGCCGACAATACAGACTCTCTCAACGGGGTTGGAAGACATGGTGAAAAGATGGAAGTTCAGAGATAGGGGAATAATATCAAGTCTCCAGTGTATTCAAACCTGTTGAATGGCGTTGGTGATTTATTGGAGACGTGAACTGGTTTATGTATCAGAATTATAGCATCGGGCGGCATAGGTAACTGGCTTATGACGGAAATACTACCGGTGTTAAGGATCGGGGTTCGGCCACCAAACGTAGCGCCGGCAATTGGCATGTATTCGTCTGCCAAGATCAAAGTTCATGTGGTCTCAGCTTCGTCCATTGAGACGTCCAACACCTTCCACGATCATTGTGTCGTCTCGGTGTAATTGATTGACCAAGAGTCCGACACATGCCCGTTAAATCCGGAGGCGCAGAATTGGTTGCATCACTGACCCATCTTCTATTCCACGCTAACCTTAGATCGTATTCTCACCAGTTCGCGTCCAATCACACAGTCTTGACACTAATGAGTGGGATGGCGCCACGTACGACTACCGAACAGAACAAGTCCGTCTAGCGTCTCACATACTCTCACCGTAAAAGCCTGGAGTTTCGATTGAACGTTGCGACATATGACCATGAGTTGGAAGGGACTGGTGTCCAGCGTATTACTAATAACCGGAAATGGAGTCCCTTCGAGAAGTGGCTGCTCTCACAAAAGCCAACAATGATGGTGTTCTCGTGAGAAAAACCAATGATAAAAGTACAACCATTCGCGACATTTATAATCAAGAGGTAACACCAGGAAAATTACAATTCCAGCACTAAATGCCTGCCATCTTACCATACGGAATATAATGCTTCTGCGTTCGGATTTTACGTGTACCATCTGGCAAGACCTCGACGTATTCATTCAGACCAGGCAGATATCCGAGTTCTTTCTGTCTCTCCTTGACCCTTCTCTCGGCCTCCTTTTCCGCTTCCGTGGGCGGCCTCGTTGGCAACGTCTTGTGGCGTCTGCGTGCGTCCTCGACGGCGGTGTAAAATCCCAAATCATTCTGAATATGGCAGATTTGATCAGGCGATAAGCAAGAGAGTTGACTTTTTGTGTCTTTTTGGGGGGTTGCAGAAGAGAGTGAGGCACTCGGAGGCGGCCTGTGCACAAATGTTGGGATGTCGTCTCTAATGCGCTCGCAGGTCCAGCATAAGCACTGTGTGGACTCAAGATGCGAATCTGCTACACCTGGGCTGACACTGTGACTCTGCGATTCCAGGCTTTTGACATCGCTAGACTGTTTACCAGATCCAATTTCATCGATGAATATGTCGTATTGGCTGGGAAAGAGTCGATGAGTCTGCCAGAGTAGCTCGACACCAAATGCTAGGTCTGCTTGATGCTCCCCAGGTGCTTTTCCACTTAGCTGGAATTCCATGTAATCTTCAGACGCTCTTGATAGAGTCCCTTTGAGGGAAGGGGCACGGATCCATAGCAGCGTGTGAGCTTTGTCAATGAGGTTTTCATACTTCTTCACCTCGGCAGCAAGATCCACTTCGACTGGCAGCACGCCTGGGTCGCTGTACGCGGGGGGATTCTTGAGATAGATCAGGATATCGGCAGACTGCCCCGACAGGTTGGAGAAGAGGGCTTGCGCGCCGCGCGGAAGCTCAAACTGCATTTTTTCCATGTCGATGGCATCGCGGATAGCTGGCCAAGGGAAGCTCAGCTGATTGATCTGGGGCATTCGAGATCTGCATTGATTATACGAATCCGCATCCAACATGAAGGCGTACCAGACCAGTAAAACATCTAACGGTGGAAGGTAATCCTTGGTCAATTGCACGGCAACCTTGTCACTGCCGTGATGCGCATACGCAGTGGCGTGTCTCAGCACGTCGTCGATGTTAGACCACCAAGCGGTGAAACGCGCGACGGCGAGGTTGACCAGAAGATTCCATCTTTGCGGCTTGGGGAGACTAGTAGGCGCCGTAGTCAAGGTAGTGCGAGGTTTCTCTTCGTATGCCGGCGGCTGGTCAACCTCGATATCCAGCGCGCTGGCGCTAAGGCGTAAAGACCAGAAGCACTCAAGCAACGCGAGATGGACTGCGGCATGACCAATGGCTGGATATGCCAGTGCAGACTCGAGGTTTCCTGCCTGTGGCACCCTAGGGATGAGGGCACTGGCGAATAATCTGGGGTCTGGGACAACGGTTTGCTTGCCACCAGGCTTGGACGTCGAGAATGATGATGGCAACTGCCAGGTGTGGGGGTCCAAGTCGGCTTGGTTTTCTGAGGTAGAAATGGCCTCTCGAAAGCGCCGAAACAGCGACATGGGAACCGGACGGTTCTTTGTGATGATTGTGAGGAGCAATCACTTATTTGATGAAAGCCACAATTAAGCTTGTAAAGATTGATGGAAAATCCATGGAACATGCATTGATGAAGGAAGGTGGCAGGATAAGTGCTCCGAGGGTTGAGGCTGTGGTGTTTGAGAATCAGTGAAGGTGTATGTGGCTGTGTAAAGCACAGCCACCTTGCTCAGCAGGCAACCACTCCATGGCAGAGCGAGCGCCTCCATGATGCCAACAATCTCATTCTTAGATCTTTAACATGTTTCATTTTGTTTCTCACTTCTCGGTGGCTGCAACTGAAAATACGTCTCTAATACTATTATTATAGTAAACGAAACCTCCCCAAAACCACACGACCTTAGTAAACTGCCCCAGTGAAGCTTCACGCGTTCAGCTCCGGGCTGCGAATAAATCACCGCCTCCAACAACTCAGTGCAGATCATGTATGATTTTATG
Source organism: Dactylonectria alcacerensis (assembly GCA_029931735.1). Classification (NCBI taxonomy): domain Eukaryota; kingdom Fungi; phylum Ascomycota; class Sordariomycetes; order Hypocreales; family Nectriaceae; genus Dactylonectria; species Dactylonectria alcacerensis. The sequence goes on along the minus strand of JAPMUZ010000012.1, from coordinate 169,863 downwards.
ACACCATTCTGGTTTATCATTGTATTATGTGTAGAAACTCTAGTTATTCTGAGTTGCTGTTGCCTTGGGCTTGGGTATTGGGCCGTTACACGTTATCCACTATTGGTGTTTTTTTTTCGGACAGCTTAACCTCTGGCCCCCTCTGAGTGTGCGCTGCCAAGGACCATAACCTCAATAATTGTATTATATATTTTGAAATATTTTATGGAAGCCTGATTGCGTTGATTTTGTTAATATTCTCTGGAAAACATGGAGTTCAGGGTAGGTCTGCGACTTGAGTGAGGAGAACGAACCGCCCGATCCCTCTTTCGATTTTCTCCCTTCTGTCTCTTAATCGATATGGACTATTGCATTTCCTATGAAATTCCCTACATTACTGGCCTCTATTAGCTCTGTTGGCTTGATGGCAATATTATGTCCACAGCCCACCGTCGCTGCCCCTATGCGTCGCCAAGCTATTTTAATTGTTTTTTAGTGATGGTAACAATGGTCTGGGTAGGAATTCGACTAGTGTGATACCAGTGGTTAGCTCTATCAACCCAGAAATCAACGGGTTACCCACCTCACAATACTCTCGTAGAAACATTAGGGAATTCTGTATATATTACAACTACGATTCGTTATGCAGGCTTCTAGGTTGATAGGTAAGAAGTTGACCTTCCCAAGGGTATGAAGATTGAGGGAGGTTAAGGTGACAATCAAAATAATAGCCGGGTGATAGAGAGCATGAGCGAATACAGTGCACGACACGCCAATGGGGGTACCACGAGAATCGAAACAAACAATGAACACATTGGGGTCTGATCGCAAGCGGAGCTTGTTTTCGTATTATGGGTTTATGCCCTGATCGGCTCAAATCGACCGATATTCTCAGTGGGGACAAAAGTGACTTTGAAAATGCATAAGGCGCCACTTGTACCTCATGTACCTTCTGTCTGTTAGTTATGAAAGTCATAGGGGTAGTCAGATCAACTAACCTGCTTTTGTCACTGCCGGATCACACCGCCGTCTGGCTTTGCAGTGATGTGAAAGCAGGGTCTCGTGTGTGACGTTCGTGTTGTGACATCCTGCCACTGTATTCCCTATATAACCGCGTCCATCGAAGACTAGCCGCCGCAATGCCGACCCCCCCCTCAACCTCCTAAAGCGACAGGCCACGGCGTAACACCTGTAGCCAAAGGTCGCCGCAACTGGCTGTTGAGGCTATTACGGAGTTAGTACTAGACCTGACTTAAGTCAAGCCTGCCGATCTCGTCCCTGCCGCGGCTGCGGCTGCTGAAGCTATTACGAATGATGCAATAGACCTAACGGCAGCTAAGCCTACTACTACCACTACCATACAATCGAAGCCATCCTTGAAGGCGCCTAATACACTACGATAGCGAGCTATAAAGGCATTATCAACTCCTTAGTCTGCAGGCCCAACGAAGCCACGATAGACTGACTTATAGGTCTTCCTTATGCTAAACCTTATGGCTAAAACTAAGGCTCTTAGAGACCCTATCTTTAAGAAAGAGTTCGCACAAAAGGCTATGTATATAAAAATCGCCTTACGGCTTAACCTTAAGTAGCCTAATATTAGTTTTAACTAGCTCTAAGTATTACAGAAGCTCGATATATTACTAAAGACATAAAAAACGTTCTTTACCCTTATTAATTATATAAAAACATTATATAATAATAACTTAGGTAAGATACTATATAGTAATAAGTAGTAGGATTATATAATTTAAAAACTTAGTACTTTAGTAAAGAGCTTAAGGTATAGCAGTCTCCCTAGCTATAAGCATTATAAGTAGGCTTTTAAGAGCATAGAGGAAGTTAGTCTGACTATTATAAAAGCTAGTAATATAGAGGGGCTTAAGTTAATTAATGCGATCCTAGAAGTAAGCAGTAGTGAGGCTGAAGATAAGTTTGATAAAGAGGAAGGTTAGTAAAGTATTCAGATAGCTACTCCAGCTTTAGGGCAATCTCTATAGCTAAAGAGGTTATTTAAGACCCCCTCTAAGAAGTAGTATGCTTCTATAACTCCTATTAGCTCTATATCTATGCTTCTAAAGCGCTCTTATTAAGCTATAGGATTAGGAAGCGAAATTAGAATAGGAAGCTTGTTTAGCACTTTTATAGCTTTTTAGTAGAATATTCAGGCTCCTAGAGTAAGAGATTTAACTATTACTATAGCTAATATATAGTTAAGGTTTTATAAAAAGGCATTAGAAGACTAGATTAATATATTTATTAATTGAATAAAGATAAATACTACTTTTATAATTAGGTATATTAGCTTAAGTATGAGGTTTAAGGAAAGGCTATTCTAAAAGGTAATAGAGCAATAGTTTATACTTAGAAGTTATAAAGACTAGCTAGATAGTAATAATAATAAGTTTATATAAGAATATAAATAGAATAATTACTAGGGTCTAAAATAGTTAATATATATAGTAAGCTAATAGTCTAATTATATAGAAGTAAGGTTAGTTATAATAAATTTCATAGTATTAAAGCAGTAAAATGCTAGCTTAAAGAGCTAAGTACTAGTATAATATAAGAGGAGAGTTATTACTTAATAAAGAAAAAAACTATATAAAGTTTAAAGCGCTTTAATATTTTTAAACTTTATGCATTTTATAATATAACCTTACTATTATAATTCTAATTAATTATTATTTTTATAATATTAATTATATATTTAATTAATTTTAAGAAAGTTATAAAATATATATATAAAGTAAAGGTATATTAAAAATGTATTTTAAATTAATTTAGAGCAGGCGCTATAATTATAGTACTTTTAAGCTAAGAATTATAGGGTATTATAAGTAGTAGGGCTCTAAAGTCCACTAGAATTTAAAGCTTACTAGCTCTATAGCTCTGCATATTATAGAGGACACCTTTTATAGTGCTTTATAATACTAATTCTACCCACTTCAAAGCTTAAGCCATAGCCTTACTTTTATTATTACTAGCTTCCTTTTTCCCACTTTGTTTTCTATAATTACACTACCTATATTCTAAATATATTAAAATCAGGTTCAGGCCCTGCTTCTACTATTATTATTTCCTCTAGTTCTACTAACTAATTCTATATAGTCTCTAGGTCTTCTCTATACATCTGATATTACTCTTATAACTGCTTTACAATCAAATCTCTTAGTATTACACTATTTAAAGTATTAATATTTGTATTTACTTACTCTCTTACAGTCTCTAGGTATTTCCTATCTTCTTCTATGACTTCTAAAGAGTCATTAGATATGCCTTATGCCTTTATAAAGTTCTATAGGCCAGTATAGGCATATATAATCAGCACCTGCTTCTTAATATCATATTCTAGCGCTAATAACCTCAGGATCCTAAACTTTCTCTTTAGATAACTAAAGGCCAACTTTATAATAATCTAAATATATAAGTAATATAAGTTATAAAGTTCTTCCTTTATTATTAAAGTATTAGTACCCTACTCTTATTCCTTTAAATAGTATCTTACTTTAGGATATAGAATTAATAGGCCTGCTTAGGTACTAAAGCTAGTATTACTAAAGTAAAAGCAATACTTAGGGATATAAAAACTCTTTAAAAGAGCATGCTTTATTAGTATTCTATTATTTATAGAACCTTCTACTCCTACTAATATATATAAAAAGGTCTTATTAAGGCATATAGCACATAGTATATTCTAAGTAATTATAGACTTCTTATTATACTATTTTTACTACTTTTCTAAAGCAATATATGCATTAATATAAGTACTATTAACTGCTCTAATACATATATAAAATAGCTATAAGCTAGAGCATTTAGAAGTCTTAGAGTAAGTAAAGTTATTATTAAAAAGAGTAATAAAGCTAATATATAATAAGTAGAAAGCATTAAACACTAGAGTTATAACTAATAATACTATACTCTAAGAAACTCTAAAGAAGTATACTACTATCCTTTAAGAATAACCTTAATTAAGAATAAAGAGGAATATTATTACTTTTAGCTATATACTTTAGTATTTTATGCTTACTAACAATATATACTAACTTAACCATAGGATCAGTACTTAGAATACTAGTCTTTATACTTAGAATAGCTCTTTAAATAACCTTATATTACTGCTTAATAAGCAGCTAGCTTTCTTTATTATAGCTTCTAGTCTGCCTAGGTTAATAACCTCTCTTAACTATAATATATCATTAGCCTTACTACTAAATAACCCTTCTGCCTAAGCTAAATATAGTAATAACGCATCCTTAATATCATTAATTAATTCATTACTATTATTAACTTCGAATTCAGTATTCATAGCTATACTATAACATTATTATAGTATTATATAGCTAAAAAAGAGTCAAATAGTTAATATTAGTTAATATATCTTTAAAAATACATTACTCCTAGATCTATAACGAAAAAACAGTGGTTTTATTATAATAAAAGCCCATTTGCCTTAGTAACCAGTCCTCTCATAGACTAGCTAGAAGAGGTATATTATTTGACTCTGCATAACTTTTAGACGGAACGCTAGATAAGGAAACCCCAGTCAAGCTAACAATTTACTAGCTGTGGCGGGAAAGGAACGTCTTTTTAGTATCCAAACCCTTGTCTTTTTCCTCCAAAAAATATCGGTCGATTTGAGCCGATCAGGGCATTAACGTGTGTGATTGAACTAAGACGAAATCTGACTCGTCATTGTAGACCGCAAAAAGCCCTTGCAAAGACTTTGGACTTCAGCTGTCATATGCATTACTGCTCCGTCTCGCTGAATTTTCCACCAACGATGTTCCAATCACCCTGCGCCCAGGTCGACTTGATTCGCAACTGTGCGAATTTCCACAACCCATCCAAGTCCCTGACCAGTTCCCCGCGATACAGGCTACCCGACATTAGGTCCTTCTGATCAGGCTCCATACCCTTCCCTTGGGCGAAGTGCTGCGAGAGCACAGTAGCTGTCAGGCTAGCTTCGTGCGCTTCATCCCCTGCCGCCCCGGCTTTCGTCGCTCCCGTTGGCATGTGCACACGCACATTGGTGACAAAGTGCGTCGTGTCGACGTTAAAAATGAGAGCGAGCCCTGTGGCGTGGATCTCAGGCAGCCCGTTCATGGCTCGCCCGTTGATCTCGAACACGCCGTCTGGCATGAAGGTTGAGTCGAACAGGGCTGCATCGTTTGTGTCAAAGGCCATGGCGCAGCGGTATAGTGCGTCAACTACGGCCTCACGGCTGGTGAGGGGTGGGTTGAGGACCGCAGGGAGGGAGAATAGGGAGGCCATGGTGCAGACTGGGGGACACTTGTAGGAAGAATATGACCGTGTTTCTCAGTAATGGGGTTCTAAAAGAGATTGAGAATGTTGGACCGTGGGAATGAGAATAGATTATCCTGCACTTTCTAAGGGGATCACATTGGGTTTAAATACACGCTCAACCGCTTACTCGGAGATCCTACACGACTACGAGTCTTGCGGTCGATACATTTAAGACCCATCTGATGCGAGATCATCTTTACGAGAGGGGCGACTTTGGTTCAAGTTGGAAAGATTAGCCAATTAGAGGCTTCTGCACCCGATCCAAAGCTAGCGTGAGGCTTCAATACGCGAAAGAGGGTTAGCGTCAGCGGGCAATCCACCCCAGACGCGACATAATTCCCTCTGGGCCTTGGAAACCCATTCTGTTAGTGGGATTTATATTTGGACCCGGGTTTGGCCGTGTCTCGATTCACGCCTGATTTGTAGGGCAACAACCGATATAGCGAACGACGGCACCTCCAATTCCTTGATAGATCAATCACACACACTTACTCTCTGCATCCAACCACGGCTTAGCTTCCAAGACCGCCACACTCAAGCTATCCACAGCATCGGGCATCGAACCGGGTATGGCATCAACTTACCCAAGAGAGATTCGGGAGCGCAGAATCTTGCGGAGGTCGAGATTTGGCTGCCGAAATTGCAAGCTCAGAAAACTCAAGGTGGGCCAATCTCCCATTCCCCTGGAAAGGCACTAAGCTGATCCTATGTTTGCTGGTCTTCTAGTGCGACGAAGGCAAACCACACTGCAAGAGGTGTAGTTCGTTCGGCGTATTATGTAATTTCTCGTCAAATGTTTCTGACCTCCAACCCGTCGCCGATGACTCAGTAAGGACAGTACACATCCGAGAAAACGTGGGGCTTCACCCTCCTCTGACCAGTGCTGTCTGGACATCTGATACATCAACATCCTACCAGTTGGACGCGAAATGTCAAGATTTTGTGACCCGTTATCTAGGACGAAGTCTCATCACTCCAGATGATGCCAACATGGCAGAGGTTAATCGCAAACTCTTGGTACTAGCCTTCGTTGTGAGTTTTCCCGAGTTGATATTGTTCCCGTTATTTTGGACAGAAACCATGCTGCACCATCCATTACGATATCCGAGCTCCATTAACACACACTTTATAGCATCCTTTCTTGATGCATGCTTCTCTGGCCGTGGCACTTGCATATGACCGCCATTTGAACCATTCGCTAGGCGGTCGCCGCACCGTAGAAGAGTGTTATCACTGGTCTCAAAGTACAATTCTCTTCAACAGACGGTTGAGAGAGCCAATCAAAACCGAAGATAAAGATCCAATCTGGGGTACTGCGGCTGCTTTGGCTGTCCTGTCCTTCTCAACCCCTGATGCGTGTACCCCGGAAGAATCATGGCCTCTAACTCCCCCTGGTCCCTCCGATTTTGGGTGGTTGCGCATGAGTACAGGTAAAATGTCAATGTGGCATATCATCAACCCGCTACGGCCGGATAGCATTTTTTCCGTCATGGCGTCGACCTACGCTCAAATCCTCTCACCCCTACCAGAGAAAGGCATAGATGGTATAGCAAGGCCTTTGGCTACTGTGTGCCATCTCAAGGACTCTTCTACGGCGGAAGGAAATCCGTATCTCAAGCCCGCCCACGCGGTGTCCCAGATCCAAGCCCTCCCTGATTGGCAGGTCACAATAGGCCATACAGAAGTCTTTACGCGCAGCATACATGGCCCTTTTGAATCATTGCTACGGGACAAGGACCCCGTTGCGCTGTTGTTACTATATCTATGGTACAGAAAAGCGGGTCGCAGTATATGGTGGATTGAACTTAGGGCTAGAGTCGAATGTCCTTCTATTTGCTCATACCTACAGCTATATCACAAAGGATACGCTGCCATACACGCCTTCCTTCCAGGAGGCATTCTAGCAACTTGAAAAAAAGATACGCCACGCGTTTTGACCTCCAACTGGTCTGCGACGGTGCTGGTCACGCATGTCAATAAACAATGTAAAGAAAATTACATATGGTACATCTATTCGCTTCAATCACAACCAGAAACCGACAAACAATTGTACGAATGCCCTAGTAAGGTGAATAAGAATGCACACCAAAGACTAAGCCTATCTTGAACCTGCAAACTGTATCTTCCCACTGGCTTCTTCGCCGGACTTGTGGATATAAATCACAGCTAACATCTGGGGAACTGCTAAAACCACTGCCTCCATATTTCAATACGCAATCGCTACTGGGTCGGGGGTCAGCCGGGCACCTCGGCATTCGAATCCGCATCGGCAGTCCACGATCAGCTCTGCCTGAAGTCCTCGCGGTATTTTCCATCTAAATATCCAATATTGTGTCCTGTGTCATACGCGGAATGCCGTCGCGTTGGTTCTTAGAGAATTGTGAGGTAGTGTACACTTTAGACCTCCGATACATTTGCCACCGGCTGGGCTGTTGATGGCGAGGAAGGTCCCCGTTCCACTTCGCGACTTGGACCTTTATCCGGCGGCTTGGGTCTCTCGTTCGCTAACATGTTACCCTCAGACGCTCTCAAGTTTTGACTGATTACGATATTATAAATTTGAAGAATTGCGGGCTAACTACGTGCGAATATTTCCACAAGTCTCTGCTTTATATACTCTTTAGACCCTCCGAAGAGGTGGCCAGGGTGTATCCTAGGTCCCAAATAACAACACCCCTGAACGGGCAGTGAGAGCTCCTTCAGCACCGATCTCAACCCCTGCGGCCTCCGCGACAACCCAACACTATCAGGGTCCAGGTTATTCACAGCATACAGTAAGAGAAAAGCGGCGATACCCGCAACCACAGGTGTGGCATACGACGTCCCGGGCTTCCACGCCAGACAGCACTCATTTTCCAACTGGTTGCACATGTACGCCGGCCCGGACGACTCAACCGCCTCGCCGATCGTGGCGAATTTGTCCAACGGGTAGTTGCCGTCGGGACGTGGGTTGAACCTGGAGGGCGCACCGTCTGCCGCGGTCACGAATGAGATGTCGTGTTGCAGGATCACTGGTGAAGTCGGGGTGCTCCAGGTCCAGACCCGTGTCGAGGAAGGCTATTTTCGGCGGATTGGATATGACATGGTTGGCATTGATAAACTCGTCGTAGACCTTAAGAACTTCCTTCTTCCAAGCGTGGAAATCGTCACGACTTAGACTAGTAGTTAGCACAGAGATCAATGGCGAAGTGGGAATCTAAGGTAGTGCAATGTACTCAAAGCCGGGGCAAATGAGACGGGAACTCACGACTGGTGTGATATGTTCGATGGGGGGGGGGGGGGGGGCTTTGTCATCAAACAGTGTGAGTGGTTTGTGACTATTAATCCACATTTGTTGCAATCGGTTGTAAGGCGTCCTTTTTATTCGGCGCCTGGGCCTGGAGTATTTGCCAACAAGACTGGACGGCGTTCCATGGCTCTGGGACAAGGGGCCAATCATAGCACCTTGCCTGCGTGGTAACCTTACTAGTGTACGAACTGCATCTTGATTTTGCTGGTCCGGCTTCCGGAACAGTATTTACTGCCCCCAGTTGGCTAGGTCAATCTTTCGAGCCTCCAAGTCGAGTCTCAGGAGGTCCTTCGTGGGAAATTTGCCCTGTGACAACTCGTCTTCGAGGGGTCCGATGATCTCGTTGTAGATAACATTTCTTAGGTCATGCTCGTCAATATCCTTGCCTGTCGCGTCCCTTTGGATGTTTGGATCAAGGCACTTCTAAACAGCAGAGTAGCACCTTTCGGAGTAAGCCGTAACATTTCCGTACTCTTTGAAAGCTCGACAGGCCAAATGGAACTTGAGGCTGTTACTCAACGTCCCAGAATCTTCAAAATGGAATTCTTCGAGAAATGAACGGAGGCTCCTCGTCAGATATATTTGCATTAACATAATACCCAGCATGACAAGGCCGGGGAAAGGGTAGTAAACGAATTCGCTGAAATAATCCTCCTCTTGATATGGATCGGGTCGAGGTGTCAAGCAGTCAACATCATTATCCTCAAGCACCAATTGCATATAGGGTTTGATGGGAATGGTCGAAGAGACTTGGAAAAGGATAAAATTTTCAGAACCCCAACTGTCTTGCATCTATCGTGTTCCATGGAGGTGATGCGTAGCGTGGCCCAGAAGCACTGCAAGTATCCGCTTTGTCATGTCAGTCAGGTGCGAGTTCAGAGTGGCGTCTAACATGAACTCTTCGAGTGATATTGGATCTCCAGACAGATCCAGGAGAGACACTCGTTTCATGGGCATCCGGTTCCAAAGCCTTCCGTTCTTGAGCGCGAACCTCAGACGGTGTGAATGTCGTTGTCGGATCTGCATTATGGGCATGCATAACTGTTTGATTTGCTTTCCTTGCCGTTTATCCCTTTCTGTCGAAGTGGATTTGTCCAAGAGTGGAGGGGGTTCGAACCTGACTCTTTGACTCTTCATCGGAGATTTGGACTTCTTCCCAAACTTGCTCAAGATGAAGACATACATTAAAAGTGAAGCCACTGTTAGCGCTGTCTGGCTGGCGATAGGTTGCAAGGCAAAGCCTTACACCATCCTGATGATCTGGATGGCAGCGGCATTTCCTGGCAGCTATCAAAGAGCCAAAGACAGACTTGATGACTTTCGAAACGTGCGCTGGCTCGATTCTTTCCTATTCGGTGGCGGGAGGTCCCCTTCGAATGAAGAAAGTGTTGTTGACGATCGCATTTGACAAGTCTGCAAGAGCTTTTGCAACGCTCTGTCAATCTGGACATTGCGTTCCCAGGATCTGTAATCGAGCATTTCTGATACCACCGCCTACTTCTCGAATACGTTTGTTGGCTCGACGCAAGGCGACCAAGCCAACAGCACCAGAAGTTTCGGGTGTGAACAATAAATTGGTATATGTGAGTTAGAGTCCATGATCGAGGACTGGACGAGGCTTTCGAGCTCGTTTAGAAGTTCGACGACATGGTGATGTGTCGGGTCTATGGCGTGTCTGAAGAGCTTAAGCTCGCTATCCAGAACGTGGCACCTCGCGGTTAGGCGCAGATATGTAGCTTGAGTTGCATCGTCAACCTCTCATCTACATACCTTACAAGGGTATTCTATTTCTAACGAAGAACCGGGTTAAGAATATAGATCCTATGTTCCAGAGCCGCATTTATATGTCGCCTAAGTGTCTATTGCTAGATGCTTTGGCGCGCGAGCCTATCTAACGGGGATTCCTGGGCGGATGGTGAGTGTTGAGGCAATAGTTGTTGGAGGGGCTGCGCATGAAGTTACCAAGGAGGAGATTTGGAAGCTTGCTGGCTTGGATCTGAATGGGAGGCAGATCAAGAATGTGGTCAAGATGGCGAATTTGCTGGCTTATTATAAAGGGGAGAAACTGGGGTATTGGCAATTGTACGCTGTGCTGCTGGGTCGAGGGGTATTCGCTGTAAGTGGGTTTGACTTCACTGCATGGGCTTCGTTTCTTGGTAGGTTTCATTTCTTAATCAGATGTTCATTTCTTTGGAGGGTTTGATTCTTGGATCCATGGACATGACTGTTTCATGGTTAGGATGGATTGGATGATGGAGTGATGGCTTCGTAAAAGGTTTCTTAAGATACAAGTTAGCCAGCAATTCAGATTGAGCGCTTTTCACTATTCGATGAGAAGTACTCGCATCTTTGGACTTTTTAATCTTATTTCTGAAGCTCTGGCGATATTCTCACGCATTCCTATAGCGCATCACATTCCTTGGATGCTCATTGCACTTCACCGCAACGTACTCGAGCGGCTGAACAGCTTGGCAATCTCAGCCACAAGGCGAGGTAGTCCGCTAATAAAGCCCCGCATGCCAGCCTCTTCACCTCCATGAATCTCATATCCCAGCTTCATCCAGCGCATTCCCCTCATCGAATCTCGCATCCTGGCCTTCCTCAGCAGTTGACATGACAGACTTCATCTACACCCCCCTCAAGCAAGGCGAGATCCGCCTCCTCCAACTCCAATGGAACCAAGGCAACCCCGTCCCCGGCACCATGAAATGCACCATCTCAAACCACCCCCTCAACGCCCAGAGCTTCACAGCCCTGTCCTACACCTGGGGCACCGACGAACCATCGCATAACCTCCTCCTCAACGACGAGCCCATCAAGATCCCCAACAACCTCCACGACTTCCTTTCCCACGCGCTACCTGGCAGCAGCTCGAGGCTGTCCCGCACTGTAGGTCCCATCTGGATCGACGCCCTCTGCATCAACCAGAGCGACAAGGCCGAAAAGGCCTCGCAAATCGCGCAAATGGCCTCCATCTACGCCGCCGCAAGCCGCATCGTCATCTGGCTAGGCACCGCAGACGCAACTAGCGACACTGCCATGGAATTCTACGCCCGCACCGCCTCGCTCTGGGCCAACAACCAGCTGCCCGATCAGACCATTCCCCTGACGGACGATGATCGCGCGGCGGTCAAGGGCCTCACCCGCCGGAGCTACTGGTCTCGAAGCTGGGTGTACCAAGAAGCTTCCACGCCGCGCGTCTACCGCGAGTTCTGGTGCGGAAGCAAGGCCATCTCTTTTGATGTTCTCTGCGTCGCCAACGCCCTGGCGCACAGGCACATGACTGCTCTGGGCACCCTCCTCGAGCCAAGTCCCTGGAACAGACGCGTCTCGCTTCTAAACGAGCTGTCCGATCGCAGGCGGGCGACGGACCGCTCTAGTTTCCTCTGGCTGCTGCTGCAGACGTTGGGGCTTGAGGCACTGGATCCGCGGGATAAGATCTTCGCGCTGCTTCACATCTACGCCGATATGCACGGCAAGCTGATCTCGCTAGAGTATGACGTTACGCCTGAGGAGCTGTACCGATCCGTCGCGGTGTTGATCCTCGAGACGACGCAAGAGCTGGATTTGTTGCTGTTTTGTTCTATCGGGCAGTACAAGAAGTTGAGGAGCTGGGTGCCCAACTTTTATCGGTTCACGTATACCATTCTTGGGTACACTTATCGCGAGTTCTTTAGTGCCGGAGGAGGAGGTGCGCCGCGGTTTTCTGTTGATGCGGATGGCGAGAAACTCTCTGTTGTTGGGATACGGGTTGATGTTGTCGAGGCTGTTCACGAAGCCATGGTTGATCCGGCGCGTTGGGGGGATTACACTGACAGATCCGAGTTCTGGCAGCCCATATTCTCGCGGTGGACGCGCTCCCTCGCTGCGTTTCTGTTTCCGAACGCGTGTGATGGGAAGTATGTTTCTGGAGGGACGGTTTGCGAGGCGGGGGACTGGGTTCTTGCTGCGGGCATGTCTCCTGGTTTTGGGACGCCAACCCGCGGGGCCGTGGCTCACTGGCCGCTCCTCGAACTCGCTGCTTCTCCATCTGGGCCGGACATTCAGGCAACAGGCTTGGCCTTTCAGGATTTGCTGTTGCGGATGTGCGGCCAAGCTGTCTTCCGGACGGAGAAGGGATACCTTGGGTTTGGGGACTTTGATGCGCTTGCTGGGGATGTGTTGGTTGTCTTGCCGGGTGTGGCGATTCCGCTGCTTCTCCGACCTGTGGCTGGCAATGCGTGGAAGGTTGTTGGGCCGTGTTTGGTCAAGGGGGTTATGGACGGGGAGGCGTTGCCACTTGGTTTCAAAGAAGAGGATTTCGTGCTCATCTGATCATTGCTATATACACGTCGCTCGCAATGAAGGCAGCCCCGGCCCTCGCCTGCGGCAACTCTATCATCATCAAAACCAGCGTTACTAAACCCCCTTTCGACTCTCTTTATGATATCTCTAGCCACCCAGGCCGGCATTCCACCCGGCACCCTAAAATGCCTCGTCGGCGGCGCTGAAGCCGGCAAAGCCCTGTCCTTACATATGGACATCCGCAAGATCAGCTTCACCGGGAGCATAGAGATTGGCAAGCTAATTCAAATTGGCGCGACAAAGTCCAATCTAAAGAATGTAACGCTGGAGCTCGGCGGAAAGTCACCTCTGATCGTCTTCCCCGACGCCAATCTGGACAAAGCTCTATACGCCACAACGCTGTTTCCGTTGATGAACGACCAGGGTTGCGCTCTTCCCACACGTCTCTACGTGCACGAGTCTTTCGCAGAGGAGTTCGTCATTCAGCTCAAGGCCATGGTCGAAGATCGCGCTCAGAGCCCGGGGGGTGACCCTACTCCAGCGAGCACTCGGTCGTCACCGCTATACCATCACCGCCAGAAAGATGTTATCTTGTCATATATCGAGGCCGGTAGTAAGGAAGCAAGACTACTAACTGGTGGCAAACCCGTCGGAGACAAGGGCTGCGATGTCGAACCAACCATCTTCATGGAGCCACAGCCTGATGCCAGGGTTCTTAGGGAAGAAATTTTTGGACCGATTCTGGTCGTCATCAAGTTCTCCACCGAGGATGAGGTTGTGAAGCTGGCCAATGACACCGAGTTCGGGTTGGCTGCCTACGTCTGGACGGCGGATAGCAGCCAAGCTCTGCGATTATCTCAGAAGTTGGAGGCGGGGATTATTAGTGTGAATGGGGCTGGTGGTTTCCATCCCAGCGTTCCTATGGGCGGATGGAAGCGTAAGTCTTTGCATCTATACAGTTGATCTCAAACAATAACTAACTACTATCATGTTTCTAGAGAGTGGCCAGGGGGCGGAAAATGGCGAAGATGCTATGCTTGAATGGACTCGGTTAAAGTCTGTGGACTGGTTTGGTTCCAGGCGGTCAGAACTGGCAGAACCGTGGCGTGCCCACTTTTTCCTCCCTATCAACTGAAGCCCACCCCTCCTCAGGATCACACCCACGGCCGTGGATCGTCACGATCTATGGACCACGACGATCCTTCGCGTCTCACAATCCAAAACAGCGTAGTATAAAACACATTCATTTAGCACTTTCATAGATAGAGAGCCCGATAGCTATTAGCACATTTGGTTGCACAGACTCACTTTTGCATTACTAGACCATGGCCTGCACTGCTCACTAGGATGTCCTGATCCACTCGATCATACACCACCCACGCCTTGGACCTACCCACCTACCCTGCACTTCTAGGTTAGGCTCGATCGCACACTCAGGCTCCAACTAAAATCCCCTCACATTCCAGCTGATAGCATGACATCAGGCCACTGTTAACAAGTCTAACTCCGTTCGTTCATGAGGGATACGTAGCTTCTACACGCAGCAGGATATCATGCAAGTGCCAACGCATACTGACGTTTTGGGTCATGTTTAGTGACGTCAGGCTTTCCTCAGCTGACAACACCGACATCCTCAAACCCCGCAAAACCTCTAGCTCCATCGTCATCATCACTCTATCGAGACCTTATTCTGGTCGATTCTATTCTGCCGTCTTTTGAAATCCTTTTCTTTCTTTCTGTATCGTTTCCCAACCAAACCATCAAACAGACCGTCTTCGCCCATCATGGCCTCTCTCGCCGACACTTTGACTGCCTCTGGAGGCACGGAATCCGCAGGTTAGCCGCCCCCCCTCCGAGTCTCTACAATCACGATTCTACATCCTCAATTCCGCATTCACGTCCCCGTCACCTCCCTGACTAGGTATGATTATCTCGCTCACATTTGAGAAGGCTTTCTCAACGACATCATCGCCCAGCTATGGCCCAACATCAACGTCGCCGGCGGCAAAATAATCAAGCAGGTGGTCGAGCCCATGCTAGATTCCATGCTCCCCGGTCCTCTCTCGACGCTCCGCTTTGTCAGGCTGGACTTCGGGCCCACCCCAATCCGGCTCTCTCACGTAGACGTTCACAAGACCGAACTTCAAGGCATCAAACTTGACATGGACTTGGAATGGGATGGCCGGTGCGATTTCGAGCTTGAAGGCAATATGGTGCCCAAAGTGGTAAGCTTCCACCACCATCTGCCGACGGCGCTTGCTCTCCACGTCTGACTGGATATCTATATAATAGGGAATCGAGCACGTGAAATTGAAGGGAAGACTGTCAGTCTTGCTCTGTCCCTTAACAAACGTCATCCCATTGGTATGAGCTCCAGCAGGGTCAGCAACTTGCTGTGTTCAGACGCTAATGCCAAAGGTCACCAGATTGGAGCCGCCCAGATCGCATTCATTAACCCGCCGACTCTTGAACTCGATTTCACTGACGCCGCCAACCTCGCCGACTTTTCTCTAATTGACAAAGCCGTTCGCAAGGTCATTCTCAATATCATTGCTTCTATGGCGGTCCTGCCAAACCGCTTCCTCGTCAAGCTCGACGCTTCCAACGACTACTTCAAGACCTTTCAACACCACCTCGGTGTCATCCGCCTAACGATTGGCACCGCTACAGGGATAACAGGCCCAAAGAAGAGTGGGGCAAAGCGACTGCTGGAAAAACTCGTCAAAGACGTTCCTGATTGCTATTGCGAAGTCAAAGTCGGTGCAGAGGAGGAATGGCGCACTTCGACCCAGAAAAACAAACACGATCCGGAGTGGAATGAGACACACGACTTTCTCGTCACAGATCATGACCAGTGCATCACTATTGACCTGCGGGACGACGATTTGGGCGGTGATGATGATATTGGCATCGCTGCTACGACAGTCAAGCAGATTCTTTTGGCCGGTGGCAACCAAGAGCTCAGCCTTGTCCACAAAGGTCAGCCCACCGAAAGCAAGCTGACAGTGCATGCCAAGTTCTATAACTTTATTGGTGATTCTAACAGCATTTCGGCTGCCGGGAGCCAAAGCGAGGGACAAATCTGCGGGCTTGCATCTGTGCTCATTGCTGGCGTCGCCGGACTGACAGGTCAACGCGACAAGCTCAACCCTAGCGTCAAGGTATCATGGGGCGACAAGGAGTTTGTCACACCTGGCAAGACCTACAGCCCGGGGACGGACATTTTCAACCCAGCCTTTGATACAGCCTTTCGGTTCCCCATCACGGCCGACAAGATTGCCGACCCGCCGAGTTTCCAGCTGACGCTGATGAACGGGACGGAGAAGTCAGGGAGTTACGAGATTCCGTTTGCAAGCGTAGCAGGCGCTAGCGGTATGAACCTCGCGGAGGAATTCGACGTAGGGTCTGGTGCGGCGATTAGGGCTCAGGTTTCACTTCGCGGATTGCAGCTGGCCAAGTGATTTTGAAGAGAAGAATATGTATCCACCCCCTGAGAAACGATATGACGGGCAAAATTGATCAGTATCGACCTAGCAAGCAATGGACTACTCTTTTCCTCGCAAGAGCAAAATTTCGTGATTTGTGTAGGCAATCTCATGTTCTCAACACTTTTGATGGCTGAAAGGTGGTAGACAAGATGGTTGACAAAAAGATGCGCTCATCTACTATCAACTATTAAAATCAGATAAAAGTTAACGGTGCAAACCTACGATAACTTAGTCTGTCTGTGGTTTGGGTTCTCAATGTCGATTGTCTATTCCCAGGCAGTATTCAGGGTTATCTTGGGTTTGGAAGTAATAACTTACATATAACTTAAGCAAATTATTAGAGAGTAATTACTCTAAGTAGGTATTATCTCATGCCGCTGAAGTAGTGATAGGTTACATGGAGATTCGGGTTTGGAGACGAACGGGGATAGCAGGACGAATTGCGTCCTACACTCTGTCTCTTCAAGGGAAAGCGAGATTAATCTCGCCAATTCCCCTCGGCACTCTTATCCTGCCTACTCCTCGTTTACGGCTACGTTGTCCGACTCAGAAAATTTTCAAGATATCGTCTATTTCAACTCACCGCTAGATTCGGAGAACGTTCCATCAGACTCACCATGGTCCCTTTGAGGTGTCTAATTTGGGGTACAGAATGGCATCTGTTTGGTTCACGTGGCAAGTATTCGCTTACTGTATATTAAGGGTATATTAAGGATAATTGGTCAATTCTAATGGAAGTAAGCCTGGAACGCCCCATCCTTCAGCCAACAAACCCAATCCTAGTCTTGGATTTCGTCGATGCTCAAACAAGCTGGAGGCTAGAAATCTTTGCACCAGAAATAGACTTGCGCCACTCGCATAAGCCATTGCGAGGCCTGACGTTTTTCGAAAGGATTTCTAGGGGAATCTACTCCCGATATATCCCAATCCTCGTAAACTATAAATTCGTATGCCCTGATGATTTAAGAACGAGCCCAAACCATTTATCACTTCCAAGTCCCATCAGCGTCTCTTGTCCCACTTGCAACCCAGGACTTCGAGTAGCCAGACCAGCAAATACCCTCTCCTTCGTCGTCGCAATTAAGAATAAGCTGTACTGAATGTTCGCCGTCGCCGTCGTCATGGCGGAAGTGGGCCTCTCCGGATGGGGATGAGAGCGTGATGGGGGTGAGAAGTCCTCTGATGACTGGGTGGCTGCTTTCCACAGCACTGAAGGGCAACAGTGTGTTTGCGAGCTTGACTTTGGCCTCCAATATCTGAGCTATTTCTCGGTGCGTGTTTCTCTCCCACGTCTCGGGATACCATTCTACTTCGAGCAAGATGGAAACCCATGACCATGATGGCCCTCTCGTGGGATCTACCCGTCGACACCCGACGAAGGTAAAGAGGTTGCGTACCACTGTTAAACGCCCAACAACCAAAAGAACAGTTGGGCCAATATATCGGGCCTCCAGGATAGACGAATATTGCTCTATGAAGTGGATTGATGCCTTTAAGAATGTTTCAGCCCTCCTGTAATTGTCAAGCAGTCCTATGCGAAGAAGGACACGGCTAAGAGATTATCGCTTAGGCGAAATCACAGGATATACGTGATTCTACTGTGGCAGGAGTAAGGTGTTTGGTCTCCCCCGAACTTACCAATCCAAGACCCCAATTCCCCAATTTGGATCATAGTACGGCAGTGACCTAGACCCACGAGATCCCTTGAAAAACATGTGCTTGGCTTTGCGTCTTGAAAAACTGCTGTAGGCTTCCCGCAAAATCGATCTTCAAACGAAAGTTTGCGAGGCGCAACTCCAGATCTCTAATACGTTAGCAAATGTATTTAGTAAGTAGGCAATCAGGTCTACCATCTCCCACACCATCTCCGTCTTATATGGTGAGGCCCATAGCCGGACCACTGTTAATAACAGACGCTGATATTAGATGTCCTTGTCTGTTTAGCACTTGTAATATGTTTCAACTAGTAGCTAGACCACGAATTACAGCATGCAAAAATTGGCTGCGTAGAGGGGATGGGTTCGGCTCCGGCATCGTGACCGCCTCAAGCCACGCGACCAGCAAGATGGCGCACTTAAGCGAGCACAGAGCCTACTGATCAGACCAGTAAATCAACTATAATTGGGCCACGTAGTCGATTCTGGGCTTGACGGGAATGCTTAGTACGTATGCGTAATACAAGGCGGCTCGTGTTAGTCAGTAGCTCCGCTGCGCGAGGGGGCTGTTATCGAGTAAACATGCAATAACGTTAAGATCTCACAAGCCCAACAAACGGGACGGGCCAAGGTCCATGTTAATGCGGATATAGGCAAGGCGGAGTAGTGCCGTTGACGTGAATGATAGAGGACCGTGTGGGCTCAGGCGGTCCATAGAAGACTCCCGTCCGGATTCTCAGCACGACGACCAAGCCTTCAGCACTCGCACAAACGTGTTGCTCACATCTGGAGATACTTGCTGGCTCGTATGACCGGCGTAGAAGCCCGAGGACTGCGGGCCAACTAGATTCATTGAATGATGGCGTGGATCAAGACACATCCCTCTAGCGGCGAGAACCCTGAGCTAAGAGGGCCACCATTCTGTGGGAACAATGGTGTGAAGGCTTGATTGGCCACTGGAGGGTCGAAAAACCTCTCCAAGGCCGGGATGAATCAAGTGATCTTCCTAGAGTTTTCGCTCGCACGCTTGCCGAGTGTCCCAGACAAATGCCTGCTTCGCGTCTGCACCGAACTGGTGTCAACGAACTTGCCATCAACCCGAATTATGATTGCTCGGCGACAACGAGCAGCGGTAGAGTATCTGCATAATTAGTATTGTCTCCCTTTTAGTACATTTGCCTCGTCCTCTCTGTTACCTACTCTCTATGGTAGTCAGTTTCGCCCTCGGCATTGACTCGGTGATCGGTCGTTTCCACCTCCGTTTCCCTGACCCCCTCAATGACTCCAGAACAGAACAGGTAGTCAACACACGCGGGAATAAAAAGCTCTGAGTATTCACTCTTTACTCATCAAAGACCTACGCCGTAACTGACAAAAAAAGAACTGATCACAAGATATAACCGAGTCGGTCTGGAAACGATACAGCCAGACATCAGCGATGATGTTTAGCAAAACACTCAGTATATGAATGGGTCTCTCTAAATTGACTGTATACCACTATTGAGATATTACTGTTATTGCAGCACGTCTTATCTGCTCTACTGCCCACCACTTCACATGACAGCAACAATTCAGCCCTTGATGGAGCGGACAGCCTCCCACACCAGACATTACCGTTATAAAACAAGGATTCCGATTTGAACTCTATGAGATATTCTACTTTCGCACAGGATCTGGCATTAGGAGTGCATTGGGGATGCTGAAACACCGACACCAAGGGTGAAAGGTCTTAGGGCCGTTTATAGATGTTTATAATGTTGGATAAAAGCCAAGTTTGGACACTCCTTACTCATCCAAAAGATTCACAAGTAAGCATGATTGCAGACCAAACGTGGTGAGTCTGGATCACGGTGATTGCTTTGAGGATTCTCACGATGCTGAGGTTATGTTTGGGCTCTCGGCGCTTGTCTACCCCGTTGACGTGCTGCACCAGAAATCTGAATTTGGCCCTCGTGCAGCGGATTATGGTCTGAGCGTCGGCCAAGGTGGCGCGTTTCGCAAGGGACGGTTCAGTCGACATAAATTTTGTCTTCTCGATCTTGTGATTCGTCTTCCCTTCCAGGTTTCAGGAGATTAGGAGGGTGGCACACCTATCAAAGCACATGCAACGCTGGTTAGGATGATTGCCGATTTGTAGCCCTCCTTGCGAGGTGTGAGTGGGACCAAGTGCCTGCTACTACACCCGCTTCCCCGCAAAATGCTACAATGTTTACGGAGGATCACACAAGGCGAAAGTGCAAGAGCTATTGAAGTCCATTGGTGATCGATATGTCCCGTTGGTACCACAAACCAATAATATCTAGAGTTCTTCTTTAGCCGGCCGTTTGAGAAAGATTTCATCATTTCATCGGGGGTGCTTCAATCTAGGGAAAGGCGTATTGTGTCGAAACGAGGCCCATTGCACATGATATCGTTTCCCACTCTGCTATCTATATAAAGGAAGGAGCAGTCCTTTGTCGCCAGAGGTTTTTTCGTCATCATTGTCACCACTTATAAGCTACTCTTACCTACCACTTCTCCAACTTCTATCTATAAGTACTACGTCAAGATGCGCTTCTTGGCCCATATCGCTTCCGTTGGCGTCATTTTTGGCTTCCTCTCACACACAATTGCTTCCCCAGACACGATCTTCCAAGGCTCTCCCTCTCACGTGGAGCGCGACCTCGCAACTGTGACTGAGGTCTTGAGTGATGTCAGCTCGGGCATTGAAAGTCTCGACTCTGCCGTCCAGTCCTTTAGCGGCGACGCTGGTCCGGTCCAAGACGCCGCTGAGAGCCTCGTTAGCACCATCAACAATGGCAAAAGTCAAGTCGACGACTCAGATAACCTAACCCTGGGAGACGCACTAGGCCTTCAAGACCCTGTACAGGCTCTCACAGAAAAGGCTCAGACCTTGACCGACGACCTCAAGGCCCAAAAGTCGGCCATCGAAGCGGCTGGACTTTGCAGCACCACACGCTCGCAAATTAGTAGCATCAACGATGCCTCTCAGGGGTTGATTGATTCAATCATCTCCAAAGTTCCTGAGGCGGCTCAGTCAATCGCCAAAGAGCTCGCATCTGGTCTGACCGATGTTCTAAACGATGCTCAAGATGCTTTCAGCGAGTCTAACTGCGTTGACTCAGATGGCTCCTCTACTTCGGGGCCCGCTCCAACAACGACTTCCCCAGAAACGAGCACGACAGAGGCTGTCATTGTTTCGTCAACTGCCAATACTCTTACGACTTCCGTTCTCGGGTCCACTGTCATTCCCTCTACAAGCTCTGTACCCTTAGTTACTACAAATGTCACTGAGACATACCCACCACTCATTCCATCTACAACCCCTGAGCCTACCACAATCGCACCGACTCCTCCCGTTGTCACCGCTGGCGCCGCTGTTGTCGCCCCCGTTGGTGCTCTTGTTTTGGGAATAGCTGCTGTGCTCGTTTAACCTAGATGGACTTGAAAAGGATCAGCCGTCTTTCACAAAACTTTCTTGGGCCAGGTAAAGTCTTACATGGCGTTGCTTCCTTTAGTCCTGACTCTCTCTTTCTGGCCACGTCATTTCTTTCTCTATCTTCTTCTGTGTTTTGCTTGTCCCCACACCGGGTTGAGCAAAGCATATACTCTACAAGTACACACGCGGGCTCAGCTGTAAACGGGGGTAGCCCGGCATATAATCAATATCAATCGAATTTCAAACACTCCCTTTAAATTATACACCATGATGCTTGTAGACCGGAAGCCGTCTTCATCTCAAAGGAGGCAGGGCATTTGGGAGGATGGGATCCTTCTTGACCCCTGGAGTCTAGTTCTCATGGTGTGGGCTTGATTCGGCAGGAGGGACGGAAGGTTTACCAACAACAAGTAAGAAATTGCAGTATGTTCGAAACTTAGGTCAGCACCCGACGTGTTGGCTCGGTTGCTCGCGCAAGCCAGGAGTAGAGGTCTGGTAGTCGACGATCTACAGAGCGTTTAGGGTAGGCGCTATAAGGGTCATCTACTAACACCTACGCCAATCCAATCGCACGTCGGAGAAGCTGGCTTATGATGCCACGGAAATAGCGCTTTTACGTGAGGTGTGGTTACAGTGCCTCGCGATGGGAGTTTTAAGCCTCGGAAAGCAATGATGCCTGATGAAGGTGCGCGCCTCCCCGCACCTTTGATTGAACACCTACCCCAAAAGAGGTCTGATCATCCATTCATCAGAGGTCAATACAACTGAAACGGTCGGCGAAACGTTACAGCAAATACTAAAGTTAAACACGGAGCATCCTTGTGAGGGTGGATACTGTTAATTCGCTGGTCACGGTCGGTGTGGTGCTCCTTCACGGCGATCGTGACATAAAACCCATGCAGCCCGTAGATCCCGTCACACCGAGTTTCCGCAGGTATATCACCCTAGCCTGGAGGAACATTAGATTACATGGAAGCAGCCAATTCAACGTTTATACTGCCGGGAAATGTGCTTCGTACCCTTGACGCGGCTCCTTCAACTTGCGGGGCTCCGTGCAATAGTGTTGAAAGCCACCCCTCCACCACCGCGGCACTTGATGCGGGATGTTTACAAAAGGGCCTGATGGCTTTTCTTAGAGTTACCGCCGCAAATTTTTGCCATCCACACTCAGATGATCTACAGAACGTGACTGTCAGCTGAGTAGTTACTCCTGCCGAGAGAATCCTTCCGCGGGGGCCGAGGTCCTTGGCCTCTATGCTCACCTAAGCTCCGACAAAGAAAGTTTGGAGGTACGGCTGCGTCACTGTCGGCTTTTCTGCTGCGAAATGATCTCATCATAAGCTACGTTTATCCCAGTCTTGAACCTTTCTAGCCGAGCACGATCAATCAAAACATTATCATAATCAACGGCGAGATCAGACATGGCCCCGTTATAGGATTTTGATATGAGATATATACTGCATAGAACTCTCAATCTTGAAATTGACCTCGAAACATGAATCTAGCGTTGTCAAATACTAGGAACATGACAAAAGGGGTATGTGAAGTTATAGTGCAGTGAGAAAGTGAAAGCAGCAACACAGCCTAAGCTTCAACTCTGAGAACTTGGGCAGATTTAGATAGAAATGGATTCTTACTGAATCTCCCTAATTCTCGAAACTGGTCAATTCTCACCATTTAATCTACATGATACAAGTAAGTCGCCTAGGAATTTCGCAAGCCTCATTACCACCACTCGAACCAAACACTTAATCTAATCTCAAATCATGCAAGGAGGCTTTACATGTAAACGGACTAGAGCTCGAGAATGTGAAGAGTTGGACTGGAATCTTACGCTAGCTCTAGTCTATAACAATGATGCAGCTGGGATTTAGTAAACACTAGGCGGAGCGGGGCAGGGGTTGGATCGCCGAAGTGCCGGGGACTCCCTTACCCGTGCTCCTGCCCATCGTATCGAATGCCGGACCGGACCATATCTCTTCACCGGTCCATCATTCTGCCCCGCTCTATATATGTGCTGAGTTACTATGACTCCGCAACGAATTATCTTGCATTACTTTGATCACCAGTTCCTGGGCTGAACTGCCTGGCTTTAACTCCCTTCACGGACCGACCAATCCTTTTACCATGACTGCCTCCAGCAGATGAGCAGATGGTCTCTGAATGACTTACGGATGTGAAAGTACAGCGTGACTTTGTCTTTTCGGTTGAGTTCTGTTTCGAACTCGTCCAAAATCCATCCTGACAAGGTACTTTTTCCTACGCCTGGTGCACCAACTACGACCATGATATTGTCATCGGCGGAATCAACAAATGATTTTAAGGAATTTCTGAACCAAGTAAAGGTTCCCGGATACCGTGTTGTGGTGAAATCAACACGATCCAACATCATATAGTTCCATTCTCGATCAAGTAGTGATAACCACTTCCGAAAGCTTTTCAACCAGGATTGACTGGCAACAACACGGGCGTTTGCCAATTCGACGGTCCTCGGGATTCGGGGGCGGCCTTGGAAACTCGGCATCTGCTGCTAGGGCTGTGATCTGTGCCCTGGCAGCCCCAGGCACATATCTATGCCCTTGCTCCCCATGTTGCAGAGTTCCTTCAGCCGTTGAAGCTGCCGTGAGCCCGGCCCTAGGTGGTGGTGCTCGCTGGTGTCCCTTCTGGCCCAGGTTCAGTTACCTGAGCGCTCCGTGGCCGAGTTTCAGTCCGGCCTCCTCCGTAGATGTCTCGTTTTCTTGCCATGGGCCTACGCCGGCCTGTTGTCGCGCCTGGCCTTCATTTGTTCTTCGGGAACATTTTTGAGCGATTACAAAGCGATGCCGCCTCCTCAGATTGGCCTTAATCAATCGCTTCTGAACCACGGTCAAGCTCGACAAGTTTAGCTCGTCCTTGAGACCTGATTTGCTAGACCGAAGAGGAATGATACATTCAAGGTGTCGTCTCAATTCATGATATTCCGCTAGATCGAACCTGGCGTCTGCTCGCCGGCGCCGTGATGCCCTGCCGGTGCGTCTGATTGCTACTCCAATCAGGGCGAGGTTCTCGATGGTTGAATCGACCCGATGGACGGCGTCATCAGTGGGCACGCCGGTTTTTAACAGAGTTGAATAGTCCTCTACAAAGTCGGCAAGCATAACCAAAATCGTCTTCACCAACAGGAGGTCGTCGGGCCTCTCTCTGGACCTCCGCTCGAGTGAGGCAGTTCCCCTAGCCGTTGCTCCGACACCGTCCGCCCAGAGACGTAGGTCGGCCTGTCTTGTTTCCACGGCGAGGGCTTCCACATTCTGATGTGAAGCGGGGCATTACTCTAACATTGAAATATATCCTTCGGTGTGTTCAAAGACCGAGGCTGCGGCCCTATCCGGCTCGGGTGACGAAGAACGAGTTGGCATTCGGAAAGAGTGGCGACGAGCGTGCAGTCTGTCTTTGCGCCGTCAATGAAGGCTAGATAGGTACTCACTCCAAGGTAAATGATCTGACAAAGCTGTTGCGAGTCGATGCAGACACAAACAAACTACCTATACCCCTATGGTTCATCTCCGTGAGAGAGCTTAACAATACCGCCTTCATACTTGCAAACACTGCGAGATCTTCGTCGCGGACGTGGCCAGCTTCACGTTCGCCTCGGGGCCTGGAGAAATCAACTTGGACGTATTTCGCACTCCTGGGAGAGAGGCCTTTGAAGCGACCGAAAATGACTGCCGCTTCTTCAGCTTCCACATTGGAATTCCTGGGACTGCAATTAAGCAGCAGATGTCGGCAGAATCTATCATTGAGGATACCGCCGCCATTTCACTTTCGTCATCACTCTTTGGCATGGGCGTGGGGAAGATGGAGATGGAATATTGATGGAGGGGACCTAGAACCAGAATTATACGAACGGCTGGCTAGGGAATAGCTTCAAAAGGTTTGGTCTATGGCCTTGTAAAGGTGGGTTAATTAGACTTGTAGTCTTGGGCGTTGCTGATTGTCCAACTAGATGTTCCTGCCTGGGACAAATTTACGATATACGCTGCTCATCCGGCTGTCAGTTCCCGGAAGCCATTTTTGGAGACTAAGAGGGAGTGCCTGAGAGAGTGCCTGAGCTCACACATCGAGTATTCGAGGACTCATTGCCACCTCCCTCTCGACTCATCGACACTCGAGACCTTCAAACCCTCCACTTAATTGAAACATCATTTCTGAGCAGCCTGACCTGGGCCGCGTTATCCTACTGTTGGGGTGGCACCCAGGACGCGCAGACGACAAGCCAAAATATCGAGAACCGCTCCAATGCTATCGACCTTGACGAGCTCCCGCTGACGCTCCGCGACGCCATCAGCACATGCCGCGAACTAGCCATTCCCTATCTCTAGACAGATGTTATTTGTATCATCCATGATAACGAGGAAGATAAAGCTCGAGAAACCAGCAAGATGCCCGACCTTTACCGAGGGGGTCTGGTGACTCTATCAGCATCATACGCACCCTCCTGCCACGGGGGGTTTCTGCATGATCGGCTCCACCGCCCCCCCGTGTTCGCATGCTTTGCTGCTTTTCGTACGGTTGATCCACTGTTGTACCTATGATCTGCCTGAGCTGGTGTCGTCATTGGGATCGCCTGCGGAACGGCCGGCCGGGTTTGCATAGAGGGGCATAAAACCATTTACGACATTGCTGCAGCAGTAATGACTATCATACTACAGGGAGGAGAAGTAAAATTTGATATGCAGATGAATTTCAAATGCTCGCGATTTTGCCAGGGGACTGCTCGGAATCTAAACCATAACGGTATTCTCAAGGGAAATGACAACATGTCCGGCCCGAAGCTGCCGGCGTCACCTTGATGAAAAGCCTCTACCAGGAAATTTAGACCCATCGAAGTTTAATCCGGAATCCTAGCGACTACCGAGACTACCGAAATTTGCAATCGCAAAAGAAGTTAGCTCGCTCAATTGCCGACGGATTGCCACATTACAAAAAAACTGGAGGCGCGCTAGGTACAGTAGAATGTCGGCAGTTCAAACTGAACTTTTGCGATAGTTTTTGCCCAGCAAGGTCTCCAAACCTAGAAGCTACTGGTGTCTTCAACGGATGTGATGGAACACATGCGATTGGGCCAAAGTGGGAACGATTTGATGCCCTTGATTTCCTTAGAGCAGCTGATCCACGCATTTGGAAGACCGGTAGAGGCAACAATACTTATTCCTCCTCACCATAGTACAAATACCTACACAGACCTCTCGTTACCTTGAACCACTTCTCATCTCTTCCCCTGAATCTACTAAGCGTAAAACAAGATGAACCCGAAAGACTGGATGGCCATCTTGGCCTGTTTCGCTAGTCACGGGCTTTTTGCGAAACCCACCGACGCCTACCTCGAGGTTGACGTTGCCATCATTGGTGGCGGAGCAACTGGCGCTTACGCTGCCATCAGACTCCGAGAGGATTATGACAAGAGTGTCCTCGTGATTGAGAAGGCAAACAGGCTTGTAAGTCTCTTTACTGAAGGAGGATTTTCCGACTAGCTGACCCGTAAAATTACAAATAGGGTGGCCATGTTCATGCCTACAAGCCAGGTCCCAACGAGAGGCCAATTAACTATGGCGTTCAAGCATACCTCAACCGGAATACGACTGCATCCTTTTTCGAACGCTTCAATGTCAGCTTGATCGATCCCGAAATAAGCGACTACATCGAACTCCTATTTCTTACCAAAAACGTGGATTTCAGTACGGGGCTGACCGTTGACGTTGACTATGGTCCTCTCGATGCTGTGGGTGTTCCAGTTGCCCTACTTCGATACCTTGAATTGGCGGTAAAATACCAGCCTTGGTTTGAGAATGGCTATTTTCAGACCGGCGACGTTCCCGAGGATCTCCTTCTTCCCTTTGGTGAATTCCTTGAGAAATATGATCTCGGCGGCTCACTCGGAATCTTACGCAATCTGCTGTGGTTGTCCGACGCTTTGAACACGCCAACTTGGTTCGTGATGGCCGTGGTTGGTCAGCCGCAAATCGCCGCTTTCGGCTTGGGCCTGGCCGGTCCATCGTTCAAGTGGCCGGAGACTTATTCATCGGAGACACTTTTCGACCGTGTCTTGGATACCTTAGGCGACGACGTGCTACTTGAGAGTACAGTCGCCCAGAGTTACCGCACCAATAGCGGTGTAGAGTTGGTGGTACAGACTCCATCCGGGGAGAAGAGAGTCAAGGCCAAAAAGCTGCTGATTGCGGCGACACCGTCGCCGGAAAATGTCGGTAATTGGGACCTTGATGAGAATGAGCAGGATATCTTCTCGAAGTTCTCGTGGGAAAGCTTGTATGTCGGTGTTGTTGGAAACACAGGCCTCCCATCCAGAGTAACTGGTATTCGCAACGCAGCGGACAACGCGGCAGACTTCTACCTTCCACATGGTGACTTTGTGGATGCTTTCGATCGTGCTGGATCTCTGATCAATGGTGCTAAAGACTTATGGACCACCCGTGTGATTGGCCAGTCTGGGCTCTCTTCTGAAGAGGCTCGATCTTTGATCCAACGCACTTTCAATCAGATCGATAGCGCGGGCACGTACAGCATCGAGCAGCCTGAGCTTCTTGCATTTGTCTCTCACGGAGCAACTGTTCCAAAAGTTTCGCCGGAGGCTTTGAAAGCTGGGTTTTACGAACAACTTTACGCCCTGCAGGGCCAGCGTAGCACGTTCTGGACTGGTCTTGCTTGGGCGCCTGATTACACCCCTATTCTCTGGGATTTTACGGAGAAGCTCTTCCCACAGATTCTCCAGGATCTTTGAGGCCAAGCAAGCAGGTATGTTGTGGAGCGTCGTTGCATATGCAACTTGTTAGGAACAGAGCTTCCTGGGCTTATCCGTCTCTACGGCTTGACTTGGTAAAGAGCTTCACCTTTTGAAGCATTTATGCCATCCCAGGAACCCTACGAGCACCCCTACGAAGTTTCAATGCATCGATAGATCGCCCACCTTGCTTCTTTCTGGGGCTTCGTAAGATACTCCGATAATTAATGTACAGAATAAGAATACACGGATAGTCAATTGAAGCACGTACAGCCTTGCCCCACATCAAACTCAACATGCCTTATCAGGCGTATTCTTGCACAGGCCCGGGCTGTTTGCGTATCGACCAGCTTCATCATTCTATTGGTCGATGATGGACACAACTCCACACCAAGGCAACCTGACCCTATCATTAACCTTGACTTTTGGCTTTGAGACAAGGTCACTAGGCATCTTCAGCGCGAGAAGGCCAGTAATGTAATATGCTTTGAAGGACTGGGTTGAGATACCCAGCACAGCATGACTATTTTCCTTGGTACACTAAAATCCCTCACCCTGCCGGCAACTTCGTCTCATCTAGTCTCGATTCTGTCAGTTCAGCACGATCCGTTGTCCGCCCCAGAAAGAGTGACTTGAACTATATTCTCGCGGGACGTTGCACGAAGAGTTCAACATGAACACACCAAGATCGACTGCGCATTTATACAAGCCTCTAAAAGACTCATCAATCCGGCTCATCACCGTCAAACCACGACGCAAATATGGCACCAAAATAGAGTGCACTCTCCAGACTGCAACTCTTGACAACAGCCGGAAATACCGCGCACTTTCTTACGTATGGGGTAGTACATCAGATCCAAAGACAATCGCCGTCAACGGCCGTGAGTTTAATGTCACGCACAATCTCTTCGAAGGGCTGCAGCAACTTCGTGAATCTATGCATGGAGACAAGACCCTGGAAGTCTTCCCTGTATGGGTCGACGCTATTTGCATCAACCAGAACGACCTGTATGAAAAGGCACGCCAAGTTCCTCGGATGAAAGATATCTACTCTCAAGCACGCGAGGTCCTTGGCTGGCTTGGCGCAAGACCGTTCTTAGACCCTTTCATCGAGGGCAGTCCTTCTGCCGGGTACGACGAAAACGACATCTCCATCGGGGCGCTATTCAATCATGTCAACTCTGAAGCAGAACGAGGAAACTTTGACCGAAACTTGATAAGAACTGCCATGTCCCTCTGCAAGAATGTCTGGTTCACTCGCATATGGGTTGTTCAGGAAGTTGTTCTCTCCAACAAGGCGCCGCTGCTTATGGCTAACAGGCACGTCACGGACATGGATAAGTTCTTCCAGTTCATAAAGTCTATAAGCGTCGACCCTAACGAGGGAACCAGCATGAAAAACTTGACGGTTATGCCGGCCGGTAGCCTTTGGGTCACTCGCCAGGAGAGGGGGAGTACACCTGTCGTTGTGCACAAAGATCACAAGACACTGGCGGCGAGTCTGTTGGAGGTGATCAAAATTTTCTCTAAGCAAGAGGCCACACTTCCTGTTGACAAGATTTACGCCGTCTTGTCTCTGGTTTCGACTGAACGTTTCCCTGTCGATTTGACCCCAAACTACACGCTGCCTCTTGACCAAGTTCATCACGCATACGCCAGGTTCTTATTTCAGCACACTGGCGACCTCACTCTTCTCATTCGCTCAATGGAAAAGCGAGACAATATTCCTTCCTGGGTACCTGATTTCAGCCTGGGCATTAGCTACGTGCCGATTCCGAAATACCTTGCTCATCCTTCCTTTTCGGCAGATGGTCATGATATGACCATTCATGGATATCACATCACGGTCTGCACTGAAGATCTCGACCCGGCGCCAAGACCCGACTGGTATTGGGCCCCAGGCCACGTTCCAAACTCGGAGTGGAATGACATCGTCGCTGCCTTAGACGATATTACCCTTGAGACCGAGCCCGCCCGAATCACGAAACTGTGGGAGGAATTTGAAGCAATCCAGGACGAGCAATCCTACAATGAACTCAGAGACTACTGCGAACTCCTCGGGAAGCTCCCTCCCGACGCACAGTTCACGCGGGGATTAGCAAAGGGTATTAGAAAGCGTTTCCGGGACCTTGCCATCACATGGCGAGATATCAAAGCGAAGGAGTATTCAAACAGCCCCAAAGATGGGATTCCGCATGATATGGGCTCAGTTATTCCGCCGTGGGTTGCTGAAGACGATTTTGTTACCCAAGGGGACAGGCAGTTTTCTTGCAAGCGGGAAATTGGAGTTTTAAAGGATGATTGGGTATGTTTTCTGCACGGGTTCAATAGACCTGTTGTGCTCCGGCCGAAGGATGATAAAGGAGACAAGTTTCGGTTTGTGGGATTGTGTCGGCCTACAGAAATCAGTGATGCGGATGGGAAGAAGTATCCAGAGGTGTTATTTGAGGGTAAGGATTTGAGAGACTTTACGCTAGTTTGAGACACGCTATTATTATCCATCACGAGTTATAATACAATCCCCTTCCATAAGGTGACATAAAGTGAAAAAGAAATACGTCGATACGCTGACAAATAGGATATCCAGAACGCAATACGTCGCCCGGCAGTCAAGTTCCCATCGCCTTCCAGCGTAACGCTCTCCTCGTCCGACTTCCCTCCATCCAGCCATTCGTGTTCCAAATAACCCCATCTATCCCTATTTCCACGGAGCCACATTAACATGTTCCTTGTGACAGACTCACAAGGGTACACCCCCAAGGTATCAGACCAGATCGTCAACCTAGACCCCACCAAATCGCCGCCGCTATTGCGCCCGCAGCTGTCGCTGCTTTCCATCCCAGAGATTTCTGCTGATTCGTTTCTCCCTGGGTTTTCTTGGGGAATCCAGGATTTCTCTCGAGCTTTTCATCTTGACCCAATTCCGAACTCTTATAGTCTTTGTCTGGCGTCTTGAAGTCCTCGGACCGTGGGTATGGCGGTGGTTGCTCCTGGTAAATCAGACTAGACAGCCTGGACAGCTGCTCAATAATAAAATCCATCTTCTGGTCCAAGGTGGTGATCTTGCTCTGATTCACCATAACGGCATCAAGCACAACGGTTCTGGGCAATGTTAGGAATGGATGCCGTTGTATCATGTCGGAGGCTGACTTACTGCAGTCGCATTGTTATTTCGGGTGCTATCAGCTGCAACTTTTGAAACTGGAAAGTTAAGTCTGCGTTGATCTTCCTGAGTTTCCCAAATGCGACCGTGAACTTCTTTTGCAGTTTCTTTTGGCTGGCGTCCTTGGGATTGATCATGTTCTTCACCGTCCACTCATTGAAGTCTAGAGCCCTCTTCAAAATGGTTTCCAATTGCTTCTTGACTGAATTCCATTCCTTGGGACTCATAGCCTCCGACGGTATCTGGTTTAGGGTCTGCTTCACTAGAGTCGCGTATCTTTCACATTGTCGAACGTCTTCCAGTAGGGTTACGAATTGGGTCTCGGCCGTTCTGAAATCTTTGGCTGCTCTTTGGATGTACTTGGCCGAAGTGCACAAAGCTTCGAAGACCTGGAGGGCGAGTCCGACCTCGGAGATCCCAGCCATGCTGATAGCAAAGTAGAGAGAATAAATGCTTGAGGTTTGGTGGAATGTGTCACTGGAGGGTTGTCCTGGTATTGAGAAAGGGCGAGTCGGTCTCTCTAGCGAGCTAGCAGCTGCTTTAAAGCTCGAGCCTGAGGATTGTCCCAGGAGGCGCATTGCTCTCGCGTTAGGCTGTCGATTCACCACGTAGGACGTGGCACCATGGCTTGCCAACAGCCACTGTGCACTCACAAGAAATGTCGCATTTACGCCTGCCTGAGCACCAAGTGGTGGGTAGATAGGAGGCTAACGGCCACAGGAGTCAGACGACCTGCGCAAATGTGGCAGATAATTGGCTTCTATGCCTAGTAGGTGAAATTCTGCTGAGCTGGGGGCTAAGAACTTTATGGCACGATCATGAATCATTCCTCTTTTATCTGCGCAGCTCACCAGTGAAATCTGCCGAGTTAGTGGTTGAAAGCTGAGGGCTGAACAGCCACATCATATGATCCTCGTCTCTCTGCTCACCCATTATGTGAAGTGCACTGAGCTAGTGGCCCGGGGCTGAAAGCTGAGTAGCGACATCATATCATAAGTAGTGTGCGCGGCAAACCTAAGCTTTGAGCTGCTACCCAACATCATTCAAGACCCTTGTGCGATACTTTAATTTCGTACAGTACCGCACCTGAAGTGAGCCCTTTGACCGCCCGGGATATTGTTCATTGTGCTGTCGATGGATCTCTGCAGACGAAAGCCGAAGGTCTTCCTTCAACCTAATGATCAGCTTGTCTTCGACCGGCGTGAATTTGGCCGGTACGCCGATATCCCGCTTCGTTGGTGCAGGATTGTTCGTAGCCGGTGTGATTCTCCTCGGGTTTGCAGGGCAAGGCCCACCGTGTGCAGTGCATATGTCGAGTCAAACTGCAACTGAAATGTCGCCACGCCGTCCACCATGATGGGCTTGAGCAGGACATTCTGCAAAGCCCACTCCCCAAATTCTGCAATTCCAGGAGTGTCGTCCGTCCCAACGCCAGTAAGGGATGCCGGCGGGTTGGGCACGCTCCCCGTTGGCGGCCCGACTTTGCGGCGTTTGCGGAGTGGCTGTTTGAAGGCTGATGACTGTGGAAGCATTTTGAGGGTGCTTGCTAGAGACTGGAGCGACCGCTGTGGCGCTGGGCCCCCCGCTCCGGCTCTGAGCACTGTTGGCTTAATGTTCATGAGTCTGGTGAGGGCCCTGCCCTGAGGGTCCTTTTTCCCCTTCTCATGACCCAATTCAAACACCCTTATTGAGCTGCTTGATCGTGGTTTCCTGGATCAAGAATCCAATTGAACCCCCAACCCGGGGGAACCCACAAATTCGGCCAGGATTGAAACCTTCGCTCAGAAAGGATTGAGAAAAAAATTTCCGGTTCTGGGATAAGGATGATCATCGGTGGGAAGAACTGCTTGGCAGCCGAGATGTCACCCTTCTTCATCAGCGGCAGAGCAGGTTCATCGGGTCCAAGTTGAGGTAGGCATTGGTCCACACCCGCGCTTAAGAAGTGTGGTGTTGATAGCATGGGAGACATCGACCTGTTTCGAGGAGACACCAACCCTGGGCCTCGACCAGTCTGCGCATCCGCGCGCCCCGACTGATTCTGCAGCGTCGAACCGTGCGAAGACTGGCTTATCCAACTGCCCGACTCCTCTTGACGTACCCACGTCGCTAGGGACGATCCGACGTAAAGAGGAGCGAGTGGTTCCGGTGAGTAGTGTTCCACAAAGTACGCCAACTCCGGCTGCCGGTCAGAGACGGACCAGCTTCGACGGCTACGACCTTCTCGGCGCTTGGCATGTCGTCTTGCTAATGATGACAATGACGACGATGGTGCCTTAGACACTGCTGCCCTCTTTTGGGTTGTCCTTGACGCCGATAGAAAAGACTCGAGAGGTGGGGCTTTTGATCTGACGAAGCTGCCCTCATAGGACGAGACAGTCGCATAGTCCGCGTAAGACCTTGGCTGCCAGACATGATCCTCAGAACTGTACCGGAACGCCGCCTGCTCCTCTCCCTCAGCACATGAAGCTGGCTTCAGCGTCTGACAGCCGGCATCATAAATGTGACCGGTGTGAGAGAAGTCGATCCAGGGCCTTCCATCTCCAGTTTCCGGCAGGGCCAGGGTATCCTACTGTGAAAGGAGTCTGCCGTCGCTGTCGTGAACCCCACGAAGTGCTTAAAGTACACATACACCATTACCACTGCTACATCCTGGAAGAACCCAAGGACTGCCAAATCCTAGACTCGGCAGACCCTCTCTATCCCTCCTCAAGGAAGGAAAAATCGTCTTGGCGAGGCTCTCAGCATGGCATCCCAGAACATTCAGAGCTTCCGGCATCCCCGTTACCTTATCACCGTTATAATCTTCCGCCAGGTCGAGCAGAACTTGCTGATAGTCCCGGCCCTAGGCCACTGGAACTTGCTGCCAGCCATGACTGATGCAACATGGCATGAAGTCGACCAGGTTGGAAAAGTCTGGTGAATCCAGTGGATGCGACGGCGAGCCATAGCACCTAGGAATGGACGAGCATAAGCTCAGTTGGCTCGGAATACAAGTTCTCCTCACATTCAATAGGGGAATCCACGAGAGCGTGAATCAAAGCTAGATCTAGAGTATTGTCAGGCATATCGCGATCGCGAGCTGGCTAAGGCAAGGCTTCGTCCCCGTCAAGCTACAGCACCCAGGACACTGCCATCTTCAGACAATCCATTCAGCCACTCTTTGTCGATGATTGGAGATTGCTCAAGGACACCTTTGTGGGTCCTGGTCCTGTCTCAGTAGTTAGGATCCATCCAATAACCGAACCGTATTCTAGTCGGTGTTTGGCGCGTGTCTAGGCATCAAAGCCCCACTTTCCTCTTCCGCTTGTCTTTGTTTACGGAGCTGCCTTGTTGCCTTGCTGCCTCACTGCCTTGTGCGCCCGTCTAATATCAGGCTGCCTGTGCCACCACCCATTCTTCCAGTGATCGTGATCGTGATCGTGATCAGAGGCACAACTTGTTACTCACCTCGGCTCCCAAAGATGGGCCAACGACACCAGCTGTTCGTCATCGCCCGTGTGGGCAAGCACTACTACTCGCTCGCAGCGATCCACCACCAATGGCTCTACGGCGTGTCAGCGTTACGTTCCTGTCGTCGACTACTCCGCATCTTCTCGGACCCCAGCAACCGAATCACCCTCAAACACGAGCTAGATCTCGCTGTCGGCTTCTTCCAAGATCAAGGACCGCCTCCTTCCAAGCCCCCCATGTACAAGGACCCTGAAACGACGGCCTGCCCTTTCCCCTTTATCACGACGTGCCTCGCTGTGGGTGCTGCTTACGACTTGGAAATGGGCCAGGTTCACACAATCCACGAGCTGGCCTTCGACACGGGTTTTAATCAAGGCGACAATAACGATGGCATCACTGTGCTGGATATAACCGATTTGACTGATGTTCGCTACTGTTTTGTTACTCTGTTTGGTTAGTCGCCTCGTGTACTTTGTTTGGTCAAGGGTGTATATCCGCCTGAGATTCGGGAACCAGATACCTGGCTTTGGTCTCAGAGTCTAGTCCAATGCCACGGCTTTGAACCCGAGCTGATCGTCTTTAGGTCATAACGATGATATAGATCTCGAACATGATCGTAAGGTAGGCACAGACAGGGATGGAAAGGGGATGCAACACGACTCTGGGTTTCTCTCTAATGAGAGATGAGAGTCGTCTTGTATATTCTATTATCACTATCCCTCTGTTATCCTGGACAAATTATGCTGACTGTGACTAAGGTTTTCCCTACCATGACTCTTGGTTATTAATAATTCCTCGTGCATGCTAACATTTCGGCAGAGGCTCCTCGTGAAAACACCCCCCTAACGGGGCGGGAATACCTCAGAGGATACTACAGTGACTCTCATGACATTATTCTCAACAGCGCTTCCATCATTGAGGCTCTCGACAACTCACCTCTCATTGAGGTTAAAGCACTTGCTGGTACGTTGATGCCCGGGGCCCAAAGGCCACCTCTTCAACCTTCATGTCTTGTCGCTGAACCTTTCTAGAGACTTGGCCATGGGGCAAGTGGGACGTGGATGGCATCGCGACCGAGCCCGGAAAACCGGACGGGCAAACCCAGAACCTGGCCCAGACCAAAAGCCTTCGAGACCTGGCTGCCGCTAAACTGTTCAGTCGTCTACTTCAGTCGACAGACGACGATTTTGATGCCTCCCTCCTTGACAATGTCCAAGACCTGCCAGGCTTCCAGCGAACACTGAAGGAATATCTCCTCTGCCATTCTGAACAGGTCGGCCCAACACGGGTTTCGGCCCATTTGCTCCAGCTCGCTTACGCTGGCGAGGGTTTGTTGGAGTGGAACTCCTTTACGAATCTCACCCCCAAAACAATCAAGGCTGCCCTTGCGTCGGACGCAATGAAAAGTGTCACAAGCATCATCCTCACGGTGCCATCTCACAACCCTCCCGAAGAGCTCGTCGAGGCTCTGTCGTCCCTCAGCAGCCTCCACACACTCCAGATTTTAGACCGGCCGGATCGCAAGGACGAACGCATCAGCAACCAGATATTCGAAACTTTTACCGAGTCAAAGCAGCTTCCAGCCATCAACAAGCTGACTCTCTCTGGCCTCTATGCGAATGGACTTCGTCAGAGCATCTGGCGCCCCTATCGAGATAACCCGAAGACCCCGGAGGCATATCCATTGGTGCAACTTCTCGTGGCCCATCAAGGAGAAGACGGCGAGTTCATGAGATCTTTTGGAGGGCCGCTGGAGTATTTCTACCTCGGTGACACTGCTTTGACTCCCGTCAAGATTGCCATAGGTCTTTTACAATACCTAGCTACTCAGATTGATGTCCTGCCTAGCCGCAGTGGCACTGGCTTGCAAGTCGCCCACTGCTTCTCATGTGGTCCCATAGGCATTGGAGACCGCGATTCTCTTGAGATCGCACCGCTCCCAGCCGAAATCTACAGAGTCGCCAAGGCGGCATACCACTCGAGTATCTTTCAAGGCTTGCATTCTAAACTGCGCGACCTGAATCCAGGTATCTGGACGGCCGTTGTTTCTGAGTCCAGGGACACTGATTGGACCAATCCCAACGACGGTGTGACGATAAACCTGCACTTCAAGTATGCATTTATTCGTTCCAAAGTGGCTATTCAAGTTGATACAGAAAACTGGCGGGGCACTGATATTAAGCCGTCTGAGATCGAAGTCGTAGATCTAGAGGGTTTCCTCCAACTGATTGCGCCTGGCGTCGATACAAGCAAGCTTGCACACCACTTTGATCAGCTTGAAATGGCGGTTTCACGGGCGAACAATGAAAGGACTCGCATCACCGCTCCACAGGATATCCCTTTTCTGTCTATGCTAAGCCCTGAAGAGGCTTGCGACTTATTGGAGCAGTTTATTGCTTCGGTGTCGGAGGTGCAAAAGGTTGCTAACAGAAGCCGTTCCTGGAGCAATACAGGTACGGATTTTCTAAGAGTTTCTATGAACTTAGGCTCGTGGCTAACTTCCTTGCAGAGCATAACTGGGTGCTGGACCTTGGATTTAAAGTCGATAAGTAGTCATATTTAGCAACGTCTGATAGGGAGTTATGTGATGAAATGAATAAGATGAATTAATCTTACATTAGGAAGATCATAGATTAGCCTTATACTAAATTAGACTCTTGCTTCTTATATGTATCTACCTATTTCTATCATTTTTTTAATCTAGGAACTTGATATTCATAGTGCTATATCAGACTCTAAGTCTGATTCTATATATGCTTATAAAACTGCTAAATTAGGAGGTGGTTTTAATAGATATTATATTCCTAATATAATTACAAATATTAAGCCTATTATTAAACTAAGAATTTAAAAAATCTATCTTCTAGTAGTAAATGCTTCATCTCAAACGAAGTTGATATACTGTTTCTCTGAGTCATGTCGCGATCATGAATGAACCCATCAACCTCTTCTATTGATACTAATAAGTGCTTCGCTATCGCTTTTGAGATATGACCCTCGGGAGGGGTCGTAGTTATTTTCTCATAGATAGGAACATGACAGGCCGCAGACAGGACCAGCGAGCTATTCTCCCCAAATGGCATTGGGCTTTTTATATCCATTCAGGTGAGGGTCAAAGGCAATGATAACCATCACAGAAACAGCCATCAAGAGTGCAAGCAAAGCTGGAGCGGACCAGCCAATTCTGAAGAAAGCGTGATCATTGAGTCCGGTTTTTAATAGTAAGCCGTGATCCTCGAGTGGAAGTGCGATGTATCCTAATAACCGGTCTAACGCCAAACGTGGTAAACGCACCTTCAATCAACACAAGGGACTTATCGCCTTCTGCCACATAAAAGTACAACGCGTTTGAAACTATCCAGTGAAACAAAATGGACATGGAGATGAAGGGAACACTATATTGATAGGGCAACTACAGTTTATAAGCCGATAGCTGCTGACACCGCGGTTAAGTGACTCGAAGTGGGCGATAGTCTCTTCCATATGAACTCCACTCCTTCTCGGCGCAGAGACGAGTATACAGCGAGTTATAGTCAAAATAAAAGATTGATAGAAGTAATTCTCGCATGTTTCCTTTTATGACAGCTGGTATGAACTCAGCGGCGGTTGTGCCAGAAACCTAGAGAATTCCATTGGCCACGTCTTGTGTTAGGCTCTGCTCACTCAGTAGATACAAAGTCTGTGATGCAGATAGCATCGCAGCGAAAATGATAAAGTTAAGAAGGAGAAAAGCGCAGGCCCTAGTTAAAATCATGCCCTCGATAGCCGGTGACAATTTCCGGTCCTCGGTGTACCAGTGCAATAGTCCAGCCAATATTGGGTATCTTTCATCCTACGTTATATCCTCGAGTTCTCTGTCCGATGCGCACCTCCTGGTGGTGAATCTGTCTGGCTATACCTATTCACCATTGTTTTCATTTCTCGTCCTCTCTATCGGGCTTCAGCTTTTGCTCTAGCGACTTCAAGTCTGCCGTCCCATAGCACTTACTCTTCGTAGTATGTCACATCTATCAACTGTTGAGACTGAAGATAAAGTCTCAAAGGCTCGGATCTCTAGTAAACCGGTCTCAAAGACCCGGCTTCCTGACAAGCCGGTCTCGAAGACCCGGATCCCTTGGGATCCGGTCTACCGAGAACCTTATCATAGCTATGAGGGCAACCTACAAATAGGTATGCCGCGAGCCCTCAGTTAGATAGAAATCAAGAGCTTCTATTCACATCACAATGCACCCTTCCTATCTGATGCAACATAGTACCACCTACCTAGTTATCGACCGTGACTAATACGGTTGACGACCTCATTAATAAGCTCTCAACCTGAGGCCAGACCTTCACCTACCTTAGGTCTTTCAATAACCTGTGCCATACACTTGACATTGTGTCCGCGCGCTTGGATGAAGATCAGTTGCCCGCTTGTCACGCAGCTATAACTGAACAACCAATCGGCTTAGGTTTTACTCCAGCAGAATTGGTCCACATCAGTCTGGACTTTCTATTGCATCCAAAGACGTGATATGTTACTCACGTGTACTGTCATCCGTGATAGGAATGTGACAGTGTGCTCTTGTCGTATTATGGCTGGCTAGGAGTCCACCTCCGAGCCCCACAACGCCAACGGCTTAACGTTATTGATTTCTACCAATCTAGTGAAATCATTAACTTTATCCCTGCCTAGTTGTGGCTGGCTGAACTTATCCATGCATCTAGTTACATCACTAGGACCAGGATTGCATCGATGTTTCCCGGGGGATATGGGAGATGTGCATGGATGTCTTTGGACCCGTTGGCCCACAAAGCATTGCGGTCGGCACCACTTTGGCGAGGGCATGCCAGATCGGCAAACAGAAGAGTGAGTCTTTGAAACTGTATCAAGCAATCTAGAATTCTGTTCGTGAGGAATGCCGACCACCGGATCCCGAATACCTCACGGCTGCAATCGACCTATTCCAGGCGCTCGAAAACTGCTCAAAACAAGGGGATGCTGAGAGCCTTCTGAATTCAGTACTGGAGCAATTCGAGAAAGTTTCCCTGGTAGTGCTATGCAGACTCTATTTGTGGATTCTAAGCTGGAAATGGTGCGATATTACAAACGACAACGCAACACCACCAAGTCTACTTCGGTCATCCTGGGCTTGGATGAACTCTGCTGCGAATCTCTCCGCACTGAAGATGTTGCAGCATCATTTATATCGTCCATTGAAACAGTTGTAGCGGAACTGAGGCAGCCTGGGATCGTGGTTGCTGCACAACTTCCGGAGTTACTTTACAAGTTCCTGCTCAAGAAATATGACCCGCCCGACATCGCAACTGTTGAAGCAGCTCAGCAATTGGCATTATCATTTCAGCATGATAGGATGGAACAAGAAGCAAGAGAGACCTTGGCTGACTGCGTCAAGAAATGTACAGCCACCTGAGCGATGGACGCTGAAGCAATTCAAGCCTGCAACAATCTTGGCCTCTATGACCAGAAAGAAAGCTCATGGAAGGAGGCAGCTGCTACATGGGAAGTGCTCCTGCAAGGACTGTGGCCTCAATTCCTAACCGGTGCTGAGCCCGCCGCTACCTTATCTTTTCGCAACAGAAGCGCTCGACGTTGCCTAGAGACTCGGATTGTCCCGCGAGAAGGCTGGTCAGGAGGCGGATGCGAAGAAGACATACGAGAAGCTCTTCGCAATCTGCAAGAAGCAATTTGGAATCGGGGATGTCAAGATTGCGTTTGCTGCTGACTACCTCGCTGGTATTCTCCAACAGGAAGGTTCGACGTCAGCTGCCATCGAGTTGTACAGGAAAGTCTTTGAATCCCGCCGCGAGGCCTTCGGGGTTTCCAGCGCATCCACCATTGAATTGGGCCTGCGACTCGCCCAGTTCTATGTGAAAGCCAGCGAAATATTGAAAGCCGTGTCACTATATGTTGAAATGCTGAACAGCCTCGAGAGGGACTGGGGAAAGTCTTTCACAACAACCGTTGAAGTGTCACTGGCGCTGGCTAGTGTTTATAAGAGCCAACCAATGAAGGCTTATAAGGCGCAGGAACTGCGTGAAAGACTCTGGTCTCTCTGCCTTCGGGAGAAACTGATGAACGCCAATCCCGGCAACGATAAATGGAAGTTGGATCCCGGCACGGAGATTAATCTTCGAAACAAACTCTACAAACTATACGGGACTCAAAAAGCATCTGTCAAGTTCTGTTGCGTTGCTAGAGAGTATCGACAGATGTACATCGAAAGCTATGGTGACGGCCACAGGGAGCACATTATCGCGACCCTACGGAATGGTGAGATCCTTGACAAATGAAGAAGTCGATCGAAGCGAAGAAAATATACGCGGAGTTATTGGAAACCTGCTTGAGGCAGAGCAGCCCGTATGAGGAAGCCGACGTGAAGACAAGAATGGAAATCGGCGCCTCCTGTGAAAAGAGCGGTAGGTCTGAGGATGCAACTTCACTGTACGAGAAACTGTTGGAGGAGGACATCTTTAACAACATCAGCTCCATGCCGAAGCTGATAACCGAAATAGCCATTCGTCTCACTCGGCGGTACAAACGGGACAAAAGTGGGAGCAACCGCTCCGAGGCGGTCCTCGAGACCTTGTGGAGCAGCCAGAAATCCCGGGAGGCCTTGTCCAGGGACTACCATACAGGGTTGGCGTAGAGGCTCGCCAAGTGCTACATGGTGACTGACCAGACGGCGAAGTTGGACAATTTGTGCACAGAACTTTACAAGTACAGCAGGAAATCGAAAAGATGCTCAAGGAAATCTACACGCGCAGCGGGATGGCCCCCGACGAAGCCATCAGCAGGCTCGACTTCGCCGAGGGGATTCGCAATGCGGCGCTCGACCAGCCATCCACGCAGCCGCCAACGAAGGAGCAGCTCGACGCGCTCCAGAAGTTCCGCAACAAGAGCCACCCGTCGCAATGCATGATCGAACTGTGGGCCGAGTGCCGGCGTGCGTCGGCTGGCGGCGAGTTAGTCCTGGATGATCCACAAGTTCAGCAACGAGGAGGCCAAGGCGGGCAGGGTCGGCGAAG
Source organism: Dactylonectria alcacerensis (assembly GCA_029931735.1). Taxonomy (NCBI): domain Eukaryota; kingdom Fungi; phylum Ascomycota; class Sordariomycetes; order Hypocreales; family Nectriaceae; genus Dactylonectria; species Dactylonectria alcacerensis. The sequence continues at coordinate 128,002 of JAPMUZ010000012.1, read as the reverse complement.
TGGGGCTGTGGCAGCAGCGGGGACTCTTTTTGAGGGGCGAAGACCAGGGGGGGCAGAGGGTGTTTACAGTGTGGAGTAGGAGTTGGGCGAGCAGTAAGGGATCTATCTAGACTGATTGCTAGGCACGACCCGTGGCGGTATTACATAGTTGCCAGGTTAGCTATGTTGGATTCTAAAGAGTAAACTATAAACTCGTGTAAAAAGGTAGAGTTAGGCTTAGTAAATACCAGTTGCCCTGTCCTGATCTTGCTGAGGTAAGGAAATAATACGGCTCCGTCACGTGTGCAGCTAAACGAGACCGGCTTCAACTGCAGGACACGAGTTCCTAGCCCGCTCTGAAGGCAGGGAGATTTCATCTCACTGCATGACCTTGCGATTGACCGCCTAGCAGATCCATGATGGACGACTCGTTCCCCCTTTTCCCCCACCTTTCGCCCGAAATTCGTGCCTCCATTTGGAAGACAAGCCTCTGGACTCCAAGCATCGTCCAACTCTGTTTCCACTCTGACGATCCGCTAGGGTACGAAATGTCCCTCAAGCATCGAGTCATTCCGCCACTCCTGCACGTTTGTTCCGAGTCTCGCCATTATGCTCAAAAGATGTACCCCGACGTCTTTGCCAAGCAAAAAGACACCTCAATCATGACGTACATGAACCTGGAAATCGATACCTTGTACATTGGCACAGCCAGCCGAGATGTTATGTTTGAATGGATTTTTGAGGCACTAACGCTCAGCCCTGGACGGTCATTGAATATGGACGACGTGAAGCATTTCGCCTTCGAGATAGACTATTGGAGGAATTACGGCACGCAAAACTTTCTCCCCTTGCTAAGCAGCTTTTCCAATCTAAAGTCGTTGACTTTGGTTATTGAGGATGACGCTCCATCAAGTGCCCCCGCCAAACTCGTGGATCTTAATGAGGACGAGCTAGGACAAGAGACAGCAGGCTTGGGGTATTCTGACGGCGTACCCGATTACCCAATTGTTTATCGAGACTTTGCCGAGAACATTCAAACGGCTTATGAGAATATGCTAGACGATGAGAGAGGTCTTGAATCTGAGTACAGGGATTTCGAGGGATGGTCCTTGCCGGAGTTGAGGCTTAAGAAGCTTGTGGGGCACATTATCGGGAAGAAAATGAAGGAACCCTATACAGGGTCGTGAGTCTATTTAATTAGACTTAAAAGGCTAACGAGACTGTTGATTCCAGCTTGTAAGTAACTTCCCCCAATTGAGGAGAAGTGTAACTATTAGCAGTAAGCTTATAAACTGTAGTTTACGAGTGACTTCCTACTGGAGCTACAGTTTTAAACCTAAGGTGCTTTAGTAAAGACTAATTTGGAGGAATTGAGACTCTACTCTTACTCAATCATGTGTTCATATAATGCAACGCCGCCTTCATATCTAGGCTCATGTGCATCCACGAGGGTACCTGGGTGCTAATGTATCAGTTGCTGGTACTTCAAATGTACCGGTAATTGTGCTGACAGAGGAGGCTGTACTCAGATCAGCAAGCTAGGAGTTAATGCCCAACCTAAACAACCTCGACCCGTAGAGTATTGCCTCCAGCAGAATAAAAACACAGGCACTTCAGTACACTACATGCATCAGGTTATGTTCATCTTGTATATCTAGATATAACTATTTATTGCCTACAAACGGCTATTGGAAACTGTCCTGTGGTGAGCAGGAGTCAACTGTGTGCACGGCAATACTCGACCTCCCGCTATCAACGACCCCCGCAGTAATTTCTCCTACGCCTTGAAGCACTATCTAAATCTAGTTCAAGCTGTCTTTCTGATGCATTAGTTGCTGTCAGTTTTACCTAATAAGACGTTGCGTGTTGGCTCGCGGTAACATTCCGTGGCCTAACCCCCGTTCTGTGCATTTGCTAACTAGTTACCTATGCCACGTGCTTCTTTCGGACTTCAGCCCGCCTCTATCAAATATCCGACGATGCTGCTGGCCGTAGGCTCGTCGCGAGGACGCTTTCTTACTTGAACAAAGTCATTGACCCCCTTTGACACTGCTCAAATCCGATGTGAACCATCTGCAGCAGCCATTCCATGGTCAAGGCGTTGTTCCGAATCCAATCTAGATATGCGGAACCAATACCGAATGCGAGAGCGAAAGCGGATGCAACATTTCGTTTCTTCATTTCAAAACCTGACAACTGGGTAAATCGCAGGCTCGGTAGCTGCACAAAAGAATTAGAGGGGAAATGAACGATGTTACCCTGTTCCATGCTCATCAGTGACGCACCATGGATATGTCAACCTTAAGGCTCTAACTTTCAGGTCGAATATCTCAATTTAATACTCACAGAAGTAGAAGTCTAAACGCATCTACCAAGGATATGACCCCAATCTTAGGGTCCTTAGACTGAGGTGCTGGGCTAATATACATAGTAACTACTTAAAAGTTAGCTCCTATAACTATTATACAGAAGATTACAAGACATACCTCCATCGTGACCTGCTTACTTCCAACAGGTTCGCCTACATGCTGGACGATATCACCAAGATTTAACTCCGAAATGTGTGCTGCAGAGGCAAAGCTGCAAATAGCAACAAGGCAGTGAAGAGAAAGCTTTTTTCGAACGACGACGGGGTTGTTTCGTTTCGTAGTGAATCAGTCAGCGTCTTTGATGGAAGATGAAGACAGAGGAGATGAGTCAAAGGTAGTTCCCTGTCGTTTTCAGGCGGACGAATGTAATAGATTAACTATATCAGATCGTTCGATCTTTACCAAACACCCACAGCCAACGTGCTGATCTGGCATCAAAACAGCGCTGGTGTTTTCTGTCGGATCAGAGATGCCCCATTCTTTGGGACTACGTTTTAAGTTCACGTACCTGTGGGGTTGATTACATCGTGGCCCAAGGCTATCTACTGGGCTTGGACGGCGAAATTACTGTGATTGGAAAGTGACAATGCGCGGCTGCCAAGGTTGCAGCCGATCTTTTCCTAACAGCCGGGTCGATCTGCATCTCGGTCACGGTTTCGGTTTCGGTTCCAGCACGAATCAAATACACGTGGGACAATACTCGTACGTCACTATAGTCTGTTTTAAGCTTAATAGTGTATGCATTAACGGTGATCCGTAACGGCATGCTAGCTTCGGACTTCTACCGCTTTCCCGGATATGATGCTGAAGACTCGATGGCATTGAATTGGTTTGAGGCCCCTTGGTTCCTGTAATGATTTTATCGTTTAGCCTGAGCCTGGTCCAATTTTGACCTCAAACGTGGTACAGCCTCTTTCATTTCATGACGAGAGACAACAGTGAAAGCGTGCAAAAGAATCGCCCCTATAGATATGGCTTGTAGAGAATGAAGCTCTGAGCAGGTTTCCCAAAGAAGATCACCGGTTCAACGGAGGAATCTCTTAAACCAATCGATCGCCCGCGTAGCGGCCCTCTCGGCCTCATTCTCTGTCACCTTCTTTGGGACTGCTCGCCCTGCAAACCCATGCCTGCATCCAGCATAAATAATAATTTCGAAACAATCCGGATGCTCCGTAAATTGCGACTCGAGGCATTTATCAATGCCCTCCACTGCCTCTTTTGAGAGAATCATGTCCTGATCGCCGAGTGTAACGCTAACCGGGACTTGGAAAGGCTTGGCAGCGTAGTTAAAGTCGTCCGGAATCTTAAGTCCGGCAGGATAGGCTGTAAAGCGGGCATCCAAGAACGGCTCCTTCGACCGTAGACTCCGAGCATAGCTTCGTTGTTTGCATCCCGCTCGAACGAAATCCTGCGGCCCCCAGCTTCCCCAGCGGGGATCTCGACCTTGGCAATCCGTGCGTATGCGAGTATGGATTGATTGTTTACCGTGGTTCCGCTTTCGATCGCGCTGTCATTGGTTAGATTCCCTGCAAGGGGCAAGGAGCTTGTATACTTGCGGGTGTGTTGTCGAGGCCACTAAGAGACACTCTGGACAAATTATGGTTTAGCGTAATCCCAACTGCCGTTATTCTCTATCCGACGGTTCCCGTGGGGTTGAAATCAAGGGACAACTCAACGCGCCTGAGGATCGGCATGCTAACTAGTTAGTACATCTGCTGTGTTTTCTCCTAGACTCAGTGAATATATAAAGGTGAAGGCATCTGTCCCAAGAAAAGTGTTTTCTCTGTACATCCAGAAGATACTGCGCTTTGAGAACTTTCACTCGTTGTGCCCTCGCTCGCTTAAGATCTAAATGTCTCTCCAAGCCTCTGTCCTCGGACTCGCCGCGTTTCTGACGGTTGTGTCATCCGCTGCCGTCGACGACGGTTGTAATGCGTTGGCTTCCAGCTATCCTGACAGGACCTTTTTCCCTGGCTCGGAACGATATAAGTTTGAGAATGAATGTAAGACTAGCACGTCTTAAGCACGATCCAATATCGCTGACAGAAGGTGCATAGACTCCTGGACCTCAACGACCTACCTAGGTCCATCTTGCATCTTCGCTCCGCAGTGCACGGAGGATGTGCAGTTCGCGCTTCACACTTTTCAGGAGCACCAAGTCCAATTTGCCATTCGCTGCGGAGGTGCCATGCCCATCGACAACGCTGCCAACATCGGGTCGGAGGGTATCATGATGGCTATGACAAATCTTAGCACCATGGCTATCTCAGACGACCGCCAGACCGTCACAATCGGAGCCGGTGTGACGTGGCCTCCATTGTATGCGTATCTGGATCAATTCGGTGTCACGGCCAACGGCATTCGCTCTGGTGATGGTGGAGTCGTTGGTGCAATTCTGGGAGGCGGGCCATTCGGCTTCATGGCCTATGAATACGGAATGTCGAATGCTGCTTTATCTTTGGATGTAAGTGATATCGCGCAGCCGTCCATATGAGAGGTCCAGCTAGTTGACAAGCTCTTACCACAATTCAGTGTGTTCTAGCTGATGGAACACTGGTGACAGCCAGTGCTGGTGAGCATCCAGACCTATTCTGGGCGCTGATTGGAGGCGGAAACAACTACTGCATTGTCACACAGGCCACTCTGAATACTGTTCCAATTTCTTCGGCCCTTATAGGAACAGTCTCTTGGGGTTCCGGCGTGTCAGAGCAGTATATCAAGAGTGTGGAGCAGTTTGCACTTCACGGCGCACAATACCCCAAGGCTTCCTTCGAGGGCCAAACCCGCTGGGTGCCGTCCCGCAGCAGCGATATTTCTTTTGATGGATACCTTTGGTACAGCGGCGAGGGTGATGTACCTCTTGGACTGGAGAACTTTACCGCACCCATCTTACCCATCACAAGAGGAAACCTCACACGCACGACTATGGGTAATTGGACAAATGAGTTCAACTATGCCCCTCCTCTTGGGACGCGAGCTATCTTTCACTGGTTGACTAGCGCCGCCAACGCTACAGCTGCGAGAATCGCTTTCGACACATACTACGAGTCCATCGCGTCTTTAGCGGACGTCGAAGGTTTCTCAACCGCTTTCAGCATGCTCCCAATCACGCCCATTGTGACTGCGGCACCCAAAAACGCAATGGGTCTCGGACGCGACGACAGCCCAGCGATCTGGTACGTTGAGAGCCCTCTATGGTCGAACCCCAAAGATGACGAGCGCGTGCTTGAGGTACACGCCAAAGCCAACGTCAAGATCCGAGAGAAACTCTCTGCGGCGGGCCTCGGACCGCTCCCGTTTATGTACCTCAGTGACATACAGAAGTCTCAGATCCCCGAGACCTTCCCGGCCTACGGGGCAAGGAACTTACGGAAGCTCAAGGCCATCAGGGACAAGTACGACCCTGACCGAGTCTTCACTGAGCTAGTGCCTGGAGGTGCCAAGGTTGCTTTGTCTTAGAAGAAAGGAAGGATCGCTTTGGATGCCGTATCTTGTCTGCAAAGTCTTTTTATTACATCATAGATAAAGAAGATTCCAAACTCGTCCATCTCATTCCTGGTATACACACGCCTGGATCATTTACCACTTCCGTTGTACAGAAACAAGTTTGGGACACCCTTCGTGTCTGTAATCTTGTCCTTGATAGCCAGCTGCTGAAGTCGGGTCCATATCTGAGCAGGTGTACGGGGGCCTTCGAGGGCAAACAGGTAAGCAATCACACCGGCAACGTGAGGAGCGGCCTGTGAGGTGCCGCTCGTAGTGTACGTGGAGGAGGTAGAAGGAGGGTAGGCAGAGGTGATGGCCTCACCCGGGGCGAAAATGTCACAGATCGTCCCATAGTTGGACTGCGACCATCGCTGGTAGTTTTTGTTGCTCGCGGCCACAGTGATGGCGTTCGGAGCGTTAGCCGGACTGTCGGTCGCTGCGTCCTTGTTCAAGTTGCCAGCCGCCACGACGACCGGGATGCCAGCGTCGATGGCGCTCTGCACGGCGTTGTTGAAGATCCCGGAGTTACCTCCTCCCAAGCTCATGTTGATGACAGCCTTGCCCACGCGGTTCTTGGACACGACGTCGTTGACAGTCCAGCTGACGCCGGACAGAACACCGGTGCTGGAGCCATAGTCGTCTCCAAGGACCTGCACGTCCACGACGGTTGCCTTCTTAGCGACGCCGTACGTGACGCCGTTGACAATAGCGGCAACGTGCGTGCCGTGACGCTTCTCGCTGGCGACACCCGAAGTGTCCTGGCCGAAGACGGCACGGCCTTGGAACTCCTGGTGGGTGGTGAGGATGCCGCTGTCCAAAACGTAGACAAACGTTCCCTCACCGGCGGTGGAGTCGTATGTGTACGCAGCACTCGTCGATGGCGGGTTGGCGTTGGACAGTGCCGAGAGAGCCCATTGCGGGTTCTGCTGCGTGACCGGCGAGGCGACGGTGTAGATCTGTTCCGGCTCCACCAGCTGGACCTGTTTTCTCCTCAGTTTTGCGCATCTCTCGGAACGGGACTTGAGCTTACGCTAGCGTTCGCCTTGATGATCTCCACCGTCTCCGCGTCAAATGACCCGGAGTAACCTTGGAAGCCCGGGAAGTTGAACATCTTGTCAATTCCGGTGAACTCGCCGCCGCGACGAGCGAGGCTCTGCGCGTGCACGTCCGACACCCATCGGGCATGCAGATCAACATCGACATCCGCCGTGGGCTCGAGGGCAACAATGAACTTGCCGGACACGATGCCCTGGGTATCTGTGGGGAGGCCCAGAGCAACGGCCGCAAGGCCAGCCAAAACGAACGACTTGTACGACATCTCGATAATTACCAGGAGTGCTGCCTGTTGCTGGGGCCGAATTCACCATTTCACGGCAACTCTCACCCTATTTATCGTGTCGTCGGCATGATTGAGCATAAAATGTCATGGATCTCATTACCCCGAAGGAGGCGGGCCATCATTCGTAGTTGCTGTCTTCGTCCATAAGTCCGCACGGATCCCGGTCTATATGACCCTTGCAATCACATCCACCGCCTGGCTTCAGTGTCCACCTTCCATTTCAATGCTAGCTGTCCGCAGCCGCAACGGATGGCGTCAGATATACCGACATTGGCTATTCAATTCGTGCTTTAAATGCTATCTGGTATTATTTAATAAGCGGGTGTGCTGGATTGAGTGTGCCGGAACAAGCGTGCTAGCACGATCGATGTGCTGGTACATATGAGCTAGGCTATTTGTTCTGAAACGACTGTGCTGGAGCGAGTGTGCTGGAACAAATGTGCTAGCACACATGAGCTAGGCTATATGTTCCGGAGCAAGTTGTGGTAGAGCAAGTGTGCTGGAACAAATGTGCCGAGACAAGTGTGCTATCCCATGGGATTAGCAGTAGAATAGATTACAGTCAATCAGGTCTATAATATAGTCGGTACAGAGCGGCACATCGTTACAGTTGGGTTATCGGCATAGTACTGCAAACAGGGGTTATGTACCTTACTACTAATTTTACTATGTAAAGATACATATCAAAGATCTCGCCAAACGCTAAGCCTATTACGTCCAGCCCCCGTCACATCGCCAGCTTCCGTTGCTTCAGTATGTCCGTCGCGGCCTCTGCCAACCGCGGCCTCTGTTGAGCCCGTAGCTAGGCATAATGCTAAGAGATGCTATTGTGCAATTGAAGTAGCCTTCCAGCGGCCGCTTTCCGTACGTTATAGCGTTGGGCGTGGCGTTGGGCGCGGCTATATCATAGGATCGTTATAGACCTGGTTGACTGTACTGGGCTTTCCCTTCCACGCCTCCTCTTCATCTACTACAGCCCACCACAAGGGTCTTAAATGTTAGCGTTATACTGTTAGAATAGATCGTGCGCACAGTCATGCACATGATCAGGTGACCTCGGTCGGGCGTGTGACTACTGAGGGCACGCTGAGCACAGCCTGAATAGGAAGGCGGTGAATGCTGTATATAATACCCCTGACTGCTGCGGGGTCAGCCTAGATAATGAGATGCATAATATATATATATGTGGGCTCTTAATGACTAAGGTGCTATGCATGCTGCCTAAATCTAATAATTAAGAGTCTTATACGTAATTATATTTACTAGCAATTACTGCTTTAGGCAGCAGGCTGTCTACGAGCGCCTGATGAGCAGTTGCTGAAAGCATAATGACTGTTATAAGCACTAAGCTAGTTATAGACGAAGATTGGATTACGTGGTTCAAGACTTTAAAGACTATAGCTATGAATGAAGACCTCTAGGACTATCTTGACTCTAAGAAGAAGAATAAACTAGAGCTGATCTCGAAGGCCCTAATTCTATTAGATGTTACTTAATTTAAGAAGAAGCTAGTGTTAATTACTTATGCAAGGCTCGCTAAGTTATTAGCAGCCTCTAGTGATCATACTGAGACTATTGTAGCAGCGACTAATGATAAAGACCCTATTCTTAGTAAAGAAGATGATGTGATGCTAAAAGCTTAAGACGTTAGTGAGTTACTTGAGAAGGGTCTTTGAGTGTATAATGCCTTATGGGCTAATTATGAATACTATAATAAGTATTATAAAGAATTCTAGACTAGAATAAAGAATGTAAGGAACTGGGTCCTTAAGACGCTTGATGATGAATCACTCTCTTGACACTACTGTAAGCCAGAGACTAGTCTGCCTGAGTGGATTTAGTCAATCTATGACGAGTTCGCTCTAGTAATTGAATAGCGGAAGCAGAGAGCTCGCTAAATATACTGCGAAATCCTAGGAGAACTACCTTAAGGAAAGATCAAGACTAATACTGCTATAGCTGACTGGCTTAAGAGATGGCGGAATGCTATTAATGAGGCTCAGGATGTTAGCCTCTAAGAGGCAATAGAACCCGATTAGTAGCTTAGAGACCTTATAATAGCTCTTTAGTTAATGCACTTATAGGCTTGGACTGATGTATATAGCGTTATGCAGATAGGTTAAGTCTGAGCAGGCACTTTAACAGTCAGTCTAATTATAGCGGACATTCGCCGAGAGATCGCTAAACGGCCGGAGACTCTATAGTGAGGAAGAGTGAGTTAGGGAGCCTTTTATAGTAGAGGAGGCATATAAGAAGAAGCTGATAGCTTAGTGAGTGCTCGATGAATAACTACTAGGAAGAGATAGCGTTAGAGCAGTGGATTGGATAATGAAGCCAAGTGCCTAGCGTACTATTAACTCTATCCACTTCTATATTACTTCTATGCCTTTCTAGAGAACAGACCTGACTAGTTCAAATCGCGGCCTTATATAACTAAAAGGTTTAATAAGCAGCTAGAAGAGAATAAAGATGACCTAGTCAGACGGATTAAAAAGATTAAGCTAGAGAAATCAGCCTGACTATAACTGGTCAGCGCTTATATAGTGAATGCAGCCCTAATCATTAGTAATTATATGATGAATGCTGAACTAATAGCTAGTATTTACTATATATTATAGAACTGTGTTCTTTTAGATTTAGAAGCAACCCTATATATCTTTTGAGATATAAGCTGAATGAAGAACCTATGAGCAGCCCTACTAGGAGATTTCTTTTGGTCAGGAACTACCCAAGTGCTAATTGATGGCTATGGAGAAGCGACTATTGTGTTGGGCAGGGGGGACAAGAGGGACACCACCACCCGAAGTGACGGATGCCGTAGGGTAGGCGGGATGCGTAGCGGAGCGAGGATGGACAAGACTCGCAAAACAAAACAGACAAAAAGAGGGCCAGAGCTGCGATCAAGCGGCTGGCTAGAAAGTAAATCAGATATTCCAGTTGATCAAATAAATCTCATCATAATGACATCAAAAACAATTCAATAATTCAAAAATAAAGGTGGGCAAGAACATGGTTGATTGCTATCTGTGTCCGAGTTGTCTCTGCCTTTTATCTCAGACCAACTCCCGTTATCCTTATCGATAGCTTTATCAAGACCGGCACTCAAATTGGTCGGCCAATTAAAATGTCCAGGCCATTCTAGCTAGTGGGCCCTCAGCCCCGACACACTATTACCCTAGTAAATGCCGATAGCTTGCTAAGAAGGCTCACTCTCTATAACGTTGCCCTATATAAATCCCTCACTATGAACCTCGTCTCGTTCTTAAAGCTAAGATAGCGAGGCCTTTAGTGGGATACTAGACCAGGTAATAACTATTTGCAGAGATCAGATGGGTCTTTCTTAGGTACTATTAATAAGAAGCAAGGGCAATAAGTCTTAGAATAGAAAGACAGAGCGGTGGATTTACTAAACGCTTAGAGAAGGGTCGTAGAGCATACAGCAGTAATAATAGCTAATATACTACGGAAGAAGTCTCGCTTTATATTATGGACTCTTAGAAAGCTAATGCTAGGGGATATAATGACTTAGTACTGAAGACTTAGATATCTAGGCCTAGATTCCCTGCGTTGCCTTATAATGGCCGCAAGAGGCGTTAGGCTGAAGATAGAAGAGCCTGAAGGCCTTTAATGAATAATAACTATTAACTGCGATGTATGTAGTGTAGTAAAGGCTTGCTAAGCAGTTCGTAGAGCTCCCTAAGAAGCGATAGTGTAAGCAAAACTAGGAGAATGAATAGCCCTAGATTTCCATCTAATGACCCCAGGCTATATAGGCTATATGTCTATATAGATCTTTACGGACTGAGCAATAGGGTATTCCTAGGACTACTATACTAATAATTGCTTAACGCTTACTATCCGTATAGTAATCATTCACTTCCTTAGGATATTAGAAGTATAATACTCTATTAAGGTTAAAGTGTTTAAGTATAATAATAAAATAATAGAAATATACCTATAAATTGCTAAACTGCTGACTGCTTGGGGAATATGCACTAAGCCCTTAGCCCTAAATACTTAAGTATAAAACGGAAGGGCAGAATGCATTACTATGATCATTATATTAAAAAGCCGCGCAATACGTATAGGAGCTAAGTTGCTAGAATACCTATAGTTAGAATCGATTAAGGCTACTACCTACTTTTATAACTGCATACTTTTAATTTATAAAAATAGAAAGACTCTATATAAGTTATTCTATTGCTAATTCTATAGTAATTACTTAGCGAAGCCTGACTTCTTATACTTTTAAGCATATGGCTATAAGGTCTTCGCATTAACTGTAGATATACAATTATAAAGAAACCGGCTTTAAAGGCAGGCTCTGAGGGCGTAGATTGGTTTCCTAGTGGGCTATATATCAAGTAACTCGTTTAGAGTCTAGAACCCCTTATATAAGGAAGTTTTTATAATAAGAGATGTTTCATTTAATAAGCAGTATCTATTTAACGGACAGACAGAGAGTCTTTAAGACGATTTAAGATAATAGAACCTCGAAGCTATTTAATAATATATTAAAGAACTTATAGTAATATAAGTATAAGCTGAGCAGTGGCTATTATAATCACTTAATAAAGAAGTAGATAAAGTAATAGGAGAAGATAATAATGACCTATTCGGAGAATACTTATAGAGTGATCGTAAGGCTATTAGTAGAGTGCCTAAATCTAAAGGGGCGTATAAATACACTACAGCTAAGTTTAAACCTCTTCTAATACCTCCCCTATTACCGCTAGCCGCGTTTTTCTACACCTTAGCCTCTGGGCTAGGTATGAAGGAGCATAGGGAAGCGGCTGACTAAGGGTTAAAGGCAGGTATATAATATGCTCTAAAGATAGAGAGCTCTGCATACTAACTCTCGGGTAGATAAAGGGAGTCTTAGAAGGTCTAATAAGGCCCTACTGACGGACTAGCGAAGTAGCACGAGTCATTTAAGGCCGCATTCCTAGCTAGGAGGCTCCAGTCACCTAAGTATTATACAGATAACCGCAGAGTGTTCGGCGAAGGCCTGGCTAGCTTTAGGCAAGCACTCAGCAGAGGAAGATAAGTCTGCCCTTAGATTATAAAAGATATAAGTATGCAAAAGCCTCTGAGATTAGAGAGCCCTGTATTAGTAATAGTATAAAAGCCTCTATAGATAGAGAGCCCTATATCTAGAGGGGAAAGGTTACTATGCGTTAGTACACTTTAGCGCCTGTTACAGACCCTTCCTAGCTTATATATAATGATAGCAAGTTATCCTTATTAGGATGCTCTTCTTAAAGTAGAAAAAATATACTTATAAAGTTATATAGATTCTTAATTATAGATCGAAGTTATAAAAGCCTTAGTAAACAGTTAATAAGTGCTTAGCTATTACTAGGTCTATATTTATAAACTTGATAAGTATAGTAGATTTATAAAGATAAAAGCGCGCCTCATTATATACAGAGACTAGTAAGCGATTAATAGCTAAGAGACCTATATAGTAACTTTAGCAGGTATATCATTTAGAACCCTTATAGCCCTAGCTAACCGATTCAACTATAATATACTACAATATAATGCAGTTAATGCATTTATATATATAAAGCTAGATGAGGATATTTATATATAAATGCCTGTAGGATATAGGAAGCCAGGAAGGATCCTAAAGCTATAAAAAGCTCTCTACGGTCTTCAGCGATTATTACTATTATAGTAAAAGCACTTCGAAAAGGGCTTACTATAAGCAGGCTTTCGCTAAGTGCCTGGCGAGGACTGCTATTAGCTTTATAGAGATATTATCTTCTTCTTCTATATGAATAACTATATCTTTTATTTCCCTAAGTATATTAAGAGTAAGGCAATATTACTAATAGTAGAACTATAGAAAACATATAATATTATAAGCAGTAAGCCGCTTTAATAGTTCCTAGGGATTAAGGTCATCCGGGATTGTAGAATAAGAAAGCTGTGGTTATTATAAGCTGTTTATATTAATAAAATGCGCTACCTGCTCTCTGAAGACTTGCTAAACCTGATATCAGTAACCCTAATAATCCGCGAGGAACTTCTGCTATATAATATAATAGCGAGCCCTAGTAGTATTAACCTATACTTCAGGAAGATCGGCATTATTATGTATGCAGTAGTAATGACTTGACTAGATATAGCTTTTGCTGTAAGCTGACTAGCTAGGTTTAATCAGAACCCCGGACTGTAGTAATAAAGAGCTGCAGACAGAGCTCTACAATACCTTATATAAACAAAGGGTCTCTGTCTTAAATATAGAGCTATAGCTAGAAGTAAAGAAGATGGACTGTAAGTCGCCTTAGATACTAGCTTTACTAATAACTCAATAGATCATCAGAGTTCTTAGGCATTTATTATAAAGCTCTTTAGTAGGATTACTTCCTAGAGAGCTAATAAGCAGGATATAGTCATAATGTTAATAATAGAGGCAGAGCTCTTAGTACTTTCCTAAGTAGCTAAGGAAGCTCTCTTTATAAGCTGACTTATCTCTATATTAAAGGTTAACCTAAACTCTCTAATAGCTCGCCAAGCAGCTACAATAGTAATAAGGATTATAATCGAATATAATAATAAGCAGACTATCTGCTTTATTATTATAGAACTAGTATAACTACGCACGAAGCTTAAGTATATTAATATTTATAACTATTAGCTACGCTAAGAAATCATCGAAGAGAGAATTAATATTATCTATATGCCTACTACCCGAATGCTTGCTAACGGATTAATAAAGAACCTATTAGGAAAAGGTCACTTAAGCTTCCTTAAGCAGCTAAAGCTGATCGACTTGACGGATAAGATTAAATAGAGAAGAAATGAAGAAAAGGCAAAGAAGCTATAAAGCAAAGTGTAGCTTAGCGGAGGGACTGCGAAGCTGAAGGGGCGTGTTAGAATAGATCGTGCGCACAGTCATGCATATAATCAGGTGACCTCGGTCGGGCGTGTGACCACTGAGGGCACGCTGAGCACAGCCCGAATAGGAAGGCGGTGAATGCCGCATATAATACCCCTGACTGCTGCGGGGTCAGCCTAGATGACGAGATGCACAATACACACACATGTGGGCTCTCAATGACTAAGGTGCTATGCATGCTGCCTAAATCCAACAATTAAGAGTCTCAGAGGTGTGGATTACTAAATCCTAAAAGCCTGTAACTACCTGATTGAGCTATCCACTTATGCGCACGCTACCCAAGAGATCCGGTGTTCGAGAACCAGGTATGACTGAAGAGAATTTCCAGCATAACGCCTAACTATAGGCCTCACACTGAAGGGGCGTGTTAGATTGGGTCATGTGTACCCAATTAGGGCAGGAATGTGCTACATAAGTAGCGCGCTGCGTTTTTGGCCTATTGGTCAAAATCCAACATATACAAACCCCATAATAGCATAATTTAATGACAGGTGCCGATACCTAGATATGTACTAAGCTATAGAGAGGAGAAATGTACTAGTGCTGTATTAAAGTATGCCAGTTGTATTAACCCCAAGTTTTGCACTCTAGAGTATGAAAACACTGATAAGACTTAGGTACTCTAATACTATTAATACTAGTAGAGATACATCATTTCCAACAGTCCAATGAGACAGTGCAATATGGGCTTGGCAGTGACAATTGTGGCAAAATCAAGTCCCGAACTAACATTTAAGACCCTTGTGGGCTGTAGGCATGCTATGTGCTATGACGTCCTGCCTGCTGTGGTCATCGTCAACAACGCAAAGAAAGGCATCAATCTTCATTGAAAGTAGAACATCGGCCATATCCTCGAGTGCGATGACCGCAGCTATTTTACATCGACCTGGACCGCTGCCTTGACAGCGCAGCTGGTAAAGCCTTTGTGTACTCAACAACGCCGTTGCCATATATCTCGTACGGACCCGTCGTCACCAAGGAAATAAGAGTCATTGTTACAGGCTCCCGAGAACTCAACTGGAACCCGCAGGATAATATGAGCACACCCCCGCTGAGTGATGCTATTGTTGAGGGCCGGAGGGATGCGAATTTGCCTTAAAACAGCGCCGTGGAGCTCCCTCTTCTGTTATCGCTCTTTTTTTCCATCAGAACCCGATGCCGATGCCTGCTCAGCCGAAGCCCCCATGAAGCCGCTCCTACGGGCGTCGGAGTTTCCTATCAAAAGTGCATGTACAAAGGACGCCGAATCTGCCTGAGAATAAGGCTTATACCCGCGCAATCCATTTGAAGCCGACCCACGACAAGAAGACCGCCTTCGCTACTTCATAAAAGGACATAATCCCGGGCCATGCTGAGCCATCTCGACCTTGACAAGAGACATTCCTACGGCAGTATGTGAGCCTTAAGCGAGGCACCGGGGCCATCCCTTTCGCCTTCGGGATGATTATACTTAAGAGCCAGGCCCCATGGCTACATGGACGGCGCCTGGGGTGGCCGATCGTTTACGTGGAGATGATGTATGTGATGATCATTTATCTGGGGATGATGTATGTGAAATCGCCATTGTGAAGATCATGTGAAAATTCATCTACAGGCTATGCAGCCGCCATCTGGACATTCTTCATCTGATGAGTGACTTGGCTAACAACGCCAATATTTTCAGCAAATGGCAGGGCATTGTTTAAAGGTGTGAAGGCCATGTGTCACATCTACTATTGAGACTGCGACCGGGTCTCAAAGGCCCGGATCTCTAGCAAGCCGGTCTCGGAGACCCGGATCCAAGGGATCCGGTTTAAGAAAAACCTTATTGTAGCTCCTATGACGATAAGGGCACCTTTATATATAGAGCCGCTGCGAGCCCTCTGTTAGATAGAAATCAAGAGCTTCTATTTACATCACAATGTACCCTTCCCTTCAGATGCAACACCATGCATGATTGTAAGCTATCGAAGTCTAACGTGCACAAGGTGGCCTCACATATATGCACGATGCAATCCTGTGAATATTATGCACGTGAAGATTATGTAAAAATTCACCTAGCAGAAAATGTCAACATCTGTCAGACCAGTGGGCCTAATGGCTGCTGCAATAGAAAGTTTCAAAACTCATTACGTATTTGGTTTGCCCTGAATCTCGCCGTCCACAATAGTTGAGGACAGGCGAATGTAAGACATGTATCGCGGTAACAGCAACGATCTGGCTCTGGAAGAGTCAGATCCAGCCTCTCTCTTCTATTCCCAACGATAAGGCTAAAACCCCTTAGATCACAAGAAATAACTCGGTATAAGCAGATATGTAAGCAATATATTTAGCTCTCAGTTAGTTCTTCATACTTTAATCAATTCCCCTATTTTCCGCTCCTTCTATTGCTGCTGTAAAGACTTGTCAAAATTTAGCCTTCGGAGCCATCCTTTCCGTTGTGCATCCCTGCTTTAGGCGAGAAACAAGCGCCGCGGGCTATGAGCACCCCGCCCTAACCTTTAGATCGGCATATGCGGTGTAACCTGACCGCAAGGGCCTTCAGACCTCTCCTTATTCCACTCCTGATCTCTTTGAGTGTCACCATCACACCTCACTACTTCTGAACTTTGTCCTCAGATCTGCTCTTTTCTTGCTCTATTCTTGTCGATACCCCGCCCTCCCCACACCCCTTTCCTTCCGTCCTGGGCGTCCCCCTCTTCGGAAAGCAGAGCTTCCGGAAGGGCTTGCAGAACGATGACAGCAAGCTGACAGAAAGGATGCTTTCCGCATCCAGACTTCGGGACATCGGTCGCCGGATGTCGGTACCTACAGGAGAATACGACCGTGTGTGGTTTCATGCCCCGCCATTGCCTTGGCCACTGTGTCAGGGACAAAGGTGTTTACACCATAACATCAGACATTGCACATCACGAAAATTGGCCACAATTTTGCTCTATCTTTGGCATCCTTCTCAATAAGACCGTACGATCTTGATAAAATCAGTTTCTTATCACTGCATTTGCTCACTGCAGCCTGTGTGGGTGTCGAGTTTTTTAGTTCCCTGTTGCCCTTTGCCAGCCACGCACCACCAATCATATCTCCCTTCAGCTCACCATTGCTCGGCTTCAAAGTCTCAATAACTCTAAAGTATCCGTCGCTGCTCATTTCTCTTATGGTCAGCTGAATTCCCTGTCCATCTCATATGCTTTCTGGGTTTGTCCCAAACTTATAGTCTCGTACATTCTTCAGCTCACAATCAACATCGCGAACGCGAAGCATAGAATACATCCACGCAGGGCGCAAACCTCATATCCTCATTACTGGAGAAAGTTTGGGTGCTTCAGACGCCAGAAATACTCGGTACATCTTACTCGTGTGATTCAGCTTGCCCTTCGGCTCCTCCCCCTCCCCCCTCTCCTGACAGATCACAACACTGTACAACCCAATCCCTCTTTGCCTTAGCCGGTCCAGCCATTAGCTTGACGATCATCCGAGTGGCACCGTGTTAAAACAGATCAATGACAGCCCATGCATGACCGCAGCTCGGATTCTGGAGTCAGTGTGATGATTTATGCTTTCCGGTTTTTGAAGGAGTATTCTTAACATAGGTCTTTCGTCACTGTTGAATCAGCTAGCTGGGAATCTGTTGACAAATCAGATGGCCATTTGTTAGATCAAAGTTTCAATGTGTACTTCAAATAACTTCAGTATGAATACAAACGCCAGATACTAGCTATCATAAAGTGGTTAGGTATTGCAACCTTCAAGCTGTGTCGAGCTAGATTCCCATTACTCTTTCGTCATAATGACTTCTGTTGGCTTCACTAAAAGATAGGTCCATCCACGTCATAAACTGTTGATGGCTTGATTCTTTACCCAGCCGAGAAGACACATGTCTTCGGACCAGCTTGTATCCGGTCGGTGAGGCTGGCTTCGGGGGTGGCCTTTTCGGGTGGCTGGGAAGAAGGCATAGCATGCACCAACTGAGGTGGATTTGGAGTTAGGAGACTCCGGCTCAATGAGTTGGAGGGTAGCCGAAACTCGCCTGTCAGTCGGTTTTTTGAACGAGAAAGGGCATCTCGCATACAGGACCATTATGGATGCTTAGAAATAGGACAGACCCAGCGCGGTCTATATAACTCCCATTCATCACCCTCTCGAGCTCTCTTTCTTGAATCCTCCCCAGCCAAGATACTTAGTATTCCCTCACCCATTCTTCCAACCCTCAATTATTCAGCAAAGAAACCCTTCGAAACTCTCTCAACCCACCACAACTCCCCCCCCAAGGAACACACTACTCGCCCATCATGCTTATCAAATACCTCCTCCTTAACGCATTTCTTTTCCTCGCCGCCGTCGCGGCCATCCCGAACCCTGACACCGAGAATAACGGTGTCGAGGCCAGGGATGGCAACGAGTATGCCGCGGATCACCTCGCCGTCCGCGGCAGGTGTGGTCATGAGGCGTACATGAGGTACGGCAAGTGTTTCTGCAAGAATCCTGACAAGGTATGGGATGGCAAGAGGTGCAAATGCTCCCGTGGCCGAGATTGGGATGGTGACAGGTGCAAATGCTCTCATGGCCGAGATTGGGATGGCAATAGGTGCAAATGCTCCCATGGCCGAGATTGGGATGGCAAGAGGTGCAAATGCTCCCATGGCCGATATTGGGATGGCGATAGGTGCAAATGCCCTCGTGGCCGAAAATGGGATGGCCAGAGGTGCAAGCGCCATGGTGACCATGATGACCATGATGACCATGATGACCATGGTGACCATGGTGACCGTGATTAGTTACCATCTGGCCGAGGTCATGAGCTATGTGCAGTGGTTTACGGTTGTTTCCTGTCACATTGTACGCGAGCCCATCCCCGGGTGCCCCGGCTAACGATCCTTATGGGCCTTCTGGTTTGGTGTTTGTCGAGTTGAGGACGAAAGTACTTGGAACAAAACAGAATGCTAGGAGACGCGCAATTTTCTTTACATTATGTCAAGATTGAACTATGTTGGAGGAAGTGAATCTGGCAATATGAAGTAGCAGGGCTCATGACGAAAGGCTATGGAGAGGAGGTTTGCTTCTCAAGGTGGCTGTAAGTGGGAATTTGTGTCTGTCGCTCCTTTAATGTTTCATAACTTTTATAATTGCACTCATTTTTCGTCTGAAACTATAGTTCCGGGCCCACCGGCCCTCTACACACAGCCGTGAGAGACGCGAAAGCCGAGCAAGAGCGTAAGAATTGGAAGAGTCGTACCGGCTGCCTCTGCCTGCACATCGGAAACAACGACTAGGCTATGGCTAAAAGGTGTATTGTAGGTCGCCAAGAAGAAGTCGTGAATCATCTGGAAGGTGAATACCCCACGGGATAACCTGAGAGGAGGATTTACTGGCTGTTGGCCTCAGCACAAATCCGCGTACGATTTTCGGCGTACGAAGCTAGTCTGCGATACTAGTCCCGGGTCAACACTTAATCGCATATGGCCAGATGCTGCCCAGGAAACTATGCCTGGGCTAGAGGCGGAATCACCAAACCAAATTTGAGGCGCGCCACCAGAGTTGCATGCGCGAATTGAATTGCAAAGGAACCACATAAAGCCCGGTCGGCCTTGACCAAGCATCAGTTCATGCCATGCTACCACGCCAGCCTCCTATGCGTATTCCAAGCGACGCTGTAATTTACTAATTTACCCCACATAATTAGAATCCCAGCCTTGATCGAAAAGCACTATCCTCCCCCCCCTTTCCCCCTCCCCCCAATTTATTCATTGTACTTCAATAGAATCACGGTGATGTGTAAAATAGTGAGTCCGTTTCTGGGATATTCTAGTCGAAATCAGAAACAGCATGCGTGTTAACTAGTTGGGCGCAGGAGTCATTCTCCAGGGCGATGATGTGCAGGGCGACTTGATTGGGCGACATATTTTAATGTTTTCGAATTATTAAACTGAGCTAAGATAAATACCCCCTTCGTGACGTTGTTCTAATATCCTCACTGTGCCTTCCTTAAGTTAAAAACACGTGTCACCTTCAAAGCATTTCTCAGACTGATGAAGAGCCTTCTGTAGCTTCTGCGGCCAGGTTTCCTTCATCGCCCACAAAATCCGCCACGACTACGACGACAAACACATCAAGATCTTACCAGTCGAGAAGTCCTGTTAAGTGTATGGCCGATCTATAACTCAATATGAAGCCCATTGTATAACACTACTTGTCATCCATGACTAGTTTATCGCCCAATGTACAGGCGCTCTTCACTAGTATTAAGCATGCTGCTGCGGGATTTGGCGTCATCCCGGCCGGAATTGAGAAGAAATTCTTAAGACGGTTGCGGCCATAGATAACAAGCTCCTGCCACACAATCTCTAGTAGCGGGTCGGTCTAGAGGGTACTTTAGTACTAAGACAACAGCAAAGGCCTGAGACAATAGCTGCGTGCTAAAGGGAACTATCCGTATTGGCTAGCGTGACTGTAATGACGCGTGAGTGGATAGCTGAGAACATTTCCGAAACCGCATGGAGCTCACTTGTTCACACGCCCTTGCTTAACATCACCATAAATAGCCCTGCTGAACCCAACGACTATAACGGTAATAATAATGACGCTAAGGAGAGGGATGTTAACTAAACTCTAGGTGCAACATCCATATCGTTCTAGGATATCACTTCTACTTGACATCATCGCGCACATCTCCCCTGAAACGCCAGTAGTAATATTCTCAAAGCGAAAATGGTTGACTTGTGACTCGCCGTATTCGACTTAGATATCCAAGCTGCTGCTCGCCATACGCTTCAAGCGTCCATCGCTAGGTCCACCCAAGATTCGGTCATCGACCGCTCCGTCAATCACAAAGATTACGCACCATTGACCTTACGTCCCGTTTCTATCAGCATCAAGACTAAGGATTCTGACGGGGGTACCTAAGAGGGAAAGGCACAGTTGGCTGTTTGGGCGGCAACACACTTTGAGCGTCTGAGGGCATTGTAATCATTCAGAAGCCGTCAAGACAGAGATATGCAACAAGACGAAAGTCCCAATGACGAGGCACGCAATCCAGAAGACGAGGTCATCGCCCTGGCATTGCCTCTTTTGCTTATCTCGGGCTCAAGATGGAGGCTCTTCTTTGCTCTGGATCAGCGGGATACCATTGTAAGTACGCAGTTTGTCACATCACTACGAAAAAGACACTAACCGTCATCTTTAGGACGTTCTCGAGACTCTTACTATTGGCGATACAGACACACTTCTTGGTTGTTACAAAATCGTCGCTGCTCTCTGGGAGTTGGCTGCATGGAGTGAGACGACCTTCAGGGCTTGGTTAATGAAAGAAGTGCTTCTATCCTAGAACTAGTATTGGTCTTATCAGGGGCTGCCTTCACATCATAGCAAAATTTAGCATTTCTAGCCTCTCCTCTCCTCAAAACGTACCAATTGGCTCGGTCAAAGCATGAGCAACGGCCGACTCAGGTCCAGCCCGTAATATGTTGCGCTGCTCAGGAAAAGAAAGGCTTTGTTCCGGGCAAATTCGTTCACTTGAACCCAATTTTACTATGCTCTAGCTACAGCAGTTTGGCGCTATAAGTCGAGCAAATGCTGCAAGCTCCGCTGTAAGAAGATGGTGTTGTTAGATGTGTACTCGTACCCGGCAGAACGGATTTCACGGGACCCGGTAATAGATTCACGGGCACCCTTGAACCTATTGGCTCCCCTGGGAATGTGCCTCTGGAATGAAAATCGAAGCGCGATAGGGATGTAGGCATTCAGCATGTTCCACGACCCCATGAGGTAGATGTGAGGCATAATAAATAACAGCTTCAACAGACAGAAGTTCAAAGAGGCCGAACATGAACTCACATCAAGGAGTCGGCCCCTGCGAGTCTCGATCGCCGAGACTCTTGATGGGAAGGCGTCTAGGGTCTATGGGCTCGCTCAAAAGCTCCCGTTTTTATGCATATGACAGAGGACCTCACCTACGAAATGCTGCGCCTCGAATACGGCTTTACAAAGCTAGAGGCAAGGGATCGATCATCTCAAGAAGATGAAGGTGAGGGGAGTGCTGCAATCCACGTGATTTGCGCTTATAATGCCCTGGTCGGATACTACTACCAACGACGGATAATCCCGCATTTCACTTCGTTAGCCCAGATTTAAACCCCGCATCTCTCAGGAATCAAACTTTAGTCCCTCGTCTTGGAATTGACACTAACGAGCCCGATCCAAGTCTAATCCTTTGCCATGACCGAATCCAATGAGCCATCGACCTTAGCACCGGCTCCGAGTACCACCGCCGAGCCAGTCGCTGAGCCCGCCGACCAGATTACTATCGTAAGGAGACCTGAATCCCAGCATAAACACCGCTCTGAGCTGCCTAGTCTGAATCTCGGTATAGGATCCAGGCTTCCAGGATGGAGATGATGACTCCGCTGTTGGTGGTGATGGGCACGCGCTCTCCCGAAACCATCTGTTTGGAACCTGGACGACACTAATCATCAATAGGCCCCTCTCCACGGCTTCGATAAGTTCAACGATTCTTGAGTATCGCAAGCTGCATGGAAGGACATACCATAACTTCAAGGCCGCTGAGTACTGGTATTGACGCCGTCGCTTGCTCTTGCCCGAGTGGTGATTATCCAAGGGTTACTGACAAGCAGCCGCCAGGGGACCCAATGATGAACAGCAGAACGAAGGGCTCGATATAAAGTCAGTATCACAGCCACTCAAAAGCATTTCCTACGGACAACGGCAGAGTAACACTTTAACAAGTCACCATTTGCTGAATCTAGCACTTGACAACAAACTTTTCCTCGCACCGCTGAAGAACCCGCAAACGGTTCTCGATCTTGGCACAGGAACAGGTATCTGGGCCATGTGAGCCAACCGTATTCGCGCCGCGGCTGCGCGGACGTCTTTCTACACATAGCACTAACTCTTGCGCTAGTGACTTCGCAGATGAGTTCCCCGGGGCCGAGGTGATAGGAATCGACCTCTCGCCAACCCAGCCAAGCTGGGTGCCGCCGAACTGCAAGTTCGAACTAGACGATGCCTCACGGGAGTGGACGTTCCCGGACAACACTTTCGACTACATCCACATCCGCTACCTACTGGGGTGCTTTAAGGATTGGACTACCTTATACAAAGAGTGCTTCCGGTGCCTCAAGCCGGGCGGCTGGCTGGAACATCTAGACTGCAGCACACAAGTGCAGTCAGATGACGGGTCCCTGCCAGCGGACAGCGTCTGGGCGGAGTGGAGGGAGGTATTCGCCAGCATCGGCGAGAAGACGGGACAAACTTTCGAGGTGATTGATGACGGCAAGTATGTCAAGTGGATGGGTGAAGCTGGCTTTAGTAATATCCAGACCAAAACCATCAAGACGCCTATCGGCGGGTGGCCGGCGGACAAGAAGTGGAAGGAAGTCGGACAGTTCAACAGTCTGGCTCTTGAGACGGGCTTGGAAGGCTTTGGCCTTTATATGCTGACCAATGTCATGGGTTGGGAATACGCCGATGTTCAGTTGTGGTTGGCCAGAGTTCGAGAAGCACTGAAGAATAAGAGTTACCATGCTTATGCCACTTGGTGAGTGTCTCTTCTTGTGCACGACAGAATCTGGTTTCAGACGCTAATGCCTGGAAGGGGAAGCGCATGGGCTCAGAAGCCTGAGGTTTAGCAAGCAGATAGCTGGCTAGAAGAGTTACTACATTCCTATAGTAGTCCTTATTTTCCCTAAAAGTGGAATCTAATACGCTGTGACTAGTTCCTACCTTTGCAAATCCTCTTTCACTTAAAAGAGGGCTTTAACACAGAGGCTCCTAGGGCATCTTTAATTGTAAGATAATCTGCTTACTGATTGTCTTTCGTCTTCTTATACCTGCTGACCTTATAACCATATTTTCTTGTTCTTTTCTCCAACCTTTTAACATCTTTAGTCCTATGTTGGATTATGTATCGGATTAATCCTGGCTATAGCAATAAGCGGGCACCCTGAACTTTTGGCGTAGCTGGTGAATCCATCATCCTACTAAATTGAACCCTCAGTTTATCCCCTCAGGAATCCGCTCTCGACCTGCCCTATACCACATACAGGCTAGCTCGAGTGCACGACCGTTACAAGCTACAGCAAAACGTAAGGCGGCCTCGCTTAAATACACAGCGTGCCACTATTTCATATTTAAGCTAGTATGGCCAATTTAACAATAGGCAGCTAACCCCGCCTGCAAGGCATATTACAGGCTGCACAGCCACCTAGGCAGTTCAACTCTGCTTCAGAACTTGAATGTCGATGAGGAGGCCGCCCCAGGCAGTTGCAGAATATTATTTACATCTTGATCGCCCACCGCGTATGTGCAGAGTTCCAGCCCAGTCACTACGTGAGGTTATCTTAAATCCCGGAGAATGGAAGACTTGCATCACCACCTCGGGAGCCACAGCGTCTGGGAGAAGTATGATGTGCCTAAATCCCCCACCTTCGATATCACCGAGATATGGGGTTACGATGGCTCCGACTCCACAGTGTGCAACCACAGGGCCATCTCCTCCGCCGACGTTGCCAATTGGCTAGATGAGCCATCGGAGAAGTTGCTCTACCCTAGATCGCACGTACGGCTCGCCCGGTTCGTCTGGGTGGGAGAGAATCCAAAGACGTCGCGCCAGTCACCGTCAACAGGAGTACTGGCTACGATCCTCGAGTCATGGGGCCTCCAGCAAGCATCTGATTACTCGCGGAGCAGCTATGCCGGGGTCGCCGCCCTGCCGTCTCAGGGCGACACCAGGGAATTCACCATCACGTACCATCCAAAGATCGCCTTGGCATGGTCTAGCTCTACCATAGGCGGCGCAACGCACACACAAGCTGTCGCCTTCACAGGAGCCGAACAGAGGACGGAGATTCTTAACATCCTCGCCTCTCGATGGCGTCCCGACGTAGTGAGCCACCCCGTGTTCCCGGCCTTCCTCTGCAGCCTAGTTCTGAGCGGCGAGTTCGACGACACGGTCAAGGGCATCAAGTCGGACGTCCGCGAGGTTGAAGTCCGTACCGGCCACCACCGCTTCTCCCACCGCCAGGAGCGGCCGGCCGCGGGAGAACTGGGAAACCTCTCGGCCAGGATGAGCGGGTGCGCCGCGAAGCTCGCCAATGGATCACGCAAGCTGAGCGTTGTTGGCGCCCTCAACGACTTTATCATCCGGCATACCGGGGGCCAGACCCCTTCGGAAAGTAACCACGACGACAAACCACGGAACATGGAGGGCTTGGAACTGGAAAAGGAGGACTCCATCTACACCCGCTGGTCATCCCCTCTCAGGCCGCTGGTAACGCTTCAAGACAAGCCCAGCACCTCACCCGCCACGCTCCTCTCCCATCACGTCGATGTCCTCCAGCAGCGGCTGGCCATGCAGTCCGTAGACAACGAGTACGTGCGGCAGCGGGTGCAGGTGCAGATCGCGGCACTGTTCCACCTGATCGCCCAGCAGGACAACACCATCGCCTTCGACACGGCGCGCGCCACGCGGAAGCTTGCCGCCTCTAGCCAGGAAGACTCGTCGTCGATGAAGATGCTCGCCATGGTCGCCATGTTTTTCCTCCCAGGGAGCTTCGTCGCTGCGCTGTTCTCCACCCCGCTGTTCGACTGGGACGGCGCCCCCGTGGACTCGTCATCTATTGGGATTGGTACCAGGCCGCAGTTTGCGCTGTTCTGGGCTGTCACCGTGTCGGTCACGGTGCTGACCTTTGCGGCGTACCTGGTTGGGATGGCCTTGCGGAAGAGAAGGGCGAAAAGGCTGGATATTTCAGCGTCAGAGTTTGGTTTCCGTGGGCGAATCACTTCGGCATGAACTTGCTACAGTGTCTGGGGCTTCAGTGGAATATAGCACAAACTGAGAAGATTGAAGTGAATAGAGTCATTCCAAGCAGATACTTTACACAGTTTTCGACACTATTAGTTTTAGATACACATCTCCGCAGCTAACCGAAGGTGAGGCACCTGTAGTTAACCTTGAGAGGCTAGTACAGCAGAACCATTTGTACAACCCCCCACTTCCCGAAGAGACCTTGCGCCACGAGCATACACACCTTCAGAAGCGAGTTAGTGTATTGAACCAACTCTCAAAGAGGGTTACTCGATCATCTGTGGCAACAGGCATAGAACCCCATCCGTCGCCAACGTGCTTAGTGACACGCTTATCGCTCGCCAGCGGCCAATGAACCAGTCCAGGGCCGTTAGGGTTGCCAGTTTTGATGAAGTTGACCCAGTAGGCATTCATCGTGGCGGCAATGTTGTAGTCTTCTGCTGTCCAGGGATCGTTTGTGTCATACAAGTTGTTGAGCACATAGTTGATTTCCGACTCGTGATAGGCACCCTGAGTCTGGCCGGGGGGAGCGTGGTCCCACATGTATGTCCAAACATGACTGGTTGCCGGGCCGGTTCGCCAGAGGTGAGCCCAAAGCCATGTGCCTACAATAGATCGCTCGGTGAACTGCAGGTTGTACGAAGCTGACGCCTCAGATGCGTTGGCTGCAAGGTAGAGGTCGAGGAATTTGGTGGCCCAGGTGGTGTTGTAAGTTGATTCTAAATCAGCTAGGTACTAGGCAACGGCGATGTTAAGTCCATACGTAGCACCGCTCTCACAACGAGTGTTGCCAGTCAGTATGGGGACGTCGTTAGCCTAACCTTTCGATAACCTTTCGATGAGGTGTTGTACCCGTTAAGGGCGAAGCGCTCCTCCAACAGCTCGGGGTGGGCCAGCCAGCCGAAGGTGCTGGTACGGTAGTTGTAGTTGACATAGACAACGTCTTTGTCGGCCATGCCGGCGCCGCCAAACAAGGCATCCACGGCAGTGGAATAGGTCGGATAGCTCCACATGACAACGGGCAGCTTGGAGTTGGCTGACCTGGCGGCACTCCAAATGCTGAGACTCAGGCAGTCCTCATTGAAGGTGCATACGGGACTGGAGGAGGTGGAAGGACATATGTTACCAAAGTCAGCGGCGTCGAGCGTGCCGTTCCAGGGGCTGGCGGGCTGTGGCGACCTCGATCGGTTCCGGCCAGCCGTAGTCGCCGCGTAAGGTATGCCCTTCCACACAGCGATGTTCTTCCAGTTAGTCAGATTGCCAGCTGGCGTTGTGCTGAAAGCGGGATAGCCCTGCACGCTGCCGCCGTACTTGGTGCGTATCCCGCCGCCATAGAGGGCGGCGTTCGCGGGGGTTGGCTGGCTTAGTAGGCACTCAAGTAGGACTCCAGTGGTGGTCTTCATCTCGGTTTCCAGATGTTGGCCCTTGCACTGGGTCAGTCAAATAGCCGAGCTGGGCGAAAGGACAAGAAGAGGGCGAAATGACCGGCGGTACAGAATGTAGGCGGTTGGAAATAGGATGACGAAGGAAGAAGACAGTCGTGTGGTGGGACGAGACTCAACTTGTGCGTAACGCAGGCGTCGTTGGCTGCGATGCCGAACGCATCCTAATATGTTATGTTATGGTACTAGTTTCCGTAACCTCCCTGCTGTTTGCATGTTTTCCAGGCTTCTCTTCTCACAGCCACGTACCTGTCCCCTTTCTAAGGGACTTTTTGCTTCAGAACGGTGTGTTAAACAGTCGATGCGCTGCTTGCTCTATGCGTAACCGACGTATACGGCGGACTGCCTGCTTGGAAGGGTATGGAAAGCGTCCTTTAGCACTGCCAGAACGTCCGCGTCGTTTTTTATGAAGGCGTTCTCGGTGCAGTAGCGACGGTTGCCAGCGGAGGTGGCCTCTTGATTGTTGTATTCCTGAGCCAGGCTGTCTACTTTGCAGAACCACTCCTGGATTGCTCCTAGCGGTCGTGTCTGCTGAGCTGACAAGAGGGCCACTGGGGCCTCTTCCACGGTGTCTTTCATTGTGACGAAAAACACAGAGAAGCAGAATTCATCACTGTCGTGGAAATAACGGCCTACGGCACTGATCTCGGTGCTTTGGTCAAACGTAGGGGTCAGCTTGAGTACCCAGTTGATTGACTCCTGATACAGCCGAGCTGGGAACATGTATCCCGAGGAACGGAACACTCACGGTGCAGGGCGCAGCCGCAGATGGAATCGAGTAACCACGCCTATGAAACCTGGATTTCTGGTTAATACCGATTATGAGACTGGCTAGAGGCAGCGAGGGCAAGGTAGGCGATGACATACCTGGTCCGGCTCCGCGGGCAGCCCAGAACAAGTCACCGTTCTCGTCCAAGTTGCAATGGACAAGCCTACCATCGGCCGTGACCACGTCAGCGACGTAGAGCCGTTCATACGACCAGCCCCAGTTCTAGAAATCAGTTGGTTAGCAGTGGTTCTTTGCAGACGGCTGGATCGGAAGTCGTCGCACCTGGCAATTCCATCCCATGCCACACTGGAGCAGCAGCCCACCAATGCCAACATCGGGACAGTGGCCCCTGTTAAATATCAACCCATACTCCTAGATCAGTTTGAAATCCAGCATCCTTCCAGTAGTGCTGGGAGACACCTGTGCGGTTTGCTTCTCTTCATCGACGTCGATTTGGTGGTAGCTGCCCAGGTCGATGAGGATCGAGGTGTCGCGTACAGCCCACGTGGGGAATGAGTGGCCGCCCGACCGCAAGGCAACGCGAGATCCGGTTTTGCGAGCCAGTCGGACAGCTTCGATAATGTCAGATTCCGTCTTGGCCTTGACTACCACTTCAGGGTACCGGTTAGGGTAGCGGCGGTTGAATTGTCTGCCCACACGAGCCGCTTCATAACCGTCCGAGTCCGCGGAGCGGCGCCAGGCGATGTCCATCATGGGGCCAGATGGTAGAACTCGGCTCGGCCCTTGAAATTGAGTGGCCAGGCTTGAAACGCGCGATGAATGCTAGGCCGTAAAGATGAAGATGAGGCGGGGATGAGTGGCTGGGCAAACCGACACCAGCTTTGTATGTTGAGGATCAGAGGCCCGAAAATCGCTGAGAATCTTGTGCATTACATTGGGCTCGGGATGAGAGCGGCGGCAACAGACGTTTCAGGGAACCACCGAAACAACCTAGATGGGCCACGTTTACACTCAGATCGGCGAGGAGGTGCGGGGAAGAAGAGGAAAAACGCCGTTGGATTGGAAATTGTCCACGGTAACAAGACAGAGCGGTTGTGCGTACGTATGTTCTGCAAGTTTGCTTCAACAGCCGCAACCTTGGGTACCCTTGTTCACCCCAATCCTTCACAACCGCCGACATTTTTGTGTGTGTTTCTGTCTCTGCCTTGGATTTCATTTTTGACGATTCAACGTCAACGCGCCGATTGGAGCCTTGCCTCTGGCGTTAACATCTGCCGCAAAGTTTGATGCATTAACTTCTAACAACATTGGCGTCGTCTCTTCCGTCCTGCCACGTCCATTTGCGGCAGCCCTATCTTGGCAGGGCCCTTGGAGATCTACCAGCCTGGATGAGATGGTGAGATTCAAGGCGTGGCGGCATTGGCCCGGCGACACGGCACCCCTGATTGCGAGGTCGTTTATGGAGCTGAATACTATCAAGCACAGACTGAGCTGGGCAGGCTTGACTGCTGCTAAGCCAGATGTAATGGTGATCGAGCCACGGGGTCGAACAATGTCATATTTCTGGGCTGCTGGATCAGGAGGTCAGGGGGTTAGGGAGATAATCTAGATCAGGAGCAAGAAACCCCCGGGAGTTGAGGTGGGAGAGAAAGGGAGGGGGTCTTCTTTCTCTGATCACCTTTCCCGATGACAACTGCTCTCCAGAACTTGACTCCGAACATGTGTTCAGCATCATCGACATTCTAGTATCTGGCTGTCCGCTCCATCAAGGGCGAGTTGCTGCCATCACAGAGTCAAAAAGAACACAGTTTCCTTCACAACTTTAAGCATTTTAAACCCAACGCTTCCACGGTTGCTAAGGATCAAGCCTTTCCAGCCCATTAAGGCCAGGAAGCTTAAATCAAGATGAATATATATGCTGTTAGCCGGCCCTCGGCACCATCGAGATTCATTTGGCTCAACTTCCCCCGGATGATGTTGTCGACTCCCGAGAAGACAATGTGATCCACGGGTGCTAGCGAGCGCAGTACATTAGTGAAACCTTCCTCGCCATGCACATCAGCAACATCTCCGCTGACCGTGGAGTTATTGAGCCTCTGCACGGCCGACTTGACCTTGTCAAGGGAGGAGGATACGATAGTCACAACGGCACCAGCGTCAAGCAGCGCCTCTGCAACACCGAAACCAACGCTTTGCGGGTTGGAATCAAAGCAAAATGCCAGCAAAAGGAAGAGGGCTCACCCCGAGGAACCTCCAACAACCACGACCTTCGTCCCTTGAAGTTTGCCTGCCCAAGAGCCCATTGTGATGCGATGGCTGACAGGTACGAGGTGTGGAGACGAATTTGTCGCTATCATGAGATTTACTACCTTGTTAAATTCTTTTCTTACAGCGTTCTGTAGCAGGGCGTGTGAACAAGAAACAGAGTTCATCATGCAAGCATACAAGCTCTCCCTACGCCTTGAATTATCCAGCTCCGTCGGAGAATTCGACATTGTGGGCCTGGGAGTTGTCCCAGTGGAAATAGCGATAAGAGTAGGTGGGGGATCGGATCCAGATGTCTGTTGGACATTCTTTCGGAAATTATTTCCCCTTTTTGATTAACCATGGCGCCCACAAACCTCCCACCCGGCCTCCACTTTGATCTGGAACAGACCAAAGTTGTGACGGTCGGACTTCTACTGGGGTGTCTAGGGTATCAGACAGGATGGGTTGGATGAGACAGCTTGTTGAAGATGGAAGATCTTGTCTTTTTTTCTCTGTCTAGACGGGGAAAATGCTAGCTATTTATCCTAGGGATCTGGCTGATTTAGATGCTTTTGAATCTATGAGCCGCCGAAAGCCGAAGATCTAGGTTGTTGAGGTTGATTTAGGTTTGAAGTCTCTATCTAGGTTCAAAGGAACCCATGGTACGGATCCGGCCCTATGCAGAGCTGACTTTTGCTATTGAACCTTTCCTATCGGTCCATCTGACAGGCTTTGCCGCTGCAGAAGCAAGCTTTGATTTCTGCGCTAAGATCTTCATTGCCAGCCGTAGCCAGGCAGACGTTGATCCGGGCCTGCAGCGACTCAAGACGGCTCACTCAGAACCGACTTCAAGCATACGGGGTCACGTGCGTGATCTAGCCGGTGACCAAGAAGAAGACTTAAGTAAACTGTTTCATTTAGCGACTGACAATATAACGAATCTAGTCGACTATATCATCACCGCCGCCGGTTCACTTCCCAATCCAATAACCATAAGCGATGCTACGATCAATGACTGTACCGCGGCCAGCAAACATCACTTTATCGGGGATTTGCTGCTTAATAAAATCGGAACTAAATATTTATACCCGCCAGAAACCTCCTCGATAACCTTTACTAGCGGCGCCGGTACCTTCAAGACGCCCCCTGGTTGACCTCTCTGGGGGGGCGTAGGCAGAACGATGGATGTGCTAACAGGAGGTCTTGCTTTAGAGATAAGCCGATTCAGGTGAATCACGTCTCTCTCGGTGCAATTCACGCTGAGCTCTTTAAACGGGTCCGGCAGACGAGGGAAGCAGCTCTCGAGGCAACCAAAAAAAGCATCCGTGCTTAATAAAATTGGAGACTCCGGGAGGTAGCCAAGACATGCATCAGTCGTATGAAGAATCACTTCGTAATGGAAACCATCAGCCTTGTCGAATGGGGTGCCTTGCTATTACAGGCGATATATGACCCGGGAGATACTGCTATGGGATTGAATGCTTGCTCTCGTCTCTGACCGCTTTGCGTATCCTCGCCTATCTCTAAGTATATGTAACAATGATATTTCAACAACTGAATTACTCTGAAAGGTCTCTATTTGGGAGCGATTTAGATGCCAGGGCGAGGCTACTGGTCAGAAGCGTGCTGTATAGCTCAGCTCCTTCTTTTTGCGAAAGCCGCCGCGTAGTTACAGAGACTTCCTCGCTCACATCAGGGCAGGACATAATTCAAAAAATAGTTAAGTCGTTCCCCTGCAGTTTAGCCT
The DNA here is from genome assembly GCA_029931735.1 of Dactylonectria alcacerensis. NCBI lineage: Eukaryota > Fungi > Ascomycota > Sordariomycetes > Hypocreales > Nectriaceae > Dactylonectria > Dactylonectria alcacerensis. The sequence continues at coordinate 95,959 of JAPMUZ010000012.1, read as the reverse complement.
AGAGTAACAAACCGGCAACGCCACCACCAGTGGCACACTACCAATGGCAAAGTCTCTTCTCAAAGGCTGGCCTCAACAGGAACAAAGTACATATTATTTGCACAATACTTGCATTTTACACAGAACCAATACCATGGAACACAACAGAGACTAGCTTGTGATGTCTGAGACCAGTTGATGTGCAAGCACTACCTTTTTGCAAACCAGTACATGACGTAAGTTTTCACCATGAACCACAAGAACCCAAGGAACCGAACTGTGGCAATGACTGCAGTCGCATAAAGAAGAAGTTGAAGTAGCCAGGTATCTGGCTTGTTGAAGCGTCCTGATGTATTGTCAATGTCAAATCCTTGCGCAACCATGTAACACAACCTACAGCGATGCCGAGAGACTGGAAGTCGTTAGTCGATACCAGGACAACTAACAGCGCGTTGCATAAGATCCAAGATATAACCAAACCCGTCCTGAAGGATTTTTAAGAGTCATCCACGTCCCGTTTCTCGATCGTAGATTCTTCGTCCAGGGGGGCAAGGGCCCGATGTACGGTTTTCTCGAACTGGGTGTCAATGTCTTCCTGCTTTCTCTGTGTCAGATGGAACAGGTATGCTAGGAAAGCCCTATGCTATATCTATTAGCTATTGAGACTGCGGCCCGGTCTTAAAGGCCCGGATCTCTAGCAAGCCGGTCTCGAAGACCCGGATCCCTTGGATCCGGTCTGAAGAAAAACCTTATCATAGCTCCTATGATGATGAGGGCACCTTTATATATAGAGCCTCTACGAGCACTCTGTTAGATAGAAAGTAAGATCTTCTATCATTACTAAGCTGTCTTAACTATTATATTCTGTTTAATAGTTATAAGCCCGGTCTGCTAGCTCTAGCTAGTCTTATAAGGACTCTTTTTCTAGACCTCTTTTTTAGACTTTTATATCTAGCTCCAAGGACTCTTATATTAACTAACTAAGCAAAACCTTCTATTACTATTTATTATAGAGCTTATAGTTAGATCGGATTTATCTTCCTAGATTATCCTATAGAGACTTAGAAATTAGTAATGATGGATTAATATCCTAAAGATTTATACTATATAGTAAAATATATAGGATCTAATAGACTTAACAAAAGATAAGGCTAAGAGACCTATCTTTTATAAGCCTAGTCTACTAATAATCTTAGAGATTAAAGCAAATACTATTAGTCTTATAGACCTAACCCTTGATCAGACTAGGTCCTATTCTATCCTAGTTAATAGATATAAGAGTAGTCTATAAAAGTAGAAGGATTAGTCTAAGGCCCTAGCTTCTATAGAGGATTACATCCTCGCTACTATCAGCAGCTATCTGGGGACTATCTAATAGGCCAAGGATATAGCAATGCAGCTAGCCTTCCTACAGGCCCGGGTTAAACCCACTAGCTATGACTAGGAAAGAGAGGTCCTAATATGGATGAAGACTATCCTCAAGAGCCCTAGCCAGACCAAACTAGAGACTTGGGTTATAAGCTGGCAGAAGGTCCTTATAGAAGCCCTAGCCCTAGGACTTTCTGATTCTAAGGAAATCAGACTAACCCTCGATATCCTAGAAGCCGTTAGTTATATTAACCCTTTATTTACATTCTATTAGGAGAGATGGATCCGTAACCTATTGAGGTTAGGGGCTAAGTAATAGAAGAATAAGGTCCTAGATGGCTTTACTATTAGTAAGCTATTCAAATAAATAGTGAAGTCATTAGGGTCGCAGGTTATAGCTATATACTTTATATTTGTAAATTCCTCTTGATCTTAATACTGAGGCTATATAGCATTCTGGATGACGCTAGGCATGGGGTAGTTAATACTAAGAATAGTGCCTTAGATTAGCTTGATTCTGTGGGTTTTCTTGCGCTTGAAGCAGCGCCTACACAGATGAGCACCACCTGGCGCGCATTTCTATTAGAAACTCCGAAAGACAAGGGGAAATGTCAAAGCAATTCCCTTTTTTAGAATATGTTGCATCTGATAGGAAGGGTGCATTGTGATGTAAGTAGAAGCTCTTGATTTCTATCTAACTGAGGGCTCGCGGCAGACCTATTTGTAGGTTGCCCTCATAGCTATGATAAGGTTCTCGGTAGACCGGATCCCAAGGGATCCGGGTCTTTGAGACCGGCTTGTTAGGAAGCCGGGTCTTCGAGACCGGCTTGCTAGAAAGCCGGGTCTTTGAGACCGGTTTGCTAGAGATCCGAGCCTTTGAGACTGGTCTTCAGTCTCAATAGTTGATAGATGTGACAGAATATGCCAGCTGCCATATGCACTACCACGCTGACATTACGGCAAATGCGATTCCTCAGGATGAATTTTTAACCACGTTCCCCACTTCTGCTTGAGGGTGAGATTGGGCAGTATGACAATTTCAGCATGAGCATGAAGGCTCCTAGCCCATAGTCGCCTTCCCCTTACACATCGTGGCAACAATCTGAGCTGTCCTCCGCTGGGCCAGGGGCTTCACAACCGCCTTGCTGGCCCTGCTATCCCTACCGCCCCCGTCGACGCGGAAGCTGAAGTCCACGACGCCTACCAGCCTGCTCACCGCTCGCACCAACCCTTCAAGATCGTCGCATGCCAGCGTGCTGCACACCTGCGCCGCGACGAACTCCGCGAAGCCGCGCAGCTCCAAGTGTGCGTCCAGGAATCCGGTGTTCCCGGCGATGTCTGGTTGTTTGCTCTGGGGTTGTGGGTCGCGTCTGGTGCACTTCTCCACGGCATCATCTGGGGCTTCCTGGCGCAAATCGATTGTAGTCAGGCCCGGGTTTCCGCGTCCATGCGAGACGTCCCGATGGGAAGGTAACGTATCGTCGTCTTGATCTGATTCTGCGGCCGTGTCATCTTTCAGCAGCTGCATCAGTCTCCGCATCGTCTCGTAAGGTTGAGGAAGCAGCAGGAAGGGTGGCAAGCTCTGGCCTGAAAGCATTGCGTTTGACAACAAGGTCAATGTCGACAGGACGGCATGGTGCGTCGGTTCTACTCCCGGAAGAACCTCCGCGAGCGCCCGCCACCAGCGGTTATCTAGCGTGTCTGCGTCGGCATCTGATGCACCAGCTGCTCGGTCTTCAACTTGCTCATCGTCGGAGTCCTCCGTCTTGTGCGTTCGTGGCGGATGTGTTAGGGCATAGCTCATCAGCGTTAGATAGCCCATGATACGCTTGCTACGCATGATGATCTCTTGGTATGTCTGAACGGGAATGCGGCCGCCTATGGTGGGCTCCCACCGCTGCCACGCGACATGAGATTCGATAGAGGACATGAGACGCATAACTTTGCCAAAAATCTTACGCCGAGCTTTTAAGAGGTGGTAAGCTGGCGACGTTCCTGACTCGATGTCGCCTGCGGTCCCTTCAAGCTGCGATTGCATCGTCGAAATTATGACGCTGAAATAGTTAGCAAGAAGGTATATGGTCGCGGACAAATCCTGTCGAAGCCAAGTCCGATCGGTTAAAGGACAAGGGAATATTGTCCAGAAGAACGCAATCAGACTGCCTCCGGCGACAACAGCGAGCCGATACGGAGCCAGGAGATAGGTTCTACAAGCATTATATTAGCCTGTGGCGATCTGGAGACGAAGGAAAAGGATAGGTAGTGCTTACGGGTAGTACGGCTGTCCCGTCTCTGTAGCTAGAGCTTCACCAAGCCGTCTGACCTGTAGCTCGTAGCCAAGAATAATAATTTGAGTAATAATAGTCATCATGACAGCTGTAATAAACCGGGGAAATTTAAAAAAGTAATATTCAATGAAGATAAAAATCCATAAAAAGACGATAACACCGGGAGTCTTCTGGTCGACGATGTACCAGATAATGAGTGAGAAGATCATGCCTAGGCAGGTGCCCCCGACTCGACAGAAGAAGCCGAAAATAGACTGGCCAGAAGCTGTCGAGAGTGAGTACTTGTTGAAGTCAAACTCTAAGGGACGCAGGTACCTACTAATTGTCATTCCTAGGGCGATGGTAATCATTGCCCAATCTAGTCTCTGATCTTGGAAGAATTTTTGGGTTTGTTCCAAGAATGCCACGATGCCGATCGTCATCGTAGCCGAGGCGACTCGAAAGCCGAAGGCCGACTCCTTAGATCCTAAGACTGCAGGGATCTTACGAAGCCCATTCCCCAAATGTTGCCAGGTATTGGTGGCAGGAAGATGCTCTAGGTCCTTCTTTTGGTCGTAACCATCTCCGTAATTGACTTTGTTCGTCTCCAGGATATCCGGGCTCTGCTTTGCACTTGAGTTCTGTTCTTTGAAGATACTCGTCAACCACTTCCATAGCAGGCGTTCGGAAGGGAAGAGTAAGCGTTTATGCTTCATTGTGCCGTCCTTGACCTTCTCTTCAGCGAAGGCGACGAGGTCCTGGACGGCTTCTCCAGCCGCATGCATCAGCTGTTGTATATATATAGTCACGTATAGTTGGGTCTGGTTCCTTGGCATGGCGACGCCGGGCGTCAAGTGCTGCGGATGGGTGAGTTTTGTTTCGTCCCCAACTAGGGTTCGCTCCCTAGCGCAGGCCCGGAGGATTTCACTTTTCTGCGAATAGAATTCCCGGACTTTCTTATCCACAAGACTAGCAAACCCTTCGTCTCCTGGGTGGACCTCGTCGCCATGGGCCTCGACATCGTCCGATCCGCTGTTCCTTGACTTCTTGCCTGCCTTTGGTTTGGGGAGAATCTCCAAGCGGATGCCAGTGTGTTCGAGTCCTTGGTCGATTGCTTCGGCCAGGATCTGGAATGGGGTGTGGATTTGTTTCATGATATCATTCCACACTTGCTTCTCCCAATTCATTTCCGCGATCCCCGCTCGTGTGCCCTCGTCCGCATTCCACCTTCGACGCTCGGCGATTCGCTGCAACATGTCTATAATCGAATTTATCGCCACTCTACTGGCCGTCAGCCGCGTTTCTTTCTAGAAGCAGGGGATAGCAAACTCACATTGGAATCGTGACGTTCCGAATTAGCGTGAACGTCTCGCCAAGATCTTTCGCGTCAAGCTTTCCCCAAGCCATATCTCTCTTCGCATAGGTCATATTGCCATGTGTCTTCCCAGCCAAGTCTCTTATTGCCCCAGCTGTCTCTTTCAGACACTTGGCTGCTTTCCACCCCTTGCTCATGGCTTCAAACTTCGCCTTCTTCTCCAACTTCTTGTTCCGCGAGACTTCTCGCTCCTTAGCATTTCTCGTCTCGATAGCAAACACGTCCTCTTTTGCTAAGGCCGCCAGATATTCCTTTTGTAGACCGACTACCTTTCTGAGCAGGCCAATGAGCCCCTTAAACTCCCCGATCACTACTAAGCGACTGCTAATAGGGAAGACGAAGAGTGACACGCCCGCCGCTAGTCCTACGCCAAATAGCATTGCTAGAAGCTGCTCTTTAACAAAGGCCTCCGCCGCCGCAGTCGTAGCAATCATAGGCCCCGAGGTCGTGCTATTGTTGATTAAGATACTATATATGACTACAGGCAGGCTAAAGCTAGGCAGCTTCGCCCGTATAAGGTTTGCGAACCAGATATTGGCGAACAGCCATATTGCGCAGACGGCCGATTGGGATGAATTATACGGTGGTGGAGCTGTGGTACCCTGGGATGTGGGGGGGGAGGTATGAATGCGTGCTTGGATGGAAGACCAGAGGGCGAGGAGAGAGACGGCCGAGCCAACGCAGATAACAAGGAGGTTCAGGATAAGGTTCTGGATAAATCTGTCGCGCGGTAAGATGGCGATAGCAAGGACGGAGATTACCGGAATTAGATAGCCCGTCGTCGTAAAGTAAGTATAAATAGGTGGCGATTGGTATATCGATATGCCGATGATAGGGGGGATAGAGCCTCTGAAGAGAGAAAGAAGGCATTAGTATAGGAAGTCCCCGAAGGGGCAAAAAAAGGTGGATTGATATCTGACTTAAACATGATGATTAAGGTGGGAGCATCCAGCCCGACCTTACCCATAAAGCGCTTCAATGTGGTAGGCTTCGGCTCCGGCCGCGTACGTTCCTCCACGTCGTCACCGACAGCGGCGGGTTCCTGCATCTCCGGAGACTGGCTCGGGGGGTCCATTTTGATGTTGTTTCTAGGCTCGCAATGGGTTGGGATATTCGTATGTTCGTAGATCACCACTCCGTCCCTGCAATTAAGCCAATAGGTTCCAATGGAAGAAGTGCGAGGCCGGTATGGACGCGCGAGCAGGGCCATAAAAGTCGAGTTTGGGCATTGTACCCAGTAAAAGTCCGGGAAGCCAGTGATTTAGCTTTGGCCGATGCTGTCATTCCACACCTCCCAATGGTGAGAGAAATGTTTTTTTGGTGATATTGCGCGGCAAGGAATGCCCAATCCCCAGTGCGATGGGCAACTAGGCCGCCACACCTAAGGACGCGGAACTTTCCGCCTCCAATCATGTGAGATTTTGGCTTCGCAGGACCATGCCACTTGTGCATTCATGACCTCAGAGGGCACGCCATGCTAAAAGGTTTCACTAGGTGAGAAATCCTGACGAGGCATCTATCTACCTTCGGGGAGGAGTACGTGGCACTTCATTTGACTTGAACATGAAGTCCGCATCTAGGCCTTACTAAAGTGGGAGCGAACCCTGTAGGATAAAGAGCCACATTTGTTTTACGACGTAGTCTCTGGCCATGGCCGCGTCGACCGGGTCTCGACCCCGATGATTTGTTCGAGCCTGCGATGAGGTATTGTCGCCATCCGAATATATTACACAGGCGTGCGTCGAGCTCGTTAAGATCGAGTGGACGGGGACGGGGACGGGTAGTAGGACTCTCGGTTCAGCGGGGGATGGCCGCTAACGAACCTCCTCATTGCCATTAATTCGGGCAGCACCGTCCGCTAAGCTCGGCAAGCGCTAGCTGGAACAGTCTATTAATTTTCACTTAGACCACAGCACCTTGTCACTGGCTGTTTTCCTTTGCGACTCAATTGCCTGCGGGACTGCCTCACAGGCTGTGATGACACAGATTCTCTACACAGTTCACCTCATGGTGGACTGAGCGCCACAGCGACCTGGAGGGGAGGACGCAATCAGAAGGTCACGCAGGCGCTATAGAGCCGTATCTTATACGGGATAGGTCTGAATTCAAACTGGCGTCGGTACACTAATAGGCCTAAGTGGCCTAGGAGCCTCAGAGTTACGCCTCTCGTTAACTTCAGCCCGCTGAACTCTCGGGCTCCGTTCCGGCTGTGCAATACATGCCGATTTACATAATGGACAATTGAAATGCCGCCTTTGAAACCAAGGGTCGATGCACTGTCTGTGAAAGACATGTTCGCATTTCAATCGTCGAACGCTATCCAAATCCCCAAAGATTTCCAGACAGATCACACTAAACCAATTTTAATAGTTGGTAGTTAAGAGGAAAAATTCAACAACGTACCATACTTCTGACAAGTTGGACTTATGCGAAGGCAAGGGTGACTGCGATTTGGATGCTTGGGAAAATTTGTAGTTTTGGGATGGACTTATAGAGTTGAGAGTTTGGAGACCAGTTGTGCCGTTCGGGGCGTCTTCTCGCCGCTCAATATCCATCTGTGCTCCTGGGTATTGTCTTCTCCGATTGCGAATGCATCTTGACCGTCAGTGTAGAGGCACAAAGAACTGGGGAAAAACACTGACGGGACAATGGCTAGTAGGGCCACTACGGCCACTACGACCGCAGCAATTACGCCGAGGATGAGCGAATCCGATGACCCAGTATCGGACCCGTTTGTCGTCGTCGAATTCAAGTTGGTTTTTCCGTCCATTGCGTGTGCCAAGCCTCGGATATGCGAACAATCGCATCGAGCATTGAGCTTTGCCAGTGCCTTGTCAATTTATGATCGGCAGGAGGGTTGATCAATGCCCATGGTGGTGGCTCTCATGATCTCATGACTCGTCATGATTGATAAGTGTAGAACTCAAAACGCAGAATGCTGAGCCACAAAGGACACTGCTTTATTGGGTTGGCTGATGTCCGGCCGCAGCGCCTCCATCACGTCCCTGTACGGCTTATGCCGTTATAGCTCCCACTTAAGTGAGGACCAAATGCAATTCAAGTGGCGTTACCTATTGCATAAAGCGCCCATTTCATATGACTTTCTGCAACGGAAGTCAGCCGAACGGCGAGACAATGACCTTAGAAAGCATGCATGGCGTCTTGCTCTGGTGCGGTTAATTTTGCGGACGAAATTAACCAGTCGGACCGGGATTGGGTCCGAAAGCGAATGAAATGAGCTTTTGGCAGTAAGCAAATCCTGATATGTCGAAGACTGGGCAAGGCCGTAAATCCTATTCAAGTCGCTGTAGACCATATTTCAACCACAGGGAAAGTCCCGGGAAGTACCAGGACTTTAGTACAGACATACGAATTGTCGTATTTCATATTTTTTGCTTTGGTATATCTGTACTCGTAGCTACCTCATCATATGTCGGACCTACAAATTGGAAAAGGTTCTTGCTTAGCGATGTGCATCGACCTTCCACTCCTGTAACCCTAGCGCAGCCCTTCAAGGAATTCAATAAGAGCTCCTTCATCCAAAGACTAGGATGCCGCCGAGAGCTTTTTCATGGTGGGCCCGAGGTGGACTAAATATTATTAAGAAGGGCATGGCTGCCGAAGCGATTAAGTACAATGGTATGTAACGTACCACGACCTTGCTAGCGCTGGGTGAAAAATACTCAAAGTCCTTTGCAAAGCGGTGGAATAGCCTTTGCGTGAAGCTAGCTTGGATAAAGGAAAAATAGGGAGTCAAGGGGGTGATGTTGGGGGCATCGTTGTTAAACAGAAACCGCATATGGTAGTACACATAAGTCAATGCACTCACAACGTAGTTGAAATGCTGCATGCCTCTGGAAAACAAACAGCCAGGCTCAAGATGGCTATTCATTATTAGATTGGGCGGTTGACAGTTCTCTTACGCCAAGGTGCAGGCTGTTCCATTTGTTGAAAGACTTGAGGTTGGCTTGTATTGCGATACCGGCAAGTGGACTGCGATAGTTGCGACTAATCGCAGAAGCGCCGGCAATGAACCTAATTATTGTGTATATGAACCATATGATTATTGGTGATATAGGTTCGTGGAAGTTATGAGTTAAAGTTAGATAGAGGTAGACAGTGATGTGAAGAAAAACGGTTAGGGTCACCCGATAGGCAGCAAATTCAACAATAGTCTTGACATAACAAACTAAACTATAGCTAAATCCCAGCTACCAAGTACTCAGATTAACAAGCATGGAACCAGTAAATAGCTCGAATAATAAGCAGGCAAAAGCCGGAAGAAATAAACAAATTGCAGGCATTCTCAGATGAGAACAGAAAGAACAGAATCAAGAGGATACTGAGCGTGGAAACAAACTACTAGAAGGAACATCTCCCCTCTAGTACATCTAGTGCCAGCAGTTGCCCCGAACATCATTGCGATTTCCACCAAAGTTGACATCCCACGCCTGCTGGCAAGTGTTCTCAAAGGGCTGGCCATCGATGCCGCGGCCGATGCCCTTGTCAATGCACTATGCGGGATGCAGTTAGTAAAGAGAGAATTCCCGGCACAAAAATATGCAACTCACAGAATAGCCATCTATAGAGAAGGGTTAGTCGAGGATCTGATGATTGGATGGAGTGTTTCTTACCAAACCAGGTATGAGGCTGAGTGGCTCCCCAAAGAGCACAGGCGGCCCTGCTCAGCTCAACGTTGTAGCTGCCCCGAACATTGCAGCCACAGTTGTGGTGGATTTTGGCAGTCGCACTGAAGGACGTCAGATTGTGGTCATTACCAACAATTATTCTACTTACGTGCTGCCGAGAGTGAGAAGAGTGAGAGCGATGGCAGTGACCTTCATGGTTGCGTTGAGGGTGAGGATGATCGAGAGATCTTGTTAAATGTCAAGACTAGAGGGATGCTTGAGTGCTTGAGTGATTGCTGTTGTTCGAGTTCGAGGTTATGGGCGAATTTATCGCCTCTTTATATGCGTGGTCATCGGTACAACGGGTGCATTGCTTAGGGAAAGGCCATCCGACCCGCCGTTGAACCTGAGGCAATTCTTGCAAGGCAAATTCAGCTTGTCTAGCCCGGTGCGGACTGCATGCCCCTCCAAGATTGCTCGGAGACCGAACTGCGCTGTGATGAAGCCATTCACCCCTCCCCTTCGAATCAGTCAACCGTGATCCTGAAGTTTGTTTTGAACTCTAAGAATATTGTCAACTCATGAGCTAAGCACCTTGATGACTGAAGTTCTACCTATGATATGTGAAGCATGAGAAACGTGCCTCATGGCCCAGGCTTGAATCCCAAGGCCCTGTTGGGGGTATGTCGTGTTATATTTGCTCGCTAAGGCGGGCAACTGGGCCCAGTTACATTAGAACTCTACGGAGGCTGTTTACGAGGTTTTACCTTTCAAGTACATACGATATCCCACTAAGGGTACAGAAGCTAAGCGCAAGATCAGAAGACCCAACAATAGTAGAAACAAGCGCGAACACAGCACACTCAATAACCAAGGATGCATTTTTGGTCCACAGCGCACCGGCCTAGACGAGTTAGTCACTAATCCTTCTTCTTTAGCTAATAGAAACAGCTCTATATCCAGATATCATTTCACTTTTGCTAGACACAGTCGACAAAATCTGAATTCATTCACATTACCAGCATCAGCGTTCTTAAAACAGCGGCTCTTGGGAGCTAGACAGAATAGAGGTTTCAAAATGCGGAAATCGTAGTAAAGAGGTTGAGGTAGTCTTAGGATGGAATACAGGGATTAGCATCCTAGCTATCCGGCAATTAAACCTAACGGCAGAGCTTGGGACGAGAATAACTAAACACAGGTAAAAGTCTGTATTACCCGGCTAACACGGCATTCGTCGTAGTTTTGCCAGTGATGCTCGGACTGAGAAGACAGCAGGGCGCACGTGGCGCGTGGGGGTAGTGTCGCCAATAAACAAGCAGAATTTAAGCTTCACGCGTAGCAGAATCTCCCAAAGATATATTGTATACGAGCTTCTTAACTTCATCTGGACTAGAAGAGCTATGTTCATGACTATGGCAGTTCATGTCATCCGAAAACTAAACAATACCTGGGAGATCATAAGAGCCAATGCACATACGCTAAACAAAAACGTGGTTCGGTTAGCATCATTTTCTAACCTGAGGATGTGATACTGTACCTCTCATTCCGAGAATCGTAATGCCTTCAGAAGACCGTGACTTTCCTAAGTCGGCGACTTCAGGCTTCCGGATGTCAATCAGGCGAGAAGCTGGCTTCGTGATCATATCGGAGTTCCGAGTGAAAGTTTACGTACTGGTATTGCGATCATTGACAAGCCCAAGGTGAGGCAATAATGATAGAGAAGGTATAAAGTAGAAGTTCCCTCGTCAAATGGGTTGGCTTTCGATTCTGAGCACAAGCACCTCAAACCACCCCTTCTTACTCTCTTAAACCCATTTCATCAAGACTATAACTCACCCATCACTGCAACCATGGTCTCTCCCATCTTCGTTCTCGCCATGTTGGCTGGATCTGCTCTCTCGAGCGAGCTGACTTTCACTGCCGGCGGCAAGACCGGTTGCATCAACCTCTCGCATCTCCAGGCTCTGGGCCAGACCTACGAGGTTCTGAACGTCAACAAGACTGAAGCCAATAACTTCGTCGTGCCCGATATCCCAGACACCTACCTCAACTCGCCCTCCGACTGTATCCCCGAGTCTCTCTATGACAAGTTCTTCGAGCCCATTGTTGCCCTTTCCAAGAAGGAAGAACTGCTAGCCAACCTCGACGCGGTCCTCGCTCTGGATGTAGTTGCCACATCCGCCCAGTCAATTCACCAGCGCGCTCGAAACTGCCCCCAGATCAAGGATGCCGCCATCGCCAAGGTCAAGTCCTTAAGCTGCAATAGCGCGCCGCACCCAAACGCCTGCCGCTCCTGCGCCAACTTCTCTGCCGTCAACTTCGCAGTAGCTTGTGTTGCCTGTGCCGCCAAGGCAAACCAGGAATCCATCTTTTGCTGTGCTGCGGCTGCGACCACCTTTGCGACCTACTATTCTCAGGTTTGTCTGGAGAAGTAAGGTGTAAAGATTACCTCAGGATGAGAGACATATTACCGTCCCAATTGGGGATTTATGAGGAACGGTATATGTACTACATTGAATATTTTTATTCGATATTAGAGGGACTTACTTAGTGCGACTTTTACATTCTATACATGTTTAGCGTCTAGCGTTAGACAGTCTATTTTATGCTTCATTATTATATACTAACAGTATCTTCCCCGATCTTTACATTGTTTTAGTGATGCAAGTTAATTGCATTTCTGCCTTCAAAGGTAGTCAGTGGGTCACGTACCCTGTAGAGGTCGGCTAGGAGGTGCCGACTCGTAGTCACCCAACAAATGGAGCACCACTGGAAAGTCTTGTCTCCCTCTCATTTATCGCTCATGAAATCCATATTACAGGAAGGTGATGCGCTGACAATATCACCCTGTGTCACATACTTGTAACGTTCTAAAGCCAGACGAGACTATGTCCACACTAAAGACCGTTGCAAACCGTAAGCCACACACGAAACAATGCAGCAACTGACCTAGGAGCGGGTTGTGAAGGTAGATAAACCTCAGACGCAAAAGGGGCTCTCTTGGCCAATGCTCGTTGACTTAGCTAGTATCATCTTAGCAACTGCGTACTCTGGGGCCGTCAAATTCAGTGCGCAGACAATTGAACCAACGGAGTTCTCGCTCAGAACAGCTAAGATTCTCAGCACTACACCTCTAATCGACGGACACAATGATCTCCCATACCCGCTCCGGCTCGAGCTGCAAAATGAGATCTACGACAATGCTACCTACATCGTCGTCGGATGCCCGAGGGCTTGGGGACAACCCCAATCATCGCTCGCGCTACTGAGCGTGATCACGTAGTGGGGAAGTGAGGCACGGCTTTGCTTAAAAATCCCTTGGCATGCCCTGACGGTCCGCTGCCAAACCCCACAATGAAATTGCCGCTCAGGATCTGTCACATCTTGATCTCAGGCATACAGAGTGATACAGACGGTGATCATCAGTATCATGAGCCATGAGTGCTGAACAATTTCGCGCGAATGCCGAACGTGGGGAGGTGCCGGTCGACTGCCATGATCGGGTGTTGCGAATAGCATTTATCTATTTGGATGAAGGGTTGTGGGATGGCAATGGAGTGTTGGATGTTGTTGATAAACTCCACACGCGCGGGTGGTCATTTGGCCAGGGAGATTTGAAATTCAATCGGTACGACTTCCGAGTAGAAGCTACTTTGGCGAAAAAAGGCTGACAATCAAAAGCACTCTGGACATATTTTACCTAGCCCAAATAGCAGCCGGCATCTACCGCTCCTCCAACCAACTCGACGGCGACTTTCCCTCAGCAGAGGACTTCGATACATTCTACGCCCAGCACCACCAGTTGCTCAACCAGGACGCATGGAGACAGCACTACTCGCCGACTTTCCTTGCGCAGGCAACCTCGGCTCGCTTCTACCGCCTCCCCGACTTGCAAGACCTACCAGACTCAAGCGACCCGCTCGCGCAGCCACGACAAAAAGGAATCGGCCACTTCACCAAACTTCCCCGCTGGGCACATAACGTCGTGCGGACTCGCCGGAGACAGCCAACCCTCCCCGTCGCAACCATCACCCAGATAGCCCTCTCCACCCTCCAGCAGACCATCTTCCGCCTACGCAAGGACTACCCAAGCGTTCAACCTTACTCAGAGACTCAAGCCCGCTTCTGGCTCAAGTACATGAAGATAGATTCTCCCGGCCCACTTTCCATCCAGGCATGGAACCCCAACGAATTCGGCATTCATGTCGCGCAAGGAGCCTTCGATATGTGGGCGTGGGAAGCGTACTACTCGCGAAAACGATGGGACTCGATTGACGCGCCGCCTCTCGAGCCGGATCTGGATGGGACGCGCAAGAGCGAGGTGGACTGGTGTGGGTGGCCGGACGGCGGGGTGGGTGTGCAGGCGTGGTGCAGAGGCTGGGAGCCCGAGGCCGGGAGTGAAGAGGAGATTGCCTTCTTGGCAGCTGTTGCGGTGAAAGAGACGGAGGGCATCGATGTGAGTAATCTGGACTATGCAATGCGATCGCACATGCTCTTGGGGGTGATGCGTGCTGCGTTTGAGATGGAGAGGGAAAAACATGTGGAGGATCTGAAGCGGCGGATGGTTGAAGCGGGTAGGATTGATGAGAGCAAGGCCGAGCAGTGGATTCGACAAGCTTTGATGGTTATGGAACCGTATGTGCACAAGTGGCATGGATGGCCTGCCGCTGCAGAGGATCGGAATGAATTGCTACGGCATATCCTAGTGGAAAATGGGCAGCTTTTCGCAAGATGGAAGCTTTCACCCCTTTCCAAAGAGTTTAATTTCGAGCTGAAACCAAGGGAATAGCATGCCAATGGCGAGGACAATGGTTGACTTGTGCTAAATTGCCTTCTAGTAATACATATATTATATATCCTCGTGTCATCAGCCATCGGTATGACTACAGACTACCTACTCTCAACTATGTATCCGTACAAGAACCAAAAGCTGACTGACATCCCGTCCCGCAATAGGCATTTGTGCTTCCACAATAGCCCCATTCAGAGCAACAATTGCCGAACCTAGATCCAGCGCAGGTCGCGCCCTCAGGATCGCTGTTTGAGCTGCACGTACCGTCCGTGGAGACGGGTGCATTACAAGTACCAAAAGCTGTCTGGCAGCCCGTGCCGCAGTACGCGCTTGTGTCGCCACAGTAGCCGTACTCGGAACAGCAGCCACCGAAAGCAGAGCCGGCACAGGTATACCCGTTCGCGCCGCATACTCCATCAGGGCTGACTGGTGATTCTTCGGGATTCGTTGAGCTAGATGGAGCTGCAGAGCTCAAGGATGACGTCGAACTGGACGACGACGACGACGACGACGACGACGACGACGACGACGACGACGACAACGACGACGACCCTCCCATGGAAGCCAACACGATTTCTGTCGTGTATGTCGACTTGGAAAGAGACTCGATGGTGGTTGAAAAGATGACTGTGTCGCCAGGACCCCATGGCTCGGGTGTATAAGTTGGCATTGCCGTATATGTTGTACTTACAACCGAAGTCCGGCTCGGAAGACTGGCTGTGGCGCTGGTGATCTCGCGCTTGAGCACTGGCGGAGGAGCATCTATCACCACGGATCGTTTCTTGGCCGGCAGGAATGCCACTCCGATATCATACCCTATAAATTCACACGAGAGTTTGGGTCCACCAGCAGACACGATTGCTCGCTCGACGCAACCAGACTTGATAAGAAATGGCAAATTGAAGTAGGCGCTTGCGAAGGCTGAAGAGGTGCGCTCGTTCCAGTCCCAGCCAGTCAGGGCTCCGCAGCCCTTCTCTTCCGCTTTCAGGCTCGAGCCGCCGTCTGTGCTCCAGCCGTCAATGTTGTACACTTCGAATGTGTAGTAGCCCAACGCCGTGATCCTGTCGGCAGTCATGTCAGCTTTCACCAGTGTTTCTTGGGTCAGAACAGAGAAACAGAAATAACTTGATCTACTTACCAGTAAGCACAGTTGGCCTGCACCGTCGGCTGTACCACCACTGTTACAGTCGTGGTCGGCCTGACCGTCGCAGTTGAGGTTGCGATGACAGTGATAGTCTCGGTCAAACCAAATTGTTTGGCGGTGAAAGTTGAACCATCGTAGTCAGACGGATTGGTTGGGGCGAATGCCAAGGGGATTTGCTTCCCATCAATTATAGTCTGATCGGCTGCCCCTTCAGCAGACAAGGCCGCCACGACATCTGGGTCCAACGAGCATTCCGGACTACCGGGTGTCGTAGTCGTTTCGGTATCTTGCCCATTGCAAGCAGTGCCCGTCACGCAGGTAGTCTGTCTCAAATTAGCTCTCTGTCCCATCCACACAAGGGTCCGGGTTTCCCTTGCCTCTGTTGTTCGCGTAGACGCGGTCATGTACCAAGCACTATAGCTGGTTACAAGATAAGTGCAAGCCGATGCGGTCACAGGATCTTCACAGTTGTTGTTGCTGTCAGTGCCGCCAGGACCCTGCGCCACCACAAGAAGCAAGAGGGCAATTGGGCAAGCAACCAAAGACGCCACAGCCTCCACCGCAGCCGAATATTCCGCATCCACCGTCACAGCCAAACAGTCCGCAGCCTGGTGCACAACCAAAGATGTCACAGTCGCGAGTTCCGCATCCAGACCCAGTGCATCCTGCGGGAGGATCAGGAGTGGGCGTGACGGTAACAGCTGGCAATGGAACTGGTGGGTCAGGATAGTCTACCGAGTAGGTTGGCTGAGGTTGAATGGTGATGGGAACAGGAGTTGTGTAGAATGTGACAGGGGGGATGATAGCCAGTGGTGTATCCGTGTCAGTGGACGTCGCTGGTGTTGGGGTAGTGACGGGGAAGGTAGCGTGGTTGGGTGGAAGAGTGTATACGAAAGATGATGGAGTGATACTCTGGACGGGGTTGATTTGGTAGTGTGCCGTGTCTATCGATTGCAACGTCAGGGGGTGAAGACTGACGTCGGTCATGGTAAAGGTCGGGACGGGAATTGTTGTTGTTACGATGTAGACACCGCCGGCTCCAGAAGACAGGAGAGTTGTTGTCAAAGCTGGCCAGGTCGTCACAGTATGAGTGACACTGAGAGGATATGGTGGGAAAACAAGGATGCAGGGAGGTTCGCAGCCCACCAACGGATTAGGGGAAGACCAGATACTTGGCGGAGGATACACGATGTTGGAAGAGGAACCAAAATCAAGGCTATCACCGCCGAAGCCCTGCAGATCGATTGCCCAGTCGATAATTCCAGCAAAGTTGAGGCTTTCGTACAGGGCTTTGCGATCTGCTTTGAGGCTATCGTGCATGTGGGCGACCCATTGCGTGGAATCGTACACGGCGATATTCGATTGACTGTCGGCGTCAAAATATGACGAATAAGATGAAATCGGCTGGAGAGCGCCAGATGATGTTTTCCAAGTCCCGCTTCCCGCAAGGATGGCGTTGATTTCGGCATTGGCGATATAACCTGCAGTTCCCGTGCATGGCCCAGGATATGCTCCAGACCCTCCACCGGTGTAAGTGCACATGGCACCAGTGCAACCAGGTGTTGTCATTTGGAACGAGCGGCCGTAGCTTGAGACGCCAACAGCGATCTTGTTTGACGGTACGCCGGCCTTGGTGATCATGGACAGAGCCAAGATGGTCTCTGTCATGTTGATGTGAGAACGCAGACAATTGCCGGCTGGGCAACCGTCAACCGCGTACTGATTTGCATAGTCCCACTGCCGTGAAGACCATATGTCATGTAAACAATATAATCGGCCAGGTCTGCCATTTCGTCGATATGGTAGCTTTTGAGGTACCAGAATGAAGCCGGTGCGCAAAACGAGACCGATTTGTCAGAAGGCATCGCTGCTCTCAGTTTTGTGAAAAAAGTGAGATAATTGTCCGCTTCCTCAGCAGTACCTGCTGGGATGCCGGGGATGTCTGGTTCACTAGGATCTACTGGCTTTGGTTAATATAAGGTTCCTCGTTGCAAACACCCTGGCCAACTTACATTCCCAGTCGATATCAATGCCATCCAGGTCATGCTCTTGCACAAACGAGACGATGTTGGCGACAAAAGTATCCTGATTAGCTGGAGTGATGGCGTCCCGGAAAATGAAATATGTGGCCGGTTCAGTGGAGAAACTCCAGCCGCCCAGGGACAGAATCTTCTTGAACCCAGACAGTTGTTGGAACAATTCCCACTGGTCCTGTATAGGGCTTACATCTATAGCATGGCTCGTGGTGACATGGCCGAACGCCAGATGAATATGCGTATATGGGGTCAAATCCATGGCAGTGATCTTCATGTTCAAGCATGGACGGTTCAGATTGTAGGCTTCAAAGTAGCCTATGCTGATGGTCTGGGCTGGAGCTGACCCAACAACCATCTCAGTTCCACAGTTGGAAATACAGCCGTTCTCGCCCGGAGCTGATGTTCCCGGTGCGCCTGTTGACGACCGCGAAATGGTGCAAAAGTCCCTATTGATACCGCATTGGCCATACTTGTTCTACACGAGAGAGACGGGTTAGTTGTTGCAAAGCGCAAACTGGGAGGTGAGGGATGCATACACAACAAGCATTGAGAGGACAAGGATTTAGGCTGGCAAGCGTAACACCCGATGCAGGTTGGGTAGTTCCGGGCTTCTGCGGGCCGCAGATGGCGTTGGCAATAGAAGCTGGCATAGGAGGGTCACCAGTACTCAGGCAAATGTACTGGTAAGCTTGCAGATATGAACACCCCTCCCAGGCCCAAGTTTGGGTATTGAAGCTCTCTATCTCATCATTGGTTAGACTATTGGCTGATGCCAAGGCGGAGCAGGTATCGCCGGGCACGACGTAGTATGAGAAACAGGTTCCGTCTGCGTTGGGTTGTGGGCGGAAATCGGGCATATCTCCAGCTGAGCAGCAGACGTGCTGTCCCACCTGCAGAGTCGAGCATAATGTGCTGCTTGGGTTGTAAGTGGTGAAGGCTTGGGCAGAAATGCCACATTCGGCCGCCAAACTTGCGCCTAAACCAGAAGATTGGTTAGTGGACAGTCCATCGGAGGAGACTTTGCCATGAGTACTCACATGAATCCCAGAGACAACCTGAATAGTTGAACAAAAGGCTCGTCGATCAAACATGTTTGGTTTGCGAGATGTCAACGAATTGGTGCCAGCAGTACTGTTGCGAGAGCGAGCAGTGCCATTGCTGGCAAGACTTGGAACCGACAATGTTATGTCTTTCCAAGGTTCCGCCTTATCGTAGGAAGTGATGCATTCGCCCGATGCCCAGGTGGCTACAGCATCCTGGACAAGGCTTAGATCGCCATCTCCGCTTGCAGCAATGCCAAAGCTGTATTTAGAGCTTCGGCCGTCTTTGGCACACAGCTGCACAACTATGCTGTTTGAGAAACCGGTGTTTTTGACCTTGGTGATGAACTGTTGTAGCACGGATGCCGGGATACCTCGGACTCCAGATCCCGCGAAGAGGCCAAGAGCGACCGAGTTGGAGTATGCGAAGGAGGTGATATCGGTGCAGTTCGAGTCTCGCTGAGACAAGGCAGCGGCGAGTTGTTTCGACGCGGCCTCGAAATCCTCCAATGTAGCTGGAGTGCTGGTCTTATTGAAAGCCAGCTGCAGTGACTCTTTGACCTGGGTCACGCTGGCCTTTGGCAGACAGGATTGGCCATGGGTGGTGTTGCCGGTGCTGCCGGTGCTGCTTGCACCTACTGTGAAACTGGCAGTGCAAGCGCGAACAGTTTCATCGTTGCGCACAGAATTGAAGAGGGTGAAATCGAGTAGCATAGTCTCGTTACACATTGATAGTCGACCCAGTCGGGAATACTGAGTCCAGTTTCCTGGATTCGACCCAGATACATTGCATCCGGCTGGGCACTGGCTCAGCACCAATTTGGCAAGTTCCGGAGCAATTGTGTAGTTGCCGATGGCTGCTGGAACGGCAGACGTGGTTGCGACTGGATGTGCCGCCAAGTATGCGCTCAGCCTGTCCGAACCACCCTCTATTGCCGTGGCTTGATGAGACAGCATCAACTTCACCCTGTTGAACGAGCACACTCCGGACACCGCACGTGAGCACAAAACGCGTCGAACGTGACATGATGCAGATCGACTGACGATGAGAATGCAGATCGGCTGAGTGAAATCGTCCGAAAGAATGCAGCTGAGCTGACTGGGAAGCAAATCACCCTTGAGCAGTCCAAGAAGAACCCAGAGTCGTTTGCCCTCTTCGCGCTGGCGTACGAGCTGGGGAGAAGGAATACCGCGTACACGTTTGCCAGCTCAGCATCTAAGCTTCTGTAACGGGGAGGTTCACGCGGGTTTCAGGGTTCATGGGATCGGGTAGTTGAGTGGACCTTGTGTGGTGTAGTTATAGGTACCCTAGGTAAAGGGAGTAGCTCTTTCGGGGGCATGTTTCCCCCATATGTCACGAGGGATCTTCTTGTACTGCTGGAAGTTGACGTGATACGAGCTGAGCCCAGTGACCCCATGATTTTTCAAATCCCGCTCGAAAACATCCACGGCGAGCGGCATCCCAGCTTCATATCTCTGCTCTGTCGTCTTGAAGACCCGCTCGCTCTCCTTGTCGTTCCATAAATTGTTCCAAACCGCCCCCAGAACCTGCTCCCCGTCCCGAACCTGCGGCGGCCCCTCCACCCACGCGAAGTTGGGCGGTTTCACGTAGGTGCGCTTCTTCGGAGGCGGCACTTGGGAGTTGTGGCGGAGGCGCATGACCCGAGGGACGGCGTGCTGGGTCTCCGGCGACGACGAGGCCGGCAGGTACGCCGACATGACCTCGGTGTTGGGCCCGAACTTGAGCCAGAATATCCTTCTCGAAAACGACAGCGTTTGCGTTTCCGGTTCCGTAGCGGCGGTGTTGGAAGGGGAGGCGGCCTTCATATTGGCCATTAACTCCTCGCGCTGCGGCGATTCTTTGAACTTCGCATACACGTCTGGCGTCTTCCACGCGACGACGAGCATGCATTCGTCGGGCGACTCGTGGATCCGGCCGTAGTAGACGGCGCCGATGTCGGAGGCTACCTCGGTGAGCGGGTCGAAGATGGACGGTTCAATCTCCCCGTCAGGCGAGACTTTGAATCTTGTCCATGCTGCCAGGCCGCACACGGGCGACCATTCGGCAATATCTTGAAGAGCCATTTCGAGTCTGGGTTGGTGGCGAGTGGAAGATGAGGAGAAGATGGGTGGATGGATGTTGGGAGATGCTCTGGCTGTTCCAAGGGCAGCGGGTTGACAGCCTTTAAGTACCTGCCGTCCAACGGGTGCAGCCCATTTCACAGAGGTTGTCACAACCCATGCCAGAAACACAGCCACATCCAGGACCCCTGTCCCGGAACAAAGTAGGACCGACACGATCAGTGAGAGGACCCAACATCGATCACCAGTGATCCAACACGATCAGTCATGGATTACGTTAGATTAGTACTGATCCATGACACGACCTCACTAATTAAGTAGTCTAACATTTCACCTAATTCAGCCGAAGGCTGACTCTACATTAATCCATAAGTTTTCCCAAATAATGAGGGTCTGGTACAGACAGGGATAAATAAGTTTCTCAGAATCTGATTAGTCCAAATTTTGTATTACTAGTTACTAAAGAAGGCTGGATTGGTTAGCAGCTCTAGAAAAAGTGAGTATCCACTAGCCACTATCTCTTACTACTTCTTTATTTACTTCTTTATTTACTATTACTAAATTTACTTAGCGATCTATTCGTTTGCTTAGCTAAGTAACCTTTCTTCTATTATCAATTCTGATATACTGTATGACTGAGGATAGATTCTGATTCTAGGGGTAATATAAGCCCTGGATCTAATTATAGAGTCTATTGCCTATTTTATAACTAAATAAAACTAGTAAGTGACTTTATTAATAAGAGGAAATCTACTAATTAAACTATAATCTGCTTAAAATATTAAGACTAATGCAATTCTAAAGTAACTGATATTATTAGTATAGTCTATATGCCTTTCTAACCTGATTAAGCGTGCTAGGTCTAAAGGTGCGGTCCTAACGTTAAGGAACCTGGCTATCCGTCCTTCCTTAACTAAGAGATCTGCTTTAAAAAGAACTAATAGAAATGCTAGCCTATCGCCTTTTAATAAAAGATTCAGAACCTAGCCTATATTATTACTAAAGCTATAGTAACTTTATATAGCTAGGAGTTTATTTAAAAAGTTAATTAGCTAGCTATATATAGTACTAAAGACTCTAATTCTATTAACCTAATAAAGTATATAGTATTTCTATACTCTAGCTCCCTCACTTTCTATATAGCTAATAGCCTATTTAATCGCTTTATATTCTAATCTATTTACTATCTAAAGTAATATAACTAGTTTAAATTACTCTTACTTAGCTATTAGGTTCTATAGGGCTAGGAAGGACTTATAAGATAATTCTTCTAAGGCTAGAGCGAGGGCTAAGCTGGCTGCTATTTAGTATGACTATTATTTATAACACTATATAAGGGAGACTATATTACTAACTCTTATAATATCTTAACTCAGTATTTTTAATAAGTCTAAGAGTCTTAAGAAAGGTATTCTTATACTATAGTCCTAGTAAATTATTTAAACTAACTATAGAGTGTAAATAGAAGTTAAGATTAATTATAATTAAGTTAATTTTAAAATAAGGATAGAATAACTAAGGAAAGTAATAATAGGAGACAGTTCTCTAAATTTAATATTAATACTAAGGACTATTTTAACTTACTCTTCTTACTTACTTAATTATAAAAGTACTTTAAACTATTAAGAGTAGAGTGTAATTCTAATCTAGAGGATAAAGATAAGAATAGTAATAATAATTCTATAACATATATAATAAGCTTATATAATAAACAAGCTTATATAATAAAAATCCCTCAACCTATATCTTCTCTATTTAATCAATTAATTCTTAACTATGAAATATATCTAACCCTAATATTAAGAGTAGAATCCTTTTTACGCTTTAGGCCCTTTAAAATAACCCGAAATTAAAGCTCTAACGCGCTATAGAGATCTATAAAGTTGGCTGTATGCTGCTATAGTGCTAGTAGAAGGGGATTCAATCCAGATGCGATTAAATCCCTAAATTGCACAAGCTATCCGATCTAGAGGAGCAGATTATTATTTAGTTTATCCTTAATCTAGATTCATAAGAATTCTCCTTATAATTATATAGTATTAAAGAAATGGCTAACTAATTACTTACTAACTATAATGCATTACTTATTAGTAAGTATTAGGCTTTAAACTTTATTAAGTAATACTAAGAGCTTAAGATATATTTTTTTTTATAAATATAATTATTAAAGAATTAAATATAAAGATCTAATTATTATTTATAATTAGTTTAGGCTTAACGTATATGATAAGCGAATGTCCTAGACAAGCGAGTGTCTTACTCAGATTTTCACCTTAAATCGCGATTTTAAAATAATTCTTAAAAACTTAAACTAACTCTAAAATAGCTATAGTTTTAGATATAGCTTAATTATAATATATATTATCCTTATGAAATTTCTTAAGCTATATATACTTATAGTACTAGCAGTATAAAATTCGCACTGTTTTTTTTTCCTATTTTTATTTATAACTAGCTTAATAAATTAGTTAGAAATATAAAGAAAATACTATTTTATAAGCTTTTTTCTTAAAAGCCTAGAATTAATTCTTTAGAAATTTACTAATTAAATAGCCCGTTTTAGAAAATCTAAAATGTGTACTTTTAGCTATACAGTATAAGTAGGACACTCGCTTGTTTGGGATATTCGCTTATTATATACGTTATAGAAAATATAATTATAAAATATAGTATTAATTTAGCTAATATTTATAATTTTAATAAGACTGGCTTTATAATAAGTATAATTATAAGTAGAATAGTTATTATAAGTATAGATAAGTAATGTATGTGATAAGCGAGTGTAATAAACAAGCGAGTGCAATACTTAAAATTTCCTAGTATTTATACTATAAGCAAAAATAATTCTCTAAAAATTAAAAAAAAAGTAAGCTAGTTAAAAATATGACATAATCTTAATTATTAAGTAAAGATTTATTAAATATTTTTTCTAGACTTTTAAAAAAGTTCTTTATAAAGTTATTAAGAAAAGCCTTATTCGCACTGTTTTTATTAAGTTTTTTATTTTTTAAAAATTATAAAGATTTTTTAAAAATCTAAAGAAAATAATAACTTGTGACTTTTTTAGTTAAATACTTAAATTACACTTTTTAAGTCTTAATTAGTTATATAGCTAGTTTTAGAAAATTTAAAGTTTAGCCTTTTAGGTGTATAGTATCAGTATTGCACTCACTTGTTTATTACACTCGCTTATTAAGTACGTTATAGAAATCTGAAATCAGTTTAGCTTAAAAATCAGAAATAGGTTATAATTATTTAAGTAATTAATATAAAAGGCTAAGCAATCTAGCTATTTATTATAATTATAGACTAATATTACTTTATTAGCTAGTATTAGAAAAGTAACCTTTTAAGTAATTAAGCTATTATAATAACTCTAAATAGCTAGACTAATAATAAAATAAGTCTTAAGTAGCTTAAGTACTTTAATTAGTATATAAAGAATTAATTAATTAGTTACTATTATCTTCTAATCCTTAATAAGTATAAAAGTTACTACTTTATTAACTTTAAGAAATATTATAAATAGAATGATATTATTATGCTTTATATACTGCTTTATTTATCTTATTTATTTTAGCCTCTTAATATTAAGTGCTTTAAGTTACTTAAAAAAGCTTATAGTTAAGAAATTAAGTAGTTAATTAAATATTCTATAACTTATATTTTAAAGACTAAGTTCTTCTTAGCCTTTTATACTACTTACTAAGCTACTATAATAATAAGTAATATTAAAAGGGGTTTTTAAAAGGCTAGACTTACTCCTTTAGACCTAGAATATATTATATTATAGCTTAATATATAGTTATAGACTTTAATACTAGCTAAGAAGGATATTAGCCTTCCTAACTCTTAAGTCTTAAAGACTTTAAAGATAGTACTTAAGGCTAGATTATAGTTTAAATACTTTAAAAGATGAGTTAGAAAGCATTAGAGCAGCTCTTTAGTATCTATCTTTAAAGCACTTAAGTCATTTTCTAAAAGAATAAAGGCAATAATGCATTAAATAGTATTATTAAAGTCTAAGAACTAGATCTTTTAATAAGTAAATAAGACTCTTAGTAAGTAGTATAAAGTAAAAAGAACCTACTTATATTAAGGAGGGAAGATGACTGTAAATAAGAAAAGGGGTGAGATAGATTAGAGAGATATTAATGCATAAGTAGTAGCTAAATCGTTAAGAAGTAATAGTCGAAAGAGGTTAGTAATATAAAGAGAAAGGTATTATAGAACTTATAGAAAGGCTGATTATAATATAAGGACCTATTAGGCTATAATTAAGACTTTTAAAGATAAGGATAGTGATTTATTTTAATTAATAAAATAGTTTATTATATTTTTATTATGATCTTTATTTTATAAGTTAGTATTTTTATTATATAAGCTTATTTATTATATAAGCTTATTATATATATTAAATAGAAGCCTTTTTTACTATTACTTACTATAGCCTTTTATATAGCTAAAGTATAGTTACTATAGCCCTGCTCTTAGTATAAGAAAGTAGCTAAGATAATCTTAAAAGCAAACTTAACTATTAAAGCTATTATAATAGTATTAGAGTCTAGTAATAATTCTATTTAAAGAATTAGTAGTATTTTATATATAAGACTTAGTATAGAATAAAGACCTTAAGGCTTGCACTTTAACTAATTATAATAAAGCAATTCTTTATAAGTTCTAAATAAAGCTAGATAATAACTAAATGCAATTTTATAGTTAATACTAAGAGAGTTAGTTTTAAATAAAGATTGATTATAATAGTATTTATATATATTATTATTAAAAGGATAAAAAATATTACTTTAATAAATTATATTTCTTCTTTATAAATAATTACTTTAACTTTAGCCTTATACTAACCTAATTACTCTAGCTTATACTTACTAAAGAGTCTTTAATTACTTATATTTATATTTATATAAATATTATACTTATATAAAAGTAGTAATATAAGTATTAAAAGTATATAGTTTACTTTTTTTATAAAGTTAGCTTAGTATATAACCAGCTCCTGCTTTTATTATAAGAATTGAATACTATATTACTATATCTTACTAATACATCATTTTATATAATTCTTAGCTAGTAATTTACTTACTAGTTCTATATTCACTACTAGCTAGTTATTATATAGTTAGATTACTTCTATTACTATTATTCTAACTATTAATACATTATTATTAATAAAAAGAGGCTGAATTAATTACCTTAAGATAATAATATCCTAAATACTATTTTATAGAATTAAGTAAAGGCTATAGATATTAGACCTAAAGAAGATTAGAAAGCAGAGCCTGACTTAAAAAATGAAGCTATAGTACTAAACCTATTAATTAAGGATATAAAATTCAATACTCTATAGTCTATTTTTATTAAAGAATTAAAAGTTAATTCAGAGCTTTTTATAAGCTTTTAAGTATAAGTATAATATAAGCTATAACTTCTGAATATATAATATATACCTATTAATAAGTTTAATCACTCTTATTATAACTTATATTAACTAGGCCATGACCTAGTTATATATACTAATAAGCACCCCCACTTTTCGCTCTAAATATATATTAATTACTTAGAATATTAAATAATCTAAGTAATTTAAATAATCTTAGATTATTAAGATTATTAAATAATCCTAATAATCTAACTTATATTATAATTATATAAATACTTAAAAAGTGTATATTTAATATAAGCAGCTTCTTAACTATTAATATAACTTAATTACTTTAATTTACTCTAATTACTATATATTATTATATATTAACTATTACTTAATATAATACTATAATTACTACTTAGTAAGTATAACCTAACTGCTTTATTAATATAGACCTTAGTCTATTCTTTAAAAACCCTTTTTAATCCACTCTATACTTTATATAGCCTAGCTTAAGGATATAACTATTATATATTAATAGCTCTTATTTAAATAATTACTTTATATACTAAGTAATATCTAATAGACTATAATAATACTTATTATACTCTTTAGTAATATGCCTTTATCTAAAAGTAAGACTCTAGCGCTCTTTAAAGATAGAAATAGTAATAAACATATAAACGCTTTTAATAATAAATATAAAGAGGAACTTAGGAAGCTCTATATAGAGAATGAGCAACTCTTTATAAGACTTACTAAGCTCTTAGCTCTAGAAATGCATACTAATACTATATAAGAAGAAGAATAATACTAGAATAAAGAGCGCTTTAAATAGTTATATATATAACTCTAGGCTTTATTAAGCAATCTTACTATAAATATAATTATTATAATTATAGAATAACGTATGTAATAAGCGAGTGCAACTATTAGAATAGATCGTGCGTATAGTTATGTATATAATCAGGTGACCTCGGTCAGGCGTGTGACTACTGAGGGCACGCTGAGCATAGCTTGAATAAGAAGGCGGTGAATGCTGTATATAATACCCCTGACTGCTGTAAGGTTAGCCTAGATAATAAGATGCATAATATACATATATATAGGCTCTTAATGACTAAGGTGCTATATATACTGCCTAAATCTAATAATTAAGAGTCTTATATATAATTATATTTACTAGTAATTATTACTTTAAGTAATAGGCTGTTTATAAGTGCTTGATAAGTAGTTACTAAAAGTATAATAACTGTTATAAGTATTAAGCTAGTTATAGACGAAGATTGGATTATGTGGTTTAAGATTCTGAAGACTATAGCTATGAATGAAGACCTTTAGGACTATCTTAACTCTGAGAAGAAGAATAAACTAGAGCTAATCTCAAAGGCCTTAATTTTACTAAATATTACTTAATTTAAGAAGAAGCTAGTGTTAATTACTTACATAAGGCTTACTAAGTTATTAGTAGCTTCTAGTGATTATACTAAGACTATTATAGTAATGACTAATAATAAAGACCTTACTCTTAGTAAAGAAGATAATATAATACTAAAAGCTTAAGATATTAATAAGCTACTTAAAAAGGGTCTCTAAGTGTATAATACCTTATAAACTAACTATAAATACTATAATAAGCGTTATAAGGAATTCTAGACTAGAATAAAGAATGTAAAGAACTGGGTCCTTAAGACACTTAATAAACCACTCTCTTAATACTACTATAAGCCAGAGACTAGTCTGCTTAAGTAGATTCAGTTAATTTATAATGAGTTCGCTTTAGTAATTGAATAGTAGAAGCAGAGAGCTTACTAAATATACTATAAGATCCTAGGAGAACTACCTTAAGGAAAGATTAAGACTAATACTACTATAGTTAACTGGCTTAAGAGATAGCAGAATGCTATTAATAAGGCTTAGGATATTAGCCTTTAAGAAGTAATAGAATCCAATTAGTAGCTTAGAGACCTTATAATAGCTCTTTAGTTAATATACTTATAGGCTTAGACTGATGTATATAGCGTTATATAGATAGGTTAAGTCTGAGTAAGCACTTTAATAGTTAGTTTAATTATAGTAGACATTTGCTAAGAGATTGCTAAATGGCCAGAGACTCTATAGTAAGGAAGAGTGAGTTAGAGAGCCTTCTATAGTAGAGGAGGCATATAAGAAGAAGCCGATAGCTTGGCAAGTGCTTAATGAATAACTACTAGGAAGAGATAGTATTAGAGCAGTAGATTAGATAATGAAGCTAAGTGCTTAGTATACTATTAACTCTATTCACTTTTATATTACTTCTATGCCTTTTTAGAGAATAGACCTAACTGGTTTAAACTGCGGCCTTATATAACTGAAAGGTTTAATAAGTGGCTAGAAGAGAATAAAGATAATTTAGTTAAATGGATTAGAAAGATTAAGCTAGAGAAATCAGCCTGATTATAACTAGTTAGTGCTTATATAGTGAATGCAGCTCTAATTATTAGTAATTATATAATAAATACTAAACTAATAGCTAGTATTTATTATATATTATAGAATTATATTCTTTTAGATTTAAGAGTAACTCTATATATCTTTTAAGATATAAGCTGAATGAAGAACTTATAAGCAGTCCTACTAGGAGATTTCTTTTAATTAGGAACTACTTAAGTGCTAATTAATAGTTATAAAGAAGCGACTATTACTTTAATAAATACTAATAGCTTATTAAAAAGGCTTACTTTCTATAACATTACTTTATATAAATCCCTTATTATAAACCTTATCTTATTCTTAAAGCTAAAATAATAAGGCCTTTAGTAGAATATTAGACTAGGTAATAACTATTTATAGAGATTAGATAGGTCTTTCTTAAGTACTATTAATAAGAAGTAAGAGTAATAAGTCTTAGAATAGAAAGATAGAGTAATAGATTCACTAAACGCTTAGAGAAGGGTTATAGAGCATATAGTAGTAATAATAGCTAATATACTATAGAAGAAGTCTCGCTTTATATTATAGACTCTTAGAAAGCTAATACTAGGGGATATAATAACTTAGTACTGAAGACTTAGATATCTAGGCCTAGACTCCTTATATTACTTTACAATAGCCGCAAGAAGTGTTAGGCTGAAGATAGAAGTGCCTAAAGGCCTTTAATGAATAATAACTATTAATTATAATGCATATAGTATAGTGAAGGCTTGCTAAGCGGTTCGTAGAGCTCTTTAAGAAGTGATAGTATAAGTAAAACTAGGAGAATGAATAGCCCTAGATTTCTATTTAATAATACCAGGCTATGCAGGCTATATATTTATATAGATCTTTATAGACTGAGTAATAAGGTATTCTTAGGATTACTATACTAATAATTACTTAATACTTACTATCTATATAGTAATTATTTACTTCCTTAGGATATTAGAAGTATAATACTCTATTAAGGTTAAAGTATTTAAAATAATAGAAATACACTTATAAATCGCTAAACTGCTAACTATTTAGAAAATATATACTAAGCTCTTAGCTTTAAATACTTAAGTATAAAACAGAGAGGTAAAATGTATTATTATAATTATTATATTAAAAAGCCATATAATATGTATAGGAACTAAGTTGCTAGAATACCTATAGTTAGAATCAATTAAGGCTACTACTTACTTTTATAACTATATACCTTTAATTTATAAAAATAGAAAGACTTTATATAAGTTATTCTATTACTAATTCTATAGTAATTATTTAGTAAAGCCTGACCTTTTATACTTTTAAGCATATAGCTATAAAGTCTTTATATTAACTATAAATATATAATTATAAAGAAACTGGCTTTAAAGGCAGGCTCTAAAAGTATAAATTAGTTTCTTAGTAAGCTATATATTAAGTAACTCATTCAGAGTCTAGAACCCCTTATATAAAGAAGTTTTTATAATAAGAGATATTTCATTTAATAAGCAGTATCTATTTAATAGATAGATAGAGAGTCTTTAAGATAATTTAAAATAATAGAACCTTAAAGCTATTTAATAATATATTAAAGAACTTATAATAATATAAGTATAAGCTAAGTAATAGCTATTATAATTACTTAATAAAGAAGTAGATAAAGTAATAGGAGAAGATAATAATAACCTATTTAAAGAATACTTACTAAGTGATTATAAGGCTATTAGTAGAGTGCCTGAATCTAAAGGGGCATATAAATATACTATAGCTAAGTTTAAACCTCTTCTAATACTTCTTCTATTATTACTAGCTGCGTTTTTCTATACCTTAGCCTCTAGGCTAAGTATAAAGGGGTGTGGGGAAGCGGCTGACTAAGGGTTAAAGGCAGGTATATAATATGCTCTAAAGATGGAGAGCTTTATATACTAACTCTTAGGCAGATAAAGGGAGTCTCAGAAGGTCTAATGAGGCTCTGCTAACAGACTAGTGAAGTAGCGCGAGTCATTTAAGGCCGCGTTCCTAGCTAGGATGCTCTAGTTACTTAAGTATCGTATGGGTAACTGCAGAGTGTTTAGCAAAGGCCTGGCTAGCTTTAGGCAAGTACTCAGCAGGAGAAGATAAGTCTGCTCTTAGATTACGAAGGATGTAAGTATATAAAAGCCTCTGAGATTAGAGAGCCCTATATTAATAATAGTATAAAAGCCTTTATAAATAGAGAGCTCTATATCTAGAGGGGAAAGGTTACTATATATTAGTATACTTTAGTGCTTATTATAGACTCTTCCTAGCTTATATATAATGATAGTAAGTTATTTTTATTAAGATACTCTTCTTAAAGTAGAAAAAATATATTTATAAAGTTATATAGATTCTTAATTATAGATTAAAGTTATAAAAGCCTTAGTAAATAGTTAATAAGTACTTAGTTATTATTAAGTTTATATTTATAAACTTAATAAGTATAGTAGATTTATAAAGATAAAAGTATGCTTTATTATATATAGAGATTAGTAAGTGATTAATAGCTAAGAGACTTATATAATAACTTTAGTAAGTATGTTATTTAAAACTCTTATAGCCTTAGCTAACTAATTTAATTATAATATATTATAATATAATGCAGTTAATGCATTTATATATATAAAGCTAGATAAGGATATTTATATATAAATGCTTATAGGATATAGAAAGCTAGAAAGGATTCTAAAGCTATAGAAAGCTCTTTATAATCTTTAGCAATTATTACTACTATAATAAAAGCACTTTAAAAAGGGCTTACTATAAGCAGGCTTTTGCTAAGTGCTTAGTAAGAATTGCTATTAGCTTTATAAAGATATTATCTTCTTTTTCTATATAGATAACTGTGTTCTCTATTTCTTTAAGTATATTAAGAGTAAGGCAATATTACTAATAGTAGAACTATAGAAAATATATAATATTATAAGTAGTAAGCCGCTTTAATAGTTCCTAAGGATTAAGGTTATTTAGGATTATAGAATAAGAAAGCTGTGGTTATTATAAGCTATTTATATTAATAAAATGCGCTGCCTGCTCTCTAAAGACTTACTGAACCTGATATTAGTAACTCTAATAATCTATAAGGAACTTCTATTATATAATATAATAGTAAGCTCTAGCAGTATTAACCTATACCTTAAGAAGATTAGTACTATTATATATATAGTAGTAATAACTTGACTAAATATAGCTTTTACTATAAGCTAATTAGCTAGGTTTAATTAGAACCCTGGACTATAGTAATAAAGAGCTATAGACAGAGCCTTATAATACTTTATATAAATAAAGGGTCTCTGTCTTAAATATAGAGCTATAGCTAGTAATAAAGAAAATAGACTGTAAGTTGCTTTAGATACTAGCTTTACTAATAATTTAATAGATCGTTAGAGTTCTTAAGCATTTATTATAAAGCTCTTTAGTAGGATCACTTTTTAAAAAGCTAATAAGCAGGATATAGTTATAATATTAATAATAGAAGCAGAGCTCTTAGTGCTTTCCTAAGTAGCTAAGGAAGCTCTCTTTATAAGCTAACTTATTTCTATATTAAAGGTTAACTTAAACTCTTTAATAGCTTACTAAGTAGTTATAATAATAATAAGGATTATAATTAAATATAATAATAAGTAGACTATCCGCCTTATTACTATAGAATTAGTATAACTATATATAAAGCTTAAGTATGTTAATATTCATAACTATTAGCTATACTAAGAAATCATTAAAGAGAGAATTAATATTATTTATATACTTACTATCTAAATACTTACTAATAGATTAATAAAGAACCTATTAGAAGAAGGTCACTTAAGCTTCCTTAAGTAACTAAAGCTAATTAACTTAATAGATAAGATTAAATAGAGAAGAAATGAAGAAAAGGCAAAAAAGCTATAAAGTAAAGTGCAGCTTAGTAGAAGGACTGTGAAGCTAAAGGGGTGTGTTAGAATAGATTATGCATATAGTTATGTATATAATTAAGTGACTTTAGTTAGGCGTGTGACTACTAAGGGCATACTAAGCATAGCCTGAATAGGAAGGCAGTAAATACTATATATAATACCCCTGACTGCTGTAAGGTCAGCCTAGATGATGAGATGTATAATATACACACATGTGGGCTCTTAATGACTAAGGTGCTATGCATGCTGCTTAAATCTAATAGTAACAGACAAGTGAGTGTAACACTTGAAATTTCCTAGTATTTACACTATAAGCAAAAATAATTCTCTAAAAATTAAAAAAAAAGTAAGCTAGTTAAAAATATGATATAATCTTAATTATTAAGTAAAGATTTATTAAATATTTTTTCTAGACTTTTAAAAAAATTCTTTATAAAGTTATTAAGAAAAGCCTTATTCGCACTATTTTTATTAAGTTTTTTATTTTTTAAAAATTATAAAGATTTTTTAAAAATCTAAAGAAAATAATAACTTATGACTTTTTTAGTTAAATACTTAAATTACACTTTTTAAGTCTTAATTAGTTATATAGCTAGTTTTAGAAAATTTAAAGTTTAGCCTTTTAGGTGTATAGTATTAGTATTGCACTTGCTTGTTTATTGCACTCGCTTATTAAGTATGTTAAAAGATTATTAAACTTATTATTAAATTAATTTAAATTAAGAATAATTAAAAATAATAAATAGCTTAATTTATAGAATATAAATAGCTTATTATAATAGTATATATTTATAATATTAGAGAAACTATTAAGTTTAAATAGTTATTAAAGTTTAATAAAAACTCTAAAAAGCTATAAGAATACTTTATTAGCCTTAAGTCTTATTATATATATTACTTATTACTATTTATAAATAACTTACTTAAAGTATAATATATTATAAAAAGACTAAAAAGTAAGGCAGCTTAGAACTATAAGTTAATCTTAAAAGACTTTATAACTTAAGCCTTAAGTTAATAAAAGCCTAAAATAACTATAATATTTAATAGCTTTAATAAATATAAGTAATTACTAATTAATAACTATAGTAAATAGAATAAGAAATATAATACGCTTAATACTATTAGAAAACTTAAATAAATAAAAGCAGTATTTAAATACTTTTTAAAATTCTAATATATTATAATAAAACTTAATTAATTAAATAAAAACCTTATTAATAAGTTTTATTAGAACCTAAAGGATAATATTAAGAATAAACTTATTAAAAATATGGATTTACTTACGGACTTTACTTAGTATACTAAACTTACTATTATAATTAATAACTAACTATTTAAATAATAAATAGAAAAATGAAATATTAATAATAATAATAATAATAATTAGAAAAGAAAAAGCTATACTAACTAGAGGAAACTATAAATCCTTAATACTTCTTATAGTATTATAATAAGACTTATAAAACTTAGAGTTATATAATAGTGATCTTAGTAAGGAAAGAAAATATTTAATTATTATAATTATAATAAGCTAGAATACCTTTTATATAATTATAAAAAACTTAAGAAAGAAAAGAAACTATTTAAGCCTATTACTATACTTACTTATAGTATTAATTTAGTTAAGAAAGGAAATAACTTTCTTACTTAATCTATTAATATAACTTAAAGCGGATTTAATAATAGCTTTAATAAATATAACTATAATATAATAAATATATAAGACTGAATAAATAAACTAAAATATAAAGATATACTTTAAAGAAGACTAATTAAAAGAACTAGACTTAAGAATAAATAATTATAAGAAGATAAATATAAAAAGAAACTCAGGAAGTAGAATTAATAAATAGAAAGAGAAAAAGATAACTTAAAAGTATGTGAATAATAGCTATAAATAAAATAAGAAGTGGCGTATTAATATAAAGTAAAAAGGAAAAGGGAATAAGAAGAAAGAACTTAAGAAGTAGTAATTAAGAAATAGAAACCGATTTTTAAAGGCCAAGTCCTAAGTTACTTAACTATCGCTCTCTGATTTAATAAAATATATACTATTACTATAGTCTAATAACTTAAAGAACTATTAATATAAATAGAAGATTTTAATGAATTTAATATTCTTAATTAATAGCTTAACTATTAGTAAACTAATAAAAAATAACTTATTATAATAAATAGTAATATAATATATAGCTATATTATATAATAACTTACTCTTTAATTATAAATTAGTATAAAATAAGATATATATTAAGCTAAAGAGGCTAAGTATAATATTAAAGATAAGAATATCTTTATACTAATAAATAAATACTTAGAGTTAAATAATAAACTCTAAAGTATTACTTTAAAAGAATAAGATATATTATTATATATAATAGAAAATATTTAAATTAAATAATTCGCTAAGAAATAATAAGATCTTATAGAAGAAGCAGATATCTATATCCAAGCCTTATATTAATAGAGTAGAATGAACTTATAAAACCTAAAAGAATAAAAACTATAAGGAGATAAATCCTATATATATTAAATATATTAAAAATATAATAAAATCTTATAAGTATTATATATATATTATAAATGCATTATATACTTTAATAATAAGCTATAATAAGATTACTTTTTAATTTAAATAAATAAATAATTTATTATAACTCTTTATAAAAAGGAAGATATAAAAGATTATTATATATAGAAATAGTATAAATACCTTAATATAGCTTAATTAATAGAGTATAATATAGATTACTTAATTAATTACTAAAAGCTTAATATAAAACTTATAAACTATTAATAACCTAAGTATTAAATATACTTATATAATAAGGTTAATATATAATATAAATATAACTAAAGATAGATATTCTAACCTTTATAAAATAGAATAATAGAGAGTATAAAAAACTCCTAATACTATTTATAATAAAGCAATAAATAGGCATAAAGTTAGAAGAAGCAGAACCCTTTAAAATAAGAGCTTTATATATAACTAAAAGCATATAAATAATATACTAGTATTTAAAGATATAAGTATAAATTAAAAGAAACTAGTTACTTACTTTAATAAATAGTAATATAGAATTTAACTATATTCACTTTATAATAATGAATATATTAAAACTTTTATAAAAAAATAAAGTAAATCTATATAAAGTATAGAATCTTAAAGGATCTTCTTTTAATTATAATAATAGAAGAATAATTAAAGAGTTTAATTATCTTAAGGTTTTTATAAAAAGATAAAATAAAGGAATCTTATTTAATATAATACTTATTATAAACTACACTTTAGTCTTAAAGTACTTATAATTAAAATAAGTTAATTTAATAATAAACTAAAAGACTAATTAAATAAACTTTAATAATATGAATAATTATTCTTTTTAAGAATTAGATTTAGATAATAATATAAAATCTTAAACTTTAATTAATAATAGTATTAGTAAAGTATTAGTAAAAGAAATAATAGAAACTTTCTTACTTTAAAGTATAAAATATAAATATTATAAAGCTTAATAAAATAAAATATACTATACTATTACTTTTATATAAAGCTAATTAATAAAGCTTAATAAGGACTTTATAGAAATAAAGAAATAATAAAAAGTAAATAAAAGACTGAAAAATATATTACTTACTTATTATATTTATAAGAAACTGTTTACTAAAGAATTAGAAATAGGTCTATTTAAATATAGTAAATAGGATTATAAAATAGTATTAAAAGATAGAACTTTACTTAAGTTCTTTAAATTCTATAATCTTAATAATATATAGCTATAAATACTAAAGGAATACTTTAAAGATATTCTAAAAAAGGAATATATTAAAATATTAAAATCCTTTATAAGATACTTAATTATATTTTAAAGAAGAATAGAAAACTCTAATTAATTATAGACTACTAATAGTTAAATAATATAATACTAAAGGACTGAATGCTATTACTTCTAATTACTGAACTAAAAGACTGCTTTTATAGTAAAAAGTAGTTTATAGTACTTAATCTAAAGAATGCTTATAGTTTAATCTATATAAAGCCTAGAAATAAATAGAAGACTGCATTTAGAACTAAGTTCAGACTATTTAAATACTTAGTAATGCTCTTTAGACTTATAAACATACTAGCAATATTCTAATAAATAATTACTAATATTCTAAAAGAATATTTTAATATCTTTATTATATATTACTTTAATAATATTTTAATCTTCTTAAAAATAGAAGAAAAGTATATAAAATATATATATATAATCCTATAGAAACTATAAGATATAAAACTACTTATAGAACTAATAAAAAGCAAGTTCTATATATAGAAAGTGGACTTTCTTAAATATACTATCTAATTAAATAAGATTTAAATAAATAAAAAGAAAATCGAAGCTATTAAAGATTAGCTAAGACTAAATAAGAGTATTAAAGAAGTATAGAGCTTCTTAGGGTTTATTAATTATTATAAAAGGTTTATTTATAGATTTAATAAAATTATAAAACCCTTAATAGAACTTATAAAGAAAGATATAAACTTTAAATAGAATACTAAGGCTTAGAAAGCCTTTAATAACTTAAAACAGACTATCCTTAGTAAACCTATTTTAATAACCTTTAATCTAAAATAATTAATTGAATTAGAAATAAATACTTCTAACTTCGCCTTAAGAGCTTAAATTAAATAATAAAATAATAAAAGAAACTTATACTTAATTGCATTTTACTTATATATACTAAAAGAAGCTAAACTTAATTACTCTATTTATAATAAAGAATTCTTAATAATAATTAACTCTTTTAAAGAATTTTAATACTATTTCTTAAGAAGTGAATACTAAGTTATTATATATATAGACTATAAAAATATATTATACTTTATAATTATATAAGAGCTTAGTAAAAGATAACTTTATTATATAGAATACTTATTAAAATTTAACTATATTATTATTTATAAAAAAGGCTTAGAAAATAGATAAGCTAATATAATAAGTTAATAACCTGACTTTAAAATTAATATATTAAAAGCTAATAAGTAAATATTAGCTTATACTTCTAAAGGATATTTTAAATAAAAATATATTATAGCTATAAGTAAGTTATAATTACTAAAAAACTTATTAGAATAATTATAGAAGTCTGTATAAAGCTTTAAATAATAGATATATAATGAATAGCTAGCCTTAAGAGAATTACTATAATAAGAAGAAAAAGCTATTTTAATAAGATTATAAGGATCCTAAGTAATTGCTTACTTCTATTAGAATAACTATTATAAGAACTCCTAGACCTTAGTTAAGAAACTTTATTAGTACTTTTATAATAACTTTATAAAAGTATATATTAATTATATAATATAATGTAAATAATACTTACTAGACCTCTTAGAATAATATATAAAAGAATGTTAGAAGATAAGTAATTATTAAAACTATAAACCTAATAAAGTATAAAAGAAACTTAAATAGGTTAATAAATTTAATAAAATAGTCTAAATTATAGTAATAGTGTCTTAAGAGATGCTTTATAAATAAATATAAAAATATAATTAAATGTATAAAATATATAAAGTAATAAGAACACTCTGCTTAATTTCTGAATTATAATTCAGACTATAAAGGTTATAAGTCCTCCTAGAACTATAAGAATAATTAGTATAGGATATTTATAAACTTCCTATATATAGATATTAAGAGATTAATAAGACCTTTAAATAAGTTAAAACGATATATATATTTCTTAGTATAAAAAGAATAGTTATAGTATGTTAGAGCTGAGGGCCCACTAGCTGGAATGGCCTGAACATTTTAATTAGCTAACTAATTTAAGTACTAGTCTTAATAAAGCTATTGATAAGGATAATAGGAGTTAGTCTAAGATAAAAGGCAGAGATAACTCAGATACAGATAGTAATTAATAATATTCTTACCTACCTTTATTTTTAAGTTATTAAATTATTTTTAATATTATTATAATAAGATTTATTTAATTAACTAGAATATCTAATTCATTTCTTAGCTAGCTGCTTAATTACAGCTCTAGCCTTCTTTTTATCTATTTTATTTTATAAGTCTTATCTGCTCTCACTCTACTATACATCCTGCTTATCTTATTATATCTATTACTTTAAGTAGTAGTATCCCTCTTATCCCCCTGCTTAATATATTTTAGAGGTTATAATAAGATAATAAACTATTAGTTTAATTAATTAATTAATTCTATTAATTAGTAGATTAATTAAGTAAGTAATAATACTTCTAAGCTATTATAAAGTCTTAAGCTAAGTATAGAAAGGGAGGTAGTATAAGTAAGTAAGGGCGTAGGATTAGGAGGATATAGGATATCTAATTAACTTTAAAAATAACCTTACTTAGTACTTCTAATCTAAAAGTATATAGTATTTTTAGTTAAGTAATTAATTTTACTAAAGATAGAACTGAAATTGCCTTTTACTCCTATTTATTATACTAATTTATAATAGATTTATTATTAATATTATAGAGTATTTTACTTAGTACTAAAGATATACTAATTATATTATTTATAATTAAAGCTAATATAAAAGTAAGGCGAAAAGCTATTATAAGATAGGAAGTTAAGACTTAGAAAGAGTCTAGACTTTTATAAGTAATTGATTAAATAATTACTATTAATCCCTTTATAACTATTTACTTAAAAAGCATTAAGGGTTAAGGATCTGGACTATCTATATTATTATTACTATTTAATATCCTAATATTATTAGTAATCTTATTAATTATATAGCTAGCTATAAGAGACCTATTAATTGCTTTAGTTATCTTCTTTAAATAAATCTATATAAGACTCTCTTATTCTTTAAGACTATAACTAAGGATAAAGATAAGTAATTCAGAAGATATCTAATTCTTAAAGCATACTTTCACTTTCTAACTTTCTTATTTACTTAATTAACTACTTTTATAATAACACTCTTTACTAAGTTATAGAACTTAGTTTAGAAAGGAATGAAAAGAGTAATATTAAACTTATCCTTAGTTATACTCTATAGAAATAGCATCCCTCTTAATATTAATATTATTAATTAATAGGCTTATAATAATAATGCTTATAATAAATATCTTAAAAGCAGAACTTAATTATATTACTTTAAGTATTCTAGCCTAAACTCATTCCTTAGTATAAGGACTAAGATATAAGTTTAATAAATTAAATATTATAGCTTATATAAAAGCCTTTAAAATTACTATTAAAAATAATAAAGTATTTAAAGAGCAATAGCCTTTATACTTTATCTATTTTTATATAAATAATAAAGTAAAAACTATGGTTTAATTAGCTATTTAATAATTTAAATAAGCTATAACTAAGATAAACCTAATGAATATATTTAAAGGCTAGGATCTTAATTCTAAAGAAACTCTAGAAATAACACTTAGCTAAATAAATACTACTCAGATTCTAGAGGCTGCTAATCTAAGTTCTATTTAATAGCTAATATACTATTACTCTTTCTTTATAGTAATAGTTAATCTAATAGACTTAAAGACTTCTTACTAGTTATAGGCTCTTTATTATATTCTGCTTATAAAACTTATATAGTCAGTTTATATAAAGAGTAATAAGAGTCTGACTAAGTTAGATTAGCTAGAGTATAAAACTTAATATTAATATATTATTTTCTGCCTGAATATAAATATAGCTATTAGAGAATGATCTAGTCCTATCACGACCCGTGCAATGTAGACGCCTGACATTACGTAGCCCCTATAAATTTCTCACTAATTACGAGTAATCACTACGAACTATAGAGCGATCACCATAATCACTCCTATAATTACTATAATCACTTCTACGATCACTATAATCGCCCCTATAATAAAGGTAATCGAACCTTATATTATATAGTATATAAACCTAAGGAACTGGCTATTACTAGGACACTAGCTCCTTAGCTATTAATATAACTTAGTTACCTCAATCTACTCTAATTACTATACATTATTATATATTAACTATTACTTAATATAATATTATAATTATTACTTAGTAAGTATGACCTAACCATTCTACTAATATAGGCCCTAGTCTATCCCTTAAGAACCCTTTCTAAGCTACTCTATACCCTATATAGCCTAGCCTAAGAACATAACTATTATATATTAATAGCTCTTATTTAGATAGTTACCTTATATACTAAGTAATATCTGACAAACTATAATAATACTCACTATACCCTCTAGTAATATGCCCTTATCTAAGGAAAAGGCCCTAGCACTCCCTAAGGATAAAGATAGCAATAAACGTATAGAAGCTTCTAATAATAAATATAAAGAAGAACTTAGAGAGCTCTATGCAAAGAACGAGCGACTTTCTGCAAGATTCGCTAAGCTCTTAGCTCTAGGAACGCGTACTAATACTATATAAAAGGAAGAGCATCGCTAGAATGAAGAGCGCTTTAAGCAATTATATGCATAACTCTAGGCCCTACTAAGCAATCCTGCTCTAAATATAATCATTATAGCTATAGAATAGAAGATTACTAAACTCATTATTAAACTAATTTAGACTAAAAATAACTAAGAATAATAAGCAGCTTAACTTATAGAATATAAATAATCTACTATTATAGTATATATCTATAATATTAAAGAAACTATTAAGCCTAAATAGTTACTTAAGTTTAATAGAAACCTAAAGAAACTATAAGAATACCTCACTAGTCTTAAGTCTTACTATATATACTACCTATCACTATTTATAAGTAACTCACTTAAAGTATAATACGCTATAAGAAGACTAGAAGGCAAGGTAGCTTAGAACTATAAGTCAATCCTAAAAGACTTTATAATCTAAGCCCTAAGTTAGTAGAAGCCTAAAATAACTATAATATTCAAAAGCTTTAATAAATATAAATAATCGCTAATTAATAACTATAGTAAATAGGATAAGAAATACAATGCGCTTAATACTATTAAGAAACTTAAATAAATAAAGATAGTATTTAAATACCTTTTAGAATTTTAATATATAATAGTAAAACTCAATTAGTTAAACGAAAACCTTATTAACGAGTTTTATTAGAACCTAAAGGATGATATTAAGGATGAACTCACTAAAAACATAGATCTACTTATAGACTTCGCTTAGTATGCTAAACTCGCTATTATAATCGATAACTGACTATTTAAATAATGAATAGAGAAACGAAATATTAGTAGTAATAATAATAGTAATTAGAAAAGAAAGAACTATACTAACTAAAGAAAACTACAAACCTCTAATACTTTTTATAGTACTATAATAAGACTTATAGAATTCAGAGCAATATAGTAGTAACCCTAATAAAGAAAGAAAACATTTAATTACTATAATTATAATAAATTAGAACACCTCTTATATAATTATAAAAAACCTAAGAAAGAGAAAAAACCATTTAAGCCTATTACTATACTTACTTATAGTATTAATTCAGTTAAAAAGGGAGATAACCTCCCCACTTAATCCATTAATATAACCCAAAGCGGCTATAATAGACGCTTTAGTAGAGTAGGACTATTCTAGGACTAGATAGCAGACTTAAAATATAAAGATATATCCTAAAGAAGGCCGATTAGTAGGACTAACTCTATAGATAAATAAACACTAAATAATAAATGCAAGAAGAAGCATAGCGAATAGAGTCAATAAATAGAAAGAAAAAAAGATAACCCTAAAGCATATAAGCAATAGCTATAGATAAAACGAAAAGCAGTATACTAATATAAAGTAGAGAAGAAAAGGGAATAGGAAGAGAGAACCTAAGAAGCAGTAGCTAAGAAATAGAAACTAATCCCTATAGGCCAAGTTCTAGATTATCTAACTATCGTACCCTGACCTAATAGAGTATATACTATCACTATAGTCTAATAACTTAGAGAAGATCTAATATAAATAGAAGATTTTAATAATTATAAAATCCTAGATTAATAACCTAATTATATATAAACTAATGAAAACTGGCTATAAAGACAGACTGCTATACTAAATAGTAGCGCAACGCGTAGTTATATTATGTAATAACCTGCTCCCTAACCGTAGGTTAGTATAAGACGAAATATACACTAAGCTAAGAAGGCTAGGTATAATATTAAAGATGAAGATATCCTTATACTAGTAAATGAATACTTAGAATTAGATAATGAACTTTAAAGTATCACCTTAGAAGAATAAGACGTATTAGTATATATAATAAAAGACGTTTAAATCGAATAATTCACTAAGGAATAATAAGATCCTATAGAAGAAGTAAATATCTATATCTAAGCCTTATATTAATAGAGCAGAAAGAACCCACAAAACCCAAAGGAATAGAAAATATAAAGAAATAAACTCTATACATATTAGATATACTAAAAATACAATAAGATCTCATAAGCATTATATATATACTATGAATGTATTATATACCTTAAAAATAAGCTATAATAAGATTACTTCCTAGTCTAAGTAAATAGATAACCTATTATAACTCCTTATAAGAAGGAAGATATAGAAGACTACTATATATAGAAATAGTATAAATACCTTAGTATTACTTAACTAATAGAGTATAATGTAAATTACCTAACCAACTGCTAGAGGCCTAATATAAAACTCATAAACTACTAATAGCCTAAATATTAAATATATATATATAATAAGGTTAATGCATAGTATAAGTATAACTAAAGACAGATGTTCTAACCCTTATAAGATAGAATGACAGAGAGTATAAAAAACTTCTGACACTATCTATAATAGAGTAATAAATAGGCATAGAGCTAGAGAAAGCGGAACCCCTTAAAATAAAAGCTCTATATATAACTAAAAGCGCATAATCAATAAAACAGTACTTAGAAATATAGGTATAAATCAAGGGAAACTGGCTGCCCGCTTTAATAGATAGTAGCGCAGAATTTAACTACATCCACCCCGCAGTAATAAATACATTAAAATTCCTATAAAAAGATAAAGCGAATCTATATAAAGTATATAATCTTAAAAGAACTCCTTTTAGCTATAATAATAGAAGAATAACTAAAGAGCTTAATCATCTTAAGGTTTTTATAAAAGGACGAAACAAAGAAATCTTATTTAATATAATACCTATTATATACTACACTTTAGTCTTAAGGTACTTATAGTTAAAACGAATTAACTTAATAATAAACTAGAGGACTGGCTAAGTAAACTTTAATAATATTAATAATCACTCCTCTTAAGAATTAGATTCAGATAATAATATAAGATCTTAAACTTTAACTAATAATAGTACTAGTAAAGTATTAATAAAAGAAATAATAGAAACTTTCTTACCCTAAGGCATAAAATATAAATACTATAAAGCCCGAAATAGTAAGACATACTGCACTATTACCTTTATATAAAGCTAACTAATAAAGCTTAATAAAGACCTTATAAAAATAAAGAAATAATAGAAAGTAAATAAAAGAATGAAGAATATACTACTTACTTACTATATTTATAAAAAACTATTTACTAAAGAATTAAAAATAGGTCTACTTAAATATAATAAATAGGATTATAAAATAGTATTAAAAGATAGAACCTTACCTAAGTTCTTTAAACTCTATAATCTTAATAATATATAGCTATAAATGTTAAAAGAATACTTTAAAAATATATTAAAAAAGGGATATATTAAAATCTTAAAATCCTCTATAGAATACCTAGTTATATTCATTCTAAAAAAGAATAGAAAACTCTAATTAATTATAAACTATTAGTAACTAAATAATATAATACTAAAAGACTAAATACTATTACCCCTGATTACTAAACTAAAGGACTGCCTTTATAATAAGAAATAGTTTATAGTACTTAACTTAAAGAATGCTTATAGCTTAATCTATATAAAGCCTAGAAATAAATAGAAGACTATATTCAGAACTAAATTCAGACTGTTTAAATACTTAGTAATGCCCTTTAGACTTATAAATATACTAGTAATATTCTAATAAATAATTACTAATATTCTAAGAAAATACTTTAATATTTTTATTATATATTACCTTAATAATATTTTAATCTTTTTAAAGATAGAAGAAGAGTATATAAAATATATATATATAATCTTATAAAAGCTATAAGATATAAAACTATTTATAGAACTAATAAAAAGTAAGTTCTATATATAAGAAGTGGACTTTCTTAAACACACTATCTGACTAAATGAAATCCGAATGAATAGAAAGAAAATCAAAGCTATTAAGGACTGGCTAAAACCAGATAAAAATATTAAAGAAGTATAGAGCTTCTTAGGGTTTGCTAATTACTATAGAAGGTTTATTTACAGATTTAATAAAATTATAAAACCTTTAATAGAACTTATAAAGAAAGATATAAACTTTAAATAGAATACTAAGGCCTAGAAAGCCTTTAATAACTTAAAACAAGCTATCCTTAGTAAACCCATTTTAATAACCTTTAATTTAAAATAACTGATCGAATTAAAAACTAATGCTTTTAACTTTACCTTAAGAGCTTAGA
Organism: Dactylonectria alcacerensis; assembly: GCA_029931735.1. Lineage (NCBI taxonomy): Eukaryota > Fungi > Ascomycota > Sordariomycetes > Hypocreales > Nectriaceae > Dactylonectria > Dactylonectria alcacerensis. The sequence goes on along the minus strand of JAPMUZ010000012.1, from coordinate 51,017 downwards.
TTAGATAATAGAATGATAAAGGAAACCTATACTTAATTGCATTCTACTTATATATACTAAAAGGAGCCGAACTTAACTACCCTATTTATAATAAAGAATTCTTAGTAATAATTAACTCTTTTAAAGAATTCTAATATTACTTTTTAAAAAGCGAATACTAAGTTACTATATATACTAACTATAAGAATATATCACACTTCGCAACCATATAAGAGCTTAGTAAAAGATAACTTCACTATATAGAATACCTATTAGAATTTAATTATATTATTATCTATAAAAAAGGCTTAGAAAACAGAAAAGCTAATATAATAAGTTAATAACCTAACTTTAAAGTTAACATACTAAAAGCTAATAAGTAAATATTAGCTTACACCCCTAAAGGACACTTTAAATAAAAATACATTATAGCTATAAGTAAGTTATAGTTATCTAATGACTTACTAGAGCGATTATAAAAGCTAGAACAGAGCTTCGAATAATGGATACACAACGAATACCCAGCCCCAAAGAAACTATTATAATAAGAAGGAAAAGCAGCCTTAACCAGATCCTAAGAATCTTAAGTAATTGCTTACTTTTACTAAAATAACCACTATAAGAACCCCTGGACCCTAGCTAAGAAACTTTACTAGTACTTTTATAGTGACTTTATAAAAGCATATATTACTTACGTAAGATAATGCGACTAATGCCCGTAAGACCTTATTAAGCAATATATAAAAGAATGTTAAAAAATAATCAATTATTAAGATTATGAATCTAATAAAATATAGAAAAAACTCAAATAGGCTGATAAGCTTAATAAAATAGCATAAATCGTAGTAATAGTATCTTAGGAAACACTTTATGAATGGATAAAGGAATATAACTAGATATATAAAATGGATAGAGTAATAAAAGCACCTTATCCAATTCCTAAATCATAACTCAGATTATGAAGGTTATAAGTCCCCTTAGAACTATAAGAACACTTAGTATAGGATATCTATAACCACCCCCTATACAGATACCTAGAAATTAATAAGACTATTAAATAAGTTAAAATAGTACACACATTTCTTAATATAAAGAGAATAGTTATAAAAGTTATTAAATCCTATGAACTATGTAATAAAACCAAGGCATAATACTATAAACTATATAGAGAATTATAACCCCTACTAATCACTAAGTGATTATAGGACTCTATTATAATGGATTTTATTATGAAATTACTTCTATTAGAAGACTCTATAAATAGTACCTTCTATAATAGTATTCTTATCATTATAAACAGATTTATAAAATTTTCCTATTTTATACTTTACTAAGAGTTAATAGACATTAAGCAGTTCGCTTACTTATTCTTATAGAATATTATTAGTATATATAGCTTACTAATAGAGATCCTAAGTAATAGAAGACCCCTATTTATATCTAAGTTTTAATAAGCCTTAATAGCCTAACTAGGATTAAACTACTAGCTTATAATAGCATTCTAATCATAAGTTAATAGACAGATAGAACGCATAAATTAAGTACTTAAGCAATATTTATAATATTATATTAATTATAAATAAAATAATTAAGTAAAAAAGTTACTTATAGTATAACTAAATTATAATACTATAACTAATAAAAGTACTAAACTTACGCTATACTATGCTAATTTCGGATTTATACTAGACATATACTAATAATAGTATAATAGAATTATTAACCTAAAAGCAATCCTAACGTCAGACTAACTAAAAAACCTTTATAAAGAAATGAAAACTGAACTTAAATTTATATAAAGATAAATGAAAAAATACTATAATTAAAAAAGGCTAAAGGGACTATTCTTTTTAAAAAGAGATATGGTCCTACTAGTAATAAAAAACCTATTAATAGACAGACTAAGTAAAAAACTTAACTATAAATTCATCAGACCTTATAAAGTTCTAAAGAAAATCTTAAAAAATAACTATAGACTGGACTTAAAAATATAACACTACTCAGTTTTTTATATCTTATTACTAGAATTAATAGAAAATACCATTCTAATTAATAATAGATAAAGTTATAAATTAGTAATAGAAGACTTAAAAGAGTACTATATTAAAGAAATCTATAATATAAAGAAAATTAATAGAAAAATAATATATCTTATAAAATAGAAAGACTATCTTAAAAGTAAAATATTATAGTAACTACTAAAGAACCTTACTTATATATAGCGTTTACTAAAGACATTCTATACATAATACTAGAAGACAAAGAAGCAATATTAAAATCAAATATAGTAGACTAATTAATTATATCCACCTTACTATAGGCCTAGACCTCAATGACTGTATCAGCCTCTTAACGCTTCGCCTCATCCAGCTCATCCAGAGAACGAAGACCCTAATGCACTATTTCCACGCCCCTCTCTTAAAGCTATTTTCATTAGTAATAAAGCCGCATTAGATGAAATAAGTGCTCATTCATTTATTATTATAACTCTATTAACTCCTCTTCTACTTATTCCTCCTTAGACTCTAAATAATGCTTTTTAGCTATCAGATAGAAAGCTACCCGGTTAGTATAAGTAAAAAGATTAGTTAAGTAAGAATAAAAAACACTTATATATAGAGATTAATTCTTCTAAACTATTATAAGAATATCTATAATAAATACACTTAGAATAGTAAGAAATGCCTTTAAGCATTTTATACTTTAACTTTTATTAAGTATAATTTAAGTACTTAATAACCTTAGAGCCCATTTCTTTAATAAGTTTATAAAGATAATAATAATACATAGCGGATTATGATTTTACTTTTAATATACTATTAGCATTATAGAAAAATAATTATAAAAGAAGGTTAGATAAACTAAAGAGAAACTTAGAATAGCTAACTTATAGGCCTTAAGGATAAGGACTAACAGAGGGGAGATATTATATCACAACCTATATAATATAAACGCCTAACGTTATATAGCCCTTATAAATTTCTTACTAATTATAAGTAATTACTATAAACTATAAAGCGATTACTATAATCACTTCTATAATTACTATAATCACTTTTACAATTACTATAATCGCCCTTATAATAAAGGTAATTAAACCTTATACTATATAGTATATAAACCTAAAGAACTAGCTATTACTAAGATACTAGCTCCTTAACTATTAATATAACTTAATTACCTCAATCTACTCTAATTACTACGCATTATCATATATTAACTATTACCTAATGTAATACTATGACTACCGCTTAGTAAGTATAACCTAACCGTTCTACTAATATAGGCCCTGGTCTATCCCTTAAGAACCCTTTCCGAGCTACTCTATACCCCGTATAGCCTAGCCTGGGAACACGACCGTTACAAGTCCTAACTATTTATTTAATTAAATAAAACCATAGTCTATAATAATCCCTTTTAAGCTAGTAACCTTTTAATACTTATTACTACTAGCTTATGTCCCTCCTTATAGTATATAAATACTTACTAGCTCGACTATTCAGCTACTGCTAGTAACTAGTCTTAATAACTCTATTAATAACTTAGTATATAGCTTTAAGTTATTATAGATTCGCTTAGCTTTAATAGAGAAGACTAATTAAGACTTAGTCACAACCTTCTAGTACTAGTAAGAGAGTTATAAAAGATATAATAAAGCTATAAGAAATATCATAGTTAGCTAAGTTTTAATAGATCTATTTAATTAATTAGATAATAAGTCCTTACTTAAAGTAAATGCTACTTTATTATTTAATAGGATAAAAGGATATTAGTATTATTAAGTCTTAGGCTATTACTTTAACTAGTGTGAATACTTAGTATATAACTTTAAAAGAGAGTATATAAAATATAATTCTAAAGCAGGCTTCTACTAACTAAAAATAAGCAATAGGTAGTATCTACTATTATACTTAATAGCAGCCTTCTAAAGAGAATCTTATATTTAATAGTTAGTAATTATTACTTTAACTTATACTAATAATCCCCTTTATATAACCTAAGTAGTGAATATTAAGAGCTTAATTAAGTCTATATATAACTAGACTCTTTTAAGATATAAGTAAGAAATATTTAATAAGCTATACTTATATATTATTAGATTAGTTAATTAAATAAATATAATAACTATTTCTTCTATTATTCTAATAGAACTTACTATAAGAACTAATCTGATCTTTATTTTAAGCTATTTAAAAGAAGAGAGTGAGTAATTAGAAGAGTACCTCTTTATTTACTAAGTCTAAGTCACTTCTATACTTAGAAAGGTCTATTTTAGCCCTAAAGAAAGTAATTATAAGATAATAGAAAAATATAATAATAAATAAGAAGTATTAGTTAATACTTATAATAATAAGAAGTAAAGAGGCAAAATAAAGTAAGTAAAGCTACTATTAACCTTTATAGTCTTTATAGAAAAAGAGAATATGACTTTTAAAATAATCCTTAGCTATTAGAAACTAGCTAATTAAATGAAATTTAAAGAGCAATTTAGAATAAATAACCTATACTCTGCTTAAGATTAATACTATAAGGCTATTATTACTCTGCTTAATATAGTTAGAAGGGTTAAGATCTCCCTGCCTTATAATACTATCTTTAAGCTTATTAATATAAGATTAGGCTAAGCTTACTTAGATAATTATACTATAGTAGTAGAATAAGTTAATAAAATAGAGTTTAGTAACTCTAAATAGCTAATTAAGCTATTTATACTTAAGAGAAAAGTACTTATAGCTATAGTAATATCTAAACTAATTAATTAGATAAATAACTATACTTACTATTAAGTAGCCTTAGTATTATTATATAAGGATAATAAGAACCTATTTAAAGATTATATTAAATTCGCTATTACTATAGTTAAGTTATTTAATAAAAATCATCCTTCTAACTTAAATAACCCTACTTTTAAGCACTTCTATTTAAAATATTACTTAAGAGAAGATAATAAAGGAAAGGTCTATTTTATTAATAATTCTTAAGATTATATAAAACTAAAGGAGAGTTTAATTAATTAATTAACTCTAAGTTTAATAATTAACTCTATAAGTATATCTAACTTACTTAAAATATTATACTTATAAAACACTCTATAACTAATTATCTAGCTAGAAGTTCCTAAAGGCATTATAATAAAGGCATTAGTAGATTTAGGCTTAGAAGGGAATCTTATTTCTTATAAATAGGCTTAATACTAACGTACTTAATAAGCATGCGCTGCATTCAAGTATGCGCCGCACGTATACTGTATACTTTAAAAGCTAAACTTTAAATTTTCTAAAATAGGTTATATAAGTCTAGGATTTTTAAGGATTTAATTTTAAATATTTAACTAAAAAGTTAATAAGCTAGTATTTTCTTTAGACTTTTAAAAAAATTATTAAGCTAGTTATAAATAAAAATATTAATAAAAACAGTGTGAATTTTATATTACTAGCGCTATAAGTATATATAACTTAAAATAATTCTTAAAAATAATATATATAATGAATAAGCTATATATAAAGTTATAGCTATTTTAGGCCTGATTTGAATTTTTAAAATAATTCTTAAAAATGTAATTTAAGGTGAAAATCTTAATGCGGCGCATACTTGGATGCGGCGCATGCTTATCAAGTACGTTATAGCCTTAATATTAAGCCAGTTAGTACTTCTATAACTTCTTATTCTAAAGGGAAGATCTTAATAATAAGAAAAGCAGCTATAACTCTATACTTTAAGAATATATATATACTTATCTAGCTATATATAGTACTCTCTTTAATAATTATAATTCCATTTATTCTAAGAATACTATTTATTAGAGCTAGTAGACTTATATTTAATTATTTAATTAATTAAAAGTAACTTATAATCCATCTTAATTTAAGTAATATTTACTTAATTACTCTTACTATAAGAGTAATTAAATATAATGCATTATACTTAAAGAGGCAAAATATAGAGTATTAATACTATTTATAATTAATTTTTTAATAGTCTATGAATTAGATAACTTCCTATTAGAGGATAATAATATCCTTAAGAAGAGCTAAATACTTTTTTAAAAAGACTTTACTAAAATTATCTAAATTCTTACTATTAGTATAGCTATTTAATATACTAATACTATTGTTAATATATAAGAAGAATTAGAATGCTTAAAACGCTCTATTAAGAAAAAAAGATTAAAGAAAAGTCAGCCTTTAATAAAGATACTTAGTATATTAAAGTAAATACTCTTTATAAATAAAAAGGCATTAAGATTTATCTAATTAATAATTTACTATCTAATGGTTTAGTACTAGAGGGCGACCCTTATTAAAAATTAAAAAAGATAGTAAAAATTGCTTTTTAAATAGAAAAGGGAAGTAAGTATTCTAACTTCTTTATACTTAAATTCTCTACTCTAAAGAAAGGAAGTCAGTTAATAAAGGAAAGGCTAGTAGAAATAGTTAATTAAATGAATAAAACCTTATCTAAGGAAGAATAAGATATACTTACTACTATCTTATATAATAAAGAGGCTGTACTAGCTTAAGACTTTAAAGACTATTAAGGTTATAGTCCTTTAGTAGCGCACACTCAGAGAGGGGCCAGAGGTTAAATAGTAAAAAAAAAAAAAAATAACTAATAATAAATAATAGTATGAGGGCCTAAAACCCAAGCCTAAGGCAACAGTAACTCAGAATGACTAGAGTTTTTACTACATTAGGGTATAAGCCTTACTATCCTAATTAACCCTTTAAGATGCATTAAGCAGCTGGAAAGCTAGATAGAAAAGCTAGATAGAAAAGCTAGATAGAAAAGCTAGATGTCAGAAGGCAAAATCGTCATATAATAAAAGCCCCATAAGGGTTCGTCGCATTCTAAGTTACCTCGTCGCAGTTCTAAGTCACAATTCAGTTACCTCTTTATAATTCTAGATCGCAATTTAGCTCATTAGAGACTAACTATAATAAATACTATAATAAATGTCTAGTATAATACACTCTATACTCCTAATAACTTAGATTTTAGTAGTTACTATACTCTCTTTATATATAACTTAGATACTAAGCTTAGTAAGGATATAGAAACCCTTAATAAGCTAAAGGCTATAGTAATAGGATATAGTCTTAAAGAAACTAGAACTATTAAGACTTAGTAATTCTCTAATAGTAAGTAAGTTATTTTAGCAATCTTTAAGACTAAAGTATTCTTAAGACTATGCCTCTTTAGAAGTAACTAATGATTTAAGAACTAGATTAAAAACGAACGATACTTCTTAAGGCGACTAGTAGTGAAGCTAGTATCTGAAATATCCTTAGAAGAAATAGCGTTCTTTGAGTCACTAGCTAATATTAATGAAGGGTGGATAATATAAGTTATAAGAAACGTGGCCATTATTAATGCGTAAAACGACTGATGCATTAGAAACTAAGGGAATCCTACTGCTTAGTAGAACGGTTAAAGGATTTGGCGGAGGAAGGTTTAAGGGAGGAGGGATAAGAGTCTATCTGTAACTAGGTTGACTAATCAATTGAGTCCTTCGTCTTAAGATAACTTAAGTAATGCAAACACGTGATACAGAAACGCAGCAGTGTAGAAACAAAAGTCCGAACAGTGGTTTCAACAGCGAACTTTAAAGACTATAAAAGAGTTAACTTAGTAGTTATTCTATTATAAGTTATTAAAGTCATTCTTTATAAGGCTTAGTAAGCTAGTAGTATTCCTATCCCTTTAAGACTATATTAAAAAGTTATTAACTTACTTTATTAGTAACTTTAAAGAGGCATTCTAGAGGAAGGTTATAGTTTTTATAAGAACCCTTTTATACTTATTATAAAAAAGGATAGTAAAATCCAGTTAATTAATTTAACTACTAAGATAAACTATATTACTATTTATAATAGTTTAAGCCCTTTAAGTACTGAGGAGTTCTTAGTGAATATAGTGATATATTAGATATTATTACTTTTAGACTTTTTCTTAGAATATGATTAAGTCAGTCTAGCTAAAGAGAATAGGAATTTAATTACTTTTATAATACTATTAAGCTTACTAAGGATATATATACTATTATAAAGAGTGACTAACTCTATAGCCCAATTTATAAGGATTATTACTTATATCTTATTTAACTTAATACTAGATATTTATATAGCTTTCCTTAATAATATAGTAATAAAAGGACTTACTATAACCTATAATAATAAAAAAGCTAGCCTAAGAGTCAGATAGTATATTAAAGAGCATTTAATTAACTTAGATCAGACCCTATTAAATATTAAACTAGCTAGATATACTATTTCTATACTAAAATCACAGTTTTATAGACAAACTGTTCTAATAGTTAAGTATCTTTATAGTATTTATAAAAGATTGCTAGAAGAGGCTAAAGTTATTAAAATTACTAAGTAGACTTACTATAACTTAGATATAGAAATTAAAGCATTCTTAAGAGTTACTAACTACTATAAAATATAGATTACTAAATAGATAGCTATTATAAAGCTATTAATAAATTTACTAAAGAAAGATGCTAAATTTATTTAAAGTAATTTATAGGCTAAGGCTATATAAATACTAAAGGATAAATTATTATTAGTGCTTATCTTAATTACTTTAAACCTATTTCCTAATTATAAAGAGGTTATTCTTATAGCTAATGCTAGTCTATTAAGTTAGAGTTATATTCTTCTATAAGTAGTGAATAGTAAATGCTATTTAGTAAGATTTAAATTTAATATATAAACCTAAAGTAAATATAACTATAATACTATAAAAAGAGAATACTAAGGCATTCTGCTTTTAATTAAACAGTTATATATATATTTATATAGAATTCACTTTATATTAGAAATAGATGCTTAAGTATTAGTTTATTAGTTTAATAAAAAAAGAATAGATATTCTAAAAGCGCTAGTTAATAAATAGATCAATTACTTACTATTCTTTAACTTTATAGTTTAATATATACTTAGAATTAAGAATATAGTAACTAATAAGCTATTTAAAAAACTATTAGGCCTATCTAATTAACTAGACTAAGAAGCTAAAGGGGATATTAAAGCCTTTATTAACTAATAATTAAATACTATTATAGTTAACTCAGTAGAAACCTAGTAAGAATCTTAACTACTATTAGAATTATTAAAAGATGAATATATTAATAAGCTAAGGGTCTTAAGGAGGTTTTTATAGACTTAGTAACGCTCTTAAAATATATTAAATAAAGCGTATATATATCTTTACTTTAAAGTAAAGAGGTTCTTTCTTTATAAAGAAACTCTATAATTATAAGTAACTTACTTAAATTATGACCTTAAGCTAGTTATTAAGAATAAAGATATATAAAAGCATTTAATTAAATCATATTATAAAGACTATAAGTATTAAGGCTAAGAGAAAACTATAAGACTTTTAAAAGAGAGATATTATTAGCTAAACTTCTATAAGAATGTAAATATAGCCATCCTAGCCTATAAAACTTACTAAATCCATAATATATAATAGGCTAAGGAACTTATAGTACTTACTAAACCTAGCAATTCTATAATAAAGATTTATATAAATACTTAATATCTTAAGGAGTCTTAAGGTAAGAAGTACTTATTAAAAGCTAGATATAACCTTATTAAATAGATTAAAGCTAAAGCTCTAAAGTTACTTAAAGCTTCTTATATATACTCATTCTTAAGATAGATCTTTTCTTACTATAGAATACTTATTATAATAATTATTAATAATGGATTAGAATGTTAATAAGGCCTTATAAATATCCTAAGAGACTTAGGTATATAAACTATATATATCTCTATATATAATACTAAAGTAAATAGATTAATTAAATCAGGCTATAGTAATATTATATCTTATATTAAGAAAATAGATACTTTAAAGACTAAGAATTAATTAATTAACCTCTTAACTATTCTATTTATAAATAGAGTATTACTAAGAGTATTTTATAGCTATACTTCTATATACTTACTATATAGATATGTAAAGTCCTTATATATAAAATATATAACTAATAAGGAAATATCTCCTTTAGCTCTTATCAGATAAGACTATAAATAACATATTCAAAATCTCCTGATTTTTAGCTTTATAATAGTATATATTATGCCTCAGAAAGCCTATCTTCCTTATATTATAACTACAAAGGACATCTATAATAAGAACCTTCAATAAGGTTAGAGTTCAAGCATCAGACATACGTCCAACAGTCCTAAAACTCGGGACACGTCTTGCCCGGTTTTACTATGACAAATTGTCCAAATCCCCTGTTAGATTGGACATGTGACTGGACAGCAATCTCTCTATAAAGCTGGAGCTTTTCTCTAGCCAGTCCAGAAGGATTATCACTATCAATACATGCATTTCTCAACCAATCACATCAAACTGACTACCTTTCTAATCGTCTTTTCCTGCTCTTTCTGAATCTTTAATCCCTTTTCTGATTGGTCAATTCCTTGACCCACAATCGCCGAGTTCCACTAATAACCTTCCACTCCTTCCACTCCTTCCACTGCTATAGCCTTTACAAGATATAAACTAGGTCTCTTATTAGAAGGGGATATGCTTATATAAAGGATGATCCTTTAGGATAATATAAAAATATTTAATTAAATATTTATAATTAAAATCCGCACTCTTTCTTTTTTAGATAAGGATGTAAAGATTATAAGGCAAAGGGTTACTAAGTTTAGAAAGAGGAAAGTAATAAGGAAAGATTAAGAATTTCCTTATATATTAAAAAAAGCCCTACTAAAAGTTAGTAACTTAGTATTATAATATAATAACTTTAAAAAAACCGACCTTTCTATAGTAGCTAAGTTTAAGCCTAAATAGCAGGGGCTATATAGGATTAAAATAGCCTTAGTTAAAGGCTAGTACTACTTAGAAACCCTAGATAGGCTATTACTTAGTATTACTTATTATAGAGAATACTTTAAAGTGTTTTAATAAGATAAAGATAGCTAATAGAACCTAGATAATGATTCTTCAGCCCTTTCTTACTAAGAGTGCCTTTTTTATAGCAATCCTTAAGCTAGATCAGTTAATTAAATAAATTAGAATAAGGAAATGAGCCTAAGAGAGAAGGATAGATTAAAAACAAGCCTTAAGGTTCTCTCTTAACTAACTAACACTAGTGCTAGAAAGGAAAGAAGACTGGAAATCTAACTCTTATATAAAGACTAAGCTTAAAGAGACCAGTTTGAATCTCTTTAAGTAAAATAAGAGAGTGAGAAATAATAATAAGTCTAAAGTTTATACTTATTATTATTTTAGAAAAGGGTATAGTATAGAAAGTAAGAAAAGATAAATAATTACTACTTATTAATATCTTAGTTAGTTAAAAGCCTTATAAATTTATAGTTTAAAAATTATACTTAAGACTAAATATATATTAGGATTAATATATAAAATATATAAACTAATTAATTAAATGATTCTAGAGTTATAAGATAAAGGAAAAGCTATAAAAGCTATACTTATTTAGAATAGTGAGTTAAATATAGTATTATAGAAGGATAAGTATACTTTATATAAAAGAGAAGTTAATTATAAAAGAGCTAATTAGTAGGATCCTATTTATCTTATATTATTATAGCTAAGTTAAGTATTAAAGCTATTAAATAAAAGAGTTTAGTACATAGAAGATAAACTAAACTAGGTTAATTAACTGATCTAACTCTAAACTACTATTAATAAACTAAAAATCAAAGACTTAAGCCTTAAAAAAGCCTATAGACTTATTCTAAGTAGTGCGCTTCTTAGTATTTTAAATGGCTTTATTATAAAGGGATTTATCTTCTTAAGCTAAAGAGAATTCATTAGAAATATGAAAGCAGCTTATATAGTTAAGAATACTTATTACTTAATTATTAGGATTAATAGAGCACTTTATACTAAATAAGAAGTTAAGAGAGGTATTAAAACCAGGTTTAGAAGCTAAGTACTTATTAAAAAAAGACTACTTATACTAAGAATTAGTATTCTAAATATAATTTATATATTTCCTATTTATAAACCTTAAGATAGATTAATAAGTATAAAATAGCTATATATAATACTCTTTAGTTATAGAGTAATTTAAAGTACTTAATTAAATATAGTACTTATAGAGTAATGGATTTTAGTATTTAAAGAAAGTAATAATTAAAGCCTTTTTATACTTAGGTTAGTAGAGCAGTTCTTTAATAAAATACTTATAAGAGTGGCCTAAGTTAGTAAGAATATATACTAACTAAAAGGGCTAATTAAAGATATATTTTATTAAGTATTTTAAGATTATATTAACTATCTTATCCCTATAAATCTAAGCTTAGATATACTTTTTAATAGAATTAATATTAAGTAACTCTCTCTTAAAGGCGAACTTAATAAAGAGAGAGAGACTACTATAATTAAAAGCTATATATAAGTAAATCTAAATAGTAAAGTGCTTTTTGAATTATAGAACTATTAGATTAAATAGCCTTAGGCATAGAGAATACTTACTAATATAAAGTAAGCCTCCTTTCACTCCTTTTTAATTAATAAAGTCTTATAGTAACTATTCTAAATTGAATTAGTATAAAGAGAGAATTCATTACTTTCTAATTAATTAACTATATAAATGCATATATTAAGAAAGGCTCTTTAATAGACTTTAGTAATATTAGAAAGATAGAAGTTAGAAGAAGCTATTACTAATAAGTTAATTAAGTAATATTAATAATGTATAAAGAGGAAGAAAAAGGAAGGAAAGAAAAGAGAGAAAAGAAGTATTTTAAGGTAAAGAAAATGCATATACTAAGATTAATGTATATTAGGTGAATTATAGTCAGTAAGGAAAATAAACAACCCCCTATAGCCTAAGACTTTGAAAAGCTATTTTTCTCTCTTCTCTTTCTCTTTAGTATAACTTAACCTCTCTTCTTATAATAGCTACTATTCCTAGAACTCATTGCCCTTTAACTATAACTAATTAGCACATTTACTTAATTAAATACTGCTCTTAAACTAGTCTGAATAATGCCCTTAAAAACCCTCTTTCTTCTTAGCTAAGCTTTTACTTCTAACCTCTCTCTACTACTTATTATAAGAACCTTATTACTATAACTTTCTACTCCTTAATCTTTTTATTTCTCTAAACTAGTTATCTGCTTTTATTTCTACCTGCCTTATTAATACTTATAAGCCTGCACTACCTAGTCCTAAAAAACCTATCCTTAAAACCTTACTATTAACTATAGAAAAAACCCCCTCTCTTTAACTATAACTCTTTATTTCCTTTATCTTACTATTATTATAATATTAAGTTATTAAATAACTTTATAATTTATTTAATTAAATAATTTATTACTAAATAACTACTTTTTAACTTAGCCTTTTTCTAAATAAATCCTTTACTCTTTTTCTTACTAAGCGCCTTTATTATAAGCAGCCCTATTAATAATAAATAAACCTACTTTTCACTAAAGGCCTATATTACTTAAAGTAAGGAAATTACTATTATTAACTATAGAAAGAGATCGTTTTACTATACTTTAGAATTGTCTTTAGCTAAGTAGCTAAAGGATATTATAATTAATTAACTAGCCTTATTATACTTTTATATAAAATAGCCTAAGTCTAGTAAAGAAAGGATAATTAATATATATAGTAATTATAAAGACTTTAAGTTTATAAAGGCTATGCTAATATAATCCTTATATAAGGATAATACTATGCTTTTTAAAGTGTCTTAGAAGGAATATACTCTTTGCTTTTAGGACTTTGATAAAAAGCTATAAGATAATGCTTAAGCTAGTAAGGAAGGACTTAGAGACTTTCTAACTATAATTATATATAGATTAGAGGATATTATTATAGTATTTCTAACCCTGCTTTTAAATAGTGCTTCTATAATTATAATAAATCTACTTAAGAAGATAATAAATTTAGTTAATTGAATATATAAGTGCTTACTCTTTAAGGACTTTATTATTAAATATATACTAAACTCTTATTATAATTCTGGCTATTATATTATTAAGTAAGATATCTTTAATTAGCGTTTTATAATTAGCTTAGTTAACTATAAGGACTTTTACTAAGTATTATATATCTTTAATTAATGCTCTAGCTAAGTCTTTTATTATAATACTTTAAGAGGCTATACCTTATTTAATTACTAAAAAGCATTTATTTATACTTAGTACTTAATCTTAATTAAAATAGGCTATTCTTATGATTTTAATATATTCTATACTTCTATAGCTAATTAACTAAGTAGTTTTAAATATAAATACCTAGTTATTTACTTTATATTCTTAAACTTATAAAGTATAATTAGAGCTATATAACTTAGGATCTATTTATATATAAATCTATCTTTAGTAATTCTAAGCACTAAGAAGTGACTAGTAAAAAGAGAATATGCCTTCTTATAAAGAGATTAGCTTATTAGTCTATTTAATTAATTACTTAAGCTATTTAAAGTCACTCTCTTTATTAGCTAAGAGTGAGTTAAGACCTGGTTTCTAATAGCTATTTATAATAAACTTAGGTTTAGAAAAGTCACTATTATTAAATATAAGTATAGTAAGGCAGTGTCTTCTATACTCTTCTCTTATTACTCTATCTACAGTTTATTACCTAAAAGACCTACTATTATTCTTATTAAACTAAGTAATTACTAGCTAATCTACTAGACTAACTTTCTTACTATTAAGAACTAGACTAAGGACTCTTAATTAATAATTATACTTATTAATACTATAATATTTAAGAAGTCTATTACCCTTTTTAAACTAAGCTAAATTATTAAAACTCTTAATCTATCTAAATCCTATATAACCGCTTTATATACTCTTAATACTAACTAGAAACTTATTAACTAATTAGTATAAGACCTAGAGCTAATAATGACTTTAAAATCCTAATGCTTTAAAACTCCTCTAATTCTACTATTCGCTTCTAAACCTAGCTTAAGTATTATAAATTCATTTAATTAGATAGTTCTGCCTTATATAACCCCTGCTCTAGTAGTTAGTAATGACTATAGTAACTTTAATAACTTAAACGAAGGGGCTATTAATAAGAAGTAAAAGAAGATTAATAAGGATATTACTATAAAACAGGCTTTACTAAAGAAGAAGGCTAATAGTTAAATTATTTATACTAATAATTATACTAAGGCTATTCTTAATTAAGCACTTATAAATAGAATTAAAAGAGTCTATATTACTAAATTAATAGCTAAAGAAGCTATAGAAGTAGTAAAGAAGAATAATATTAATACCTCTGCTTATATTATAATTATACATACTACTAGGTCTCTCTATTTACTCCTAGCCCTTTACTAATAAATATATACAATTAATTAAATAAAAAGCTTTACTACTTTTATCTTAAATAGTCTAATTTCCCTATCTTAATAAGATATTATTATAAATACCTTAAAGTTAAGATTAGCTCCTCTTCCTCTTACTAAGCTCTCTTAAGCTAATTGTATTACTATATATAAATTAACTTATACTTTACTTCTAAGACCTGCCTAAGGATTACTATTACTATCTGCTTTTATACTTACTAGACTTATTAATATATCTTAATTATCTAATTTATTAAGGGATATTACTTAATTAAATACTTCTTAATCTCTTTATATACTTTATAGTTAATTTTACTAAAGAGTTCTTATTATAGCTACTTCTATAAGTTAGCTTACTATTCTTAATATAACCTTAGTATTTAGGTTCTTTTTAGACCCTTTCTTATAATTACTATAATCTTAAAAGAATAAATATAAACTAGATTCTAGTTAATTAACTATACTTAGATATTAAACTTATATATATTCTCTTTCTTTTCTTATTATTTCTTTTATTTATTAAGGCTTTGCTTTTCTTTATTATTTATAATCTCTAGGCTTATAAAGACAAAGTGCTAACTATATAAAGAGGAATGTATTAGAGCTGAGGGCTTATTAGCTAGAATGACCTAGGATTTTAATTAGCTAACTGATTTAAGTACTAGTCTTAATAAAGCTATTAATAAGAATAATAAGAGTTAGTCTAAGATAAAAGGTAAAGATAATTTAAATATAAATAGTAATTAATAATATTCTTACTTACCTTTATTTTTAAGTTATTAAATGGTTTTTAATATTATTATAATAAGATTTATTTAATTAATTAGAATATTTAATTTACTTTCTAGCTAGCTACTTAATTACAGCTCTGGCCCTCTTTTTATCTATTTTATTTTATGAGTCTTATCCGCCCTCGCTCTACTACGCATCCTGCCTACCCTACTACATCCATCACTTCAGGTAGTAGTGTCCCTCTTGTCCCCCTGCTTAATATAATATACCTATAGCGCTAGTAGTATAAAATTCGCACTGTTTTTTTTAGTATTTTTATTTATAATTAGCTTAATAAATTAGTTAGAAATATAAAGAAAATACTATGTTATAACTTTTTTCTTTAAAAGCTTAAAATTAATTCTTTAGAAATTTACTAATTAAATAGCCCATTTTAGAAAATCTAAAATGTGTACTTTTAGCTGTATAGTATAGGTAGGACACTCGCTTGTTTAGGACACTCGCTTATTATATACGTTACTACTTTATGTAATATTATAAACTACTAAACATCTACATTATATAATATCCTATAGTAAAAAAGTAATAAAGAACGTTCTACATTTCAAGCAGGACGGCCTATCCCTAGTACTATTTAATCTATTCTTATTACTCCTATTCATATTATCACCAGTCTTAGCTACTACTTAGATAGAGATAGCAGTTTAGGAATGAGTAGAAGAACAATTTCCCAAGCAAGCGGGCCAACTAGCTAAGTAAACCACTAGCCAATCCTTAAGTGGAGACTCACGTACCAAGAATGGGACACTATAAACATCGTCCGTGCGGAAAAGCATTTAACACTGAATTGGTGACTTAGAAGCAGCCCTTCTTCATCAGCTTAATTATGCTAAAACAGTTCCTCCAGGCTTCCTTTAGCGGGCCGCTTGCTGGACCGGTCCCTCCTGTACTGTAATGAAATCAGCTATATACAGTAATGTTCATTATTGCCTTCCTCTTTCACTTACACTCTTTAAGAGTGTTATTAGACCCACATAGTATGAATAATAAGTTCTGAACACAGTGAATTTTAAAAGCGACTTGTGTGACTTATAAAATTTTACCAATACTTAGAACAAGCCTAGGGATTAAGGCAACAATATGAATTTTAAGTGCCATATACCTTACAGTGTGGACAGCACTGTCTTAATCTATTATATAAGCTATAGCATTACTATATACCTTGCAGTACCTTAGAGGACTTATTCTAATGGCCACTTTTGGATTTTTAATTACTTTACAAGCAAAATTGCCCTAGTAAAGTCAGCCACTTCTGACCCTTCTAGGAAAATTATGTATTATTAGGTACTTCTAAGTACTGCTGGTCTGTGCGTCTTGCATAAAAAAAAGGGAAGAGAGATCCGGAGAGGAAAGCGATAATGAACATGACTGTACAGTACAGTATAATTAGCCAGTCACTATAACTTTTAGGCAATTGATACGGGTGCCGCACCATTTTAATACAGGTGCTGCACTTTTAGCAATTCCCATTGGCCCAAAGCTCACCCCACGGGTCTCGTTATCATCATAGCCGATACAGGGGTCGTATGCCCCTGTTCTTAGGTGCGTAGCTCGGTAAAGTAAGGTACGGTATAAAAGCGCTTCTGTCACATTCAGTATATAACTAGTATTTGCACTACGTTCTAGCGGAGTGCGCATTCCCTTTTAGCGTAGCTGGCAATGCGACAGCTTCCATTCCCGCAAGATTCTGCAACCCCTTCCATGCAACATAACACTTGACATCTATTCTTTCTCAATCCTCATTGATTTTTTCTCATCATGGCTTCTTCTGACTCGGAACCGGAAGACCAGACCCTTCCTGTTCGTGCCAAGGCAGCCGCCAAACAAACGCCGCCACTGCTTTATTATGGCTATGACGAGTCCCAAAAGCTGTACTCGTACGAGTCGCTGCCGTCTCGAGAGGAGCACATTTTGAATGACCTCAAAGGGTACTCCGAACCGCTAAGCTACCACATGAGCATGAGGATGCCCCTCAAGCTGAGCCCAGGAGAGAAACCTCTGCCCTGTCGCGAGACGCTGGGCGAGTCCGAAGACATCAACGCCTATTTTTCCTCCCAGATTCACGCCCTTTTCAACGCCCTCAAAGCCCATCAGGATTCAAGCATCGAAGTCGACAGACGGCCATTCCAGCAAGATGGTTCCTATCTCAGAATTGAAATTGGACCTCAATCCTACGACATCTTTCCCCAGTGCATGCATCGCGATTTTCACTCCCGTCGTCTCTATCTCAGCGATGCAGCCACGCTACCTTTACTGCCGCACTTCACCAAGTTTGAGCTTAACGGCGCCGGCAGTAGCGGGATTAAACATGTTCGTCCAGTTTCACTGCGAACGATAGTGGAGTGCATAGTACGACTCCCAGACCTGCAAGAGGTCGACTGCCCGTGCCTCTGTGAACGGACACTGATCGCCTACGAGTCGCCTTTTCTGCGCATCTACACGCGTGACTGGGAGGGTCCGTGGCGTGACTCGCGCCACGAATTTGGCCGGGCAGTAGACGAACTCCGTGAGCAGATACCCGTGTCGTTGAGAAAGGTCAGGTTCTGGTTTTGGCATGGCCGTTACAACTTCATGGATGACCAAGCCGTTCCGATGCCGGATCTTGTGCACCCCGCCGACGAGGATCCCGTATCAACTGGATTTCGCATTATGGCGCCGTACCTCGAGGAGCTTGATCTACGCGCTTTTCTGACACCCGGCCTCTTCAAGGCCCAATGGCCACGCATGCGGCGTCTTCGCGTCGAGTTTCATCCCTGCCGACCCGACGGACGCTGGTACTTCGTCGGGCCGCGTGGCGAAAATCCCAACCCCGACGGCTACGAGGTAACCGATGAGCATTACCCTCCCACGGGGCCGAATGAGGCGGATGAAGAGTTTGACCAGGATTGGGAGGAGAACTGGACCAGGAATGACGAGTTCACGCCCGACATGTTCCGCACAGAACCGCTGGCAGAACGGATCGAGCCCCTTCTGTCGGCGTTTGCTGTGGCGTTGAAAAGCATGCCCGCCCTTGAGGAGGCAGAGCTATTTACAAATGTGTCCTGGAACCCGTCGGCAGAGAGATTGGACGAGTACGGAGATGAGGCGCCCTACGATGCCGAATATGGCGGTCGTAGATGGGGATTGAGGTACGTTCTAGGGAAAGACGGTGTTGAGGGGATGGTGGAATGGCAGGTCGGGGCATGGAGACCGTGCGAGGGCGTTATGGAGTTGTTTGAAGATCTAGGTGGAGATGGTGAACTTAAGATGGTGTGGAAGGAGTTTAAATTTCGCGACAGGGACGGGGCATAACAGGTTCGACAACGGACTAGAACCTTAGGTTTCTTCTTTGTTTCTAACTGGGGTTCTTTTTTTAATAATCGGAATCACCAGGTTAAGACTGAGGAGTGCGTTTAACACAGACTTGCTAACATTTATTCAGCTACTATTTAAGGGTTCAGCTTTCAGATACGCTAACGCAGTAGGCGTATCCCAGCCAGAAGTCTGTCAGGCAATCTTCGCTAATAGCAGGATTCTAAGTAAAGAATTGCGCCTTTGAGATGCCGGCGGCGGTAGGTATCGAGTCGCACGTTCCACCATCTTCAACGACGTCTCACCGCTAAGAGTACTGCAACGATGGCGCAACGCCTCAGTCTCTCTCAGCATAACCAGATCGATGCTATGATTAAGGGCGGCTTGTCGACTAATGAGATAGTCCAATCTGTTGGCTGCTGTGACCACACAGTTCAAAGACAACGGTTAAAACGACAAAACCTCCTAATGTTACAGGCGTGGCCTGGAGTAGGAAGCTACTGAGTTGACCGCAGAGACGCCCCAGCTAGCTCGCAGCGATCTCGCTGCTTAGCCAGGCCGATACCGGCCCCAAGAGCGATATCGCCAGAACCTAGCCCTAGACTAAGGGCTAGCAGCCCTAGCTATAGACCTATATAATAGAGGCTCGCCGCGACCTAGTAGTGACCTCACTCAGCTTAAGATACTTTAATTTACTGAACACTCTCTTGCTGAATAAGCCTAGAGTCTTCTCCTTATATTATCTTAAGCTCCCTTTTTACTACCTTCTTACTAATCCCTTATTATAATAAAATAACTCGCTTCCTGCCTTCTAACTAATGCTAAAATAAAGGCAATTTATAACCTTATTAATAATAGGCTTTGGCCTATTTATAAATAATTAGTATAATTTAATTGTAATAATCTTATTATAAATATACTAATTATTAATATCTCTTATATTATCTTTCTATTTTTCTATAGATAGAAGCCCTTTTTAAACTTATTAAAATTCTTAGGTAATTACTCTAATTATATTATATAGTTATAGTAAATATAGAATAAGGTTTACTTTAATAGCTCTTATATTAATAATAAAGAGCTTTAGTATACTATTAATAGCTGTTTTAATACTAAGCTATAAATAACTATTAGTACTTTTTATACCTTAAGAGAACTATAAAGCTATTATTACTTTATAGACTTTTTAAGCTACTTAGACCAGACTTATAAAGACTATAACTTATAGCCTTAAGCAGCTACTTTATTATAATATCTTAAGTAAGCTAATTAAACTGCATTTTCTACCTTCCTCCTACTATTTAAATAAAGAATTATAAATACTAAAGGAAGTAACTAAGCTAATAAAGTAAAAATAATATTCTTTAAAAGCATACTTAACTTACTACTATAATATAGCCTTATTATAGTCTAATTCCCTAAAGACTATTAAAGTTAGCTTAAATAGGTTTAAGAAATCGCTTAGACTATTAAAAGCCTTTAGAATTGCTTATAATAATATTATAACTCTCCTGCTCTAAACTATTAATAAGGGAAAGATAGAGAAAGTAACGTTATTATAACAGAAGTGAACTAGATGTAGGGGAATAAGAAGAAGAAGAAGAGGGTTATATATTACTATATTTATAAGAAGGAGCACTATGCTTAAGACTATTTTAAAAGATATACTAACTCTTATATAATAACTGCTTTCTAAGCTTATTATAATAAGATAGTGACTTTATTAGAATCTTATAAAGGTTCTAATATATATTTATTAGAAAATAAGTAGCTTTAATATAAAAATAGGGGTTAGAGCCTTTTAAAGCTTTAATAACGGCCTGAGTATAATGAAGAGAGTATATAATTAGTAAGCTAGCTACTATCTAAGTACGATTTAATAACTCCTTATTAACTACACTTATTAATAATGGCTATAAGGTCTATGCTCTTATTAATAAGGCCTTAGCCTAAAGAATGAGCTTTTTATATATTAATATAAAACTATAGCGATTTTATAGCTTTATTAATACAATAGAGCTAATAATAGCTATAAGCATAGTAGCTATAACAAGTAATTTAAACTTAGTTATTATATACTCTTTTAATATCTCTTTAAGCTCTTCTTATTCTTAATTATTTACTAAGTATTTAATAAAGTAACTATTTCCTAACCTATTTTAAATCTTATTTACTTTATTATTTAATAATTATAATACTTACTGCTTTATATATTCTTATATTAATAGTAGCTCTTAGATTTACTTTTAAATAGCCTTAAAGTCTTTTTTTAATAAATTATCCTAAAGGCTCTCTAACTGCTTATTAAATAGTTACTATTTATTAAATATAATATTCTAAGTAATAAAGACCTCCTTTTATAATGGATTCTATATTCTAAAGGAATTATTAAATATATAATTAATTAAAAAGCTAATCTAGGCTTTTAGTAACTATCTTTATAACCAGTTTCTCTATAGCTATATATTAACTATAAGAGCGAAGACTTTATAATTATATACTTAGAAGTATAAGAAATTAAGCTTTATAGTCTCCTTTAATTAAAATTAGCTATAGAATAGCTTATATAAGGTCTTTTAATTCCTATATATTAATAGTATATAATTATATAAATAAGTAACTACTTTTATTAACTCTAGCTATAAGTATTTAAATAGCTTAGCTTTAATATATATTATATAGCTCTTTTAAATAATAATAATAACTACTTATTTTATACTTTTATTTTATACCTAAGTATTAAATACTAAAAGCTTAGTAAGTATTTTATAATCCTTTAGTAATTCTATAATCTATAAGTATATATCTATAATCTTATTATTATATTTAATTACTTTAACTTTAATAGAGTATTAAACCTTTAGTATTTTAAAGAAATAAATAATTATTAAGTATAATATAAGTATTAACTAATTATTTATATAATAATTCTATAAGTAATTAATAGCTCTATTTATAAAGATCTAAACTAATATATAAGTAATATAGCCTTAAGTTATTAAATAGAAATTAAAAATAATATAATTACTTAGCCTTATTCTAACTATTATTTCTTATAGAGCCTATTTAATTATTTAATAAGCCTTTACTATACTATAAGTATTATAATTAATACTTATAATCCTTTATAATCCTTTAAGCTCTTCTATCTTTAGTTTAATACTCTTTAAAGCACTTATTAAACATCTAAGAGCATTAAGGCCTAAATAACCTAGCTATTAGTACTATATAATAGTATCTCCTTAGAGAGGTTATCTATAAGTCTATAATATATGCTTTTATCTTTTTTAGAGTTAATTAAAGAGGAGTGCTACTAAGCTATTAGTAAGTGCTTATTAAGTATTTAATATAATTAATTAGCTTTCTTTCTTTTTAAAGACTTACTATTCTTTTTACTTATTAATAGCTCTAAAGAAGGTTCTATCTAATCTCTTAAAATAATTATTTTTTAGTCTTATATTCTATTAAATGCCTTACTTTTTTAATTTTAAAAAGGATATAAAGTTAATAATAAGAGCTATATATAGTATAATATTAAGGATTATAAGCTTTCTTAATAAACTATTAGTAACTATTAGAATAATAGTTCTTTTATTATATCTATTAATTAATACTTATTATATGCTTAATTAAAAGAAGTCTTTTAAAAGAGCTATTTATAAGTTCTTTATACTTATTATATTATAAAAAATATCTAGTATTATTCTTAAGTCTAAGAGAATAGAATCTTATAGTAAATAGTATTTATTAGCTATTAGAATAGTATTTATATTATAAAACCTTACTAGTCTAAGTTATATAGACCCTTTTAGTTTAATCTTTTTAATTTAATTAATTAACACACTTAATAAGCGAGCGCTGTAGATAAGTGAGCGCTGTAGATAAGTGAGCGCTATAGTAAGATTTTCACCTTAAATTGTAATTTAAAAAAAAATCTTAAAAATCCAAACTAAGCCTAAAATAGCTAAGATTTTTAACCTAACTTATTTATAAAATATCTTATTTTTAAGAATTTTTTTTAAATTATATATATCTATAGCGCTAGTAGTATAAAATTCGCACTATCTATT
Source organism: Dactylonectria alcacerensis (assembly GCA_029931735.1). Lineage (NCBI taxonomy): Eukaryota > Fungi > Ascomycota > Sordariomycetes > Hypocreales > Nectriaceae > Dactylonectria > Dactylonectria alcacerensis. The sequence continues at coordinate 27,575 of JAPMUZ010000012.1, read as the reverse complement.
TTAATATTTCTATTTATAACTAGTTTAATAATTTTTTAAAAAGTCTAAAAAAAATACTAGTTTATTAACTTTTTAATTAAATATTTAAAATTAAATCCTTAAAAATCTTAAAGCTAAATAGCCTATTTTAGGAAATTTAAAGTTTAGAGTTTTAAGTATATAGTATAGGTGCGGCGCTTGCTTGGTTGTGGCGCTCGCTTATTAAGTATATTAAGTTATTTTTATTCTTTTTAATCTATTACTTAATATAGTTAGTAATATATTTAATAAGTAGAAATCCTTATAGTATTCTCTTTAAAAAGGCATAGTAATATTATATAATAAATAGAAGAGGTAACGTATATGATATGCGAGTGGGACAAACAAGCGAGCGTAACACTCTGATTTTCACCTTAAATCACGATTTTTAAAAAATCATTAGAAATTCAAACTAAGCCTAAAATAGCTAGAAATTTATGTTTAACTTATTTATAAAATGTATTATCTTTATGAATTTTTTTAGATTATATATACCTATAGCGCTAGCAGTATTAAATTCGCACTGTTTTTTTTGCTATTTTTATTTATAATTAGCTTAATAATTTTTTTAAAAGTATAAAAAAAAGACTAGCTTATTAACTTTTTAGTTAAATATCTAAAATTAATTTCCTCAAAATCGTAGAGCTTTATAGCCTATTTTAGAAATTTTAAAGTTTATACTTTTAGCTATATAGTATAAGTGTCACGCTCGCTTATTTGTCCCACTCGCTTATTATACACGTTAGTATATTAAGCACTTAGATTCTTTATTATCTTTAATACTTTAGTAAAAATGCTTCTTACTTCCGCCTCTTTATTAAGCATTCTCTAAATAACCCTTATCTTATTCTTTTTAACTACTTTTACTATAAAAAGTGCTTAATATAATTCTTACTTTCTTTAAAAGCTCTAGCTAATTACTAATCGCTTTATAAATATTTATTATAATTAGCTTAATAATAAGAGTATTAGCTCTAATTTAAAGAGTCTGAATTATACTATAAGTATTAATTTATAACTCTATTAATATAAATTATAAAGTATTAGTTAAGTTATTAAGCTATTAATTAGGCTTTATTACTTTTTAAAGTTTAATATCTTAAGCTTTATTAATAGCATTTTTTTAATATATAAACTAATTATTAGTTATTTAATAGATTATAATCTTATTTAAGTATAATTTAGCTAATATTTTATAGTATACTTAGTAAGCCTTCTACTTATATTTATTTTTAATAAAAAAGAACTTATTATAAAGTAATTAAATCTACTTAATAAAAGACTTCTTATTTAAATAATAATATTAAAAGTAGGTTTTATTAATTATATTTATAACTTAGTCTTTAATAATCTTTATTTTCTTAACTATTTATATATATAGCTTATTATAGTACTTATAGTTAGTTTATAATATATTATATATTTAAAAGCCCTTTTCTATTAATTTATTAATATTTTAAGTTTAAATAACTATATTATTCTCTTTTTAAAAGGTTAGATTATTAATATTTATTTAAACTATAATTATATTAATACTTTAAGTAAAGATTAATAAAGTATTAATAAGTATTTTATAATTATTTAATATATATTTCTTATAGAACTTTTTAATATTTAAAAAAGTTAGTACTATAAATATAAGCTTTAGCTTATTAATCTTTATAAAGTTAAAAAAGTCCTAAAAGTCCTCTTTCTTAGCCTTTATCTTAAGTATTTTAAATTAAATAATTTAATTATTTTCTATAATAAGCTTAATAATTAAATTAATTATTATTATTCTTAATAAGTATTCTATAAGTATTTATATATAATTTATACTTAGTTAAGTATTTAATTAAATAGTAATATAATATATAAGACTCTTAATTATTAGAAAGCTAGTATAATACTTAAATAACTTAATTATATATATATTATCTATATATATTTAAGAGGTCTTCTAACTATAACTATATATATGTTTTAATTACTATTAAAAGTAAGGGCCTAAGGTATTTATACTAATAGTCAGTCTTAACCCTAAAGGTCACTATATAACCGCCTGATTAAGTGCTTTATATATAATCCAATCTAATACTTACACTTTTACTACAGTAAGCTATTTAACATAACCCTTCTCTAATCGGGTGCAGTGGACTGTTACTATAAACTGATCCAGAGAAAGTGTAAGCACCTAGCGCATCATACTACATTCTCAGACAGCACTCTATCGCTCGCTTAATAGTAAGGAAGCATTGTGGCAGCCTCATATATTTTCACTATTAACCGCTAGAATGACTTATCTAATTGGTTGTTGCGTGTATTTAAAGTGGCTACTTAGGGGACTCATTAATAAGCTAGATACTGTGATTGGCTTACCTATTCTTATAAGGGCCACTAAGTAGTTAACCCGAGTTTTTATTCGTACGGTTGCTTCTCTGCTCAACCCCCTGCAAGATTGATCTAACCGAGTTGCGCTAAGCCTGTCTAAATGCTAACCACTGTCAGCACTAACCTTCTTCATAGATGGACTAAGATTTCCGAGTAACTTCAGGCCACCCATCCGGAGTTCGGATCAAATTAGTCAAGCATTCCTCACTAATGATGAAATTTATTCATATTCTATAGGGCTAGATCCCTTTTAGAGACCGTGTTATGCATACCTCCGTAAAAGCCGAGCCTTTTAACCCTACCAATCAAGTCAGTCAGCACTGCCGCCAAGCCAAGTATTAGTCCCCAAAAGCGCTGCTCATGAGCGGCCCAGAACAATCGATTCTGTGCCGACACTCCCCGAGGATTGCTGTGCCGCAGGGCTGAGTGATCGACTACCAGGCATCCTTGTTGGAGATATTGTCTTGGGCGGACCAGCGGGGATAATAAGAGCGTGCTGGGCTCTCTACGCAAATCTAGTTTTCCCCATCAACTCCTCAACCCAGCCAGCGAACGTCCAAATCTCTACCTCTATTCTTAATACTGGTTATAGCCCATATACCCACATCCTCAACACTAACAATGAGAGTCCTGCCCGCCCTCTTCTTTATCTCAGCGTTAGCGCCAGTCGCTCGTTCATTCGAGTTCACCGCTCCCGATACTAGCAAACCAGTCAACCTCTCCGAGCCCGTTGTTTTCGAATGGAATATTCCCACAGGAAACCCCAGCAATCCGTGGCTTCAGGTCATATTCGCTACGGGCGACGGCACTCAGACAGGTTGGTGGGGGGTCAACCTCGACCTAATCGACATCAGAAACGTCAGTACGTGGACCTGGGACGCCCCTGAATGGGTGGCGTCTGTGAACGATGACTCCGAGCAGATTCTCTTCAGTGGCGAGAATAACTGGTTCGAAGCAACTCTTTCGAGGTCCCAAGATTCCAACCACACCTTGGACGATGCGGTGGTGGAGACGGAGAAATTCGAGGTCGTGGGATATCCTAACCTCAAAGACCCTGACTCCGGAGTTAGAGCGACGGCGCCTTCGCTGAGCCTTGCGCTTGCACTAGGGGCTATGGCTCTTGTTTTCAGCGCGATGGCTTGAAGGCCGTCGGCTTCTTAGGTCTTGTGTGGGGAGTTTGGGCTGCGCTGGTGGTTTCTGTTAATGAGGATAACATGTGGTCGAGGAGTGAAGGGGTTAGATATCCGGGGGTTGGTTGACATTAATGAAACATAAATATACTAGATATAATATGACAAACAAGATCACCACAGTGCTAGACCAGGTGCCGGATTTTCAATTGACCAGCACGTGTTATCAGCTGGTTGCTCGCGGCGGCTGTAATAGTTAACTCATATAAAGCTATTGTCATTATACGCATTGACTGCTTGGCTAGGGGGCAGTTGGGAAGTCATAAGTGTTAGATTGGATTATATATAAAGCACTTGATCGGGCAGTTATATAATAACCTCTAGAGTTAAGACTGCTTATTAATGCAGATACCTTAGGCCTCTACTTTTAGTAATAGTTAGAATATATATATAGTTATAGTTAAAAGACTTCCTAGATATATATAAATAATATATATATAATTAAGTTATCTAAGTATTATACTAGCTTTTTAATAATTAAGAGTCTTATATATTATATTACTATTTAATTAAATACTTAATTAAGTATAGATTATATATAAGTACTTATAGAATACTTACTAAGAAGAATAATAACTAATTTAACTATTAAGCTTATTATAAAAGATAATTAGATTACTTAGTTTAAAATACTTAAGATAAAGGCTAAGAAAGAAGACCTTTAAGACTTCTTTAACTTTATAAAGACTAATAAGCTAGAGCTTATACTTATAATACTAACTCTTTTAAATATTAAAAAGTTCTATAAGAAATATATATTAAGTAATTATAGAATGCTTATTAATACTTTATTAATCTTTACTTAAAATACTTATATAATTATAATTTAAATAGATAATAATAACCTAACTTTTTAAAAAAAGAATAATATAGTTATTTAAGCTTAAGATATTAATAAATTAATAAAAAAGGGTTTTTAAATATATAATATATTATAAACTAATTATAAGTATTATAATAAGCTATATATATAAATAATTAAAAAGATAAAAACTATTAAAGACTAAGTTATAAATATAATTAATAAAACCTACTTTTAATATTATTATTTAAATAAGAAGTCCTTTATTAAGTAGATTTAGTTATTTTATAATAAGTTTTCTTTTATTAAAAATAAATATAAGTAGAAGGCTTACTAAGTATACTATAAGATATTAGCTAAATTATACTTAAATAAGATTATAACTTATTAAATAATTAATAATTAGCTTATATATTAAAAGAATACTATTAATAAAGCTTAGGATATTAAGCTTTAAAAAGTAATAAAGCTTAATTAATAGTTTAATAATTTAACTAATGCTTTATAATCTATATTAATAAAGTTATAAATTAATACTTATAGTATAACTCAGACCTTTTAGGTTAAAGCTAGTACTTTTACTATTAGGCTAGTTATAATAAATATTTATAAAGTAATTAATAACTAACTAAAGCCTTTAAAGAAGGTAAGAATTGTATTAAGCGCCTTCTATAGTAAAGGCAGTTAAAAAGAATAAGATAAGGATTACTTAGAGAATACTTAATAAAGGAGTAAAGGCAAGAAGCGTTTTTATTAGAATATTAGAAATAATAAGGAATCTAAGTGCTTAATATACTACTTCTTCTATTTACTTATATAATATTACTATGCCTTTCTAAAGAGAATACTATAAGGATTTCTATTTATTAAGTATATTACTAACTATATTAAATAGCGGATTAAAAGGAATAAAGATAATCTAGCTAATTAAATTAAAAAGATTAAATTAAAAAGGTTTATATAACTTAAACTAATAAAATCCTATAATATAAATACTATTCTAATAGTTAGTAAATACTACTTATTATAAGATTCTATTCTCTTAGACTTAGTAATAATACTAAATATCTTTTATAATATAATAAGAATAAAAAACTTATAAATAGCTCTTTTAAAAGACTTCTTTTAATTAAATATATAATAAGTATTAATTAATAAATATAATAAAAGAACTATTACTTTAATAGCTATTAATAGTTTATTAAAGAAGCTTATAGTTCTTAATATTATACTATATATAGCTCTTATTACTAACTTTATATTCTTCTTAAAGTTAAGAAAGTAAAGCATTTAATAGAATATAAGACTAAAAAATAATTATTTTAAGAGATTAAATAAAACCTTCCTTAGAGCTATTAATAAGTAAGAAGGATAGTAGGTTCTTAAAGGGAAGGAGAGCTAACTAATTATATTAAATACTTAATAAGTACTTATTAATTGCTTAATAGCACTCCTCTTTAATTAACTCTAAAAGAGATAAAAGCATATATTATAAACTTATAAATAATCTTTCTAAAGAGATATTATTATATAATATAAATAGCTAGGTTATTTAAGCCTTAATACTCTTAGGTGCTTAATAAGTGCTTTAAAGAGCGTTAGACTAAAAATAGAAGAGTCTAAAGGATTATAAAGGATTATAACTATTAATTATAATACTTATAGTATAGTAAAGGCTTATTAAATAATTAGATAAACTTTATAAAAAGTAATAACTAAAGTAAGGCTAAGTAATTCTATTACTTTTAATTTCTATTTAATAACTTAAGACTATACTAATTATATATTAATTTAGATCTTTATAAATAGAGCTATTAGTTATTTATAGAATTATTATATAAATAATTAGTTAATACTTATACTATATTTAGTAATTACCTATTTTTTTAAAATATTAAAAGTTTAATACTCTATTAAAGTTAAAGTAATTAAATATAATAATAAGATTATAAATATATACTTATAAGTTATAGAATTATTAAAGGATTATAAAATACTTACTAAGCCTTTAGTATTTAATACTTAAGTATAAAATAAAAGTATAGAATAAGTAGTTACTATTATTATTTAAAAGAGCTATATAATATATACTAAAGCTAAGCTATTTAAATACTTATAGCTAGAGTTAATAAAGGCAATTACTTACTTATATAATTATATATTATTAATATATAGAAATTAAAAGACTTTATATAAGCTATTCTATAACTAATTTTAATTAGAAGAGACTATAAAGCTTAATCTCTTATACTTCTAAGTATATAACTATAAAGTCTTTACTCTTATAACTAATATATAGTTATAAAGGAACTGATTATAAAGGCAGTTACTAAAAGCCTGGATTAGCTTCTTAATTAATTATATATTTAGTAATTCCTTTAGAATATAAAACCTATTATAAAAAGAGGTCTTTATTACTTAAGATATTATATTTAATAAATAATAACTATTTAATAAGCACTTAGAGAGCCTTTAGAATAATTTACTAAAAGAAGACCTTAAGGCTATTTAGAAGTGAATCTAGGAGCTACTATTAATATAAGAATATATAGAGCAGTAAGTATTATAACTATTAGATAATAAGATAGATAAGATTTAAAATAGGTTAGGAAATAGTTATTTTATTAAATACTTAGTAAGTAATTAGAAATAAGAAGAGCCTAAAGAGATATTAAAAAAGTATATAATAACTAAGTTTAAATTATTTCTTACTTTCTTATAATTACTACTTACTATATTCTTCTATACTTTAGCTATTAGTCTTAATATAAAGGGGTATAAAGAAAGAGAAGTAAATAATAAGATTAGTTATAAAAAGGTTAGTAAATAGTTAGTAAGATAAAGGATCTCTTTTAAAGCAGTATTCTTAGTTAGAAAACTCTAATTATTAAAACACTATATAAATAACTACTAAGCGGTCTATAGCAGCCTAGCTAGCTCTATTAAATCATTTAATAGAAGAAGTATTACTTACCTTTAGATCGAACTGAGTATAGGAAAGTGAGAAGCCTAATAGGATAAGACGAGCTCTATAATTACTATAGGAAAGTGAGAAGCCTAGTAGGATAAGATAAGCTCTATACTTAAGAAGGAAAGGCAGCCTATTATTAGTATATATTAATAATTATTAAAGCTACTTCTTAGCTTATATATAAAGAAATCAAGTTATTTATATTAAGATATAATACTTATAATTAAAAAGGTATAACGTACTTGATAAGCGAGCGCCGCAGACAAGCGAGCGCCGCAGTAAGATTTTCACCTTAAATTGTGATTTTAAAAAAAATCTTAAAAATCTAAACTAAGCCTAAAATAGCTAAGATTTTTACCCTAACTTATTTATAAAATATCTTATTTTTAAGAATTTTTTTAAATTATATATATCTATAGCGCTAGTAGTATAAAATTCGCACTGTCTATTTTACTATTTCTATTTATAACTAGTTTAATAATTTTTTAAAAAGTCTAAAAAAAATAACTAGTTTATTAACTTTTTAATTAGATATTTAAAATTAAATCCTTAAAAATCTTAAAGCTATATAGCCTATTTTAGGAAATTTAAAGTTTAGAGTTTTGAGTATATAGTATAGGTGCGGCGCTCGCTTGGTTGCGGCGCTCGCTTATCAAGTACGTTATTTATAGAATTATATAGAGTTATAATTATAAATTAAAGTTATTAAGTTTATAGTAAAAGATTACTAAGTACTTAGCTATTATTAGGTCTATATTTATAAGCTTAATAAGTATAGGAGTTTTCTAAAGATTAAAGCATGCTTTATAATATATAGTAATTAATAAGCGATTAATAACTAAAAGACTTATATAATAACCCTAGTAAGCATATTATTTAAAACCCTTATAGCCTTAGCTAACTATTTTAACTATAATATATTATAATATAATATAGTTAATACTTTTATATATATAAAGCTTAATAAAGAGATTTATATAAAAATGCTTAGAGGATATTAAAAGCTAGGAATGATTCTAAAGCTATAGAAAGCCTTCTATAATCTTAAATAATCGCCTCTTTTATAATAAAAGCAATTTAAGAAGGGTTTACTATAAGCGGGCTTTTACTAAGTGCTAGATAAGGACTATTACTAGCTTTATAAGGATATTATCTTCTTTTTTTATATAAATAACTACGTCCTCTGCTTTTTAAAGTAAGTCAAGCCCTAAGTTATGATAATTAGGCTTACTCTAAGGCTCTAGAGTAGGTCCAAGGCGTGTAGTGTTTATAATTGAGTGGATTAGGGACGTTATAGTAAGTAATATAGGTTACAGTCTAGTAATAGTAGAATAGTAAATTTAATATAACTAAGTGTATTAATAGTTAGTAAAGCTATCTTTATAAAAGTGCTAAATAAATATGCTTATATATTAATACTATTCTATTAGGCTTATTAAGTAAGAGTGAGTCTATCCTTATAGCTTACTAAGTGTTAATAAGCTTAGTCTTATGGCTTATCTTAAATAAGTAAGCTGGGCGTTCTGGCTTACTAGTATGGGATGAGTTTAGGGTTTAGTATTATATGAAAAAGTGAGTATATTATAGTTCTGCTAGTTATAACCGCCTAGTCCTAGCCTAGGCTGTGATATAATGTCTTCTTTCCTATTAGCTATGTCCTTATAGCTATCTTTAAGACCATTTCCTATGCATTTATTAGTGCATTCCTAACTTACTTCTGTAAATATTCCTAATATATTAATAGAATGAATAGTTGAATTTTGAAGTGTCTTTTAAAATCCTATAATATCCTTAAGTTAATAGTGAGTAAATTGATTAAAGCTGCTTTTACTAAAGGTCTTCAGGTTCCTATTTTTACTATAAATACACTAGTCCTTACTATAGCTATTAAAGATTTCGGTTTTAAAGTAATACTATACTCCTATTATATTACTTATAAGTATATATATAAGATGTTAGATAAGGAGTCTAAAAAATGCGGTTTTTATATTAAGAGGGGTTATTCTTATAATATGATCAGTATTCTCTTAAACTCTTATAAGTCGTTCTAGGGTTTTGGTTACTTCCTTACTAAAATGAACGTAGTGATTCATATTATTACTAAGGCTAAACGACTTAGTATAAAGGAGTCAGAGCTAGAAGAGGGATTCCTTAAGAAGCGAGCTACTCTCTAAGTAGCTTAAGATAAGTTTAATAAAGCTTTAGACCTCTTAGAATGCGCCTATTATTAGCATCAATCCTTAGTTACTAGGGGTTATAAGATAATTCATTATAGTCTTAAATTATTAGAAGAATTAGAGTTATTAGAGTAAGCAAAGCATAAGGCTATTATAAACATTCAGTCTTTAGTATATACTAATATTATTAATTAGAGCTCTATTAATTATAATCCTTTGTTTAATTCTAGTGTTATTAGTAAAAGTTCTTTAGTAAGTGCTATATATAAGTAAGGTTTTTAGTAAGTTCTTATTAATTACTGCTTTTAGAGTAGTTCTTCTATTTAATAAAGTATTTAGTCTTATTATTCTTAACTTATATATTGCGGATCTCTTTAACTTTATATTCTTCTAGTCCTTTAACCTTAGTCTTATATTTATTACTATACTTAGTATAAATTATATCTTTTATAGTCTTAAGAAGTGAGATATAGAAGATTAAGTAAATTCTGACTTTTAGTAGTAAGTCTAACTAGTAGTTATTTTCTAAGATTCTTTTAATAATTTTATAAGGTCTGATATATTTATAGTCCAGTTTTTTATTTTCTCGCTTTATTTTAATATTTTTATAATAAGGTATACTATATCTCCTTTTTAAAAGGATAGTCCCTTTATCCGTTTTTTATTATAATATTTTTTTATTTAGTTTTTAATAAATTCGAATTCAGTCCTTATTTCTTTATATAGATTTTTTAATTTTTCTAATATAAAGATAGCTTTAGAAATAATCAATCTATTATAACTTACTTTATAAATATTTAAAGTAAATCTAAAATTAATATATACTAAAGTAAGCTTTATACTTTTATAAATAGCTATATTATAGCTGAATTACATAGTTAGTAGCTTTTTAACTTAATTATTTATTTATAATTAATATAATATTAAAAGTATTATTTTAATATTTAATTTATTTATTCTATTTATTTATTAATCTAAAGTTAGAAAGCTATAAAGAGTTAGTAATTTAATTCTAAATAGTCTATTAATACTTATTAAAACTTAAAAGTAAATAAAGGTCTTTTATTAAAAAGAATTTCTAAAAGTAGCTTATATATACTAATAATATTTTTTAAGAAAATATAAGCAAACTGCTCTATATCTCTTAACTCTTAATAAGGTATAAAATAGGAAAATTTCATAAGTCTGTTTATAATAATAAGAATGCTATTATAAAGAGTTCTAATTATAAAGTCTTTTAATAAGAATAACTTTATAATAAAATCTATTATAATAAAGTCTTATAATTAGTTTATTATTAATAGGAATTATAATTCTTTATATAGTTTATAGTATTATACTTTAGTTTTTATATAAAGATTATATTTATAAATACTAATAGTAATTACTATCTTTATCTTAAAAAATTAATAAGTTATTCTAACTTTATTAAGGGTTTTATAACTCTTTAGTATTTATATAATGTATATAATAAGCAAGTGCATAATATAAGCAAGCGCGCACTTTTCTTTACTCTTTAATACAGATTTACTAATAAAAATATAATAAAGTATCTAATTAATTAAAACTAATTACTATACTCTTCTCTAGAAGTCTTAATTATAGCCTAATAGGTCCTTATATTATGACCTATCTTTCTATAAGTTCTATAGCGTCTTTCCCTTAGTAGTACTAACCTCCTTTAACCACTCCTTCTTAACGATTTAGCCACTACTTACACATTAATATCCCTCTAATCTATCTTATCCTTCCCTTTATCTAAAGTCATCTTTCTTTCTTTATATAAGTAGGTTCTTTTCGCTCTATGCTATTTATTAAGAGTCTTATTTACTTATTAAAGGATCTAGACTTTAGACTTTAATAAGGCATTCTAATGCATTATTACCTTTATTACTTTTAAAAGTAACTTAAGTGCTTTAAGGATTAAGGCTAGAGAGCTATTTTAATGCCTTCTTATTTATCTTTTAAAGTATTCAGACTAAGAGCTGGCCTTAAGCACAGTCTTTAGTATCTTTAAGATCTAAGGGTTAAGGAGGTCAGCCTCTTCCCTAACTAGTATTAGAGTCTATCGCTATATATTAAGCTTAGATATAACATTTTCTAGGTTTAGAGGGATAAGTCTAGCCCTTTAAAAACCTCCTTTAATATTACTCCTTATTATAATAGCTTTATTAATAGTATAGAAGGCTAAGCAGAACTCAGTCTTTAAAATATAGGTTATAGAGCATCTAATTAATCGCTTAATTACTTAACTATAAGCTTATTTAAGTAGCTTAAAGCACCTAATGTTAAGAAGCTAAAGTAAATAAGATAAATAAAGCAGTATATAAAGCATAATAATATAGTTCTCTTTATAATATTTCTTAAAGTTAATAGAGTAATGACTTTTATACTTATTAAAGATCAGAAGATAATAGTAGTTAATCGATTAATCCTTTATATACTAATTAAAGTGCTTAAGCTACTTAAGACCTGTCTTATTATTAGTCTAGCTATTTTTAGTTATTATAATAGCCTAATTGCCTAAGAGGTTGCTTTTTTAGTACTAGCTAGTAAGGTAATATTAGCTTATAATTATAATAAATAGCTAGATTGCCCAGCCTTTTATATTAATTACTTAAATAACTATAACCCATTCCCAGTTTTTAAGCTAGACTGATTTCAGGTTTCTACGCCTTTCTATACTTATAATAACCATTCTACTTATAATAAGGCCTATTATAAAGCCAGTCTTATTAAAGTTATAAATATTAATAAGGTTAATACTATACTTTATAATTATATTCTTTATAAGCCTGAACTAATTATAAATAATAATTAAATCTTTATATTTAGCCTTCTAATAGTTATATTTATAAAAAAAACGCGTCTTAAGGTCTGGTTATTACTTAATAAAGTTAGAAGCCTAGCGCTTGCTAATAGGTAATGCATTACGTTTAGTAAGCAGTCAGTTAGCCATTTCTTTAATACTACGTAATTATAAGGGAAACCCTTGCGAATCTAGGTTAAGAATGAATTAAATAATAATCTATTCTTCTAGATCGGATAGTTTTCTTAAATTCAGTATAATATCGCGTTAGAAAGGAATGCTATTATACTAATATTCTAAAGTGCGGCAAGAGACTATATAAATATTTAAAGTGCGAAAGGGAGTTAATTAAGGGTCTTTCTTAAGGGCTTAAAAGGTAAGATTAATATTTGCTTTATTAATTAAGGATAATATGATTTATAATTAAGAAAATTAATTTAAAAGATAAAATTCAGTAGTTAAGGGGAAAAGTGCGTGCTCGCTTGTTTTACGCACTCACTTATTATATATATTAGTAAGTATTTATAAATTTCTTATATGAGTTTATACTATAATTTTTTAAGAACTTACTGCTTTTTTATTTATTCTTTTTTAAATAGTATATTATTATACTCTTAGATTTATTTAAATAGTAGATTTTCTTATTTTACTAAGTATTATATTATAGTAATTATTCTAAAAATATATAACTAATCCTTAGGGTATTTAAAGTATTATACTATTAAGTCCTTTATAGTTCTATATATATTATTTATTATATAGAATTCTTCTATTATTTATAATTATAGTAAGTACTATAGCTAGTTAATTTTACACTTATTATTATAGAGTTTAAATAAAGGCGCAGAGTTACTAGATCTTTATTACTATTTTAATATTACTTAATAGGGTTATATATACTAGTAATGCAAGCATACTACTTAGAGTAATAGGAGTTTAGTTTATTCTAAATATACTAATAGTATAAGGTATTACTTAAGTTAATATAATAATATATTAAATAAGAGCTATTAATATATAATAGTCAGGCTTACTCTAAGGCTCTAGAGTAAGTTTAAAGCATATAGTATTTATAATTAAATAGATTAAGGATATTATAATAAGTAATATAAGTTATAGTCTAGTAATAATAGAATAGTAGATTTAATATAATTAAGTATATTAATAGCTAATAAAGCTATTTATATAAAAGTATTAAATAAATATACTTATATACTAATACTATTTTATTAGGCTTATTAGATAAAAGTGAGTCTATTCTTATAGCTTACTAAGTATTAGTAAGCCTAGTCTTATAGCTTATCTTAAATAAGTAAGCGGAGCGTTCTGGCTTACTAGTATAGAGTGAGTTCAGGGTTTAGTATTATATGAAAAAGTGAGTATGTCATAGTTCTGCCAGTTGTGACCGCCTGGCCCCAGCCTGGGCTGTGATAATAATAGTATTTTCTTTTTCTTTAAATATTTAAAAATGATTTTTTTATATTTTTAATAATTATATAACGTACTTAATAAGCAAGCGCTATAAATAAGCGAGCACTATAGTAAGAGTTTTACTTTAAATTATAATTTTAAAGAAATTCTTAAAAATATAAACTAAGCCTAAAATAAATAAGATTTTTAACCTAGTTTATTTATAAAATATATTATTTTTAAGAATTCTTTTAAATTATATATATTTATAGCGCTAGTAGTATAAAATTCGCATTATTTATTTTACTATTTTTATTTATAACTAATTTAATAATTTTTAAAAAGTTTAAAAATTTTACTAGCTTATTAACTTTTTAACTAAATATTTACAATTATTCTTTTTAAAAGTTTTAAAGCTATATAGCCCATTTTAGAAAATTTAAAATTCGTAGTTTTAAGTATATAATATAGGTATAGCGCTAGCTTGTCTGTAGCGCTCGCTTATTAAGTATGTTAGCCTATTTTAAATATCTAATATTATTACTTTTAGCTATATAATATAAGTGTTTAATAAGCTTATTTAACTAGTATGCTTATTATATATATTAATATTTTCTTTTAAAATACTATATTTATTAATTATATTAATTATAAAGTCCTTATATATAAAATATATAATTAATAAAGAAATATCTTCTTTAGTTTCTATTAGATAAGAATATAAATAATATATTTAAAATCTTATAACTTTTAGCTTTATAATAGTATATAATATACTTTAGAAAGTCTATCTTCTTTATATTATAATTATAAAAGATATTTATAATAAAAACCTTTAATAAAGTTAGAGTTTAAGGATTAGATATATATCTAATAGTCTTAAAACTTAGGATATATCTTACTTAGTTTTATTATAATAAATTGTTTAAATCCCTTATTAAATTAGATATATAACTAAATAGTAATCTTTTTATAAAGCTAGGGCTTTTCTCTAGTTAGTCTAAAAGGATTATTATTATTAATATATGCATTTCTTAACTAATTATATTAAACTGACTACTTTTCTAATCGTCTTTTCCTACTCCTTTTAGATCTTTAATTCTTTTTTTAATTAGTTAGTTCTTTAACTTATAATTGCTAAGTTTTACTAATAACCTTTTACTCCTTTCACTCCTTCTATTATTATAGCCTTTATATTAATTATATAAAATCTTAACTTAGTATTAAAATAATAAACTTTATTCTTATTATTAATATATTTAATATAAAATAATCTTTTTTATAAATTATTATTACTAAGCTTATACTTATTTCTTAATATACTTAATAAGTGAGTAAGCTAAATAAGTAAGTAAGCTATAAATACTATATATTAAAAAGAGCTAAACTTTAAATTTTTAAAACTAGCTAACGTGTATAATAAGCGAGTGGGACAAATAAGCAAGTATAACACTTATACTATATAGCTAAAAGTATAAACTTTAAAATTTCTAAAATAGGCTATAAAGCTGTACGATTTTTAGGAAATTAATTTTAGATATTTAACTAAAAAGTTAATAAGCTAGTCTTTTTTTTATATTTTTAAAAAAATTATTAAGCTAATTATAAATTAAAATAGCTAAAAAAACAGTGCGAATTTAATACTGCTAGCGCTATATGTATATATAATCTAAAAAAATTCATAAAAATAAGATATATTATAAATAAGTTAAATTTAAATTTTTAGCTATTTTAGGCTTAGTTTGAATTTCTAATAATCTTTTAAAAATCGTGATTTAAGGTGAAAATCAGAGTGTTACGCTCGCTTGTTTGTCTCACTCGCATATTATATACGTTATCTAATTGCTAAAAATAAAATAAAAATAATTTTAATTATTTAATTAAAAAGAAAACTATATAATAATTTTTTTAAACTTTTAAAAAAATTCCTTTATATAGAAATAGCTAGGTATATAATGCGAATAAGCTTTTTTAATATAGCTTCTTAAGTGATTTTTAAAAACATCTAAGAAAATTTATATTTATTCTTTAATATATAATAGAGCTATTTTTATAATATTAACCATTTTACTCTTAGTCTTAATTTTAAAGAATATTTTAAAGATATTTTTATTTAAGGTATAAATACTAAGAAATTTTAAAATGGCCTACTCGCTTATTTAGCTTACTTACTTATTAAGTATGTTATATTATAATATTCTTTAATAATAATATAGTTTATAATATTACTAAGGCTTAAGATATAATCTTTTTTAAGTTTAATAAATAGCCTGCCTTTATTAAATAAAAAGTAAGTATTATTATAATCTTTAAGTATAAATCCTTTTTATTATTATATAATAGCTTAAGTAAATATCTTATTAAGCTATTTTATTATATTAAAAGATAAAAAATTAATTACTTTATAAAACTTAATATTAACTTAGCTTAGAATATAATAAGCTAGAGCTTAAAGCTATTATTACTATTTATTATAAGTCTTTAAGTTATAAATAATATTATTTAATAATAGAATATTATAGAATATAATTATAAAATACTTATTTAATTTAATAAGTAAATCTTAAGTAGTTTTAAAAAACTGGCTTAATTATTTTATATATTTATAAATTTTATAAAAAGGCTTAATTCTTTTATTCTTATTTTATATTAATAGCTTACTTTTTAAAATATATTACTTTTTAATTTTATAATTTATTATATAAAACTTAAGGCTATTTTATAATACTTAATAAATTCTTATATATATAATAGTTATATTTAACCGCTTTACTATAAGGTAAAAAATTAGTTAATAATTACTATTATAATAACTATTAAGTATACTAATTACTCCTTTAAGTATATTACTATTTTTAATAAACTAAGTTATAATAATATAGTTATTAATTAAGTGTCTTTCGCTTTTTAAAAAATATTAACATATATAATAAGCATATAGCGTATTTAAATATACAACGCACTTATACTATACACTTTAAAAGCCAAACTTTAAATTTTTTAAAACAGCCTATCTAAGTCTAAGATTTTTAAGGATTTAATTTTAAATCTTTAATTAAAAAGTTAATAAAGAAGTATTTTTTTAGACTTTTTAAAAACATTATTAAGCTTATTATAAATAAAAATACTATAAAATATAATATAAATTTCATATTACTAGCGCTATATATATATATAATATGAAAAAGTTCCTAAAAATAAAATATAGTAAAAATAAGCTAAGTATAAATTTATAGTTATTTTAAGCTTAGTTTGAATTTTTAAGAATTATTTTAAAATTATAATTTAAAATAAAAATCTTAATATATTATAGACTTAGATATACTATATGCTTATTATATACATTAGTTTTAAATTTATATAAATTAATATAAACTTAATAGTATTTTTTATTATATTTCTTTTTTATATTTATTTATTTTAACTTAGTTAATTAATAATAATATTAAATACTTTTTACTTTTTTATAAATTATATATATAGTATCACAGCCTGGTCTATACAGACTATATAATATTAGCTAAAGCTTACTTACTCTATTAAATTTCTAATTAATCCTATTAGATTATAATTCTAAACTATAATCCTAATAACGGATTATAATCTTTAATTATAATTCTAAAGGATGAATTATAATCTTTAATTATAATTCTAAAGAATAAATTATAATCTTAAATTATAATTTATTAAGACTATATTAATATATAAATATATTCATTTTAGTATTTTTATAGAAATAGCCTTACTAACTATTAATACACTTAATTATATTAAATCTACTATTCTACTATTATTAGACTATAATTTATATTACTTATTATAATATCCTAATTTACTAAATTATAAATACTATATACTTTAGACTTATTTTAAAACCTTAGTATAAGCCTAACTATTATATATTAATAGCTCTTATTTAGTATATTACTATATTAACTTAAGTAATACTTTATACTATTAGTATATTTAGAATAAACTGAACTCTTATTACTTTAAGTAATATACTTATACTCTTAGTATATATAACTTTACTAAGTAATATTAAAATAGTAATAGAAGTCTAGTAATTTTATACTTTTATTTAAAGTCTATAATAATAAATGCAGAACTAACCCATACTTATAATACTTATTATACTAATTATAAATAATAATTATAACCTAAGAAAAATGATTAAGCTATTAAAGCTTAAACTATTTAATAGTTTATTAAATAATATAATTCTATTTATTATTAAAATAAAGGAATACTTTTAATTCTTCTTATAATATCTTATATTATTTAAAGTATACGTATTATTTATAAATAACCTAATAACTAAGAATACTAAAGACTAGTTTAAACTAATTATAAAGGACTTCTTAAATAATAATAAAGTAAGCTAAGATTAAGATACTATTAATATTTTTATAAATTAAGAGAATTTTAAAAAAGTAATTAAAGATACTTTTAGTATAATTAATAAAGAAAGGCAGGTAGTAATTAAGATCTATAAGATTAAGTAAATTTAATTTACTATTACTTATATTATTATATTTTAATAAGTTACTTTTAAATTAAAATAGGATAATAATATACTTATAAAAAACTTTTATTAAAGACTTAAAGAAGAAGTTAAAGATAAACTATATAAAGCTAACTAATTTAATATACTTATTAAATATATTACTATAGTTATTAAGATTAATAAATAATAGTATAAAAAATAAAAGAAAAAGGCTAAAAATTAATAAAGAGACTAAAGGAGTAATTATAACCTGTATTTTCTAAAAAACTAAGATAATTAAAAAGATAAAAAATGAGTTAATACTTTTTATAGAACTTAAGCTAGACTTATAGAACTTAGAGTAATTTAGTAAGACTATTCTAAGGTTAAGTACTAGAATTATAGTAAAATAAAGCACTTTAAAAATAAGTGCTAGAGCCTTAAGATAAATTAAAAGCATAAGCCTATACTAAAAGATAAGAACCTTTAATTTACTAATTACTAGCACTTTTTAAAGATACTTACTATAATTAAAAGTAGCTATAATAAAACTAGTGCTTCTAAAGAAATATTATAGCTGTACTCTAGCTAGCTATATAAAATAGAAAAAGAAGCTAAGAATAAGCTATATAAACTAAAACTATTATTAGAATTCTATTTTTTATAATAAATCATTCTAACTAAGCAGCCTTAAAGTTAGACCTTAATCCTAAAAGGTTAACTTCTAATAAGTATAAATAGGAAAATCCTTATAATAGTTAAAAAAGGCAATAAATATATAATATAATTTATACTTATTCTAAAGGATAGTAAGTCTTATTAAAAAAAGGTTAAAAAAGAAATTCTTAATAAATAATTAAATTAAATTAGAGTAGACTATAATTAACTAGAAAGCGCATTTAGTATAACCTTCTAATTACTTAAGACTTAAGCTATATAAATAAACGATGATTATAACTACTAATAAGTTAGTTATATAAAGAATGAGTGCTTAGTATTATTTTCTAAAAAAGGCAAATAGATTTAGAATAAACTCTATAATAATAAGAAATCTAAGTAAGGCAGTAAATAATAAAATACTAGTACTAATACATAGTATAAACCTTTATAAAGTAGAATAACTAAAGGCAGATAATGCTTAAAAGCATTTTAGATTCTAGATAAAAAGTTTAATAAAGAACTATAAGATATCCTCACTCTTATAAAAGAATACCTAGATAGTAATAATAAAGAATAAGCAAACCCTTACTATAAAGAGTATAAAGAGTCTTTAATAAAAGTAAAGGAATAGTAGAATATAGTAAAAATTAACTTATAAAGAATCTATATATAAATAAGTAATAAAGATTAATACTAATAAATAGTTAGAAAAAAATAAGAGCCTTAAGTTAAAGAAGATCTCTATATCTATACTTAATTTAGACTTAAAGTATAAAGTAATAAAGAAATATTTTAAAAAGAATTCTTAAATAACCCTTATATTAAAATAGATAACTCTTAATATTATAAAGTTATATAGATCTTATATTATAACTTATATTATAAAAAGCATATTTATAATAAGTAAAAGAATAATTACTTTTTTATATAATTAAAAGATTACTGTTATAGGCTAGAGCTTTGCTCTAGCCTTATAGTAGAAGACCTTGTATAGCTAGTTAGTTAATCGCACTGGCGATTGATTAATACGTATCCTTTTGCCTTAGTAGCAAAGAGTAGCGCTGTATAGCGCTAGTGGCCGTTGTGCTAGCTATCGCTTAGCCCTTCTAGGGTCAGCCTATTACAATTACTTAGTATTTATACTATACTTTTATAATAAAATTAAAGGCTATTAAATAAAGCGTTTTAGACTTATTAATAAGATTATAATTCTAGAATATTTTAATAAGTTTTTCCTTTTAAAATATAATGTGTATAATAAGCTTATATTCTAGACAAGCATATGTTCTAAAATTCTCAACCTTTAAAACAGGATTAAAGATAAAAACATAATAAAGCATTTAATTAATTAAATTTAATTACTATCCTCTTCCTTAGATATATGAATAATAATTTAACATATTCTTCTATTATAACCAGTCTTTCTATAAGTCTTACAGCGCCTTTCGTTTGCTCATACTGTCCCTCTTTAACTATTACTTCTTAACGATTCAGCCACTACTTACGCATTAATATCCATTTAGTTAATTGCTTCTCTTGCCTTATCTATAGTTATCTTCCTTCTATCTTATAAGCAGGGTCTCTTTACTTTATACTGCTTACTAAAGGCCTTATTTAACTATTAAAGGTTCTAGACTTCAGACTCTAATAAGGTCATCTTATGTATTATTGCCTTTATTCCCTTAGTTAGTGACTTAAGAGCCTTAAGAATAGATACAGGAGAGCTACTTTAGTGCCTTTTGATTCATCTTTTAAAGTATTCAGACTGAGAGCTAGCCTTAAGGACTGTCTTTAGCGTCTTAAAGACCTAAGGGTTAAGCAGGCTAGCCTCTTCTTTAGCAGGCGTTAGAGTCTGTAGCTATATATTAAGCTTTAATATAACACTTTCGGAGTCTAATAGAATAAGCCTAGCTCCTCTAAAACCCCCTTTAATATTTCTTTCTATTATAGTAGCTTAGTAAGCACTATAAAAGGCTAAGAAGAACTCAGTCTTAAAAATATAAGTAATAAACTATCTAATTAATTACTTAATCTCTTAACTATATGCTTTTTTAAGCGGCTTAAAGCATTTAATAATAAAAGGCTAGAATAAATAAGATAAATAAAGTAGTATATAAAGCGTAATGATCTTATTTTCCTTATAGTATTTCTTAAAGTTAATTAAGTAATGACTTTTATAGTTATTAAGGATTAGAAGATAATAGTAACTATTTAATTAAATGCTTATATACTAATTAAAGTGCTTTAGCCACTTAAGACCTGTCTTATTATTAGTCTAGCCATTTTAAGTTATAGTAATAGCTTAATTACTTAAGAGATTGCTTTCTTAGTACTAAGTAGTAAGGTAGTATTAGCTTATAATTATAATGAATAGCTAGATCGCTCACTTTTTAGCATTAATAGCCTAAATAACTATAACCTATTCCTAGTTTCTAAGCTAGACTGATATTAGTCTTTTATGCCTTTTTATACTTATAATAACTATACTACTTATAATTATACTTATTATAAAGCCAGTCTTATTAAAATTATAGATATTAGCTAGAGTAATACTATACTTTATAATTATGTTTTATATAAGTATAAACTAATTATAAATAATAGTTAGGTCTTTATATTTAGCCTTTTAATAGTCATATTTATAGAAAAAATGCATCTTAAGGTCTAGATATTATCTAATAAAGTTAGAAGCCTATCGCTTACTAATAGGTAATGCATTATAATTAGTAAGTAGTTAATTAGCTATTTTTTTAATACTATACAGTCGCGGGGGAAACCCTTATAAATCTAAGTTAAGGATAAATTAAATAATAATCTGTTCTTCTAGATCGGATAGCTTCTGTAATTTAGAGACCTAATCGCGATAAGACTGTATGCCTTTCTAGTAGTGACCTAGCTTTTTACTATAGACTTAGTATATTAATATAGTGCGTTAGATATGTAATTTTAGGTCATTTTAAAGGGCATAAAGAGTAAGAAGGATATTAGACTCTTTATTAAATTAAGATATATTTAGTAATTAAGGATTAATTAATTAAATAGAAGAAAGAGAGATTGAGGGATTTTTAAGACACATACTTGTTTAGAATATAAACTTATTATACACATTATTAAAGAATTAATAAACTTAATATAATATAATAAAGAAAACTACTTAATTTATACTTAAGCTAAGATTAACTTATAGTATATATAATAAGATAAATAAAAAGACTTAATAATTAACTATACTAAGTAAATATAAGTATTATAAATAAAAAATAATAAATACTACTTATAAAAGAATAATAAATAAATAATAATATAAAAAGAAAATTATTTTTATTAAAAGCTTTATATATAGTATAAATAGTAATTAAATAAAAGATACTTAAGTTATAAGTATAAGTTAATAGTATATAACTTATTATATTAATAGATAATAGAGCTAAAGTAGACTATATTAACCTTAAGGTAATTAATAAGCTAAAGCTATTATAAAAGTATAAAAAGGAAGCTTATATATTATATAACTTTAAAGGTAATATATTTAATTATAAAGATAGATAAATTATTAAAAAACTTAATTATTTAAAGGTTTTTATTAATAAAAAGAATTAAAATATTATTTTTAATATTATTTTAATAAAGTATTATAATATTATACTTAAGTATTTATAATTAAGAAAATATAATTTATATATTAATTAAAGAATTAGTTAAGTATTAGTTAATAATAATAATATACTTTTTAATAATAATAAAAGTAATTTAAAAGAAGAAAGATCTTTAATTTTAATTTCTAACGTACGTGATAAGCGAGTGCAACAGACAAGCGAGTGCAACACTTAAAATTTCTTAGTATTTACACTATAAGCAAAAATAATTCTCTAAAAATTAAAAAAAAAGTAAGCTAGTTAAAAATATGATATAATCTTAATTATTAAGTAAAGACTTATTAAATATTTTTTCTAGACTTTTAAAAAAATTCTTTATAAAGTTATTAAGAAAAGCCTTATTCGCACTGTTTTTATTAAGTTTTTTATTTTTTAAAAATTATAAAGATTTTTTAAAAATATAAAGAAAATAATATCTTGTGACTTTTTTAGTTAAATACTTAAATTACACTTTTTAAGTCTTAATTAGTTATATAGCTAGTTTTAGAGAATTTAAAGTTTAGCCTTTTAGGTGTACAGTATCGGTGTTGCACTCGCTTGTTTATTGCACTCGCTTATCAAGTACGTTAAAGATAGTAAGAATAAGAACTTATATAAAGAAATAATAGATACTTTATTACTTTTAATAAGAATATAATATAAATATTAGAAAAGTAAAAAAAATATACTTTAAAAAATAATTAAATGCTTTTAATAATAGTTTAAAGAAATAAATAAAAACCTTAAGAAATAGAAAAAAGAATAATAAAAAAAACCTAAATATAATAGGCTTAAGAATATACTAATATAGTACTATATTTATAAAAAGCTCTTTATAAAAGAACTTAAAATAGAACTATTAAAATTTAATTAATAAGACTATAAAATTATATTAAAAGATAAAATATTAATTATATTTTATAAGCTTTTTAACTTTAATAAAATATAACTATAAATACTTAAAGAATATATTAAAGATATATTATATAAAGAATATATTAGGATATTAAAGTCCTTAATTAGCTATTTAATTATATTTATTCTTAAAAAGAATAGTAAACTCTAACTTATTATAAATTACTATTATTTAAATAATATTATATTAAAAGATTAAACCTTATTACTACTTATTATAAAGCTTAAAGACTGACTTTATAAAATAAAGTTCTTTATAATATTAGATCTTAAAAATGCATATAACGTACTTAATAAGCGAGCGCCGTAACTAAGCGAGCGCTGCACTTATACTATATACTTAAAACTCTAAACTTTAAATTTTCTAAAATAGGCTATATAGCTTTAAGATTTTTAAGGATTTAATTTTAAATATCTAATTAAAAAGTTAATAAATTAGTATTTTTTTTAGACTTTTTAAAAAATTATTAAACTAGTTATAAATAGAAATAGTAAAATAGACAGTGCGAATTTTATACTGCTAGCGCTATAGATATATATAATTTAAAAAAGTTCTTAAAAATAGGATATTTTATAAATAAGTTAGGTTAAAAATCTTGGCTATTTTAGGCTTAGTTTGGATTTTTAAGATTTTTTTTAAAATCATAATTTAAGGTAAAAATCTCATTATGGCGCTCGCTTGTCTGCAGCGCTCGCTTATTAAGTACATTAGCCTTATTTATATTAAGAAAGGAGATAAATAGAAAACTGCTTTTAAAATAAAGTTTAAATTATATAAATACTTTATTATACTTTTTAAACTTATAAATATACTAACTATATTTTAATAAATAATTAATAATATACTATAAGAGTATTTTAATATATTTATTATATACTATTTAAATAATATCCTTATGTTCTTTAAAATAGAAGAAGAATATACTAAGTATATTAATAAAGTATTATAAGTATTATAAGACTATAGGTTATTAATTAAACTAAAGAAAAGCTATTTCTATACTTTAGAAGTAGAATTTCTTAGATATATAATTTCTTATAATAAGATTAAAATAGATCTAAAGAAAATCACTATAGTTAGTAATAGTTAAAATTAATAAATATTATAAAAGTATAAGCCTTCTTTAGATTTACTAATTATTATTAAATATTTATTAAAAGGTTTAGTAAATATATTATATTACTTACTAACTTTATATAAAAAAGAATAGATTTTAAATAGAATATTATAAAAGAAGTATTTAATAAAATTAAGAAGATTATTTTAAATAAGCCTATTTTAATAACCTTTAATTTTAAATAAAAAATTAAATTAAAAATAGACTTTTTAAACTTTATATAAAGTACTTAAATTAAATAATAAGATAATAATAAAGTATTATACTCTATTGCCTTCTTTTTCTATAAAATGCATAGTATAGAATTTAATTACTCTATTTATAATAAAGAATTCTTTATAATTATTAATACTTTTAAAGAATTCTAATATTACTTTTTAAAAAGTAAATATAAGATTAAGGTCTATATAGATTATAAGAATATCTTATACTTTACTATTACTTAAGAACTTATTAAATAATAATTATAATATATTAAATACTTTTTAGAATTTAATTATATTATTATTTATTAAAAAGGCTTAAAGAATAAAAAAGCTAATATTATTAGTTAATAATATAACTTTAATAATAATAAAAGGATAGTTAATAAATAATTCTTATATTTTATATTTAAAGGATATTTAAAATAAAAGTTTATTATAAAAGCTTAAAAAGAATAAAGAAGACTTTTATAATTAGAATATTTAGAATTAATTTAGAATAATAAACGAGCTCTTTATTAAATAGACTAAGCCTAAGGATATATTAGAATAATTATATATAATAATAGACTTATTATTATTTTTAATAGCTTTTAATATTTAATAGTATAAGACTTATATATAGAAAGTCTTTATAATTAATATATTAATATATTATACTAATATATTATTAAAATATACTTTATATATAGCTTAAATAACGCGATTTAATTTATAATTAAAAAATACTTAAAATATTACTTACTAAAGTAATTATTAATAAAATACTTAAAAAAGTTAAAAGAATTATATAATTACTAATTTAACTAAGTTACTAGTAATTACTTTTAAAAAAAGTATATTAAATAAAGTAAAGATAACGTATATAATAAGCGAGTGCACTAACCAAGTGAGTGCCATAGAGCAAGTTTACACCTTAAACACGATTTTTAAAAAACGTCTTAAAAATTCAAACTACGCCTAAAATGGCTATAATTTAAAAAATAGATGTATTAATTTAATTATAATAATTAAATATTTTTCTAGGTTTTTATAAAAACTCTTTATAAAGTTATTTAAAATAATCTTATTCGCACTGTTTTTTTTCTTATTTTCATTTTTAAAGAGCTAAGTAAATTTTTTAAAAGTCTAGAAAAAATACTATCTTATGACTTTTTTTATTTAAAGATCTAAAGTTAATTCCTTAAAATTCCTAGAACTATATATCTAATTTTAGAAAATTGAAAATTTTGACTTTTAGCTGTATAGTATAAGTAGTGCACTCACTTGGTTGGTGCACTCACTTATTATATACGTTAGTAAAATTATTATATTAAATAATATAAAGAATTACTTTATATAATACTATTATAATTAAATATATAATAGAATGCTTACTTAAGCTATTATATAAATAGAAGAATTCTATATAATAAAAAATATATATAGAATTATAAAAGACTTAATAGTATAATACTCTAAATGCTTTAAAAACTAGTTATATATCTTTAAAATAATTATTATAATATAATACTTAATAGAATAAAGAAACTCACTATTTAAATAAATCTAAAAATATAATAATATATTACTTAAAAAAGAATGAATAAAAAAGTAATAAGTTCTTAAAGAATTATAATATAAGCTTATATAAAAATTCTATAAATACTTATTATATAAATATTAAAAAGTTAATAAAACCTTTAATAAAATTAAAATAACTTATTAATTTTCTAAAATAAAGTTAGTAATTATTATTATTATTTATAAATATAATCTTTATATAAAAACTAAAGTATAATAATATAAACTATATAAAGAATTATAATCTTTATTAATTATAATCTAATTATAAGACTTTATTATAATAGATTTTATTATAAAGTTATTCTTATTAAAAGACTTTATAATTAGAAATTTTTATAATAATATTCTTATTATTATAAATAGACTTATAAAATTCTCTTATTTTATACTTTATTAAGAATTAATAAATATAAAGTAATTTACTTATATTTTCTTAAGAAATATTATTAATATTTATAAGCTACTTTTAGAAATTCTTTTTAATAAAGGACTTTTATTTACTTTTAAGTTTTAATAAGTATTAATAGACTATTTAAAATTAAACTATTAACTTTTTATAGTATTTTAAGTTTAAATTAATAAATAAATAAAAAGAATATATTAAATATTAGAATAATACTTTTAATATTATATTAATTATAAATAAAATAATTAGGTTAAGAAATTACTAATTATATAATTAAGCTATAATATAGTTTTTTATAAAAGTATAAAACTTATTTTAATATATACTAATTTTAAATTTATTTTTAATATTTATAAAGTAAATTATAATAAATTAATTATTTTTAAAGCTATTTTTATATTAGAAAAATTAAAAAATCTATATAAAAAAATAAGACTTAAACTTGAATTTATTAAAAATTAAATAAAAAAATACTATAATAAAAAATAAATAAAAAGACTATTCTTTTAAAAAGAAAATATAATATACTTTACTATAAAAAATATTAAAATAAAATAAGAAAATAAAAAACTAAATTATAAATATATCAGACCCTATAAAATTATTAAAAAAATCTTAGAAAATAACTACTAATTAGACTTATTATTAAAAGTCAGACTTGACTTAGTCTTTTATATCTTACTCCTTAAGACTATAAAAGATATAATTTATACTAAGTATAGTAATAAATATAAGACTAAGGTTATATAAGAGTTAATCTATTAAAGTATTATATAAGAGATTTAAAAGTAAGTATAGAGTAGTATATAAGTGTTTACTTAATAAGTGCTTAACTAGCT